>OX359288.1:48387641-51249307 GCA_947179395.2 Pulicaria dysenterica | reverse complement strand
TGAAGAAGAAGCCCTCAAGATCTTCCACCGAAGTGATACACCAAAACTTTACCCTTGTGCTAGCAAAGCAAGTCACCAACAATCACCACGATCTTGATGCACTTGTAATACCCTCTTGATTTTCTGGAAACACACACAAAATACCTCACAAGAACAACCTTTGAAGCTTAAGTGTGTATAAGTGGAGAATTTGACAAAAGGATCCAAGCATCATTGGCAGTGACCCAGCATACGTGTGTCAGTGGGCATTCTCCAACAGACTCTCACTTGCACATGACACACCGTATCCTAAAGCATCACCGACAGAGAGCGGCCTCTAGCAAGACATCTCTGCCCCCAAGTCTGTACGAGGTATGTCATCCCTGACAAGTACCAAATCACAATCTAACAGGTTTGAGATGGTCCTATAGTGTAACACCATTTTTTTTTCTAGAAACTACTAAATATATTATATAATTATTAGTAGCCAAAAAGATTGATGTTTTACAAAAGATTATTATACTAAACATCTTGATGTTAAACTATTTACAAAAGTGGTGTTTATAAAGCATCTCTACTACAAAACCAGGAACTATCCAGTCTAAGAAACTGCTGGGGCTTTCCCCTTGTCCGAGCCTGATGCACCTGACAACAGAAAACACTGAACGTAAGCTAACGCTTAGTGAGTATACTACTAGAATAATAACCAAAGTAATGGAAACAACTTCTCTCTTGGATGTCTCACATCCAACCAATAATCTGTAATTCTATTCCAAACTGTTAACTGGTCCCGGAGGATACTATATAAAGTAATAGTAACCCCGGACACTTTCTTGGGTATAAAGATCTCAATATACCCCATTTCTGTATCTGAAGCAATTGTACTACAATGTTATTCACAATCATGCAATATAATATACGCAAGTATGCTAATCTGAGTAAGGGTAAGTACACTCACCTCCGCAGCAGCTAAGAATTACGCTCCTATCAGAAAAGTGTCAACTCTTATTGCCTACAAACAATAAATAATAACTGAATTAACTTCTGAACACTACGCACGAGATAAACACACTACGCACGAAGTGAATCACACTACGCGTGAAGTGAACTCTCATACGCACGAAGTGGCTCACACTTCGTGCGACCAAAACTCATCGACTTCATCTCTTACATTGAGCACTTCGTACGAAATGAAGTCACTACGCACGAAATGGGCTTCACTTCGCACGGCTAAAACTCATCATGGTCATCCACTCAAATCTTGAACAAACTCGAAATTAATCAAATGACTGAGTTTTAAACATTTCCGATGACTTCCTAACACATAGCTTGACATAGAACAACACCAAAACAAAGACTAACACCAAAAACTCAAGGATTAAACCTTATGAATACCTTTCTTGACTTAAAACTCACATAAACTTATATATAAAGTATACCTCTGCTGTAAAGTCACTATAGAATCACTCTTAGATGATAATTTCCTTCCCGTGAATCGAAATCAGTAGCGTAATACTGAGAATGTGTGTGTGTGTCGTGAGGATGTATGCAAAACATGAGAGTTTGACTCCAAATGAGTCAAGCTAATACTCATAACTACACTTTCACAAATTGACACAACAGGTCCCTGTACTTCTTTAACTATTCTGAATTTGCAAAACTAGTCCTTCAACTTTCTAATTAACAACACAAACACATAAAGACTACCAACTAAACATGTATCACACAAAACTCTTAAAATAAATAAATAAATAAATATATAAATAAGAAATTTTCAAACCTTAGGGTGTTACAACTCTTCCCCACTTGGAAACGATTTCGTCCCCGAAATCTACTATGCAAACAACTGAGGGTAATTCTGTTTCATCTCGTTTTCTGGTTTCAAGTATAGTCTGATCCCTTTCTGTGCTGCCACTGGACTTTCACAAGACTTATCTGTTTGTTATGCAAACACTTTATTTTCCTCTCTAAAATAGCTACTGGCTGTTCCACATAATTGAGCTTTTCATCAATCGTCACATCTTGTAAAGGAACAATGGTTGACTCATCTGCTAAACATTTATGAAGATGGGATACATGGAACGTATTATGAATTTGAGACATTTCTTCTGGAAGTTCCAACTTATAAGCTACTTTCCCAACCTTCGCAATAATCTTAAAAGGACCAATAAACCGAGGTCCTAACTTGCCCCTTTTTCTGAATCTGATCACTCCTTTCCATGGTGACACCTTTAACAGTACATAATCTCCAACCTGAAACTCTAATGGTGACCGTCGCTTATCTGCATAGCTTTTCTGTCTATCCTGAGCTGCTTTCAGTCGTTCACGTATCTGTTGTATGTATTCGGTGGTTTATTGTACTATCTCTGTACTGCCCAGTTCCCTCTGACCAATTTCACCCTAACAAACAGGAGTTCTACATCTTCGGCCATAAAGCATCTCATACGGCGGCATGCCAATACTCGAATGAAAACTGTTGTTATATGAAAATTCTGCTAGTGGTAAGTATGTATCCCAGCTACCACCAAATTCGATAATACAAGCTCTGAGCATATCCTCAAGTGTCTGTATAGTTCTTTCACTTTGGCTATCGGTCTGTGGATGAAAGGCCGTACTCAGGTGTAACTTCGTCCCCATGTCGTCATGAAACTTACTCCAGAATCTGGAGGTAAACCGAGTATCTCTATCTGAGACAATTGTGACTGGAACTCCGTGCCTGGACACTATCTCTTTCATATACACATCTGCCATTTTCTCTGATGAGTAGGCCTCTTTTATCGCGATAAAGTGTGCACTCTTCGTGAGTCTATCAACTACCACCCAAATGACATCAAACCCCTTAGGAGTTTTGGGTAACTTAGTAATCAAATCCATAGTAATGTGTTCCCATTTCCATATAGGTATATCAAGTGGTTGCAGTTTTCCAAGTGGCTTCTGGTGTTCCGCTTTGACTTGTAAACAAGTCAAACATCTCTCTACATATCTTACTATATCTCGTTTCATTCCTGGCCACCAATAGTTCATTTTCATGTCTCTATACATCTTTGTAGCTCCTGGGTGAATAGAGAGTTGTGAGCGATGTGCTTCTTCCAAAAGAACTTGTCGCACACCCCCGTAGCTAGGTACCCAAACTCTGTCATAACGAGTCAAAAGATCACGACTATCTTTCTCTAAATTTGATACTTGACCTTTTATGCGTTCCTTCTTCTGATTGTTTTCCTTAACCGCTTCGATCTGTGCTATTTTAATTTGATCTAATATGGGTGTAATTTCTGCCATCTTCGCATGATGCATTTGTATCTGTATAATACCTGACTTCCTGCTCAACGCATCCGCCACGACATTAGCTTTGCCCGGTTGATACAAAATTTCACAATCATAGTCCTTTAATAATTCCAACCATCGCCTCTGCCGCATATTCAAATTCTTCTGTTCTAGAAAATACTTAAGACTCTTATGATCTGAATAAATGGTACACTTAACACCATACAAGTAGTGCCGCCATATCTTCAAGGCAAAAACAACTGCTGCTAATTCTAAATCATGGGTTGGGTAGTTGTTCTCATGAATCTTTAATTGACGGGAAGCATAAGCAATAACTTTCCCTCTCTGCATTAAAACGCAACCCAACCCTCTATAAGAAGCATCACAGTAAACTACCATATCCTCTACTCCATCTGGTAAGGAAAGGACCGGAGCATTACATAACTTATGCTTAAGCATATCAAATGCTTTCTGCTGTTCTTCACCCCATTTAAGCTCCATATTCTTCTTGGTTAATTGGGTAAGAGGTACTGCTATCTTGGAGAAGTCTTGAATGAATCGTCTATAATATCCTGCTAAACCCAAGAAACTTCTAATCTCTGTAGGATTCTGGGGTGGTTCCCATTTCATCACGGCTTCTACTTTCGCAGGATCCACCTTAATCCCTTCCTGGTTAACGAGATGACCCAGAAACTGTACTTCCCGAAGCCAAAACTCACACTTAGAGAATTTTGCATACAATTTCTCCCTACGTAGAACTTCTAATACTTCTTTAAGATGAATGTTATGATCTTCTGGAGTCTTAGAGTAAATAAGGATGTCGTCGATGAATACTATTACTGACTTGTCAAGCATCGGCCTGCAAACTCGATTCATCAAATCCATAAACGCTGCCGGAGCATTCGTAAGACCAAACGGCATTACAACAAATTCGAAATGACCATATCGTGTTCGAAAAGCTGTCTTCTCTATATCTTCTTCTCGGATTTTTAACTGATGATACCCTGACCTCAAATCTATCTTGGAGAACCATGAAGCACCTTGTAACTGATCAAACAGATCGTCTATTCTGGGAAGCGGATATTTGTTATTGATTGTGACCTTGTTGAGCTCTCTGTAGTCTATACACATTCTGAATGTACCATCTTTCTTCTTGACAAACAAAATTGGTGCACCCCACGGCGAACTACTAGGCCTGATAAAACCCTTATCTGTTAGCTCCTGCAACTGAGTCATTAACTCTTGCAATTCTGGGGGTGCTAGTCTGTACGGGACTTTTGCTTTTGGCTCAGCTCCTGGAATTAAGTCAATTCTGAGTTCTACCTGTCGAGCTGGTGGTACGCCTGGTAGCTCATCTGGGAAGACATCTGGGTAATCACAAACCACCGGTATCTCTTGGATCCGCGGCAGCTTCCTTGTCATATCAACATTTTCCACATATGCTATAAATGCAATACACTTGCGTGCTAAATACTTCCTTGCCTTTGCTAAAGAACAAATTGAATATTTGGCTCTCTTATTATCACCTTGAATTATTAATTCTTCCCCACTTAGAGTCTGAACCCGTACCATTTTCTGATCACAGAAAATCTGAGCTTGGTGTAGACCTAGCCAATCCATACCGACCACTACTTGGAACTCCTTCATTTCCATAGGGATAAGATCGATAGGAAACTTATGATTACATATTTCTATTACATTATCTTTAAATACACTAGTCACAATCGTTCCCTTATCATCTGCTATTTCTACTTCTAGAGGAAATTCTAACTTAACAGGTGACATATTAAACTGAGCGCAAAATGAAATAACAACAAAAGATCTACTGGCACCAGAATCAAATAGTACGAGAGCAGGCATATTATTAATAACAAATGTACCTGCTACCAGGTCGGGTTCAACTTTGGCCTCCTCAGCAGTAAGCTGGAAGGCTCTGCCTTTCGGACGGGGCTGCTCTTGTTTCACATTCCTAATCTCACCACCACGAGCTGAAGGTAAGGTATTCACTGGGGCTGGGCGTCTTTAGCAACATGCCCTTGCCTCCCACATTTGTAGCAACCTGCTAACCCAAACTTACATTCTCCCGAATGGTTCCTGCCACACTTAACACATTTAGGCGGGGAATTTATCCCTATCCGTTGTGATGTCGTTGCTGATTTCTTGCTTGGTGCAACAGTTTGTTCTGCTTCCCTCTTTCCACCAACTATTCCCTGTCTGAGTAACTCTTGTTCCCTTTTCCAGGCTAAATCCATCATTTCATCTACGGTCTTGCAAATGGATGTTGCTAGTACTTCCCTAATATCATCTCTAAGTATAGAAATGTACCGCTGCATTTTCATCGATTCTGTAGCTACATACTCTGGGCAAAAACGAGCCATCGCCAGAAACTTCTTTGTCATCTCATCTACAGTCTCTGTTGTCTGTTTCATCGTCAGGAATTCCTCATTTATCTTATCTATCCGAGCTTTCGGCATAAACTGTTTCTCGAAAAGTTCTCAAAACTGAGCCCACGTCATAGCTTCCATTTGTGCCTCCCCCTTCCTTTGCATTAAGGAGGTCCACCAGTATTTTGCTGCTCTGCGTAACAAGTTCGAAGCATACATAACCGGTTTTGTAGGTAAGCATCCACTAGTACGAAAAGCTCCTTCCATATCCGATAACCATCGATTACTAACAATAGGGTCTGTCAGTCCTTCGAAAACTGGCGTCCCACATGCTGCGAACTCTCTATAAGTACATCCCTGATTCGGTTCAACTCTTGCTGGGAGATTTACGGTTGCAGGCTGTACCGCCGCATTTACCCGCTCTTGCACTAAAACTTCCATTCTCCCAGAAACTTGTTCAACCACTTGATTGATGATAAAAGGAACATTGACTTGTAAGGCCTTCCCCAACTCTGTCGCTACGGTTTCCTTAATAGCAGTGTTAGCAGAATCTGGCACTTCTTCTGTACCGGCTACCTCCGAAGGGTTGCCCATAGTCCTGTCGGTTGGTATGGGAATTGCATCTGAAACATAAGTGCCTCTATTCTCCTGAGGTCTACCAGCCCCAGACGGTTGAGTAGAATCTGGAACAAATCCTTGTACATACTCCATTCTGAAATTCAGAAGCCTTTAACATACTAATAGATAACACTTTCTCCGTTTCACATATACAATATGCATTATTGATAATACTATATTAATCTACTGTTCCATTCCTGTACTGTTCACGCACATATACTATCATATATGATCCTTAACTTGATCTTCAAGGCATCACTATGACAAACTTCAAGTTCAATTGAACATCACATATTCTTTATGTACACTGGCCAGGTGTTATAAGGAACATGTTATATGCAATCGTTCTTGTTGCCGCCATAGTACACCCGGGTTCACAAGCTTAACTTACATGTGGAAAACTAACTACACATACCTAACCTTGCTATTCATGCTCAAACTATAAAACAATTTTCTTATCATATCTTTCTGTTAATTATACTCACTAAGGTTATTGCCCCAGGGATAGCTCTTCTTGACCTCAAAACCACGGTTTGAGTTCAGACCTCACACTCAGGTGTGTCCAATTCTCTCAAACCTGGCTCTGATACCAAGTTGTAACACCATTTTTTTTCTAGAAACTACTAAATATATTATATAATTATTAGTAGCCAAAAAGATCGATGTTTTACAAAAGATTATTATACTAAACATCTTGATGTTAAACTATTTACAAAAGTGGTGTTTATAAAGCATCTCTACTACAAAACCAGGAACTATCCAGTCTAAGAAACTGCTGGGGCTTTCCCCTTGTCCGAGCCTGATGCACCTGACAACAGAAAACACTGAACGTAAGCTAACGCTTAGTGAGTATACTACTAGAATAATAACCAAAGTAATGGAAACAACTTCTCTCTTGGATGTCTCACACCCAACCAATAATCTGTAATTCTATTCCAAACTGTTAACTGGTCCCGGAGGATACTATATAAAGTAATAGTAACCCCCGACACTTTCTTGGGTATAAAGATCTCAATATACCCCATTTCTGTATCTGAAGCAATGGTACTACAATGTTATTCACAATCATGCAATATAATATACGCACGTATGCTAATCTGAGTAAAGGTAAGTACACTCACCTCCGCAGCAGTTAAGAATTACGCTCCTACCAGAAAAGTGTCAACTCTTATTGCCTACAAACAATAAATAATAACTGAATTAACTTCTGAACACTACGCACGAGATAAACACACTACGCACGAAGTGAATCACACTACGCGGGAAGTGAATCACACTACGCATGAAGTGAACTCTGATACGCACGAAGTGACTCACACTTCGTGCGACCAAAACTCATCGACTTCATCTCTTACATTGAGCACTTCGTACGAAATGAAGTCACTACACATGAAATGGGCTTCACTTCGCACGGCTAAAACTCATCACGTTCATCCACTCAAATCTTGAACAAACTCGAAATTAATCAAACGACTGAGTTTTAAACATTTCCGATGACTTCCTAACACATATCTTGACATAGAACAACACCAAAACAAAGACTAACACCAAAAACTCAAGGATTAAACCTTATGAATCCCTTTCTTGACTTAAAACTTACATAAACTTATATAAAAAGTATACCTCTGCTGTAAAGTCACTATAGAATCACTCTTAGATGATAATTTCCTTCCCGTGAATCGAAATCAGTAGCGTAATACTGAGAATGTGTGTGTGTGTCGTGAGGATGTATGCAAAGCATGAGAGTTTGACTCCAAATGAGTCAAGCTAATACTCATAACTACACTTTCACAAATTGACACAGCAGGTCCCTGTACTTCTTTAAATATTCTGAATTTGCAAAACTAGTCCTTCAACTTTCTAATTAACAACACAAACACATAAAGACTACCAACTAAACATGTAACACACAAAACTCTTAAAATAAATATATAAATAAGAAATTTTCAAACCTTGGGGTGTTACATATAGATAAGTGATCAATCATCCCTTTGTTCACGATATCCATGTGAAGGCGAGACATGGTACTAAGTCATTCTCAGTCCTTCACGATTATGTTTCTCGATCGAGATTGGTGGTGACCAAAATATACAAGTTGCAATCGATTACTCAAATCATTGCACACTCGAGCACGGCCATGCATTTTGGTGTCAGCGCCCAATCATCGAGGGGCCCAGGGATATCTCTCTAAACAGAGGAACAAATTCCTTTGACTACATTGCCCACCACAGTGATCCTACTTAGCCCAACTGCTCCCTTTATAACAGCCAGTTACGGACTGCGTTTGAAAACAATTAGAACAAAGCAAAACAAAGTGATGCATACACATGCATCTCCAGTCTGAGGATGAAATGATATTATCATCCTGATCCACTCATGACTAGTACCACAAAGTGGAGTCAGGTGTGGGTCGTCCAGTCACTTGAAACCCCTTTCGAGTACAGGCGAAGTATTGCGTCCTCGTGTCCCAATCACCATTGGACACATGGCCAATCACTTCCCTCAGTCTTCTTTCAGACTTCCTTCCCATGAAGAATGACTGACTATGGATATTTAGAATGTAAAGCATTCAGGTAAGAATAAAACATGTTAAGTTGGAACACAGTAAAGATTTAAAGTAATATCCCCAACTTGCGCATTATCAAATCTCCATTTAATAATCGATAAGTACAATAAATACAATACTGCTCAATGTTCCCAAAAGGTGAATACATAAAATACAATAACGAAACAATACAAGATACAAACTCAAACCAAATCACTAGCAAATCTAATACCAATGGCACGGGTGTAGGCGTCGTGCTTTGCTTGCGATAACGGTTTAGTGAACGGATCCGCTACGTTGCTATCCGTGTGTACTCTGCTGATGACAATATCTCCACTCTCGACCACGTCCCGGATATAATGATATTTCCGCGGATTATGTCTCGTGCGTCGGTGAGATCTAGGTTCCTTTGCTAACGCAACCACACCCTCGTTGTCACAGAAAACCTCAACAGGGTCGGAAATGCTAGGAACCACTCCCAGATCAAGGATGAATTTCCTCATCCATACAGCCTCCTTTGCAGCTTCACTTGCCGTAATGTACTCAGACTCGGTCGTGGAATCAGCCACCGTGTCTTGTTTGGAGCTTCTCCAGGAGATAGCACCACCGTTTAACAGGAACACGAACCCCGATTGAGATCGGCAGTCATCCCTGTCGGTTTGGAAGCTGGCGTCAGAGTAACCAGTTACCTTCAGCTCCTCTTCCCCACCATATACTAAGAACATCTCTTTAATCCTCCGAAGATACTTGAGAATGTTCTTCACCGCTATCCAATGTGCCTCACCAGGGTTGGCTTGATATCTACTTGTCACACTTAATGCACAAGAGACATCGGGCCTAGTACACAGCATGGCGTACATGATCGAGCCTATTTCTGAAGCATAAGGTACTCGCCTCATTACTTCCCATTCCTCAGGGGAACTCGGGCATTGAGTCTTACTCAATACCAAACCATGTGACATAGGTATGAACCCCTACTTGGAGTCCTCCATCCTAAACCTCTTTAGGACCTTGTCAATATATGTACTTTGGCTCAAGCCTATCAACCTGCGGGATCTATCTCTATAGATTTTAATCCCAAGAATATAAGCTGCATCTCCCAGATCCTTCATTGAGAAACAACTCCCTAGCCAGGCTTTCACACCTTGCAAAGTTGGGACGTCATTCCCAATTAGCAGAATATCATCTACATATAGGACCAAGAATACAACTATGCTCCCACTAGCCCGGATGTATACGCATGGATCATCCTTGCTTTTAGAGAAGCGAAACTCTTTGACCTTCTCATCAAAGCACAGGTTCCAGCTCCGAGAGGCTGCACCTAGACAAGCCCCTTATGATCACCCTGTTACGGCGTGACGTTAGAACATTCTAAAGTACATAAGTTACCATGCCCCAAACCAAATATCTCAGGTCTAAGGACAACCTATCAGGTTTACTTATGTTAGTGCTCCATGAAGTAAGCCCGATGCGGATCACCCCAATATTTATCCCCTGATAAATATCTATGAATATTTGGTCACAACCTTGTGCTTTTATTCTTACCCGAATAAATCATCAAATATCCATAATAGCGTTACCTCCCTAATGTAGCTCCCACTACATTAAGTAGCTATGGGCATTTAGACAATTCATAACTTGACTTGTCAAGGATAGGTTAAACATGCTAAAAATGGATAACTACGAAACATTATGCAAATACCTCCTATTTCAATCCCATGAAATGTAAATACATAATAAAAGGTTTCAAGTTACATCCATAGTAATAATAAAAAAAACACAAACTAGCTGCTATGTTCCAAGTACTGCATTCCTATAGAACTCGCATGCCTCTCATGCTTAGCCCTAGCTAGCGGCTTCGTCAACGGGTTAGCAACATTGTCGTCCGTCGGTATCTTTTGCAGTCTAATATCATCTCTTCCAATGATCTCTCGGATGAGGTGATATTTCCTGAGTACGTGCCTTGTCCGCTGATGATATCTAGGCTCTTTAGCTTGCGCTACAGCCCCTGAGTTGTCACAAAATATATCGATCGGTCTAGAGATAATGGCAACAACTCTAAGATCCGAGATAAAATTCTTCAGCCAGACAACTTCCTTTGCCGCATCACTTGCCGCAATATACTCTGCCTCTGTAGTAGAATCTGCTATTGTATCTTGCTTCTGACTCTTCCAAGATATGGCTCCTCCGTTTAGGGTAAAGACAAAACCTGACTGCGACCTGAAGTCGTCTCTGTCGGTCTGGAAACTAGCATCAGTGTAACCAGTTATACTGAGCTCATCCATCGAACCTTCATATACTAGGAATATGTATTTCGTCCTTCTCAGATACTTGAGAATATTCTTGACGGCCACCCAATGAGCTTCACCTGGATTTTGCTGATATCTACTCGTGACACTGATAGAATAGGCAACATCGGGTCTAGTACATAGCATGACATACATAATTGAACCAACTACCGAGGCATATGGTATCAATTTCATCTTGTCCTGATCTTGACTAGACACAGGACACTGAGCCTTGCTCAAAATCGCGCCAGATTACATAGGAATAAATCCTTTCTTGGATCCATCCATCTTGAATATTTTCACGACTTTGTCAATATATGTACTTTGACTAAGTCCGATAAGCCGCTTAGATCTATTCCTATAGATCTTTATACCCAGTATATAAGCAGCTTCTCCCAAGTATTTCATCTGGAAACATTTACCTAACCAGGATTTTACTCCTTGTAATACTGGTATATTGTTTCCTATTAACAGTATGTCGTCTACATACAAGACTAGGAAGGTTACCGCACTCCCACTGAATTTAGTGTAAACACACGACTCGAACTCACTTTTGGTAAAACAAAACTCTTTGATGCGCTCATCAAAGTGTAAGTTCCAGCTCCTAGATGCTTGCTTTAGTCCATAAATGGATTTAAGCAACTTGCATACTTTATTAGGGTTATTTGGATCTGCAAAACCATCCGGTTGTATCATATATACATCCTCTGTCAGTTTCCCGTTAAGGAAAGCAGTTTTGACATCCATCTGCCATATCTCATAGTCAAAATATGCTGATATGGCCATTAGAATCCTAATAGTTTTAAGCATTGCCACTGGGGAAAAAGTTTCATCATAGTCAACGCCATGAGTCTGCGTGAAACCTTTTGCCACTAGCCTTGCTTTAAAAGTATGCACATTTCCATCCATGTCTGTCTTCTTCTTGAAGACCCATTTGCACCCAACAACTTTACTGTGTTGAGGCAAATCCACTAACTCCCAAACTTGGTTGTCATACATGGATTGCATCTTTGCCTTCATGGCTTCTAGCCATTTCTCAGATTCGAAACCTGAGGCAGTGTCTTGGTAGGTAGTGGGTTCTAAGAGATCCCCTTCGTCTTGAGTAACTAGGAATCCCAGATACCTATCTGGCTCAATACGAGGCCTACTAGACCTGCGTAGGTCTTGTGTTTGCACCTCTTCCTCAACCACAGTCTCGGGTTGAGGTTCAACAATTCTCTGTTGAACTACAGGTTCAACTATCGGTGGTGGTGTAATCTCCTCCTCTTCAATTTCTTGAAGCTCTATTTCTTTTCTTGGAGTTTCTGAGTTTAGAAACTTCTCTTCCAAGAACACCCCTTTACGAGCAACAAAGACTTTGTTCTCATCTGGGTTGTAGAAATAGTATCCCATGGTTTCCTTGGGATAGCCCATGAAGATACACTTATCTGATTTGGGATTGAGTTTATCCGTGAATGTTCTCTTAACATACACCTCACATCCCCAAACCTTGAGAAAAGACATTTTGGGCTTTTTCCCCGTCCATATTTCGAACGGTGTCTTTTCAACCGATTTGGTAGGAACCTGGTTCAGCATGAACGCCGCTGTCTCGAGTGCGTGTCCCTAAAACGACAATGGCAGCGAACTTCGACTCATCATTGATCGTACCATGTCAAGCAGAGTACGATTCCTACTTTCTGACACACCATTCATCTGAGGTGTATATGGAGGTGTGAGTTGTGAAACAATCCCACATTCCTTCAAATGATCGTCGAATTCCTGACTCAGATACTCGCCACCTCGATCCGACCGAAGCGACTTTATCTTCTTGTCCAGCTGGTTTTGTACCTCATTCTGAAACTGTTTGAACTTGTCAAAACTTTCAAATTTAAGTCTCATGAGGTACACATAACCGAACCTACTGAAGTCATCAGTAAAGGTTATGAAATACCGGTATCCTCCTCTGGCCTCTGGAGTGAAGGGTCCACACACATTTGTATGTATAATCCCTAATAACTCACTGGCCTTTTCATTCTCACTGTTGAAAGGCTGCTTTGTCATTTTACCAGACAAACAAGATTCGCAAACATCATATGACTCCAAGTCAAATGGTTCTAGAATTCCATCATCTCGGAGCTTCTCTATGCGTTTCTCATTTATGTGTCCTAAATGACAATGCCAGAGGTAAGTTTGATTCAAGTTACTCTTGGATCTCTTACATATATGATAGATGTCATTGTTATCTAGATTTAGCATATATAGACCATTTTCTGGAGTAGCTTTAAAATAGAAAACATTGTTTTTGAAACAAGAAATAGACTTTTCATTTAAGATATAAACAAATCAACAGTCTATAAGCAAATCAAACGAGATAACATTTTTAATAAGTCTTGGAACATAATAACAAGGTTCTAGTTCTAAGACCATGCCCGAGGGCAAACTAAGACAATATGTCCCTACAGCTTCAACACCAACCATGGAGCCTTCGCCTACCCGCAGGTCCATATCTCCTTGTCTCAGATTCTTACTTCTCTTGAATCCCTGCAAATGATTGCATATGTGATGACCACATCCGGTATCCAATACCCATGATTCATAAGAAGTAATAAGACAATCTATCATAAAGATAACTGACATATGTGATGACCACATTCGTTCACTAAACTTGAACTTCTGCTCCAATCTTTGAACAACCTCATAAGACGACTTCTCACGGAGATCATCCGTAAACTCGGATGATGCTGTGAGAATGAGAATCGACATGACGTCATACTCGTCATCCAGATACTGATAGTAAGTGTCATGCTCACTATCCTGGGCATCTACTCCTGGTCGTTCTGGAGGCAATGTCTCAATGATGTGAAGCTTTCCCTGTGCATCCAAGACATTTTTCAAATGCATCTTCCAAACAGCAAAGTTTGGACCTGAAAGCTTCCACTTGCTAGTGATGAGACTTAGAGACTCTCTTGGTGAATAAAACGGAATAACAGATATAATAGACATCTACAGAAAAAGAAAAAGATAAAACCCATTCAGCGTTGATTATATCTTCTAATAATTATTACCTTTTAAAAATAAATTATTAGACTAGGATCCATATTTCACATTTCCCGATGCAAGGTTTGGGCACTTCCCACCGGGACAATGCTATTTCTGGTAGGTAAAAACTATACCAATCGTATCCTAACTGGACACGACTCCTAGATCCGCGGGACAGCGGTTACAAGAACCGTGCATGTTTAGTCCCTCTAGTGCATTTTGGGCCGGGACTCCCGATTATCACCAAAATAGATCGCACCACCTAAGACAACATGAATTCTGGCCGGGACTCCCGATTATCGCAGAATCTTTCATGCCCTCTCCCGCAATGGTTTGAACCCGGATGCCCAAGGTTTGGGCACTTCCGACACCCGAGTACCGTTTAACAGTCGAGGTGTACCATTAGGTGGGTAGCACACTGATCTAAGATTTTTCTAAAAAATATTTTCCAAGTTTTTTAACGAAAAAACTTTAATGCCAGTTTTCTTTTAAACATCTGTTTCAATAATTAACTATTATTAAAACCCTTGTTTTATTTCATCGTGTTAATCACAACCACGCATATAAATAATATGTAAAGAAATAAAACAACCACAAACAACTATGCCTTAGCCTTGCCCTTTTCTAATGTCGGTTTCGTGAGCCACACGAAAAACACGACGATCAAAACCTAAGTGGAAAAACAACACACATGGCATGGCATTCTGAAGCTCCCACTTGCTCCAGCATCCAATCCTGCTTCCTGCTCCTTGGTTCTTGAATCAGCTTCAGATTTATTCTAATAATGCTATTCTATTCTATTATCTAAAACTAGAAATAATAAAATTACAAGATAATCAAAGGCCCGCAGGCCAGCTAATTATAGTACTTTTACAAAAAGAATAGGGGTTGTAAGTGGCACGCAGGCCTCCCCACACCATAGAATAATAAAACCAATCACAACCACAAGTGCAGAAAAGTAAACAATCCACAAGGTCTAAAAAGAGGGCTCGGCTATGGCATCCCAAACATATATTTAAACTAATACATACAAAACTGGTTCTTAATTATCATATCCCGATGAATTAACTTTGACTTTTAACAAACTGTTAAAAATCATTTGGTTTAAAATAATAAAAATTATTTAATTATTGTTTACGCGTATAGAGTAACTAAAATAATTAATTCTAACCAATACTTGATTAAAATTAACATTTTATATATATAAGTTTTATAAAATAAAACTCATACAATATTTTTTTTTAGTTTTAATCCTGTTAGGTGTTACCCTAAACCCAAAAAACTAAAATACACTTTTGGACCTCAAAACTGGGCCAAAACATGAGACCGTGGGCCGACCACAAACTGGGCCGAAACCACATAGGCCGCAGGTAGCAGGCCTCGGCTGGGCCGCCCCTACGCCGCCGGTTTGGACCTGGGCCGCCGACCACCTTCGCCGTCGACCAACCTGGTGGCTGCGACTGGCTGGTCAACGCCGCCGCCGGCCACGGTGGTGAAACCGCCGCCGGCCACCACCCTTTACGCAAACAACAATAAAAAAATAATAATAATATTTAAAATTTAAACCGTAAACCTTATCCTTTTATCATAACTAATTCTTGTTATCCATTTAAAAATCTAAACTTGATTTTTAAAATACTTGGATAAACAAAAAGAAAAAGTTAAAACTTGATAAAAGAAAAAACTATTCATCATGATAAAAAGAATCCTACCTAGTTCCCTATGAGGTTAGAAGTGGCTCTGATACCACTGAAGGGTTTTGTATGGTATAAAAACATATTATCAAGCATGCACAGCGGAAATCAAAACCCCCTCCAGTGATCTCATCTAACTCATACAGGAACTAAAAAGAGAAGAGGGTTAGAAAGTTATACCTTTAGGAATTAAAAACTTTTCTTAGACCTCTAGACTGCTGCAGGCTATCCACCGCTACTGCACCGCCTCGAACTGGCTGCTAGACCGCCTAAGGATTAAACCTCGGATCAATCCGTGACCCGTGTGTGTGTGAACCCTTGCGCCGCCGTCGACCATTGCCCTTGCAGCCTTGCACCGCCGTCGACCACCACCCTGCGGCCTTGCGCCGCCGTCGACCTCGAAGAGAGAGAGAGAGAGAGGGTCGGCCGAGAGTTAGAGAGAGAGAGCTAGGGTTTTTTTTCTTTTAATTTGTAATTGACTTATGTGATTAACCAATTACACAAAATACCCCTTGACCTTTCTAGTTAATTAATAACTATTAATTAACTGGTCCCGTTAATATTTAAACTAAATATTAACATCTCTCTTTTAAATAATAATTAACTATTATTATTTTTCTCTTTCTCAATAATTAATTAAACTAATTAATTATTTCTTTTTCACACAAAAAAGGTTATAATCCAAAAGGTTCTAATTGGGTGTGCAGCGGTGTGATCCTTTAGTGTCACATAGTATTGGACACGATGATACATGTTATCTATCTCTGCACATAATCTAACAGCTTCTTCTTTCCAACTTTATGAAAAGAAGTTAGAGGGTAGCTATCTCAGACCTGGGTATCAGTTTCATCGAATCAGCTCTTGCAAGTAGCCTTAGCAACTTATCTTTAACTTGATTTCTGGAAGAGGACTTTTCCATCTGCTTGATAAGTATAGCTACTTGCTTCCATTCTTCATATCCCAATTTATGCAGTTGACTCAGTTCAAGAGAGGAAGTTTCACCATTCCTTAAGACAAACTCTAGAATGATAATCCCTTGAACTGAACTCAACCTTAGTGTATTTATTTAAGAGGAGAAGTAGGTCCTTGTATAACACTAAGTTATGTCTTCCCCTTCAGGTTGACTCTGGACATGAAGCTCCTCTACTTCTTCCTCCTTGGGCATGATTGGCAGTCTGAGTCTAGAAAGCTCTTCATTCTGCTTCTTTATCTGTTCAGCCCAAGCTCTTTCTCTTCTCTCTTTCTCCTCTGCTAATACAGCTTGAACATCTATTTTTCTTCTTCTTAATTCATTAATTGATATCCCAAGCTGGGCAACTTCCTCTTTTTCTAATCTTCTAACTGCCATCAGTGAAGCTTTCTCTTGTAATGTCATTTTATCCGCAGAGTCTTCATCTGAGGCTGATGATTCACTTAGAATCACTTTCCTTCTTTTCTGTTGAGGGGCTTCTGATTCATCTGAGCTGACCACTACTGGTCTTTTGCCTTTTGCTTTCTCAGTCAGCTCAGGTTCTTTCTCTGTTTCTTTCTCCCCCTCAATCTGATCTGCTCCCTCTGCCAATAGTAGTAAAGCTTCAGCATCTTGAACCTTCTCCCCCTTTTTGTCATCATCAATAGGGGTCGAAGTCTTTTGTTTTTGTAAGGCAGCAACAACAGATTTTAACATTAGCACCTCCTCATCCAGATTATCAAGGATCATTAGCATATCTTTCTTTGCTTTCTTCCTTTCGAGGTGCAATGCATCAAACTGACCTTTGAAGAATGTTAGCAAATTATCCAAGTCAGCTTGAGTATGTTGGAACTTGGGTAAATCATCCAAGGGTTGGTGTGGACCCTCAAACTCATTTGTACCAGAGTATGGACCCTGTGAATCATCTTTGTATGAAGATGAAACATTGACAGGTCATGCAATAGGGTGTGAGAAGTGAAGAGAAGTAATGAGGCTCGAAATTTGAAGTGTATGGGTTGGTGGTTGGCTGATTGGTTTGGAGGGGGGTGATTAACCCTGGGGATTGGTCATATATTCAATGTCACCTAAGTATGTCTGCTTAGGCACAGTAGTGGGCTCTCCCATGGCACTGGAGAGTGTGGGCTGAGTAGACACCACACCCGGATAAGACTGTTGGGTAGTAATGAGCGTCGAGGTTGACACCTTAAGAGTAGGCGTCTCCCCCTCAAATCCTGCCGGTGGAGGGATCAATGTGATCTCAGCTCCAGTGATGCCTTTAGGAGGGGCACCACCTATAGCAGTTTTACGTGTATATGTTCGGATATTCTCCCTAGTAGTAGTGGGCAAGCTAGGGGTGGCTTCAGAGTGGGATTGTAAATGGAATGAAGGTGGAGGAGATGGGTTAGACTGGGTTGGGCTTACCACAGCTTTATCTCCAAAAACGGATGGAGAATAGTGAGAAGAAAGAGAAAGTGGAGAGGTCTTACCAGAAGCAGCTTCAATGGTTGCGGTTCAGCTTGAGCAGAGTGCTCAGCTTGAACCTCGGTGTCAGCTTGGGAAGCTCCCCCTTGATTCGATCCCTCTTCTTCACTTTCTGAAGAAGCTACCTCAGCAATAAGAAGCATATGTGCACTCAGACCTTCTTGCTCAGGGAAGATGTCATTGTTAAACATCTTGGGATTGAGTGTAGCAAACAGGAACACATCCTGATCAGCTTCATAGAGTGTTGTCCCCAGCTCGGTTTCAAATGCCAAGGATAGGTACCTTATGAAAGGTACATGAAGATGAGCTGGTGTAATCCAAATTGCGTGCAAAGTATATTTTGTACAGCAGCTGCATCTCGAACTAATTCACCTGGTCCAATCCTCCAACCTTAGTTCCTAGTGAACGAATCACTATAGAAACCATGAAGCCCCAACTGGTTGGAAAGGTGGCCTTTTTTATTACACCCTCTGTCTACGAGTGACCCATTCTGGGTAGGACTGACCTTGCCACCTTCCTCGTGACAGCAGGCTCGAACTCATCTGATTGAGGGAGTCGAAGAACATCCCTTAGCCACTGCACGGATAGGATTACTTTTCTATTGACATTAAGAACAGCCCCCGTAATCTCTCCCATGTTTTGATCATACGTACATGTATACCAGAACTCCAGTAGATGTTGAAGAACGATATGGAGAGGTGCGCCACAGAAGGCGAATGCCAGGGGGCATTTACGACTGTTAGCCACCCAAACTTCATATCCTCTGCCTTGTTTCCTCGGAGGAATTGCAAGGCAGGCCCGTTGATTGTTGACTTTCAGCAACGGCACTCCATTGTTCTTGAACTGAGCACCTCGAATCATCTGATCACCGAGAACTAATGTGATTCCATCCATGTTGAATTAATTACATTGAGTAAATTAAAATTTGCACTTAGTGGTATAGAAATTGCACTTAGCAAGTTAGGGTTTTGAACGGACGAATGCACTAAGCAATTGAGGTGTTTGCGAAAGGTAGTTGAGAAGATGAGAAGTCGGACTTGTAAGCGTAAACTTCTCTAAACTGGTTATGATCGGTATATATACCTTTCTTAGGAAAGAGAAAAGTTACCATTGAAATCCCCTTTTTATCCATTACACCGTAAAAATTACGGCTTGATGTAACAGTTAGAGGTTAGAGACACATCGTCTTCCAACGGATACAAGTGTAAAATAATATTATTAACTCATACTAAGATTATAAACACTGTTGTATTACACCAATACCGAATTAGTATAATACGCGATGTTGAGACTTACTCAAATACGCACTTGCATATGAAGTAATCACACTCAGTAATGAAATCATAGTTTGGACACAGCAAGCTGAGGAAATTAATCACTCAGCGTGAATCAAGCACTCAGCTTGATATCATTACTCAGCTTGAGATTGATACTCAGCTTGAGTTTGAGCACTCAGCTTGATTTTGAGCCCTCAGCTCAGAATCAGTGACACTTAGTCATATGTGTTTCAGACTGACTCAAACTTATTTTTAACTACACAGAGTAGTTTAAAACTTGTTTGGAACCAACCAAACATGTGAACTTATCACACAGCTTGAGGTAAGCACATAGCTCAGACTCAATGAAACTTAGTCATTTATGTTTGAAACTTACTCAAACTAAGTTTTAACTTCACCGAGTAGTTAAAGTATGTTTGGAACGCACCAAACGTGTGAACTCATCATTCAGCTTGACAGGTTATTCAGATTATGAAAACTTATTTATAAACTGTGCACTCAGCTTAAGACACTTAGTCTTTGTCAAACTGACAACTCAAATATTAGACACTTAGCTAGGGGTTGAGCATACCCAGTTTACTTAGCAGATACATAAACCTCTTTTCATCAAGGGGTTTAGTGAAAATATCTGCAAATTGGTCATCAGTGGAAATAAATTTAATTTCAACTTTACCTTTTTCCACGATGTCCCTAATGAAGTGATGTCTAATTTCAATGTGCTTGGTTCGTGAGTGGAAGACTGGATTGTAAGTGATGGCTATTGCACTTTGGTTATCACAGAAGATAAGAGTTTTCTTGAAACTCATGCCAAAGTCTTGAATCTGATGCTGCATCCACAGGATTTGAGCACAATAGCTTCCTGCTGCAACATATTCAGCTTCAGCAGTTGAGGTAGCCACTGAGTTCTGTTTCTTACTAGTCCAGTTGACTAACTTCCCTCCAAGCATTTGACATCCTCCAGTAGTTGATTTTCTGTCTAACTTGCACCCAGCATAGTCAGCATCTAAAAAACCAACTAACTCAAATCCAGAGTCCTTTGGATACCAAAGACCTATATTTGGTGTACCTTTAAGGTACCTAAAGATCCTTTTCACAGCTTGAAGATGTGATTCTTTAGGATCTGCCTGATATCTTGCACGAACACATGTAGCAAACATGATATCAGGTCTACTAGCTGTCAAATAGAGTAATGAACCTATCATTCCTCTATAGGTAGACTGACACACAGACTTACCATCTGAGTCTTTACTCAGCTTGACAGCTGGTGACATGGGTGTTTATCATGGTTGAACTAGAATCAAAACCATATTTCTTTATCAAATGAAGAACATACTTACTTTGATTGATGAATATTCCATTAGACTTTTGTTGAATTTGTAGGACTAGGAAATAAGTCATCTCACCCATCATACTCATCTTGTACGTTTGTTACATTATTTTGGAGAACCACTCACACAGAGATTCATTGGTAGAACCAAATATAATATCATTCACACAGATTTGTACAAGAATCACCTGTCCTTTACTCTTTTTAATAAAGAGTGTCTTATCTATACTACCTCTAGTGAAATCCATTGATAGTAGATAAGTCGACAGAGTATCATACCAAGCTCTTGGAGCATGTTTAAGACCAAACAAAGCCTTGTTCAACTTATAGACATGATGTGGAAACTTTGAACTTACAAAGCCAGGAGGTTGTTTCACATAGACTTCCTCCTAAAGTTTTCCATTAAGGAAGGCACTCTTCACATCCATTTGATAGACTTTGAAGTCTTTATATGCTGCATAGGCTAAGAACAGCCTTATGGCTTCAATTCTAGCAACAGGGGTAAATGTCTCATCATAATCAATTCCCTCTTCTTGCTTATACCCTTGTGCTACCAGCCTGGCTTTGTTCCTAACTATCACTCCATCCATGTCCATTTTATTTCTATAGACCCACTTAGTGCCTATAATTGAATGATCTTTGGGGGCAGGGACAAGTTTCCAGACTTTGTTTCTCTCAAATTCATTCAGTTCCTCTTGCATAGCATCAATCCAATCCTCATCCTCTAAGGCTTCCTCAGTCTTCTTTGGTTCTATTTGAGATAGGAAACCAAAGTGAGCAGCATAGTTAGTTGTAGCCTTAGATCTGGTCCTGATTCTTTCTTGGACATTTCCAATGATTTGATCTTGAGGATGATCTTTGAGGAATTTAAATGTTGTAGTTGGAGAGTCTGGTTTTGAATCTAAGCGATGTTGAGAAATCTGAGGTGATCACATATCCTCAGCCTTAACAGCAGCATTGTCAACAAACTGATGATCACTGGGATTCTCAGTCTGAGTGACCTTAGCTCCAAAAAAATTAACGAACTCATCATCTTTCTCAGCTTGAGAGTCCCTTGGAGCTTGTGATGATTTCTTTGATAAACACACATCATCATCACTATCATTTCCTATGACATACATAGGATTTGATACGTTGGTTTCCTTAGGCCTTTCAAGCTCACTCAGACTGACCAAGTCAGCTTGACTTTTATCTTGATCAAAACTGTCTTCATCAAATGAGACATGAATTGATTCTTCTATGGCCTTTCTCCTTGTATTATATATTCTATAAGACTTGGAGATTGAGGAATAACCAACGAATATTACAAGATCAGCTTTAGGTTCCAACTTATGAAGCTGATCTCATTGATTTAGCACATAGCATTTTGAACCAAAGATATGGAAATAACCTATATTGAGCATTCTAGACTTATACATCTCATATGAAGTCTTTCCATGTCTTTTGACAATGATTGACCTATTCTGGGTATAGCAGGCTGTACTAACAACTTCAACCCAGAAATAGAGTTTCAATCCTACCTCACATAGCATTGTTCTAGCAGCCTCAATTAAAGTTCTATTTCTCCTTTCAGCAACTCCATTTTGTTGGGGAGTTCTGACAGATGAGAAATTCTGTAATATTCCCTTTTGTTTACAGAAGCTTTCAAGGGTAGAGTTTCTGAACTCAGTCCCATGATCACTTCTAAGTTGCTTTACAGACAAACCTTTTTGCAACTCTTCCTGTTTGATAAAGCTGATTATCTCCAGAGCAGCCTCACTTTTGGCTTTAAGGAATATTACCCAGGTGAATCGTGAGAACTCATCTACTATCACCAGTATGTACTTCTTGCCACTTAGGCTTGGAGTACTTATGGGTCCACACAAATCCATATGCAACATATGCAATGGGTCTGTTATTGAAAAATTTTGCTTTGATTTAAAGGACCCTTTATGGTGTTTCCCTTGTTAACAAGTTGAGCACATTTTGTCTTTGACAAATGTGATCTTTGGTAATCCAGAGACTAACTCTTTATTGGACAACATATTTATATTTTTAAAGTTTAGATGAGATAAACGTTTATGCCATAACCAACTCAGCTTAGGAACAGAAAGGGAATACAAGCAGGTTTCATTATAGGGATTAGCAGAATTAAGATCAAGTAGATACACATCTCTTTCTCTTTTAGCTATTAATACAGGCTTTCCCTTAGCATTATAGATTGTTCTTGCTTTCTTCCTAAAAGTAACTATATTGTCTTCATCATACAATTGACTGATACTAATCAGGTTGTGTTTGAGACTTTTGACATATGCAACTCTCTGTAAAGTGACCTTGCCAGCTTGCATCTTCCCATAGCCTTTAGTTCTTCCATAGGAGTTGTCTCCAAATGTTACTTTAGGACCTTCATCTTCTTGGAAATCACTAAGAAGTCCTTTCCACCCGGTCATGTGCCTTGAGCATCCACTATCCAAGTACAATTTACTTGAACCCTGCACATGATATGAAAACTAAACACATTAGTTTGTTTGGGAACCTACTTCTTGGTGGGTTCAGATGAGGAGCACTTAGCATCTCCATCTTGTTAAACCGACTGTTCAGCTTGAGCAGGAGCTGAGTCATGTGTAGGCTGATCAGCTTGTTCTTGTTCAGACCTTGAGATTTCTGCATCACAATCCTTAGCCTCATGACCTCTACTTCTGCACTTGTAGCATCTCCTTCTTCCAATGATTACAGGAGGTAGAGTGTCTAATAATCCTTGTGAGAACCTTCTTCCAATGAACTTTTCAACTTTCTTTGCAAGTTGATTCACATGATGATCACTGACTTTGGACTTACCTTTGTCAGGTCTTTGTTTGTTATACTTTTGATTAGAAGTTTGACTAACAACCTTCTTTTCCATGACCTTGGACTTACCTTTGTCATGACTACTGGACTCACCAGTTTCAACAGGCTTGGACTTACCACTGTTGATCTTCTTGGACTTACCAAGATCTATAACTTTTGGACTTACCATTGTTGTACTTTGACCTCTGACTTACAGTGGTCTTCCAATTCTTGTAACTTCTCTCCGAGCCAGATAGAGAATGTTGTCTTTTGAAAGGATTTGGATTAAGCCTTTCTATTACTGAAGTTTTTTGAATAGGCTAAGTGCTTAATCTGTCAAGCACAGACTTACCATGCTGTTTGGATGTTTAGCACTCTTCTCCATGATCTTTAGCCTTTACAAACATATTGTATTTTAGGTTTTGACCATGTTTCTTCTCTAAGGCTAACTTCTGAGACTCAATCAGTAGTCTATCCTCCTCAGAGTCTGTACTTTCTATCTCATCATCAGCTACATAAGCTGCAGTTTGATAGTAAACTCCAAGCACAGCTTGTACCTGTTTAGGAATTTGTTGTTTTATGCACTTTTCAGCAAGCTTTGATGACTTACACCAAGACTCAGTGACCTTTTGAAGTTGGTCAGCTTTGTCTTTAGCTTCCTGAAGTTCTTCACTTAGAAGTTTGTTAACATGTCTTTGGTATTCCAGATCACATTGTGCTTTCTTACCAACATCAATGAGAGATTTATTTTCCTTAATCTCATTCTTCAGTTTAGCTATCTCAGCTTTAAGGTCATTTTGAGACTTAAGGATGGTCTTGAAATCATTCAGCAGATAATCAAAAGCAAGACCCTTTTCTTCGTCGGTGTAAGAGTTGAAATTACTAACCTTATACATGGAAGCAGGATCCAAATCACTGAGCTTGCTATTTTCCTCAGCTTCCTTCATGTCAGCTTCAAAAGTTGACTCGGACAGACCATAATCAACTTCGTCAATTTCAAACTCTTCATCTTCTTGAGCCATCAGACATACATCATCATCTGAGGTAGATGATTCTGTATCCTAGGTTTCAGCATATAGTCCTTTTGCACTGGGTTTGTATTCAGGCTTTCCTTTCTTGAGATGAGTATATTTCTTCTTGTATTTATCAGCTCTGTAAGCATTCTTATCAACAACTGATGCTGATTCCACCTTCTTTAATCTGCACTCAGCAGCAATATATCCCTTCTTATGACAATTGAAGCATACAAAATTCTTGGGATCAAAGGAACTCTTCCCTTTGCCCCTGTCAGATCTTCCTCTTCCCCGTTGAGCTCTTCTCAAGCGTTTGGCTAGCATGGCCATCTGCTCAGTGATAGTCTGAACATCATCAGTATCACTTGAGTCTGAGTCTGAGTGGTCAGCTTGAGATTCTGACTCAGTCTCAGATTCAACAACTAGTGCCTTGGAACTTTTCTTCTTTTTCTGTATAACCAATGCAACTTTAGTTTTATCCAAAGACTCCTTGAGTTGTTGTTGAGAAGTTCTTTTGTGTTTAGTGATCTGTTCATGATTTAGCAAGAACCCATAATGGACTGCAGGTTATACAAATGCAATGTTCCATCAGCCCTCAGTGTTGTGGTCACTTCATTGAACCTTTCTGGTAACACATCCAGAAACTTTAGCACGAGTTCAGCTTCATCCTTCTTAATGCCTATACTTAGCAGGTCATTTATCAAGCAATGAAACCTGGTAAACACATCAGCCAAGGTTTCATTCTTCTTTGAAAAGAAGTTTTCATATGATCTATTCAGATGGTTCTTCTTTTGCTGTTTGACCAGATCTGTGCCCTCATATGTAACACTTAGAGTATCCCAGATCTGTTTTGCAGATTGACACCCAGCCACTGTGTGCAAGATATCGTTAGTAAGGGCATTTTCCAGAACACTTTTAGCCGTATCATCCAGATTGTAAAGTTTCCAATCTTCATCAGTCCAGGATGCAACAGGCTTCTTTACCTCTTTTTCACTCTTGTCTGTTTTATCAGCGGACGTATCACAGACAACAGCAGAGATCTTGGGGATTATCAGTCCTTTGATAATGACATCGGACATACGATTGTCAATGGACTTGAGAAACAATATGGCTCTAAACTTCCACATAGGAGAAGGCTGTTTCATTGCTTTATGATTATGGGATCACAAGTAAGTGAGCATGAACTTGTGATGCTCTTGGTTGGTTCGCTAACAGACCGCTATCAGGCAGAGGTAGTGGACAAGTTTGATGAACCAGATACAATAGTAGTTGGTATGCACGAGTTCTTAATGTGCATAGATGACCAGGTGCACCCAGACCTCTTTGATACAACAGTAGTTGAGTCAATGGAGGAAGATGACTGGATTTATGCGCTACTATACATTTGTTTCCCAGTTTGTGGTAGCAAGGATATTTGCGAGCACTCACTCGACATTGATCAGCTGGACGTCGGTTCTACCGATGAGTCATAGATAAGTCTCTTGACAAGATTCCTGCTGCTGTCAGTGATAAGTCTCTTGACAAGACTGAAAAGGAAGTCAAGAAGCCTTTGGCATCCTGGACTGAAGAGGATTGGAAATTACATTCACTGGATGACAAAGCAAAGAGTGTTCTGGCAAATGCCCTGACTAATGAGATCTTGCATACTGTGACTGGGTGTCAATCTGCAAAAGAGATCTGGGATACTTTGAGTATTACATATGATGGTACAGATCTGGTCAAGCAGCATAAGAAGAATCATGTTAACAGATCTTATGAAAACTTCTTTTCTAAAAAGAATGAAACCTTGTCTGATTTGTTCACAAGGTTTCACTTCTTGATTAATGACCTGCTAAGTGTAGGCATTAAAAAGGATGAAGCTGACCTAGTGCTGAAATTTCTGGATGTGTTACTAGAGAAATTTAATGAGGTGACCATAGCACTCAGGGCTGGAGGTACATTACATATTGTTGGTCCCTTGGTGAGAATAACAACAAGCAACAGGTGTGTAGAAGGAGGGTTGAATACACTTTCTGCGGAAATTGAACAAATCAAATAAAAGTGTTACACACAGTAAATCAAACCACAATCGATCGAATGCTTTCATTAAGAAGATGATTACAATAACTATCAATTAAGCAACTCTTGATATGTAAACACCTAATGTAAATCCCTCAAACTTTCAAACTTAGCTATCTATAATCAACTTATGATTATAGATACTGACGACTCTCTAAACAGGATTTTTATCACAGATTCAATCAACTTATGATTACTTACCAACTTCACGACAAATGTGAATATTCGAACACATGAACAAGTTGGCAATCTGTGAATTTCTTGATCATTTTGAACTTACAAACAGTGATTCAAGAATCGTAACACATACGGCGATGTGAGGTTTTTTTTTCTTTGACTCTGTAGTCGTACTGAGTCGTACCTCTAAACTTATCAGGATGATAAGTATTTATAATCCTGTTGCTACGGTTCCTAACAAACTGGACTAATCCTAATTTGCTAACTAACTATAGGATAACTCGGAATCTTGAATCTTGAATCTTCTTATCTTGAGTATTCAATCTTCAATCTTGATTCTGAAGTCTTCTTATCCTCCCCGTAGATATAGAGAGTTAAAACAGAATTTAAAACAAATTTAAATTCTTTTAAACTGACTTCTTTAGTCAGGCTGAGTTACTCAGCTTGAAACTCATCAAGCTGAGTTCTTCGAGAACACACTCGAAAACAAACACGGACTAACATGTATAATTATTAACTCATCCTTAGAAGTCCAAAGAGTTAACCAAAACATATTTAGCAACTCTATTGAGCTGACTCAGTCTTCACGCTGAGTCGCTCAGCTTGAAACTCATCAAGCTGAAACTCAATATGTACATCTTAGTTTACGCACACAGCTTATCAAACATAATGATAATCTTACTAAGATATAGTCTAAGCTGATAAAACATATGTACAGCTTACACTTGGCTTATACTCAGTCTGAATCACTATAAGTGTTCAGTCTGACTAAGCTTCATAATTCTGTTTAAGTTGTATGTAGAATTCATCTTACAAACTTAACTTTGTCTCATCAAATCTTAACTGATGAGATCATTTTCCCAACACATATGTATAACCTACAGTTCATATATGGATTATTGCTTAATCATGAATAGATCACAGAACACAATAAATCTTCTCAACAACAAATGAAAGAATCTCTTGATAAACATGAAACTGCATTGGTTGTAGAAAAGAAGAAAAAGAGTTCAAAATCCTTTATAGCTGAATTTGAGACTGTGTCAGACTCTCATGCTGACCACTCAGACTCAGACTCAGACTCAAGTGATACTGATGATGTTCAGACTATCACTGAACATATGGCTATGCTTGCTAGAAGACTGAGAAGAATTCAAAGGGGAAAAGGAAGATCTGACAGAGGCAAAGGAAAAAGTTATTTTGACCCTAAGAAAGCTGTGTGCTTCAACTGTTAGAAGAAGGGACACATTGCTGTTGAGTGCAGAATAAAGAAGGATGAAACAGCTTCAGTAGCTGACAAGAATGCTTACAGAGTTGATAAGTACAAGAAGAAATATACTCAGCTCAAGAAAGGAAAGCCTGAAGACAAGTCCAATGCTAAAGGACTTTATGCTAAAACTTGGGATACATAATCATCTACCTCAGATGATGATGACAAGTGTCTATTGGCTCAAGAAGATGAAGAGTTTGAATTAGATGAAAATAGCAAACTAAGTGACTGTAATCCTTCCTCCATGTAAAAGGTTAGTAATTTCAACTCTTACACCGATGAAGAAAAAGGTCTTACATTTGTTTATTTGTTAAACGACTTTAAGACCAGCCTTAAGTCTCAAGCTGACCTCAAAGCTGAAATCACTAAGCTCAAGATGAGATTAAGAAAAATCAAACTTATGCAGCTGATGATGATGAGATAGCAAGTACAGATTCTGAGGAAGATAGACAGCTGATTGAGTTTTAGAAGTCAGCCTCAGAAAAGATACATGATCCAAGTCTAAAAAACAATAAGTTTGTAAAGGCAAAGGATCATGGAAATGAGTGTTCAACATCTAAATAGCATAGTAAGTCTGTGCATGATAGATTGGGCACTCAGCCTTTTGAAAGAACTTCTGTTATTGAAAGGTTGAATCCAAACCCTTTCAAAAGACATCACTCTTTGTCTAGTTCAGAGAGAAGCTTCAAGAATAGGAAGACAACTGTAAGTCAGAGGTCATATCACAACAATGTCACAACAATGGTAAGTCCAAAGTTGTTGAAAATGGTAAGTCTAAAGAACTCAATAGTGGTAAGTCCAAAGCTGTTGTAACTGGTAAGTCCAAAAAACATGACAATGGTAAGTCCAAAGTCAATGAAAAGAAGTTTGTTGGTCAAACTTCTGATCAAATAGATAATAAACCTAAACATGACAAACGTAAGTCCAAAGTCAATGAGCATCAGGTGAATCAGCTTGCAAGGAAGGTTGAGAAATTATCCACAACCTATAATCCTAAAAATGAGAGCAAGTTCTCTAAAGGATTATTGGAAAACCTACCTCCTGTAGTCATTGGTAGAAGGAAGTGCTACAAGTATGGAGGTAGAGGACATGAGGCCAAGGACTGTGATAGTGAAACCTTAAAGCCTGAGAAGGAACAAGCTGATCAGCCTATGCAGGACTCAACATCTGCTCAAGCTGACCAGTCAGCTCCACAAAATGATACTGCTAAGTGCTCATCATCTGAACATACTACAAAGTAGGTTCCCAAACAAAACTAATATGTTTAGTTTTCTTCTTATGTGCAGGGTTCAAGTAAATGTTACTTGGACAATGGATGCTCAAGGCACATGACAGGGTAGAAAGGACTTCTAAGTGAATTCCAGGAAGATGAAGGTCCTAAAGTAACATTTGGTAATAACTCCCATGGAAGAACTAAAGGATATGGGAAGATGCATGCTGGCAAGGTGACTTTCTAGAAAGTTGCATATGTTAAAGGTCTTAAACACAATCTGATAAGTATTAGTCATTTGTGTGATGAAGACAATGTTGTTACTTTTAGGAAGAAAGTAGGAACAATATAAAATTCAAAGGGTAAGCCAGTGCAAATAGCAAAGAGAGAAAGAGATGTGTATTTACTTGATCTCAATTCTGCTGATCCCAATACTGAAACCTGCTTATATTCCCAAGCTGTTCCTAAGCTGAGTTGGCTGTGGCATAAGAGGTTATCACATTTAAATTTCAAGAATATATATATGCTATCCAACAAAGAGTTAGTCTCTGGATTGCCAAATATTACATTTTTCAAAGACAAATTGTGCTCAGCTTGTGAGCAAGGGAAACATCACAAAGGGTCATTCAAGTCAAAGAAAAAATTTTCAATAACAGACCCATTGTATATGTTGCATATGAATCTGTTTGGACCCATAAGTACTCTAAGCCTAAGTGACAAGAAGTACACCCTGGTGATAGTAGATGAGTTCTCTAGATTCACCTGAGTAATATTCCTTAAAACAAAAAGTGAAGTTTCCCTAGAGATAATAAGTTTTATCAAACAGGAAGAGTTGCAAAAAGGTAAGTTTGTTAAGCAACTCAGAAGTGATCATGGGACTGAGTTCAGAAACTCAACGCTAGAAGGCTTTTGTGAACAAAAAGGAATATTACAAAACTTCTCCTCAGTTAGAACTCCTCAACAAAATGGAGTTGCTGAAAGGAGAAATAGAACCTTAATTGAGGCTACTAGAACAATGTTGTGTGAGGCAGGATTGAAACTCTATTTCTGGGATGAAGCTGTCAGTACAGGATGTTATACCTAAAATAGATCAATCATAGTCAAAAGACATGGCAAAACTGCATATGAATTGTATAAATCAAGAAAGTCAAATATAGGTTACTTCCATGTCTTTGGTTCAAAAATGCAATGTACTGAATCAAAGAGATTAGCTCCATAAGTTGGAACCTAAAGCTGATCCTGGAATTTTTGTTGGTTATTCCTCAATCTCCAAGTATTACAGAGTGTATAACTCAAGGAGAAAGGCTATAAAAGAATCAATTCATGTCTCCTTTGATGAAGACAGTATTGATCAAGCTGACAAAGGTCAAGCTGACTCAGTCAGTCTGAGTGAGCTTGAAAAGCCGGAGGAAACCAAAATGTCAAATCCTATGTATGTCATAGATTATGATAGTGATGAGAAAGTATGTACATCTTAGAGATCATCACAAGCTCCAAAGGACTCTCAAGCTGAGAAAGATGATGAGTTCATTAATCCCTTTGGAGAAAATACTACTCAGACTGAATATCTTAGTGATCAACAGTTTGATGACAATGCTGTAATTGAGACTGAGGATGTAAGTTCACCTCAGAGTCCTCAATATCACTTAAGTCTAGAACCACAATCTCCTACTACAACATTTAAGTTCCTTAAAGATCATCCTCAAGATCAAGTGATCGGTAATGTTCAAGAAACAGTGATTACTAGATCTAAGGCAACAGCAAACTATGCTGCTTACTTTGGTTTTCTATCTCAAATGGTACCAAAGAAGACTAAAGAAGTCTTTAAGGATGAGGATTGGATTGAAGCTATGAAGGAGTAATTATATAAGTTTGAGAGAAACAAGGTATGGAGTCTTGTCCCAGCCTTAAAAGATCATACAATTATAGGCACTAAGTGGGTCTATAGAAACAAAATGGACAGGGATGGAGTAATTGTTAGGAACAAAGCTAGGCTGGTAGCACAAGGGTACAAGAAGAAGGAATAGATTATGATGAGACATTTTCCCCTGTTGCTAGAATTGAAGCCATTAGACTGTTCTTAGCTTATGCAGCTTATAAAGACTTCAAAGTCTATCAAATGGATGTGAAAAGTGCTTTCCTAAATGGAAAACTTCAGGAGGAAGTCTATGTGAAACAACCACCTGGCTTTGTAAGTTCAAAGTATCCACATCATGTCTATAAGTTAGACAAGGCTTTTTATGGTCTTAAACAAGCTCCAAGAGCTTGGTATGATACACTGTCCAAATATCTATTATCAATGGACTTTACCAGAGGTAGTATTGATAAGACACTCTTCATTAAAAAGAGTAAAGGACAGGTGATTCTTGTAGAGATCTATGTGGATGACATTATCTTTGGATCTACAAATGAATCTCTATGTGAATGGTTCTCCAAATTTATGTCAAAAAGGTACAAGATGAGTATGATGGGTGAAATGACATATTTCCTAGGCTTGCAGATTCAACAAAAGCCTGATGGAATATTCATAAATCAAAGCAAGTATGTTCTTGATTTGATAAAGAAATATGGTTTTGATCAAGTTCAACCATGAAAACACCCATGTCACTAGCTGTCAAGCTGAGCAAGGACTCAGATGGAAAGTCTATATGTCAGTCTACCTATAGAGGAATGATAGGTTCATTACTGTATTTGATAGCTAGCTGACCTGATATCATGTTTGCTACATGTGTTTGTGCAACATATCAGGCAGATCCCAAAGAATCACATCTTCAAGCTGTGAAAAGGATCTTTAGGTACCTTAAAGGTACACCAAATCTAGGTTTTTGGTACCTAAAGGACTCTGGATTTGAGTTAGTTGGATTTTCAGATGCTGACTATGCTGGGTGCAAGTTAGACAGAAAATCAACAATAGGAGGATGTCAAATGCTTGGAGGGAAGTTAGTAAGCCGGACTAGTAAGAAACATAACTCAGTGGCTACTTCAACTGCTGAAGCTGAGTATGTTGCTACAGGAAGCTGTTGTGCTCAAATCCTGTGGATGCAAAATTAGCTTCAAGACTTTGGTATGAATTTTAGGAAAACTCCTATCTTTTGTGATAACCAAAGTGCAATAGCCATCACATATATTCCAGTCTTCCACTCAAGAACATAGAATATAGAAATTAGACATCACTTCATAAGAGACATAGTGGAAAAAGGTAAAGTTGACATAAATTTTGTCTCCACAGATGATCAATTAGCAGATATTTTTACCAAACCTCTTAATGAGAAAAGGTTTTCCTATCTGCTAAGTAAATTGGGTATGATCAACCCCTAGATAAGTTTCTCAAACTGAGTTCCAGCTTTACAGAGACTATGTGTCTTAAGCTGAGCGTACAGTTTATAGATATGTATTCATAAACTGTTCACTTGGACAATCTGAGTGATAAGTTCACACGTTTGGTCTTTTCCAAACATGTTTAACTGCTAAGTGTGGTTAAAATATCACTTTGAGTTAGTCTCAAATATAAATGACTAAGTGTCATTGATTCTAAGCTGAGTGCTCCACTCAAGCTGAGTGTCAATCTCAAGCTGAGTGCTCAAATCAAGCTGAGTGTTTGACTCACGCTGAGTGATAAGCTTACTCAGCTTGGTATGTCCAAACCGTGTTTTAATTACTAGTGTTATTAATTCATGAGACATTATATTTTAGTCAGTATCAAATCCCGTTTTATACCGATTACATATTGCTGTAATACAACAATGTAAATACTATTTTTGTGAGTCAAGAATGTTATTTTACAAACTTATCCGTTGGGATATGATGTGTTTCATCTCGATTATTATTACATCTATCTGTAAGTTCGTTAGAGTAACAGATAAATATGGATACCAACGGTAACTTTTCTCTCTCCTCAAAAAGGTATATATATCGTTTGTAACCGAAATTCAGAAGTTTACGCTTACTTAACTTCTGATATGCTCACTATAACTTCTACAAACCACCTATTTGCTAAGTGCATTTCACCGTTCAATCGAATTTGAAACCCTAATCGCTTAGTGCGAATTGCATATTTACTCAGTGTGAATCAAAATCATTCTACGATGGACGGAACCATTCTAAATCTTAGTGATCGAATGGTAAGGGGTGTTGCCTTCAAGAACAACGGATTGCCGTTGATTAAAATTAACAATCAACGAGCTTGCCTAGAAATCCCTGAGCGCAAAAGGAACAAGGGTTATGAAGCATGGGCGGATTATATCCGCAAATGTCCACTGGCATTCTTTTTTACTGGAGCACCAATTCATGTGGTTCCTCAGCACTTACTGGAGTTCTGGTACACATGTGTTTTTGACCAGGACAGAGGCAAAATTAGAGGTACAGTGCTGAATGGAGTGAACCATTGTCCTTAGAGTTCAAAGGCTAAGGGAAGTTCTTCAACTCCCTCAAAACAGTATGTTCGAGCCTGCTGTGACAAGGCAGGTGGCAAGGTCAGTCCTACCCAGAATGGGTCACCCACAAACTGAGGGTGTAATAAAAAAGGCCACCTTTCCAACGGGATGGGGATTTATGGTGTCCACAGTGATCCGTTCACTTGGAACCAAGGTTGGAGGACTGTACCAGGTCAATGAGTTCGAGATGCAACTACTCTACAACATTTATTTTGCACGCAATCTAGATTATACACTGCTTATCTTCAATGAACTCAAGGTCCAAGTGCTGAAGACCACAAGGGATCTTCATGTGCCTTTCATAAGGTACCTCTCCTTAGCATTTGATGCTGAGCTAGAGACTGAACTATATGAAGCTGGTCAGGATTTATTCCTCGCACCAGCACTCAGCTCCAAGATGTTCAACAACGACATCTTTCCAGAGCAAAAGGGCCTCAGTGAGCCTATGCAATGGATAGCTGAGAGAGCTTCATCTGGAAGTGGAGCTGAGGGGTCTACTCAAGGGGGAGCAGCTCAAGCTGACCTAGAGGTTCAAACTGAGCACTCTGCTCAAGCTGAGCTAGCAAACATTGAAGCTGCACCAGGTATGAATTCTCCACTTTCTTCTTCTTCTTACTTTTCCCTATCTTCTTTTGGAGACAATACTGTGGTAAGCCTAACCCAGTCTAACCCATCTCCTCCACCTTCTCTCCATCATAAAATCCAATCTAAAGCCAACCTTGGTATGCCTACTGCTACCAAGGTAAATATCCAAACCTACAATAGAAAAACTGCCAAAGGTGGTGCCACAACTAAAGGTACCACTAGAGCTGAAATCACATTGATTCCTCCACCGGCAGGAGTTGAGGGGGAGACACCTATTCTTAAGGTGCCAACCTCAAGGCTCATTCAAACCTAACAGCCTAACCTTGGTGTGGTGTTTACTCAGCCCACACTTACTCGAGCCATGTGAGAGCCTACTACTGTGCCTGAGCAGACACACTCAGGTAACATTGAAGATCTGACCAATCCCCAGGGTCAATCACCCCCCACTCACCAAATAAGCCAACCACCTACCCATACTCATCACATTTTGAGCCCAATTACTTCTCTTCACTTCTCACACTCTCTTGCACGACCTGTCAATGATTCACCTCAATACCAAGGTGAGTTACAAGGTCCAACTTCTGGTACACATGACTTTGAGGGTATACATCAACCCTTGGATGATGCACCCAAATCCCAACCCTCTCAAGCTTCCTTAGACGATCTATTGCTGTTCTTTAAAGGTCAGTTTGAAACACTGCATCTCAAGAGGAGAAAGACCAAGAAGCATATGTTGCTGACATTGGATTCCCTGGATGAAGAGGTGCTCAGACTGAAATCTGCAGTGCCTGCTCTAACATAAAACCAGACTTCAAACCTTGTTGATGATGACAAAAAGGGGGAGAAGGTTCAAGAGGCTGAAGTGAGTCAGTTAAAGCTGAGGCGATGTTACTTCTTGCTAAGGGAGCAGAAAAGCCACATCAAATTGAGGGGGAGAAAGAGAAAGAATCTAAAGTTGAGCTTACTGAAAAAGCCAAAGGAAAAAGACCTCAAGTAGTCAGCTCAGAGGACTCAGAAGCCCCAAAGTAGAAACAAAGAAAAATGATTCTTGGTGAATCAGATTCAGATGAAGACTCTATAGATGGCATGACTTTGAAAGAAAGAGCTTCTCTGATAGCAATTAGAAGATTAGAGCATCAAGACGCTGAGCAGCTTGAGATGTCTGTGGATGAACTAAGAAGAAGAAAAATGAGTGGACAAGCTGAGTTAGCAAATATTCAAAATGAGAAAGAAACAAGGGAGCAGGCTTGGGCTGAACAGATAAGAAAGCAGAATGAGGAGTTAGTCAGACTCAGACTGCCTATAGAGCCAAAGGAAGAAGAAGTAGAGCTTCCCGTTGAAAATCAACCAGAGGAAGAAGACATTACTCAGTGTTATCTCAAGACACACTTCTCCTCTCGGATTAAAATACTCAAGTTGAGCACAGTCCAAGGGATTGTAATTCTAGAGTTAGTCCTAGAAAGTGGTGAAACACCTTCCCTGGATCTAAATCAACTACACAGACTGGGATATGCTGAATGGAAGCAAGTAGCCATACTAATCAAGCAGATGGAAAAGTCCTCTGCTAGAAATCAAGTAAAGGATGAAATCTTAAGGATACTAGCAAAAGATGATACAATGGAAATCATACCCAGATCTGAGATCAGAACCATACTTACTTCTATTTGGTCCCTTGGTGAGAATAACAACAAGCAACAAATGTGTAGAAGGGGGGTTGAAAACACTTTCTGCGGAAATTGAACAAATCAAAATAAAGTATTACACAAAGTAAATCAAACCACAATCAAATGCTTTGCTTTTCATTAATAAGAAGATGATTACAGACTCTATCAAGTAAGAAACTCTTGATATGTAAACACCTAATATAAATCTCTGAATCTTTCAAACTTAGCTATCTATAATCAACTTATGATTATAGATACTGACGACTCTCTAAACAGGATTTAATCACAGATTGAATACTTACCAATCTCACAACTAATGTGAGTATTCGAACACACGAACAAATTGGCAATCTGTGAATATCTTGATCACGTTGAACTGACAAACAGTGATTCAAGAATCGTAACACATACGGTTGAGGTAAGGTATTTGGCGAGAGAGCTGTAAAGAACATTCTCAAATACCTAAGGCGTACTAAAGAGATGTTCTTGGTATATGGGAGAGAAGAAGAGCTGAGAGTAAAGGGTTACTCGGATGCTAGCTTCCAAACCGATAGGGATGACTGCCGATCACAATCGGGGTTTGTATTCCTATTAAACGGTGGTGCTGTCAGCTGGAGGAGCTCGAAGCAAGACACAGTGGATGATTCGACTACTGAGTCAGAATAGATAGCGGCAAGTGAAGCTGCTAAGGAAGCCGTGTGGATGAAGAAATTCATCCAAGACCTAGGAGTGGTTCCAAGCATCGCAGACCCTATTAAGATATTCTGTGACAATGAGGGTGCGGTGCCTTTGGGAAAGGAACCAAGAGCTCACAAGAGAACAAGACACATATTGCGCAAATACCACTTTATACGAGATGTAATTGAAAGTGGTGAAATCGTCATCAGCAGAGTAGCATCGGATGGAAACCTGGCGGATCCGTTCACTAAGTCGTTACTGCAAGCAGCTCATGATTCTCACACTAAAGCAATAGGTGTAAGATTTGCTAGCGATTTGGCTTGAGATGTGTATTTAGTTTGTTTGATATGTAAATTTTAGTTCGGAAACTTTAGACATTATTGTAACTTATGCTTGTTTCGATATATGATAGAGATCTTATATGCGTGTGATACGGTTACATTCATAAGACTTTAGTGTGTTCTATCTTAGCATGTTTAAACACTTCCAGAAATATTTCACAATATTTCAAAATTTTCCATAGTCGGTGAATCTTATGGAAGAAAGATTGAATTAAGGCTGAGCTAAGCATGTGACCTTGAATTCAAAATGGTTGAATTAAGGTGCAATACTTACCTGTGCGTAAAAAGAGTTTCAAGTGACAGGAAGACCCACACCCAAGTATACTTCATGGATTTTAGTCACGAGTAACTTGGGATGATAATATCTTACGTCCTTAGACCTGAGACGCTATATCATAGTTCTTCCTTACTTTAGCCATTTTCAAAAGCAGTTCGTGACTGGCTGTGATAAATGAAATAGCTAGGTAAGACAAGAAGTATGATATAGGGTTATGCAGTCAACGGAATTTGTTCCTACGATATGAGAGATATCCCTGGGCCCCTCCATGATTGGGAGCTGACACCAAATTATGCATGCCCATGCACAAGGAATATTGATTGAAAATCAGATATATCCTTAACTTTTCGTCACCACCAATCAAGATCGGGAAACACAATCGTTAACAATCTGGAGATTGACATTTATTCCATGTCTCGTGTTCACACGGATATCGTGAACAAAAGGATGTCTAAGACCACTTATCTATAGGACCATTTCTTATGAATTGGTTTAATTTTTGATAACGAAACTCATACTGACTTGGGGGCAGATATGCTTTGCTAGAGGCCGCTCTTTATCTGTGATTTGAGGATACGGTGCATCGTGTGCAAGTGGGAGTTTGTTAGAATATGCCTACTGATGCATAGACGTCGTTTGAATCACTGCCGATGATGTATGAGCCTATTAGGTCATACAATGGGGTTAAACGTAACAACAACTAAAGAAAAGGGACCAATATTGGCAAAAGACAAAAGTTGACCACGCAGGCCGCGTTAGCACCGCTAACTTTTAGGTGGTAGCGCCGCTAACACTTAATGGTTAGAGCCGCTACGGCTGCATGGACTTTATGTCATTTCATCTAATAGATCGCGATAGCGCCGCTAACTTTTAAAGTTAGCGGCGCTACGACTGCATGTGCTTTTTGTCAAATCACCTACAAGGCTAGCCAATGCATGGACGAGTGATCATTGTCTTTGGCCTGCCATGTGGAGATAAAGGGGCAATCTGAGGTTTTTAAAACACCTCACTTGACTCTCATTTGATACTTTTGCCAATTTCACCACCAAAGTGTTCTCTTAAGTGCTACCAAGACTTAGAGAGAGTTAGAAAAGAGAGGTTCCAGAATTTGATCTTTTAGTTGTTGTTCCAGAAGTGGTGTTCTAGTAAAGTACCACTAGAGGCAAGCTAGCACTTGTGGTTGACGTGTTCCCGGAGTATACACCAATAGAAGATACAGTTTCGTTCTTGGAGGATTACCATCACCACATTTGACATCTTCTGGAGCTAAGGAGGCTAGTATAACATCCTTTCTCTTTTCTATATGTTGAATTTCTTTTACATAGAGCATGGTCCATTAGTGGGGTTTCAATTTTGTGCATTTTATTGTTGTACTATGGGCTTTTGTTGTTGTGAACTTCTGTTGCGTGCCCAAGAAACCCCAACACTTCCTTCATCCAATTTCAAACCAAAAAATAAACTCTACTGAACCATCTAACCCCAAGAAATTGAGTCACTAAAAGCCTCTACCTCCCAACTAAAACCCCAACCCACCCCTGGCCCTATTGATCTTACCCCTATTCTTACCAAGCTTGATCAACTTATATCCCAATCTACCACTTCCACTCCTGCCTCCACACCAATTCTACCCAAAGCCACCCCTGATGCTCTAAACCAAACCATTTTCAACCTCATCAACAACCTCCACAATATAAAGCCTACGACACCACCCATCCCAGTTATCATTCCCAAACCAATCCTCAATGTTCCTGCTCATTAAAGAGCATTCATAACAACCTCACGAAGCTAGCCATATTTGCCCAGGAAAGCCATCAAGCTTCCCTAGATGAATTTAAATCTCTCACCACTGCCGTCAAATCACTCAACTCCCCACCTTCTTTCCAACCTTATTTCTCACCTCAACCATCCCATCTAAGACCTACTTTATCTACCTTTAGACCATTTACCCAACCACCTATACCACCCATGTATACCTCTACATCTCCTATGCCTACCCAAACCACACCTCCACCTAATTACCCTTCCACATATACCCCTGCCGCTCCCTTCAAGCCATCTTTCCCATTTGGTGACTTTCCCTCTAGCCCATTTGCTGTTGACAAAAAGGAGGAGAGTTAATCAACCTCCAAAAAATATAAAAAGTCCAAATCTTACACAAGCTCAGATGACTCTGCACGACTCAGAATGTATGAAGAAACAATAATTAGATTGCAAAGAGCTGAAACTGAAAAAGAAAAGCAAAAGGAAACTGCCACTCCTTCTCCCAATGAAGCAGAAACTACAACCATGCCATCTACTAAGGGGGAGCAAAGGCCTAAAACAAGGATGAAACAAAGGGCATGGAAAAGGAGTGCCAAGAAAAGAAGAATGATGAAGGTTGTGCCCCAATCAATATCCCTTCTGAATCTAAATCAGAAGAGGAGGACCAACAGCCTATCTCCTCAATCTTCAAAAGAAGGAACCAAGGTCCTTCTCTCTACTCCCAAAGAGTCCAATCACCTCATCAGTCCAAGAGGAACCCTCAGCTTCAAGGCTAGATCCAAAAGGAAAAGGAAAAGCACTTATGACCTCTGAGAAAGCTGAAGAGGATGAAAGAAAGGAAAAGGAGAAAAAGAGAAAAGAGGAGGAAGAAAGAAAGTTTAAGTAGTTTGCTGCTGAACTAGGAATTCCTGTTGATGAATTCATTCAAGCCAAAGCCCTCTAGAGGACTTCCAAGATCCTCAAGCCCCTTCTGTATCAGAGGAAGCAACTCCTCCTACTCCTACTCCTCCTGTAAAGTCAGATGTTAGTAAGGGTAAAACACACAAAGAAGTTATTTCTACCTTAAGGAATGCAGATTTCTCCAACTCTTCCAAGCTATCTGGAAACCTTGCCAAAGAATTCATGGAAAATCATGGCTATCTGACAGTAAGAAAGAATGGGAATACAATCTCAAGAGTCACTGCACATAAAGGTAACAATGATCCTATATCAAGATCATTAGACAAAATGAACCTAAGACTTTTGAAGATGCTCACATTGAACACTACAAACAATTCTCCTTCTTTGAAATGATATAAATTATTTACCAACTCCTCAACTTCAAAAGCCAAAACACAACTCCCTTCATCATAACTTGATCCGGCAATCATTCTAAAACAGAGTCTTCTATCATGATGAGTATGCACAACATGTCAGAGTAGTGGATGCTCTCTTCAAGAGAGGCTCCAAACCTTTTGTACCATTTGAGCAAAGAGAGCCCTCAATCGATCATCCATACTTCAATAGTTTTGAGAACCTAAATACAACCCTTCCTCCGAATACAAATCCAAGGATATTTAGGTTTATCTCTGAGCCTGAACAAGGAAGTTCTTTAGAGTATCTGAGTTGCCCAAGGCAAAGAAGGCTTTCATTCTCCATGTTAGTATAAGAACCAGAGGCTTGACAGGAAGTGACTACTTTGAATAACTACTTGCAGCTCAAAGTGACGAGTTGAATGCTACAGATTCTAAAATCCAGAAGCTTGATGTTAAGGAAGAACCATGGTGGGATTAGACTTCATATATAGTTTAGCTTTGAATTTCATTTCATAGATTAGCTTTATAACTTAGCTTAGCACTGATAGATTAGTTTCAAATCCGGGTCTCATGTACAAGCTTTTGTATTTACCTTTGTTCTGTAATCAAGCTTAAACTTTGATCATGGACTACTTAGATGATAGCTAGTATAGATGATTCTAAGTAAGTAGTTTACCTAGTGTAAATATAGTAAATCGAAAAAATCCTAAAAGTAGTAAAAGGATAGAAAAGGATACCACAAAAATAGAAATATGGTACAACACTTTAAAGATTCTTAAAAAAACGAACTACAAGGGAACATCTCAAAAGAGTTACCAAAAATAGAAATCTAGGTGACCAAAAATGTACTTCAATATTTTGTTTTTACTCTTTCGAACTCAAACTGATTCTTTAGTTTAAGATAAGGTTTTGTCATCATCAAATAGGGGGAGATTGTTGGGGAGATAGACACGTCAAACCATAATCAAACCTGTCTATTGAAATAAATAGGATTTGATGTGAACAAAACTATACATTCAGAATGTTGAAAAACATGTGTTATTTTTCAAATGACTTAAAGGATTAAGCTAAGTATGATGAATCAGCTGAAGATCTGCTGAACACTAAGTATCAGCAAAGTACCAACTTCAAAAGATCAGCCGGGAAGAAAAGACAAGTATAGAAGCATCAGCTAAGCAACCACAATCATTAGATGATGATTTACAATAATCAGCTAAGGAACAATTTCGATCAATAGAGTAGTGAAAGTTATCAGCTGAGGCATTCCTTCTATCAGTTAAGCAATTTCATTTCACTTAGTCTTCTATCATAAGCTTATCACTCTAAATAATCAACTGAACATTCTTAGTTAACAGATCATCTAGGCTGATTAGCTTATATCCTTTCATAATCTTTTGTTTGATCAGCTGAGCTTGCATTCAGTAGCTGAGTCTTTCATTATTCCTTTAGCTGAGCAAAAGTATATTTGCAGTTTAGTGTTACTATTAGCTGAGTCGAGAAAAAGTTATAACAGTTAGCTGTTTTCTTGTATTTATTCTTAAGTCAAAGGCAGGACATGTGTTGTTCTAATATGCCTTTAGATTTATCTTTGTAAAAGTCTTAGCACCTTTTAAATCTGCAATGAAACAAGAGGGATTGATCTTATCCTGTAGAAAAGGTGAAAGATACTTTAGAAGAAGAAGATCTCGAAGATTTGTTTCAACAACTAAATATGGCTGGCAACTCCATACTTAGTAAAGTCAACTCCATACAAGCATGGAAGGAGAAACTTATACTTCCTAGGTAAAAGGTATTGGTTTAATAATAAAATAATAGATAGTGGGATGTACTTTTGCAGAAAATTACATTCACTTTATATATTGCTTGTATAAAGGGGTTTTACTTTTCACCCACTAACTTTATCTATTATAGTATTATTATCTTAAGTACTTTTGTCTCCTGCCTCCTTTGCACCAACCGGACGCCAAGTTCCTATATATACTGAAGCATGAAGAACATGCTAAGTATGCTGAAATCTCAGCTATTGAGAACTAATCAAGAACTAAAACAATCTTAATTTTAGAAGCAAGTTCGAAGCTGTTAAGCAAGAACAAACTTTTAGAGTTATCATTATTTCGTGTAGAGCAAACTTGTTTATGTGTTGAACATACTTAACATTAGTTGGTTAGGATTAGCTTTGTCTTGTGTTAGAAAGTTTGTTGCCACCTTTATTGAACTTAGAATTTCCGCATCTAGTTCATTTAATTCTTGATTCATATCAATAAGAATTATATAAAGTATAATCGTGTGTCTTTAAACTTTTTAAAAGCTAAAGTTTGTATTCAACCCCCGCCCCTTCTACAAACATTTGTTGTTGTATTATCCATTCAGGACCAACAATGTTTTAAATATTGAACCAACAAAGATGGTCAAGTATGCACCATAGGAGATACGATTAGAAAGATTGTCTTTGCTTGTCTATCCCAATACCTAGATTATCTAGCCTACGTTCAGACGTGAGGTGAAGTAATCTGGGATCTAGAGGTGTTGCTCCATTAGGCACTCTACTAAGACCATGGGATACTTGATATCTATGGGAGCCAGTAGGAGGAAAGTAATCCTTGAATGGAAAAACCTGATGTTGGCACTACCATTTAATCGGTGATGACTGAAACTCAACATGACTATGCTAGAGTATCTGGCATTATGTCACCACTCTTCCTATATCTGATAAGAGTCGTCATAAGGCCGGATATATATTTTTATGTCTAGAGGAAGACGATTCAATCTGAAATTTTGAGTTCATCAAAATATACAATTTGCAATCGATCACACATCATTGCAAGATTGAGCATGGCCATGCATTTTGGTGTCAGTGCTCAATCATCAAGAGACCCACGGATATCTCTCTAAATAGAAGAACAAATTCCTTCAACTACATTGCCCCATGATGTGCATAAAGCGTACTAATTTTAAAATTTATAAAATCCATTTTTATTTACGTACGACTAGGACACAATAGGCAAGAAAACCTTATAATCGTATTATAGTATAGAAAATAAGTACGGGTGTCGAACACTTGGGGAACGAGTATGATTTGATGTTATTTATACTACTTTAAATATTAAATTAAACTAAACTACTAAAAAGAAAATAAAAACAAATAAAACAATTAAAGGGGGATTTATGATGTTTAAAGCACTTTCAAATCAACTAATTACCATTAGCAACCCTAGAAAATACCTAAAGCAAGCAAAGAAGCAACAAATCAATGATCTTGGAATGGATTAACTATAAGATGAAGACTTTCCCTCCCTAGATTCAGTTTCACCCTTTTCAAGCTAATTAAATTCATGGAATTAAGTGCAATGGATACTAAACATCATGCATCGATTTCAAAAGTGGTTAAAACCTTGATCTGATTCTAACTGTCTAATTACTCTAATTAATAACTTTTATGGTCAAAAGCGCGTTTAAAAAGTATAATTAGCCAATAAGTTCGATTACAAGTAAAGCTTTAACCTTTTTATGATTGTTTGATCAACAAGACATAAAACTAACAAATAATTGTCGTTACATGATGGAAATACATATTAAAGTTTCAAGATTTTAGATGTTTAACCCTAGGATTTGATGAATCAATAGGATTTGATGAATCACCAGTCATGAACCCTAATGATCATAGAAATTCATGATTCAAGTTACATAGAGAGATTGGTCCTCAACTATATAAATACTCAGCATATAAACATCCCCAAAACAGATCCTACAACATGCATGAACTATGATTAAACAACACTTGATAAAAAGATGAATAAAGTATCCAAAAATCCATGAATTAAACAACTTTACATGGTATCATCTCCTCTAAGGAGGAAAAACAGAAACTTAGCCTAGATTTATCATTCTAAAGTTCTGGAAATCAAAAGAAAAGAAGAGCATATTGATTAGAATGATAGAACCGTAAAAAGCCAAATGGATCTAGCCTTGAATCTTCAAAATAAAGCTTCAGTCTACATGCCAAAGCTCCTCAACTCCTCTGGATTGTTAGAGGGTGTTGTCTGGTGTAGATAATGGTGAAAAGTCGTGGTGAAAGTTCCAAATCCGAATAGATTGAAATCATTAATTATTCGCTGGAAATGCTTGCATCGCGGCGCGACGGTCAAGAGGTCGTGCCGTGATCGCGATCTAAAACCTTCTTTCACGTGAATTCGAAATTTAAATATAATGCATATTTATACCGATGCGTCGCGACCTGGTATAGGACGCGGAGCGCACGGGGCGTTGTGACCGGATTTTGACTTTTTTGACCTTTTTACTTTGATTTGCTCCATCTTATCTCTAATAAACTTCTTATCTCGACTTTTAAACCTGAAAATAAATATTAAAGGTATAAATTACCTTTTTGACATATTTAGCACAATTTTTCATTTAAAATAATTAGAATTCGTGTAAAATATATACTTAGTAACGCGATATCACCCCATTACAAATGGAGTCCTTCATGCTTGTAGACTTTACAAGGATACTCAGGATGTAAAAGACCCTTAGACAGTGTTGTGAGCACTTCCTTAGATAATTCCTAAAATGGAATTTGGTGTTTGCATCAAACTGCCGTGAAACGGCATAAGTATCCATGCAAACTTCAACATAACCACTGGGAGAACGTTTTTCAGATGATAACTTCCTCATGATACCTAAAAGATCTATACACACCATACAGGTTTACACCTAGTTTTTAGAATAACCAAATTTCTAAAACCCGGAAATCCAACATGGATTGTATCTTACTTTCACAATCTCTCTATGAGCCTAGTGAAGTTGTGGCACACTACGACTTCCGTTAATGGATGTATCCATCATGATCCGTCATTAAGTCATCGTCCTCAGATATAAAAAGTTGTTTTTCAACCAGTGTGATAAATACAAGTTTGAACTTTTAAAGTATATAGTTATCGGATGTTTTTAGAAGTTATCTAAAACATTAAGTTCTTAAGAAAGAACTAATCCGAGGGATGCATGATTTATTGAGAGGAACTCGATAAAGATATCATTGCAAGATTTTGAGTCAAGTTATGACTTAAACAAAATTATACTCATTAAGTTCAGTAGGTCAGCTTAATTAAATGTTGTTGGTTGGTTAACGTTAGAAATGATAAAATATGATGTTCTTTAACATTCTTAGTAATGATATTAGATTAGTGTTGGTATACACAGGGAATATAATTTCAAGGTTCTTACCAGTAAGTGTAAGAAGGTTTTATCGTTTCAAGTAGACAATAAAATCTAGTAAGATTTATTACATCTACAAATGTAATTAAAGTTTTAATTACAGGGATGTTGTTTTATAAATCAGAAACAAGGAGTTATTTCCAGTTCTCCAAGTTTAAGGAATTTATAAAATAAGTAAGCCTAGAAGTGTTCTTAGGTTGCAAGAATGATTTCTAGCAAAACCAAGAAGGAGTACTTCAAAGTACTAGTCTTGTGTTTTATGGTTTATAACCATATTATTTTCTTTGTAATCCGTGATAAGTTACAATGAAAAAATAATAAGTAATTAAGATAAACACCGTGAATCGAATCAGTGAAATGGTAGAAATTAAACATCTTTATTCCAGGGAGGAATATGGAAGGGTGTAGAAATTAGTTTCATTGTTCTTCACAATTTTGTATGTTTTGGTTTATCGAGGAATAAACTAGGTTTATTCGAAACACTATCCGTGACTACTTATCTTGGTGGGAACCTTGATAGGGTTATAAAGTCATCGTAATTTTGGGGTAGATTCAATAGTTTATCGAATATAGCTGCGAACGGTTTTTGCGGACCAAAGTTTACGGATATTCGTTAGGGTTACGAATATTGGATTGACCCACCGTGAAAAATACTTCGTGGATTCGTGTCGAAAGTATTTATCACATAGGTTATCCTTAAACCTGAGGTATTTGGTTTGGGATGCGGTAACCATTGTCTTCTTAGTGCGTTCTAACGCCACGCCGTAACAGGGTGGTCATAAGGGGCGTGTCTAGATTCAGTGGGAGCCGTGTTGCCAAATTCAAATATGCAAGATGGTAATTGCACCTCCTTTTTAGGAGAGATATTTCCGGGCCCCTTGACTGATTAGAGAAACTGGTAAGTGCACGGCCGTGTCCAAACGAACTGATATGTTCTTTGTCGTTTATCACGCAGTTTCGAAATCAAGTATGTCATGAACAAATTCTTGAGTCTCTGAGTTGACTTTTTCCATGCTCATGCTCAAAATTGAAATATCGCGCTGCAAGGGACAAACCTATAAAAACGTACCCATTCATGAACAGGGAGTTTATGATAGTTTAGTTTATAAACAGTTAGTTTATAACAGGTTACTTCTAAGCAGGTTGCTTATGAAGTTTTATCACAAGTTACTTTGGGGTATAAGAGTTCTTATAACCTAGTTACCCTAAGTGTTTGGCTAGGGACCTCCTTAGGCTAACAATGTGTAGTAACTGTTACTTATCTTGCACAAGTGGGAGTCTGTTGGATTATGTGTAGAGATAATTAACGGGCATATTGTATCCAATGTTATAAGAGACTAAAGGGCCACACTGCTACACACCCAATTCAGAACAGTTGGATTTCACCATAAATCTGTGTGGAGATAATTAATCAGTTAGATTAATTATTAAAGAGAAAGAGTAAATAATTAATCAGTTAGATTAATTATTAAAGAGATAAACGAATAATTAATCAGTAGTATTAATTATTGAGAGATAGTTTCTATGTCCACTTTTTTCGAATATTTATAAATAAATGAATAAATATTTGAAAGAAAAGAAACACTTGTTAGTAATTGCGGAAATATAAATATGTTAATGAAATGTAAATGTGCCGAAATGTAAAGATGCGTAAAGTATATAAATATATATAGTATATATATATATACTTATATATATAAGTATAAATATGTAAATGCGTATATATATATAAAATGCTTGAAATGTAAAGTACGGAAAATATAAATATATATATATATATATATATATATATATATATATATATATATATATATATATATATATATATATCTTGATGAATGTACCATATGTATATATATATATATGTAGATATATAATAGTATATAAATATAAGTAAGTATATATATATATATATATATATATATATATGTAGATATATAATAGTATATAAATATAAGTAGGTATATATATATATATATATATATATATATATATATATGTATGTATGTATGTATGTATCTTGAGGAATGTACGAGATGTGTGTATATATATATATGTATAAGTATATATAATATTGACAGAAATGTAAATGACGTGAATTTAATAAATAAAAATGCAAGAATATAAAAATGTGAATGCAAATGCAAGTATGAAAGGTTGAGGGTAGAGAAAGATGACACCGATATTTTATCGTGGTTCGGTTGAACTCCAACCTACATCCACACCTTGACCTCCGTCTAGGATTCCACTAGCACCACTTGCAAGTACCTCTTAGCCTGGAAGAGATCACCTAAATACAATCACCTTTACGGGTAGATGACAACCACCAAAAGATCTAATCCAAGATCTTACAAGTGTTTTTCACCAAGAACACACCTTCTTCTTCAACAAGAAGAAAACTCAAGTTCTTCACCAAGAACTCAAAAATCTCTAACTAAAAAGTGGGGAATAGTCAAACCCACCATAAGATCAAGTGTTCTTCACTCAAGAATACCTCACTAAGAACACCAAGAACACCAACAATGGTGTCAAACTACAAATCTCTCAAACAAGAAAAGACGAACTTTATGAATTAACACTTAAAGTACTTTTCTTGTTTCCTTTTTTCTTGATCTTGAAGAGTTGTATAGATATCACAATATGAGTAAACAACTTCAAGAATCAACACACTCAAAGATAAATATATATAAAGTTGGAAGATCAAGTGTGTGTGTATGTGTAGGAGAGAATTATTCAAATTTTGCAAAAGGTGGAAATGAAGAAAATGGGTGATGTATTTATAGAAAGATAAGAGAGAAAGCTGTCAGCTGGTCTGACGGTCGAAGCCACAGTCGACTGTGGATCGACTGTGGCCCATCTGCCACATTCTCGAGCCGTAAATAATATTTATGTTATGTTTCGGCCTTCTCTTTTAAGCTGGTATTTTAGAAATGATAAACACCAAAATAAATATCGTTACACTGTGTATTTGCACTGCATTTTAAATTAATTAAGCATATGCTTAATTCTAAGGATGACATAATGTCCTTTTGTGTCATAAGATCTTAGCCAATATCTTTTTATATATTATTAATTAATAAACAGTATAATAATACCTCTTTAGGATATTTATCTTGTATTCTAAAATACATATTTTCACTTTTGCCAATTTATATTTTCATGTCTATTCAAATTTGTTGGCAAGAAGTTATAAAAACATTGTTCTATAGACAAATATTATTTTGACGCATTAACTTTTTATAAGTGAAAATATATGTTTATTAAAAATGACATTTAAAAGATGTATTCAATTATGATCATATTGTCATTTTTATTTTCACCCGACTTCATAGTTTGACGATTTAAAATTTGCTGTGTATGTTTTATCCGTGTTTTTGATCTTCGCAAATTTATATATATTATTATTTTTCCAAACATATTATTTTCATATTAACTTGGATATATATTTTTTTATTTTTAATGTTATTATTAAAATTGCATCATCAAAACCAGATATTTAAAATATTTAATCTCTTGATTGCACTAACAATCTCCCCGTTTTTTATGATGACAATTTTAATATAAACGAAGTTTATAATTCCATAATATGTTATGGAAAAATAATATGTGTATAGTTCAAGAAGTTGACCTTCTGTCATAAGCTTGATTCTGCTACGTGGTTGTCTTGACGATGATGCTTTATCACTCTAATCTTCTTCTCGAAAAATTCAATCTCAACTTGAAGAACAAGCATTCGGGTTTAACAAAGCATACAACAACAAGGTTTGTTCAAGAAAGGTACGAGTTCAAACATTTCCCGAAGATAGAACACATTTAAGGTATAAAACGCTACTTTCTCCATTATCTTTCCGGGTTTGTTCGAAGTTTTCTACTGTTTTATAAGGCTTTCTTGAAGAACACTTCAAAACAGAGTGGTAATTTTAAAGGAAAAAGTCCAATAGTTCATTAAATGCTCGATTTCATGGCATTTAATTTTCTGGAAGCATTTATGGTGTTCTTGAGGTGTAAATGCAGACTTGAAGAAGAAGAATTCTGTTTTTGATTAAAAATAATTATTTATTTTTCAAAGTTTAAGTGTAGAAGAAGGCAACTCAAGTACTACCCATACCAATCAAGGTACAAGTGGGTAGACACCATAAGGGGTAAGGCCTTCAGATCTGATAGGGACACATCAGATCCTATAAGCCGGATTGTTGGTCAATGCGATTGAGTGGTTTAGGCGGCTTATAGAGTTCTTTCAAAGCTGAATTTACTAAGTGTTACTATTAAAGCTATCAGCTGGGTTCAGAGTAATCGCATGCGATTAAGGTGCTTATAAGGTTTCTATCAGCCACACTAAGAACTGCAAATTCTAAGTGTTGTCATCAATCGCATTCTATTGACCAGTGTGATTCAAAGGTTAACACATCAAAGGCAATCGCACGCGTTTCAGTTAACTGGAATTATTGTAGTGACTAACTTTATTTCTGAAGTGTTTGGTACTATAGGAAACAATCGCACTCTATTGGTTACCATAATCAATCACTGCCAAGAAGTTACTCTGCTCAATTTTCAAGGGTTTCCTCCAATCGCATAACACCTATCGCATACCTTGAACTTATTTGACAAGTGATAGAACCATTGGGACTTGACTTTGAACAAAGAGGACAATCAAACTTAAAACTTAAAATTCTAAATCAAAATCGAATTTAATCTAACTCGGATATAATTCAAAGGTGAATTAAAATTAACTCAATTCTATATAATTCAAAATTGAATTTAATCTTTACAAGATCTAATTCAAAGTTGAATTAAAGTGAATTAGCTCCTCATTTTCGAACAATCAATCCATATATAACAAGTGAACGATCATTTCTTAATTAAACTCTCACAATGTCAAGTTCAAATGAAATGATGTCTATCGGTACCGATACAAAACCTCCCGTTTTGTTCCGAGGTGAATACAATGTATGGAAAGGAAGGTTTATGGACTTCTTGGAGCACAACGAGGTAATCGGAGAAATGATGGTAGACTGTATCAATAACGGGAACAAAAAGTTCATCAAAGTTGTTGAAGCTGATCCTACCAACAACCCTTCTATTCTCCGTCATGAGAGGGAAAAGACTGCTGAAGAGCTCATAGCTCAAGAGAAGGAGATCAAGAAAGCTGAAAGACTGGCTAAGTACTATCTAAAACAAGGACTCTCCTCAGAGATCTATACCAAGATAGATAGCTTAGCCACTGCTAAGGAAATATGGGATGAGATAAAGAAGCAGTTGCAAGGTACTGAACAAGGAGAATACATCAAACGTACCCAACCGGTCAACAGCTATCATGACTTCAGTGTTCGGGAGAACGAACTGCTTTCTGAAACCTATGGTAGATTTTGCAAACTGCAAAATGAAATGAGGTCAAACCAAGTCATCAGAACTGACCTAGACTTAAACTGTGTTTTTCTGAAGTCACTAGGTCCAGAGTGGATGGAATATGTTCGACTGTACAAACAAATTAACAAAGATCTCACTACAGTAACCTTTGACAACATATTTGAAGACCTCAATCAATACCAAGATGAAATACTGAAGACTCTCCCTAAACAGCCAGTTGCAGATCCTTTAGCTTTGGTAGTAGTCGAAAGAGTTCCAAGGGAATCTTCATCCAGATCAATGAAGTTCAAACAGGTGATTCTCAGTAAATCTGAACCGGATGACGATGATGAAGACTCAGTTGAAGCTTCCATTCATGCTCTCTCTGTTGTTGGGAAAACTTTCAGAAATCATTTTAATAAAACCAACAACAGACAAAGATTCACCTCTGGGTCTAGGAGACTAGAAAGGCTTGCTCCGGTTGACAATCCTAGATTTCAAAGAGAAGAAAGGAGAGAAGAAAAGAAAACAGACTTGAAGTGCTACAACTGCGGTAAGTCTGGCCACATGATCAGAAACTGTCAACAGAAGAAAATCAAGGATGCTGAATACTACAGACAAAAGTACCGCCTGTCAAAACAAAGACAGGCTGGGAATGCTCTTATGGTGGAAGAAGACCAGTTTCTGGAATACACAGACTCCGAGAGTGATCTAGATGGTGAGGATCAAGCACAGTTCTATTTCATGGCTACTAATGAAGAAAGTGATGAGGATGAAGATGGTGGTGATCTCTCCGATGCTGAGAAGAAGATTGGTGAAAGCGGAAAGGTACATTCTATCTCTGACATGGGTTTTAACTTTGAACATATACAAACCATATTAAAACGCATGAAAAAGTTAGAATCTAAGGTGACCAAACTAACAAGCAAGAATCAAGTATTAAAAGAAGTCATTCATATACAAGACAAAGAAGCACATGCTACAATTGAACAGTTGGAGAAAAACATAAATGAATCGAAAGTTCAATTAGCAGTAAAAGAATCTGAATTTCTTGAATTAACTGATAAAACAAATATCATCATACACGATCTCAAAGCAGAACATATTGGTGCAGAAAAGGATTCAGAAATTTTTAAAAATGATCAAAGTGCTGTTTGTCTAAAAATAAAAGAACTTGAAGACCTTCTAATCAAAAGAGGGCAAAATGAACAAACCATCTTTCTGTACAAATGAAAGGAACGACCTTTTTCAAGATGGACATTCGATGGACTTGGTTTTGAAAACCCAAGTGTTTTGAGTAAAGTATCAGCCAAACAATTATACAATGCACATCTTTTTGGTGAGGGACTCACTCAACAAATGGTATTTGTTGGTCAAGAAGAAGAACGACTTGAAAAGGATGTCAAACGAACCTTACATCTCAAAACTGAAACTCCCTTCAACTACTCTGACCTCAATGACTCATACTTCACTTACCCCATTCCAACACTTAACTCTGTTGTCATGACACCAGTATATACAGATGAGGAACTCTACACTCCTGAAGTGCCAAAACCCCAATTTCTATACATTCCCCACAAGGAATTGCAGTAAAGGTTCCAAACCTTACAAGAGTTTTGCTTCACTCATCTGGTACAAGGAGACCTTACCAAAGCTATCCAACCAGAAACCACACTTGAAATCATCCCAGTTTCTGAACAACTCCCTGAACCTTCTCAACTGGTTCAAGAAAACACCATCCTCCAAAAGCATCTTCAAACAGTACTTAATCTTGATGGCAAGATCATTGACGACTTGTGCAAAGAAAACTTTGCATTGCAAGAGAAAATTAAGCAGGTCAAAACTGAGATGAAGCCTCCTACCCCATTTAATCTCCCTTCATATGCTGAACGCATTGAACACTCTAAGCATGTGTCTACATCTTCTCAAGATGTCAAATCCAAAATAAAATCTGTTAACAATCCCACGTTGAAAACTTTAAAGCAAAAACAGATTTTCAAATAGACATCCACGTCCACTTCTAATTGCTTTTCTCGTATGAACATTGACATACCTGAATCCTCAAAAGCAGCTGCTAGTCGACCACGACTCAATTCTAACATTTTATATTTTGCTGCAGATGTGAAGAAGCTCGGGAGTGAAGAGCGTAAAATAAACATAACTTGGAAGAGAGTCATTCCTAGGTCCCATAGGAAATGTTCAAACACTAGCCAAACATGTGAACAAATTTTGATGTTTGATTAAGTCTGTAATCATTCAAGTTTGCATGATAATATTGCCTCTTCAATGTTTTGTATTAGTGATGGTTGCCTCCATGGTCATTGTGAATTTAATTGTGAATATGATCAATTAAGAAAACAAATTGGAATTAAACCATGTGAGGACTGCACAGACTTTTACGCTAACCAAATATGTGTTCCATTTATAAATTCAAAAGGATACATCATTCATCAGTGGATCACGACTCGTCAGTCATATGCACTCAAACATTTAAACAAATCAAGGCACTTACTGACAATCAAGGAGCTGGAAGTCTACAGGAGACAGGGCTATGATGCTTTCAAAAAGGCATGGATTGCTCATGAGAAACTCTTGCATTTTCAAAAACGATCTAGCAATCCAACTTCCAAAAATGTCAAACCTTCCAAACCTAAGCCCTACTCCAATCAAAAAGTAGTACAACCTACTGCTCTAAAAGTTCTAGTTCAGCAAAAGCCAGTTGATGCACCGAGGCCGCAACAAATTCTTAAGAATTCCGCGAAAACTTGGATTCGCAAACATAACGCTTCCGCAACGCTACCGAATCCTAAACCTCCGATTCCATCAACTGTCAAACCAACAGTGGTACCGAAACTTCCGTCTAAGCCAATTTCTTCCAAATCTATTCCTTCTCGACAAAAGATTAAACCCACTTGGGTACCTAAGGATAGATCATCAGAAGGTTTACTACCACATGAAAAGACAGTTACTACTCAATCAATCCTAGGAACTAACAATTCAGGACCCATTCACATATGGGGACCTAAACGTGCTTTATTCTCTTTTTGCAGGCGCCTCACTTGTGGTACCTGGACTCCGGTTGTACCAAGCATATGACAGGCAACAAAGGTCTTCTCAAAAATTATGTTCCTAAATACTCCGGGAATGTACGTTTTGGGAACGACAATGTTGCACCAATAATGGGGTACGGAGACATAGAAAAGAAGCACATCAAGATCAAGAAAGTCTCCTATGTTGAAGGGTTGTGTCATAATTTGTTTAGCATTAGAAAGTTCTGTGATAAAGACTTAGAGGTAGTGTTTAAGAAGAACAAAAGTTCCATTTTAACTGAAAATGGGGATGAGTTACTGGCAGGTTCAAGAAAATATAACCTGTATTCCATTAATTTGGAAAAGTATGAGTCCCCTACCTCCGTATGTCTACTATCCGAAGCTTCCATACATCTTACTTGGCAATGGCACAGAAAACTCTCTCATCTGAACTTTCAAAATATTAACAAGCTAGTTATTGGTGACTTGGTGAGAGGCATTCCCAAGTTAAGATTAAAAAAGGATCATCTGTGTGCAGACTGTGAGAAGGGAAAGATGAAAAAGGCTTCTCATAAATCAAAACAGGTGTTCAGCACTACCAAGCCTCTGGAACTCCTGCACATGGATCTTTGTGGTCCTATGAGAATTCAGTCCAAAAGTGGGAAGAAGTATATTCTAGTCATGGTGGATGATTACTCTAGATATACTTGGGTCAAGTTTCTGCGATCAAAAGATGAAGCCACTCCAACAATCATTTCCTTCATCAAGCAACAGCAGAATAAGCATAGTCAGAGTGTCGTCTCAATCCGTACAGACAATGGAACTGAATTCAGGAACAGTACTTTGAAGAGCTTTTGTGACCTTGTTGGAATCAACCATCAGTTCTCTGCTGCATATACTCCATAACAAAACGGTGTTGTGGAAAGACGAAACAGAACTTTGGTTGAAGCGGCACGAACCATGCTCTCATACTCCGAGCTTCCACCTTCCTTTTGGACTGAAGCTATCAGCACTGCCTGCTATACGCATAATCGCTCTTTTATTAATAAACGCTTTAATAAAACTCCATATGAACTGGCTAATGGCATAGTACCTAATATCAAATACTTTCATGTCTTTGGTAATAGGTGCTTTGTACTTAATGACAAGGATAATATAGGAAAATTTTCTCCCAAAGCTGATGAAGCTATTTCCCTAGGTTATTCTACTGAGTCCAAAGCCTACATAGTTTTTAACAAAAGAACAAAGAGCATTGTGGAAAGTATCAATGTAACATTTGATGATGCATTAACTGTTGGGATTTCGTGGGCTCACAGCGGAAGCAAGGTACAAACAAAATAGCCCAAAGTACAAGCAATCAAAGCATAAAAACGAAATCCCTCAAATGGACCAAACTCTATGTTCAAGAAATGCAACTTGAAAAGGAAAGAGGTTATACCTTTCTCCTTAGCTCCAGATTTCTTCAGGTCGTGGTGATGATCCTCCAAGAACGAAAACCGAATCTTCTATTGGGATATACCCCGGGAACACGTCAACCACGAGTGCTAGCAAGCCATTGCGATACTTCACTATGAAAACCACAATGGAACAGCAACTTTTCTAGACCAAGCTACTGGAAAATCTCTCTTTTAGACCTTCACTTGATCTCTTGTAGCATCAAAGAAGGTAATGTGTGTTTTTGAGAGAGAAAGGCAAAGGAACTTCAAAACAAATGAAGTCTTACCCTCACTTCTGCTTCCAGTTCGTATTTTAACCCCTATGACCGGCCAAAGTGCGTTCCTAGGTGTACACCACTCATTGGCCAGCTTGGGAGGTAATTTGACATAAAGCCCATGCAGCCGTAGCGGCGCTAACTCTTAGGGTTTAGCGGCGCTAACCCCTTAAAGTTAGCGGCGCTAACGCGGCCTGCCAGGGATGTGACACAAAGTACATGCAGCCGTAGCGGCGCTAACTCTTAGGACTTAGCGGCGCTAACCCTTTAAAGTTAGCGGCGCTAACGCGGCCTGCGATGTCAACTTTTGTCTTTTGTCATAATTGGTCCCCAAACTTAAGTTGCTGTCAGGTTTGACCCCGGTGTATGACCCAATTGGCCCATACATCATCAGCAGCGGTCTATGGCGTACGTACATTAGTGGGCATATCTCTAACAGACTCCCACTTGCACATAATGCACCGTACCCATGTAACCACAGACAAAGAGCGGCCTCTAGCAAAGCATCGATGCCCCCAAGTCAGTATGGGTTCCGCTTCCTTGCAGAAAACCATAACCTACATAAAACGTAGAGGTCCTATAGATAAGTGATCAAACATCCTTTTGTTCGCGATATCCTTGTGAACACGAGACATGGATTAATATGTCAATCTCCAGATCGTTCACGATTATGTTTCTCGATCAAGATTGGTGGTGACCAAAATTTAAGGACATATCTGATTCTCAATCAATATTCCTTTGCGCATGGCCATGCTTATTTTGGTGTCAGCGCCCAATCATCGAGGGGCCCAGGGATATCTCTCATACAGGAGGAACAAATTCCGTTGACTGTACAATCCCATAACATGAACCTTGTCTTACCCAGCTATTCCCTTTATAATAGCCAGTTACGAACTACGTTTTGAAATAACCAAAGTAAGAAAGTTTCATGCTATGGCAATTCATACATCTCGGGTCGAAGGACGTAATGATATTATCATCCCGAGTTACTTGTGACCATGATCCATGAAGTGAACTCAGGTGTGGGTCTTCCAGTCACTTGAAACCCCTTTCAAGCACAGGTTACTGTTGCGTTTCATGCATTCAATCCTTGATTAATGCATAACCAACACCTAACCTCAGCCTTATTTCAAACTTCCTTCCCTTGAAGAATGACTGACTGTGGAATTTTAGAATGTATAAACATTATGGGAAGTGGTTAAACATGCTAAGATGGAACACAGTAAAGTCTTATGAATGTAACCGAATCACTCCCATATCGAAACAAGCATAAATTACAATACTGTCTGTATCGTTCCCAAAGCTTATAAGTAAATCAAACATATACTAAAACGATATTTGAGCCCGGTCATAAGCATGAACAATGCTTTTATACCTAGTATGAAACTCATCACTAGTATTCGACAACGGCTTAACCATGGGATCATCTACCCGATATCCCTTTGTACTCTTTTGTATTCTCTTATTAAACCACTAGCGAAGTGTTTATTAAAGAGATCATATACAAAGTTATCATAGTCATCATATCCTCAATGTTACAGAAGTCAACAATAGGATTAATGACACTTATGATTATCAGAGTCGACATACTCTCAATGTAACCGAAGTTCACAATAGAGTCATTGACACACATGTTTATTAGAGTCGACATACCCTCAATGTGACCGAAGTCCACAATAGGGTCGATGACACTCATTTAGGTCTAAATGTCGTATCTATACCACATACTTGATTAATCTAAACTTCGATAAAATCGACAATCTCATAAGCATAGTTCTGCTTGCAGTAATAACTTACTCAAGACAATTCTACTTTCGTCGAACATCAAGAACATACATCAGTACTTCTTGAATTAGAAAATCCACTTGATTCCATATTTTCTATTTATACTCATAGAACAACAATTCCACCATTAGGTTGTAGAACAACCCTAAATTATGACATTATTTTCATAGAGCATATTTGACTAGGAACATATGATGCTCCCACTAGCCCTGACAAGGGTATTTGGCTTAATCTACGCTTTCTAGAAAACTCATTCCTTTGACTTTCTCATAAAGCAGGATTACAGCCACAAGATGCAAGTTTTGCTGACCTTAGTCATGAACACAATTTGGACATAATGGATATATAAGGCCTCGGAACATGATTCAAACATTTCCTCAATTTAATCCTGCAAAGGATCTTGGCCTTTTATTTCAATGCGAGATTACTTGTTTCCCCATAGTGACAACAATGTTTCGCTTAATCCAGACTTAATCTGGTTTTTATGGATGAATGAGACCCTCGGAAAATGCCTTAAGTATTTCCTCAACTTGATCCTATGAAGGATTCAGATCTCTTTTGTCCATGTGAGCAAACTTGTTTCCACAAGGTAACAACAAAATTACACTTTATCCAAATTATCTTCAACATAACCACTAGAACTTGTTTCCATAAAATCAATATGAAACACTTTGTCTCTAGTCGGTATTTGAAGTTGTCCATTATGGCATATATGTTAGTCCCTTCACCCTTCTTGGATTACACCTTAGGTGTGGGATTAACCCAAGTCAAGTACTTGGATGCAGTAAATAGGTTATACCATTATCTTCTTCTATTCACTAGTGAACACGGGGTCCTACTATGTTTCCGATGAATGGTAACATCACAATGATTTACCATCAAGCTGCTGTTAGTAAAATATGACAACCTCATATCTAAACAACCTTCTTGATTTCCATCAGATATAAAGAAGCAATGGATATTGTCAGGTTTTACCAGCATCTCTATGCTGATTAAATGCTAGTGTCAACATTAGGTCTTTTATTTAAGTTTTACGTTCTTCCACTGGAATGCTTTTGTAAATTGTACTTTCCCTTTTGCGCAACCAAACATGGTGCCCAAAAGTTCAAGAAACAATTATCCAAAACTCAGATGAACTACTTAAATATATAGGCATCAACTTATAATTCATCCATCTCCCACTGAATGTAGACTGGATAATTTAAGTTATGAGATTGACAAGCAAAGAACTCTTTCTAGTCAATATCTCATTCGATGCTTTTGTGACCACAATGCTGTGTTTTAGATCGAGGACTTGGTTCATAAAATTAATATATACCAACCACATTGAATACATGTTTTAGGCCTGCCTTTTACCAGATCATCAACACAGATATCCGGTTTTATTTAAAGTAACACCATGTGCAAATGTGTTTCTTCGGAAAAACGAATTATGGGTTAAACCCATGATTCATTTTATGTTTAAACCAATATAGATAAGAAAACTTAGCATCTATTCTAGATCTAAGAATTTATATCTATATGCCCTTATTGATTCTTAATTCTCTTTAGGTTAATTCCGAACACCACTAGGTTTCAGACATAAGCCTTTTCTCTAGTAAACATTCTCTCAACTACTACCATAAAGATAGTGATGAAGAATTTCACTAGTGTCACTCTTTGTGGCATACTTGAACGGATTATCCACACAAATATGATCACATCCAACAAGTCACAATCCTTCCTTACCAATACTGGTGAAGGATTTCATTAATCATCCTATTCCAATAAACAAGATTTGTATCTTTCATTTAGCCCGAGGCTAAACTTTTACAAAGATCCTAACCACTTGGATCTAAGCGATATAAATGTTGTTTACTTGGTCAAGTTTGATTATGCCATAGAGCTAACATATCCAAACCACTTTTGGATTTAAGAATCAATTGTTCATGATTGCCTTATTACTTATAATGAGCCTTTATGTATGCAATGATATGGATAAGTTTTGACAAAACATCTCAAAATAATTTTTCAAAATGTTTCAATTCCAAGTTATCTCCATCGTCATCAAATGTCTATTTAAGCACCAAAAAGGTCGAAAACAACATATAAGCATTGACATGGAACAAAATTGAAATGAAACTATTAAAATGAAAAATCTTTATAAAATACAAGATTCAAAAACATCCATCATCTCCAAAGGAGCATACATTAAAGTAGTTCTTGCCACGCAGGGCAAACAAACAAAAGTAATAATAAATCCGGATTTAATGGCTAGACCAACACTCCCATTTCTCTTGTAGAAGACAATTAACAAAATTTCTTCTTCAGAGATCCGGTTCTTCAAGCTTTCTCCTTTTTACAACGAATAGACCTACACTTTGCAACAAAAATAAATTTGTGACAAACGTGAGTCTTATAGCTCGGGTAAACAACCCAGCTTATAAGGAATAGCAATGAAGTATAATCATGAATGTACCTCAAGTAGGAAAATTAACTCTCTCTTGTCTGAGAAGTTTTATGTCCTCTCGGCACGAAGGGCAGGCATGACGGCCCCAATCCCCAAATCTACCGCAGAAGTAGCAAACCACCCCTTGTTGAGTCTCTTTAGGCACATCATCAATGTCCATAGACTCAAAACTTGAAGCAAGCTTGGAAACTCCAACTTCTTCTTTTAATGGGATCGATTTCTTCTTCTTCATGTTATGTTGTTCCTTAGAACCAAAAACAAGAGTGGATGAAGATGATGCATGCTTGGACATGTTAGATTCTACAACCTTCAACATTCCATGCAATTCATCTATAGACATTTCCTTTCCATGCATATGATAGTCCTTTATAAACTTTTCATATGTGGCGGGCAGAGACTGAAGTATGAAATTCACACCAAGCTCCCTCCCTATAGGAAAACCTAATCTCTCTATCTGGTCCATGTATGATTTCATCTTCAAAACATGGGCACTTACACTCCCGCCTTCCCGCATCTTACAACCGGTTAGACTTTTAACACACTCAAAATGTTCTTGTCTAACTTGCTGTCGGAAAACATCCTTCAGCTTGTTAATCATGTCATACACAGTCATGTGCTCAAATTGCTTTCGCAGTTCCGAGCTCATACTTGATAACATGAGACTAGCAACATCGTGTGTATCCCGAACACGCTTTTCATACGCATATCGGATAGCCCATTCCGCATTGATAGCAGGTGGTTCAGGAAGGGTTTCCTCAAGAATGTGCAACTTAGACTCAGCACGTAGGACAATTCTCAATTGCCTAAGCCAGTCAACAAAGTTCACTTCCGTGAGTTTCACCCTTTGTAGAATCATACGAAGTGAAAAATTCGACGTGTTGTGGTTTTGATTCGACATCCTATATTAAAGTAGAGTACACGAATTAGTTAGTTTGATTTGAATCCTCGTTAAAATAATTACCCTTATTGTCTCGAAAAATATTTTAACAAGGGCTAAGAACCATATTTCACTCCAATTCATGACGGGGTTGCCGCGGATCACTTCATGGAGCTATGTAGGCCGATAACCACTTTACCGATTGCAATCTCTATTGCAACTCTTAGACACTTGCGGGATCCTACGACAACCATCGGTCGTTTGGCATGTTTGATCCCTACTAGCACCAATTCCAAATTAAAATTCTTGGTTGACTCGTGCTAAGCTCGACAATCACTCAAGGATTTTAATTTGTAATTGCAAATCGTCCAACAAGATACACGGTGATACCCCGACAACTACCGGCTCGTGCTAAGCTCGACAACCGATAATTTCAAGATCCCACACTCACCTTCCACACAGATCCACATGGAATAACTCGTGCTAAGCTCGACAATCACTCCATGCTTCACTAGATTTGGGTGGTGTCATCTTTTGGATGGTGCAAGATTTACGTTTTTATGAAAACGGGCTTTTGTTTTCAGCTTGGTTACTGATTAACTTGTTTAGTGACAAAACCTATTTTCACTAGGTGAGTTAATCTTGTATGTGAACGCGCGAGAGAGTTGTAAACCATTTTTACCAAATCTCTTGTGATTTTATTAATTTCGAAAAATTTTCTAGTATGCGAATCCTAATCAAACCATGCAAGAATAAAATAAAATCACATCACACGCATATATACGAAATAAATTGGTAACCCTTGCCAAAATCCTATGCGTTCTTCCCGTGAGCCAAAACGGGTAGAACGTGGTCAACTAAGGGACGGAAGGTCTTCAATGCGAGCTCCCACTAGAACCACTATCACCAATGGACTTCACCGGCTTCTATGGACACGCTCCATCTCCTTCCGACTCCATCTTGTGTGTTTTCATCCAAATTGTACAACAACTACAATAGAAATTGAAATGGCGTATAAGCCACACTAATTTCCTATTTATCTAGTACAAATACACGGATGAATGAAATGGCATGCAAGCCACAATATTATTACAAATATAACAATTTTAATAAATATTACAGCCCATGTGATTAAAAATCACCAAATGCATCCAAACACACAAAGTCAACCACAAGGTCAAAGACAAGGTTACCAATTTCAAATTTATCACATACAACCAAACAAACAAGGTGGTAACAAAATTACCAAACACAAAACTGGAACAAATTTCCAGAATCACAAAAAGGCTAAAAATTCCCGAGACCAAAACTGATTTTAACTTTGAAAATTAAAACTGTTACAGCGCGTTAGCGCCGCTAACATTTATGAGTTAGCGCCGCTAACCCGAGGTTGGCGCCGCTAACCCTGTTCGAACAGAAAACAACCATTTTGATTTCGGGATTTTTCAAGCCACCAAGTGCAGATCTAACATAGAGGTGGCTCTGATACCACTGTTGGGATTTCGTGGGCTCACAGCGGAAGCAAGGTACAAACAAAATAGCCCAAAGTACAAGCAATCAAAGCATAAAAAAGAAATCCCTCAAATGGACCAAACTCTATGTTCAAGAAATGCAACTTGAAAAGGAAAGAGGTTATACCTTTCTCCTTAGCTCCAGATTTCTTCAGGTCGTGGTGATGATCCTCCAAGAACGAAAACCGAATCTTCTATTAGGATATACCCCGGGAACACGTCAACCACGAGTGCTAGCAAGCCATTGCGATACTTCACTATGAAAACCACAATGGAACAGCAACTTTTCTAGACCAAGCTACTGGAAAATCTCTCTTTTAGACCTTCACTTGATCTCTTGTAGCATCAAAGGAACTTCAAAAAAAATGAAGTCTTACCCTCACTTCTGCTTCCAGTTCGTATTTTAACCCCTATGACCGGCCAAAGTGCGTTCCTAGGTGTACACCACGCATTGGCCAGCTTGGGAGGTAATTTGACATAAAGCCCATGCAGCCGTAGCGGCGCTAACTCTTAGGGTTTAGCGGCGCTAACCCCTTAATGTTAGCGGCGCTAACGCGGCCTGCCAGGGATGTGACACAAAGTACATGCAGCCGTAGCGGCGCTAACTCTTAGGACTTAGCGGCGCTAACCCTTTAAAGTTAGCGGCGCTAACGCGGCTTGCGATGTCAACTTTTGTCTTTTGTCATAATTGGTCCCCAAACTTAAGTTGCTATCAGGTTTGACCCCGGTGTATGACCCAATAGGCCCATACATCATCAGCAGCGGTCTATGGCGTACGTACATTAGTGGGCATATCTCTAACATTAACTGTTACAGATCTTCAACCTAAATCAACACAAATCGTTTCTGGAAATACCAGTTCAGGACCGGCGCTTCAAAATAAAGAATCAAACAATCCGTCCAGTTCAAATACTAATCTTGACTTTAAGTTTGATTTCTTTAGATCTGAATCTTCTCCTGTTTTGACTGCCAACAGGAACAACGCAGAAGTACAAGCAAGTGTTACACTCACGGCTTCGACGGTCACTGGGACGAATCCATTTGCAAATCTCTATGCTGAGGATTCTACATCTGTCTCTGTCACACGTCCCCCTGTGACTACTCAGATTGCTGACCCAGATAGCCCACCTATGTTTGATTCAGACCCACATTTCTCTCGTGAAGATGAAGAGGAAGCACGACACTTACAAGATCTTATTCCTTCATCTTCTACTTCCCACGAGATAAAGTGGACCAGACATCACTCTGAGGATAACATCATAGGAAACCCTTCAGTTGGCGTTCTAACACGAGCAGCAATAGCAAACGAATGTCAATTTTTGGGTTTTCTAAGCATCATTGAACCCACCAAGACTTCTGATGCATTAGATGATCCAGATTAGGTATTTGCAATGCAAGAAGAACTACACCAATTCAATCGTCTCAAACTCTGGAGATTAGTTCCTCTTCCATATGGCAAATCTGTTGTCGGAACTAAGTGGGTATTCAAGAACAAAAGGGATTCGGATGGAGTGGTCATTCGTAATAAAGCTAGGTTGGTTGCTAAAGGCTACAATTAACAAGAGGGCATTGACTATGATGAAACATTTGCCCCTGTTGCTCGTATTGAGGCTATAACGCTCTTTCTTGCATATGCAACCTCCAGAAGCTTCCGTGCCTTTCAGATGGATGTGCAGACAGCTTTTCTTAACAGTATACTCAAAGAAGAAGTCTATGTCTCACAACTTGAGGGGTTCATCAATTCGCAACATCCAAATCATGTCTATATCTTAGATAAGGCCTTGTACGGGTTAAAGCAAGCTCCACGTGCATGGTACGATGTCTTATCTGAGTATTTGATTGGTGAAGGTTACTCCAAAGGAAACACTGATACCACTCTGTTCACAAAGAAGAAGGGTAGGGACAAGATTTTGGTTCAAATATATGTGGACGATATCATTTTTGGGTCTACAAATCCAAAATACAGTGACGAGTTTGCTAAGATCATGGCAAACATATTTCAAATGAGTATGATGGGGGAGATGTCATTCTTTCTCGGACTCCAGGTGAAGCAGTTAAGTCATGGCAGTTTTATTTTCCAATCCAAGTACATCAAAGATCTTCTAACGAAGTATGATATGATTAACTGCACACCCATATCCACACCTATGGCTGCTAAGGAACAACTATCAGCAGATCTTGATGGTTCTCCAGTAGATCTGAAAACTTACCGTGGAATGATTGGATCATTACTATATCTCACTGCAAGTCATCCGGACATCATGTTCTCTACCTGTCTCTGTGCCCGATTCCAGGCGAATCCTAAAGAGTCACATCTTCTGGCAGTTAAGCGGATATTCAGATATCTCAAAGGATCTATGGATCTAGGTCTGTGGTATCCCAAAGATTCAAATCTGGATCTCCATGCTTACTCAGATGCTGACTATGCCGGTTGCAAGATTGATAGGAAAAGCACATTTGGTAGTGCATGTTAGAGTATGCCCACTGACACACGTACGCCATATGGATCACTACCGATAATGTATTGGCCTATTGGGTCACACACCGGGGACCTATATCGACAGCCTAAAAGATGGAGGGACCAATGATGTCAAAATGGGGAAGTTGTGATGCAGGCCGCGTTAGCGGCGCTACATCATAAAAGTTAGCGGCGCTAACTCCCGACAAACTGCATGCAACATTAAATTCCACCTCCTATTTTGCCCAATGAATGTAGCCTTCTAGAATCTTTCTTGGCCGGTCTTTGGGGTATCTAAGAGTCACATGGGAGTCTATTTAAGTCTCCTCTCTTTATCACTTGATAACCTTTTGCCAAGAAACACACTAAAACACTTAGTTAGTAACTTTGAGAGTGTTTTTGAGTGTGTTACAAGGAGGTCCGAATTTCTGGTACTTTCAGGGCTGTTCTTGTGAGGAGTTCAAGGCTTTGAAGCTCTTACAAGCTTGCTAGTACAAGGAGGAAGGACAAACCCAGGGTGGACTTCGATAGAGGGAGCTTTTGTGGGCTTCTAGTCATCACCGCCTTCATCTACTGATTTCTGGAGCTTAGGAGAGGGTATAATCTTCTTTCCTTTTTCCTTTTCATGTTGCATAAGCTAGCTATAGAGTTTGTTCCATGACTTGGGGTTTTATGCTTTATTTCCTTGTACTTTATGCTTTGCATTTGTTTATGTTGCTTCCGCTGTGCACATAGAACCCCAACAGTGGTATCAGAGCCACCTCTATACTACTTTTGCCCATGGTGGCCTGAAAAACCCAAAATCATTTTTTTTGTTTTCTGACCAAAAGGGTTAGCGGCGCTAACTTTTGTTAGGTAGCGGCACTAACACCTTAAACTTAGCGGCGCTACCATGTCTGGCAGTGCTGTTTTTTGGTTTTTTAAAACTTTAAAATATTTTGGGTTTTTGGCATTGTGTTTTAGTTTCTGGATTTTTTGAGTCCAGAAATTAAAATATTTATTTCAAGTTGCCTTGTATAATGGTTGGTGTATTTATATGTGTATTATTATTTTGGCATGAAAATAATAATTACATATGCTTACATTATGTATTTATGAAAATGTTTTATCAAAAATGGTTTGGTGTTACTAATGCATAAATACATGGGATTTTTAGTGCCTTGAGTGTTTTTGTAAAATCTTAACCATTATACATAAGTTTACATGGTTTTGTGTGGCACACCATGTTGTTGTTGTTGTTGTTGTTGTTCTTTAGTGAACCTCTTTTGTTGGTAACCATCTAGATGCCCTAGACCTTGTGGATGTTTGGTTGTTATGGTTGTTATTCATTCACTTGGTGACTTTAGTCACAAGGTATGTAATAATTTATTTATTTATTTGGTATGTAATTTGTTCTTGTGGCTTGCATGCCATTTAAATATTCCATATTATGTATTTATACTAGAAAATAGGAATTTGTGGCTTGCATGCCATTTATTTAATTTTCTATGTATTCGAAATATGGAGCAACCAACGGGAGTCCATGGAGTGACGGCTTGGCGAACACGAATCCGGAAGGCCCAATGGAGGTGGCGGGTTTAGTGGGAGCACATCCAAAGTCAAGGATTTTTTGTCCTTAGATGACTTTGTTTTCCCGTAGTGGCTCACAGGAAAACGCATAAGTTTTAGGGGCATGGTTACCAACTATGTTGTATGCGTGTGATGGTTTTATTATATTGTTTATGCATTAGTTGTAGGACTATTGCATGCTAGACAATTTTTTGATAAATAATAAAACCAAAGAGTTTTAAAAATGGTTTAACAACTCTCGCGCGCACTTGATTAACAAACGGATTTAAGTTGGTTTAGTATCCGATTAGTGAGAACTTTTGGTTTTTGTCACTTTTGTTAATCAAGCTCATTATGGTTTTTTAAACCGGAAAACTAAATCCCGTTTTCTAAATGTAAATCGCACACCACCCATAAGATGACACCGCCCGAATCTAGCCGTGTAAGGGTTGATTGTCGAGCTCTAGCCGAGATTGCCTTTGCATAAGCCGTGTGGAAGGCGCGTGTGGCAACTCGCAAGGTCGATTGTCGAGCTTTAGCAGAGTCGACCATTAGGTTAGAGTACCACCGTGTATCTTGATGGTTGATTTACGATGTCAAATTAATATTTCCTATGGTCGTCGAGCTCTAGCCGAGGTCATGTAAAATATTACTTTAAGATAGGTGTGGAAGGATCAAACATGCCAAACTTGGCACAATGGTTGTCAAGTAGGATCCCGCAAGGAACTAAGAGTTGCAATAATGGATTGCAATCGGTCAATGGTTGCCGGCCTAAATAGCTTTGCCACGTGATCCGCGGAAAACCCGTCACGGTGCAAGGTGAAATAGGGTTCTTAGCCCTTGTTAAAATAGTTGTTTTTATTAAACATTTGAGGTAATTATTTTAACGAGGATTTCAATCAAACTAACCAAATCTACTTTGCGTTTTTTAGATGGCATCAACTAGCACAAACCACACCACGTCAAACATATCCTTAAGAGTGTTTCTCGAGAAAGATAAATTCGATGGGACCAATTTCATGGATTGGTCAAGGCAACTAAGGATAGTCCTCCGTCATGAGGACAAGTTGGCCACCATTGAGGAACCCATCCCCGAGGTCTCTGCATCCAACGCGAGTAGGGTCGTTAAAGAAGATTATGAAAAACGCCTCAAAGACATCACTGAGGTTACTTGCCTCATGCTAAGCACTATGAGCTCCGACTTGCAAAAGTCTATGGAGCACTTGAGTACTTATGACATGATACGCGAGTTATCGGACATGTTCCAACAACAAGCCAAGCAAGAGCGGTATGGTTGTCTCAACGACCTTCTCGGTTGCCGGTTGCAAGAGGGCGGGAACGTGTCCCACCATGTTCATAAGATTAAAGCATTGGTGGAATGCCTTGAGAGGTTGGGGTTTGTCATATCCAGAGAGATGGTGGTAGACTTGATACTACGGTCTCTCCCACCGTCACATGATAAATTTGTTGTGAGTTATCATATGCACGGGATGGACAAATCCATCATGGAATTGCATGGTATTCTGCGGACCGCCGAGTCCAACATGACCAAGCAAAAGCCATCTACGTCCGTTCCCGTCTATCCAAGAAGAGGAAGAAACCGGCCTCTACCCAAAAGGGTAAAGGTAAGGGTAAGGTTGGGGCTCCCAAGCCGAACCCTGCCCCGGAGACGAAGCCAAAGGGACCTATCTCTCAGGCTAAGACTCCGGAGGAGGCAATTTGCTTCTTCTGCGGGGCAAAGGGACACATGCGCTGGAGCTGCCCTAAGTACCTAAAGGGCCTGAAGAAGTTCCGAGCTTCGGGAGCGGGCACTTCTACTTCAGGTATGTTTGTGATTGAACTCCATCATACTTCTACATCTAACGGCTGGGTTTTAGACAACGGCTGTGGCACTTACATTTGTAATATGGTGAAGGTGCTAAAGGGAAGTAGAAGGCTGAGATATGGGGAGCTGGATCTGACCATGGGAAACAAGGAAGTTGTCCGAGTGGTAGAGAAAGGGAGCATGGAGCTTACTTTCAAGACCGGCTTTTCTATTATTTTAAAAGATGTATGCTATTCACCACTTGTGGCTAGAAACATTTTATCTCTTTATGCTTTGTACGACGATGGATATTTGTTTAAATTTGAAAATGGTTTTATTTTATGGTTTAAAGATGATATTTGTTATTTTAAAGCTTATCCATGTCGTTGTATATACGAAGCCGATGCATACATAGAAAATAATTGAGCAATTATGAACATTGATTCTGAATCCAAAAATGGTTTGGACAAGTTTTCCTTATGGCATAGCCGTCTTGGCCATATAAACAAGAAACGCATCACCAAGCTCCAAGCGGATGGGATCTTGGAATCATTTGACCTCGGGTCAAGTGAAGCATGCGAGTCTTGTTTATTAGACAAGATTGTCAGGATCGGATATAGATTATATCAAATAACAAGAACTAACTTTAAATAATCAATCAGAGTAAAATAAAAGTTAATCTTTAACTATGATCACAATCAATTAAGAAGTTGCGGAATCACACTTAATTGATTAAAGAAGGTTTTAAACAAAGATTAATTCAATCAAACAGTAGTTTTATTAATCAACCAGAATGATTACAAAAGCAAACTTCACCCCCAATCTAACTTATTCTGTTAGACGAAGAACACAGACTGTTCTTAGGTTTCAACAAGAAACTTAGAGGCTAAAACACTTTCTGGAAAAATTAAATAACAATAAGAACAAATGCTTTGAATAATGAGATCAAATCGTCATCCTAAATTGATCATCTAATGAAGTATATATAGACTCTTGATCCTCCTTGAATTGTTGATAGTTAGGTAATCTTCTATCTTCTGAGATAATCTTGATAATCTTCAAAGTATTTCGAGATATCTTCAAAGATAGGATTTTCCAAATATAGCTCAACAGAAACTGTTTAATGAACACAACAGTTCTTTAGTCTTCTAACAGTCTTCAGCTTCAAGGTCTTCAAACAGTTGTAGTAGTTTGTACTAACAGTTCTGAACTCTATATAACAGCTTTAAAGTTCACAGCAACTGTTGGTTACAACTGTCTTCACAATTTCAACTAACAGTTCCAAACTGTTTGTCAATATTCTTCTAACAGTTTTGAACTCTTTTTCACAAAGTCCATTAACAGTTTTAACTTTGCATCTTCAACAGTCTTAATGCCTTAGCTAATTTCCCAACAATCTCCCCCTAACTTAAAGAATTGATCAAAATCTTTAAGTTCTTTCGATCATAGGGTTCAATCACAGACAAATTAAGCATAAGCAAAGAATGAATTCCATGTATTTATGCAAAGTAAACTGTTAGTAATGAACTCTCCCCCTTTTTGATTGGAACAGTTGAAGGAGGTTTAACAGCAGCTGTCAACTGTTGGAGCACTTGATCATGTAGCTTTATTACCTCATTAGCGTGCTTCAAACTGTTGGTCAAAACCTTGATTTGCTGGTCTTGTTGAAGAATCCTTTTGTTTTGTAAGGCAATCTTCTTTTTGAGTTGCATGTATGCAGCAAAGAAAGGTGCAAAGTTTGAATTCGTCAATGCATTATGTTTCATTCTAGCCTCAATGTCATCCAGTGTTGCCACTGTTAACAAATCATTGACAGATAAAACTGGTGGTTGACTCCCCTGAGTATCACCATTAGTACCCCTCTTTTCTTGGTTATGGGGATTACCAGAAACTGTTTTACTAGTCTCTGTTGCCATGGTTGAGGTCTTAGCTATGTTGACACTGTCCTGTTTATCCCTTGCGAATAAAACAGTAGTGTCAGCCTCAAAGACCATATGATCACCCTCTTGAGGAATGATCACCTCCTCATTGTGCCTGGGAGACAGCACCAAAGGTTCCCTTTCGATATTCTGCACAGGTGAATGCTCCTGTGTAGGGCTAACAGTTTGGGGTTCACTAACTGTGGTGGAAGGAACACCAACAGTTTTTCTCTTCTTTCTAAATACTTTTAGTGCAGGGGCTTGTGTTGTAGCTTTTTCAAAGGAAGCAGGTTGGAAATTTTGAGTATCTTGGACTGTGGGTTCCAGTGTTGGTGGTGTAGCAATACGATGGGTTTCATGCTCAACACTGGCAGTCCTGTTTCTTGACAGAAACTCCACCATTTCAGAGAGTGGAGGAGTTATGGCACCAGAGAAACTCTTGCCATTTACCAACAGTTTGCTCAAAGTGGAAGCCATATGAGCAGAGGGAATAATGACCCTTTTGTGTGATTTTAGATTTGGCATCAAAAAGTTTAACAATACTTGCACAAATCGAGGATACATCAAAAAGAGACCATACTTGGTCCCTAGATGTTTTACCATGCCATTGAAAATTAATTTTGAAAAGTTGAAGCAACGATTGTTGGCCAAACAGATTAAGGCCAATGCAATGTTGCTTCCAAATTCGTTCCATCCTGTTCTTTTAGGACTGATGCACTGCTGGAGAGTATGAATCAAATACTTCCAGTGAGCACAGAATTGTCCCTTATAGAATGTACCCTTCCCTGAAGGACCCTCATACCCAAGCTTAACAAGCTCGGCATGCAAAAAATCTAGTGAAACTGAATCAGAATACTCACCCTCACTATCATTGAGTTGTAGAAGGTGGCGAATGGTGTCCTCAGAGATTGAGACGGTCAACTCATCAATGGTAGAATCAATCCATTGCACGTCATCAGCTGTTCGAAGTTGAGCATGTTTCCAAAACTGATCAATGTAAGAAGTGTATATGGTAGGGTTGATGGTGAGAGTAGTGTTGAGATTGTACAATGAAAGATAATCAATCATATCGTGAAACGTGTGAAGATCATCGGGTTTTGAAAGAAAAGCAAGCATGTTATGTTCCTTGACGAATGGAAGGGGAGCCATGGCGATTTGATAGCAGAATTCTAGGGTTTTAGCGTTCAAACGAAGTTCAGTATGCGTAAAGAAACCTCTGAGAAGGGAATGGTTTATATATGTTTCGATTGTTGAAAGCAATCCAAAGGCTTCTAATCCAAAATTCTGCAAATACTAAAACACCCTTTAATAGCTTAACAGTTGACGGACAAAATAAACTAACAGTTGAGAAACTGTTTTCATAAGATGTAACAACTGTTATTCAAAAATTAACTCCCTTAGTTGACAAATTTCTCCCCCTCAGTTGCACATGGACCTTGTCTAACAGTTGCCGAAGCCATATGCTAACAGTTGAAAACTGTTAGTATTGAACAAAACAGAAATGTGCAACTGTCAAACAAACTTTCAGCTCTCATATATCAAATGCTGAAGCAATAAATCAGTAGAGAACACAGTCATCAACATAAGATATATTTTATTCAAGATAATCACAATTGAGCTACAATAATGTTAAAAAAAAAACAAAACAAAACTGTCTTGTACTATAGATCTAAACACAGCTTATAAGAAATGTCTTAAAATTCCTTTTTCCTCACAAAAGCTGTTTAAATCATAGTTCTTAAACTCAGAACCATTATCAGATCTAATGACTTTCACCTTCAAATCAGATTGATTCTCAATCCTAAGAATAAGAGACTTAACTAACTCAGCAGTTTCATCTTTAGTTCTAAGAAATTGAACCCATGTAAATCTGGTGAAATCATCAACTATAACTAAACAGTAGGCTTTCTTACCTATGCTGACCACAGATGTTGGACCAAAAAGATCCATATGCAATAGTTGTAAAGGTGCAGAAATTGAAGAAGTCTCTTTGGACTTATAAGAAGTTTTGTGTTGCTTGCCTTTAAGACATGCCACACAATGATCATCACATGAGAACTCTTTTTGGGGCAAACCTCTTACCAAATTGTTTTTAGCTAACAAATTCATGGTTTTAAAATTCATGTGACACATCCTCCTATGCCAAATGGCAGACTCATCATGAGATGCTTTGGAGAGTAAACAGCTTAACACATTTTGTTTTGCAATCTTTTGTGGATCAAGACAATATACATTATCTTTTCTAGGTGTTCTTAAAAGAACATCCTTCTCATTTAATTTAAAATCTTTTGAAAGAATAATGCATTCTGAATCTGTAAACAAAACTTTGTTTCCATTGTCACAGATTTGAGATACACTTAACAAATTGTACTTAAGTTGTTCAACAAAGAAAACATCACTAAATGTAAGTGTACCTGCCTCAACAGCTCCTTTACCTGTGATTTTTCCTCCCTTTGGATTTCCTCCAAATGCTACAAATCCTCCATTGATTCTTTTGAAATCCTTCAAACATTGTGGATTTCCAGTCATGTGCCTTGAGCATCCACTATCCACATGCCAAATTCCTCCTTGATTCGTCCTATGAATGCTCTGCACAAATACAATCAGTTAGTAGCAGGAAGTACCCAGGCCATGCAAGTCTTGGGTACACCGTTCAAGTCATAATACTTAAACAGAGTTTTGTTCTTTTTGATTTCATCCAAATTAGATTTCTCTAACTTGTGTGAAGAATACTTTGTAAGAACATGTGGTTTCCAACTGTTGTGATTAACAGTGGACACCTTTAAACAAACAGCTGGTGGAGTTGATAAACCGATGAATCAACTTGTGATTCCTTTTGATTTTCAGTATGAAGAACAGTCTTACCCTCTCCAGAATCAGTTTCTTTTTGAATTTTCATCCAAGCCAAACCAGCAGTTTTTGGTTTTGCTAAAACAGTTTTGGAACTGTTAGTTGGTTTGGATGTAACAGTTTTAGAACTGTTTGCCAGTTTTTGCTTAGCAGTCTTAGAACTATTGATCTGTTTTGACTTAACAGTTTTAGAACTGTTATTCTGTAGTTTGGGACTTTTGTTTTGAGTGCCATTGGTCTGAGGGTTATAGTAACAATCTTGAACTAAATGATTAAATCTTCCACAAATGTAGCACTTTTTGGTTTTCACAATAGGTAAACCAGTTCTTTGTGACCAGAATTGGTTCCTATTTCTTTGGTTTCCTCTAACAGTTGCAGATTGAGGAAACTTTTGGACACCATGTTTTTGACATGTGCATGCAGGCATTTCAGTATGCCTTTTCTTAGGCTTGGGTTTAGCCTGAGATTTTGAAGCTTCCATTTTCTTCTTGGCATACATAACTTCACCAACTTTCTCCTTTCCTTTGGCTTTGGTACTAACAGTTGGGCTTTTTGGCTTAGAACTGTTTGGGTTCTTGTTGGAACTGTTAGTGTAAAGATGGGGACTATTTGTAACAGTTGTGGAACTGCTAATAGAGTTAACAACTTTTGAGGGTTTTGGCTCATTGGTGAGGGGTTCAGTGGATGCTTTTACAAACACCACAGGTTGTAAAGATGATTTTGTGGGAATGGGCTCACACAGGATGTGATTTTCATATGGAATACCTTCATCCTTCTTCACAACTTCCTCATTATCTTCAACACTTACTACTGACACAACTTCATCTTCATAACTCTCAAACTTTGGATCAGCTGACTTAAGTTCATCTTCCAAAGGTTCATTAACATATCTGTCAGCTACCTCAGACATTGGAGTTATGTAGTTTTGGTTGTATGGAGGTGGGGTTTGTTTGTATCCTAGGCCATTTTTCACCTTGTCTCTCACTTGAGATTGTAGCAGAGTCTCAAGCTTAAGGTTTGCAGCCTTGAACATTCCAAGATCAATGTCCACACCCTCCAATTTCTTTGTGAGTTCATCCACCTTGCTTTCTTTTTCAACCAACTTCCTTTTCAGACTATCAATCTCATCTTGAAACTGCTCTTTCTCCCACTTATGATATTTTCTATCATAGTCCATTTGCAGTTCATTAGCCTGATAGTCTTTAATTTTCTTTTCAAAATCTTCTATCACAGCAGTATACTCATACCTTCTCTCCTCCATTTTACTTAGAGCAGTACATACTTTCTTATTGTGCTCTCTAAATCTCTTAACAATAGCTCTACATTCACCAAGACATAGTTTAGAAGATACCTGTATGTCCTCAGATTCTGGAGAATCCATCTTGATGGAGGAGTCAGTCAATGCCATCAAAGCTTTGTTGCTGGTAGCCTCCTCTGCTTGATCACTCCAATCAAATCCATGGCCTTCTTGTGAGACCAATGCTGAGGAGGTATGGTTCTGAGTTGGCCTCTGACCTTGATTCTGAACTTGTCCACCAGATCTGCATTCTCTTGCAAAGTGGCCAAGTTGTTGACATTTGAAGCATCTAACCTTTGACTTGTCAAATCCAGCCTTGCCATCAGCTCTGAAATTCATGTTTTGCCTTCCAGTTCTTTTAATGAATCGCTTGGCTCTAACGGTAAGTATGGCCATCTGCCATTTGAGATCCATTTCCTCAAGATCATCAGGGTGCACTTGTTCAAGATCCTCATTGGTGAGGGTTGAATGTGCATGGCTGGCAAGAAAAGCTTCAAGAACTGCATCTGGAGTATTCATATCTAGTCCAACAGTAGAACTAGTACCTGCACAACTATCAGTAGAGTTAGTTAATGAATGGTTTGATTCCATACCTGAGGATGACAGGAGAGCAGCATTGTGACTAGGGACTACAGTTTTTCTTTTTCCCTATATCTCTCCCTCAAACACTATCAAACTATTATAAAGGTCATCTAACTCTATGTCTTCAAGAGAATCCTTGGTTCTCCATTGTGCAGCAAATACAGTCCATTCATCACCTAGAGACCTAAGAAACTTTCTATTTATCTCATCTTGATCAAGCCTAACCTTAGCACTCTCCAGTTGACTCACCAATTTGTAAAACCTATCAAAGATTTGGGTGATACTCTCATTCTTCCCACTGGTGAAGTTCTCATAGGCTTGTTTAAGAAGATCTCTTTGGTTTCTTTTAGAACTAGCATTCCCAGCAAACCTCTTCTCCAGAGCATTCCAAAGTTCATGAGCATCATCAAATTTCTTGAATTGATGTTGATACTCATTGGGAATTGCAATCTGAAGGATGCTGAGGGCTTTCATCTCAATCATTCTATCCTTCTTTTCAGCATCTGTCTTTGGAGGTGGTTTCTTCTTTGGTTTTCCATTCTCATCCAGTTCAATGGGATTAGTAGGAACAGTTTCAATGATTTGCCAAACAGCATAGTCCATTAGTTGGACATGCTGTTTAATTCTTAGTTTCCACATCTCAAAATCAGATGGTTTGAGCATGGGAACACGAATGTTGGACCCTGACCCACTGTTATCAGAAGAACCTCCCGAATCCATTGAAACAAATTGATTTAAAGACAGTTTTTTAAAAAATATATTAAAGCAAGATAAAGCAAAAACCTTCAACCGGTGATCAAAGGAACCTTAATGATAAGGCTCTGATACCACTTGTCAGGATCGGATATAGATTATATCAAATAACAAGAACTAACTTTAAATAATCAATCAGAGTAAAATAAAAGTTAATCTTTAACTATGATCACAATCAATTAAGAAGTTGCGGAATCACACTTAATTGATTAAAGAAGGTTTTAAACAAAGATTAATTCAATCAAACAGTAGTTTTATTAATCAACCAGAATGATTACAAAAGCAAACTTCACCCCCAATCTAACTTATTCTGTTAGACGAAGAACACAGACTGTTCTTAGGTTTCAACAAGAAACTTAGAGGCTAAAACACTTTCTGGAAAAATTAAATAACAATAAGAACAAATGCTTTGAATAATGAGATCAAATCGTCATCCTAAATTGATCATCTAATGAAGTATATATAGACTCTTGATCCTCCTTGAATTGTTGATAGTTAGGTAATCTTCTATCTTCTGAGATAATCTTGATAATCTTCAAAGTATTTCGAGATATCTTCAAAGATAGGATTTTCCAAATATAGCTCAACAGAAACTGTTTAATGAACACAACAGTTCTTTAGTCTTCTAACAGTCTTCAGCTTCAAGGTCTTCAAACAGTTGTAGTAGTTTGTACTAACAGTTCTGAACTCTATATAACAGCTTTAAAGTTCACAGCAACTGTTGGTTACAACTGTCTTCACAATTTCAACTAACAGTTCCAAACTGTTTGTCAATATTCTTCTAACAGTTTTGAACTCTTTTTCACAAAGTCCATTAACAGTTTTTACTTTGCATCTTCAACAGTCTTAATGCCTTAGCTAATTTCCCAACAAAGATGACTAAGTCACCCTTTACCGGTTTGAGTGAAAGGGCTAAATGCTTGTTGGAAATAGTGCATACGGATGTATGCGGTCCGTTCAAGCATGTTACAAGGAACAACTCAAGATACTTCGTTACGTTTACTGATGACTTAAGTAGATATGGATATGTCTACTTGATTAGGCATAAGTCTGAGGCCTTTGAGGTCTTTAAGACATTCTAAAACGAAGTCCAAAATCAATTGGGCAAGACTATCAAAGTACTTCCCTCCGATAGGGGAGGCGAATACTTGATCTCGGAGTTCCGTGATCATCTTGTTAGTTGTGGGATAATTTCTCAACTAACTCCTCCTAGGATGCCACAATTGAATGGTGTCGCCGAGCGGAGAAATCGGACATTGTTAGATATGGTCCGGTCGATGATGAGTCGCACGGAAGTACTCATTAGTTTTTGGGGGTACGCTCTCGAGTCGGCGGTTAGGATCCTTAACCTCGTACCGATAAAGAAGGTCCAAAAGAAACCTTATGAGATGTGGCATGGAGTAGCTCCTAATGGGGAAGGGACAAGTAGCTCCTAATGGAGTAGTCCTTCATGTCCTGCCTTCGTTAGACGAGAGGTAGAGGACAAACTTGAACCAAGTTCTGAAAGGTGTTACTTCATTGGGTATCCAACCGGAGGCATGGGATATTTATTCTACAAACCTTCCGAAAACAAAGAGTTTATCGCGAGAAGGGCTGTGTTCCTTGAAAGGGAACTCATATCCATGCAATCGGGTAAGAGGATTGATCTTGAAGAAATTCAAGAACCCAATGGGGAAGGGACAAGTGTCGGCACTAGCAATCAACCCGAAGTGGTTGAAACCGAGCAAGAGGATGCGTCGGTACCTGACAATGCGCCATTAATTCCTCGAAGGTCCGGTAGACCACGTCAAGAGCCAGAGAGATATGGGTCTCTCATATCTGAGGGCAATGACTTATTGGTGGATCATGATGAACCAACCAACTAACAGGAAGCCGTAGCGGGCACTGAGTCTGCTAGGTGGAAGGAAGCAATGGAGAGTGAGATGCAATCCATGTCGGATAACCAAGTATGGGAATTGGTTGATCCTACACCCGGGTGTAAGACAGTGGGGTGTAAATGGGTCTTCAAGAAGAAGACCGGCATGGATGGATCTGTAGATACCTTCAAAGCCTGACTAGTTGCTAAAGGTTGCACGTAAACTGATGGGATTGACTATGAGGAAACCTTTTCACCAGTGGCCATGTTGAAGTCTATCCGAATACTCATGGCCATAGCTGCGTTTCACGAGATATGGCAAATGGATGTGAAAACCGCCTTCCTTAACGGGAAGCTAAGTGAAGAGGTGTTTATGACACAACCCGAGGGTTTTGTACATCCTGAGTATCCTGATAGAGTCTGCAGGTTAAAGAAGTCTATTTATGGACTTAAACAAGCATCTCGTAGCTGGAACCTGTGCTTTGATGAGAAAATCAAAGAATTTGGATTTTTGAAAAGCAAGGATGAGCCATGCGTATATGTCAGGGCTAGTGGGAGCGCTGTAGTATTCCTTGTCCTGTACGTAGACGACATTCTACTTATTGGAAACGACGTCCCAACCTTGGAGGAGGTCAAGACTTTTCTTGGGAGTTTTTTTTCCATGAAGGACTTGGGAGAAGCAGCGTATATCTTGGGCATAAAGATCTATAGAGATAGATCTAAAAGACTAATAGGGCTTAGCCAAAGTGCATATGTCGACAAGGTCTTGAAGCGATTCAAGATGGAGGACTCTAAGAGGGGTAACACCCCTATGCTGCATGGAGTGACTTGGAGAAAGTCTCAATGTCCTAGTTCCAAAGAGGAACTTGACGTAATGAAGAGGGTTCCATATGCTTCTGCAGTGGGATCAATCATGTACGCCATGTTGTGCACGCGTCCTGATGTATCGTGTGCTTTGAGTATGACAAGTAGATATCAGGCTAATCCCGGGCAAACCCATTAGACTGCGGTTAAGAACATTCACAAGTATCTTCGGAGGACAAAGGATATGTTCTTGATTTATGGTGGTGGGGAAGAGCTTAGAGTACTTGGTTACTTTGACGCGAGCTTCCAAACGGATAAGGACGACTGCCGATCACAATCGGGATTCGTGTTCCTTCTAAATGGTGGTGTTATAAGTTGGAGGAGCTCCAAGGAAGACACCGTAGCTGATTCAACTACCGAGTAAGAGTCATTGCGGCTAGTGAAGCGGCTAAAGAGGCGGTATGGATGAGGAAGTTCATCCAAGACCTTGGAGTGGTTCCTAGCATATCCGACCCTATTGAGATATTTTGTGACAATGAGGGTGAGGTGGCTCTAGCAAAGGAACCAAGGGCTCATAAGCGGATGAGGCACATTCCTCGAAAATACCACTTCATCAGAGATGTTATAGACAGTGGTGACATTGCCAACAGCAGACTAGCATCGGAAGGCAATCTGGCCGATCCATTCACTAAACCGTTATCACAAGCTGTACATGATTCTCACACTTGAGCAATAGGTGTTAGAATCGCTAGTGACTTTGTTTGAGTGTGTTATTTTGTTTATGTTTGACTTGTACTTGTATTTTGGGAACATTAAGCAGTATTGTATTTCATATTATATTGATTATTAAATGTGATTTAATGATACGCCAAGGGCGAATATTTTATGAATCCTTACTGTGTTCCATCTTAGCATGTTTAATACTTCCCAGAATGCCTTTTACATTCTAAATGTCCACAGTCGGTCATTCTTCATGGGGAGGAGGTTTGAGATAAGAGTGAGGGAAGTGGTTGGTCGCTATCTAATAATGGATTAGATAAAAGAGACGCAACGCTTCGCCTGTGCTTGCAATGGTCAAGTGACTGGACGAACCACACCTGAACTTACTTCATGGTTTATGTCACGACTAAGTCAGGATGATAATATCATTTTGACCTTAGACTGGAAATACATGTGTTCCAAAGCATGGGCCTACTTTGCTTTGATTACTTTCAAACGCAGTTCGTAACTGGCTGTTATAAAGGGAGCCTTTAGGTAAAGTATGGTGTATGTAGCGGAGTAATGTAGTCAAATGGATTCGTTCCTCTAGATTTAGAGAGATATCCTTGGGCCCCTCGATGATTGAGCGCTGACGTAAAATGCATGGCCATGCTTAAGTTGCAATGATATTTGATCGATTGCAACTAGATTTTAGGTCACCATCAATCAAGATCGAGAAACATAATCGTGAACGATCTGGAGATTGACATTTAACCATGTCTCGTGTTCACATGGATATCGCGAATGAAAGGATGAATTATCACTTATCTATAGGACCATTTCGTAACTGATTCTGGATTTGGTTTTTGTTCTAGATGACAAAACCCATGCTGACTTAGGGGCAGAGATGTCTTACTAGAGGCCGCTCTTTGTCTGTGGTTTATGGGTACGGTGTGTCATGTGCAAGTGGGAGTTTGTTGGAGTATGCCCGCTGACACACGTACGCCATATGGATCACTACCAATAATGTATGGGCCTATTGGGTCACACACCGGGGACCTATCTCGACAGCCTAAAAGATGGAGGGACCAATGGTGTCAAAATGGGGAAGTTGTGATGCAGGCCACGTTGGCGACATTAACCTTTTAGGGTTAGCGGCGCTACATCATAAAAGTTAGCGGCGCTAACTCCCGTCAAACTGCATGCAACATTAAATTTCACCTCCTCTTTTGCCCAATTAATGTAGCCTTCTAGAATCTTTCATGGCCGGTCTTTGGGGTATCTAAGAGTCACTTGGGAGTCTATTTAAGTCTCCTCTCTTTATAACTTGATAACCTTTTGCCAAGAAACACACTAAAACACTTAGTAACTTTGAGAGTGTTTTTGAGTGTGTTACAAGGAGGTCCGAATTTCTGGTGCTTTAAGGGCTGTTCTTGTGAGGAGTTCAAGGCTTTGAAGCTCTTAGAAGCTTGCTAGTACAAGGAGGAAGGATAAACCCCGGGTGGATTTCGATAGAGGGAGCTTTTGTGGGCTTCTAGTCATCACCGCCTTCATCTACTGATTTCTGGAGCTTAGGAGAGGGTATAATCTTCTTTCCTTCTTCTTTTTCATGTTGCATAAGCTAGCTATAGAGTTTGGTCCATGACTGGGGGTTTTATGCTTTATTTCCTTGTACTTTATGCTTTGCATGTTGTTCTTGTTGCTTCCGCTGTGCACATAGAACCCCAACAGTGCAGACTTCCTGGGAGATCGTTTAGTCTGCTAGGCCTCCAAGAAGCAAAACTGTGTATCCACATCTAGAGCTGAAGCTGAGTATGTTGCTACTGCAATGTGTTGTTCACAAAGTCTCTGAATACGTACACAGTTATTAGACTTTGGCCTCAGGTATGACAAAATTCCATTACTATGTGATTCCCAGTCTACCATAGCTATCTCCTGCAATCCGGTACACCACTCTAAAACTAAACACATTGATATCCGTTATCACTTCATAAAAGATAACGTAGAGAAAGTTCTTATTGAGCTCTAGTATGTTCCTACTGAAAATCAGCTTGTTGACTTGTTTACCAAACCATTAGACGAAAGTCGCTTCACTTAATTGATATCCAAGTTAGGCATGCTAAACTTGAAAATATAACATACTATTGCTTCTTTTTTCCTTTCTTTCTTTTTGTCTAGAGTAGGTGTTACACTGTTTGTTCTTTGTGCAGATTACTGATGCAACACTCAAGGGGGAGTAACTTTCTGGTTATACACATGTTACATTTGTGTAGGGGAGAAAATTCATTCACATTATGCACATGTGTAGGGGTAGAAGTATACATCTGGCACATTCCTCACATTTTGAAATGTGTCATAAACAGATGCAAGAGTCTAGGGGGAGTGTGTCAAAACAAACCCTCAACTCAAGATATCTTGGAAAATCAATTTTTCAACTCTATCAATCCAGATATTTTGAATTCTCAGAAAATTTCCAAGTGTTGAGTTTTTGTTACAAACAATCGTATTCTATGCATCAATAGCATGGGATCTCTTGCAACTCAACAAAATAATAATTGTTGGTTCAATCGCATGGGATTACACTTGTCAACTAACCATCAATCGCATGCGATAGCTTACCACAAACATGAACCAAGTATCAATAGCATGCCTTAGAAAGAAAGGAATCATTGGTCAATCGCATACGATTGACATAAACAAAGAGGAATCGCATGAAATTTGAAATAAAAGGAAACCAAACCCAAGGCTCAATCGCATGCAATTAAAACACCAAAGGTTGAATCGCATGCGATTCAAGCATGTGTTAGAATTTAAGCCTAACACTGAGACCAATCGCATGGTTCTATAAGCCGGGTTTTTACCATGCGATTGCTCCTATCAGCCGTGTTTTTACCACCGGTTGGTCCAATCATCACATGACACATTTCCCTTTCACTTTATAACCGTCCCATCCACACCTGTTCATTTCACGCGGTCAGATTTTAAATTTCACCAAGTTTTCTCATGTTTTTTGGCTACTTGATAATACGAATCCTCTCGTTACGCAGCCAAAATTTACAATTTTTATCTCAAAATACTCGTGATCATATAGGTAACAACTTGTATGGTTTACATTTCAAAAATTTGAGTTAAAATGGTGATTTTGGCCCTATAACAACCACTTGCGATAGAAACTTTCGGGACTTTAGATGGATTTTTGAGGCACGAAACAAACTTGGTTGCACAATCGAAGTTTGTGATGGGTGTTTTGAACACATGGGGAACACTTTGATGTAAAAATATTTCAAAAATCTCAAAAAGTGTTCTTCGTGTTTTTGATGAGTATGAACTAACATCAAAAGTTCAATTTTTTGTTCTAAAAAGGGTGTTATGATGCTTTTTGGACTATACTCAAGTACTACAAAGTTGTTTATTACTATCTAATTGTCATATTAAAAGTGTCAAAACAACGTGTTTATACTTAAAGTCATCATGTACACAACGGGGTTTTCAGAGTTAAAAGTTTTTTTTTAAATTAAATTTTATAGTATTGGTCAAAATTGATCAATCTTGACTCTCTTACCAAAGTGTGATCACAATTCAGAGTCAAATAATGTTTTCTTGCATATCTCTTTATCTTTAGCTAGACTGTTTTATCTATTTGTTCAGATAAAATGGCTCAAGTTGTGCGTGAACCTTAGGAGATTATGCCCCAAGCTGAGTTCCTTAAACAACTACTACATTGACTTGACCAAACTGAAAAACCCTACTTACCCCATTGTCACTGAAATCCTGAAAATACACCTACTGAACCACCTCCTGACGTACAACCCAACTACAACCGGAACACACGTTCCTAAGCTTTACGTTCAACAATTCTGGAAAACATGTGATGTGCGTATCAATAACAGGGGGCATGAGGTCATTCATGCTGAGATCGACGAATTTCAAGTTAACATACCTCTCAATCGCCTCAGAACGATTATTGACCTACCCACTGCAGGCAGCAGACCTCCCGCAACAGACTTTGAGGAAATCCCAGATGAGGATGCATGTCTTGTAGCTGTCTGGGAAATGGGTTATGACGGTGAGCTCACCCACAAAAACAGTGTAAACATACCGGCTTGCATCCCAAGTACAACACATTTATGACGGTGCTTCAACAGTGTCTCACCCCCAAGCATTCGGGTTATGAATTTACGACGGAGCATCAGCTCAAAATCTTTGTGGCAGCAGCCAATCACTTACATGTGGATTATGATTTCCTTCTCTTCCAAGACATCAAAGCTACAATGCTAAGGAAGAACTCTCAAAAGAAGAAGGATGCCAACATGCTGCCGTACCACCGCTTCATACCAATGATAATCCAATATGTGATGGATCACAATGCTGAAATCCCTCGCCGGGCAGGTTTTAAACCTGCCATTCTGGCCAATCTACCTATCCCAAGACCATTCCCTGTATCTCTCCTTGATCTTTGTGAACAAAATGATATTCTGGTGAGGTATAGGGCGAGTGTAGGAATACCTCCCATGGTTGTGCCAGAACCGGCCATACCTGCCCAAGGAGGAGTAGTACCAGGTGAGGTCTTAGAGAATAGGCCTCAGACATCTATGGGAGATGCTGAGTGGGAAGAGGAGAGAGAAAATGAAGAGATAGGTGGAGAAGAAGGTGAAGGTGGAGTTATTAGAGAGGGAGGGGATGCATATGATCCCACCACTGTTTAAACCATTGTCCAATCCATATCTCAAACCACCCGAACCAAAGCTGTACTTTCTGAACTTGGTCTTGACACCTTTGAGTCATCCAGTTCCCAATTTTCTCATGCTGACGTCTCTCAGCCAGGAGGTGCCCCTGCCTTTGAACCTGTCAATTCACCCTTGAGCACCCCTGATAGACCCATTGAACAGCCAGCAGAAAGCACCCCTTCATTTATGAAACTAACCGAACCCCATACTACCTCTCCTGATCAGACCCAAATTGTTTAGCCTATTCCTGTCATTCCTCAACCCAGTGGCCTGGTCATAACCCTAAATCCTCCTACCCAAACTACTGAAATTCCTACAGCCAGAAATGCCATCATAGCCCCTGACCATGACATTCCAGTCGTTTCTCCATCTCCTAATTTATCTGTAGACATTGGCTCTGTAACTCCTGATTCATTTATAGATCCAAATCAATATGCTGGGTATGGTCCAGGTAGTGGTGAAGATGCAGATAGTTTTGTAGTAAGTAGTGTGAGTGAGAATGAGGAGGTGAGAAAAGAAAAAGAGAGTGTTGAGGGACCCCTAGCCCCAGAAAGCCGGGAAACCACATCTGCTATGAGACCTGACATTGTTGGGTCTCGTATTGAACAAGTCATGGTTATCCTAACCGTGCAGCTTTCAACCCCACCAAGCTACTACGGTGTCTCTCAACAGGCACCGTCTTCATTGCACAGGGCTTTAGCACATACACTAGGTCTACCCCAATCGGGAGTTAGACCTATTGAACATAGAGGACCGCCTCTCTCGTCATCGACTCCTTTCAATGCACAAGTCGATATACCGTGGATTTCCACCTATCTTGATCAACACCGGATTACAATCGATGCACTGAGCTTGTACGTCAGTCAAGTCTCCTCAACTTCTATAGGTGGTGCCTCTCACGGTGCCTTACGAGGATTAGAAGGAAATCCTGGTGAAGCCTACACTCCTGCTGCTCTAGTAGATGGTACTGCCTCTGTGGCTGGTACCTCAACTGGAAGTCTTCGTGATTCCGGGTTTGTTACAAGTGTAGAACTTCAAGACTATATTCAACAAGCCGTGGCACCAATCCACCAACAACTGCATGAGACAAATCAAAAGTTGGATCGGATAGAACAATCCTCCAAGGCTCAGCAACTGAACAGGATTGAGGCACTCCTTATTGCTAGGCCTCAAGTGCCAGAAACTCAGCCACAACCTGAGCCAGTAACCATGTCAGGGGATGCGTTGAAAAGCTTGTTGTATGTTAAACTTCTGCAACAAAGGCCAGAATCTGCACATGATCAAGACCTTCTAAGAACTCTTCGCAACGAACAACGTCCACAGGGAATCTCCGTGGATGACTTTCAAGAGTTTCATGAAGATGTCAACAGAAAGATCGATGGGGTGACTAGAGGCTTCTACACCTCTTTGGATAAGGTTACTAAGAGGCTGACATTACTTGAACAAACTTGTCAGGCTCAGGCTCAAAGCAGCAAGAGGAGACGGGATGATCAGGATCCTGATGATCAACCCGAGGGGGAGAAAAGGAGAAGATTGTATATGACTTCTCCCTCTATGGTTGCAAATGTACCTGTCGTACCTGTTCCCCGTTTCAATTCATACTTATCTGCAGGTACAAGTTTAGCTGGGTCTGCAAGTCAACAACAACAACAGCAACAGATAACTGCACAACAATTGGCTGATGAAGTTTATGAACAACAACAAAAGGAGAATGCTGACAAACAGATTGTACTTTATTTACCTCAGCAACAATCTGAACCGAGGCCAATCGATCTTGAAGAAGGTGAAATACCTTATGAGCAGTCCCATGCCGAGATGTTTAACTTGTTTAGTGATTCAGATGATGAAATAGAGGATTTATATGAGTCTATACACATATCACCTGCAAGGCATATGGCGGAAAGCAGTTCTGCTCAACCAGAGGAGGAACCTGAGGATCCTGAAATTCGTGACATGTTCAAAGATATAGATGAATATGTGAAAGACACTACATGTCCAGCTTCACACAGAGTTGTCCACAGATTTGATGATGTCATCAGTGAAAGAGAACTTGCACTTAAAAGAAAAGAATGGGCAATAATCTCTAGAAGGGAAGCTAGAAGGAAACCTAAACAGAAGAAAACCTAAACAGAAGAAAACCACCTTTGATGTGTTCAGGGTTCTCAGTGGAGTAAACATAGAAGTTCATGAACAATTCCCTCCTCCTCGTGGTCAGTTTCAAGAATCAGCTGCCGATGTACTAGAAAGAAACAGACAGAACAAAGCAGTTGAGAAAGCACGACATGAATCAGAATGGCCTTTGCCACAAAGCTTCATAGTGCCACATGCTCCTCCAGTGTATCGTAGGGATCCAGGTCTTGATGCAGGAAACATGTTCACAAGAAGTGCTGGTCAACAACCAATATGGAAACGGTATTTTCTCAATGCTGCCAATCTTGAAGAAAGAATACCAGACATATTCAGCACTGAGCTAATACAGGTTATTTTTCCTGAGTTGCGGAACATGGATGACAAACAGAGATGAAGATATGAACACATCCTCTCACAGTCCATGACAAAACCAGAAGAGATCAAATCAGAGTATCCAATAGTTGAACTCATCAATATCTATACTCAAACAACCTTCAAGATAAAGTATGCCATCTTTCATGTCAGAAGAGCAAACACCTGTCATACTTCCTCAATGAAGCAGATTTAAGGTTTGTTAGTATTGAAGACATCAGTTTTATCTTTGACACCCTCTCTCAGAAAAGAGGATAGTGGCTTGAAGAAGAGTTTGGAAGAGTTGCTCTGATGAAATATATGAGGAATCTGATAGAAAACTTTGAGGAACATGATCTGCAACTCGGAGCTGAAAATTGTTGGAGTTTGCCCACTGACACAAGTACATTGGTGTTACTGCTGATGAAGTGCGAGCCTATTAGGTTACACACCAAGGATTGATCCCGACAGCTTACTGATAAAGAGAGAAGGTCCAAAAATCAAATTGTTTGATTTTGGGGATTCACGGCCGTGAGGGATGCTCCACGGGTCGTGAAGCCCACTGCCCTCACGTTTGACTCGTGACGCTGCACGGGCAGTGAAGGACTATGGCCGGTCGTGGCGCATTTGTCTTCATGGGCTCTTCACAGGCCGTGAGAGGCCATGAAGGTCTGTCTGCATGAAAATCTCTTATTTGATTGGGCCATCTTTTGGTCCAATGGAATGAGGGAAAAGTATCCGGCCAAAACAGTGGGTTTAGGGTCTGGAATTCATTCATGCTTGCATGAGAATTATTTAACTCTCTCTCTAACATCTCTCTTGGCACCTTGTTGCAATAGATACATAATATACACATACATGTACACTAGATAAAGGATCTTGAGTGTAATGTGAGTTGTGTTGGTGCAAGAGGAGATCATTCAAGGGCTGTTCCAGAAGGTGGAGTCGTGAGGGACGTTCACCCGAAGGTGTACTAGCATACGGGGATTAAACTAACTTGGTGGTGAATCGTCGCACTCCTCACTTAGGGGGAGAATGTTAGATTATAAAAAAGTGAGGGTGCAATATGTAATTATTGTAAAGTTGGGCAAATGCTATAAAAGGCATTTGCCCTTCACATTTCAATCTAAGCTTTGCATTATTCACTTCCTTGTGTTTGTTTTTCCTCTCTAGCTCTCGGATCTCTCTTTCTCTAAACCGAAAACACACAAACACAAACTAAACTAGATAATCATCTAAGCATTGCTTCATCCGTATAATACGGGAACACTTTAGGGTTTGACCACAGGGGTACTTAATTTTTTAATTAAGTACCAGTGATGGTCAAAGGTGTTATGTGTGTTGGCTTATTGTTGCTATTATTAATTGCGTGGTTGTGATTTAATTATTTAACTATATAGTGGGCGCACGTCATTAAAACCATATACATATATAAAGGATATCTTTAAGTTGAAAAGATTTTCACTTAAAAAGGTTATGAGTTTTACAAGTTTTGTAAAACGGTAAAAACTGGCAAAATGTTTTGAAACAAATTAACCCTTTCAAAATCTTAGACCAGTAGTGCTACCCATCTAATGGTACACCTTTCCTACTCCCAGTACTTTGGTGTGTTGTCGTGGCCAAACCGTGCACACCGGGGTTCAAACTGGTGTGGGGAGGGGTGAAAGACTTTGCGATTCCCTGATGTGACGGACCAGAGTTCACCCCATCATAGATGGTGAGGTCTATTTTGGTGATTCCCTTATGTAACGGGCCCAAATGTACTTACGAGGACTAAATATGTACAAATTATTGTTTTAATCGATGTCCCAAGGATATAGAAGTTGTGTTTTGGTTTAAACAAGATCGGTATGGTTTATACCTACCAGAAATAGCACGGGGTCAGTGTTGTCGTGCCCAAACCATGCAGCGGCACGTGTGAAATATGGATTCTATTCTAAAATATATTTATTTAAAGGGTTATAAATTATTTTAGAGGAATTAAATTACTGAAATGTTTATTTCTTGCTTTTACTGTAGATGTCGATATTATCTGTTATGTCGTGTTATACACCAGAGGAGTCTCTTAGCCTCATCATGAGCAAGTGGAAGCTTTCAGGTCCAAACTTCATGGTTTGGAAACTACACTTTAGGAATATCCTAAGGGCGCATGGAAGGCTATACACAGCAGACAAACCTCCTCTAGCACGACTGGACTATTCTGCTCAGGATGAAGAGTGTGATACATATTATAAGTATATGTCTGATGAATCTGACGTCATGTCAATTCTGATACTCTCCACAGAATCTGAGTTTTCGGATGAACTCAAGAATAAGTCGGCTTTTGAGGTCGTCCATGGCTTAGAGGAGCGTTTCAAGGATAGTGAGCGCTATGGACGCTTTCTGCTCATGAAGGATATTCTTTCACAGGGGATGAAAGAAGACCAGTTATTGAGCGATCATCTCATTAATATGAGAAGGTTTTTTGATTGCTTAATGATTCTAGAATCACAAGTCACTGAGCATGAACTTGTGATGCTCTAGGTCGGTACCCTAACTGACCGCTATCAGGCAGAGGTAGTGGACAAGTTTGGTGAACCAGATACAACAGTTGTTGGTATGCACAAGTTATTAATGTGCATAGATGACCAGGTGCACCCGAACCCCTTTGACGCAACAGTAGTTGAGTCAATGGAGGAAGACAGCTGGATTGATGAGCTACTAGACGTTTGTTGCCCAGTTTGCGGTCACAAGGATATTTATGAGCACTCACTCGACATTGATCAGCTGGACATCGGTTCTACCGATAATTCAGGTATCTTTATGATAGATTGCTTAGTTACTTCATTTGAATCATGGGTACTGGATACCAGATGTGGTCATCACATTTGCAATCACTTGCAGGGATTCCAGAGAAGTAGGAAACTAAGGAAGGGGGACATGGACCTACAGGTAGGCGAAGGCTCCATCATTGGTGCTGAAGCTGTAGGAACCTATTGTCTCAGACTACCTTCAGGATTAATCATAGAGCTAGAGAATTGTTTTTACGTTCCTAGATTGATTAAAAATGTAATCTCGTACGATTTATTAATAGACAGTGGTTTTAACTATCAGTCGCTAGGTAAAACACTTTTTGTGCTTTCAAGATGATCTATTCTATTTTAAAGCAAGTTCACAAAATGGTCTATATATGAAAAATCTAGAAGATGACAAGGAAATCTATCATATAAGTAAGAGGTCAAAGGATACTTTGAACCAGACTTACCTTTGGCATTGTCGTCTCGGATACATAAATAAGAAACGCATAGAGAAACTTCATAGTGATGGAGTTCTAGGGTCATTTGATCTTGAATCAATTGACAATTGCGAATCTTGTTTGTTCGGCAAGATGAAAAAGAAACCTTTCGACAGTTTGAATGAAAGGTCAAAGGAACTGCTAGGAATTATACACACAGATGTGTGTGGTCCTTTCAGTCAGGAAGACAGGGGAGGATAACGGTACTTCATTACCTTTACTGGTGACTTCAGTAGGTATGGTTATGTGTATCTAATTAGACACAAGTCTGAAAGTTTTGATTTCTTCAAACAATTTCAGAGTGAAGTACAGAACCAGCTTGACAAGAAGATAAAGTTGCTTCGGTCTGACTGGGGTGGTGAATATCTGAGTCAGGAGTTTGACGATCATCCAAAGGAATGTGTAATTGTTTCACAACTCACACCTCAATATACGCCACATAGGAATGGTGTATTAGAAAGGAGGAATAGGACCTTACTTGACATGGTTCGGTCTATGATGAGTCGAACTAGTTTACCAATGTCGTTTCGGGGTCATGCACTCGAAACGGCTACTTATATGCTTAACTGAGTTCCAACTAAGTCTGTGGAAAAGGGAAAGACATCGTTCGAGTTATCGACGGGGAAAAGCCCAAACTGTCTTTCATAAAGATTTGGGGTTGTGAGGCGTTCGTTAAACGACCATTCTCGGATAAACTCAAACCCAAATCAAATAAGTGTATCTTCGTGGGTTATCCTAAGGAAACTTTAGGGTACTATTTCTATAATCCCGATGAGAACAAAGTTTTTGTCGCTCGGTCAGGGACATTTCTAGAGGATAAGTTTCTAAGTTCAGAAACTTCTAGAAAAGAAATAGATCTTCAAGAAATTGAAGAGGATGAAGGTATGCCTTCTCCACTAGTGGACCCCGTAAATCAACAATGAGTTGTTGAATCCCAACCCGAGTCTGTGGTTGAGGAAGGAGTGGAAACACAAGACCTTCGCAGGTCCAATAAGATTCGGACTGTGGCGGATAGATATCTAGGATTTCTAATCGTCAGGAAGAAGGGGATCTTTATGAGCCCACATCCTATGGGTATGCTATGTCGGGCAGTGAGTCTGACAAATGGCTGGATGCTATGAAGGCAGAGATTCAATCCATGTATGACAACCAAGTTTGGGAGTTAGTAGACTTACCACAACACAATAGAGCTGTTAGCTGCAAGTGGGAGTTCATGTAGGAAAACAAAAACGCAACGGAAGCAATATCTGCATACTTCAATTATGAGATATGGAAAATGTGTTGGAGTTCATGTAGGAAAACAAAAACACAACGGAAGCAATTTTAAAAAAAAATTCTCAAAGATTTTACAAGAACTCCATGAATGGTATAAACTTGAAACACATGCATGCAACCAAAAGAACAAACACAAAGGATAGAGAGATTTATACCTTCCTCCTTAGCTCCTAGCTACTGAAATGAAGGTATAAGAAATCGGGACGAACAATGTCTTGAAGAAAATGCCTCCAAGAACCCACCGAAGTGATACACCAATTTTCCTCTACCTTGTGCTAGCAAAAACAAGACAGCAACGAACTTCCAAGGTCTTGATGATCTTGTATAGCCCTTAGAATTTATGGAAACACAATTTAGAACTCTCACAACTCTTCAAGTTTAGTGTAATATGTGTATGTAAGTTCAAGTAGAAAAAGATTCCAAAGTCTCTCAAAAAATGAGCTTATAAAGACCTCATTTTAGGTCACTTCAGATCCTCTAGCTGGCCAAGAACTTAATTCCTATTGGACCACTTAATAAAAGCCAATAGAAATCAAGTGCCACTTAGTTTTCCGAGCTTCACGACCCCTCACGGCCCGTGCCGTGTTCTGGAAGTCGTGGAGGTATCCGTGACGCATTTGACCTTCACGATCCCCTTAACGACCCGTGAAGGGCCGTGAAGCCACTCTTGTCCATGCACCAGATAGCCCATGTAGGAACTCGTGGGGCAGTGTGCTTCATGACCCGTGGAGCATCCTTCATGGTCGTGAAGCCTAGGTCAACTGGAATTTGACCATTTTGACCAGCTGTTTTCACGTAGGGCTGTCGGGGTAGAAGTTTGGTTTATGACCCAATAGGCCCGGACTTCATTGGCAGTGATATGGCATACGTGTTCCAGTGGGCATACTCCAACAGACTCACACTTGCACATGGGACACCGTATCCAAGATATCACAGACAAAGAGAGACCTCTATCAAGACATCTCTGCCCTTAAATCAGAACGGGGTATGTCATCCCTGACAAGTACCAGATCACAACCCAATTGGTTTGAAATGGTCCTATAAATAAACAATCAACAATCCCTTTGTTCTCGATATCCATGTGAAGACTAGATACGTTACAAAGTCATTCTCAGCCCTTCACAGTGTTTCTCCATCAACATTGGTGGTGACCAAAATATACAAGTTGCAATCGATTATGCATAAAAATCATTGCACACTTGAGCATGGCCATGCATTTTGGTGTCAGCGCCCAATCATCGAGAGGCCCGTGGATATCTCTCTAAACAGAGGAACAAATCCCTTCGACTATATTGCACACCAGATTGATCATACTCTGCCTAGCTACTCCCTTTATAACAGCCAGTTACGGACTGCGTTTGAAAGCAACTAGAACAAAACAAATCAAAGTGATGCAGACACATGTATCTCTAGTCTGAGGATGAAATGATGTTATCATCCTGATTCACTCATGACAAGTACCACAAAGTGAATTCAGGTGTGGGTCGTCCAGTCACTTGAAACACTTCCAAGTACAGGAGAAGAATTGCATCCCTATGTCCCAATCACCATTGGACACTTGCCCAATTACTTCCCTCAGCCTTCATTCAGACTTCCTTCCCATGAAGAATGACTGGCTGTGGACATTTAGAATGTATACACATTCAGGGAAGAATAAAACATGCTAAGTTGGAACACAATATTGATTTAAAGAAATACCCGCAACTTGCGTATTACTAAATCTCCATTTAATAATTGAAAATTTCAATAAATACAATACTGCTCAATGTTCCCAAAAAGGGTAAATACATCAAATACAATAACCAAATAAAATGTACAAGTACATAATCAAACCAAATCGCTAGCAAATCTAATACCAATAGCACGGTTTGGTAAACGGATCCACCACGTTGCTATCCATGTGTACTCTGCTGATGAAATATCTCCACTATCGACCACGTCCCGAATGTAATGATACTTCCGCGGAATATGCCTCGTGCGTCGGTGAGACCTTGGTTCCTTCACCAAAGCAACCGCACCCTCATTATCACAAAATACCTCAACAGGGTCGGAAATGCTAGGAACCACTCCCAGATCTTGGATGAACTTCCTCATCCAAACAGCCTCCTTCGTAGCTTCAATGGCCGCAATATACTCCGACTCAGTAGTAGAATCGGCCACCGTATCTTTCTTGGAGCTTCTCCAGGAGATAACACCACCATTCAACAGGAACACGAACCTGGATTGAGATCGGCAGTCATCCCTGTCGGTTTGGAAGCTAGCATCAGAGTAACCAGTTACCCTAAGCTCTTCCTCACCTCCATACACCAAGAACATCTCCTTTGTCTTCCGAAGATACTTGAGAATGTTCTTCACTGCCGTCCAATGTGCTTCACCTGGGTTGGCTTGATATCTACTTGTCATACTCAATGCATAAGATATATCAGGCCTCGTACACAACATGGCGTACATGATCGAGCCTATTGCCAAAGCATAAGGTACTCTCCTCATTACTTCCCGTTCCTCAGGGGAACTCAGGCATTGAGTCTTACTCAATACCAAACCATGCGACATAGGTATGAACCCCTTCTTGGAGTCCTCCATCCTAAACCTCTTTAGGACCTTGTCTATGTACGAACTCTGGTTCAATCCGATCAACCTGCGGGATCTATCTCTATAGATTTTTTAATCCCAAGTATTTAAGCTGCATCTCCTAGATCTTTCATTGAGAATCAACTCCCTAACCAGGCTTTTACACCTTGCAAAGTTGGGACGTCATTCCCAACTAGTAGTATATAATCTACATAAAGATTTAGGAACACAACTATGCTCCTACTAGCACTAATGTAAACACATGGCTCATTCTTGCTTTTAGAGAAGCCAAACTCTTTGACTTTCTCAACAAAGTATAGGTTCCTACTCCAAGATGCTTGTTTGAATCCATAAATGGACTTCTTTAGCTTGCAGACTCTATCCGGAAACTCTGGATGTACAAAACCCTCAGGCTGTGTCATATACACCTCCTCTAAAAGTGTTCCATTAAGGAACGCGGTTTTGACATTCATTTGCGAAATCTCATAATCATGAAATGCGGCAATGGCCATGAGTATCCGGATAGACTTCAACATAGCCACCAGGGAAAAGGTTTCCTCATAGTCTACACCATGAGTTTGCGTGAAACCCTTAGCCACCAGTCGGTCGCGCTTTGAAGGTGTCTACCTCGCCATCCACACCGATCTTTTTCTTGTAGACCCATTTGCACCCTACAGGTTTGCACCCAGGCACAGGATCTACGAAGTCCCAAAATTGGTTATCGGACATGGATTTTATCTCGGATTCCATTTCTTCTTTCTACTTGGCGGACTCAGGGCCCACCACAGCGTCCTGGTATTTGGTAGGCTCATCAGAGACCACTACCATGTCGGTGCCCTCAGATATGAGAAAACCATATCTATCTGGCTCATGCCAACTTCTACCAGATCTCCTAAGAGGCAATGGGTTTACATTATCTTCGCTAAGATTCAACCGTTACCGGATGTGAGCTAGTGCCAACATCAGGTTCTACATTGGTAGGTTCTTGAACTTCTTCAAGATCAACCCTTCTCCCACTAGCGTCTTTGGATAGCAGCTCCCTTTCAAGGAAAACCGCCCTTCGAGGAACAAATACCTTGTTCTCCGAAGGTTTGTAAAACAAATATCCCATAGACCCAGCAGGATAACCAATGAAAAAGCACCGTTCGGCCCTGTGCTCCAGCTTGTCCTCTACCTCACGTCTCACGTAGGCAGGACAACCCAAGACCTTTAAATATGAAATGGATGGAACCTTTCCATACCACATCTCATACAGTGTTTTCTTAACCTTCTTTGTTGGTACGAGGTTAAGAATTCTACCGGCCGTTTCTAATGCCTATCCCCAAAACGTAACGGGAACTGTTGGGGTTCGTGGTTGAGCACAAAGGAAGCAAACTAGTACAAAATCGAATTTTAAAACATGAACAAGAACCACATGATGAACCCCAAATGAAGTACTAATCTCTACAACTAAGATTTGCAACTAAAACAGAAAAGAGAGAAGAGATATACCCTTGATGTCTCTGGATGTGTTGTGTGCTAAGCTCCAAGCCTTTGTAACCTCCTTCTTTACCTATCGAAGTCCACCCCGAGAAACTTGGTGACCTTGGTGTACTAGCACCCCTTCAACCAAATCAACACTTAATCTTGGCATTTGGAACAATAACAAAAACCACTAGGAACTCCCACAAGGAACTCTCTCTTCTTTTGCTTAGACAACTCACAAATGTTTCTAAGTGTTTTTAAACTCAAGTTAGGCAAGAGTATTAACAAGAGAGATTTACATGTCTTTTATAGAGCTCAACATGACCCCAGGACTCCCCAAGGTCGGCCAAGGCTGAATGATGAGAAAGCCATGCATTGGTGGATTGTGGAGGTGAAAAGAATAAAGTTGTAATCTATCATAGGGGTTAGCGCCGCTAGCCGCCCATAGATAGCACCGCTAACCCTCCAAAGTTAGCGCCACTAACGCGGCTGAGTTAGCGATGGTGACCCGATAGGCCCATACGTCATCGGCAGTGATCATTTGGCGTACGTGTGTCAGTGGGCATACTCCAACAAACTCCCACTTGCACATGACTCACCGTACCCAATGCATCACAAACAGAGAGTGGCCTCTAGTAAGATATCTCCGTCCCCAAGTCAGTGTGGGTTTTGTCTTCAGCACAAAAACCAAACTGCATCCCGTGTGAACTGGTCCTATAGATAAGGGATCAAACATCCTTTTGTTCGCGATATCCGTGTGAACACGAGACTTGGTACTTGGTCATTCTCCGTTCGTTCACGATTATGTTTCTCGATCTAGATTGGTGGTGACCAAAATATACAACTTGCAATCGATCATAAATCATTGCAAGCTTTGAGCATGGCCATGCATTTTGGTGTCAGCGACCAATCATCGAGGGGCACAGAGATATCTCTCTAAACAGAGGAACAAATTCCTTTTGACTACACTACCCATCAAAGTGATCATAGTTTGTCCAATTACTCCCTTTATAACAGCCAGTTACGGAATGCGTTTGAAAGCAACTAGAACAAGGCAAACCAAATTGATGCAGACACATGCCTCTCCGGTATGAGGATGAACTAATATTATCATCCTGATTTACTCATGACGTGTACCATGAAGTGAAATCAGGTGTGGGTCATCCAGTCACTTGAACAATTCAACTACAGGTGAAGTATTGTGTCCCGGTGTTTCAATCCCTATTGAACACATGACCAATCACTTCCCTTAGTCTTCGTTCAGACTTCCTTCCCTAGAAGAATTCGACTATGGACATTTAGAATGTTTAACACATTAAGGGAATAATAAAACATGCTAAGTTGGAACACAGTAAAGATTTAAAGAAATATCCGCAACTTGCACATTACTAAATCTCCATTTAATAATCGATAAATACGATAAAAACAATATTGCTGAATGTTCCCAAAAAAGGGTAAATACATCAAATATACTAACCAAAATATAAATACATGATCAAACTAAATCGCTAGCAAATCTAAACACAATAGCACGTGTGTGAGCATCATGCTTTGCTTGCGATAATGGTTTTGTGAACGGATCCGCCACGTTGCTATCCGTGTGTACTCTGCTAATGACAATGTCTCCACTATCAACCACGTCCCGGATGTAATTATACTTCCGCGGAATATGTCTCGTGCGTCGGTGAGACCTTGGTTCCTTCGCTAGAGCAACCACTCCCAGATATTGGATGAACTTTCTCATCCACACAGCCTCCTTCGCAGCTTCACTGGCCGCAATATACTCCGACACGGTAGTAGAATCGGTCACAGTGTCTTGCTTGGAGCTTCTCCAGGATATAGCACCACCATTTAGCAGGAACACGAACCCCGATTAAGATCGGCAGTCGTCCCGATAGGTTTGGAAGCTGGTGTCGGAGTAACCAGTTACCCGAAGCTCTTCCGCACCTCCATACACTAGGAACATCTACTTTGTCTTACGAAGATACTTGAGAATGTTTTTCACTGCCGTCCAATGTGCCTCACCAGGATTTGCTTGATATCTACTTGTCATACTTAATGCACAAGATATATCAGGCCTAGTACATAACATGGCGTACATGATCGAGCCTATTGCCGAAGCATAAGGGACTCGCCTCATTACTTCCCGTTCCTCTGGGGAACTCGGGCTTTGAGCTTTGCTCAACACTAAACCATGTGACATAGGTATGAACCCCTTCTTAGAGTCCTCCATCCTAAACCTCTTTAGGACCTTGTCAATATATGTACTCTAGCTCAAGCCGATCAACCTGCGGGATCTATCTCTATAGATCTTTATCCCAAAGATATAAGCCGCATCCCCTAGATCTTTCATTGAAAAACAACTCCCTAGCCAGGATTTTAGACCTTGTAATGTTGGGACGTCATTCCCAATTAGTAGAATATCATCTACATAAAGAACTAGGAATACAACTATGCTCCCACTAGCTCTAATGTAAACGCATGGTTCATCCTTGCTTTTAGAGAAGCCAAATCTCTGGATGTACAAAACCCTCAGGTTGTGTCATATACACTTCCTCTAAAAGTGTTCCATTAAGGAACGCGGTTTTCACGTCCATTTGCCAGATTTCATAATCATGAAATGCAGCAATGGCCATGAGTATCCGGATAGACTTCAACATAGCCACCCGGGAAAAGGTTTCCTCATAGTCTACACCATGAGTTTGAGTGAAACCCTTAGCCACAGTCGGGCTTTGAAGGTGTCTACCTCGCCATCCACACCGACCTTTTGCTTGTAGACCCATTTGCACCCTACGGGTTTGCACCCAATCACAGGATTTACCATGTCCCAAACTTGGTTATCGGGCATGGATTTTATCTCGGATTCCATTGCTTCTTGCCACATGGTGGACTCAGGGCCCACCACAGCCTCCTGGTATTTGGTAGGCTCATCAGAGACTACTACCATGTCGGTACCCTCAGACATGAGAAAACCATATCTCTCGGGCTCATGACGACTTCTACCAGATCTTCTAAGAGGCAATGGGTTTACACCATCTCCATGCATCATCATGCTGAGAATCAACCTTTTCAGGTTGTGAGCTAGTGTCAACATCAGGTTCTACATTGGTAGGTTCTTGAATTTCTATAAGATCAACCCTCCTCCCACTAGCGTCTTTGGATAGCAGTTCCCTTCAACAAATACCTTGTTCTCCGAAGGTTTGTAGAAGGATAACCAATGAAAAAGCCCCTTTCGGCCCTGGGCTCCAATTTGTCGTCAACCTCATGTCTCACGTAGGCAGGACAACCCCAGACCTTTAAATATGAAATGGATGGAACCTTTCCATGCCACATTTCATACGGTGTTTTCTCAACCTTCTTTGTTGGTACGAGGTTAAGGATTCTACCAGCGGTTTCAATTGCGTATCCCCAAAATGTAACGGGAACATCCGAATGACACATCATTGACCGAACCATATCTAATAATGTTCGGTTCCTCCTCTCGGTGAAACCATTTAATTGCGGTGTCCTAGGAGGGGTTGATTGTGAGACAATCCCGCAATTCCTAAGATGTTCACGGATCTCAGAACTAAGATACTCACCGCCTCTGTTAGAACGTAGTGTCTTAATTCTTTTCCCTAGTTGATTCTCCACTTCATTTTGATAAGTCTTAAATTCCTCAAAGGTATCCGACTTTTGTCTCACTAAGTAGACATACCCGTATCGACTATAATCATCAATAAAGTTAACGAAGTAGAGGGAATGATCTCTTGTGGCATGCTTGAACGAACGGGCCACACACATCCGTATATACGATACCCAACAAGTCTTATGCCCTTTCACACATACCGGTAAAGGGTGTTTTGGTCATCTTGCCCAATACAAAAGATTCGCATACTTCATTAGACCCGTGGTCAAATGATTCCAAGATCCCATCCGCTTGGAGCTTGGCGATGCGCTTCTTGTTTATGTGGCCTAACCGACAATGCCATAGAGATAATTTATCCAAAACATTTTTGGATCCCAAATCAACATTCATGATTGCTCTATTGTTTTGCAAGCTTACGTTTGTATCATATATGCCATGACATGGAAATGCTTTAAAATAAAAGACATGATTCTTATAACATAAGATGCTATCATTCTCAAATTTAAAATCAAAGTCATTGTCATACAAAGCATATAAGTAAATAATGTTTCTAGCCACATGTGGCGAATATGATACATCATATAAAACAATAGATAAGCCAGATGGAAAGGCGAGCTCCACACTCCCAATCTTCTCAACTGGAACAACTGCCTTATTTCCTATGATGAGATCCAGCTCTCCATCAACTAATTCCCTACTTCTTCTTAGTACCTGCACATTATTACAAACGTGAGTACTACACCCGTTGTCTAAAACCCAGGCGTTAGAAGTAGCGGTGTTATGGAGTTCAATCATGTACGTACCGGAGGCAGCGGCACCTTTTGCTCGTAGCTTCTTGAGCTCCTCCAAGTACTTGGGGTAACTACGCCGGTAGTGTCCCTTCTCCTCGCAGAAGAAGCAGGTTGTCTCTTCCGGTGAGGTGGCAGCGGTAGCCACTTGTTTGCCCATTGGCTTCAGGGGTCGGGTTAGGTTTGGGCTTCGGCCCATTGGCTTTGGCCTTCCCCTTCCCTTTGCCCTTCGAGCCCGAAGCGGGCTGCTTCTGCTTCTTACCACCTTGGTTGATGGCTAGGACGGCAGTGGAGGTGGAGGGCTTTGCCTTGGCAAGCTCGGACTCGGTAGTCTTAAGCATGCCATGCAATTCCATAATGGTTTAATCCATACTATGCATATGGAAATTCACAATGAATGGTCCATATGACGGAGGCAAATATTGGAGGATTATTTCAACCGCCAACTCTTTCCCCATGAGAAAGCCCAACTCCTCGAGCTGGTCCACGTACCCTTTCATCTTAAGAACGTGGGAGCTCACATTGCCGCCCTCCAGCATCTTACAACCGATAAAAGCCTTGAAACATTCATAAAGCTCTTGCCATGCTTGATGTCGGAACATTTCCTTCAGTTGAGAAATCATCTCATACGCACTCACTTTCTAGAATTGCCTTTGCAATTCGGGACTCATGGTCGTAAGCTAATGGCAAGTGACATCATTAGTGTCTTTGACACGCTTTTCATGCGCGTCTTTCAAGGCCCTTGGCGCGTTGGCTGCCGGAGCCTCCGGAATAGGTGACTCAAGGACTTCAAGCTTCATCTCTTGGCGGAGGACGATTCTCAAAGTCCTATGCCAATCCATGAAGTTCGGTCCAGTGAGTTTCTCCTTCTCTAAAAACGGACGGAGTGATATGTTTGTGGTGTTGGTGTTGCTAGTAGATGCCATCTACAAGCAAAGTATGAATTTGGTTTGTTATGAAGTATTTAAAACCTTGTTAAATAATTACCCACTTGTTATAAAAAATAATTATATTAATAAGGGCTAAGAACCTCAAAATACCCCAATCCATGACGGGTTTGCCGTGGATTACTTCATGGAGCTATTTTAGGCCGGTAAACATTTTACCGATTGTAGTCAGTGACTACAACTCTTAGACGCTTGCGGGATCCTAGGTACTCATAGCACCTATTTGGCACGTTTGATCCCTTCACACCAATTCCTCATTAATCCACTTTGATAGCTCGGCAAGAGCTCGACAACTACGCGCCTTCCACACAGTTATGCAAAACCTATCTCGGCTAGAGCTCGACGACCAATCTTGTTTCACTAGATTCGGGCGGTGTCATCTTACGGGTGGTGTGAGATTTACTTTTGAAAAACAGGTTTTTGTTTTTCCGGTTAAAACGTTTTTAACCATCTCTTATGTATGTGGCGCGAGGAGTTTGTAAACGAATTTAAAACTCTTTGGTTTTATTATTTTTGAAAAGTTTTCTAGCATGCGAAGATCCTTAATAACCATGCAAGAAAAGAACAAAATAAAACCAACCACGCATGTAATATAAGTCCGGTAACGAGCCATATAACCCTATGCATCTTGCCCATGAGCCAATGGGCAAGAAAGTCTACTAAGGACAAAAATCCAAGACTTTGATGTGTGCTCTCCCACTTGATCCATTGCGTCTCCCACCGACCTCCGGATCAAAGTTCGCCAAGACACCCTCCATGGTCCTTGTTAGTTGCTTCGGTCTTCCTTTTACAATTTACAAATTTAAAAGGAAATGGCATGCAAGCCACAATTTACTATTCTAAGCTAATACTACAAATTACACAGAATTGATGCAAGCCTTCAAATATACAAACCGAATAAATTAAATATTACAAACCAATGTGGTACAAACCACCAAATGAATGAATACATTAATTTAATCAACCAAACACATCACATAGGTCTAAAAGGCTCAAAATTGTTACCGGACACAAATATTACAACAACATACATCATATAAATTCTAAGGCATGGTGTGCCACACAAGACCATGCAAATCTTATATGTCTTGGTTAAGATTATCTAAACACTCAAGGCCCTAATAATCCTATGTACATATGCATTAGGAACCTTAAACATTTTAAAATCCCATATTCATATATACACAATGTAAGTATATGCAATTAGACATTTTCATGCCAAAATGTTAATCCACATATAAATACACCAACCAAGACATAAGGCAACTTAAACTAATTATATCCAAAATTCTGGAACAATTCCAGAAAGTACAAGTTGAGCTAAAAATCCAACAAAATTGATTTAAGGCATAAAATGCATTCTTCCAGAAGAGAGTTAGTGTCGCTAAACATAACGGGTTAGCGCCGCTAATCCTAATTTAGCGCCACTAAAGCCAGACGGCGTAACGACCGCTACAGCTGGTTTAGCGCCGCTAAACCTTGGACAGAACCAAAAACCACATTTTTCGGATTTTTCAAGCCACCAAGTGCAAATCTAGTGTAGAGGTGGATCTGATACCATTATTGGGGTTCGTGGTTGAGCACAACGGAAGCAAACAAGTACAAAATCGAATTTTAAAACATGAACAAGAACCACATGATGAACCCCAAATGAAGTACCAATCTCTACAACTAATATTTGCAACTAAAATAGAAAAGAGATAAGAGATATACCCTTGATGTCTGTGGATTTGTTGTGTGCTAAGCTCCAAGCCTTTGTAACCTCCTTCTTGACCTATCGAAGTCCACCCCGAGAAACTTGGTGACCTTGGTGTACTAGCACCCCTTCAACCAAATCAACACTTGATCTTGGCTTCTGGAACAACAACAAAAACCACTACGAACTCCCACAAGGAACTCTCTCTTATTTTGCTTAGACAACTCACAAATGTTTCTAAGTGTTTTTAAACTCAAGTTAGGCAAGAGTATTAACAAGACAGAGTTACATGTCTTTTATAGAGCTCAACATGACCCCAGGACTCCCCAAGGTCGGCCAAGGCTGAATGATGAGAAAGATATGCATTGGTGGATTGTGGAGGTGAAAAGAATAAAGTTGTAATCTGTCAGAGGGGTTAGCGCTGCTAGCCGCCCAGAGATAGCGCCGCTAACCGTCCTAAGTTAGCGCCGCTAACGCGGCTGAGTTAGCGACGGTAGAGATAGCGCCGCAAACACTGCCCGGATTACAAACTATCATTATTTCTTCTTTCTCACCCTCATCTTTTAGGTTGTTGTCAAGATCAACCCCCGGCGTGTGACCCGATAAGCCCATACGTCATCGGCAGTGATCATTTGGCGTACGTGTGTCAGTGGGCATACTCCAACAGGAACTCCCGTTCGACACATCATTGACCAAACCACATCCAACAATGTTCGGTTTCTCCTCTCAGCGACACCATTTAATTGTGGCATCCTAGGAGGGGTTAATTGCGAGACAATCCCACAATCCCTTAGATGGTCACGGAATTCAAAAGTAAGATACTCACCGCCTCTATCAGAGCGTGACATCTTAATTCTTTTCCCTAGTTAATTTTCTACTTCGTTTTGATAAGTCTTGAACACCTCAAAGGTTTCAGACTTTTGTCTCACCAAGTAGACATACCCATATCGACTATAATCATCAATGAAAGTAACGAAGTATCGGGAGTGATCTCTTATAGCTTGCTTGAACGGACCACACACATCAGTATGAACGATATCCAACGAGTCTTGCGCCCTCTCAGAAACACCGGTGAAGGGTGCTTTGGTCATCTTGCCCAATAAACAAGATTCGCATACTTCATTAGACCCGTGGTCAAATGATTCCAAGATCCCATCCGCTTGGAGCTTGGCGATGCGCTTCTTGTTTATGTTGCCTAACTGACCATGCCACAAAGATAACTTATCCAAAACACTTTTGGATCCCGAATCAACATTCATGATTGAACTATTGTTTTGCAAGCTAATGCTTGTCTCGTATATGCCATGACATGGAAATGCTTTAAAATAAAAGACATGATCTTTGTAACATAAAATGCTACCATTCTCAAATTTAAAAGTAAAACCATCGTCATACAAGGTATATAAAGAAAAAATGTTTCTTGCCACGCAGGGCGAAAAAGATACATTCATCAAAACGATAGATAAGCCGGATGGAAAGGCGAGCTCCACACTCCCAATCTTCTCAACCGGGACAACCGCCTAGTTTCCCATGATGAGATACAGCTCTCCATCAACCAGGTCCCTACTTCTTCTTAGTACCTGCACATTGTTACAAATGTAAGTACCACACCCGCTATCTAAAACCCAGGCGTTAGAAGTAAAGGTGTTATGGAGTTCAATCATGTACGTACCGGAGGCAGCGGCACCTTTAGCTCGATGCTTCTTGAGCTCCTCCGTGTACTTGGGGTAACTACGCCGGTAGTGTCCCTTCTCCCCGCAGAAGAAGCAGGTTGCATCTTCCGGTAAGGTTGCAGCGGGAGCCACTTGCTTCCGCTTCGGCTCCGGGGTTGGGTTAGGTTTAGGCTTCGGCCCATTGGCCTTAGCCTTCCCCTTCCCCTTTCCCTTGGAGCTCGAAGCGGGCTGCTTTCGCTTCTTACCACCCTTAGAGATAACAAGGACGGCAGTGGAGGTGGAGGGCTTCGACTTGGCAAGCTCCGACTCGGCGGTCTTCAACATGCCATGAAGTTTCATTATTGTATTATCCATACTATGCATATGGAAGTTCACAATGAACGGCCCATATGATGGAGGCAGAGATTGGAGGATGATATCAACCGCCAACTCTTTCCCTATTGGAAAGCCCAACTCCTCAAGCTAATCCACGTACCCTTTCATCTTAAGTACGTGGGAGCTAACATTGCCGCCCTCCTGCATCCGGCAACCGATGAAGGCCTTGACGCACTCTTAGAGTTCTTGTCGTGCCCACTATTGGAACATGTCCTTCAGCTGAGATATCATCTCATAGGCACTCAGTTTCTCGAATTGCCTTTGCAATTCAGGACTCATGTCGTAAGCATTAGGCAAGTCACGTCGTTTGTGTCCTTGAGACGTTTGTCATACGCCTCTCAGACGGCCCTCACTGTGTTGGTAGCAGGAGACTCCGGGAGAGGTGACTCAAGGACCTCTAGCTTCATTTCATGACATAGGACGATTCTCAAAGTCCTATGTCAATCCATAAGGTTTGGCCCAGTGAGCTTCTCCTTTTCCAAAAATGGACGGAGTGACATGTTGGTGGTGTTGGTGTTGCTAGTACATGCCATCTACAAGCAAAGTACGAATTTGGTTAGTTTGATGTATTAAATCCTTGTTAAATAATTACCCATTTGTTTATGAAACAAATTATATTAACAAGGGCTAAGAACCTCAAAGTACCCCAATCCATGATGGGTTTGCCGCGGATCACTTCATAGAGCTACTTAGGCAGGTAAATAATTTACCAATTGCAATCCGAGATCGCAACTCTTGGACACTTGAGGGATCTTAGGTACTCATAGCACCATTTGACATGTTTGATCCCTCCACACCATTCCTCATTAATCCAATTTGGTAGCTCGGTATGGTCAGGACAACTACCAAGTCGTTTTAAGTCTTGGAATTGAAAATCGACCGTCAAGATACACGGTGGTACTCTTGCCCAATGGCCGGCTCGGCTAGAGCTCGACAACCGACCTTGCGAGTTACCTCATGCACCTTCCACATAGTTACGCAAAACCGACCTCGGCTAGAGTTCGACGACCGATCTTGTTTCACTAGATTCGGGTGGTGTCATCTTACGGGTGGCGTGTGATTTACTTTTGAAAAACGGGTTTTTGTTTTTCCGGTTAACAATGATTTTCAAACAATTCTTGTCTATGTGGCGTGCGAGGTTTGTTAACCAATTCAAAACTCTTGGTTTTATTATTTGGAAAAAATTTCTAGCATGCGAAGATCCTAAACAACCATGCAAGAAAGTACAAAATAAATAAACAACCACGCATGTATATAATATATACGGTAACGAGCCAATCATATGCGTCTTGCCCGTGAGCCAACGGGCAAGACTAAGTCATCTAAGGACAAATCCGAATAACTTGATGTGTGCTCCTCCCACTTGATCCATCGCGTCTCTCACCGACCTCCGGATCCAAGGTTAAGCCAAGACACCTCCTCCATGGTTCTCTTTGGTTGTCTTCGGTTCTCATTTTACAAACTTAAAAGGAAATGACATGCAAGCCACATTATCTATTCTAAGCTAATACTTACAATTAATTAGAAAATCGGCATGCAAGCCGTTAAATAATGCAAACCGAATAAAATAATTAATTATTACAACCCATATGTGGTACAAACTACCAAATGAATGAATAAATTAATTACATACAACCAAAACACATCACATAGGTCAAATGGCTCAATGTTACCGGATTTACACACAACCACATAAACAACCACAACACAAACACGGCGTGCTACACCAAACCGTGTAAAATATCCAAAATAGATTTGTTCCGAAACCACCTAAAACACTCGAGGCACGAGTGAACAAATCTTTTATGTATTCATTAGGAGTTCCAAACACTTTGAAAAACCATATTCATACATACACAACATAAGTATATGCACGTTCACAGGCCCTTCACGACCTACTGCCCTTCACGCCCTCCCACGGCCCGTGAAGACAGTAAGTCCCATGACCCGTGACACAATAGAAAAACCCCACGACCCCTACCCCACGACTGAGGTCGTGTAGGCTACACGACCCGTGAAGAAAACCTTCACGGCCCGTGAAGACCTTCTGGACAGAATGTCCAGTTTTGCAAAAATCAAATTTTCAGGCCATCTAGGTGCATGCATTGCATCAAGGTGGCTCTGATACCACTGTTGGAGTTCATGTAGAAAAACAAAAAACACAACGAAAGCAATTTTAAAACATTTTTCTCAAAGATTTTACAAGAACTCCATGAATGGTATAAACTTGAAACACATGCATGCAACCAAAAGAACAAACACAAAGGATAGAGAGATTTATACCATCCTCCTTAGCTCCTAGCTACTAAAATGAAGGTATAAGAAATCGGGACGAACAATGTCTTGAAGAAAATGCCTCCAAGAACCCACCGAAGTGATACACCAATTTTCCTCTACCTTGTACGCAACAAGACACCAACGAACTTCGAAGGTCTTGATGATCTTGTATAGCCCTTAGAATTTCTGGAAACACACACTAGAACACTTACAACTCTTCAAGTTTAGTGTAATATGTGTATGTAAGTTCAAGTAGCAAAAGATTCCAAAGTCTCTCAACAAATGAGCTTAAAAAGAGCTTATTTTCGTCACTTCAGATCCTCTAGCCAGCCAAGAACTTAATTCCCATTTGACCACTTAACCAAAGCCAATAGAAATCAAGTGCCACATAGTTTTCCGAGCTTCACGACCCCTCACGGTCCCTCACGGCCCGTGAAGCTAAAAAGCTTCACGGCCCGTGCCGTGTTCTGGAAGTCGTGGAGGTATCCGTGGCGCATTTGACCTTCACCATCCCCTTCACGACCCGTTAAGGGCTGTGAAGCCACTCTGGTCCATGGTCCAGATAGCCCATGTAGGAACTCGTGGGGCAGTGTGCTTCACGACCCGTGGAGCATCCTTCACGCTCGTGAAGCCTTGGTCAACTGGAATTTGACCGTTTTGACCGGCTGTTTTCACGTAGGGCTGTCGGGGTAGAAGTTTGGTGTAAGACCCAATAGGCCCGGACTTCATTGGCACTGATATGGCATACGAGTTCCAGTGGGCATACTCCAACAAAATGGATGTCAAAACCGCTTTCCTTAACGTGAAACTAACAGAGGATGTTGTTGGTGCATAATTGTAAATCCCTAGTTCTTATCAATCCAATACATACATTTTTACTTGAAATGTTAATTCAAATGTGTTTTGATTAATGGTTTGCATGTTTATACATTCTAAGTGGTTACTTATGTTTGTCTTAAGCTTACAAGTACTTAGTCATGTGTTGATTTGTGTTTGGAAGTTTAAGTATGAGTAAAGAGCATCACGTGTGTGATGAGACTCACTACGTGCGTAGTGGATCTCACTACGTGCGTGGTGAGATGGTCGATTAATGTTTAATTAATTATCATTAAAACACCCGGTACGTGCGTACTGGACTAACTACGTACGCAGTGCAGAGCATTACGTGCGTAGTGGAAATTAATTAAGGAAATACGCGTTTTCCATACTATAAATACTGATTAACTTCATGTTAGCGCGGGGAATGGTCAGTAATCATCCGTAATCGCATATAACTACCGGAAATCGACCTTAAGCCTTAGTGAGCCTTCGTAATCGTACATTTTCGCGAACTTAGTGTTAATCTCGAATCCAAGGGCAGCCTTAAGCATTCTGTGTGAGTTCTTAGAGTTGTTCTTCGTCTTTCTCTGTGTGTTCTTCGTGTTAACTGTGTGCCGGACACCTAAGCAGATTTTAGAATCCTTAGGAGATTTGGGAAATAGATATTCCGCACTATTTCTCATCCTAGATCAGTCCTAGCATTAGGGTGTTTTAGTTTAGAACCCCCACGGTCCTACAAAGTGGTATCAGAGCCATGTGCTTTGATTGATCACTTTTCCTTAGGTTTCGTGATCTAGGTGTCGTTTTGGTCATTTAGGTGCTTTCGTTTTGTCGTTGTCTAAGTGTTTCTTCGTGCGTATTATCGTCAACAGGGCATTTTTGGGTCAAAAAGTTTAAGTTTTTACGGTAAAAGGTCTAAACTGTTGAATGTTAGCCGTGCGAAGTGACTCGCATTACGTACGTATTGATTTTCAGTGCGTGCGTAGTGGGTGGTTGGTCCTCTAGAATCTTCGGTAGCCTGTGTGTCTGCGCGTGCGTAGTGGGTCATCAACACGTGCGTAGTGATTCTCACTTCGCACGTATTGAGTCTGTGTGTCAAATATTTTCTTAAAAAGCAATTTACTTGTTTCATACGTAGTCAAGTCACTTCGTGCGTACTAGGTCCCCATTCCGTACGTACCTAAGACTGTGTGATCTTTTGTCAGTCCGTACGTAGTACAGTTTACTACGTGCGTAGTGTGTTCACTTCTTGCGAACCAATCTCACTTCGTGCGTAGTGTTTACGTTTGTTTTAGGCATTAATCATAATGTCTGACATGAGTGCTATGGCTGCCAAACAAACCATAACTGCCCTAAGTAACTTAATTATGGATAATGAACAAGGAGGTATTAACAAAATGCCTAGATTGTTAACCATGGAAGACTACCCATTCTGGAAACCACGTTTTGAAATATTTATCGATGGGGTTGATCCACGGTTGCACTGGGCCATTTCTGCTGATTATGTCGTGCCTAAAGGTGAAGGGAATATCGAAGTTCCTTATGATCAGATGAGTGACGATCAGAGGAAGGCTTATGATGCTGAGAAGAAAGCTTACTCTTATTTGATCCAAGCCATTCCTAATGAGATCTTCCACCAGTTCCGACGGTATAGAACGTCACGTTCCTTATGGAATGCACTTCAAAAGAGGAACGAGGGGAATGCATCTCTGAAAGAGCTCAAGGCCTCACAGTTGAGAAAGGAGTTTGACCATTTCACTTCATACGTGAATGAAAAGCTTCCAGATCTGATCAACAGATACAACCATCTTCTCAGTGAAATGGATAGTTTGGGGGTGCAGATCTCAGAAAGACAACAAGTAGAGACTTTGTCCAAGGCATTACCCAAAAGCTGGAGGCCGTTCATTATGATTCTTAAAAATGGTGAAGGTTTTGAGGGCATGGATCTGAATGACTTTATTACTAAGCTGAAAGAGCATGAACAGGAGGAGCAAAATCTGGACAGATTGAGCAGCTATGTGCAAAATCCCTCATTATACTGTACTGGACCCATTGCTTCTCCAGTCACTTCATCAAATGCTCCACTGCAGACAGCCTTTACATCTAACGTTTGTTCTTCAAGCAAGTCTGCTCCTGAAACCCCAAGTGGACCACCATATTCTGCTCCTTCAAGCAAAACGTCTATGCCTGCCTTAAACACTGAGCATTTTAAGCATGGCAGCACTGAAGAAGTAAAGGAGCATATGGGTATGCTTAGTGCTTTGGTCACCTCATATGATGATCTGCTAAAGGGTAAAATCGGAAATGCCTACCTGACTCAGCAAGATTATGACCAGATAGACAACGATGAAATGGAAAGACAGGACATTCTATGGTCCTATGCTAATCTGGTAAGGAGAGCAAAGGCCTTGGTCAAGAGAACTGGGATGCAGATTACAGCAACTAAGGATACAAAGCTGGGCTTCGACAAATCAGTTGTAACCTGCTACAACTGTGGCGAAAAGGGTCATTTTGCAAGAGAATGTGAAAATCCAAAGAATTCAGGACCCAAGTATCCATCAAGACATCTCCTGGAAAATCATCAACTTCCACTACCCCAAAGAAAGCTGAAACATCCCATGAGGGATCATCTAAGGCAATGGTGGTTATTTAGAAAGATGAGGGAATAGACTGGTCAGTGCACTTTCAAGATAATGATGCTTTCGAAGTTGCTGAGACCAACCTGGCCAGTGTTCAAGACCTGAATGACGATTCACAGTCTGAGGCAGACAGTGTCCACGACGTTTGTGATAACGAGTCTGTACTGCCCACTGATGAGCATAATGTCAAATCAGCTTCAGTGCCAGCTGCCGAACCAACGCCAGTGATTGTTCAAACTAAATCAGAAGATCTTAAGGCATGCATGACTGGCAAACCTGCTGATTCAAAGGTAAGTAACAATTCTGGCATTCCTTGTGCTTCGTGCAATGACTATGTGCAAAATATTTTATCTTTGAAATCTCAAGTCAGTGATCTTACATCTAAATTGCATGAAAATTCAATCATTAAAGGTAGGGAAAAGACACTAAAAGATAAAATTGAAAGCCAGAACAAACAGATTAGAGAACTAGAGGTAGCATTGCTAAACAAACAGGATGCCATAGTTTCCTACATCAATCAGATAGATACACTGAAGCGAGATCTTGCTAGTTCTAAGGTAGATTATGAGACTTTAAATCAGAAACTGAAAAGTTATTCAACTCCATCTTATCTTTTTGAGCACATAATCGACAGGAGACCTCAAGGTTCCGATTCAGAGAAAGACAAAAAGGCATACACTAAATGTCCACCACCAGTTTTGAACCAATTGGTGAAAACAGATGTCTTTTCTGAAGCTGACAAACTTCCTCCTCAGGTTGATCAATTTGTTGCATCAACCTCAACATCTGATTTAAAGTTAAAAGGGAAAGTTGGTGAGCCTCAGAAGAAAGAAGTCAAACAAGAAGAAAAGCTTGAATCTGGTATGAGAAAACTTCTAGGTAATTCTTCTGGACAAGGCACGTTAATGAAAAATGTGCAAGCAGCACTCCGAACCATAGAAAAGGAGGGTGCAAAGTCTCCTACAACCCGTCCTTATGAAGAAGTTAAAATTTTGCCAAAACAACGTGGTTTAGGAGTAGAGTCAAAATGTCAAGTTGAGCAAAAAGTGCCACATAATCCTGCAAAACATCAATCAAACAGGATTTGTTATGTGTGCAGGAGACCTGGTCACCTCAGTTATGAGTGTGATCAGCAACAACAGAGCTGCAGGGGGAAAGTTGATTTTTCTGAAAATTTTCAGAAAAATAAAACGTTTAATCAAAATAATCAAAAATCAACTGCTTCTCATCAGCTCAAAAGGACAGTTGGGGAAACTTCTAGTAAACCCAAAAGTTTCGATGTTAGTCAGATAGGGAAGGAACCACTTCATAAGGTGATTAATGCTTCTAGTGTTTATCACAAGGCTACTCCCCGTCAAGACTTAAAATGGACTAATAAACCCGAATCTAAAATGTCAAATAGTTCAGATACCAATGCTAACTTCAAAGCTACTGGTATTTGGGTTAACATGCCAATTGTTGGAGAAGATGGGAAACCCATGACCATTCCGGCATGGGTTCCTAATGCTAAGTAACTTTTTACTCTTTATGCAGGGTACCCCGGTTTTTGTTCTTAGTGAATGAAAACGGGATGAAAACCAAGTGTGAGGTTATCTCTAATGATGCAACTTAATGTCCTTCTCGGATTTGTGCCTGTGTGGCTATTTTCTGTGTGTTTATTTTCTTTGTCTGTCTGTCTCTGTTCTTGGTATTTATTTCTTTTAGTATTTTAGGGGGAGATAGGTGCAACAAAGAAAATACAAAAAAATCAGAAAAACATAGAAAATACAAAAAAATCAGAAAAACATAGAAAATAAAAAAAAATCAGAAAAACAAAAATGAGAAGTTGATCCAACTCAAATGGAAAATGATGGTACACTGGCTTTCAATACAAAGTATGTCTAGTAAAATTAGGACTGAAGGCATGTACATATTCTTGAGAAAACTGTCTGGAAATTTGAGTCAAATCAGATAAGAAACATATGGCGTGTAAGACATATGATGAGAGTCTAGGCTGATAAGTGGTTATGCATGTGGAAATCCATCAAAGATTCAAACTATCGAGACATTCCAAGTCTACAAGTCAATAACAGTTGAGACTAACTTAGTCTGATGCACACACCTGTTACCATGCCAAATGTGTTAGATGACAATGAGCAAAATGTAAAAAGAGGGTGAAAAATTGAACCCAATCTGAGATGTCAAAAGAAATAGATACTTTGATCTATTAGTGTTGAATTGTCAAAGAGCATAAAATGCAGTGACAAAAGCTCAACAGAAAGATCTATTAGTGTTGAATTGTCAAAGAGCATAAAATGCAGTGACAAAAGCTCAACAGAAATTATCAAAAAAATTGACCACCATGTCCAAGAGCATAAAATGCGTTGACAAAATCACAAAGCACATAAGCATGGTGGTTCGGTACTCAAGTTGTGCAACCGACTGAGTGAATCAAAACACTGTGAGATTTTAAAAGAGATAGTCTTAACCATGTACTCAGTTCTAGATAATCATAAAATGTAGAAATCAAATCTGTTATTATCTGAGGAAAGTTAGATTGACAGACAGAAATTGATAGAGTATGTTTTTGCCTAAGGACCTGAAATGAATGATAACTAAGTATAGATGTGCTGGTACTGATTCCATCTTGGAACCTTCTCACAAAAAGATTTAATTTCAGTAATTTGAATTTTTGCAAATCTCTTTAGTGTTTTCATTTCTGTCTCTTAGTTTTTAGAATTTAATTTGTTAACAGTATGCATTTTCATTTTCTTTATATTCAGAAAAATACAAAAAGATTTCTAGTGTGTTCTTATCTCTTGGTGTGTTTCTTGTGTTTTCGTGTGCTTAAAAGTTTATGACTTGCATTGAAATTACAAACCGTTGTGTGCTGAGTACAGGATCGTCAAGGAAAATTCATTTTTTTATAAGCTCAATTCGCACGAAGTGACAGCACCTCGCACGAACTGGATGGCACAACGTGCGTAGTGCAGTCATACTTCACAGTCAAAGGTCAAGAGGTAAAGTGAAGCCCATTTCGCACGTGGTGAGGTCCATTGCGTGCGAAGTGAAGTGTCACTTTTGGTGTGCACTTCAGGAAACATCATGCGAAGTGATCTAACTTCGCACGGAGTGAAATAGGGTATATAAGTTGGTTCCGTGCGTATTCGTCATTACGCATTCATACTTTCTACAGTACACTCCATTCTCTCTCGATTTTGATTCTAACTTTTGTGTTGAAAGAGTTATTCGTTTCATCCGTGTGATTCGCCTTTGTGTCGTGATCAATTTGGTATGCTTTTTGCTTCAATCCAACGGTTGGATCTAAAGTTATGGTCTTGAAGTTACTGACTGTTTATTGCTGAGTGCAGTACTAACAGTATCAAGATTCGCATGTGAGGATTTCAGATCATGCGTAATGGAGCTCTGCGCACGAGCTACAACTCAACACGTGCGTAGTGCAGGTAAGGGCATAACGAAAGGTATTCTTATATTCATTTTGCTTTGTGCATTTGGCTAAGTGCATTTTGCTTTGTGCATTTTGCTAAGTGCATTTTGCTTTGTGTATTTTGCTTAGTGCAAGTTTTGTTGATAGAACTAGGTCTTAGGGGGAGTTTGTTGGTGCATAATTGTAAATCCCTAGTTCTTATCAATCCAATACATACATGTTTACTTGAAATGTTAATTCAAATGTTTTTTGATTAATGGTTTACATGTTTATATATTCTAAGTGTTTCCTTATATTTGTTTTAAGCTTACAAGTACTTAGTCATGTGTTGATTTGTGTTTGGAAGTTTAAGTATGAGTGAAGAGCATCACGTGCGTGATGAGACTCACTACGTGCGTAGTGGATCTCACTACATGCGTGGTGAGATGGTCAATTAATGTTTAATTAATTATCATTAAAACACCCCGTACGTGCGTACTGGACTAACTACGTACGCAGTGCAGAGCATTACGTGCGTAGTGGAAATTAATTAAGGAAATACGCGTTTTCCATACTATAAATACTGATTAATTTCATATTAGCGCGTGTAATGGTCAGTAATCATCCGTAATCGCATATAACTACCGGAAATCGACCTTAAGCCTTAGTGAGCCCTCGATAAACGCGAACTTAGAGTTATTCTCGAATCCAAGGGCAGCCTTAAGCATTCTGTGTGAGTTCTTAGAGTTGTTCTTCGTCTTTCTCTGTGTGTTCTTCGTGTTAACTGTGTGCCGGACACCTAAGCAGATCTTAGAATCCTTAGGAGGTTTGGGAAATAGATATTCCGCACTATTTTTCATCCTAGATCAGTCCTAGCATTAGGGTGTTTTAGTTTAGAACCCCCACGGTCCTATAAAGTGGTATCAGAGCTCGTAACGGTCCTGTTACCATGCCAAATCTTGGACTGAAGAAGGTAAATTCAGTTCCAAGGCTAAATGATTCATCTTCCTCAAGCTCAAGTAAAATGTGTTAGATGGCAATGAGCAAAATGTAAAAAGAGGGTGAAAAATTGACCCCAATCTGAGATGTCAAAAGAAATAGATACTTTGATCTATTAGTGTTGAATTGTCAAAGAGCATAAAATGCAGTGACAAAAGCTCAACAGAAAGATCTATTAGTTTTGAATTGTCAAAGAGCATAAAATGCAGTGACAAAAGCTCAACAGAAATTATCAAAAGAGGTGAAAAATTGACCTCCATGTCAAAGAGCATAAAATGCGTTGACAAAATCACAAAGCACATAAGCATGGTGGTTGGGTACTCAAGTTGTGCAACCGACTGAGTGAATCGAAACACTGTGAGATTTTAAAAGAGATAGTCTTAACCATGTACTCAGTTCTAGATAATCAGAAAATGTTGAAATCAAATCTGTTATTATCTGAGGAAAGTTAGATTGACAGACAGAAATTGAGATAGTATGTTTGTGCCTAAGGACCTGAAATGAATGATAACTAAGTATAGATGTGCTGGTACTGATTCCATCTTGGAACCTTCTCACAAAAAGATTTAATTTCAGTAATTTGAATTTTTGCAAATCTCTTTAGTGTTTTCATTTCTGTCTCTTAGTTTTTAGAATTTAATTTGTTAACAGTATGCATTTTCATTTTCTTTATATTCAGAAAAATACAAAAAGATTTCTAGTGTGTTCTTATCTCTTGGTGTGTTTCTTGTGTTTTCGTGTGCTTAAAAGTTTATGACTTGCATTGAAGTTACTAACCGTTGTGTCCTGAGTACAGGATCGTCAAGGAAAATTCATTTTTTTTAGAAGCTCAATTCATACGAAGTGACAGCACCTCGCACGAACTGGATGGCACAACGTGCGTAGTGCAGTCATACTTCACAGTCAAAGGTCAAGAGGTAAAGTGAAGCCCATTTCGCACGTGGTGAGGTCCATTGCGTGCGAAGTGAAGTGTCACTTTTGGTGTGCACTTCAGGCAACATCATGCGAAGTGATCTAACTTCGCACGGAGTGAAATAGGGTATATAAGTTGGTTCCGTGCGTATTCGTCATTACGCATTCATACTTTCTACAGTACACTCCATTCTCTCTCGATTTTGATTTTGACTTTTGTGTTGAAAGAGTTTTTCGCTCCATCTGTGTGATTCGCCTTTGTGTCGTGATCAATTTGGTATGCTTTTTGCTTCAATCCAACTGTTGGATCTAAAGTTATTGTCTTGAAGTTACTGACTGTTTATTGCTAAGTGCAGTACTAACAGTATCAAGATTCGCATGTGAGGATTTCAGATCATGCGTAATGAAGCCACTGCGCACGAGCTACAACTCAACACGTGCGTAGTGCAGGTAACGGCATAACGAAAGGTATTCTTAAGTGCATTTTTCTTTGGGCATTTTGCTAAGTGCATTTTGCTTTGTGTATTTTGCTTTGTGCAATGTTTGTTGATAGAACTAGGTCTTAGGGGGAGTTTGTTGTGCATAATTGTAAATCCCTAGTTCTTATCAATCCAATACATAAATGTTTACTTGAAATGTTAATTCAAATGTGTTTTGATTAATGGTTTGCATGTTTATACATTCTAAGTGGTTACTTATGTTTGTCTTAAGCTTACAAGTACTTAGTCATGTGTTGATTTGTGTTTGGAAGTTTAAGTATGAGTGAAGAGCATCACGTGCGTGATGAGACTCACTACGTGCGTAGTGGATCTCACTACGTGCGTGGTGAGATGGTCGATTAATGTTTAATTAATTATCATTAAAATACCCGGTACGTGCGTACTGGACTAACTACGTACGCAGTGCAGAGCATTACGTGCATAGTGGAAATTAATTAAGGAAATACGCGTTTTCTATACTATAAATACTGATTAACTTCATGTTAGCGCGGGGAATGGTCAGTAATTATCCGTAATCGCATATAACTACCGGAAATCGACCTTAAGCCTTAGTGAGCCTTCGTAATCGTACATTTTCGCGAACTTAGTGTTAATCTCGAATCCAAGGGCAGCCTTAAGCATTCTATGTGAGTTCTTTGAGTTGTTCTTCGTCTTTCTCTGTGTGTTCTTCGTGTTAACTGTGTGCCGGACACCTAAGCAGATCTTAGAATCCTTAGGAGGTTTGGGAAATAGATATTCCGCACTATTTCTCATCCTAGATCAGTCCTAGCATTAGGGTGTTTTAGTTTAGAACCCCCACGGTCCTACAGATGTGTATATGACACAACCAGACGGTTTTGAGGATTCCAAGAATCCAGGTAAAGTATGCAAGTTGCTAAAATCCATTTATGGATTAAAGCAAGCATCTAGGAGCTGGAACTTGCATTTTGATGAGAGCATGAAGGAGTTTGGTTTTACCAAAAGCGAGTTTGAGTCCTGTGTTTACACGAAGTTCAGTGGGAGCATAGCAATCTTCCTGGTCCTGTATGTGGCTGACATATTGATCATAGGAAACGATGTACAAGCATTACAAGATGTAAAATCCTGGTTAGGTAAATGTTTCCAGATGAAGGACCTAGGAGAAGACGCATACATACTTGGTATTAAGATCTATATAGATAGATTTAGGCGGCTGATCGAACTTAGTCATAGTACATACATAGATAAAGTGTTGAAACGCTTTAAGATGGAATATTTTAAGAAAGGATTCATCCCTATGAGATCTGGTATACCATTGAGCAGACTCAATGCCCTACTTCTCTAGAAGAGCAGAAGAGGATGAAATCGGTTCCTTATGCTTCGGCAGTAGGATCGATTATGTATGCCATGTTATGTACTAGGCCCGATGTTGCTTACTCCATAAGCCTTACGAGTAGATACCAGCAAAATCCGGGTAAACCCCATTAGGTGGCTGTCAAGAACATTCTCAAGTATTTTAGAAGGACAAAGGATATATCTTGGTCTTTGGTGGAAGCATGGATGAAATCAGTGTAACCCGTTACACAGATGCGAGCTTCCAGACAGACAGAGATGACTTTAAGTCGCAGTCAGGGTTTTTTTTTACCCTAAACGGTGGAGCTGTATCTTGGAAAATCCAGAAGCAATATACTATAGCAGATTCAACTACAGAGGCTGGGTACATTGTGGCAAATGATGCGGCAAAGAAAGCGGTTTGGCTGCAGAATTTTATCTCGGATCTAAGAGTGGTTGCCAGTATCTCTAGACCGATTGATATATTCTGTGATAACATGGGAGCTTTGGCGCAAGCAAAAGACCCAAGAGATCACCAGCGTACCATGCATGTACTTAGAAAGTATCACATCATCCGAGAGATCATCAGAAGGGGAGATGTGAGAATATGCAAGAAACCAACAGAGGATAACGTTGCTGATCCGTTGACCAAGGCGCTAGCAAGAGAAAAGCATGAGAGACATGCTAGTTCCATAGGAATGCAGTATATGGGACCTAGCACCTAGTTTTTCAGTATTTAATTAAATCTGTATGGATTGAAATTCAAACTTTACGATTATGTATTAAACATTTCTGCGTGATGGAAATAGGAGGTTTAATATAATCTTTTAAATTTCTCTATACTTTTAGCATATTTATTCATCCATGATATACAAGTCTTGCTATATCAAAATTACTCCGTTGCTACCTAATGCAGTGGGAGCTGCATTAGGGTGATACTAACGCTATTATAAATACTTGATGGATTATTCGGACATAGAATAACAACACAAGTTTTGTGACCAAGTATTTATAGATATTTGTCAGGGGTACAAATATTGGAGGTGATCCGCATCAGTCTGATTGGTTATTCTTAGACCTGAGATGTTTGGTTTGGGGCATGAGGACTTCTGTACTTTGGAACGTTCTAACGCTACGCCGTAAGTAGGTAGTAATAACGGGCGTATCTGGGTGTAGCGGAAGACGTGTGCTCAAATGCAAGCAGTCAAGATGGGATTTGCACCTTCTCTTCTAGAGAGGAGATATTCCAGGGCCCCTTGACGGTTGAGACTAAATGAAATGCGTGGCCACGCTCGGATAGAATGATGGACATCATTTGGTAACTCCGTAACTGCAGTTAGTCGAAATCAGAAGTCGAGAAACATAATCTGGATTTTCAGAATATATCACGTGCTCCATGTCTGAAATACACATTACGGGATATCCTGATGCAAAAAGAAAAGCCGGGTAATCCAAGCAGGTGATTACAGAATCTCTAGACATAAGAGAACTTATAGTCGTGGTTAACCTAAGTGTCTGGCTGGGTGATAGGATTTGTGTGCATAACCATCGAACCCTAATGATACGCTCAATGCCATAAAACACTCAAGGGTCACACTTGTGAGGGTACGTAGTTCAAGAAGGAAAATTTCACGCTGTGGGAAATGGGTGTTATGACAGTTGGTCATAAACCAGTATTGGAAGTTGAGAAAATAACCAGGTTAATGTAATTAACAAAAATATATATTTATTAGTTAATAAATATATATTGTTGATTATTGGATTAATATCTTGGATATTAATTAAAAGGGTTATTATTATTAATTGTTATTATTTTAAAAAAGATAAATTATATTAAAGATATATATATATATATATATATATATATATATATATATATGGGCCAAATTATATATATATTGATATATTTTATATTAACAATAAAAAAAGGTTTAAAAAAGGTTGCCTAATTTATGGATAACTAATTAATTATCTATAAATAGGGGTTTAAACCTAAACCATTAGGTTAATAATCAATTAAAAAAGAAAAACACTCTCTCTCCTCCCTCCCGCTTGGTTTCGACGGCACCAACACCCCAGGGCAAGGGGGTTTGCAATTTTTGGTGTTTTCAAGTAGCCAAGAAGATCAAGAACATCATTGTGGATTAAGTCTTTCTAGCAGGCACTTGTGGTACCTCATTACGGGTTGATTAACATTGAGCAATGTAGGTATGATTCTTCATCTAATGTGTTCTTGATGCCCTATGGTGAATTCGATGGTCATATATGTGTATATACACATGTATCGAATTCCAGTTATGATTGTAGGATTGATTGCATGCTTAGTTTCAAGTTTAATCCAATCCTGTTTTGCCATGTTCATGTTTTGCGTAAATGGCTTCCTGTTGATCTTCATGATTTTCGAAAACCATATACTAGATATATACACATGTGATGAACTAAGATCTTTAGTCCTTTAGGGTTTTAGGATTATGTTTATTATTTTGTTTCTGCTTTTATGAATAATAATTGTTTTTGATTGTTTACAATTCTAAGTTGGTTCAAACCAGTTTGGTTATGAATAAGAAAAACTCAAGTATGAACTGTGACCTATAAATCCAACAGTGGTATCAGAGCCTCGGCTCTGTTTATCACAGTGTGTTGGTATATGTGTTATTATCATGTTTATGAAATATTATTGTCTATAGTGATTTTCGAAAATCACAAGGATTTGACAATTTCATGCGAATCCTAGTTTATCTAAAAACAGTTTGTTTTTGGATAAGGTTTGTAGATTTAAACCTTTGATCAAAAAGGTAAACTAGTTAGGTTTAACCGGTTAAAAAGATTAAATCAATAAACAGTTATTTGAAAATTATGTGTTTATTTGTTTAATATGCATATTTTCGAAATCTAGGGATTGACCTTGTGTCAATCTCAGTTTATTGTTTAAATTGTATATTTTATAGTTTTTATATTTTTAATCAGAAAAGTTAAACCAGTTAGGTTTGACTGGTTAAAAAGGAACAAAACTATATATATATGTATGTATATATATATATATATATACATATATATATACATATATATATATATACATATATATACATATATATATATATATATATATATATGTATATATATATTATATACATATATATACATATATATATATATATATGTATATATATATATATATACATATATATATATATATATATATATATGTATATATATGTATATATATATATGTATATATATATGTATATATATATATATATGTATATATATATGTATATATATATAGGGGAGGGTTCAAATGAGAACTGTTTTTCGTACGAGAACTGCGAGAACCAATCTCAGCCGTTCTTTGGATATGGGAAGTTGATGGATGGAGAGCGTGGAGGGGATCAAGTGTGGCAGGGTGCATGTGAGGAATTCATGGGTGGGCAATGACATTAAAGGAGGGGGAATTGGACGGCTTAGATTGGCTCTCGCAGTTCTCGTATGAAAAACAGTTCTCGTTTGAACTTTTGCCTATATATATATATATATATATGTATATATATATATATATATATATATATATATATATATATATATATTAACTAGTTGCGTTAGTATGGATGGTTTAAGGTTTTTAATAAAAACTAATTCAGTTTTAAGATTAAAAGGTATACCTTAAAACTAAGAAATCTCATCTTTATCAACAAGTTCCATGTTGATAAATATGATTTTAAAATTTAAATGATAAAACAAGTTTTGTTTTAAAATTTGAATTTTTGGATAATAAGGGAATTTCTAGAATTAGTTATATATATACATATATATTCAATACGTAAAAGGGATCCGAATTAAAGTTAACCAGAAAGGGACCATGGCCCAAATGGGGAGTCTCGACCCAAAGGGTTTTCGGCCCAAGGGGAGACTCGGCCGAAGGGGTCCACGGCCCAAGGGGTCTACGGCCCAAAGGGGGTCTCGGCCTAAGGGGGTCTTCGGCCCAAAGAGGTCTTCGGCCCAAAGTGGTCTTCGGACAAAGGGAGGTCTTGACCCAAGGGGGTGCTCGGGCCAGTTTGGTGGTTTGGCCTAGTTAGTGGCGCAAACCACGAGGCCGCGACCGGTTTTTGGGTTTTCGCCCAATTAGCCTTTTTCGGCCCAGCTAGGGTTTAATTGAATAGCTCATTAATTTTATTTCATAATAGGCCAAGGTTTTTATTTTTAATTTATAATGGTTTTTTTATTTAAATTAAAATGGGCCTATATGGACTTAAAGGTGTTTAATGAACTTAATGGACTTAATGGCCCAATTAGGAAAATTCAAGAATGGATTTAGGCCGATTAGGACTTGGATAGTATATTGGGATGATTAATTAAGATAAAATAAATAATACAAGGTGTTATATATAAGTGTTATTCTCACGTACCGAAAATTAGTGTATTTATATATATATATATATATATATATATATATATATATATATATATGGTTAAGGTTTTATTTTAACTATTTGAGTTAAAATATAAGTTCTTATTATATTTTTGGATTAGAATATGATAAGTAACCATAATGGTGTGTTATTATCATACAATTAAACAAGAATAAATCTTTAATCAATTAATGTGTTTTACGTTTAAAAACACATTTTGGTATGATAGTTATTATACCATAAGTTTATAAAATTGATTGAAGTAAGTTTGACAAGTTTTGTCAAATATTTTCTCATTTCAAATTAACAGCTTGATTAGTTTGAGAATGAATGAGAAAAGGAGTATAGTTGCACTATTATTGATTTATATTTAATGCGTGGTTGCTTATATATATATATATATATATATATATATATATATATATATATATATATATATATATATATATATATGTTGTTGATATGTAAATTGTTGAATTAGTTGACTTGTATACTAAAGTCGCGTTAGTATCTTTAAATCACATTTGTAGTTTTTCATGTCAACTACAAGTGTTTGATTTAAACAAGTCAACAGTATATTCTTGTTGTGGTTGGACATGTAGGTTATAGGTTTTGCCAACTTAGACCTGTGGTTGTGATGTTTTTCATTTCTGTATTTCTTTTGTTTTTGGGGAGGCCTGCGTGCCACCTACAACCCATTTTTACAATGTAAAAGTATTTCGGGGAGGCCTGCGAGCCACTTACAACCCCTTTCTACAATGTAACTGTAATAGAATAAGTATATGTATTCTAGATTAAATGGTTGTAACCAAAACCGAAGACAAAGGACTTTACAAGACGGAGAAACCAAAGGGAGTTGCTCGGGTTAAGACTGGAGTTGTCAAAGCCAGTGGGAGCAAGAAGATCTTTCATTAGATCCAGCAACGGGATCTATCTAATTTACTTGTCCTTAGATTGACCCCGTAGGACATAGTTGGCAAAACTATAACATATTATTAACTGCGTGGTTTTGCTTTAATTTTATGCTTTTTTAGCGACTGTAAAATTGAAGTAGGTGATTAATAATGGTTTTTATTAATCAAGAGGTAAAACCACGAATATGATAAAATTTCTATACGACAACAGTTTTATAAAATTTAATGTTTTATGATTGTCGTATCAGCATTTTTTAAAAACAGTTTGTTTTTTAAAATGGTTTTGTCATAAGACGTATTGTGTACCTACTTTGAGGTATACTAAGAAATACGGATTTTAAAACAAGATTGTTTTAAAATGGGTTTACAAAACTGGAATCAAGTTTTTCAAGCTTGGATAAAACCCACAAAAATCTTAGAACAGTAGTGCTACCCATCTAGTGGTACACCTTTACCTTGGTGTGTTGTCGTGCCCAAACCGTGCACACCGGGGTTCAAACCGATGAAGGGAGGGGGTGAAAGACTTTGAGATTCCCTGATGTGTCTGGCCAGAGTTCACCCCGTCCTAGGTGGTGTGGTCTATTTTGGTGATTCCCTAATGTGACGGGCCCAAAATGCACTTAGTGTAGAGATATACATACTTAGATAGTTTCATCTAAAAATCTCTACAAGGTCTAGGAGTCGTATCAAGTTAGATACGATTTGTAAGGGAATCTACCTACCTGATATAGCACGGGGTTGGTTTTGTCGTGCCCATACCGTGCACCAACTCGTGTGAAATAAGGATCCTAGGGCTAATACTTAATCATTTAAGGGTTTTTATGAATTTGTATTTAGCAAAGTCTTATTTGTGTTACTAATTGGACTACATGATGAAATTGTAGATGGCAAACATTATCAACACAAACAACCTCTCACTCCGCTCCATCCTAGAAAAGGATAAGCTCACGGGACCTAATTTCCTCAACTAGGAGCGCAATACGCAGATTGTGCTCAGGCACGAGATGAAATTGTACGTCCTGGAGGAAATAGTGAGAAATACCCCGGATAATAAGGCGATGGCAGATGTTAGGGAGGCTTACCAGAAGTGCGTGAATGAGGCGCTAGATGTAAGCTGCCTCATGCTTGCAACGATTAGTCCAGAGTTACAAACTAGCATGATGGATACATCAGCCTATGACATGATCCGTCAGCTGAGGGACATGTTTCAAGAGCAGGCTCGTTCAGAACGTTACGACTTCACGAAGGCTCTTAATACTTGAAAGATAGCAAAGGACACTTCAGTTAGCACCCATGTCATGAAAATGAAAGGGTATATGGACCACTTGGAAAGGCTCGGACCGCTGTCCCATTGCAGCTTGCAACGGACCTGATTCTCAACTTGTTGTCTAACGACTATAAGTCGTTCATTGTGAACTACAACATGAACAATATGGATAAATCCATTGCTGAGTTGCATTCCATGCTTAAGACAGCGGAGTCAAATCTAGGTAACAAGTCCAAGGATGTCCTAGTGGTGGAGAGTGGAGTGGTGAAAAAGATGAAGGGGCGCAATGGCAGGGGTAAGGGTAAAACCGAGCCAGGACCATCTACACCCAGGGACAAGGAAAATGGCAATGGCAAAGGCAAGGGCAAGAAGTTTAAACCGAACAAAGCAAGGGCCAAGAACCGGTGCTTCAAGTGTGGTGAAATTGGCCATTATAAGGCCAACTGCCCGAAGCGTCACGAGGGTGGCGGAAACGCCACAGGTACTTTCTTTGACTAACTTCAGTATTTTGCTTTCAACTTATTGTATATAAGTGGTGTTTTTGACTTTTGCGATCGTTTATTGCAAATAGGTCAATGAGAAGCAAAGGATGCCTTGGAATGCTAAAAGGACGATACGTGCGGAAGAAGGATATTAATAATTCATGTTTTTATTTATTTTGAACTTTTCCATTTGAAATATGTAATGTTTCTTTCAGTACATTTTACTTAAAAACTATTATGAATTATTGGTTGATATATCCTTACGCGCACCTTATAATTATATCTAGTCAAGTATGACTAGAGGATAACTAACAAGTCAAAGTGTTGACTTATTAATACCTTAGTCTTTAAGCATTGGTTGCCATTTGAGTAATATGATTAATGTTGTTGCTTGACTGTAACTTATGAAATTACTTGAAGTAACACAGCTGGTGTTATATATTAGAAAGGTTATCTAATCAAGTAATTATAAGTGCCTATGAAAACAAGTTCAAGTTTTGAACTAGAATTAAACACTTGAGATAATAGTCATTATTTCTAAGGCTGAGTTTAAGGGTAAAACATTTGTGAGTTTGATTGTGTAATAAGGGTTATAATCAGAAAGAACTCATATGTTTTAAATAAGAATCTATACAAGTGTTTTATATTTGTGGTAATGTAAAGTTTTTTAGAAACTAATTTCCGTAAAAGGAAATGGTGGATATTAGAAAAAAAATCCAAGTTTAAGGTTTCATTAACTTTAAGATTCTTATTCGAAATCTAAGTTTTAGATTTATACTTAAAATCAGTATTTTAGCTCCTGTATCAAGTTTTTGATCAAGTCAGCAAGGTATTTTAAGTAATGTGGTGTTTTCATAATAGTAGTGGGAGCAATTGACCTACGCTAAGATATTTATCGGGTTTTGATAAATTAATATACATATCTGTATATTTGCGTAGAAGCAAATAAGTGTTTAGAGAAGCACGGAAATTATTAGCTTGTTGAAATTCAAGTACGTATATAATCTTAATGACGGGAATTTTGAGGTTACAAAATGAGTCCAGGTAGTAGATGGATTAATTCCAGGAGGTTATAATTATATATTGAAATTCAATGTAATATTAAACATATTAAAAGAGTTAAGTGTTGGAAATAATAAACAGGTTATTGGATATGTGTTTTTGCACTGGATATCTAATTTTGTTTACAAGTAGATGTAACCAAGTATGGTTGTAGGATAATTTTATATATATTCAGAAACGAGAAGTTAATCCAGTTCTCTGAGTTTAGATAATATGAATAAATTAAAAAGACTGGACTTGTTTTCAGGGTTTGCGGAAAACAATTTGTCTATCAAAATGAGTGGGAGCACTAGTTAGTGTATGCTCATTTTTAGTTCATAGTCATGTTGTGGTTTCAAGAAGTGATCCGTGATAAGTCCATGATATATGTGTTTTTACACATATATTCTGTGCCAAAAATTCCCATTCTTAACCCCATTCTGAGGTGAATCGCTCGTTTTATGAACTAATATGCTTTATATTCACCATGCAGGCTTAAAAGAACAAAAACTGAGAAACCTAGACAAAACGCGAGAAAAACTGAAGTAAACCGTCAAAGAAGTGAAAAAAGGGCCTTACGGCCGCAAGCCATGTTACTTGCGGCTGCAAGCCTTAACCACCAATAATTGGTGCGAATCTTCATTTAATGCAGTGTCAGGTCTCTAGACTTTAATCCGGCAAGAATCTTTTGACTTTTGTGGTCCTTGCGGCCGCAAGAAACCCCTTACGGCCGCAAGGAATCCTCGTGCTGCAGCCTATTTAAACAGCATTCTGCATTCATTTGAAGGAGAGCCAGAAAAGAGAGCTTGGAGAGATTGTTTTGGCAGACGATTTTGGCAGAGCATCTGCTCGGTTTTTCCACATAAAACACCCTACTTCCAGTACCATAAACATTCTAAATCCATACCTTATCCATATCAAAGGTGAAGACCAAAGATTGGAGGCTTGGAACATCAAGAGGAAGCTAGGGAGTTGCACAATAGCTTGGTATATTCTTTCCATAATCTGATTTCCATCATGTATTCATGTATTCAAGTTGTTGTTGTGCTTATTGTAATGGATAACTAAGTAATTTCATTTGGGCCAAGATGATTCTTGGCTAGTTATGGCAAAACAATGTTAGTTTGACTTTTATGTTGACTTGATATAATCAAGCTTGTTTCATTCGTAATCACAATATATTTAATCATGTTTGTGAGTGTAATATGATCCTTTTCATGTGGTTATATGTTTAGAATAGCTTCTGCATGTTAAAATCGCATGAATACACAAGAATGCTTTGTTGACTTTTCGATATATCATGTTAAGTTATTGCTAGAAATAGTATACATGCATGATTATGGTCTAAAAGGCATTTTTGCAACATGTTATGGATCACTCCAGGTCTGTCCATGTTGGTCACTTTGCTCACAATATTTTTTTATGAATATCTTAGCATGTTAGATGAAAGTCTAGGTGCTTTGACTTTGGTTATGGGTCAAACAAGCTATTATTTGCATGAAGAATTCATAATATGTTTTTGGGTATGATAAATACTGAAATGAACTCTTATTAATGCCATGTAGATTCTGTCCTAAGAGTCCATAGTGCATACTCACATGTGTTATGCTTGAAATGTGTTAATTCGGCTAGAGATACTGTATTAACATGATTATATATTTAGAATGCATGTGGCTTAATCTTGAATCCTATTGAATGGTTTGAGTGTTGCTGAGTTCATGTCTTTAAAATACCCACTTGCATGCTCCTATGATCTGTGACGAAAATCTAGGTTGTATGAGTTGTTGGATTTCTTTGTACAAAAATGGGAGAGACTGTCAAAAAATCCTTACAGCCGCAAGCAGACATGCTTGCGGCCACAAGGTATATTTCTTACAATGTTTGCTTGCGGCCGCAAGTAGTTATACTTGCAACCGCAAGCCCCTCTGTTTCTGTTAGCATGTTGTTTTTTATCGTATGCGCTGTTTTTAACTATTTTGACACCTTTTTGGGTTCTGATAACTACTGGATATATTATTTGAAAAGATGTGTGTTTATGTAGTTTGATTTTTATGCAACTGGGTTAATTTGTGGTTGATTTATAGTCTTATTTTGTATCAAATGTGAAGACATGGATACAATATGCTTACTTGTCATGTTTGAATGTTTAGATCAGATTCTTGAAAACTCAAGTAATCATTTGTTTCATGATAACATGATTAGTTTAGAAGTAGAACAGTATGCTCCGTGCTTAAATTATATCTATGACAAGTCTTCATAATTGTTCAACTATTGTAGTTTTTGCCATGACTAGTTAGGATGATTCAATGGCCCGAATGAACCTTTGCCTTATTGCTCCGCCATTCTGTGCATTCATTCCTTTATCTGTAGTTTATTGTTATGCTTAGTCTAATTTCCTTACTTCCCAAACTATTAATTGATCAAATGCCAATTATGATAAAGTACGAATAGCTCTCAGTCCCTGTGGTTCGACACTGGGTCTTACCTAGCCTATACTACTACTGACCAGGTTATACTTGCCTGAGTCGTGTGTGTAGTGTCCGCTTTGTGATATCGTTTACTTTATAAAATCTTAAACCCGGTGTGACGCGGAAACAGCACACCAGGTTTTTGGCGCCGCTGCCGGGGACTGGCAATATTTGGAAATATCTAATTGACAGATTGATCTTTCCTTTTACTTCATAATTAGTTACTTTAGTTTAGGTGTGCCTGATTAGGGTAGTTGCTACTTTCGTTACCCTCTTTCTCGTCACCTGAACCGAATCATGTTTTCCGACAACGCAAGAAGCTTCTATCAAGAGCAAGATTGTTTACAAACTCAAACTTCTTTGTCCGAAATACACAATTCAAAACTGCTTTGACTAAGTGGTGTATAGAATAACTGTATTGGTTGGGTTGTTGGATTTCCGAAAGGTTTTAAACCGAAAGGTGCCGAAAGGATCATGCCCACCAATCGACTTGCCTGGCCACTCTGTTTAGCAGTAAAATCTCATAAAACTTTAAAAATGACTCGTTCTTCATCTTCCGAAACTGTTAATCCTTTTTCTAACCCTGAACGAGAATTTCGTCGTCGTCTGCGAAACTCACGCGGAAGGACAAAAATGGCTGAAAATCCACCTCCACCTCCTCACAGAACAATCGGTGAGTACGCACGACCCGATGTAAATACAATTCATCAAAATGTTGTCAGACCTGCCATTACAACAAATAACTTTGAGATAAAACCAAATGTAATTCAAATGGTTCAAAACTCCGTATAATTTTACGGGTTACCAATTGAAGATCCTAATGAGCATATCTCAAGTTTTTTAGAAATCTGCGATACTTTCAAGATCAATGGTGTCTCCAATGATGCCATTCCTTTACGTCTTTTCCATTTTCCCTAAAAGATAAAGCCAAACTCTGGCTAAATTCTCTTCCTGCTTCGTCCATTACTACATGGAACAACTTGGCCGAAAAATTTATTCTTAAATATTTTCCGCCTTCCAAGACGATCAAATTGCGAAATGATATATCGTCTTTAAGTCAGCAAGAAGGAGAATCACTCTACGACACATGGGAAAGATACAAGGATCTTCTGAGAAGATGCCCTCATCATGGATTACCCCCGTGGCTAGAAGTTCATACTTTTTATAACGGGTTGTCCAATGAAGTTCGTCAAATGATAGATGCAGCCGCAGGAGGAGCTCTTACCAGCAAATCCCCAACAATAGCATATGAACTCATTGAAGAGATGGCTATGAACAACTATCAATGGCAATCTCCGAGAGTTACTCAACCTAAGATATTGGGGACAAGTTCAGCTGATCCTGTCAAACTTCTATCTTCTCAAGTTGAGGCCCTAACGAAAAAGATTGAGAATTTGAGTGTCAACTCAATTCAAAGTCTTTGTGACCTTTGCAGGGGACCTCATGTAAGTGAAAATTGTCTAACAGGCAATGTCTACGCTTCTGAAGAGGAAGTAAACTTCATAAACTCTCAAAGAACTCAGCAGGATACATTCAATTATAATTCACCATACCATCCAAGTAACAGAAATCACCCGAATTTCAGTTACAGAAATGCATCTGCAGGATTGAATCCATCACCTCCTGGATTCTCTCACAACAGGCCATCGTTTCAACCAAACAGACCTTATCATAATCAAGGTCAACAAATTCAGCCTCAACCATATCCTGGAAATCAAAATCAGCAAATCAATCTCAGTATGATTTCCAATAAACTTTCAAGTACGGAAAGCCTTCTTGAAAAATACGTGTCTCTTTCAGAGACCCGTTTCAATCAGGTTGAGACTGATATCCTGAGTCATACTGCCATTTTGAAATCATTGGAAAATAAAATCGGGCAGATCTCTCAAACTATTTCTGAAAGGCCACCTGGCCACCTGCCGAGTACCACGGATTAAAATCCTAAGGCGCAGGTGCAGGCAATCACTTTAAGGAGTGGAACAACCATGGTACCTCCTCAAATGCCTTCAGAAACATCACCCGAAAAATCCAAAACCAACGATTCATTCGAAGGTCCTTCCACTTTTGGATCTTCCGAAGAACAGATTCGAACCGAGGATCCTAACAAGGCGTAACCCAGGCCATGTCCAGAAAGTACCACGCATGTTAGACCTCCGGTCCCAAAATTTCAGCCTAATATTCCTTACCCCAAAAGGTTGGAAAAGCAGAAAACAGAAGAAGAATATAAAAAGTTCCTTGAACTCTTCAAGCAACTTAATATTAATATTACATTTGCTAAGGCTCTTGCTCAGATGCCAAAATATGCGAAATTTCTCAAAGACTTACTGAGCAACAAAAAGAAATTAGAGGACCTATCCACTGTCACACTCAGTGAAGAGTGTTCTGCAATTCTGCAAAATAAAATGCCGGTTAAAAGAACCGATCCAGGCAGTTTCACTATCCCTTGTCTGATAGGGAATCTTTCGATCGCAAACGCTTTAGCAGACCTTGGTGCTAGCATTAATCTCATGTCTTACTCTGTATTTGCAAAGCTAGGCCTTGGTTAACCAAAACCAACTAGGATTTCAATCCAGTTGGCAGATCAATCAGTGAAATATCCTAAAGGAATTGTAGAGAATGTCCTGGTAAAAGTTGACAAGTTTGTTTTCCCTGTCGACTTCGTTATTCTTGACATGGACGAAGATAAAGATGTACCACTTATCTTAGGTCGCCCATTTCTTGGTACTTCACTCGCACTCATTGATGTATGCAATGGGAAACTCACCTTGCGAGTAGCAGATCAAATGGTAACCTTTGATATTCATCAGCCCATGAAACAACCATACTGTCAAGAGGATGAACTATATTTCGTTGATATATTTCATCGACATATAATTGACTGTGCTTCAATTCCAACTGAGAAGGACGTACTTGATACTCAAATCCTTGAAAAAGGATCTCTTCCTAAAGATCTTACTCGGTTAGAATTCTATCAATCAGATTCAAATACTTTCCATGAGGAAGCAGTTGTTTCTGAAAAATTCGAACCTCTTGAGAATGGTGAAGATCTGAAACTTCAACCATTCATAATTGAACCACCATCTCTCGAACTGAAAGAATATGCTTTTCTAGATGATGAATCCAAGCTACCTGTCATAATAGCTTTCAGTCTTAACGCTAATGAAAAAGAAAAGCTATTACAGGTACTGAAGAAACACAAAACCGCTATTGAATGGAAATTGTCCGACATTAAAGGCATTAATCCTCTTTCTGTATGCACAAAATCCTTATAGAAGAAAACTATAAGACTTGTGTGCAACGACAGAGGAGACTAAATCCACACATGCAAGAAGTGGTGAAGAAGGAAGTAATCAAGTTGCTGGACGCGGGTTTAATTTATCCCATCTCTGATAGCCCATGGGTGAGCCCGGTTCAGGTTGTTCCAAAGAAAGGAGACATGACTGTTGTCTCCAATGAGAAGAATGAATTGATCCCTGCTCGTACTGTTACCGGGTGGCGTGTTTGCATTGATTATCGAAAATTAAATGACGCAACACGAAAGGATCATTTTCCTCTTCCATTCATCGATCAGATGCTCGAACGTCTAGCATGTAATGCTTTCTACTATTTTCTTGACGATTTTTCGCGGTACTTCCAGATTCCGATCGCCCCTGAGGACCAAGAGAAAACCACCTTTACATGTCCCTATGGTACATTTTCTTACCGGAAAATGCCATTTGGGTTGTGTAATGCACCCGCTACGTTCCAACAATGCATGACTGCAGTATTCCAATATATGCTCGAAGACTGTGTCGAGGTATTCATGGATGATTTTTCCATTTTCGGAGAATCTTTTGACACATGTCTTACAAATCTGGAGAAAATGCTAACTAGGTGTGAGGACACAAATCTCGCCCTTAATTGGGAAAAGTGCCATTTCATGGTACAAGAAGGGATTGTCCTTGGACACAAAATTTCTAAATCGGGGATCGAGGTAGATCATGCTAAGCTTGGTAATTTCAAAGCTACCTCCGCCGACGAATGTCAAAAGCATTCGGAGTTTTCTTGGTCACGCGGGATTTTATCGAAGGTTCATAAAAGACTTTTCAAAAATCTCTCGACCTTTGACCCGCCTTTTAGAAAAAGATACTCCGTTTTTTTTGTCTTCAGCTTGTCTTGAATCTTTCAACCTTCTTAAAGAGAAGCTCACAAACGCTCCAATCTTGACCAGCCCAGATTGGTCAATTCCGTTCGAAATCATGTGCGATGCAAGTGATTTTGTTGTTGGAGCAGTGTTGGGACAGAGGAAGGAAAATCACTTCCATCCCATCTACTATGCAAGCAAGACCTTGAATGACGCCTAGGAAAATTACAGCGTAACTGAAAAAGAATTACTGGCCGTCGTTTTCGCTTTTGATAAATTCCGGTCTTACTTGATTTTATCTAAGACGATTGTTTACACGGATCATTCTGCCTTACGCTTCTTGTTTTGCAAACAAGACGCAAAACCCCGCCTCATCAGATGATACTCTTGCTACAAGAGTTTGACATTGAAATCCGAGACAAGAAAGGCGCGGAGAATTTGGCAGCTGATAATCCGAATCTGGAGAATCTCGATGAGTCAATCATTCAGGATACATACCCGAATGAATCCCTGTTAGCCTTGTACAAATCTGATAATCCACCTTGGTTCGCAGATATTGCTAACTATCTGGCAGTCAAAGTAAAGCAAAAAGGTCTTACACACCAACAAAGGAGGAGATTTTTCTCCCAGCTCAAATACTACTTCTGGGAGGATCCCTATCTATTTCAGATAGGAGCCGATCAGATAATTCGTAGGTGTGTAAGTGATGATGAGACAAATGATATCTTAGAACACTGCCACGCAGGTCCCACAGGAGGACATCATGGACCTAATCTTACTGCTAAGAAGGTCCTAGATGCGGGTTTCTATTGGCCCACACTATTCAAAGATGCTCATAATTTTGTGAAATCATGTGATTCCTGTCAAAAATCCGGAAACATCTCATTCTGTAATGAGATGCCCCAAAAACCAATTCAAGTCTGTGAAATATTCGACGTTTGGGAATCGATTTCATGGGTCCGTTTCCTAACTCACATGGAAACAAATACATCCTTGTTGCGGTCGACTACTTGTCAAAATGGGCTGAAGCACAAGCCTTACCCACAAACAACGCAAGGATGGTCTGCAAATTTCTGAAGCGATTATTCTCTCGCTTCGGTACCCCCAAGGCATTAATAAGCGATAGGGGTACCCATTTCTGCAATGCACAGTTAGAGAAGGTCCTTAAACGTTATGGCGTTACCCATAGGTTCTCTACTGCGTATCATCCGCAAACAAGCGGACAAACTGAAGTTACCAACCGTGGTTTAAAGCATATTCTGGAAAGAATTGTTGGTAACAGCCCAAAAGATTGGGCACAAAGGTTAGATTACGCACTAGTTCCGTACCGCTTACAAAACTCCAATTGGAACCACTCCATATAAGTTGGTATACGGAAAAGCTTGTCGTCTTTCTGTTGAACTTGAACACCGAGCATACTGGGCTTTGAAAGCCGTTAACCTAGATATGTCAAGTTCAATAGAAAATCGATTGTTTCAACTGAACGAGCTTGATGAACTACGGTTCCAAGCTTATGAGAACTCCATGCTCTATAAAGAAAAGACAAAAGCACTTCACGATGCCAGCTTGAAGGACAAAGAATTCCAAGCCGGTGATCACAATATAACTCTCGTCTACGTCTTTTCCCAGGCAAATTAAAGTCCAGATGGACGGGACCATATGTTTTTCACACTGTTTATCCATATGGTGTTATTGACATTACAAACTCTGAGGGAATCACGTTCAAAGTCAACGGTCACCGACTTAAGAAATACATTGGTCTCCCACTCTAAGATGAACCCATGGAGATTCTAAAACTCTACTCCGCTACACGTTAGCAGGGTGAATTGGTCTTTTACCGGGAGACATTAAAGAACTGGATATGCTTTCCTCCGCATCTATTTCCCTTCTTTCTTGTCTTTATCTGCGTACTCAACTTCCGTCAGACATTGAACGTGACATCGTCATGAGATTTGAGAAAAATGTAAGAAGGAATAACAATTATGAGAAATTCCATCGTGGCACTTCTATCTACGCGATCAAGTGTCGTGCCAAGTATGTGGGGAAATGTTTGAAATGCGGTGCTCTACTTCATAATGGTGCTTGTAGGGAGTTACCATCAGTTTTGCAATATGAATGAGCTGGTGCTTTGCGAGAAGATCCTGTTAAGCTGAAAGCCGAGGGGGTCTTGAGGCCTAATAGTAATGCTAGCGCGATGATTAACGAATTGGTAAGCCTCCGACTAAGCAAACTTGGGCCCAAAATCCGTTGACCTTCCCTATGTCATTGGAGCTCCTGTTCACATCGTTCTACATCCTATGTTGGAGTTCTGGTTTACACGCACCTTCAATCAGAACAGAGGAGAGATAACCGGCACTGTTCGTAATGGCGATAGAACAGTGGCCCTCACGGTTCAACGGCTAAGGGATGTTCTTCAACTCCCTGCTCAAGATGTGTTCGAGCCAACCGTGACTAGACAAGTGGCGAGGTCAGTTCAACCTCAAATGGGTCACCCTCAAACTGAAGGGGTGATTTAGAAGGCCACTTTCCCAACCAGCTGGGGCTTCATGGTTTCCACAGTGGTACGTTCACTGGCGACCAAGGTTGTAGGCTTGGACCAAGTTAACGAGTTCGAAATGCAGTTGCTATACAACATATTCTTTGATAGGCGTATCGATTATGCCCAGCTCATATTCAACGAGCTCAAAGTCCAAGTAATGAAGACCACTAGGGACCTCCATGTACCATTCATAAAGTATATGTCCTTGGTGCTTGAAGCTGAGTTGGGGGATTTATATGAAGCTGGATGGGATGTGTTCCCTGTTCCAACTCTCAGTCCGAAGATGTTTAACAATGACATCTTCCCAGAGCAAGAGGGTCTAAGTGGTCCAATGCTCTTAGTGGCTGAGGGAGTTTCATCTGCAAGTGGAGATGAGGGATCGAATCAAGGGGGAGCTTCTCACGCTGACACCGAGGTTCAGGCTGAGCTCTCTGCTCAATCTGAACCAGCACATACAGAAGCTGCTTCAGGTAAAACCTCTCCACTTTCTCTTTCTTCCCACTTTTCTCCATCCACTTTTGGAGATAAGCCTGCAGTAGAACCAACTCAGTCTAACCCGTCTCCTCCACCTTCATTCCATCTACAATTCCAATCTGAAGCCACCCCTAGTATGCCCACTGCTGCTAGGGAGAATATCCAAACCTACCAAAGAAAAACTGCCAAAGGTGGTGCCACTCCTAAAGGCATCACTGGAGCTAAGATCACATTGATCCCTCCGGCAGGAGTTGAGGGGGAGACGCCTACTCTTAAGGTGTCAACCTCACAGCTCATTCTAACCTAACAGCCTAAACCGGGTGTGGTGTCTACTCAGCCCACACTAATTTGTGCCATGGAACTTACCAAACGTGTGAACCAATCACACAGTGTGAATTAAGCACATAGCTCAGACTCAATGACACTTAGTCATATTATTCGAGACTAACTTAAACTAATATTTCAACCACACTGAGTAGTTGAATTATGTTTGGAACTGACCAAAACATGTGAACTCATTATTCAGTTTGACAGATAGATCAGTTTATGAAAACTTATTTATAAACTGTGCACCCAGCTTAAGACACTTAGTCTCTGTCAAACTGAGAACTCAAATTTTAGACACTTAGCTAGGGGTTGAGCATACCCAATTTACTTAGCAGATACATAAACCTCTTTTCATCAAGGAGATAAAGATATCTGCTAATTGGTCATCAGTGGAGATAAATTTAATGTCAACTTTACCCTTTTCCACGATGTCCCTTATGAAGTGATGTCTAATTTCAATATGCTTGGTTCTTGAGTGAAATACTGGATTGTAAGTGATGGCTATTGCACTTTGGTTATCACAGAAGATAGGAGTTTTCTTGAAACTCATCCCAAAGTCCTAAAGCTGATGCTGCATCCACAAGATTTGAGCACAACAGCTCCCTGCTGCAACATACTCAGCTTCAGCAGTTGAAGTAGCCACTGAGTTCTGTTTCTTACTAGTCCAGCTTACTAATTTACCTCCAAGCAATTGACATCCTCCAGTGGTTGATTTTCTATCTAACTTGCACCCAGTATAGTCAGCATCAGAAAAACCAACTAACTCAAATCCAGAGTCCTTTGGATACCAAAGTCCTAGATTTGGTGTACCTTTTAGGTACCGAAAGATCCTTTTCACAGCTTGAAGATGTGATTCTTTAAGATCAGCCTGATATCTTGCACAAACACATGTAGCAAACATGATATCAGGTCTACTAGCTGTCAAATAGAGTAATGAACCTATCATTCCTCTATAGGTAGACTGACACACAGACTTACCATCTGAGTCTTTACTCAGCTTGACAGCTGGTGACATGGGTGTTTTCATGGTTGAACTTGAATCAAAACCACATTTCTTTATCAAATACAAAACATATTTGTTTTGATTGATGAAAATTCCATCAGGCTTTTATTGAATTTGTAGGCCTAGGAAATATGTCATCTCACCTATCATACTCATCTTGTACTATTGTGACATTATTTTGGAGAAACACTCACATAGAGATTCATTGGTTGAACCAAAAATAATATCATCCACATAGATTCGTACAAGAATCATCTGTCCCTTGCTCTTTTTAATAAAGAGTGTCTTATCTATACTACCTCTAGTGAAATCCATGGATAGTAGATAAGTGGACAGTGTATCATACCAAGCTCTTGGAGCTTGTTTAAGACCATACAAAGCCTTGTCCAACTTATAGACATGATGTGGAAACTTTGAACTTACAAAGCCAGGAGGTTGTTTCACATAGACTTCCTTCTGAAGTTTTCCATTTAGGAAAGCACTCTTCATATCCATTTGATAGACTTTGAAGTCTTTATATGTTGCATAAGCCAGGAACAGCCTTATAGCTTCAATTCTAGCAACAGAGGCAAAGGTCTCATCATAATCGATTCCTTCTTCTTGCTTATACCGTTGTGCTACCAGCCTGGCTTTGTTCCTAACTATCACTCCATCCTTGTCCATTTTATTTCTATAGACCCACTTAGTTCCTATAATTGAATGATCTTTGGGGGTAGGGACAAGGTTCCAAACCTTATTTCTCTCAAACTCATTTAATTCCTCTTGCATAGCATCAATCCAATCCTCATCTGCTAAGGCTTCCTCAGTATTCTTTGGTTCCATCTGAGACAGAAAACCAAAGTGAGCAGCATAGTTAGCTGTAGCCTTAGATCTGGTCATGACTTTCTCTTGAACATTTCCAATGATTTGATATTGAGGATGATCTTTGAGGAATTTAAATGTGGTAGTTGGAGAGTCAGGTTCTGTATCTGAGTGATGTTGAGAACCTCGAGGTGAACTTATCTCCTCAGTCTCAACAGCAGCATTGTCAACAAACTGATTAGCACTAAGATTCTCAGTCTGAGTGACTTCAGCTCCAAAAGGATTGACGAACTCATCATCTTTCTCAGCTTGAGAATCCTTTGAAGCTGGTGATGATTTCATTTATGAACACACATCATCATCACTATCATCTCCTATGACATACATAGGATTTGACATGTTGATTTCCCTTGGCCTTTCAAGCTCACTCAGACTAACGGAGTCAGCTTGACTTTTCTTAGCTTTATCAATACTGTCTTCATCAAATGAAACATGAATTGATTCTTCAATAGCCTTTCTCCTAGAGTTATATACTCTGTATGATTTGGAGATTGAGGAATAACCATAAATATTCCAGGATCAGCTTTGGGTTCCAACTTATGGAGCTGATCTCTTTGATTCAGCACATAGCATTTTGAACCAAAGATATGGAAATAACCTATATTGGGCTTTCTAGACTTATACATTTCATATGAAGTCTTTCCATGTCTTTTGACAATGATTGACATATTCTGAGTATAGCAGGCTGTACTAACAGCTTCATCCCAGAAATAGAGTTTCAATCCTGCCTCACATAGCATTGTCCTTGCAGCCTCAATTAAGGTTCTATTTCTCCTTTCAGCAACTCCATTTTGTTGTGGAGTTCTGACAGATGAGAAATTTTGTAATATTCCTTTTTGTTCACAGAAACTTTCAAGGGTTGAGTTCCTGAACTCAGTTCCATGATCACTTCTTAGTTGCTTTACTGACAAACCTTTCTGCAACTCTTCCCTTTTGATGAAACTTATTCTCTCCAGGGAAGCCTCACTTTTGGCTTTTAGGAATATTACCCAGGTGAATCGTGAGAACTCATCTACTATCACCAGAGTGTACTTCTTGCCACTTAGGCTTGGAGTACTTATGGGTCCAAACAGATCCATATGCAACATATGCAATGGGTCTGTTAATGAAAAATTTTGCTTTGATTTAAAGGACCCTTTAGGGTGTTTCCCTTGTTCACAAGCTGAGCACAATTTGTCATTGACAAATGTGATTTTTGGTAATCCAGAGAGTAACTTTTTATTGGACAGCATATTTATATTTTTAAAGTTCAAATGAGACAAACGTTTATGCCATAACCAACTCAGCTTAGGAACAGAATTGGAATACAAGCAGGTTTCATTTTTGGGATCAGCAGAATTAAGATCAAGTAGATACACATCTCTTTCTCTTTTAGCTATTAATACAACATTGTCCTCATCACACTATTGAATGATACTAATCAGGTTGTGTTTGAGGCCTTTGACATATGCAACTCTCTGGAAAGTGACTTTACCAGCTTGAATCTTCCCATAGCCTTTGGTTCTTCCATGGGAGTTGTCACCAAATGTTACTTTAGGACCTTCATCTTCCTGGAAATCACTGAGAAGTCCTTTCCATCCGGTCATGTGCCTTGAACATCCACTATTCAAGTACCATTTACTTGAACCATGCACATGATATAAAAACTAAACACATTAGTTTTGCTTGGGAACCCACTTCTTGGTGGGTTCAGATGAGGAGCACTTAGCAGCTTCATCTTGTTGAACTGACTGCTCAGCTTGAGCAGAAACTGAATCCTGTGTAGGTTGATCAGTTTGTTCTTGCTCAGGCCTTGAGATTTCAGCATCACAGTCCTTAGCCTCAAGACCTCTACTTCTGCATTTGTAGCATCTCCTTCTTCCAATGATGACAGGAGGTAGAGTATCTAACAATCCTTGTGAGAATTTACTTTCAGTTTTAGGATTGTATGTGGTGGATAACTTCTCAACTTTCTTTGCAAGCTGATTCACCTGGTGATCACTGACTTTGGACTTGCCTTTGTCAGGTCTCTGTTTGTTATCTTGAGAAGATTGACTAACAACCTTCTTCTGCATGACTTTGGACTTACCTTTGTCATGCTTACTAGACTCACCAGTTTCAACAGGTTTGGACTTACCATTGTTGATCTTCTTGGACTTACCAAGATCAACAACTTTGGACTTGCCTTTGTCAGGTCTCTGTTTGTTATCTTGAGAAGATTGACTAACAACCTTCTTCTGCATGACTTTGGACTTACCTTTGTCATGCTTACTAGACTCACCAGTTTCAACAGGTTTGGACTTACCATTGTTGATCTTCTTGGACTTACCAAGATCAACAACTTTGGACTTACCATTGTTGTGATTTGACCTCTGACTAACAGTGTGTTGGAGTTGTTAGAATATGCCCACCGATGCAAGTATACCATTTGGAATCACTACCGATGATGTATGGGCCTATTGGGTCATACACCGGGGTCAAATCTGACAGCAACTTAAGTAAAGGGATCAAAAATGGCAAAAGAGAAAAGTTGACTTCGCAGGCCACGTTAGCGCCGCTAACTATTAGGAGTTAGCGCCGCTAAGTCCTATAGGATAGCGCCGCTACGGCTGCATGGGCTTTATGTCAAGTCAACTGACTAGCCGCGTTAGCGCCGCTAACCCTTTAGAGTTAGCGCCGCTAAGTATGGGTTAGCGCCGCTAAGTCCAAACGGCATCTTTTTGTCATATCACCTCAAAAGTGAACCAATGCATGGGAGTTATGTAATCATCGATCTTGGCCGGCTTGGGAAGGTTAAGTGGCGTCCTAATCTTTATAAAAGGGCTGCTTAACCCTCTCTTACTCTCTCTTGGCTAGAATTACATATACACACACTTTGGTTTATTTTCTCTCAAGTGCTACAAAGACTTGGAGAGTTCTAAAAGGGTTCTAGTTCCAGAAGTTGATCCAAGTTCGTGGTTGTTGTTCTCTCATCGGTTTTCTACTGTGAAGAATCGAAGGGAGCTTCCTAGCTAAAGAGATTTGGCGTGTTGCCGGGGTATCCATCCGATAGTCGATTCGTTCAAGTCACAAGGAACAAAATCAACCACTTCATCAAATTTTGCTGGAGCTAAGGAGCTGGTATAATCTCCTTTACCCTCAGTTTTGTTGCATTTCATTTCATAGAGATTGGTCCATTATTGGGGTTTTCGTTTTATGCTTTATGTGCTTGTACTTTGGGCCTTTTATGTTGTACCTTTGCTTCCGCTGCGTGCCCTGAGAACTCCAACAGTGGTATCAGAGCCACCTCTATGATTGTTATGCACTTGGTGGCTTTGAAAACCCGAAATCGAAATTGTTTGTTTTCAGTCGAACAGGGTTAGCGGCGCTAACTTTGAGTTAGCGGCGCTAACTAGTTTTAGATAGCGGCGCTATCGTCGCTGGTCAGTTTTTGTTCATGTTTAAAAAAAACAGTTTTTTGGTCTCGGGTTTTTAGCCATGTTTTGAGCTTCTGGAAATTTTAATCTTGTTACTTTGATGTTTAAATTCCAGTAGCATGTATGTATGTTTGGTTGTATGTGAAAATGTTAGTTGGTAACCTTGCCTAGACCCTTTGGTTGTTTTGTGTGTTTGGATGCAAATTTGGTTGTATTATTATTCTTATTAATTTGTAATAATAATGTGGCTTGCATGCCATTTCATTCATCCATGTAATTGTAGTAGATAAATAGGTATTTTATGGCTTGTATGCCATTTTATTCTATTGTATGTATTTTATGATGGATGATGAACACACAAGAAGGGTCAAAGGAGATGGAGCTAGGAGCCCATGAAGCCCACGATGGAGTCCAATGGAGATGGCGGGATTAGTGGGAGCTCGCATCGAAGATTTTGTCCCTAGAATTGACCAAGTTCTTCCCGTTCGGCTCATGGGAAGAACGCATAGGTTTTTATGGCAAGGGTTACCAATTTTAATATTTTATGCGTGTGATTTGATTTTGTATGCATGGATTGTGTAGGATTCGCATGCTAGATAATTTTTCGAAAATTAACAAAATCAAAAGAGATTTGATAAAAATGGTTTACAACTCTCTCGCGCGCTCACATACAAGATTAACCCACCTAGTGAAAATAGGCTTTTGTCACTTGCATGTTAATCTAAAACCAAACCGGAAACAAAAGCCCGTCTTTCCACGAAACGTAAATAATGCACCATCCGTAAGATGATACCACCCGAATCTAGTCTTATGGGTTTTGGTTGTCGAGCTTAGCACGAGCCAACTCCCATAAAACTGTGTGGAAGGTGAGTGTGGAAATTCACAATTTTGGTTGTCGAGCTTAGCACGAGCCAACTTTGGTGAATTTGTCACCGTATGTCTTGACGGACAATTTGCAATTTTGGATTTGAAATCTTGGTTAGTTGTCGAGCTTAGCACGAGCTAACAAAAATTTCAAGATTCAAAATTGGTGCAAGAAGGGATCAAACATGCCAAACGACCATTGGATGTCGTAGGATCCCGCAAGGCGCTAAGGATTGCAATAGAGATTGCAATTGGCAAAATGGTTGCCGACCTAAATAATTTTATCATGTGATCCGCGGTAACCCCGTCACATGGTGGGATGAAATACGGTTCTTAGCCTTGTTAAAGTTAATTCTTTATGGGTAAATTAATTTAACAAGATAATACATATCTATAACAAACTAATTTAAGTCTACTTTGCAATTTTAGATGGCATCAACAAGCGCAAACACCACCACCACCAACGTTTCTCTTAGAGTTTTCCTTGAAAAGGAGAAGCTCGATGGGAGCAACTTCATGGATTGGTATAGGCAACTCAAACTTGTCCTACGCTATGAAGGGAAGATGCACACCATAGAGGAACCCTTACCCGAGGCACCTCCAAGCGGTGCAACTAGGGCAATCCGAGAGGCATATGAAAAACGCCTCAAGGAGACTGAGGAGATTACATGCCTCATGCTGAGCACCATGAGTACCGATTTGCAAAAGCAAATGGACCACTTAAGTGCTCACGACTTGATCGTGCAGCTGCGGGATATGTTCCAGCAACAAGCGAGGCAAGAGAGGTATGAATGCTTCAAGTCGGCCCTCGCTTGCAAGCTTCAAGATGGAGGGAACGTGAGTGCTCATGTTTTGCGTATGAAAGCAAACATTGAGCGGATGGAGAAGCTAGGATTTACCATCGGGAGGGAGATGGCGGTCGATTTGATCCTCCAATCCCTGCCCAGTGCATATGACCAATTCACTATGAGTTATCATATGCATAGCATGGATAAATCCTTGATGGAGCTGCATGGTATGTTCAAGACTGCCGAAGCGAGCATGACCAAGAGCAAGCCATCCTCCTCCTCTACTCCCGTTCTTGCCATCCGGGAAGGCCGCATAACCAAAAGGAAGGCCGCCCCTTCCAAGAAAAGGAAGGGTAAGGGAAAGGTTGGTGCAACCAAGCCTGCCCCGGCCTCCGAGGGTAAGGGTAAGGGGAAGACTCCCCAAGCCAAGACTCCGGAGGATGCGGAGTGCTTCTTTTATGGGGGCAAGGGCCACTACCGCCGAAGCTGCCCCAAGTACTTGGAGGGACTCAATAAGCTCAAGGCAATGAGCATATCGGGCCCGGAAACTTCAGGTACGTTCATGATAGAACTTCACCATACTTCTACTTCTAGAGGCTGGGTTTTAGATACTGGCTGTGGCACTCACATATGTAATATGGTGCAGGTGCTAAGGGCAAGTAGGAGCTTGGAGAAGGGAGAACTAGATCTTGTGATGGGAAACTCCGAGATTGTCCCGGTGGAAGCTCAAGGAAGTGTGGAGCTTTCATTCAAGACTAGTTATTCTATTTTATTGAAAAATGTCTGCTATTCGCCCTATGTGGCTAGAAACATTATATCACTTCATGCATTGTATGACGATGGTTACAAATTTTATTTTGATGATGATACTATTATATGCTTTAAAGATAACATTGTTTATTTTAAAGCTTTACCATGTCATGGCATTTATGAAGCAACTGCATACATTAGTTCAACAAAATCTATCATGAACATTGATTCGAGTTCCAAAGATGGTTTGGACAAGTATTCCTTATGGCATGGTCGTCTTGGCCACATAAACAAGACTCGCATCACCAAGCTTCAAGCGAATGGAATCTTGGAGTCATTTGACCAAGGGTCAAATGATGTATGTGATTCTTGTTTACTAGGCAAGATGACAAAGGCACCCTTCACGGGGACAAATGAGAGAGGTAAAGACCTCTTGGACATCATCCATACGGATGTATGTGGGCCTTTCAAACACGTTACAAGGAATAACACAAGATACTTCGTAACCTTTATAGATGACTATAGTAGGTATGGATATGTCTATCTTGTCAAGCACAAGAATGAAACCTTTGAGGTGTTCAAGACATTCCAAAACGAAGTAGAGAATCAATTGGGCAAAACAATAAAGATACTCCGGTCTGATAGAGGTGGAGAGTATTTAAGTACCGAGTTTATCGATTATCTTAAGAATTGTGGAATTATTTCGCAATTAACACCTCCAAGGACTCCACAATTGAATGGAGTCGCTGAGAGGAGGAACCGGACTTTACTAGATATGGTAAGGTCCATGATGAGTCGAACTGAGGTACCTATTAGTTTCTGGGGATATGCCCTAGAAACGGCGGTAAGGATCCTTAACCTTGCACCAACCAAGAAAGTATCGAAAACACCTTATGAAATGTGGCATAATAAGAAGCCGACACTTTCATATCTACGAGTTTGGGGTTGTCAAGCTTACGTGAGACGTGAGACTGAGGACAAACTTGAACCTCGATCGGAAAGGTGTTACTTTATCGGATATCCTTCTGCCGGTGTTGGATATATTTTTTATAAACCTTCTGAGAACAAAGTTTTTGTTGCTCGAAGGGCATTCTTCTTAGAAAGAGAATTGCTATCCAAACAAAGAGGCAACAAGGAAATCGATCTTGAGGAAGTTCAAGGATCAACCGATAAAGAACTTGAGGTTGGCACTAGCTCTCAACCTAGGACGGTTGAAACTGAGCAAGAAAATGCTGCAATACCTGACACTACTTCATCTCTTACTCCAAGGCATTCCAGTAGAACTCGTTTCGAGCCAGAGAGATATGGTTTCTACATATCTGAGGGCAGCGAGTTAGTAGTGGACTCTGATGAGCCCTCTAACTATAAGGAAGCCATGGCGGGCCCTGAGTCTGCACATTGGAAGGAAGCGATGGAAAGTGAGATGCAATCCATGTCGGATAACCAAGTTTGGGAACTGGTTGATCCTACACCCGGGGTTAGACCCGTAGGGTGTAAATGAGTCTTCAAGAAGAAGACCGGCATGGATGGAACCTTGGATACTTTCAAAGCTCGACTTGTGGCAAAGGGTTTCACTCAAACACCCGGTGTTGATTATGATGAAACCTTCTCCCCAGTGGCTATGTTGAAATCAATCCGGATACTTCTGGCCATTGCCGCATTTTATGACTATGAAATATGGCAAATGGATGTTAAAACCGCCTTCCTTAACGGGAAGCTTTCCGAAGAGGTGTATATGACACAACCTGATGGTTTTGAACATCCAGAATATCCGGACAAGGTTTGTAAGCTAAAGAAGTCCATTTATGGACTTAAGCAAGCATCTCGCAGTTGGAATCTGTGCTTTGATGAGAAAATCAAGGAATTTGGATTTTCGAAAAAGCAAAGATGAACCATGTGTATATGTCAGGGCTAGTGGGAGCACTATTGTCTTCTTAGTCCTATATGTGGATGACATATTACTCATTGGAAACCATGTTCCGAGCCTTAAGAGTGTAAAAGCTTGGCTCGGGAATTGTTTCTCAATGAAGGTCTTAGGCGATGCGAGCTATATTCTGGGAATCAAGATCTATAGAGATAGATCTAGAAAGCTACTTGGGCTTTCTCAAAGTGCATACATAGATAAGGTCGTGAGACGCTTTAAAATGGAGGAATCCAAGAAAGGAAACCTCCCTATGGCGCAAGGCTTGATGTTGAGCAAGACTCAATGTCCTACCTCCCAAGAGGAGATAGAAGTAATGAAGCGAGTACCATATGCTTCGGCTGTGGGATCGATCATGTACGCCATGTTATGCACTCGTCCTGATGTGTCATGTGCTTTGAGCATGACTAGTAGATATCAGGCTAATCCCGGGGAACCTCATTGGAAAGCTGTAAAGAACATTCTTAAGTACCTTAGACGTACAAAAGAAATGTTCTTGGTATATGGTGGGGAAGAAGAGCTAAGAGTAAAGGGTTACTCGGACGCTAGTTTCCAAACGGATAGGGATGACTGCCGATCTCAATCGGGGTTTGTATTCCTTTTAAATGGTGGTGCTGTGAGCTGGAGGAGCTCCAAGCAAGACACGGTGGCTGATTCGACTACTGAGTCGGAATACATTGCGGCAAGTGAAGCTGCAAAAGAGGCCGTGTGGATGAAGAAATTCATCCATGATCTACAAGTAGTTCCAAGCATCACTGACCCTATTGAGATATTTTGTGACAATGAGGGTGCAGTGGCCTTGGCGAAGGAACCAAGAGCTCACAAGAGAACAAGACACATTTTGCGCAAATACCACTTCATACGAGAAGTAGTTGAGAGTGGTGAAATCGTCATAAGCAGAGTAGCAACGGATGAGAACCTTGCGGATCCGTTCACGAAACCATTATCGCAAGCAGCTCATGATTCTCACACTAATGCTATAGGTGTAAGATTTGCTAGCGACTTGGTTTAAGTTTGTATATTTAGTTTGTTTGATATGTAAACTTTATTTTATATTTTGGGAACGATATAGACAGTATTGTAACTTATGCTTGTTTCGATATATAATAGAGATTATATATGCGTATGATACGGTTACATTCATAAGACTCTACTGTGTTCCATCTTAGCATGTTTAATCACTTCCGGAAATATTTTATATTTCAAACTTTCCACGGTCGGTCAATCTTGTGGAAGGAAGATTGAAACAAGACCGAGATAAGCATGTGACCTTGAATTCAAGATGGTCGAATTAAGGAGCAATGCCTATCTATACTTGAAAAGAGTTTCAAGTGATTGGAAGACCCGTACCCAAGTATACTCCATGGATTATAGTCACGAGTAACTTGGGATGATAATATCTTACGTCCTTAGACCTGAACCGCTATATCATATTTCTTTCTTACTTTAGTCTTTTTCAAAAGCAGTTCGTAACTGGCTGTGATAAAGGAAACGACTAAGTTAAGGGGTATGGTTTAGGGTTATGCAGTCAAAAGGGATTTGTTCCTCTGATAAGAGAGATATCATTGGGCCCCTCGATGATTGGGAGCTGACACCAAAATTTTGCATGGCCATGCGCAAGGAATATTGATTTAGAATCAGATATGTCCTTAACTTTTGGTCACCACCAATCAAGATCGAGAAACACAATCGTGGACGATCTGGAGATTGACACTCAATCCATGTCTCGTGTTCACATTGATATCGTGAACAAAAGGATGTTTAAGATCACTTATCAATAGGACCTTTCTTTGTGAACAGGTTTCATTCGTATAACGAAACCCATACTGACTTGGGGGCAATGATGCTTTTGCTAGAGGCCGCTCATTGTCTGTGGTTTATTAGAAATGGTACATCGTGTGCAAGTGGGAGTTTGTTAGAATATGCCCACCGATGCAAGTATACCATTTGGAATCACTACCGATGATGTATGGGCCTATTGGGTCATACACCGGGGTCAAATCTGACAGCAACTTAAGTAAAGGGATCAAAAATGGCAAAAGAGAAAAGTTGACTTCGCAGGCCACGTTAGCGCCGCTAACTATTAGGAGTTAGCGCCGCTAAGTCCTATAGGATAGCGCCGCTACGGCTGCATGGGCTTTATGTCAAGTCAACTGACTAGCCGCGTTAGCGCCGCTAACCCTTTAGAGTTAGCGCCGCTAAGTATGGGTTAGCGCCGCTAAGTCCAAACGGCATCTTTTTGTCATATCACCTCAAAAGTGAACCAATGCATGGGAGTTATGTAATCATCGATCTTGGCCGGCTTGGGAAGGTTAAGTGGCGTCCTAATCTTTATAAAAGGGCTGCTTAACCCTCTCTTACTCTCTCTTGGCTAGAATTACATATACACACACTTTGGTTTATTTTCTCTCAAGTGCTACAAAGACTTGGAGAGTTCTAAAAGGGTTCTAGTTCCAGAAGTTGATCCAAGTTCGTGGTTGCTGTTCTCTCATCGGTTTTCTACTGTGAAGAATCGAAGGGAGCTTCCTAGCTAAAGAGATTTGGCGTGTTGCCGGGGTATCCATCCGATAGTCGATTCGTTCAAGTCACAAGGAACAAAATCAACCACTTCATCAAATTTTGCTGGAGCTAAGGAGCTGGTATAATCTCCTTTACCCTCAGTTTTGTTGCATTTCATTTCATAGAGATTGGTCCATTATTGGGGTTTTCGTTTTATGCTTTATGTGCTTGTACTTTGGGCCTTTTATGTTGTACCTTTGCTTCCGTTGCGTGCCCTGAGAACCCCAACAGGAGTATGCCCGCTGACACACGTATGCCATTTAGATCACTACCGATAATGTATGGGCCTATTGGGTCACACACCGGGGAACTATCTCAACAGCCTAAAAGATGGAGGGACCAATGGTGTCAAAATGGAAAGATTGATGTGCTGGCAAATAACGCGACGCGGAGAACTTAAGGATACGCGACGCGGAGATTCCGCGGCGCGGAACCTTACGGGCACGCGGCGCGAAATTTTGTCAGACTGCATGCAATGATTAGATTCTCCACCTCCACTCTTGCCCAATGCATGTGGCTTTCTTCTGGAGAACTGTTGGCCAGCCTTGGGAGAGGAAATGGCATCTCTGGATTTATAAAAGGACCCCACTTGCCATTCAATCTATCCTTTTGCAAAATCTCACAATACACTTAATTTAAAGATGCTTTAAGAGTGTTCTTGTGGGTGCTACCATGAGATCCTAGTTTCTGGAAATTGTGGGCTGTTCTCAAAGGATTTCAAGGCTTTGAAGATCCATTGAGCTTGCTAGTACAAGGAGGTGGTTGAAAACCCGGGGTGGAATTCAATAGAAAAAGTCTTCTTTAGCTTTAAAGTCATCATCTCTTCATCCATCTTTTTCTGGAGCTTAGGAGCAGGGTATAATCTCTCTTCCTTCTGTTTTTCATGTTGCTCAAGTTAGCTATAGAGTTTGGTCCATGGTTTAGGGTTGTATGCTTTGTTATCTTGTACTCTTTGCTTTATATGTTGTACTTTGTTGCTTCCGCTGTGTACATAGAACCCCAACAGTGGTATCAGAGCCACCTCTATACTACTTTTGCACATGGTGGCCTGAAAAACCCGAAAATAATGTTTAGTGTTTTCTGTTCGTCAATTTCCGCGGCGCGGAACTCATGAGGTTACGCGGCGCGGAATATCGCTGTACAGATTCTGTTTTAAAATTTGTTTTTAAATAAAAATTATTTTTGGGTTTTTGGCACTGGATTTTGGTTTCTGGAATTTTTGTCCAGAAATTAAAATTTAGTTATGAAGTTGCCTTGTATAATGGTTAGTGTATTTATATGTGGATTATTATTTTGGCATGAAAATAAAGAATTGCATATACTTACATAATATATTTATGAATATGTTTCATCAAAAATGGTTTGGTGTTACTAATGCATAAGTACATGGGATTTTTAGTGCCTTGAGTGTTTTTGTAAAAATCTTAACCATTATACATAAGTTTACATGGTTTTGTGTGGCACACCATGTTGTTGATGTTGATCTTGTTGTTGTTGTTCACTAGTGAACCTGTTTTGTTGGTAACCCTAGAAAAATGCCCTAGACCTTGTGGATGTTTGGTTATATGTTGTATTATTCATTCATTTGGTGACTTTATGTCACAATGGTTTGTAATAATAATTTATTTATTTATTTATTTGGTATGTAAATGTTTTGTGGCTTGCATGCCATTTAAATATTCCATATTATGTAATTGTACTAGAAAATAGGATTTGTGGCTTGCATGCCATTTATTTAATTTTCTATGTAATTGTAATATGGAGCAACCATCGGGACGCCATGGAGTGACGTCTTGGCGAACACGAAATCCGAAAGGCCCAATGGAGGTGGCGGGTTTAGTGGGAGCACATCTAAGTCAAGGAGTTTTTGTCCTTAGATGACTTGTTTTTCCCGTAGTGGCTCACGGGAAAAACGCATAGGTTTTAGGGGCATGGTTACCAACCTTATGTATGCGTGTGATGGTTTTATTATATATTGTTTATGCATGAGTTATACTATTGCATGCTAGACAATTTTTGATAAATAATAAAACCCAAGAGTTTTAAAAATGGTTTAACAACTCTCGCGTGCACACTTGATTAACAAACGGATTTAAAATTGGTTTAGTATCCGATTAGTGAAAACGTTTGGTTTTTGTCACTTTTTGTTAATCAAACTTTAAATGGTTTTTTAACCGGAAAACTAAATCCCGTTTTCTAAATGTAAATCGCACACCACCCATAAGATGATACCGCCCAAATCTAGTCGTGTAAGGGTTGTTCGTCGAGCTCTAGCCGAGATTGCCTTTGCATGAGCTGTGTGGAAGGCGCGTGTGGCAACTCGCAAGGTCGATTGTCGAGCTCTAGCCGAGTCGACCATTGGACTAGAGTACCACCGTGTATCTTAATGGTTGATTTACAATTTCAAGTTAATTGTTCATATGGTCGTCGAGCTCTAGCCGAGGTCATGTAAAATATTAATTTGGGATTGGTGTGGAGGGATCAAACATGCCAAACTTGGCACAATGGTTGTCAAGTAGGATCCTGCAAGGAACTAAGAGTTGCAATAATGGATTGCAATCGGTCAATGGTTGCCGGCCTAAATAACTTTGCCACGTGATCCGCCGAAAACCCGTCACGGTGCAAGGTGAAATAAGGTTCTTGGCCCTTGTTAAAATAGTTGTTTTTTATTAAACATTTGGGGTAATTATTTTAACGAGGATTTCAATCAAACTAACCAAATCTACTTTGCTTATTATAGATGGCATCAACTAGCACCAACCATACCACGTCAAACATATCCTTAAGATTGTTTCTCGAGAAGGATAAGCTCGATGGGACCAATTTTATGGATTGGTCACGGCAACTACGGATTGTCCTCCGTCATGAGGACAAGTTGGCCACCATTGAGGAACCCATCCCCGAGGTCCCTGCATCCAACGCGAGTAGGGTCGTTAGAGAGGCTTATGAGAAACGCCTCAAAGACATCACCGAGGTTACTTGCCTCATGCTTAGCACTATGAGCTCCGACTTGCAAAAGTCGATGGAGCACTTGAGTGCTTATGACATGATGCGCGAGTTGTCGGACATGTTCCAACAACAAGCCAAGCAAGAACGGTATGGTTGTCTCAACGACCTTCTCGGTTGCCGGTTGCATAAGGGCAGGAACGTGTCCCACCACGTTCTAAAGGTGAAAGCGTTGGTGGAACGCCTCGAGAGGTTGGTATTTGCCATATCGAGAGAGATGGCGGTAGACTTGATTCTACAGTCTCTCCCACCGTCATATGATCAATTTGTTGTGAGTTATCATATGCACGGGATGGACAAATCCCTCATGGAATTGCATGGTATGCTGCGGACCGCTGAGTCCAACATGACCAAGCAAAAGCCATCTACCTCCGTTCCCATCTTGGCCATCAAGGAGGGTGAGTCCAAGAAGAGGAAGAAACCGGCCTCTACCCCGAAAGGGAAAGGCAAGGGTAAGGTTGGGGCTCCCAAGCCGAACCCTGCCCCAGAGCCGAAGCCGAAGAGACTTATCCCTCAAGCTAAGACTCAGGAGGAGGCGATTTGCTTCTTCTGCGGGGTTAAGGGACACATGCGCCGGAGCTTCCCTAAGTACCTAGAAGGCCTGAAGAAGCTACGAGCTTCGGGAGCGGGCGCTTCTACTTCAGGTACATTTGTGATTGAACTCCATCATACTTCTACATCTAATGGCTGGGGTTTAGATACCGGCTGTGGCACTCACATTTGTAATATGGTGCAGGTGCTAAAGGGAAGTAGAAGGCTGAGAGATGGGGAGCTGGAGCTAACAATGGGAAACAAAGAGGTTGTCCCGGTGTTAGATAAAGGAAGTGTGGAGCTTACTTTCAAGACCGGCTTATCTATTATTTTGAAAGATGTATGCTATTCGCCGCTTGTGGCAAGAAACATTTTATCATTTTATGCTTTGTATGACGATGGATAGTTGTTTAAATTTGAAAATGGTTATATCTTATTCTTTAAAAATGATGTTTGTTATTTTAAAGCTTATCCATGTCGTGGTATATACGAAGCCGATGCATACATAGAAAATAATAGAGCAATCATGAACATTGATTCTGGATCCAAAAATTGTTTGGATAAGTTTTCCTTATGGCATAATCGTCTTGGCCATATAAACAAGAAACGCATCACCAAGCTCCAATCGGATGGGATCTTGGAATCCTTTGACCTCGGGTCAAATGAAGTATGCGAATCCTGTTTATTAAGCAAGATGACTAAGTCACCCTTTACCGGTGTGGGTGAAAGGGCTAAATGCTTATTGGAAATAGTGCATACGGATGTATGTGGTCCGTTCAAGCATGTTACAAGGAACAACTCAAGATACTTCGTTACGTTTACTGATGATTTCAGCAGATATGGACATGTCTACTTGATTAGGCAAAAGTCTGAGGCCTTTGAGGTCTTTAAGACATTCCAAAACGAAGTCCAGAATCAATTGGGCAAGACTATCAAAGTACTATGCTCCGATAGGGGAGGCGAGTACTTGAGCTCGGAGTTCCGTGACCATCTTGTTAGTTGTGGGATTATTTCGTAACTAACTCATCCTAGGACGCCACAATGGAATGGTGTCGCCGAGCGGAGGAATCGGACATTGCTGGACATGGTCCGGTCGATGATGAGTCGCACGGAAGTACCCATAAGCTTTTGGGGGTACTCTCTCGAGTCGGCGGTGAGGATCCTTAACCTCATACCGACAAAGAAGGTCCAAAAGACACCTTATGAGATGTGTCATGGAGTTGCTCCAAAGATCGCATATCTCAAGGTTTGGGGATGTCCTGCCTTCGTAAGACGAGAGGTAGAGGACAAACTTGAACCAAGGTCTGAAAGGTGTTACTTCATTGGGTATCCAACCGGAGGCATGAGATATACATTCTACAAACCTTCCGAAAACAAAGTGTTTATCGCGAGAAGGGTTGTGTTCCTTGAAAGGGAACTTATATCCATGCAATCGGGTAAGAGGATTGATCTTGAAGAGATTCAAGAACCCAATGGGGAAGGGACAAGTGTCGGCACTAGCAATCAACCCGAAGTGGTTGAAACCGAGCAAGAGGATGAGTCGGTACCTGACAACACTCTATTAATTCCTCGTAGGTCCGGTAGACCAGGTCAAGAGCCAGAGAGATATGGGTTTCTCATATCTGAGGGAAATGACTTATTGGTGGATCATGATGAACCGACCAACTACCGGGAAGCCGTAGCAGGCACTGAGTCTGCTAGGTGGAGGGAAGCAATGGAGAGTGAGATGCAATCCATGTCGGATAACCAAGTATGGGAATTGGTTGATCTTACACCCGGGTGTAAGACAGTGGGATGTAAATGGGTCTTCAAGAAGAAGACCGGCATGGATGGATCTGTAGATACCTTCAAAGCCCGACTGGTGGCTAAGGGTTTCACGCAAACTCATGGGATTGACTATGAGGAAACCTTTTCACCAGTGGCCATGTTGAAGTCTATCCGAATACTCATGGCCATAGCTGCGTTTTATGATTACGAAATATGGCATATAGATGTAAAAACCGCCTTCCTTAACGGGAAGCTAAGAGAAGAGGTGTTTATGACACAACCCGAGGGTTTTGTACATCCTGAGTATCCTGATAGAGTCTGCAAGTTAAAGAAGTCTATTTATGGACTTAAACAAGCATCTCGTAGCTGGAACCTGTGCTTTGATGAGAAAATCAAAGATTTTGGATTTTCGAAAAGCAATGATGAACCATGCGTATATGTTAGGGCTAGTGAGAGCGCTGTAGTATTCCTTGTCCTATATGTAGATGATATTCTTCTTATTGGAAACGACATCCCAACCTTGAAAGAGGTTAAGACTTTTCTTGGGAGTTGTTTTTCTATGAAGGACTTGGGAGATGCGGTGTATATCTTGGGCATAAAGATCTATAGAGATAGATCTAAAAGGCTAATAAAGCTTAGCCAAAGTGCATATGTCGACAAGGTCTTGAAGTGATTCAAGATGGAGGACTCTAAGAGGGGTAACACCCCTATGTTGCATGGAGTGACTTTGAGCAAGTCTCAATGTCCTAGTTCCAAAGAGGAACTTGACGTAATGAAGAGGGTTCCATATGCTTCGGCAGTGGGATCAATCATGTCGCCATGCTATGCACTCGACCTGATGTATCGTGTTCCTTGAGCATGACGAGTAGATATCAGGCTAATCCCGGGCAAGCCCATTGGGCTGCAGTCAAGAACATTCTCAAGTATCTTCGGAGGACAAAGGAGATGTTCTTAGTGTATGGTGGTAAGGAAGAGCTGAGAGTACATGGTTACTCTGACGCGAGCTTCCAAACTGATAAGGACGATTGCCGATCACAATCGGGGTTCGTGTTCCTTCCCAATGGTGGTGCTATAAGTTGGAGGAGCTCCAAGCAAGACACCGTAGCTGATTCAACTACCGAGTCGGAGTACATTGCGGCTAGTGAAGCAGCTAAAGAGGCGGTATGGATGAGGAAGTTCATCCAAGACCTTAGAGTGGTTCCTAGCATATCCGACCCTATTGAGATCTTTTGTGACAATGAGGGTGAGGTGGCTTTAGCTAAGGAACTAAGGGCTCATAAGCAGACGAGGCACATTCCTCGCAAATACCACTTTATCAGAGATGTTATTGAGAGTGGTGATATTGCCATCAGCAGAGTAGCATCGGAGGGCAATTTGGCTGATCCGTTCACTAAACCGTTGTCACAAGCTGTACATGATTCTCACACTAGAGATATAGGTGTTAGATTCGTAAGTGACTTGGTTTGAGTATAATGTTTGGTTTATGTTTGATTTGTATTTGTACTTTGGGAACGCTAAGCAGTATTGTATTTCATTCTATATTGATTATTAAATGTGATTTAATGAAACATGAGGGCGAATATTTTATGAATCCTTACTGTGTTCCATCTTAGCATCTTTAATACTTCCCAGAATGCTTTTTCATTCTAAATGTCCACAGTCGGTCATTCTTCATGGGGAGGAAGTTTGAGATAAGACTGAGGGAAGTGGTTAGTCGCTATCTAATAATGGGTTAGATAAAAGAGACGCAACACTTCGCCTGTGCTTGCAATGGCCAAGTGACTGGATGACCCGCACCTGAACTTACTTCATGGTTTCTGTCACGAGTAAGTCAGGATGATAATATCATTTTGTCCTTAGACTGGAGATACATGTGTTCCAAAGCATGGATCTGCTTTGCCTTAATTGCTTTCAAACGCAGTTCGTAACTGGCTGTTATAAAGGGAGCTTTTAGGTAAAGTATGGTGTATGTAGCGGAGCAATGTAGTCGAAGGGATTCGTTCCTCTAGTTTTAGAGAGATATCCTTGGGCCCCTCGATGATTGATCGCTGACGTAAAATGCATGGCCATGCTCAAGGTGCAATGATGTTTGATCAATTGCAACTAGTTTTTGGGTCACCATCAATCGAGATCGAGAAACATAATCGTGAACGATCTGGAGATTGACATTTAACCATGTCTCGTGTTCACACGGATATCGCGAACGAAGGGATAAATGATCACTTATCTATAGGACCATTTCGTAACTGATTCTGGATTTGGTTTTTGACAAAAACCCATACTGACTTGGGGGCGGAGATGCCTTACTAGAGGCCACACTTTGTCTGTGGTTTATGGGTACGGTGTGTCATGTGCAAGTGAGAGTTTGTTGGAGTATGCCCGCTGACACACGTATGCCATTTAGATCACTACCGATAATGTATGGGCCTATTGGGTCACACACCGGGGAACTATCTCGACAGCCTAAAAGATGGAGGGACCAATGGTGTCAAAATGGAAAGATTGATGTGCTGGCAAATAACGCGACGCGGAGAACTTAAGGATACGCGACGTGGAGATTCCGCGGCGCGGAACCTTACGGGCACGCGGCGCGGAATTTTGTCAGACTGCATACAATGATTAGATTCTCCACCTCCACTCTTGCCCAATGCATGTGGCTTTCTTCTGGAGAACTCTTGGCCGGCCTTGGGAGAGGAAATGGCATCTCTGGATATATAAAAGGACCCCACTTGCCATTCAATCTATCCTTTTGCCAAATCTCACAATACACTTAGTTTAAAGAGGCTTTAAGAGTGTTCTTGTGGGTGCTACCAAGAGATCCGAGTTTCTGGAAATTGTGGGCTGTTCTCAAAGGATTTCAAGGCTTTGAAGATCCATTGAGCTTGCTAGTACAAGGAGGTGGTTGAAAACCCGGGGTGGACTTCAATAGAGAAAGTCTTCTTTGGCTTTAAAGTCATCATCTCTTCATCCATCTTTTTCTGGAGCTTAGGAGCAGGGTATAATCTCTCTTCCTTCTGTTTTTCATGTTGCTCAAGTTAGCTATAGAGTTTGGTCCATGGTTTGGGGTTTTATGCTTTGTTATCTTGTACTCTTTGCTTTATATGTTGTACTTTGTTGCTTCTGCTGTGTACATAGAACCCCAACACAGTGGTCTTCCTGTTCTTATAACTTCTCTCCGAGCCAGATAGAGAATTTTGTCTTTTGAAAGGATTTGGATTAAGCCTTTCTATGACTGAAGTTCTTTGAACAGACTGAGTGCCTAATCTGTCCAACACAGACTTACCATGTTGTTTGGATGTTGAGCACTCATTACCATGATCTTTGGCCTTCACAAACATATTGAATTTTAGGTTTAGATCATGTCTTTTCTCTGAGGCGGACTTCTGAGACTTAATCAGTTGTCTATCTTCCTCAGAATCTGTACTTGCTATCTCATCATCAGCTACATAAGCTGCTGTTTGATAGTCACCTCCAAGTACAGCCTTCACCTGTTTAGGTATCTGTTGGTTTATGCATTGTTCAGCAAGCTTTGATGACTTACACCAAGACTCAGTGATCTTTTGAAGTTGATCAGCTTTGTCTTTTGCTTCCTGAAGCTCTTCACTAAGAAGTTTATTAATGTGCCTCTGACATTTAAGGTCACACTGTGCTTTCTTACCAACATCAATGAGAGATTTATTTTCCTTAATCTCGTCTTTAAGTTTAGCTATTTCAGCTTTGAGGTCAGTCTGAGACCTAAGGCTTGTCTTGAAATCATTCAACAAATAATCAAAAGCAATACCTTTCTCCTCATCTGTATAAGAGTAGAAATTACTGACCTTGTACATGGAAGCAGGATCCCAATCACTCAGTTTGCTGTTTTCCTCAGCTTCCTTCATGTCAGCTTCAAAGATTGATTCGGACTGACCATAATCAACCTCATCCAATTCTAGCTCTTCATCTTCTTGAGCCATTAGACATACATTATAATGTGAGGTGGATGATTCTGTATCCCAGGTTTCAGCATATAAACCTTTTCCACTGGGTTTGTCTTCAGGCTTTGATTTCTTGAGCTGAGTGTACTTCTTCTTGTACTTATCAGCTCTATAAGCATTCTTATCAACAACAGATGTTGATTCTACCTTCTTAGATCTGCACTCAGCAGCTATATGTCCCTTTTTCTGACATTTGAAGCACACAGCATTCTTGGGATCAAAGGAACTCTTCCCTTTGCTTCTGTCAGATCTTCCTCTTCCCCTTTGAGCTTTTCTCAAACATCTGGCTAACATGGCCATTTGCTCAGTGATGGTCTGAACATCATCAGTATCACTTGAGTCTGAGTCTAAGTGGTCAGCTTGAGATTCTGACTCAGTCTCAGATTCAACAACCATAGCTTTTGAACCTTGCTTCTTCTTCTGTGAAACTAATGCAACTTCTGTTTTGTCCAAAGATTCTTTTAGTTGTTGTTGAGAAGCTCTTTTGTGTTCTATGATCTGTTCATGATTCAGCAAGAACCCATAGATGGACTATAGGTTATACATGTGTAATTTTATTCCAGCCCTTAGTGCAATGGTTACTTCATTGAACCTTTCTGGTAACACATCCAGAAATTTCAGCACGAGCTCAGCTTCATCTCTCTTTACACCCACACTAAGTAGGTCATTTATCAAGCAGTGAAACCTTGTGAACAAATCTGCCAAGGTTTCATTCTTCTTTGAAAAGAAGTTTTTATACGATCTATTCAAGTGATTCTTCTTTTGCTGCTTGACCAGATATGTGCCATCATAAGTGACACTCAGTGTATCCCAGATATCCTTTGCGGTTTGACACCCAGTCACAGTACGCAGGACTTCATTATTTAGGGAATTCGCTAGAACACTCTTTGCCTTGTCATCTAGATTGAAGAGTTTCCGGTCTTCTTCAGTCCAGGATGCAGTAGGCTTTCTTATTACCTTTTTAGTTTTTCCAGGAGACGTATCACTGACAGTAGAAGGAATTTTGGGAATGATTGGTCCTTTTGTGATGACTTCCGACATACGGTTGTCAATGGACTTTAGGAAGAGCATGGCTCTGAACTTCCACAGAGGATAGTCAGATCCCTCAAATACGGGACATCCTTTTTGCAGACATCTGAGGAAAGTTGGATGGAGTATTTCTTGTTGACATTTCAATCTTTCTCAGAATCTTGAACTATTCAACTGATGAAATCGTTCAGCCTGCTCTGATACCAGTTGTTGGTCCCTTGTATGAGAGAGTAACAACAAGCAACAGTGTGTAGAAGGGGGGGGTTGAATACACTTTCTGCAGAAATTGAACAAATTAAAGAAAAGAGTTACACACAGTAAAACAAACCACAATCAATCAAAGATGATTACAATGCTTTGAATAAGAAGATGATTACAATGACTATCAAGTAAGAAACTCTTGATACATAATCACCTAATATAAATCTCTCAATTCTCTTAAACTTAGATATCTATAATTAACATATAATTATAGATACCGATGACTCTCTAAACAGGATTTTCACAGATTGAATCAACACGTGATTACTTACCAATATCACAACTGATGTGATTAATTCGAACACACGAACTTCTTTGGCAATATGTGATTAAATCTTGATACTGAATCAAGACTCGTAACACATACGATGAGGTGAGGTTTGGATCTGCAACACTTAGTTGTAATCGAATCTAAGTCGTACTGATTCGTACCTCTAAACTTATCAGGAGATAAGTATTTATAATCCTGTTGCTACGGTTCCTAACAAACTAGACTTAGCCTAATTCGCTAACTAACTTTCGCATAAACCGGAATCTTGAATCTTGAATCTTCTTATCTTGAGTCTTCAATCTTCAATCTTGATTCTGGAGTTCTTCTTATCCGCGCCGTAGATATAGAGAGATAAAGATGAATTTAAAGCATATTTAAATTATCTTTAAACTGACTTCATTACTCGGACTGAGTTACTCAGCTTGAAACTCATCAAGCTGAGTTCTTCGAGAACAAATCTGAATTCATACATGAACTAACACGTACATTGATAAACTCATCCTTAGAAGTCTAACTTAGTTGACTAAAACATATTTAGCAACTCTGTCGAGCTCACTCTGCTTTTGAGCTGAGTCACTCAGCTTGAAACACATCAAGCTGATTACTCGATATATACCTTATGTGACATACACAGATTATTAAACATATTAATAAACAAGCTAAGGTATAATATAAATTGATCAACATATGCTCAGCTTATACTCAGTCTGAATCACTCTAAGTGTTCAGTCTGACTAAGCTTCATAATTCTGTTTAAGTTATATGTAGAACTCATCTTACAAACTTAACTTTTTCTCATCAAATTCAAACTGATGAGATCATTTTCCCAACATGCTGTAGATCATAGCGCCCGACACTTTGACATCTTCACAGCCGATTCCTACGCCGCCAGATTATCCGCAGAGGCTCCGTGACTTCACTGATGGAGCCGGGCCTTCACATGGGCAGCCTCCGCATTAGTTTTCATTGTATTTCTATATTAGCTTTGTATTTCAAGGCGTTTCACCTATTTTTGGATGTTTGATTGTCATGTACTTCACGTTGTATCCATGTATGACATCAAAACATTTTTATATATTTCCTGCTTTGGTTGTTATTTATGTGTTTGTTTGTTGTAGCTTTATCATTACTATTACCCCCACCTGTATTTCACTTGTGTATTGAGTTGTATGTTTTGCAAGAATCATACGCGATATATCAGATTGCAGCTCAACTTAAGTGTGGGGAGGTTACCATTACAACACTGTGGAAAAAATTGCTCGCCAATCAGGGAGTTTCTCAAATCCCTTTTTCTCACACTTCATGCTTTACCATTATCAGTACATTGAGGACAATGTACAACTTTAAGTGTGGGGAGGGGATTACTGTTGACATGTCTGCTATGCTTTAACATGTTCTTTTGACAACTTATGCTTGAAATTAAATCTTTTAAGTGAATTTTGGCAGAAATTTTTCGCAAAGTTGTATTTTTTCAGACATGATTAGATCTTCTCGCATGTTAGACATTAAGTAAGTAACGATAAGGATGCTGTCATATTCTTATTGAGTTGATTTGATGCAAGTACTTGAGTTTTGACTACTCTTTGACTTCAATTGCACAATCCACACCAGACACTAGCATTCCTGAGCATTTGAGCCTCGACATTTCATTTCTATATGATTAGCTCATGGAATTGCCCACATATATGTTGATTGTTCCTTTGATTGTAGAACTTGCTCACTATATGCATGTCGAGATCATGAACTAAACTTTTGCAATTAAATGAAAGAAGCACTAGGAAACCCATTTTAGCTTAAACACTTTTCTTTTTAGCCAATTTTTATATGTTATCCCCTAGTTAACCACTTTGAGCCTTAACCTTTCATTTCATCACCCATGTAATTCATGTTTTTGTATTTATTTTATTTTTAAGTTTTCAGAATCAATTATACCCATTTTATGCTGCTTAGTTGTATTCTGTGTTCCTATATCTTCAGTTGTTCATGCACCGATCAGCGGGACATGAAAAGATAATATCCTTGGTCTATCAGTTGCATACAGCTGATCCTAGAAAATTCAAAAAAAAATCATAAAACCCCAAAAATCTATAAAAATTAGAAAAATTAGAAAACCGAAAAATGAGAAATTTAGTTGCTTAACATGCTTTTCCTTGGTTGTTTTTCAGCATGTCATACATTGAATTGAGATTTTTTGTCAGTTTCTTCTAGATGTCAACCATCATTTGGACGTATCTGATTCCATCACTTCTCGGTGAACTGTATTCTCAAAAAAAATAGAGTACTTTCCTAGTTCAATAAAAGCAGCTTACATGGTTTAAAATCTGATTTATGGATTCTATTTTAGCCATTTTTAAGCATCTGCATTCCTACCCGTAACCACAGCCAAGTTACAAACCAACCAAAGTCTTCTTGATAATTGCATATATTTAGGTTAATTGGTGGAGATGTGATATGTGATCAAGCTTATGCTAATCCTTGTTTCAATCGAGCACATTGCACTTATACATGAACCATATATTTCGAGTGCATGAGTGACCACCTGGTGAGATATGAAGTCAAATGTTTGTTGAACTCATTGTATATGTGCTGAATCTGCTTGGCATTATCTAAATACATGATAGCAACCCTTAGTTCTGCGCTTAAAATGATTGTCATGCCTTTGGATCTTTTCTATGACGGAAGCATACTCTTTTGCACTACTTGATGCCAATTGAACTTTTCAGATTTAATTACTACATTAGAGTTTTCTTGAGGACAAGCAAAGCTTAAGTGTGGGGAAGTTTGATATATGTGTTTTTACACATATATTTTGTGCCGAAAAGTCCCATTCTTAACCCCATTCTGAGGTGAATCGCTCGTTTTATGAACTAGTATGCTTTATATTCACCATGCAGGCTTAAAAGAACAAAAACTGAGAAACCTGGACAAAACGCGAGAAAAACCGAAGTAAACCGTCAAAGAGGTGAAAAAAGGGCCTTACGGCCACAAGCCATGTTACTTGCGGCTGCAAACCTTAACCACCAATAATTGGTGCGAATCTTCATTTAATGTAGTGTCAGGTCTCGAGATTTTAATCCGGCAAGAATCTTTTGACTTTTATGGTCCTTGCGGCCGCAAGCAACCCCTTACGGCCGCACGGAATCCTTATGTTGCAGCCTATTTAAACAGCATTCTGCATTCATTTTAAGGAGAGCCAAAAAAGAGAGCCTAGAGAGACAGTTTTGGCAGACGATTTTGGCAGAGCTTCTGCTCGGTTTATCCACATAAAACACCCTACTTCCAGTACCATAAACATTCTAAATCCATACCTCATCCATATCAAAGGTGAAGACCAAAGATTGGAGGCTTGGAACATCAAGAGGAAGGTAGGGAGTTACACAATAGCTTGGTATACTCTTTCCATAATCTGATTTCCATCATGTATTCATGTATTCCAGTTGTTGTTGTGCTTATTGTAATGGATAACTAAGTAATTTCATTTGGGCCAAGATGATTCTTGGCTAGTTATGGCAAAACAATGTTAGTTTGACTTTTATGTTGACTTGATATAATCAAGCTTGTTTCATCCGTAATCACAGTATATTTAATCATGTTTGTGAGTGTAATATGATCCTTTTCATGTGTTTATATGTTTGGAATAGCTTCTGCATGTTAAAATCGCATAAATACACAAGAATGCTTTGTTGACTTTTTGATATATCATGTTAAGTTATTGCTAGAAATAGTATACATGCATGATTATGTTCTAGAAGGCATTTTTGCAACATGTTATGGATCACTCTAGGTCTGTCCATGTTGGTCACTTTGCTCACAATATGGTTTTATGAATATCTTAGCATGTTAGATGAAAGTCTAGGTGCTTTGACTTTGGTTATGGATCAAACAAGCTATTATTTGCATGAAGAATTCATAATCTGTTTTTGGGTATGATAAATACTGAAATGAACTCATATTAATGCTATGTAGATTCTGTCCTAAGAGTCCATAGTGCATACTCACATGTGTTATGCTTGAAATGTGTTAATTCGGCTAGAGATAGTGTATTAACATGATTATATATTTAGAATGCATGTGGCTTAATCTTGAATCCTATTGAGTGGTTTGAGTGTTGTTGTGTTCATGTCTTTAAAATACCCATTTGCATGCTCGATTATCTGTGACGAAAATCTAGGTTGTATGAGTTGTTGGATTTCTTTGTACAAAAATGGGAGAGACTGTCAGAAAATCCTTACAGCCGCAAGCAGACATGCTTGCGGCCGCAAGGCATATTTCTTACAATCTTTGCTTGCGGCCGCAAGTAGTTATACTTGCGATCGCAAGCCCCTCTGTTTCTGTCAGCATGCTGTTTTTGATCGTACGCGCTGTTTTTAACCATTTTGACACCTTTTTGGGTTCTGATAACTACTGGATATATTACATGAAAAGATGTGTGTTTATGTAGTTTGATTTTTATGCAACTGGTTAATTTGTGGCTGATTTATAGTCTTATTTTGTATCAAATGTGAAGACATGGATACAATATGCTTACTTGTCATGTTTGAATGTTTAGATCAGATTCTTGAAAACTCAAGTAATCATTTGTTTCATGATAACATGATTAGTTTAGAAGTAGAATAGTATGCTCCGTGCTTAAATTATATCTATGTCAAGTCTTCATAATTGTTCAACTATTGTAGTTTTTGCCATGATTAGTTAGGATGATTCAATGGCCCGAATGAACCTTTGCCTTATTGCTCCGCCATTCTATATCTTCGTTCCTTTATCTGTAGTTTATTGTTGTGCTTAGTCTAATTTCCTTACTTCCCAAACTATTAATTGATCAAATGCCAATGATGATAAAGTACGAATAGCTCTCAGTCCCTGTGGTTTGACACTCGGTCTTACCTAGCCTATACTACTACTAACCAGGTTATACCTGCCTGAGTCGTGTGTGTAGTGTCCTCTTTGTGATATCGTTTACTTTATAAAATCTAAAACCTGGTGTGACGCGGAAACAGCACACCAGTCCACTTGAACCAACATAGTAATACAAGTAGACGCGGTGAATTGAGACGATGGATCAGTATTAATTCTGTACTATATTCCAAGAGGGTGAATATTGAGAGTACATTATTAATCCCATTACTCTTCACAAATTTTTGTATGTTTTGATAATATCCATGAATAATAGGATTATATTCAAAAATCTTGTCCGTGACTACCTATCTTGGTGGGAACCTCGATTAGGGAGATAATAACGTCATTGTAATCCTTGGTGGAGATTCATAGTGATTGAAGATAGCTACCAGGAGAGTAGGCCAAGGATGTACGGGTATTCACCAACGGTGTGGATATCGGATAGTGACATCATGAAGAATACCGCATGGTTAACGGGTCAAAGGTATTCATCACATAGGTTGTCCTCAAGCCTATGGTATTTGGTTTGGGATGCGTAGACTTCTGGTATTTGGGTCGCACCTAACGTTACGCCATAACTAGGTAGTAATAACGGGCGTATCTGGTATCAGCGGAAAGCGTGTAGCCAAATGCAAGTATGCGAGAGGCATTCCGCACCTCCTCAGGAGAGATGTTTCCGGGGCCCTTGACTGATGTAGACTGTGGAAGTGCATGGACATGCCCAAATGAACTGATATGTTCTTTGTCGTTTTTCACTCTGTCGAAGTCGGATAGTTGAGAAATGGTTCTGAGTGTTTTGAGTTGACTCATTCCATGCTCACACTCACAATCGAAATATCATGATGTAGAGGGAAAAGCCTAAAGTATACCCGATCATAAGACAGGAGGTTCTTATGAAGTTTTGATTATAAAACAGTTAGTTTTATAAGTTATGAAACAATTTGTTTTGTAAGGATTTGATTATCACACTTGGGTATAAGAGTTCTTATGTGCTTGGTTACCCTAAGGACTTGTCTAGAAGCACCTTTAGGCCAGTATCATCAAGGCCATGGGTTGATAGTAAGCACAAGTGGGAGTCTGATAGGATTTGTGTTCATAACCATCGAACCCTGATGATACGCCCAATGTCATGAAACACTCAAGGGTCACACCTGTGAGGGTACGTAATTCAAGAAGGAAAATTTCACGCTGTGGGAAATGGGTGTTATGACAGTTGGTCATAAACCAGTATTGGGGGCTAAGAAAATAACCAGGTTAATGTAATTAAGAAAAATATATACATTTATTAGTTAATAAATATATATTGTTGATTATTGGATTAATATCATGGATATTAATTAAAAGGGTTATTATTATTATTAATTGTTATTATTATTAAAGAAGATAAAATATATTAAAGGGATATATATGTTGGAGTCTGCCCACTGACACAAGTACATTGGTGTTACTACTGACGTAGAGCGAGCCTATTGGGTCACACACCAAGGATTGATCCCGACAGCTTACTGATAAAGAGAGAAGGTCCAAAAATCAAATTGTTTGATTTTCTAGCTTCACGACCGTGAGGGATGCTCCACGGGTCATGAAGCCCACTGCCCTCACGTTTGACTCGTGACGCGGCACGGGCCGTGAAGGACTATGGCCGGTCGTGGCGCATTTTGTCTTCACGGGCTCTTCACGGGCCCTGAGAGGTCGTGAAGCACCATCTGCATGAAATTCTTATTTCTGATTGGGCCATCTTGTGGTCCAATCGGATACCACTTCTAATCCGACCAAATGAGGATTATTGTGGTCTGGAGCAGCAGTTGAATGCATGAGACTTCACTCTCTCTCTCTAGAATTACTCTCTCTTTTCTCTCTTGGCATTTTTGGTTGTATACACACACTAAGTTCTTGTTACTTGAGTGTTGTGAGGATTTTGTGGTGCAATAGGAGAAGCTTGTAGGCTGTTCCAGAAGGTGGAGTCGTGATGGATGTTCACCCGATGGTTTACTAGCATAAAGGGATCGAGCTAACTTGGTGTGGATCAACGATAGAGGAGGACACATTTGGGTTCTCGTTTCATCCCTTTCGCATTTGCTACAGCCGAATTCGTTTATGGTAAGGAGGTATTTTCTGCCTTCTCTTGTTTGTTTTAAGTTGCATTTTGTTTTGTAGACCGATTCTCACTTTGGAACACGATACGGACCTGATTTGTTCGGTTTTTAGAAATTATGTTTTGTGCTTCCGCTGCCCTGAGCTCCATACCGTGTTCCAACAGTGGTATCAGAGCCAAATCTACAAACAAATTGCACTTTTTTGGCTTGAAGACAGAAAATGGACATTCTGTCGAGAGTGTCTTCACGGGTCGTGAAGACTTGTTCCTCACGGTCGTGAAGGCTCACGACCAGTCTCGTGGAGTGATGGTCGTTAAGGTTTTTCACTGTGTCAGGGTCGTGGAGCTCATGGGCTTCACGGGTCGTAAGAGGCCGTGAAGGCTTCTGGGCCGTGAAGGATGTCGTGACCAGTGTTTTTGTCCTTTTGAAAAAGAAAAATAATTTTCGGTTTTAGCTCCTCTTTGATTCTATTTTTCCAGAATCCGTCCTAGTTGGTTGGACTTTGAAAAGCCCCATATGTGTCTTGATTCGTACATTTATATGTATTGGGTGGTTTTTGGCATGAAATGCACACATGCATATACTTGTATTGTGTATATATGAATATGTATGCTCAAAGTGTTTGGGGTACTAATGCATATGTACAAGGATTGTTCACTTTGTGCCTTGAGTGTTTAGCTAGGTTTGAACAATCTTAATCGAGATACATTTTACACGGTTTTGTTGTGGCACACTGTGTTTTTGTTTGTGGTTGTTGTTTGATCCGGTAACACCTTGCCCGTTAGACCTATGTGTTGGTTGTTTGGTTGTATTTAATTATTCATTCATTTGGTGGTTTGTACCACAATTGGTTTGTAATAATTAAATTTATTCCGTCTTGTATTTTGTACTTTATTTTGGCTTGCATGCCGATTGCTTTTCTCTGTAATTGTTAGATTAGCTTAGATTAGCATTTCGCGGTTTGCATGTCGTTTCTTTTCAAATATTTGTATGTATTTGTAAAAGAAGACCGAAGACAACCATCGAGAGTCATGGAGGAGACGTCTCGGCTATGGTAGATCCGGAGGTTCTTTGGAGATGACGGATTCAGTGGGAGCACTTCCAGCTGGGTCAAGTGGTTGTGTCCTTAGTTTGGCCTTGCTTTCCTCGTTTGGCTCACGGGGAAGGCGCATAGGGTTTACGGGCATGTTACCGGATGTTTCTTGTTCGTGGTTGTTGTTTTTTTTATTTTCTAGCGTGGTTGTTTAGTTTCTTCGCTCGCTTGAAAATTTTTCAAAATAATAAAACCAAAAGTTTTGAATTGGTTTACAAACCTCGCGCGCCACAAGACCACTTAAAAACAAAATCCCGTTTTTATCAAATGTAAATCACTCGCCTCCCGTAAGATGACACCACCCGAATCTAGTGAAACAGGATCGGTCGTCGAGCTTAGCCGAGGTCGTTTTGCGTAACTGTGTGGAAGGTGCGTGTGGCAACTCTCAAGGGACGGTTGTCGAGCTTAGCCGAGCCGGCCATTGGGCTAGAGTACCACCGTGTATCTTGACGGTCGATTTACAATTCCAAGACTCAAAACGCCTTGGTAGTTGTCATGCCCATACCGAGCTATCAAAGCGGATTAATGAGGAATCGGTGAGGGAAGGGATCAAACATGCCAAATGGGTGCTTTGAGTACCTAGGATCCCGCAAGTGTCTAAGAGTTGTAATCTCGGATTGCAATTGCTAAAGCGTTTACCGGCCTAAATAGCTCCATGAAGTGATCCGCGGCAAACCCGTCATGGATTGGGGTGAAATAAGGTTCTTAGCCTTTGTTAAGATAATTTGGTTTTCTTAATCAGCTGGGTAATTATTTTAACGAGGATTATATCGAAACTAACTAAAACGTGTACTCTTTTATAGATGGCAAACATTAACGACACCACACCAAACTTTAAACTTCGATTATTCCTAGAAAGGGAGAGAATCATAGGAGTGAACTTCGCTGACTGGTATCGTGTATTGAGGATTGTCCTCCGTCATGAGTCAAAGTTGCACGTCCTTGAGGAGCCTCTTCCAGAGCCACCTGCTACCAACGCGAACTGGGCCACTAAATACTCTTTTGAGAAGCGTGTCAGAGATGCACAAAATATTTCTTGTCTCGTGTTATCGACTATGAGCTTTGAGTTGCGTCAGCAGCTTGAGCAATTGAGTGCGTATGACATGATAAACCGGCTAAAGGACATGTTCCCACAGCAGGTTAGACAAGAACGGTTTGAGTGTATAAAGGCTTTGGTCGGTCGTAGGATGCAGGAAGGTGAGGATGTAAATGTCCATTTCCTTATGATGAAGGGATACATAGACCAATTGGAGAGACTTGGACTTCCAATAGGGAGGGAGATTGCGATAGATATGATCCTCCAATCCCTGCCCGCGTCTTATGAGAAGTTTGTCAAGAACTATCACAAAGATAATTTGGATAAATCCTTGATCGAACTTCAAGACATGTTGAAGGCTGTACAGTCTTACATGGTTAAGAAGGATCCTATCTCGTCCACATCCGCTATGGCTACTAGGACACAAGTAAGCAAGAAGGAGAAACTGACCTCAAAAGGAAAGCCTTGTATGACTAGGCCATCCGCAACTGTGGAGTCGGAGGACAATGAGATTGTGCCTCATGATGATGTTCCACATGGGGTAGTTTGCTACTTTTGCGGAGAAATTGGAAATTGGCGCCGTCACGCCTCCCCTAAGTGCCTAGAAGAGCTAAGTATCCTAAAGCGGAAGAACGTTAGCTCATCATCTTCAGGTACATTCATGATCAAACTCCATTGATCTTCTACTTCTAAAGACTGGGTTTTTGAACGCTAGTCAAAACGTTCACGTTTGTCACAAACTTGTTTGTTGCAAAGTGTAGGTGTTTATTAGGAGTAGGTAATGGATGAATGCAGAGCTAGACCTTAGAGAGGGAAACATGGTGGTTGTCCCTAACTAAAAGGATTGGAAGAAGAGTCTTGCCATTCCTTCCAGCTATACTATTACTTCATTTAGATCTTTGTCTTACGCCCTGCGTGGCAAGAAGCATTGTATCTTTAATACCTGTAATGAAGATGAATATTACTTTGAATTTTCTTATTGTGGGTTTTCGAGACTTAATTTCAAAGTTTATTCATGTCTTGGCATTTATAATAAGCTTTTGCTTAAGGAAGTAATGGAATGATTATGAATGATTATTGAATTGTTATCCTTATGATAAAGTTGATTTAATCATATAAACAAGACTTGCATCACCAAGCTCCATGTGGTTAGGAACTTGGAATCTTTTGACCGTAGGTCAATTGTTGATTGCAAATCTTGCTTATAAGGTTAAATAACTAACATATCCTTCACTTGTGAATGTGAGAGGAATAAAGGCTTGTTGGAATTCGTTTGCACTACTGTGTAAAGACCAATCAAGCAAAGTCATAAGGAATAACTAAGTATGATTTGTTACCTTTACCGATGATGGTAGAAGGGAAGGGTATATCTAATTTATTAGATAAATGTCTGAAACCTGAGAGGTGTTTAAGACTGACCCGTAACAAATTTAAGATAAAGAGGGCAAGAGGAACTGAGTTACTCAAATCTAGCATGATGTTGAGCATGTAGACTCTAGATATCTCTACCATCATGAGAATTATGGGAATGTCTCATAATTCACTTCTCCTAGGATACATGTTTTACATGCACCGTTGAGTGGAGAAACGGAACATACTAGTTATGTTTCTATTAGATGGCTTAAACTTAAGTAACCTGATGAGTTGGTGTACTTGAGTAATGATGGGCAATGTTCCTATATTAAATCAACAAAGATGGTCAAATTAGCATCTAAGGAGATTCGACTAGAAAGTGTTCTTTGCTTGTCTATCTCATAGATTAGAGTTATCCAGTCTACATTTAGTGGGAGATAGATGAACTTGAAGGATGCTAATATATTTAAATAGTTCTTCTAGGTTTCAGATATTCATTTCTTATCCTTTTGAGAACCGGGTTTGGTTGCTCGGAAAGGGAAAGGAATAACTGAAGCATTCCAGTGGAAGAACGTGAGATTTAAATAAAAGACCTGATGTTGACACTAGCATTCGATCAAAAATGATTGAAACTCAACATGGCTATGTTGGAGTATCTGGCATAAAGTTATTACCTCTTCATATGTCTGGTAATAGTCGTCATAAGACCAGAAGAATATAATTTATTATATCTGAGGACGATGACTTATTGATGATACGTGTTGTATGCATCAACTACCGGAAGCTGTAGTGGGCCCTTGTGTCTGCTAAGATGAGGAGTGTAATAACATAAGATATATTCCATGCTGGATTTTCAAGTTTTGAACTTGGTTAATCCAACACCTAGGTTTTGACCTGATGGTGTAAATAGATCTTTTGGGAATGAGATCTGCATGGATAAGTCTGTAGATAACTTCAAATACTGACTGAGAAGAAATGGTTTCATGATGATTGACCATTGGGTAGAAATCATATGAAGACATTCTCTCAGTAGTTATGTTGAAGTTTAAGCGGATGCTTATGCCGTTTTATGGCAGTATGATGCAAAGACCGCATTCCGTTATAGGAATTTTATGAGGAAGTGCTCACAACACTGTCCGAGGGTCTTTTACATCCTGAGTATCCTTATGAAATCTACAAATGTAGAGTCCTTTTTGGGCGTAAGATAAATCTAAGTTTTGGAATCTTTGCTAAGAAAATCAAGTGTTTGAGTTTTCAGTAAGCAATGATGAAACTTGGATAGATGTCAGAGCTAGTGGGAGCGCTGTTGTAATCCTATTTGGTATGTCTAGAAAATACTATGTGTTGGAGATAATGTCTTGATATAGCTTGGCAACAAGCGTAAATCGAGAATTATGCGTCCATAATAAATATGGGATATTCAAAGAAGTTTGTGGAATACAGGAAATATGAGTATATGTTCTTGTGGTGATGTAATTAGAAGAAGCTTAAAGTGAGTTGTTACTCTAATGACGGCTTCTATTTAAAGGATAACCGCCGATCTTGATTGGGGTTTGTGATCCTTTTCTAAATATGGTGTTGTTAATTTACGTGTTTCTTAAAGCATCGTTGACTCTATTGGGTTCTTTTGAGGCAATGAGAGTATGATGGCTTATACACACTAAATTTTGTGAACCAAGCATTGTTTGCCTTATTAGGTTCTTTTGAAACAATGAAGGTATAACTGCTTGGACAAAATGATCAAAATCCCATCAACGCACACTTTGGAAGTGGTTGGTTGTAGCATCGATATGATCACTGAGAACTGCATCGCTGACTCTATATAGATCTTTATGAATACTATGAGAGTACGATGGCTTATGCACATAAAATCATAAAACCAAGCATTGTTTGCCTTATTGGGTTCATTGAAACAATGAAGGTATAATGGATTGGATTTAATGATCGTAATCCCATCAACGCACACCTGGTGAGTGATTAGTTGAAGTGGGATATGGTCAATGTCAGAGTACACACGGATGACATCGTGGATGGTCCGTTTACTGAGCTATAGTGGCAGTCTAGTGATGAATGTCAAAATGAGGTCTGCATGAACTTGGCTTGAGTTTGTTTTAGTAAAGGTTTGATATGCTTTATCTTTGGGAACATTAAGAAATATTGTGCTTCTGCTTGTATCGATTATCAAAGGGGTTTGGTAATGCGCGTGTAGCGGGTACTCTCAGTAAGCCTTATTGTGTTCCAACTTTGCATGTTTTACCTCTTCCCTGAATGTGTTTACATTCTAAATGTCCACAGCCAGTCATTCTTCAAGGGAAGGAAGTCTGAATGAAGGCTGAGGGAAGTGATTGGTCAAGTGTCCAATGATGATTGGGACACAGGGACGCAATACTTCGCATGTACTTGAAAGGGGTTTCAAGTGACTAGACGACCCACACCTGAATTCACTTTGTGGTACTTGTCATGAGTGATTCAGGATGATAATATCAGTTCATCCTCATACTGGAGACGCATGTGTCTGCATCATTTTGGTTTGCTTTGCTCTAGTTGCTTTCAAACGCAGTCCGTATCTGGCTGTTATAAGGGGAGTAGCTGGGCAGAGTATGATCACTGTGGTGAGCAATGTAGTCAAAGGAATTTGTTCCTCTGTTTAGAGAGATATTCATGGGCCCCTCGATGATTGGGCGCTGACACCAAAATGCATGGCCGTGCTCGAGTGTGCCATGATTTGGGTAATCGATTGCAACTTCTATATTTTAGTCACCACCAATCTCGATCAAGAAACATAATCGTGAAGGACTGAGAATGACTTAGTACCATGTCTCGCCTTCGCATGGATATCGCGAACAAAAGGATGGTTGATTACTTATCTATAGGGCCATTTCAAACCTTTGGGTTGTGAATTGGTACTTGTCTATGGGATGACATACCTCGTACTGACTTGGGGGCAGGGATGCCTTGCTAGAGGCCGCTCCCTGTCTGTGATACCTCTAGGTATGTTGTGTCATGTGCAAGTGGGAGTCTGTTGGAGTCTGCCCACTGACACAAGTACATTGGTGTTACTGCTGATGAAGTGCGAGCCTATTGGGTCACACACCAAGGATTGATCCCGACAGCTTACTGATAAAGAGAGAAGGTCCAAAAATCAAACTTTTTGATTTTGGAGCTTCACGGCCGTGAGGGATGCTCCACGGGTCGTGAAGCCAACTGCCCTCATGTTTGACTCGTGACGCGGCACGGGCCGTGAAGGACTATGGCCGGTCGTGGCACATTTTGTCTTCACGGGCTCTTCACGGGCCGTGAGAGGCCGTGAAGCACCATCTGCATGAAATTCTTATTTCTGATTGGGCCATCTTGTGGTCCAATGGGATACCACTTCTAATCCGGCCAAATGAGGATCATTGTGGTCTGTAGCAGCAGTTGAATGCATGAGACTTCACTCTCTCTCTCTCTCTCTAGAATTACTCTCTCTTTTCTCTCTTGGCATTTTTGGTTGTATACACACACTAAGTTCTTGTTACTTGAGTGTTGTGAGGATTTTGTGGTGCAAGAGGAGAAGCTTGTAGGCTGTTCCAGAAGGTGGAGTCGTGATGGATGTTCACCCGATGGTTTACTAGCATAAAGAGATCGAGCTAACTTGGTGTGGATCAACGATAGAGGAGGACACATTTGGGTTCTCGGTTTCATCCCTTTCGCATTTGCTACAGCCGAATTCGTTTATGGTAAGGAGGTATTTTCTGCCTTCTCTTGTTTGTTTTAAGTTGCATTTTGTTTTGTAGACCGATTCTCACTTTGGAACACGATACGGACCCGATTTGTTCGGTTTTTAGAATTTATGTTTCGTGTTTCCGCTGCCCTGAGCTCCATACCGTGTTCCAACAATATATATATATATATATATATATATATATATATATATATATATGTATATATATATGGGCCGAATTATATATATATATATATATATATATATATATATATATATATATATACATATTGTTAGTCCATTATAACAAGTGATTCAAGTAATATGTAGGATAGATGAAGGATTGCATATGTAGAACTAGAGAGAATGTGTAAAAACACCATGAAAACACATAGTTCTTTATTTCATTGTGTGCAAAACCTTAGCTATTACAATAGCCATATCCCTATATATACTCTATGAGTATATTACATAGAAACTCCTATTTCTATACAATTTATGAATTTACATTCTCCCCCTTTGTATTTAAATAGGAGTGTACACGTCAGTAACCTAAGTCTTCCTTAGATTATATAAGCAGCTTTGGATGTAGTGTCCCACCATATAAATCAGTCTGAAACATTGATTTATCTTGAGCCTTTGACAGCGGAAGCATAAACACTTCTGATGTGTTGGGAAGAATCTTCTTTTTTTCTCCACCTACAATGTAGCTCAGATTGTTTCCATGTCTTCATAAGTCTGATAATCTTGACTCCCCCTAGACATGATATAGACTGATGTTTCTTTTTCTCTCTCCCCCTTGAGTAGACACCCTCAACAACTGAATCAACAATGTAAAATTTCTTCACTTTTTATTCTCCCCCTCATGATGATTATAATACTTTATGAGCATCATGCATAAAAGACATCATCATGAGATTCAGTTGCAAAAACATGGAAGAGGGGTGGGGAGGATCCTACATTTCAAGTCAAAATAATCTTCAAACATTCCCTGACTTGAATAGATACTTGAACCACTCTTGATCGTTGGGAGTGGTAATGATTTGATCTGAATTCTTGAAGATTAATAAATCTTTGTTGGATGAAGTATGATATTGGAGAATAATGTTGTCAAGTAAGTCTCCCAATACCGTGTAATCAACCTTGACCAAATCACCGCAAGAAACAAAGATTTTGAAATACATACGGGTGCAAATGAACTTGGGAACACATAAAAGGGTAGGTGACTTTGGTATAATAATCAGTGAGTCGGATTCATCCTTATTCAAGAGCATCAAACGATTGACTTTGATATAATAATCAGTGAGTCGGATTGATATGTACGTGAGCAAGCGCGCATGTAATTCAAAATCCTCTCAAAAACCTGAAGTAATTTGATGTTGGTCAATTCTTCAAATAATTTCACCAACAATGAGATATGGGTTTTCAAATATGACTGATAAAGGATAACCAAGATTCAAAAGAAACAAGGAATGGATGGCCAAAAGCTGGTTTTGAGACTAAAAATTGGTGACACTAAGAAAGAAGACCCAAAAAACAATTAAAAAATAGCAGGATGACTAGACATAAGGGTACTAGACAATCAACATATAGTAGCAATGACCCAACATTGACCCGAAGCTAGAAACATCAGAATGATAACTGAAACTTTGAGAACTTCTGACTCAGCAACAAAAATCCAAACACCTGACTTAGGAATCAAGGTGACAAGATAATTCAGTCACAACAACAATGACGGGGGTTCGGGGGCAGCTGAGAGAATTCCAATGAAATAGAGAATTCCGAGAAAATAGAGAATTCCGAGAAAATATGAATTCCGAGTAAAATCACCAATTCCGGTCAACAACCAATTCTGGTCAAGTTGAATTCCGAGAAAGTTTGAAATTCGATACAATTTTCTCGGATTATAGCAATTCCAACCAATTCTACTCGGAATTCAGCAATTCCGACATATTTCTTCTCGGAATTCGACAATTCTGACCAAATTATTCTCGGAATTCAGCAATTCCACCTGATTCAAAGGGCAATTCCGACACCTTCAAACTTGGAATTCCGACAGCTTCAAGATCTTACCCGCTCAGATTCAAAAAATCTCGAATTTTGCCCAAATCTGATAATTTCTTGTCCAGATCACTTTGCCTACCCCCGATTTACACTTCTCAATCAACAATAATCATAAACAACGATCAAATGAGCAGATTCGATCGATTTTCTTCAAGAACTTCACAAACTCGAAAACACAAAAATTTTCACATTTGGCCACTGATTTGTGAATGAATTGACTCCATTTTTATCAACGAGTGTTACTATGATAAATGTGACCCTAATCCAAGCAATTAACACTCAAAAACTCCATTAAATCTTCACTTTGATTTCAAACCCGAAAGTACACTTTTTCTTCAAAAATTCTACTTTTCTTGCTGAATTCAGAATCAAATCTTCACTCCTTTGGCTCTGATACCACTTGTTAGTCCCATATTGATTCAAGTATAATGTAGGATATATGAAAGTTTGCATATGTAAACTAGAGAGAATATGGTTTACACCATGAAAACACCTAGTTTATTATTTCAATTATGAGCAAAACCTTAGCTATTACAATAGTCATATCCCTATATATACTCCATGAGTATATTACATAGAAACTCCTATTTCTATACAATTTATGAATTTACAATATATATATATATATATATATATATATATATATATATATATATATATATATATTATTAATAATAAAAAAGGTTTAAAAAAAGGTTGCCTAATTTAAGGATACCTAGTTAGTTATCTATAAATAGGGTTTAAACCTAAACAATTAGGTTAATAATCAATTAAAAAAGAAAAACACTCTCTCCTCCCTCCCTCTTGGTTTCGACGGCACCAACACCCCAGGGCAAGGGGGTTTGCGATTTTTAGTGTTTTCAAGTAGCCAAGAAGATCAAGAACAGCATTGTGGATTAAGCTTTTCTAGCAAGCACTTGTGGTACCTCATTACGGATGGATTAGCATTGAGCAATCTAGGTATGATTCTTCATCTAATGTGTTCTTGATGCCCTATGGTGAATTCGATGGTCATATATGTGTATATACACATGTATCGAATTCCAGTTATGATTGTAGGATTGATTGCATGCTTAGTTTCAAGTTTAATCCAATGTTGTTTTGCCATGTTCATGTTTTGCGTAAATGGCTTCATGTTGATCTTCATGATTTTCGAAAACCATATACTAGATATACACACATGTGATGAACTAAGATCTTTAATCCTTTAGGATTTTAGGATTATGTTTATTATTCTGTTTCCACTTTTATGAATAATAACTATTTCTGTGTGTTTACAATTCTGAGTTGGTTCAAACCATTTACTTAGTAGATAAGAAGATTTAAAACAATCTGAATTTGCATACTTTGATGAGAATGGAAATGGGCAGGACTGACTAACCTAGCTACTTTGGATCATATATTTTTGTAGTGATTATAGATTCTTTACTGGAAATTATCTGATAACTCAAAACTGACTCAAAGTTGTAAGTTCAATGATGTTACATAGGAACGATCAAGAAGCTAAATTTAATAATTAGATTTCTTGTGTATATTGGTAGAACTGAAGTACATTTTTAACAAAAAACAAATGACAATAAAACTTAAAAGCAAGTTTTTGAGAGGCCCGTCTCTCTTTTTGACATACTTTCAAGAGGTATTGAGATTTCCAATGATGCCCCACTTTTAATCAAACATATTAAGCATAAGAAATGGATAAACGGAGAGGTCCTCCCTATTTAGGTTACCCCAGGAGGGTGAGTCTCAGATGTACGCGGCCTAACCGGGTTATCCCCGTGACCGTTTCCTACCCTTCCTTGGCCACCCCGTTGCAGGATCTGCCATTGGGTTTAAATTGGACATCCTCCTTAAATTGTCTGATACACGGGCAAGGAACAACAAGATGACTAATGCATTATTTATGCAAGGTAAAAGATAGTTCTAATTTTGTAATGATAAGTTTCGATTATGTGTATACATATCTTTCTCAGTTTTGAAATATGTTTATATTGGTTATTCATGTGAACTATGATTTCTTCACTAGCTCCTTGATGAAAAGATGCCTGAGTTGCTAGATTTTGACAAGGATCTGGTCCATTTGGAAGCTGCCTCAGTGCCTCCAAGGTATGTTAAATTGTTAATATATTAAAACTTAAAGTTTTGGTTTTTATTTTCGTAGAAAAATCTTTCTAAGTTGTATTTATGTGGAATTAAACCAAATTCAAAGATACAATACAATTGAAGACTTTGGTTGAAGAAATGCAAGCACTAAGTAAAGCCCTTGAAAAGGTTGAGCAGGAACTCGCTCCTGAGAACGATGATGCTATATATGTTGTCTTTTAAACGGTGACTTCATGATTTAAATTCAAAAGTGTAGGTGAACAAGGTTGTAAATTATATGAAGATTATACCTCATAATAATGATTTGTTAAAACTACCAATTGTAGGCATTGAAGGGTTTTCTTGATACTGCTGAAGCTGAATTACGGACTCTAATCTCTGTAAACTGAAGTAGTGAGTTCTTCTCCAAACCCTAGCATTCTTTTTAAATCATATTATTAGTTTATTTAAACAATTATGCCTGCAGGGAATAAATGCATATTCACTCACAGTATTTTGCAAAGGATCATGTTCGTTGTCCCTTCTATTTAGGTAATTATCAATTGATTGATCCGTATTTAGTTCAAGGTAGTTTAGTTGAATTCTTGAATTAATTAGTCAATTGTAATATCAACAAGTTAGGTGATAAATATCAACAAGTTACAAGCTCAAAGAATGTAGAAAGATAAAATAGAATAACAAGCGTTATTTTACTAACATTTGATTAACAAGAACTAATTTTGTAAATTTATATGCTAACATTTGATTAACAAGCGTTATTTTACTCAAAATATAGAAAGTTAAAATCATATTAAAATTTTTACAAGGTAATTCCATGTCAACTGAAGATGGATTATGCAATTGATTCTCCCAAGGAGTAGCATATTTCCCTTTTTTTTTGGCCCATAACCTGATCTTAGAAACAGAATAACTATCGGTTTTTGCCCCGATACCGATCTTCTTCCCTTCCATAAATGCTTTTTTGGTTTTATGTTATATAATAAGTTTGTAATTGATGTTTATTTTTATTTTTTTATTGGCACATTTATGTTGTTTTGCTGCCTTTTGTTGTTTTCAGCTTCTTCTATCTTAGGAGAAGAGATGTGCATGATCTGCACCATGCAATTCTAGGTACTTTATTAGAGTGTGTTTGAATGTGTGTTTTGATATGTGATCTTAGTTGGAGATATATTTTAGGGTTTATATATTTTATTTAGCATGCTCGAATGAAGAATCAGAGACAACCAATTGCAGGTAAATGAATGGAAAGTTTTTCCTTGGCATTGCTGTAATTTATATATAGCTTCATATTATCTGTATGTGTAAAAGCTGAAGAGATATAAAAGAACCACAACCTTGTCACTTCGTCGCTTTTCAATCGAACAGGTAACTCAAACCGCTCTCTTGAGTTTTTCAATTCCAAATATTTTGTCATCACACTGTTTATGGGTCTGGTAGACCAAAATTAACACAAGATTAGAAGAAAGTTTCTTCTAAATTCCCAATTCCAAAATAAGGTTTTATCCTAACTCAAAGAATAATGTGCTCAACTTGATGATTTTTTTGTTCAATTTTTTGAATTTAACTCCTTGCAAGTTTCTAGAATGGGTAAGTTTTAGTTTTTTCTATTTTGTATGCAATGTCAAGAAAGCAATCTATTGTTCAGTAGTTTGATGAAATGTCTGACTAATATTTTAGAAGTCATGTATACAGTTGGTGAAGAAAATATTTTCCATATCATGAATGTTATTAGTTTTTTATGCATAACAGTTGTTTGATGAATGACTCACTAATATTTTTTATGAAGTTATGTATACAGTTTGTCAAGAAATTATTTCATATGTGGTGGCTCCTTCAGTAGCCGGTAGATTCAATTAGCTTGGTTTTAAATTCCGCCTTCAAATTATTAGTAACAAATGCTTAGTTCTCTTTAGGGATTTATCATCTAAACTGCACCCTTTACTAGAAACTATGTATACGGACAAAGGTCTTGGGAAGATGAACTATCATTATTCAAAGGAAAGTGCGTTCCTTTATGGCCCAAAAAAGTTTTATGTTGTTGCGCCGCTTTGTATTGCAAATTCAATCCGTCTGCCAAGGTACTTTGTTTGTCATGTCCTATACATTTGGATTTTTAACTTATGGATAGCTCGAATCAAAATGAGAAAATGGCTGTTTGAGTAACAAGTCATAGTGGATTTGGGTCAAAACGGGCAATCTTTTGTACCAGTTAGGTTGGGCCGTTGGGTTGAACCATAAGACTTTGTTCTCCATTTTATATATAAGTTAAACATGTGGAATATGATTACACTTCCAATCTATTACCACAACAATGTAATTTTGTTGATAAACTAGATTTTTGGAGCTGGCATTCATTGCAACTTTCAATTACTTTGATCCAGTTGAATTAAATTGCTTTTGTTTTAGATTTATTTTTGAATTTACCCTTTTGACCTCTTAAAAATAAAGAGACTGGTCTTGGTCTTACTAACACTAAAGATGGCAACTTTAGGGAATGGTATTCTGAGGTATATACTGTAATTTTATGATTTTGATAAGTTGAACTCGCTAAATCAAAAGAATATGAGATATTTTCTATATGGTCAACATATAGGGGTGAGCCTAAAGAGTATAATTTAAAGTTTAACCTATTAGAGTGTTTAGTTATTGTTAGGTTTGAACAAGTCTTTCATAAACTTCCAAAATATTCATAATTCTAATTTGGCTGCAAATGTTAGTTGATAGATGATTTTCTTGTGTGCTATTTATTTGTCCATCTCATATTTTATTGTTTTGAAATAACTACTAATCTCTGGTATATGATGTTGTGATGTTTAGGAAAGGAGAGATTATGGTTTTGTTTGATATAATTGTTACAGAATCATGCATGAAAGGTGTTCGATGGAATGTCTAAAAGACACTTCAAATGGTTTGCAAAAAAGTTAGTCTTTCTCAATAACCTAAAATTTTCATTTGTTAATAGCAATTGCTTCTCATATGAAAGAAACTTCACTTGCTACTACTTCTGAAGATTTAGAGCATGATTATGTAGGTATGGTTTCAAGTAAATTCACTGTTTATTGTAAGCAATTACTGAATTTTTATTCTGAAGTAGGTCACAGGAACATAGCTTAAGATTTATTTTTAGTTATAAAAATTCAACACTTCCAACTCATCTGGCGGATGTGCTCCCAGTACGTGAAGGCGTGCAGACAATTTCCGAATCATCTGGTATGTGGTTAAAAAGCAAAAGATTGGTAAATCTAAAATTATTACCGATTCTCGCTTCATGTGACAATAAGATGATGTCTCCTCTTTATTTATCACTTTGTTTTGCTTACACGAATGTACATGAAAAATACTCTCCCAATGGTTTCAAATGTTGTAAACAGCCAAGGAACATTGATGCAGGTTAGATTAATATAATCAATTTTGCACTAATTTGTGTTGGTGTTGGTGTGTTGTACATAATAATTATGAAAAAATAGGGTTCTGGGTCACAACTGATAGGAAGAGTAGTTGCTTCTCCCGGCGGCACTGGGACACCATATGAAGCGAGAACACCAGCAGCAACAACAATCACAACAACACAGGCAGAGATTGATGCAGTTACCACAACATCAGCCACAAATACTTGCTCAGCAGCTTAGGCAATCTCCAATGACTGCATTAGGGCAGTTATGGTTGTAAGATTCATTTTTAGTTATAAAAAATCTGTGCATTGGTGATATTAATAATTTGATATGTTCAGAGCCAGTTGTTACAGTTACATGAGTGAAAGGGTCAAGCTCAATAAAAGTATCAGGTGATAAAATGTCTTTTGGTTGCATTTAAATTTTTTTTTCATTCATAAGCACCATTTCTTATGTATCAGACAACAATATGAGTAATTTAGCCTCGTGAAGTGGGTAACACATGGAGGTTACACTAGACAACAGTCATGGGTGATGTAGATATGATTTTTGATAGGCACAATGGATTGGTCGGCAGGTTGGGTCACCTGCAAAAATGGGTTTGGATTTAGATGGAAAATCCAAAACCCAAAACCGGAATGGAACTGATAATGTAATTTGTTGTGAATTTTTTATAGAACATACGTAACTCAACACACCATGCCTCGGTGAGTTTTTCAAATTAAAATATTTATTTTTTTCTTTTTTTTTGTGATTTTAATTTGATTTCTGTTGGGGCTTATGAGTGCTATAAATTCGTTGAATCTGCTGGTATTATTGTGATTACTGTGACAATTACTTTACGCATGATTCTGTAAGTTTCTTATCATTCATTAAATTATTAATTTTTGTTATTATAGTTGGTTATGTTGTAGAGATTTATGGTGTATGTTATGGAGGGAATCAGATGTTTTTTATCATAGCCGAATATCTTACATGTTGGCCCGTCTTTACACGGGCTTAAAACCTAGTATAGTTATCATTTCTCGAGATCAGAATTAATTGAACATTAATCGTGTGTTTCGAAATTAAACGGCGCGTGGAATTGTTGACCGGTTTTTTAGATTTGGTTTACTCAAATAATCAACACTCGGTTTTGTTCAACAATATACATACGGTTTTGGTCAACAATATTGTTTAAATTTGTAAAATCATTTTAAATTGTTGGTGCCATAGATTTTAATTGAACTCACTGATCTAATTTTTTCTCGGAGATTTTAATAATTTTTTTATTTCATCAATTTAGACAAAGCCAATGTCATTGATTTTGTTCGTCATTTTTTCGCGCTTATTGCTAAATCATTGTTGACATAAATCATTGTTGCCAATATTGTTGTTGCTATTAATCAACTTGCACTGAATTGATTTTTAAAATCATTTTAGTTGATTAAAATTTTGATCAAATCAAATCATTCCTAAACGATCATTTTTTTCAGGTATCGCAATGGATTATTCAATGAGATATTTTTCAAAAGCAACCATTGAGGAAGAAATTAAGAAATGCCGGAGATCAAGATATTATTTTACAAAAGAGGAGACTTTTCTCCACGAATTGTTTGAACGTATGTTTTCATTGCATGATAGAGCTTGTGCTGGATGGAGCAGAGAGACTGCAAAACTCAAAGTGCTTACACAAGAGAATGCTGATCTGTCTGCAAAATTACAAGAGCTTGAACAGAATTCTGAAAAATTACATTCTGAGAGACAGAGAGCAGATGATCTATCCATAGTCAATGCAAAACTCATAAAGCAGGTGTCTAAAGTGTCTGAGCAATTTCAACTTGCCGAACAGAAATGTAAATCTTATGCAGTTGAATTGGAGCAAAAACAAGCAGATATTGAGATTGAGATGAATACGATTAAAGAATTGGCACAAGCCAATGTCGAGCTGAAAGTAAAATTGTCTACTGTGTTGAAAAATGATACAAAGATCATAGACAAATTGTGCGTTGAGAAAGTTGCGTTAAAAGAAAAAGTCAAAGGACTTGAACAACAGTTGCATGTGTCAAATCAATCTTCTGTTTCTCGTTCGATCTTGAAGAGGGAGATTTCTGAACTACAAACAACTCTAGACACTGAGAAAGTGAAGTTTATGGCTAAAATTCTAAAAACTGAGCTTAGCTCTGCAAACCTTGCTGAATCAATCAAGACTTCGGCTGGTAATATTAATTCTGATTCAGTTTTACATTGTAGTAGCCAATCTGATTCTTACTTCTCTGTTGCAGGTTCTGATCGAACAAATAAAGATTTCACCAATGCATCAACTGCTACGAATCATCCTAATATCACAGACTTTGTTGGATTTTTCTATCAAGTGAAATCACCTTCAGCTGCAACGACTCAATCTTCGAAACAAAACCCTAAACAGAAACAAGTTGGTTACAATTATAAACAAAATACTTGTGCATCAAGTATTTCTAATTCTGCTTGTTCTGTGATGAAAAAAACATCAACTTCAAAGACAATGAAATTATCTTGGACTGTCAAGCAGAAATCTTTGAATCCAACTCCAAGTACATCAGAGTATAGAGTAAAGAAGGTTTTAAATGATGATTCGTCAAATACAACAAAAACAACGAGGATTCCAAAGAAAGAGAATAGAGCTGATAAGTCAAATCATACTTCTCATCACAACAACAGATGCCGATCTTTCTCAAAACCAAGTTCAACAGAGAAATTTGTGCTTAAGACAGACGTCATGTATCCTTTTATGGTTTACTCAGCAAAGCACTTAATCCGTCTTTCAAAATAGAAGATCCGTAAGACGTCAAGAATCAAACAAGAGTTTGTTGTGAAGAATGGAATTCCTCAATGGCATTCAGGACCATTGAAACGAAAGGTCCATAAACCTGTTATTGCAACAAATACACAAAAATGGATGCCCAAACTTACGACTAACAAATTTGGACCCAAAAGAGAATAGGTACCAATTTTTGTTAATCCGTTTTGCAGGTAAACAAAAAGAGACATGGTTGGAGCACAATGAAGATCATTCAATTTGCAGTGAAGATCATTGTGTTCAGTGTGATGATTTGTTATTAAATCTCATAATTTTTCAAACAAGATGGAGTTTCCCTGCATTTCCATTCAAATTCATTTTGTTTAGCATTAGCCCGAGTCTAATGTCTGAGAAGCTTATTTTGTGCAGTTTTATCATTTCATGATATAACTTGCTTTATACTGGATTGTTATTTACAGGGGGAGCGAAACTTTATCTTCGCCTAATTGATGAAAAATAATTTTCATGCATCAATTTACGGGGAGTTTGTTTTTAATGCTTTAAAACTTTTTTAGAAAAATCAAAAACATTCAAATATCGAAAAACCAAAAACATTATAAAATTTCAAAGTTCAAAAAGATTTTTAGCTTTTCATTTGTTGTTATCTGTTCAAGAAGGTATTCACTCATTTGCTTCATTCTCATACCTTTCTTGATTCACTCTTATTGATCTTTCGTAACATCGTCCTTTATTTCCGTGTTTCCATCTCAAATCATTCCTTCCTTCTATGCTAATTGTTTCAAATCATTTCTGGAACCGTTCATTCATGTGATATTATTTCAGTGATCACAACGCACCATGAGTGAGGAAGTGTACGCATTTATACTCCTATGGTCTATCCAGAACCGGAAGGACCTGCCCCAGGAGCTCACCATACTCTAGAACGAGATAGTAAGGGTTACTTACTAGGTCAACTAGGTAAGCAATCAGTTATCACGGGATACTAATTGGTGTGCAGAGGTAAAATGAAACTAAGAGGGGTGGAACAGGAGATGGGGTGCATCTGATCAACAAAATATTTTGAGCTTACTGTTAAATCATTTTGTGACATCATTTGTTCAAATATTATTGTTCAAATTCCCTGATTGTTCAAATCATCCTTGACAATCCTTCTCAACATCGAATTTCTTGAAAACCATTCTTGTTATAATTCACATGATTTCTCATACCGGTTACGAATGATAACAAGTGCCCATATGTATCCAACAAACAGAGATACATACATAAATTTGGAAAGAGAGTTCGAGGGAGAAGTTGAAAAATATTTAGTGAGCTGTGGGTGAGACAGGATCAAAAGAAAAGAAAGATCCTTACCAAATAGTATACATCTGGGTAGCCACATCTGCTACTGGATCTCATTCGTTGAGATTTGGTATTGAAATAGACATCATGGACCCGGTGATGCAATGCACTAACCCCACCCAGCTACTCAATTATCTCTTAAAAGATAATTGCTTCAACTTCACACGGAGAATTAGCACATTTCTATTGACATCTCACTTGGAGATTGTTGATATTGAAACAAGGAGAACAGCTACTACCATCCCCGACTTCTTTCATACACTTATTGAGTCTAGAGCTTATTGGAGTGATATCTTTTGTGATGTTCACGATGATTAGATGGAAATCCTACCAAAATCAACGTTATGCTAGTTCTGAACGTAGGTCACACAGTTTATGTAAACTGTTGTGTCAACAAGAATCTATGTGATCTCGGTGTTATCCCATGGGAATTTTCAGACGGTGCCCTAAAGACTGTCTATGATACTTTCATTGCCATATCATTGTAGTGACACCTTTATTCAACTGAATCTCATGATGAGGGTTCAAAGCTTCTTGATCAAGAAGTGATTCATTTGTTGAGGGAGAGACAAACAGAACTAAACAGAAATCATATATGTCAAGTCAAGGGGGAGTAAAGAAAAGAACAAAAGAAGAGAAAGATTCCGAGTTCAGGACAATGAAAGTGCTTACTCAAAATGTCAATAAGTTCTGATGAAATAAACCAAATCTAGAGCAACATTCAAAGGGGAGAGATCAATTATTCTTCCTAAATCATACAGTTTAAATGCTCAAGATCGCGAATGCTGAAAACCACTACATGCTAAACCGTTAATACAACCAAAGGTTGCATAACCTTAGGTTACTGGTGCAAATCCAAAAATCAGATGAAAAAGGATGTTCTCTTGTATTTTCAAGAATCAAGTTCTTATCAAGAATTTTAAGGTGAAGACTATTCTTAAAATTGAAGAGTCCATTTTGCAAGATGAGAAGACATCCAATCAAAGACTGAAGATTCAAAAAGAAATCGTTCAAGTCTTGTCTCCTAAAGATTCTAAAGGATGCAGCAAGAAATCTGCATATTTACAAAAGGAGATTGTTAGAGTTCGTATGAAGCTGAAAAGACAAACATCTTCTATTTCTATACAAAGGGAGAGATTGTTAGGTTATAAATATTGTATAGAATAGAAGATTACATTCTATGTGAAGTTTGTATTAAAAATACAAACTTAGGGACAAATATGTAAATACCCTTAGGGGTATATATATTAATGACTAAATGTCATTTTTAGTCATTAGTAAAGTCTTTGACATAATCAAGTGCTTCAGTGTGTGTTTAACTTGGTGTTCTTATTCTCTCTTTAGAATTCAAGATTATGTTTCATAGATCTTCATGTTATGATTGATACCTGAATCACTTGGGACAAACAGCTTCAACGTGCAAACCGAACGTTTCAAGTCTGAAAAACCGAATGATTCATCTTCTTTACGGGATTTCTTAATTTTGATGCAAATTGATTCCAATTGATTCGAAACTTTCCATAATAGCTCGCAAATCACTTTTATCATCTTCTAATCAATAATATCTATCAACAAAGCACCATATTTTGAACTTTTGATCGATTTTTGTAAAGAACTTCGCACCCCCAAAAAATTCAAATTGCACCCAGAATGTTGATTGTAATGAATTCTATTTGATCCAAGAAGGTTTGTATGATCACTGCGACCCTAATCCTTCCAAGTAACACCCAAAATTTCCATTTCTTCGTGATTTCAATTCTAAACCCGAGAACACTCTTCTTTTTGCAAAAAAACTTCAAACACCGACTGATACTTGAACCTTTGATGTTGTTTCAGCACCTTTCTCCTTGAATCTGATCAGAGTTTGGCTCTGATACCAACTGTATGGTATATCAATAAGTACAAGTATGAATCTGTTAGATTGTGTGCATAGATAGATAACATGTATCATCGTGTCCAATACCATGTGACACTAAAGGATCACAGTGCTACACACCCAATTAGAACCTTATGGATTTTACCTAGATGTGTGTAACAATAATTAATTAGTTTAATTAATTATTGAGAAGAAAAATAATAATAGCTATTTATTATTTAAAGAGGAGAAGTTAATATTTAGTTTAAATATTAGCGGAACCAATTAATTAATAGTTATTAATTAATTAGAAAGGTCAAAGGGTATTTTCTATAATTACTTAATAGTTTAATTAAAGTTGGGCTTTAAATTAAACGGGCTTGGGCTTTAATAAGGATATCTATATATATACCTTATTAACCTTAGAATCATTAACAAGTAATCACAAGTAAAGAAAAACCCTAAGCACTCCTCTCTCCCTCTCTCTCTCGGCGACGTGGTGAAAACCGAACCACCAAGGGTGGTGGTCGGCGGCGACGCAACACACACACACACATTGGGGGTCAAGGTTTAATCCTTAGGCGGTCTAGCAGCCCGTTCGAGGTGGTGCAGTAGCGGTGGATAACCTGCAGCAATCTAGGATTGAGGAAAAGTTTTGCTTTGCTCAAAGGTATAATTTGTATCCCTTACTCTGTATTAGTTCTTATATGAGTTAGATGAGATCACTGGAGGGGGTTTTGTTTTTTATTCCGTTGTGCATGTATGATATGTATTTTACCCCACAAAACCATTTAGTGGTATCAGAGCCACTTCTAACCTCATAGGGAACTAGGTAGATTCTTTTTTATCATGATGAATAGGTTTCTTTTTATCAAGGTTTAACCTTTTGATTATCCAAGTAATTTAAAATCAGTTTGAATTTTAAATGGATAATAAATTGGTTATGATAAAAAGAGGATAAGGTTTAAGTTTAAATTTTAAATTTAAAAGTTATTATTATTATTATTATAATTGTTTGCGTAAAGATGGTGGCCGGCGGCGGTTTCACCACCGTCGCCGGCGGCGGTGTGCGACGGAGACCACGACGGCAACGGCTTCGACGGTTGGCTTCGGCTGGCTGGTCGGCGTCGGCTGGCCAATCGCAGCCACCAGCTCGGTCGGTGGCTTAGGGTGGTCGGCAGCCAGGGAAACCGGTGGCAAAGGGGACGGCGTAGGGCGGCCCAGCTGTGGCTCGTACCTGCGGCCCTACCAAACCGGCCCAGTTAGTGGTCAGCCCACGGTTTCACTTATTGGCCCAGTTTTGAGGCCCAAAAGTGTATTTTTTTTTTTAGTTTTTTAGTTTAGGGTAACACCTAACAGGATTAAAAACTAAAAGTATTATATGAGTGTTGGTTAAAACTTATATATAAAATATTGGATTTTTAATCAAGTGTTGGTTAAAATTAATTATTTTAGTAATTCTATACGCATAACAATAATTAAATAATATTATGATTTTTTAAACCAGGTGATTTTAACAGTTTGTTAAAGTCAAGTTAATTCGTCAAGATATGATAATTAGAATCAGTTTTGTATGTATTTAGTTTTAATACATGTTTGGGATGCCATAGCCGAGCCCTAGACCTTGTGGATTGTTTTTTCTGCACTTGTGGTTGTGATTGGTTTTATTATTCTATGGTGTGGGGAGGCCTGCGTGCCACTTACAACCCCTATTCTATTTTGTAAAAGTATTAGATTAGTGGGCCTGCGTGCCTTTTTTTTTTAATATCTTGTATTTTTATATTTCTAGTTTTTTAGACGATAGGATAGAATAGTATAATTAGAATATAAATCTGGACCAAGGAGCAAGGAGCAAAGAGTAGAGAGAAGGATTGGATACTGGAGCCAGTGGGAGCTTCAGAATGCTATGCCATGTGTGTTGTGTATTATTTCCACATAGTTTTTTTGACCGTTGGATTTTTTCGTGTGGCTCACGAAACCGACATTAGTTAAGGGAAAGGCTAAGGCATAGTTGTTTGTGATTGTTTTATTTCTTTACATATTCTATATGCGTGGTTGTGATTCTTACGATGAAATAAAATAAGGGTTTTAATAATAGTTAATTATTAAACAGACGTTTTTTAAAGAAAACTGACACTAAAGTTTTTCCTCGTCAAAAACTTTGAAATTTTTTTTAGAAAAATCTTAGATCAGTGTGCTACCCACCTAATGGTACACCTTTCCTGTTAAACGGTACTCGGGTGTCAGAAGTGACCAAACCTTGGGCATTCGGGTTCAAACTATTGCGGGGGAGGGTGTGAAAGACTCTGCGATAATCGGGAATCCCGGCCAGAGTTCACACTGTCTTAGGTGGTGCGATCTATTTTTGTGATAATCGGGAGTCCCGGCCCAAAATGCACTAGAGGGACTAAACATGCACGGTTCTTGTAACCGATGTCCCGCGGATCTAGGAGTCGTGTCCAGGTAGGATACGATTGGTATAAGTTTACCTACCAGAAATAACATTGTCCCGGTGGGAAGTGCCCAAACCTTGCATCGGGAAATGTGAAATATGGATCCTAGTCTAATAATTTATTGTTTAAAAGGTAATAATTATTGGAAAATGTAATCAATACTGAATCGGTTTTATCTTTTTCTTTTTCTGTAGATGTCTTTTATATCTGTTATTCCGTTTTATTCACAAAAAGAATCTCTAAGCCTCATCATCAGCAAGTGGAAGGTTTCAGGTTCAAACTTTGCTGTTTGGAAGATGCATCTGAAAAATGTTTTGGATGCACAGGGAAAGCTTCACATCATAGAGACATTACCTCCAGAGCGACCAGGGGTAGATGCCCAGGATAGTGAGTATGATACTTACTATCAGTATATGGCTGACGAGTCTGACATCATGTCGATTCTCATTCTCACAGCACCATCCGAGTTTACGGATGATCTCCGTGAGAAATCATCTTATGAGGTTGTTCAGGGACTGGAGCGTAAGTTCAAGTATAGTGAACGGATATGTCGTATGCTGCTGATGATCGAAGGAAATTCTTTCAGCAAAAATGAAAGAAAACCAGCCCATTAGCGATCATCTAATTAATATGAGAAGGCTCTTAGATTGCTATGAAAGTTTTGGGTCAAAATCAAAACCACATGAGCTAGTTATGCTCTTGTTAGGTTCTTTGTCGGACTATTACCAGAAAAGGGTAATGTATGTCCTCGGTGATTTTGAGATGACTGTCGCAGGGTTGCACGAAATCCTTATGTGCATCAGCGATGAGTCGAATCCAAAGCAGCTAGAGTCAACAGTTGTGAACCCTATGCAGGAGGATGACTGGCTGGAAGAACTTGGAGAGATTTGTTGCCCAGACTGTGGCAGTAAGGATTCATGCGAGCACTCACTCGACATAGATCAGCTGGACATTGGTTCACCCAATGACTCAGGTATCTTTATGATAGATTGTCTTATTACTTATTATGAATCATGGGTATTGGATACCGGATGTGGTCATCACATATGCCATCATTTGTGTAACGCCACCCATAACGAGCTTAAAATTTGAGTTAATTTAAACTTTTTAAACAACGATTATCAAAAGCGTTGCAGCGGAAATAAACATCATTTTCAAAAGCAACGTTGTTGGACTTGGCTACTTAATTACACCAAAAATTAAGCCAAGTTCGTTTTCTACAAGCGTTACCTACAAGTTTCCGACCATCGGATCCATACATACAACAACGTGTTCCCCAAGAGGTATATACAACAAAATCTACCATCAGTACCCGCCTCACCAGGCATCTAGCATCAACCTGCGAAAAAGATAAATCTTGCACCGTTAGCTACAACTAGCTAGTGAGCACCAATTACACATAAGCAACAATAAGCAGGCTATCATGTATCAGAACAGCACACAGGGCTATCCTATCATATTGAGGCGAGCCAAACATGTCAGCAGTAGTCGTATGTTGCAGGGGAGCCAACCCCGCTCAACAACCCAACAGCAGTCCACGTGGTACACCATAACTTTCATACTGGTTCCCATCTATCAAGGAACCCCATTCCATAGAGGAACGGCGGCCTGCAGAGCCCTACCCAAGCGTATACTACTTGAGTACCGTTAGTTCCCAGATTCGTAGTCCCTAAGGACCCTAAGAACCCAACCAGATACTAACACCCGTCTACCTGACTGACCCCCGTGTTCTCCCGTTCAGTGTCCGGACATAACTTCATAAACAAATAGCTGATCCAATAAGGATCCAGTTTAATGCGCGCATATAATCATAACAACATCTTTCATGTCAATAATAATCATACTTGTACAACTCTATCATAACATACCTCATCTTTCATGTATCAATACACCAATCACGTGTCAACATATACCACAGATAACTTAACTACTGAGACTCATGGGAAACCGGTACTCACCTCGAAACTACAAGAGGCAGATATGCAATCGGGAATCCCAAGAGCACACAGAATCATCCGAGTCACCTAACACCAATAAACATAGATAAACACCCCTCAGTATACACTACATTAGACTGCACTAACAACCGTCTCAACAAAAGGTCAACATGGCTTCTGACAGCCTCCTACGGCCGCAGGAACATGTTCCTACGCCCGCAGGACAACTTTCCAACACGCACTACGGCCGTAGTATTTATACACTATGCCCGTAGCAGTTCATGCCAAAGAACCATGACCTACGGCCGTAGTAACCATATACTACGCCCGTAGTATGTATCCTTTGGGTAACTACGGCCGTAGGTTATGTACCCACGCCCGTAGTCTTGTTTCCATCACTCGTGGGTGGTAATCCTCTTGAATTCAATCCTACGGCCGTAGCAACCATTTACTGCGACCGTAGTAACATCAACAACACCCTACGGCCATAGCAACATCATACTACGCCCGTAGGAACAACAATTTCAGCGTGTTCTTGCTCTGTTCGAGCACAGCTACGGTTTTTACCCATTTTGGACTCAAAATCGACTTGAATCCACATTCAAGTGTTTATACAACATATCTAACATACATATGAACTAACTATCATGATTTGAACATAAGAACAACACAAAAACACACCTAAATCCCCAATTTGACACCACACACATAAACACACCAAGAACTAGGTTTAAGCTTCAAAATCACTTACAAGATATGCAACTAAGGCTGGAATGCTTCTAAATTCAGTTAAAGAAACCACAAGCAGCAACTTTCTTCTTAATTTTCTTCTCAAAAGATCAAAGGTTTTGGTGTGTAATTGTTTAGTACGTATGTATGTGTATGAATGTGTGTTTGAAGGTGTTAACAGGGGATAAGGAAGACCCTTAGGCCGACATAAGTTGGCTAATACCCCACGCGGGTATTTTGTTCTCCTATTCAACTTAAAACACAACCTAGGGTTATCCGTTTCAACTAACGGAGATATTTTTGGAACCCTTATCTAAAACCGTTCAACTATTTATCTACTTGGTCAACTTACAACACTTTTCACAATACTACCTTTTTATCCACATTTAACACCAGTTAACACTATTTAACACCAATTAGCACCAATTCATGTTTAAAACACCAATTAACATTTAGGACACCATTTAACAACATGTTACTACATTTAACAACAAGACACCAATTAAAGTCAACGTACAACTATTTGAGCTACAATTACAACAGTTTACAACTAGGCCCCATTTTGGGGTGTTACAATTTGCAGGGATTCAAGAGAAGTAAGAGGCTGAGACAAGGAGATATGGACCTGCGGGTAGGCGAAGGCTCCATGGTTGGTGCTGAAGCTGTAGGAACATATTGTCTTAGTTTGCCCTCGGGCATGGTCTTAGAACTAGAACCTTGTTACTATGTTCCTAGACTTATTAAAAATGTTATCTCTTTTGATTTGCTTATAGACTATGGATTTAATTATGTTTTGAATGAAAAAGTTATTTCATGTTTCAAAAATGATATTTTCTTTTTTAAAGCTACTCCAGAAAATGGTCTATATACGCTAAATCTAGATAACAATGACATCTATCATATAAGTAAGAGATCCAAGAGTAACTTGAATCAAACTTACCTCTGACATTGTCGTGTAGGACATATAAACGAGAAACGCATAGAGAAACTCCAAGATGATGGAATTCTAGAACCATTTGACTTAAAGTCATTTGATATTTGCGAATCTTGTTTGTCTGGTAAAATGACAAAACAGCCTTTCAACAAGGAAAATGAAAGGTCTAGTGAGTTATTAGGGATTATACACGCAGATGTGTGTGGACCCTTTACTCCATAAGCTAGAGGAGGATACCGGTATTTCATAACCTTTACTGACGACTTTAGTAGGTTCGGTTATGCCTACCTCATGACACTGAAATCTAAAAGTTTTAACAAGTTCAAACAGTTTCAGAATGAGGTACAAAATCAGCTGGACAAGAAGATAAAGTCGCTTCGGTCGGATCGAGGTGGCGAATATCTGAGTCAGGAATTCGACGATCATTTGAAGGAATGTGGGATTGTTTCATAACTCACACCTCCGTATACACCTCAGATGAATGGTGTATCAGAAAGGAGGAAGCGTACACTACTTGACATGGTATGATCAATGATGAGTCGAAGTTCACTACCATTGTCATTTTGGGGGCACGCACTCGAGACAGCGGCGTTCATGCTGAACCGGGTTCTGACCAAATCGGTTGAAAAGACACCGTTCGAGGTATGGACGGGGAAAAAGCCCAAAATTTCTTTTCTCAAGGTTTGGGGATGTGAGGTGTATGTTAAGCGAACATTCACAGATAAACTCAATCCCAAATCAGATAAGTGTATCTTCGTGGGTTATCCCAAGGAAACCATGGGATACTATTTCTATAACCCAGATGAGAACAAAGTTTTTGTTGCTCGTAAAGGGGTGTTCCTGGAGGAGAAATTTCTTAACTCAGATACTCTAAGAAAAGAAATAGAGCTTCAAGAAATTAAAGAGGAGGAGATTACACCACCACCGATAATTGAACCTATGGTCCAACAGAGAATTGTTGAATCCCAACCCGAGTCTGTGGTTGAGGAAGAGGTGCAAACACAAGACCTTCGCAGGTCTAGTAGGCCTCGTTATGAGCCAGATAGGTATCTGGGATTCCTAGTTGCTCAAGACGAAGGGGATCTTTTAGAACCCACTACCTACCAAGATGCTACCTCAGGTTTAGAATCTGAGAAATGGCTAGAAGCCATGAAGGCAGAGATGCAATCCATGTATGACAACCAGGTCTGGGAGTTAGTAGATTTGCCTCAACACAGTAAAACTGTTGGGTGCAAATGGGTCTTCAAGAAGAAGACAGACATTGATGGAAAAGTGCATACTTTTAAAGCAAGGCTAGTGGCAAAAGGTTTCACGCAAACACATGGCGTTGACTATGATGAAACTTTTTCCCCAGTGTCAATGCTTAAGACTATTAGGATCCTTATGGCCATATCAGCATATTTTGATTATGAGATATGGCAGATGGATGTCAAAACCGCTTTCCTTAATGAAAAATTGACAGAGGATGTATATATGATACAGCCGGATGGTTTTGCAGATCCAAAGAACCCTAATAAAGTATGCAAGTTACTCAAATCCATTTATGGATTAAAACAAGCATCTCGGAGCTGGAACTTACACTTTGATGAGCGTATCAAAGAATTTGGTTTCACCAAAAGTGAGTTCGAGTCGTGTGTTTACACTAAATTCAGTGGGAGCACGGTAACCTTCCTAGTCTTGTATGTAGATGACATACTATTAATAGGAAACAATATGCCAGTGTTACAAGGAGTAAAATCCTGGTTAGGTAAATGTTTCCAGATAAAAGACTTGGGAGAAGCTGCTTATATACTGGGTATAAAGAACTATAGGAATAGATCTAAGCAGCTTATCGGACTTAGTCAAAGTACGTATATTGACAAAGTCGTGAAAAGATTCAAGATGGATGAATCCAAGAAAGGATTCATTCCTATGCAATCTGGCGCGATTTTGAACAAGGGTCAGTGTCCTGTGTCTAGTCAAGATCAGGACAAGATGAAATTGATACCATATGCCTTGGCAGTTGGTTCAATCATGTATGTCATGCTATGTACTAGACCCGATGTTGCCTATTCTATCAGTGTCACGAGTAGATATTAGCAAAATCCTGGTGAAGCCCATTGGGTAGCCGTCAAGAATATTCTCAAGTACCTGAGAAGGATGAAAGACATATTCCTAGTTTATGGAGGTTCGATGGATGAGCTCAGTGTAACTGGTTACACTGATGCTAGTTTCCAGACCGACAGGGACGACTTCAGGTCGCAGTCAGGATTTGTCTTTACCCTAAAAGGAGGAGTCATATCTTGGAAAAGTCAGAAGCAAGATACAATAGTAGATTCTACTATAGAAGCAGAGTATATTGCAGCAAGTGATGCGGAAAAGGAAGCTGTCTGGTTGAAGAATTTTATCTCGAATCTTAGAGTTGTTGCCAGTATCTCTAGACCGATCGATATATTATGTGACAACTCAGGGGGTGTGGCGCAAGCTAAAGAGCCTAGAGATCATCAGCGAACTAGGCACGTACTCAGAAAATATCACCTCATCCGAGAGATCATTGGAAGAGACGATATTAGATTGCAAAAGATACCGACGGACGACAACGTTGCTGACCCGTTGACGAAGCCGCTGGCTAGAGCTAAGCATGAGAGGCATGCAAGTTCTATAGGAATGCAGTACTTAGAACATAGCAGCTAGTTCATGTCTTTTGGTTATTACTATAGATGTAACTTGAAACTCTTTTATTATGTAATTACATTTCATGGGATTGAAATATGAAGTATTTGCATAATTGTTTCTAGTTGTCTATTTTTAGCATGTTTAAACCTATCCATGACAACTCAAGTGATGAATTGTCTAAATACCCGTAGCTACTTAATGTTGTGGGAGCTACATTAGGGAGGTAACGCTATTATGAATATTTGATGATTTATTCGGGGATGAATAAAAGCACAAGGTTGTGATCAAATATTCATAGATATTTATCAGGGGATAAATATTGGGTGATCCGCATCGAGTTTACTTCATGTAGCATTAACATAAGTAAACTTGATAGGTTGTCCTTAGACCTAAGATATTTGGTTTGGGGCATGGTAACTTCTGTACTTTAGCGTGTTCTAACGTCACGCCGTAACAGGGTAATCATAAGGGGCATGTCTAGGTGCAGCGGAAGCCATGTGCTTAAATTGCAAATAGTCAAGATGGAATTTGCACCTCCTTTTTGGGGGAGATATTTTCTGAGCTCCTCGACGATTAAGACTACTGAAAATGCGTGGCCGCGCTCAGTTAGAATGATAGGTTTCATTCGGCAAACCGTAACTACAGAGTGTCGAAATCAGAGTCGAGAAAATCTAAGTATTTAATAAGATCCCTGCTCCATGTCAAATACTCACATTACAGAATATCGCAATGCAAAAGGAAAATCCTAGATAATCAAAGGAGTGGATTATGTCTCTAGATGTAAGAGATCTCATAGTCTGGTTAACCTAAGCGTCTGGCTAGGGACCTCCTTAGGCCAACGATGTACAAGGAGTGTTACTTATCTTGCACAAGTGGGAGTCTGTTAGATTATGTGTGGAGATAGATAACATGTATCATCGTGTCCAATACTAAAGTTTTGAAAATAAGTCTAAAAAACCATTACATATTTATAATGAAAAATTTAAAATAAGTAAAAAATCCATGAATTATAAATGTCCTTCTTCCCGCACGCAGTGTCCTCCAGCATTCCAAGGCATCCTTTTGCTTTTACTGACCTATTTGCAATAAACGATCGCAAAAAGTCAAATACACCACTTATATAATAAGTTGAAAGCAAAAATACTGAAGTTAGTCAACGAAAGTACCTATGACGTTTCCACCACCCTCGCCACGCTTCGGCAGTTGACCTTATAGTGGTCAATTTCACGGTACTTGAAGAACCGATTCTTGGCCCTTCCTTTGTTCAGTTTAAACTTCTTGCCCCTGCCCTTGCCTTTGCCATTTGCCTTGGCCTTGGGTGTAGACGGTCCAGGCTCGGTTTTGCCCTTACCCCTTCCGTTGCGCCCCTTCCTCTTTTTTGCAGCTCCATTTTCCACCACTAGGATATCCTTAGACTTGTTACCCATATTTGACTCCGCTGTCTTAAGCATCTAATGCAACTCTGTAATACCCTCCTTACCGGCCTAGTAGGATTAAGGTAATTAAGTTGAATTACCTTTATATTATTTGGTTAATTAATTATTTTGTGAGTTTAATTAATTAATTTAATTAAAATGTGAATAATTGTTAATTAATTGTAAGACTTGTTAGTAGGGTTGATGAGGTGTCGGTTTTGGACACCTAAACCCACCATGTTGCCACCAATATTCATTTACATGCAAAATTAAGAAAGTGTTGTGTGTGTTTTGTGTGCTACGGCCGAGAGAACAAAGAAGAAGAAAAGAATTGGATTTTTGTTAATCTAAATTGAGCAATTGATTAATTGGAGTATTCTGAATCATCTAAGAGGTTAGAATTCAAAATCATATGTTAATTGTTAATTAATTTCGGATTTATATGTTTAATAATGTGAAAACCGATTGAATGCTTTAATTGATGAATTGATGATCTAAGTTGCATGTATGTTAGAAATTGATGTTAGTATGCTTAATACATGTTTAGAATTTGATTCTGGAAACATAGATGAGGTTGCATGTTAAAAATCAGATCAAAATTTGAAGTTTGTATGATTTTGAATCTGTCGGATTTGATATGTATGAATCCATCGGAATTAGTAGAAACCAATAAAATCTTTTGGAATTGGTTGAAAACCGAGAAGAGTTAAACTGTTTGCCTTAGCTTTTGTCGGATTTGGTGTAAAACCGATAAGAAACTATCGGATTTGTTAGGAATCCGAGAGAATTGGACTGTTGCTTTATCCTTTTACTCGGATTCCGATACCATTGGATTTGGATTCTCTCGGGATTGAATGTTTCTCGGATTTATGTATTTTATCGAAATTCATGTCATCGGATTGTTGTTTCCATCGGATTGTTAATTCCATCGGATTGTATGTTGCTCGGAATTGATGTTTAGTCGGAATTGACTTTTATTGGATTGTATGACTTGATCGGACTTGGCCTTTTCTCGGATTGTGCATTGTATCGGAATCTGATTATATCGGATTTGCCTTTGCTGGGGATTGTTTTATCGGATTTCATGTTTTATCGGATTTAACCTTATCTCGGATTTGGTTTCAACGGATTTGACTCTATCGGATTTGATCTTATCGGATTTGGACACAATCGGAATTCAATTAATACCTATACTCGGAATTGGTGAATATTGTGTTATGAAAGATCAACTCTTGAATGACTGGAAAATAAACATGAACTTGTAGCCTTGGCTTATGAAAGGAATGTTTAAATTACCTAAGCTAAGGAGTTGGATGAATTCACTAAATTACGAGAAGTAAAGAGTAATAGTGAATTGTGTGTATTGATTGTATATACATGAGTTGATATGTACTTGTGATTGTATGTACATATGTGTTTGATTATAGTATTGTGCTTATTGTGTATTGATTAAGCAAATACTGACTATTAGTTGTTATTCAGGTGGGGACAAGACTCAGTAGTGGATATATATCTTGGATGTATAAGATTTATCACCTGATTGGTTGCTCCTTGAGATGTTATCTCTTGTTTTCTGTATATATACATGACGTTTTGGAGATCAGTTTGGCGGTTGTTTTTCAGCTGGGCCTATGTTTAGGGATATACATTATTAGCAATCGTCTTGATAAGCATTTGTTGTAATCAAGAGGTGCTAGTATTGTTATCTGTGATAACTGGGCTATCGGTAAACCTATGCTTTGGCCGGCATTTGGTTGAAGGTCCCGCAAGACCGCCGGTTCTCTTGTTTGTTTGAGCATTGTTGTTTGGGCTTTATGCCTTGTATGTTTGTGATATCTATTCTCTCACTTAGCTTTGTGCTAATCCCCCACTGTTGTAATCTTTTACAGGTTAAACCTGGTATGTGGATTAAAGAGATGAAACTGGAATTTTGGGACTGATCATACTCTAATATTGAAAGTGTTTTTGTACAGAGCCTGTTTTTATTAGTAACACTGTGGTAGTTTTGTAAAGTTAATCAGAAAAGTTGTATTTATAATTTTATATATATGTAATTATGTTATTAGCTTCCGCGCGTATTACAAATTTGTGTTTTAGAAAATACAGTGTTACAAACTCAGCAATGGATTTCTCCATGTTGTTCATGTTGTAGTTGACTATAAACGGCTTATAGTCATCAAACAGCGAGTTAAGAAAACAAGTCAGTTGCTAGCTGCAATGGTACCGGGTGTCCAAGCCTTTCTAGGTGGTCCATGTACCCCTTCATCTTCATGACATGGGTACTAACCGAAGTGCATTTGGCCATCTTGCAATTATTAAGAGCTTTCGTGACATCGTAACGTTCTGAACGAGCCTGATCTTGAAACATATCCCTCAGCTGACGGATCATGTCATAAGCTGATGTATCCATCATGCTAGTTTGCAACTCTGGACTCATAGTCGTAAGCATGAGGCAGTTCGCATCTAGTGCATCATTGACACACTTCTGGTAAGTCTCCCTAACATTAGCCCTCACATTGTTGGCTCGGGCATTTCCCACCGGCTCTTCTAGGACGTACCATTTCCTCTAATGCCTGAGAACAATCCATAGATTACGCTCTCAGTTGAGGAAATTAGGTCTAGTGAGCTTATCCTTTTCTAGGATGGAGCGGAGTGAGAGGTTGTTAGTGTTGGTAATGTTTACCATCTACAATTTAATCGTGTAGTTCAATTAGTAACACATATAAGACTTTGCTAAATACAAATTAATAAAAACCCTTAAATGATCAAGTATTAGCCCTAGATCCTTATCTAACACGTGTTGGTGCACGGTTTAGGCATGACAACACCAACCCCGTGCTATTTCAGGTAGGTAGGTTCCTTTACCAATCGTATCTAACTTGATACGACTCCTAGACCTTGTAGAGATTTTTAGACACACTATCTAAGTATGTTTATCTCTACACTAAATGCATTTTGGGCCCGTCACTTCAGGGAATCACCAAAAACAGACTGCACCACCTAGGACGGGGTGAACTCTGGCACGTCACATCAGGGAATCGCAAAGTCTTCCCCATATTGGTTTGAACCCCGGTGTGTACGGTTTGGGCACGACAACACACCAAGGTACCTGGAGCAGGAAAGGTGTACCACTAGATGGGTAGCATTACTGGTCTAAGATTTTTTGTGGGTTTTATCCAAGTTTGAAAACCTTGATTTCTAGTTTTGTAAAACCATTTTAAAACAATCTTGTTTTAAAATTCGTGTATCTTGGTATACCTCAAACTAGGTACACAATACGTTTTATGACAAAATCATTTTGAAAAACAAACTGTTTTTAAAAAAGCTGATACGACAATCATAAAATATTAAATTTATAAAACTGTTGTCATATACCAATTTTATCACATTTGTGGTTTTACCTCTGATTAAAAAAGACCATTATTAATATCCTACTTTAATTTCACAGTCGCATAATAATTTTAAAATTAAAGCACAACCACGCAGTTAATAACTTGTTATAGTTTTGCCAACTATGTCCTAAGTGGTCAATCTAAGGACAAACTAAGCTAGATAGATCTTGTGGCTGGATCTAACGAACATTCTCCTTGCTCCCACTGGCCTTGACACCTCAGGTATTAACCCGAGCAATTCCGTTTGGTTTCTCCGTTTTGAAAAATCCTTTATCTTCGGTTTTGGTTACAACAATCTAAACTAGAATACATAAACCTATTCTATTACAATTACATTATAGAAAGGGATTGTAAGGGCACGCAGGCCTCCCCGAAATACTTTTACATTGTAAAAGGGGTTGTAGGCCTCCCCAAAACCAAAAAGAAAAAAACGAAAGGAAAATAAACACAACCACAGGTCTAAGTTAACAAAACCTATAACCTACATATCCAACCATGTCACACCCCGCCAAGGCGAAAACGCGAAGTGTGATGGAGAGGATCGTCATAACACATTGAAATAATAATAGAGAATCTATAAATGCAATAAATCAACGTGTCACGACATTTCCCCGACACAAGATGGGACTTGTGCCGCGATAAGTCGATTGTTAGAAATATGCCCATTAATGTACGTACGCCATATGGACCATTGCTGATGATATTGGGTCATACACCGGGGTCTAACCTGACAGCAACTTAAATTAAGGGACCAAATATGACAAAAGACAAAAGTTGACATCGCAGGCCACGTTAGCGTCGCTAACTCTTAGGGGTTAGCGCCGCTAAGTCCTAGAGGATAGCGCCACTACGGCTGCATGTACTTTGTGTCAAATCGCTGACAGGGCGAGTTAGCGCCGCTAACTATTTTGAGTTAGCGCCGCTAACTTGTGGTTAGCGCCGCTAACCCTGCCAGTGCCATTTGTCAAATCCACCTCCTAAACTAGCCAATGCATGTTGCTTGCTACTTTCTAGGCTTGGCCGGTAGAGAGGGGTTAAGTGACGATTCTGGAGCCAGAGAAGACAAGAGAGTGAATTCATTTTGTGTGGCTTTTAGCTCTCTCTCTTCTTTCTCTCAAGAGAAAACACATATTTTCTTCTTTGGTGCTAAAAAGACCAAGAGAAGACATAAGAGAATATTGTTCCAGAAGATTGGTCTCGTTTTAGTTGCTGTTCCAGAGTGCTTTTCGTAGTGAAGAAGCACGAAGGCTCGCGAGCTCGTGTGGTTGGACGTGTTCCCGGGGTACTACCCATTAGTCGATCCGCATTTCGTTCTTGGAGCATCAACATCACGAGACATCCAGATTACTGGAGCTTAGGAGAAAGGTATAATAACCTTCTTCCTTCTTTTCTTGTTGCATTTCTTTACATAGAGTTTGGTCCATGTTCGGGATTTCTTGTTTTATGCTTTGATTGCTTGTACCTTGGGCTGTTTTTGTTGTACCTTTGCTTCCGCTGTGTGCCCACGAAATCCCAATAGTGGTATCAGAGCCACCTCTATGTTAGATTTGCACTTGGTGGCTTGAAAAATCCCGAAATCGAAATGTTTGTTTTCTGTTCGAACAGGGTTAGCGACGCTAACCTCGGGTTAGCGGCGCTAACTCATAAAAGTTAGCGGCGCTATCGCGCAGCTACGGTTTTTGGTTTCAAAGATAAAAACAGTTTTGATCTCGGGAAATTTTAGCCTTTTTGTTATTCTGGAAATTTGTTCCAGATTTGTCTTGGTAATTTTGTTACCATTTTGTCATGTTTGGTTGTATGTGATAGATTTGAAATTGGTAACCTTGCCTTTGACCTTGTGGTTGACTTTGTGTGTATGGATGCAATTTGGTGATTTTATATCACATTATGAGCTGTAATATTTATTAATTCAGTTTGGTATGTAATAATATTGTGGCTTGCATGCCATTTCATTCATCCGTGTATTTGTACTAGTTAATAAGAAATTATTGTGGCTTGTACGCCATTTCAATTTCTATTGTATGTATTGTAGAATTTGGATGAACACACACAATTTGGAGTCGGAAGGAGATGGAGCGTGTCCATAGAAGCCGGTGAAGTCCATTGGAGATGGCGGTTCTAGTGGGAGCTCGCATTGAAGATCTTCCGTCCCTTAGTTTGACCACGTTCTACCCGTTTTGGCTCACGGGAAGAACGCATAGGAATTATGGCAAGGGTTACCAATTTATTTCGTTTATATGCGTGTGACGTGATTTTATTTAATTCTTGCATGGTTTGCTTAGGATTCGCATGCTAGAAAATTTTTCGAAATTAATAAAATCACAAGAGATTTGGTAAAAATGGTTTGCAACTCTCGCGCATTCACATACAAGATTAACTCACCTAGTGGAAATAGGTTTTGTCACTAAACAAGTTAATCTGTAACCAAGCCGAAAACAAAAGACCGTTTTTCATAAAACGTAAATCTCGCGCCATCCGTAAGTCGATACCACCCGAATCTAGATTTATGGGTTTTGGTTGCCGAGCTTAGCACGAGCCAACACTCATAAAACTGTGTGGAAGGTGAGTGTGGTGAATTCACAATTTTGGTTGTCGAGCTTAGCACGAGCCAACTTTGGTGAATTTGTTACCGTATGTCTTGACGGACGATTTACAATTGCAAGTTAAAATCCTTGAATGATTGTCGAGCTTAGCACGAGTCAACCAAGAATTTTAATTTGGAATTGGTGCAAGTAGGGATCAAACATGCCAAATGACCGATGGTTGTCGTAGGATCCCGCAAGTGTCTAAGAGTTGCAATAGAGATTGCAATCGGTAAGATGGTTATCGGCCTAAATAGCTCCATGAAGTGATCCGCGGCAACCCCGTCATGGATTGGAGTGAAATATGGTTCTTAGCCCTTGTAAAAATATTTTTCGGACGATATAGGTAATTATTTAGACGAGGATTAAATCAAACCAACTAATTCGTGTACTCTATTTAATATAGGATGTCAAATCAAAACCACACCACGTCGAACTTTTCACTACGTATGTTACTACAAAGGGAGAAACTCACGGGAGTGAACTTTGTTGACTGCCTTAGACAATTGAGGATTGTCCTACGTGCCGAGTCTAAGTTGCACATCCTTGAGGAACCTCTTCCTGAACCACCTGCTATCAATGCGGAATGGACTATCCGATATGCGTATGAAAAGCGTGTTCGGGATACGCACGATGTTGCTAGCCTCATGTTATCAAGTATGAGCTTGGAACTGCGAAAGCAATTTGAGCACTTGACTGTGTATGACATGATTAACAAGCTGAAGGATATATTCCAACAGCAAGTTAGGCAAGAACATTATGAATGTGTTAAAAGTCTAACCGGTTGTAAGATGCGGGAAGGCGGAAGTGTAAGTGCCCATGTTTTGAAGATGAAATCATACATGGACCAGATGGACAGGTTTGGTTTTCCTATAGGGAGGGAGCTTGGTGTGAATTTCATACTTCAGTCTCTGCCCACATCATATGAAAAGTTTGTTGAGGACTATCATATGCATGGAAAGGAAATATCCATAGATGAATTGCATGGAATGTTGAAGGATGTTGAATCTAACATGTCCAAGCATACATCATCCTCATCCACTCTCATTCATGGTTCTAAGGAACAACATAGTACGAGGAAGAAGAAATCGATCCCATCAGAAGAAGTTGGAGTATCCAAGCTTGCTTCAAGTTTTGAGTCTATGGACATTGATGATGTGCCTAAGGAGACTCAACATGGGGTGGTTTGCTACTTCTGCGGTAGATTTGGGGATTGCTATAGCATGAAACTTTCTTACTTTAACCATTTCAAAGCGTAGTTCGTAACTGGCTACTATAAAGGGAATAGTTAAGTAAGATAAGGTTCACGCTATGGGGTTGTACAGTCAACGGAATTTGTTCCTCTGATATGAGAGATATCCCTGGGGCCCTCGATGATTGGGTGCTGACACCAAAAATAAGCATGGCCATGCGCAAAGGAATATTGATTGAGAATCAGATATGTCCTTAAATTTTGGTCACCACCAATCAAGATCGAGTAACATAATCGTGAACGATCTGGAGATTGACGTATCAATCCATGTCTCGTGTTCACAAGGATATCGCGAACAAAAGGAGTATTGATCACTTATCAAATAGGACCTCTACGTTCAATTGTAGGTAATGGTTTTCTGCATAGAAGCGGAACCCATACTGACTTTGGGGCATTAATGCTTTTGCTAGAGGCCGCTCTTTGTCTGTGGTCACATGGGTATGGTGCATTATGTTCAAGTGGGAGTTTGTTAGAAATATGCCCATTAATGTACGTACGCCATATGGACCGCTGCTGATGATGTATGGGCCTATTGGGTCATACACCGGGGTCTAACCTGACAGCAACTTAAATTAAGGGACCAAATATGACAAAAGACAAATGTTGACATCGCAGGCCGCGTTAGCGTCGCTAACTCTTAGGGGTTAGCTCCGCTAAGTCCTAGAGGATAGCGCCGCTACGGCTTCATGTACTTTGTGTCAAATCGCTGACAGGGCGCGTTAGCGCCGCTAACTATTTTGAGTTAGCGCCACTAATCCTGCCAGTGCCATTTGTCAAATCCACCTCCTAAACTAGCCAATGCATGTTGCTTGCTACTTTCGAGGCTTGGCTGGTGGAGAGGGGTTAAGTGACGATTCTGGAGCCAGAGAAGACAAGAGAGTGAATTCATTTTGTGTGGCTTTTAGCTCTCTCTCTTCTTTCTCTCAAGAGAAAACACATATTTTCTTCTTTGGTGCTAAAAAGACCAAGAGAAGACATAAGAGAATATTGTTCCAGAAGATTGGTCTCGTTTTAGTTGATGTTCCAGAGTGCTTTTCGTAGTGAAGAAGCACGAAGGCTCGCTAGCTCGTGTGGTTGGACGTGTTCCCGGGGTACTACCCATTAGTCGATCCGCATTTCGTTCTTGGAGCATCAACATCACGAGAGATTACTGGAGCTTAGGAGAAAGGTATAATAACCGTCTTCCTTCTTTTCTTGTTGCATTTCTTTACATAGAGTTTGGTCCATGTTCGGGATTTCTTGTTTTATGCTTTGATTGCTTGTACCTTGGGCTATTTTTGTTGTACCTTTGCTTCCGCTGTGTGCCCACGAAATCCCAACATCGATTCCACGGCATCATAGTGAAACGAGAGTGATAAGTACGCAAGAAATAAATCCCACAACCTGGGACAGGTATACGAGGCATTTTCTAAATAAAACGTGTTCAAAGTCTTGCACTAGATAAGTCTTGCTAAAGTCCATCTAGAATCTTCTAGTCATCCTTAGGTAGCGTTATTAGCGTTACCTGAAAATGAACACTCTAAAACGTCAATACAAAGGTTGGTGAGCTCGCAGGTTTAAAAGAAATAAGTTTACCATGTATAACATATTAACATGACAATTGTCGCATGGTAGTAATGCACTTGCAAATAGAGCATAGCAATAACCGAAACACCTTTGTTCAAGAGTAATTAGTCATCAACATAGAAATAACCAAACCCCAACGGTTCAAGAATAATTAGTCTTCCAACAAACTTTAGCCGGCCGGGAACGTAAGTTGGCTCAAGAAGTATAGTCATCTCATAGGCATAACTCAATACAAGATCATACAAGAACATAAGCATGCAACACACAATTGTCATTAAAAGATTTAAAATTTTGGAACACGGTATAAGAAACATGTTGAGTGTCATTTTCCCCCTAAAGTTATGCACGAAAAATGGGCTACGAGTACTCACCTTAGCTTCTAAACGAATTCTAGTCTTGTAAAGGAACAGGCGCGAGATCTACAACAAGTATAAGTGCACATGAGTCGTATGTAGGTGTTTGAAACTCCCTAGTATAGCCCAAAGGTGTGTGGATTTGTTTATATTAAACCTAATGCCACAATACATGTTTACTGATTTCTATGGGCTGATTTTACATAATTTTAAAATAAGCTAAACGTCCGAATTTGATCCTCAAATTTTTATAAAAGTAGAATCAATGTCTCAAATATATTATGTAATTTTTCCAGAATTAACAAACCTAGCTAGCTATTTTATATAATTAACGGAAGTTACTACTGACAGAAAACTAACTGCACACACGCAACAGGATGTTCGAATTTTGTAAAAGTAGCAAATGATTGCTAAAATTTACGAAATTTTTACAGGATATCATAGACTCTATAAAACTTCTACTGTAAAACTATTAATTGAAAATACTATGTTTTGGATGGGTTTCTAAACCAAAACTTTACCATCAATTCTGCCGGATGCACTGGCAGCCTTGCGCACCTTTACGGTAAAAACCTTTTGACCAACCAAACGACCTTTAAAAATTACAAACCCTAGTGGAGGTGAAACTAGACTCAATGCACTACATTATAAACCCAATAATCGAAGAAAAACTCCATGTATGGAGTCTGTTATGCCTTCCCACACACGGCACTACCTACTGACCAGAGAAACAATTTCATGGTTTTGACTTTTAAAGAGTAGAAATCTAGTTTTCGATTGTAAAAACCCTTAAACTCCTCATAAAACGTTTTTGTAAGTTTGTTTGATGATTTTAGACATGTTTCTAAGGACTCAAGAACAAGATGAACAAAGAAGTAAGATGAATACATTGAGAAGAACATAAGAGGATTAGGGATAGAATGATTTACCGTAGCAATCAATGAACTCGTACTCTAAGGTTTGAATCTCTTGCCTTCTTGTGTTCTTGATGGGAGATCGACAAAGAGATTATATACCTATATATATAAGTTAATTATTATTATTTTTTTAAGAAAATAATAAGTTGGTTATTTGTGGCATTCTAGGATACACCTAACTAAGCCCCAAAAAATGCAACTTAAGCTAAACTTATATTTTTAATATTCCTAAGCTAATACTAATATTCTATAAGTACTAGTAATTATCTAAAGTGTATATGAGCAAAATTAGGGTTTCAAAAGCTACGGTTTAAATAACTAACCTATTTCGGTGACGGATGTCACAGCATCCCCCACTTGAGAGAATTTCGTCCCGAAATTCAGCTTATACTGCTACGAGAACTTTAGTGTTTAAACAGGTGTGGATATTTGGACTGCATGTGGTCTTCCCGTTCCCACGTAAACTCGGGTCCTCGTTACGAGTTCCATCGTACCTTGACTATTGGGATTCTACTCCTCTTTAGGATTTTAATTTCCCGATCCAAAATCTCTACAGGTTCCTCCACAAAGGGTAGAGTGTTGTCTATCTTGATTTCATTCAGTGGCACATGCAGGTTCTCGTCCGCCAGACACTTCCTTAGATTCGATACGTGAAACGTATCGTGTACACCACTGAGTTCCTGCGGTAGCTTTAACCGATAAGCTACCGGGCCAATCCGCTCAATAATCTCGAACGGTCCTACATATCTCGGTTCTAGTTTTCCTTTCACACCAAAATGCACCACACCCTTCCAAGGAGACACTTTCAGCAGCACATGGTCACCAATACTGAATTCTAAGGGTTTCCGCCGATTATCGGCGTAAACTATTTTGGCGGTCCCTTGCAGTCTTGAGTCTTTCCTTGGTTAAAAAAATCTTATCAGTAGTCTCTTGTATAATCACTGGCCCAATCAACTGGTTTTCCCCCACTTCGGTCCATGCAACAGGTGAGCAACATTTCCGTCCGTATAGGGCCTCAAACGGAGCACACTTAATACTCGTATGATAACTGTTGTTGTAGGAAAATTCAATCAGTGGTAGATGCGCATCCCAGTTTCCCCCAAAATCAATAACACACGCCCTAAGCATATCCTCCAGAGTTTGAATCGTTCTTTCACTTTGGACATCGGTCTCAGGATGTAAGCTGTACTCATGTCTAGTCTTGTACCCAAAGCTTTCTGTAGGGTCTGCCAGAACCGCGATGTAAAACGACTATCTCGATCGGATATAATCGACACGGGCACCCCATGCCTTGCCACTATCTTGCTGATTAAACTCTTGCTAGCTTTTCCATTTTGTAGTCCTCACGAATTGCTAGAAAGTGAGCTGTCTTTGTCATCCGATCCATGATTACCCAGATAGAATCGTGACCACTATGAGTCCTTGGTAGTTTTGTGATGAAATCCATGGTTATGTTCTCCCATTTCCATTCAGGGATCTCTGGCTGCTGTAGTAGTCCTGAAGGCCTTTGGTGTTCGGCTTTTACCTTCGAGCAAGTCAAACACTTGCTTACATAGGTAGCTATATCATTCTTCATCCCTGGCCACCAATACACATCTCTAATATCGTTTTACATTTTATCCGCACCGGTGTGGACAGAGTATTTTGTCTTATAGGCCTCATCAATGATTAGTGCCCTTAAATTTCCTGTTTATGGAACCCAAATCCGTTCTACAAAGTACAATCCCCCATCTTCCTTTTTATCCAATTGTTTGTCCAAACCCCGCAACATCTCACTTGGAGCATTCATGTCTTTAGATGCCTCTAACTGTGCTTCAAGTATCCTTCCTTTAACACTCGATTGAATTGTCATGTTCATGGCTCATACACGCCTGGGTTTAATTCTTTCCTTCCTACTAAGCGCATCCGCTACCACATTCGCCTTTCCAAGGTGGTAAATAATTTCTCAGTCATAGTCGCTGAAAAGTTCAATCCATCGTCTATGTCTCATGTTTAACTCCTTTGGTCAAATATATGTTGTAGACTTTTATGGTCGGTATAGATTACACTTTTCGTACCATATAAGTAGTGTCTCCAGCTCTTGAGGGCAAACACCACAGCACCCAGTTCCAGATCGTTCGTGGTGTAATTCTTTTCGTGTACCTTCAGCTATCGAGATGTGTATGCAATCACTTTACCTCTCTGCATAAGCACACAACCTAGACCTTGATGAGAAGCATCATAGTACACCACAAACTCATCCGGACCATCAGGAAGAGTCAGAATCGGGGCATTACACAATCTATCCTTTAAATTCTGAAATGCTTCTTCTTGTTCCTCATTCCAGTCGAATTTCTTCTATTTTTCTGTTAACAGTGTGAGTGGCTTGGCGATCTTTGAGAAGTTCTCGATGAATCTTTGGTAATATCCGGCCAAACCCAGAAACGAGCGGATTTCCGATGGCATCGTAGGGGTTTTCCATTTATTAATTGCCTCAATCTTATTGGGGTCCACATGAATTCCCAGGTCATTAACCACGTGGCCGAGAAAATGTACTTCATTCAACCAAAACTCACATTTCGAGAATTTGGCGTAAAGTTTTTCCCTCTTAAGCAATTCCAGAATCAGCCTCAGGTGTTCCTCATGTTCCTCCTTAGACTTAGAATAGATTAGTATATCATCGATGAAAACGATTACAAACTTATCCAGAAACGGTTTGCATACTCGGTTCATAAGGTCCATGAACACCGCAGGTGCATTGGTCAATCCAAAAGGCATAACGGTGGTATATCCTCCTCACGTACCCTCAATTGATGGTAACCAAATCAAAGATCTATCTTGGAAAATTGTCGCGAGCCTTGCAGTTGATCGAACAGATCATCTATCCTAGGGAGAGGATAGCGGTTTTTGATGGTTAACTTATTCAACTCGCGATTGTCGATACACAAGCGAAACTGTTAGAACTGTATTATTGTAATAGAATAGGAGTTATAACAATAGTTGAGGGTGCTTATTGTAAATATACCTTATAGGTATATAAGCCTTGTGCTAGACAAGGAAATGTAAGGATTGCCACACTTACAAGAAATAAACTATGTGTGTTTTGAAGGTGAAAAGAGATTCTCTCTCTACCTCTTCATAGTTATCTTAGCAATACTTCATTTTATCGCTTGTTTATTCTTAACAGAAACGATCCATCCTTCTTCTTCGCGAACAGAACGGGTGCTCCCCAAGGTGACTGACTAGGTCGAATGAAATTCTTATCTTGTAATTCCTGTATCTGGCTGGCCAATTCTTGCATCTCTGATGGTGCCAATCGGTATGGTGACTTTGCTACCGGAGTAGCTACCAGTATTAAGTCGATGGCAAATTCCACTTGCCGAACAAGAGGTAGTCCAGACAAGTCCTCGGGAAACACTTCTGGAAAATTCCGAACTATAGGAATATCTTCGAGTTTCTTTTCTCCCGATTTAGCGCTCATAAGTCGTCTCGTGTCTCCTTCCGGTCGGTCTCCATGAACTAAGAGCACCTGACCACATGGTAAAGGTATCCGCACTACTTTTTCATGACATATAATTTCAGCTTTTAGATTCGACAACCAATCCATCCCTACGATCACATCAAAGCTCCCACGCTCAAATGGTATCAAGTCTATACTAAAAGTAATACCCTCTAACTCTAGAGTACACCCACGGACAACCTCACTAATCTCTACTTTTTCCCCATCAGCTATCTCTATTAAGTAAACAGTGCCTAGGTCGCTAGACTTCATTCCCGTTAAGGTTACGAAGTCAGTAGAAACAAAACTATAATCGGCACAAGAATCGAAAAGTACAGTAGCATAGAAGTTATCTAAAGAGAAAGTACCAGTAACGATGTTGGGATCTTGGCGTGCTTCATTTGCTCCCATGACAAACGCTCTTCCACGGGCTTGGTTGCCATGATTCACCGGGTTCCGGTTTCCCTCCAGAGCTAAAGGTGGATTTGGTCGATTTCCTCCCACTGCAGGTGTTCGATTAAGTCTTGGACATGCGTTTCGGTAATGGTCAGTACTTCCACACTCATAACATGTACCCCGATTGCCCGTTGGATTCACAGTATTTATCGGAGCCAACATCCTTCCCTCAATCCTATAGTCTTTTGCTTAGTGCCCCAATCGATTACATGCCGTGCAGTGTCGACACGGTATGTTTTGGTAGTGATGATAGTTGCAAGTTGTGCATTTTGGTGCTGTACCCGAATACTCTTTCCTTACCAGATTAGCTGCCACGTAGCTAGTTGCTACTTTCGGCCTCTTGTTGTTATTCCGAGAGTTCCCCTGCCTACCAGAATCTCCTTCATCCTTCCTCTTCTCCGCACCCTTGGTCAAGGTGCCATTCTTAACCATCTCCTCAGTCAACACCCCCGCTTTTAGTATGGCACTCTGAATCGTCGGCGGTTCGGTTGCCTTAACCATCGCTCGAATCTGGGGTACAAGCCCCGCGATGTACCTTTCAGTTCGTTTGGACTCAGGAGTAACCAGCCGTGGAACAAGTTTGGCCAGCTCATGAAACCTGTCAGTGTAGGCAACATGGTTTGCACCCACCATTTTCTGGTTCCACAGCTCGTCATCTAATATCTGGATTTCGGTACTCGAACAGAACTCTTCTTCCATCAGTGCTTTGAACTCCTCCTAAGTCATACCTACTGCAGTTGGCCTTCCCCTGGCCTGGATTTGGGTATTCCACCACGTCAAATCCTTGTTAACCAAAGAGCCCACGGCATACATCACTTTCTGGTGTTCAGCACAGTTGCTGATATCCATAACCGACTCCATTTTCTCTACCCACCTGGTAAAGGCCAAGGCACCTCCTTTACCATCGAATTCCTTTCGCTTACAAGCCAAAAACTCCTTGTATGAACAACCAGTACCCCTATTGTTGCCAACCTCGTCATCATACTCATCGCTATTACCGCCTCCTCCATTGTTGTTGTTTCCCCCTCGTTATGGTTGTTGTTTTGCTGAGTGAGATTGTTGCTTATTTGAGTTACGAGGTTTGGAATAAGCGCTTAAAGTTGTTGAGCTATCATTTTCGCGATGTTGGGGGTTTGTTGCTTCATCTCCCAAGCACCATTACCACGGCCACACCCACGGCCACCCCCAACATCTCCCCTACTGTGTCCGCGTCCATTCAAACTGTTTGATCTTCTCGGAGGCATATTCTATACGAAAGGTAGATTGATGGGTTAGATAAATAATAGGTATTAGCTTTCTTACCCGCAATGCGGGCATGTCAATCTTCGTGGGGTCATAGCAATATTGGTATCTCATGTGTTCCCGTATCCTAATCCGTAGCTCGTTTCACAGCATGTCTCGTACTACCTAGAGGGTCCTTGTGTTAGCCATATGTGCATGGCGTTGGCCAGACGCTATGCATCCATGCTTATCACAGCTTCTCACAAGGCATTACTAACCATGTTGATCCACTCGCACGAGACGCTACACTACCCTATAGGTCCAGGCTTTCATGAATATTGTACTGTGCATGACGCTAAAATATATAGTCCTTCGATTAATTAATCCTACTCTAAAGCAACAATCAAACAAAAATATGCAATAAAGTTAGATCAAGAATTCTAAGTCTATATATTTCGTTCATGCATAGTTATTGAAGCATTCATTCAGCCGTTTCCTCTACTTAACATAACTCCTATAACATGGAGCAATAAAATCAAGTAGGCATGTAATGGTTTCACATATGATAGCGTGTTGTAATAAAGTGTTCGAGCGATAGTTTTAATGGTTCACTCGCAAAGATGTATAATTGGCGTAGACAATGTTTCATGGAATTTAGTCGTTTCAATAAGCATACGAGATTTCAACTTGGATTAAAATAAAAAGAGATACTCAAATAGAACACCACTTTCTTCATAATCTTTTACGTTTATAGTGACAATAGAAATAAAATATCCTAAAAGAGAAAACAAATAGAAGTTCCTAGTAGTGGTGTTAGGATAGGTGATCGAGCGCATCTAGACTTTAAATCAGCTTCGTGCGTCGGATTCGAGATCCGAGTCGATCTCTTCTTCTCTTGAGTCGTCACTCGATATTTCTATCGGCTCTTCTTCAGTCGGATCTTCGGAGGGTTCCTCCTTGAATGGTTCCTCGGAGGGATCCTCTTCTGGTGGTTCATTGGAAGACCCTTGCTCAGACGGTTCCTTCGGGGCTTCCTTAGGGATCGTGAAAGTGATCCTCTGGCCCGGTGCGACACTCTTACGAGTCGTTTTCTTAACAGGGGTCCTTTACCGTTTACACGGTGAGGCTTCGTTATAGCTCCAGGACGTGGAGGAATGACGTATGGTGAATGTCCTTTGTTCGACATGCTTGAGTTGTTGGTCATATTGTAGTCAAAAACCCGGAAAGTTATATAAGTATAAATGCACACATAGCTTCTATTATGCAACTATATGTGGTGCTTAGGTTATATTCTAGGCCAATCCACCTAATTCTCTATAACCAATGGCTCTGATACCAATCTGTCACACCCCGCCAAGGCGGAAACGCGAAGTGTGACGGAGATGATCGTCATAACACATTGACATAATAATAGAGAATCACTAAATGCAATAAATCAATGTGTCACGACGTTTCCGTGACACAAGAGGGGACTTATGCCGCGATAAGTCGATTCCACGGCATCATAGTCAAACGAGAGTGATAAGTACGCAAGAAATAAATCTCACAACTTGGGACAGGTATACGGGGCATGCAATCCCAAAAACCAAGCAATCCAAGTCTAAATTTTTTTAAATAAAACGTATTCAAAGTCTTGCCCGAGATAAGTCTTGCTAAAGTCCATCTAGAATCTTCTAGTCATCGTAATATTCTTAGTGTAACCTGAAAATGAACACTCTAAAACGTAAACACAAAGGTTAGTGAGCCCGCAGGTTTAAAAGAAATAAGTTTACCGTGTATAACATATTAACATGACAATTGTCGCATGGTAGTAATGCACTTGCAAATATAGCATAGCAATAACCGAAACACCTCTGTTCAAGAGTAATTAGTCATCAACATAGAAATAACCGAACCCCAACGGTTCAAGAGTAATTAGTCTTCCAACAAACTTTAGCCGGCCGGGAACGTAAGTTGGCTCAAGAAGTATAGTCAGCTCATAGGCATAACTCCATACAAGATCATACAAGAACATAAGCATGCAACACACAATTGTCATTAAAAGATTTAAAAATTTGGAACACGGTATAAGAAACATGTTGAGTGTCATTTTCCCCCAAAAGTTATGCACGAAAAATGGGCTACGAGTACTCACCTTAGCTTCTAAACGAATTCTAGTCATGTAAAGGAACATGCGCGAGATCTACAACAAGTATAAGTGCACATAAGTCGTATGTAGGTGTTTGAAACTCCCTAGTATAGCCCAAAGGCGTGTGGATTTGTTTATATTAAACCTAATGCCACAATATACATGTTTACTGATTTCTACGGGCTGAATTTACGTAATTTTAAAATATGCTAAACGTCCGAATTTGATCCTCAATTTTTATAACAGTAGGCTCAATGTCTCAACTATATTATTTAATTTTCTTGAATTAACCAACCTAGCTAGCTATTTTATATAATTAACGGAAATTACTACTGACAGAAAACTAACTGCACACGCGCAACAGGATGTTCGAATTTTGTAAAAATATCAAATGACATCTAAAATTTACGAAATTTTTACAGGATATTATAGACTCTATAAAAATTCTACTGTAAAAATATTGATTGAAAATACTATGTTTTGGATGGGTTTCTAAACCAAAACTTTACCATCAATTCTGCCGGATGTACTGGCAGCCTTGCACACCTTTACGGTAAAAACCTTTTGACCAACCAAACGACCTTCAAAAATTACAAACCCTAGTGGAAGTGAAACTAAACTCAAAAACACTACATTCTAAACCCAAGAATCGAAGAAAAACTCCACGTATGGACTCTGTTATGCGTTTCCAAATACAGCACTACCTACTGACCAGCGAAATAGTTTCATGGTTTTGACTTTTAAAGAGTAGAAATCTAGTTTTCGAATTTAAAAACCCTTAAACTCCTCATAAAACGTTTTTGTAAGTTTGTTTGATGATTTTAGACATGTTTCTAAGGACTCAAGAACAAGATGAACAAAGAAGTGAGATGAAGACATTGAGAAGAACATAAGTGGATTAGGGATAGAATGATTTACCGTAGCAATCGATGAACTCGAACTCTAAGGCTTGAAGCTCTTGCATTCTTGTGTTCTTGATGGGAGATCGACAAAGAGAGGATGGGGAGGGGCTGAAGTCGACAAAGAGAGGGAGAGGGAGAGGGGTCGGCCGATTATGAGAGGGGGGGCTAGGGTTTAGATTTAAACTTATATAGGATAAGGATTAGGCTTAGATTTAAATTAGGAAGGGGTCTAAAATTATTTTAATTTGATCTTTATCTTAAAAATTCTATCCCAATATTACTAGGGCCGAAAATATATATATATATATATATATATATATATATATATATATATATATATATATATATATATATATATATATATAGGGAAGTTCTATCGAGAACCAAAAAAAATGCGAGAACTGCGAGAACCGATCTAAACCGTAAAATATCTACCAAACGACAAGATATTAAATTATGAAAATTATACCAAATATGCTCTTTTAATATGACATCCATATTGCTATATTTTTTTCAACAAAAAATTTTTGTTTTTGCCAGGTTTTTTTTCTAGCACTATAAGGTATGTTACATATATGTAATCAGTACTAACATATATGTGATCAGTACTATAAGGTATGTTACATATATGTAACGAATTTTTTTGTTGAAAAAAATATAGCAATATGGATGTCATATTAAAGAGCATAATTTTGTCGTTAATTTGGTATATTTTTCATAATTTAATATCTTGTCGTTTGGTAGATATTTTAGTTTTAAAAAGACGGGGATCGGTTCTCGCAGTTCTCGCATTTTTTTTTTGTTCTCGATGGAACCCTCCCCTATATATATATATATATATATATATATATATATATATATATATACATATATATATATATATAAGTTAATTATTTTTTTTTAAACTTATAAGTTGGTAATTTATGGCATTCTAGTATACACATCTAAAATACACCTAACTAAGCCCAAAAAATGCAACTTAAGCTAAACCTAGATTTTTAATATTCTTAAGACTAATACTAATATTCTATAAATACTAAAAATTATCTAAAGTGTAAATGAGCAAAATTAGGGTTTCAAAAGCTGCGGTTTAAATAACTAACCTGTTTCGGTGACGGATGTCACAAACCATGGCAAGAATACACTGTTAACTTGTTTAAGTTAAGCATTTGTTGTTGACATGTAAAAATTACAAACGCGACTCAACGATACTAATGTGACTTAGTATACAAGTCAAACACATTCAACAATATATATAATTAAACAACCATGCATTAAATATAAACAATAATAATGCAAGAAATATATAAAATTTGTCTCATTTCTTCTCAAATTAATCAAGCCTTTAATTGAGATGAGAAAGATTTGACAGAAACTTGTCAAGACTTACTTTAATCAATTTTTAAACCTATGGTATAATAACTATTATACCAAATTATACCAAATGTGTTTTAAACCCAAAAGCACTTAATTGATTAAAGACTTAACTTTGTTTATATTGTATAATAATACACCATTATGGTTATTTATTATACTTTAATCCAAAAATATAATAAAACTTATATTTTAACTTAACTAGTAAAAATATAAAACCTTAACCATAATATAAGTACATAAAATTAATATTCATTAATATAGTATCTTGTATTATATTTAATCCAAATTAATTATCCCAATTATCTATCATCCAAGCCCTATGGGCCTAAGCCCATTCTCGGATTTCCCTAATTGGATCATTAAGCCCATTAAGTTCATTAACTACCTTTTAAGTTCATGTAAGCCCATTTTAATTTACATAAAACAAAATTATAAATTAAAAAGAAAAATTTGGGCTTTTATGAAATTAAATTAATGAACTACCCGGTTCAAACCCTACTGGGCTGAAAACCATTTGGGCTGCCAGGCCGCCGCAATGGGGCCTGGGCTTCGACCAAAAAAGGCTATTGGGCCGAGGCCCAAAACTGGTCACGATCTCTGGTTCGTACCGCGAACTGGGCTGGGCCGCAAAAACGTGGGCCGTGAACCCCTGACCGAGGAAACCCTTTTCGGACGTAGCCCTTCGCCGACCTGTCACCACCTTCGGGTCACAACGACTGGGCCGCCACCGGTGGTCCTAGTGTTTTCCGGTGACACTTTTTCTGGTTAATTCTTTTAATTCGGAATTCTATATTTATACATTAAATAAATAAATAAATATATATATATATATATATATATAATCTTATAAATTCTTGTTTATCAAAATTCAAACTTTAAAACATAAACTTGTTTTATTATTTAAATTTTAAAACAATCTTATCAACATAGAACTCGTTGATAAGATGATAGAATTTCTTAGTTTTTGAAGTTTATCCTTTAATCTTAAAACTAAACTAGTTATTGATTCAAACTTCAAAAAACCATATTAACTCAACTGGCTAATGTTATGTATATATATATAACATATAAATATAAACCTTTATAGTATCAACCTTTTTTAACCAGTTAAACCTAACTGGTTTAACTCTTCTGATTAAAAAATCAAAAACTATAAAACATACAATTTAAACAACAAACTGAGACTGATATAATACCAATGCTCATAATAGAAAAATTATGTACAAACAGATAATCATATAATTCAACAAACTGTTCATAGTTTTAATCATTTAACCGGTAAAACCTAATAGGTTTACCTTTCTGATCAAAGGTTCAAAAAACTACAAACCTTATCCAAAAAACCAACTTTTTTTTTAATAAACTAGGATTGACATGAACTTGTCTATCCTTTTGTGATTTTGAAAAATCACACAACACACAATAATATCAAAAATACAATAATAATAGTTAATCCAACACATTGTGATAAACTGAGCCGAGGCTCTGATACCACTGTTGGGTTTTACAGGCCACAATTCAGACTTGAGTTATCCTGATGCATAACCGTATAAGTTTGAACCAACTCAGAATTGTATAAACATAATCAGTTATTATTTATAAAGCGGAAAGAAAATAATAATCATAATCCTTAAAACCCTAAAGGATTAAAGATCTTTAGTTTATCACAAGTGTGCATATGATACATATTAATTTCGATACATGTTAGTGTGTGTGTATATACATATCATCGAAAAACACATAACCATGACAATCAGGATTAGTTTAAACTTAAAACAAGATAAGCAACCAATTTGTCATGTATACCTGGAAATCGACATGTGTATGTATATACACATGTTCATTGAATTCACCACAACCATCAAGAACATATTATGAGAAGAATATTATACCTCGGATTGCTTAATGAAAGTCCACCCGTAACGAGGTACACCAAGAATCCGCTAGAAGGATCTGGATCACACTTTTGCTCTTGATCTTCGACAAAGGCTACCCTATGGGGTACGTTCGGCCGTTGACTTCAAGGAGGGAGGGGGAGAGAGTTTTTGATTTCCTTTTTTCTAAATGTTCACCCTAATCTTGTGGTATAAATCTCATATTTATAGATAACTTATCTAGTTATCTTTTTAAATTGGCAACTTGATTTATACATTATTATTAATATAAAATACATAATAATATATATTTTCTTTGGGCCGAATATATATATTATTTCCTTTTAATAATAAAGATTACTAATAACCATTTTTAAGATAATATCCAAGATATTAATCCTAAATGCCAATAATTAACAATATATATTTATTAACTAATAAATATATATATTCTTGTTAATTAATTATACCTGGTTATTCATAACTCTCTATACTGGTTTATGACTAACTGTCATAATACCTATCTCCTAAAGTGTGAATGAACTTCTTGAATTACGTACTCACAGGTGTAACCCTTGAGTGTCTTATGGCATTGGGCGTGTCATAGGGTACGACGGTTATGCACACAAATCCTATCAAAAATGAAGCCAACACTGAACGTAGGTCGCTCAGTTTAATTATACTGATGTGTTAACGGGAAATCTAAGTGTTCCCCGTGTTACAAAGGATGCGTTAACTGTCATATATTTATGAGATACTCATGTTTAAAATAATGCTGAAAACCACTATATGCAAAACCGTTCATACAACCAAAGGTTCCTTACCTTAGGTTACTCGTGCAAAATTAAGGAGATCTACCACGATGTCGTTGAATGCCTGAAAGATCAAGCTCTCATTATCAAATTGAAGATACCTCAAGATGAGAAATTTTTTAAAGACATCACATATTTATTCTCATAGAGCTTCAAAAGAATGCAGAAAGAAAAAGAATATCTGCATAATCAAAATGGGAGATTGATAAAGATACAACAAAACAAACAAGAGAGATGAACACACATAAGGCTACAAAAGGGGGAGACTGTTAGAATTTATTTATGTTTGTAGTCCTTGTGTATATATCTTAATTATGTTGTTATTATTATAGTGTTTAGACTAGATTATATATGTAAGGGATTAGCCCATTTAATATTACTTGTCTAGTCCATGAATGGTTATTAGCTTAGCCCAAGTAGATAAATTGTGTAGTCCACCAAATAGCTCAAAGGCCTTGAAGGCCCATGTTGCTCCATGTATTAACACCTTGCAAACCTAGTTTGCAAGGTAACCTTTGCCATATTCTCTAATAGAAATCTGCTGAGATTATTCTCTCAACCTCCTTGCAAAGTGTTCATAGTGTTCTTGGTTGCTCTTGCATATTCATACTCATATACATACTTTGTTCATCCAAGAATCACTCAAACTACTCATCTTTATCACATATTGTGACTTTAACCATCTAACTCCACGGTGGTAGACTTAGTCAAACCAAGCTTCCCCTTTGCGAGCTAGTTTCTTCTTTTCGGTAGTTCTCTTCCTAGTAGCTTTAGCGGGTGTGTATGAGGAGAGCTTTTCTTTGGCCATGTCAGACTCAGCAACCTCCAGCATGCCATGAAGCTCCATCAAAGACTTTTCCATATTGTGCATGTGATAGTTCATGACAAACTGATCATATGACGAGGGCAGGGAGTAGAAGATTATATCCACCGCAAGCTCCCTCCCTATGGGAAATCCAAGCCTCTCCATTTGGTCTACGTACACCTTTATCTTAAGGCCATGGACACTTAACATTCCCGCTTTCCTACATCCTATAACCGACAACAGCCTTGGCACACTCAAAGTGCTCCTATCACCTGTTGTTGAAGCATGTCCTTCAACTGGTTGATCATGTTGTACGCACTCAATTGCTCGAGTTGCTATCGCAACTTGGAGTTCATAGTCGATAACATGAGACAGGAAATATCTTGTGTATCTTTGACACGCTATGCATATGCGTATCTAGTGGCCCGGTTCGCGTTGTTAGCAGGTGGCTCCGGAAGGGATTCCTCAAGGACATGCAACTTTTACTCATGGAAGAGGACAATCCTCAACACATGATACCAGTCAACGAAGTTCACTCCTGTGAGTCTCTCCCTTTCTAGGAACGAACGGAGTGTTAAATTTGATCTGGTGTCGTTAACATTTGCCATATAAAATACGAGTACATGTTTTAGTTAGTTTTGATATAATCCTCATTAAAATAATTACCCAACTGATTTAAGAAAAACAAATTATCTTAACAAGGGTTAAGAACCTTATTTCACCCCAATCCATGAAGGGTTTGCCACAGATCACTTCCTGGAGCTATTTAGGCCGGTAAACGCTTTACCAATTGCAATCCATGATTAAAATGGTTAGACACTTGCATGATCCACTGATACTCATAGCATAACATCTGTTTGGTATGTTTGATTCCTTCTTGCACCGATTCTTCGTTAATCCGTTTCGATAGCTCGGTATGGGCATGACAACTACCAAGGCATATTAAGTTGGACCTGTAAATCGCCCAACAAGATACACGGTGACATCTTGACAATCTATTAGCTCATGCTAATCTCGACAACCAATAATTTCAAGACGCCACACTCACCTTCTACACAGATCCACATTGAATAACTCGTGCTAAGCTCGACAATCATCCCATGCTTCACTAGAATCGGGTGGTGTCATGTTTTGGATGGCGCGAGATTTACATTTTAGAAAAACAGGATTTCGTTTTTCCGGTTAAAAAACCTCTTGGCATGTTGATTAACAAACAAGTGACAAAACACATTTTTCTCTCCTCGCGAAAATTAACCAAAATCAGGTGCTCCACACACCACAAAATCTTTGAATTGGCATTTGTTCCTAGTTTCTTGCTGTGGAAACCACGGAATAAAGAAGTTCTGTTGTGGTGTTTGATGTTAGGTAGACACTCCTTGTGGCATAGGAATAAACGCAAAAGATCCATATGGAGTTGACACCGTACTCACAGTAGCCGTAGTATAAACTGGTGGTGGTGTTGAGTAATGGAAGCTGTTACTGGAAACATCTGAACCGAGGTGGTTGGTTGGTAAGACTGGGTTTGGTTTAACTGTTGCTCCAGTTCAAGAATCCGATCCCTCTGAGTCTGCAAAGTGTCTTCCAGCTGTAACACATAATCTTGGTTATCTGACTCCCCATGATGAGAAGTACCCGCTCTATGCTGCTCATTCGCAGCAGTAGATGAAACATTGTTATGCTATCTTCTAGGAGACTGTGGGGTAAACACCGGGATCTCGTTGTTATCAGCCATAATCTGTTCTACACAACATCTCACCAATTGTCAGATTATAATCTGTTAGTACCATATCATATTCTCTACAGCTATCTTACTAATTACCCACCCTGGAAATATTGGACTGATCAGAGCCTCAGTTCGAGTATTGCACAGTTTAACAATGCAAATCCTCAAACCTGAGCTCTGATACCAAATTGTAACACTATATTTTCTAAAACACAAATTTTGTAATACGCGCGGAAGCTACATAATTACATATATATAATATTGTAAGTACAACTTTGCTGATTAACTTTACAAAACTACCACAGTGTTACTATTAAAAACAAGCTCTGTACAAGAACACTTTCAATATCAGAGTATGATCAGTCCCAAAATTCCAGTTTCATCTCTTTAATCCACATACCAGGTTTAACCTGTAAAAGATTACAACAGTGGGGGATTAGCACAAAGCTAAGTGAGAGAATAGATATCACAAACATACAAGGCATAAAGCCCAAACAACAATGCTCAAACAAACAAGAGAACCGGCGGTCTTGCGGGACCTTCAACCAAATGCCGGCCAAAGCATAGGTTTACCGATAGCCCAGTTATCACAAATAACAATACTAGCACCTCTTAGTTACAACAAATGCTTATCAAGACGATTGCTAATGATGTATATCCCTAAACATAGGCCCAGCTGAAAAACAACCGCCAAGCTGATCTCCAAAACGTCATGTATATATACAGAAAACAAGAGATAACATCTCAAGGAGCAACCAATCAGGTGATATATCTTATACATCCAAGATATATATCCACTCACCGATATCTTCAAAAGTTCAGGTAACTCAGTCTATTCTCAACTACTTAGTCTTGTCTCCACCTGAACAAACAACTAACCGTCAGTATTTGCTTAATCAATACACAATAAGCACAATACTATAATCAAACACATATGTACATACAATCGCAAGTACATATCAACCCATGTATATACAATCAATATACCACAATTCACTATTTCCCTTTACAATCTGTAATTCTGGGAATTCATCCATCTCCTTAGTTATGCAATTCATACATTCCTTTCATAAGCTAAGTCAACAAGTTCATGTTTATCTTCAAATCATTCAAGGGTTGATCTTTCATAACACAACATTCACCAATTCCGAGCATAGGTATTGTTTGAATTACGATTGTGTCCAAATCCGATAAGATCAAATCCGATAGGGTCAAATCCGATTAACATGAAATCCGAGAATAATCAATTCCGACTAAACTCCAATTCCGAGTGAAAGCAAATCCGGGTTAAGGAATTTCCAATCTAGTCGGATTCCGAGGTAATACCCAATCCGAGGAAAGTCTCACAATCCGATATAATCAAATCCGAGCAAAGGCTCAATTCCGAGTAAACATACAATCCGATTAAACAACAATCCGATAGAGTAGGATTCCGAGTAAAGTGTTAGACATTTTTACAAGTCTGATTTCATACTTCAAATCATGAATTCCGAGTGAATCCAAATACGATATTAGTCGGAATCCGAGTAAAAGGGTAATCCGAGTAAAAGTTAAGGCAAACAGTCTTTCTCTCGGATTCTTATCAATTCCGACTGATTCAGTCGGATTTCACCAAATCCGAGCCATTCATACTCAAAATCTGACTGATTCATATTTATGGAATCCGATTCATTCAAAATCATGCATAACTTCAAATTTCAATCTGATTTCATACATGCAACTCATCTATGGTTTCCAGAACTGAATTCTAAACATGTATTAAGCAAACTAACATCAATTACTATCATACATGCATCCTAGATCACGAATTCATCATACAAATCATTTAATCGGATTTCACACATAAATTAATATAAATCCGAAATTAATCAACAATGGACATATGATTCTGAATTTCTAACCTCAATGATGATACATAATACTTCAGTAATTTGTTTGCACAATCAAATTCAACAAAATCCAATTCTTCTTCTTGTTCTTTGTTCTCGGCCGTAAGCACACAAACACTTTGATTGTTTTTTTCTTCTAATGCATGCAATATTGTGTGTTGTGGCAACTTAGGGGTTATGTGTATATATGTCGGTTGAATTGTGAGGAGAGAGAAGGCGTGATCTGATTTGTAAATGAAAAGGATCTGCATTTATTAGGGTTGAAATTAAAAGACATAATTATCCTTTGGTTGTTATTTTAATTTCCTATATATTTGAAGTAATTACAATACTGCCACGATTAATCATGGCCTTTAATTAAATGATCTAAAGGTCAAAAACACTTCTTGCACTTCTCGCAATAAAAAGTCTTCTCTCATGAACCACCCTATATATATATATATATATATATATATATATATATATATATATATATATATATATATATATATATATAGGAATAAGTTCCATTGAGAACCATTTTTAGTGCGAGAACCGCGAGAACCAATCTGAGTCATCCAATTCCCTCTCTTTCAATGTCATTGCCCAACCATGAATTTCTCACATACACCCTGCCACACTTGATCCCCCTACCGCTCTCCATCCATCAATTCCACTTATCAAATCAACGGCTAAGATTGGTTCTCGCCTGAAAATGTATATATATATATATCCGGCCCTTAAACCCTATGCGCCCTCCCCGGAACCAAACGAGGAGAGCAAGGTCAAACTAAGGACACAACCACATGGCCCAACACGATGTGCTCCCACTAAATCCGCCATCTCCAATGAACCTCCGGTTCCAAAATTTTCGAGACGCCATCTTCACGACTCCCAATGGTTGTCTTCGGTCTTCTTTTACAAATAAATACAAGTTTTTGAAAAGAAACATCATGCAAGCCGCGATATGCTAATCTAAGCTAATGCTAACAATTATAAAGAAAAGTAATCGGCATGCAAGCCGTAATAAAATACAAAAATACAAGGCCAAATAATTTAATTATTACAACCCAATTGTGGAACAAACCACCAAATAAATGAGTAATTAAACATACAACAAAACAACTAACACATAGGTCTAATGGGCAAATCGTTAGCGGATTCAATAACAACCACAAATAAAGCATGGTGTGCCACACAAAACCATGCAAAATGTATCTCGATTAAAATTATTCAAACCTAGCTAAACACTCAAGTCACATAGTGAACATTCCCTCTACATATGCATTAGTACCCCCAAATACTTTAAGAATACATATTCGTATATACGCAATACAAGTATATGCATGTCTACGTTTCATGGCAAAAACCACCTAATACATATAACTGTACGAATCAGGATACATATGAGGCTTTTCTAAGTCTAAATAAATTTGAACAAAATTTGGACACAACCAAAATAAATGCCAAAAAACCGAAATAATTTTTCTTTTGCAAAAAAGGGACAAAATACAATGTTCACGACCTATATCCCTCCACGACCCCTCACGGATCGTGAAGACCAAGCGTCTCATGACTCGTGAAACAGTAAAAAAAACCCTCACGATTTGCACCCCACGAGACAGATCGTGTAGCCTTCACGGTCTTTCACGACCCTTCACGGCTCGTGAAGGCTCATTGGACAAAATGTCCAGATTTGAAATTTTGGTTTTTCAAGCCAAACACGTGCATGCATTTTGTAGAGTTGGCTCTGATACCACTGTTGGGTCATGATGGGCACATATACGTAGCGGAAACAACAAGTTTAAACAAGTGCATATAACAAAACAAGAGTAACATTCAGCTGCGAAGGCATCAAATAATTTAGACTTGAACTTGAACTAGTTGTCTCTGGATGGCCTATTCCCAAACTTCTTGACACCCATCCCGTTTAAGAAAGGTTTGAACCTTTCCACCAACATGGTAGCCTACTCAACAACAGCTTCAAGGCTATCCATATTATCCAAGATTTCACCCTCTTCATGAACCTGCTCTTCTTTCTCAGATCCCTCTTCTTCCTCTTCCTCTTCACTTGAATCATTAACAACAACAGAAAAACTCCTCGATCTTGTATCCTTAAACACAAGTGCAGTTGATGAAGCTTTCACTGCCTCTCTCATCATCTTGGTAGACATCTTTTTCTGTTTAACTGACTCATGGTTCATAAGATTACCATAGAGCCTAACAAGAGACAGAACTTTTCAGTATGTTTTAAAATAGTATTAAAGTGTGATCCCATATTTCAGGGAGGGAGTCTAGGAGTTTCTTTACAAGTACTTTGTTGCTCTTGGTTACATCTGCCCTCCTTAAGTCATTCACGAGACAGTTGAATCAGGTGTAGGTCTGAGTAAGACTTTCACCTTTCTGAGCAAAGAAGAATTCATATTCTCTTATGAGAAGGAGTTTCTTTTTCTCCTAGACCTCCTCACTACCCTCATATGCAACTGAGAGTGTCTAACATCTCCATTGTCGAAGTACAATTAAGTACTTAATGATATATCTCAGTGGGTAGTGTAGAGACTTAAGTTGTTCTTCCTTTAACACCAAGGTTCACCGGCCTTTTGTCTTCCTCAGTCCATAGATGCACCAACTTGGTTATGGTTCTTTCAGTAGTGGAGGTGTAACCTTTTGTAGCAGAAGGGACTGAAAGAGTGGAAATAGGAACATAGGGTCCTTCAGTAACTATCTTCAACATCTCCGTGTCAATAGTTGACATGAAGAGATGAACCCTGCTCTTGCAAAAAGAGAAGTTATTAGCATCAAACATAGGATATCTAGACAATGACCCATTGTTTGGCAAGTTGTTTGAAGTAGCAGTTGAAGTGGCTATTGTTTGGTATGGGGTAGAAGCAATTGAAGAGTATGCAAAATAGATCTAGATATTTATTATATAGCAATACCAGTTGTTGGTCCCGGATTGATACTACAACAACAAATGTTTATAGAAGGCGGGGTTGAATACAAACACTAGCTTTTTAGAATTTAAAGGCACATGATTATACTTTATATAATTCTTATTGAAATGAATCAAGAATTACATGAACTAGATGCGGAAAATACAAGTTCAATAAAGGTGACAACAAAGAGGGGAACACATAAAGAGGCTAATCCTAACAATTAATGTATAGGATGTTCAACACATGAACAAGTTTGTTTCTAAACACAAAAGAATGCTAACTCTAAAAGTTTGTTCTCTGGTTACAAGCTTTGAACTTGCTTCTAAAACTAACCTTTAAAGGTTCTGTGTAGTTATCAACATAAAGCATAGTTTTCAAGTCCAACATGCATTGGAATTTATAGAACTTTGGCATCTTGTCGTTGCAAGGGAGGTAGGAGACAAAAGTACTTAGGATAATAATATTAGAATAGATAAAATTAGTGAGTGAAAAGTAAAAAAAACACTTATATACAAGCATGTATAAAGTGAAAGTACTTTTCTGCAAACGTACGTCCCACAAACAATATTATAATATTAAAGTCCATACCTTTTTCCTTGGAAGTTTAAGTTTCTTCTTCCATGCTTGTACTTTAAACGACACCATGCTTTCTTCGGATTTGACTTTACCAAGTATGGAGTTGCTAGCCATACTTAGTCGTTGAAATAAATCTTCGAGATCTTTTTCTTTTAAAGTGTCTTTTTCCTTTTCCAGAGGATACGATCGATCCCTTTTGTCTCTTTTCAGATTCAAAAGGTGCTAAGACTTTTATAAATATAGATCTAAATGCATAATAGAACAATATATGTTATGTCTTTAACTTAAAAACAAATACAAAGTAACACTGAACTGATATTACAATTTCGCGGCTCACCTGACAAAATGTATTGAACTACAAGTATAATTTTGCTTAGCCTAAGGAATGAGAAAGATTTAGCTACTAACATCCACTCAACTTGATCATAGAAATGCTCAGCTGATCAAACATTAGACTAGGGAGATGTGTAAGTTAATCAACCTAGATGATTAGTTGATCAAGGAAGTTTAGCTGATCATTCAGAGTGACAAGTTTATGGGATATAGACTAAGTGAGTTAAAGTTAATTAACTGATGCATGATGGCCTTAGCTGATCAAAGTTGTAGACTTAACTGATCACGTTCACTACTTAACTAATCAGAATTGTTCCTCAGCTGAACGTTGTAATTCCTCAGCTGATGCTTCTACACATGTCTTTTCTTCTCGGATGATCTCTAAAGCTGGTCCTTTGGTTGATACTCGGTGCTCAGCTGATCATCAGCTATATTTCATACTTAGAGAATTCTTCAAGTCACTTTCAAAACAACACATGTTTTGAAACATTCCAAGTCTAAACTGAATGTAGGGTTTTGCCAACATCAAATCCTATTTATATCAATGGATAGGTTTAATTATAGGGTTGAATTGATTGTCTCCCCAACAACGGCGACCCGTTACCTTTGAAGTGGGTGACTGTGTGTTCTTGAAGGTTTCACCTTGGAAAGGGGTGATTCGATTTGGTCGCAAGGGTAAGTTAAGTCCAAGGTATATTGGTCCATTCAAAATTCTGCAACGAGTCAATGACCATATAGTATCACTTGATCTACCTCCTGAATTGTCTAGTATTCATAACACTTTCAGTGTATGCTATCTGAGGAAGTGTAAAGTTGAAGATGATCAAATTCTACCTCTACAAGAGTTGAAAGTTGATTCAGCTAAACACCTTGTAGGGGAACCCGTTGAAATTTTGAACACCAAGAGCAAAAAGCTGTGTAAGAAGATGATCAAGTTGGTTCTTGTTAAATGGAAGCACAATTTAGGTCCTAATTTGACTTGGGAAGTGGAGGATGAAATGAAGGCACGATACCCTCACTTGTTCACAGCTGAACAGATTCCGATGACGAAATCCTCTTAAGGAGGGTAGATTTGTAACATCCTAAAAAACGGCCCTAGACGTGAGCGAATTGGTACGTTAGCTATTTCAAAATTAATTAATTAATATACATATATATTTATTCCATTTATTAATGTATATATTATGAAAAATAGTTATGAAATGAACTTATAAAACTAATAATAAAAATTGATAAAATTGATAATATATAAAACGGTTTTAAATATTGATTTCAAAAATATTCCCGTTAGTTGAAATGGGTAAACGAGTGTTGAGTTGTAAGTTGAAAAGGGGAACAAGATACCGCCTGTGGACCGCTACCCGCTCACCCATCGGCATGATTGATTTATTAGGTATCCCTAGTCAGAATCATTGAGCCGGGTTAGCTACCTTGCAAGACGTGATTCTTGCTGACTAACCCGTATATCGCGATGTGCTAAGATAGACTTGTTTGCTAATATGTGTTATGATATTGCTAATATGTGATATGATATTTTTTTCATGATACTTTTGCTTAACTATTATTCACTAGCTAACCTTCTCCATGTACCCTTCCAATGTGTAGGTTATTAGATTGTGCTAGTGAGGCGGTTACTTGCTATGGATTGCATGCTGGTTTTAGGGAACACATTTGCATGTTTTGAATACTTTTGTTAATATTTTGTAATGGTTGACCGAATTTTGATAACACTGGTAGTTTCTTTTGGTTGCAACTTATTTTGTAGGTTGTAAATATTAAATTAAATATAAAATGTTTCCATTGTGTCGTTTGTAGATATTTTTGATAAAACAGATTATGAAAACATTGTATTTACGACAGTAACCACCCAGTTTCAAATCTCAAATCAGATTAAAAAAAATTAAAAAAAATTAAAAAAAATAAGCTTCTAAATTTGATGGTGTTACACCAAGTCTCTCATTTACTCTTTTATTAGAAAAGAAAGATGTTAACCCTCGATATATGTGGCTTTTTTAACATTCAATCTTTTATTTTATTTTATGTTTTTTAACATCTAAGAGGTTTATACTTTTGCTTGGTGGTCTTGTTGCTATAAGATGTCACTATTTTATTTAAATTCACAATATTCTCTTCAAACTTTTAATTTTAAAGAATAAATAAATTTATAAATATTAAAATTTTAGCCTTAAACGGGTCATATGAGTCATTTTCAATTTATCAGGTTGACCATACCTGACCTATTCTTTTTTGTGCCAACTCGCTTCTAACCCGTGGGGTTCATGTCACTTTTTTCATGTCGGTTTATATCAACCCAAAAATTACCAACTTCAATAAAAGTTCTATTTTAATGCATTTGACTCGACTGGCCCAAGGCCCAAATCCGCTCATGTAGTTTCAGCGAGAGGATGCCAATTTGCCATACCCATTTCCTCCGAGTAAAACGCACACCCTCTTGAAAGCCTTCCTCCCGCAACTCTCACAAAATGGCTTCTTCATCATCGACTGCCGCTACTCGAGAATTACATAAAGATTTGGAAGGGAAAGCCAATGATCTCAGCAATATCCAAAAAGGCAACCCGTGATTATTATCTTCTTTGATTTTGATTTTGGTTTTAATTTATTTAGATTCTGGAAGTATTTTATGTTACTGAGTCGTTATGTTTCGATTTGTTTCAAATCATACAGACATATCTAAAAACCACCAAGTCAGAAAGAAGTACACCATCCAGCTGGGTGAAAACGAGCTCGTTCTAAAGGTTTCTCTCTTCGTCATTACTTTTTTCGAGAATTGTTTTCGTTTTTTAGGGTTTTTTTAGGAATTGAGGTTATGTATAGCTATAAAGATGTCCAAAATCGAAACCAATAAATGATTGTTTCCACCAAGGTAGGGTTTTGGGTGTTTATAGATCAAGAGAGCAAAGGTGTACTTGAAAGGAATTAGATTGGTGTTGAGTTTGCAACAGGTTCCATTTGGATTTATAATTTACAAAGAATTTGAAATTTTGGAATGAATGCAAATTGCTTTTGGGATCGTTTCTAATTTGATTTCAAAATCGTTGCTATACCATTGCAAATTTGCAATTGTTAAAATTGATTGTCAAGGGTAATTTAGAAGGGGAGATCATCTCCAGCTGCTAAGAGCACATGACTTGTTAGGAGTTAGGTACTGTTGCACTTTCAGATCATTGAACGCAGGTGTTCCCGTGTTTTTAATTTTTAATGATTCAAGTGATATGTGAGTGGAGCTTTGTCAGCAGCAAAGATGCTTTCCCACCTAACATAGGTGTTATTGCATTCATAGATCACTTAGATGAGAGATATTTTATGTTATTTTCGTTTTTAATGATTTAAGTGATACGTTAGTACAACAGTGTTGTTATAAACATATATGATTTCCCTAATTTCAAATGTGAATACATTAAAATGCCAATGTGGCTGGATGATGGTTTATGTAAGGGTTTTGAAAATCGAATTCTTTTTTTCTTTCAGTGACTTTTTGAAAGTTGAATGGGATAATTGTTCTTGATTAGTTGAATTCAGATTTAATTGTTATTTTTTTTAATTGTGTTTGTATAGGAGTTGGACCTTTTGAACGAAGATGCAAACGTCTACAAATTAATAGGACCAGTGCTGGTAAAGCAGGATCTGGCAGAAGCAAATGCTAATGTTCGAAAGAGAATTGAATATATTTCTGCAGAATTGTACGTTTGCATTATGTTTAATATTATCTTAAGCTTATAAGTGCATGTTGTTAGAACTAACGATTTTGTTAGAGAATTGAAGTAATCGAGTTAATTTGCTTGATGTTTCCAGGTTCAACATTTTGTTGGTTTACAAGAAAATATATTTCATTATTTCATAACCAACGAGATATAAGCTATTATGGTGCTCTTATCTATGCCTGTAATTTTGGTTTATAGACTAATTTGTTTATGCGATTATTCGTAACAGGAAGCGTCTCGATTCAACTCTTCAGGATTTGGAGGAAAAGCAAAATAGCAAGAAAGAAGCGGTTAGTGACCTTTTCTCTATTCATAAATTAATATGGTGTAATTATTTATTTACATGTCCCAATATACAATATGAGTTGGTATATACATATATAACTATCGAGTCTCCAAGCAAACCATGTGAACATTCAATTCCATGTTGTTTGGTATCATGCCTACTCTTTCAGATAAAGAAGTCATGCTGCATTTATGGTTCAAGTAGTGTTTACTTAAACAAAATTTTTGTTAGTTCCTCGGATTAGTTTTTCTTCTTATGATTAGGAAATAGTTTTTAAAAGAAATACATACGTGCTTGCTTCTTTAGAAATGAACCTAATTTATGGTACAAAGTGAATAACATAGGCGTCTGATCATGCAAGTCTATCAAGTGCTACAACTATTGTGCGACAGAGACTTTCAGACAAGGAACGATGTGTAATTTTAGAATTTTGAGCTGTGGAATTGTTTCAAGATACAATTTTTACCCATTTTACTAATATTTCTCTCTTTCCTTTCATTTTGTTTTATTTTCTGTTTCTTTTTTTTTTGGTTTGTTTGGGTGATGAGTTTTGCCTTGTATTCATATCAAACAAGACGTTCATCATCTAGGTATATACTAAAATCATAAGAATTTTGTCTAGTCATGTGATGAAAATTGGAAATGTTTAGTTGAAATTAACAAACCAAAAGTGTTTGTTACTGAGAATAATTTGTTGAAATCAGTAGCCAGCTAAAGCTGGATTTCATATGGCTCCCTTGTAGAAATTTCGAGCAGACCAGAAACAATTTTTAGTTCACCGACAATTTTTTAGTGTGGTTAGTGATGGTTTGACGTGCAAACACTTCCTTATTCAACTATTGCAAATTTACTAATTATGATAATTAGTATATCATATATGATCTTCAAATAACTATATTAGTTCTATTATATTTTTAAGTTTTTGATAGGAATTAGACTAGTGATGTTTTAGAGGGACTAAAACAGTAAATAAGTTAGAAAAGCATTTTAATAAATAGAGGATAGGCTCTGGTATTAGGCAAGCAGAAATATATTACGTTTTGGGTTTTGTTCGGCTCGTAGCCTCTGGCTATCGAGATAGGGTTCTTCCCTGGACCAATCTGCCGTTTGTGGCTGAATTGGGGCTTATTTCTTGTTCAATTCCAATTAATTGTTTCTGTTTCTATATGATTTAGCATCGATCCTTAGCATCTGTTATATAATAAGTTCACGTTCTCTAACATTGGTCCGACCTGCCAAGCTCTACCACCATCGCTTTCATTTTATGATTCCATTTTTTCTCGTTCGACCTGCTCTCCTTCGACCTGACGTTTTGTTTGAGATTTGAGATTTCCGCCCATCATGATTCATCGCATCTGTGCTAGTCGATTTCAACACTTGTTCCAGCAAATCGATTTCTGCAATCGCTTTCTTCTTCAGCAATCGTTGCTTAATCGCTAGTTTGGTCTGCTTTCTTTTTCCTCGATCGATACCTACCGATTTCACGTACCTGTTTTTTTTCCGTGGGTTTCTGCTTTCGTTTTTTTCTGCTCCCGTATCTGCTACCAGTTGACTTGGCATCTATTGTTCCATCATTGGGTTCAATTTGGGTTTTTACATTTGTGCAATCGCTGGGTTTCAGGTTCCATTTTTCACATTTAATTTTTGTCTATCAGTCATGGAAACTCGCTTTGTACAACAGCGTTTCGATAAGCACGACGAATCAATTCATCAATTGCAAGCTGATGTGAGACCTCAAGGCAGGATTCGAAGCTGAACGGGCAGAGAATGCAGAATTTCGAAAAGTTATGTTGGCTTGGATGAAGCACCAGGACAAGCGATCTGATACTGATTTGAATGGAGATCGCAATTCAGGTATTTTCTTCGCTGATGGTGGCAGTGGTTCGGGATTGGGTGCAATGTTGTAGAACTCACTAGGCGCCTCCTAGGCGGTAGGCGGGGAGTAGCGAGTACTCGGACTATGCGGGGAATACTCGGGGAGTACTCGGATTGGAATTTTGAATATATAAATTTCAAAATTATATATACTATTATTCATATAACCCAAAACATATGTTTAGAAACACTAATATTATTATTATTCAATACTTATAATACTCATTCAAACATAAATATTCATTCATTATATACAAAATTCATAACAACTCATTGTTATATATGTGTCGTCGCTAAAATATAATAAAAGGTATGTAAAATAAATAAATAATCAACTATTAACACACTTATTAATTAAACACATTTTCCGTTTATACAAAAGTTAAAATTTTAAATTATAGCTGCATCATTTAATTACTTTCAATTCTATACCTAGTTCCAAGGCCATTAACAACTATTTAAATTAAAAATGGCATCGTAATGTGCAATGGATAGTTGGGATATTTATCACCTGACAGATATCCATTCACTCTTTCAATAAATCTGTGAGAGAAAAAGCCATTACGCCTCCATTTGTGAGATATTAACACTCACAAGTCTGATACCCCATATTCAAAGAGGGAACTTGCCGGAGATAAAAAATCACAAGTCGATACCTCATATTCAGAGAGAGAAATCGACGGAGATAAAAAATTAACAATAGAACTTGAAGATTTGAGTCGGAGATGCAAGAGAACAGTCGAAGGAAGCTTAACCTCTATTGAAGACAAAGAAAACGATGTTTGACTTCAAGCCGAGTAGCCCGAGTTGGCCCGAGTAAGGCCGCCTAGCCCCGAGTTTGACCGGCTTTGACTTACACCGAGGAATGACCCCGAGTAGTCATTATACGCCAAGGTCAGAGCCCGACTTGCGAGTACTCGGCGATTACTCGGCCGCCCAGGCCGAGTTTTACAACATTGATTGGGTGGAGGTTCAGGTATGGGTGACGGTTCTGGTCTTGATGGTCCATTAGGTGGGGCTGGTGGTTTTGCTGGTAAGGGTGGTGAACTGGTGATTTGGGTGGTGGGAATTCTGGTGGCGGTGGCCAACCTCTTACTAACACCACTGCGATACTGCCTTGGGCTGTTAAAAAGATTAAACTGCCTGAATTTTATGGTTTTGATCCACAAGGGTGGATCCAAAAGGCGACTCTGTATTTTGATATCAATGGTACTCCTCATTTACGTATTCGTTTGGCACAATTGAGTATGGTAGAGGTTGCCCGGCATTGGTTTACTCTTGTTCAACAGGTCCATACCTCTCTTACTTGGGAACACTTTCAAATCGAGTTATTACAACGTTTCAGTGGGTTGGAAATCCAAAATCCATTTGAACAGCTGGCTACCATTACCCAATCGGGTTCAATTCACGATTATATTGATGATTTTGAGTATCTTCTGTCATTGGTGCCAAAGTTACCGGAATCGCAAGCTTTGGGTTATTTACTCGCTGTATTGCGCGATGAGGTCAAGTGCTGGGTCAGACTTCATCGGCCTCAATCTCGCTTGGATGCGATGTATCTTGCCAAGGATGTTGAGGAGATGCTTCATCCTTCCTCTGGTAATGTTTCTCAGTTCCGGTTTCGGTATCATCACTTGGGTGGGCTTGGAGATGGTTCCAAGTAGGAGTGAGCATGGGTCGGTTTGGGTCGGTTTTGGGCACAAACCGAACCGAAACCGATAATATTGGTTAAGGGATTTTTCAAACCGTTGGGTTATCGGTTTCTAATGGGGCGGTTAACGGTTAATGATAGCGGATCGGTTTCGTTAACGGTTTTATTGGTTAACTATTAAATTAAACTAGGCCAACTTATTGGGCTTTATCATTTCTGAATTAGGCCATGAGATTGGGTCATATTTTTTTGTTGTTTTATTATTAACAACTTCTTTAATAGCAAATGGGTCATTGGACTAAAAAGAATTTTTGAAGATATTGAACCCCTCATGCAAATAACCCAAGAATGATAATTTGATTTTTTTTCCTAAAACCTTAACAGGTCAATCGTCTGGCAACCCATTGAATATTAACAAATAAAAAAAAGTACCAGCTCCCTCTAATCAAATATCAATAGTAGCCATTAAATTTGGTCTAATGATACACTTCAGCCTTTACAAAATATGCTATAAAATAGCAAAAGTTCAAGAGTTCAAGGTTTTATAAAAACCATAATATGCATGATGGCATGATGCACTATAAATTTACAAAAATAACAATATAGTGTTTGTGCAATCATAAGTGGCAAAAGCTCAAGTATTCAACCTTCACAATTGTGTAAGCATTGTTATAATTGAAAGTTGAAACTTGAAAGTTCAATCTTCATCATCCATCAATAAGTCATCATCATCATGTGACTTTTGCTCCTTTGAAAAATAATCTATAAGAAAAAATTAAATAAATAAGTGACAATGAATAGATGAATGGGAGAATAGTTACCAATTTCTAAATTCTCCAAGTTGTCCGTTAACTCTTGTAGTGATAGGCCGTGGATGGGCATCTCTTGCAAATCCGCATTTGTGGTCCGTAACCAATCTTGGGTGCATATTAAAGCTTCCGCGGTCTTTGGCGTAAGAGAGCTTTCTAGACTTGTCAATAACCCAACCACCAGTGCTAAAAGCCGATTCACTTGCAATGGTTGAGATTGGCATTCCCAAGACATCGTTAGCGATTTGAGAAAGTATTGGGTATTTACCCGAATTGATCTTCCACCAACTCAACACATCAAATTCATCACCCTTTAATTTCTTTTCCGCTGCATCGGCCAAATAGATATCTAACTCGGAAATACTATTACCTCTGTTAAATGTGACTTTAATTCAGAAATAAAGGTTTTGTTAGTCAGCTTGAGCTGAGTAAGGTTGATGTCTCAAGCTGAGTAGTCTCAAGCTGAGTAGTCAGTTAGTTTGTTAGGCCTAATCCTATTAGCCTATAAATAGTCGACTGATGTAATTGTTCCAGTGATTCATTCTTTTACGTGAAATAAATTTCTCTCAAGTATTCTCTAAATTTCCCGACAAATTGGTATCAGAGCGTGGTTTCGATTTCACGCTCTTGAGGGTTTTAATTTTTCCCGATCGACAGATTGTTCCCGTTAGTGTTCTTGATCGTTCAATTGGATTTCCATTTTTCCGATTCTGGTTCAATTGGATTTTTCGATTCTTTAATTTCAGTCGATCTTGAATTACGACTGAGTTTGGGGTTTGCGTCGATATTGAGTTACGACTCAATTTTTGGGTGTGCGTCGATCTTGGAGTTACGACTGGGAGGTCGACGACAGGATTGGAATCGATTGGGGTTTTGTCGATTCATATCTGACGCAAGGTGGAGTCGACAGTATTTGAAATTGAAGAGCGCATAGTTTAAGGTGGAGCTTGGTGAATAGCGGCTGAAGTGTGGCAGTCGATTGAATCTGAGTCTCAAGAATCATCTATCAGTCAATTGAAGGCGTTACTTATCAGTAGGTGATCAATTGAATTGAAGTTGATAATTGTTGGCTTGTTTTTAAGTGGAAGGCCACTAAAAGAATTGTTAGAACAAGGGGTGTTCATATTCAGGGCAGAAACAGTTCAAGAAATCAACAATGCCTTCACAGATGATCAAGATTGATAAGTTCACAGGGAAGAACAATTTCAGTTTATGGCGTATAAAGATGAGAGCTCTTCTCAAGCAACAAGGAATTTGGATTCCTTCGTCTGGGGACAAACATGGAGAAAAACCCGAAGATATAGAAGAATCGGAGTTTAATCAACAAGATGAGAAAGCGCATAGCACTATCTTGTTGTCTTTGGCAGATGAAGTGATATATGAAGTTGCTGAAGAGGAGACTGCTGCATCTTTATGGTCGAAGCTTGAAAGTCTATATGACAAAGTCTTTGACAAACAAATTGTTGTTAAAACAGAGGTTGTTTTCACTTCGAATGAAGGAAGGGATGCAGGTGAAAGAACATCTTGACGAGTTGAATTCCATTCTTATGGACTTGAATAATGTTGATGTCAAGATAGATGATGAGGATGCTGCCCTTATCTTGTTGGTTTCACTGCCACCTTCATACGAAAACTTTGTCAATTCTTTTGTAGTTGGGAGAGACACGATCACTTTGGAAGAAGTTAGATCAAGCTTGCATTCACATGAATTGCGCCATAAAGCTTCTGGGAATTCAATCCACTGGATTGACAGCGGCAAATGATGGTAGAGAAAGGGGTAGAGAGAGAAGCAAAGGCAAATGGAAAGGCAGAAGTCGATCAAAATCTAGGGGTAGAGGATCTAAAGCTGGCCCTAAAGATGAATGTTTCAGGTGTGGTGAACCTGGACATTGGAAGAATGAATGCCCGAAACGTAATGAAAAGGCGTCCGCTGCTATTGGTAGAGAAGATTCGGGTTCGGAGGCTGATCTAGTTCTTGTAGCTGTTGACTCAAAAAGTCAGCAAGATGTTTGGATTCTTGACTCTGGAGGTTCGTTTCATATGACACCAAACAGGGCTTGGTTTGATACTTATGAAAGAACATCAACGGGAAGTGTTCTGATGGGGAATGATGAACCATGTAAGATTGCTGGAATAGGTTCAGTGAGTATCAAGATGCATGATGGTGTAGTGAGAACGTTGACTGATGTACGCCATGTACCGGCTTTGAAACGGAATTTAATCTCTTTGGGAGCATTAGATTCGAAGGGTTTCAAGTACAGTGGTGAACGGGGAGTACTTAAGGTCTCTAAAGGAGCATTAGTAGTGATGAAAGGAGTCAAGAAAGGTACATCGTACGAGCTTGAAGGCAGTACAGTTGTTGGATCAGCTTCACCAGCACTTAATTCTGATAAAAACGAGTCAGATTTGACCCGTTTGTGGCATATGAGGTTGGGGCATGTTAGCGAGAAAGGAATGATCATGCTCAGCAAGCAAGGGCTTCTTGGAGGTCATAAGGTAGCTGAATTGGGTTTTTGTGAACATTGTATCTTTGGAAAACAGAGAAGGGTTAGTTTTTCAAAGGCTGTTCATAATACGGAAGCTACTTTGGATTATTTGCATGCTGATTGTTGGGGTTCTTAACAAGTTCCTTCTCTTGGTGGTGGTCGGTATTTTCTCTCAATTGTTGACGATTACTCAAGGATGACATGGGTGTTTGTCATGAAACACAAGAGTGAGTCGTTTGAGAAATTCAAGGATTGGAAGGTTCTCATTGAAAATCAAGTTGGGAAGAAAATAAAGAGGTTAAGAACTGATAATGGTTTGGAGTTTTGTTCAAACGAGTTTGATCGGTTTTGTAAAGATGAAGGGATTGCAAGGCATCATACGGTTAGGCACACTCCACAGCAGAATGGAGTGGCTGAAAGGATGAATAAAACACTGCTAGAAAGAGTCAGGTGTGTGCTGTCAAATGCAGGTCTTTCTAGGAGTTTTTGGGCTGAAGCGTTGAACACGGTGTGTTATTTGATTAACAGAAGTCCCGCAACAGCCATTGGATGTAAAACCCCTATTGAAATGTGGTCCGGTAAGCCAGCTGACTATACAAACTTAAGGGTGTTTGGTTGTCCTTCCTACTACCATGTGAGTGAAGGAAAGTTAGAACCAAGGTCAAAGAAGGGGTTGTTCATGGGATATGGTGCTGGTGTAAAAGGGTATAGAATTTGGTCTATTGATGAGAGAAAGGTAATTCTCAGCCGTGATGTAGTGTTTGATGAGGAGAGTATGTTGCGTGGTGTGCGATATTCGTCTACTTCATCATCTACTTCAAAAGACCAAGAAGAGGGTAACTCTAAACAGGTTGAGTATGAGTTTAATGACTCTGATGGGGATGAAAACACTGCTGGGCAGCCAAGTAATGAGGTTCAAACAGAGCCTGTTGAGTTCAATCAGCAACAACATGTGGAACCTGTGGAATTTCGGTCCATAGCGTTAGATAAGCCTCGAAGACATGTTGGTAGACCAATCAGGTATGGGTTTGATGATGTGGTGGCTTACGCATTGTAGGTTGCTGAAGAGTTGGAATTCTTTGAACCTTCTACTTATCGGGAAGCAATCACAACTAAGGAGGCTGATGTGTGGATAGGAGCCATGAGTGAGGAAATGGAGTCCTTACACAAGAATAGAACTTGGGAGTTGGTCAAGTTACCTCAAGGCAGGAAAGTTGTGACTTGCAAGTGGATTTTTAAGAGAAAAGAGGGGCTGCCAGGGGTTGAAAATGTAAGGTACAAAGCTCGTTTGGTGGCTAGGGGTTATAGCCAAGAGCAAGGGGTTGACTACAATGAAATATTCTCTCCGGTGGTGCGTCACACTTCAATTAGAGTGTTTTTAGCACTTGTAGCACAGCTGAACTTGGAGCTGGAACAGTTGGATGTTAAAACAGCGTTTTTGCATGGTGATCTTGAAGAGGAGATCTACATGAATCAACCGGAGGGGTTTGTGGTTAAAGGGAAAGAAGATTATGTGTGTAAGCTCAAGAAATCGTTGTATGGATAGAAGCAATCTCCGAGGCAGTGGTATAAACGATTTGATAGCTTTATGGTGAGCCACGGGTTTAATCGAAGTCCCTATGATTGATGCATATATCATAAGAAAGTAGCTGATGGTTCAAGGGTTTATTTGCTACTTTATGTGGATGATATGTTGGTGGCAGCTCGAGATAAGACTAAAATTAAGAAGTTAAAACAACTACTTAATTCTGAGTTTGATATGAAGGATTTGGGGGCTGCTCAAAAGATACTTGGTATGGAGATTATTCGGGACAGATCTAAGGGTAAACTCTTCTTGTCACAGAAAAGTTACATTATGAAGATTCTATCTCGGTTTGGAATGGCATCGGCAAAGCCATTGAGTACTCCATCTTCAGCAAATTTCAGATTATCAGTGGCTTTAGCACCTCAATCAGAAGCTGAAAAAGAATATATGAGCAGAGTTCCTTATTCAAATGCGTTGGGAGTCTTATGTATGTCATGGTTTGTACTAGACCTGACATAGCACATGCTATTAGTGTTGTTTCGCGCTATATGGCTTGTCCGGGAAAGGAACATTGGGCTGCAGTGAAAAGGATTTTTCGTTATCTGAATGGATCAGCTGATGTGGGTCTCATTTATGGAGGTAAAGGTGAGAGTTTTGTGGCTGGTTACACAGACTCAGATTATGCAGCTGATCTTGACACTAGAAGGTCCTTAACGGGGTATGTTTTCACTGTTGGAAGTGCCGTGGCTGAATATATTGCACTTACAGAGGCTGCAAAGGAAGAAATTTGGTTAAAAGGTTTGCTTGGTGATCTGGGATTTCATCAAGACCAGGCGGTGATCTTTTGTGATAGTTTGAGTGCTATTTGTCTAGCTAAGGATCAAGTGCATCATGAGAGAACAAAGCACATAGATGTGCGTTACCATTTTATTCGTTCAGAAAGAAGGGTAAAAGTTTAGAAAGTAAAGACCAAAGATAATCAGGTTGATGCACTTACAAAGCCTGTTACTTTGAACAAGTTCAGACACTGTTTAGATCTTCTAAACGTTGATAGCTGGAAGTAGAAATGTTGTGTTTGTACTTTAGTAGAATTAAAGTCAAGGTGGAGATTTGTTAAATGTGACTTTAATTCAGAAATAAAGGTTTTGTTAGTCAGCTTGAGCTGAGTAAGGTTGATGTCTCAAGCTGAGTAGTCTCAAGCTGAGTAGTCAGTTAGAAGTTAGTTTGTTAGGCCTAATCCTATTAGCCTATAAATAGTCGACTGATGTAATTGTTCCAGTGATTCATTCTTTTACGTGAAATAAATTTCTCTCAAGTATTCTCTAAATTTCCTGACAACCTCTTCCCCGGGTTTCCAAATTTTTTGCATAACCATCATGCAAATCAAGATTTACACCACTACTAAATGATGTAGAAGTAGAAGATGAAGAAAGAGTTGTGCTTTTTTCATTTTCTTTGTCTATCATCTTCTTGTAGTGGTTAAATAAATCCTTCAAAGTTTCACTCACTCGGTCATTTATTTCATTGATTTTCTCCACATTGGTACCATAAATCAATTCCAAGCAATAACCAACAAAGAACATTTTGTTTCGTGGATCCAAGACTAATCCAACATACAACAAGAAATTCATGTTATCCATGTTGTCCCAATACTTGTCATATTTAACTTTCATTGACAATGCCATGCTCCTCTTTTTATCATCTTTATCCAAACACATATTTGATATGGTTGCATGCATTGTGACAAGTTCCCTAACAAACAAATTCGATGTCACATACTTACTTCTGGAAACTTTTTTTGTTACATTAAAGAAAATCCTTAAATAATCCATGAAGTTCCTATCGGGATTAAAAGTAAAAAGTATTAAATAAGTAAACAACATAGTAGGATTAATAATTATAAATGAAGTCATACCTAGCTTTCTCCCAATTCTTTGGGTGCCCCCAAAGCTCTTGCTCAACCATACATTTTTTTTTTTGTAATTCTTTGACAATCATCATCATTGACCTCGCTATAGAAGTAAGAACCATATTTGAAGTCAATCTCATTGAGTCTATCACAAAAGAAAAAAAGAAACTTTAACAAAAGTAAATATATACTAATATAAAAAATAAAATAGTAAAATTCATACCTACTAAATGCTTTTGAATACTTTTCCGCCGTTTGCATTAAAAATGTGGAATTCCATCGAGTTTCTACATCAAGGCACGGTTTACTTTTACACTCTATTTTTTCAAACTTAACACACTCTAGGAAGCTATCATACCTAGAAGGTGATGATCTTAAATACCTAACCGCATTTCTAATCTTATTGATTGAATCAAATTGCTCATCTAAACCATCTCTCACTACAAGGTTGATGATATGGGCACAACATCTTAAATGCATATATTTGCAATCTAAAATAGAACGAGGTCCTTTAAACATTGACTTCAAGTGTTTAATTGCTCCATCATTTGACGAAGCATTATCCATGGTTACTGTAAAAACCCGTTTTATACCCCATTCTTGTAAGCACCAATGTACTAACTTTCCTATTGTCTTCCCCTTATGGTTTGATATTTGACAAAAATTTAGAATTTTTTTTCTCTAAGTCCAAGTTTCATCAACCCAATGGGAGGTAAGACACATATAATTATGATTTTGGACCGACGTCCAAGTATTGGTGGTGAGAGACACGGTTTGATTTTTTAGAAGATGTTTAAGCTTTTTTTTCTCTTCTTGATATAATGCCAAACAATCTCTAGCAACGGTCCATCTAGACGGAATCTTGAACATGGGGCAAATCTCCCATACAAATTCCATCATCATCAACAATGCTAAAAGGTCTATTGTCTTTTATGCACATTCTTGCTAAATATTTTCTACCATTTTCTTGATTGAAAGAATGGGAAGTTACTCTTGGACTCCCCTGATGTTGTGGGCTTGAAGAACAATTTAGATTGTTTTTTGGCCTCTTGTTGATTGTAAAGTGGTGAGCGTTTGCAAACACTCCTCAAATGATATGCCATAGCACTTGTACCATTTTGTTTTGTACCCGCAGCCATTATAATTGAACAATAAGGGCATTTTACTTTAGTACTACTACCCTCTACACAAGTAAAATGCTTCCACACAAACGATCTTTTTGCGCAGGTTCTCTTCTTTATATTCTCATTATTCTCATTTTCATCATCAAGATCAATAACATCTTCCTTTTGCTCCTTGTTACCGTCATCATGCAATTTTGGACTTTGAGTTTCATTATTTGTTGCTTCCATCTATAAATCAAATGATCAAATAAAACATTTTATTATTTCAAGAGTTATTTAAATAAAAAGGTGTCAAACAAAAAAACTAAAACTTAGTTAACACATATGCATTTATTATCACATAGACACATACTAAAATAGCATTCATGATTTCAAACATTTATTATATCACATGTACAACCCAAAATAACAGGATGTACAACCTATGCACACTTTTATAACTTTCATGAATTCATATTCACAATTTCATATATTAATGTCTGGAAGTTGGAACCCACATATTCACATAAGATAAAGATATAACTTTTCTTGCATTTATAGAGTTGTCAGGTACCAACAGTGCAACACGTATAAAAACTAAAATCAAATAACAAGTCAAACGTTAAAGAGACAAAGAGTGCTGAGTAGTGTATCTCTCACAAGAATAGTCGAACGGAAGTCAAACATAAACTGAATAACAGCAAGAAGGTCAAACTGTCAAATCAATGAAGCATACTAGCATAGTGTGTTACTTCCTTACCGCAGAAGTCGAACGGAGCAACTGAAGACGTCGAATAGGAACAGGGGCAGCGAGGTAGCGAGCACCGAGCAGACGTCGAACAAAACTATGGCGCAACTGTAGCGAGGCAGCGAGCAGAAGCAGCCGTCGAGCACTAGCAGAACTACGACTATGGTGGCTAGGGTTTACGGTGGGTGGCGTGCACGGTAGCGAGCGATTGTGAGAGGGAGAGAGCCGAGAGGTTCTTTTGAGTTTTGACTTTTTTCAATGAATAAAGAATGGATCTAAAACCCATAGTTAAATCGTGAATGGCCCACAGTCCAAAGATAATTTGGGCCTTTTCCTAACATCCAAATATAAACTTTTTGTTTTTGTTGACTTTTAAATATTTAAATATATAAAAATATTAATTAATTATATTCTTATCGGTTCGGTTATATGCATAAAACCGAAACCGAACCAATAACTATCGGTTAATGGATTTTTCAAAACCGAACCGGCGGTTTTCATTTGGTTCGGTTTTAATGGTTCGGTTTTAACGGTTTTAATGGTTTCGGTTCGGTTTTTCGGTTAATACGCTCACCCCTAGTTCCAAGTTGGATAAGACTTCTTCATTGGGTCAAAATCTGTTTCGTGGGCTGCCATCGGTTGATTCAGAGGTTAAAGGGTCTAGTGAGGTTTTTTCTGCCGTCCCTCGCCAGTCGGTTCCGAGTCCATCTGAGGCTTCTAAGGTTGCCCATCGTGACCGAGGGATTCGTTCATTGACTCGTTTAGAATGGGAGGAACGCCGTAAAAAGGGATTATGTTTTCGTTGCGGTCAACAGTTCGGTCCAGCTCACAAATGTCCAGAGGGAAAACTACGGGTTCTTTTGTTGGGAGAGGATGAATATGAGGCTAATGGAGGAACTCATTACCAGTATGAGGAGTTGGGATCACCGGAACCATGTGTGCAAGACATTATTGGTCCGGGTTCGTCTGCATCATAGGCTCATTTTGGTCACAAGTCTTGAGGACAAGACTTTTTTGTAGGAGGGAGTAAAATGTTAGAGATCGTGAACTGATTATATAACAGATGCTAAGGATCGATGCTAAATCATATAGAAACAGAAACAATTAATTGGAATTGAACAAGAAATAAGCCCCAATTCAGCCACAAACGGCAGATTGGTCCAGGGAAGAACCCTATCTCGATAGCCAGAGGCTACGAGCCGAACAAAACCCAAAACGTAATATATTTCTGCTTGCCTAATACCAGAGCCTATCCTCTATTTATTAAAATGCTTTTCTAACTTATTTACTGTTTTAGTTCCTCTAAAACGTCACTAGTCTAATTCCTATCAGTTTTCATGATTGAATTTAACAGGTTGTAAGCATTGAAAACACAGGACGTGTGATTTTTAACTCATTCGACCCATTTCACTTGTTTCATTCTTTAGCTTGATTTTGTTTTATGTGACCCTTCAATCATGATCATCTGGAACTCTTTTATAAATAATCCAAATACTTGTCTGATTCATGGGAATAATTTGATTATAGTTGAATATGAAACTCTGTTTCCTAGACACACTTCGCACTTGCATTTTTCTTCGAGTATAGCTGGATATTACTCGTTTATTTAGTAAGTTATCCGAGCTGCATGTTTGTCATAATTGCCTCATAATTTTGGTGCTCATGCATTTGGACATGTATCATGTTAATAAAATATTTAACTATCGACTCTTTTTTTTCCCTTTATGTTTGTGGCAGATTTTTAAGTTACAGCAGAGGATTCAGTCTCTTCAGGCTGGGAAAGGCAAGGCTTAATTTGCAGTGTGAGTAGTGTGCACTTGGTTTTGACAGAATGTTGGTTGTTTCGGATGTAACTTGTTTTAAACTGCAATTATTGTTTTGGCTTATTAGAACTTTGTGTTTCACCTTTGTTTATCATTTAGAATTTAGAGTGATACATTCTTAATCAACATCACAACGATATAAACAGAGAGAGTTTCCCTTTTTCGATTTTCTTGTGATTCAAACTTCACTCCAACCGATCTTATAATTGTAAGAAAACAGGATTTTTTTGTTATCTTCAGGTAAAAATTATGACAATCTTTACTCCCTTCGTCCCCAACTCCTTATATAATTACTCTCTATTTTACCTTTAATTGGTTATTGTTATTTCATCTTTTTACAAGTGAAAGATAGTATTAGATATAAGGCTAAAAATGATATTTTTGCTAATTAAATCTTGCATTAATTGTCCTATCTTAAAAATGTGTTTTTTTTTCCTGCGAACAATAATTTTAGGGCGTATAATTTAATATATTCATACGTATTCAAGATAAAAAAATAATGTCTTTTCGTAAATTTGTCTTCTCAACTTGTGTGTGTGTGTGTGAGCATAATTACAACACCAGCGATCTGCATTTGGGGGGTTGCCGGAAAAAATGTAGCAGCTGGACAGAGGTTTGCCTGGTGTACCTCAAATTTGAACTTCCTCGTGGGCACACGTAGTAACTTGCAAATATTATCATTATGGTTTGGTTTGGAAGTAATTTGTGATTTGGTTCTTTAAAATAAAAAACCGAAAGGAAGGTCAGTCTCTACTTAACTTTCATTATATCCACGGTCCTACTAAACGGCCTGTCCTTCTTGACATTATGGGCCCTTGCTTATATGCACATAAGGGAACTTCAGCCTTCGTACTTAATATGCTTCTTTCCTTCTATATCTCATTTAAATTTATTTTCTCTGTCACATTCACACTAATGATCAAATAACAGAGTGAAGAAGGCTTTGATCAATAATGCAATATTTTGATGTGGCAAACAAGCAATTGTCAGAACTTCATGGACTTCTCAAACTAAAAGAGAGCAAAGTACAAACTATGAGAAAGTGAGAATCATATATAATTATAACGATGACAATGAATTAACAAGTAAATCTAATTTATCGAGCTAAGAAGGCAGCAAACTTTTAATGAGACAAGAGCAAGTTTCGGTCAACAATACCTATTCATACATTAAATTTGGATTCATTAAAAACCGGTTTTTTAGTTGACCCGGTCTCCTCACCGGGTCACGGGTCAACCGGTTCGACCGGCGGGTCAACCCGGTCTAATTTTTTTTATTTTTTAAGTTTATATACGTAAATATGTGTGTATACATACATATATATATATATATATATATATATATATATATATATATATATATATATATATATATATATATATATATATATATATATAAGAGTAAATTACACCAATCGTCTCTGTGGTTTGCTACTAATTTCACCCATCGTCCCTAGGGTTCATGTATTACACCGGACGTCCCTAAGGTTCATACTTTGTAACGCCTGTAGTCCCTGTCCCAAATAAAATGACTAAAATACCCCTAACCCCTTTTTTTAATTCTTTTTCTTGATTTTAAATACTTTTTTAATTCAAAAATAATATGCTAATAATTAATTAAAAAAAAAAACAAACACCCCACCATGACCACCACCTCTCTCCCGTCGATTAAATCCCCAGCCCCCTTCCCCGTCGTTCCCAATCGCCTCCCTGTCGATCCCACCGCCACCATGCACCACCACCATAACTTCACCACCATAGCCACCAAATCTAGCACACCACCACCATAGGGCACCACCACCACCGTATGGGTCAAACAGAAACAGAAACCACCGTAGGACACCGCTACCGTACGGTCAAACATGAACAAAAACCAAATCTAGCACACCACCCCATGTTGATCCACCCTCGTATCACCATCCACAATCGTCACAGCAGGCCCTTGAGGCGGCTGCTGCGAATTCCGACCAAAACCATCGAGGGTAGGCTCACCAGACCTCACACCCACATCAATTAGACCCCTAGACTTATTCTTTACATTACCAAGAGTGTTTTGCACCTTACCTTGACCCTTAACTCCGACTGTGGAAGTCGAAATTGATGAAAGAAGTCCCAACCCAGAAACTCTGCGCAGCCGAGAAGGAAACACCACCAAAATCTTTTTTTGAGGCATCTAATGGCAAATCAGAGACCATGGTTGTGTTCCTCTCAATGTTTCCCATTGATACACGTCCTTGCCCGACCCCAACAACCGCGGAATCCGGCTAATTTTATTGTGACGGCAGCCAAACCCTAATCTGGCAATTGTTCTTCAATAGGTAGGCTGAGGAGGTGGTTGGCGGCACTGGCGGTGGTGGTACTAACTGGCGAGCAGCGGTTGTTCTTTAATGGGTGGGTGGCGATGGCGATGGTTAGTTTTCTCCGGCAAGTGGCGGTGGCGAGAGGGAGCGTGGAGAGAGACGGGGAGAGATTGAGGAGGGGGTGATGGGTTTGTTTATATAATAATAATAATAATAATTATTATTATTATTATTATTATTATTAATAACAAAATAAGGATTTATTAATTGAAAAAGGAATAAAATGTAAAAGAAATGTCTAAATATAAAAGAAAAGGGCATTTTAGACCTTTTAACTAGACCAAGGACTACAGGCGTAACAAAGTATGAACCTTAGGGACGTCCAGTATAATTAATGAACCCTAGGAACGATTGGTGTAATTTATAAACTTAAAAAAAATAAAAAATAAAACATAAATCTACATTATTATCAATCCAAACACAATAATTAAAATTCAGCATATAATGATAAAAAACAGAAATTCAAACAACAATTGTCATAGGCTCGCAATAAAACCAAATTTAATATTCTAAGACATCGGTCGGAAATTGCCAAAAACCCGCCTTATGTTGACCCGGTCTAGGGGCCAGGTCCCGGGTGGGTCAACAGGTTCGACCGGCCGGGTCGACCCGGGTCTTTAAACATTTGTTTTATCTTTAAATGTTCTGAATGGATCAAAATAGCTACATTAAGGACAATTCAAATGGATCAAATGTCACCTACAGTTGAACATTTTCCCCACATCTAGTTATCCTGATGAGTGTAAGCAGAAAAAGACCTCGCGTATAGTTCAGAGTGAATTCTTCACCTGATATAACTCGGCAGTTTTAACAATCTGTCTCAATGCTTCTGCGCCTAAATGCATGAGAACCTAAGCATCAAGATATTACTTTTCAATTTCAAATCACAGTTGATGTAAAATTCATATAAACTAAATAAACAACATTATAACCTCATTTGCATCCTTGAAACGGCTGACCTCATCTTTCTTGGGCCAGGTTACAAGCCAACATCTGGAAAAGAGTAGAAAGTGATGATAAGATGCCATGTAACTGTCATTTTTCCCTTCATATTTTCAGTGAGAAGGTTCGAAATTTCAGAAGCCAAAGGGTGGCAAGATGGGCAAGTTTGGCGGGTAGGGTACCAGGTCAAAGTCACACGAAGTATACTTTCAGTGCATAAATCCCCATGAAATCATTTTATTCAAAAAACTAGATTTTTACCGGAACATAATCATATTTTGTCCAGTATATTAAAAAAATTAAAATTTTGACAAGAAGTGTTTTAAGTTGACCAAATCCAACCATATATCCATACTTTTATGATAGGAAATAGACTGGTGAGGATTTTAGAGGGACTAAAACAGTAAATAAGTAGAAAAGAATATTCATAAATAGAGGAAGTAGTCGTGAGGCAGGTTGGGCAGAAAATAGTTTACGTATTTTGGCTCTTGTTAGTCGGCTCATAGCCTTTTGGCTATCAAGAGAGGGCACAGCCCTGGACCAATCTTCCATTGTTGGTTGATTGGGTTTATCATTGTTGTTCTATTTCAGTCTATGATCAATCGATTAGTAGCATTTGTTCTATCTTCAGTTTACGTTCTTCATCATTGGTCCGACCTGCCCTAGACCTGCCGCTTGTTTTGCGTTTCTCGATCTGTTCTCGTCACAGAGCAACATCGATCTGAAGGATTTCTGCCGGGACCTGCCGTTTTGTAATTTTCGATTCAACCTCAGTTCCGCTTTGTAGCTGTCGCTATTTCACGTTCCTTCCATTGCACATTAAGATTTGCATCAGCTATCGATTTAGCAGCAGTTCTCGAGTGCCTTGTCGACTGGGAAATCAGTGTTCATCTGTCGATTTCAGCCATTGCTACTTGGCGTCGTTTTTTTCTTCAGCAATCGATTTCCATAATCGATTTCTTCTGTGATTTCTAGCCTTCAACACATACGATTGGTGGAAACAACATTAAATCCAGCAGCGACATTCAATTTTTGGATTTACTTGTATCACGTTTGGTACGTATGGTTTACTTCTCATCATCGGTCTGTTAGTTTTTTGTGGTGCTGTGGATTTGAGATCTTGTCAGCTTGTTCGTTACTCTTTCTCCCTAATTGAATCTGTTGAATCTGTGCTTCAACTTTGCAACGTCTTATTGCAATTTGTTTGCTGTTCGATTGGTCTGTTGAATTGGAAACTATGGATAGTTCTTCGGTGGTTGTTGATTTCATTGCTCTTTGAACCTGTCCCTATTGTTTTTAATATTGGTTTTGCTGTTTCAATTTGGGGGATGGATCTGTGATTTGTATTGCAACACTGTATTGCATTAGTGGCTGTTAATTGAGGGAGTGCCTGCTTATTTGATTACTTGGTTCTTCTTGTTGATTTCCATGGACACTCGATCTATTCATGCTCGATTGGATATTCATGATGAGTAGATTCAACAACTCCAATTTGATGTTTCTGAATTAAAAAAAAGGTGGGAAGCAGATCGAATTGAAGAAAGGGAATTTCGTAAGGTTATGTTGGGATGGATAAAACAACAGGATCTTGACTTTGTTTGGAATGGAGATCGAGGTCCCGAGAATGTTTCTGATTCTGGTGAGGGAGAAAATACAGATTGGTCTTCGTCGAGCATCAAGTCTCAAAAGGAAAATAGAGAGGTGTTGTTGGATGTTGATTCTCCGGTGATGGTATCGACCGAGGAAGAAAACGCCGATGCTGATTATCACAGGACGACTACAATGGTGATGGCGAAACCTCAACAATCCATTGGATTGGAAACGCCTACGGTAGAGTTTTTTATGGAGGAGTATACAACTTCAGTTTTTTGGAGTGCATCTAAGTTGTTTGATGATAGTTTTGGGCTGAATTGGCTGTGTACAACAGAGCACACTGCATGTTTTTGGGGTTTTCCAGGTTGTATGGGCATTAAAACCAGATTATATGGATTTATTGGCTGCCTCCTATGCGCCTCGGTTATTGGGGAATGATGACAATGAGGATGGCAATGGGGACTCTTGTTTGTTTGGGGAAATTCGTATTTGTGATTTACCTCCGGGGAAACCACCAGATCCGTGTTTGATGATGACGATTTCGTATGTTGTATGGGGTCGTAAGCCACTCAAACCCCCGGATTGTGTAAACTTCTTGGTCATTTGGTGTTTGTTTCATGAATCAGCCTCCGGGTCCTCCTACACCGCCGGAACCACCAGATCTCGTTTGGAAGCAAGTCCTGAGGACAAGACTTTTTCGAAGGTGGGAGTAATGATAGGAAATAGACTAGTGAGGATTTTAGAGGGACTAAAACAGTAAATAAGTAGAAAAGAATATTCATAAATAGAAGGAAGTAGTCTTGAGGCAGGTTGGGCAGAAAATAGTTTACGTATTTTGGCTCTTGTTAGTCGGTTCATAGCCTTTTGGCTATCGAGAGAGGGCACAGCCCTGGACCAATCTTCCATTGTTGGTTGATATTGTTGTTCTATTTCAGTCTATGATCAATCGATTAGTAGCATTTGTTCTATCTTCAGTTTACGTTCTTCATCATTTTCCCAAAAAGGTTACCATTTTTACCGTCACATAAACCGTCCAACTGCTGCCTCATATTGTTTTAACAAACTTCCGAAAATAAGTTACATTTCTTCCCCAACAGTAGTAAAAAAGAATTTGCTATAGAGAAAAGTGGCAAAGGCATCAAAACGGGCAAAAACTGAAACTAAACAATAACACTTGCATATAACCTTTCCTTTCCAAGGAGACATGAAAGTTCTTCTGCCAAGGCTTGTCCAGGTCCGTCACCATCTGTTGCCAATATAATTCGAGATGCCTACATGTCACACCGAAGAAAAAATCTGTCATCTTGGAAGCATGTACTAACAAAGAATGCAAAACTGCAACACATACCTTATCAAGATATCCATTGCAGTCAAATAGATACTTAAATCTGGCGTCCTAATCATACATACTATCAGTTGTGATAAAGCTTTAGATTAATAACTGCATAAGAGCAAGCACAAAAATAAGGGTTAATATAGACCTGTTTTTTAGAAGGTAATGCTTTTGATGACACTTGTTGGGGTGCACCATTTGGAACGCTAACACAATTTGGTATTCCAGCCTGTTCCATTGACAGCTTATCGATTTCCCCTTCAACCTACTATCACCATTAAAGTATAGCCATACCATACATATCGAAATATAAGTAGCTATAACATTAGAAATCAAATTGTATATGAGTTATTACTATAACGATGTCGTTTCCTTCCTTTATGTCATCAAGTCCATACAATACCCTTTCTCCATTTTTCACCTGAAAATTATAGAAGCTTTTTGTATTTAGTATGCTACAAATAATCCATGTATCTTTTTACGTAAAGAATCATAAGGACTTCGGATAAAAACACGCGATCTTAATGAGAACAGGAAGAGGGTAAAAAAGACGTTTTATTTAATCTCAACCTGCCAAAACTTTCTGCTCGTTATGCTGCGGAACTTACAGTTGACAAGCTCTCCCTTCCGTCTATATGTGAAAGCTATCACATTCTGTTCATGCAAATGAAGGAAAGTTTTCAGATAAAAGACATTAGGTTTGTTAAACTTAAGAAAATATAACAACTTTACAGGATTACAATTATTTTAATAATTGGCAAGGAAGTTTGATTAAAAATTTAATTTAAAAACAAGTAGCAAAATATCATCAATCTTTGATGACATCTGAAGCAGATTGTAAGTACAAGCGTTAATGGTAACATGAAGTATATACCTTATCATCCACCATTTGCATAACATCATTTTTCTGTAAGATCTCCAACGATATCTTTCGCTCCGCAAAGTAATCAATCAACTGAAGCAAGTAATAAAATAAATATTATTTCCAAATGAAGGTGTATGTAATAGAACTTGAATATGGATAAGACAAATTAAGAAGAAGAAAGGATTGTATTAAGAACAAGATAATCAAAGGTATTTGTTAGAATAGTATACCTTAGGGATTAGAAGTTTAAATATATATAAAATAGTTTTAGCTATTTCCATATATAGTTCTCTCTTATATAAATTGTATGTATTATTTTCTTTTTGGTATGAATGAGAAGATACACGTTTCTCCCATCTCACTCGCTCTGATTTCACATGGTATCAGAGCCATCGTGATCTTCGTTTTTTCCGCTGCCTTCATCATCATCGACATCGCATATATAATCTTCGTGTCTCTCTATCCGAAGATTCTGCAGTGTTGGTGATTATTTGTTTCTTCTTCTTCGATTGGCTGCCATCGTGATTCACTGTCGAAGGGTTTTGTGGTGCCGTGTTCATCAATCGGCTAACTCATTGATTTGTCATCATCGATTGGATTGGATTGGTTTGTAACTCATTGGATTAGCCGATTCACTGTTCGATTACATCTTCCCGACTGATTGTTCGATTAGGGCTCCTGCGCACAAGTCCTTCTGCGCAACCCTACTTCTGCGCAAACCTGCTGCCCTCGCAAACCAGGCTCTCGCAAAATTCTACCCTGCGCAAAGCTCCTTCTGCGCAAACCTACTGCCCTCGCAAACCAAGCCCTGCGCAAACCTCCTGCCTACGCAAACCTCTGCGCAAACATACATCCATTCTGCCTGCGCAAACTTCTGCTTGCGTCAACCACTAACTGTTTTTGCACACATCATTCTTCTGTGCATTATTTGTGGTGAAATGGGTGAAGTTTATAATCCTCCTTCTACACCTGCCCAATCATTTGTTATTGGAAACCGGTCCACTCAACGATATTTTCATGCATTTGGAACTGGTTATAGTCCAAGGAATTTAGCAACACAGACCATACATATGTCTGCAATTGAGTATGATGCCTTTCTGATCACTCGGCCTTTGTTGTTCAAGGCCAGTCTCTAGGCCCATGGATTGTTGATTCAGGTGCTACTGAACATTTGTGTCGTAACAAAGATCTGTTCTCTACTCTTACTTATTCAGATTCTTTACCTCCTAATTACTGTTGCTGATGGAAATAAAACGGCAGTTAATGGAATTGGCAAAACCCAACCTATTTCATCGTTGTCCTTAGACTCTGTTTTATATGTGCCTAAAAGTCCGTTTAATCTTCTATCTGTCAGTCGTATCACTAAAACTCACTCTTGTTCAATAACCTTTACACCTGATTCTGTTTTCTTACAGGGCCTGAGCATAGGATGGATTATTGGTGAAGGGCATGAGTCACAAGGACAATATTACTTAGGGGGATCTCACCTATCCGTTGCAGCGAGTGCGGTGTCTCCACACTATTACCATCACCTATATGGTCACCCTTCTCTCTCTAAATTAAAGAAGATCGTGCCAAGTATGTCCCTATTATCATCCTTAGAGTGAGTCGTGTCAGTTAGGGAAACACACTCGTGGTTTTTTCCCTAAACGAGCAAATAATAGAGTTAGTTCTCCTTTTTCCCTGGTTCACACTGATGTGTAGGGTCCTAGTAGAGTCTCTTCAACTTTAGCTTTTCATTACTTTGTTACCTTTATTGACGATTATTCTCATTCTACTTGGATATTCCTAATCAAACAACGTTCTGAATTATTTCCATTTTTTCAAGAATTTTGTGCTGAAATAAAAACCCAATTTGGTGTAACCATTCGTACCTTGAGAAGTGATAACGCCCTTGAATATTTCTCCACACCCTTCAAAGAGTTTATGGCTTCCCAAGGCATGTTACATGAATCTTCAAAGTCTTAGAACCCCACAACAAAATGGTGTGGCAGAAAGAAAAAATCGTCATCTAATTGAAACGACCCGCACCTTATTGTTGCATGCTAAATTCCCGTTAAAATTTTGGGCTGATACTGTTATGACTGCATGCTATATCGCATGCCATCATCAGTCTTACAAAATCAGACTCCATTCTCTGTTTTGTTTCCAAATCAAACCCCATATCACCTTCCTCTACATCCAATTGACTCGGTGTGTTTTGTTCATTGCCTGGATCCTAGTAAAGATAAACTAGCTCCTAAGGCACTCAAATGTGTCTTTCTGGGTTATTCTCGGTTACAGAAGGGCTACAAATGTAACTTTCCTAGCTTAAACAAATATTTCATGGTTGTAGATGTAACATTCTTTTATCATCAACTCCATTTTTCAGTTGATCATCATGAATCTTCCAACATTGATCAAGTTATTCCTCTCCCTGTCCTTACATCATTACCTGCTGACCCCCCTCTGAGTCCTTCCAATACCGATCATTTGAGTCCTTCCAATACTGATCCTCCGATTCCTTATAATCCTGATCCACCGTAACAAACCTATCAGCGACGTCCTCGTCCCACTGCTCCTATGGATGAACATGCAGATTCTCCTGACAATGGTACTTCTGACTCATTTCCTTCACCGATTGATCCACTGGCTTCGGTTATGTTAGAAGATGATATACCTATTGCCCAACAGAAAAGAACAAGATCCACTGCAAATCCTTATCCCATATACAATTATGTCAATTATAATCGTTTATATTCTGCTTGTCTTGCAAGTCTTGCCTCTATTACTATTCCTAAGTGCGCATGTGAGGCTTTATCTCATCCCGGTTGGCGTCAGGCTATGGTTGATGAAATGACAGCCTTACACTCTAATGGAACATCGGAGTTGGTTCCGTTACCTCCGGTTAAATCAAAGGTTGGATGTCGTTGGATATTCACTCCAAAAGTCGGACCGGATGGCCAAATTGCTCGATTGAAAGCCCGGTTGGTGGCCAAAGGATATACACAAATTTTTGGCCTTGATTACAGTGATACCTTTTCTCCGGTTGCCAAAATGACTAGTATCCGCATTCTTCTATTGATGACCGCTATGCGCGATTGGCCTCTACACCAACTTGATATTAAAAATGTTTTCCTCCATGGTGATCTGCAGGAAGAGAAACATATGGAGCAACCTCCTGGATTTGTTGCTCAGGGGGAGTCCGGATTGGTTTGCAGACTAAGGAAGTCTCTTTATGGCCTAAAACAATCTCCCAGAGCCTGGTTTAGGAGATTCAGCTTTGTAGTGAAAGGGTTTGGAATGAAGCAAAGTGAAGCGGATCATTCAGTCTTCTATCATCTTTCAGGGACACGGTGTACCTATTTGGTAGTGTACGTCGACGACATAGTTATCACCGGAAATGATCATGATGCGATACGACTTAAAGACCATCTTTTCAAGCATTTCCAAACAAAAGATACGGGGAATCTCATGTACTTTTTAGGTATTGAAGTTGCAAAATCGAAAGATGGAATTTCAATATCCCAAAGGAAGTATGCTTTGGACATTCTCGAAGAAGCTCATTTAACGGATTGCAAGCCTGTTGAGTCTCCAATGGATCCTAATGTTAAACTTCTATCTGGTCAGGGGAAGCTCATCAAGGGTATCGGAGATTGGTTGGTCGACTTAATTATCTCACAGTAACTCTACCTGACATCTCTTTTGTTGTGAGTATAGTCGGTCAGTTTCTAAATGCTCCGTGTGATACTCATTGGGAAGTCGCTTTACGGCTCCTGAAATACATCAAAGGAGCTCCTGGAAAAGGTCTGTTGTATGAAAATAAACGGAACACGGAGGTACTTTGCTACACTGATGCAGACTATGGTGGTTGTCCTTTCAGTCGAAGGTCAACCTCAGATTATTGTGTCCTCTTTAGGGGTAATCTACTTTCTTGGAAAAGTAAGAAGCAAAATGTGGTAGCAAGATCAAGTGCAGAAGCCGAGTATCGGGCAATGGCTAATGCAACATGTGAGGTCATATGGATGAAGCAACTTCTTGAAAAAGTAAAGTTTTGCAAGGTATCACCAATGAAGCTCATTTGTGACAAAGTATATATAATAAACAACTGTGACCTATATACATGATAAGTACCTATACTATATAAAGATATTAATTCACAACTCTAACAGTAATGAATAGTAAACCGATACCCCAAAAGTTTTGCAATCCAATTTTGCTGATCGGTAGTAGTTATCCGCTATTCTAATAAATGTTCGAGGTTTTTCTGGTCAGTTGACACCTTGAAAGGCTGTCCAAGAAGATAGGGCCTCCAATGTTGTATAGAAAGAGCTAAAGCCATTATCTCCTTTTCGTATACCGATTTAGCAAATTCGAACCTTAAGATCGTCAAACGCAGCTTGTGCCTCGGGTCCCCACTTGAAATTATCTTTCTTTGTCAGGGAAGTTAGAGGTCGAGCCACCTTTCCATAATTCTTAATAAACTTCCAGTAGCTACCGGTGAGTCTTAAGAATCCTCTAACCCCCATTACTGTAATAGGCTTTGTCCATTTTATCACTGATTGGACCTTTAAGGCTTTAATGGATCCATAGATACCCCTCTCCCATCTATGACATGCCCAAGATACTCGACAAATTGAACTCCAAAAGTACTCTTCTTATTTTTAATTACCACTTTATGATGAAGCAACAACCCCAAAACAGACTTCGATATAGTTAATTGCTCCTCCGAAGTGGGGCTATATACTAGGATACTGTTATGATCCCACATCGGTGAAAACTAAATAAAACTGGTGGCTTATAAGTCTAGGTGTCCCCTCTCCCTACAAGCTAGCTTTTGTGGGGGTAAGTTCTACACTTGGGTTTATGGCATGGTACAAGCCTAGTATGGGATGGGTTCGTATCAATTGGTATCAGAGCCATCCCCATCTTGCAAGGTTCCAACACTCGGAGTGGTGGCCTACGGAGTGGTGGCTTGGACCCGAAAAAGAAGGGTGTCAACCATGACCCGTAGCCGTGACCAACGAGGACTCGGAGTGGTGACCTATGGAGTGGTGGCTTGGACCCGAAAAGAGGGGTGCCAACCGTGACCAACATAGCCGTGACCAACGAGGACGTTGGTCCTTCAAGCGTGGGGTATTGTTATGATCCCACATCCGTGAAAACTAAATAAAACTGGTGGCTTATAAGTCTAGGTGTCCCCTCTCCCTGCAAGCTAGCTTTTGGGGGTGAGTTCTACACTTGGGTTTATGGCATGGTACGAGCCTAGTATGGGATGGGTTCGTATCAGATACCGTCAAAGAAAATGAGAACACCCTTATGAAGCAATGGTCTAAATACCTTGTTCATGAGTGCTTGAAAGGTCGCCGGAGCATTAGTTAGCACAAATGGCATAACTAAAAATTCGTAGTGGCCATCGTGCGTTTAAAACGTTGTTTTGGGTTATATAGGATTCTTTAACCCGTACTTGATAAAAACCCGACCTCAGATTGATCTTCGGAAAAAAAACAAGACCCGTGCAACTCGTCAAATAATTCTTCAACAACCGGAATGGGGTACTTATCGGGTATAGTGGTTTTGTTTAGAGCTCGATAGTCGATGCATAATCTTCAAGATGAATCCATCTTTTTAACTAAAATAACCACGCTGGAGAAAGAGCTTTGACTCACTCAAATTATCCCCTATTCTAACATTTCTCGAACTTGTCTCTCTATTTCATCTTTGTGGGCATGCGGGTATCTATACGGGCGTACACAAACCTCCTTTGGTCAGGGAAGAGGGTTATAGAGTGCTCGATTTTCCTTTTGGGTGGTAGTCCCTTTGAGTGGGTGAAAGAGAACATCAAACTGAGATACGATTATGTCTATTTGTCCCTGTTGTTCAACACAAATGTTAGGTGTTTTTTTAAACTCATCGGAGAGGTGGTTAATCTGTCCATCAACCCAATATTGTAAGGAAGCTTGATTCTGAATTGATGAGTTAATTCCCTGCAATTGTATTTGCTCTCCTTGATTCCAAAATTTGATGACATGTGTTTGCTAGTTGAACACAACATCACCCGGGCATTGTAGCCATGCAATACCCAAAATCATGTCAAGTGGGCTGATTTCGAAAACCAAAATCGAAGTGGAATATCACAAATTTCTCGGCTATCCACACATGACTACCGTCCCCTAAACGAATCCCAATTTTTTCCATTGGTTTAATCTCCAATCCTAGAGCAGCAATGAGATTCTTAGATATGAAATTGTGTGGCCCCACTATCCACAAGGATTACAACAAGGAAACCATTCAATTCCCCCATCAATTTCAAAGTACGAAAGCTAGGAAGAGTAGTAAAGAAAATATCACTGTGAGTTAAAGTTTGGCATTCACCCTTTATGAGGGGCTCTTCGTTTTCGTCAATTTCAGCAACAAAGACTTCTCCATCTGCTTCCGCTTCGTCCCCGTCAGCAAGAAGGGTTCACAGGGCATTTGTGCAGTGAGGTGTAGTTCAATCCACAGCTATGTTGGAAATAATTGTCAAAAATTTGTATTTAATATATATAAAGTAGGATATTATGTATAGCCACCCCACCACCGCCGGTAACCGGCTGACGGCCAACCGCTACCGTCAATACCGCCACAAACCGCCATTTAGAGGCCTATATATATGTATTAGTATGAATAGATTTAGGCGTGGTTCCAGTGCCCCAATGGGTTCCGATTTGTACGGATGAAATTTCAGTAATAAAAGATGAGATCTTGTGTTAATTTTGTGCATGATTTTGTGTTTGGGACCATCAAGCTAAAACATAGGCCTTTACGACGACACTCTTCCCATCCCTGAGTACCCACGCTTCCTTTAGCCTTCGTTCCCGATCTATCACCCTAAGTAGCAATAGCGATGGCAACATGCCTCGCATAATCGACAACTTCATCAGTGGAATTATGGTTCATGACAGTGACCCAATTCTTGACTTCTTCCTTGAATCCCCTCAAAAACATACCAATCGATTGTTCCTCGGTTTGATCCGGAATTTATGCCGACAAAGCTTTAAACTCTTCAATATATTCTTCAATTCCATCGCCTTGATACAGCGACCCCAAAGCCTCATGAGCATCCGAAATTTCGTACCACTAAATCGTACCATGAGTTTACTACGAAATTCGTTCCATCCAATGTTCAGTTGTTTAATCAACAAATTGGTAAACCACTTTAACGCTTCCCCGTCCATACACATCTAGGCTAATTTCATCAACTGAATTTGAGGGGTTTGATGTACCTGATAGTAGAGCTTAGCTTTTGGTGTCTGCCCCAGTGACACACGTAGGCCGGTATCACGGCCTATTGGGTCACACGGCAAGGGTTGATCCCGACAGCGCGTTTAGTAAGAGAGGAGTAAAATGGAGTTTTTGATTGCCAATGGGTGCTTCATGACCATGGGCTTCATGGGCTGTGAAGGATAGGTGCTTCATGACCATAAAGCTAATTGCTTCATGGGTTGTGAAGGCCGAGGCTTCATGACCATGTAGCCTCCTTCATGAGCTGTGAAGGCCGAGACTTCACGACCATATAGCCTCCTTCACGGGCTGTGAAGGCCATGTGCTTCACGACCATGAAGAAACCTTCACGGCCGTGAAGAAACAACTGAAGAAACAACTTCATTTTTATTGGACCTTTTGTTGGTCCAATCACACCCTTTCCTTTTGGCCGACCCTGGAGTGTCTTAGGGGTCTTTTTAGGTATGGAAATGGCATTCAAAACATCTCTCTCTTGTTCTAACAATAATTCTCTCTTGATACTTTGAACTTACACTTACATATGCACTAAGTTGAGCTTTTTGAGTGTATTGTAGGTTGTATTGGTACAAGAGGAGATGATTTCTTGTTGTTCCAGATGGTAGAATCATAGTAGATGTCTATCTTATGGAGTGCTAGCACATTGGGATTAAGCTAACCTTGGTGTGGATCATCGGTAGAGAAGGAGGCCACTTGGTACCTTACATTCATCCCACTTTTCATTTGCTACAACAGACTTTGGATGGTAAGGAGGTATAATTTCTGCCCTACCTCATTTCATTAGTTGCAATTTGGTTTTGTAGAGTATATCCACCATTGGAACATGTTTGGGACTTGTTTTTGTTTACTATTTGTTCATGCATGCTTTGAATTTGTGTTGCTTCCGCTATGTTGTGCTCTCCACTTGTTCCAAACAGTTCCCTGTTTTCTCTCGCCGGAATCAATAATCACCTCGGGGTGTGGACCTCCCAAAGAGGGAGAACCCTCGAAGAAATCATCCCCCAATTGCTTACATGACTGTTTCTGGAATCCCTAACAATTTCTCCATTATCCCTTTCATGGAATTCATGGTGGTGTTCACCTGTTGCATTTGTACCGAAAGGGTTTGAATCTTCTCATCATGAGTATCTATTCTGGCCTGCATCCTGGTGGTCACTTGAGAGACATCGGTTTGCACTATGTTTCCCGGCAATGGAACCAATTAATAGACCTTGAATATGGAAAAGTCAGAAAATAAAGAAGAAGATGAAGAAGAAGAAGAAGAAGAAGAAAGGATTGTATTAAGAACAAGATAATCAAAGGTATTCTTTGAGAATATCCCTTGCCCAAGCCAAACGGCCTTACATGAAAAGTATGAAATAGAAGACAGAATCACAGTATGATGCACCCCTCTCTCATGTTGGATCTGCCATACAAAAATAACCAACTAAATGCATGACTCCCTTACACGTGTCCTTCCCCCGTGTGGTTTGTTCCTCCTCTGATAGACATATAAAACATTGGGCTTGTTGGGCCGACTAGGATTGGTAGCAAAAGTGGGCTGAGTGGCTGATTGCTAGGATGTTCCTTAGTAGTATGCATGTACATGAGATGAACCAAATTGATATATTATTAAAGCGAAACGAATACAATAGTCAACGTGCTTTCGAGAGGCACCCGTCTCTCCTTGACCTACTTTCGAGAGGTAGCTCTCCTAAACCTTAATTCTAATACCAATTTCCTTCCCCCTATATATAGCCCTATCATCTCCTATAAATAATCTACCAGTAGGTCAAACAAAGTAAATAAATGCTGATGTAGGACAAAATCATATAATTACTTTCCCACCAAAATACACCTTGTCCTTAAGGTGTGGCTTTATAAGCTTGCCTAGAATTATTCCCGGATCCCAAATGTAGTAATCTTTGTCTTGTAGCCCTTTTTCGAGATGTGTCTTTTGGCATATACAAAGTTCTTCGTAGCTATACCGCTAGATCTTCTAGCCATGCATCCTCACACTCAAAAAAGGGCCTCTTTAGCTTTTGTAACATAGGCTGCGAGAACCCACTATTATTGCTAATCGGAAGGAGGAACGCTTGGGCGACAAATAGTAATCTAAACAACTGATCTTGGGAAGCCCCATTGTTAAACCCAAAAAGTGCGGAGGATGCGAAATAGGTAAGGGTTGATTGGGTTTAAATTCTGGCGCCGGTAGCAATGAGGGTAGGACAAAGGACTGCAACGGTTGTGTGGGAGGAATGAGGGCGGGCAACAGTTCTAGTGGCGGGTTTACCACTTTACCGGTAGCGGCGGTTAAGAGGGAGGGTTTATGGGCACCGATGGTTTAGAGTTTGGCTCGGATAGTCGGCGTCTGGGAGAGTTGGTTGAAAGGTGGTGGCTGGGAGGGAGGGTGGTAAGGCGGCAGCGGCTGTAAGAAGGGGTTAGTAAACGGTGGCGGCGGTTCGGTGGTGTGGCAGGGAGGCGGCGGTCTGGAGTCTTGCGCTGGTTGCAGCAGCCGCTTCGTCTCCTTTATTAACCTTATTAGCTCATCGTATCGTCTTGCACTTTCCGCCCTCTATTCTTCAACCATTCTCTCTAATCTCTAAAACCCGTTTTTGACTGGATGAACAGTACTTCGAAGAACAGTGGTCACGTGAACAATATATTTTTTGTTGTTGTGAACAATAAGTGCGTGAAAAGTAATCGGGATGAATAGTACCTCCGATGAACAATAACTTCGATTTTATTTTCCTTTTTTCTCAACGGAATCGTGGCTCTCATACCAATTTGATATGAACCAAATTGATATATTATTAAAGCGGAACGAATACAAAAGTCAGTGTGCTTTCGAGAGGCATTCGTCTCTCCTTGACCTACTTTCGAGAGGTAAGAGCTCTCCTAAACCCTAATTCTAATACCAATTTCCTCCCCCTATAGATAGCCCTAGCATCTCCTATAAATAACTTACCGGTAGGTCAAACAAAGTAAATAAATGCAGATGTGGGACAAAATCATATCAGTATAACAATGTTTTAAAAAGATAAAAAAATATAAAAAAAATCAACACTTACAGGTATTACTTAAATATGATAACTGATTAACAACAGTATTAGATTGGAAACCCATAAGATGACAATAATCTTGTACTATCAAATATAATCCTCAATATAATCTTGTTCCAAAGTATATATGATACGAATGTAACGAATCAAGCCGATTTTAATTGATAACCATAGGAAAAACTATAAATAAACAGAACCGATAGTGCATACAAATCCTCTATCATTAATCTCATTTGTTGTATGTTTGATGATTAAATTTTATGATATATGTGAATTTATGGTGTGCCGTATGTGTTTATTAATGAACAGGTTGTACTTATCCTTAAAATTAATTCTCATACAGCCGGTATCATACATCAATCAATAATATAAATAAATCCATGTATCTTATTTAACTACTTCTCTTCTGTCATTCCATTATCTGTCATTCTAAAAAAGAATAGTGGCAACTAGGTGATATCATTGTTATAACACTTTGAGATTAACATGATAAATACATAGCTAATATCTATAGTTGTGTGATGCATAAATAAGCAAGTATACAAAATAGCCTTCAAAAAAAAGAAGCAGTTAGATTGACCGTTGATCATCTTTAACCTCAGCCAATTTTATTTGTAATAACACCGAGATCATAAGTTAGGATTAAATAGATGTATGGCAAACAAAAGAACATAGAAAAGAAAAATTAAATACAGGGACATTTTGAAATCTTATTATTCATAAACTACAGAGTTGTCTATCTAAATGCATTGAAGTACCTCATCACCTAGTGGCTCTAATCGCAAGGATTCTTCACTCAACTTTTTCGAAGAGTTGCCTTTGTTGACTCCATCTTCTGTATGACCTACATCTGCCAAAACCTGCAATCACATTACATACCTGACAGATAATTTAACATGCACTATCTAGTAGATAAAGTGAAGCAGTAAAAATTCAAGTGTACGTACATGACCCGCCCATCCACATTCAAAATTGAAGCACCTCCATATTGCAACTTTTCTGAACACAAGGATAGAAATTTAAGTTCTATGAGAAGTCTGAGACAGTAGATAATATGGAATCAAATACTTTTCATCCCCTCTAATAAGAACATTATTCTATATGAAGTAATTTTTGGTACACCCCCCCCCCCAAAAAAAAAAATTTCTGGAAATGGTTACTTTATTCAACATAAACATGGCTATATATATCCTACTACTTTATTCAACAGAAGCATGGCTATATTTATAGCCTACAAACAAACGGAAACAACCAGAAAAATATGAACAAATATGATACGTCCTTTCCCCCATTATAGATTAGATGAGGATATTTGAATTAATTATCTTTTCTTGAGTCATAATATCTTTTATTTAGTTTCCTAAATTATAGTATTAGAAGTATATAAAGGCCTAGAGCCAATTAGGGTTGAGGGCGGAGAGAAAAATTGTTTTGTTTTGTCATTTGTCTTCTTGGAAGACCTTGATAGAGAATGGATACAACAATAATATGTCTAGTAGTTAGTTAGAGGGAGCAACTATAAATAAGGGAGGTGAGTCCTTGCGTAAGCAGACTCGATTTATGCATTGTAATGGTCTCTTAGCTTGGCTAGAGAGAGGTCTCATTGGTTTACACCTTTGAAAGAGGGTTATCCCTGGGCAATCATACTTGTTATCAAATCATACTTGTTATCAGAGACAAATGGTGGAATCGTTTTCAGTATCTCATTATGAACAAAGAACCAAAATATATACAGGAGGTACATAGCTAAACTAGGAAACTGTATACACCATAAAATGATGGTCCCATAAACACTGAATCACACATGCAAACACAAAGTTCTCATTTTTTATTATCATGAAATCATTAGTACAAATCCGGCACCACAAAGGGCACCGGGAACCACACACACTGCACTTTAGAATCGTGCATCTCGTCTTGTATTTATAAGCCTCCGGTGAGGCGGTTATTCCAACGGTTACAAGCGGTTCTCCGTCACTTGACGGTGGTGGACGGCGGCAGTTGGTCGTCGGCCGGTTATTGGCGGTGGTGGCTTAGTTTATACAAATATGTCACATATTATTTACAGAATACAATAATACAACTTATTCTATTTTTCCTTTTGACAATTATTCCAACATTTTCCCCCTTAATTGTCAAAAGGTCTTCAATCTTCAATCTTGATAGGTTCTTGCACTCACTGCAATTTCTGCACTCGCTGCAATTTCTTTCTGCACTCACTGCACTTTCTTGATACCGTTTATTAACCAAATGTTGGTTCAATAAACCTTTTTGATGCTTCTTCAATGGTTGCCAATTGTTTGTTCCATGTCTTCTCCAACAATACCACATGTTGGTACAAGTCTTCTTTAGCCTCGCGAACTCCCGCGAACCCAAAGTCGCACTGGCAAATATTGCCTTGACAAATCTATGTCAACAAAACCCATGGTCACACACACCATCTCAAACGAGTTCGTCTCCTGGGCTAATCTTCTTCAAACTAAACTTGTAAAACTTTTTAGGAACTAACAATAATTTGAAAAGTATATTTATATCCATTAGGATATTCAAAACATCAAATATAAAACTATTTAATAATTTAATAAAAGTTTATTAATAAACCAAAACTTTTATCAAAAATAAAACAATCAAGAAAAACAATTTAATTAAAAACCCTTTCTCTTTTAAAAATACGTGGGCTTTTCTTTCCAGTTCCCACTTGTACTATCTAGAGTTGTTTTTTGAGAAAATATTTTGGGTTTTAAAATATTGTCAGGTAAGTACATGGGCTTTCCCACTTAAAAAATAATTTTCTGTTTTGTTTTTTTTTTTTTTTGAAAACTTACAGTGGGTTTTGTTTTACCCACACAACCACACGTTTAATTAAAAAATAAAAAAATAGGGTTTTTAAAGTTTACTTTCCCTTTGAAGTCTGTTAATCCTTGCACGCCTCCTTCATCAGAGAAGGTTGCTTTATTTGTTTCCCTATGCGCCTATTGGCAGAGTGTTACGGTGGTTTTGAGACTTCCCTATGCACTCCTTCGAGAAGTGTGCCCGGTTGTCTCTCTCGTTTTCAAAAACTAGGGTTTCTCCCTTGGTTCATGATAGAGATCGATAACTAAGAACAGCAATTCATACTCATCGAGAATCAGAACTTGAAAACAAAAGTAATATTAAACTGAAATTAGAACAATGATAAGCCAATCATCCACATATCGGATGATGGATCCAGGGCTGTGCCCTCTCTTGATAGCCCAAGGCTATGAGCCGACTACAAGAGCCAATACGTACCAATATCTCTCCTACCGTATTGCCAGTCCCTATCCTCTATTTAGTCATACGCTCCTCTAACTTATTTACTGTTTTGGTCCCTCTAAAAACCTCACTATTCTATTTCCTATCATTACTCCCGCCTTCAAAAAAGTCTTGTGCTCAAGACTTGCTTCCAAACTAGTCCAATGATCTGGTGGTTTCGGCGCTTTAGAAGGACCCGGAGGCTGGTGATCATGAAACAAGCACCAATTGACAAAGAAGTTTACACAATCCGGGGGTTTGAGTGGCTTACGACCCCATACAACATAGGAAATCATCATCACCAATTTTCTAACCTAAGTTGGTGCTAGACATTCATCAAGCACCTTGTGTGCACAACCCAAGACTTGGTTCGCTAAGTAACTCACGGTGAAATGAGTCTCGGAGAGTAACTGTTGAAACTCGAGTATGCTTCGGTCCCGTGTCCTCCACCTGTGACTCGAGTATGGTATTGAGGGTAAGCTTAGGTGCCAAAATCATGTCTTGAGTTGAAGATACACCGGCACTGGCTTCCCCTACAAGAAGTGTATAAGAATCGTTACAACTAGAGACACCATGGCCATCATCAGTAACTGGACCCTTCATACCCCTATTAGAATCGGAAACATTCTCGGGACCACGATCTCCCTTCCAAACAAAATCAGGGTCCTGTTGTTTTATCCATCCCAACATAACCTTACGAAACTCCCTTTCTTCAATTCGATCAACTTCCAAATTCTTCAATATTGATTTGATCTCTATGACATCCTTTTGAAGACGTATAATCTGCTCCTCGTGAAGATCTAAACGGGAGTGAATCTGCTCCTCGTTGAATGTGCACCACGTGAACATCGTGATATATATAAACCCAACAGCGTAGAAGAACAATTAGAATCAAACCCTTTCAATTTTCAGAAGTACTCAAAAACAGTATATAATCACGTATCAAAGATCAATATCACGAAATCAGAACAAATCCATTATAAATCTCATGTATAATCACGTATTCAAACCCTTTCTGGATTTTTCAAACAATCAAAGCAACAGGAAAATTCTCACCCTGACAGAAAAACGAATTGCAATGTAATGTTGCAATTCAAATTGCAGATCCACCCAACTTAAATTGCTAACAACAGATTCACAAGCAAAATCGAGACACTAAGCAGGTCCAGATGAAAAGCTAGAAGGGTAGGACTGTGGATAAACCGCAAATCGCAGCACCACAACTAAAAAAAACAGACCAATTACCCGGAGAGAAGCATGAATCAGCAATACTGACCATACGTGAGTGCAATGGGAACCAAAAAAGTGAAAACAGATGTAGAATCAGCAGGTTCCAATTGTTATCTTCCAAATCGATATTGAAACAGACTGTGAATCAAAAGTTGAACAGAGCGATGGCTACAGACGTGACCTGAAATTGAATCGACAATGGCAAAGAGCTGCAAATCGATTGCTGAATATAATCGAGTGCTGAGGATCAACTGGAGTCCCGATCGAAAAAACCAAAACAAGACTTGGCAGGTCAGGGCAGTTTCGGAAACGGCAAAACGGAAATACAGGTTTCCAAATCGATGCTTCAATACGACGATACCTAAAATTGAATCGGAAATCTCAAAACAACGGCAGGTCTAGGGTAGGTCGGACCATTGATAGAGATCAATAACTAAGAACAGCAATTCATACTCATTGAGAATCAGAACTTGAAAACAAAAGTAATATTAGACTGAAATTAGAACAATGATAAGCCAATCATCCACATTTCGGATGATGGATCCAGGGCTGTGCCCTCTCTCGATAGCCCAAGGCTATGAGCCGACTACAAGAGCCAATACGTACCAATATCTCTCCTACCGTATTGCCAGTCCCTATCCTCTATTTAGTCATATGCTCCTCTAACTTATTTACTGTTTTGGTCCCTCTAAAAACCTCACTATTCTATTTCCTATCAGTTCACCACTCCTCTTATGGTGGTCACCCCTCTGTTCTTCAATAGAACCAGGGTTTTTTACCCTTATATGCTGCTTCGACAGTCCCTATCGTGGGTTTCCTTTTATTGGTGGATTGGGTTAATCGAGAAAACTCTATGGTTTTCTCCGTTCAATCGTCGCCCCGTCGCCTGAACTTTCAACGATTGTCTCGCCGGTGTTGGTTACTGCCTGTGATGTGATGAACACGGTAACCGTCTTCTATGCCGGTTGTCTTCTCCATTATCTTCTCCAGTTGACTCCGGGGTTTCCGGCTGTCGCCCGTTCAAATCGAGTACCCCTCGATTTCCTTTTCGCTGCTATCGAGTAACACCCTCGATGTTTGGCGGTGGCGGTGGTGGTTCTCTGTGGTTGCCCCTCTCTCCGGTCACCATCTCCAGTTGTCTTCTCCGATAAGGTAAGTCCCCTTTCTCGGTGGGTGCCAGACGGTGGTAGATTTCATTCGGCCGCCTCTCGGTATCTTGGATTTTCCTAAGAGATTCCGGTCACCGGTAAATGATGAGAACCGTGGTGTATACCTCCGCTCTGATACCAAATGATAGGATCGAATCTTCAATAACACATAAAACTCTCAAACTCTAAACTTGTAAATCATTCATTTATTAACTGAAAACCCGTATCAAACTTGTTCTTAGAATCTCATCATTATGATACATGAAATCTGTACAAACTTGGCACCACACAGGCACCAAAAACTTAACTACAATTGTATCAATCGTCATCTATTTATAGAGTCTTAATGGCGGTTAACTCCGCCTTTTTCGGCGGTTTTTCCGGTGGCTAACGCCGTCACTTGATGGCGGCGGTTGGCTATGACGACGGCGGCCGTCGGCGTTGTCGCCTGTGGTGGCCCACAGTGGTAACACATTATTCCTATTTTCACATACTAAATACAAATAATATTACTAATAATCTTAACTATAGTTTTATTTGACAATTATTTTCCAACATAAAAGGCAACTAAAATCACTGTTAAACATAGCTATACAGCTGTAATACATTCTAACACTCCTCCTCAAGTTGGAGCAAAGATATTAATCATGCCCAACTTGCTACTAATAAAATCTATGTGTGGTTTACAAGGAGGCTTCGTAAAAATGTCTGCAAGTTGATGTTCAGTTCTAACATGCATCCTCAGGGCTTAGTTGGGTTTGAGTAGAAACCGATAGAATCAATGGAGGATTTGATTGTGTGCCAACAACATGATCTCTGATTAAGTGACAATCAACTTCAACTGACTATCACAATAAAGCCTCATCAAACCATCCGTATTCACCTCAAGCTCTTTCAGTAGTCTTTTAACCCAGGTCATCTAGCACAAAACATCTGCCATGGCTCTATATTCTGACTCAGCACTTGATCGGGAGACAATGAGTTGTTTCTTGCTTTTACAAGACACTAGATTCCCACCAACAAAGACACAATATCTAGTAGTATACCTTCTCGAAATAGGATAACCACAATCTGCATCCGAAAAACTAGACACTTTTACATCCCCTTCTTCGGTGAATGCACCTACTCGACAATGTCCATGGTCAGAATAGAGTATTCCTAAGCCTGGTGTGGCTTTGAGATACCTTAAAACACGAATAGCTGCATCCCAATGACCTGTGTAAGGATCAGACATGAACTGGCTCAAGACGCTTACAGAAAGCGATATATCAGGTCGAGTAACTGTCAGATTGTTCAATTTCCCGACTAGTCTCCTATAATGCTCAGGGTCCTTCATAAGACTTCCATCCTTAGAAAGGAGTTTTCTGTAGTAAGCATTGGGCTTTCCACCGGTTTACATCCTAGCAAACAACACTTGGTCAACATATCAAGAACCGGTTTACATCAGCAGTGGATGCTACGTGAGCACGAGGAGGACGCGGAGGTAGATGAGATCCAGGCGGTCGATTTGTACAATTGTACTTGGTGTGCCCATATTCTTTGCAATAATGACACTGGATCTTATTTGGATCATTCTTCTTATACCCTCCTTAACCATTATTCCAGTCGCCAATGGGGTTTAGCCCATTTGGTAAAGCACCCCCTTCCTCACAAGAGGTTGGGGGATCAAATCCTGCTGCATGCAGTGGGTTGGGGTTTTCCCTTAGGGGTTTTCTCCATTGAGTGAACGTGTGGTGCTCGAACCTTGGTTAAAGCCAAATAACGACGGGCGATTGAAAACCTGCCACCAAGCAATTCGAACCCACACTGAAGAGGCGGGGAAGTATCCCCATTTTCCGGTAAGAAAACCATTATTCCAGTCATTAAAAGTCGTAAAAGCAGATATATATGTGCCGGTAGATGGTTATGCCAGTGAACTGTCCGAATACATTTATCGAACAAGATGGTATGTCGAGGCTAGGGATTGAGAGGCCGTGTGACTCAAAAGCAAAGGACGAGCACTTGAGTACTTCAGAGATAACCCTGAAATGAATGTCATTATATCCATTTTTGCCAACCGCTCCTCCTGAACTTTGACATCCGGAGTAACAAGGAAAAGAACACATAGTTCCTCAGCTAATTTAGAGAGCCTCTATAATATAATATTCAGTAAGATCCGAGTCACCCTGCTCACATCTAAAATAAGAACCAAACACAGAGTACGTGTGAGACAGAGATTCCTTTGTTGAGAACGAAGACTGCAAATGTGCCTACATTTTCTTCGTACTAGGTAATTTTGAGCAATATTCAAAACTTAAGGTTCCATAACGTTCCATAGGGCCATTCTAATCCCACTATCATCAAGTTTCCACTCTCTGGTTTGAGGGTTTGGGGGATCCAGATTTATATATCCATCTTTATCCAAACTTTTGAGACCAGTTTGAACGAACATACTCCATTGTGCCCAATTATTTGAGTTTAGTTTGACCGGTATTTTTAAAATAGCAGAGTAATTAATGATACCGGGAATTGTAGTATCATATGGTTTTGCATCATCTCCCATTTTATAAATAAAATAAGATATACAAAAGAAAAACTTAAATAATACGCAAACAAAAATATTCAAAGCAGGGCACAAATAAACCAACTGGGCAAAAATAAACCAACCTCTTGTTCTCGTGTGTGGGCTTGGGCTGGATTTCATATAAAAAATTGGGCTCAAACTCTCGAACGTGTCTGGATTATAATCAGCGATGGAGTGTCTGGACTTCTTGCTCTCGTACGTGGATGACAGGGCTTCACAACAAAGTTCAGAGATCGACAGGGCTTCACAACATAGTTCGGAGATCGAGAATCAGAATCGAGATGAAGATCGAAAAACAGGACAAAACTCGGCAGGCTACGATCGTCAATGATGATGATCGGAAAACAGAGCAGAAGTCGGCCAAAGCAGGTTCATCTAAGTTGATTATCGAGAATTAGAACATGAATAGGCCGGGATCAATCTAGGGATTTTTTTCCCGGTAGGCTTAGAGCATCTCCAACCCAACACTCTATATTTGACACTCTATCTCTAAATTTTGTGGGCCCTTTCACTCTAAATAATCTTTCAACTCCAACCCAACACTCTATTCAACACTTCAAAAGTGGGTCCCATGTATTTCATTGTTATATTTTATTAAATACTTACTAAAATTAAAGATAAATTAATAGATAGGAGAAAGAAATTAAATAGAAAGTAATTAAATTTAGTGGGTCCCATGGATAGAGTGTTGGTTTTGACACTTCAAATATAGAGTTTCTTTTCTCAACACTTCAAAATAGAGGGATGGATAGAGTGTGGGTTGGAATGGCCAAACACTCCATTTTTAAGGGGATAGAGTGTGGGTTGGAGATGCCCTTAATAGGGTTGTATAATGAGACCTGGCTAGGAAACTGTATACATCATAAAAGGTAACTAAAATCACTGCTAAACATAGCTATACAGCTGTAATACATTCTAACAATACTGATTGTAGTTCTATCCTTGTTACTTGTTTAGTTTTCATCAATATATTGCCATTACCGGTTCATATTCCTAATTTTACCTATATGTCATTTATATTTCTCGATCCCTAACATTGGTCCAACCTGCCGTTTTTGATCAATTTCACCTTCCGTCACTGTTCAATTTCGAGGAATCGCTGTTAATCGACGGTCGGTGACTCTTGCAGTGACTTGACCACTCATGGTGTTGGATAAATTTAATTCAGTGGTATCTTCAGCCAACATCAGTTATCAGAAGGAAAAAGAAGATGTTGATTATCCAGTGATGACATCGACAACCATCCTTAGTGGAAGGAAATTTTTGATGTTGATGACCAAGGACCGAATAGAGTGGTGATGGTGCAACCTCAACAATCAATTGGATTGGAAACTCCTATTTCAATTATGAACAAAACAGTCAAATCAACTTGGCAGCTAGGGACGAGTACTACAACTTTCTATGTTTAGGTCAAAGATGGCATCGATAATCACAGTTTTTTTATGGATGGAAATTATTTTGTTGTGGGACAGCTTTGTGAAGGGGCGACAAGAGTTTCACTCAAGTTATTATTAATGGGGACTATTGTTGGTTTGAGGAAATTCGAGTTCCTGATTTACCTCCGCGAAAACCACAAGATCATTGGGTTCGTTTGGAAGCAAGTCTTGAGGACAAGACTTTTTCGAAGGCGAGAGTAATGATAGAGAATGGATACTTAATTCTAGAAGGTGTATAATAGTAATGTCTAGTAGTTAGTTAGAGGGAACAACTATAAATAAGGGAGGTGAGTCCTTGTGTAAGCAGGCTAGATTTATGCATTGAAATGGTCTCTTAGCTTGGTTTAGCTTGGCTAGAGGCAGGGCTCATTGGTTTACACCTTTGAGAGAGGGTTATCCCTGGGCAATCATACTGATTGTAGTTGTATCCTTGTTACTTGTTTAGTTTTCATCAATATATTGCCATTACCGGTTCCTATTCCGATTAAGGGCGCCTATTATTAATAATTTTCGATTATCAATTTGATTCATATCAAAATCAAAGACTATTTATTCCCGCTAAGAGGAAAGCAAAATAAACTACTTCCTGCAAATCAGGGACATGACCCATTATTCAAAACAGCTAAAAGATGACTACTTCAATAAATTCCTCACCTTAAACTGAAATGTGAGTCAAACATCCACTTTGATCTTACTTGAGCCTGAACTCCAAGTAGACTTCGCAGCTTGACAAAAGTTTCTAACTTCTCAGGCTTTGTCATAACATCAGCAATTTGTTCCTTGGTTCCACTAAACACCAGTTTCACAACTTATTGATGTGTGAGATCACACAAGTTTTGATACCTTACATAAATGTGTTTAGTTCTCCTATGCATCACCGGATTCTTTGATAGCTTAATAGGCGAACTATTATCACAATAAATCTCAAGAACATCACATTCCTTGTTGCTAACATGTTCCAGCAGACCTTTCAACCATACATCATGGCACGCACACGCCATTGCAACCGCATATTTTGCATCTATTGACGATAACGTGACAATCGGCTGTTTTCTTGAACTCCAGCAGATTGCTGCATCATCTAGCATAAAAACATAACCTGAAGCTTCTGTCTTCTTCATCCCTTGCATAGTCACTCTCTGTGAAAGCTCTCAGCTTTAAATCACAACACCTTTTATAAAACAAGCCAAAATCCACAGTTCCCTTTAAATACCAGAGTATTCTCGTAGCTTCCATCAGATGATCTTCTTTCGGTTTCGCCATAAACCGAGACACAAGACACACTACATACAATATGTCCGGTTGTGTCATAGCTGAGTACATCAACCTTCCTACCAATTGCTTGTATAATGTAGAATCAACCTCTTCTCCCCTTCCTTCTTTAGTTAACACAATACCTAGGGGATTTTTGACAGAATTACAATCCCACATCCTAAATCTTTCCACAGGCCGGCCCCGAGATTTTGGAGGCCCTGTACAATTTAACAAAAATAGGCCCTATAAATAAAAAATAAAATTCTGATTTTTCATTCAATTTTATAGTATTCTTTTAAGATAAAATTCCATTAGAAATATTACACAAACATATACACTTCTAGTTGAAAAATACCATCTATAAAGTAAAAAATATTATTAGAACTTGTATCACACAAAAAGAAATATTATACCTTGCTCACATATGTGATTTACTGATTTGTATAATTCTTTTTCTTAGAATCCCAGCTATTTCACTCTTGTTCAACTATGCCAAATAACCTAAATAAAATAAAAAATCAGTTTAATAGGAAAACTACTACACTAGAAAAAACATATTTATATCATAATTAAACTAAAAATTCAGATAATGGACACTAGTCCACTAACCTTGATTAGTTTATTCCTCAATCCTCAAAGAAAATTTCAGATAATCAGAATATAATCCAAAACTCAAACGAAAATGGAGCTCGGTAACAAAAAATCAAAAATTAGTCATTACTTATTACATTAAAAGTTAGAATAAAAACACAAAGATAAACATATAAGCTTTGAAATTTTCGATGGCCACATAAACAGAAAGACTTTCCAGCACTTCCTTGATATACTTCTTTTGAAATAAGTGAATTCCTTTTGAAATTTGATGTATCTCTACCCCAAGAAAAAACCTCATCATCTCAAATTCTTGCTTCATCGAATTTATAAATTCTTCACACATGGTGATATCATATCCAACATAAATTAATTCATCAACATAGACACTTACAATGATCAGTTTGTTGCTGACCCGTTTGATGAACAGCGTGTGATCAAAGCTATAATTCTTGAATCCTTCCCGCTTAAAATAACCTTCAATCCGACTAAACCAGGCTCAAGGGGCCTGTTTTAGTCCATACATGGCCTTCTTGAGTTTGTACACCTTGTGTTCTTCACCCTTCTTGATGAAACTTTGAGGTTGTCCGACATACATGACTTCTGTCAATTCTCCATATAAGAATGCGCTTTTTACATCTAATTGAAACACGTTCCAGCCAGCTATAGCCAACAAAGTTCTAATTGTATCCGATCGAGGCATGGGTGCAAACACCTCGCCGTAATCAACGCATTCCCTTTGAGCACATTCTTACACAACGAGTCTGGCTTTGTACTTATCAACGTTCCCATCTTCCTTTAATTTGGTTTTAAACACATATTCAACACCAACTTTCTTTACTCCATCAGGTGGAGATACAAGTTCCCAAGTGTTTATTTTTTCGATAGCTTGTATCTCCTTTCCCATTGCTTCCATCCACTTTCTTTCCGTGACAGCTTTTTCGAAACTCACCGGGTTGCTATGTGATCTGAACATTGCCATATTGACCTCTTCATCAGAAAACTCACCCCCACTTTCATACTCTTGCAGCCAAGCTGGCTGCCTTCTATTCTGTCTTGTTGTTGTTGATGGTGCCTGCGTCTCTTCAGGATTTGTTTGATCTACTGCAATTTCCTCTCTTCCATCATCCAAGTTTCTAGGAACAGCTTCATGTGGACCTGGTAGTGCATAGACCCATCGATTCTTTCTCTATCGTTGGCTCTTCCTTATCCAAATTTAGAATTTCAAACTTGGATCCCACTTAATCTATAATCCAGTTCCACTTTCCTTCTTCGCCGAATATGACATCCCGACTATTGATAATTTCTTTTGAATTGGATCATAAAGTCGGTGTTAGATTAATCTTGATTATGAAACATTAGCATAAGTTTATTATTATTTAGTATAAAGTATGTATTTAGGTTGTAATGTACAAGCCACCAAAGCCTCACCGCGGGTAACCGACTAACGGCCAACCGCCGCCGTCAGCCACCGCCGTCAACGGCGTTTGTAACTGCCATGTAACCGCCTCCGGCGGAGTCTATAAATAGGTCTTAATTGTACAGAACTTGTATCGAAATTACGAAATAAAAGCAGAAACTTTGGTTCTTTTTGTTGTTTATCTCGTAAGAAAGCCAACATTTGGTATCAGAGCTTTGGTTGGGAACCGAAGCCTCATCATCTACCGAGAACGAAATCAGAAGATCTCGCCAGAAAATCCAACATTTGGATACCCAGGAGGCGGCTGTTGAAGGGAACTACCGCCATTCCGGCACCCTTATCGGAGAAGGGATACTTACCTCGTTGGAGGAACGAACCAGAAGTCAAAACCGTACGGTGGTGATAAGACCGCCGCTCGAACAGAGGTCGAAGAAGGGTTCGACCGAAGGAAACCAGAAGTCATCGTCGACCGCCGCCAAAAGGGGCAGCCCAGCAGATCGGAAAATGAAAGAGGAGGCATCGGCCACTTTTTCATCGTCGACAAAGAAAAGAGGCGCCATAGGGGCTGCCGTATCAATTGAAGAAGGAAGGGGATAAAACCCTAAATTAACTCTCTTTTTTTTAACCTCCTTTAATAAAGTTTTTAAATATATATTTTTCTTTAAAAAGGCTGATCACGTTTAAAAAAAAAAAAAGGATATCACGTTTTTTTTAAAAGGAAAAGTTTTCATCACAAAAGTTTTTCAAACTTATTAAAATCTTTATTAAAATTGTATTTCATTTAAACTTTTGATTAAAATTATTTTTTTGTCAAAAGGATTCTATATTTATTTTTAATTTTGATTAACTTTTTTATTAACTTTTAAAAAAATCTATAAGTAAGTCAGGAGGAGAAGATACGGAAAAAAGAGATAAAGTTCATAAGGAGATTGGTTACTCGACCAATTACCAGTGCCCGATGTTAAAATCAACAAATTATACGACTTGGGCAATTCGGATGCAAGTCATATTGGAGGCACATAAGTTATGGGATGCAATTGAGAATGGATCGACAAACGAAGTCGATAAAGATATGGAGAAGAATGCAATTGCCCATATTTATCAAACATTACCGGAAGATCAGTTGCTTCTTGTATCTAAGTACAAGAGCGCAAAGGCAATTTGGGAAGCCTTAAGAACAAGACACGTCAGTGTCACCAGTGTTCAACAAGCGAAGATACAAACACTCAAATCAGAATTTGAGATGTTACAGATGAAGGAAAATGAATCGATAGATTCATTTACTACGAAAATGACGGGTATTATCAACAAGGCAGCGAGCTTGGGATTAACATTTGAAGAATCTACGCTTGTACGGAAATTACTGAATGCCGTACCAGACAGATTTCTTCAGATTGTTGCATCCATCGAACAATACTCGAATTTAGGCACTATGTCTTTAGATGAAGCAATTGGAAGGCTAAAGACATTTGAAGATAGATTGAAATACAAGAAAGAAAAATCTTCGGACACTCAACAAGGCTTGATGTTCACACGACAAGAAGATCGCAGGCAATCTTTCAGAGGACGTGGACGTGGCAGAATTAACCACTCACAGGGACGAGGGGACAAGAAGTTCAGAAAGCCCTCTCAAAACAGTTTCAAAAGGGAAACTGATAACAGATCAAAGAAATTTACTCCTGATATGAGTAAAGTACAGTGCTATAACTGCAACAAGTATGGACACTATTCGAGGAATTGTCCACAGAAAGTACAAGAAAAGGAACAGTCAAATCTTATAGAGGAAGATTTGGAACCAACACTGTTGATGGCAACAGTTGAAGAATTTAAGAAAGTTATAGTAGAAGAAAAGGAGAATCTTGTTCTAAACAAGATGTCTACGAAGGACAAAAGCCTTTGGTACTTAGACAACGGTGCCAGCAACCATATGACGGGAATCAAAGATCACTTCAAAGAGATTGACGAAAATATCTCAGGAAACGTACGATTTGGAGATGGATCATATGTAGAAATCAGAGGAAAAGGTTCCATAATATTGGAATGCAAAAACAAAGAACAGAGGATTATCTCCCAGGTATATTACATCCCAAATTTGAAAAGTAATATACTAAGTCTTGGACAGTTGACAGAAAATGGTTGCAAGATAGTCATGGAAGGAGATCAGTTATTACTATACGACTCAAGCAATAACATTCTACTCAGAGTTACGCGATCGAAGAATCGTCTATACAAGGCAAACTTGAACGTCGGTAAACCAGTGTGTTTACTAGCCAACCTACATGATAAAGAACGGTTATGGCATGCAAGATTGGGTCATTTAAATTTTGACTCAATAAAGAAAATCAACTCGAAGGAATTGGTTTATGGAATACCACCCATCAAGCATACTGCAAGTATTTGTGATATATGCTTAATCGGAAAACAAAGCAGAGCACCTTTCCCACAACAGGCAAAGTCAAGATCGAAGGAACGACTGGAGTTAGTTTATGGAGACCTATGTGGTCCAATATCACCGCCTACCCCATCAGGAAAAAGGTATATATTCTTGTTAGTAGACGACTACTCAAGATATATGTGGGAATATTTTCTAGATTCAAAATATCAGGCTTTTGGAATCTTCAAAGAATTCAAACAAAGGGTGGAGAATGATCTTGGAGTCAAGATGAAGATTTTCAGAACAGATAGAGGAAGAGAATTCACATCGAAAGAATTCTCACAATATTGCAAAGACAATGGCATTGCAAGGCAATTAACTGCACCCTACTCACCACAACAAAACGGAGTCGTGGAACGGAGAAACAGGACAATACTTTCAACAACAAGATGTATGATGAAAGCAACGAATATGCCACAGAACTTTTGGGCAGAAGCAGTTAGACATGCCATATTGATACTGAATTGTACTCCAACAAAATCACTTGAGGACATCACACCATATGAAGCACTAAAAGGAAGAAAACCAAGTCTTCATCATCTCAAGATTTTTGGATGCGTCGCATACGCAAAGGTACCATCACAACACTTGACAAAGTTAGATGATAGAAGTGTACGAATGGTATATTTGGGCAGTGAACCAGGATCAAAGGCATATCGGTTGTTTGATCCAATAAAGAAGAAGATTCACGTAAGTCGGGACGTACAATTCAAGGAGGATGAAACATGGAATTGGGAAGAATACACTGAAGATTATGATATAGACGGACCAGAATGGACTGATTTCGCTGTAGAGTATAAAACTCAAGAAGATCAGTACATCTCTGAAGATGATAATGATGATGTCACACCAGACAACAACCAAAATGAAGAAATTCTCAATACACCCGAGTTACCAGACTCAGCAGAACGTGAAAGATATGATGATACGCCTGTAAAAGGTTTTAGACCTCTAAATGATGTCTACGACAGATCAAACCAGATATTTAATGTCTACATAGAAGAGTTATTGCTGTTAGAAGATGAACCAAGGAATTTCAGAGAAGCAGTAATGGACAAAAGATGGATTCAAGCGATGGAAGCAGAACTAGACTCCATCAACAAAAACAACACATGGAAACTTACCATCCTACCAAAGGATCACAAAGCAATTGGCTTAAAATGGGTATACAAGACAAAGAGAGACGCTGATGGAAAGATATTGAAGTACAAGGCACGCCTAGTAGCCAAAGGATACATTCAAGAACATGGCATAGACTACGATGAAGTCTTTGCACCAGTAGCACGAATTGAAACAATTCGTTTGATTTTGGCTCTAGCAGCATACAACAAATGGGAAGTACATCATCTAGATGTAAAATCGGCTTTCTTACATGGAGAATTGCAAGAAGAAGTTTGTCTCTCAACCAGAAGGATTCATAAAAGAATAAGACAAAGGAAAAGTGTACAGACTAATAAAAGCACTATATGGTTTGAAGCAAGCACCACGAGCATGGTACACGAAGTTAGACAAGACACTCAAGACACTTGGTTTCAAGAAATGCGTTTTGGAACAAGCAGTCTACACAAGAACTAACAAGGGTTCAACTCTGTTAGTAGGAGTATACGTTGATGATTTGATAATCACAGGTACATCGAAGAAGGAGATTGATAACTTCAAGGATCAAATGAAGAACAAGTTTGAAATGAGCGACCTCGGTTTACTCGCTTATTACCTCGGTATTGAAGTTACACAACACGAAGGAGAAATCTCAATTAAGCAGACTGGCTACACAAATAAGATACTCAGAGATGCAGGAATGCTCGATTGCAACGATGCAAAGATTCCTATGGAGCTAGGGCTCAAACTGACGAAATTGACAGAGGATGAATATGTTGACGCCACTAAATATCGAAGCATAATAGGATGTTTACGATATCTACTACATACAAGACCAGACCTAAGTTATCCAGTTGGATTACTTAGTCGTTTTATGCAGAAACCTCAAGAACGGCATATGAAAGCCATAAGACAAGTACTGTGCTACATCAAAGGAACAAGGAACTACGGCATAATCTACGGACATAAAGGTGGAAACAAGATTGAAGGATACAGTGATAGCAGTTACGGTATCAACACACAAGAAGGAAAAGGCACAACAGGAATAGTGTTCTATTTCGGAAATTCACCTATCAGTTGGAATACTCACAAGCAAGGAACAGTAGCTCTATCCTCCTGTGAATCAGAGTTTATTGCAGCAACAGCGGCAGCAACACAAGCACTCTGGTTGAAGCGTCTACTCAGCAAGATCACTGAAGCTGATGAACAGAAAGTCACAATATACGTAGACAACAAGTCGGCAATAGCACTCATGAAGAATCCAGTCTTTCATGGACGAAGCAAACACATCGATACTAAGTATCACTTCATTCGAGAATGTGTTGGAAGAAATGACATAGCAGACTACGTCAGTGGAGATTTACAACGGGCGGACATACTGACAAAACCATTGGCAAGGACAAGATTCGTCATCATGAGACAACTACTTGGAGTTCGAGAGCTACTTCAGCATTATCAAGATTAAGGGGGAGAATATTAGATTAATCTTGATTATGAAACATTAGCATAAGTTTATTATTATTTAGTATAAAGTATGTATTTAGGTTGTAATGTACAAGCCACCAAAGCCTCACCGCCGGTAACCGACTAACGGCCAACCGCCGCCGTCAGCCACCGCCGTCAACGGCGTTTGTAACTGCCATGTAACCGCCTCCGGCGGAGTCTATAAATAGGTCTTGATTGTACAGAACTTGTATCGAAATTACGAAATAAAAGCAGAAACTTTGGTTCTTTTTGTTGTTTATCTCGTAAGAAAGCCAACAGTCGGTATGCCTTACATTCCGTACTTATTCCAAGTAATATAACACTTGTGACTCCTGTCATCAAGTTTTGTTCTTAATTGCTTGGGTACATGTACATGCCCAATGCAACCAAAAAATCGAAAATACTCAACACTTGGTTTCAATCCACTCGTTCTTCAAGCACCATATTAGCTAGGGAACTTGTAAGACTTCAGTTCAGTAAAGAAACGTCCATTAGACAGCCTCTGGCCTAAGTACGTTGGTGATAGGAAATAGAACAGTAATGTATTTAGAGGGACTACAACAGTAAATTAGTGTTATTACTAAATAGAGGAGAGGGGAGTCGATTTGGGGCAGAAGAGAATATTACGTATTTGGCTTTTGAGTCGGCTCGTGGCCTTTGGCTCGAGAGAGGACTGTGCCCTTGACCAATCCTCCGATTGAGGAGTGATTGGGTTTATCAATTGTTCAATTTCAGTGTATTGTTCCTATTCTATCTGTTCTATAATCAATTAGTACCAGCTGTTATATCACGTTCTTCATCATTGGTCCGACCTGCCTTGACCTGCCGTGTTTTATCTGTGCAATTTCTGATCTGTTCACGTTATAGGGCATCATCGATCTCTACAACAATCACGATCTGTTCTACAATCCTTCAAGGGTTAATTGCTGTTCACGATCTGTTTCCAATTCTTCCATCTATCTGCTGTTCTATTTTTTAACGTTAATTGCTGTTGCCAATTTGGAAGGTGTCGAATTTGGAAACTCCAGGATTTGGAATTCGCTGATTTGGAAGGTGCGAAATTGGAAACTACGGCCGATTTGGAAATAGTCGGATTTAGCACCTTCCGATTTGGACGCTGTAGATTTGAACTCTCGATTTGGTAAGTGCAATTTGTGCTCCAATCATCCGAGGATTTCTGTTTTCGCTTTGCATCAATTGTTGATTGCTCTATCATTCAGCAATCGATTTCAGCTATTGCTATTTGCCATCGATTGTTTCTTCTGCAATCGATTTCCATTTCTAGCCTTCATCACGTACGATTGGTGGAAACGACATTAAAAACAGCAGCAAATTACAATTTCTGGTTTCACTTGCATCACGTTTGTTACGTATGGTTTATTTCTAGTCATCGGTCTGTTTGTTTTTGTGGTGCTGTGGATTTGAAATACCGTCACTCGCTTATTCGTTGCTGTTTCTCCCTAATTGAATATGCGATTCGACTTTGCAACATCTTTTTGCAATTTATTTGCTGTCAATTGAGGATTTGTCTATTGATTTGACTGTTGCATTGAAAACTATCGACACTCCTACCTGTTGCATTTTGGACTTGCCAGTTTGAATTTTGGGGTTCTGTTGGAAGGATTTGTCATTGGAATTGCAATATATTATTGTAATCTGTTTTCTGTTGGTTGCTATCTGTCCGTGTGATTTGATTGGTTCGAGGAGTTTTTGTTGGGAGTATCTGTGATTCAAATTGCAGCAATTTATTGCTATTCACTTGCTGTTAGGTTGAGGAATTTGTTGATTTGATTACTTGGTTCTTCTTGTCCTTTTACATGGATATTCGATCTATACATTCTCGATTGGATATTCATGAGGCGCAACTTCAACAACTCTAATTGGATGTTTCTGCACTCAAAAAGACTTGGGAAGCCGATCGAATTGAAGAAAGGGAATTTCGTAAGGTTATGTTGGGATGGATAAAACAACGAGACCCTGATTTTGTTTGGAAGGGATATCGAGGTTCCGAGAAATTTTCTGATTCTGATGGGGGTGTGAAGGGTCCAAATCGTGATTGGGGGACTGGTGTCTCTAGTTGTGGCACTTCTTCTAAGCTTCAACTTGGGGAAGTCATTACACATGTATCTTCGATCCCGAAAGAGAATATAGCACTGATGTTGGTACCTAAGCCTATCCTCGTGTAACATCCTGGTTCCGGATCTAGTAATATGATCTTAGTATTTTCAGTTGATAACATTATAATTTTAAGTGTGATTTTATCACATTATAATAATGTGAAAAGTTATAAATCAATTGTTGTCTATTTTGTGACTATTGGGATTAGTGGTGTTTTAATTATGAAATAAGTTTTAAGTAATATTATTCCTATATTAAAAGAAATTAAGGATTTGTTTAGAGTATGAGAATAATAATATGGTTATGAGGCCAAGATGAGAAATCTTATTGCTTGAAAGAAAATTTAGTGGTCAAGTTACCAATATCGAAACTTGGAGGGCTTATTGTGTAAAATTGACAAAATAGTCAAAAGGGGGTCAAACCCCCACCATCTTCTTCATATTTTCTGCTGGAAATTTTCTAGAGAGAGAGAGTAGAGAGAGAAAGCTTCAAATCTTGAAGATTTATGGATGCATGTTCAAGTTTGTTGCATATTTGATGGTTTTAAGCTAAATTCTACCCATTGTGGTTTGTTTTGCTTGAAGAGTTAAGCTTGGCAGCATTATTACATATCAAAGTGAGTTCTAACTCTATCTTTATGAATGTTTTTTAGTGTTCTTTAAAGCTTATTGATGAATCCATGGTTGGATATCTTAGATTTGGGATTTATTGGAGCAAAACCCACTTGCATGTAATTGTTCTTTAAGTTTTGATGAAATGGTAACAAAAAGTGGGTTAAGTCATGTTAGAAATGTCATTTGAAGGCTAAAGAACCTGATTAAGAAGTAATATGAGTTTTAATGTCGAATATGAGTAAGTTTGGAGGACTTTGTAAAAATCCCGTAACCTATTCTGCATGGATCAGAAATTTTTACCAGTTTTCGAAAAATCATTAAAAATCAAAGAAAAATCGTTAGGGGTCATATGATATACCGTTGGAAAGCTCTGGATGTCTAGTTTCATTCTTATTTTGGCCCCCAAAGCTAATTTAGACCTTACAATGGTTAATGATACGAAATACTATAGAAAGGTCAAGCTGGAAGTATACATTTTTGTATACAAGTTGGGATTTTGGATGATTTGGGCTATGAGCCTCCTTCTGGAGACTTAGAAAGCCTTAGTGTCAAGCTTTAGTTAATGTTGAGGATCTCTTATGCCACTTGATGACTTGATCAAGTGTGTTCATCGGTTGTTTAGCACGAGTGAGTTTGACTAAGTAATGTTGTTCATCTACTTGTTTAGGCTTATACATTTACTATTGCTTGGATTTGGTTGTGAGTATTTAGGTGTTGATTCTCATCACACCAACTGGTGAGTACATTGATTCACTTAATGTACTATGTGAATATGTGCCTATTGTGCTATGTATGTGAAAGATAACTCATGTTCTAATTGTTTAGCCTTCATGGCGGGATACGGCCTTTATGGCTGTTGGTTTAGCCTTCATGACGGGATACGGCCTTTATGGCTGTTGGTTTAGCACTTTAGCCTTCATGGCGGGATACGGCCTTTATGGCTGTTGGTTTAGCCTTCATGGAGGGATACGGCCTTTATGGCTGTTGGTTTAGCCTTCATGGCGGGATACGGCCTTTATGGCTGTTGGTTGGCGGGATACGGCCTTAGTGGCTGTTGGATATTTATGTGGAGTAATTAATAATGTGAAACATATACGTGCGTACAATTTGTACATATGTGGTATATTCTGTGATATTTGTGTGCTCACTAAGCCTTGTGCTTACTCGATGTCGTGTTTACCTTTTTCAGATACTCCCGGCTCTTCGGGAAAAGATAAGGGAAAGGCCATGGTCAAACTTCCGTGCGCGCCATATTTTGTAAATCTTATGAATGATTTTGCTAAAGTACACTGTAATGGTGTGATACATGTTTAAACATTTCTTTTGTTAACTATCTTATAACTTTTGTACCTAAACAAATTATGGTTTTCGTTAACTTGAAAATGGACCATCTACATGCGGTGGTACAAGGTAAAACTTATGTTTTGATGTAAAACTTGTTTAGTAATCTTTATTATATAATTATTGCTTTAATCATTATATCAAATCTTTGAATATTAAAAAAATTTTAAAAAAATTGGGCGCTACACCTCGAAACCACACTCAAGCCACCGGAGAAAGAAACGGGACCTAAGCTAACCGCTACGGGGGACTTTATTCGATATCACACTTTTATCGTTCCACAGTTACACTCCGAGACTCATTTGACCGTGAATTATTTAGCAAATCAAGTCTTGGGCTGTGCACATAAGGTGCTTGATGAATGTCTAGCACCAATTTGGGTTAGACGATTGATGATTACAATTTCATATGTTGTATAGGGTCGTAAGCAACTCAAACCCCCGGATTGTGTAAACCTCTTTGCTACTTGGTGTCTGTTTCATGAATCAGCCTCCGGGTCCTCCTAAATCGCCGAAACCACCAGATCATCGCACTCGTTTGGAAGCAAGTCTTGAGGACAAGACTTTTTCGAAGGCGAGAGTAATGATAGGAAATAGAACAGTGATGTATTTAGAGGGGCTAAAACAGTAAATTAGTGTTATTACTATATGGAGGAGAGGGGAGTCGATTTGGGGCAGAAGAGAATATTACGTATTTGGCTTTTGAGTCGGCTCGTGGCCTTTAGCTCGAGAGAGGGCTATGCCCTGGACCAATCCTCCGATTGAGGAGTGATTGGGTTTATCAATTGTTCAATTTCAGTGTATTGTTCCTTTTCTATCTGTTCTATAATCAATTAACACCAGCTATCATATCACGTTCTTCATCGATTGGCATACTCTTCTCTGTTAGCACTTAGCAGACATCTAACCATGTTCATACTGGTCCGATTACGTCTTTCAGCCATCCCGTTTTGCTGCAGAGTGTAGGCTGCAGTCATTTGTCTTTTGATCCCATTTTCTTCACAGAATTGATTGAATGTATTTGAGGTGAATTCTCCTCCCCGATCAGTTCGCAAGCAACGTAAATGAGCGCCCGATTCTTTCTCCATCAGAGTTTTGAACTTTGAAAATCTCAAATGTTTCGTCCTTCTCTAAAAGCAAATATAACCAAGGCTTGCGAGTAAAATCATTACCCAAAATTAAAATATACCTTTATCTATTTGGAGAAGTAGGGCTTATAGGGCCACACAGATCTGCATGAACTAATTGAAACTTTTCAGATGCTCTCTGTGAAGTCAGAGAGCAATTGTGAAGATCGATAATTCTCATTGATACTAAAAGAATGATGATTACAAAAATATATAAATGAGAGAGCTATACATGGAAATAGCTAAACCTATTTTATATGTATTTACACTTCTAATCCTTAAGGAATAATATATTAACACTCCCCCTCAAGCTGGAGCGTATATATCATAGGCTCCAAGCTTGCCATATATGTATTCAACACGAGGGCCTCTTAGAGACTTTGTAAAACCATCTGCTAGATGGTCACTTGAATTAACAAATCCTGTGATGATTGAACCATCTAGCAGTTTTTCTCTATGAAGTGACAGTCGATCTCGATATGTTTTGTTCTCTCATGGAAAACTGGGTTGGAGGCAATATGAAGTGCAGCTTGATTGTCACAAATGAGCTTCATTGGTGATACCTTGCAAAACTTTAGTTCTTCAAGAAGTTGCTTGATCCATATGAGCTCACATGTTGCATTGGCCATTGCTCGATACTCGGCTTCTGCACTTGATCTTGCTACCACATTTTGTTTCTTACTTTTCCAAGAAACTAGATTACCCCCAAAGAGGACACAATAACTTGAGGTTGACCTTCGACTGAAAGGACAACCACCATAGTCTGCATCAGTGTAGCAAAGTACCTCCATGTTCCCCTTATTTTCATACAACAGCCTTTCCTGGAGCTCCTTTGATGTATTTCAGGATCCGTAAAGCGGCTTCCCAATGAGTATCACACGGAGCATTTAGAAACTGACTGACTATACTCACAGCAAAAGAGATGTCTGGTCGAGTTACTGTGAGATAATTAAGCCGACCAACCAGTCTCCAATATTTCCCTTAATCTGTTAAAAGCTCCCCCTGTCCAGGTAAAAGTTAACATTAGGATCCATTGGAGACTCAACAGGCTTGCAATCCGTTAGATGAGCTTCTTCCAGAATGTCTAAAGCATACTTCCTTTGGGATATTGAAATTCCGTCTTTCGATTTTGCAACTTCAATACCTAGGAAGTACCTGAGATTGCCCATATCTTTTGTTTGGAAATGCTTGAAAAGATGGTCTTTAAGTTGTCGTATCCCATCATGATCATTTCCGGTGATAACTATGTCGTCGACATACACTACCAGATAGGTACACCGTGTCCCTGAAAGGTGATAGAAGACTGAATCATCCTCTTCACTCTGTTTCATTCCAAACCCTTTCACTACAGAGCTGAATCTCCCAAACCAGGCTCTGGGAGATTGTTTTAGGCCATAGAGGGACTTCTTTAGTCTACAAACCAATCCGGACTCCCCCTGAGCAACAAATCCAGGAGGTTGCTCCATATAAACCTCTTCATGCAGATCACCATGGAGGAAAGCGTTTTTAATGTCAAGTTGGTGTAGAGGCCAATCACGCATAGCGGCCATGGATAGAAGAATGCGGATACTAGTCATTTTGGCAACAGGAGAAAATGTATCACTATAATCAAGACCAAATATTTGTGTATACCCTTTGGCCACCAGTCGGGCTTTTAATCGATCAATTTGGCCATCCGGTCCGACTTTTGGAGTGAATATCCAACGACATCCAACTTTTGATTTACCCGGAGGTAATGGAACCAACTCCCATGTTCCATTAGAGTGTAAGGCTGTCATTTCATCAACCATAGCCTGACGCCAACCGGGATGAGATAAAGCGTCACCTACACACTTAGGAATAGTAACAGAAGCAAGACTTGCAATACAAGCAGAATATGTCGTTGATAAACAATTATAATTGACATAATTGTATATGGGATAAGGATTTGCAGTAGATCTTGTACCTTTCCGTTGGGCAATAGGTAGATCATCTTCTGACATAACCGAAGCCAGTGGATCAATCGGTGAAGGAGATGAGTCAGAGGTACCATTGTTTGGAGAATCTGCATGTTCATCCGTCGGAACAGTGGGACGAGGACGTCGCTGATAGGTTTTTAACGGAGGATCAGTAGTAGAAGGACTCGGAGGATCAGTATTGGAAGGATTCGGCGGGTTGTCAGCAGGTAATGACGTAAGGACAGGAATAGGAATGACTTGATCAATGTTGGAAGACTCCTGTTGATCAACGGAAAAATAGAGTTGATGATCAAAGAATGTAGCATCTACAACCATGAAATATTTGTTTAAGCTTGGAGAGTAACACTTGTAGCCCTTCTGTAACCGAGAATAACCCAGAAAGACACATTTGAGTGCCTTAGGAGCTAATTTATTTTTACTAGGATCCAGACAATGAACAAAACACACTGAGCCAATTGGATGTAGAGGAAGGTGATATGGGGTTTGATTTGGAAACAAAACAGAGAATGGGGTCTGATTTTCTAAGACTGATGATGGCATGCGATTAATTAGGTAGCATGCAGTCATAACAGTATAGGCCCAAAATTTTAGCGGGAGTTTAGCACGCAACAATAAGGTGCGGGTCGTTTGAATTAGATGGCGATTTTTCCTTTCGGTCACACCATTTTGCTGTGGAGTTCTAGGACATGAAGATTCATGTAACATGCCTTGGGAAGCCATAAACTCTTTGAAGGGTGTGGAGAAATATTCAAGGGCGTTATCACTTCTCAAGGTACGAATGGTTACACCAAATTGGGTTTTTATTTCAGCACAAAATTCTTGGAAAATTGGAAATAATTCAGAAAGTTGTTTCATTAAGAATATCCAAGTAGAACGAGAATAATCATCAATTAAAGTGACAAAATAATTGAAACCCAAAGTTGAAGAGACTCTACTAGGACCCCACACATCAGTGTGAACCACGGAAAAAAGAGAATCAACTCTATTATTTGCTCGTTTAGGAAAAACACCACGGGTGTGTTTTCCTAACTGACACAACTCACACTCTAAGGATGATAATGGAGACAAACTTGGCACGATTTTCTTTAACTTAGAGAGAGAAGGGTGGCCATAAAGATGATGGTAATAGTGTGGAGACACCGCACTTGCTGCAATGGATGGATGAGATCCCCCTACGTAATAGTGTCCGTGTGACTCATGCCCTTCACCAATGATCCGTCCTGTGCTTAGGTCCTGTAAGAAAATAGAATCAGGTGTAAAGGTTATTGAACAAGAGTGAGTTTTAGTGATACGACTGACAGATAGAAAGATTAAAGGGGCTTTTAGGCACATATAAAACAGAGTCTAAGGACAATGATGAAATAGGTTGGGTTTTGCCAATTCCATTAACTGTTGTTTTATTTCCATCAGCAATAGTAATAGGGGGTAAAGTATCTGAATACGTAAGAGCAGAGAAAAGATCTTTGTTACCACACAAATGATCAGTAGCACTTGAATCAACAATCCATGAGCCCATAGACTGGCCTTGAGTGTCTTGTGGTACTAGGAATAGATTGTTGTGTTGCTTGATACTTCAGGAATGCATCATACTCGATTGCAGACATATGTATTGTTTGTGTTGTTAAATTCCTTGGACTATAATCAGTCCCAAATGCATGAAAAGACTCAGAAGACTGTTGAGTGGACTGGTTTCCAGTAGAAGTACATGATTGTGTACTTGTACCAGAGACATAGTTGGTTGACCCAGTCAGCTTATCCGAAGTAATTGACAAGCATCCCATGATAAATGATTGTGCGGTTGCTGGAGGATCAATAACATCACCCATGATACTCAATTAATGGCAGACGAGTAAATAATGCAAACAAATAGCAAATGGCTTGAAACAAATAGCTAATGGCTTGAAACAAACTGCAAATGGCTTGAAACAAATAGCAAATGGCTTGAAAACAGCAAATGGCTATCAGGAAATGGCGCAAGGCAGTGGCTGAAAGCAAATGGCTTGAAGCGATGAATGGCTTGAAGCGAACGGCTTGAAGCGAATGGCTTGAAGCGGCTGAAAGCAAATGGCTTGAAGCGAGGAATGGCTTGAAGCGAACGGCTTGAAGCGAATGGCAGCAAGGTCAAACGGCTTGAAGCAAAATCCTCGACAGTCGATAGGGTTACACGTCGAGTAGCAGAAACAACAATTGAGAATCACAGGGGTATGGAATCAATCAAAAAACCACACAATTGATGAATCATTCGAACCCAGCAAATCAATCGATGAATAAATCACACACTTGATAGAGTTATAGTCTCAATTGAGAGGTACGTACAGATAATGACGCACGGATAATCAATCGAACTCAGCAATACGTGGAATCTCAAACACAATCGGAGGGATACACGACTGTAGTCGGATACAGAGAGTTCCAACGGTGATGGCGGCAGCGGAAAAGGAACGAGCGGACGTAGGGTTTACGTCGGCTCTGATACCATGTGAAGTCAGAGAGCAATTGTGAAGATCGATAATTCTCATTGATACTAAAAGAATGATGATTACAAAAATATATAAATATGAGAGAGCTATACATGGAAATAGCTAAACCTATTTTATATGTATTTACACTTCTAATCCTTAAGGAATAATATTCTAACACTCTCCATTGACTTTCCTTTGGTATGACTTCTCGATGTTGTTTTCCAACATTGCATACTTCACACACCTAAGCAGCTCCTTTTAAATGAGGTAGCCCTTTCACCATCTATTTACACTACATGGGTTGAATGGCTTTGTAGTTCAAATGGCCATACGGTCAGTGCCAAAGGGTTGCTTCATCTTTTTTGTCAACGTGAAGGCACTTGTCAGGAAGAGATTTCATAATAGCATAAACCATACACATTCGATTGTGAGTAATTGTTGAACTCACAATCATCCCCTTTAGAGGATGGTGAAGTTTACAAATGACGGTCTCATTAAACGTAACCCCTCTTTCTTGGAGTTGTCCCGATGCTCAACAGATTATTAGACAACTCGGGAACAAAAAACACATTTGTAATTGTTTGTATGTTGCCCTCTACTTCAAATCGTATATTCCCCTTACCCATAACTGCTAAGCGTGTATTATTTCCTAGTTTCACTATGTGAGAGAAACTATTATCAATAGTATTGAACAATGCTTGTTACGTGTCATATGGTTGGAACCAGAGTGATCTATGTCAGCATAGGCCATTAGAAGCAGACCCTCATCTTCATTGAAATCAACATAGTTGGCACCCTTTTCAGGCTGTGGACATTCCTACCTGAAACGGACAAACTTTGGACATTCCTCCTCGACGTCGCAACTTCTGTTCATGCAAAGTAAAACTTTGCAATTCATTGATCATTAAGTGATTGATATCCTTTGATTCTTCATTTGAGAAGACAATAAAAGTGACGTTCTCTATTAATGTGCGCAGTATTTTCTCAACTACCTTAACATCATGCATATCTTCACCACAGTTCCGCCTATCGTTTTCGGTGACCATAACTCCTCCAAAATAGTAGGTGACGGATTCCCCTGGCTTCATCTTTAAGGTTTCGAACTCCCGTCGAAGCCGCTCCAACTGAGCTCTTTGCACCCTTGCATTCCCCTGGTACTTAACCTTCATTGACTCCTAAAGTTGCTTTGTTGTGTCTTTCTGAGCGATGGTCTTCAAGATAGACTTATCAAGGGCCTGAAAAAGATAGTTTCTAGCTTTCAGATTCTTGAGTCTAGCTTCATCTCGGGCTTTTTGCTACGTTGGGGACACTATCTCTCCTTCACTAGGTTCTTTGTACCCGACATCGATCACCGAATTTTGGTACACAGGGGGTTTGGAACCTGTTTGAATCAAACTCGCCATTTCTCACACTCACGCTCGTGTTTAGCTCTCAGAAACTCAGCACTTGTAGTGGCTCTGATACCAGAGACAATACAAGACGAGAACTATATTCTCAAAATGATTACTTTATTAACAGAAGCATGGCTATATATAGCCTACAAACAAACGGTAACAACCAGAAATAGGAACAAATCAAGGACTGTTTCTACTGGCTAAGAGGAAAGAAAAATAAACTACTTCCTACGAATCAAAAAACAGCTAAAAGATGACTACTTCAATACCCCACCCCCACCACCACCACACACACACACATTCAAAAGTAAGTATGAGACATTAGGCAATATGGAATCAAATACTTCTCATCCATTTCCATGGTAGACAATAAATCATCGTAACCCACGGCCAAAGGGCATGTGTCAGGGATCAATCCCTCAACCTCCGCTATGGATTCCATGTCTCAACTGTTAGTCTACCATCACACGGACTATATAAAGTAGCTGGTACAAAGTAAATCCGGAAAGCAATTTTTCTCCAAAAAACTTAAACAGAGATGTACAAAGAGACCACTTACTCATTGCGGGTTATATGGAAAGATAGACTCCTCTCCTTGGTATGCCCACCTTCACACTGTGTTAAACAGAAGGTAATTCCATAAACATCTGAGTCTATGAACCAGACCAAGTAATGAAAAGTTTGCAACAAATTTCAATAGATATCACACCCTCTCTCCAACATTAAAGGTATATTTCCGATAACCAACTATTTTTCAGATAATAAAATCATTTCCACCATTTTTTCAAAACTTATGCAAACATTAAAATTCAAATCCAAACAGATTCCCCGCATCACCTAAAATGTCAAAGTACCGACTCCAAATTGGTAAATTGAGGACTGCAAGCTGGAAAAACCAAAGAAACAGCTATATAAACAGAATCGATCAAAATATTCATACCAATGGACAATTTAGGTGAGTGTATTGGCCAGGGGTACAAGAATCGAAGTTTATCCCAACATTCTCGACCTCTAGCTTTAGAGTCTTATCTCCTCCTTCATGCAAATCAACTGTTTCTTTGGCCGAATAATCTTGAATAACATTTCATCCATATAAGCAAATCAATCAGAAGTTAAGAGAAATTGAAGATTACAGAAGAATAACTATAAAACCTGCAGATTTTAGAGGAATTAGGTGATGCGAAGAGCGGAGATTTGAAGATGGAAGCAAGAACATGGATTGTGGATGAAATCGGTGGGGATTGCAGTCGGAATTTGATGTTTGAATCCAACGGAACGAGCCTAAGCCTTGCTGCGGAGAAATCATTTGGGTCACAACCAAAAAAATAAACATAAAATAGCTCATAACCAAAGATAAGGAAAGTATCATTAGCGGCGGGAAAGGTTGTCAAATACCACTTATGCCCTCAATCTGTCTTCTAATTGCCGTGACAAAATGAAAACTTTTATCTACTATTTCATCCGGGTTGTTGCGAAGATATTTTGTATATATTTAACGTAGAGTTCATTACATATTTTGTTTTTAAACTATGTCATTCATTACATTTATAATTTTTAAACTACGTTTATTATAATAGGAATCTATGAACTAAGCATTTTATCACACTAAAAAGACAATAATACCCTTTATTATTAACTTGTTAATTTTTGTTACATTTATTCAATTAGAAATTTAATTATTAATTAGCAATAACAAATAATTGATAAATACCCACCTGGATCATCACCACCATCAAATTAAATCCCACCACCACTCACCACCATTTACCACCACAACCACCATTAACAACAAATTAAACACCCACCACCACTGACCACCGTTTACTACCACAACCCAGCGCCACCCAAAAATTAAAAACCCACCACCACTAACCAATGTTTACCACCACAACCACCGCTACCAAAAAATTGAACAATCATCACCACTTTTGAACACTTTTTGGCAACATCGTTGAATTGTTCTTCATCGTACCAAACCGTCTCGAGCTGCCGTATGCGGCGGAGGGAGGTTAATTTGATGAGGAGATTTGTGTTATGATGAAGAAGCTCTCTCACCATATCATAGTGGTCGTTCGCAGCTGCTAAATCAATTGGTGATGTACCACCATTGATCACCGTCTACTAGCAAGAACCACCTAATAACCAACGTATGAAAAAGAATGAAGAACAAGAACAACAAGAAATAAAATGAAAAACAAGATATGAAAACTAGATATGAAAAATTAATGGAATAATCTAATCGCAAAAAAACCTTTCTTATTAAATCCTAATCGCAAAAACGTTAAAACCCTAGATCTGAAAATTAGAGAACGCAATTGAACAACAACCCTCACCTGGTGGTGTGCGGCGGTGAAGAACTACAAACCCTCGCCTGTTGTGGTGAGGCTTCGGGCGAAGGTCCAAGGTGAGGGAGACATTGTATGGTTATGCGAGGGAGAGGTGATGGGTGCTAGAAGTAGGATTCCGGCGAAGGTCCAAGGTGTCGATGTTAGGTGGCGACGTTCCACGGCAAGGCTTCTGGCAAGGTGGTCGGTGGCGAGGTTTACTTCAAAGATACGATGTATCGATAGTGGCCATGTGAGGTAGAGGTGATGGGTGGTAGTGATAGGCTTCCGGCGAAGGTCCTACGTGGCGGTGATAGGTGGTGACGGTTGACGGCGACGCTTATAGGGTTCCGGCGAGTGAAGGCGGTGGTTTCTTCATATCAGAGAAAATGAAAAGGGGGAGGGTAGGGGGTTTTTAATAATAGGATATAATGTTGGGTTTAATAATATTTTGAATTATTTAATTTAGGAAAAATAAAAGAAATATGAAACAAGGGTATAATAGTCTTTTTAAATGTAAAAGTAAGGGTATTTTAGTTATTTTATGTGTATAAGGGACTACGAGTGTGACAAAATGCTTAGTTGAGGGATTCCTAGTATAGTAAACTTAGTTTACGGACTTTAGTTGTAATGAGTGACATAGTTTAGGGACAAATATGTAATTATCTCGTTAACTTATGTCGTTTCTTTGATCGGAAAAATACGTGTATAGTTAGAAGTATGTATATATATGATTTTAGGTATAAATACTTAAATAGGTAAATAATAATGAAATAGCTAACATACCTTTTATTTAAAGTGTCTATAAATACACAAGCATATAAAATAAAGGTTGCTAGAAGCAATAATTGCATGCGATTTGGAAGTCCTAGTGATCGGTTACTTTTCTTGATATTAAGTCTTGATTTTCTTATTATATAGATTAAACTCGTCTTTAGCATTGTATTCCTTTGAATTTTTATTCAAAGTATTCAACATAAATCATCATAAATAGGCCTGTCAATGGGTCAGATCTTTCCACAGCCGATCTGCCCCATTAATATGATCCAAGGGGTTCAAAAATTGGATCCATTACCCCAAAGAGATCCAATAGGTCGGTCCATTTAATTGGATCACTATGTTGGTCAATCCAAGATCTGTCAGGCTAGACCCATTTAATATTAAACTACAATTTAATTTTAACAATCACCAATTACCACCAATTTAATTATCAGTTACCACCCGCCACCGCCACTACCGCCATTGCCACCACAGTCGCCGCCTATTACGCCCTCACCACCCGTCGTCGCCGCCCCCTCCAGCACCACCACCATCTTTTACCATCTCCAACACCATCACGGCTGCTGCCACCACTGCAGCCAGTTATCGCTCCCACCACCGTTCGCCGTCACCACCGTCTACCGTCACCGCCGCAGCCACCGTCACCACCGCCGACACTGTCACGACCACCGACTCCGCCGCCGCCGCCCATTACTGCTCCCACCAACAACCGCGGCCATGCCACCATCACCACTATCACCGTTGCCACCACCGACCACCATCCACGACCCACTACCAGCACCTGCCACCCGCCACCTCCACCACAGTCACGTCCACCATCGGCACCCGTTACTGCTCCCATCACCGGCTGCCGCTGCCACCCTTACCGTTTTCGTGGTGTTTGTTTTGTTTTGTACATTGTTAAGCGCTACGTTTTTGCTCCTTGCAAAATGGCGATTAGGTTTGAAGATTTTGTTTTTCCTTTTTAGTAATGATAATATATGGTGTCTTTGTTTGCTCTCCAAAATTTTTTTATTTGACAAATTATGTGTGATGTTTGGATGTACGTGTATGTAACATAGTCACTTGATATTATGGTACCAAGAAATAAACTAAGGACACGATATTATGATACCATAAACAAATTAACATACAACGAAAAGTAGAAACCGTCTCATGTGATGCTATTATGTAAATGTGTATACGTACCATATGTTTGCAAACATATGTGTATATTTTGTGGGATGGATAATGTATTGGATTCATACATACAGTACCTATGAAAATTTATACGTCAGAATAATACGTGTGGAAAGAAACAAAGGACATTATAGGAAGGTTGTGTTTAGGACTGTAAATGAGCTAAACATTTACTAAATCATTTGACGCAAAAATTCAATTGTTTAATAAATAATCAAGCATGCAAAATATTTTCCGTCCGCTTAATTAAACGATCAAACATAAACAAGGTTCTCGTTCATTCATATATGTGAGTTACATGATATATGTGGAGGTAGGATAGGTAGGGTAGGTTAGGGGTAGCAGGTAAGGTTAGGTATGTAGGGTGGGATCAGTAGGGTAAGGGTGGGGTGGGGGTAGGAGGTAGGGGTGGTGGGGTAGGGTGGTGGTGGTGGTGGGGTTGGGGTAGGGGTAGGGGTGGGGTGGGGTGGGGTGGGGGTAGAGTGGGGTAATAGGGGTTGGTAAAATACTTGATTGATTATTAATTATATAAGTATGAAATAAATAATATTAAATGAGTCACTTTGGGTCAAGATCCACGCTAACCATTAGTAATAAATCCGATCCAAATCCAATTAAATGGATCTTAATGCTAATGGGTTTAATCCAAATCCATTTAAATAGGTCTACGGGTCAGGTCAGATCTTTAAAAGATCTGATCCGATCTTTACAAGAGCCGGTCCGATCTTTAAAAGATCTGATCCGATCGGCCCCAATCACAGCACTAATCACAAACTCGATTTATTTGTGGTTTAACACTGGTTTTCTATTTGTCATTTGCAATATTCATTCACCGATAAAGAAACATAAGCCCGAGATACATTAGAACACGTAATGAGGGAAGCCCTTAAAAATCAGGAGCATATTAATACGTTGTGTATCAGGTGTTAATCATCTCGGGATCATGAAAGGACACTACATTGGCTAAGGTTTGATATTATTTCTTACAAAATATATATCCTTTCCATCGGTGGTCCTTACTATAATGATTGTAAGGACATTTTTCCAGGTTATGTTATGTTCAAAATGATGTTGTCACTACTCTTCAAAGTGGGTCCATGAGGAAAGTTCATGGCTATGTTTTGATTGATGGAACATACATCATTGATTATGATTTTTCAAGACTGAAAAAGGCTCGGGCTACTGGTGGAGGACCGGTCTTAGGTAACTGGAATAGGTTTTTGATTTAACCAGAATGATATTGTTTTGACAATGATAAAGTTGCCAATGTAATGCCCCAAGGTTCGAAATATTGATTTAAGTCGCATTATAATTATTTATTTAATATATAAACTATAAAATCATATTGTTATGCTTAGTGTAACACCGGGTTCACGAGCTTAAAATTAGTAATAATTTAAACTTTTTAGAGTTTCTTTATCGAAAGCGTGCAGCGGAAACTAAACACTGATTATGAAATATAAAGTGTTGTTATCCGACTTGGCAATTAATAACACAATAACACCATAAGCCAAGTCCCAAAAAGAACTGGTATTACCGCACTACAAACCGACCACCGGATCACAAAATAAATAAGCATAACAAAGTAGTGTTCCCGAAAGGTAATTGTTGGTCCCTTGGTGAGAATAACAACAAGAAACAGGTATGTAGAAGGGGGGTTGAATACACTTTCTGCGGAAATTGAACAAATCAAATAAAAGTGTTACACAGAGTAAATTAAACCACAATAAATCGAATGCTTTTATTAAGAAGATGATTACAATGCTTTGAATAAGAAGATGATTACAATAACTATCAAGTAAGCAACTCTTGATACATAACCACCTAATATAAATCTCTCAATCTCTCAAACTTAGCTATCTATAATCAACTTATGATTATAGATACTGACGACTCTCTAAACAGGATTTACACAGATTGATAACTTACCAATATCACAACTAATGTGATTATTCGAACACACGAACAACTTGGCAATCTGTGAGTTTCTTGATCATGTTGAACTGACAAACAGTGATTCAAGAATCGTAACACATACGGTGAGGTGAGGTATTTGGCTCTTCAACACTTAGTTGTTTTTCGTTTGTAAGTCGTACCTCTAAACTTATCAGGAGATAAGTATTTATAATCCTGTTCCTACGGTTCCTAACAAACTGGACTAATCCTAATTTGCTAACTAACTATCGGATAACTCGAAATCTTGAATCTTGAATCTTCTTATCTTGAGTCTTCAATCTTCAATCTTGATTCTGAAGTCTTCTTATCCTTTCCGTAGATATAGAGAGATAAAAGATAAATTTTAAAACACATTAAAATTATCTTTAAACTGACTTCATTAGTCAGGCTGAGTTACTCAGCTTGAAACTCATCAAGCTGAGTTCTTCGAGAACAAACCCGAATTTAACCATGAACTAACATGTATAATCTTTAACTCATCCTTAGAAGTCTAAAGAATTAACTAAAACATATTTAGTAACTCTATTGAGCTGACTCAGTCTTTACGCTGAGTCGCTCAGCTTGAAACTCATCAAGATGAAACTCAATATGTATATCTTAGTTTACGCACACAGCTTATCAAACATATTGATAATCTTACTAAGATATAGTCTAAGCTGATCGAACATATGCTCAGCTTATATTCAGCCTATACTCAGTCTGAGTCACTATAAGTGTTCAGTCTGACTACGCTTCATAATTCTGTTTAAGTTATATGTAGAACACATCTTACAAACTTAACTTTGTCTCATCAAATCTTAACTGATGAGATCATTTTCCTAACAAACTCCCACTATTTGATGATGACAAAACCATCAAACAGAAGTTTGTTTAACAGAATTATGTCTTAAATCTCAAACTCATTAAGATTTTTATATTTGAATTGATCAAACATTAATTGAACATATCAATTTCAATTGAACTTATCAATTTAAATTGGAACACACCAACTTTTAGTTGAACACACCAACCAATTACATTAATGAATAAGAACTTATCAGTTATTCATTTAGCTGAACTTATCAGACTTATAAATATGAACACATCATTACACAGTTGAACATATCAAACCTTGTTCTTGTATTAATTGAACTAATCGTAATACAAAATGATTGATCACTTAGATCATGCACACTAAGTGCTTACAAAAATATTAGAACTAATCTAATATTTACATTAGAACTAATCTATTCTGGATGCAGCTCTTCATACTCCTTAATCTCCTTATTTATTTCTTCAAGGATTTCCTGCAGATTAGGTATATGTTGAAGCTAATCCTTTTGAGATCTGATTGCTCTGTTTATTCTGTATCTGAACCTTGCAGTTTGTTCAGTCTTTTCTACAATTTGTCTCAGAGCAAACACTTGAGATACCCCACATGTGTATATGTTTGCATCAGACTGGAAGCATTTTTCTCCATTTCTATCCAGATACATGAATCCTTTCTCAGGCTTTTCCACATAGGTGTTTTCTTTGAACTCTAAGCCTTCAGGAAGAACAAGACTGTACGTATCTAAATTTGCTAGTCCAGCTGGCTTTGTTTGCTTCTTCTTTCCAACTTTATGAAAAGAAGTTAGTAGGGTAGCTATCTCAGACCTGGGTATGAGTTTCAACAAATCACCTCTTGCAAGTAGCCTTAGCAGCTCGTATTTAACTTAATTTCTGGCAGAGGACTTTTCCATATGCTTAATAAGTATGGCAACTTGCTCCCAGTTTATGCATTTGATTCAGCTCCAAAGATGATGTCTCACCATTCCTAAAGACAAATTCTAGAATGATGATCCCTTGAGCTGAGCTCAACTGTAGTGTATTTATTTGAGAAGAGAAGTAGGTCCTTGTATAACACTGAATTATGTCTTCCCCTTCAGGTTGACTCTGGACAGGAAGCTCCTCTACTTCTTCCTCCTTGGGCACGATTGGCAGTCTGAGTCTAGAAAGCTCTTCATTCTACTTCTTGATTTGTTCAGCCCAAGCTCTTTCTCTTCTCTCTTTCTCCTCTGCTAACTCAGCTTGAACATCCATTTGTCTTCTTCTTAGCTCGTCGACAGATATCCCAAGCTGGTCAGCTTCCTCTTGTTCTAATCTTCTAACTGCCATCAGTGAAGCTCTCTCTTGTAATGTCATTTTATCTGCAGAGTCTTCATCTGAGGCTGATGATTCACTTAGAATCACTTTCCTTCTTTTCTGTTGAGGGCCTTCTGATTCATCTGAGTTGACCACTACTGATCTTTTGCCTTTTTCTTTCTCAGTCAGCTCAGGTTCTTTCTCTGTTTCTTTCTCCCCCTCAATCTGATATGCTCTCTCTGTCAATAGTAGTAAAGCTTCAGCTTTGACTGACTCAGCTTCAGCTTCTTGAACCTTCTCCTCCTTTTTGTCATCATCAATAGGGGTCGAAGTCCTTTGTTTTTGTAGGGCAGCAACTGCAGATTTCAAATTTAGCACCTCCTCATCCAGATTATCGATAATAATTAGCATATCATTCTTAGTTTGCTTTCTTTTGAGGTGCAACTTGTCAAACTGACTTTTGAACAAGTTCATTAAGTCGTCCAAGTCAGCTTGAGAGGGTTGGAATTTGGGTGCATCATCCAAAGGCTGGTGTTTACCTTCAAATTCATTTGCACCAGAGTCTGGACCCTGTGAATCACCTTCGTTTGAAGATGAAACATTGACAGGTCGTGCTATAGGGTGTGAGAAATGAGGAGAAGTAATGGGGCTCGAAATGTGAAGTGTATGGGTTGGTGGTTGGCTGATCGGTTTGGAGGGGGGTGATTGACCCTGGGGATTGGTCATATATTCAATGTTACCTAAGTGTGTCTGCTTAGGCACAGTAATTGGCTCTCCCATGGCACTGGAGAGTGTGGGCTGAGTAGACACCACACCCGGGTAAGGTTGTTGGGTTGGAATGAGCCTCGAGGTTGACACCTTAAGAGTAGGCATCTCCCCCTCAACTCCTGCCGGTGGAGGGATCAATGTGATCTCAGCTCCAGTGATGCCTTTAGGAGTGGCACCACCTATAGCAGTTTTACGTGTATAGGTTCGGATATTCTCCCTAGCAGCAGTGGGCAAGCTAGGGGTGGCTTCAGAGTAGGATTGTAAATGCAATGAAGGTGGAGGAGATGGGTTAGACTGGGTTGGGCTTACCACAGTCTTGTCTCCAAAAACGGATGGAGAATAGTGAGAAGAAAGAGAAAGTGGAGAGGTCTTACCAGAAGCAGCTTCAGTGTGTGCTGGTTCAGCTTGAGCAGATTGCTCAGCTTGAACTTTCGTGTCAGCTTGGGAAGCTCCCCCTTGAGGTGATCCCTCATCTCCACTGGCAGATGAAACTCCCTCAGCAACCAAGAGCATTGGACCACTCAGACCCTCTTGCTTAGGGAAGATGTCATTGTTAAACATCTTGGAGCTGAGTGTTGGGGTAGGGAACACATCCCATCCAGCTTCATAGAGATCTCCCAACTCAGCTTGAATTACCAAGGACAAGTACCTAATGAATGGCACATGGAGGTCCCTGGTGGTCTTCATTACTTGGACTTTGAGCTCGTTGAAGATGAGTTGTGCATAGTCTATACGTCTATCGAAGAACATGTTGTACAACAGCTGCATTTCGAACTCGTTAACTTGGTCTAAGCCACCAACTTTAGCCCCCAGTGAACGTACCACTGTTGAAACCATGAAGCCCCAGCTGGTTGGGAAAGTGGCCTTCTTAATCACTCCTTCAGTTTGAGGGTGACCTATCTGAGGTAGAACTGACCTCGCCACTTGTCTAGTCACGGTGGGCTCAAACACATCTTGAACAGGGAGTTGAAGAACATCCTTTAGCCGTTGAACCGTGAGGGCCACTGTTCTATCGCCATTGAGAACAATGCCTGTGATATCTCCTCTGTTCTGGTTAAAGGTGCATGTGTACCAGAACTCCAAAAGGTGCTGTAGAGCGATGTTAACAGGTGCTCCAGTGAAGGCAAATTCTAAAGGGCATTTCCGAATGTAAGCGACCCAGATTTCATAACCTCTGCCCTGTTTCCTCGGAGGAATAGCAAGACAGGCACGCTGATTATTGATTTTGATCAGCGGTAATCCATTGTTTTTGAACACAGCACCCCTGACCATTCGATCACAATTGATACCAATACACAATTGATATACTATATGACTTGAAACTCATTCAAATACGCTTTGACAGATGAATTAGTAACACGTAGTAATTAAATCATAGACTGGACACACCAAACGGAGTAAACTTATTACTTAGTTTAAGTCAAGCACTCAGCTTGATTCAAGCACTCAGCTTGAGATTGATACTCAGCTTGAGTAGAGCACACAGCTCAGACTTAATGACACTGAGTCAATTGTTGTTTGAGACTGACTCAAACTTGTTTCCAACTACACTGAGTAGTTTAAAACTTGGTTGGAACCAACCAAACGTGTGAACATATCACTCAGCTTGAGTGAAGCACATAGCTCAGACTCAATGACACTTAGTCAGTTATGTTTGAGACTCACTCAAATTGTATCATAACTACACTAAGTAGTTAGAAAATGTTTGGAACTCACCAAACGTATGAACTCATCATTCAGCTTGACTTGTTATACAGTTTATGAAAACTTATTTATAAACTGTGCACTCAGCTTAAGACACTTAGTCTTTGTCAGACTGAAAAACTCAGATTCTAGACACTTAGCTAGGGGTTGAGCATACCCAATTCACTAAGCAGATACATAGTTTCATCAAGGGGTTTAGTGAAGATATATGCTAATTGGTCATCAGTGGAAATAAATTTAATGTCCATTTACCTTTTTCCACGATGTCCCTGATGAAGTGATGTCGAATTTCAATGTGCTTGGTTCTTGAGTGGAAGACTGGATTGTAAGTGATGGCTATAGCACTTTGGTTATCACAGAAGATGGGAGTTTTCTTGAAACTCATGCCAAAGTCTTGAAGCTGATGCTGCATCCATAGGATTTGAGCACAACAGCTACCTGCTGCAACATATTCAGCTTTAATAGTTGAAGTAGCCACTGAGTTCTGTTTCTTACTAGTCCAGCTGACTAACTTCCCTCCAAGCAATTGACATCCTCCAGTAGTTGATTTTCTATCTAACTTGCACCCAGCATAGTCAGCATCTGAAAAACCAACTAACTCAAATCCAGAGTCCTTTGGATACCAAAGACCTAGATTTGGTGTACCTCTAAGGTACCTAAAGTTCCTTTTCACAGCTTGAAGATGTGATTCTTTAGGATCTGCCTGATATCTTGCACAGACACATGTAGCAAACATGATATCAGGTCTACTAGCTGTCAAATAGACCAATGAACCTATCATTCCTTTATAGGTAGACTGACACACAGACTTACCATCTGAGTCTTTACTCAGCTTGACAGCTGGTGACATGGGTGTTTTCATGGTTGAACTTGAATCAAAACCATATTTCTTTATCAAATCAAGAACATACTTGCTTTGATTGATGAATATTCCATTAGGCTGTTGTTGAATTTGTAAACCTGGTGACATGGGTGTTTTCATGGTTGAACTTATACTTTTGTGACATTATTTTAGAAAACCACTCACACAGAGATTCATTGGTAGAACCAAAGATAATGTCATCCACATATATTTGTACAAGAATCACCTGTCCTTTACTCTTTTTAATAAAGAGTGTCTTATCTATACTACATCTGGTGAAATCCATTAATAGTAGATAAGTGGACAGAGTGTCATACCAAGCTCTTGGAGCTTGTTTAAGACCATACAAAGCCTTGTCCAACTTATAGACATGATGTGGAAACTTTGTACTTACAAAGCCAGGAGGTTGTTTCACATAGACTTCGTCCTGTAGATTTCCATTAAGGAAGGCTGTTGGTCCGGAATGGATACTACAACAACAAATGTTTGTAGAAGGGGGGTTGAATACAAACTTTAGCAAATTTAAATTTAAGTGACACATGGTTTACTTTTATTAATTCTTATTGATGTAAATCAAGAATTACATGAACTAGATGCGGAAAATCTAAGTTCAATAAAAGGTGACAACTAAATTTGTGTAACACATAGACTAAGCTAATCCTAAACAACTTATGTTTAAGATGTTCAACACATAAACAAGTTTGTTACACTGAAAGTAAAATTGCTAACTCTTCTAATTCTCAACATATGAGATTTCAGTGTTCAACTCTATCTATTCGCATACTTAGCATGTTTCCATGCATGAGTATATATAAGCAAAGTGGTGTCCGGGTTGATGAAGAGAGAATCAGACAAAGGTACTTGGTGTAATAATATTATAATAGATAAAGGTAGTGGGTGGAAGGTAAGTTAACTTTACAAGCAAAGTGTGTAAAGTAAGCATACTTTTCAGTAAGGAGTTTACCCACTATCTATTATTATATTATTAAAGTACTACCTTTATGTCTTGGGAGAGTAAACTTCTCTTTCCATGCTTGTACTTTTATCAACACCATGCTTTCTGAAGATTTGACTTTACCAAGTATAGAGTTGCCAGCGATACTTAGTTGAAGCAGCATATCTTCGAGATCTTCTCTTTAAAAGTATCTTTCTCATTTTCCAGGGGATAAAGATCTATCCTTTTTGTCTCTTTGCAGATACAAAAAGTGCTAAGTACTTTTACAAAGAAAGATCTAAGGCATAATAAGAACAACACATGTTCTGCCTTTGACTAAAGAAAATATTACATAGAAAAGCTATAATCTGAGTTATAGAATAATAACTCAGCTAACAGACACTGAACTGCAAATGTAATTTAGCTCAGCTAAAGTATGAAAGTGAAAGACTCAAATACTCAGATTTGCTCAGCTGATCGAAATGCTCAGCTTACAATATAAATCAAAGTATAGCTAATAAACTGATCAAACTAAACTGTCCGCCGATCCCAAGGGCTCAGCTAACCATTTGTGTATGATCAACTTATAAATGAAAGATTGAATAAGCAATAAATACCTCATCTGATATATGGGAGACATCAGCTGATTAATGTGATTGTGTCAGCTGATCCTTGATAGCTCAGCTGATCTTGAAACTTTCCTCAGCTGATGGTTTTGGACCATCAGCCGATCCTTTGTAGATCCTCAGCTGATGCTTCTTGATTGATCTTTTCCTCTCAGCTGATCTTCCTTAAGTTTGTTCTTTAGCTGATACTCAGTGTTCAGCTGACACTTTGGTTCGTCAGCTGACATTTCTTACTTACAGATTTCTTTAAGTCTAATATGAAAAACAACACATGTTTTTCATTTATCTAAGTCCAAAACCGAATATGTGGTTTTGTTAACATCAAATTCTATATTACTTAATAAAAAGGGTTTGATTTAGGTTTGATATTGCTATCTCCCCAACAATCTCCCCCTATTTGATGATGACAAAACCTTATCTTGTTTAAGAAGAATCAGTTTGACTCGGATTTGTAAAGATAATACTTTTAAGTTCAATTTGGTTACCTAGCTATCTGTTTTTGGTAACTCTTTAAATTATGTTCCCTGATATTTTGTTTTTGGGAATCTTTTTCATTTATGAAGTACCATTGTTCTGTTTTTGTGGTATCTTTTCTATCCTTTTTCTGTTTTTAGGATTTTTGATTTTCTATATTTACACTAGGTGAGCTATCTACTGAGAGTCATCTATACTAGCATTTTAGCTAAGTAGTCCATGATCAAAGTTTCAAGCTTGATTACAAAACAAATATTTACAGAGAGTTTGTACAGAGTAATCTATCTAAGAGTTAAACTAAGTACATAAGTTGAACTATTCTAGGAATTGAAAAATACAACTAGTCTAGTTATGAAGTGTGGTCTTCATTCCCACCAGGGTTCTTCTTTGACTTCAAGAGTTCTGATCTGAGGATTTTCAGCTAGAAATTGATCAGCTCTTGATCTTATCAATTGTTCAAAGTGTTCATTTCCTGTCAAATCTCTAGTAGCTATTGCAGCATGAAATATCAGTTCTTTTTGAGCTTTTCCTATCTCAGATTCTCTCAGAAATATCCAATTACTAGCTCTGTTCATGAAGAACATTCCTCTTTCAGGTTCAGTTATATACCTGAACATTTCAGGATGAGTATTGGAGGAAGAGCAGTATTCAGATTCTCATAAGCAGGAAGATAGGGATGATCAGGATTGAGAATGATTTGTTCAGCAGCAACAAAGGCTTTTGAAGTCTTCTTGAAGGCATCCTCAATTTCTTGAACATGAGCAACAAATTGATCATGAGTGAATAGTCTATTGTATACTGACATTCTGATCCAGTATTCAAATTTAGTAATGAACCTCTGGACTATCTGACTCTTGGACTTAAGGAGATGGTACAGGATCTCAATTATCTCAAAGAAGGAGAGCAGTTTGCAGTGATGTAGATAAGTATCTTCATAAGTTTTTCTTTCATCTCTTCTCACTACTCTGAGATAAGGACTTTCATCTGTACCTTTGTAAGGAGTAACCCTAGAAATGATGTCTGCACATCTTCTATTTACCAAGTTTTCTCTATTTTCCAAGAACTCCTTTGATTGCCTTTCAGTTTGTTGAGCAGTGCTTCCAAAGTTGAAGTTGAGCAAAGCTTGAATGGCTTCCTTGTGAGTCTTTCCTCGTTTAAGTACTTGCTTGGTGGAAGGGTCATCTTGCTGTGGTGCAGCTTGTACTTGATGTGTTTGAGAGGACAACATGATTAGTTCTTCTTCTTGTAATTCTCTCAATTCATCATCAGTAACACCAATAATTGCAGCAAGATCTTCAGGAGTAGTGAAATCCTGATGCCTTTCCTTGGTTTTGAACACTTCTTCAATAGATGTACCAAGTGCAGCAGCTAAGTCACTAAGCTCTCTGAGACTCTCATCTTCTTTATGAAGTTCTTCCTCTCTTCTTTCTTCAGCTTCAATCTCCTCAGCAGACATGATTTTCTTTCCTTTTCTCCTTGAAGTACTGCTGAGAGTTGGTTGACTTGATTGAGCAGGAGAGGAAGCTTGGACTATTGGAGCTTGAGTAGAGAGGCTCTGCTTTTTCAAGTTTAGTAGATAGGACAGAGGCAGCCTATCTTCATCATCATCATTATCAAAATATTCTGATGGCACATTGATTGGTGCACAGGATTCACCTTGTCTAGGCTTTTTGGCACTCTTCCTTCTGGCCATTTGTTTTAATCTTCTTTTTGGCCTCTGCTCATCTTAAGCAGGTTGCTCCCCCTCAGATAAATTCTCCCCCTCAACATTTGATTTCCTTTGAGTTTCTGTTTCATTGGGGGCTGCTTGATCCACTGCTGCCTTATCAGTTTCTACTGCTTGAATATGGTCTGGTGATAGGCTTGAACTAGTAGAATCCGAGTCTGACTTCTCCCCCTTTTTGTCATCAACAAATGAGAAAGAAAAGTTATCAGAAGGCTTGGCAGGCTTAGCAGGTGCAGGAGGTGGGAAAAATGAAAATGGAGATGGAGAAGGAGTGGAGGTAGAGGGAGGGATACTTGAAGGTGAATGAGAGGCAGTAGGGATAGGAGGTTGGGTAAAGGATGGAGGTTGTCTCAGCCTTAGGATAGCATCAGTAATATTTGTGAATTCTTTAAGGGTTTCACTGTGCTTTTGTCTGGAGAAATGGCTTAAGTGTGTGACTTCATCAGCAATGGTTTTTAGAAGAGAAGGGACTCTAAGAAGAGAGTCAGGAATGGTTACAGAAATTTTAGGAGGGGAAGGTCTTAGAGTGTGAAGTTGAGAAAGAAGATTGGAAATTGTTTGGTTTAGAGAAGATATGGTGTGGTTGGGATATAAGAGGTGAGGGAGTAGGAGGTGGGATAGAGGATTGAGATAGCAGTTGATCCAATTTGGTTAGAATTGGAGATAGATCAACTGGGGCAGGGGTAGGTTGGGGTTGGGATTGAGTGGCTTTAAGTGACTCAACTTCTTGGGTTAGATGAGAGAGTTGAGTTTCTCTTTGGGTTTGGAAAGAGGTGAATGAGGCTTGAAGACTATCCATCTTTTGAGAGATGGACAGAAGGCTTTGAAGTATTTGAGGGGAGGGTTCAGAAGAGATAGAGGGAATAGGTTGAATTGGAGTTGATTGAGAGTTGTGCTCATAACAGGAATAGATTGAGGTCCCTCACTTAGACCTTGGTGTATAGGCCTAAGATCACTGGGAGCAGAGATTGTACCCTGTACCAATGGCTGGTTTATGCCACTAGTATTGATAGGTAGTGCAATAGTATGTGTTAGAAGTGAATCAAACATTGGTGCAAGTATGTGAGTGTGAGTGAGGGTTGCACTCAGTGGGGTATCCTTTATTTCAGTAGTAAGTTGTTGTGAACTTACCAAGGGTATGGGTAGACTCAATGTGGGTGTAGACACAGTGTGACCTTGGGAGGAGGTCTGTATTTCAATGGCATCACCCTGTTGGGAGGGTGATCCAGATTGCAGGAGTCCCATATTTACAAATGTGACATGTTGTGAGGGCACATCCACTGGCAGTTGGGTTAATGCAACATCCATAAGCTCCCCCTCAACATAAGAGGTGGCTATAGGAGTTGAGGTCAGAGGTGCAATGTGCATATCCTCTGAGATAAGTGCAGTGTGCATCATCTCTGTTGACCTTGTTTGTATATGGGTGTAGGTGGGAGTAGAACTAGTGACTGTTGGTAGTACACTAGAGCTTGGTATTTGTGGGGGTGTGTCAACTAGAGGAGAGGGTGGGTTCTCATTGGTGGGGTTTACCAAATGAGTGTCCTCAGGGAGTGAGAAAGTCATACCTTGAGTGTATATTGGTCGGCTGAGTTCAATGAGTTGAATCAGTTGATCAGAGATAACATCTTCTTCTTCAGCATCATGTTCACTAGCACCAACTTCACCTTCACTACCTTGTTCATGATGAACAGATTCATTTGCACTTGAAGAACTTGCTGGGAATGTTGTCAAGGGCATCATAATAGGTGTTGATGTTGAGGAGGAAGTGTTTCTTGGACCATTGACCATAGGTTCACCACCATCATCACTATTATGTGCATGATCATCATTATCATCAAAGTCACCACCACTAATACCTGCATCCACATCCTCAGCATCAGAATTAATAGACTCATTCTGTGCTGGTTCATCATCAAATGATCTTTCTTCTCTAAAACTGGCTTCATCATGAGTGTGAGCAGTAGCGTGCTCATAAGTTTCAGTAACCACATCTGGGGACTCAGAATCATTAGCCATTGTTTCATTAACAGATTGAGCAGCACCTTCATCTTCAACAACTACATCTTCTTCATCAGCTGCTATATCTATCAGCTCTTGCATTTGTGCAATGATAGCAGGACCTTGATCTTCCCTTATTAAGTGGAATATCTTTTGACCCATTTGAGGCATGGTCATTGTATCCAAAACATCAGCTATCCCAGTATATTATTCCTATTGAAGATGGTGAAGCACAAGCAAGCTTAAGTACCTGATGTAGGGAACAATAGTCCTTGTTGATTTCTTTGTTGTGCCAAGAGTGATTTTATCCACCATCTCTAAGAATATGACTTGAGCAAAGTCAATATTCCTCCCTGTGACTAAGGCATGGAGAATCATTAGTTCTGTTTGATTCATTTGATCAAAACTTCCAGTTTTATGACCAAAGCACCGAGTGATTACACTGGCCAAATACTTCCATGGGTGTCCCAGCACAGACACCTTTTACTGACCATGGGTAACAACTTCATTGTAGCCAATCAGGGGTAAAACTTCCAAAACTTGATCCATTTGAGCAAACAGTTGATATGGGGCCAAGTTAGGCAGAGAGATGGCTTATCGAAGAGTATTGACACTAATGTTGATGTTGATGGTCCATTTAGACAAGTGCAGGTTATTAGGTCTTGATTAGGATGGTACCTTGCAGTGTACCACATCTCACCAACAATGTTTGGAAAGATGAAGAAAGGGTGAGCAGAGAGACATGGAAACAGGGGATAAGTAGTTATGAATGCTACCATAGGTTCGTATCCCTGGTTTGCTTTGCTCGAGGGAATGTCAGTGTTGATGAGAAAGTTGTTTGGACGAATGGTGATTTCTGAGTTCACAGTCATGTTCTCACTAGCAACAGCATTTGGAGTAGAAACAGGGTTGAAGGTCACCATGATTATAGAGTGAAGAAACTGTGAGTAATGAGAGTTTAGGGTTTGTAATTTTGTAGAGAAGAAGAGTGTTTGGGGATTTGAATGCATAGGAAATGAAGAACCGCTCAAAAACACCTTTATATCTTCTTTGGAAACCTAAACTGTCACAGAAATATTTTTTTTTGAAAAAGTAACTGTCACATCTGCAAAAAGGGTAATAAACGAAATCGTTAATAAATACACAGACAACTAACGGACAATTAAATAAAATTAAATACTACCTAGTAAAATATTAAATACAAATGAGAAATTAATAAAATAAGTGTGGGGACACAAAAGTTTTAGCTCTGAAAATCATCAGCTGACAAAAGAGAGTGTCAGCTGATCCATGTTGAGATAAAATAAGTGTCAGCGAACGAGTGCACTTAGCTGAGCTTCTAAGTTTTAGCTGATGGTTTATCAGCTGAGGTATAGTGTCAGCTGATGGTCGTCAGCTGACATAATTCCATTAGCTGATGTACCATAAGTAAGATATAAAGAAGCTTAGATAAGTACCTCGTTTCACACACAAATAAAATTATTTTCTCACACTAAATTATCTACCTAAGAAAAGAATATTTTACATATTTAACATGCCAATTTTGGATATTAGGAAGTTAAACCTAGACTCATCCAAAGGTTTTGTAAAGATAATTGCTAATTGAACATCGGTGTTTATGTAGTGCATAGAAACTTTCTTTTTCTGCACATTATCTCTTAGAAAATGATGTCTGATTTCAATGTGCTTAGTTTTAGAATGCAAAACAGGATTGGTGAGTTTTCAAACTGTATGTCATAATCAAGTAGTTGATTTTGCAGCCATAATAATTGAGCACAGCAGCTTCCAGCAGCAATGTATTTTGCCTCAGCTATTGAAGTTGAAACAGAGTTCTGTTTCTTGCTTGACCAGCTGATTAATCTTCCACCTAATAATTGACAACCACCAGATGTACTCTTTCTGTCTAGAGTGCATCCTGCAAAGTCAGAATCAGTGTATCCAACTAACTCAAAGTCAGAGTCTTTGGGATACCAAAGACCTAGATTAGGAGTTCCTTTGAGATACCTGAAGATTCTTTTAACAGCAGATAAGTGAGATTCTTTGGGATCTGCTTGATATCTAGCATAGAGATATGTTGAAAACATAATATCTGGTCTACTTGCAGTGAGGTATAAAAGAGACCCTATCATACCTCTGTAAGCTGTAATGTTTACTGATTTTCCATCAGTGTCCTTTCCAAGCTTTAAGGCAGTGGACATAGGTATTTTCATTGAAGAACAATTTTCAAACTCAAAATTTTTAAGTAAGTCATTTACATACTTTGTTTGATGAATGAAGATTCCATCAACCTCTTGTTTAATTTGAAGACCTAGAAAATAGTTTAATTCACCCATCATTCTCATCTGATAATTATCAGACATGAGTTTAGAAAACTTTTTGCAAAGATCAATATTTGTAGACCCAAATATTATATCATCTACATATATCTGCACAAGGATTACATCACCCTTGAATTTTCTTATGAATAAGGTGCTATCTATGCTTCCTCTAGTAAATCCTTTTGTGGTTAGAAAAGAAGAGAGGGTATCATACCAGGCTCTTGGAGCTTGCTTCAGACCATATAAGGCTTTGTTTAAGAAGTATACATGATCTGGCTTGCTTGCATCCTCAAAACCAGGAGGTTGTTTGACATACACCTCTTCCTTCAATTCACCATTGAGGAAAGCACTCTTAACATCCATTTGAAACATTTTGAAGTCTTTGAAGGCAGCATATGCTAGAAACAGTCTTTTGGCTTCAAGTCTTGCAACAGGGGCAAAGGTTTCATCAAAATCAATTCCTTCTTCTTGACAATACCCCTGAGCAACTAGTCTTGTCTTGTTTCTGATGATCAACCCTTGTTCATCCATTTTGTTTCTGAACACCCACTTAGTACCAATGATGGATTTGTCCTTTGGTCTTGGCACCAAAGTCCATACATTGTTCCTAGTAAATTCAGCCAATTCTTCTTGCATGGAATTTATCCAGTGGGAATCACTGAGAGCTTCATCTACCTTCTTTGGTTCAATCATAGAAACAAAACCTGTGTACAAACAGATATTACAGGCTTTTGACCTTGTTAGTACAGGTGCTTCTATGTTACCTATTACCTGATTTTTAGGATGATCTTTGAGGTCTTTGTAGGTATTTTGGATTAAGGGAGTGTTTGGATTTCTTTGGATTTGGGGAGTTGAACTTCCTTGGATTTGATCAGCTGATGATATCTTTGGTTGATCAGCTGACACAATTCCATTGTTGCAGTCTGAGGAGACTTCTACTGAAGAGGGAATGTTTGATATGGAATTAGAATCCAATGATGTTGAATCATGATTCTCATCATTCAGTAAAAGTGTGGGTTGGTTTAGGATATGATGTGGATTGGTTTGAAGTACATTTGGAACAGTTTCATCTAAATCCTCTACATCAGCTGATGGGATCGGATCAGCTGACACTGAAATGTTGTCTTCAGTATGCAGCATATCATTAAATTCCTCACCTGTAGATGGATTAGTAGAACAGGAAGTAACAAAGTCATTTTCATTAAAACTTACATTGATTGATTCTTCTATGACATTTGTTCTGATGTTATAGATTCTGTAAGCTTTGGAGATCACAGAATATCCAACAAACACACCTTCATCAGCTTTTGGTGCAAACTTCTGCAATTGATCTCTCTGGATCAGGATGAAACACTGACACCCAAAGATATGTAGAAAGCTGATGTTGGGCTTCCTTCCCTTGAGCACTTCATAAGGAGTCTTGTTGTGCCTCTTGATGACTAGGGATCTGTTCTGAGTAAAGCAAGCACAGCTAACAGCTTAAGCCCAGAAGTGGAATCCTAACCCACTCTCACATAGCATGGTTCTTGCAGCTTTAATCAATGTTATGTTTCTTCTTTCAGCTACACCATTCTGTTGTGGAGTCCTTGGAGCAGAGAAGTTTTGAGATATGCCTTTCTCATCACAGAATCCTTCTAGAGTTTGATTTCTAAACTCAGTTCCATGATCACTTCTAAGCATCCTTACCAGATTGCCATTCAGCACTTCCATCTTTTTGATAAAGCTAATTATCTCTTCAGCAGCCTCACTTTTTGCTTTCAGAAAGATGACCCAAGTATATCTTGAGAATTCATCAACCAAAACTAGAGCATACTTACTTCCACCAATACTAGCAGTAGCAACAGGACCAAATAAGTCCATGTGCAGCATGTAAAATGGTTCAGTAATGGAGAAGACTTGCTTAGATGGAAAAGATGTTTTGTGCTGCTTTCCCTTCTCACAGGCAGAGCAAGGTTTAGGCTTGACATAAGTCAGTGAAGGTAGTCCTGACACTAGATCACCCTAGCTCAGCTTGTTTATGTTTTTGAAATTTAAGTGAGAAAGCCTTTTGTGCCATAACCAGTTTGTGTCAATTACAGATTTTGTATACAAACAGGTTAACTTGGATGGATCACTAGAGGACATATCAAGAGTATATACATCCTTGGTTCTCTTTGCACAAATTATTGTTTTACCCTCTTCATCTAAAATGGAACCACCTGTCTTTGTAAAGAGGACTTTGTGATCACCATCACATAATTGACTTATGCTGATGAGATTGTACTTGAGTCCTTTAACATATGAAACTTTAAACAGAGTTAAGTTCCCATTATGAAGTTCACCGTAGCCTTTTGTTTGCCCACAATTGTTATCACCAAAGGTCACTCTTGGACCCTTTTCCTTCTTGTAGTTACTAAGCAAAGCTTTACAACCTGTCATGGTTCTTGAACATCCACTGTCAAGATAATGGTGTTCAGACCCTGCATAGATGAGATTGAAAGAAGGTTAGTGATAATTGGGCATCCACAGTTAAGTGGACCCCTGTGGATTGCACCTAGCCATCCACTTTATATTAGGTTGTTTATGAATGAGAGAAACAATTGTGTTATCAAAATCAGTCCGCTATCTTGAGTTACCTTCAAGAGAACAATCACTTGCCTTATGTTCTTTGCTCCCACATTTATAACATTTTTTATTTTTGGAGCCTTTAACATGTTTTGGTAATTGCCTAAGAGATGTCTTAACTGTTTTCTGATGACTATGGGTCATCAGCTGACAGATTTCACCATTCAGCTGTTGCAACTGATTCTGTAAACTAATAAAGTCTTTGTTTACAGTCACCTTAGATTGACCCTTAGTTAATATGAGTTTTTGATCAACTTTAGGTGTGGCAGACTTAGATTTTTTGTAAACAAAAGGTCCTTTTCCCTTGATTTCTCCTATTAAAAGAGTTTGAAGTTATGTTTGATCAGCTAAACAAACAGAAGAGGATCCATGATCAGCTGACAGGCTATCAGTTGAGCAGTTATCTTCTACTTTTTGATCAGTTGATGTAATATCATTAGCTAAAGAATGTTCAGTCAGCTGAGTTCCTAAATATAATGCATCAGCTTTCAAGGTTTGACAACATAATGTCTCTTTGGTATCAACAAATGATTCCATTCCTTTACTCACTTCCTTTACAATTAAATTTTCAGTACTTTTGCTTTCTGTCAAAACAATAGAACTTGAACTAACTTTTGAAGTGGTTGAGTTTTTCAGCTGAGTACTTTTACTTTTGACAAATCTGTTAGTGATAACACTTTTTCCTTTTACAGTCTTTTGAAAAGTGAGCGGTAAAATATCAGCCTTTTCCAAGATATTCATGTTCTTGCTAAAATCAACACAGTTAGCAGCTTGGGAATAATTTCCACCAATAATAGCTTGAACTTGCTTTGGAATCTGCTCATTGACACACTGAGTGGTCTTCTCAGCAGATACACACCAAGATTTAACTACTTTTTGAAGGTCATTAAACTTTATTGTTGCTTCATTAGTTTCTTTTACCAAGATCTTATTAAGTATCTTTTGATTTGCTAAATCATCTTCCAGTTTTGTCATTAGTTTCAGTTTCTCATCTTTAAGACTTAATCTCTCTTTTAGTGATTCTATTTCTAATTTTAGCTTCTTTTCTCTTTGAATATTTGACTGAAACTCAACACACAGTTAATCAAACATAGTGTTCTTTTCATTATCTTCATAGTGAATAAATTTTCCAACCTGAGACATAGAAGAAGGATCCCAGTCAGGAGAAGTGCAAGCTTTGGCAGCTTTCTTCATGTCCTCATCAAAGGAACTTGTACTCCCTGTGTTGGCCATCAAGCTGAGCTGAGCAGTGAGAACCTCTTCTTCATCACTTGAGAGATCTTCCTCAGCCCAATCTTCTTCTTCAGCCACCAACACCCTGTTCTGAGCTTTCTTCTTCTTTTTGTCAAGGACAGCAGCAAGAAGCTTCTTATACTTGGCTTCATTATCAATCTTGCTGTCTGAGCTTGAGGAACCCTTGAAGCCTGTGCTTCGTCTGGACTTACATTCACTGGCATAGTGACTAGTCTTGCCACAGGAAAAGCAATTTTTAGAAGCCTTTGGTTTAAACTTGGCTTTTTCTCCTCTTAAGGGTTTCTTCTCAAACCTCTTGACACCCTTTATTTTCAAGAAAGGCTTGAACCTTTTTACTAACATGCCAGCCTATTCAACAGCAGCTTCAATGCTGTCCATGTCCTCCAGATCTTCATCCCCATCAGTCACTTGGTCCTCATCAGAAGACTCCTCCTCTTCCTTTTCACTGGACTTATCCACCACTGCAGCAAAGCTTCTTGATCGTTGTCTTTGGACACAAGAGCTGTAGTGGGAGCGTTAGTAACTTCCTTCATCTCTTTGGTAGAAATCTTCCTTTGCTTCATTGATTGTTCATGATTCATAAGATTTCCATACAGACCAACCAGTGAAAGACCCTTTATTTTCTCACCATGTTTTAACACAGTGATAAAATGATCCCAAGATTCTGGGAGAGAGTCCAAAAATTTGTTAACAAGTTCCTTGTTGCTCTTGGGAACATCTGCCCTACGTAGATCATTAATAAGGCAATTGAACCTGGTGTAGGTCTGAGTGAGACTTTCACCTTTATGAGCAAAGAAGAACTCATATTCTCTAACCAAAAGAGTTTTCTTGTTTTCTTGAACTTCTTCTGTACCTTCATAAGCCACAGTGAGAGTGTCTAGCATCTCTTTTACAGATTTGCGGTTTAGTACTTGATGATAGACATCATTTGGTAGTGCAGAGACTAAGGCTGTTCTTGCCTTAACATCAAGATTAACAAGCCTTTTGTCTTCATCAGACCACTGATTTATAGGCTTGATGATCAGTCTTTCAACAGCAGGAACTTCATCATTTGCTTCAGTAACTTGAATTGTTGAGGAAGGAACATAAGGACCTTCAGTAACAGTTTTGAGCATCACATTATCAAGGCTTGACATATAGAGAAGAACTCTACTCTTCCAGAGGGAAAAGTTTTCTCCATCAAACGTTGGACACCTTGTGAGTGAGCCATTGTTGGAAGAACCGTTAGAGGCAGCAATGGGAGTGGCCATTTTGTAGTGTGGGGTAGAAGCAGTTGAAGAGTAAGCAAAACAGATCTTAGATATGAATTATCTAGCCTGCTCTGATACCAGTTGTTGGTCCCGAATGGATACTATAAAAACAAATGTTTGTAGAAGGGGGGGGGGGGGGGTTGAATACAAACTTTAGCAAATTTAAATTTAAGTGACACACGGTTTACTTTTATATAATTCTTATTGATGTAAATCAAGAATTACATGAACTGGATGCGGAAAATCTAAGTTTAATAAAAGGTGGCAACTAAATTTGTCTAACACATAGACTAAGCTAATCCTAAACAACTTATGTTTAAGATGTTCAACACATGAACAAGTTTGTTACACTGAAAGTAAAATTGCTAACTCTTCTAATTCTCAACAGATGAGATTTCAGTGTTCAACTCTATCTATTCGCATACTTAGCATGTTTCCATGCATGAGTATATATAAGCAAAGTGGTGTCCGGGTTGATGAAGAGAGAAGGAGACAAAGGTACTTGGTTTAATAATATTATAATAGATAAAGGTAGTGGGTGGAAGGTAAGTTAACTTTACAAGCAAAGTGTGTAAAGTAAGCATACTTTTCAGTAAGGAGTTTACCCACTATCTATTATTATATTATTAAAGTACTACCTTTATGTCTTGGGAGAGTAAACTTCTCTTTCCATGCTTGTACTTTTATCAACACCATGCTTTCTGAAGATTTGACTTTACCAAGTATAGAGTTGCCAGCCATACTTAGTTGAAGCAGCATATCTTCGAGATCTTCTCTTCAAAAGTATCTTTCTCCTTTTCCAGGGGATAAAGATCTATCATTTTTGTCTCTTTGCAGATACAAAAAGTGCTAAGTACTTTTACAAAGAAAGATCTAAGGCATAATAAGAACAACACATGTTCTGCCTTTGACTAAAGAAAATATTACATAGAAAAGCTATTATCTGAGTTATAGAATAATAACTCAGCTAACAGACACTGAACTGCAAATGTAACTTAGCTCAGCTAAAGTATGAAAGTGTAAGACTCAGATGCTCAGATTTGCTCAGCTGATCGAAATGCTCAGCTTACAATACAAATCAAAGTATAGCTAATAAACTGATCAAACTAAACTGTCAGCCGATCCCAAGGGCTCAGCTAACCATTTGTGTATGATCAGCTTATAAAGGAAAGATTGAATAAGCAATAAATACCTCATCTGACAGATGGGAGACATCAGCTGATCAATGTGATTGTGTCAGCTGATCCTTGATAGCTCAGCTGATCTTCAAACTTTCCTCAGCTGATGGTTTTGGACCATCAGCTGATCCTTTGTAGATCCTTAGCTGATGCTTCTTGACTGATCTTTTCCTCTCAGTTGATCTTCCTTAAGTTTGTTCTTTAGCTGATACTCAGTGTTCAGCTGACACTTTGGTTCGTCAGCTGACATTTCTTACTTACAGATTTCTTTAAGTCTAATATGAAAAACAACACATGTTTTTCATTTATCTAAGTCCAAAACTGAATATGTGGTTTTGTTAACATCAAATTCTATATTACTTAATAAAAAGGGTTTGATTTAGGTTTGATATTGGTATCTCCCTAACAAAGGCACTCTTCACATCCATCTGATAGACTTTGAAGTCTTTATATGCTGCATTAGCTAAGAACAACCTTATGGCTTCAATTCTAGCAATAGGGGCAAAGGTCTCATCATAATCAATTCCCTCTTCTTGCTTATACCCTTGTGCTACCAGCCTGGTTTTGTTCCTAACTATCACTCCATCCTTGTCCATTTTATTTCTATAGACCCACTTAGTGCCTATAATTGACTGATCTTTGGGGGCAGGGACAAGTTTCCAAACTTTGTTTCTCTCAAACTCATTTAATTCCTCTTGCATAGCTTCAATCCAATCCTCATCTTCTAAGGTTTCTTTAGTCTTCTTTGGTTCCATTTGAAATGGACTTCTTAAGCTTGCAGACTTTATCCGGGAACTCAGGATGTACAAAACCTTCAGGCTGTGTCATATACACTTCCTCTGACAGTGTTTCATTAAGGAACGAGGTTTTGACGTCCATCTGCCATATTTCATAATCATGAAATGCGGCAATGGCCATGAGTATCCGGATAGACTTCAACATAGCCACCGGAGAAAAGGTTTCCTCATAGTCTACACCATGAGTTTGCGTGAAACCCTTAGCTACCAGTCGGGCTTTGAAGGTGTCTACCTCGCCATCTACGCCGATCTTCTTCTTGAAGACCCACTTGCACCCGACGGGCTTACACCCCGGTACAGGATCTACCAAGTCCCAAACCTGGTTATTGGCCATAGATTTAATCTCGGATTCCATTGCCTCTTTCCACTTGGCAGACTCAGGGCCCACCACAACGTCCTGGTATTTGGTAGGTTCATCAGAAACAACTACCATGTCGGTGCCCTCAGATATGTTAAAACCATATCTCTCTGGCTCATGCCGACTTCTACCAGATCTCCTTAGAGGTAACGGATCTACATCATTATCTCTAGCATCATCATGCTGAGACTCAACCGTTACCGGTTGTGAGCTAGTTCCAACATCAGGTTCTACATGGGTAGGCTCTCGAATTTCTTGGAGATCAACCTTGCTCCCACTAGCCCTCTTGGATACCAGCTCCCTTTCTAGGAAGACCGCCCTTCGAGCAACAAATACCTTGTTCTCCGAAGGTTTGCAAAACAAATATCCAATAGAACTAGCAGGATAACCAATGAAGAAACACCTTTCGGCCCTGGGCTCCAACTTGTCCTCCACCTCACGTCTCACGTAGGTAGGACATCCCCAGACCTTTAAATTTGAAATGGATGGAACCTTTCCATGCCACATTTCATACGGTGTTCTCTTAACCTTCTTTGTTGGTACAAGGTTAAGGATCCTACCAGCCGTTTCGATAGCATAACCCCAAAATGTAATGGGAACTTCTGTGTGACACATCATAGACCGAACCATATCTAACAATGTTCGGTTCCTCCTCTCAACAACACCATTTAATTGAGGCGTTCTAGGAGGTGTTAATTGCGAGACAATCCCACAATTTCTAAGATGGTTTCGGAATTCGGAACTAAGATACTCTCCACCTCTATCGGATCTAAGCATCTTAATCCATTTCCCAAGTTGATTTTCTACTTCGTTTTGATAAGTCCTAAACACCTCAAAGGTTTTGGACTTTTGTCTCACCAAGTAGACATACCCATATCGACTATAATCATCAATAAAGGTAACAAAGTAGCGGGAGTGATCTCTAGTGGCATGCTTGAACGGACCACACACATCAGTGTGAACAATATCCAACAAGTCTTTCACCCTCTCACATTCACCGGTGAAGGGTGCTTTGGTCATCTTGCCCAATAAACAAGATTCGCATACTTCATTAAACCCGTGATCAAATGATTCCAAGATCCCATCCGATTGGAGCTTGGCGATGCGCTTCTTGTTTATGTGGCCTAACCGACCATGCCAAAGAGACATTTTATCCAAAACACTTTTGGATCCCGAATCAACATTCATGATTGATCTATTGTTTCTCAAGCTTACGCTTGTTTCATATATGCCATGACATGGAGATGCTTTGAAATAAAAGGAACCATTCTTATAACACAAAATAGAACCATTTTTAAATTCAAAATCAAATCCATCATCGTACAATGCATATAGAGAATTAATGTTTCTTGCCACGCAGAGCGAATAACAAACATTAGATAAAACAATAGATAAGCAGGATTGAAAGGCAAGCTCCACACTTCCTATCTTCTCAACCGGGACAACCGCCTTGTTTCCCATGATGAGATCCAGCTCTCCACTTACCAGGTCCCTACTTCTTGTTAGTACCTGCACATTATTACAAATGTGAGTACCACACCCGCTGTCAAAAACCCAGGCATTAGAAGTAGAAGTGTTATGGAGTTCAATCATATACATACCGGAGGCAGTGACACCTTTAGATCTCAATCTCTTGAGCTCCTCCGTGTACTTGGGGCAACTACGCCGGTAGTGACCCGTTTCCCCACAGAAGAGGGAGGTTGCCTCTTCCGGTAAGGTGGCAGCGGCAACCACTTGTTTCCCCTTCGCCTCCGGGGTTGGGTTAGGCTTTGGCGTTGCCACCTTGGCCTTCCCCTTCCCATTCCCTTTTCCCTTGGAGGACGAAGCGGGTTGCTTCCGCTTCTTGCCACCCTCATTGATCGTAAGGACGGCGGTGGAGGAAGATGGCTTCGTCTTGGCCATGTTAGACTCGGCGGTCTTCATCATGCCATGAAGCTCCATTATGGTCTTATCCATATTATGCATATGGAAATTCACAATGAAGGGCCCATAGGATGGAGGCAAGGATTGGAGGATTATTTCAACCGCCAACTCCTTCCCCATCGGGAACCTCAACTTCTCCAACTGATACAAATAGCCCTTCATACGAAGGACATGTGCACTCACGTTGCCGCCCTCCTGCATCCGGCAACCAACGAAGGCTTTGACGCATTCATACAACTCTTGCCTTGCTTGCATATGGAACATGTCCTTTAGCTGCGTTATCATGTCATACGCACTCAAAGTCTCGAATTGCCGTTGCAACTCGGGACTCATGGTCGTAAGCATGAGGCAAGTTACGTCATTAGTGTCCTTGACACGCTTTTCATACTCGTCTCGGACAGCCCTCGTTGCATTGGTAGCAGGGGGATCCGGAAGAGGAGACTCCAAGACCTCCATCTTCATTTCGTGGTGTAGGACAATTCTTAATGTCCTAAACCAGTCCATAAAGTTTGGTCCTTGAAGTTTCTCCTTCTCAAGGAAAGGTCGTAGCGACATGTTTGCGGTGTTGGTGTTGGTGCTAGTAGATGCCATTCTACAAGCACAATACGAAGTTTGGTTAGTTTGACGTATTATAATCCTTGTTAAATAATTACCCACTTGTTTATAAAAACAAATTATATTAACAAGGGCCAAGAACCTCAAAGTACCCCAATCCATGGGTTTGCCGCGGATCACTTCATGGAGCTACTTAGGCCGGTAAACACTTTACCGATTGCAATCCGCGATCGCAACTCTTAGACACTTGCGGGATCCTAGGTACTCATAGCACCCATTTGGCATGTTTGATCCCTCCACACCATTCCTCATTAATCCACCATGGTAGCTCGGTATGGGCACGACAACTACCAAGGCGTTTTAAGTCTTGGAATTGTAAATTGACCATCAAGATACACGGTGGTACTCTAGCCCAATGGCCGGCTCGGGTAAGCTCGACAACCGACCTTGCGAGTTGCCACACGCACCTTCCACACAGTTACACAAAACCGATCTCGGCTAAGCTCGACGACCGATCTTGTTTCACTAGATTTGGGTGGTGTCATCTTATGGTTGGCGTGTGATTTACTTTTGAGAAAAATGGGGTTTTGATTTCTCCGGTTAAAACAAGTTTTAACTAATTCTTGTTATGGTGCGAGAGGTTTGTTAACCAATTCAAAACTCTTGGTTTTAATTTATTTGTGAAAAATTTTCAAGCTTGCGAAGAAACTAAATAACCAAGTAAGAAAAACAAAAGAAATAAACAACCACGCATGTAAACATATCCGGCAACGAGCCAACCCTATGAATCTTGCCCGTGAGCCAACTGACAAAACTAAGTCATCTAAGGACTAATTCCGAATGACTTGATGCGTGCTCCTCCCACTTGATCCATTGCGTCTCCTTCTGACCTCCGGATCCAAGTTTGAGCAAAGACACCTCCTCCCGGTTCTTCTTTGGTTGTATTCGGTTCTCCTTTTACAATTTTACAAATTTAAAAGGAAATGGCGTGCAAGCCACGAAATCTATTCTAAGCTAATTCTAACAATTACAAAGAATAAGTAATCGGCAGCAAGCCGTTAAATATTACAAACCGAATAAATTAATTAATTATTACAAACCAAATGTGGTATAAACCACCAAATGAATGAATAAATAATTACAACCAACCAAAACACATCACAAGGGTCTAATGGGCTCATTGTTACCGGATTTACAAACAACCACAACAAACTTCACAAAACAACACGGTGTGCCACACCAAACCGTGTCAAAAAATATCCCAACTAGATTTATTCCTAGACTACCTAAAACACTCAAGGCACGAATGAATAAATCTTGTACGTATGTATTAGGAATTCCAAACACTTTGAAAATCCATATTCATACATACACAACACAAGTATATGCACGTGCGCATTATCATGCCAAAACCGCCCGATACATATAAATATGTGAGTTAGGATATTATGGGGTTTTCTAAAATGGTCAAAAGACCAAGTTAACCTACTGGAAAAAACAGAATATTGGCCAAATCATTTTTATAAAGTTTTTCTTTTAAAACGGGTCAAAAAACAATTTCCAGACGTCCTTCACGACCACTGACCTTCACGGCTTCTCACGGCCCGTGAAGCCAGTGCGTCTCACGACTCGTGAAAAATTTCAAAAAACCCATTTCATGACCCCAACCCCAGACTGAAGTCGTGAAGGCTTCACGACCCGTGAAGATAAAACCTCCACGGCCTATGAAGACCTCCTGGACATAATGTCCAGCTTTGCATAAAAATGATTTTCAGGCCAAAATGGTGCATGCAATGCATCAAGATGGCTCTGATACCACTGTAGGAGTTCATCATGAACACGAGAATGCAACGGAAGCAAATAAAACGGATTTTAAAACAAAAGTTTCCATGAACTCCATAAATGGTAAAGCTTGAAGACAATGCATGCAACCAAAAGAAACAACACAAAGGTAAGAGATTTATACCTTCCTCCTTAGCTCCTTGCTACTGGAAAGGTTGTGTATGCTTGGGATGATCAAACTCTTGAAGAAGAAGCCCTCAAGATCTTCCACCGAAGTGATACACCAAAACTTTACCCTTGTCCTAGCAAAGCAAGTCACCAACAATCACCAAGATCTTGATGCACTTGTAATGCCCTCTTGATTTTCTGGAAACACACACAAAATACCTCACAAGAACAACCTTTGAAGCTTAAGTGTGTATAAGTGGAGAATTTGATAAAAGGATCCAAGGCTTATAAGGCTAATGCCTTATATAGACCTCAAAAACCGACCTCATTCTCATTTAGCCGGCCAAGCTCTTAAATCCTATTGGACCAACATCAACAAGCCAATGAGAATCAAGTGCCACTTAGTATTCCGTGCTTCACGATCTCTCACGGGCTGTTACGGCCCGTGAAGCTTAAAAGCTCCACGGCCCGTGCCGTGTTTTTACAAGTCGTAGAGGTATTCGTGGTGCATTTATCTTTCACGATCCCCTTCACGGTCCGTGAAGGACCGTGAAGCCACTCTGGTCCACGAGCCATAATGCTCGTGTAAGGACTCGTGGGGACACCTTGCTTCACGACCCGTGGAGCATCCTTCACGGTCGTGAAGCCTAGGTCAACTGGAATTTGACCATCTTGACCGGCTGTTTCCATTTAGGGCTATTTGGGTAGAAGTTAGGTGTAAGACCCAATAGGCCCGCACATAATTGGCAGTGACCCGGCATACGTGTGTCAGTGGGCATTCTCCAACACATGATTCACATCATTCAGTAAAAGTGTGGGTTGGTTTAGGATAGGTATGTTTCATGTAGATTTGGAACAGGTTCATCTAAATCCTCTACATCAGCTGATGGGAGTTGATCAGCTGACACTGGAATGTTGTCTTCAGTATGCAGCAGATCATTAAATTCCTCACCTGTAGATGGATTTGTAGAACAAGAAACAACAAAGTCATTTTCATTAAAACCTACATTGATAGATTCTTCTATGACCTTTGTTCTAATGTTGTAGATTCTGTAAGCTTTGGAGATCAAAGAATATCCAACAAACACACCTTCATCAGCTTTAGGTGCAAACTTCTGCAATTGATCTCTCTGGTTCAGGATGAAACACTGACACCCAAAGATGTGTAGAAAGCTGATGTTGGGCTTCCTTCCCTTGAGCACTTCATAAGGAGTCTTGTTGTGCCTTTTGATTACTAGGGATCTGTTCTGAGTAAAATAAGCACAGCTGACAGCTTCAGCCCGGTAGTTGAATCCTAACCCACTCTCACACAGCATGGTTCTTGCAACTTCAATAAATGTTCTGTTTCTTCTTTCAGCTACACCATTCTGTTATGGAGTACTTGGAGCAGAGATGTTTTGAGATATACCTTTCTCATCACAGAAACCTTCTAGAGTTTGATTTCTAAACTCGGTTGCATGATCACTTCTAAGCATCCTTACCAAATTGCCATTTAGCACTTCCATCTTTTTAAAAAAACTTATTATTTCTTCAGCAGCCTCACTTTTAGCTTTAAGGAAGATGACCCAAGTGTATCTTGAGAATTCATCAACCATTACCAGTGCATACTTACTTCCACCAATACTTGTAGTGGCAACAGGACCAAATAGATCCATGTTCAACATGTAGAAAGGTTCAGTAATGGAGAAGGCTTGCTTAGATGGAAAAGATGTCTTGTTCTGCTTTCCCTTTTCACGGGCAGAGGAGGGTTTAGGCTTAACATACGTCAGTGAAGGTAGTCCTGACACTAGATCACCCTTGCTCAGCTTGTTTATATTTTTGAAGTTTAAATGAGAAAGCCTTTTGTGCCATAACCAGTTTGTGTCAGTTACAAATTTTGTATACAAACAGGTTAACTTAGATGGATCACCAGAGGACATATGAAGAGTGTACACATCCTAGGTTCTCTTTGCACAAATCACCTAACTGACTTATGCTGATGAGATTGTACTTGAGCCCTTTAACATATGACACCTTGGACAAGGTTAAGTTCCCATTATGAAGTTCCCCATAGCCTTTTGTTTGCCCACAACTGTTATCACTAAAGGTCACCCTTTGACCCTTTTCCTTCTTGTAGTTACTAAGCAGAGCTTTACAACCTGTCATGGTCCTTGAACATCCACTGTCAAGATACCATGTGTTAAGACCTTGCATAGATAGGATTGAAAGAAGGTTAGTGACACGTAGGGCATCCACAATTAAGTGGACCCCTGTGGATTGCACCTAGCCATCCACTTCATATTAGGTTGTTTATGAATGAGAGTTACAACTGTGTTATCAAAATCAATCCGCTGTCTTGACTTACCTTCAATAGAACAATCACTTACCTTATGTTCTTTGCTCCCACATTTGTTACACTTTTGATTTTTGCAGCCTTTAACATGTTTTAGTGATTGCCCATGAGATGTCTTAACTATCTTATGATGACTATGGGTCATCAGCTGGTAGATTTCACCATTCAGCTGTTGCAGCTGATTCTGTAAACTAATAAGGTCTTTGTTTACAGTGACCTTTGATTGACCCTTAGTTAAAAGGAGTTTTTGATCAACCTTAGATGTGGCAGACTTAGACTTTATGTGAACATTATGTCATTTTCTCTTGGTTTCTTCTATTGAAAGAGTTTGAAGTGATACTTGATCAGCTAAACAAATTAGAAGAGGATCCATGATCAGCTGACAGGTTATCAGCTGAGCAATTATCATATACTCTTTGATAAGCTGATGTAATATCATTAGCTAATGAGATGTCAGTCAGCTGAGTACTTATATTTAATGTATCATCTTTCAAGGTTTGACAACATAATGTCTCTTTGGTATCAACAAATGATTCCATTCCTTTACTAACTTCCTTTAACATTAAATTTTCAGTACTTTTACCTTCTGGCAAAACAATCGAATTTGAAACAACTTTTGAAGTGTTTAAGTCTTTCAGCTGAGTATATTTACTTTTGACAAATCTGTTAGTGATAACACTTTTTCCCTTTACAATCTTTTGAAAAGTAAGAGGTAAAATATCAGCCTTTTCTAATATATTTATGTCCTTGCTAAAATTAACACAATTAGCAGCTTGGGAATAATTTCCACCAATAATAGCTTGAACTTGTTTTGGAATCTGCTCATTGACACATTGAGTGGTTTTCTCAGCAGAGACACACCAAGATTTAACTACTTTTTGTAGGTCATTAAACTTTATTGTTGCTTCATTGGTTTCTTTTACCAAGATCTGATTAAGTATCTTTTGATTAGCTAAATCATCTTCCAGTTTTATCATTTGTTTCAGTTTCTCATTTTTAAGATTTAACTTCTCTTTTAGTGATTCTATTTCTATTTTTAGCTTCTTTTCTTTTTGAATATTTGACTGAAACTCAACACACAGATAATCAAACATAGTGTTCTTTTCATTATCTTCATAATTAATAAATTTTCCAACCTGATACATTGAAGAAGGATCCCAGTCAGGAGAGGTACAAGCTTTAGCAGCTTTCTTCATGTCCTCATAAAATGAACTTGTACTCTCTGTGTTGGCCATCAAGCTGAGCTGAGCATTGAGGACCTCATCTTCATCACTTGAGAGATCTTCCTCAGCCCAATCTTCTTCTTCAGCCATCAACACCCTGTTCTGAGCTTTCTTCTTTTTCTTGTCAAGGACAGCAGCAAGAAACTTCTTATACTTAGCTTCATAGTCAATCTTGTTGTCTGAACTTGAGGAACCCTTGAAGCCTGTGCTTCCTCTGGACTTACATTGTTGGTCCCTTAGTGAGAAGGTCAACAAGCAAGTAATGTGTGGAAGGGGGTTGAATACACTTTCTGCGGAAAATTGAACAAATCAATAAAAAGTGTTAACACACATCAAACCACACAATCGAATGCTTTGCTTTTCATTAATAAGAAGATGATTACATACTCTATCATGTAAGAAACACTTGATATGTAAATACCTAATGTAAATCAAATCTCTCAATCTCTCAAACTTTGCTATCTATAATCAACTTATAATTATAGATACATGACGACTCTCTAAACATGATTTAACCACAGATTGAATACTTACCAACTTCACAACAGATGTGAAGATTCGAACACATGAACACTTGGCAATCTGTGAGTTTCTTGATCACGTTGAACTGACAAACAGTGAACCAAGTTTCGTAACACATATGGTTTGAGGTGAATTGAGTTATGGCTCTGTAACTCATTGAATGCAGTCGTACCTCTAAACTTATCAGGATGATAAGTATTTATAATCCTGTTCCTACGGATCCTAACAAACTAGAACTAATCCTAATTTGCTAACTAACTAACGGATAACCCGGAATCTTGAATCTTGAATCTTCTTATCTTGAGTCTTCAATCTTCAATCTTGATTCTGAAATCTTCTTATCCTTGCCGTAGATATAGAGAGATAACAGATGAATTTAAAACATATTTAAATTCTCTCAAACTGACTTCTTTAGTCGAGCTGAGTTACTCAGGTTGAAACTCATCAAGCTGAGTTTTTCGAGGATAAACGCGAATACAAACATGAACTAACATGTATAATAATTAACTCATCCTTAGAAGTCCTAAGAGTTAGCAAGAACTTATTTAACAACTCTGTTGAGCTGACTCAGTATATACACTAAGTCACTTAGCTTGAAACTCATCTGGCTGAAAACTCAACCTATATCTTAGGTGACATACACAGCTTATCAAACACATTGATATTCAGCTTGTGCTCAGTCTGAAGCACTGTAAGTGTTCAGTCCGACTAAGCTTCATAATTTTGTTTAAGTTGTATTTAGAACTTATCCTACAAACTTACCTTTGTCTCATCAGTTTTCAACTAATGAGATCATTTAACCAACAAACTCCCCCTATTTGATGATGACAAAACCATCAAACTGTTCTTAAGTTTGTTTAACAGAATTATGTATTAAATCTTAAACTCATTAAGATTTTGTATTTGAACTAATCAAATATTAATTGAACTTATCAATTATTAATTGAACTTATCAATTTTAAGTTGAACAAACCAACTTTAAGTTGAACAAACCAACCAAACATGTTAATGAATAAGAACTAATCAATTATTCATTCAAGCTGAACTTATTAGAATAATGTTTATAACACAGTTGAACATATCAAACTAATATTTGTATTTATTAAACATATCACAACACAAAAGTTTTTGATCACTCGGATCATGCACACTTAGTGATTACAAAATTAGAACTAATCTAATCATATTATGAACTCAGGATATAGAAGTTCCCAGTTGATGATTTCTTTGTTGACTTTGTCTAGAAACTTCTCAGCTTGTACACTCCCTCTGAGTTCCTTCTGTTGTACTCTGATGATTTTGTTCAGTTTATATCTCACAAAGTGATTTGTTGGTGCCTTAGTGAGAAGGTCAACAAGCAAGTAATGTGTAGAAGGGGGGTTGAATACACTTTTTGCGAAAAATTGAACAAATCAATAAAAAGTGTTAACACACATCAAACCACAATAATTGAATGCTTTGCTTTTCATTAATAAGAAGATGATTACAGACTCTATCAAGTAAGCAACACTTGATATGTAAACACCTAATGTAAATCAAATATCTCAGTCTCTCAAACTTTGCTATCTATAATCAACTTATGATTATAGATACCGGACGACTCTCTAAACAGGATTAAATCACAGATTGAAAACTTACCAATTTCACAACTAATGTGAATATTCGAACACACGAATAACTTGGCAATCTGTGAGTATCTTGATCACGGGAGATAAGTATTTATAATCCTGTTCCTACGGATCCTAACAAACTAGAACTAATCCTAATTTGCTAACTAACTAACGGATAACCCGGAATCTTGAATCTTGAATATTATTATCTTCAGTCTTCAATCTTCAATCTTGATTCTGGAATCTTCTTATCCTTCCCGTAGTTATATAGAGAGATAAAAGATAAATTTAAAACATATTTAAATTCTCTTTAAACTGACTTCTTGCTCGGACTGAGTTACTCAGCTTGAAGCTCATCAAGCTGAGTTCTTCGAGAACAAACTCGAAAACAAACATGAACTAATATGTATAATAATTAAATCATCCTTAGAAGTCCTAAGAGTTAGCTAGAACTTATTTAGCAACTCTGTTGAGATGACTCAGTATATACGCTGAGTCACTCATCTTGAAACACATCAGGCTGAATACTCAACCTATACCTTAGGTGACATACACAGCTTATCAAACACATTGATAATCTTACTAAGATATAGTCTAAGCTGATCGAACATATGCTCAGCTTATATTCAGCTTATGCTCAGTCTGAAACACTATAAGTGTTTAGTCTGATCAAGCCTCATAATTCTGTTTAAGTTATCTTTAGAACACATTTTACAAACTTAACTTTGTCTCATCAGATCTTAACTGATGAGATCATTTTCCCAACAAACTCCCCTTATTTGATGATGACAACACCATCAAATAGTTCTTAAGTTTGTTTAACAGAATTATATTTTAAATCTCAAACTTCTTAAGATTTTAATTTTTTAACTTATCAAATATTAATTGAAGTTATCAATTTTAATTGAACTTATCAATTATAAGTGGAACATACCAACTTTAATGTTGAACAAACCAACAAAACATGATAACGAATAAGAACTAAATAGTTGTTCATTCAAGCTGAACTTATCAGACTAACAATTATGAACATATCATAACATAGTTGAACATATCAAACTAATACTTGTATTTATTGAACATATCAAAATACAAAGGTTTGATCACTCAGATCATGCACACTTAGTGCTTACAAAATTAGAACTAATCTAATTTTTACAATAGAAGTAATCTATTCAGGATGCAGCTCTTTAAACTCTTTAATCTCCTTGTTGATTTCTTCAAGGATTTCTTGCAAATTAGGCAAGTGTTGAAGCTGATCCTGTTATTCTGTATCTGAACCTGACAGTTTGTTCAGTCATTTCTACCAGTTGTCTCATAACAAACACCCCACACGTATAGATACTTGCATCAGACTGGAGCATTGTACACCATTTCTGTCCAAGTACATGAATCCTTTCTGAGGCTTTTCCATATAGGTATTTTCTTTGAATTCCATGCCTTCAAGAAGAGTGAGACTGTACTAGTATTTATATCCTAATCTAGCTGGCTTTGTTTGCTTCTTCTTTCCAACTTTATGAAAAGAAGCCAGTAGGGTAGCTATCTCAGATATGGGTATGATTTGCATCGCATCAGCTCATGCAAGTAGCCTTAAGATTTTGTCTTTAACTTGATTCCTGGCAGAGGACCTTTCCATCTGCTTAATAAGTGTAGCTACTTGCTTCCACTCTTCATATCCCAGTTTATGAAGTTGATTCAGGTCTAGAGAAGGTGTTTCACCATTACTTAAGATAAACTCCATGATGATGATCCCTTGAATTGAACTCAACTTGAGAGAATCAATTTGAGAAGAGAAGTAAGTTCTTGTATAACATTGAGTTATATTCTCCTTCTCTTGTTGATCCTGAACAGGCGGTTCTTCTACCTCTTCCTCCTTGGGCACAATAGGCAGTCTGAGTTTTGCTAGTTCCTCATTCTGCTTTCTGATTTGCTCAGCCCAGGCCTGTTCTCTTCCTTCTTTCTCATCAGCTAACACAACTAGAACATCTATTTGTCTTCTTCTTAACTCGTTGATTGACATCTCAAGATGGTCAACATCTTCTTGTTCCATCCTCCTTACTGGCAACAGAGAAGCTCTTTCTTGTAATGTCATTTTGTCAGCAGAGTCTTCATCTGAGGCTGATTCACTGAGAATCATCTTTCTTCTTTTCTGCTGAGGGGGTTCTGACTCATCTGAGCTGACCACTACTAGTCTCTTGCCTTTTGCTTTTTCAGTCAGCTTAGCTTCTATCTCCATTTCTTTCTCCCCCTCAATCTGATCTGCTCCTTTTGCCAATAGTAATAAAGCTTCAGCTTGGACAGAATCAGCTTCAGCCTTTTGAACATTCTCCCCCTTTTTGTCATCATCAACAGGGGTCGAAGTCTTTTGTTGTTGAAGGGCAGCGACATCATATTTCAAATGTAGCACCTCCTTATCCAGAGAATCCATAATTATCAACATATTCTTATTAGTTTGCTTTCTCTTGAGGTGCAATTTATCAAACTAACCATTAAAGAAATTCATCAAGTCGTCCAAGTCAGCTTGAGAGGGTTGGAACTTGGGTAATTCATTTAAGGGTTGGTGTATACCCTCAAACTCATTTGCTCCAGAGTTTGGACCCTGTGAATCACCTTGGTATGTAGATGAAACATTGACAGGTCGTTCATGGGGGTGTGAAAAGTGAAGAGAAGTAATAGGGCTAGAAATGTAAAGTGTATTGGTTGGTGGTTGGCTTATTGGTTTGGAGGGGAGTAATTGACCCTGGGGATTGGTCATTCTTTCAATGTTACCTGAGTGTGTCTGCTCAGGCACAGTAACAGGCTCTCCAATGGCTATGGAGAGTGTAGGCTGAGTAGACACCACACCTTAAGAGTAGGCGTCTCCCCATCAACTCCTGCCTGGGGAGGGATCAGTGTGATCTCAGCTCCAGTGATGCCTGTAGGAGTGGCACCACCTTTGGCAGTTTTATGAGTATAGGTTTAGATTTTCTCCCTAGTAGCAATGGGCACACTAGGGGTAGCTTCAGAGTGGAGTTTAATGGAAGGTGGAGGAGATGGGTTAGACTAGGTTGGGTGTACCACAGTCTTATCTCCAAATGATGATGGAGAAAAGTGAGAAGAAGTTGAGAGAGGAAGAGTTGTACCTTGTCTCCGTCTTGCAACGAATGCAGACTCTGAAGATGACTTAGAACTAGAGGAAGGCTCAGCTTGAGCAGGTTGCTCAGCTCTATGATCTGGTTCAACTCCAGAAGCTCCCCCTTGATCCGACTCCTCAGCTTCACTCTCTGATGAAGCTCCCTTAGCTATCAAAAGCATGGGATCACTAAGACCCTCCTGCTCTGGGAAGATGTCATTATTGAACATCTTTGAGCTGAGTGCTGAGGAAGGGAACACATCCTGTCCAGTTTCATAATGCTGTTCTCCCAACTCAGCTTCCACCACCAGGGATAAGTACCTCATGAATGGTACATGGAGATCCCTTGGTGTCTTCACCACTTGGGCTTTGAGCTCGTTGAAGATGAGCAATGCGTAGTCTAGATTTCTGGCATGGTACATGTTGTAGAGCAGCTGCATCTCGAACTCATTCACTTGATCCAGGCCTCAATTCTTAGTTCTCAGTGAACGAATCACCGTGGACACCATGAAGCCCCAACTAGTAGAAAAAGTGGCCTTCTTTATAACACCCTCATTCTACGGGTGACCCATGTTGGGTAGGACTGACGTCGCCACTTGCCTAGTAACAGCAACTTCAACATATCACTCTCAGGGAGTTGAAGAACTTCCCTTAGCCGTTGTACAATTATGACAATTGTTCTATCCCCATTTAGAACAGCGCCAACGATCTCTCCCCTGTTCTGGTCGTAAGTGCAAGTTTACCAGAACTCCAACAGGTGTTGTGGAACAATGTGCAATGGTGCTCCAGAGAAGGCGAATGCCGGGGGTATTTACAAATGTAATCCACCCATGCCTCATATCCTCTGCCTTATTTCCGTGCTGGAATTGCAAGACAGGCCCGTTGGTTGTTGATTCGGATCAACGGCGCTCCATTGTTCCGAAACTGAGCACCTCGTACCATTCGATCATTCGAAACTAAGCAATTTAAGATTCGCGCTAAGCGTTCTGAAAATCGCACTGAACAATTTAGGGCTTGAATGTGAACGGATGATTGCACGAAGAAAAATAGGTGTTTGTGAAAGGTATGAGAAGGTGAGAAGTTAGAAATGTAAGCATAAACTTTTCTAAACAGGTTATGGTCGGTATATATACCTTTCTGAGGAGAGAGAAAAGTTACCGTTGGAATCCCATTTTATCCGTCACGCCAAAGACATAACGGCTTGATGGAACAGTAATAGGGTAAAAACACATCATCTTCCAACGGATAAATGTGTAAAACAATATTATTGACTTACAAAAATATTATAAACACCGATGTATTATACCAATACACAATTGGTATACGATGTGATTTGAGACTGACTCAAATACACATTGACATATGAATTAATGACACTTAGTAATTAAATCATAGTTTGGACACACCAAGCTGAGTAAACTAATCACTCAGCCTAAGTCAAGCACTCAGCTTAAGTTGAGCACTCAGCTTGAGATGGAAACTTAGCTTGAGTAGAGCACACAGCTCAGAATCAATGACACTTAGTCATTTTCGTTTGAGACGGACTCAAACTTACATTTTAACTACACTGGGTAGTTAAATTATGTTTGGAACTTACCAAACGTGTGAACCAATCACACAGCTTGAGTTAGACACATAGCTCAGACTCAATGACACTTAGTCATTTCTGTTTAAGACTAACTCAAACATGTGAACTCATTATTCAGCTTGACATGTTTTTTAGTTTATGAAAACTTAGTTATAAACTGTGCACTCAGCTTAAGACACTTAGTCTTTGTCAAACTGAAACTCAAATTCTAGACACACAGCTATGGGTTGAGCATACCTAATTCACTTAGCAGATACATAAATCTCTTTTCATCCATTGGTTTTGTAAAGATATCTGCCAATTGATCATCAGTGGAGATAAATTTGATATCAACTTTACCTTTTTTCACGATGTCCCCGATGAAGTGATGTCTAATTTCTATGTGCTTGGTTCTTGAGTGAAAAACTGGATTGTAAGTGATGGCTATAGCACTTTGGTTATCACAAAAGATAGGAGTTTTCCTGAAACTCATAGCAAAGTCCTGAAGCTGATGTTGCATCCACAGGATTTGAGCACAACAGCTTCCTGCTGCAACATACTCAGCTTCAGCAGTTGAAGTAGCCACTGAGTTCTGTTTCTTACTAGTCCAGCTTACTAACTTCCCTCCAAGCATTTGACATCCTCCGGTTGTTGATTTTCTATCTAACTGTATAGTCAACATCTGAAAAACCAACTAACTCAAATCCAGAGTCCTTTGGATACCAAAGACCTAGATTTGGTGTACCTTTAAGGTACCTAAAGATCCTTTTCACAGCTTGAAGATGTGATACTTTAGGATCTGACTGAGATCTTGCACAAACACATGTAGCAAACATGATATCAGGTCTACTAGCTGTCAAATAGAGTAGTGAACCAATCATTCCTCTATAGGTAGACTGACATACACACTTACCATCTGAGTCTTTACTCAGCTTAACAGCTAGTGACATGGGTGTTTTTATGGTTGAACTTGAATCAAAACCATATTTCTTTATCAAATCAAGAACATACTTGCTTTGATTGATGAATATTCCACCAGGATTTTGTTGAATTTGTAAGCCTAGGAAGTATGTCATCTCACCCATCATGCTCATCTTGTACTTCTGTGACATTATTTTGGTGAACCATTCACATAGAGATTCATTAGTAGAACCAAAAATAATGTCATCCACATAGATTTGGACAAGAATCACCTGTCATTTACTCTTTTTAATAAAGAGTGTCTTATCTATACTACCTCTAGTGAAATCCATTGATAGTAGATAATTGGACAGTGTATGATACCAAGCTCTTGGAGCTTGTTTAAGACCATACAAATCCTTGTCTAACTTATAAACATGGTGTGGAAACTTTGAACTAACAAAGCCAGGAGGTTGTTTCACATAGACTTCCTCCTGAAGTTTTCCATTTGGGAAAGCACTCTTCACATCCATTTGATAGACCTTGTCCATTTTGTTTCTATAGACCCACTTAGTGCCTATAATTGTGTGATCTTTGGGCGCCGGGACAAGACTCCAGACCTTGTTTCTCTCAAACTCATTTAATTCCTCTTGCATAGCCTTAATCCAATCCTCATCCTCTAAGGCTTCTTCAGTCTTCTTTGGTTTCATTTGTGATACGAAACAAAAGTAAGCAGCATAGTTTGTTGTAGCCTTTGATCTTGTCATTACTCTTTCTTGGACATTTCCAATTATTTTGTCTTGAGGATGATCTTTGAGGAATTTAAATGTTATAGTTGGAGAATCTGGTTCTGGATCTGAGTGATGTTGAGAGCTTTGAGGTGACCTAGCTATTGGGTTTCAGTGGTCATCATACCCGCACAGCAGAAGCATAAAAACATAGTTTGGGGTTTAAACATGATGCCATCAAGACCCATAAGTGGAAATGCTCTACATAGAAATACTGAAACCAAAGAAAAGAGATGGAGTATGTAATATACCATGCTCCAGCTTCTGAATAATTCAGGTTAGGATGAACTCTAATCCACCAAGAGAGCAACTCTCTATTGCTAGTCCACACCAAGTTTACTTGATCCCCAAATGCTAGTATGCCAACTTGTGATCTTCAATGCCTTGAAACCACTATAGGAACAACCCACAACTTTCAGGAACTCTTATGGTTTCTGGACATAACTTGCAAGAACAAGTAGAGAGAGAGAGAGCAATATGTGTGTGTGTGGTATTCTTGGTTACCCCAAATGAGACCAAGTCTTTGGACTTTTATGGACTTAGATATCTGCCATACCAGGCAAATAAGTCATCCGTGCAGCCCCCAAGATGCCTCAATAATGCCATACTTTGAGCCATGTGCAGAAAATGACAAAACATTAATTGCAGTATGTCAGACAGCCCTTACGGCCGTAAGCCATAACCCTTACGCCCGTAAGGCAGAAACCCTTTACGGCCGTAAGGTATAACCCTTGCAGCCGTAAGGCCCTTTCTTGTCCTTTTCTCTCGTTTGCGATGCGTGCTGTCGGGATCCATCCTTGTTGTGTGACCCAATAGGCTCGTGTATCATCAGTAGCATTACTAATATACGTGTGTTAGTGGGCATACTCCAACAGACTCCTACTTACACATGACACAGCGTATCAATTAGTAACACAGACAGAGAGCGGTCTCTAGGAAGGCATCTTTGCCACCCAAGTCAACGCGAGTTATGTCATCCCAAGACGAGTACCAAATCACAACCCTATAGGTTTGATATGACCCTATAGATAAGTGATCAATCATCCTTTCGTTCGCGATATTCGTGTGAACACGAGACATGGTTAAATGTCAATCTCCAGATCGTTCACGATTATGTTTCTCGATCTCGATTGATGGTGACCCAAAATCTAGTTGCAATCGATCATATATCTTTGCAACTTTGAGCATGGCCATGCATTTTACGTCAGCGCTTAATCATCGAGGGGCCCATGGATATCTCTCTAAAACTAGAGGAACGAATCCCTTTGACTACATTGTTCCGCTACATACACTTTACTTTACCTAAAGGCTCCCTTTATAACAGCCAGTTACGAACTGCGTTTGAAAGCAATCAAAGCAAAGCAGGTCCATGCTTTGGAACACATGTATCTCCAGTCTATGGACGAAATGATATTATCATCCTGACTTACTCGTGACAAAACCATGAAGTAAGTTCAGGTGAGGGTCGTCCAGTCACTTGAACTAGTCAAGCACAGGCGAAGTGTTGCGTCTCTTTTATCTAATCCATTATTAGATAGTGACCAACCACTTCCCTCAGTCTTATCTCAAACTTCCTCCCCTTGAAGAATGACCGACTGTGGACATTTAGAATGAACAACGTTCTGGGAAGTATTAAACATGCTAAGATGGAACACATTAAGGATTCATAAAATATTCGCCCTAGGCGCATCATTAAATCATATTTAATAATCAATATAGTATGAAATACAATACTGCTTAATGTTCCCAAAAGTCAATTACAAATCAAACATTAAACCAAATCATACAATCAAGCCAAGTCACTAGCGAGTCTAACACCTATTGACCTGGTGTGAGAATCATGTACAACTTGTGACAACAGCTTAGTAAACGGATCAGCCAAATTGCCTTCCGATGCTACTCTGCTAATGGCAATTTCACCACTCTCTATCACATCTCTGATGAAGTGGTATTTTCGAGGAATGTGCCTCGTACGTTTGTGAGCTCTTGGTTCTTTAGCCAATGCAACCGCACCCTCATTGTCACATAAAATTTACATAGGGTCGGTAATGCTAGGAACCACTCTAAGATCATGGATGAACTTCCTCATCCATACCACTTCCTTTGCTGCTTCACTAGCCGTAATATACTCTGACTCGGTAGTTGAATCAGCAACGGTGTCTTTCTTGGAGCTCCTACAACTAATAGCACCACCATTGAGAAGGAACACGAATCCGGATTGCGATCAGCAGTCGTCCTTATCAGTTTGGAAGCTTGCATCAGAGTAACCATGCACTGTAAGCTCTTCCTCACCACCAGAAACAAAGAACACCTCCTTTGTCCTCCGAAGATACTTGAGATGTTCTTTACGGCCGTCCAATGAGCTTGCCCTGGATTAGCCTGATATCTGCTCGTCATGCTTAAGGCACATGATACATCAGGACGAGTGCATAGCATGGCGTACATGATTGATCCCACTGCCGAGGCATAAGGAACCCTCTTCATTACGTCAAGTTCCTCTTTGGAACTAAGACTTTGAGACTTGCTTAATGTCACTCCATGCATCATAGGGGTGTTACCCCTTTTTGAATCCTCCATCTTGAATCGCTTCAAGACTTTGTCCACATATGCACTTTGGCTAAGCCCTATCAGCCTTTTAGATCTATCTCTACAGATCTTGATGCCCAAGATATACACTGCCTCTCCCAAGTCCTTCATTGAGAAACAACTCCCAAGAAAATATTTAACCTCTTTCAAAGTTAGGATGTTGTTACCAATGAGTAGAATATCGTCTACATATAAGACAAGGAATACTACAGCACTCCCACTAGCCCTGACAAAGACGCATGGCTCCTCCTTGCTTTTCGAAAATCAAAAACGTTTTAATTTTCTCATCAAAGCACAGGTTCCAGCTTCGAGATGCTTGCTTAAGCCCATAAATAGACATCTTCAGCCTGCAGACTCTATTAGGATACTCAGGATGTACAAAACCCTCGGGTTGTGTCATAAACACCTCTTCACTTAGCTTCCCGTTAAGGAAGGCGGTTTTTACATCCATTTGCCATATCTCATAGTCATAAAACGCAACTATGGCAATGAGTATTCTAATAGACTTCAACATAGGTACTGGTGAAAAGGTTTCCTCATAGTCAATACCATGAGTTTGAGTGAAACCCTTTGCTACTAGTAGAGCTTTGAAGGTATCTACAGATCCATCCATGCCGGTCTTCTTTTTGAAGACCTATTTACACCCTACTGTCTTACACCTGGTTGTAGGATCAACCAATTCCCAAACTTGGTTATCCGACATGGATTGCATCTCACTCTCCATTGCTTCCTTCCACCTAGCAGACTCTGTGCCCGCTACGGCTTGCCGGTAGTTGGTGGGTTCATCATGATCCACCAATAAGTCATTGCCTTCAGATATGAGAAACCCATATCTCTCTGGCTCATGACGTGGTCTACTAGACCTACGAGGAATTAATGGAGTGTTGTTAGGTACCGACGCATCATCTTGCTCGGTTTCAACCAATTCGGGTTGAGTGCTAGTGCCGACATCAGTCCCTTCTTCCATGGGTTCTTGAATTTCTTCAAGATCAATCCTCTTACCTTCGGACTGCATGGATATCAGTTCCCTTTCAAGGAAAACTGCCCTTCTTGAAATATACACTTTGTTTTCAGAACGTTTATAAAATTAATATCCCATGGCTCTAGATGGATACCCAATGAAATAACACCTTTCTGACCTAGGTTCAAGTTTGTCCTCTACGTCTCGTCTCACAAAGGCAGGACATCCCCAAACCTTAAGATATGCAACCTTTGGAGTTACTCCATGCCATATCTCAAAAGGTGTCTTTTGGACTTTCCTAGTCGGTACGAGGTTAAGGATCCTGGCCGCTGACTCAAGAGCATACCCCCAAAAACTAATGGGTACTTCCGTGCGACTCATCATCGATCGGACCATATCTAACAATGTCCAATTCCTTCGCTCGGTGACACCATTCAATTGTGGCGACCTAGGAGGAGTTAGTTGTGAGATAATCCCATAACTATATAGATGATCACGAAACTCTGAGCTCAAGTATTCGCCTCCCCTATCGGAGCGAAGTACTTTGATAGACTTGCCCAATTGATTCTGGACTTCGTTTTGGAATGTCTTAAAGACCTCAAAGGTCTCAGACTTATGCCTAATTAAGTAGACATATCCATATCGACTGAAATCATTAGTGAATGTAACGAAGTATCTTGTGTTGTTCCATGTAACATACTTGAATGGACCACATACATCGGTATGTACTATATCCAACAAGTCTTTACCCCTTTCACCCACACCGGTAAAGGGTGACTTAGTGATCTTGCCTAATAAACAAGACTCGCATACTTCATTTGACCCGAGGTCAAACGATTCCAAGATCCCATCCGCTTGGAGCTTGGTGATGTGTTTCTTGTTTATATGGCCAAGACAGCTATGCCATAACGAAAACTTATCCAAACCATTTTTGGATACATAATCAATGTTCATGACTGTTATATTATTTTCTATGTATGCATCGGCTTCGTATATTCCGCGACATGGATAAGCTTTAAATTAACAAACATCATTTTTGAAACATGAAATAAAACCATTTCCAAATTTAAAGTAATATCCATCGTCATACAAAGCATAGAAAATAAAATATTTCTTGCCACGAGTGGCGAATAGCATACATCTTTTAAAATAATAGAAAATCCGGTTTTGAAAGTAAGTTCCACACTTCCTTTTTCTAATACAGGGACAACCTGCTTGTTTCCCATGATTAGCTCCAGCTCTCCATCCCTCAACCTTCTACTACTTTTTAGCACCTGTACAATGTTACAAACATGAGTGCCACAGCCGGTATCTAAAACCCAGCCGTTAGATGTAGAAGTATGATGGAGTTCAATCATGAATGTACCTAAATTAGAAGTGCCTACTCCCGAAGCTCTCAGCTTCTTGATGCTTTCTAGGTACTTTGGGCAGCTTCGGCGCATGTGCCCCTTTACCCCGCAGTAGAAGCAAACCGCCTCTTCCGGAGTCTTAGCTTGAGGGATTAAACCCTTTTGCTTTGGCTCCGGGGCAGGGTTTGGCTTGGGAACCCCAACCTTACCCTTACCTTTACCCTTTGGGGTAGAGGCCGGTTTCTTACTCTTCTTGGACTCACCCTCCTTGATGGCCAAGACAGGAACAGGAGCGGAGGACTTTTGCTTGGTCATGTTGGACTCAGCGGTCCTCAGCATACCATGCAATTCCATGATGGATTTCTCCATCCCATGCATATGATAACTCACTACGAATTGATCATAGGATGGTGGAAGAGACCGGAGGATTAAATCCACCGCCATCTCCTTCCCAATGGTAAATCCAAGTCGCTCCAAGCGCTCCACAAGTGCCTTCATCTTGAGCACATGGAGGCTTATGCTCCCGCCCTCCTGCAGCCGGCAACTAAGTAGGTCATCAAGACAACCATACCGTTCTTGCTTTGCTTGTTGTTGGAACATGTCCTTAAACTCAAGCATCATGTTATAAGCACTCAAATGCTCCATCTGCCTTTGAAGCTCAGGAGTCATTGTGCTCAACATTAAGCAAGTAATCTCGGTGATGTCTTTCAGAAGCTTTTCATAAGCGTCCTTAACAGACTTACTTGCGTTGCTAGTAGGGGCCTCAGGGATGGGTTCCTCAATGGTGGCCAACTTATCTTCATGTCGAAGGACAATGCGTAATTGCCTTGACCAATCCATGAAGTTGGTTCCATCGAGTTTTTCTCTTTCAAGAAAAACCCTTAGCAAAATGTTGGTGGTGTTGGTGTAGCTAGTTGATGCCATCTATTAAAGCAAAGTAGATTTTGGTTAGTTTTATTGAAATCCTCGTTAAAATATTTACCCAAAGTGTTTAATAAAACAACTATTTTAACAAGGGCTAAGAACCCTATTTCACCTTGCACCGTGACGGGTTTTCCGCGGATCTCGTGGCAAGGCTATTTAGGCCGGCAACCATTGACCGATTGCAATCTATTATTGCAACTATTAGTTCCTTGCGGGATCCTACTAGAAAACCATTGTTTCTAGTTTGGCATGCTTGATCCCTCCATACCAATCTCAAATTAATATTTTGAATAACTATTAGAGCTCGACAATTATCCAAAATGTTATTTTGAAATCGTAAATCAACCATCAAGATACACGGTGGTACTCTAGCCCAATGGTCTACTCGGCTAGAGCTCGACAATCGACCTTGCGAGTTGCCACACGCACCTTCCACATAGCTCATACAAAGGTCAACTCGGCTAAAGCTCGACAATCAACCTTGCACGGCTAGATTCGGGTGGTGTCATTTTATGGGTGGTATGCGATTTACATTTAGAAAACAGGATTTAGTTTTCCGGTTTAAAAAACCATTTAAAGTTTGATTAACAAAAGTGACAAAAACCATTTGTTTTCACTACGGAATATAAACCAATTTTATATCGTATTTGTTAATCAAGTATGCGCGCGAGAGTTTGTTAAACCATTGTTAAAAAACTCTTGAGTTTTATCATTTGTCAAAATTGTCTAGCATGAAATCCTATAATCCATGCATAAACAATAAATAATAAAACAACCACACGCATATATAATAGTTGGTAACCATGCCCCTAAAACCAATGCGTTTTCCCGTGAGCCACTACGGAAAAACAAAGTCATCTAAGGACATTTCCTTGACTTGGATGTGCTCCCACTAAACCCGCTACCTCCATTGGGCATCTCGGATTTGTGTTTGCCAAGACGTCTCTCCAAGGACTCCCAATGGTTGCCTAATATTACAATTACATAGAAAATGAAATAAATGGCATACAAGCCACAAATCCTATTTTCTAGTACAAAATACATAACATGGAATTTAAATGGCATGCATGCCACAAAATTAATTTACATACCAAATAAATTAAATAAATTAATTATTACATACCATGTGACTTTTAGTCACCAAATGAATGAATAACTAATTTAACACAACCAAACATCCACAATGTCTAGGGCATTTTCTTATGGTTACCAACAATACATGAACCAAAAACAACCACATCAAAAACCAAGCATGGTGTGCCACAAAACCATGCATACTTATGTATCTTGGTTAAGATTATTAAAACACTCAAGGCACATAATAATCTGATGTACATATGCATTAGTAACACCAAACCATTGTTGGTGAAACATATTCATATATACATAATATAAGTACATGCAATTACTAATTTTATGCCAAAATAATAATCTACATGTAAATATACCAACCAAGACACAAGGCAACTTCATATCAATATAAACATGTATTCTGGAAAAATCTAGAACCTATCAAACGAGCCAAAAACCGAAAACGAGTTTAAAACACAAAGTTGTCAAAAAGTCCCTTCGCCGCAAGAGAAAATCCTTGCGGCCGCAAGCCTAGAACAACCCTTGCGGTCGCAAGCCAAACGAATTGCAGCCATAAGGCTGTCTGCAGCTGCTGGAAATTTTTCGTTTTCGATTTTCAGGCTTCATAGGTGCAATATTTATGTAGAGTTGGCTCTGATACCACTGTTGGGTTTCAGTGGCCATCATACTGTTGGGAAATAATCTAAGTTATTGAGCATAAAAAATGAGAACTGTTTAGTGAAGGTTGGTGAAACAGTTTAAAACTGTTTGTTGAAAATATGAAAACAGTTGAGAACTGTTAGTTCACAAAGTCACAACTGTTTGAAGACCTTGAAGCTGAAGACTGTTAGAAGAATCAAGAACTGTTGTATTCATTAAACAGTTTCTGTTGAGCTATATTTGGAAAATCCTATCTTTGAAGATATCTCGAAATACTTTGAAGATCATCAAGATTATCTCAGAAGATAGAAGATTACCTAACTGTCAGCAAATCAAGGAAGATCAAGGAGTATATATATGCTAGATTAGAATTCATAATTAGAACTTACTCATTGATTATATTTTGCATTCGTTCTTAAAAAATTGTAATTTTGTTTTCTGAATAGTGCTAAGCCTCTAAGTTTTTCGTTGAAACCTAAGAACAGTCTGTGTTCTTCGTCTAACATAATAAGTTAGATTAGGGGTGAAGTTTGCTTTTGTAATCATTCTGGTTGATTAATAAAACTACTGTTTGATTGAATTGATCTGTGTTTAAAACCTTCTTTAATCAATTAAGTGTGATTCCGCAACTTCTTAGTTGATTGTGATCATAGTTAAAGATTAACTTTTATTTTACTCTGATTTATTATTTAAAAGTTAATTCTTGTTATTTGATATAATCTATATCCGATCCTGACAAGTGGTATCAGAGCCTTATCATTAAGGTTCCTTTGATCACCGGTTGAAGGTTTTTGCTTTACCTTGCTTTAATATTTTTTTTTTAAAACTGTCTTTAAATCAATTTGTTTCAATGGATTCGAGAGGTTCTTCTGATAACAGTGGGTCAGGGTCCAACATTCGTGTTCCCATGCTCAAACCATCTGATTTTGAGATGTGGAAACTAAGAATTAAACAGCATGTCCAACTAATGGACTATGCTGTTTGGCAAATCATTGAAACTGTTCCCACTAATCCCATTGAACTGGATGAGAATGGAAAACCAAAGAAGAAACTACCACCAAAGACAGATGCTGAAAAGAAGGATATAATGATTGAGATGAAAGCCCTCAGCATCCTTCAGATTGCAATTCCCAATGAGTATCAACATCAATTCAAGAAATTTGATGATGCTCATGAACTTTGGAATGCTCTGGAAAAGAGGTTTGCTGGGAATGCTAGTTCTAAGAGAAACCAAAGAGATCTTCTTAAACAAGCCTATGAGAACTTCACCAGTGGGAAGAATGAGAGTATCACCCAAATCTTTGATAGGTTTTACAAACTGGTGAGTCAACTGGAGAGTGCTAAGGTTAGGCTTGATCAAGATGAGATAAATAGAAAGTTTCTTAGGTCTCTAGGCGATGAATGGACTGTGTTTGCTGCACAATAGAGAACCAAGGATTCTCTTGAAGACATAAAGTTAGATGACCTCTATAATAGTTTGATAGTGTTTGAGGGAGAGATAGAGGGAAAAAGAAAAACTGTTATCCCTAGCCACAATGCTGCTCTCCTGTCTTCCTCAGGTATGGAATCAAACCATTCATTAACTAACTCTATTGATAGTTATGCAGGTACTAGTTCTGTTGTTGGACTAGATATGAATACTCCAGATGCAGTTCTTGAAGCTTTTCTTGCCAGCCATGCACATTCAACCCTCACCAATGAGGATCTTGAACAAGTGCACCCTGATGATCTTGAGGAGATGGATCTCAAATGGCAGATGGCCATGCTTACTGTTAGAGCCAAGAGGTTCATTAAAAGGACTGGAAGGCAAAACATGAATTTCAGAGCTGATGGCAAGGCTGGATTTGACAAGTCAAAGGTGAGATGCTTCAAATGTCAACAACTTGCCCACTTTGCAAGAGAATGCAGATCTGGTGGACAAGTTCAGAATCAAGGTCAGAGGCCAACTCAGAACCATACCTCCTCAGCATTGGTCTCACAAGAAGGCCATGGATTTGATTGGAGTGATCAAGCAGAGGAGGCTACCAGCAATAAAGCTTTGATGGCATTGACTGACTCCTCCATCAAGATGGATTCTCCAGAATCTGAGGACATAAAGGTATCTTCTAAACTATGTCCTGGTGAATGTAGAGCTATTGTTAAGAGGTTTAGAGAGCACAATAAGAAAGTATGTACTGCTCTAAGTAAAATGGAGGAGAGAAGGTATGAGTATACTGCTGTAATAGAAGATCTTGAAAAGAAAATTAAAGACTATCAGGCTAATGAACTGCAAATGGATTATGATAGAAAATATCATAAGTGGGAGAAAGAGCAGTTTCAAGATGAGATTGATAGTCTGAAAAAGAAATTGGTTGAAAAAGAAAGCAAGGTGAATGAACTCACAAAGAAATTGGAGGGTGTGGACATTGATCTTGGAATGTTCAAGGCTGCAAACCTTAAGCTTGAGACTCTGCTACAATCTCAAGTGAGAGATAAGGTGAAAACTGGACTTGGATATAAGGAAACCCCACCTCCATACAATCACACATACATAACACCCTTGTCTGAGGCAGCTGATAGATATGTCAATGAACCTTTGGTAGATGAATTAAAGACAGCTGATCCAAAGTTTGAGAGTTATGAAGATGAAGTTCTGTCTGTAGTAAGCGTTGAAGATATTGAGATAGTTGTGAAGAAAGATGAAGTGATTCCATATGAAAATCACATCTGTTGTGAACCCATTTCCACAAAACCATCTTTCAATCCTGTGGTGTTTGTAAAAGCATCCACAGAATCCCTCATCACTGAGCCAACACCTTCAAAAGCAATCCATTCCATAGAAAGCTCCACAACTGTTGCCAATAATCCCCATCTTTACACTAACAGTTCTCTCAAGAACCCAAACAGTTCTAAGCTAAAAAGCCCAACTGTTAGTACAAAAGCCAAAGGAAAGGAGAAAGTTGGTGAGGTTGTGTATGAAAAGAAGAAGATGGAAGCTCTAAAATCTCAGGCTAAACCCAAGCCTAAGAAAAGGCATACTGAAATGCCTGCATGCACATGCCAAAAACATGGTGTCCAAAAGTTTCCTCAATCTGCAGCTGTTAGAGGAAATCAAAGAAATCGAAACCAATTCTGGTCACAAAGAACTGGTTTACCTATTGTGAAAACCAAAAAGTGCTACATTTGTGGGAGATCTAATCATTTAGTTCAAGACTGTTACTATAACCCACAGACCAATGGCACTCAAAACAAAAGTCCCAAAAGACAAAATAACAGTTCTAAAACTGTTAAGTCAAAGCAGCTCAACAGTTCTAAGACTACTAAGCCAAAACTGGCAAACAGTTCTACAACTGTTACATCCAAACCAACTAACAGTTCCAAAACTGTTTTAACAAAACCAAAAACTGCTGGTTTGGCTTGGATGAAAATTCAAAAACAAACTGATTCTGGAGAAGGTAAAATTGTTCTTCAAACTGAAAATCAAAAGGAATCACAAGTTGATTCATCTGTTTTACCAACTCCACCAGCTGTTTGTTCAAAGGTGTCCACTGTTAATCACAACAGTTGGAAACCACATGTTCTTACAAAGTATTCTTTACACAAATTAGAGATATCTAATTTGGATGAAATCAAAAAGAACAAAACTCTGTTTAAGTACTATGACTTGAATGGTGTACCCAAGACCTGCATGGCCTGGGTACTTCCTGCTACTAACTGATTTTATTTGTGCAGAGCATTCATAGGGCCAATCATGGATCTATCTGGCATGTGGATAGTGGATGCTCAAGGCACATGACTGGAAATCCACACTGTTTGAAGGATTTCAGAAACATCAATGGTGGATTTGTAGCATTTGGAGGAAATGCTAAGGGAGGAAAAATCACAGCATTTGACATATATGAGCTAAAGTTTGTTTGACAGTTGCACATTTCTGTTTCAATCAATACTAACAGTTTTCAACTGTTAGTATATGGCTTCCGCAACTGTTAGGCAAAGTCCATGTGCAACTGAGGGGGAGAAATTCGTCAACTAAGGGGGAGAAATAAGAACAGTTGTAAACACTAAACAACTGTTAATCCAAATAAATGATCAATCAAAAGGGAGTTAACTTTTGAATAACAGTTGTTATATCTTATGAAAACAGTTCCTCAACTGTTAGTTCATTTTGTCCGTCAACTGTTAAGGTATTAAAGGGTGTTTTGGTCTTTGCAGAATTTTGGAAGCCTTTGGATTGCATTCAACAATCGAAACATATATAAACCATTCCCTCCTCAGAGGTTTCTTTACGCATACTGAACTTCGTTTGAACGCTAAAACCCTAGAATTTTGCTATCAAATCGCCATGGCTCCCCTTCCATTCGTCAAGGAACATAACATGCTTGCTTTTCTTTCAAAACCCGATGATCTTCACATGTTCCACGTTATGATTGATTATCTCTCAATGTCCAATCTCAACACTGCTCTCACCATCAACCCTACCATATACACTTCCCACATTGATCAGTTTTGGAAACATGCTCAACTTCGAACAACTGATGACGTGCAATGGATTGATTCTACCATTAATGATTTGAATGTCTCGATCTCTGAGGACACCATTCGCCACCTCCTACAACTCAATGATAGTGAGGGTGTGTATTCTGATTCAGTTTCACTAGATTTTTTGCATGCCGAGCTTGTTAAGCTTGGGTATGAGGGCCCTTCAGGGAAGGGTACATTCTATAAGGGACAATTTTGTGCTCACTGGAAGTATTTGATCCATACTCTCCAGCAGTGCATTAGTCCTAAAAGAACAGGATGGAACGAGTTTGGAAGCAACATTGCTTTGGCCTTAATCTGTTTGGCCAACAATCGTTGCTTCAACTTTTCAAAATTAATTTTCAATGGCATGGTAAAACATCTAGGGACCAAGTATGGTCTCTTTTTGATGTATCCTCGATTTGTGCAAGTTTTGTTAAACTTTTTGATGCCAAATCTAAAAATACACAAGAGGGTCATTATTCCCTCTGCTCATGTGGCTTCCATATTGAGCAAGTTGTTGGTTAATGGGAAGAACTTCTCAGGCGCCATAACTCCACCACTCTCTGCAATGGTGGAGTTCTTGGCAAGAAACAGAGTTGCCAGGGGTGAGCATGAAGCCCACACTATTGCTACACCACCACCTTTGGAACCCTCAACTCAAGATACACAAATATCCCCTTCTGCTACCATTCGAATAGCTACAACACAATCCCCTACATTGAAAACATTTAGAAAGAAGAGGAAAACTGTTGGTGCTCCTTCCACCACAGTTAGAGAACCCCAAACTGTTAGCCCTGCACAGGTGCATTCACCTGTGCAGAATATCGAAAGGGAACCTTTGGTGCTGTCTCCCAGGCACAATGAGGAGGTGATCATTCCTCAAGAGGGTGATCATATGGTTTTTGAGGCTAACACTACTGTTTTATCCGCAAGGGATAACCAGGACAGTGTTAACATAGCTAAGACCTCAACCATGGCAACATAGACTGATAAAACAGTTTCTGGTAATCCCCAGAACCAAGAACAGAGGGGTACTGATGGTGATATTCAGGGGAGTCAACCACCAGTGAAAAATGTCAATGATATGGTCATAGTGGAAACACTAACTGACATTGAGACTAGACTGAAACAACATGCATTGACGGATTCTAACTTTGCACCTTACCTTGCTGCTCATATACACTTAAAGAAAAGGATTGCCCTTCAAAACAAAAGGATAGTTACTCAAGATGAGAAGATAAAAGAACTGACTGAAAAGTTGGAGAAGGCAACTGAAGTACTCAAGGTAGTAGCAATTCACAATGAGGTGCTAATAAGGCAAGATAAGCAGCTGAACTTTCTTGATGAGAATCTGAAGAAGGCAACCAATGTTCTTCATACTCATGAGATGCTGCTTAAACCCAAATCTTTGGTGAGAACCTCTTCAACTGCTCAAGCTAAAGGAAGAAGAAAATCCAAGCAGGAAGGAGTTAAACAAACAGTTCCACAGGATCAACAAACAGTTGTTACTACAACTGAACAAACAGTTGCAGCCATTGACTCAACAGTTGCTGTTGAAGTTGTTGAAACAGTTGCTGAAGTTGATGAAACTGTTGTTGAAGGTGTGCAAACAGCTGTAGTTGAAGAAGAAGGGTTATCAGCAGTGGATAGAGTGATGATTAACAGAATGGTTATGCAAGGTGACTATCTAACCACTGAAGCTTTCAGATCATGGTCCAAAGTCAAACAAGATTACTTAATTGAAATAGGTGCTCAAACTCTCAATATCAGCACATTTAAAATGACTCAAAGGATCGATGATGGATGGCTAGAAGGGAAGGTAAAGAAGCTGGAACCACTTCCTCCTAAAGCAGGGTTTAAAGGCATTGCTTTTGCTGAGAAACAGAAAGAAGAAAAGAAAGAAGAAAAGATGCCCCCTGTATCAGTAAAAGGAAAGGAAGTGATGGTTGATATTCCCAAGCTGAAACTTTCTAAAGAACAGCAAGAAGAATGGGATAGGGAATATGCACAGAGATTGAATGCTGAGCTTGAGTTGCAAGAACAATCAGATTTTGAACTAGCTAAAAAGATAGGTGCTCAAATGACAAAAGATTTAGAAGAAGAAGAGAAAAAGGAGAAGGAAGCTGCTGGTAAGGCAGTTAAAAGAAAAAGGGTAATAAAAGGTAAAGCATTTACAGTTAAGCCAACCAAGAAACTTCCCACTTCAAACAAAGCTGCTGTGGTTCACAAAATTCTGAAAGATAAACTGACAGTAGACGTTCAGCAAGGGATTGACCAATTGGAAAAAGAATTAGGTGAAAAGTCTCATGTTGTTGAATGGAAGTTTGAAGAAAAAGCAAGTGACAAACATTGCATTACTATTGCAAGGGAAGATGGATCTGTTGAGGTGTATGAGAATTTTGTACAAATGATGACAAGTTTTTGATTAAAGCTAAATTCCATGGGGATTCAAAACAGAAGGAAGACTTACTGAACAGATTCAAAAGGAGATTAGAAGAAATGTGACTCATTACTTATATTAATTTTTCTATGATCGAACCAACAACTTAAATGTATTGTTCAATACTTTAAGTTAGGGGGAGATTGTTGGGAAATAATCTAAGTTATTGAGCATAAAAAATGAGAACTGTTTAGTGAAGGTTGGTGAAACAGTTTAAAACTGTTTGTTGAAAATATGAAAACAGTTGAGAACTGTTAGTTCACAAAGTCACAACTGTTTGAAGACCTTGAAGCTGAAGACTGTTAGAAGAATCAAGAACTGTTGTATTCATTAAACAGTTTCTGTTGAGCTATATTTGGAAAATCCTATCTTTGAAGATATCTCGAAATACTTTGAAGATCATCAAGATTATCTCAGAAGATAGAAGATTACCTAACTGTCAGCAAATCAAGGAAGATCAAGGAGTATATATATGCTAGATTAGAATTCATAATTAGAACTTACTCATTGATTATATTTTGCATTCGTTCTTAAAAAATTGTAATTTTGTTTTCTGAATAGTGCAAAGCCTCTAAGTTTCTCGTTGAAACCTAAGAACAGTCTGTGTTCTTCGTCTAACATAATAAGTTAGATTGGGGGTGAAGTTTGCTTTTGTAATCATTCTGGTTGGTTAATAAAACTACTGTTTGATTGAATTGATCTGTGTTTAAAACCTTCTTTAATCAATTAAGTGTGATTCCGCAACTTCTTAGTTGATTGTTGATCATAGTTAAAGATTAACTTTTATTTTACTCTGATTTATTATTTAAAAGTTAATTCTTGTTATTTGATATAATCTATATCCGATCCTGACACATACCCGCACAGCGGAAGCATAAAAACATGGTTTGGGGTATAAAACATGATGCCATCAAGACCTATAAGTGGAAATGCTCTACATAGAAATATTGCAACCAAAGAAAAGAGACGGAGTATGTAAAATACCATGCTCCAGCTTCTGAATAATTCAGGTTGGGATGAACTCTAAGCCACCAAGAGAGCAACTCTCTATTGCTAGTTCACACCAAGTTTACTTGATCCCCAAATGCTAGTATGCAAACTTGTGATCTTCTGCCTTGAAACCACTATAGGAACAGCCCACAACTTCCAGGAACTCCTATGGTTTCTGGACTTAACTTGCAAGAACAAGTAGAGAGAGAGCAATATGTGTGTGTGTGTGTGGTATTCTTGTTTACCCCAAATGAGACCAAGTCTTTGGACTTTTATGGACATAGACATCTGCCATACCAGGCAAATAAGTCGTCCATGCAGCCCCCAAGGTGCCTCAATAATGCCACACTTTGAGACATGTGTAGAAAATGACAAAACATTAACTGCAGTCTATCAGACAGCCCTTACGGCCGTAAGCCATAACCCTTACGGCCGTAAGGAAGAAACCCTTTACGGCCGTAAGGTATAACCCTTGCGGCCGTAAGGCCCTTTCTTGTCCTTTTCTCTCGTTTGCGATGCGTGCTGTCGGGATCAATCCTTGGTGTGTGACCCAATAGGCTCGTGTATCATCAGTAGCATTACTAATATACGTGTGTCAGTGGGCATACTCCAACACTAACATCCTGAGTCTGAGTGACTTTAGCTCCAAAGGGATTGATGAACTCATTATCCTTCTCAGCTTGAGAGTCCCGTGGAGCTTGTAATGATTTCTTTGATGGACACACATCATCATCATTATCATTATCTCCCATGACATACATAGGATTTGACATATTGGTATCCTCAGGCTTTTCAAGCCCACTCAGACTAACCAAGTCAGCTTGTATATTTTCAGCTTGATCAAAACTGTCTTCATCAAATGAGACATGAATTGATTTATCTATTGCCTTTCTCCGTGTATTATACACTATATAAGACTTGGAGATTGAGGAATAACCAACAAATATTCCAGGATTAGCTTTAGGTTCCAACTTATGGAGTTGATCTCTTTGACTCAGCACATAGCACTTTGAACCAAAGACATGGAAATAACCTATGTTGGGCTTTCTAGATTTATACATCTCATATGATGTTTTGCCATGTCTTTTGACAATGATTGACCTATTTTGGGTATAACAGTCTGTACTGATAGCTTCATCCCAAAAATAAAGTTTCAATCCTTCCTCACATAGCATTGTTCTAGCAACCTCAATTAAGGTTCTATTTCTCCTTTCAGCCACTCCATTTTATTGAGGAGTTCTGACTAAGGAGAAATTTTGTAATATTCCCTTTTGTTCACAAAAGCCTTCTAGGGTAGAGTTCCTGAACTCAGTCCGATGATCACTTCTGAGATGCTTTACAGACTTACCTTTCTATAACTCTTCCTGTTTGATAAAACTTATTATCTCCAGGGCAGCTTCACATTTGGCTTTAAGGAATATTACCCAGGTGAATCGTGAGAACTCATCTACTATCACCAGTGTGTACTTCTTGCCACTTAGGCTAGGAGTACTTATGGGTCCAAACAGATCCATATGCGACATATGCAGTGGGTCTGTTATTGAAAAATATTTCTTTGATTTAAAGGACCCTTTATGGTGTTTCCCTTGTTCACAAGCTGAACACAATTTGTCCTTGACAAATTTGATCTTTGGTAATCCAGAGACTATCTCTTTATTGGATAGCATATTTATATTTTTGAAATTTAAATGCGATAATCTTTTATGCCACAACCAACTCAGCTTAGGAACAAATTGGGAATACAATCAGGTTTCAGTATAGGATCAGTAGAATTAAGATCAAGTAGATACACATCACTCTCTCTTTTAGCTATTAATACAGGCTTACCATTAGCATTATATATAGTTTCTGCTTTCTTCCTAAAAGTAACTATATTGTCTTCATCACACAATTGGCTGATACTGATCAGATTGTGTTTATGACCCTTGACATATGCAACCTTTTGGAAAGTCACCTTGCCAGCATGCATCTTCCCATAGCCTTTAGTTCTTCCATGGGAGTCCTTTCCACCCAGTCATGTGCCTTGAACATCCACTATCCAAGTACCATGTACTTGAACCCTGCACATGATATGAAAACTAAACACATTAGTTTTGTTTGGGAACCCACTTCTTGGTGGGTTCAGATGATGAGCACTTAGCATTTTCATCTTGTTCAACTGACTGTTCAGCTTGAGCAGGAGCTGAGTCCTGTGTAGGCTGATCAACCTGTTCTTTTTCAGGCCTTGAGATTTCAATTAGCCAACCACCTGCCCACACACTACACGTTTCGAGCCCCATTACTTCTCTTCACTTGTCACACCCACTAGCACGGCCTGTCAATGTTTCATCTTCAAACCAAGCTGATTCACAGGGTCCAAACTCTGGTGCAAATGAGTTTGAGGGTAAACACCAACCTTTAGATGATGCACCCAAATTCCAACCTTCTCAGGCTGACTTGGATGATTTAATGAATTTCTTTAAAAGTCAGTATGAAAAGCTACACCTCAAGAGAACGCAGACCAAAAAGGAAATGATAATGATTTTGGATTCACTAGATGAAGAGGTGGTACAATTGAAATCTGTTGTTCCTGCTCTATAACAACAAAAGACTTCAACCCCTATTGATGATGACAAAAAGGGGGAGAAGGTTCAAGAAGCTGAAGCCGAGTCAGTAAAAGCTGAAGCTTTACTACTATTGGCAGAGGGAGCAGATCAGATTGAGGGGGAGAAAGAGTTAGAAAAAGAAGTAGAGCTGACTGAAAAAACAAAAGGCAAGAGACCTGTAGTGATCAGCTCAGAAGAGTCAGAACCTCCTCAACAGAAAAGAAGAAAAGTGATTCTAAGTTAATCATCAGCCTTAGATGAAGACTCCGCGGATAAAATGACATTACAAGATAGAGCTTCACTGATGACAGTAAGAAGATTGGAACAAGAGGATGATGATCAGCTTGGGATATCTATCGATGAGCTAAGAAAAAGACAAAGGGATGCTCAAGCTGTGTTAATCAGTGAGAAAGAAGCAAGAGAAAATATATGGGCTGAGCAAATCAGAAAGCAGAATGAGGATTTAGCTAAACTCAATCTGCCAATTGTGCCTAAAGTGGAAAAGGAAGAAGAACCTCCTATAAAAGATCAAAAATAGGAGGAGGATATAATTAATTGTTATACAAGAACATTCTTCTCTTCTCAAATAACCTCACTAAAGTTGAGCTCAGCTCACGGGATCATCATTCTAGAGTTTGTCTTAAGAAATGGTGACATATCATCTCTGGAGCTGAATCAAATGCACATACTGGGTTATGAAGAGTGGAAGCAAGTTGACATACTTATCAAGCAGATGGAAAAGTCCTCTGCCAGAAGTCAAGTTAAATATGAGTTGCTAAGGTTACTTGTAAGAGCTGATTCGATGAAACTCATACCCAAGTCTGAGATAGCTACCCTACTAACTTCATTTCATAAAGTTGGAAAGAAGAAGCAAACAAAGCTAGCTGGACTAGCAAATCTAGATACGTACAGTCTTGTTCTCCCTGAAGGCTTGGAGTTTAAAGAAAACACTTATGTGGAAAAGCCTGAGAAAGGATTCATGTACCTGTATAGAAACGGTGAACAATGCTTCCAGTCTGATGCAAGTATTTACACATGTGGGGTATCTCAAGTATTTTCTCTAAGACAAATCGTCGAAAATACTAAACAAACTGCAAGGTTCAGTTGCTATATTAACAGAGCAATCAGATCACAAAAGGATCAGCTTCAACACCTACCTAATCTGCAAGAAATCGTTGAAGAAATCAACAAGGAAATCAAAGAGTTTGAAGATTTGTATCCTCAATAGATTAGTTCTATTGTAAATTAGATTAGTTCTAATTTTTGTAAGCACTTAGTGTGCATGATCTATGTGATCAATATTTTTGTATTATGATATGTTCAATTAATACAAAATATTTGTTTGATATGTTCAACTGTGTTGTGATGTGTTCATGCTTAATTAGTCTGATAAGTTTAGCTTAATGAATGAAAGATTAGTTCTTATTCATTAATATGTTTAGTTGGTGTGTTCAACTAAAAGTTGGTTTGTTCCACATATAATTGATAAGTTCAATTAAAATTGATAAGTTCAATAGATATTTGATTAGTTCAAATTTAAAAATCTTGATAAGTTTAAGATTTAAAACATAATTCTGTTAAACAAACTTAGTAACTGTTTGATGGTTTTGTCATCATCAAATAGGGGGAGTTTGTTGGAAAGATGATCTCATCAGTTTAGATTTGATTAGACAAAGTTAAGTTTGTAAGATGTGTTCTACATACAACTTAAACAGAATTATGAAGGTTAGTCAGACTGAACACTTATAGTGATTCAGACTGAGTATAAGATGAATGTAAGCTGTAAATATGTTTGATCAGCTTAGACTATATCTTAGTAAGATTATCAATATGTTTGAAAACTGTGTGTGTCACCTAAGATATATATATTGAGTTTCAGCTTGATGAGTTTCAAGCTGAGCGACTCAGCGTGTATACTGAGTCAGCTCAATAGTGTTGCTAAATATGTTTTGGTTAACTCTTTAGACTTCTAAGGATGCGTTAATAATTAGACGTGTTAATCCATGTTTGAATTCGGGTTTGTTCTCGAAGAACTCAGCTTGATGAGTTTCAAGCTGAGTAACTCAACCTGACTAAAGAAGTCAGTTTAAAAGAATTTGAATATATTTTAAATTTTGTTTTAACTCTCTATATCTATGGGAAGGATAAGAAGACTTCAGAATCAAGATTGAAGATTGAAGACTCAAGATAAGAAGATTCAAGATTCAAGATTCCGAGTTATCAGATAGTTAGTTAGCAAATTAGGATTAGTCCAGTTTGTTAGGAACTGTAGGAACAGGATTATAAATACTTATCTCTTGATAAGTTTAGAGGTACGACTAAGATACGAAAACAACTTAGTGTTGCAAAGCCAAATACCTCACTTTAACCGTATGTGTTACGATTCTTGAATCACTGGTTGTCAATTCAACGTGATGAAGATATTCACAGATTGCGAAGCTATTCGTGTGTTCGAATACTAACATTAGTTGTGATATTGGTAAGTTATCAATCTGTGTAAATCCTGTTTAGAGAGTCGTCAGTATTTATAATCATAAGTTGATTATAGATAGCTAAGTTTGAAAGATTGAGAGATTTATATTAGGTGTTTACATATCAAGATTTGCTTACTTGATAGAGTCTGTAATCATATTCTTATTAATGAAAAGCAAAGCATTCGATTGTGGTTTGTTTTACTTCGTGTAACACTTTTATTTGATTTGTTCAATTTCCACAGAAAGTGTATTCAACCCCCCTTCTACACACCTGTTGCTTGTTGTTATTCTCATTAGGGGACCAACAACTGGTATCAGAGTAGGCTGAACGATTTCATAAGTTGAAAGTTAAAGATTCTGAGAAAGTTTACAATCTCTACAAGCAACAATACTTCAAACGTTCCACAGATGTCTGCCAAAGGCTGTCCCATATTTGATGGATCTGACTATCCTATGTGAATGTTCAGAGCCATGCTATTCCTCAAGTCTATTGACAATCGTATGTTTGATGTCATTACAAAAGGACCTATCATCCCCAAGATTCCTGCTACTATCAGTGATACGTCTCCTGGCAAAAATGAAAAGGAAACAAGAAAGCCTGCTTCATCCTGGACTGATGAAGATTGGAAACTCTACAATCTGGATGACAAGGAAAAAAGTGTTCAGGCAAATGCCCTGACCAACGAAATCTTGCGTACTGTGACTGGGTGTCACTCTGCAAAAGATATCTGGGATACATCAAGTGTTACATACGAGGGCACAGATCTTGTCAAGCAGCAAATGAAGAATCACTTGAATAGATCTTATGAAAACTTCTTTTCAAAGAAGAATGAAACCTTGCCAGATTTGTTCACAAGGTTTCACAGCTTGATAAATGACCTACTAAGTGTGGGTGTAAAGAAAGATGAGGCTGAACTCGTGTTGAAATTTCTGGATGTGTTACCAGAAAAGTTTAATGAATTAACCACGACACTGAGGGCTAGAGGAACACTGCATGCGTACAACCTACAATCCATTTATGGGTTCTTGCTAAATAATGAACATATCACTGAACATAAAAGAACTTCTCAACAACAACTCAAGAAGTCTCTGGATAAAACTGAAGTTGCATTGGTTGCACAGAAAAAGAAGAAAAGTTCCAAGGCACTGGTTGTTGAATCTGAGACTGATTCAGAATCTCAAGCTGATCACTCAGACTCAGACTCAGGTGATACTGATGATGTTCAAAATATCGCTGAACAAATGGCAATGTTAGCCAGACGTTTGAGAAGAGCTCAAATGGGAAGAGGAAGATCTGTCAGGGGCAAAGGGAATAGTTCCTTTGATCCCAAGAATGCTGTGTGCTTTAACAGTCAGAAGAAGGGACACATTGCTGCTGAGTGTAGATCAAAGAAGGTGGAATCAACATCAGTTGTTGATAAGAATGCTTATAGAGCTGACAAGTATAAAAAGAAATATAGTCAGCTCAAGAAAGGAAAGCCTGAAGACAAACCTAGTGCAAAAGGACTATATGCTGAAACCTGGGATACAGAATCATCTACCTCATATGATGATGTATGTCTGATGGCTCAAGAAGATGAAGAGTTGGAAATAGATGAGGTTGCTTATGGTTTGTACGAATCAATCTTTGAAGCTGACATGAAGGAAGTTGAGGAAAACAGCAAGCTCAGTGATTGGGATCCTGCTTCCATGTATAAGGTTAGTAATTTCAACTCTTACACCGATGAAGAAAAAGGTCTTGCCTTTGACTATTTGCTAAATGATTTCAAGACCATTCTTAAGTATCAAAAGGAACTCAAAGCTGAGATAGCTAAACTAAAAGATGAGATTAAGGAAAATCAATCTCTCATTGATGTTGGTAAGAAAGCACAATGTGATCATGAATGCCAAAAACACATTAACAAACTTCTAAGTGAAGAACTTCAGGAAGCTAAAGACAATGCTGACCAACTTCAAAAGGTTACTGAGTCTTGGTGTAAGTCATCAAAGCTTGCTGAAAAGTGCATAAACCAACAAATACCTAAATAGGTACAAGCTGTGCTTGGAGGTGACTATCAAACAACATCTATTGTAGCTGATGATGAGATAGCAAGTACAGAATCTGAGGAGGATAGATAACTGATTGAGTCTCAGAAGTCAGCCTCAGAGAAAAGACATGATCAAAACTTGAAATACAATATGTTTGTGAAAGCTAAAGATCATGGAAATGAGTGCTCAACATCTAAACAGCATAGTAAGTCTGTGCTGGACAGATTAGGCACTCAGCCTATTCAAAGAACTTCAGTCGTAGAAAGACTTAACCCAAATTTTTTCAAAAGACAACATTTTCTATCTGGCTCGGAGAGAAGTTACAAGAATAGGAAGACCACTGTCAGTCAGAGGTCAAATCACAACAATGGTAAGTCCAAAGTTGTAGATCTTGGTAAGTCCAAGAAGATCAACAGTGGTAAGTCCAAACCTGTTGAAACTGGTGAGTCCAGTAGTCATGACAAAGGTAAGTCCAAGGTCATGGAAAGGAAGTATGTTAGTCAAAATTCTAAACAAAGGGATAACAAACAAAGACCTGACAAAGGTAAGTCCAAAGTCAGTGATCATCATGTGAATCAACTTGCAAAGAAAGTTGAAAAGTCATTCACCACATATAATCCCAAGACTGAGAGCAAGTTCTCATAAGGATTATTAGACACTCTACCTCCTGTAATAATTGGAAGAAGGAGATGCTACACGTGCAGAAGTAGAGGTCATGAGGCTAAAGACTGTGATGCTGAAATCTCAAGGCTTGAACAAGAACAGACTAATCAGCCCACACAGGACTCAGCTCCTGCTCAAGCTGAATAGATAGTTCAACAAGATGAAGATGCTAAGTGCTCCTCATTTGAACCCACCAAGAAGTGGGTTCTCAAACAAAACTAATGTGTTTAGTTTTTATATCATGTGCGGGGTTCAAGTAAATGGTACTTGGATAGTGGATGCTCAAGGCACATGACCGGGTGGAAAGGACTTCTTAGTGATTTCCAAGAAGATGAAGGTCCTAAAGTAACTTTTGGAGACAACTCCCATGAAAGAACTAAAGGCTATGGAAGGATGCAAGCTGGCAAGGTCACTTTCCAGAAAGTTGCATATGTCAAAGGACTCAAACACAACCTGATTAGTATCAGTCAATTGTGTGATGAAGACAATATAGTTACTTTTAGGAAGAAAGCAGGAACAATATATAATGCTAAGGGAAAGCCTGTATTAAGAGCTAAAAGAGAAAGAGATGTGTATCTACTTGATCTTAATTCTGCTGATCCCTATACTGAAACCTGCTTGTATTCCCAATCTGTTCCTAAGCTGAGTTAGTTGTGGCATAAACGATTATCACATTTGAATTTTAAAAATATAAATATGCTATCAAATAAAGAGTTAGTCTCTGGATTACCAAAGATCACATTTGTCAAGGACAAATTGTGTTCAGCTTGTGAACAAGGGAAATACCACAAAGGGTCCTTTAAATCAAAGAAATTTGTTTCAATAACAGACCCATTGCATATGTTACATATGGATCTGTTTGGACCCATAAGTACTCCAAGCCTAAGTGGCAAAAAGTACACAATGGTGATAGTAGATGAGTTCAAAAGATTCACCTGGGTAATATTCCTTAAAGCCAAAAGTGAGGCTGCCCTGTAGATAATCAATTTTATCAAACAGGAAGAGTTGCAGAAAGGTTTGTCTGTAAAGCAACTCAGAAGTGATCATAGGACTGAGTTCAGAAACTCAACCCTTGAAAACTTCTGTGAACAAAAAGGGATATTAAAAAATTTCTCATCTGTCAGAACTCCATAACAAAATGGAGTAGCTGAAAGGAGAAATAGAACCCTAATTGAGGCTGCTAGAACAATGCTCTGTGAGGCATGATTGAAACTCTATTTTTGGGATGAAGCTGTTAGTACAGCCTGCTGTACCCAGAATAGATCAATCATTGTCAAAAGACATGGAAAGACATCATATGAGATGTATAAGTCTAGAAAGCCCAATATAGGTTATTTCCATATCTTTGGTTCAAAATGCTATGTGCTGAATCAAATAGATCAGCTCCATAAGTTGGAACCTAAAGCTGATCTTGGAATATTCGTTGGTTATTGCTCAATCTCCAAGTCTTATAGAATATATAATACAGGGAGAAAGGCCATAGAAGAATCAATTCATGTATCTTTTGATGAAGACTGTTTTGATCAAGCTGATAAAAGTCAAGCTGACTTGGTCAGTCTGAGTGAGCTTGAAAGGCCTAAGGAAACCAACTTATCAAATCCTATGTATGACATAGGAGATGATAGTGATGATGATGTGTGTCCATCCAAGAAATCATCATATGCTCAAATGGATTCTCAAGCTAAGAAAGATGATGAGTTCGTCAATCCGTTTGGAGCTGATATTCCACAGACTGAAGATCTTGGTGATCAACAGTTTGTTGACAATGCTGCTGTTGAGACTGAGGAGATAAGTTCACCTTAGGGCTCTCAACATCACTTAGATTCTAAACCAGACTCTCCATCTACAACATTTAAATTCCTCAAAGACCATCCTCAAGATCAGATAATTGGAAATGTCCAAGAAAGAGTTATGACACGATCCAAGGCAACAACTAACTATGTTGCTCACTTTGGTTTCCTATCTCAGATGGAACCAAAGAGAACTGAAGAAGCCTTAGAGGATGAGCATTGGATTGATGCTATGCAAGAATAATTAAATGAGTTTGAGAGAAAGAAAGTCTGGAACCTTGTCCCGGCCCCCGAAGATCATACAATTATAGGCACTAAGTGGGTCTATAGAAATAAAATGGACAAGGATGGAGTGAGAGTTAGGAACAAAGCCAGGTTGGTAGCACAAGGGTATAAGCAAGAAGAAGGAATCGATTATGATGAGACCTTTGCCCTTGTTGCTAGAATTGAAGCCATAAGGCTGTTCTTAGCATATGCAGCATATAAAGACTTCAAAGTCTATCAAATGGATGTGAAGAGTGCTTTCCTGAATGGAAAACTTCTGGAGGAAGTATATGTGAAACAACCTCCTGGCTTTGTAAGTTCAAAGTTTCCACATCATGTCTATAACTTGGACAAGGCTTTGTATGGTCTTAAACAAGCTCCAAGAGCTTGGTATGATACTCTGTCCACTTATCTACTATCAATGGACTTCATCAGAGGTAGAATAGATAAGACACTCTTAATTAAAAAGAGTAAAGGGCAGGTGATTCTCGTACAGATCTATGTGGATGATATTATTTTTGGTTCCAAAAATGAATCTCTGTGTGAATGGTTCTCCAAAATAATGTCACAAAAGTACAAGATGAGCATGATGGGTGAGATGACATATTTCCTTGGTCTACAAATTCAACAAAAGCCTGATGGAATATTCATCAATCAAAGAAAGTATGTTCTTGATTTGACAAAGAAATATGGTTTTGATTCAAGTTCAACCATGAAAACACCCATGTCACCAGCTGTCAAGCTGAGTAAAGACTCAGATGGTAAATTTGTGTGTCAGTCTACCTATAGAGGAATGATAGGTTCAGTGCTCTATTTGACAGCTAGTAGACCTGATATCATGTTTGCTATATGTGTTTGTGCAAGCTATCAGGCAGATCCTAAAGAATCACATCTTCAAGCTGTGAAAAGGATCTTTAGGTACCTTAAAGGTACACCAAATCTAGGACTTTGGTACCCAAAGGACTCTGGATTTGAGTTAGTTGGTTTTTCATATGCTGACTATGTTGGGTGCAAGTTAGATAGAAAATCAACAACTTGAGGATGTCAATTGCTTGGAGGGAAGTTAGTAAGCTGAACCAGTAAGAAACAGAACTCAGTGGCTACTTCAACTGCTGAAGCTGAATATGTTGCAGCAGGAAGTTGTTGTGCTCAAATCATATGGATGCAGTATCAGTTTCAAGAAAACTCCTATCTTCTGTGATAACCAGAGTGCTATAGCCATAACTTTCAATCCAGTCTTCCACTCATGAACCAAGCACATTGAAATTAGACATCACTTCATCAGGGACATCGTGGAAAAAGGTAAAGTTGACATTAAATTTATCTCCACTGATGACCAATTAGCTGATATCTTCACTAAACCACTTGATGAAAAGAGGTTTATGTATCTGCTAAGTAAATTGGGTATGCTTAACCCCTAGCTAAGTGTCAAGAATCTGAGTTTTCAGTTTGACAGAGACTAAGTGTCTTAAGCTGAGTGCACAGTTTATAAATAAGTTTTCATAAACTGTATAACCTTTCAAGCTGAATTATGATTTCCCATGTTTGGTGAGTTCCAAACATATTTTAACTGCTCAGTGTGGTTAAAATATAAGTTTGAGTCAGTCTCAAACATAAATGACTAAGTGTCATTGAGTTTGAGCTATGTGCTTCACTCAAGCTGAGTGATAAGTTCACATGTTTGGTTGGTTCCAAATAAGTTTTAAACTACTCAGTGTAGTTAGAAACAAGTTTGAGTCAGTCTCCAACATATATGACTAAGTGTCATTGATTCTGAGCTGAGTGCTCAAAATCGAGCTGAGTGCTCAAACTCAAGCTGAGTATCAATCTCAAGCTGAGTGATGATATCTAGCTGAGTGCTTGATTCACGCTGAGTGATTCGTTTCCTCAGCTTGGTATGTCCAAAAATAGATTTAATTACTCTGTGTGATTAGGTCATTGTGCACTATGTTGAGTCTGTCTGACATATTGCGGTTACACTGATTATGTATTGTGTAATATAATAAGTGAAAAGCGATATTATTGTAAGTCAGTAATATAAGTCTATAAAGTTATCCGTTGGAAGATGATATGTTTCATTCACTATTCCATTGCGCCGTAAATTTGTTACGTGTAACGGCCAAAAAGCGATTTCAAACGGTAACTTTTCTCTCTCCTCGGAAAGGTATATATAACGACCCAAACCGATTTTCGAAGGTTTATGCTTACAATTCACAATTCTAAACCTCTTATTCACTTACATACCTTTCACGAACACTTCCAATTGCTCAGTGCAATTTCTCGTTCATCTCTTTTCTGAACCCTAATCGCTCAGTGCGACTTTAGAAATTACTTAGTGTTGCTCAAGCTTAATTCGACGATGGACGGAATCATTCTAAATCTCAGGCATAGGATGGTTAGAAGTGGTACCTTCAAAAATAACGGGATGCCGGTTCTTAAAGTAAACAATCAACGTGCATGTTTGGCAATCCCTGAACGCAAAAGGTGTTGGTGCATAATTGTGAATCCCTAATTCTTATCAATCAAATACATACATGTTTACTTGAATTGTTAATTTTTAATGTGTTTTGATTAATTGTTTGCATGTGTATATATTCTTAGTGATTCTTTGTAATGATCTTAAGCTTACAAGTACTTAATCATGTGTTGATGTGTGTTTGGAAGTTTAAGTTTAGGTGACAGATCACCACGTGCGAAGTCAGGCTCACTACGTGCGTAATGGAGCTCAGTGCGCACGTAGTAAAGAAGGTCGGTTAAAGTTAAATTAATTATCATTAAAACAACCAGTACGTGCGTACTGGACTCGCTACGTGCGAAGTGCGTTGCATCACGTGCGTAGTGAAATTAATTACACTATAAATACTGATTAACTTCATATGTTCGCGGGTAATCGAGCAATCAACAGAAATCACTAGAAATCAACCGGGAGCCTTACATAATCGACCTTATACGACCTTAAGCCTACTAAATCGCGAACTTAGTGTTCATTACGAATCCAATCGTAGCCTTAAGCATCTCTGTGTGAGATCTTAGGAGTTGTTCTAGCTTCTACTCTGTGTGTTTCTCTGTGTGATACTGTGTGCCGGACACCTAAGCAGATCTTAGAATCCTTAGGAGGTTTGGGAAATAGAAATTCCGCACTATTTCTCATCCTAGATCAGTCCTAGCGTAAGGGTGTTTTAGTTTAGTTTAGAACCCCATCCCCCACGGTCCTACAAAAGGAACAGAGGCTATGAAGCCTGGGTGGACTACATCAGAAAATGCCCTTTGGCATTCGCTTTCACTGGCGCACCACTCCATATAGTTCCACAACATCTGCTGGAGTTCTCGTACACATGTACTTACAACCAGAACACGGGAGAGATCAGTGGCACTGTTCTAAATGGTGATAGAACAGTTGTTATTACTGTCCAGAGGCTGAGGGATGTTCTTCACCTCCGTGCTACTGATATGTTCGAGCTTGCTATGACAAGACAGGTGGAAAGTTCTGTCCTACTCCGTATGGGACATCCACAAACAGAGGGTGTGATAAAAAAGGCAACCTTCCCAACGAGTTGGGGTTTTATGGTTTCTACGGTGATTCGTTCACTGGGAACAAATGTGGGAGGCTTGGACCAAGTAAATGAGTTCGAGATGCAGCTGTTGTACAACATGTTCTTTGCCAGAAATCTCGACTATGCACTGCTCTTCTTCAATGAGCTCAAGGTCCAAGTGTTAAAGACACCCAGGGATCTTCATATGCCTTTCATAAGGTTCTTGTCCCTGGTGATTGAAGCTGAGTTAGGAGACCAACTATATGAAGCTAGACAAGATTTGTTCCCTGCTCCAAAACTTAGCTCCAAGATGTTCAACAATGACATCATTCCAGAGCAAGAGGGTATGAGTGACCCAATACGATGGATAGTTGAGCAAGCTTCATCAAAAAGTGAAGCAGAGGGTTCCAATCAAAGGGGAGCTTCCTAAGCTGACACTGAGGTACAAGCTGAGCATTCTGTTCAAGCTAAACCAGTACATACTAAAGCTGCTTTCGGTAAAACCTCTCCACTTTCTCTTTCTTCTCATTAATCTCCATCTATATTTGGAGATAAGGCTGTGGTAAACCCAACCCAGTCTAACCCATCTCCTTCACCTTCCATTCAAATTCACTCTGAAGCCACCCCTAGTATTCCCACTGCTGCTAGGGAGAATATCCGAACCTATACAAGAAAAACTGCCATAGGTGGTGCAACTTCTAAAGGCATCACTGGAACTGAGATCACGCTGATCCCTCCACCGGCAGGAGTTGAGGGGGAGACGCCTACTGTTAAGGTGTCAACCTCGAGGCTCACACTCTCAAGAGCCATGGGAGAGCCTGTTACTGTGCCTAAGCAGACACACTTAGGTAACATTGAATATATAACAAATCCCCAGGGTCAATCACCCCCCTCTAAACCAATTAGCCAACCACATACCCACACACTACATGTTTCGAGCCCCATTACTTCTCTTCACTTCTCGCACCCACTAGCACGACCTGTCAATGTTTCATCTTCAAACCAAGGTGATTCACAGGGTCCAAACTCTGGTGCAAATGAGTTTGAGGGTAAACACCAACCTTTAGACGATGCACCCAAATTCCAACCTTCTGAGGCTGACTTAGATGATTTAATGAATTTCTTTAAAAGTCAGTTTGAAAAGCTACACCTCAAGAGAACGCAGACCAAAAAGGAAATGATAATGATTTTGGATTCACTAGATGAAGAGGTGGTACAATTGAAATCTGTTGTTGCTGCTCTACAACAACAAAAGACTTCAACCCCTATTGATGATGACAAAAAGGGGGAGAAGGTTCAAGAAGCTGAAGCCGAGTCAGTAAAAGCTGAAGCTTTACTACTATTGGCAGAGGGAGCAGATCAGATTGAGGGGGAGAAAGAGTTAGAAAAAGAAGTAGAGCTGACTGAAAAAGCAAAAGGCAAGAGACCTGCAGTGATCAGCTCAGAAGATTCAGAACCCCCTCAACAGAAAAGAAGAAAAGTTATTCTAAGTGAATCATCAGCCTCAGATGAAGACTTTACGGATAAAATGACATTACAAGAGAGAGCTTCACTGATGGCAGTAAGAAGATTGGAACAAGAGGATGCTGATCATCTTGGAATATCTTGTTAGAATCTGCCCGATAATATATGTACGCCTTAAAGCACTGCCGATGATGTATGAGCCTATAAGGGTCACAAACCGGGGTCTAACATGACAGCAAATAAGGTAGAGGGACCAAAGATGGCAAAAGTGGAAGTTGGCAATGCAGGCCACGTTAGCGCCGCTAACTTAACGAGTTAGCGCCGCTAACTGTTAGAGGTTAGCGCCGCTAAGGCTGCATGTGCTTTACGTCTAATCGAAGTCAGGCCGCGTTAGCGCCGCTACGGGTTAAGGTTTAGCGCCGCTAACTCTTGGTTAGCGCCGCTAAACCTGCATGGACTTTATATACAAGTCACCTCCACTTGTAGCCAATAGAGGAGAGTTCTGGAACAATCTTGGCCGGCTAGAGGGATTTCAAAGGGCATTTCAGATGTCTATATAAGCCCTCTACTCCAGCCATTTGTTACTCTTGGTCATTCTCTCACTCAAGCACATATTCTCTCTTTCACTTGATACTTTGAACTAGTGATCTTGTGAGCTTGAGGCTTTTGGTCCTGAAGATTATTTGTTGTTCTAAGGTGATATTTCGAGTTCAAGAAGATATCATCAAAGGGTGCTAGCACATCTTGTTGGACTTGTGCCCGGTTTGTGATTTCGAGAGAAGACAAGAACAAGAAGAAGGAGTTCCTTGCTTCTTCAACCTTTCAGCCACCATCACGAGATCATTGGAGCTTAGGAGCTAGTATAACTCTCTTTCCTTCTTCTCTAGTTGCTATTTTGTACATAGAGTAGATCCATGCTTGGGATTTCATAGTTTTGAACACTTGCATGCATGTTTTATGTCGTTCTCGCTTCCGTTGCGTGTTCTTGAAATCCCAACATATCTGTCGATGAGCTAAGAAAAAGACAAAAGGATGCTTAAGCTGTGTTAGTCAGTGAGAAAGAAGCAAGAGAAAAGACATGGGCTGAGCAAATCAGAAAGCAGAATGAGGATTTAGCTAAACTCAATCTGCCAATTGTGCCTAAGGAGGAAGAGGAAGAAGAACCTCCTATAAAAGATCAAAAAGAGAAGGAGGATATAATTAATTGTTATACAAGAACATTCTTCTCTTCTCAAATAACCTCACTAAAGTTGAGCTCAACTCAAGGGATCATCATTCTAGAGTTTATCTTAAGAATTGGTGAGACATCATCTCTGGAGCTGAATCAAATGCACAGGCTGGGTTATGAAGAGTGGAAGCAAGTTGCCATACTTATCAAGTAGATGGAAAAGTCCTCTGCTAGAAGTCAAGTTAAAGATGAGCTGCTTAGGTTACTTGCAAGAGTTGATTTGATGAAACTCATACCTAGGTCTGAGATAGCTACCCTACTAACTTCTTTTCATAAAGTTGGAAAGAAGAAGCAAACAAAGCCAGCTGTACTAGCAAATCTAGATACGTACAGTCTTGTTCTCCCTGAAGGCTTGGAGTTTAAAGAAAACACTTATGTGGAAAAGCCTGAGAAAGGATTCATGTACCTGGATAGAAACGGTGAACAATGCTTCCAGTCTGATGCAAGTATTTACACATGTGGGGTATCTCAAGTATTTGCTCTGAGACAAATCATGGAAGAGACTGAACAAACTACAAGGTTCAGATACGGAATTAACAGAGCAATCAGATCACAAAAGGATCAACTTCAACACTTACCTAATCTGCAAGAAATCCTTGAAGAAATCAACAAGGAAATCAAAGAGTTTGAAGAGCTGCATCCTCAATAGATTAGTTCTACTGTAAATTAGATTAGTTCTAATTGTTGTAAGCACTTAGTGTGCATGATCTATGTGATCAATATTTTTGTATTATGATATGTTCAATTAATACAAAATATTTGTTTGATATGTTCAACTGTGTTGTGATGTGTTCATGCTTAATTAGTCTGATAAGTTTAGCTTAATGAATGAAAGATTAGTTCTTATTCATTAATATGTTTAGTTGGTGTGTTTAACTAAAAGTTGGTTTGTTCCACGTATAATTGATAAGTTCAATTAAAATTGATAAGTTCAATCGATATTTGATTAGTTCAAATTTAAAAATCTTGATAAGTTTAAGATTTAAAACATAATTCTGTTAAACAAACTTAGTAACTGTTTGATGGTTTTGTCATCATCAAATAGGGGGAGTTTGTTGGAAAGATGATCTCATCAGTTTAGATTTGATGAGATAAAGTTAGGTTTGTAAGATATGTTTTACATACAACTTAAACAGAATTATGAAGGTTAGTCAGACTGAACACTTATAGTGATTCAGACTGAGAATAAGCTGAGTGTAAGCTGTAAATATGTTTGATCAGCTTAGAATATATCTTTGTAAGATTATCAATATGTTTGATAAACTGTGTGTATCACCTAAGATATATATATTGAGTTTCAGCTTGATGAGTTTCAAGCTGAGCGACTCAGCGTGTATACTGAGTCAGCTCAATAGAGTTGCTAAATATGTTTTGGTTAACTCTTTAGACTTCAAAGGATGAGTTAATAATTAGACTCGTTAATCCATGTTTGAATTCGGGTTTGTTCTCAAAGAACTCAACTTGATGAGTTTCAAGCTGAGTACCTTAGCCTGACTAAAGAAGTCAGTTTAAAAGTATTTGAATATGTTTTAAATTCTGTTTTAACTCTCTATATCTACGGGAAGGATAAGAAGACTTCAGAATCAAGATTGAAGATTGAAGACTCAAGATAAAAAGATTCAAGATTCAAGATTCCGAGTTATCCGATAGTTAGTTAGCAAATTAGGATTAGTCCAGTTTGTTAGGAACCATAGGAACAGGATTATAAATACTTATCTCCTGATAAGTTTAGAGGTACGACTTAGATACGAAAACAACTTGGTGTTGCAGAGCTAAATACCTCACTTCAACCGTATGTGTTACGATTCTTGAATCACTGTTTGTCAGTTCAACGTGATCAAGATATTCACAAATTGCCAAGCTATTCGTGTGTTCGAATAATCACATTAGTTGTGTTATTGGTAAGTTATCAATGTGTGTAAATCCTGTTTAGAGAGTCGTCAGTATCTATAATCATAAGTTGATTTTAGATAGCTAAGTTTGAAATATTGAGAGATTAATATTAGGTGTTTACATATCAAGATTTGTTTACTTGATATAGTCTGTAATCCTCTTATTATTAGTGAAAAGCGAAGCATTCGATTGTGGTTTGATTTACTTCGTGTAACACTTTTATTTGATTTGTTCAATTTTCGCAGAAAGTGTATTCAACCCCCTTTCTACACACCTGTTGCTTGTTGTTATTCTCATCAGGGGACCAACACCTTTTGATTAGAAGCTTGACCAACAAACTTCTTTTCCATGACTTTGGACTTACCTTTGTCATGCTTTCTGGACTCACCAGTTTCAACAGGTTTGGACTTACCACTGTTGATCTCCTTGGACTTACCAAGGTCTACAACTTTGGACTTACCATTGTTGTGATTTGACCTCTGACTTACAGTGGTCTTCCTATTCTTGTAACTTCTCCCTGAGCAGGATAGAGAATGTTGTCTTTTGAAAGGATTTGGATTAAGCCTTTCTATGACTGAAGTTCTTTGAATAGGCTGAGTGCCTAATCTGTCCAACACAGACTTACCATGCTGTTTGGATGTTGAGCACTCATTGCCATGATCTTTGGCCTTTACAAACATATTGTATTTAAGGTTTTGACCATGTTTCTTCTCTGAGGTTGACTTATGAGACTCAATCAGTTGTCTATCTTCCTCAGAGTCAGTACTTGCTATCTCATCCTCATCAGCTGCATAGGTTGTGGATTGATAGTCACCTCCAAGTACAGCTTGTACCTGTTTTTGAATTTGTTGGTTGATGCACTTTTTAGCAAGCCTTGATGACATACACCAAGATTCAGTGACCTTTTGAAGTTGGTCAGCTTTATCTTTGGTTTCCTGAAGTTATTCACTTAGAAGTTTATTTATGTGTCTTTGACATTCAAGATCACAATGTGCTTTCTTACCAACATCAATGAAGGATTGATTTTCCTTAATCTCATTCTTCAGTTTAGCTATCTCAGCTTTGAGGTCCTTTTGAGACTTAAGGCCGGTCTTGAAAAAATTTAACAAATAATCGAAGGCAAGACCCTTTTCTTCATCGGTGTAACAGTTGAAATTACTAACCTTGTACATGGAAGCAGGATCCCAATCACGAAGCTTGCTGTTTTCCTCAGCTTCCTTCATGTCAGCTTCAAAAGTTGACTCGGACAAACCATAATCAACTTCGTCAATTTCAAACTCTTCATCTTCTTGAGCCATCAGACATATATCATCATCTGAGGTAGATGATTCTGTATCCCAAGTTTTAGCATATAGTCCTTTTACACTTTGTTTGTCTTCAGGCTTTCCTTTCTTGACTTGAGTATATTTCTTCTTGTATTTATCAGCTCTGTAAGCATTCTTATCAACAACTGATGTAGATTCCACCTTCTTTGATCTGCACTTAGCAGCAATATGTCCCTTCTCCTGACAGTTGAAGCACACAACATTCTTGGGATCAAAGGAACTCTTCCCTTTGCCCCTATCAGATCTTTCTCTTCCCCTTTGAGCTCTTCTCAAATGTTTGGCTAACATTGCAATTTGCTCAGTGATATTCTGAACATCATCAGTATCACCTGAGTCTGAGTCTGAATGGTCAGCTTGAGATTCTGACTCAGTCTCAGATTCAACAACCAGTATCTTGGAACTTTTCTTCTTTTTCTATGCAACCAAGCTGAGTTGGGAGAACAGCTTTATGAAGATGGACAGGATGTGTTCCCTGCCCCAGCACTCAGTCTCAGATTCAACAACCAGTAGCTTGAGATTCTGACTCGTACCTCAAAACTTATCAGGAGATAAGTATTTATAATCCTGTTCCTACGGATCCTAACAAACTAGAACTAACCCTAATTTGCTAACTAACTAACGGATAACCCGGAATCTTGAATCTTGAATCTACTTATCTTGAGTCTTCAATCTTCAATCTTGATTCTTGAATCTTCTTATCCTTCCCGTAGTTGTATAGAGAGATAAAAGATAAATTTAAAACATATTTAAATTCTCTTTAAATTGACTTCTTGCTCAGACTGAGTTACTCAGCTTGAAACTCATCAAGCTGAGTTCTTCGAGAACAAACTCGAAAACAAACATGAACTAACATGTATAATAATTAACTCATCGTTAGAAGTCCTAAGAGTTAGCTAGAACTTATTTAGGAACTCTGTTGAGCTGACTCAGTATATACGCTGATTTACTCAGCTTGAAACACATCAGGCTGAATACTCAACCTATACCTTAGGTGACATACACAACTTATCAAACACATTGATAATCTTACTAAGATATAGTCTAAGCTGATCGAACATATGCTCATCTTATATTCAGCTTATGCTCAGTCTGAAACACTATAAGTGTTCAGTCTGATCAAGCCTCATAATTCTGTTTAAGTTATCTTTAGAACACATCTTACAAACTTAACTTTGTCTCAACAACTCTTAACTGATGAGATCATTTTTCCAACATAATTAGAGCTATCATCACCATGACAACTTCGAATGTATAAGGAATCCCTAGATTTTAGATAGCAGATTTCATTTAGCTTGGTGAAGCTAGGTTTGCCTGCCTGATCCTTAAACATAAATCCCTGAACAGGTGCATCAATACTCTGAATTTCTTTAAACTCCACACCTTCAGGTACCTCAAATAGTTTATCCCATTGCAGACCAGGAACTGGAACATATCTCAGCTCCTCAGCTCTATTAATCAGTTTAGAAACTTCAGCAGAGATCTCTTGCTTGATCTGACTTCTTTTGAACTTCTTGAGCATCATTATAATTCTTTTCCATTCTAGGTAGCCCATCCTGCGAACAAATCTCAGGTCCATTCCCATTGTAGATTTATCATCAAATTCTAAGTTGAGAATGATGGCTCCATTTACTCTGCTCATAGTCATGTCTCTGATCTCTCCACTTTAGCTTCTTCTGAAATAGCACTCTTGAATTTCTACATCTATATATGGGATAGGATCAGGTCTCGGACCAGTGTAGTCATCTTCAGCTTGAGTTAAAGCTTTTCTCTCTTTTTCCTTTTCTTGATCCTTTGCCTCCTTCTCATTTCTTTTTCTCAGCTCTTCAAGTGAAATGCCTAACTCATTGGCTTCCTCTTGTTCGAGCATCTCAATCATAAGCCTTGTGGCTTTTTCTTCTTCAGTTTCTTCCTTAGTCTCAGTGACACTGTCAGCTTCTTCTTTAGATTCAGTTTCCATCACCTTTTGTTTCTTAGCTGCAGGTTCCTCTTTCTCTAACTCCAGCTCCCACTCAAACTGAGCTTGCCTCTCTGCTCCTTTTGCTAATTCCAGTAAAGCTTCAGCTTGCACTAACTCAGCGTCAGCTTGAACCTTCTCCCCATTTTTGTCATCATCAATAGGGGTTGAAGTCTGTTTTTCGGATAAGGCAGCAACTGCAGAGACAATCTCTTTGACAGCATTAGTCAGCTTCTCAAGTCTTTGATAGATTTTTCGATTGTGCTTCTTCTGCTTGAGATGGAACAAACCAAACTGAGTTGCAACATATTGTTTCAACTGTTCAATGCCTGAGGAGCCAGATGCTTCTGGAGGAGACTGAACCTTGTCCTTGGACTCAAAATATATATCCTGTGAAGAAAAAGAGTCAAGAACAACAGTAGGTGAGTATGTGGGTGCATCATCTAAGGGTTGGTGTATACCCTCAAACTCATGTGCACCAGAATTTGGACCCTGTGATTCATCTTGGTATGTAGATGAAACATTGACAAGTCATGCATGGGGGTGTGAGAAGTGAAAAGAAGTAATTGAGCTCGAAACGTGAAGTATATGGATAGGTGGTTGGCTTATTGGTTTGGAGGGGAGTGTTTGACCCTGGGGATTGGTCATTCTTTCAATGTTACCTGAGTGTGTTTGTTCAGGCACAGTAACATGCTCTACCATGGCTCTGGAGAGTGTGGGCTGAGTAGACACCACACCCGGATAAGGCTGTAAGGTTGATATGAGCCTCGAGGTTGACACCTTAAGACTAGGCGTCTCCCCCTCATCTCCTGCCTGGGGAGGGATCAATGTGATCTCAGCTCCAGTTATTCCTATAGGAGTGGCACCACCTTTGTTAGTTTTACGGGTATAGGTTTGGATTTTCTCCTTATTAGCAGTGGGCACACTAGGGGTGGCTTCAGAGTGAAGTTGTATGGAAGGTGGAGGAGATGGGTTAGACTGATTTGGGTTTACCACAGTCTTATCTCCAAATGATGATGGAGAAAAGTGAGAAGAAGTTGAGAGAGGAGGAGTTATACCTTGTCTTGGTCTTGCAACGAATGCAGACTCTGACGATGACTTAGATTCAGAGGGAGAGGAAGGCTCAGCTTGAGAAGGTTGCTCAGCTTGATGATTTGATTCAGCTCCAGATGCTCCCCCTTGATCAGACTCCTCAGCTTTACTGTCAGAAGAAGCTCCCTCAGCTATCTATCGCATTGGGTCACTCAGACCTTTCTGCTCTTGGAAGATGTCATTGTTGAACATCTTTGAGCGGAGTGTTGGGGCAGGGAACACTTCCTGTCCAGCTTCATAAAGTTGTTCTCCCAACTCAGCTTCCACCACAAAGGATAAGTACCTTATGAATGGTACATGGAGATCCCTTGGTGTCTACAACCACTTGGGATTTGAGCTCGTTGAAGATAAGCATTGCATAGTCCAGATTTCTGGCATGGTACATGTTGTAGAGCAGCTGCATCTCGAACTCATTCACCTGATCTAGGCCTCCAATCTTAGTGCCAAGTGAACGAATCACAGTAGACGCCATGAAACCCCATCCAGTGGGGAAAGTGGCGTTCTTTATAGCACCCTCAGTCTGTGGGTGACCCATGTTGGGTAGGACTGACCTTGCCACTTGTCTTGTGACTGCAGCTTCGAACACATCATTGAAAGGAAGTTGAAGAACTTCCCTTATCCGCTGAGCAGAAAGGACAACTGTTCTATCCCGATTTAGAACAGTTCCTATGATCTCTCCCCTGTTCTGGTCGTAAGTACAAGTATACCAGAACTCTAAAAGGTATTGTGGAACAATGTGGAGTAGTGCCCTGGAGTAGATTCTGGTCAACGGCGCTCCATTGTTCTTAACTGAGCACCTCGTAGCATCCGATCACTGAGAACTAGAGTGGTTCCGTCCATTGATGAAATACATTGAGTAACTGTTGAATTTTCACTTAGCAAATTAAGATTCACACTGAGCGTTTTGAAAATTGCACTGAGCAATTTAGGGTTTGAATATGAACGGATGATTACACGAAGCAAAAGAGGTGTTTGCGAAAGGTATTTGAGTGTATGAGAAGGTGAGAAGTTAGAATTGTAAGCGTAAACTTCTCTAAACCGGTTATGATCGTTATATATACCATTCTGAGCAGAGAGATTAGTTACCATTGGAAACCATTTTTATCAGTTACGCCAAACAAAATTACGGCTTTATGTAACAGTAATATGGTAGAAACACATCATCTTCCAACGGATAAATGTGTAAAATAATATTCTTGACTTACAAAAATATTATAAACACTGTTGTATTACACCAATACAGAATTGGTATAAAACGCGATTTGAGACTGACTCAAATACACAACGACACATGAATTAATTACACTTAGTAATTAGAACATGGTTTTGGACACACCAAATTTGAGTAAACTCATTCCTCAGCTTAAGTCAAGCACTTAGCTTGATTTGAGCACTCAGCTTGAGATTGACACTCAGCTTGAGTAGAGCACACAGCTCAGAATCAATGACACTTAGTCATTTTGGTTTGAGACTAACTCAAACTCATATTCTAACTACACTGAGTAGTTAAAACATGTTTGGAACTCACAAAACATGTGAATCAATCACACAGCTTGAGTTAAGCACATAGCTCAGACTCAATGACACTTGGTCATTTATATTTGAGACATACTCAATTATATATGTTAACTACACTGAGTAGTTAAACATATGTTTGGAACGCACCAAATGTGTGAACTCATCATTCAGCTTGACAAATTATTCAGTTTATGAAAACTTATTTATAAACTGTGCACTCGGCTTTAGAAACTTAGTCTTTGTAAACCTGAAACTCAAATTCTAGACACTTAGCTAGGGGTTGAGCATACTAAATTCACTTAGCAGATACATAAACCTCTTTTCATCAAGTGGTTTTGTAAAGATATCTGCCAATTGATCATCAGTGGAGATAAATTTGATGTCAACTTTACCTTTTTCCACTATGTCCCGGATGAATTGATGTCTAATTTCAATGTGCTTGGTTCTTTAGTGGAAGACTGGATTGTAAGTGATGGCTATAGCACTTTGGTTATCACAAAATATAGGAGTTTTCCTGAAACTCATAACAAAGTCCTGAAGCTGATGTTACATCCACAGGATTTGAGCACAACAACTTCCTGCTGCAACATACTCAGCTTCAGCAGTTGAAGTAGCCACTGAGTTCTGTTTCTTACTAGTCCAGCTTACTAACTTCTGTCCAAGCATTTGCATCCTCCGGTTGTTGATTTTCTATCTAACTTGCAACCAACATAGTCAGCATCTGAAAAACCAACTAACTCAAATCCAGAGTCCTTCGGATACCAAAGACCTAGATTTGGTTTACCTTTAAGGTACCTAAAGATCATTTTCACAGCTTGAAGATGTGATTATTTAGGATCGTACTGATATCTTGCACAAACACATGTAGCAAACATGATATCAGGTCTACTAGCTGTCAGATAGAGTAATGAACCAATCATTCCTCTATAGGTAGACTGACATACAGACTTACCATCTGAGTCCTTGCTCAGCTTGACAGCTGGTGACATGGGTGTTTTCATGGTTGAACTAGAATCAAAACCATATTTCATTATCAAATCAAGTACATACTTGCTTTGATTAATGAATATCCCATCAGGATTTTGTTAAATTTGTAAGCCTAGGAAATATGTCATTTCACTCATCATACTCATCTTGTACTTTTGTGACATAATTTTGGAGAACCATTCACACAGAGATTCATTTGTAGAACCAAAAATAATGTCATCCACATAGATTTGTACAAGAATCACCTGTCCTTTACTCTTTTTAATAAAGAGTGATTATCTATACTACCTCTGGTGAAATCCATTGATAGTAGATAGTTGGACAGTGTATCATACCAAGCTCTTGGAGCTTGCTTAAGACCATACAAAGCCTTGTCTAACTGATTGACATGATGTGGAAACTTTGAACTCACAAAGCCAGGAGGTTGTTTCACATAGACTTCCTCCTGAAGTTTTCCATTTAGGAAAGCACTTTTCACATACATTGATAGACTTTGAAATCTTTATATGCCGCATAAGCTAAGAACAACCTTATGGCTTCAATTCTAGCAACAGGGGCAAAGGTTTCATCATAATCGATTCCTTCTTCTTGCTTATACCCTTGTGCTATCAACCTTGCTTTGTTCCTAACTATCACTCTATCCTTATCCATTTTGTTTCTATAGACCAACTTAGTTCCTATAATTGTGTGATCTTTGGGGGCTGGGACAAGACTCCAAACTTTGTTTCTCACAAATTCATTTAATTCCTCTTGCATAGCTTAAATCCAATCCTCATCCTCTAATGCTTTTTCAGTCTTCTTTGGTTCTATTTGAGACAGTAATCCAAAGTAAGCAGCATAGTTTGCTATAGCCTTTGATCTTGTCATTACTCTTTCTTGGACATTTCCAATGATTTGATCTTGAGGATGATCTTTGAGGAATTTAAATATTGTAGTTGGAGAATCTGGTTCTGCATCTGAGTGATATTGAGATCTCTGAGGTGAACTAACATCCTCAGTCTCAATAGCAGCATTGTCATCAAACTGATGAGCACTAAGATCTTCAATCTGAGTGACTTCAGCTCCAAATGGATTGATGAACTCATCATCCTTCTCAGCTTGAGAGTCCCTTAGAGATTGTGATGATTTCTTTGATGGACACACATCATCATCACTATCATCTCCCATGACATACATAGGATTTGACATATTGGTTTCTTCAGGCTTTTCAAGCTCACTCAGACTAACCAAGTCAGCTTGTCTTTTCTCAGCTTGATCAAAACTGTCTTCATCAAATGAGACATGAATGGATTCTTCTATGGCCTTTTTCAGTGTATTATACACTCTGTAAGACTTGGAGATTGAGGAATAACCAATAAATATTCCAGGATCAGCTTTAGGTTCCAACTTATGGAGCTAATCTCTTTGATTCAGCACATAGCATTCTGAACCAAAGACATGGAAATAACCTATATTGGGCTTTCTAGATTTATACATTTCATATGGTGTTTTGCCATGTCTTTTGACAATGATTGACATGTTTTGGGTATAATAGGCTGTACTGACAGCTTCATCCCAAAAATAGAGTTTCAATCCTGCCTCACATAGCATTGTTCTAGCAGCCTCAATTAAAGTTCTATTTCTCCTTTCAGCAACTCCATTTTGTTGAGGAGTTCTGCCTGAGGGGAAATTTTGTAATATTCCTTTTTGTTCACAAAAGCCTTCTAGGGTTGAGTTTCTGAACTCAGTCCCATGATCACTTCTGAGTTGCTTTACAGACTTAGCTTTCTGCAACTCTTCCTGTTTGATAAAACTTATTATCTCTAGGGCAGCTTCACTTTTGGCTTTTAGGAATATTACCCAGGTGAATCGTGAGAACTCATCTACTATCACCAGTGTGTACTTTTTGCCACTTAGGCTTGGAGTACTTATGGGTCCAAATACATCCATATGCAACATATGCAATGAGTCTGTTATTGAAAAAATTTTCTTTGATTGGAAGGACCCTTTATGGTGTTTCCCTTGTTCACAAGGTGAACACATTTTGTCCTTGACAAATGTGATTTTTGGTAATCCAGAGACTAACTCTTTATTGGATAGCATATTTATATTTTTGAAATTTAAATGCGATAATCTTTTATGCCATAACCAACTCAGCTTAGGAACAGATTGGGAATATAGGCAGGTTTAGTATAGGGATCAACAGAATTAAGATCAAGTAGATACACATCTCTCTCTCTTTTAGCCATTAATATAGGCTTACCCTTAGCATTATATATAGTTCCTGCTTTCTTCCTAAAAGTAACAATATTATCTTCATCACACAACTGGCTGATACTGATCAGATTGTGTTTAAGACCCTTGACATATGCAACCTTCTGGAAAGTAACCTTGCCAGCATGCATCTTCCCATAGCCTTTAGTTCCTCCATGGGAGTTGTCACCAAATGTTACTTTAGGACCTTCATCTTCCTGGAAATCACTAAGAAGTCCTTTCCACCCAGTCATGTGCCTTGAGAATCTACTATCCAAGTACCATTTACATAAACCCTGCACATGATAAGTAAACTAAACACATTAGTTTTGTTTGGGATCCCACTTCATAGTAGGTTCAGATGTTGAGCACTTAGCATTTTCATCTTGTTGAACGGACTGTTCAGCTTGAGCAGGAGCTGAGTCATGTGTAGGCTAATCATCTTGTTCTTGTTCAGGCCTTGAGATTTCAATGTCACGGTCCTTGGCCTCATGTGCTCTACTTCTGCACTTGTAGCATCTCCTTCTTCCAATGAATACAGGAGGTAGAGTGTTTAATAATCCTTGTGAGAATTTACTTAGTCTTAGGATTATATGTTGTGGATAACTTTTCAACTTTCTTTGCAAGTTGATTCACTTGATGTTCACTGACTTTGGACTTACCTTTGTCAGATCTTGGTTTGTTATCCTTCTATTCAGAGGTTTGACCAACAAACTTCTTTTCGATGACTTTGGACTTACCACTATCATGCTTTCTGCACTTACCAGGTTCAACAGGTTTGGACTTACCACTGTTGATCTCCTTGGACTTACCAAGGTCCACAACTTTGGACTTACCATTGTTGTGATTTGACCTCTGACTTACAGTGGTCTTCCTATTCTTGTAACTTCTCTCTGAGCCAGATAGAGAATGTTATCTTTTGAAAGGATTTGGATTAAGCCTTTCTATGACTGAAGTTCTTTGAATAGGCTAAGTGCCTAATTTTTCTAGCATAAACTTACCATGCTGTTTGGATGTTGAACACTCATTTTCATGATCTTTGGCCTTTACAAACATATTGTATTTAAGGTTTTGACCATGTTTCTTCTCTGAGGCTGACTTATAAGACTCAATCAGTTGTCTATCTTCCTCAGATTGATAGTCACCTCCAAGTACAGCTTGTACCGGTTTTGCGAGAAATGTATCGGAGTAGTTTAGAGATCTTTCGGTCCCACGGATGGCGCCATTTGATCACGTATTTAGTCACTTTCAGATGACTGAAAGCATGAGTGCTAGTATGTGAATCTTCTTCATGTAATGCTCTGTCCTACAAAACCGATATCACCTTGTGTTAAAGGAAGAGGAGGAGGATTCCCCGTATTCCTCTCCGATGATAAAGTCAGTAATGCTCTTTGAGAATGGTTTATGTTGAAGATAAAGTATGTAAGGTATGTAGTGTTGATATGTGCATGCATTTTTATATTAGAAAGGTCCGTACCTGGCTTTGGATGGATGTACAAGTGTCAAGGATCAGCTATTGGTGGTGATTGTACGTACTTAAGGATCTTCTAGAAAGATCCTTAAATGGTACCAAAGTCTGCCGGTTGTACTTATTTGTCGGACATTCCGTACTTATCATTTAATGCGATTAGATAGGTGAGTCTGCTTCTTAGAGATGTTTATTCTGCCTATCTAAAGTGGAAGGACAAGTACACCCCTGGTGAGGTATGCCTCCAGGAGTCTGTACTTCTAGAGTGTCAGGGGAACGATCTTCGCATGGGTCCAGGGGACAGACGTGCTACAGGGGTGTTGTAGGTTCTGAAGTAATTATGTTTTGGACCCTACACCATTATACCTGTTTAGGAATTTGTTGGTTGATGCACTTTTCAGCAAGCCTTGACGACTTACACCACGATTCAGTGACCTTTTGAACTTGGTCAGCTTTAACTTTGGCTTCCTGAAGTTCTTCACTTAGAAGTTTATTAATGTGTCTTTGACATTCAAGATCACACTGTGCTTTCTTACCAACATCAATGAGAGATTGATTTTCCTTAATCTCATTCTTCAGTTTAGCTATCTCAGCTTTGAGGTCATTTTGAGACTTAAGGCTGGTCTTGAAATCATTTTGCAAATAATCAAACGCAAGACCCTTTTCTTCATCGGTGTAATAGTTGAAATTACTAACCTTGGACATGGAGGAAGGATCCCAACCACTAAGTTTACTATTTTCCTCAGCTTCCTTCATGTCAGCTTCAAAACTTGACTCGGATAAACCATAATCAACTTCATCAATTTCAAACTCTTCATCTTCCTGAGCCATTAGACATATATCATCATCATCTGAGGTAGATGATTCTGTATCCCAGGTCTCAGCGTAGAGTCCTTTATCTTCTGGCTTTGCTTTCTTGAGCTGAGTATATTTCTTTTTATACTTGTCAGCTCTATAAGTATTCTTATCAGCTACTGAAGTTGATTCTTCCTTCTCCACTCTGCACTCAGCAGCAATATGTCCCTTCCTCTGACAATTGAAGCACACAGCTTTCTTGGGATCAAAAGAACTCTTTCTTTTACCCCTGTCAGATCTTCCTCTTCCCCTTTGAGCTCTTCTCAAACGTCTGGCTAGCATAGCCATTTGCTCAGTGATAGTCTGAACATCATCAGCATCACTTGAGTCTGAATCTGAATGATCAGCTTGAGAATCTGACTCAGTCTCAGGTTCAACAACTAAGGCTTTTGAATTTTTCTTCTTTTTCTGTGCAACTAATGCAACATCAGTTTTGTCAATAGAATCCTTTAGTTGTTGTTGAGAAGTTCTCTTGTGCTCTGTTATTTGTTCATGATTGAGCAAGAACCCATGAATGAACTGTAGGTTATACATGTGTAATGTTCCTCCAGCCCTTAGTGTTATAGTTACTTCATTGAACTTTTCTGGTAACACATCCAGAAATTTCAGCACAAGTTCAGCTTCATCTTTCTTAACACCTACACATAGCAGGTCATTTATCAAGCAGTGAAACCTTGTGAACAGATCAGGCAAGGTTTCATTCTTCTTTGAAAAGAAGTTTTCATAAGATCTATTCAGGCAATTCTACTTTTGCTTCTTGACCAGATCAATGCCCTCATATGTAATACTTAGCGTATCCCATATCTCTTTTGCAGTTTGACACCCAGTCACTGTATGCACGGTCAGGGCATTTGCCAGAACACTATTTTCCTTGTCATCCAAAGAATGTAGTTTCCAATCTTCTTTAGTCCAGGATGCAACAGGCTTTCTCATATCCTTTTCAGTTCTTGCAGGAGATGTATAACTGATAGTGGCATGATTCTTGGAAATTATAGGTCCTTTTGTGATGACATCGTACATACGATTGTCAATGGACTTGAGGAACAACATGGCTCTGAATTTCCACATAGGATAATCTGATACATTCACTGGCAAAATGACAAGTCATGCCATAGGAGAAGTATCCTTCAAAAGCCTTTGATTTAAACTTGGCTTTTTCTTCTTTAAAGAGTTTCTTCTCAAACCTCTTGACACCCTTTCTGGTTTAAATCTTTTAATCAACATGGCATCCTGCTCAACATCAGCTTCAATGCGGTCCATGTCCTCCAAAACTTCATCCCCATCAGCCACTTGCTCTTCATCAGAAGACACTTCTTCTTCCTCATCATCACTGGACTCATCTACCACTGCAGCAAAACTCCTAGATCTTGTACCCTTAGACACAAGAGCAGTTGATGGAGCTTTTGCAGCCTTCTTCATATCTTTGGTAGAGAGTTTCCTTTGCTTCACTGATTGTTCATGGTTCATGAGGTTTCCATACAAACCAACCAGTGAAAGACCCTTGATTTTCTCACCATGTTTTAGCACAGTGATAAAATGATCCCAAGATTCTGGGAGAGAGTCTAGAAACTTCTTTACAAGTTCCTTGTTGCTCTTGGGAACATATGCCCTTCTTAAGTCATTAATAAGGCAGTTGAACCTGGTGTAAGTCTGGGTAAGACTTTCACCTTTATGAGCAAAAAATAACTCATATTCTCTAAGTAGAAGGAGTTTCTTGTTCTCCTGCACTTCTTCAGTGCCTTCATATGCAACAGTCAAAGTGTCTAGCATCTCCTTTGCAGATTTGAAGTTGAGAACTTGATGATAGACATCATTGGGTAGTGCTAAGACTAAGGCTGTTCTTGCTTTGACATCAAGATTAACTAGCCTTTTGTCTTCATCTGACCATTGATGAACAGCTTTGAGAACATATCTTTCTACTGCAGGAGTTGTATTAGCAGCAGTAACTTCAATAGTGGAGGAAGGAACATTTGGACCTTCAGTAACAGTCTTGAGCATCACATCATCAAGGCTGGACAAGTAGAGAAGAACTCTACTCTTCCAAAGGGAAAAGTTTTCCCCATCAAACATTGGACACCTTGTGAGTGAGCCATTGTTGGAAGAACTGTTTGAAACAGCAACAGGAGTGGCCATTTTGTAGTGTGGGGTAGAAGTTGTTGAAGAGTTAGCAAAACAGATTTTAGATATGAATTATCTAGCCTGCTCCGATACCAGTTTTTGGTCCCGAATGGATACTACAACAACAAATGTTTGTAGAAGGGGGGTTGAATACAAACTTTAGCTATTAAAAATTTAAGAGACACATGGTTTACTTTTATATAATTCTTATTGATGTAAATCAAGAATTACATGAACTAGATGCGGAAAATCTAAGTTCAATAAAAGGTGGAAGCTAAATTTGTCTAACACATAGACTAAGCTAATCTTAGACAACTAATGTCTAAGATGTTCAACACATGAACAAGTTTGTTACACTGAAAGTAAAATGCTAACTCTTCTAAATTCTCAACAGATGAGATTTCAATGTTTAACTCTATCTATTCGCATTTATAACATGTTTCCATGCATGGGTATATATAAGCAAGATGGTGTCCGGGTTGATGGTGTGGAGAAGGAGATAAAGGTACTTGGTTTAATAATATTATAATAGATAAAGTTAGTAGGTGAAAAGTAAATTCACTTTATACACAAAGTGTGTAAGTGAATGTACTATCCGGTAAAGTCAATTCCCACTATCTATTATTATATTATTAAAGTACTACCTTTATGTCTTGGAAGAGTAAACTTCTCCTTCCATGCTTGTACTTTTATCAACACCATGCTTCTTGAGGACTTGACTTAACCAAGTATAGAGTTGCCAGCCATACTTAGTTGTTGAAACATATCTTCGAGATCTTCTCTTCTAATGTATCTTTCACCTTTCCAGGGGATCAAGATCAATCCTTTTTATCTCTTTGCAGATTCAAAAAGTACTTGTTGGGAAGATGATCTCATTAGTTTAGATTTGATGAGACAAAGTTAAGTTTGTAAGATGTGTTCTACATACAACTTAAACAGAATTATGAAGCTTAGTCAGACTGAACACTTATAGTGATTCAGACTGAGTATAAGCAGAATATAAGCTGAGCATATATTCGATCAGCTTAGACTATATCTTAGTAAGATTATAAATATGTTTGATAAGCTGTGTGCGTAAACTAAGATATATATATTGAGTTTCAGCTTGATGAGTTTCAAGCTGAGAGACTCAGCATGAAGATAAATTTTGCTTTAAATCAAAGCAAAATTTGTCAATAACAGACCCATTGCATATGTTGCATATGGATTTGTTTGGACCCATAAGTACTCCAAGCCTATGTGGCAAGAAGTACACACTGGTGATAGTAGATGAGTTCTCAAGATTTACCTGGGTAATATTCCTTAAAGCCAAAAGTGAGGTTGCCCTGGAGATAATCAGTTTTATCAAACAGGAAGAGTTGCAGAAAGGTTTGTCTATAAAGCAACTTAGAAGTGATCATGGGACTGAGATCAGAAACTATACCCTTGAAAGCTTCTGTGAACAAAAGGGAATATTACAGAATTTCTCATATGTCAGAATTCCCCACCAAAATGGAGTTGCTGAAAGGAGAAATAGAACCTTAATTGAGGCTGCTAAAACAATGTTATGTGAGGCAGGATTAAAACTCTATTTCTAGGATGAAGCTGTTAGTACAGCCTGCTATACCCAGAATAGGTCAATCATTGTCAAAACACATGGAAAGACTTCATATGAGATGTATAAGTCTAGAAAGCCCAATATAGGTTATTTCCATATCTTTGGTTCAAAATGCTATGTGCTGAATCTAAAAGATCAGCTCCATAAGTTGGAACCTAAAGCTGATCTTGGAATATTCGTTGGTTATTCCTCAATCTCCAAGTCTTATAGAATATATAATACTAGGAGAAAGGCCATCGAAGAATCAATTCATGTCTCATTTGATGAAGACATTTTTTATGGAGATGATAAAAGTCAAGCTAACTTGGTCAGTCTGAGTGAGCTTGAAAGGCCTAAGGAAACCAACTTATCAAATCCTATGTATGTCATAGGAGATGATAGTAATGATTATGTGTGTTCATCCAAGAAATCATCACAAGCTCAACATAATTCTCACGCTGAGAAAGATGATGAGTTCATCAATCCCTTTGGAGCAAACATCACTCAGACTGAAGATCCTGGTGATCAACAGTTTGTTGACAATGCTGCTGTTGAGGCAAAGAAGATAAGTTCACCTCAGGGCTCTCAACATCACTCAGATTCTGAACCAGACTCTCCAACTACATCATTTAAATTCCTTAAAGACCATCCTCAAGATCAGATAATTGGAAAGGTCCAAGAAAGGGTTATGACACGATCCAAGGCAACAACTAACTATGCTGCTCACTTTGGTTTCCTATCTTAGATGGAGCCAAAGAGGACTGAAGAAGCCTTAGAGGATGAGGATTGGATTGATGCTATGCAAGAAGAATTAAATGAGTTTGAGAGAAACAAAGTCTGGAACCTTGTCCCTGCCCCCGAAGCTCATACAGTTATAGGCACTAAGTGGGTCTACAGAAATAAAATGAACAAGGATGGAGTGATAGTTAGGAACAAAGCTAGGCTGGTAGAACAAGGGTATAAGCAAGAAGAAGGAATCGATTATGATGAGACCTTTGCCCATGTTGCTAGAATTGAAACCATAAGGCTGTTCTTAGCTTATGCAGCATATAAAGACTTCAAAGTCTATCAAATGGATGTGAAGAGTGCTTTCCTGAATGGAAAACTTCAGGAGTAAGTGTATGTGAAACAACCTCCTGGCTTTGTAAGTTCAAAGTTTCCACATCATGTCTATAAGTTGGACAAGGCTTTGTATGGTCTTAAACAAGCTCCAAGAGCTTGGTATGATACTCTGTCCACTTATCTACTATCAATGGACTTCATCAGAGGTAGTATAGATAAGACACTCTTTATTAGAAAGAGTAAAGGACAGGTGATTCTTGTACAAATCTATGTGGGTGACATTATCTTTGGTTCTACCAATGAATCTCTGTGTGAGTAGTTTTCCAAAATAATGTCACAAAAGTACAAGATGAGTATGATGGGTGAGATGACTTACTTCCTAGGTCTACAAATTCACAAAAGCCTGATGGAATATTCATCAATCAAAGCAAGTATGTTCTTGATTTGATAAAGAAATATGGTTTTGATTCAAGTTCAACCATGAAAACACCCATGTCACCTGCTGTCAAGCTGAGTAAAGACTCAGATGGTAAGTCTGTGTGTCAGTCTACCTATAGAGGTATGATAGGTTCATTGCTCTATTTGACAGCTAGTAGACCTGATATCATGTTTGTTACATGTGTTTATGCAAGATATCAGGCAGGTCCTAAAGAATCACATCTTTAACCTGTGAAAAGGATCTTTAGGTACCTTAAAGGTACACCAAATCTAGGTCTTTAGTATCCAAAGGACTCTGGGTTTGAGTTAGTTGGTTTTTATGATGTTGACTATGCTGGGTGCAAGTTAGATAGAAAATCAACAACTGGAGGATGTCAAATGCTTGGAGGGAAGTTAGTCAGCTGGACTAGTAAGAAACAGAACTCAGTGGCTACTTCAACTGCTGAAGCTGAGTATGTTGCAGCAGAAAGCTATTGTGCTCAAATCCTGTGGATGCAACATCAGCTTTAGGACTTTGGTATGAGTTTCAGGAAAACTCCTATCTTCTGTCATAACCAAAGTGCTATAGCCATCACTTACAATACAGTCTTCCACTCAAGAACCAAGCACATTGAAATTAGACATCACTTCATCAGCGACATCGTGGAAAAAGGTAAAATTGATATTAAATTTATTTCCATTGATGACCAATTAGCATATATTTTTACTAAACCCCTTGATGAAAAGAGGTTTATGTATCTGCTAAGTAACTTGGGTATGCTCAACCCCTAGCTAAGTGTCTAGAATCTGAGTTTTCAACTTGACAAAGACTAAGTGTCTTAAGCTGAGTGCACATTTTATAAATAAGTTTTCATAAACTGAATATCCTGTCAAGCTGAATAATGAGTTCACATGTTTGGTCGGTTCCAAACATACTTTACCTACTAAGTGTAGTTAAAATGTATGTTTGAGTAAGTCTCAAACCTAAATGACTAAGTGTCATTGAGTCTGAGCTATGTGCTTAACTCAAGCTGTGTGATTGGTTCGCACGTTTGGTGAGTTCCAAACCTCTTTTAACTACTCAGTGTGGTTAAGATATATAGTTTGAGTTAGTCTCAAACAAAATGACTAAGTGTCATTGAGCCTGAGCTGTGTGCTCTACTCAAGCTGAGTTTGATTCTCAAGCTGAGTGCTCAATTCAAGCTGAGTGCTTGACTTAGGCTGAGTGATTAGTTTACTCAGCTTGGTGTGTCCAATCTATGATTTAATTACTAAGTGTCATTACTTCATGTGTCAATGTGTATTTGAGTTAGTCTTAAACCTCATCGTATATCAATTGTGTATTGGTATAATTGAACAGTGTTTATAATATTATTATCAGTTGATTCTATTATTTTACACTTGTATCTATTGGAAGACGATGTGTTTCTAACCTCTAACTATTACATCAATCCATAATTTTTACGGTGTAACGGACAAAAAGGGGATTTCAACGGTAACTTTTCGCTCTCCTAAGAAAGGTATATATACAGATCATAACCGGTTTCAAGAAGTTTACGCTTACAAGTCCGACTTCTCATCTTCTCAAATACCTTTTGCAAACACCTCAATTGCTTAGTGCATTCGTCCGTTCAAAACCCTAAATTGCTAAGTGCATTTTCCCAGTGATCAAATGATTCGAGGTGTTCAGTTTAAGAACAATGAAGTGGCGTTGCTTAAAGTCAACAATCAACGGGCTTGTCTTGCCATTCCTCCAAGGAAACAAGGTAGAGGATATGAAGCATGGGTAGCTTACATCCGTAAATGCCCCCTGGCATTCGTCTTCTGTGGCGCACCCCTCCATATTGTTCCTCAACATCTACTTGAGTTCTGATACACATGTATGTAAGACCAGAACAGGGGAGAGATTACAGGGACTGTTCTTAATGGCAATAGAACAGTGGTCCTATTCGTACAGCGGCTAAGGGATGTTCTTCAACTCCCTCAGTCTGATGAGTTCGAGCCGGCTGTCACGAGGCAAGTGGCAAGGTTAGTCCTACCCAGAGTGGGTCACCCGCAGACAGAGAGTGTAATAAAAAAAGACCACCTTTCCAACCAGCTGGGGTTTTCTGGTGCCAACAGTGAATCATTCACTAGGTACCAACGTTGGAGGACTGGACCAAGTTAACGAGTTCGAGATGCAGCTGATGTACAACATGTAATTTGCGACAAACTTAGACTATGCACAGCTCATCTTCAACGAGCTCAGGGTCCAAGTGATGAAGACCACAAGGGATCTTCATGTACCTTTTATAAGGTACATGTCCTTGGCATTTGAAGCCGAGCTGGGGACAGCACTATATGAAGCTGATGAGGATGTGTTCCTATTTCCTACACTCACCTCCAAGATGTTCAACAATGACATCTTTCCAGAGCAAGAGGGTCTGAGTGCACCCATGCTCCTGATTGCTGAGGCAGCTTCATCAGAAAGTGTAGAAGAGGGATCCAATAATGGGGGAGCTTCCCAAGCTAATACAGAGGTTCAAGCTGAGTACTCTGCTCAGGCTGAACCAACAAATATTAAAGCTGCTTCTGGTAAGACCTCTCCACTTTCTCCTTCTTCTCATTTTTCTCGATCCACCTTTGGAGATAAGGTTGCGGTAAACCCAATCCAGTTTAACCCATCTCCTCCACCTTCATTCCATCAAAATTCTCACTCTGAAGCCACCCCTAGTATGCCCACTGCTGCTAGGGAGAATATCCAAACCTACACCAGGAAAACTGCCAAAGGTGATGCCACCTCTAAAGGCATCACTAGAGCTGAGATCACATTGATTCCTCCACCGGCAGTAGTTGAGGGGGAGACGCCTACTCTTAAGGTGTCAACCTCGAGGCTTATTACAACCCAACATCCTATACTGGGTGTGGTATCTACTCAGCCCACACTCTCCAGTGCCATGGGAGAGCATATTACTGTGCCTAAGCACACACACTTAGGTGACATTGAATATATGACCAATCCCCAGGATCAATCACCCCCCTCCAAACCAATCAGCCAACCACCAACCCATACACTTAACATTTCGAGCTCCATTACTTCTCTTCACTTCTCACACCCTATCGCACGACCTGTCAATGTTTCATCTTCAAACCAAGTTGATTCACAGGGTCCAGACTCTGGTGCAAATGAATTTGAAGGTAAATACCAACCTTTGGATGATGCACCCAAAGACTCTCCTCATACTGACACTGCCTCCTCAGACATCCAACAGTTGAAAGATTATGTTGCTGCTCAGTTTGGTTTCTTCCATCTCAAGCAGAAGAATCATAAACGCCAAATCTATTAGATGCTTGAGAAGCTGACAAAGGATGTTAAAGAGATTGTCTCTGTAGTTGCTGCACTCCAACAACAACGGACTTCGACCCCTATTAATGATGACAAAAAGGGGGAGAAGGTTCAAGCTGATACTGAAGCTGAGCTAGTTCGAGCTAAAGCTGAAGCTCTTCTAGTACTAGCTAACGGAGCAGAGAGGCAAGCTCAGACTGAGGGGGAGTTAGAAATAAACAAAGAGGAACCTGTAGCTAACAGACAAAAGGTAGTAGAATCTGAACCTGAAGCTGACAGTGTTTCTGAGACTGAACAGGAAACTGAAGAAGAAAAAGCCACTAAGCTCATGTTTGAAATGCTCGAGCAAGAGGAAGCCAATGAGTTAGGCATTTCACTTGAAGAGCTAAGGAAGAGAAAAGAAAAGGAGGCAAAGGACCAAGAAAAAGAAAAACAAAGAAAAGCTTTGGCTGAAGCTGAAGCTACATACACTGGTCCAAGACCTGATCCTATCCCATACACAGATGTAGAAATTCAAGAATGCTATTTCAGAAGGAGCTCCGGTAAAGTTATCAAAGGCATGACCTTGAGCAGAATTGATGGAGCCATCATCCTCAACTTTGAATTTAAAGATAAATCTACAATGGAGATGGACCTGAGATATGTTCACAGGATAGGCTACATAGAATGGTAAAGAATATTAATGATGCTCACGAAGTTCAAGAAAAGCCAAATCAAGCAAGAGATCATTACTGAAGTTTCTAAGCTTATTAACAGAGCTGAGGAATTGAGATATGTTCCAGTTCCTGGTCTGCAGTGGGAGAGCTTATTCGAGATACCTGAAGGTGTAGAGTTTAAAGAAACCCAAGGTATTGATACACCTGTTCAGGGATTCATGTTTAAGAATCAGGCAGGTAATCCTAGCTTTATCAAGCTGAGTGAGATATGTTATCTAAAAGCTAGGGATGGCATACATATAAGAAGCTACTGTGGTGATAGCTCAAATCATTTTGTAAAGTATAAGCTGAATAAGGTCATCAGAATGCAACAGAGAGAACTCAGAGGAGATGCAGAAGCTGAAAGCCTCCTAGAATAAATCAAAAGAGAAATCATTCTTTGGGAGGTTCTACATCCTGAGTTCAAAAGATAATTAGATTAGTTCTAATGTAAATATTAGATTAGTTCTAATATTTTTGTAAGCACTTAGTGTGCATGATCTAAGTGATCAATCATTTTGTATTATGATTAGTTCAATTAATACAAGTATAAAGTTTGATATGTTCAACTGTGTTATGATGTGTTCATAATTATTAGTCTGATAAGTTCAACTTAATGAATAAATGATTAGTTCTTATTCATTAATGTGTTTTGTTGGTGTGTTCAACTAAAAGTTGGTTTGTTCCACTTATAATTGATAAGTTCAATTAAAATTGATATGTTCAAATTAATATTTGATTAGTTCAAATATAAAATCTTAATAAGTTTGAGATTTAAAACATAATTCTGTTAAACAAACTTAAGAACTGTTTGATGGTTTTGTCATCATCAAATAGGGGGAGTTTGTTGGGAAGATGATCTCATTAGTTTAGATTTGATGAGACAAAGTTAAGTTTGTAAGATGTGTTCTACATACAACTTAAACGGAATTATGAAGCTTAGTCAGACTGAACACTTATAGTGATTCAGACTGAGTATAAGCAGAATATAAGCTGAGCATATATTCGATCAGCTTAGACTATATCTTAGTAAGATTATCAATATGTTTGATAAGCTGTGTGCGTAAACTAAGATATATATATATATATATATATATATATATATATATATATATATATATATATATATTGAGTTTCAGCATCATGAGTTTCAAGCTTAGCGACTCAGCGTGAAGACTGAGTCAGCTCAATAGAGTTACTAAATATGTTTTAGTTAATTCTTTAGACTTCTAAGGATGAGTTAATAATTATACATGTTAGTGCATGTTTGAATTCGAGTTTGTTCTCAAAGAACTCAGCTTGATGAGTTTCAAGCTGAGTAACTCAGCCTGACTAAAGAAGTCAGTTTAAAAGAATTTAAATATGTTTAAAATTTTGTTCTAACTCTCTATATCTATGGGAAGGATAAGAAGACTTTAGAATCAAGATTGAAGATTGAAGACTCAAGATAAGAAGATTCAAGATTCAAGAGTCCGAGTTATCCGATAGTTATTTAGCAAATTAGGAGTAGTCCAGTTTGTTAGGAACCGTAACAACAGGATTATAAATACTTATCTCCTGATAAGTTTAGAGGTACGACTATGACTTAAAAACGATTACAACTAAGTGTTGCAGAGCCAAAACCTTACCTCACCGTATGTGTTACGATTATTGAATCACTGTTTGTCAGTTCAACGTGATCAAGATATTCACAAATTGCCAAGCTATTCGTGTGTTCGAATAATCACATTAGTTGTGATATTGGTAAGTTATCAATGTGTGTAAATCCTGTTTAGAGAGTCGTCAGTATCTATAATCATAAGTTGATTATATATAGCTAAGTTTGAAAGATTGAGAGATTTATATTAGGTGTTTACATATCAAGATTTGCTTACTTGATAGTTATTGTAATCGTCTTCTTATTCAAAGCATTGTAATCATCTTCTTAATGAAAGCATTCGATTGATTGTGGTTTGATTTACTTTGTGTAACACATTTATTTGATTTGTTAAATTTCCGCAGAAAGTGTATTCAACCCCCCTTCTACACACCTGTTGCTTGTTATTATTCTCACCAAGGGACCAACAGTGCTAAGTACTTTTGCAAAGAAAGATCTAAGGCATAATAGAACAACACATGTTCTGCCTTTAACTTAAGAACATATTACATTGAAAAACTATTAACTGAGATACTGTGTAAGGACTCAGCTAACTGATACTGAACTGCAAACATAATTTTGCTCAGCTAAGGATAAATGTGAAAGACTCAGATACTCAGATTTGCTTAGCTGATCATATTGCTCAACTAACAATACAAATCAGAGTATATCTAATAAACTGATCAATCTAGACAGTCAGCTGATCCCAAGGGCACATCTAATCATTTGAGTGTGATCAGCTTACTTAAGAAAAGATTGGATAAGCAGTGGATACCTTATCTGACAGATGGGAGGCATCAGTTGATCAATGTGATCGTATCCGCCGATCCGTGACTGCTCAGCTGATCTTGAAGAGACTCTCAGCTGATGGGTTTGGACCATCAGCTGATGCTTTGTAGCTGCTCAGCTGATGCTTCTTGACTTATCTTTTCTTCTTAGCTGATCTTCCTGAACTTGGTCCTTTAGCTGATACGTAGTGTTCAGCTGACACGTTTGTTCTTCAGCTGACATTTCTTACATGCAAATTTCTTTAAGTCTATCAAGAAAAAAACAACACATGTTTTTCATTGATCCAATTAAAAACGGAATATGTGGTTTTGTTAGAATCAAATCATATTTTAAATAATAGACATGTTTGATTCAAGTTTGATATTACTATCTCCCCAACATATATAAATAAACTTTAAGCCTTAAGGAATCATAACATAAGAATAATTGCACAAAAAAAAACCCTAGCCTCCTTCCTCCCTTGCCCTGCGTCGACTTCGATGATACCCTAAAGAGGGTTTCGGTTTGCGTCGAACACACACACACACTCTCGGTCTTGCGTGATCATATAAGGTGAAATCCTGTGGCGGTCTAGCAACTTGTTCGTGGTAAGATCACTGGAGGGGGTTTTGAATTTTATTTTGCTGCGTATAATCATTATCTGTTTTCATGCCTTACAAAACCCTTTAGTGGTATCAGAGCCACTTCTAACCTCGTAGGGAACTAGTTAGGTTTCTTTTTATTCTGAAAAAAAAGGGTTTGATTTTGTTAGAATATGCCCACTTATGCGTGTACACCATTTGTATCACTACCGATGATGTATGGGCCTATTGGGTCATACACCGGGGTCAAATCTGATAGCAACTTAAGTAAAGGGATCAAAAATGACATAAGAGAAAAGTTGACTTCGCAGGCTAGGTTAGCGCCGCTAACCATAAGGTGTTAGCGCCGCTAACACTTATGGGTTAGAGCCGCTAGAGCTGCATGGGCTTTATGTCAAGTAATATGAAAAACTGCGTTAGCGCCGCTAACCATTATAAGTTAGCGCCGCTAGGTTTGGTTAGCGCCGCTAAGTCCAAACGGCACCTTTTTGTCAAATCACCTCATACGTTAGCCAATGCGTGTGGGTTGTGTGGATATCGATCTTGGCCTGCTAGGGAAGGCTAAGTGGCATCTAGAGCTTTATAAAAGATGTCCTTATTCCTCTTCTTAGCTCTCTTGGCAAGATATTCATACACACTCTTTGGCTTATTCTCTCAAGTGCTTCAAAAGACTTGGAGAGGTCTAGAGAGTTTTGGTTCCAGAAAACTTAATCCCATCTCGTGAGTTGCTGTTCTCCAAACCGGTTTTCAAGCAAGAAGAACATGTAGGAGCTTGCTAGCTCAAGGGATTTGACATGTTGCCGGGGTATCATCCTCTAGTTGATTCGTTCAAGCTAAGGAGAAGCAAATCCATCCACTACACCAACTTTTCTGGAGCTAAGGAGCTGGTATAATCTCCTTTACTTTCTGTCTTTGTTGCATATCTTTTCATAGAGATTGATCCATGTTTGGGGTTTTACGGTTTTATGCTTTATATGCTTGTACCATGGGCTTTTTGTGTTGTACATTGCTTCCGTTGCGTGCCCAAGAAATCCCAACAGTGGTATCAGAGCCACCTCTATGATAGTTATGCACATGGTGGCTTTGAAAACCCGAAATCAAAATTGTTTGTTTTCTGTCGAACTGAGTTAGCGGCGCTAAATATTTTAGTTAGCGGCGCTAGCTTCGCTGAAACTGTTTTGGTTCTTGTTTAAAAACAGATTTTGGTCTCGGGTTTTGGCCTTGTTTTTTAGCTTCTGGAAAATTTTTATCTTGTTATTATGATGTTTAAATTCCACTAGCATATATATATGTTTAGTTGTATGTGTATATAAGTTGGTAACCTTGCCTAGACCATTTGGTTGTTTTGTGTGTTTGGATGCATAATTGGTTGTATTATTATTCTTATGATAAATTTGTAATAATAATGTGGCTTGCATGCCATTTCATTCATCCATGTAATTGTAATAGATAAATAGGTATTTTATGGCTTGTATGCCATTTTATTCTATTGTATGTATCTTTGTGGATGATGAACACACAAGATGGGTCAAAGGAGATGGAGTTTGGAGCCCATGAAGCCGATGAAGTCCAATGGAGATGGCGGGATTAGTAGGAGCTCGCATCGAAGATTTTGTCCCTAGAATTGACCAAGTTCTTCCCGTTCGGCTCACGGGAAGAACGAATAGGTTTTTATGGCAAGGGTTACCAATTATAGTATTTTATGCGTGTGATGTGATTTTGTATGCATGGATTGTGTAGGATTCGCATGCTAGATAATTTTTCGAAAAATTAACAAAATTACAAGAGATTTGATAAAAATGGTTTACAACTCTCTCGCGCGCTCACATATAAGCTTAACCCACCTAGTGAAAATAGTTTTATCATGTGATCCGTGGTAACCCCGTCACATGGTGGGATGAAATACGGTTCTTAGCCTTGTTAAAGTTAATTCTTTATGGGTAAATTAATTTAACAAGATAATACATATTCAACAAACTAACTTAAGTCTACTTTGCAATTTTAGATGGCATCAACAAGCGCAAACACCACCACCACCAACGTTTCTCTACGAGTTTTCCTTGAGAAGGAGAAACTCGATGGGAGCAACTTCATGGATTGGTTTAGGCAGCTTAAGCTTGTCCTACGCTATGAAGGGAAGATGCACACCATAGAGGAACCCTTACCCGAGGCACCTCCAAGCGGTGCAACGAGGGCAATCCGTGAGGCGTACGAGAAACGCCTCAAGGAGACTGAGGAGATTACATGCCTCATGTTAAGCACCATGAGTACCGATTTGCAAAAGCAAATGGACCACTTGGGTGCTTACGACTTGATCGAGCAGCTGAAGGACATGTTCCAACAGCAAGCGAGGCAAGAGAGGTATGAATGCTTCAAGTCCGCTCTCGCTTGCAAGCTTCAAGATGGAGGGAACGTGAGTGCTCATGTTTTGCGTATGAAAGCAAACATTGACCAAGAGCAAACCATCGGGAGGGAGATGGCGGTCGACTTGATCCTCCAATCCCTGCCCAGTGCATATGATCAATTCACTATGAGTTATCATATGCATAGCATGGATAAATCCTTGATGGAGCTACATGGTATGCTCAAGACTGCCGAAGCGAGCATGACCAAGAGCAAACCATCCTCCTCCTCCACTCCCGTTCTAGCCATTCGAGAAGGCCGCATTACCAAAAAGAAGGCCGCCCCTTCCAAGAATAGGAATGGTAAGGGAAAGGTTGGCGCAGCAAAGTCTGCCCCGGCCTCCGAGGGTAAGGGTAAAGGGAAGATTCCCCAAGCCAAGACTCCGGAGGATGCGGAGTGCTTCTTTTGTGGGGGCAAGGGCCACTACGGCCGAAGCTTCCCTAAGTACTCGGAGGGACTCAATATGCTCAAGGCGATGAGCATATCGGGCCCGGAAGCTTCAGGTACGTTCATGATAGAACTCCATAATAGTTCTACTTCTAAAGGTTGGGTCTTGGATACCGGCTGTGGCACTCACATATGTAATATGGTGCAGGTGCTAAAGGCAAGTAGGGACTTGGAGCGGGGAGAGCTGGATCTTGTGATGGGAAATTCAGAGATTGTCCCAGTGGAAGCTAAAGGAGAAGTAGAGCTTTTGTTCAAGACCGGCTACTCTATTTTATTAAAAAATGTATGTTATTCGCCCCATGTGGCAAGAAACATTATTTATTTTCATGCCTTGTATGACGATGGTTACGACTTTCATTTTGATAATGGTTCTATTATATGCTTTAAAGATAATCTTTTTTATTTTAAGACTTTACCATGTCATGGCATTTATGAGGCAAGTGCATATGTTAATTCAACAAAATCTATCATGAACATTGATTCTAGTTCCAAAGATGGTTTGGATAAGTATTCCTTGTGGCATGGTCGTCTTGGCCACATAAACAAGACCCGCATCACCAAGCTTCAAGCGGATGGAATCTTGGAATCATTTGACCAAGGGTCGAATGATGTATGTGATTCTTGTTTATTAGGCAAGATGACAAAGGCACCCTTCACGGGGACAAGTGAGAGGGGTAAAGACCTCTTGGACATCATCCATACGGATGTATGTGGGCCTTTCAAACATGTTACAAGGAATAACTCGAGATACTTCGTAACCTTTATAGATGATTATAGTAGGTATGGATATGTCTATCTTGTTAAGCACAAGAATGAAACCTTTGAGGTGTTCAAGACATTCCAAAACGAAGTTGAGAATCAATTGGGCAAAACAATAAAGATACTCCGGTCTGATAGAGGTGGAGAGTATCTAAGTACCGAGTTTATCGATCATCTAAAGAATTGTGGAATCATTTCGCAATTAACACCTCCAAGGACTCTACAATTAAATGGGGTCGCTGAGAGGAGGAACCGGACTTTACTAGATATGGTAAGGTACATGATGAGTCGAACGGAGGTACATATTAGTTTCTGGGGATATGCCCTAGAGACGGCGGTAAGGATCCTTAACCTTGCACCAACCAAGAAAGTATCGAAAACACCTTATGAAATGTGGCATAAGAAGAAGCCGACACTTTCATACCTAAGAGTTTGGGGTTGTCAAGCCTACGTAAGACGTGAGACTGAGGACAAACTCGAACCTCGATCGGAAAGGTGTTACTTTATCGGATATCCTCCTGCCGGTGTTGGATATATATTTTATAAACCTTCTGAGAACAAAGTTTTTGTTGCTCGAAGGGCATTTTTCTTAGAAAGAGAATTTCTATCCAAACAAAGAGGCAACAAGTAAATTGAACTTAAGGAAGTTCAAGGATCAACCGATAAAGAACTTGAGGTTGGCAGTAGCACTCAACCTAGGACGGTTGAAACTGAGCAAGAGAATGCTGCAGTACCTGACACTAATTCATTGCTTACACTTAGGCGTTCCAGTAGAACTCATTTTGAGCCAGAGAGATATGGATTCTACATATCTAAGGGCAGCGAGTTAGTAGTGGACTCTGATGAGCCCACTAAATACAAGGAAGCTATGGCGGGCCCTGAGTCTGCACATTGGAAGGAAGCAATGGAAAGTGAGATGCAATCCATGTCGGATAATTAGGTTTGCGAACTGGTTGATCCTACGCCTGGGGTTAGACCCGTAGGGTGTAAATGGGTCTTCAAGAGGAAGACCGGCATGGATGGAACCTTGGATACTTTCAAAGCCCGACTGGTGGCAAAGGGTTTCACTCAAACACCTAGTGTTGATTATGATGAAACCTTTTCCCCAGTGGCTATGTTGAAATCAATCCGAATACTCCTGGCCATTGTTGGATTTTATGATTATGAAATATGGCAAATGGACGTTAAAACCGCCTTCCTTAACGGGAAGCTTTCCGAAGAGTATATGACACAACCTGATGGTTTTGAACATCCAGAGTATCCGAACAAGGTTTGTAAGCTTAAAAAGTCCATTTATGGACTTAAGCAAGCATCTCGCAGTTGGAATCTATGCTTTGATGAGAAAATCAAGGAATTTGGATTTTCGAAAAGCAAAGATGAACCATGTGTATATGTCAGGGCTAGTGGGAGCACTATTGTCTTCTTAGTCCTATATGTGGATGACATATTGCTCATTGGAAACCATATTCCGAGCCTTAAGAGTGTAAAAGCTTGGCTAGGGAATTGTTTCTCAATGAAGGACTTAGGGGATGCGAGCTACATTCTGGGAATTAAGATCTATAGAGATAGATCTAGAAAGCTGCTCGGGCTTTCTCAAAGTGCATACATAGATAAGGTCGTGAGACGCTTTAAAATGGAGGAATCCAAGAAAGGAAACCTTCCTATGGCACAAGGCTTGATGTTGAGCAAGACTCAATGTCCTACCTCCCATGAGGAGATAGAAGTAATGAAGTGAGTACCATATGCTTCGGCTGTGGGATCGATCATGTACGCCATGTTATGCACTCGTCCTGATGTGTCATGTGCTTTGAGCATGACTAGTAGATATCAGGAAAATCCTGGAGAGCCTCATTGGAAAGCTGTAAAGAATATTCTTAAGTACCTTAGGCGTACAAAAGAAATGTTCTTAGTATATGGTGGGGAAGAAGAGCTGAGAGTAAAGGGTTACTCGGACGCTAGCTTCCAAACAGATAGGGATGACTGTCGATCTCAATCGGGGTTTGTATATCTATTACATGGTGGTGCTGTCAGCTGGAGGAGCTCGAAGCAAGACACGGTGGCTGACTCGACTACCGAGTCAGAGTACATTGCGGTAAGTGAACCAGCAAAGGAATCCGTGTGGATGAAAAAATTCATCCAAGATCTACAAGTGGTTCCAAGCATCACTGACCCTATTGAGATATTTTGTGACAATGAGGGTGCAGTGGCTTTGGCGAAAGAACCGAGAGCTCACAAAAGAACGAGACACATATTGCGCAAATACCACTTTATACGAGAAGTAGTTGAAAGTGGTGAAATCATCATAAGCAGGGTAGCATCGGATGGAAACCTTGCGGATCCATTCACGAAGCCGTTATCGCAGGCAGCTCATGATTCTCACACTAGTTCTATAGGTGTAAGATTTGCCAGCGATTTGGCTTGAGTTATATATTTAGTTTGTTTGATATGTAACTTTATATTTTGGAACGATTAAGACAGTATTGTAACTTATGCTTGTTTTGATATGTAATGGAGATTATATATGCGTGCGATACGGTTACACTCATAAGACTCTACTGTGTTCCATCTTAGCATGTTTAATCACTTCCGGAAATATTTTATATTTCAAACTTTCCACGGTCAGTCAATCTTGAGGAAGGAAGATTGAATTAAGACCGAGATAAGCATGTGACCTTGAATTCAATTTGGTCGAATTAAGGAGCAATGCCTATTTGTACTTGAAAAGAGTTTCAAGTAACTGGAAGACCCACACCCAAGTATACTCCATGAATTATAGTCACGAGTAACTTGGGATGATAATATCTTACGTCCTTAGACCTAAGATGTATGAACCGCTATATCATACTTCTATCTTACTTTAGCCATTTTCAAAAGCAGTTCGTAACTGGCTGTGATAAAGGAAATGGCTAGATAAGTTAAGGTGTATGGTTTAGGGTTATACAGTCAAAAAGGGATTTGTTCCTCTGATATGAGAGATATCACTGGGCCCCTCGATGATTGGGAGCTGACACCAAAAATTTTGCATGGCCATGCGCAAGGAATATTGATTTAGAATCAGATATGTCCTTAACTTTTGGTCACCACCAATCAAGATCGAGAAACACAATCGTGAACGATCTGGAGATTGACACTCAATCCATGTCTCGTGTTCACATTGATATCGTTAACAAAAGGATGTTTAAGATCACTTATCTATAGGACCTTTCTTTGTGAACAGGTTTCATTTTGATAACGAAACCCATACAGACTTGGGGGTAATGATGTTTTTGCTAGAGACCGCTCATTGTCTGTTATTTGTTAGAAATGGTGCATCATGTGCAAGTGGGAGTTTGTTAGAATATGCCCACTGATGCGTGTACACCATTTGAATCACTACGGATGATGTATGGGCCTATTGGGTCATACACCGGGGTCAAATCTGACAGCAACTTAAGTAAAGGGATCAAAAATGACATAGGAGAAAAGTTGACTTCGCAGGCTAGGTTAGCGCCACTAAGCTTAAGGTGTTTGCGCCGCTAACACTTATGGGTTAGAGCCGCTAGAGCTGCATGGGCTTTATGTCAAGTCATCTGACAAGCCGCGTTAGCGCTGCTAACCATTATAAGTTAGCGCCGCTAAGTTTGGTTAGCGCCGCTAAGTCCAAACGGCACCTTTTTGTCAAATCACCTCATATGTTAGCCAATGCGTGTGGGTTGTGTGGATATCGATCTTGGCCGGCTAGGGAAGGCTAAGTAGCATCTAGAGCTTTATAAAAGAGGTCCTTATTCCTCTTCTTAGCTCTCTTGGCAAGATATTCATACACACTCTTTGGCTTATTCTCTCAAGTGCTTCAAAAGACTTGGAGAGGTCTAGAGAGTTTTGGTTCCAGAAAACTTAATCCCATCTCGTGAGTTGCTGTTCTCCAAACCGGTTTTCAAGCAAGAAGAACCTGTAGGAGCTTGCGAGCTTAAGGGATTTGACGTGTTTCCGGGGTATCATCCTCTAGTTGATTCGTTCAAGCTAAGGAGAAGCAAATCCATCCACTACACCAACTTTTCTGGAGCTAAGGAGCTCGTATAATCTCATTTACTTTCTGTCTTTGTTGCATATCTTTTCATAGAGATTGATCCATGTTTCGGGTTTTACGGTTTTATGCTTTATATGCTTGTACCATGGGCTTTTTGTGTTGTACATTGCTTCCGTTGCGTGCCCAAGAAATCCCAACAGATTTATCAAGAAAAAGGCTTCTTGATTATCCAGGATAATAAAAATCAAGTTTTGATTTTTATTGGATAATTAATTGCTTTTGATAAAAGGATTATTAGATTTAATAGTTTAATTAAATCTGTCTTTTTTTATTATTGTTGTTATTATTGTTGTTATTTGCGCAGCGGACGGTGGTGTGGTGCGGCTTCGGCCCAGGAACCACGGCCCAAAACCGGCCCGGCTACGGTTTCAGGTCCGGCTGCGGTTTGAGGTCGTTTAGGGACTGGAGCAAAAGTTCAAGTACAGTGAATAAGTATGTCGTATCTTGCTGATGAAGGAAATTCTTTCAGTGAGGATGAAAGAAAACCAACCGATTAGCGATCATCTCATTAACATGAGAAGGCTCTTGGATTGCTATGAAAGCTTTGGGTCAAAATCAAGACCACATGTGCTAGTGATGCTTTTGTTTGGTTCCTTATCGGACTATTACCAGAGAAGGGTAATGTACGTCCTCGATGATTTTGAGATGACCGTCACGGACCTGCACGAGATCCTTATGTGCATTAGCGATGAGTTGAATACAAAGCAACTAGAGTCAACAGTTGTAGACCCTATGCAGAAAGATGACTGGTTAGAAGAGCTTGGAGAGATTTGTTGCCCAAACTGTGGCAGCAAGGATTCATGCGTGCATTCACTCGACATAGATCAGATGGACATTGGTTTGCCCAATGACTCGGGTATCTTTATGATAGATTGTCTTATTACTTCTTATGAATCATGGGTATTGGATACCGGATGTGGTCATCACATATGCAATCATTTGCAGGGATTCAAGAGAAGTAGGAAGCTAAGACAAGGAGATATGGACATGCGGGTAGGCGAAGGCTCCATGGTTGGTGCTGAAGCTGTAGGAACGGTATTGTCTTAGTTTGCCTTCGGGCATGGTCTTAGAACTAGAACTTTGTTATTATGTTCCTAGACTTATCAAAAATGTTATCTCGTTTGATTTGCTTATAGACTGTGGTTTTAACTATATTATGAATAGTAAAGTGATATCTTCTTTTAAAAATGATGTTTTCTATTTTAAAGTTATTCTGCAAATTGGTCTATACACGCTAAATCTAGATAACGATGGTAAATACATATATCATATAAGTAAAAGATCCAAGAGTAACTTGAATCAGACTTACCTCTGGTATCGTCGTTGAGGACATATAAACGAGAAACGCATAGAGAAGCTCCGACACGACGGAATTCTAGAACCATTTGATTTAGAGTCATATGATATTTGTGAATCTTGTTTGTCTAGTAAAATGACAAAGCAACCTTTTAACAGTAAGAATGAAAGGGCAAGTGAGTTACTAGGGTTTATACACACATATGTGTGTGGACCCTTTACTCCAGAGGCTAGAGGAGGATACCGGTACTTCATAACCTTTACTGACGACTTCAGTAGGTTCGGTTATGTCTACCTTATGAGACTTAAATCTGAAAGTTTTGACAAGTTCAGACAGTTTCAGAATGAAGTACAAAATCAGTTGGACAAGAAGATAAAGCTGCTTCGGTCCGACCGAGGTGGTGAATAACTAAGTCAGGAATTCGACGATCATTTGAAGGAATGTGGGATTGTTTCACAACTCACACCTCCGTATACACCACAGATGAATGATGTATCAGAGAGGAGGAATCATACACTGCTTGACATGGTACGATCAATGATGAGTCGAAGTTCATTACCATTGTCATTTTGGGGGCACGTGCTCGAGACAGTGGCGTTCATGCTGAACCGAGTTCCAACGAAATTGGTGGAAAAGACACCGTTCGAGATATGGACGGGGAAAAAGCCCAAAATGTCTTTTCTCAAGGTTTGGGGATGTGAGGTGTATGTTAAGCGAACATTCACGGATAAAATCAATCCCAAATCAGATAAGTGTATATTTGTGGGTTATCCCAAGCAAAACCATGGGATACTATTTCTATAACCCAGATGAGAACAAAGTTTGTGTTGCTCGCAAGGGGGTGTTCTTGGAAGAGAAGTTTCTAAACTCAAAGATTCCAAGAAAAGAAATAGAACTTCAAGAAATTGAAGAGGAAGAGATAACACCACCACCTATAATCGAACCCGTAATTCAACAAAGAATTGTTGAATCTCAACCCAAGTCTGTGGTTGAGGAAGAAGTGCAAACACAAGACCTTCGCAGATCTAGTAGGCCTCGTCATGAGCCAGATAGGTATCTCGGATTCCTAGTTGCTCAAGACGAAGGGGATCTTTCAGAACCCACCACCTACCAAGGTGCTGTTTCAGGTTTAGAATCTGAAAAATGGCTAGAAGCCATGAAGGCATAGATGCAATCCATGTATGACAACCAAGTTTGGAAGTTAGTGGATTTGCCTCAACACAACAAAGCTATTGGGTGCAAATGGGTCTTCAAGAAAAAGACTAACATGGATGGAAAGTGCATACTTTTAAAGCTAGGCTAGTGGCAAAAGGTTTCACGCAAACTCATGGTGTTGACTATGATGAAACGTTTTCCCTGGTAGCGATGCTTATGACTATTAGAATTGTTATGGCGATATCAACATATTTTGATTATGAGATATGGCAGATGGATGTCAAAACCGTCTTTCTTAACGGGAAGTTGACAGAGGACGTATATATGATACAACCGGATGGTTTTGCGGATCCAAAGAATCCTAAGCAAGCTGCTAAAATCCATTTATGGGTTGAAGCAGGCATCTAGGAGCTGGAACTTACACTTTGATGACCGCATCAAAGAGTTTCGTTTTACCAAAAGTGAGTTCGAGTCATGTGTTTACACTAAATTCAGTGGGAGCGCGATAACCTTCCTAGTCTTGTATGTAGATGACATACTGTTAATAGGAAACAATATACCAGTTTTACAAGAAGTAAAATCCTGGTTAGGTAAATGTTTCCAGATGAAAGACTTGGGAGAAGCTGCTTAAATACTTGATATTAAGATCAATAGGAATAGATCTAAGCGGCTTATCGGACTTAGTCAAAGTACATATATTGAGAAAGTCGTGAAAAGATTCAAGATGGATGAATCCAAGAAAGGATTTATTCCAATGCAATCTGGCATGATTTTAAGCAAGGCTCAGTGTTCTGTATCTAGTCAAGATCAGAACAAGATGAAGTTGATTCCATATGCCTCGGCAATTGGATCAATTATGTATGCCATGCTATGTACTAGGCCGGATGTTGCCTATTCCATAAGTGTCACGAGTAGATACCCGCAAAATCCGGGTGAAGCTCATTGGGTAGCTGTCAAGAACATTCGCAAGTACCTGAGAAGGACAAAAGACATGTTCCTAGTTTATGGAGGTTCGATGGACGAGCTTAGGGTAACTGGTGACACTGATGCTAGTTTCCAAACAGACAGAGACGACTTTAGGTCGCAGTCAGGATTTGTCTTTACCTTAAACGGAGGAGCTATATCTTGGAAAAGTCACAAGGAAGATACAATAGCAGATTCGACTACAGAGGCGGAGTATATTGCAGCTAGTGATGCGGCAAAGGAAGCTGTCTGGCTGAGGAATTTTATCTCGAACCTTAGAGTTGTTGCCAGTATCTCTAGGCCGATTGATATATTATGTGATAACTCAGGGGCTGTGGCGCAAGCTACAGAGCCAAGAGATCATTAGCGGACTAGGCATGTACTAAAAAAATATCACCTAATCCGAGAGATCATTGGAAGAGGAGATATTAGACTGCAAAAGATACCGACGGACGACAATGTTGCTGACCCGTTGATGAAGCCGTTAGCTAGAGCTAAGCATGAGAGACATGCGGATTCTATAGGGATGAAGTATCTAGAATATAGCAGCTAGTTCAAGTTTTAGATTATTACTATAGATGTAACTTGAAACTCTTATATTATGTATTTACATTTCATGGGATTGAAATAGGAGGTATTTACATAATTGTTTCTCGTTGTCTATTATTAGCATGTTTTAACCTATCCATGATGAATTCAAGTTATGAATTCTCTAAATGCCCGTAGCTACTTAATGTAGTGGGAGCTACATTAGGGAGATAACTCTATTATGAATATTTGATGATTTATTCGGGGTTGAATAAAAGCACAAGGTTGTGACCAAATATTCGTAGATATTTATCAGGAGGGATAAATATTGGGAGTGATCCACATCGAGTTTACTTCATGGAGCACCATCATAAGTAAACTTGATAGGTTATCCTTAGACCTGAGATATTTGGTTTGGGGCACAGTAACCACTGTACTTTAGCGCGTTCTAACATCACGCCGTAACAGGGTGATTATAATGGGCATGTCTAGGTGCAGCGGAAGTTGTGTACTCAAATTGCAAATAGTCAAGATGGGATTTGCACCTCCTTTTTAGGAGAGATATTTCTGGGCCCCTCGACGATTGAGACTACTGAAAATGCGTGGCCGCGCTCGGTTAGAATGATAGGTTTCATTCGGTAAACCATAACTGCAGATTGTCGAGATCAGAATCGAGAAAATCTGACTATTTAGAATAAGATCCCTGCTCCATGTCTAATACTCACATTACGGAATATCGCGATGCAAAAGGAAAAGCCTAGATAATCCAAGGGGTGGATTATATCTCTAGATGTAAGAGATCTTATAGCCTGGTTAACCTAAGTGCCTGGCTAGGGACCTCCTTAGGCCAACGGTGTACAAGGAGTGTTACTTATCTTGCACAAGTGGGAGTCTGTTAGATTATGTGCAGAGATAGATAACACGTGTCATCGTGTCCAATGCTATGAGACACTAAAGGATCACACTGCTACACACCCGTTTAGAACCTTTTGGATTTTACCAAGTTATATGTGTGTGGAATAATTAATTAGTTAATTAATTATTAAGAAGGAAAATAATAATAGTTATTATTATTTTAAAAAGGATGAATTAATATTTAGTTTAAATATTAATTGGACCAATTAATTAATAGTTATTAATTAATTAGAAAGGTCAGATGGTATTTTCTGTAATTAAGTAATAGTTTAATTAAAGCTGGGCTTTAATTAAACGGGCTTGGGCTTTAATAAGATTTATTATATAAATAACCTTTAAGCCTTAAGGAATCATAACATAAGAATGAAGGGTTTTGTGGGGTATAAAAACATATCAAAAACATGCACAGCGGAATAAAACCCCCTCCAGTGATCTCATGTAACTCGTACAGAAACTTAGAAGAAGAAGAGGATTAAAAGGTTATCCCTTGATGAAAACCACAACTTTTCTTTTAAACCTCTAGACAGCTGCAGGTTATCCACCGCTGCTGCACCACCTTGAACTGGCTGCTAGACCGACTAAGGATTAAACCTCGGATCAAAACCGTGACCCATGCGTATGTGTGTTGCGTTGCGTCGCCGCCGATCACCGCCGCCGGTGGCTCGGTTTTTCTTTTGCGCCGCCGAGAAGAGAAGAGAGAGAGAGAGAGAGAGAGCTTCTTTTAGGGTTATCTCTTTTTCTTGTGTAATTAACTTGTGATTAGATTAAAGCCAAATAAGGTTTATATATAATAAACCCTTATTAGGCCCAAAGCCCGTTTAATTAAAGCACAACTTTAATTAAACTATTAATCAATTACAGAAAAACCCCTCGACCTTTCTAATTAATTAATAACTATTATGTAATTGGTCCCGTTAATATTTAAACTAAATATTAACTTCTCCTCTTTAAATAATAAATAACTATTATTATTTTTTTCTTTCTCAATAATTAATTAAACTATTAATTATTGTGATACACAAACAGGTAAAATCCAAAAGGTTCTAATTGGGTGTGTAGCATTGTGATCCTTTAGTGTCACATAGTATTGGACACGATGATACATGTTATCTATCTCTGCACATAATCTAACAGACTCCCACTTGTGCAAGATAAGTAACACTCTTTGTAGATCGTTGGCCTAAGGAGGTCCCTAGCCAGACGCTTAGGTTAACCAGACTATGAGATCTCTTACATCTAGAGACATAATCCACGTCTTGGAGTATCTAGGCTTTTCCTTTTGCGTCGCGTTATTCCGTAATGTGAGTATTTGACATGGAGCAAGGATCTTATTAAATACTCAGATTTTCTCGACTATGATTTCGACACTCTGCAGTTACGGTTTGCCGAATGAAAAACTATCATTCTAACCAAGCGTGGCCACGCATTTTCAGTAGTCTTAATCGTCGAGGAGCTCAGAAAATATCTCTCCTAAAAAGGATGTGCAAATTCCATCTTGACTATTTGCAATTTGAGCACATGGCTTCCGCTGCACCTAGACATGCCCCTTATAATCACCCTGTTACGGCGTGACGTTAGAACACGCTAAAGTACAGAAGTTACCATGCCCCAAACCAAATATCTCGGGTCTAAGGACAGCCTATCAAGTTTACTTATGTTAACACTCCATGAAGTAAACTCGATGCGGATCACCCCAATATCTATCCCCTGATAAATATCTATGAATATTTGGTCACATCCTTGTGTTGTTATTCATACTCGAATAAATCGTCAAATATCCATAATAGCGTTACCTCCCAAATGTAGCTCCCACTGCATTAAGTAGCTACGGGCATTTAGACAATTCATCACTTGACTTGTCATGGATAGGTTAAGCATGCTAAAAATAGACAACTAGAAACAATTATGTATAACCCTCCTATTTCAATCCCATGAAATGTAATAATAAAAAAGTTCTAAGTTACATCTATAGTAGTAATCAAAAACACGAACTAGCTTCTATGTTCTAAGTACTGCATTCCTATAGAACTCGCATGCCTCTAATGCTTAGCCCTAGCTAGCGGCTTCGTCAACGGGTCAGCAACGTTGTCGTCCGTCGGTATCTTTTACAATCTAATATCATATCTTCCAATGATCTCTCGGATGAGGTGATATTTCCTGAGTACGTGCCTAGTCCGTTGATGATCTCTAGGCTCTTTAGCTTGGGCCACAACCCCTGAGTTGCCACAGAATATATCGATCGGTCTAGAGATACTGGCAACAACTCTAAGATCCGAGATAAAATTCTTCAGCCAGACAGCTTCCTTTGCCGCAATATACTCTGCCTCTGTAGTAGAATCTGCTATTGTACCTTGCTTCTGACTCTTCCAAGATATGGCTCCTCCGTTTAGGTTAAAGACAAATCCTGACTGCAACCTGAAGTCATCTCTGTCGGTCTGGAAACTAGCATCAGTGTAACCAGTTACACTGAGCTCATCCATCGAACCTCCATAAACTAGGAATATGTCTTTCGTCCTTCTCAGATACTTGAGAATATTCTTGACGGCCACCCAATGAGCTTAACCAGGATTTTGCTGATATCTACTCGTGACACTGATAGAATAGGCAACATCGGGTCTAGTACACAGCATGGCATACATGATTGAACCAACTTCCGAGGCATATGGTATCAATTTCATCTTGTCCTGATCTTGACTAGACACAAGACACTGAGCCTTGCTCAAAATCGCGCTAGATTGCATAGGAATAAACCCTTTCTTGGATTCATCCATTTTGAATCTTTTCACGACTTTGTCAATATATGTACTTTGACTAAGTCCGATAAGCCGCTTAGATCTATTTCTATAGATCCTTATACCTAGTATATAAGCAGTTTCTCCCAAGTCTTTCATCTGGAAACATTTACCTAACCAGGATTTTACTACTTATAATACTGGTATATTGTTTCCTATTAACAATATGTCATCTACATACAAGACTAGGAAGGTTACCGCGCCCCCACTAAATTTAGTGTAAACACACGACTCGAACTCACTTTTGGTAAAACCAAACTCTTTGATGCGCTCATCAAAGTGTAAGTTCCAGCTTCTAGATGCTTGCTTTAGTCCATAGATGGATTTAAGCAACTTGCATACTTTATTGGGGTTCTTTGGATCCGCAAAACCATCTGGCTGTATCATATATACATCCTTTATCAGTTTCCCGTTAAGAAGATCGTTTTTGACATCCATCTGCCATATCTCATAATCAAAATATGCTGATATGGCCATAAGGATCCTAATAGTCTTAAGCATTGCCACTGGGGAAAAAGTTTCATCATAGTCAACACCATGAGTTTGCGTGAAACCTTTTGTCACTAGCCTTGCTTTAAAAGTATGCACTTTTCCATCCATGTCTTATCTTCTTCTTGAAGTCCCATTTGCACCCAACATCTTTAGTATGTTGAGGCAAATATACTAACTCCCATACTTGGTTGTCATATATGGATTGCATCTCTGCCTTCATGGCTTCTAGCCATTTCTCAGATTCTAAACTTGAAGCAGCATCTTGGTAGGTAGTGGGTTCTAAAAGATCCCCTTCGTATTGAGCAACTAGGAATCCCAGATACCTATCTGGCTCATTAAGAGGCCTACTAGACCTGCGAAGGTCTTATGTTTGCACCTCTTCCTCAACCACAGACTCGGGTTGGGATTCAACAATTCTCTGTTGAACCACAGGTTCAATTATCGGTGGTGGTGTAATCTCCTCCTCTTCAATTTCTTGAAGCTCTATTTCTTTTCTTGGAGTTTCTGAGTTAAGAAATTTCTCCTCCAAGAACACCCCTTTACGAGCAACAAATACTTTGTTCTCATCTGGGTTGTAGAAATAGTATCCCATAGTTTCCTTGGGATAACCCACGAAGATACACTTATCTGATTTGGGATTGAGTTTATCCGTGAATGTTCGCATAACATACACCTCACATCCCCAAACCTTGAGAAAAGACATTTTGGGTTTTTTCCCCGTCCATACCTCGAACGGTGTCTTTTCAACCAATTTGGTTGGAACCCGGTTCAGCATGAACGCAGCTGTCTCGAGTGCGTGTCCCCAAAACGAAATGGTAGTAAAATTCGACTCATCATTGATCGTACCATGTCAAGCAGTGTACGATTCCTCCTTTCTGATACACCATTCATCTGAGGTGTATACGGAGGTATGAGTTGTGAAACAAATCCTCATTCCATCAAATGATCGTCGAATTCTTGACTCAGATACTCGCCACCTCGATCCGACCAAAGTGACTTTATCTTCTTGTTCAGCTGATTTTGTACCTCACTCTGAAACTATTTGAACTTATCAAAACTTTCAGATTTGAGTCTCATGAGGTAGACATAACCAAACCTACTGAAGTCGTCAGTAAAGGTTATGAAATACCGGTATCCTCCTCTAGCTTATGGAGTAAAGGGTCCGCACACTTCTGTGTGTATAATCCCTAATAACTCGCTGACCCTTTCATTCTCACTGTTGAAAGGTGGCTTTGTTATTTTACCAGACAAACAAGATTCGCAAATATCATATGACTCCAAGTCAAATGGTTCTAGAATTCCGTCATCTCGGAGTTTCTCTATGCGTTTCTCATTTATATGTCCTATACGACAACGCTAGAGGTAAGTCTGATTCAAGTTACTCTTGGATCTCTTACTTATATGATAGATGTCATTGTTATCTAGATTTAGCGTATATAGACCATTTTCTGGAGTAGCTTTAAAGAAGAAAATATCATTTTTAAAACACGAAATAACTTTTTCATTCATAATATAAGCAAATCCACGGTCTATACGTAAATCAAACGAGATAACATTTTTAATAAGTCTAGGAACATAATAACAAGGTTCTAGTTCTAAGACCATGCCCGAGGGCAAACTAAGACAATATGTTCCTACAGCTTCGGCACCAACCATGGAGCCATCACCTACCCGCAGGTCCATATCTCATTGTCTCAGCTTCTTACTTCTCTTGAATCCCTGCAAATGATTGCATATGTGATTACCACATCCGGTATCCAATACCCATGATTCATAAGAAGTAATAAGACAATCTATCATAAAGATACATGTATCATTGGGCAAACCAATATCTAGCTGATCTATGTCAAGTGAGTGCTCGCATGAATCCTTGCTACCACAGTCTGGCAACAAATCTCTCCAAGTTCTTCCAGCCAGTCATCCTCCTGCATAGGGTCCACAACTGTTGACTCTAGCTGCTTTGGATTCAACTCATCGCTGATGCACATAAGGATTTCGTGCAACCCTGCGACAGTCATCTCAAAATCACCAAGGACATACATTACTCTTTTCTGGTAATAGTCCGACAAGGAACCGAACAAGAGCATAACTAGCTCATGTGGTTTTGATTTTGACCCAAAGCTCTCATAGCAATCTAGGAGCCTTCTCATGTTAATGAGATGATCGCTAATTGGCTGGCTTTCTTTCATCTTAGCTGAACGAATTTCCTTCATCAATAGCATGCGACATATTCGTTCACTATACTTGAACTTTTGCTCCAGCCCTTGAACAACCTCATAAGACGACTTCTCACGGAGATCATCCGTAAACTCGGATGATGCTGTGAGAATGAGAATCGACATAACGTCAGACTCGTATCTAGATACTGATAGTAAGCATCATACTCACTATCCTGGGCATCTACTCCTGGTCGCTCTGGAGGTAATGCCTCAATAATGTGAAGCTTTCCCTGTGCATCCAAAACATTTTTCAGATGCATCTTCCAAACAGCAAAGTTTGGACCTGAAAGCTTCAACTTGCTAGTGATGAGACTTAGAGATTCTCTTGGTGAATAAAACGGAATAACAGATATATTAGACATCTACAGAAAAAGAAAAAAGAATAAACCGATTCAGTATTGATTACATCTTCTAATAGTTATTACCTTTTAAACAATAAATTATTAGACTAGGATCCATATTTCACATTTCCCGATGCAAGGTTTGGGCACTTCCTGTAACACCCTCCTTACCGATCTAGTTGAATTAAGGTAATTAAGTAGGATTACCCTTAATTGATTGGTTGTTTAATTAATTATGTGATTTAATTTATATAATTATATGTTTTAATTAAATATATGTTAATTAAATTAATTAATATATTAAATTTTAGTGAGTGGGGCGGTGGGGGTTTAGGTGGCCGTGGTGGAGTGATTAGTCACCACCCTAACCCCTAGGCTTGCCACTAACCCCATTTGAGGTTATGTGTTGGGCGAGTTTGGTGGGTTTAGCCACCATCTCTTCATTCCCACTTTCATTTGCATGCAAGAGTTAAGAGTGTTTGTGTGTGTAAATTGCTCTCGGTTAAAGAAGAAGAAAAGAAGATCCGATTCTTGAGCAACAATTATTGATTTGAAATTAGAGTTCAAGTAAACGAGCTTCATAAGGTTAGATTACATGATACTTGTTTGTTAATTTGTTATTTGAACTTGGTTCTTGAGATTGCATGCTATTCTTGATCGAACTTGATGAATACATGATGCATGTAGGAGAATCCATGTTAGAATGAATATGTTTATATGCCATTTCTGTGTTTTAAATGATGTTAGAACATGCATGCTAAAAAATGGTAGAAATCTGGATTGAAATCAATGATTGGATAATAAGTATGAATGAATCGGAATTCAAGAATGGAGTAATCGGAATTTGAGGTAATCCGGATTCTTTGGTTTGAATCGCATGGACTGTATTGGATTTGAATTGCACTGAATGATTGTACTTAGAAATGCCATTGCTGGATTTGATTCACATTCGATTAAATATGAATCGCATATGTTTGAATAGCATGGGATTGAATTGAATAATCTATTAATTCCCTAACTCTTGGAATCGCACCAAGATGAATCGCATTGGATAGTGATTGAATCGCACTTGATAACAATGGATGGAATTGGATTAAATTTCCCTAACTCCTTGAATCGCATTTGAAAGAATGGAAGGATAATGATATATTGCATTATATGCTGGAGTTGAATCGCATTTGGATTGGGTTGCATTGGATTTGACTAAGTTACGAATCGCATAGAAATATTTAGTATTGATCGCATGCGATTCGCATGGATCAATCGCATGCGATTCACAAAGGAAGAATACGTTTGATTCGCATGCGATTCACGGTGGGAATCATTCGATTTATATGAGATTTGCATGGAAGATCAAATGCATTGATGATATGAAGATAAACATGAACTTGTAGCCTTTGCTTATGAAATGATGTATGAAATGCCTAAGCTAAGGAACTGGATGAATTCACAGGATTACAGTAAGTAAAGGGTAATCGTGAATTATGGTGTATTGTTGCATACACGTGAATTGATATGTACTTGTGGTTTTATATGTACATGTATGTTTGATTTCAGTATTATGCCTATTGTTTGTTGATTAAGCAAATACTGATTGATAGTTGTTTGTTCAGGTGGTGGAAAGACTCAGTAGTAAGAAAGACTGAGTTCCCTGAGCTTTGAAGATATTGGTGAGTGGATATATATCTTGGATGTATAAGATATATCACCTGATTGTTTGCTCTTTTCTGTATATATACATGACGTGTTGTGAGATCAGCTTGGCGGTTGTTATTCAGCTGGGCCTATGTTTAGAGATATACAGTATTAGTATTTGTCTTGATGAGCAATTGTTGTAATCAAGTAGTGCTACTATTGTTATCTGTTGTAACTTGGCTATCGGTAGACCTATGCTTTGGCCGGCATTTGGTTGAAGGTCCCGCAAGACCGCCGGTTCTCTTGTTTGTTTGAGCATTGTTGGTTTGGGCTTGATGCCTTGTATGTTTGTGGTATCTATTCTCTCACTTAGCTTTGTGCTAATTCCCCACTGTTGAATTCTTTTCAGGAGAATCCAGGTAGATGGATTAAAGAGCTAAACTGGAATTTTGGGACTGATCTAACTCTGATATCTGATGTTTTTGGGAAGAGCCTGTTTTGTAGTAACACTGTAAATGATTTGTAAAGCAAACCTGTTTAGTTGTGTTTGATCAAATATATATTATATTATATTTTGTTAATTAAGCTTCCGCGCGTGTTTAAAATAGTGTTAGTGAGAACAGTGTTACAAATTTGGTATCAGAGCCTTGGTTTGAGGATTTTCACTGTAGTTGTGCAATACTTGAACCGAGGCTCTGATCAGTCCAATATTCCAGGGTGGGTAATTAGTAGAGTAGCTATAGAGAACTTGATGTTGGTACTAACAGATTTTAATCTGACAACTGGTGAGATGTTGTGTAGAACAGATTATGGCTGATAACAACGAGATCCCGGTATTTACTCCACAGTCCCCAAGGAGACAGCATAACAATGTTTCATCTACTGCTGTGAATGAACAGCACGGAGCAGGTACTTCTCATCATGGGGAGTCAGACAACCCAGATTATGTGTTACAGTTGGAAGACACTTTACAGACTCAGAGGGATCGGATTCTTGAACTGGAGCAACAGTTAAACCAAACCCAGTCTTCCCAACCAACCACCACTGTACAGATGCCATCGGTAACAGCTCCTGTTACTCAACCGATACCACCCCCTGTATATACTACTGCACCTGTGAGCACGATGTCGACCCCATATGGATCTTTTCCATTTTTCCAGATACCTCAGGGAGTGTCAAACCAACCCCAACCGCAAAATGTTTTTATTCCGTGGTTTCCTCAACAAGAGAATAGGAACAAATTTCAATATAAAGATTTCGTGGCGTGCGGAGCACCTGAATATTCGGGAAGTTTGAACCCGAATGTTACATTAAACTGGTTGAAAGAGACAGTGAAGACTTTGGAGGCAAGTAACTGTGAGAAGTCAGATTGGGTCAAGTTCGCAACTAGACGTTTTAAGGATCAGGCTTTAACTTGGTGGGATTCGTTGACGGCACATTTACCGAGAGAGATTGTGAATGCTATCACCTGGGAACAATTTGAGGAGAAGTTCTGTGAACAATTTTGCAACGTTTTTAATATGGAGAAAATTCAGAGGGAATTCCTGGATCTTGCACAGACAGATAAGATGTCTGTTGAGGAGTTGATTACAAAATTTCAGGAGACTATGAGGTTTGCAAGACAGTGGGTGCCCAGTGAAAATTCTCAAATACAACATTTCGTGAAGGCTTTATTGCCTGAATATCGGGGTAACACCCGTATGGCAACTTCACTTGTTCAGGCGTTCACTATAGCCAGATCTGCAGAGTCAGATGCTCAGGACCGTGAGAAGATGAACAGAGGGTCGTTTAACAAGTTTGGTGGAGACTTCAGTGGGAATCAAGGTAAGGGCAAAGGGCAGAGTCATCACGGAAAGTCAGATCAGAGACCAAAGGGGTCAGGGTTTCCTCAGAATAAGCCGTGGTGCCATAGTTGCAAAGCTCGTCACACTGGGCAGTGTTCACCGCAAACACGGAGATGTTTGAGGTGTGGTGAGACAGGTCATGATATCGGTGCATGTAAGTTCAACACCTTTGTCTGCTGGAACTGTAAAGAAGAGGGGCACAGGGCTGGTACGTGTCCTAAGTTGAAGATTGCGGGGACTGGGGCAGGGGTAAATATCACCGGAGGATCGTCTTCTGCAGGTCAGAAGAGAAAGATTGTACCTTCGGCTGAAGGTAGGGCATTTAAGATGACTGCCAAGGAAGCTACTGGCAGTGATGATGTGATAACCGGTATGTTCATAGTTGACTCTATGCCTGCACGTGTTTTGTTTGATTCTGGTGCAAATAGGTCATTTATATCTTTGACTCTATGTGAAAAGTTGAAATTGCCTGTTTCTATTAATACTACTCCTTTAGAAGTAGAAGTAGTTGATGGTAGTGTAGTACATGTTACCACTTCTGTGACTGGAGTTCAGGTTAGTATTGATGGTACTAGTTTCCCTGTAGACTGTTTGGTGATGCCCATACCTGGTTTTGATTTAGTATTAGGCATGGATTGGTTGAGTCTTCATAAGGCTAGTATCCAATGTCATAAGAAATTGATCACTATTCCTCTGGCTGACGGGCCGCATGTCGTGGCTCGTGGGGATCGATCTTCGTCTTCTTTTCCGATAATCTCGTACATGAAGGCTGGAAAATCTTTAGCCAAAAGGTGTGCGTCGTATCTAGCTTATGCTATTGATGTGAAGAAGGAAAAGCGGCCTGTTCTTGATGTTCGTGTTGTTTCGGAGTACCCGGAAGTATTTCCTGATGATCTGCCAGGGTTGCCACCTGTTCGAGATGTCGAATATAAGATTGATCTGATACCTGGTAGTACACCGATTGCAAAATCTCCATATCGATTAGCTCCTTCAGAAATCAGAGAAATGATGACTCAGATACAGGAACTGTTAGACAAGGGGTTTATTCGTCCAAGCTCTTCGCCTTGGGGTGCACTAGTATTGTTTGTGAAAAAGAAAGACGGGACTATGCGTATGTGCATTGATTACAGAGATCTGAATAAAAGAACTGTCAAGAATAAGTATCCGTTGCCAAGGATAGATGATTTGTTTGATCAACTTCAGGGAGCTTCATACTTCTCGAAGATTGATTTGAGGTCGGGTTATCACCAAGTAAGAGTAGCCGAAGAGGATATACCAAAGACAACTTTTCGTACACGGTATGGTCACTATGAGTTTCTTGTAATGCCGTTCGGTCTTACTAACGCTCCAGCAGTGTTTATGGATCTGATGAATCGGGTTTGCCGACCTTTTCTGGATAAATTTGTTATTGTGTTTATAGATGATATCTTGGTCTATTCTAAATCGGAGAGTGAACATGATCAGCATCTGCGTCAAGTTTTGGAGATTCTCAAGCAACACAAGCTGTATGCCAAGTTGTCTAAGTGCGAATTTTGGTTACGTGAAGTTAAATTTCTGGGTCATGTGATTTGTGAAGACGGAGTGAAAGTGGATCCATCAAAGATAGAGGCTGTAATGAATTGGGATGCTCCTAAGACACCGACAGAGATCAAGAGTTTTCATGGTTTGGCAGGTTATTACAGGAGGTTCATAAAAGACTTTTCGAAGCTTGCTGGTCCGTTGACTAAACTAACCAGAAAAGATGTTCAGTTTCAGTGGAGTGAGGCTCCGGAGACTGCTTTCCAGATTTTGAAACAACTTCTGTGTCAGGCTCCTGTTCTTGCATTGCCTGAAGGATCTGAAGATTTCGTGGTTTATTGTGATGCCTCTTATGCTGGGTTAGGATGTGTACTGATGCAGAGAGGTAAAGTTATAGCTTATGCTTCCAGACAGTTGAAACCCAATGAGAAGAACTATCCTACTCATGATTTGGAGTTAGCAGCAGTGGTTTTTGCCTTGAAGCTGTGGAGGCATTATCTGTATGGTACAAAGTGTACGATTTGCACTGATCACAAGAGTCTGTAGTATGTGTTCACACAGAAGGAATTGAATATGAGACAGCGCCGATGGTTAGAACTGATTAAAGACTATGATTGCGATATTCAGTATCATCCCGGGAAAGCTAATGTGGTTGCTGATGCACTTAGCAGAAAAGGTTCTGTAGATACAGTAAAGTTTATGCGGTTAGAGATTAAGTCAGATTTGATAGATCAGTTTATGGCTGCACAATTAGAAGCACTGAAGGCAGAAAATCTGAAAGATGAGTTGATGGTTAAGAGACAGCATGAGTTGACTACTGATTCTTGTGGATTAAAGATGTATCAGAACCGTGTTTGGGTGCCGAAGTTTGATAATTTGCGGGATTTGATTTTAACTGAAGCACACAAGTCTAAGATGACTGTTCACCCAGGTAGCACCAAAATGTATCACAGTTTGAAAGCTTTTTATTGGTGGCCTACTTTGAAGGTTGATGTTGCACGTTTTGTAAGATCGTGTCATATATGTTCACAAGTGAAAGCCGAACATCAGAAGCCGTATGGAACTTTGACTCAGTTGAAAATACCTGAATGGAAGTAGGATCACATCACAATGGATTTTGTAACGAAACTTCCGAGGACTCAGAAAGGTAATGATATGATTTGGGTTATCATTGATAGATTGACCAAGAGCGCACATTTTCTGGCAACTGCGGAAACTGCAAATTTGAGTAAGTTAGCTAAGCTGTATATTGATGAAATTGTTTCTAGACACGGAGTGCCTTTGTCGATTGTGTCGGATCGGGATTCGAGGTTTGTGTCAAATTTCTGGAATAGACTACAGCAAGAATTGGGATCAAGAGTTCATTTGAGTACAGCTTACCATCCACAGACAGATGGCCAATCAGAAAGAACGATTCAAACTTTAGAAGATATGTTACGGGCATGTGTGTTAGAGTTTGGAGGTTCTTGGGATTCACATCTACCACTGGTTGAGTTTGCTTACAACAATTCTTATCACTCCAGCATCGGGATGCCGCCGTATGAGATGTTGTATGGACGACCGTGCAGAACTCCTACTTGTTGGTTAGAGGCAGGAGAGAAGCAGTTTGCCGGACCAGATATTGTTCAAATTACAGCGGATAAAGTTGCAGTGGCTAGAGAAAAGTTGAAAGCTGCAAGGGATCGACAAAAGATGTATGCTGATCCGCGTCGTCGACCAATGACTTTTGTTGAGGGAGAACGAGTTTATTTGAAAGTTTCTCCGTGGAAGGGCGTGATACGCTTTGGGAAGCGTGGAAAGTTAGCTCCTAGATATATTGGTCCGTTCAGAATCAGAAAGGTAGTAAATGATCAGACTGTGGCTTTGGATCTTCCTGATGAGTTAGCTGGGATTCATGATACGTTTAATATCTGCTATTTGAGAAAGTGTAATGTAGAGGATCAGACTCAAGTGTTACCAATACAGGATCTACGAGTAGATTTGAACAAGAGGTTGATTGAGGAACCTGTTGAGTTGTTGGATCGTAAAGTAACCAAGTTGAGAAAGAAGCAGATACCTATGGTTTTAGTGAAGTGGAAACACAGTTTGGGCTCTAATTTGACTTGGGAAACAGAAAATGACATGAGGTGTCGTTACCCAACCTTGTTTGAGAGCGATAAGATTCCGAGGACGGAATCTTCTTAAGGGGGGAAGATTTGTAACACCCTCCTTACCGATCTAGTTGAATTAAGGTAATTAAGTAGGATTACCCTTAATTGATTGGTTGTTTAATTAATTATGTGATTTAATTTATATAATTATATGTTTTAATTGAATATATGTTAATTAAATTAATTAATATATTAAATTTTAGTGAGTGGGGCGGTGGGGGTTTAGGTGGCCGTGGTGGAGTGATTAGTCACCACCCTAACCCCTAGGCTTGCCACTAACCCCATTTGAGGTTATGTGTTGGGCGAGTTTGGTGGGTTTAGCCACCATCTCTTCATTCCCACTTTCATTTGCATGCAAGAGTTAAGAGTGTTTGTGTGTGTAAATTGCTCTCGGTTAAAGAAGAAGAAAAGAAGATCCGATTCTTGAGCAACAATTATTGATTTGAAATTAGAGTTCAAGTAAACGAGCTTCATAAGGTTAGATTACATGATACTTGTTTGTTAATTTGTTATTTGAACTTGGTTCTTGAGATTGCATGCTATTCTTGATCGAACTTGATGAATACATGATGCATGTAGGAGAATCCATGTTAGAATGAATATGTTTATATGCCATTTCTGTGTTTTAAATGATGTTAGAACATGCATGCTAAAAAATGGTAGAAATCTGGATTGAAATGAATGATTGGATAATAAGTATGAATGAATCGGAATTCAAGAATGGAGCAATCGGAATTTGAGGAAATCCGGATTCTTTGGTTTGAATCGCATGGACTGTATTGGATTTGAATTGCACTGAATGATTGTACTTAGAAATGCCTTTGCTGGACTTGATTCGCATTCGATTAAATATGAATCGCATATGTTTAAATAGCATGGGATTGAATTGAATAATCTATTAATTCCCTAACTCTTGGAATCGCACCAAGATGAATCGCATTGGATAGTGATTGAATCGCACTTGATAACAATGGATGGAATTGGATTAAATTTCCCTAACTCCTTGAATCGCATTTGAATGAATGGAAGGATAATGATATATTGCATTATATGCTGGAGTTGAATCGCATTTGGATTGGGTTGCATTGGATTTGACTAAGTTACGAATCACATAGAAATATTTAGTATTGATCGCATGCGATTCGCATGGATCAATCGCATGCGATTCACAAAGGAAGAATACGTTTGATTCGCATGCGATTCACGGTGGGAATCATTCGATTTATATGAGATTTGCATGGAAGATCAAATGCATTGATGATATGAAGATAAACATGAACTTGTAGCCTTTGCTTATGAAAGGATGTATGAAATGCCTAAGCTAAGGAACTGGATGAATTCACAGGATTACAGTAAGTAAAGGGTAATCGTGAATTATGGTGTATTGTTGCATACACGTGAATTGATATGTACTTGTGGTTTTATATGTACATGTATGTTTGATTTCAGTATTATGCCTATTGTTTGTTGATTAAGCAAATACTGATTGATAGTTGTTTGTTCAGGTGGTGGAAAGACTCAGTAGTAAGACAGACTAAGTTCCCTGAGCTTTGAAGATATTGGTGAGTGGATATATATCTTGGATGTATAAGATATATCACCTTATTGTTTGCTCTTTTCTGTATATATACATGACGTGTTGTGAGATCAGCTTGGCGGTTGTTATTCAGCTGGGCCTATGTTTAGAGATATACAGTATTAGTATTTGTCTTGATGAGCAATTGTTGTAATCAAGAAGTGCTACTATTGTTATCTGTTGTAACTTGGCTATCGGTAGACCTATGCTTTGGCCGGCATTTGGTTGAAGGTCCCGCAAGACCGCCTGTTCTCTTGTTTGTTTGAGCATTGTTGGTTTGGGCTTGATGCCTTGTATGTTTGTGGTATCTATTCTCTCACTTAGCTTTGTGCTAATTCCCCACTGTTGAATTCTTTTCAGGAGAATCCAGGTAGATGGATTAAAGAGCTAAACTGGAATTTTGGGACTGATCTAACTCTGATATCTGATGTTTTTGGGAAGAGCCTGTTTTGTAGTAACACTGTAAATGATTTGTAAAGCAAACCTGTTTAGTTGTGTTTGATCAAATATATATTATATTATATTTTGTTAATTAAGCTTCCGCGCGTGTTTAAAATAGTGTTAGTGAGAACAGTGTTACACTTCCCACCGGGACAATGCTATTTCTGGTAGGTAAAAACTATATCAATCGTATCCTACCTGGACACAACTCCTAGATCTGCGGGACATCGGTTACAAGAACCGTGCATATTTAGTCCCTCTAGTGCATTTTGGGCCGGGACTCCCGATTATCACCAAAATAGATCGCACCACCTAAGACATTGTGAACTCTGGCCGGGACTCCCGATTATCGCAGTGTCTTTCACACCCTCCCCCGCAATGGTTTGAACCCGAATCCCAAGGTTTGGTCACTTCCGTCACCCGAGTACCGTTTAACAGGAAAGGTGTACCATTAGGTAGGTAGCACACTGATCTAAGATTTTTCTAAAAAGGATTTCAAAGTTTTTAATGAGAAAAACTTTAGTGCCAGTTTCATCGTGAGAATCACAACCACGCATACATAATATGTAAAGAAATAAAACAACCACAAACAACTATGCCTTAGCCTTTCCCTTAACTAATGACGGTTTCGTGAGCCACACGAAAAACCCGACGGTCAAAACCTAAGTGGAAAAACACAACACACATGGCATGGCATTCTGAAGCTCCCACTGGATCCAGCATCCAATCCTTCTCTTTGCTCCTCGCTCCTTGCTCCTTGGTCTTGATATATGTTCTAATAATTCTATTATATTCTAAAAACTATAAATATAAAAATACAAGATATACAAAGGCACGCAGGCCCGCTAATCTAAAACTTTTACAAAGTAGAATAGGGATTGTAAGTGGCACGCAGGCCTCCCCACACCATAGAATAATAAAACCAAAAACAACCACAAGTGCAAGAAATAAACAATCCACAAGGTCTAGGGCTCGACTATGACATCCCAAACATGTACTAAGCTAATATATGAAAATAAAACAATAACTGATTTCTAATTATTCATCTTAATGAAAAATACTGATCTTAACAACCTGTTAAAACCCCTATATTGTTTATCTGTTATTTGCAATAAATATATATTTCAAGTTTTATACTTTGAAAATTAATCAAAAAACTCAAAATAATATTTAAACTTTAAATTAAAACAACAACTGTATTTTAATTTAATATTGACCTCAAATATCTGAACCGCGAGTTGGGCCAAACATTTAACTGGGTCAAGTATTGTAAACGGACCGAGAAGAACCAAAAACTGGGCCGAGGCCCATTTGGCCTTTAGCGCCGCTAACCCTAGCCGCTAAACCCTAACTGGGCCGTTGACTTCCTAGGCCGTGGCTTCTGGGCCGTAGCCCACCACAGATTAGCGCCGCTAACTGTGCCGCTAATCGCGCCGCGTACCGTCGGTCACCACCACCGACCTCTAACGCGAACCGCCGCCCCAAACTGAGGCCGCCGCCGGCGAATTGGTGGTCTCGGTTTTTGCGAATAGCAACATTAATAAGATAAAATAAACAGATTTAACTAATAATTAAATCTAACAATCTTTTATCGAAAACTAATTAACTAATCCAATATAAAAACAAAACTTGATTACTATTTACTTTGATAATCAAAAAGTCTCTTTCTGGATAAACAGAATCATATTTCATCAGAATAAAAGGAAACCTACCTAGTCTCCTACGAGATTAGAAATGGATCTGATACTACTGAAGGGTTTTGTGGGGTATAAAAACATATCAAAAACATGCACAGTGGAATAAAACCCCCTCCAGTGATCTCATCTAACTCGTACAGAAACTTAGAAGAAGAAGAGGATTAAAAAGTTATACCTTGATGAAAACCAAAACTTTTCTTTTAAACCTCTAGACAGCTGCAGGTTATCCACCGCTACTGCACCACCTTGAACTGGCTGCTAGAACGCCTAAGGATTAAACCTCGGATCAAAACCGTGACCCGTGCGTGTGTGTGTTGCGTTGCGTCGTCGCCGACCACCGCCGCCGGTGGCTCGGTTTTTCTTTTACGCCGCCGAGAAGAGAAGAGAGAGAGAGAGAGAGAAAGAGCTTCTTTTAGGGTATCTCTTTTTCTTGTGTAATTAACTTGTGATTAGATTAAAGCCAAATAAGGTTTGTATATAATAAACCCTTATTAGGCCCAAATCACGTTTAATTAAAGTCCAGCTTTAATTAAACTATTAATCAATTACAGAAAAACCACTCGACCTTTCTAATTAATTAATAACTATTAATTAATTGGTCCCGTTAATATTTAAACTAAATATTAACTTCTCCTCTTTAAATAATAAATAACTATTATTATTTTTTTCTTTCTCGTTAATTAATTATTGTGATACACAAACAGGTAAAATCCAAAAGGTTATATTTGGGTGTGTAGCAGTGTGATCCTTTAGTGTCACATAGTATTGGACACGATGATACATGTTATCTATCTCTGCACATAATCTAACAAAGAATAATTGCACAAAAGAAAACCCTAGCCTCCTTCCTCCCTTGCCCTGCGTCGACTTCCAGGACACCCCAAAGAGGGTTTCGGTTTGCGTCGAACACACACACACACACTCTTGGTCTCGCGTGATCGTATAAGGTGAAATTTTCATGGTGGTGTAGTAGTGGTGTTCTACCTTTAGCTATCTGGATTAAAAGTTTCAAGATTGTTGATCAGAAAGTTATAATCTTTTAATCCATGTACTTTGTTTAGTTACCTGTACGAGTTAGATGAGATCACTGGAGGGGGTTTTGAATTTTATTCCGCTGCGTATAATCATTATCTGTTTTCATTCCCTACAAACCCCTTCAGTTTACCAATGTCGTTATGGGGTCATGCACTCGAAACGGCTGCTTATATGCTGAACCGAGTTCCAACTAAGTCTGTGGAAAAGGGTAAGACACTGTTCGAGTTATGGACGGGGAAAAAGCCCAAATTGTATTACATAAAGATTTGGGGTTGTGATTCGTTCGTTGAACGACCGTTCTCGGATAAATTCAAACCCAAATCGGATAGGTATATCTTCGTGGGTTATCCTAAGGAAACCTTAGGATACTATTTCTACAATCCTGATGAAAACAAAGTTTTTGTTGCTTGGTCAGGGACATTTCTAGAGGATATGTTTCTAAGTTCTGAAACTTCTAGAAAGGAAATAGATCTTCAAGAAATTGAAGAGGATGAAGGTGTACCTCCTCCACTAGTGGAACCCGTAAGTCATACGCAGGTCCAGTAGGATTCGGACTGAGCCGGATAGATATCTTGAATTTCTAATCGCTTAGGAAGAAGGGGATCTTTATGAGCCCACATCATACGGGGATGCTATGTCAGGCAGTGAGTCTGACAAATGGCTGGATGCCATGAAGGCAGAGTTTCAATCCATGTATGACAACCAAGTTTGGGAGTTAGTAGACTTTCCACAACACAGTAAAGCTGTTGGGTGTAAGTGGGTCTTCAAGAAGAAGACTGACATGGAAGGAAATATGCATACTTTTAAAGCTAGGCTTGTTGCAAAAGGTTACAAACTCATGGTATTGATTATGATGAAACCTTTTCGCCAGTAGCCACACTTAATTAAATTAGGATTCTTATTGCCATATCAGCATACTTCAATTATGAGATATGGCAAATGGATGTCAAAACCGCTTTCCTTAATGGGAAAGGAACAGATGATGTGTATATGGCACAACCGGATGGTTTTGAGGATTCCAAGAATCCAGGTAAAGTATGCAAGTTGCTAAAATACATTTATGGATTAAAGCAAGCATCTAGGAGCTGGAACTTGCACTTTGATGAGTGCATCAAAGAGTTTGGTTTTACCAAAAGCAAGTTTAAGTCCTGTGCTTACACAAAGTTTAGTGGGAGCATAGCAATCTTCGTGGTCCTGTATGTGGATGACATACTGATCATAGGAAATGATGTGCAAGCATTACAAGGAGTAAAATATTAGTTAGGAAAATGTTTCCAGATGAAGGACCTAGGAGAAGCTGCATACATACTTGGTATTAAGATCTATAGAGATAGATCTAGGTTGCTGATCGGACTTAGTCAGAGTACATACATAGATAAAGTGTTGAAACACTTTAAGATGGAGGATTCCAAGAAAGGATTCATCCCTATGAGATCTGGTATACCATTGAGCAAAGCTCAATGCCCTACTTCTCCAGAGGAGCAGAAGAGGATGAAATCGGTTTCTTATGCTTCGGCAGTAGGATCGATTATGTATGCCATGTTATGTACTAGGCCCGATGTTGCTTACTCCATAAGCCTTACGAGTAGGTATCATCAAAATTCGGGTGAACCCCATTGGGTGGCTATCAAGAACATTCTCAAGTATTTGAGAAGGACAAAAGATATGTTCTTGGTCTTTGGCGGAAGCATGGATGAAATCAGTATTACTGGTTACACAGATGCAAGCTTCCAGACAGACAGAGACGACTTTAAGTCCCAGTCAGGGTTTTTTTTTACCCTAAACGGTGGCGCTGTATCTTGGAAAAGCTAGAAACAAGATACTATAGCAGATTCAACTATAGAGGCTGTGTACATTGCGGCAAGTTATGCGGCAAAGGAAGCGGTTTGGCTGTGGAATTTTATCTCGGATCTTAGAGTAGTTGCCAGTATCTCTAGACCGATCGATATATTCTGTGATAATATGGGAGCTTTGGCGCAAGCGAAAGAACCAAAAGATCACCAGCGGACCAGGCGCGTACTTAGAAAGTATCACATCATCCGAGAGATTATCGGAAGGGGAGATGTGAGGATATGCAAGATACCAATAGAGGACAACGTTGCTAATCCATTGACCAAGGCGCTAGCTAGAGGGAAGCATGAGAGGCATGCTAGTTTCATAGGAATGCAGTACAGGAGACCTAGCACCTAGTTTTCATTATTTAATTAAAATTGTATGGATTGATATTTATGGTTTATGATTATGTATTAAACATTTCTGTGTGATGGAAATAGGAGGTTTAATATAATCTTTAAATATCTCTATACTTTTAGCATATTTACTCATCCATGATATACAAGTCTTGGTATATCAAAATTACTCCGTAGCTACCTAATGCGGTGGGAGCCACATTAGGGTGATACTAACGCTATTATAAATAATTGTTGGTGTTGGGAAATTTGCTAAGTCATTGAAACTGTTGGACATGCAAAGTAAAACTGTTAGAGTAATCAATGAAAACGGTTGTAACTAACAGTTGTTGCAAGTTTTACAACTGTTAGTACAAAAGATCAGAACTGTTAGTTCAGTTATACACAACTGTTACAAGACCTTGAAATGAAGACTGTTAGAAGGAATTCAGAACTGTTTATTCAACAAACAGTTGATGTTGAGCTATTTATGGAAAATGCTATCTTTGTGGATTTGAAGTATATCTCTATCAAGTTTGAAGATTATCAAGATTATCTCTGAAGATAGAAGATTGCCTAACTGTCAACTATTCAAGGAGGATCAAGAGCCTATATATATTAGAACTAGAATTTTGTTTTAGATAGCAATTCTACTCATTCGTACTTTATTGTTAATCTGTTTTTCTAAAAGTGTGTTAACCTCTAAGTTTCATAGAAACCTAAGAACAAGTTGTGTTCTTCGTCTAACAAAAGAGTTAGATTAGAGGTGTTGGTGAATATTGTAATCATCATTGATTATTAATAAACATCTTGATATTTGAGAGTATTTTCTCGTGTTGATTATTGAACTGTTCTTGTGATAAAACCTTAAACATCAATTAAGTGTGATTCCGCAACTTCTTAGTTGATTGTGATCAAACTGAAAGATTATCTTTAAAACAACTCTGATTTAATTCTAAAGGTAATTCTTGTTATTGATATTTGGTAATATCCGATCCTGACAAGTGGTATCAGAGCCTTTTCATTAAGTCTCCTTTGATCACTATTTGAAGGTTTTTTACAAATCTGCTGTGTTTTGTTATTTAAAGTGTGTCTAAATCTTTTCGTGTGTTTTTCATTCATATCATTGCAATGGAGTCTGTTGGATCTTCTGATAACACTGGATATGGGTCAAACTTTAGAGTTCCCATGCTCAAACCAACTGAGTTTGAGATGTGGAAGCTAAGAATCAAGCAGCATGTCCAATTAATGGACTATGCTGTTTGGGAAATCATAGAAAAGGATCCCATTACTGCTGTTGATTTAGATGAAACAGGAAAACCAAAGAAGAAATCACCACCAAGAACAGATGCTGAGAAGAAAGAAAGGATGATTGAGATGAAAGCCCTCAGCATCCTTAAGATTGCTATTCCCAAAGAATATCAGCATCAGTTCAAGAAGTTTGAAGATGCACATGAACTTTGGGTTGCCTTAGAAAAGAGATTTGCAGGGAATGCTAGTTCCAAAAGGAACCAAAGGGACCTTCTTAAACAGGCTTATGAAAACTTTTCAAGTGGGAAGAATGAAAGTTTAACCCAACTGTTTGATAGGTTTTATAAGCTAGTTAGTCAACTTGAGAGTGCAAAAGTTAGACTAGAGCAAGATGAAATCAATAGAAAGTTTCTTAGGTCCTTGGGTGAAGAATGGACTGTCTATGCTGCACAATGGAGGACTAAAGACTCATTGGAAGATATAGAATTAGATGATCTATACAACAGTTTGGTTGTGTTTGAGGGAGAGATAGAGGGAAAAAGAAAGTCTATAGTCCCTAGTCACAATGCTGCTCTCCTTTCATCCTCAGGTACGGATTTAAACCATTCTTTATCTAACTATGTTGATGTATGTGCAGGTACCAGTTCTGCTGTTGGGTTAGATGTGAACACTCCTGATGCAGTGCTTGAAGCATTTCTTGCTAGCCATGCAAATTCAACCCTCACCAATGAGGATCTTAAACAAGTGCATCCTGATGATCTTGAGGAGATGGATCTCAAGTGGAAAATGGCCATGTTAACTGTCAAAGCAAAAAGATTCATTAAAAGAACTGGCAGACAAAACATGTACTTCAGGGCTAATGGTCAGGCTGGTTTTGACAAATCCAAAGTTAAATGCTTCAAATGTCAACAGCCTGGTCACTTTGCCAGGGAATGCAAATCTGGTGGACAAGTTCAGAGTCAAGGACAAAGATTCAATCAAACCTCATCAGCATTGGTCTCACAGGATAGCTATGGGTATGATTGGAGTGATCAAGCAGAGGAAGCTACTCACAACAAGGCACTGATGGCCTTGACTGATTCCTCCATCAAGCTGAATTCACCAGAATCAGAAGACACACAGGTATCTTCTAAACTATGCCCTGGTGAATGTAGAGCTATAGTAAAAAGGTTCAGGGAGCACAACAAAAAGGTGTGTGCTGCTTTGAGCAGAATAGAGGAGAGAAGATATGAATCTAGTGTTGTCATTGAAAGCTTTGAAAATAAAATCAAAGATTATCAGGCAAATGAACTGGAAATGGACTATGATAGAAAGTATCATAAGTGGGAGAAGGAGCAGCTTCAGGAAGAAATTGATAATCTTAAGAAAAAGCTGTGTGAGAAAGAGAGTAGGATTGATGAGCTAACAAAGAAGTTAGAAGGTGTGGATATGGATTTGAGTATGTTCAAAGCAACAAACCTTAAGCTTGAAACCTTGTTACAATCACAAATCAGAGATAAGGTTAAAACAGGTTTAGGATACAAGCAAACCCCACCTCTATACAATCACAACTACATAACTCCCATGTCTGATGTAGCTGATAGGTATGTTAATGAACCATTTGGAGAAGACTTAAAGTCAGCTGATCCAAATTTAGAGAGTGAAGAGGAAGGATTTGTGCATGAAGTGAGTGATGATGAGAATGAGGAAGTAGTGAAGAAAGAAGAGAATATTCCTATTGAAAACCACATCTGTTGTGAACCTACAACACCAAAATCATCTTTAAAACCTGTGATGTTTGTAAAAGCTACCTCTGAACCCTCCACCAGTGAAACAAAACCTTTCAAACCTGTTTATTCTATAAACAGCTACACTACTACTGCAAACAGACCCGAAAATTACACAAACAGTCCTAAACAAAACCCAAACAGTTCTAACCCAAACACCTCAGCTGTTAGTTTTAAGACCAAGGAAAAGGAGAAGGTTAGTGAAGTTGGAGTTGAGAAGCCAAAGAAGGAAGCTTCACAGACAAAGTTTCAGCTCAAATCTGTGAAAAGGCATACTGAAGTGCCTGTTTGCACATGCAAACAACATGGTGTGCAGAAATTTCCTCCTTCAGCACATGTGAGAGAAAATCAAAGAAATAGGAACCAGTTTTGGGAACAAATAACTGGTTTGCCTATAGTCAAAACCAAAAGGTGCTATATATGTGGGAGAGCAAATCACTTAGCTCATAACTGTTATTATAACCCGCAGATCTATAGCACCCAGAGGCCAAGTTACAGAAAACAGGCTAACAGTTCCACAACTGTTAGGCTAAAACCAAAAACTTTTGGTTTGCCAAGTTACAGAAAACAGGCTAACAGTTCCACAACTGTTAGGCCAAAACCAAAAACGGTTGGCTCTGATTGGGTGAAATTGCAGAAACACACAGTTTCTGAAAGGGACAAAACTGTTAATCAAACAGCAATCAAACAGAGTCACAAATTGACTCAACTGTTTTACCAAAATCAATAACTGTTTGTTCAAAAGGCACAACTGTTAATCACAACAGTTGGAAACCACATGTTGTCACTAAATACTCTTCACATAGGATAGAGAAGTCTAACTGGGATGAAATCAAGAAGACTCAAACTTTGTTTAAGTATTATGATTCAAATGGTGTGCCGAAGACCTGCATGGCCTGGGTACATCCTGCTACTAACTAAGTTTTTATTTGTGCAGAGCATTCATAGGGCCAATCAAGGATAAATTTGCCATGTGGATAGTGGATGCTCAAGGCACATGACTGGAAATCCACACTGCTTGAAGGGAGGAAGAATCACTGGTAAGGGAGCTATAGAGGCAGGTACACTTACTTTCAATGATGTTTTCTTTGTTGAACAACTCAAATACAATCTGTTAAGTGTATCTCAAATATGTGACCATGGAAACAAAGTTCTGTTCACAGACACAGAATGCATTATTCTTTCAAAAGATTTTAAAGTGGATGAAAAGAATATTCTTTTAAGAACACCAAGAAAGGATAATGTGTACTGTTTGGACACTCAAAAGGTTTCTAAACAGAATGTATTAAGTTGTTTACTATCAAAGGCATCTCATGATGAGTCTGCCATTTGGCATAGAAGGATGTGTCACATGAATTTTAAAACCATGAATCTATTAGCTAAAAACAATCTGGTAAGAGGTTTGCCCCAAAAAGAATTCTCATGTGATGATCATTGTGTGGCTTGTCTCAAAGGTAAACAACACAAAACTTCTTATAAGTCCAAAGAAGTTTCTTCCATTGTTGCACCCTTACAACTGTTGCATATGGATCTTTTTGGTCCTACTTCTGTGGTCAGTATAAGGAAGAAAGCCTACTGTTTAGTCATAGTTGATGATTTCACCAGATTTACATGGGTTCAATTTCTTAGAACTAAGGATGAAACTGCTGCATTAGTTAAGTCTCTTATTCTTAGGATAGAGAATCAGTCTGATTTGAAAGTGAAAGTCATTAGATCTGACAATGATTCTGAGTTTAAGAACTATGAGTTAAACAGTTTTTGTGAGGAAAAGGGGATTGAAAGGCAGTTTAGTGCACCTCGGACTCCACAACAGAATGGAGTGGCTGAGAGAAGGAATAGGACTTTGATAGAGGCTGCTAGATCTATGTTAGTTGATTCTAGGCTCCCAATGACCTTCTGGGCAGAAGCAGTGAACACTGCCTGCTATGTTCAGAATAGAGTACAAGTAGTCAAGTCCAAAGGGAAAACTCCTTATGAGTTGTTCCTAAAAAGAAAACCTTTGATCAACTTCTTCAAACCATTTGGATGTCCCTGCACTATCCTTAATACCAAGTCACAATTAGGCAAATTTAAGAGTAAAGCAGAAGAAGGATTCTTTGTAGGATACTCCACTCAGAGTAAAGCATATAGAGTTTTTAACAGTGTCACTAGGATCATAGAAGAGAGTATGAATGTCTCCTTTAATGAAAATAGGGTCAATGTTGCAGGAAATGGTCCTGATTGGTTATTTGATATTGATGCATTGTATAACTCTCTGTCTTTTGAGCTTTCTACAGAAACAGTTGCAGGTTTCCCTACAGCTGTTAGTGCAAATCCACAATCTGTCTCAAACAGTTCTGAAACTGTTAGCTCAAGTCCAACAACTGTTGGTAGAAACAAAGCCACTGAAGACTTTGTAGTGATTCCTTTGTTTCAAAATGACACTTCAAATGCTGTTAGTCCAATGAATGATGATGCTGAACCTTCAAAGGATAAGGAATCTCCCGATCTCCAACAAAACAATGAATCTGAAAATCAAACAGTTGCAGATCAGGTATGTAATGCTTCTGGGAATGAGAGTGAATCTGAGGTTGATTTGTCTAATTTAGAGGATGTACTGACTGAAGAAAACATCCCTAACTTAAGAATTCACAAGGATCATCCCATAGAGCAGATTATAGGTGATCCCATCACTCCTGTCAGAACTAGGGGTATGCTACAAGGTGAACATAGTGGTGTGGATCTAGAACAGTTTGATGTGAATGCCTGCTTTCTATAACAGATAGAACCTAAGAAAGCAGTAGAGGCATTAAAAGACCCTTCATGGTTGGAAGCAATGCAAGAGGAACTCTTACAGTTCCAGATTCAGCAAGTTTGGAAGTTAGTTGACCTTCCAAGAGGCAAGAGGGCTATTGGCACCAAGTGGGTGTTTAGGAATAAAAAGGATGAGAAAGGCATTGTAATCTAGAATAAGGCTAGGTTAGTTGCACAGGGTTATACACAGGAGGAAGGAATAGACTATGATGATGTCTTTGCACCAGTTGCAAGGATAGAAGCAATTAGACTGTTCCTTGCCTTTGCAAGCTTTAAAGGGTTCAATGTGTATCAAATGGATGTCAAATCAGCATTTCTCTATGGAACTATTGATGAGGAGGTATATATGTGTCAACCACCTGGTTTTGAAGACCCAAAATATCCTGATAAGGTATATAGGTTGGATAAGGCTTTGTATGGATTACATCAGGCTCCTAGAGCTTGGTATGAGACATTAACATCATATCTTCTTGAGAATGGTTTCAAGAGAGGTACTATAGATAAGACACTATTTACAAAGATTATTAAAACAAAGATTTTGCTTGTACAAATCTATGTTGATGATATAATCTTTGGATCCACTGATGATAGTCTGTGCAAGGAGTTTGAAGGCATAATGCATAAGAGATTTCAGATGAGTTCTATGGGAGAACTTACATTTTTCTTGGGATTGCAAGTAAAGCAGAAGCCATCAGGTATATTTCTTAGTCAGTCAAAGTATGTCAAGGACATTTTGGACAAATTTGGTTATCAAGATGTGAAGCTGGCCAGTACTCCAACGGAAACACACAAACAGTTGGGAGCAGATCCTGAGGGGGAGGATGTAGACGTACACCTGTATAGGTCTATGATAGGTTCTTTAATGTACTTAACTGATTATAGACCAGATATCATGTTTGCTGTGTGTGTTTGTGCTAGGTTTCAATGTAGCCCAAAGATGTCACACCTATTTGCTGTAAAGAGGATCTTTAGGTATCTCAAAGGGCAACAAAAACTGGGTCTTTGGTATTCTAAGGATTCACCTTTTGAATTGGTGGCATACTCTGATAGTGACTATGGAGGAGCTAATGTTGACAGGAAATCAACTTCTGGAGGATGTCAGTTCTTTGGCTCCAGGTTAGTATCATGGCAGTGCAAGAAACAAACAACAGTTTCCACTTCAACAGCCGAGGCTGAATATGTTGCTGCATCAAGTTGTTGTTCACAAGTTTTGTGGATCCAGAATCAGCTTCTGGATTATGGTATAACTCTCTTGAATACACCTATCTATGTTGATAACACAAGTGCTATTAGTATTGTTAACAACCCTGTCAAGCACTCTAAAACAAAGCACATAGAGATAAGTTTTCATTTTATAAAAGATTGCAATGAGAAACGGTTAATCCAGGTTATGAAAGTCCACACTGATGATTAGTTAGCTGATCTGTTCACCAAAGCATTTGATGTAAGCAGATTCAACTTTCTGATCTCAAATATTGGAATGATTAACTTAGAATAACTTAGGATCACATGTTTGATTGTGTTTTTGTGTTTTTGTGTTTTCTCTCTCTAACAGTTTGAAACTGTTAGTATTCTGTCTAACAACTGTTTGTGGTTTGTGTTCAAGAGAAACCTATACATAATGCAACTAACAGTTTTCAACTGTTAGTACATGGAGTCCACAGCTGTTAGGCAAACTGCATGGTCATTCAAGGGGGAGTCTTTCTTTTCAGTAACAGTTGTAGTTTATTAAGAAAACAGTTCTCAACTGTTAGTTCTTTTTTGTTTAACTGTTAGTTTCTTTCAAGGGGTATTTTAGTCTTTGCAGGGACTTTGAGGGAATTTGAATTGCATTGAATATGCGTAACATATATAAGCCATTCCCTCCTCACAGTTTTATTTACGCTTATTGAACTCCTTTCAAACGCTAAAACCCTAGAAACTCACTCGCAAATCGCCATGGCTCCCCTTCCATTTGTTAAGGAACACAACATGCTTGCTTTTCTGTTGAAACTCGATGATCTCAGTGCTTTTCACGATGTGATTGACTATGTTTCACTTTCAACTCTACGTCATGCTTTGACCATCAATCCCACCATTTATACTGCGCATATCGATCAGTTCTGGAAGAATGCTTCTCTGAGGGAAGAAGATGGAGTGAAATGGATTGACAACACAATGACTCCAAGACACTGGTTGTTGAATCTGAGACTGAGTCAGAATCTCAAGCTGACCACTCAGACTCAGACTCAAGTGATACTGATGAGTGCAGATCAAAGAACGTGAAATCAACATCAGTTGTTGATAAGAATGCTTACAGAGTTGATAAATACAAGAAGAAATATACTCAGCTCAAGAAAGGAAAGCCAGAAGACAAACCTAGTGCAAAAGGACTATATGCTGAAACCTGGGATACAGAATCATCTACCTTAGATGATGATGTATGTCTGATGGCTCAAGAAGATGAAGAGTGTTGGGAAATTTGCTAAGTCATTGAAACTGTTGGACATGCAAAGTAAAACTGTTAGAGTAATCAGTGAAAACAGTTGTAACTAACAGTTGTTGCAAGTTTTACAACTGTTAGTACAAAAGATTAGAACTGTTAGTTCAGTTATACACAACTGTTAGAAGACCTTGAAATGAAGACTGTTAAAAGAAATTCAGAACTGTTTATTCAACAAACAGTTGCTGTCGAGCTATTTATGGAAAATGCTATCTTTGTGGATTTGAAGTATATCTCTATCAAGTTTGAAGATTATCAAGATTATCTCGGAAGATAGAAGATTTCCTAACTGTCAACTATTCAAGGAGGATCAAGAGCCTATATATATTAGAACTAGAATTTTGTTTTAGATAGAAATTCTACGCATTCGTACTTTATTGTTAATCTGTTTTTCTAAAAGTGTGTTAACCTCTAAGTTTCATAGAAACCTAAGAACAAGTTGTGTTCTTCGTCTAATAAAAGAGTTAGATTAGAGGTGTTGGTGAATATTGTAATCATCATTGATTATTAATAAACATCTTGATATTTGAAAGTATTTTCTCGTGTTGATTATTGAACTGTTCTTGTGATAAAACCTTAAACATCAATTAAGTGTGATTCCGTAACTTCTTAGTTTATTGTAATCAAACTGAAAGATTATCTTTAAAACAACTCTGATTTAATTCTAAAGGTAATTCTTGTTATTGATATTTGGTAATATCCGATCCTGACAGTTGGATTATTCTTATAGAGAATAACAACACAAGTTATGTGATCAAGTATTTATAGATATTTGTCAGGGGTACAAAATATTGGAGATGATCCGCAGCAGTCTAACTTCATGGAGCCAATGACATGAGTTAGCTGATTGGTTGTCCTTAGACCTGAGATGGTTGGTTTGGGGCAAGAGGAATTATGTACTTTGGAACATTCTAACGCTACGCCGTAAGTGGGTAGTAATAACGGGCGTATCTGGGTGCAGCGGAAGACGTGTGCTCAAATGCAAGCAGTGAAGATGGGATTTGCACCTTCTCTTTTAAAGAAGAGATATTCCAGGGCACCTTGACGGTTGAGACTAAATGAAATGCGTGGCCGGCTCAGATAGAATGATGGACATCATTTGGTAACTCCGTAACTGCAGTTAGTCGAAATCAGAAGTCGAGAAACATAATCTGGATTTTCATAATAGATCACGTGCTCCATGTCTGAAATCCACATTACGGGATATCGCGATGCGAAAGGAAAAGCCGGGTAATCCAAGAGGGTGATTACATAATCTTTGGACATAAGAGAACTTATACTCATCGTTAACCTAAGTGTCTGGCTGGGTACCTCCTTAGGCCTGTGATCGACAAGGGAGTGTAACTATCGTGCACAAGTGGGTTTCTAAAAGGATTGTGTGCAGGGATAGTACACACATGTCATCACATCCGTGGACACTATGAGTCACTAAAGGGTCACACAGCTGCATACCCAACGCATGAACCAGGAATAAATCAGTGTGTATAAAATAGATAATTAATAGTTACTTAGTTATCAGAAAAGAGAGAATTAATAAATAGATATTTATTAATTAAGAGAAAGGTAATTAAATATTAGTTGAATATTTAATTAAAGTTTAGTTAAGGATATTTATAATTAACAGTTGTTTAATTAATAATAACTAAACCTGAGGGTCCTGTATTGTCAAAGGATTAAAGATATAGATAATGGACTGGGTTTTAAGGTCCAAGGGCTTTGGCCCAGTTAATATCTATATAAAGGAGTTTTAAGCCTTTGTTTAAACCTAATTGATTCATTAAGCTTTAATCCTAAAAAAGAACACACAAGCTCTCCTCCTCTCTCTCTCTCTCTTGCGATCGGCCGAACACCACCAAGGATGGTTTCGGGTTTTATCCGGCGACGGACACCGGCGGCAGCAACGGCGGCGCACGGCGGACCACGGCGGTGGTGGCCGGTGACCTTAGCGGTGCTAAACCCTAGCCGAGAGCCCCTTTGCGGCAGCTTCCTTCGGCGGCGGCGGTACATGGTAAAAACCGAGCCCGGTTTTTGCAGGGTATTGATTACACACTTGATTGTTCAGTTTGGCGGTCTAGCAGCCTGTTCAAAGGGTGCAGTATCTGTGTATCCCCCTTCAGTAGTTTCAGGGTATATTTTTTGTCATAAACATGTTTTAAACCTGTATTTGTTGTATGATCAAAAATCTGGTTATGATTTCTGATATTTTTTTCCCAACCTGATCCAGTTGGGATCCTGGGAACGGGATTTAAAGTTTTGTATTCTATTCCACTGTGCATGTTTGTACCCTGTAAATCCCTACAATACCATCATCTAAGTATAAACTAAAGTTGAAATATGGGGGTTTCTTTCGACTAGTCAAGAACTCTCGTAGAAATATATATTGCTTTGGCTCTCAAAAATGCATCTACATAGACAAATGGTCATACAGTTTTAGTCAACTAAAAGAAGTCGTCATAAAGCGTTATTCATCAAAGAACAATGTTGAATTTACAATTCTATATCTTGACAAGTGTGACATAGATAAATCATATATTGAACTTGATTCTGATGATAAATTCATGGGTATGCTTAACATGTACGAAAAACATAGAGAAGTAATCATTTACGTGACAACAGAAAATAACCATGGCTTAAACAATGTAAGCTTAGATAGTTCTTTAGGTGTCATCGGAGAAGAACCACATGGTGATGAGGATAATTCAGACAAGTGTCCTAGTGAAGAAAGTTATTATAGTCATCTTAGTAGTGATAATGAAGATGAGTTAATGAATTATAGGCTTACTCAATTAGCAAGAGTAGTCTAAACATTAAAATGAACAAAAAGTTTGCAAATGTGATTGATTTTAGGAGAGATTTGAACCATTACGCAATCACGAACGAGTTTGATTACTTCATACAAAAAAGTGACCAGACTCATTTCACTGCAAGGTCTGAAAACATTGATTGTGGCTGGAGAATTCATGCTTCTATCATGCAAGATGGATTTTCCTTTAAATTAAGTCTATAAATATGTCTATTGATCGGTATATGTTATTTACGTTTATTTGATTATTTTGTAGGTTAAGAAAATGGTAGAAGAACATCTTTGTACTCGAAGAAACACGGGTGGTAATAAGCATGCTATTAAAGGATGAATTACTAGTGTAGTAAGTGACACGTTGAAATCTGTTGGTCCCTTGGTGAGAATAACAACAAGCAACAGATGTGTAGAAGGGGGGTTGAATACACTTTCTGCGGAAATTGAACAAATCAAAATAAAGTGTTACACATAGTAAATCAAACCACAATCGAATGCTTTGCTTTTCATTAATAAGAAGATGATTACAGACTCTATCAAGTAAGCAACTCTTGATATGTAAACACCTAATATAAATCTCTCAATCTTTCAAACTTATCTATCTGTAATCAACTTATGATTATAAACACTGAACGACTCTCTAAACAGGATTTAATCACAGATTGAAAACTTACCAATCTCACAACTAATGTGAGTATTCGAACACACGAATAGCTTAGCAATATGTGACTATCTTGATCACGTTGAACTGACAAACAGTGATTCAATAATCGTAACACATACGGTTGAGGTGAGGTATTCGGCTCTGTAACTTGTTTTCATAATCGTTCCCCTAAACTTATCAGGATGTTAAGTATTTATAATCCTGTTCCTACGGTTCCTAACAAACTGGACTAATCATAATTTGCTAACTAACTACCGGATAACTCGAAATCTTGAATCTTGAATCTTCTTATCTTGAGTCTTCAATCTTCAATCTTGATTATGGAGTCTTCTTATCTTTCCCGTAGATATAGAGAGTTAAAAAGATAAATTTAAAACATATTTAAATTTTCTTTGAGCTGACTTCTTACTCGGACTCAGTGACTCAGCTTGAAACTTATCAAGCTGAGTTCTTCGAGAACAAACTCGAAAACCAACATGAACTAACACGTATATTAATAAACTCGTCCTTAGAAGTCCTAAGAGTTAGCTAGAACTTATTTAGCAACTCTGTTGAGCTGACTCAGTATATACGCTGAGTCACTCAGCTTGAAACACATCAGGCTGAAAGCTCAATATATATCTTAGGTGACATACACAGCTTATCACACATAGTGATAATCTTACTAAGATATACTATAAGGTGATCGAACATATGCTCAGCTTATATTCAACTTATGCTCAGTCTGAAACACTATAAGTGTTCAGTCTGATCAAGCCTCATAATTTTGTTTAAGTTATATCTAGAACATATCTAACAAACTTAACTTTGTCTCATCAAATCTCAACTGATGAGATCATCTTCCCAACAAACTCCCCCTATTTGATGATGACAAAACCACCAAACAGTTCTTAAGTTTGTTTAACAGAATTATGTTTTAAATCTCAAACTTTTTAAGATTTTATATTTGAACTAATCAAATATTAATTGAACATATCAATTTTAATTGAACTTATCAATTATAAGTGGAACATACCAACTTTAAGTTGAACACACCAACTAAATACATTAACGAATAAGAACTAATCAATTATTCATTCAAGCTGAACTTATCACACTAATAATTATGAACATATCATAACACAGTTGAACATATCAAACTCATACTTGTATTAATTGAACATATCATAATACAAAATTTTTGATCACTTAGATCATGCACACTTAGTGCTTAAAAATTAGAACTAATCTAATTTAGACAATAGAACTAATCTATTATCTTATGAACTCAGGATGTAGAAGTTCCCAGTTGATAATTTCTTTGGTTATATCATACAGCAACTTCTCAGCTTCTACGTTCCCTTTGAGTTCCTTCTGTTGAACTTTGATGATCTTGTTCAACTTGTATTTCATAAGCTAGTTTGAACTATCACCACCACAACGACTTCTAATGTGCACGGCATCCTTAGTTTTTAGATAGCAAATTTCATCCAGCTTGATAAAACTAGGTTTTCCTGCCTGATCCTTATACATGAACCCCTGAACAGGTGCATTAATAAATTGATTTTATTTGAACTCCACACCTTCAGGTACCTCGAATAATTTCTCCCATTGCAGACCAGGAACTGGAACATATCTCAGCTCCTCAGCTCTATTTATCAGCTTGGAAACTTCAGCAAAGATCTCTTGCTTGATTTGGCTTCTTTTGAACTTCTTGAGCATCATCAGAATTCTATTCCACTCTATGTAGCCCATCACGTGAACATATCTCAGGTCCACCCCCATTGTAGATTTATCTTCAAATTCAAAGTTGAGGATGATGGCTCCATTGATTCTGCTCAAGATCATGCCTTTGATCTCGTCACTGGCGCTCCTTCTAAAATAACATTCCTGAATTTCTTCATCAGTACATGGGACATGATCAGGTCTTGGACCAGTGTAGTCAGCCTCAGCCTGAGCCAAAGCTTTTCTCTGTTTTTCTTTTTCTTGGTCCTTTGCCTCCTTCTCTTTTCTCTTTCTCAGCTCTTCAAGTTAAATGGCTAACTCATTGGCTTCCTCTTGCTCGAGCATTTCAATTATAAGCCTTGTAGCTTTCTCTTCTTCTGTTTCTTCCTCAGTCTCAGGAACACTGTCAGCTTCATCTTCAGACTCAGATTATGTTACTTTTTGTTTCTTAGCTGCAGGTTCCTCTTTCTCTATCTCCTGATCCCCCTCAAACTGAGCTTGCCTCTCTGCTCCTTTTGCTAATTCCAATAAAGCTTCAGCTTGAACCAAATCAGCGTCAGCTTGAATCTTCTCCCCTTTTTTGTCATCATCACCAGGGGTTGAAGTCTTTCTTTCAGATAGGCAGCAACCGCAGAGGCAATCTCTTTAACTTCATTAGTCAGCTTCTCAAGTATTTGATAGATTATGCATTTGTTCTTCTTCTGCTTGAGATGGAACAGACCAAACTGAGCTGCTAAATACTGCTTTAACTGTTGAACGCTTGAGGAGGCAGATGCTTTTGGAGTAGACTGAGCCTTGTCCTTAGACTTAAAAATTTTATCTTGTGATGAAAAAGAGTCAAGAACAACAGTAGGTGAGTATGCGGGTGCATCATCTAAGGCTTGGTGTATACCCTCAAACTCATTTGCACCAGAGTTTGGACCCTGTAATTCGTCTTGGTATTGAGATGAAACATTGACAGGTCGTGCAAGTGGGTGTGAGAAGTGAAGAGAAGTAACTAGGCTGGAAACGTGAAGTGTATGGGTAGGTGATTTGCTTATTGGTTTGGAGAGGGGTGATTGACCCTGGGGATTGGTCATTTTTTAAATTTTACCTAAGTGTGTCTGCTTAGGGATAGTAACAAGCTCTCCCATGGCTCTGGAGAGTGTGGCCTAAGTAGACACCACACCCGGCTTAGGATTTTGGGTTGAAATGAGCCTCATGGTTGACACCTGAAGAGTAGGCATCTCCCCCTCAACTCCTGCCTGGGGAGGGATCATTGTGATCTTAGCTCCAGTGATACCCTTAGGGGTAGTACCACTCTTGGCAGTTTTTCTGGTGTAGGTTTGGATATTCTCCCTAACAGCAGTGGGCATGCTAGGGGTGGCTACAGAGTAGGATATAAGATGGATAAAAGGTGGAGAAGATGGGTTAGACTGAGTTGGGTTTACTACGGTCTTGTCTCCAAAAGTGGATGGAGAATAGTGAGAAGAAGAAGAAAGTGGAGAGATCTTACCAGAAGCAGCTTCAATATATGCTGGTTCAGCCTGAGCAGGTTGCTCAGCTTGAAACTATGGATCAGCTTGGGAAGCTCCCCCTTGATTAGATCCCTCTGCTTCACTTTCTGATGAAGCTGACTCAGCTATCAGCAGTATGGGATCACTCAGACCCTCTTGCTCTGGGAAGATGTCCTTATTGAACATCTTTGAGCTGAATATAGGAAACAGGAACACATCCTAATCAGCTTCGTAGAGTGATGTCCCCAGCTCGGCTTCAAATGCCAAGGACAGGTACCTTATAAAAGGTTCATGAAGATCCCTTGTGGTCATCATCACTTGGACCCTAAGTTCATTGAAGAAGAGCTGAGCATAGTCTAAGTTCCTCGCAAAGTACATGTTGTACAGCAGCTGCATCTCAAACTCGTTGACTTGGTCTAGTCCTCCAGCCTTGGTTCCCAGTGAACGAATCACTGTTGACACCATAAAACCCCAACTGGTTGGAAAGGTGGCCTTTTTAATAACACCCTCTGTCTTCGGTGACCCATTCTGGGTAGGACAGACCTAGCCACCTACCTTGTTACAGCCGGCTCGAACTTATCAGATTGAGGGAGTTGAAGAACTTCCCTTAACCGTTGCACAGAAAGGACAACTGTTCTATCCCCATTTAGAAAAGTTCATGTGATCTCTCCCATGTTCTAGTTCTAAGTACATGTGTACCAGAACTCCAAAAGATATTGAGGAACAACGTGGAGTGGTGCGCCACAGAAGGCGAATTCCAGGGGGTATTTACGGATGTAATCCACCCATATTTCATATCCTCTGCCTTGTTTCCTTGGAGGAATTGCAAGACAGACCCGTTGATTGTTGATTTTGATCAACGGCGCTCCATTGTTCTTAAACCGAGCACCTCGAACCATTCGATCACCGAGAACTAATGTGATTCCGTCCATTGTTTAATTACACTAAGTAATTTGTTGAATCAGTACTAAGCAACTTAATATTCGCACTGAGCGTTTTAAAAACTGCACTTAGCAATTTAGGGTGTTGAAAATGAACGGAGGAATGCAATAAGCAAAAGAGGTGTTTGCGAAAGGTATGAGAAGATAAGAGGGTAGAATTGTAAGCGTAAACTTCTCTAAACCGGTTATAATCGGTATATATACCTTTCTGAGGAGAGAGAAAAGTTACCGTTATAATCCCTTTTTATCCGTTACGCCGGAGAAATTACGGCGTGATGTAATAGTGATAGGGTAGAAACACATCATCTTCCAACGGATACAAGTGTAAAATAATTTATCGACTTACAATAAGATTATAAACACTGTTGTATTATATCAGTACACAATTGGTGTAATACGCGATTTGAGACTGACTCAAATATGCAGACACACATGACTTAATAACACTTAGTAATGAAAACATGGTTTTGGACACACCAAATCTGAGTAAACTTATTACTCAGTTTAAATTAAGCACTCACCTTGATTTGAGCACTCAGCTTGAGATTGATACTCAGCTTGAGTAGAGCACACAGCTCAGGCTCAATGACACTTAGTCATTTATGTTTAAGACTGACTTAAACATGTAATTTAGCTACACTAAGTAGTTAAAATATGTTTGGAACTTACCAAATGTGTGAACCAATCACACAGTTTGAGTTTGAGTTAAGCACATAGCTTAGACTCAATGACACTTAGTCATTTGTTCGAGACTAACTCAAACGATATATCTTAACCACACTAAGTAGTTAAAAGATGTTTGGAACTTACCAAACGTGTGAACTCGTCATTCAGCTTGACAGGTTATTCAGTTTATGAAAACTTTTTTATAAATTGTGCACTCAGCTTAAGACACTTAATCTTTGTCAAACTGAAAAACTCAGATTCTAGACACCTAGCTAGGGGTTGAGCATACCCAATTCACTTAGCAGATACATAAACTGTTTCTCATCAAGGGGTTTAGTAAAGATATCTGCTAATTGGTCATCAATGGAGATAAATTTAATGTCAACTTTACCTTTTTCCACGATGTCCCTGATGAAGTGATGTAGAATTTCAATGTGCTTGGTTCTTGAGTGGAAGACTGGATTGTAAGTGATGGCTATAGCACTTTGGTTATCACAAAAGATAGGAGTTTTCTTGAAACTCATACCAAAGTCTTGAAGCTGATGCTGCATCCACAGGATTTGAGCACAACAGCTTCCTGCTGCAACATATTCAGCATCAGCAGTTGAAGTAGCCACTGAGTTCTGTTTCTTACTAGTCCAGCTTATTAACTTCCCTCCAAGCATTTGACATCCTCCAGATGTTGATTTTCTATCTAACTTGCACCCAGCATAATCAGCATCTGAAAAACCAACCAACTCAAATCCAGAGTCCTTTAGATACCAAAGACCTAGATTTGGAGTACCTTTAAGGTACCTAAAGATCCTTTTCACAGCTTGAAGATGTGATTCTTTAGGATCTGACTGATATCTTGCACAAACACATGTAGCAAACATGATATCAGATCTGACTGACACACAGACTTACTATCTGAGTCCTTACTCAGCTTGACAGCAGGTGACATGGGTGTTTTCATGGTTGAGCTAGAATCAAAAACATACGTCTTTATCAAATCAAGAACATACTTGCTTTGATTGATGAATATTCCATCAGGCTTTTGTTGAATTTGTAAGCAAAGGAAGTATGTCTTCTCACCCATCATGCTCATCTTGTACTTTTGTGACATTATTTTGGAGAACCATTCACACAGTGATTCTGTTGGGAAAATGATCTCATCAGTTAAGATTTGATGACACAAAGTTAAGTTTGCAAGATGTGTTCTACATATAACTTAAACAAAATTATGAAGCTTAGTCAGACTGAACACTTATAGTGTTTCAGACTGAGTATAAGCTGAATGTAAACTGAGCATATGTTCGACCAGTTTATATTATACCTTAGTTAAACTATTAATGTGTTTGATAATCTGTGTATGTCACATAAGGTATATATTGAGTATTCAGCTTGACGTGTTTCAAGCTGAGTGACTCAGCTCAGAAGTAGAGTCAGCTCGACAGAGTTACTAAATTTGTTTTATTTAACTCTTTGGACTTCTAAGGACGAGTTAATAATTATACGTGTTAGTTCATGTTTGAATTCGGGTTTGTTCTCGAAGAACTCAGCTTGATGGGTTTCAAGCTGAGTAACTCAGCCTGACACAAGAAGTCAGTCCAAGAGAATTTAAATGTGTTTTAAATTCTGTTTTAACTCTATATATCTACGGAAAGGATAAGAAGACTCCAGAATCAAGATTGAAGATTGAAGACTCAAGATAAGAAGATTCAAGATTCAAGATTCCGAGTTATTCGATAGTTAGTTAGCAAATTAGGATTAGTCCAGTTTGTTAGGAACCGTAGGAACAGGATTATAAATACTTATCTCCTGGTAAGTTTAGAGGTACGACTTAAAAACGAAAACAAGTAAGTGTTGAAGAGCCAAATACCGCACCTCACCGTATGTGTTACAATTCTTGAATCACTGTTTGTCAGTTCAACGTGATCAACAAACTCACAGATTGCCAAGTTGTTTGTGTGTTCGAATAATCACATTAGTTGTGATATTTGTAAGTTATCAATCTGTGAAAATCATGTTTAGAGAGTCGGCAGTATCTATAATCATAAGTTGATTATAGATAGCTAAGTTTGAGAGATTGAGAAATTTATATTAGGTGATTATATATCAAGAGTTGCTTACTTGATAATTATTGTGATCATCTTCTTATTCAAAGCATTGTAATCATCTTCTTAATAAAAGCATTCGACCGATTGTGGTTTGATTTACCCTGTGTAACACTTTTATTTGATTTGTTTAATTTCCACAGAAAGTGTATTCAACCCCCCCCCCCCCCCCCTTCTACACACCTGTTGCTTGTTGTTATTCTCACCAAGGGACCAACAACTGGTATCAGAGCAGGCTGAACGATTTCATAAGTTGAAAGTTCAAGATTCTGAGAAAGTTCACAATGTCTACAAGCACTAATCCTTCAAACTTTCCACAGATGTCTGTCAAAGGCTGTCCCATATTTGATGGATCTGACTATCCTATGTGGAAGTTCAGAGCCATGCTATTCCTCAAGCCCATTGACATTCGTATGTTTGATGTCATTACAAAAGGACCTATCATCCCCAAGATTCCTGCTACTGTCAGTGATACGTCTCCTGGCAAAACTGAAAAGGAAACAAGAAAGCCTATTGCATCCTGGACTGATGAAGATTGGAAACTCTTCAATCTGGATGACAAGGCAAAAAGTGTTCTAGCAAATGCCCTGACAAATGAAATCTTGCGCACTGTGACTGAGTGTCAATCAGCAAAAGATATTTGGGACACACTGAGTGTTACTTATGAGGGCACGGATCTGGTCAAGCAACATAAGAGAAGTCATTTGAATAGATCTTATGAAAACTTCTTTTCAAAAAAGAATGAAACCTTGTCAGATTTGTTCACAAGGTTTCACTGCCTGATAAATGACCTACTAAGTGTGGGTGTAAAGAAAGATGACGTTGAACTTGTGCTGAAATTTCTAGATGTGTTACCAGAGAGGTTTAACGATGTAACTACAGCACTGAGGACTGGAGGAACACTGCATGTGTACAACCTACAGTCCATTTATGGGTTCTTGCTAAATCATAAACAGATCACTGAACACAAGAGAACTTCTCAACAACAACTTAAGGAGTCTTTGGATAAGAATGAAGTTGCATTGGTTGCACAGAAAAAGAAGAAAAGTTGAGAAGAAAAGTTTCAGCATATAGTCCAAGACACTGGTTGTTGAATCTGAGACTGGGTCAGAATCTCAAGCTGACCACTCAGACTCAGACTCAAGTGATACTGATGATGTTCAGAATATCACTGAGCAAATGGCAATGTTAGCCAGATGTTTGAGAAGAACTCAAAGGGGAAGAGGAAGATCTGACAGGGGTAAAGGGCAGAGTTCCTTTGATCCCAAGAATGTTGTGTGCTTCAACTGTCAGAAGAAGGGACATATTGCTGCTGAGTGCAGATCAAAAAAGGTGGAATCAACATCAGTTGTTGATAAGAATGCTTACAGAGCTGATAAATACAAGAAGAAATATACTCAGCTCAAGAAAGGAAAGCCAGAATACAAACCTAGTGCAAAAGGACTATATGCTGAAACCTGGGATACAGAATCATCTACCTTAGATGATGATGTATGTCTGATGGCTCAAGAAGATGAAGAGTGTTGGGAAATTTGCTAAGTCATTGAAACTGTTGGACATGCAAAGTAAAACTGTTAGAGTAATCAGTGAAAACAGTTGTAACTAACAGTTGTTGCAAGTTTTACAACTGTTAGTACAAAAGATCAGAACTGTTAGTTCAGTTATACACAACTGTTAGAAGACCTTGAAATGAAGACTGTTAGAAGAAATTCAGAACTGTTTATTCAACAAACAGTTGCTGTTGAGCTATTTATGGAAAATGCTATCTTTGTGGATTTGAAGTATATCTCTATCAAGTTTGAAGATTATCAAGATTATCTCGGAAGATAGAAGATTGCCTAACTGTCAACTATTCAAGGAGGATCAAGAGCCTATATATATTAGAACTAGAATTTTGTTTTAGATAGCAATTCTACGCATTCGTACTTTATTGTTAATCTGTTTTTCTAAAAGTGTGTTAACCTCTAAGTTTCATAGAAACCTAAGAACAAGTTGTGTTCTTCGTCTAACAAAAGAGTTAGATTAGAGGTGTTGGTGAATATTGTAATCATCATTGATTATTAATAAACATCTTGATATTTGAAAGTATTTTCTCGTGTTGATTATTGAACTGTTCTTATGATAAAACCTTAAACATCAATTAAGTGTGATTCCGCAACTTCTTAGTTGATTGTGATCAAACTGAAAGATTATCTTTAAAACAACTCTAATTTAATTCAAAAGGTAATTCTTGTTATTGATATTTGGTAATATCCGATCCTGACAAAGAGTTGGAGATAGATGAGGTTGATTATGGTTTGTTCGAGTCAACTTTTGAAGCTGACATGAAGGAAGCTGAGGAAAACAGCAAGCTTAGTGACTGGGATCCTGCTTCCATGTATAAGGTCAGTAATTTCAACTCTTATACTGATGCGAAAATGGGTCTTGCTTTTGATTATCTGCTAAATGTTATCAAGACCGTCCTTAAGTCTCAAAATGACTTCAAAGATGAAATAACTAAACTCAAGAATGAGATTAAGGAAAATAAGTCTCTCATTGATGTTGGTAAGAAAGCACAATGTGATCTTGAATGTCAAAGACACATTAATAAACTTCTAAGTGAAGAACTTCAGGAAGCTAAAGACAAAGCTGACCAACTTCAAAAGGTAACTGAGTCTTGGTGTAAGTCATCAAAGCTTGCTGAAAAGTGTATAAACCAACAGATACCTAAACAGGTAAAGGCTGTACTTGGAGGTGACTATCAAACAGTAGCTTATGTAGCTGATGATGAGATAGCTAGTACAGACTCTGAGGAGGATCCAAACAGCATGGTAAGTCTGTGTTGGATAGATTAAGCACTCAACCTATTCAAAGAACTTCAGTCATAGAAAGGCTTAATCCAAATCCTTTCAAAAGACAACATTCTATTTCTGGCTCGGAGAGAAGTTACAAGAATAGGAAGACCACTGTAAGTCAGAGGTCAAAGTACAACAATGGTAAGTCCAAAGTTGTAGATCTTGGTAAGTCCAAGAAGATCAACAGTGGTAAGTCCAAACCTGTTGAAACTGGTGAGTCCAGCAGTCATGACAAAGGTAAGTCCAAAGTCATGGAAAAGAAGGTTGTTAGTCAATCTTCTCATCAAAAGGATAACAAACAGAGATCTGACAAAGGTAAGTCCAAAGTCAGTGATCACCAGGTGAATCAACTTGCTAAGAAAGTTGAAAAGTTATCCACAACATATAATCCTAAAACTGAGAGTAAGTTCTCACAAGGATTATTGGACACTCTACCTCCTATAACCATTGGAAGAAGGAGATGCTACAAGTGCAGAAGTAAAGGTCATGAGGCTAAGGACTGTGATGCAGAAATCTCAAGGCCTGAACAAGAACAAGCTGATCAGCCTACACAGGACTCAGCTCCTGCTCAAGCTAAACAGTCAGTTCAACAAGATGGAGATGCTAAGTGCTCCTCATCTGAACCCACCAGGAAGTGGGTTCCCAAACAAAACTAATGTGTTTAGTTTTCATCTCATGTGCAGGGTTCAAGTAAATGGTACTTGGATAGTGGATGCTCAAGGCACATGACTGGGTGGAAAGGATTTCTTAGTGATTTCCAAGAAGATGAAGGTCCTAAAGTAACATTTGGAGACAACTCACATGGAAGAACTAAAGGCTATGGAAAGATGAAAGCTGGTAAAGTTACATTCTAGTGAGTTGCCTATGTCAAAGGTCTCAAACACAACCTGATTAGTACCAGTCAATTGTGTGATGAAGATAATGTTGTTACTTTTAGGAAGAAAGCAGGAACAATCTATAATGCTAAGGGAAAGCCTGTATTAATAGCTAAAAGAGAAAGAGATGTGTATCTACTTGATCTTAATTCTGCTGATCCCTATAATGAAACCTGCTTGTATTCTCATTCTGTTCCTAAGCTGAGTTGGTTATGTCATAAACGTTTATCTCATCTAAACTTTAAAAATATAAATATGCTATCCAATAAAGAGTTAGTCTCTAGATTACCAAAGATCACATTTGTCAAAGACAAATTGTGCTCATCTTGTGAACAAGGGAAACACCATAAAGGGTCTTCTAAGTCAAAGCAAAAATTTTCAATAACAGACCCACTGCATATGTTGCATATGGATCTGTTTGGACCCATAAGTACTCCAAGCCTGAGTGGCAAGAAGTACACACTGGTGATAGTAGATGAGTTCTCACGATTCACCTGGGTAATATTCCTTAAAGCCAAAAGTGAGGATGCCCTGGAGATAATCAGTTTTATCAAACAGGAAGAGTTGCAAAAAGGTTTGTCTGTAAAGCAACTAAGAAGTGATCATGGGACTGAGTTCAGGAACTCTACCCTTGAAAGCTTCTGTGAACAAAAGGGAATATTACAAAATCTCTCATCTGTCAGAACTCTACAACAGAATGGAGTTGCTGAAAGGAGAAATAGAACCCTAATTGAGGCTGCTAGAACAATACTATGTGAGGCAGGTTTGAAACTCTACTTCTAGGATGAAGCTGTTAGTACAGCCTGCTATACCCAGAATAGGTCAATCGTTGTCAACAGACATGTAAAGACATCTTATGAGATGTATAAGTTTATAAAACCCAATATAGGTTACTTCCACATCTTTGGTTCAAAATGCTATGTGCTGAATCAAAGAGATCAGCTCCATAAATTGGATCCTAAAGCTGATCTTGGAATATTCGTTGGTTATTCCTCAATCTCCAAGTCTTATAGAATATATAATACAAGGAGAAAGGTCATAGAAGAATCAATTCTTGTCTCTTTTGATGAACACTGTTTTGGTCAAGCTGATAAGAGTCAAGCTGACTTGGTAAGTCTGAGTGAGCTTGAAAGGCCTAAGGAAACCAACTTATGAAATCCTATGTATGTCATAGGAGATGATAGTGATGATGATGTGTGTTCATTAAATAAATCATCACAAACTCTAAGGGATTCTCAACCTGAGAAGGATGATGAGTTCATCAACCCCTTTGGAGCTGAAGTCACTCAGACTGAGAATTTTAGTGATCCTCAGTTTGTTGACAATGCTGCTGAGACTGAGGAGATAAGTTCACCTCAAGAATCTAAACATCACTCAGATTCTGAACCAGACTCTCCAACTACAACATTCAAATTCCTCAAATATCATCCTCAAGATCAAATTATTGGAAATGTCCAAGAAAAGGTCATGACCAGATCCAAGGCTACAGCTAATTACGCTGCACACTTTGGTTTCCTATCTCAAATGGAACCAAAGAAGACTGAAGAAGCCTTAGAGGATGAGGATTCGATTGAAGCTATGCAAGAGGTATTAAATAAGTTTGAGAGAAATAAGGTCTAGAACCTTGTCCCTGCCCCCAAAGATCATTCAATTATAGGCACTAAGTGGGTCTATAGAAATAAAATGGACAAGGATGGAGTGATAGTGAGGAACAAAGCCAGGCTGGTAGCACAAGGGTATAAGCAAGAGTAAGGAATCGATTATGATGAGACCTTTGCCCCTGTTGCTAGAATTGAAGCTATAAGGCTGTTCCTAGCTTATGCAGCATATAAAGACTTCAAAGTCTATCAAATGGATGTGAAAAGTGCTTTCCTAAATGGAAAATTTCAGGAGGTAGTCTATGTGAAACAACCTCCTGGCTTTGTAAGTTCAAAGTTTCCACATCATGTCTATAAGTTGGACAAGGCCTTGTATGGTCTTAAACAGGCTCCAAGAGCTTGGTAAGATACTCTGTCCACTTATCTACTATCAATGGACTTCACCAGAGGTGCTATAGATAAGACACTCTTTATTAAAAAGAGTGAAGGACAGGTGATTCTTGTAAAAATCTATGTGGATGATATTATCTTTTGTTCTACCAATGAATCTTTGTGTGAGTGGTTCTCCAAGATAATGTCACAGAAGTACAAGATGAGTATGATGGGTGAGACGACATATTTCCTAGGCTTACAAATTCAACAAAAGCCTGACGGAATATTCATCAATCAAAGCAAGTATGTTCTTGATTTGATAAAAAAATATGGTTTTGATTGAAGTTCAACCATGAAAACACCCATGTCACCAGCTGTCAAGCTGAGTAAAGACTCAGATGGAAAGTATGTGTGTCAGTCTACCTATAGAGGAATGATAGGTTCATTGCTCTATTTGACAGCAAGTAGACCTGATATTATGTTTGCTACATGTGTTTGTGCAAGATATCAGGCAAATCCTAAAGAATCACATCTTTAAGATGTGAAAAGGATCTTTAGGTACCTTAAAGGTACACCAAATCTAGGTCTTTGGTATCCAAAGGACTCTGGATTTGAGTTAGTTGGTTTTTCAGATGCTGACTATGCTGGGTGCAAGTTAGACAGAAAATCAACTACTGGAGGATGTCAAATGCTTGGAGGGAAGTTAGTCAGCTGGACTAGTAAGAAACAGAACTCAGTGGCTACTTCAACAGCTGAAGCTGAATATGTTGCAGCAGGTAGCTGTTGTGCTCAAATCCTATGGATGCAGCATCAGCTTCGAGACTTTGGCATGAGTTTCAAGAAAACTCCTATCTTCTGTGATAACCAAAGCGCTATAGCCATCACTTACAATCCAGTCTTCCACTCAAGAACCAAGCACATTGAAATTAGACATCACTTCATCAAAGACATCGTGGAAAAAGGTATAGTTGACATTAAATTTATTTCCACTGATGACCAACTAGCAGATATCTTTACTAAACCACTTGATGAGAAGAGGTTTATGTATCTGCTAAGTAACTTGGGTATGCTCAACCCCTAGCTAAGTGTCTAGAATCTGAGTTTTCAGTTTGACAAAGACTAAGTGTCTTAAGCTAAGTGCACAGTTTATGAATAAGTTTTCATAAACTAAATCTTATGAAGCTGAACAATGAGTTCTTTTGTTTGGTGAGTTCCAAACATACTTCAACTACTTAGTGTAGTTATGATACAGTTTGAGTCAGTCTCAAACATAAATGACTAAGTGTCACTGAGTCTGAGCTATGTGCGTAACTCAGACTATGTGATTAGTTCACACGTTTGGTTGGTTCCAAACATTCTTTAACTACTCAGTGTGGTTTAAAGATGCGTTTTAGTCAGTCTCAGACGAAACTGACTTAGTGTCATTTCCCATGAGTTGTGTGCTCTACTCAAACTGAGTTTCAAACTCAAGTTGAGTGCTTGAATCAAGCTGAGTACTTGAGTTAAACTGAGTAATAAGTTTACTCGGCTTGGTGTGTCCAAACTCATGTGTTTTTTACTAAGTGTGATTAATTCATGACCACTGCGTATTTGAGTCAGTCTCAAATCGCGTATTATACTAAATTGTGTATAGGTATAATACATCAGTGTATATAATCTTATTGTAAGTCAATATTATTATATTACATTAGTATCCGTTGGAAGATGATTAGTTCTACCCGTTTACTGTTACATCAAAATTTTACGGCGTAACGGATAAAAAGGGGGATTTCTAACGGTAACTTTTCTCTCTCCTTGGAAAGGTATATATACCGATCAAGTTCGGATTAGAGGGTTTACGCTTACAATCCAGACTTCTCATCCTCTCAAATACCTTCCCTCTTCTTTGCTAAGTGCAAATTTTCAGTTCCATCGATCTCAAAACCCTAAGTCGCTCAGTGCGCAATCGACAATCGCTAAGTGCGAATTCCGTAGTAATTACTCTGTGTAATCAAATATTTCATCGATGGAAGGAACCATTTTAGTTCTTGGTGATCGAATGGTCAGAGGTGCTATGTTTAAAAACAACGGATTGCCGCTGATAAAAATAAACAATCAGCGCGCCTGTCTTGCTATTCCTCCAAGGATACAAGGCAGAGGATATGAACAATGGGTCAATTATATCCGTAAATGCCCATTGACTTTTGCTTTCACTGGAGCACCTCTCCATGTGGTTCCTTAGCACCTCCTCGAATTTTGGTATACGTGCACCTACGACCAAATCAATGATGAAATCCGAGGTACAATGCTAAATGGAGAGAGGACTATCACTCTCACAGTTAACAGGCTAAGGGAGATTCTTCGTCTTCCTCAACATGACGAACTTGAGCCTGTTGTGACGAGACAAGTGGCAAGGTCTGTTCTGCCACAGATGGGTCACCCTTAAACTAAAGGGGTGATCAAGAAGGCCACTTTCCAAACCGGATGGGGTTTTATGTTGTCCACTATGATTCGTTCACTTGGTACCAAGGTTGGAGGACTGGACCAGATCAATGAGTTCGAGATGCAGCTACTGTACAACATGTTCTTTGGACGAAATCTCGATTTTGCACAGCTCATCTTCAACGAGCTCAAGGGCCCAGTGATGAAGGCCACAAAAGACCTTCATGTACCTTTCATAAGGTAACTGTCCTTAGCATTTGAAGCTGAGCTAGGGACAGCACTCTACGAAGCCAATCAAAAGTTGTCGCTGGTGCCAACACTCAGCCTCAAGATGTTCAACAACGACATCTTCCAGAGCAAGAGGGACTGAGTGAGCCCATGCTGTTTTTTGCTGAGGCTTCGTCTTCTGAGAGTGAAGCTGAGGGATCATATCAAGGGGGAGCTTCTCAAGCCGACACTAAGGTTCAGGCTGAGCTCACTACTCAGACTGAACCAGCTCATACAGAAGCTGCTTCAGGTAAAACCTCTCCTCTCTCACTCTCTTCTCACTTTTCTCCATCTACATTTGGAGATAAGATTGCAGTAAACCCAACTCAATCTAACCCATCTCCTTCACCTTCTTTCCATCATAAATCGCACTCTGTAGCCACCCCTAGTATGCCCACTGCTGCTAGGGAGAATTTTCAAACATACCACCGAAAAACTGCCATTGGTGGTGCCACATCTAAAGGCATCACTAGAGCTGAGATCACACTGATCCCTCCACAGGCAGGAGTTGAGGGGGAGACACCTTTTCTTAAGGTGTCAACCTCAAGGCTCATATCTACCCAACAGCCAAGACCGGGTGTGGTGTCTACTTAGCCCACAATTACTCGAGCCATGGGAGAGCCTGTTACTAAGCCTGAGCAGACACACTCAGGTTACATTGAAAGAATGACCAATCCCCAGGGTCAATCACCCCCCTCTAAACCAACAATGGACTTCCACCCCTATTGATGATGACAAAAAGGGAGAGAAGATTCAAGAAGCTGAGGATGAGTCTGTGCAAGCAGAAGCTCTACTTATGTTGGCAAAGGGAGTAGATCTAGTTGAGGGGGAGAAAGAGAAAGAAATAGAACCTTAGCTGACTGAAAAGGCTAAAGGAAAAAGACCTTTAGTACTCAGGTCAGATGAATCAGAAACCCCCCTACAGAAGAGAAGAAGGGTGATTCTAAGTGAATTATCAGCCTCAGATGAAGACTCTGCGGATAAAATGACACTTCAAGAAAGAGCTTCACTGATGGCTTCCAGAAGAATGGAAAGGGAGGATGCTGACCAGCTTGGGATCTCGGTCGAAGAACTGAGAAGAAGACAATCAGATGCTCAAGCTGTGTTAGCTAGTGAAAAAGACATAAGAGAAAAAAACTGGGCTGAGCTGATTAGAAAGCATAATGAGGAATTGACAAAACTCAAACTGCCTATCGTGACCAAGGAAGAAGAAGAAGAACTTCCTATGCAAGATCAAGCTGAGGAAGAGGATATATCTCACTGTTATGAAAATCTGCACTTCTCTTCTCAGATTGACTCTCTAAAGGTGAGCTCAGCTCAAGGGATAATAATAATGGAATTTTCTTTAAAGAATGGTGAGACACCTTCTCTGGAGCTGAATCAACTGCATAAACTGGGTTATGAGGAATGGAAGCAAGTGACAGTGCTCATTAAACAGATGGAAAGGTCCACAGCTTGGAATCAAGTTAAAGATGAGTTGCTGAGACTACTTGCTAGGGCTGATGCGATGCAATTAAAACCCAGATCTGAGATAGCTACCCTACTTACTTCTTTTCATAAAGTTGGGAAGAAGAAGTTAACAAAGCCAGCTGGATTAGCAAATCTAGACTCGTACAGTCTTAAACTTCCTGGAGGCATGGAGTTCAAAGAAAAACACTTTTGTAGAAAAGCCAGAAAAAGGTTTCATGTACTTCGATAGAAATGGAAAAAATGCTTCCAGTCTGATGCAAATATCTATACATGTGGGGTATCTCAGGTGTTTGCTCTGAGACAGCTAGTGAATAAGACTGAACAGACTGCAACGTTCAGATACAGAATCAACAGAGCAATCAGATCACAAAAGGATCAGCTTCAACATATACCTAATCTTAAAAAAATTCTTGAAGAAATAAATAAGGAGATTAAGGAGTTTGAAGAGCTGCATCCAAAGTAGATTAGTTCTTTTGTAAATGTTAGATTAGTTCTAATATTTTTGTAAGCACTATGTGTGCATGATCTAAGTGATCAATAACGTTTGTATTATGATTAGTTCAATTAATACAAGTATAAAGTTTGATATGTTCAACGGTGTTGTGATGTGTTCCTATTCATAAGTCTGATAAGTTCAGCAAAAATGAATAACAGATGAGTTCTTATTCATTTACGTAATTAGTTGGTGTATTCAACTCAAAAGTTGGTGTGTTCCAATTTAAATTGATAAGTTCAATTAAAATTGATATGTTCAATAAATATTTGATCAGTTCAAATAATAAAATCTTAATAAGTTTGAGATTTAAAACATAATTCTGTTAAACAAACTTAAGAATTGTTTGATGGTTTTGTCATCATCAAATAGGGGGAGTTTGTTGGGAAAATGATCTCATCAGTTAAGATTTGATGAGACAAAGTTAATTTTGCAAGATGTGTTCTACATATAACTTAAACAGAATTATGAAGCTTAGTCAGTCTGAACACTTATAGTGTTTCAGACTGAGTATAAGCTGAATGTAAACTGAGCATATGTTCGACCAGTTTATATTATACCTTAGTTAAATTATTAATGTGTTTGATAATCTGTGTATGTCACATAAGGTATATATCGAGTATTCAGCTTGATGTGTTTCAAGCTGAGTGACTCATCTCAGAAGCAGAGTCAGCTCGACAGAGTTACTAAATTTGTTTTATTTAACTCTTTGGGCTTCTAAGGATGAGTTAATAATTATACGTGTTAGTTCATGTTTGAATTCGGGTTTGTTCTCGAAGAACTCAGCTTGATGGGTTTCAAGCTGAGTAACTCAGCCTGACTAAAGAAGTCAGTCCAAAATAATTTAAATGTGTTTTAAATACTGTTTTAACTCTCTATATCTACGGAAAGGATAAGAAGACTCCAGAATCAAGATTGAAGATTGAAGACTCAAGATAAGAAGATTCAATATTCAAGATTCCGAGTTATCCGATAGTTAGTTAGCAAATTAGGATTAGTCCAGTTTGTTAGGAACCGTAGGAACAGGATTATAAATACTTATCTCCTGGTAAGTTTAGAGGTACGAGTTAAAAACGAAAACAACTAAGTGTTGAAGAGCCAAATACCTCACCTCACCGTATGTGTTACGATTCTTGAATCACTGTTTGTCAGTTCAACGTGATCAAGAAACTCACAGATTGCCAAGTTGTTCGTGTGTTCGAATAATCACATTAGTTGTGATATTGGTAAGTTATCAATCTATGAAAAATCCTGTTTAGAGAGTCGTCAGTATCTATAATCATAAGTTGATTATAGATAGCTAAGTTTGAGAGATTGAGAGATTTATATTAGGTGATTATATATCAAGAGTTGCTTACTTGATAATTACTGTGATCATCTTCTTATTCAAAGCATTGTAATCATCTTCTTAATAAAAGCATTCAACTGATTGTGGTTTGATTTACTCTGTGTAACACTTTTATTTGATTTGTTCAATTTCCGCAGAAAGTGTATTCAACCCCCCCTTCTACACACCTGTTGCTTGTTGTTATTCTCACCAAGGGACCAACAGATTCATTTGTAGAACCAAAGATAATGTCATCGACATATATTTGTACAAGAATCACCTGTCCTTTACTCTTTTTAATAAAGAGTATCTTATCTATACTACCTCTGGTGAAATCCATTGATAGTAGATAGTTGGATACTGATAATACCAAGCTCTTGGAGCTTGTTTAAGACCATACAAAGCCTTGTCTAACTTTTAGACATGATGTGGAAACTTTGAACTAACAAAGCCAGGAGGTTGCTTCACATAAACTTCCTCCTGAAGTTTTCCATTTTGGAAAGCACTCTTCACATCCATTTGATAGACTTTGAAGTCTTTATATGCTACATAGGCCAGGAACAGCCTTATGGCTTCAATTCTAGCGACAGGGGCAAAGGTCTCATCATAACCGATTCCTTCCTCTTGCTTATACCCTTGTGCTACCAGCCTGGATTTGTTCCTAACTATCACTCCATCCTTGTCCATTTTATTTCTATAGACCCACTTAGTGGCTATAATGGAATGATCTTGGCAGGGACAAGGCTCCAGACCTTATTTCTCTTAAACTCATTTAATTCCTCTTGCATAGCTTCAATTCAATCCTCATCCTCTAAGGCTTCTTCAGTCTTCTTTGGTTCCATTTGAGATAGGAAACCAAAGTGAGCAGCATAGTTAGTTGTAGCCTTTGATCTGGTCATAACCCTCTCTTGGACATTTCCAATGATTTGATCTTGAGGATGATCTTGAGGATGATCATTGAGGAATTTGAATGTTGTAGTTAGAGAATCTGGTTTTGGGTCTGAGTGATGTTGAGAACTCTGAGGTGAACACACATCCTCAGTATCAATAGCAGCATTGTCAACAAACTGATGATCACTGAGATCCCCAGTCTGAGTGACTTCAGCTCCAAAAGGATTAACGAACTCATCATCTTTCTCAGCTTGAGAGTTCCTTGGAGCTTGTGATGATTTCTCTGATGGACACACATCATCATCACTATCATCTCCCATGACATACATAGGATTTGACATATTGGTTTCCTCAGGCTTTTTAAGCTCACTCAGACTAACCAAGTCAGCTTGTCTATTCTCAGCTTGATCAAGACTGTCTTCATCAAATGAGACATGAGTTGATTCTTCTATAGCCTTTCTCCTAGTGTTATACACTCTGTATGATTTGAAGATTGAGGAATAACCAACGAATATTCCAGGATCAGCTTTGGGTTCCAACTTATGGAGCTGGTCTCTTTGATTCAGCACATTGCATTTTGAACCAAAGATATGGAAATAACCTATATTGGGTTTTCTAGATTTATACATCTCATATGATGTTTTGCCATGTCTTTTGACAATGATTGGCCTATTTTGAGTATAACAGGCTTTATTAACAGCTTCATCCTAAAAATAAAGCTTCAATCCTGCCTCACATAGCATTGTTCTAGCAGCCTCAATTAAGGTTCTATTTCTCCTCTCAGTAACTCCATTTTGTTGGGCAGTTCTGACAGATGAGAAATTTTGTAATATTCCCTTTTGTTCATAGAAGCTTTCAAGGGTTGAGTTTCTGAACTCAGTCCCATGATCACTTCTGAGTTGCTTTACAGACATATCTTTCTGCAACTCTTCCTGTTTGATAAAACTTTTTATCTTCAGAGCAGTCTCACTTTTGGTTTTTAGGAATATTACCCAAGTGAATCGTGAGAACTCATCTACTATCACCAGTGTGTACTTCTTCCCACTTAGGCTTGGAGTACTTATGGGTCCAAACATATCCATATGCAACATATGCAGTGGGTCTGTTATTGAAAAAAATTTCTTTGATTTAAAGGACCCTTTATGGTGTTTCCCTTGTTCACAAGCTGAACACGATTTGTCCTTGACAAATGTGATTTTTGGTAATCCAGAGACTAACTCTTTATTGGATAGCATATTTATATTTTTGAAATTTAAATGTGATAATCGTTTATGCCACAACCAACTCAGCTTAGGAACAGATTGGGAATACAAGCAGGTTTCAGTATAGGGATCAGCAGAATTAAGATCAAGTAGGTACACATCTCTTTCTCTTTTAGCTATTAATACAGGCTTTCCCTTAGCATTATATATTGTTCCTGCTTTCTTCCTAAAAGTAACAATGTTGTCTTCAGCACACAACTGGCTGATACTAATCAGATTGTGCTTAAGCCCCTTGACATATGCAACCTTCTAGAAAGTAACTTTGCCAGCATGCATCTTCCCATAGCCTTTAGTTCTTCCATAGGAATTGTCTCCAAATGTTACTTTAGGACCTTCGTCTTCCTGGAAATCACTAAGAAGTCCTTTCCACCCTGTCATGTGCCTTGAGCATCCACTATCCAAGTACCATTTACTTGAACCCTGCACATGATATAAAAACGAAACACATCAGTTTTGTTTGGGAACCCACTTCCTGGTGGGTTCAGATGAGGAGCACTTAGCATCTCCATCTTGTTGAACTGACTGTTTAGCTTGAGCAGGAGCTGAGTCCTGTGTAGGCTGATCAGCTTGTTCTTGTTCAGGCCTTGAGATTTCTGCATCACAGTCCTTAGCCTCATGACCTCTACTTCTGCACTTGTAGCATCTCCTTCTTCCAATGGTTATAGGAGGTAGAGTGTCCAATAATCCTTGTGAGAACTTACTCTCAGTTTTAGGATTATATGTTGTGGATAACTTTTCAACTTTCTTAGCAAGTTGATTCACCTGGTGATCACTGACTTTGGACTTACCTTTGTCAAATCTCTGTTTGTTATCCTTTTGATGAGAAGATTGACTAACAACCTTCTTTTCCATGACTTTGGACTTACCTTTGTCATGACTGCTGGACTCACCAGTTTCAACAGGTTTGGACTTACCACTATTGATCTTCTTTGACTTACCAAGATCCATAACTTTGGACTTACCATTGTTTGATGTGACCTCTGACTTATAGTAGTCTTCCTATTCTTGTAACTTCTCTCTGAGCCAGATAGAGAATGTTGTCTTTTAAAAGGATTTGGATTAAGCATTTCTATGACTGGAGTTCTTTGAATAGGCTGAGTGCCTAATCTGTCCAGCACAGACTTACCATGCTGTTTGGATGTTTAACACTCATTTCCATGATCTTTAGCCTTTACAAACATATTGTATTTAAGGTTTTGACCATGTTTCTTCTCTGAGGCTAACTTATGAGATTCAATCAGTTGTCTATCCTTCTCATAGTCTGTACTTGATATCTCATCATCAGCTACATAAGCTGCAGTTTGATAGTCACCTCCAAGTAAAGCTTGTACCTGTTTAGGAATTTGTTGGTTTATGCACTTTTCAGTAAGCTTTGATGACTTACACCAAGACTCAGTGACCTTTTGATGTTGGTCAGCTTTGACTTTAGCTTCCTCAAGTTCTTCACTTAGAAGTTTATTAATATGTCTTTGACATTCAAGATCACATTGTGCTTTCTTACCAACATCAATGAGAGATTGATTTTCCTTAATCTCATTCTTTAGTTTAGCTATCTCAGCTTTGAGGTCCTTTTGAGACTTAAGGATGGTCTTGAAATCATTTAAGAAATAATTGAAGGCAAGACCCTTTTCTTCATCAGTGTAAGAGTTAAAATTACTAACCTTGTACATGGAAGCAGGATCCCAATCACTAAGCTTGTTGTTTTCCTCAGCTTCCTTCATGTCAGTTTCAAAAGTTGACTCGGACAAACCATAATCAACTTCGTCAATTTCAAACTCTTCATCTTCTTGAGCCATTAGACATACATCATCATCTGAGGTAGATGATTCTGTATCCCAGGTTTCAGCATATAGACCTTTTGCACTGGGTTTGTCTTCAGGCATTCCTTTCTTGAGCTGAGTATATTTCTTCTTGTATTTGTCAGCTCTGTAAGCATTCTTATCAGCAACTGATGCTGATTCTTTCTTCTTTAATCTGCACTCAGCAGCAATGTGTCCCTTCTTCTGACAGTTGAAGCACACAGCCTTCTTGGGATCAAAGGAACTCTTCCCTTTGCCCATGTCAGATCTTCCTCTTCCCCGTTGAGCTCTTCTCAAACGTCTAGCTAACATGGCCATATGCTCAGTGATAGTCTGAACATCATCAGTATCACCTGAGTCTGAGTCTGAGTGGTCAGCTTGAGATTCTGACTCAGTCTCAGATTCAACAACTAATGCCTTGGAACTTTTCTTCTTCTTCTGTGCAACTAATGCAATATCTGCTTTATCCAAGGACTCCTTAAGGTATTGTTGTGAATTTCTCTTGTGCTCTATGATCTGTTCATGGTTGAGTAAGAACACATAAATAGACTGTAGGTTGTACAAATGCAATGTTCCTCCAGCCCTTAGTGCTGTGGTTACTTCATTGAACCTTTCTGGTAACACTTCCAGAAACTTCAGCACAAGTTCAGCTTCATCTTTCTTCACACTCACACTTAGTAGGTCATTTATCAAGCAGTGAAACCTTGTGAACAAATCAGGCAAGGTTTCATTCTTCTTTGAAAAGAAGTTTTCGTAGGATCTATTCAGATGACTCTTCTTTTGCTGCTTGACCAGATCAGTGCCCTCATATGTAATGCTTAATGTATCCCAGATCTCTTTTGCACTTTGACACCCAGTCACTGTATGCAAGATCTCGTTGGTCAGGGCATTTTCCAGAACACTCTTTGCCTTATCATCCAGATTGAACAGTTTCCAGTCTTCATCTGTCCAAGATGCAACAGGCTTCCTTTGGTAATGACATCGGACATACGATTGTCAATGGACTTGAGGAATAACATGGCTTTGAATTTCCACATAGGATAATCAGATCCATCAAAGATGGGACAACCCTTGGCAGTATCTGAAGAAAGTTTGAAGAATTGTTGCTTGTAGACATCTTGAACTTTCTCAGAATCTTGAACTTTCAACTTATGAACTTGTTCAACCTGCTCTGATACCAGTTTTGTCCCTTGGTGAGAATAACAACCAGCAACAGATGTGTAGAAGGGGGGTTGAATACACTCTCTGCGGAAATTGAACAAATCAAAATAAAGTGTTACACATAGTAAATCAAACCACAATCGAATGCTTTGCTTTTCATTAATAAGAAGATGATTACAGACTCTATCAAGTAAGCAACTCTTGATATGTAAACACCTAATATAAATCTCTCAATCTTTCAAACTTAGCTATCTATAATCAACTTATGATTATAGACACTGAACGACTCTCTAAATAGGATTTAATCACAAATTGAAAACTTACCAAACTCACAACTAATGTGAGTATTCGAACACACTAATAGCTTGGCAATCTGTGAATATCTTGATCACGTTGAACTGACAAACAGTGATTCAAGAATCGTAACACATACAGTTGAGGTGAGGTATTCGGCTCTGTAACTTGTTTTCAGAATCGTTCCCCCTAAACTTATCAGGATGATAAGTATTTATAATCCTGTTCCTACGGTTCCTAACAAACTGGACTAATCCTAATTTGCTAACTAACTACCGGATAACTCGGAATCTTGAATCATGAATCTTCTTATCTTGAGTCTTCAATCTTCAATCTTGATTCTGGAGTCTTCTTATCCTTCCCGTAGATATAGAGAGTTAAAAAGATAAATTTAAAACATATTTAAATTTTCTTTGGGCTGACTTCTTACTCGGACTGAGTTACTCAGCTTGAAACTTATCAAGCTGAGTTCTTCGAGAACAAACTCGAAAACCAACATGAACTAACACGTACATTAATAAACTCATCCTTAGAAGTCCTAAGAGTTAGCTAGAACTTATTTAGCAACTCTGTTGAGCTGACTCAGTATATACGCTGAGTCACTCAGCTTGAAGCACATCAGGCTGAAAGCTTAATATATATCTTAGGTGACATACACAGCTTATCACACATAGTGATAATCTTACTAAGATATAGTATAAGCTGATCGAACATATGCTCAGCTTATATTCAGCTTATGCTCAGTTTGAAACACTATAAGTGTTCAGTCTGATCAAACCTCATAATTCTGTTTAAGTTATATCTAGAACATATCTAACAAACTTAACTTTGTCTCATCAAATCTCAACTGATGAGATCATCTTCCCAACAAAATCTAATGGGGATGTATCTGTTTCAGAGCTTAGAAAGTGGATCATGAGAACTTACAATGTTGAGGTATCATACCTAAGAGTCTTTAGGGGGAAAGAGCAAGCTCATACAGAAATCTATGGCAAGTGGGAAGAGTCTTTCATGAGGATGGATGATTTTAGAGAAGAACTACTAATTGCAACCAAGGAAGTGTTGTCGAAATTGACTTTGACTTAACTGGAGACAAGAAATGTCTCAAACGTTTTTTTATATGTGTAGCACTTGCTCAAGAGGTTTTCTAGTCGATTGTCGTCCTTATATCGGTCTTGATGCTTGTCACTTAAAAGGAAAGTTCAATGGTATATTAGTTGCTGCCACGGGTATTGATGGTAATAATTCTATCTTCCCTATAGCTTACTGTGTGCTTGAATCGGAGAATACACAATCATGGACATGGTTTCTTGAGTCACTTAAAAAAGCAATTGGGACACCAGATGGTCTTGTCATCTCATCCGATATGAAAAAAGGGTTAGAAGTATCCATGATGAATGTTTATCCTAATGTTGAGCATAGAGAATGTATAAGGCATTTATATAACAATTTCAAGAAACATTTTCGTGGTGAATTCTTCAACAAGAAGCTATGGGGTGCTGTAATATCTTACCGTCTTACCGAGCATGATAGATTATTGAAGGAGATTGGTGATCTAAATGAAAATTCCATTAAATATCTAAATGAGAACCACAATAAGATATGGAGTAGAAGCAAGTTCAGCATAACTTCTAATTGTGATTACATCACAAATAATATTCCGGAAGCATTTAATTCTTGGATTGGTGCAATGCGTTATCAACCTGTGCTTAAACTCATAGATGCTATTAGAGAAAAGATTATGAAACGGTTTGGCAATAAAAGACGGGTGTTGAACAAATGGAATGGTGCATTGGTTCATATTGCTAAGAACTATCTGAATAACATCTCTAAGGTAAGTATATGAATATATAATTCAGTTAAATACGTATATATATATATATATATATATATATATATATATATATATATATATATACCTAGGATTAGATGCCTACTATATCTCAATAATATTTTTATTTCTATCTTGCCATGTAGAATTTGGGTGAATATGAAGTTTGTAGAAGTTCTAAGAATCAAGCTGAAGTGAAGTGCAAGGGGAGACGTTGGGAAGTCTACCTAAATGAAAGAAAATGTAGCTGTCGAGTGTGGCAAGTTAAGGGTCTACCATGCGTACATGCAGCTGCTTTCATTGCTTTCATAAGGGACGCTAATTGTGACAAGTATGTTGATCCTTATTTTACTATAGAGAGATACAAATAGGCATATGCATTTGAAATTACTCCATTGCCTGGAAAGGATGAATGGATGAAAAAGAATGAAGAGAAAATATATCCGCCAATTATCAAGCGCCAGGCTGGACGACAAAAAAAAAGAATAAAATCATCGGATGAACCTAAAAGAAGGCACAAGCGCCCGGCGTCAACGTGAAAAAATGTTAGTGTTTTTTATAATGGTCGGTTAACCTTTCTTCTTTCAAATATGGTGTCTATCGAATAGGTTTGAGACTTTTGACTATTGTTTTCAATGGTTTTCCGTTATCAACTACGAAGACTTTAAGTTTGGTTGTAATTAAAGAATGTTTGGTATTTAAAATATGTTTACTAACAATTTATTTCCGGCTTTGTGGAAGGGCCTATTAGATATTACTTAATGAATAATTACTATTGAATGGTTTGATAGACAATATTTTAAAATGGTTTTCTAATAATATATATATGAATCGTAGAATTGTATGTGTGTGTATATAGGAGGTTTAATCATCGAACTATCAATTGGGTTTTATATGTTATTGATTTCTGAGTATTCTAAGGGATGAATCATGATGTTTAATGTAGAAAAAAATAACATATTGGTGGTTGGTGCTGTTGTTCAACCGTGGTTAACAACAAGGGAGTCAATTTTCAAGGTTTGGGTTTTAATTGAACAGGCTGATGATTTAAAAATCAAAATTAAGCTTAAAGCTTGATTCCAAGCGTCATATAAGCCATAGAGACATATTAGAAGTTTAGTAAGAGTATATAAGATATTTTATGAAGAGATTTAAAAGAGGGGTATAATAGTCATTTAATCATCTTTTATAATTTAAATTCATTTAAAATGATTAATAATTAATAAAAATATTGATTTGCACAAATACAATATTATCAAGTTTAATAAGGGTATATATGATATTCTAAATTTAAGCTGGGTAAATAAGATATTTAAATATTTAATAAGGGTATATAAGAAATTATTCCTTTTTTAAAAGGTTAAGGGGGTGTTTGTTTCATTCTTTTGGGGGTATTTCAAGGGAATTGGAATTCAAATCCCTCAAATATGGTGTTTGGTTTGGCAAATGAGGGTGAATTTTAATTCCCAGGAATTCATGGATGAGAGATTTCTAAATCCTCCCACCCCCTAGGGTAGTCATTTGCTTCGGAGAAAGCTCCGGCGAATACTCCGGCGAACCCTAGTCGACAGAAACCGCCGCCGCCGTCGCCCCTTCACCGGCGCCGTCACCCATTCGCTATTTCTTCGTCACCGTTGTTCTCTCCTACCGTTCTTCGTCACCGTCGCGCCTCTTCGTTCTTCGAAAACCCTAATCGCCACCGTCGTCACCCCTTTGAAAACCCTAATCACCTTTAACCGTCGCCTGTTACCCGTCGCCGTAACCGTCGTTCTCGTCACCCCTTCGAAAAGCCTAATTGATGTAACCGTCATTCTCGCCGTAACCCTAATCGCCTCTTCGTTTTTCGAAAACCCTAATCAACAGAAACCCTAGTTGTCGTTCTCGTCACCCCTTTGACGTCGCCTTCGTCGCCGCTGCAATCCTTCGAAACAGAGAAAGGCGGCAGTGAGGTGGTGGCCAGTGTTCGCAGAGAAGTGCGGCGGTGAGGTGGTGGCCGGCGTTTGCAGAGAAGGGAGGCGGTGAGGTGGTGGCCGGCGGTTTGGTGGTGGTGTTAATGGGTTTGTGTTGGTGTGTTGGATGGATGAGGTGAACTAAACAAGGGAATGAGATTTTAAATCCCACCAAATGAATTTCCCCCAAATGCTATTCCCATCCATAAATCTCATTCCCCTCAAAATCAAATAATGAACCAAACACCCCCTAAAAGTTAAATCCTATAAATAGGTTTAGTGAGTTTTTGGTTTTAAAAAAATTTGGGTCCAAGTCTTACTTTTTTTTAACAGCGAAATTTAGTGGGTAGGGCTGCAGTAACATTCATACGGGCAATATGCGGACCCCGAGCCACTCACGAGGGCCCAAGTCTTACTTGATCTCCGGATTTATGCATATTCAACTCGTCATCACCTATTAAAATCCTAACATTTATCAAATGTTAGGATCCTGTTCCAGCCTGTACCTTATGAATAGTCCTTTTTCTGATTTTTTTTCCTTCCTGTCCTTCTTCACGCAGAGCTTACGAACAGCCCTTTTTTTTCTTCCCTTTTTTCCTTTCTGTAGCTTATGAACAGCAGTTCCATTTTCCCTTCCCGTCCTTTTCACGCAGGAAATCTCCTCACCCTCATGATCAAACATAAACATCCTTTTACATGCAACCAATCTCTTCAAACCCAACAAATCTCCTCTTCCTCTGGCACGAAAGAGCTAATAACGATCATTTTCGCTCCCAATTTCCTTATGTGCGACCCGAAGGCTATCGCTTTTATCAGGTAACTTTTCGATTTTGTTATCATCTGTGTGAGCGATATCTGTGATTTTCATATCAGATTTTGTTGAGATGCTTATTTGGATGTGATTTTCGTTTCTCCACCTGTTTATTTCAAATGGTGTTACTGTATTATTTGTGCCTTTACTTCTAACAAAGAAAAGAGGTACTAGGCAACCAACCTAACATTTGCTTGATTAATTTTGTTGTTTCTCTTATAGCCTTTTATTTAGATTGTTGTTTGGTGGGCGTGATTCCCATATACCATACTCGATTTTTGTTTATGTGTGTATGCCTGTGTGGGTTTCGTATGCTTATGATTTCTTTTAATTTGTTCCAAATTCGTTTATGTATGAATTTATACATATGAAATCTAAAGTTATCCATATTTGATATGCTCTCATTCATATGGCTTCAAAGGTTGCCTATAAAATTTTCCGTGGCAAAATTTAACACCGCCTGTAATGTGATTGATGAAATGTTTGAGAGAAGCTTGGTTATATAATATTAACAAATATTTTTCAAATCGTTACTTACATAAGATTGTCAAACTTATTAAAATTCTTACTAAGTCATGCCTTCAGATGTTGGTACATTGACTTCTTTATTTATAAATTAACAGCTTCTTGCTTGCTTAACTCCATTAAAATGCACCTGATTCAACAATGAGGCCAGCATGTCAAATGTTAAAGAAGGTGCATTGTTTAGTTCAACATATTGTGTAGATTAGTTTTATAACCTATATCACATATATTCTCATATGTTTCATACATTGTAGCTTTATCATATGTAGATTAGTAATTATATCATATACTCTCACAGTTAGGGTTAGGCCAATATGCAAACCCAATTACCTGGTAAAAAAAAGATAATTCTTTATGTAGTATTATTTGCATTCATGAAATGGTGTAATTAAAAATGATGTTTTTTGGTGTACAGGCAACAAAGAATAATGTTGATGGTCATTAGACAACACCTATAAAATCCACCAAGGTTTGTTACCATCTCAAAAATTCTTCTAACCATTTTTATATGAGTTTTTATGTTCGGTTTTTATTAGTTGTTACCCATGACCGACTAACCCGATATATATAAATACACATATATAGAGATTTAAAATATCGTGGTTTCTTCTGCTCCTCGCACCTGGTACCTTCTTCATCGGTCTTCTTTTTGGCGTACATATTCTCTAAGCTTTGTTACATATATATTGTATGGGTTGTTATTTTCATCGTATGAGGCTAACGATCTTTTCTGTTACTGATGGATAACTTGCTGCTATCTTTTAATGATTCAATCATGTATTGTTGCCATTTAAAGGTCCTGATATGCATTACTTATGTTGAATTTCTAATAATTTCTTTCTGTTGGTCCCGAATGGATACTACAACAACAAATGTTTGTAGAAGGGGGGTTGAATACAAACTTTAGCAAATTAAAATTTAAGTGACACACGGTTTACTTTTATGTAATTCTTATTGATGTAAATCAAGAATTACATGAACTAGATGCGGAAAATCTAAGTTCAATAAAAGGTGGCAACTAAATTCGTCAAACACATAGACTAAGCTAATCCTAAACAACTTATGTTTAAGATGTTCAACACATGAACAAGTTTGTTACACTGAAAGTAAAAATGCTAACTCTTCTAATTCTCAACAGATGAGATTTCAGTGTTCAACTCTATCTATTCGCATACTTAGCATGTTTCCATGCATGAGTATATATAAGCAAAGTGGTGTCCGGGTTGATGAAGAGAGAAGGAGACAAGGTACTTGGTTTAATAATATTATAATAGATAATGTTAGTGGGTGGAAGGTAAGTTAACTTTACAAGCAAAGTGTGTAAAGTAAACATACTTTTCAGTAAGGTGTTTACCAACTATCTATTATTATATTATTAAAGTAATACCTTTATGTCTTGGGAGAGTAAACTTCTCTTTTCATGCTTATACTTTTATCAACACCATGTTTTCTGAAGATTTGACTTTACCAAGTATAGAGTTGCCAGCCACATATCTTCGAGATCTTCTTTTCAAAAGTATCTTCCTCCTTTTCCAGGGGATAAAGATCTATCCTTTTTGTCTCTTTGCAGATTCAAACAGTGCTAAGTCCTTTTACAAAGAAAGATCTAAGGAATAATAAGAACAACACATGTTCTGCCTTTAACTAAAGAAAATATTACATAGAAAAGCTATTAACTGAGATATAGAATAATAACTCAGCTAACACACACTGAACTGCAAATGTAATTTTGCTCAGCTAAGGATAAATGTGAAAGACTTAGCTGACTAGATTTGCTCAGTTGATCGAATTGCTCAGCTAATAACACAGATCATATTACAGCTAATAAACTAGTCAAACTAAACAATCAGCCGATCCCAAGGGCTCAGCTAACCATTTGTGTATGATCAGCTTATAAAGGAAAGATTGAATAAGCAATAAATACCTTATCTGATAGATGGGAGGCATCAGCTAATCAATGTGATTGTGTCAGCTGATCCTTGATAGCTCAGCTGATTTTGAAACTTTCCTCAGCTGATGGTTTTAGACCATCAGCTGATCCATTGTAGATCCTCAGCTGATGCTTCATGACTGATCTTTTCCTCTCAGCTGATATTCCTGAAGCTTGTCCTTTAGCTGATACTCAGTGTTCAGCTGACACTTGTTTTCTTCAGCTGACACTTCTTACTTACAATTTTCTTTAACTCTAACATGAAAAACAACACATGTTTTTTATTTATCTAAGTCTAAACTGAATATGTGGTTTTGTTAACATCAAATCCTATTTTTATTAATAGATAGGTTTGATTTAGGTCTGATATTGCTATCTCCCCAACAATCTCCCCCTATTTGATGATGACAAAACCTTATCTTGTTTAAGAAGAATCAGTTTAACTCGGATTTGTAAAGATAAAACTTTTTAGTGCAATTTGGTTACATAGCTATCTGTTTTTGGTAACTCTTTAATATATGTTCCCTAATATTCTGTTTTTGAGAATCTTTTCATTCATAAAGTACCATTGTTCTGTTTTTGTGGTATCTTTTCTATCATTTTTCTGTTTTTAGGATTTTTGATTTTCTATATTTACACTAGGTGAGCTATCTACTTAGAATCATCTATACTTGCAATTTGGCTAAGTAGTCCATGATCAAAGTTTCAAGCTTGATTACAAAATAAGTATAGAGTTGCCAGCCAACTTAGTTGAAGCAACATATCTTCGAGATCTTCTTTTCAAAAGTATCTTCCTCCTTTTCCAGGGGATAAAGATCTATCCTTTTTGTCTCTTTGCAGATACAAAAAGTGTTAAGTACTTTTACAAAGAAAGATCTAAGGAATAATAAGAACAACACATGTTCTGCCTTTGACTAAAGAAAATATTACATAGAAAAGCTATTAACTGAGATATAGAATAATAACTCAGCTAACAGACACTGAACTGCAAATGTAATTTTGCTCAGCTAAGGATAAATGTGAAAGACTTAGCTGACTAGATTTGCTCAGCTGATCGAATTGCTCAGCTAATAACACATATCATATTACAGCTAATAAACTAGTCAAACTAAACAATCAGCCGATCCCAAGGGCTCAGCTAACCATTTGTGTATGATCAGCATATAAAGGAAAGATTGAATAAGCAATAAATACCTTATATGACAGATGGGAGGCATCAGCTGATCAATGTGATTGTGTCAGCTAATCCTTGATAGCTCAGCTGATCTTGAAACTTTCCTCAGCTAATGGTTTTGGACCATCAGCTGATCCATTGTAGATCCTCAGCTGATGCTCCTTGACTGATCTTTTCCTCTCAGCTGATCTTCCTGAAGCTTGTCCTTTTGCTGATACTCAGTGTTCAGCTGACACTTGTTTTCTTCAGCTGACACTTCTTACTTACAATTTTCTTTAAGTCTAACATGAAAAACAACACATGATTTTCATTTATCTAAGTCTAAACTAAATATGTGGTTTTGTTAACATCAAATCCTATTTTTATTAATAGATAGGTTTGATTTAGGTCTGATATTGCTATCTCCCCAACAATCTCTCCCTATTTGATGATGACAAAACCTTATCTTGTTTAAGAAGAATCAGTTTAACTCGGATTTGTAAAGATAAAACTTTTTAGTGCAATTTGGTTACATAGCTATCTGTTTTTGGTAACTCTTTAATATATGTTCCCTAATATTCTGTTTTTGAGAATCTTTTCATTCATAAAGTACCATTGTTCTGTTTTTGTGGTATCTTTTCTATCATTTTTCTGTTTTTAGGATTTTTGATTTTCTATATTTACACTAGGTGAGCTATCTACTTAGAATCATCTATACTTGCAATTTGGCTAAGTAGTCCATGATCAAAGTTTCAAGCTTGATTACAAAATAAGTATAGAGTTGCCAGCCAACTTAGTTGAAGCAACATATCTTCGAGATCTTCTTTTCAAAAGTATCTTCCTCCTTTTCCAGGGGATAAAGATCTATCCTTTTTGTCTCTTTGCAGATACAAAAAGTGTTAAGTACTTTTACAAAGAAAGATCTAAGGAATAATAAGAACAACACATGTTCTGCCTTTGACTAAAGAAAATATTACATAGAAAAGCTATTAACTGAGATATAGAATAATAACTCAGCTAACAGACACTGAACTGCAAATGTAATTTTGCTCAGCTAAGGATAAATGTGAAAGACTTAGCTGACTAGATTTGCTCAGCTGATCGAATTGCTCAGCTAATAACACATATCATATTACAGCTAATAAACTAGTCAAACTAAACAATCAGCCGATCCCAAGGGCTCAGCTAACCATTTGTGTATGATCAGCATATAAAGGAAAGATTGAATAAGCAATAAATACCTTATATGACAGATGGGAGGCATCAGCTGATCAATGTGATTGTGTCAGCTAATCCTTGATAGCTCAGCTGATCTTGAAACTTTCCTCAGCTAATGGTTTTGGACCATCAGCTGATCCATTGTAGATCCTCAGCTGATGCTCCTTGACTGATCTTTTCCTCTCAGCTGATCTTCCTGAAGCTTGTCCTTTTGCTGATACTCAGTGTTCAGCTGACACTTGTTTTCTTCAGCTGACACTTCTTACTTACAATTTTCTTTAAGTCTAACATGAAAAACAACACATGATTTTCATTTATCTAAGTCTAAACTAAATATGTGGTTTTGTTAACATCAAATCCTATTTTTATTAATAGATAGGTTTGATTTAGGTCTGATATTGCTATCTCCCCAACAATCTCTCCCTATTTGATGATGACAAAACCTTATCTTGTTTAAGAAGAATCAGTTTAACTCGGATTTGTAAAGATAAAACTTTTTAGTGCAATTTGGTTACATAGCTATCTGTTTTTGGTAACTCTTTAATATATGTTCCCTAATATTCTGTTTTTGAGAATCTTTTCATTCATAAAGTACCATTGTTCTGTTTTTGTGGTATCTTTTCTATCATTTTTCTGTTTTTAGGATTTTTGATTTTCTATATTTACACTAGGTGAGCTATCTACTTAGAATCATCTATACTTGCAATTTGGCTAAGTAGTCCATGATCAAAGTTTCAAGCTTGATTACAAAATAAGTATAGAGTTGCCAGCCAACTTAGTTGAAGCAACATATCTTCGAGATCTTCTTTTCAAAAGTATCTTCCTCCTTTTCCAGGGGATAAAGATCTATCCTTTTTGTCTCTTTGCAGATACAAAAAGTGTTAAGTACTTTTACAAAGAAAGATCTAAGGAATAATAAGAACAACACATGTTCTGCCTTTGACTAAAGAAAATATTACATAGAAAAGCTATTAACTGAGATATAGAATAATAACTCAGCTAACAGACACTGAACTGCAAATGTAATTTTGCTCAGCTAAGGATAAATGTGAAAGACTTAGCTGACTAGATTTGCTCAGCTGATCGAATTGCTCAGCTAATAACACATATCATATTACAGCTAATAAACTAGTCAAACTAAACAATCAGCCGATCCCAAGGGCTCAGCTAACCATTTGTGTATGATCAGCATATAAAGGAAAGATTGAATAAGCAATAAATACCTTATATGACAGATGGGAGGCATCAGCTGATCAATGTGATTGTGTCAGCTAATCCTTGATAGCTCAGCTGATCTTGAAACTTTCCTCAGCTAATGGTTTTGGACCATCAGCTGATCCATTGTAGATCCTCAGCTGATGCTCCTTGACTGATCTTTTCCTCTCAGCTGATCTTCCTGAAGCTTGTCCTTTTGCTGATACTCAGTGTTCAGCTGACACTTGTTTTCTTCAGCTGACACTTCTTACTTACAATTTTCTTTAAGTCTAACATGAAAAACAACACATGATTTTCATTTATCTAAGTCTAAACTAAATATGTGGTTTTGTTAACATCAAATCCTATTTTTATTAATAGATAGGTTTGATTTAGGTCTGATATTGCTATCTCCCCAACAATCTCTCCCTATTTGATGATGACAAAACCTTATCTTGTTTAAGAAGAATCAGTTTAACTCGGATTTGTAAAGATAAAACTTTTTAGTGCAATTTGGTTACATAGCTATCTGTTTTTGGTAACTCTTTAATATATGTTCCCTAATATTCTGTTTTTGAGAATCTTTTCATTCATAAAGTACTATTGTTCTGTTTTTGTGGTATCTTTTCTATCATTTTTCTGTTTTTAGGATTTTTGATTTTCTATATTTACACTAGGTGAGCTATCTACTTAGAATCATCTATACTTGCAATTTGGCTAACTAGTCCATGATCAAAGTTTCAAGCTTGATTACAAAATAAGTATTTACAGAAGAGTTTGTACAGAGTAAACAATCTAAGGAATAGACTAAGAATAGAAGTTGAACTATTCTAGGAAAGAAAATACAATTAATCTAATTATGGAGTTTTCAATTTTCTTCCCACCAAGGTTCTTCTTTAAGATCCAGAAGTCTGTCCAGAGGATTTGCAGCCAACAACTCTTCAGCTATTGCTTGAATCAGACTTTCAAAGTGTTCAATTCCTGTCTGTCCCCTTGTTGAAGTTGCAGCTTGAAATATCAGCTCTTTAGGGGCTCTTCTTAAGTCAGATTCTCTTAGGGCCTGTTTACTTTTTCTTGTTATTAAGTGTTGTCTGGAAAAATAAGGTCTGTATGGAATAAGTAGTGTTGTTGTTTGTTTTATGTTATAAATAAACTGTCTGAATAAGAAAAAGATTAAAATCATGAGATTAATGTAGAAAGTATCCTACTCATAACTTATTGTGTTAAGTCGTTTTTCTGGATTAAGTAATAAACAAACAATACGATTATAACTTACCAGAATAAGTTTTTTTTCCCATTAAGTTAATTAAGTCAAAAGTAAACACCACCTTAGGAATTTCCAAATACTAGCTCTGTTCTTGAAGAACATCCCTCTCTCAGGTTTAGTTATGTACTTAAACATTTCTGGTTCGATGTTGGAGGGCAGAATAGTGTTTAGACTTTCATATGCAGACAGGTAAGGATGATCAAGATTAAGTATGATATGTTCAGCAGGTACAAAAGCTTTGGAGGATTTCTTGAAGGCATCATCAATCACATGAATGTGTTCCATGAATTGATCATGAGTGCATATCCTATGGTAGACAGACATTCTGATCCAGTATTCAATTTTGCTTATGAACCTTGTGACAATTTCACTTTTGGATTTAAGGAGGTGGTACAGAGTCTCAATCATCTCAGTAAAGGAGAACAGTTTGCAGTGATGAAGATAGGCATTCTCATGTGTTTATCTTTCATCTCTTCTCACTATTTTGAGATATGGACCTTCATCTGTACCCTTATATGGAGTGACTCTTGAGATGAGATTTGGATACTTCCTATCTACCAAGTTCTTCTTATTTTCTAAGAGCTCTTTGATCTCCCTTTCTGATTGCCGAGTTGTAACCCCAAAGTTGAACTCATGTAATGCTTGAATGGCTTCTTTGTGAGTTCTTCCTCTTTTATGAACTTTATTAGCAGTAGGATCATCTTGCTGTGGTGCAACTTGTGTTGGATGTGATTGAGAGGACAACATGATTAATTCTTCTTCTTTTAATTCTCTCAACTCGTCATCAGTAGCACCTATAATGGCAGCAAGGTATTCAGGATTTGTGAAGTCCTGGTGTCTTTCCTTGGCTTTGAGAACTTCTTCAACTGAGGTGCCAAGTGCAGCAGCCAGCTCACTTAACTTCCTAAGATTCTCATCTTCTTGAGTTAGCTCTTCCTCTCTTCTTTCTTCTTCTACAATCTCTTCAGAAGACATTATTTTATTTCCTTTTCTCCTTGATGTACTGCTGGGAGTCGGTTGACTTGATTGAACTGGAGAGGAAGTTTGGACAGTTGGAGCTTGAGTAGAGAGGCTCTGCTTTTTCAAGTTTAGCAGAGAGGACAGAGGCAGCCTATCTTCATCATCATCAGAATCTTCTGATGGCACTTTGATTGGTGCACAGGATTCATCTTGTCTAGGATTTTTGGCACTCTTCCTTCTGGCCATTTCTTTTAGCCTTCTTTCTGGCCTCTGCTCATCTTGAGCAGGTTGCTCCCCCTCAGATAAATTCTCCCCCTCAACATTTGATTTCCTTTGAGTTTCTGTTTCATTGGGGGCTGATGCATCCTCTATTTGTAAGGCCTGAACCTCAGTTGGATAGGCATCAACAGCTGCTCTAATGGTTTCTGGAGAAGGTTCTCTAACTGACTTCTCCCCCTTTTTGGCATCATCAAAGGTAGGAAAAACAGTAGGCTTAGCAGGAGCACCAGGAGTGAAAAAGGAATAGGGAGATGGAGAAGGTGTAGAAGTAGAGGGAGGGACACTGGAGGGTGAAGGAGAGGTAGTTGGGATAGGAGGTTGTGTGAAAGGTGGAGGAGATGCTCTTTGGTGAGAAGGAATGGGAGAGAAAGAAGGGACAAAGGTAGAGGTGAGAGGTCTCAGCCTTAGGATAGCATCAGTGATATTTGTAAATTCTTTAAGGGTTTCACTGTGTTTTTGTCTGGAGTAGTGGCTTAAGTGAGTGACCTTATCAGCTATGGTTTGCAGAAGGGAAGGGACTCTAAGAATAGAGTCAGGAATACTTACAGAAATGTTAGGAGGGGAAGGTCTTAGAGTGTGAAGTTGGGAAAGAAGATTAGAAATGGTTTGGTTTAAAGAAGAGATTGTGTGGTTTGAAATGGGAGGTGAAGGGCTAGTAGTAGGAGTAGAAGATTGGGATAGAAGTTGATCCAATTTATGAAGGATTGGGGATAGATCAACTGTTGCATGGGTGGGTTGGGGTTGGGAGTGAGTAGTTTTAAGTGACTCAACCTCTTGGGTTAGATGTTGGAAAGAGGTGAAGGAGGCTTGAAGACTATCCATCTTTTGAGAGATGGACAGTTTGTTTTGAAGTATTTGATGGGAGGGTTCAGAAGAAGTAGAGGGAATAGGTTGTATTGGAGTTGATTGAGAGATTGTGCTTAGAACAGGAATAGATTGAGGTCCCTCACTTAGACCTTGGTATATAGGCCTAAGATCACTGGGAGCAGAAATTATACCCTGTACCAATGGCTGGTTTATGCCACTAGTATTGACAGGTAGTGCAGTAGTATGTGTTAGAAGTGAATCAAACATTGGTGCAAGTATGTGAGTGTGAGTGAGGGTTGCACTCAGTGTGGGTTCCCTTATTTCAGTAGCAAGTTGTTGGGTGCTTACTAAGGGTAAAGGCATACTCAGAATAGGCATAGACACAGTGTGACCTTGGGAGAAGGTCTGTCTTTCAATGGCATCACCCTATTGGGAGGGTGACCCAGATTGTAGGAGTCCCATATTTACAAATGTGACCTGTTGTGAGGACACATCCACTAGCAGTTGGGTTAATGCAACATCCATAAGCTCCCCCTCAACATAAGAGGTAGCTATAGGAGTTGAGGTCAGAGGTGTGGATAACACTACCTTAGAGACTTGTGAAAAAGGCACAAGCTCTTGTGACCTTGATTCAGTGTAGGTGTAGGTGGGAGTAGAACTAGTGACTGTTGGGAGTGCACTAGAGCTTGACATTTGTGGGGGTGTTACAACTGGAGGAGAGGATGGGTTCTCACTGGTGGGGTTTACCAAATGAGTGTCCTCAGGGAGTGAGAGAGTCATACCTTGAGTGTATATTGGTCAGCTGAGTTCAATGAGTTGAATCAGTTGATCAGAGATAACATCTTCTTCTTCAGCATCATGTTCACTAGCACCAACTTCACCTTCACTACCTTGTGCAAGATGAACAGATTCATTTTCACTTGAAGAGCTTACTGGGAACTTGGTCAAGGGCATCATAATAGGTGTTGATGTGGAGGAGGAAGTGTTTCTTGGACCATAGACCATAGGTTAACCACCATCATCACTATCATGTGCATGATCATCATTATCATCAAAGTCATCACCACTATTACCTGCATCCACATCCTCAGCATCAGAATTAATAGACTTATTCGGTGCTGGTTCATCATCAAATGATCGTTCTTCTCTAAAACTGTCTTCATCATGAGTATGAGCAGTAGAGTGCTTAGAATTTTCAGTAACTACATCTGGGGACTCAGAATCATTAGTCATTGTTTCATTAACAGGTTGAATAGCATTCTTCTTCAACAACTACATCTTCTTCATCAGCTGTAATATCAATCAGCTCTTGCATTTGTGCAGTGATGGCAGGACCTTGCTCTTCCCTTATTAAGTGGAATATCTGTTGACCCATTTGAGGCATGGTCATTGTATCTAAAACAACAGCTATACCAGTATATTGTTCCCATTGAAGATGGTGAAGCATAAGCAAACTTAAGTACCTGATGTAGGGAACAATAGTCCTTGTTGATTTCTTTGTTGTGCCAAGAGTGATTTTATCCACCATCTCTAAGAATATGACTTGAGCAAAGTCAATATTCCTCCCTGTGACTAAGGCATGGAGAACCATTAGTTCTGTTTGATTCATTTGATCAAAACTTCCAGTTTTATGACCAAAACATCAAGTGATTACACTGGCCAAATACTTCCATGGGTATCCCAGCACAGACAACTTATACTGACCATGGGTAACAGCTTCATTGTAGCCAATCAGGGGTAAAACTTACAAAACTTGATCCATTTGAGCAAACGGTTGATATGGGGCCAAGTTAGGCAGAGAGATGGCTTGTCGAAGAGTATTGACAGTAATGTTGATGTTGATTGTGCCATTGAGACAAGTGCAGGTGATTAAGTCTTGATCAGGATGGTATCTTGCAGTGTACCACATCTCACCAACAATGTTTAGAAAGATGAAGAAAGGGTGAGCAGAGAGACATGGAAACAGGGGATGAGCAGTTATGAATGCTACCATAGGTTCATATCCCTAGTTTGCCTTGCTCGAGGGAATGTCAGTGTTGATGAGAAAGTTGTTTGGACGAATGGTGATTTCTGAGTTCACAGTCATGTTCTCACCAGCAACAGCATTTGGAGTAGAAACAGGGTTGAAGGTCACCATGATTACAGAGTGAAGAAACTGTGAGTAATGAGAGTTTAGGGTTTGAAATTTTGTAGAGAAGAAGAGTGTTTGGGGATTTGAATGCAAAGGAGATGAAGAACCGCTCAAAAACACATTTATATCTTCTTTGGAAACCTAAACTGTCACAGAAATATCTTTTTGAAATAGTAACTGTCACCTCTGCAAAAAGTTGATAAACGGAATCGTTAATAAATACACAGACAACTAACGGACAATTAAATTAAATAAAGTCTAGGAATGCATTAAACACAAATGAGAAATTAATAAAATAAGTGTGGGGACACAAGAATTTAAACTCTGAGTAACATCAGCTGACAAAATAGAGTGTCAGCTGATCCATGTTGAGATAAAATAAGTGTCAGCTAATGAATGTACTTAGCTGAGTGTCTAAGTTTTAGCTGATGGTTGATCAGCTGAGGTATAGAATCAGCTGATGGTCGTCAGCTGACAGAATACCATTAGTTGATTCACCATTTATAAAACATGTAGAAGCTTAGATAAGTACTTCATTTCACACACAAATAAAATTATTTTCTCACACTAAACTATCTACCTAAGAAACGAATATTTTACAAATTTAACATGCCAAGTTTTGATATTAGGAAGTTGAACCGAGACTCATCCAAAGGTTTTGTAAAGATATATGCTAATTGAACATCAGTGTTTATGTAATGCATTGAAACTTTCTTTTTCTGCACATTATCTCTTAGAAAATGATATCTGATTTCAATGTGCTTAGTTTTAGAATGCAAAACAGGATTGTTAGAAATAGAGATGGCACTAGTGTTGTCATACAGAACTGGGGAGTTTTCAAACTGTATGTCATAATCAAGTAGTTGATTTTGCAGCCATAATAGTTGAGCACAGCAGCTTCCAGCAGCAATGTATTATGCCTCAGCTGTTGAAGTTGAAACAGAGTTCTGTTTCTTGCTTGACCAGCTGACTAATCTTCCACCTAATAATTGACAACCACCAGATGTACTCTTTCTGTCTAGTGTGCAACCTGCAAAGTCAGAATCAGTGTATCCAACTAACTCAAAGTCAGAGTCTTTGGGATACCAAAGACCTAGATTAGGAGTTTCTTTGAGATACCTGAAAATTCTTTTAACAGCAGCTAAGTGAGATTCTTTGGTATCTGCTTGATATCTAGCATAGAGACATGTTGAAAACATAATATCGGGTTTGCTTGCTGTGAGGTATAAAAGTGACCCTATCATACCTCTGTAAGCTGTAATGTTTACTGACTTACCATCAGTGTCCTTTCCAAGCTTTTAGGGCAGTGGACATGTGTGTTTTCATTGAAGAACAATTTTCAAACTAAAATTTCTTAAGTAAGTCATTTACATACTTTGTTTGATGAATGAAAATTCAATCAACCTCTTGTTTGATTTAAAGACCTAGAAAACAGTTTAATTCACCCATCATGCTCATCTGATAATTATCAGACATGAGTTTAGAAAACTTTTTGCAAAGATCAATATTTGTAGACCCAAATATTATATCATCTACATATATCTGCACAAGGATTACATCACCCTTGAATTTTCTTATGAATAAGGTGCTATCTATGCTTCCTCTAGTAAATCCTTTTGTGGTTAGAAAAGAAGATAGGGTATCATACCAGGCTCTTGGAGCTTGCTTCAAACCATATAAAGCTTTGTTCAAGAAATATACATGATCTGGCTTGCTTGCATACTCAAAACCAGGAGGTTGTTTGACATACACTTCTTCCTTCAATTCACCATTGAGGAAAACATTCTTAACATCCATTTGAAACACTTTGAAGTCTTTGAAGGCAGCATATGCTAGAAACAGTCTTATGGCTTCAAGTCTTGCAACAGGGGCAAAGGTTTCATCAAAGTCAATTCCTTCTTCTTGACAATACCCCTGAGCAACTAGTCTTGCCTTGTTTCTGATGATCAGCCCTTGTTCATCCATTTTGTTTCTGAACACCCACTTAGTACCAATGATGGATTTGTCCTTTGGTCTTGGCACCAAAGTCCATACATTGTTCCTAGTAAATTTAGCCAATTCTTCTTGCATGGCATTTATCCAGTGGGAATCACTAAGAGCTTCATCTACCTTCTTTGGTTCAATCATAGAAACAAAACCTGTGTACAAACAAAAATTATAGGCTTTTGACCTTGTTAGTACAGGTGCTTCTATGTTACCTATTACCTGATTTTTAGGATGATCTTTGAGGTCTTTGTAGGTATTTTGGATTAAGGGAGTGTTTGGATTTCTTTGGATTTGGGGAGTTGAACTTCCTTCGATTTGATCAGCTGATGATATCTCTGGTTGATCAGCTGACAGAATTTCATTGCTACAGTCCGAGGAGACTTCTACTGAAGAGGGAATGTTTGATATGGAGTTAAAATCCAATGATGTTGAATCATGATTCTCATCATTCAGTAAAAGTGTGGGTTGATTTAAAATAGATTGTGCATTGGTTTCTTGTGGAATTGGAACTCTACATCAGCTGATGGGAGTGAATCAACTGATACTGGAATGTTGTATTCAGTATGCAGTAGATCATTAAATTCCTCACCTATAGATGGATTAGTAGAACAGGACGCAACAAAGTCATTTTCATTGAAACTTACATTGATTTATTCTTCTATGGCCTTTGTTCTGATGTTGTAAATTCTGTATGCTTTGGAGATTACAGAATATCCAACAAATATGCCTTCATCAGCTTTAGGTGCAAACTTCTGCAATTGATCCATCTGATTGAGAATGAAGCATTGACAACCAAAGATGTGCAGGAAGCCAATGTTGGGCTTCCTTCCCTTGAGCACTTCGTATGGAGTTTTGTTGTGCCTTTTGATGACTAGCGATCTATTCTGAGTAAAGCAAGCACAGCTAACAACTTCAGCCTAGAAGTTGAATCCTAACCCACTCTCGCACAGCATGGTTCTTGCAGCTTCAGTCAATGTTTTGTTTCTTCTTTCAGCTACACCATTCTGTTGTGGAGTCCTTGGAGCAGAGAAGTTGTGTGATATACCTTTCTCATTACAGAAACCTTCTAGAGTATGATTTCTAAACTCAGTTCCATGATCACTTCTAAGCATCCTTACCAGATTTCCATTTAGCACTTCCATCTTTTTTATAAAGCTAAATATCTTCAGCAGCCTCACTCTTTGCTTTCAGAAAGATGACCTAAGTATATCTTGAGAATTCATCAACCAGAACTAGAGCATACTTACTTCCACCAATACTTGCAGTAGCAACGGGACCAAATAAGTCCATGTGCAACATGTAAAATGGTTCAGTAATGGAGAAGGCTTGTTTAGATGGAAAAGATGTCTTGTGCTGCTTTCCCTTCTCACAGGTAGAGGAAGGTTTAGGCTTAACATAAGTCAGTGAAGGTAGTCCTGACACTAGATCACCCTTGCTCAACTTGTTTATATTTTTGAAATTTAAGTGAGAAACCCTTTTGTGCCATAACTAGTTTATGTCAGTTACAGATTTTGTATACAAACAGGTTAACTTGGATGGATCACCAGAGGACATATCAAGAGTATATACATCTTTGGTTCTCTTTGCACAAATTATTGTTTTACCCTCTTGATCTAAAATGGAACAACCTGTCTTTGTAAAGAGGACTTTGTGATCACCATCACATGATTGACTTATGCTGATGAGATTGTACTTGAGTCCTTTAACATATGAAACTTTAGACAGAGTTAAGTTCCCATTAAGAAGTTCTCCATATCCTTTTGTTTGCCCACAATTGTTATCACCTAAGGTCACTTTTGGACCCTTTTCCTTCTTGTAGTTACTAAGCAAAGCTTTACAACCTGTCAAGGTCCTTGAACATCCACTGTCAAGATACCATGTGTTCAGACCCTGCATAGATGAGATTGAAAGAAGGTTAGTGACACTTGGGCATCCACAGTTAAGTGGACCCCTGTGGATTGCACCTAGCCATCCACTTTATATTTGGTTGTTTATGAATTAGAGAAACAACTGTGTTATCAAAATTAGTCCGCTGTCTTGAGTTACTTTCAAGAGAACAATCACTTGCCTTATGTTCTTTGCTCCCACATTTATAACATTTTTTATTTTTGGAGCCTTTAACATGTTTTGGTAATTGCCTAAGAGATGTCTTAATTGTTTTCTGATGACTATGAGTCATCAGCTGACAGATTTCACCATTCAGCTGTTGTAATTGATTATGTAAACTAATAAGGTCTTTGTTTATAGTCACCTTAGGTTGACCCTTAGTTAAAATGAGTTTTTGATCAACTTTAGATGTGGCAGATTTAGACTTTTTGTTAACAAAAGGTCCTTTACCCTTGGTTTCTCCTATTAAAAGAGTTTGAAGTGATGTTTGATCAGCTAAACAAACAGAAGAGGATCCATGATCAGCTGACAGGTTATCAGCTGAGCAGTTATCATCTACTTTTTGATCAGCTGATGTAATATCATTAGCTAAAGAATTTTCAGTCTAGCTGAGTTCCTAAATTTAATGCATCAGCTTTCAAGGTTTGACAACATACTGTCTCTTTGGTATCAACAAATGATTCCATTCCCTTACTCACTTCCTTTACTATTAAGTTTTCAGTACTTTTGCTTTCTGTCAAAACGATAGAACTTGAACCAACTTTTGAAGTCGTTGAGTCTTTCAGCTGAGTACTTTTACTTTTGACAAATCTGTTAGTGATAATACTTTTTCCTTTTACAGTCTTTTGAAAAGTAAGAGGTAAAATATCAGCCTTTTCCAAGATATTTATGTCCTTGCTAAAATCAACACAGTTAGCAGCTTGGGAATAATTTCCACCAATAATAGCTTGAACTTGTTTTGGAATCTGCTCATTGACACACTGAGTGGTCTTCTCAGTAGATACACACCAAGATTTAACTACTTTTTGAAGGTCATTAAACTTTATTGTTGCTTCATTGGTTTCTTTTACCAAGATCTGATTAAATATCTTTTGATTAGCTAAATCATTCCAGTTTTGTCATTAGTTTCAGTTTCTCATCTTTAAGACTTAATCTCTCTTTTAGTGATTCTATTTCTAATTTTAGCTTCTTTTCTCTTTGAGTATTTGACTGAAACTCAACACACAGATAATCAAACATAGTGTTCTTTTCATTATCATCATAATTAATAAATTTTCCAACCTGATACATAGAAGAGGGATCCCAGTCAGGAGAAGTACAAGCTTTAGCAGCTTTCTTCATGTCCTCATCAAAGGAACTTGTACTTGCTATGTTGGCCATCAAGCTGAGCTGAGCAGTGAGGACCTCTTCTTCATCACTTGAGAGATCTTCCTCAGCCCAATCTTCTTCTTCAGCCACCAACACCCTGTTCTGAGCTTTCTTTTTCTTCTTATCAAAGACAGCAGCAAGAAGCTTCTTATACTTGGCTTCATAATCAATCTTGCTGTTTGAGCTTGAGGAACCCTTGAAGCCTGTGCTTCCTCTGGACTTACATTCACTGGCATAGTGACCAGTCTTACCACAGGAGAAGCAACTTTCAGAAGCCTTTGGTTTATACTTGGCTTTTTCTCTTTTGAAGGATTTCTTCTCAAACCTCTTGACACCCTTTCTTTTCAAGAAAGGTTTGAACCTTTTTACTAACATGGCAGCATGTTCGACAGCAGCTTCAATGCTTTCCATGTCCTCCAGATCTTCATCCCCATCAACCACTTGCTCTTCATCAGAAGACTCCTCCTCTTCCTCTTCACTGGACTCATCCACCACTGCAGCAAAACTTCTTGATCTGTTATCCTTGGACACAAGAGCTGTAGTGGGAGCCTTAGCAACTTCCTTCATCTCTTTGGTAGAAATCTTCATTTGCTTCACTAATTGTTCATGATTCATAAGATTTCCATACAGACCAACCAGTGAAAGACCCTTTATTTTCTCACCATGTTTTAACACAGTGATAAAATGATCCCAAGATTCTGGGAGAGAGTCCAGAAATTTATTAACAAGTTCCTTGTTGCTCTTGGGAACATCTGCCCTACGTAGATCATTAATAAGGCAATTGAACCTGGTGTAGGTCTGAGTGAGACTTTCACCTTTATGAGCAAAGAATAACTCATATTCTCTAACCAAAAGAATTTTCTTGTTTTCTTGAACTTCCTCTGTACCTTCATAACCCATAGTGAGAGTGTCTAGCATCTCTTTTGCAGATTTGCAGTTTAGTACTTGATGATAGACATCATTTGGTAGTGCAGAGACTAAGGCTGTTCTTGCTTTAACATCAAGATTAACAAGCCTTTTGTCTTCATCAGACCACTGATTTATAGGCTTGATGATCAGTCTTTCAACAGCAGGAACTTCATCAGTTGCTTCAGTAACTTGAATTGTTGAGGAAGGAACATAAGGGCCTTCAGTAACAGTCTTGAGCATCACATCATCTAGGCATGGCATATAGAGAAGAACTCTACTCTTCCAGAGAGAAAAGTTTTCTCCATCAAACGTTGGACACCTTGTGAGTGAGCCATTGTTGAAAGAACCGTTAGAAGCAGCAACGAGAGTGGCCATTTTGTAGTATGGGGTAGAAGCAGTTGAAGAGTAAGCAAAACAGATCTTAGATATGGATTATCTAGTCTGCTCTGATACCAGTTGTTGGTCCCGAATGGATACTACAACAACAAATGTTTGTAGAAAGGGGGGGGGTTGAATACAAACTTTAGCAAATTAAAATTTAAGTGACACACGGTTTACTTTTATATAATTCTTATTGATGTAAATCAAGAATTACATGAACTAGATGCGGAAAATCTAAGTTCAATAAAAGGTGGCAACTAAATTCGTCTAACACATAGACTAAGCTAATCCTAAACAACTTATGTTTAAGATGTTCAACACATGAACAAGTTTGTTACACTGAAAGTAAAAATGCTAACTCTTCTAATTCTCAACAGATGAGATTTCAGTGTTCAACTCTATCTATTCGCATACTTAGCATGTTTCCGTGCATGAGTATATATAAGCAAAGTGGTGTCCGGGTTGATGAAGAGAGAAGGAGACAAGGTACTTGGTTTAATAATATTATAATAGATATTGTTAGTGGGTGGAAGGTAAGTTAACTTTACAAGCAAAGTGTGTAAAGTAAACATACTTTTCAGTAAGGTGTTTACCAACTATCTATTAATATATTATTAAAGTACTACATTTATGTCTTGGGAGAGTAAACTTCTCTTTTCATGCTTGTACTTTTATCAACACCATGCTTTCTGAAGATTTGACTTTACCAAGTATAGAGTTGCCAGCCAACTTAGTTGAAGCAACATATCTTCAAGATCTTCTTTTCAAAAGTATCTTCCTCCTTTTCCAGGGGATAAAGATCTATCCTTTTTGTCTCTTTGCAGATTCAAACAGTGCTAAGTACTTTTACAAAGAAAGATCTAAGAAATAATAAGAACAACACATGTTCTGCCTTTAACTAAAGAAAATATTACATAGAAAAGCTATTAACTGAGATATAGAATAATAACTCAGCTAACAGACACTGAACTGCAAATGTAATTTTGCTCAGCTAAGGATAAATGTGAAAGACTTAGCTGACTAGATTTGCTCAGCTGATCGAATTGCTCAGCTAATAACACAGATCATATTACAGCTAATAAACTAGTCAAACTAAACAATCAGCCGATCCCAAGGGCTCAGCTAACCATTTGTGTATGATCAGCTTATAAAGGAAAGATTGAATAAGCAATAAATACCTTATCTGATAGATGGGAGGCATCAGCTAATCAATGTGATTGTGTCAGCTGATCCTTGATAGCTCAGCTGATTTTGAAACTTTCCTCAGCTGATGGTTTTAGACCATCAGCTGATCCATTGTAGATCCTCAGCTGATGCTTCATGACTGATCTTTTCCTCTCAGCTAATATTCCTGAAGCTTGTCCTTTAGCTGATACTCAGTGTTCAGCTGACACTTGTTTTCTTCAGCTGACACTTCTTACTTACAATTTTCTTTAACTCTAACATGAAAAACAACACATGTTTTTTATTTATCTAAGTCTAAACTGAATATGTGGTTTTGTTAACATCAAATCCTATTTTTATTAATAGATAGGTTTGATTTAGGTCTGATATTGCTATCTCCCCAACACATTCGCTATATCGTTACTTAAAAGTATGGAATTTCATTAAAAAAAACAAATGCTTAATCATAATGGCCAAAACCCAAAATCATTAATAATGTGCGTAAAGCGTACCCGTTTTTTATTTATAAAATCCGTTATTATTTAGTACGACTACAACACAAATAGGCAAGAGGACCTAGTCGTATTATAGTATAGAAAATAAGTACGGGTGTCGAACTCAAGTGGAACGGGTATGATTTGATAAAATTATATTAATTTAAATATTAAACACAACTAAACTAATCTAAACTAAACTAAAAAGCAATAAAATCTAAACTAATGACAATAAAATAAATAAAGCAATTAAATGGGGGATTTGTTGTAAAAGTATGAACTTGGAACCAATCAAACCACTAAACTATCTAAAAACACTAAAAGCATGCAAAAAGGACAAAGAAGCGATTAACTCGGAGAATTAATAATAATGAAGATGTTCCCTCCCTAGATTCAACTCAACTCGATTCATGGCAATAAATTAATGGCAAGATAAGCTAATGATACTCAAAATATTCATGCATCGATTTCTAAAGTAGCTACAACTGTAACACCCTAAAATAGGGCCTAGTAGTAGCTTGTTGTACATTGTGTTTGTATAGTTGTACCTTGACATTAACCAAGTTGTCTAAGTTGTTCTTATTGTTAATTGTTGTTATTTGTTGGTACACGTGGTTATGTAGCTAAAGATGGAAATATATCATAAATAGATAATGTTGGTAATAAGTTGAACGGTTTCAGATAATTATTCCGAAAATATCTCCGTTAGTTGAAACGGATAAACCTAAGTCGTGTTTTAAGTTGAATAGGAGAACGAAGTACCCTCGTGGGGTGTTAGACACACTTGGGTCGGTTTAAAGGGGGTTCTTATCCCCTGTTTTCACCTTAAACACACACACAAAACACATACATACATACGGAGCTTCATATGCATACATACTTAGAATTTTGAAGAGAAGTCAAGAAGGAGGATCAATTGTTAACTGATTCCAGTAGTAATTCGAGTCTTGTAGCTTGTAATCGTCTTCTTCAAGTAAGTTTTCTATGTAAAACCTAGTTTTTCGGTTTTGTAAAGAAGATGATCCATTTGATCGGATTCAAGTGGGTTTTGGTGTTAGTTTTATGTTCAAATTATGTTAGTAAGCTTAGGTATGTATTAGACAACATGTAAGAACAATTAAAATGAAGTTTCAGTCGATAAAAATGGTGAAAAACGCGAGTTTCAGGCCTGTTTCGCGAACAGAGACGAAGGCCTGCTGTGCAGGAACTTCCTACGGCCGTAGGGAAAAGTTCCTACCCCCGTAGGAAGGTGTTTTTCAGATTTATAGAAATTTAGCTCCTACCCCCGTAGGAGAATGTTCCTACGGCCGTAGGAGGGTGTTTTTCAGGAATATTAAAATTAAGCCTTCTTTGGCCGTAGGAAAAGGTTTCTACGGCCGTAGGAGGGTATTTTGTGTATTTTATGTGGTTTACCACCTACGGGTGAAGGAAAGAAGCCTACGGGCGTGGGTACATAACCTACGACCGTTGGTACCCAAAGAATCACTTCTACGGGCGTAGGGTATGGTCCCTTCGGCCGTAGGGTATGGTTTCTTGGAAGTGAACTCTTGCGGGCGTATGATGTATTCCTACGGCCGTAGGAGGTGTTTGGAAGGTGTCCTGCGGCCGTAGGACACATCTACTGCGGCCGTAGGAGCTGTTCCAGGTTGCCTGTTGCTTGTGGTTTGTTGTACGTTTACGTAGAAGCAATGATAGTACTTTTAGACGTTAACTGAACCTACACATGATGTGTTAGGTGATTCGGACGATTCCGTGTGCTCCTGGGATTCCCGAATTCATATCTGCCTCTTATAACCTCGAGGTGAGTACCGGTTTTCCCATGAGTCTCGGTAAGTAGCGTTGTCTATTGTTTGTTGAAATATGTTGTCGATGTCGCACACGTGCGTATGAGGTATGTTATACATGTTGTTATACATTGTTGCCATGCTAAGTTGCTTTACACGTTGGTTATGAATCACATGCGTATAGTTGAACCCATTACGGGTAGTAGTTGTAATGTGGTACTGGTCCGGACCGATGTGGCATGGTTAAGGTCAGCTTTCTTCCCGAAGGCTGGATCCCTTTGATGGAATAACGGGGATTAACGGTACCCGGTGTGCAGCACGCCGGGGTGGTCTTGCAAACCGCCGCTCCTTAACGTGAGTTGGGATCTTAACTTTCGCTGAGATCTAAGATGTTGAGCTTCGAGCTTCGTAACGCGTTTGGTGGACTGCTCTTCGCTCCCCCACCATAGCGGTTAGTTGTTGCTGATGGTCCCCAGTTTGAATCGTTGAGCGGGGTTCCCACCCTGCAAGATATGATTCCTACTAACTCGTTGGCGCGACACTATGTGTTAGGATAGCCTTGTGTGCTGTCCCGTAGTTGGGATAACCTGCTTATTGATGCTTATGTGTTAATCTGTACTCACTAGCTAGTTGTAGCTAACGGTGCCTAAATTTACCTTTTTGCAGATGCGAAGTAGTTGGCCTGGTGAGGCGGGACTTGTTGGTAGTTGTTGTACATATCTTTTGCGGAACACTTCTCGTTGTAAATTTTTGTGATCCGATGGTCGGTAGTGTCGGTTAGTTGGGTAACACGCGGTAGTATTTTTTTGGGACTTGGTTTATGGTGTTGTACTTTTATATTACCAAGTCAGATAAACAATATTATCTTTTGTAAAACGTGGTTACTTCCGCTGCTGGCCTTTTTATATAAGTTTAAAAAGCTTAAATTTTCCCTAATTTTAAGCGCGTGAAAACCGGTGTTACAAGTAGGTATCAGAGCCTAAGTTTGAGGAATTGGGTACTCGTAGGAGTATTCAATCTCAAGCTCGGGCCCGACCATCGTTAAGTGTTCCTAATTGGGTAATTGGGGTTGAGTATGAGCGTTATGTGGTAATTGCATGTGTAAACTAACTTATAGCGTTAGTAGTTGTTGAGTAAATAGAGTACTAAACGTTGTTCCCATGTGTAGTAAGTTGACATAGAATGGCTGAGCAACGACTTAATACTGAAGAGGCTCTTAAACGTATGGAGGATGAAGCTTCAAGCGTTCATCCTGAAGCCGATGAGGGATCTGATAATTATGAGCCGCTAAGGCAAGATCCAGAACAAGCAGCACGTATTGCACGTCTGGAGGAAGAGCTCCGACTTACACGGGAGCTGTTAGTAGCGGCTGTGCAAGGGCGTAGACCAGAGAAGTGTTCGTTTAAGAAATTCCGTTCTTGCGGTCCGAAAGAATTTGAGGGCGGTGATGGTCCTTCGGATGCCGTGAGGTGGCTTAGAGAAACCGAGGGTGTGTTCGATTCTTGTGATTGTGAAGCGGAGCTTCGTGTCAAATACGCGGCACAGATGTTGAAGGGTAGCGCGTTGTTCTGGTGGGATTCAGTGAAAGCGACGTTGAGTAAAGAGGTTGTGGCTGCCATGACATGGGAGCAGTTTACTGAGAAAGTAACCAGACGGTATTGTACAGATTATGACATGGAGAAGATGGAAAGAGAGTTTAACGCTCTTAGTAAGGGAGATAAGTCGGTGGATGTTTTGATTCAAACCTTTATTGATAAAGTGAGGTTTATTCCTAGCTTGGTGAATGATGAAGCTGCAAAGATGAGAAAGTTTGTGGGAAAGTTGCCTGCTGATTATCGTGCTATCATTAGAATGGCTGGGAGTTTGGATCGAGCGTTTGAAATGGCTCGACAGATTGAAGATGATCGTACTCAGGGCAAGGATGACCGAGCTGGTGAAAGTCATAAGAGGAAGTTTCAACAATCCTCGAAGCCGGGTCCTTCTAAAGGAAAATCTGTTGCTGGTGGGAAGTTTGATTCCCAGAAGAAGCCGTGGGTGGATCGTCCGTGGTGTGCAACTTGCCGTACGTATCATAGTGGTGACTGTTCTAAAGCCACTGCTCGATGTTTACGGTGTGGGCAGAAGGGGCATGTGGTTGCCGAGTGTGAGTTCAAGGAGGATGTTTGTTACAAGTGCCACAAGCCAGGGCACAGAATATCTGACTGCCGGTCAAAGCCAAGTACCGGTGCTGGTGGGTCTGCCTCTGGGCAGAAAAAGGATGGTGCTCCTCGAGCTAAAGGGCGAGCATTTCAGATGACAGCTGAGGAAGCTAAGGGTGCTGGAGACGTGATAACTGGTACATTTCTTGTTAATTCTGCCCCAGCATGTGTATTGTTTGATTCTGGAGCTACGTATTCTTTTGTATCTGTCTCTTTTTGTGATAAACTGCACATGCCTGTATCTGTACTATCTGAGCCAATAAGAGTAGAGACTGCTAGTGGTAAAGTAGTTCCAGTTGTTGATAATGTCCCTCAAGCAATTATTGATATCGATGGGAGTAGTTTTCCTGTTTCCTTTCTTCTTATGCCGATTGCGGGATTCGATGTTGTAATTGGGATGGATTGGCTTAGCAAGTTGAACGCTGAGATTTTCTGTTCCAAGAAATTGATCAAAGTCCCTCTACCTGACGGGTCATATGCTGTGGCTCGTGGTGAAAGACGTAAATCGGATATTCCTGTCATTTCTCTAATAAAAGCGAGAAAGGCAGTTTCAAAAGGTTGCGAGTGTTATCTGGCACATGTGATTGATGCTAAATTGGAGAAACGTGTTGTTCGTGATATTCCGGTGGTAACTGATTATCCAGAAGTGTTTCCTGATGAGTTGCCTGGGTTACCGCCTATTAGAGATGTTGAATATCGCATCGATCTTGTTCCGGGGGCTACCCCTGTTGCCAAAGCTCCATATCGTCTTGCTCCTTCAGAGGTTCGCGAGATGATGACGCAGATTCAGGAGTTGCTAGACAAAGGCTTTATTCGCCCGAGTTCTTCTCCTTGGGGCGCTCATGTGCTATTCGTAAAGAAGAAAGATGGGACGATGAGAATGTGTATAGATTACCGGGAGCTGAATAAGCGAACGGTAAAGAACAAGTATCCTTTGCCGCGGATAGACGATTTGTTTGATCAGCTATAGGGAGCGACATGCTTCTCAAAGATTGATCTGCGGTCGGGATACCATCAAGTGTTAGTTGCTGACGAAGATGTCCCAAAGACGGCTTTCCGTACTCGTTATGGTCATTACGAATTTTTGGTGATGCCTTTTGGCTTAACCAATGCACCTGCTGTTTTCATGGACCTGATGAACCGGGTTTGTCGTCCTTTTCTTGATAAGTCGGTGATCGTGTTTATTGACGATATTCTCATTTATTCTAAAACTGAAGCTGAACACGAGTCGCATTTGCGAGAGGTTCTCGAAACTCTTAAACGGGAGAAGCTTTACGCTAAATTCTCGAAGTGCGAATTCTGGTTACGAGAGGTCCATTTTCTTGGTTACGTGATTTGCAGCGATGGCGTGAAGGTTGATCCGACTAAGGTTGAGGCGGTGATGAATTGGGGAGTTCCCCGAACTCCTTCTGAAATTAGAAGTTTTCTTGGCCTAGCTGGTTATTATCGGCGGTTTATCCGCGACTTTTCTAAACTTGCGGGTCCTATGACCAAACTAACTCGCAAGGATGTTGCATTTGTTTGGACGGAAGCTCAAGAACAAGCGTTTCAGTCTCTGAAACGGCTATTGTGCGAAGCCCCAATTCTTTCGTTACCAGACGGATCTGAAGATTTTGTTGTTTATTGTGATGCTTCGTACTCCGGATTGGGGTGTGTGTTGATGCAGCGTGATAAAGTGATTGCCTATGCTTCAAGGCAATTAAAACCTCATGAAGGCAACTATCCGACTCATGATCTTGAGTTGGCAGCTGTGGTGTTCGCGTTGAAATTGTGGAGACACTATCTTTACGGTACCAAATGTGTGGTCTGCACAGATCACAAAAGCCTTCAATATGTCTTCACGCAGAAAGAGCTCAATATGAGGCAACGCAGATGGCTCGAATTGATAAAAGACTATGATTGTGAAATTCGCTACCATCCTGGTAAGGCCAATGTGGTGGCGGATGCCTTAAGTCGCAAAAGCTCTTCTGTAGATGCAAAGTTTATGAAACTTACTGTGGTTCCCGATATCATTGCCAGATTGAAGGAAGCACAGCAAGTGGCGTTACAAGATGAGAATCTGAAAGCTGAGTTGATGAGAAAGCTGAAAGACCAACTCGTTGACGATACTCGCGGAATAAATACTTTCCAGTCTCGCGTATGGGTGCCACTTCATGGTGGTAATCGTGATCAGATACTGCAGGAAGCCCATAAGTCTAGGCTGTCGGTTCATCCGGGCAGCACAAAGATGTATCACGATTTGAAAGCGTTATATTGGTGGCCTACTTTGAAACGAGACATTGCTTCCTTCGTGGAGAAATGTCAAATCTGCGCGCAAGTTAAGACAGAACATCAGAAGCCTTATGGCAATCTGCAACAACTTGAGATTCCAGAATGGAAATGGGATCACATTACGATGGACTTTGTGACAAAGTTGCCGAAAACCCTCAGAGGTCATGATGCAATTTGGGTCATTGTCGACCGATTGACCAAGACTGCTCACTTTCTAGCTATCAGCGAGTCTGCTCCGTTGGAAAAGCTAGCCAAGTTGTATGTGAATGAAGTGGTGTCACGACATGGTTTACCATGTTCGATTGTATCTGATCGGGATGCACGATTTGCTTCCCATTTTTGGCAGAGTTTGCAAAGCGAACTTGGTACTCGTGTTCACCTGAGCACGGCGTATCATCCACAGACCGATGGCCAGTCGGAGAGAACGATTCAAACGTTGGAGGACATGTTTCGCGCATGTGTCCTCGAGTATGGCGGTGCGTGGGATTCTCACTTACCTTTGATCGAGTTCGCTTACAATAACTCGTATCATTCCAGTATTGGGATGCCTCCATATGAGATGTTGTACGGGAGACGTTGTCGCACACCAACATGTTGGCTCGAGCCTGGTGAGAAGCAGTTTGCCGGACCCGAAATTGTTCAGATTACAGCTGATAAAGTGAAAGTTGCTCGTGAAAAATTGAAAGCTGCTCGTGATAGACAAAAGGTATACGCAGATCCAAAGCGTAGACCTGTTGAATTCAAGGAGGGTGATCGAGTATTCTTAAAAGTCTCTCCTTGGAAAGGCGTTATCCGATTTGGTCGGAAGGGTAAGTTGAGTCCACGATATATTGGTCCGTTTAAAATTCTTCATAAGGTTAACGACCAAACGGTATCGCTTGAGTTGCCACCAGAGCTTTCTGGAATCCATAACACGTTCAACGTGTGTTATCTGCGTAAATGCAAAGTGGAGGAGAACCAGATTCTGCCTCTGCAAGAGTTGAGAGTAGACGCTTCAAAACGTCTAGTTGAAGAACCGATGGAAATACTGGGTTCAAAGATCAAGAAGTTACGCAGAAAAATGATAAAGCTGGTTTTGGTTAAGTGGAAGCATAACCTAGGTTCGAATATGATCTGGGAGACCGAAGATGACATGCGATCTAGATACCCTCACTTGTTCGTAGACGATCAGATTCCGAGGACGGAATCTTCTTAAGGGGGGTAGATTTGTAACACCCTAAAATAGGGCCTAGTAGTAGCTTGTTGTACATTGTGTTTGTATAGTTGTACCTTGACATTAACCAAGTTGTCTAAGTTGTTCTTATTGTTAATTGTTGTTATTTGTTGGTACACGTGGTTATGTAGCTAAAGATGGAAATATATCATAAATAGATAATGTTGGTAATAAGTTGAACGGTTTCAGATAATTATTCCGAAAATATCTCCGTTAGTTGAAACGGATAAACCTAAGTCGTGTTTTAAGTTGAATAGGAGAATGAAGTACCCTCGTGGGGTGTTAGACACACTTGGGTCGGTTTAAAGGGGGTTCTTATCCCCTGTTTTCACCTTAAACACACACACAAAACACATACATACATACGGAGCTTCATATGCATACATACTTAGAATTTTGAAGAGAAGTCAAGAAGGAGGATCAATTGTTAACTGATTCCAGTAGTAATTCGAGTCTTGTAGCTTGTAATCGTCTTCTTCAAGTAAGTTTTCTATGTAAAACCTAGTTTTTCGGTTTTGTAAAGAAGATGATCCATTTGATCGGATTCAAGTGGGTTTTGGTGTTAGTTTTATGTTCAAATTATGTTAGTAAGCTTAGGTATGTATTAGACAACATGTAAGAACAATTAAAATGAAGTTTCAGTCGATAAAAATGGTGAAAAACGCGAGTTTCAGGCCTGTTTCGCGAACAGAGACGAAGGCCTGCTGTGCAGGAACTTCCTACGGCCGTAGGGAAAAGTTCCTACCCCCGTAGGAAGGTGTTTTTCAGATTTATAGAAATTTAGCTCCTACCCCCGTAGGAGAATGTTCCTACGGCCGTAGGAGGGTGTTTTTCAGGAATATTAAAATTAAGCCTTCTTTGGCCGTAGGAAAAGGTTTCTACGGCCGTAGGAGGGTATTTTGTGTATTTTATGTGGTTTACCACCTACGGGTGAAGGAAAGAAGCCTACGGGCGTGGGTACATAACCTACGACCGTTGGTACCCAAAGAATCACTTCTACGGGCGTAGGGTATGGTCCCTTCGGCCGTAGGGTATGGTTTCTTGGAAGTGAACTCTTGCGGGCGTATGATGTATTCCTACGGCCGTAGGAGGTGTTTGGAAGGTGTCCTGCGGCCGTAGGACACATCTACTGCGGCCGTAGGAGCTGTTCCAGGTTGCCTGTTGCTTGTGGTTTGTTGTACGTTTACGTAGAAGCAATGATAGTACTTTTAGACGTTAACTGAACCTACACATGATGTGTTAGGTGATTCGGACGATTCCGTGTGCTCCTGGGATTCCCGAATTCATATCTGCCTCTTATAACCTCGAGGTGAGTACCGGTTTTCCCATGAGTCTCGGTAAGTAGCGTTGTCTATTGTTTGTTGAAATATGTTGTCGATGTCGCACACGTGCGTATGAGGTATGTTATACATGTTGTAATACATTGTTGCCATGCTAAGTTGCTTTACACGTTGGTTATGAATCACATGCGTATAGTTGAACCCATTACGGGTAGTAGTTGTAATGTGATACTGGTCCGGACCGATGTGGCATGGTTAAGGTCAGCTTTCTTCCCGAAGGCTGGATCCCTTTGATGGAATAACGGGGATTAACGGTACCCGGTGTGCAGCACGCCGGGGTGGTCTTGCAAACCGCCGCTCCTTAACGTGAGTTGGGATCTTAACTTTCGCTGAGATCCAAGATGTTGAGCTTCGAGCTTCGTAACGCGTTTGGTGGACTGCTCTTCGCTCCCCCACCATAGCGGTTAGTTGTTGCTGATGGTCCCCAGTTTGAATCATTGAGCGGGGTTCCCACCCTGCAAGATATGATTCCTACTGACTCGTTGGCGCGACACTATGTGTTAGGATAGCCTTGTGTGCTGTCCCGTAGTTGGGATAACCTGCTTATTGATGCTTATGTGTTAATCTGTACTCACTAGCTAGTTGTAGCTAACGGTGCCTAAATTTACCTTTTTGCAGATGCGAAGTAGTTGGCCTGGTGAGGCGGGACTTGTTGGTAGTTGTTGTACATATCTTTTGCGGAACACTTCTCGTTGTAAATTTTTGTGATCCGATGGTCGGTAGTGTCGGTTAGTTGGGTAACACGCGGTAGTATTTTTTTGGGACTTGGTTTATGGTGTTGTACTTTTATATTACCAAGTCAGATAAACAATATTATCTTTTGTAAAACGTGGTTACTTCCGCTGCTGGCCTTTTTATATAAGTTTAAAAAGCTTAAATTTTCCCTAATTTTAAGCGCGTGAAAACCGGTGTTACAACAACCTTGATCCTGTTATAACCGTCTAATTACCCTAATTAATTACCTTTATGGTCAAAAGTGCAATTAAATAGTTTAATCAGCAATTAATTCGATTAATAAGTTAAGCCACAATCCTAATATTTGTATGATCAACAAAACATCAATCTAACATATAAATGGTCATTATATGGACATCACATTCAAAAGACTCTAACTTTAATTGCTCAAAAACATAGGATTAATCAATCACTATTCCTCAATCACCTATTGGCCCTAGATAATCAAGATGCAAACTTTAATATTCAAGTGGTCTCTCAAAACATATATATCAGATTCTAAGCAATCAAGAAAGACTCATAAGCATGGATAAACATAGATTAGGCAAAACCAAGAACAAACATGAATAAAGTATCAAAAACCATGAATTAAACTAAGCCATTACATGAGTTTCATCTCCTCTAGGGAGGAAAACAGAAGATCTAGCCTCTAATGTTCATGATAAAGTTCTGGAAATCAAGAAATAAGAAGAACATGATGAAGTAGAACATTAAAACCCGTAAAAAAGCCGAATGATCTTCACTTTAATCTTCACTTTTGAGCTCCAATCCTTCCAAGCAATTGCTCCAAGCTTCCTATGCTTCTTAATGGTGTTTTCTGATGGTTTTAGATCCAAAAGTCGGAACCAAAAGCTGCCCAACCGAATGGAGATCAAATCAATTTATAAAGCTGTCAAGGGGCCTTTAGCGACACTAAGTCACCTTTAGCGACTCTAAGTGGTGGCTTTTAGCGACGCTAGCGACCATTTAGTGATAGAATTTCGGAAATTTCAAACTTTGATGCTTATCTTCGAATTTTAGCCTTTTTTATCCATATATATCCTCAAATATCCGAATTTGAATCTGAAAAAGAATATATAATGATATTAAACATATATTTAACATATTCTCATAATTTTTATCCAAAAATAATTAAATATCGCATTAAATATATACATAAAAATCGCGATATCAAAATACCCCACACTTGAACTTTGTTTGTCCTCAAGCAAATCACAATTTTATCCGGGCTAAGGTATTCAAATAAATAATATCATTCTTATAAACACCAAATACCGCTGAAAAATGTCAATACGTTTGATTAGAAACAAGCCATCGATTACACCCAGATTTATGCATATACCCGTGTTGTGGTCCTCTCTAACTTCTCACCATTCCAAATGCATTCTCTTTTTATAAATAACCAACCCTTAATTAATGAATCTTTTATGGCTAATTTACCCCTTAAGAACCCCTCAACCTCAAGACTTATCGCAGATTTCTCAATGTTATTTAACATATGCTTTTGATCTTTTTAAGCTCTTATTATTCCATATAAGCCTATGACTTTTGATGGAACCCATGTAGCGAACTTTCAACCCAACCGATCCCAAACCAGTTAGCTTTAGGTGATTAGGTGTAGAACACCCCTCAGAGTTTACTTGTTCGAGTTCCAAAGACCACTTATTTGACTTATAGACTAGCCTTTTGGCTTTATTCTATTTTTTTGATTTTTTTATGATTTTCTCACTTTATTATCTTTCAATATAGAAGCATATGATTAATAAAAGAGGAAATTCACACTCAGCCTATTTTTGTCGAGCTTAGATTCAGAAAGGGCTTAACCATTTATTTAGATTCAAAAATTAAAAGTTGGTTACCATAAATGGAACTTTCTCTGGAACGGTGAAAAGCCACAAAATACTATGCATAAACACTAAGTATAACCTCTAAACTTGTTCACAAATCAAACATTTGACACCTTCAACCAATACTTAACACTTACTCGAATGACATTAAAATTTTAAAAATTATAGCCCAAATACCATCATAATTTAATCAAGGACAAATTAAGTTCAACCTAATAATCTTTTTCTAACCCCCTACCCCACACTTAAATTGTACAATGTCCTCATTGTACATAAAGAGAAAATCAAAACAAGGGTAGAATTGGTCGGTCTTTCTCAGGGTCGAGAAGACTTTCTTCTTTCGGCTTCGGGCTCTCGGCCTTTTCTGCTCTCTCCTCATGCAGCTTTTTCTCTTGCAGAGTATCGGAAACTCCCATAAAGAAAGCAGAGTCATCGAGACATTTAGAATATCTCACAGACTCGTTAAGTCCAAAAGTGATGGCATCGGACCCTACCCTGAGCGTCAATTGTGACTCGTGAATGCCAACTAGAGCTCTAGCTGTACTCAGGAAAGGTCTGCCCAGAATAATAGGGACTTGATCATCTTCCTCCATGTCTAAAACAATGAAGTCTGTAGGGAAGATGAATTTATCTACCTTCACTAATAAATCCTCAACTATCCCTCGCGGATGAGTGACGGATTTATCTGCCAGATGAATGGACATGCGAATGGGCTTGGGCTCCGGCAGGCCCGGTTTTGGCAAAGAAAGAATATGGCATTAGATTCACGCTCGCGCCTGAATCAGCTAACGCTTGAGTGATAGGCAGGTTGCCAAACTGGCAAGGCAGAGTAAGACTCCCGGGATCAGTCATTTTCTTCGGGATCTTTTTGAGCATCCTTGCTGACCATTGATCATTGAGCGTGACGCTCGAGACCTCTTCAAGTTTCTTACGATTAGTAAGCAGGTCTTTCATGAACTTTGCATACTTGGGAATTTGAGCCATGGCCTCAACAAAAGAGATGTTGATATGCAAAGATTTCAAGTGCTCGAGGAATTTCCGATATTGTTGATCCTGAGCATCTTTTATGAGACGTTGCGGATAGGGTATCGGTGGACGGTATGGTTTCACAAGAGGTGGAATGGGAGGTGGATTCAATGGAGCGGCAGGTGATGTAGCTGGAGGTTCAGGAGTTACCTCCTTCTCTTTCTCTGGCTCAGGCTGCGGAGGTGGCGGCACCTCGGAATCAGTGTTGAGACTACTAGGTGAAGGATCATGGAGTATTTGATTCCTAGTAGACACTGCTTTCAGATCGGCTTTTGGATTAGTCTCGGTGTTGCTTGGAAGAGTCCCAGGGAAGCGGTCCTGGAGAACCCGAGAGATTTGCCCGATTTGGGTCTCGATGTTGTGGATGGAAGCCTGCTGATTCCTAAGTGCTGCTTCGGTAGTCGATCTGATCCTCTTGACTAGCTCCTCGGTTTCCTTGTGCCTCTGATCGGACGCTGCTGCGAAACGGTTGAGCATCTCCTCAAAATTAGGCGTCTTTTCCGGCTCCTTCGGTTGTTCTTGCTGATAAAGTCCCGGGCCCTGCTGCCTATATTTCGCCTCCATTTCCTTGCGGTATTCGGGATAAGGTTTCCAGCTCGCCTTACGGTTGCGAAAGTATGCCTTGTCCTCTGGATAATCAAACATATCCCCTGAAGAATAACACGCAGATTCCTTCAGATTTCCACTCTCGTCGTAATGGCAATCTTTCGGAAGATGGGGCCCGCTGCAATTGTCGCAACCGACTTGCATGGCATGCATGTTTTTCTGCACTGTCTTCATATTTCACCCTAATGCATCCAGCTTGGCATTAAGGGCTGCCATGTGGTCCGGCCTGTCGGTGGAGGAGGAAGTGTTTCTACAGAAGGAAGGGTCCCTCGCAGAATGCCACTGATGGGAGTGCTGAGCCAACTCCTCAATGATGGCATACCCCTGAACGGGGGTTTTCTTCGGTATCGGCCCTTGAGAATCGACCATTTGTCTTGTGCAGACGTTAATACCATTATAGAATGTTTGGAAAACCTGGTGAGGATTGAGATTGTGTTGCGGGCAGTTCTGCAGCAACTCCTTATAGCGGTCCCAGGCTTCATAAAGAGTCTCGCCCTCCAATTGCGTGAAATTCTGAATTTGTATTTTCATTTTGGCAATTTTCGAAGGAGGGCTAAACTGCTTAATGAATTTTGATTTGAGCACATCCCATGTACGGATGGGTGGCTCGGATCTTAGCCAACGTTTGGCTGCGCCCAGAGTGTTATCGGGAACACTCGCAGCATGACGGCATCTTTAGTTACTCCCGGGATGTGGAAGTAATCGGCGATTACGAGAACGGACTCGACATGCTGGATGGCGTCTTCATAATCCTTTCCGGTGAAAGGAGTCTCACGCAAGATATGGAGAAACTTCCCCTTGATTTCAAAGTTTGTTTGCTCGGGAATTGTAGGGCGGTGAATACCGGCGGCGTTTCCTTCGCGGATGCGACTCGCGTACTCCTCGAGTGATATATCTGCCAGATTTTCCGCCATCCTCTGTAAACGTTCTCGCTCGCGTGCAGCTCTCCTCAATCGATTAAACTCGCGCTCCGGCTCTTCAAACGGTTCAACTAGCTCGGCCGAAGAAGCGCGGGACATACACCAAGAAACCCTAAGGGGGGTCTAAAGAGAAGAAAGCACTACCCTAACAAGCCCGGAAAAACAGAAAACTAAAACTAAAACTAGAAACAGAAAGCAAGAAAAAGAAAAACGGACAAACTGCCAGCGGCGATAGCGCCGCTAACCAACAAGGGTTAGCGCCGCTAACCGCAGAAGTTAGCGCCGCTATCTAACAGACAGAAAACAGAAACGACTAACACTAAGCAAATAGAAAGCTTAATAAAGAAATTACTATAATAATATCAAATGCAACCGTTCCCCGGCAGCGGTGCCAAAAACTTGATGTGCGTAAAGCGTACCAGTTTTTTATTTATAAAATCCGTTATTATTTAGTACGACTACAACACAAATAGGCAAGAGGACCTAGTCGTATTATAGTATAGAAAATAAGTACGGGTGTCGAACTCAAGGGGAACGGGTATGATTTGATAAAATTATATTAATTTAAATATTAAACACAACTAAACTAATCTAAACTAAATAAAAAGCAATAAAATCTAAACTAATGACAATAAAATAAATAAAGCAATTAAATGGGGGATTTGTTGTAAAAGTATGAACTTGGAACCAATCAAACCACTAAACTATCTAAAAACACTAAAAGCATGCAAAAAGGACAAAGAAACGATTAACTCAGAGAATTAATAATAATGAAGATGTTCCCTCCCTAGATTCAACTCAACTCAATTCATGACAATAAATTCATGGCAAGATAAGCTAATGATACTCAAAATATTCATGCATCGATTTCCAAAGTAGCTACAACCTTGATCCAGTTATAACCGTCTAATTACCCTAATTAATTACCTTCATGGTCAAAAGTGCAATTAAATAGTTTAATCAACAATTAATTCGATTAATAAGTTAAGCCACAATTCTAATGTTTGTATGATCAACAAAACATCCATCTAACATATAAATGGTCATTATATGGACATCACATGCAAAAGACTCTAACTTTAACTGCTCAAAAACATAGGATTAATCAATCACTATTCCTCAATCACCTATTGACCCTAGATAATCAAGATGCAAACTTTATGATTCAAGTGGTCTCTCAAAACATAAATATCAGATTCTAAGCAATCAAGAAAGACTCATAAGCATGGATAAATATAGATTAGGCAAAACCAAGAACAAACATGAATAAAGTATCAAAAACCATGAATTAAACTAAGCCATTACATGAGTTTCATCTCCTCTAGGGAGGAAAACAGAAGATCTAGCCTCTAATGTTCATGATAAAGTTCTGGAAATCAAGAAATAAGAAGAACATGATGAAGTAGAACATTAAAAACCGTAAAAAAGCCGAATGATCTTCACTTTAATCTTCACTTTTGAGCTCCAATCCTTCCAAGCAATTGCTCCAAGCTTCCTATGCTTATTAATGGTGTTTTCTGATGGTTTTAGGTCCAAGAGTCGGAACCAAAAGCTGCCCAACCGAATGGAGATCAAATCAATTTATAAAGCTGTCAAAGGGCCTTTAGCGACGCTAAGTGGTGGCTTTTAGCGACCCTAGCGACCATTTAGTGACAGAATTTCGGAAATTTCAAACTTTGATGCTTATCTTCGAATTTTAGCCTTTTTTTATCTATATATATCCTCAAATATCCGAATTTGAACCTGAAAAAGAATATATAATGATATTAAACATATATTTAACATATTCTCATGATTTTTATCCAAAAATAATTAAATATCGCATTAAATATATATATAAAAATCGCGATATCAGTTAATCGTTAATCGTTAATCGTTAATTAGAATGTTGTTCAGTTACCTACGCAGGAAGAAAATAGCGACGACAAAGCTGATAATAGTGATGCGGTTGGAATAGAAGCTGGATCCCTTCCAGATAGTCAATATATTTCGCGGAGTAGCGCGAATCCTGATGGATTGGTCATCGAAGATGGTATGCTAAACCAACTTCTTTTAGACTTACTATAAATCTACCAAGTCTACGTACACAATGCTTACAGATAAACCTTCTTTTTTTATATTCAGATCTGTCAGAAAGCAATGCTCTTTTGGGACAACTCAGGCCAAATGTTAACTCTCATACTTCCTCAGGTTCTTACTCTACACAACCTCGAGAGTAAAAAAGGATTGCTTTCTTTGAGAAAAAACATCATGCATCACCTACTAGGGCCACCTCTTCACGACCAACACATTCTGCACAATCATGAATGTCGACAAGACTTTCTCTTATCAAAGAATCACAGAATTTAACACCTCATGTTCACCAACATGGAAAATCTCAACTCCTTGATTTTGGTTTACCTAATCTGCAACGAGAATTATTTTAGACTTTGAAGAAGACCCTGCACAGAATGTCACTCTTGCACAACGGAGTGTTGTTGCCCAGTCGTCATATTCTAATCAAAGTCATCCAAATGACTTCAGTCTCGAGCAAAAATCCACCACACAATTATACTCACAAGGTTTGTAATGTATACGCATACCATTTTCTCAGCTATTAAGCATGGTTTAGTTTTACTATTTGTGTTGCTTTGATGTTTTCAAGGACCATCTGCAGCATATATGGATTTGGGTGATTGTGATCAAGTCTGTGAGTATTGTCATGCCTATTTTTGGTATGCCGAGCGACTTATATAATAGCATGTAAACAAAATATGAAATATAATCTTCTCATCTTTATGACATTTCTAATTCCATTGGTATTGGTCCCCCTCCCCTAATTTAATGTTCTTTTATTTGTCACAAGTGTTTGGTAAAAAAAATCTTATGTTTTCTTTATTAATGCTCTTAATTTAATAAAAAGTTTAATTTATCCAAATATGTTTAATGTTATATGGTATAGATGTTTCGTAATTGAAAACGTAAATTCCTTTTTTTGACGTGCAATTTTCGCCAAAGATTATCCTATCGATTTATGTTACATATATAACAACTACTTTTAGTTGATTTATGACGTTATATATGTTACCCTTAGACAGCCCCGGCCCCGCAACGCGGGGTTGAAAAACTTGTTCTACACATTTCTTTGGTTCCCAGACCACCGTTCATCACCAATTCACCATCTCAGCCTTCGCCAAAATCTTCTGGTAATCTGGCGGCAAATCTCTCCCACACTACATTTCATTTAACTGTTGATCGAAAAGCATAACACAAGAACGACAAGCTATAGACGTCCCTAGGGCTCGTAAGATCCAATGTCTTCGCAACGAACCCTTCCGGCACCGATTTAAACTTTCACCGCTTATCTCTGATAAGGAAGGAAGAAAATAAAAGGAATCTCGATTTTACTGACAAAACTGGTCTGTTGGCTGTTAATTTCCCAAAAAACAGCCTTTAATTTCAGCATCAAGTCCATATTTAGCAACCCGCCTCCCATATTTGGCTCCAAGTCGATGGTGTGAGTTATATTATCGATTCTTTCCCCAATATCCCCAAATAATCTCTTTCCCTATGGAGGAAATTCAAGATCACAAGCTATGCGGTTACTTGTGTGCTGTTCTCTCGATTTCCCCTTCTAACACCCATAATCATTGTGTCGATAATAGCATTCCCAAAACCCTAAATGTCAATACTCGCTGTGAGATTTTTCGACATGGACCAGATGTCGGATTTGTGTCGTCAGATGGCTTCGTTCTGTCATTAATCAATTCGACCTCCGTTAACTCTGTTGCACCCAATGGAGAAGATACGGCGAAATCCCAGAAATTTAAGAGCGAAGGTGGGGGTGGATCAATGTCGGTGTCGAAGAAGAAGTTGAGCAAGATAGGTCTAGTGCATGGTAGTGTAAGCGTGGTTCACCAGCTTCACGCTTTGGTAAACCACAAGTGTTTGAAGATTGCTTCAAGAGTGGTTAGAATTACACGGAACGAACAAGGCGAGGTAAGGGTTGTGGTTCTTGTTGATGTGTATTTGCCAATTGCTTTGTGGTCCGGGTGGCAGTTTCCCAGATCAAGGTCCACCGCTGCAGCTCTTTTCCGCCATTTGAGGTCTGGGACTCCTTAATTAGTTTCTATCAAATTTGTTTGGTTACTAGTTTTGATTCTCACATGGTGAATTTGATTAAATCAATGCATGATCTTGTTTGGTGCTATCCATGTTTATTTTTTGTTTTTCTTCTTGGTACATGTCTTGCATGCTTTAGTATTCACTTAATTGTCATCTCGATGGCTAGATGGTAGCAGAGTGGTTGGAGACATGAATTCTATAGTGGAGCTCTGGTATCCAACCCTGTCACATTCCCTTTTTAACTCTAGATTACATTATTTACATTCTTCATGTTGCCGTGTGGGTTGCCTTTTTAATTTCCACTGATTGATTGAAACTAGAAGTTGTATTACTCTCTTGTTTCTTGGAATGCGAAACTGTTTATGATGTAGCTTTTGGTGGAAAAGGCTTATCTTCTCATCAGGGCTATGTGTTTATATATAGATGAAACAGTACCATTATTATTAGGGAACTTTACAGTTTACAGTCATAGAGAGTAGACCATCCTTAGTAATTGAAGAAATAATTACACAGGCATTATTATGAAAACGCAATCACTTGAATAGAGAAAAGCTTATCGCAAATAATCCAAATACAACACGTTTTAAGCGTCGTGGAAATCCAAAATCCAAATACCTTTGTAATATAGCTTTCTCCCCATAGCCAAGTGCAACTCTGTAGATGTATCATTTCCAATGAAATCTTTCTTCACAATTTCCTGAGTCAGTTTTTGCTGACCTCTCCATTTCCCAATGACCCTATTTTCGCATAAGTCTCATGTAATTAGATTCGTATAAAGTCAAATAAACATAAAAGATTTCAACTGAAATGACACCATTAACAGCTCAAGTTAACTCACTGAGAACAAAGAGGATAACAAGAGTAATTGTAAATGATGAACAAATTCTAAGAAAGACAGATGCATTAACTCCTTATTTTAGTGTTATAAAGTAGGGAAAAAATAAAAGAAATAATACATGAAGTTTAATCGTAGCTGTTACTTCCGATACAGTCAGAGATCTCAATTAATTATTTACCTAAGATCTCTTTCAGTGAAGCTTGCTGAGAATCTACATTCTTGAAAGTAGAAAAACCATCCTTGGTATAAGTTGGAATAATCGGTATAATTAAGAACATTACTCAAGGGCCTCTGTTTTCTTCTTTTATATTCTGCCTATTTATCTTTTTTTCCCTTTCTATACTCGTTAGTTGTGAATGGGTCGATTTGGGTTGTGTTTGATCTCAAATGGGAGAAATCAAATAAATTATCTAATTGGGAAACGGGTCAAATTCACCCAGCCGTTTTTTGAATGTATACAATCATCTTCAACACATTAACAATTATTATGGCACCTTCTGTTAGAAGCATCCCTACTTCTTTGTTGTATTCTAATTCTTACTTGATCAATTTGAAGCTTTAAATTTCTGCATCATGAAGGCTAACTTACTTCAAGTCATTTCTGTACAGTTGTGACTGGCAAGCCAGGGGCTCGATGCTGAATTTTAACAAACCTGATCTCGAGATTAATAATTCGATTTGGAATATTTCAGATTGCCATGTCCTTGGATGCAACCAGCATTGTAATGCACCTGATACTTCCAGAAAGAAGCTTTTTGAACTCCACGAGATTTTTTGTAGTTTACCTACTGTTACAATGCAGGGTGATTCTCCCTATTCCAAAGTAAATCCAGCAGATGCTTTACAAACTGGTTTTTGGCTGTTGCCAGATGATGTTTTGATCAATGTTTTAACTGCACTCAGTCCTCTTGAACTTCTTAGGGTTTCCTCAACTTGTCGGCACCTAAGATTTTTAGCAGCAACAATTATGCCATCCATGAAACTTAAGCTTTATCCCCATCAACAGGCCGCAGTTGATTGGATGTTAAAACGAGAGAGGGACCCACAAGTTTTCCCAAATCCTATGTACATGAAATTTGAAACTGAAGAAGGCTTTGCTTTCAATATAAATACTGTTTCTGGTGAACTTGTAATGGGTTCAGTTCCTACGATTAAAGACTTCCGTGGGGGCATGTTCTGTGATGAACCCGGTTTAGGTAAGACAATTACTGCTTTATCCCTGATTTTGAAAACACTTGGAACTCTTGCGGACCCACCTGAAGGTGTGGAAATAATTTGGTGTAAACAAAAAGATGATCAGAAATGTGGGTATTATGAGCTCGTTGGTGATAGTATCAATGATGCTAGTGTGCTGACCTGTAAAAAGATTTCGGGTCGTACTAATCGAAGAGGCTTTACATTTATGGATGACTCGAAATCGAATTCTTCTGGAAAGGAAATGACACCGTTTTTTCTAACATCAGGAAAGGAGAAAAATGTTCAGTGTACCCGAAGCTGGACCAAAGTTAAGAGAAATCTTCTGAATGAATATGAAGGGGAGACCTCAGAAAAGAGAAAACGATCTGCAACTGATGATGAAGATTATTCACCTTATGTAATATCAAAAACCACGAAAAAGAGATCTAAGAAGGTCACTGGCAGCTGTTGTGAACGTAATGAAACGTGGGTCCAGTGTGATGCTTGTAGAAAGTGGCGGAAGCTTGTAGATTCACATGTTACAGATTCTTCGGCTGCGTGGTTTTGTAGTATGAACCATGATCTGTTTCATCAGAGTTGCAATGTGCCTGAAGAATCATGGGATAATTGTCAATCTGTAACATACTTGCCGGGATTTTATACCAAAGGAGCTACAGAAGGCACCGAGGAAAACATTTCATTTTTCACTAGTGTCCTTAAAGAACACTATGGATTAATTAATTTTGAAACAAAAAAGGCGTTAACTTGGTTAATGAAACTTACACAAGATAAACTTGCAAAAATGGAGTCTAAGACTGGATTAGTCCACCCTTTATCTGGAACTCGAGTGCTAGCTACAGGAGAAGTCCGTGGTTTTCATAAAATTTTTAAAGCTTTTGGTTTAGTGAAAAGTGTAGAACACGGAACAATGAGGTGGCACTACCCGAGAAATTTAGTCAATTTGACATTCGATTTGGCTGCCCTCAAGATTGCTCTAAGTAAACCACTTGATTCAGTCAGATTCTTTTTGTCCCGGGCAACTCTAATTGTAGTTCCTGCGAATTTAGTTGACCATTGGAAGAACCAAATCCAAAAACATGTGAAATCTGGTCAATTACGCGTGTATATATGGGCTGACCATAAAAAGCCACCTGTTCATAATATTGCATGGGATTATGATATTGTTATCACTACTTTTAGTCGTTTAAGTGCCGAATGGAGCCCCAAAAAAAGAAGTGTCTTGATGCAGGTTCATTGGCTTAGAGTCGTGTTTGATGAAGGGCACACCCTTGGATCGAGTTTGAATTTGACCAACAAGTTACAGTTATCGGTTTCATTAACTGCTTCTAGTCGTTGGTTGTTGACTGGAACGCCGACTCCAAACACTCCAAATAGTCAACTTTCCAATCTGCAACCCATGCTTAAGTTTCTCCGCGAGGAAGCCTATGGGTTGGATCAAAAGTCGTGGGAATCGGGCATTCTTAGGCCATTTGAGGCAAAAATGGAAGAGGGTCGGGCCCGATTGTTACAGTTACTCAGTCGGTGCATGATAAGTGCTAGAAAAAAAGATTTACGGATGATTCCTCCTTGTATCAGAAAAATAACTTTTATAAATTTCAATGAAGAACATGCGAGGAGTTATAATGAGTTGGTGGTTACAATACGGAGAAATATACTAATGGCTGATTGGAATGATCCTTCTCATGTTGAGAGTTTGTTGAATCCAAAACAATGGAAATTCAGAAGTACGACAATTAGAAATGTGAGGTTATCTTGTTGTGTGGCTGGACATATAAAAGTTACAGACGCTGGACAAGATATTCAGGAAACAATGGATATTTTGGTGGAAAATGGTTTGGATCCTGATTCGGAGGAATTTTCTTTTATAAGATATAACATTCTCTTTGGTGGAAATTGTATGAGGTAATATTCACTGGTAGAAATTGAGGCTGTTTATTTACCAATACTTTTGTTCATGTTATGTTTTCTGTAAGGGGTCTAAAGACGGACAAAGGGTATTGCATACAACCTCCTACACATCTGATCAGAAAAATGTATTATTATTATTATTGAGTTGAGATTGTTATTATTTCTTGATCGTTTAAACATATTAATTATCTTAAACTTTCTTTTAAAATCTGGACAAAAAGTGTTGGCGAACCTGTTTCGACTTTCAACCTCTGCACCCATTTGAACCAACCCCCGTTTGACCCATTACCCACCTCGCCATTTGATGTCACTTTGACCTGATAATATTTATCTAATTTGATTACTTTACAGATGTGAAGAGTGGTGTCGCCTACCTGTCATAACGCCATGTAGGCATCTATTGTGTCTTGATTGTGTGGCTTTAAACAGTGAAAAGTGTACATTCCCAGGCTGTGACAACTTATATGAAATGCAAAGTCCCGAAACGTTAGCCCGTCCAGAAAACCCTAATCCAAAGTGGCCCGTTCCAAAGGATCTGATCGAATTACAGCCTTCATATAAACAGGCAAGCTTCCATTATTTGTCACTCTTACTTTCTTTTTATTGCTTTTACCTTCTGTTCTTAATTATATTTCTTCAATTGCAAGTCTAGGATGACTGGAATCCTGATTGGCAATCAACATCTAGCAGTAAAGTTTCATATCTAGTGAAAAGATTGAAAGATTTGCAGGAAGCTAGTAAAATAATGGAAAACGGCGTCAATGAGGGCCATGATGCAAACGAAATTGATGGACTTTATTCGCCCTTTGGTAGAAACAAGGCTTCTGCTAGATCTATCAACGGGTCTCCTGAGAAAGTGCTTATATTTTCCCAGTTTCTTGAGCATATACATGTCATTGAACAGCAGGTAATTCTTAATTTCTATACATAAAAAATTGTCCATTGTGGTATTCACTTAAATAATGTGATGTTTCTGAATCATTCTCCAGTTGACAGTTGCTGGCATCGAATTTGTTGGAATGTACAGTCCAATGCATTCTGTTAACAAGGTAACAATCTTGTAGAGGTTTTGATCATGGAGTTTAGAGGAGGCAAGATGGGCGGGTATGGTTTGGGTAATGGGTCAAAGTGGGAAGGCTCAGGTAGACCAGCAAAACCCCCCTTTTTGTCTATTTTAGATTTACATGTTAATAGTAATTATGAGAAAAGCAGTAGTTTATTACAGAAGTAATCTTAATATTTAAATAAAATGAATTAGGTAGTTTATGCCTTAAAAATAGACTTTGAGTGACTTTCAGCCCGTTTGCCCCATTCCACATGTGGAAATAGAACCCAAATCGACCTCTCCACAAGTAAGTGGGTCAAAGTTACCTCCAAATTGATCGCGTTTAAGGAAGTTGCACTTGATGTAGGTGAAATCACTTGCTACCTTTGAGCATGATGATGAATGTATGGCTCTTCTCATGGATGGAAGTGCAGCATTAGGTCTTGATTTGAGTTTTGTGACACATGTCTTTTTGATGGAGCCCATTTGGGATAAAAGGTAACGTTTTATCCTTTTTTTTTCTTTTTTGTATAGAACCTGAATATTATGTTCTGTTATTTGTGGCAGACATTGCAACTCCCTGGTTTTAAATCGAACCAAGTTGACATGTTCCTTCATGTTGTATTATTCCATATGAATATGAACATAAGCATGTATGCTTGCTTGTGTTTATTTTTTCATTGGTTGTAAACATTTGAGTTATTAAATATGAGAATCATACTTGAAAAGCAAGTTAACAAACCATCATAGATGGAGCCCCTTTTACATATATAAAAGTTAATTCACATGCTCTACAGATGGCAACTTACGACTTAATTATATAAACAATGGATCGGATTGGGCTATGTTTTCTTATACCTCTAACGGGTCAAATGGGTTAAGCTTAAAAGTTCAAGTAATAGGAATATGATCTTTGTTGAAAGTCGTTCAAAATGCACTATGTTAAAACCTTGTTACTTGCTTTACTTGGATTAATATTGTAGGAATATAGATTTGTCGTATATATACTACATCACTTACAAAATTCTAAAGTCAACTATGTGTGCCTGTTTTGACATGTGACCCAACTGCGCCTAATTTTCCACCTGATTTTTCAGCATGGAAGAGCAAGTGATTAGTCGTGCTCACAGGATGGGTGCTAAACGTCCTATTCATGTTGAAACTTTGGCTATGCATGGTACAATTGAAGAGCAGATGTTGAAATTCCTCGAGGTAATTATTAGATGAACTCAATCTTCCAAATACTTCCTGGTTTTTTTTTCTTCTTCTATTAATAAAAAATGGTGTATTAGTTACAGGATACTGATCGTGACGAGTGTGGCGAGTTGTTGAAGGAAGAGTATGTAAATGAAGGTGCTCGAGCTCGACGCACGTTACATGATTTTGCTGAAAGCAATTATTTGTCTCAACTTAGTTTTGTGCGAAAAAGCACAATAATTTAAAGGTATTTGTTATCTCTGGTTATATGGTTAGTTATTATTTTCTTTCTTTTGTGAATTTCATCTACAAGCAGTCAATCATGCAGAATTAGTTGTACCATATGAAATTGTGGTTATCTGCTGCTGAAAATATGTACTGCAACTACTTACCTCTCTGTTTTACTTTTTATTCATTAATCATATTATAGTCCGTCATTTTAAGTAGGGCAAATGGCGAGAAAGGTAACATATATATCAAAATTTGCGAATAAAGATAACGTGTACTTTTTTGTGCCGAAAAAGGATTATAAATTTTAATTTGTTATAAAAAAGGATTGTAAATTTCAATTTTGCATAAAAAGAAATTATAAATTTCAATTTGTTATTAAAAGGAGTATCATGACACGCTAAAAATCAAGGTTATGTGGTCAAGATTCCATTTTTTGTTAGAAATCAAAATCTGTGATCCTTTCTTGGCCAAAAAGACGTTACCTTTATTGGTAAATTTCAATATTTAGGTTACGTTTCTCGGTAATATTTAGGTATCTAAGTGGTTGGGAACATGGAATGCATAGTGGAGGTCAGGGATCAAACCTGAAACATGTTCTTTAGTTGTGGTTATGTGATTTACCGTCTTGACTAAATTACTTGATTTTGATGATTCACAATTAACAAATGATTTCTTTTACAATGGTGTATAAACAGCTAAGTAATTTAATTGAAGTTTTCATGCTTCTATATAGTTGAATCTGTTGGAATTCTCATGTGTATGCTTTGGATTTGACTCCAAAAGTCAACTATTGTTGCCCTTATCAAAGTCAACTTATGGCTATGCTCGTTCTCTTTTGCAGGAGCTTGAACAAGTGTAAATACCCTCCTGGTTGATTTATCGTAGACATAGTCTCCATTGTCTAACTCTAATCTTGCTGATGATGTTGATGAATTTTCTGTTATCCAGTTTAAATGTTTGAAATTATGCTGATATGATTGTCAACTAACCTTTTGTGTAGAGTAGTAAATCTTGTCTGTCCTTAGAAAGCCTGCCTTATTATTTTGTTCTTGTTTTTGGTGCCATCAATCGAATATGGAGTTGTGTTCAATAAAGTCCATCTAAAAAACATAGGTCTAAAATTTTAATATGCAATCACAAGTGATTCAGTACACATTCACATGTGATTCATAAAAGCATCGTATGTGAATTACGAAAATGTCACCCGTTTAAAATTTTAAAATGTAATCTAGACCATTGATGTCATGATCTAAAGGGTAAAATTAGTCCGTTATAACTATGAATTAAGTATGGACTATATAGAATATACTGTTGGAGACGGCTACGATTTCAATAAGATAGTAGTTATACTTAATGTGTCTATTGGGTCGTACATAAAGTCGAGTAAAAGATTTATTGCATAAATAATTACAAGTAACAGAATTTTAGAAGTATAAAATATAAAACCTTTTGTGTAGAGAAGTAAATCACACCCTATTATGATAAAATTTAATAGCGGAATGAACAGTAACTGCTAATTTTATATATTTAAAAAGCCAAACATAACACAAGTTATAAGTTAGATGGATTGGTAAGTAAATTGGCATTTACACGACAGCTGCCCAGTTCGACTACCCCTCCCTCTAGCTTCTTTTTTTGTTTTTTATTTTTAATTATTTGAGTTCTTATCCCTCTATCTTTTTTTCATTTCTCGGTGACTTTCAATATTTTATATTTCTTTATTATTATATTAGTATAATTAATTCAGTATATTATTTGTTTTTTTTAGCTTCCAACAACTAATGTTTTATGTAAATATAAATACATGTTTGTAACCATCTTATTTTTATCTACATTAAGATATAAATTTTGTCGTCATACTACGTTTTCTACAAAAATATATTTCTTAAAATCGAAATACTTGTAACTTTTAATACATATTGTTTTGTGTACATATAAATATACACTTGTGATTATCTTTTTTTGTTCTAAATTTCGATATCAATTTTGTAAATACGCTATTACAAGTGGAAGAGTCATTATATTGTGCAAAGTAATCATTGATTTGTAAATAATAACACTAAAAATGATAATGTGAATCAAGTTTATTATATATAACAAAAGAGTTTACTTTTGGCTTTATAGTTCTCTCATGAATTGATTCGTCGTCTCGAGGACTATTTCGTCATTTGAAGGACTATATGAACAATACATCATTGAATACAAGTTCTGAAATTTTGATTCCCGCAGCAACGCGCGGGTTTTATACCTCGTTATCCTTAAAAAGCCGGCTGCTATTATTATTATTATTATTATTATTATTTTTAATCTTTGGTATAATGGTATCCACCAATCGAACATGATGTTGTAGATATGATTATACTGATAATAAAATAGTGATCATACATAAATGTATTTGACTATTGGGTCGTAAATAAAGTCTTGTAACGGGTTTATCAAATAAATTTTAAAAGTTTTATGACAGATCAGAGTTAATTTTATAAATGTTTCTTTAATTATTCATAAATTGTTACAAATGAGATTTCTTTTACCCGCGCGTTGCGGCGGGTTTTAGTATAAACGAAACATAAAAATAATATTCAAACACAAATTTTAAAATAAAACTGCAAAAACTTTTAAACGTCATATCCGACGTATTTTTGTCTCTGTAACAAATATAATAATATAATATAATAGTGATTGAATGGAATATATCTTTTAGTACCGAATCATAGAAAATATATTTTTTAGATAATTATTATTTTACAATAAAAATTATATCAAAATATACATAAAAATAATAAGGTTACAAACATTTTTTTATATTTACACCGGATGCTATATCTTAAAAGTTATAAGAGAAAAACAAAAAAAATATATAAAAGTAACTCTTTAAATAAAATAGTAATAAAAGGGTTACTATCCACATGTGTTAAAATAATGCAATATATTCTCAAAAGTCAAACGGAGGAAAAATCGGTGAAAAAAAAGGGTAGATAGAGAGTATAATAAGAGGGTAAAAAATTGTAGGTGAAAATAAACAAAAACAAAAACATGTAGAGAGAATCGAAACCAATACGCCAACGTTGAAACATGGTTATTGTATGCAGCATTAAATATAAACATTTAAGTAAAAAGTTACTGTTTATTATCCAGCTAAATGTTATATATATAATGTCTACCAAAATGATCAAATCGACCACATTATCCTTGTCTATTCAAATATTTATTTTAGTTTTGGTATTTTCAAATGATGTTTAAACATGTACATATCTAGTTCATTTCGATTTCCAACCACCATACAACCACCGTTCCGATCACCACCGCCACTGCCACCTTTCAGATCGCCACCAGCATTGCCATAGTCCCGATCACCATCTTCGCAATTTTGTATGACCATGAGTACTGGTGTGTTGTTTTGTGTGCGTGTTTATTAACCACAACCTCGTTTTAAATTTATAAAACCTGATTTTACAAAGCAGACACCGCACACGTCCTAGGCAAGTGTGACCTGGTCGTTAGCAGTATAGGCTCGGCAAGACCGGGTGTCGTTCCACCAGGACAAGGATACCTTACTCTACCATCGTCGTTGTTTGATCAAGATAATAATACGGGGGAAAGATAGGACAAACTACAACTAAATTACACTAGACAAGATAAATAAATACATACAGGGATAGAACGGATTAACACCGGATGGAACATATGGACAAATATTCACTCGGGCTATCGATTCATCCGAACCGGTCACGGCAATAAATACTACAATAAGAATAATACGAAGACTTGACGGAGATTAAGTGCGGAGCATTCTGTTTACTTCTAGGCTAAATCATATAATCATGCAATAAAGCAACACTCGAGTTATCGACATGTTGATCTAAGCGTTAAAATACGATAAAGCAAGTATAATGTATCCACGTTTTCACTTAGGATGCATATTGAGACTAGTATTCAACCATAGATTCACCAAATCGAGTACAAATCAAACTACACAAACATACATCTTTTCAAATGGTATATCCAATAGTCATCAGTACTAAAAAAGGTGTCAAAATGATTAAATATAGCCCGAACGACCAAAACAGCAGCATTTATGGAAAAGAGGCTCCTACAGCCGTAGGAAGTAACAGTTCCTACAGCCACAGGAAGTAAAAGTTCCTATAGCCACAGGAAGTAAAAGTTCGTACAGCCACATAAAGCAAAAGTTCCTACAGCCGTAGGAAGCAAAAGTTCCTACAGCCGTAGGTATTTCTCCCTACAGCCGTAGGGCCTTGTTTTACAGTCTGCCTCATTTTTGCACAAGAAATCCAACAACACATACAACCTAGACTTTTATCTAAGATCATAGATATCTGTAAATGGGCACTATGAAGTCACAAACTCAGCAGAACTCAAATCATAACCGTGATTCAAGATTAAGTCACATGCATTTCTAGACATATAATCATGTTAACACACCATTTCTAGTCGAATTAACACATTTCAAGCATAACACATGTGAGTGTGCACTATGGACTCTTAGAACAGAATCTACATGGCATTTATATGAGTTCATTTCCACAATTAACATACCCAAAAACAGATTGTGAATTAATCATGCAATTTATAGCTTGTTTGACCTGTAAATAAAGTCAAAGTAACTAGATTTTCATCTATGATGCTAAGACATGCATAAAACCATAATATTAACAAAATGATCAACATGGACATACCTTAATTAATCTGAAACATGTCTCAAAAATGCTTTCTTCATTCAACCATGCAAGATTTTATCATTTCTAATAACAAACTAACATGGCATTTCATAATTTTAGCATACATTCTTGAATATCCATATGCAAAGATATGAAGGAGTTATCCTAACATATTTCTACACATGCACATGAGCAGATTGAACATACCATATATGATTAAACACATATTTATTTTGAAGTTAACAAGCTTGATATCATCAAGTCAACATAAAAGTCAAATATATTGTCATAACTAGCCAAGAATCATCTTGGCCCAAGTGATATAAGTCAAGCTACAACAAATATAAGTACAACATCATCTGGAATACATGGTACACGAATAAGAACAGAAGATAAAATGATTATACCAAGCAATCCCAAGATCATATGCACTTTAGCTTCAAAGTCCAAGCTTCCAAGTGTTGTTCCAAGCTCCAAACAAGCTCTCCTCCTTTTGATATCACCATGGAATGGTGCTGGAGTGTTAAGGGTATGGGACAGTGTTTAGAAGGTGAAGAATCTGGAGCCAAGACTGGAGAAACCCAGCCAAGGCTCTGTACAAAGCTATCCTCTTTTGGATTTCTGGCAGAATAATCTTTAAATAAACTGCTGCACGGGGGTTCCTACGGCTGTAGGGAAACCTCCTACGGCCATAGGAAGCCACAAATGTCAAAGATTCTCCGCCGAATGTAAGTCTCGAGGCTTGACGACGCATTAAATGTGTTGGAGTCTGCCCACTGACACAAGTACATTGGTGTTACTGCTGATGAAGTACGAGCCTATTGGGTCACACACCAAGGATTGACCCCGACAGCTTATTAATAAAGAGAGAAGGTCCAAAAATCAAATTGTTTGATTTTGGGGCTTCACGGCCGTTAGGGATGCTCCACGGGTCGTGAAGCCCACTGCCCTCACGAATGGCTCAATGATCTTTACACGGCTCGTGTAGTCTTCATGGGTCGTGAAGAGGTCGTGAAGGGGTCGTGAAGGAGACGCCCTCACGAGTCACTCGAACACGGCACGGGCCGTGAAGGACGATGGCCAGTCGTGGCGCATTTTGTCTTCACGGGATCTTCACGGGCCGTGAGAGGCCGTGAAGGTCTGTCTACATGAAAATCTTATATCTGATTAGGCCATCTGATGGTCCAATGAGGTTAAGTCTTCTACACCGGCCAAATAGAGGGTTTTTGGGGCTGGAACAGTAGAGAGTATGCAATTAGACACATTCAACCTTTCTCTCATTTCTCTCTTGGTGCTTTACATGAAATACACATACATTACACTAAGTGTGTGTTCTTGAGTGTGGTGTGTGAATTTCTCGGTGCAAGAGGAGAAGACAAGTGGGCTGTTCCAGAAGAGAAGAATCACGTGGATGTCTTCTTGAAAGGATTGCTAGCACTTTGGGATCGTGGTTATTTGGTGTGGATCAACGATAGAGGAGGATTCACTTGAGTTCTCGTACATCCCGAATTGCTACATGCTATAGCCGATTTAGAGCAATGGTAAGGAGGTATATTTTCTGTCCTTGTTGCTCTCTTAAGTTGCAATTTGGTTTTCTAGAACATTATCACTTTGGATCATGTATGGACCCGGTTTTGTACGGTTTTTAAACTTTTTGTTTGTGCTTCCGTTGTGCCTTGCTCCATACCGTGTTCCAACAGTGGTATCAGAGCCAAATCTACAAACAAATTGCACTTTCTTGGCTTGAAAACCGAAAATGGACATTCTGTCCAGAATGTCTTCACGGGTCGTGAAAGATTATTCTTCACGGTCGTGAAGTCTCACGACCAGTCTCGTGAAGTCTCACGACCAGTCTCGTGAAGTCTCACGACCAGTCTCGTGAAGTTTTTATCTTCATGGTCGTGAAGGCTCACGACTAGTCTCGTGAAGATTTTTTCTTCACGGTCGTGAAGGCTCACTAGCAGTTACGTGGGGTGTTGGTCGTGAAGTTTTTTCACTGTGTCAGAGTCGTGGAGCTCATGGGCTTCACGGGCCGTGGAAGGCCGTGAAGGCTCCTGGGTCGTGAAGGACGTTGTGAACAGTGTTTTTGTCCTTTTTGGTAAAATAAAAATATTTTCGGTTTTAGCTCCTTTCGATTCTGTCTTTCCAGAATCTGTCCAAAGTGTTTGGATGTTGAAAAGCCCCATATGTGTCTTGATTCGTACATTTATATGTATTGGGTGATTTTTGGCATGAAATGCACACATGCATATACTTGTATTGTGTATATATGAATATGTATTCTCAAAGTGTTTGGGGTACTAATGCATATGTACAAGGATTGTTCACTTTGTGCCTTGAGTGTTTAGCTAGGTTTGAACAATCTTAATCAAGATACATTTTTCACGGTTTTGTTGTGGCACACCGTGTTTTTGTTTGTGGTTTTTTGTGATCCGGTAACACCTTGCCCATTAGACCTATGTGTTGGTTGTTTGGTTGTGTTTAATTATCCATTCATTTGGTGGTTTGTACCACAATTGGTTTGTAATAATTAAATTTATTCGGTCTTGTATTTTGTACCTTTTGGCTTGCATGCCGGTTGCTATTCTTTGTAATTGTTAGATTAGCTTAGATTAGCATTTCGCGGCTTGCACGCCGTTTCTTTTCAAATATTTTCTATATATTTTTGTAAAGGAAGACCGAAGACAACCATCGAGAGTCGTGGAGGAGATGTCTCGGCTATGGTGGATCCGGAGATTCATTGGAGATGACGCATTCAGTGGGAGCACTTCCAGCTGGGCCAAGTGGATGTGTCCTTAGTTTGGCCTTGCTTTCCTCGTTTGGCTCACGGGGAAAGCGCGTAGGGTTTAGGGGCATGTTACCGGATATTGCTTGTGCGTGGTTGTTGTTTTGTTTAGTTTCTTGCGTGGTTGTTTAGTTTCTTCGCTCGCTTGAAAACTTTTCAAAATAATAAAACCAAGAGTTTTGAATTGGTTTACAAACCTCGCGCGCCACAAGACCACTTTAAAAACAAAATCCCGTTTTTATCAAATGTAAATCACACGCCTCCCGTAAGATGACACCACCCAAATCTAGTGAAACAAGATCGGTCGTCGAGCTTAGCCGAGGTCGGTTTTGCGTAACTGTGTGGAAGGTGCGTGTGGCAACTCGCAAGGGTCGGTTGTCGAGCTTAGCCGAGCCGGCCATTGGGCTAGAGTACCACCGTGTATCTTGACGGTCGATTTACAATTCCAAGACTTAAAACACCTTGGTAGTTGTCGTGCCCATACCGAGCTATCAAAGTGGATTAATGAGGAATCGGTGAGAGAAGGGATCAAACATGCCAAATGGGTGCTATGAGTACCTAGGATCCCGCAAGTGTCTAAGAGTTGTAATCTCGGATTGCAATTGGTAAAGCGTTTACCGGCCTAAGTAGCTCCATGAAGTGATCCGCGGCAAACCCGTCATGGATTGGGGTACTTTGAGGTTCTTAGCCCTTGTTAAGATAACTTGGTTTTCTTAATCAGCTGGGTAATTATTTTAACGAGGATAATATCGAAATTAACTAAAACGTGTACTCTTTTATAGATGGCAAATATTAACGACACCACACCAAACTTTAAACTTCGATTATTCCTAGAAAGGGAGAGACTCACAGGAGTGAACTTCGCTGACTGGTATCGTGTATTGAGGATTGTCCTCCATCACGAGTCAAAGTTGCACATCCTTGAGGAACCCTTTCCGGAGCAACCTGCTACCAACGCGAACTGGGCCACTCGATACGCTTTTGAGAAGCGTGTTAGAGATACACAAGATATTTCTTGTCTCATGTTATCGACTATGAGCTTTGAGTTGCGTCAGCAGCTTGAGCAATTGAGTACGTATGACATGATAAACCGGCTAAAGGATATGTTCCCGCAATAGGTTAGACAAGAACGGTTTGAGTGTATAAAGGCTTTGGTCGGTTGTAGGATGTAGGAAGGTGAGGATGTAAATGTCCATTTCCTTATGATGAAGGAATATATGGACCAATTAGAGAGACTTGGACTTCCAATAGGGAGGGAGATTGCGGTGGATATGATCCTCCAGTCCCTGCCCGCGTCTTATGAGAAGTTTGTCAAGAACTTTCACAAAGACAATTTGGATAAATCCTTGATCGAACTTCAGGACATGCTGAAGGTTGTTCAGTCTTACATGGTTGAGAAGGATCGTATCTCGTCCACATCCACTATGGCTACTAGGAAACAAGTAAGCAAGAAGGAGAAACTGACCTCAAAAGGAAAGTCTAGTGTGACTAGGCTATCCGTAATTGTGGAGTCGGAGGACAATGAGATTGTGCCTCAAGATGATGTTCCACATGGGGTAGTTTGCTACTTTTGCGGAGAAATTGGAAATTGGCGCCGTCACGCCTGCCCCAAGTGCCTGGAAGAGCTAAGTATCCTAAAGCGGAAGAACGTTAGCTCATCTTCAGGTACATTCATGATCAAACTCCACTGATCTTCTACTTCTAACGACTGGGTTTTGAACGCTAGTCAAAACGCTCACATTTGTCACAAACTTGTTTGTTGCAAAGTGCAGGTGTTAATCAGAAGTAGGTAATGGATGCATGGAGAGCTGGAATTTAAAGAGGGAAACATGGTTGTTGTCCCTAACTAAAAGGATTGGAAGAAGAGTCTTGCCATTCCATCCAGCTAAACTATTACTTCATTTAGATCTTTGTCTTATGCCCTGCGTGGCAAGAAGCATTGTATCTTATTTGCCTTTGATGACGATGAATATTACTTTGAATAACGTTATTGTGGGTTTTCGAGTTTTATTTCAAAGTCTATTCATGTCGCGGCATTTGCAATAAGTTTTGCTTAAGAAGTAATGGATTGATTATGAATGATTATTGAATTGTTATCCTTATGAAATAGTTGATTTAACCATATAAACAAAACTTGCATCACCAAGCTCCATGTGGTTAGGAACTTGGAATCTTTTGACCATGGGTCAATTGTTGATTGCAAATATTGCTTATAAGGCTAAATAACTAACATATCCTTCACTTGTGAATGTGAGAGGAATAAAGGCTTGTTGGATTTCGTTTGCACGTTTGTGTAAAGACCATTCAGGCAAATACATAAGGATTAACTATGTGTGAGTTGTTACCTTTACCGATGATGGTAGAAGGAATGGGTAAGTCTAATTTATTAGACGAATGTCTGAAACCTGAGAGGTGTTCAAGACTCACCCTTAACAAATTAAAGATGAAGAGGGCAAAAGGGAATAAAGATACTCAAATCTTGTGAGATGTTGAGCATCTACATTCTAAACCATCATATGAATTGTGAGTTTGCCTCATAATTCACTTCTCCTAGGATACATGTTTTACATGGATCGCTAAGTGGAGGAATGTAACATATTGGTTATGGTTCCGTCTTGATGGATTAAACTTAAGTAACCTGCTTGATAGGTGTACTTGAGTAGTGACGGGCAATGTTCTTGTTTTAAATCAACAAAGATGGCTGAATTAGCATCTGAAGAGATTTGACTAGAAAGAGTTCTTTGCTTGTCTATCTCATAGATCATAGTTATCCAGTCTACATTTAGTGGGAGATGGATGAACTTAAAGGATGCTAATGTATTTAATAGTTCTTCTAAGTTTCAGATATTCATTTCATTACCTTTTGAGAACTGGTTTTGGTTGCTCGAAAAGGGAAATGAACAACTAAAGCATTCCAGTGGAAGAACATGAGATTTAAATAAAAGACCTGATGTTGACACTAGCATTCAATCAGAAATGATTGAAACTCAACATGGCTATGTTGGAGTATCTGGCATAAAGTTATTACTTCTTCATATGTCTTGGTTTAGCTTGGCAACAAGTGTAAATTAAGAATTATGCGTCCATAATAAATATGGGATATTCAAAGAAGTTTATGGAATACAAGAAATATGAGTATATGTTCTTGTGGTGATATAATTAGAAGAAGCTTAAAGTGAGTTTCTACTCTTGTGATAGCTTCTACTTTAAAGGATAACCGCTGATCTTGATTGGGGTTTGTGATCCTTTTCGAAATATGGTGTTGTTAAATTTACGTGTGTCTTAAAGCGTCGTTGACTCTATTGGGTTCTTTTGAGGCAATGAGAGTACGATGGCTTATACACACTAAACTTTGTGAATCAAGCATTGTTTACCTTATTGGGTTCTTTTGAAACAATGAAGGTATAACTGCTTGGAAATGATCAAAATCCCATCAACGCACACTTTGGAAGTGGTTGGTTGTAGTAGGGATATGATCACTGAGAATCAAGCGTCGCTGACTCTATAGAGATCTTTGTGAAAACTATGAGGGTACGATGGCTTATGCACATTAAATTTGAGACCCGAGCGTTGTTTACCTTATTGGGTTCTTTTGAAACAATGAACGTATAACAGCTTGGATAAATGATCGAAATCCCATCAACGCACACTTTGGAAGTGGTTGGTTGCAGTGGGGATATGATCAATGTCAGAGTACACACGGATAACATCGTGGATGGTGATCCGTTTACTGAGCTATTGTGGCAGTCTAGTGATGAATGTCATACTAAGGTCTGCATGAACTTGGCTTGAGTGTGTTTTAGTCATGATTCGATATGTTTTACTCTTGGGAACGTTAAGCAGTATTGTGCTTCTGCTTGTATCGATTATCAAAGGGGTTTGGTAATGCGCGTGTAGCGGGTACTCTCAGTAAGCCTTATTGTGTTCCAACTTTGCATGTTTTACCTCTTCCCTGAATGTGTTTACATTCTAAATGTCCACAGCCAGTCATTCTTCACGGGAAGGAAGTCTGAATGAAGGCTGAGGGAAGTGATTGGTCAAGTGTCCAATGGTGATTGGGACACAGGGACACAATACTTCGCCTGTACTTGAAAGGGGTTTCAAGTGACTGGACGACCCACACCTAATTTCACTTTATGGTACTTGTCATGAGTGATTCAGGATGATAATATCAGTTCATCCTCATACTAGAGATGCATGTGTCTGCATCACTTTGGTTTGCTTTGCTCTAGTTGCTTTCAAACGCAGTCCGTAACTGGATGTTATAAAGGGAGTAGCTGATCAGAGTATGATCACTGTGGTGAGCAATGTAGTCAAAGGAATTTGTTCCTCTGTTTAGAGAGATATCCCTGGTCTCCTCGATGATTGGGCGATGACACCAAAATGCATGGCCATGCTCGAGTGTGCAATGATTTTGGTAATCGATTGCAACTTGTTTATTTTGGTCACCACCAATCTCGATCGAGAAACATAATCGTGAAGGACTGAGAATGACTTAGTACCATGTCTCATCTTCACATGGATATCGCGAACAAAAGGATGGTTGATCACTTATCTAGGGCCATTTCAAACCTTTGGTTGTGAATTGGTACTTGTCTATGGGATGACATACCTCGTACTGACTTGGGGGCAGGGATGCCTTGCTAGAGGCCGCTCCTTGTCTGTGATACCTCTGGGTACGTTGTGTCATGTGCAAGTAGGAGTCTGTTGGAGTCTGCCCACTGACACAAGTACATTGGTGTTACTGCTGATTAAGTGCGAGCCTATTGGGTCACACACCAAGGATTGATCCCGACAGCTTATTAATAAAGAGAGAAGGTCCAAAAATCAAATTGTTTGATTTTGGGGCTTCACGGCCGTGAGGGATGCTCCACGGGTCGTGAAGCCCACTGCCCTCACGAATGGCTCAATGATCTTTACACGGCTCGTGGAGTCTTCACGGGTAGTGAAGAGGTCGTGAAGGGGTCGTGAAGGAGACGCCCTCACGAGTCACTCGAACACGGCACGGGCAGTGAAGGACGATGGCCAGTCGTGGCGCATTTTGTCTTCACGGGATCTTCACGGGCCGTGAGAGGCCGTGAAGGTCTGTCTGCATGAAAATCTTATATCTGATTAGGCCATCTGATGGTCCAATGAGGTTAAGTCTTCTACACCGGCCAAATAGAGGGTTTTTGGGGCTGGAACAGTAGAGAGTATGCAATTAGACACATTCAACCTTTCTCTCATTTCTCTCTTGGTGCTTTACATGAAATACACATACATTACACTAAGTGTGTGTTCTTGAGTGTGGTGTGTGAATTTCTCGGTGCAAGAGGAGAAGACAAGTGGGCTGTTCCAGAAGAGAAGAATCACGTGGATGTCTTCTTGAAAGGATTGCTAGCACTTTGAGATCGTGGTTACTTGGTGTGGATCAACGATAGAGGAGGATTCACTTGAGTTCTCGTGCATCCCGAATTGCTACATGCTACAGCCGATTTAGAGCAATGGTAAGGAGGTATATTTTCTGTCCTTGTTGCTCTCTTAAGTTGCAATTTGGTTTTGTAGAACATTATCACTTTGGAACATGTATGGACCCGTTTTTATACGGTTTTTAAACTTTTTGTTTGTGCTTCCGCTGTGCCTTGCTCCATACCGTGTTCCAACAAAATGAAGATTCGCGACAATTATTGGTGCAGGGGTCTCTACGGCTGTAGGAGATAATCCCTACCCCCGTAGGAGCCTATTTTTACCAAATCTTCATTTTTGCTCGATTTTTCGCGGGTTTCGTCCATGTTTCTCACTTTAAGCTCTTTTAAGCCTGCATGGTAAATTATTAACATATTAGATCATTAATTGGACATATCACCAAGGAAATGGGTTAAGAATGAGGTGTTTTCGGTATATAAAACATGTATAAATACGCCTTTATCACATCCCCACACTTAAGCTTTGCTTGTTCTCAAGCAAACTCTAATGTAGCAATAATTAAATCTGAAAAGTTCAATTGGCATCAGGTAGTGCAAAAGAGTATGCTTTCGACAAAGAAAAGATCCAAAGGCATGATAAACATTTTAAGCGTAGAACTAAGGGTTGCTTTCATGTATTGAGATAATATAAAGCAGATTCGTCACGCATACAATGAATTCAACAAATATTTGACTTCATACCTCACCAGGTGGTCACTCATGCACTCGAAGTGTATATGGCTCGTGTATAAGTGCAATGTGCTCAATTGAAACAAAGATTAGCATAAGCTTGATCACATATCACATCTCAACCAATTAACATAAACATATGAAATTATCAACAAGTCTTTGTTTGGGTTGTAACTTGGCTGTGATTAAAGGGTAAGAATGGTTATATAAAGGTGGCGAAAATAGAATCCAGAAATCAGATTTTAAATCATGTAAGCTGCTTTTATTGAACTAGGAAAGTACTCTATTTTTGTTGAGAATACAGTTCACCGAGAAGTGATGGAATCAGAACCATCCAAATGATAGTTGACATCTAGAAGAAATTGACAAAAAATTTCAACTCAATGTATGACAAGCTTCAAAAACAACAATGGAAAAGCATATCAAGCAACTGAATTTCTCATTTTTTCGGTTTTCTAATTTTTATGGATTTTCTGGGTTCAGCTGTATGCAACAGATAGACCAAGGAATATCGAATTTGTCATGTCCCGCTGATCGGTGCATGAACAACTGAAGATATAGAGAAACAGATTACAACTAAGAAGCATAAAATGGATAAAAATGATTCTGAAAACTTAAAAATAAAATGAATACAAAACATGGATTACAAGGGTGATGAAATGAAAGATTAAGGCTCAAAGTGGTTAACTAGGGGATAACATATAAAAATTGGCTAAAAATAAAAAGTGTTTAGGCTAAATGGGGTTCCTAGTGCTTCTTTCATTTAATTGCAAAAGTTTAGTTCATGATCTCGACATGCATAATGTGAGCAAGTTCTACAATCAAAGCAACAATCAGCATATATATGTGCAATTCCATGAGCTAATTATATACAAATGAAATGTTGAGGCTCAAATGCTCAGGAATACTAGTGTCAGGTGTGGATTGTGCAATTGAAGTCAAACATTTGTAAAAATCTCAAGTACTTGCGCTAAATCAACTTCATGAAAGTTAAATATAACAACATCCTCATCGTGTTACTGGCTTATAATTTATCATGTGAGAGGATCTAAACATGTCTAAAAGAATAAAAATTTGCGAAAAATTTCTGCCAAAATTTACTTAAAAGATTTAATTGCGAACATAAGTTGTCAAAAGAACATGTAAAAGCATAGCAGGCATAATAATGATCTCCTCCCCACACTTAAAATTGTACATTGTCCTCAATGTACCGACAATGCATAATAACAATTATATAGTACGAAGTGCGAGAAACGAGATGTGAGAAACTCCCTGAATCGGCAATGGTGGAGTCTTCCCCACACTTAAGTTGAAGCGCATCTTGCAAAAATCAACTTAATCACAAGGTTAAAATTTATGGCATGAAATACAAACTAGAATAAGCAGAAAAGGGATACGGAAACCCGGAAATGGGCTCCCGACAAACAAATACGTATGTACAAGTAACACACTATTAGTACAGTGTGTAATCGAACACTATAACGCTTTGAAATGCGGATTATTTGAGCGAAACTGAAAAACAACAAAAAACAAGTAAGTAAACAAATAAAAGATCAAGCCAAAAACTAGGTATTTCTCGATATTTCCCTGTCCCCGGCAGCGGCGCCATTTTGATAGCTGAGGTATAATGGTGTATTATTTCGGGGACCGGGGTTGTTGTTTCGCCGGGGGATAGAAAAGATAAACTACAACTAAATTACACTAGACAAGATAAATAAGTATATACAGGGATAGAACAGATTAACACCGGATGGAACATAAGGACAAATATTCACTCGGGCTATCGATTCATCCGAACCGGTCACTGTTGGGATTTCGAGGCTAGCAGCGGAAGCAAGGTACAACAAATAAAGCCCAATGTACAAGTCAAAATTGCACAAAAACTAGAAATCCCAAAATGGACCAAACTCTATGTTCAAGAAATGCAACAAGAAAAAGGAAAGAGGTTTATACCTTTCTCCTTAGCTCCAGAAGTCCTCAAATCTCGTGGTGGTGATGCTCCAAGAACGAAATGCGGATCAACTAATGGGATGTACCCCGGGAACACGTCAAACCACGAGTGCTAGCAAGCCATTGTGGTTCTTCACCATGAAAACCACTCCGGGACAGCAACGAACGGAGACCAATCTGGAACACACTCTCTAGAGCTCTCTTACTTGGTCTTAGTAGCACCAAAAAGAGTTTGTATGTATGTTTCTTAGAGAGAAAAAGAGAGAAAACTAAATGAATGAATTCTACCTCTTAACTCTGTCTCCAGATCCCTCTCTTAACCCCACAAACCGGCCAAAGTGATTTCAAGACCTCACACATGCATTGGCCAGCTTGGGAGGTGATTTGACAAAAAGCACATGCAGCCGTAGCGGCGCTAACCCTTATGGTTTAGCGGCGCTAACCCCTTAAGGTTAGCGGCACTAACGCGGCCTGTTAGTGATATGACACAAAGTACATGCAGCCGTAGCGGCGCTAACCTTTAGGACTTAGCGGCGCTAACCCTTAGAGTTAGCGGCGCTAACGCGGCCTGTGATGTCAACTTTTGTCTTTTGCCATTTTTGGTCCCTTTACTTTAGTTGCTATCAGGTTTGACCCCCGGTGTATGACCCAATAGGCCCATACATCATCAGCAGCGGTCTATATGGCATACGTACATTAGTGGGCATATTTCTAACAAACTCCCACTTGCACATAATGCACCGTACCCATGTAACCACAGACAAAGAGCGGCCTCTAGCAAAGCATCGATGCCCCCAAGTCAGTATGGGTTCCGCCTCCTTGCAGAAAACCATAACCTACAAGAACGTAGAGGTCCTATAGATAAGTGATCAAACATCCTTTTGTTCGAGATATCCTTGTGAACACGAGACATGGATTAATATGTCAATCTCCAGATCGTTTACGATTATGTTTCTCGATCTTGATTGGTGGTGACCAAAATTTTAAGGACATATCTGATTCTCAATCAATATTCCTTTGCGCATGGCCATGCTAGTTATGGTGTGAGCGCCCAATCATCGAGGGGCCCAGGGATATCTCTCATATCAGAGGAACACATTCCGTTGACTGTACAATCCCATAGCGTGAACCTTGTCTTACTTAACTATTCCCTTTATAATAGCCAGTTACGAACTACGTTTTGAAATAGCCAAAGTAAGAAAGTTTCATGCTATAGTAATTCATACATCTCAGGTCGAAGGACGTAATGATATTACCATCCCGAGTTACTTGTCACCATGATCCATGAAGTGAACTCAAGTGTGGGTCTTCTAGTCACTTGAAACTCCTTTCAAGCACAGGTTACATTTGCGTTTCATGCATTCAATCCTTGATCAATGCACAACCAACACCTAACCTCAGCCTTAATTCAAACTTCCTTCCCTTGAAGGATGACTGGCTGTGGAAATTTAGAATGTAAAAACATTCTGGGAAGTGGTTAAACATGCTAAGTGTAGGACCGTGGGGGTTCTAAACTAACACCCTAATGCTAGGACTGATCTAGGATGAGAAATAGTGCGGAATATCTATTTCCCAAACCTCCTAAGGATTCAAGATCTGCTTAGGTGTCCGGCACACAGAGATCACGAAGAACACACAAATATTGCTAAGAAAATAACTAAGAACTCACACAGAATGCTTAATGACTGCCCTTGGACGTGAAATCAACACTTAGTCGACGTTAATGAAGGTTTTCGTACGGTTTCGAAGGATTACCAGTGACTATGCGTGATTTCTCTCGATAATACGCGGTTAAAATACTATTTATACGTACAAAAACGTGGTATTTGAGTTAAACACGCCTCTGCCTTAAATTACGTCCACTACGCACGTGATGCATTGCACTGCGCACGTAGTGTATATATATTACGTACGTACTAGACAATTTTAATAGTAATTAGTTAATTATAATTATCCAATCTCACTACGCACGTAATGAGCACCACTACGTACGTAGTGAGCTTCATCACGCACGTGATGATGTAAACTTTATACTTAACCTTCCAGGTACACATCAACACATGATTAAATACTTGTAAGCTTAAGATACACATAAGTAAACACTTAGAATGAATAAACATGTAACCATAAGTCAAAACTCCTTTGTATTATCATTCTAAGTAGGTAATTACATATCTGATTGACAATTCAACACTATTAGATCAATGTATCTATTTCTTTTGACATCTCAGATTGGGGTCAATTTTTCACCCTCTTTTTACATTTTGCTCATTGTCATCTAACACATTTGGCATGGTAACAGGTGTGTGCACCAGACTAAGTTAGTCTCAACTGTTATTGACTTGTAGACTTGGAATGTCTCGATAGTTTGAATCTTTGATGGATTTCCACATGCATAACCACTTATCAGCCTAGACTCTCATCATATGTCTTACACGCCATCTGTTTCTTATCTGATCTGACTCAAATTTTCAGACAGTTTTCTCAAGAATATGTACATGCCTTCAGTCCTAATTTTACTAGACATACTTTGTATTGAAAGCCAGTGTACCATCATTTTCCATTTGAGTTGGATCAAATTCTCATTATTGTTTTTCTGATTTTTTTTGTATTTTCTATGTTTTTCTGATTTTTTTTGTATTTTCTATGTTGCACCTATCTCCCCCTAAAATACTAAAAGATATAAATACCAAGAACAGAGACACACAGACACAGAAAATAAACACACAGAAAATAGACACACAGGCACATATACGAGAAAGACATTAAGTTGCATCATCAGAGACGACCTCACACTTGGTTTTGAAGTCTGCACAAAGAGTAAAAAGTTAGTTAGCATTAGGAACCCAAGCCCGAATGGTCATGGGTTTCCCATTTTCTCCAACAATTGGCATGTTAATCCAAATACCAGTAGCTTCGGAGTCTGCATTGGTATCTTAACTATTTGACATTTTAGATTCGGGTTTATTGGTCCATTTTAAGTCTTGACGGGGAGAAGCCTTGTGATAAACACTAGAAGCATTAATCACCTTATGGAGTGGCTCTTTCCGTTTTTTACAAACCTCGGGACTTTTGGGTTTAACAAATGTTTCCCTAACAGTCCTCTTGATCTGAATAGGTTGAGTTGCTCTTTGATTATTTTGATTAAACATTTTGTTCCTTTGAAAATTTTCAGAAAAAGAATCAACTTTCCCATTGCAGCTCTGTTGTTGTTGATCACACTCATAACTGAGGTGACCAGGTCTCCTACAAACATAGCAAATCCTGTTTGACTGATGTTTTGCAGGATTATGTGGCACTTTCTGATCAACTGGACATTTTGGCTCAACTCCTAGACCACGTTGTTTGGGTAGTATTTTAACTTCCTCATAAGGACGGGTTGCAGGAGACTTTGCACCCTCTTTCCCTATTGTTCTGAGTGCTGCTTGGACATTTTGCATTAGAGTGCCTTGTCCAGTGGAATTGCCTAAAAGTTTTCTCATTCCAGGTTTAGGCATTTCTTCTTGTTTAACCTCTTTCATCTGAGGCTCACTAACTACCCCCTTCATTTTTAAATAAGGTTTTGAGGTTGAAGCAGAAGATTCATCAACCTTAGGAGGAAGTGAGTCAGCTTCAGAGAAGACATATGTTTTCACCAGTTGATTTAACACTGGTGGTGGACATTTAGTATACTGCTTTTTGTCCTTTTCTAAATCGGAACCTTGAGGTCTTCGGTCGATTATGTGCTCAAATAGATAAGATGACGTTGAATAACTTTTAAGTTTCTGGTTTAGAGTTTCATAATCTACCTTAGAGCTAGCAAGATCCCGTTTCAGAGTGTCTATTTGATTGATGTAAAAAACTATAGCATCCTGCTTATTTAACAAAGCTGCCTCTAGTTCTCTAATCTGCCTATTTTGACTTTCAATTTTGTCTTTTAAAGTCTTTTCTCTTCCTTTAATAATTGTGTTCTCATGCAGTTTAGAGGTAAGCTCAGCAACTTGAGATTTCAGAGATACTATGTTTTGTACATAATCATTGCACGAAGCACAGGGAAGGCCAGAAAAGTTACTTACCCTTAAGTCAGCTTGTCCAGTCATGCACGCCTTAGGATCTTCTGATTGAGATTGAACAGTCACTGGCGTTGATCCGGCAGCTGGCACCGAGGCTGGTTTGTTATTGTGCTCATCAGTAGGCCTTACGGATTCTTCCTTACTGGCAAAAAATTCATCATCAGCTTCTTTGACACTATCTGTTTCAGATTGTGACTCATCATTCAGCTCCTGAACACTAGCCAAGTTGGTCTCTGCAACTTCAAAAGCATCATCATCTTTAAAATACACAGACCAATCAATCCCCTCATCTTTTTGAACAACTGCCATTGCCTTGGTTGAACTCTCAGGAGATGTTTCTGCTTTCTTTTGAGATGTACGGAAAGGATACTTAGGTCCTGAGTTCTTTGGTTTGTCACACTCTCTAGCAAAATGACCCTTTTCACCACAGTTGTAGAATGTGACAACTGATTTATCAAAACCTAACTTTGTATCTTTGGTTGCCGTCAGCTCTATCCCGGTTCTCTTCACTATTGCCTTGGCTCTCCTTACCAGATTAGCATAGGACCATAGAATGTCCTGCCTTTCCATCTCATCATTAACTATCTGGTCATAATCTTCCTGAGTCAAGTAAGCATTTCCAATTTTACCCTTCAGCAGATCATCATAGGAAGAGACCAAAGCACTAAGCATCCCCATATGCTCCTTTACTTCTTCAGTACTACCATGCTTGAAGTGTTCCCTGTTTAACGCTGGCACATACTTTTTGCTTGAAGGAGCAGAATATGGTGGTCCATTTGAAGTTTCAGGGACAGACTTGTTTGAGGCACTGACATTAGAGGTAAAAGTTGTCTGCAATGGAGCATTTGATGAAGTGGCTGGAGAAGCAATGGGTCCAGAGCAGTATAGAGAGGGATTTTGAACATAACTGCTCAATCTGTCTAGATTTTGCTCCTCCTGTTCATGCTCTTTCGGCTTAGTTATAAAATCATTTAAATCCATGCCTTCAAAACCTTCACCATTCTTCAGGATCATAATAAATGGCCTCCAGCTCTTGGGTAGTGCCTTGGATAAAGTCTCTACTTGTTGTCTTTCAGAAACCTGCACCCCCAGACTGTCCAATTCACTAAGAAGGTGGTTGTATCTATTGACCAGATCGGGAAGCTTTTCATTTACGTATGCTGTGATGTGATCAAACTCTTTTCTCAGTTGAGAGGCTTTGAGCTCCTTCAGAGATGCATTCCCTTCGTTCCTCTTTTGCAGTGCATTCCACAAAGAATGTGAAGTTCTATACCGTCTGAACTGATGAAAGATCTCATTTGGAATGGCTTGAATCAGGTAAGAATAAGCTTTCTTTTCAGCAACGTATGCTTTCCTCTGATCGTCACTCATCATGTCATAGGGAACTTCGATATTCCCTTCACCCTTAGGCACAAAATAGTCAGCAGATATAGCTCCGTGCAAACGTGGATCAATCCCATCAATAAAAATCTCAAAACGTGGTTTCCAGGATGGGTAGTCTTCCATGGTTAAAAGTCGAGGTACTTTGTTAATTCCTCCTTGTTCATTATCCATTATTAGATTACTTAAAGCAGTTATGGTTTGTTTAGCAGCCATTGCACTCATGTCAGACATTGTGATTAACAGATAAAACAGATTCAAGCACTACGCATGAAGTGAGAGTGATTCGTATGTAGTGAAGGCACTACGCACGTAGTGGGAGTGTACTACGCACGGAACGAAAAAACTATCACACAGACTCAGGTACGTACGGACGAGAGACCTAGTACACACGAAATGAATTCAATACGTACGTAGTGAATAACTTGTTTTGCAAGAAAAGATTTAACACTAAGAATCAATACGTGCGGAGTGAAGGTCACTACGCACGTGTTGAAGACACACTACACACGGACAGAACACAGGTCAAGGAAAATTCTAGAACACCAAAATACTTACTACGTACGGACTGCTACGGTATACGTACGTAGTGAGGGACACCACGCACGTGTAAACTTCAACGATTTCGAAAATTTTAACGCAAAAACAATCTGATTTCGACTAAACGCACGACAAAACACCGAGAAAACGACAAAACAAACGAACCTATATGACCAAAACGACACCTTGACCACAAAAACCTAAGGAAAAGTGATAAATCAAAGCACAAGACTCTGATACCACTTTGTAGGACCGTGGGGGTTCTAAACTAACACCCTAATGCTAGGACTGATCTAGGATGAGAAATAGTGCGGAATATCTATTTCCCAAACCTCCTAAGGATTCAAGATCTGCTTAGGTATCCGGCACACAGAGATCACGGAGAACACACAAATATTGCTAAGAAAATCACTAAGAACTCACACAGAATGCTTAATGACTGCCCTTGGACGCGAAATCAACACTTAGTCGACGTTAATGAAGGTTTTCGTACGGTTTCGAAGGATTACCAGTGACTATGCGTGATTTCTCTCGATAATACGCGGTTAAAATACTATTTATACGTACAAAAACGTGGTATTTGAGTTAAACACGCCTCTGCCTTAAATTACGTCCACTACGCACGTGATGCATTGCACTGCGTACGTAGTGTATATATATTACGTACGTACTAGACAATTTTAATAGTAATTAGTTAATTATAATTATCCAATCTCACTACGCACGTAATGAGCACCACTACGTACGTAGTGAGCTTCATCACGCACGTGATGATGTAAACTTTATACTTAACCTTCCAGGTACACATCAACACATGATTAAATACTTGTAAGCTTAAGATACACATAAGTAAACACTTAGAATGAATAAACATGTAACCATAAGTCAAAACTCCTTTGTATTATCATTCTAAGTAGGTAATTACATATCTGATTGACCAGAACTAGGGATTTACATTCATGCACTAACAAACTCCCCCTAAGACCTAGTTCTGTCAATAAAATGCTCAGAATCATACCTGCACTACGCACGCTGTAAACCGTGCGTAGTGGCTCCATTACGCACGCGATGAAATCCTCATATGTGAAACTTGTTACTTTTCGTACTGCACTCAGCAATAAAAGATCAGTAACTTCAAGGCAACTAATAAACATTTAAGCACATCAAAACAGCAAGAACCTTTAAATATAAAACAAAACACACCGAAAGAAGTTAGACCACACCAAAAATCTTTTTGTATTTTTCTGAATAAAAAACAGAAAGCAGACTATTCACAAACTAATTTCAGGGAGATCTAAAAGCAACAAATTAAACTCTAAGACTAAAAGACAGAAATGAAAATAACATAAATAAAAAAAAACTGAAAAGAAACCTTGCAAAAAATTAAATTGCTGAAATTAAATCTTTTTGTGAGAAGGTTCCAAGATGGAATCAGTACCATCATATCTATACTTAGTTATCATTCATTTAAGAACCTTAGGCACAAACACACTCCCTCAATTTCTGTCTGTCAATCTAACTTTCCTCAAATAATGACATATTTAATTTCAACATTTTCTGATTATCCAGAACTGAGTACATGGTTAAGACTATCTCTTTTAAAATCTCACAGTGTTTTGACTCACTCAGTAGGTTGCACAACTTGAATACCCAACCACCATGCTTATGTGCTTTGTGATTTTGTCAACGCATTTTATGCTCTTTGAAATGGAGGTCAATTTTTCACCTCTTTTGATAATTTCTATTGAGCTTTTGTCACTGCATTTTATGCTCTTTGACAATTCAACACTAATAGATCAATGTATCTATTTCTTTTGTCATCTCAGATTGGGGTCAATTTTTCACCCTGTTGAGCTTTTGTCACTGCATTTTATGCTCTTTGACAATTCAACACTATTAGATCAATGTATCTATTTCTTTTGACATCTCAGATTGGGGTCAATTTTTCACCCTCTTTTTACATTTTGCTCATTGTCATCTAACACATTTGGCATGGTAACATGTGTGTGCACCAGACTAAGTTAGTCTCAACTGTTATTGACTTGTAGACTTGGAATGTCTCGATAGTTTGAATCTTTGATGGATTTCCACATGCATAACCACTTATCAGCCTAGACTCTCATCATATGTCTTACACGCCATCTGTTTCTTATCTGATCTGACTCAAATTTTCAGACAGTTTTCTCAAGAATATGTACATGCCTTCAGTCCTAATTTTACTAGACATACTTTGTATTGAAAGCCAGTGTACCATCATTTTCCATTTGAGTTGGATCAAATTCTCATTATTGTTTTTCTGATTTTTTTTGTATTTTCTATGTTTTTCTGATTTTTTTTGTATTTTCTATGTTGCACCTATCTCCCCCTAAAATACTAAAAGATATAAATACCAAGAACAGAGACACACAGACACAGAAAATAAACACACAGAAAATAGACACACAGGCACATATACGAGAAAGACATTAAGTTGCATCATCAGAGACGACCTCACACTTGGTTTTGAAGTCTGCACAAAGAGTAAAAAGTTAGTTAGCATTAGGAACCCAAGCCCGAATGGTCATGGGTTTCCCATTTTCTCCAACAATTGGCATGTTAATCCAAATACCAGTAGCTTCGGAGTCTGCATTGGTATCTTAACTATTTGACAACGACTTAACTATGGGATCATCTACACAATATCACTTTGTACTCTTTTGTGTTTTCTTATTAAACCTCCTGCAAAGTGTTTATCAAAGAGATCATACATAATGATATCATAGTCGTCGTATCCTTAATGTTACCGAAGTCAACAATAGGATTACTGACACTTATGATTATTAGAGTCGACATACCCTCAATGTAACCGAAGTTCACAATTGAGTCACTGACACTCACTTTTATTAGAGTCGACATACCCTTAATGTTACCGAAGTACACAATAGGGTCAATGACACTCATTGGAATTTAAATGTCGTATCTACACCACATATTTGTTTATCCAAAACTTCGATTAAAATCGACAGTCTTATTAGTATAGATTTGACTTGCAGTAAAACTTACTCAAGACAACTCTATTTTCGTCGAACATCAAGAACATACTTTAGTATTTCTTAAATTTAGAATCCACTTTACTTCATATTCATATTTGCACTCATGAAACAATAATTCCATCAATAGGTTGAAAACAACCCTAAATTAGGACATTATTTTCATTTGAGTATATTTTACTAGGAACACATAAAGCTCCCACTAGCCCTGACAAGAGTATCTGGCTTAATCTATGCTTTCTAGAAAACTCATTCCTTTGACTTTCTCATAAAGCAAGACTACAACCACAAGATGCAAGTTTTGTCGATTTCAGTCATGGACATAACTTGGATATGTAAGATCTCGGAACATGTTTCAAAACATTTCCTCAACTTAATCCTGTGAAAGATCAAGGTCTTCTTATTTCCATGTGAACATACTTGTTTTCCCAAAGCGACAACAATGTTTAACATAACCCAGACCTAATCTGGATATTATGGATGTGTAAGAGCCTCGGAAAGTGCCTTAAGCAATTCCTCAACTTAATCCTGTGAAGGATACAGGTCTCTTACGTCCAAGTGAACTAATTTGTTTCTTCAAGGTAACAACAATACTTCACTTTATCCAAGTTATCTTCAACATAGCAACTAGAACATGTTTCCATATAATCAATATGAAACACTTTGTCTCTAGTCGGTATTTGAAATTGTCTATTATTGCATATATGTTAGTCCCTTCACCCTTCTTGGATTACACCATAGGTGTGGGATTAACCCAAGTCAAGTACTTGGATGACTCAAATGGGTTACATCTATGTATATCATTGCCTTCTTATATTTACTAGTGAACACAGGGTCCCACTATGTTTCCGATGAATGGTAACATCACAATGATTTACCATCAAGCTGCTGTTACTAAAATATGACAACCTTATATCTAAACAGCCTTCTTGACTTCCATCAGATTTAAAGAAGCAATGGATATTGTCAGGTTTTACCAACATCTCTATGCTGATCAAATGCTAGCGTCAACATTAGGTCTCTTATTTAAGTTTTACGTTCTTCCACTAGAATGCTTTTGGATATTGTCTTCTCCCTTTTGAGCAACCAAACATGGTTCCCATAAGTTCAAGAAACAACTACCCAAAACTCAGATGAACTACTTAAATATATATAAGCATCAACTTAGTTTATAATTCATCCATCTCCCACTGAATGTAGACTGGATAATTTTAAGTTATGAGATTTGAAAAGCAAAGGACTCTTTCTAGTCAAAATCTCATTGGATGCTTAGGTGACCATTATGTTAGGTTTTAGGTTGAGGACTTGGTTCATAAAATTAATGTATACCAATTACATTGAATACATGTTTTAGGCCTGCCTTTCACCAGATCATCAACAAAGATATCCGGTCTTCTTTAATGTGACACCATGTACAAATGTGTCTCTTAGAGAAAACGAATTATGGGTTAAACCCATGATCCATTTCATATTTAAACCAATATAGATAAGAAAACTTAGCATCTTTACTGGATCTAAGAGTTTGATATCTATATGCCCTTACTGATTATTAGTTTTCTTTAGGTTAGTTCCGAACACCACTAGGTTTCAGACACAAGCCTTTTCTCTAGTAAACATTCTCTCAACAACTATCATAAAGATGGTGATGGAGAATTTTACTAGTGTCACTCTAAATGACATACTTGAACGGATTATCCACACAAGTGTGATCAAAATCCAACAAGTTATAATCCATCCTACCAACACTGGTGAAGGATTTCTTAATCACCCTAGTCCAATAAACAAGATTTATGTCTTTCATTTAGCCCGAGGCTAAACTTTAACAAAGATCCTAACCACATGGATCTAAGCGATGTAAATGCTGTTTACTTGGTTAAGTTTGATTATGCCATAGAGCTAATGTATCCAAACCACTTTTGGATCTAAGAATCAATTATTCATGATTTCTTTATTACTTATAACGAGCTTTTATGTATGCAATGATATGGATAAGTTTTGATAAAACATCTCAAAATATTTTTTTTTTCAAAATTGTTTCAATTCTAACTCATATCCATCATCTTCAAAAGAACATACAACAAAGCAAGACTTGCTACGCAGGGCATCAAAACAAAAGTAATAATTAATCCGGAAATAATGGCGAGATCAACACTCCCAATTCTCTTGTAGAAGACAATCAACACAATTTCTTCTTCAGAGATCCGGTTCCTCAAGCTCTTCCTTCTTGCAACGAACAGATCTACACTTTGTAACAAAAATAAATTTGTGACAAACGTGAGTCTTATAGCTCGGGTAAACAACCCAGCTTATTAAGGAATAGCAATGAAGTATAATCATGAATGTACCTCAAATAGGAAAATTAACTCTCTCTTTTCTGAGAAGTTTTATATCCTCTCGGCACGAAGGGCAGGCATTACGGCCTCAATCCCCAAATCTTCCGCAGAAGTAGCAAACCACCCCTTGTTGAGTCTCCTTAGGCACATCATCTATGTCCATAGACTCAAAACTTGAAGCAAGCTTGGATACTCCAACTTCTTCTGATGGGATCAATTTCTTCTTCCTCGTATTATGTTGTTCCTTAGAATCAAGAACGGGAGTGGATGAGGATGATACATGCTTGGACATGTTAGATACTACATCCTTCAACATTCCATGCAATTCATCTATAGATATTTCCTTTCCATGCATATGATAGTCCATAACAAACTTTTCATATGAAGTGGGCAGAGACTGAAGTATGAAATTCACACTAATCTCCCTCCCTATAGGAAATCCCAGCCTCTTCATTTGGTCCATGTAAGATTTCATCTTCAAAACATGGGCACTAACACTCCCGCCTTCCCGCATCTTACAACCGGTTAGACTTTTAAAACACTCATAATGTTCTTGCCTAACTTGCTGTCGGAATACATCCTTCAGCTTGTTAATCATGTCATACACAGTCATGTGCTCAAATTGCTTTCGCAGTTCTAAGCTCATACTTGATAAAATGAGACAAGCAACATCGTGCGTATCCCGAACACGCTTTTCATACGTGTATCGGATGGTCCATTCCGCATTGATAGCAGGTGGTTCAGGAAGGGGTTCCTCAAGGATGTGCAACTTAGACTCGGCACGTAGGACAATCCTCAATTGCCTAAGCCAGTCAACAAAGTTAACTTCCGTGAGTTTCTCCCTTTGTAGGAACATACGAAGTGAAAAGTTCGACGTGGTGTGGTTTTGATTCGACATCCTATATTAAGATAGAGTACACGAATTAGTTAGTTTGATTTAATCCTCATTAAAATAATTACCCATATCATCACGAAAAATATTTTAACAAGGGCTAAGAACCATATTTCACTCCAATTCATGACGGGGTTGCCGCGGATCACTTCATGGAGCTATTTAGACCGATAACTATTTTACCGATTGCAATCTCTATTGCAACTCTTAGACACTTGCGGGATCCTACGACAACCATCGGTCGTTTGGCATGTTTGATCCCTACTTGCACCAATTCCAAATTAAAACTCTTGGTTGACTCGTGCTAAGCTCGACAATCACTCAAGGATTTTAATTTGCAATTGTAAATCGTCCAACAAGATACACGGTGATATGTTGACAACTACCGGATCGTGCTAATCTCGACAACCGATAATTTCAAGATCCCACACAGATCCACATGGAATAACTCGTGCTAAGCTCGACAATCACTCCATGCTTCACTAGATTCGGGTGGTGTCATCTTTTGGATGCCGCAAGATTTACGTTTTATGAAAACGGGCTTTTGTTTCCGGCTTGGTTACAGATTAACTTGTTTAGTGACAAAAACTATTTCCACTAGGTGAGTTAATCTTGTATATGAGTGCGCGCGAGAGTTGTAAACCATTTTTACCAATTCTTTTGTGATTTTATTAATTTTTGAAAATTTATCTAGCATGCGAATCCTAAGCAAACCATGCAAGAAATAATAAAATCACATCACACACATGAACCAAAACCTACGTAATAAATTGGTAACCCTTGCCAAAATCCTACGTGTTCTTCCCGTGAGCCAAAACGGGATGAACGTGGTCAAACTAAGGGGCTAAAGGACTCCGATGCGAGTTCCCACTAGAACCACCATCTCCATTGGATTTCACCGGCTTCTATGGTCATCCTCCATCTCCTTTTGACTCCTTTTGTGTGTCTTCATCCAAATTGTACAATACATACAATAGAAATTGAAATGGCGTACAAGCCACAATAATTTCCTATTTATCTATTACAATTACACGGATGAATGAAATGGCATGCAAGCCACAATATTATTACAAATATCAATTTTAATAAATATTATAGCCCAACGTGATTAAAATCACCAAATGCATCCAAACACACAACGTCAACCACAAGGTTAAAGGCAAGGTTTACCAATTTCAAATCAACCACATACAACCAAACAAACTAAAATGGTAACAAAATTACCAAAACAAAATCTGGAACAAATTTCCAGAATCACAAAATGCCAAAAATACCCGAGACCAAAACTGTTTTTAACTTTAAAACCAAAATCTGTAACAGCGCGTTAGCGCCGCTAAGTTTAAGAGTTAGCGCCGCTAACCCAAGGTTAGTGCCGCTAACCCAGTTCGAACAGAAAACACACATTTCGATTTCGGGATTTTTCAGCCAACCAAGTGAAAATCTAACATAGAGATGGCTCTGATACCACTGTTGGGATTTCGGGGCTATCAGCGGAAGCAAGGTACAACAATTAAAGCCCAAAGTACAAGTCAAAATTGCGCAAAAACTAGAAATCCCAAAATGGACCAAACTCTATGTTCAAGAAATGCAACAAGAAAAAGGAAAGAGGTTTATACCTTTCTCCTTAGCTCCAGAAGTCCTCAAATCTCGAGGTGGTGATGCTCCAAAAACGAAATGCGGATCAACTAATGGGATGTACCCCGGGAACACGTCAAACCACGAGTGCTAGCAAGCCATTGTGGTTCTTCACCATAAAAACCACTCCGGGACAGCAACAAACGGAGACCAATCTGGAACACACTCTCTAGAGCTCTCTTACTTGGTCTTAGTAGCACCAAAAAGAGTTTGTATGTATGTTTCTTAGAGAGAAAAAGAGAGTAAACTAAATGAATGAATTCTACTTCTTAACTCTGTCTCAAGATCCCTCTCTTAACCCCACAAACCGGCCAAAGTGATTTAAGACGTCACACATGCATTGGCCAGCTAGGGAGGTGATTTGACAAAAAGCACATGCAGCCGTAGCGGCGCTAACGCGGCCTGTTAGTGATATGACACAAAGTACATGCAGCCGTAGCGGCGCTAACCTTTAGGACTTAGCGGCGCTAACCCTTAGAGTTAGTGGCGCTAACGCGGCCTGCGATGCCAACTTTTGTCTTTTGCCATTTTTGGTCCCTTTACTTTAGTTGCTGTCAGGTTTGACACCGGTGTATGACCCAATAGGCCCATACATCATCAGCAGTGGTCTATATGGTGTACGTACATTAGTGGGCATGTTTCTAATAGTCACGGTAATAAATACAACTATAAGAATAATACGAAGACTTGACAGAGATTAAGTGCGGAGCATGCTGTTCTACTTCTAGGCTAAATCATATAATCATGCAATAAAGCAACACTCGAGTTATCGACATGCTGATCTAAGCGTTAAAATATGATAAAGCAAGTATAATGTATCCACGTTTTCACTTAGGATGCATATTGAGACTAGTATTCAACCATAGATGCACCAAATCGAGTACAAATCAAACTACACAAACATACATCTTTTCAAATGGTACATCAAGTAGTCATCAGTACTCAAAAAGGTGTCAAAATGATTAAATACAGCCCGAACGACCAAAACAGCAGCTTTTATGGAAAAGAGGCTCCTACAGCCATAGGATGTAACAGTTCCTATAGCCACAGGAAGTTAAAGTTCCTACAGCCACAAAAAGAAAAAGTTCCTACAGCGGTAGGAAGCAAAAGTTCCTACAGCCGTAGGGATTTGTCCCTAAAGCCATAGGGACTTGTTTTACAGTTTTCCTCATTTTTGCACAAGAAATACAACAACACATACAACCTAGACTTTCACCTAAGATCATAGATATCTGTAAATGGGCACTATGAAGTCACAAACTTAGCAGAACTCAAATCATAACCGTGATTCAAGATTAAGTCACATGCATTTCTAGACATATAATCATGTTAACACACCATTTCTAGTCGAATTAACACATTTCAAGCATAACACATGTGAGTGTGCACTATGGACTCTTAGAACAGAATCTACATGGCATTTATATGAGTTCATTTCCACAATTAACATACCCAAAAACAGATTGTGAATTAATCATGCAATTTATAACTTGTTTGACCCTTAAATAAAGTCAAAGTAACTAGATTTTCATCTATGATTCTAAGATATGCATAAAACCATAATATTAACAAAATGATCAACATGGACAGACCTTAATTAATCTGAAACATGTCTAAAAAATGCTTTCTTCATTCAACCATGCAAGATTTTATCATTTCTAATAACAAACTAACATGGCATTTCATAATTTTAGCAAACATTCTTGAATATCCATATGCAAAGATATGAAGGAGTTATCCTAACATATTTCTACACACGCACATGAGCAGATTGAACATACCATATATGATTAAACACATATTTATTCTGAAGTTAACAAGCTTGATATCATCAAGTCAACATAAAAGTCAAATATATTGCCATAACTAGCCAAGAATCATCTTGGCCCAAGTGATATAAGTCAAGCTACAACAAATGATAGTTGACATCTAGAAGAAACTGACAAATGATAGTTGACATCTAGAAGAAACTGACAAAAAAATTCAACTCAATGTATGACAAGCTTTAAAAACAACTATGGAAAAGCATATCAAGCAACTGAATTTCTCATTTTTTCGGTTTTCTAATTTTTATGGGTTTTCTGGGTTCAGCTGTATGCAACAGATAGACCAAGGAATATCGAATTTGTCATGTCCCTCTGATCGGTGCATGTACAACTGAAGATATAGGGAAGCAGATTACAACTAAGCAGCATAAAATGGATAAAAATGATTCTGAAAACTTAAAAATAAAATGAATACAAAAACATGGATTACAAGGGTGATGAAATGAAAGGTTAAGGCTCAAAGTGGTTAACTAGGGGATAACATATAAAAATTGGCTAAAAATAAAAAGTGTTTAGGCTAAATGGGGTTCCGAGTGCTTCTTTCATTTAATTGCAAAAGTTTAGTTCATGATCTCGACATGCATAATGTGAGCAAGTTCTACAATCAAAGCAACAATCAGCATATATATGTGCAATTCCATGAGCTAATTATATAGAAATGAAATGTTGAGGCTCAAATGCTCAGAAATACTAGTGTCAGGTGTGGATTGTGCAATTGAAGTCAAACATTTGTAAAAAACTCAAGTACTTGCGCTAAATCAACTTCATGAAAGTTAAATATAACAACATCCTCATCGTGTTACTGGCTTATAATTTATCATGCGAGAGGATCTAAACATGTCTAAAAGAATAAAAATTTGCAAAAAATTCCTGCGAAAATTTACTTAAAAGATTTAATTGCGAACATAAGTTGTCAAAAGAACATGTAAAAGCATAGCAGTCATAATAATGATCTCCTCCCCACACTTAAAATTTTACATTGTTCTAAATGTACCGACAATGCATAATAACAATTTTATAGTACGAAGTGCGAGAAACGAGATGTGAGAAACTCCCTGAATCGGCAATGGTGGCGTCTTACCCACACTTAAGTTGAAGCGCATCTTGCAAATAACAACTTAATCACAAGGTTAAAATTTATGGCATGCAATACAAACTAGAATAAAATGCAGAAAAGGGATACGGAAACCCGGAAATGGGCTCCCGACAAACAAATACGTATGTACAAGTAACACACTATTAGTACGGTGTGTAAGCGAATACTATAACGCGTTGAAATGCGGATTATTTGAGCGAAACTGAAAAACAACAAAAAACAAGTAAGTAAACAAATAAAAGATCAAGCCAAAAAATAGGTATTTCCCAATATTTCCCTGTCCCCGGCAGCGGCGCCATTTTGATAGGTGAGGTATAACGGTGTATTATTTCGGGGACCGGGATTTGTCGTTCCGCCGGGACAGGGATACCTTAGTCTACCGTCGTTGTTTGATCAGATAATAATACGGGGGATAGAAAAGATAAACTACAACTAAATTACACTAGACAAGATAAGTAAATATATACAGGGATAGAACGGATTAACACCGGATGGAACATAAGGACAAATATTCACTCGGGCTATCGATTCATCCGAACCGGTCATGGAAATAAATACAACAATAAGAATAATACGAAGACTTGACGGAGATTAAGTGCGGAGCATGCTGTTCTACTTCTGGGCTAAATCATATAATCATGCAATAAAGCAACACTCGAGTTATCGACATGCTGATCTAAGCGTTAAAATATGATAAAGCAAGTATAATGTATCGTCACGTTTTCACCAAATCAAGTACAAATCAAACTACACAAACATACATCTTTTCAAATGGTACATCCAGTAGTCATCAGTACTCAAAAAGGTGTCAACATGATTAAATACAGCCCGAACGACGAAAACAACAGCATTTATGAAAAAGAGGCTCCTACAGCCGTAGGAAGTAACAGTTGTTTGAGTCTGCCCACTAACACAAGTACATTGGTGTTACTGCTGAAGAAGTGCGAGCCTATTGGGTCACACACCAAGGACTGATCCCGACAGCTTACTGATAAAGAAAGAAGGTCCAAAACTCAAATTGTTTGATTTTGGGGCTTCACGGCCGTGAGGGATGCTCCACCGGTCGTGAAGCCCACTGCCCTCACGTTTGACTCAATGACTCTCATACGGCTCGTGGAGTCTTCACGAGTTGTGAGAGGTCGTGGAGGGGTCGTGAAGGAGACGCCCTCACGAGTCACTCTAGTGCGGCACGGGCCGTGAAGGACTATGGCCAGTCGTGGCGCATTTAGTCTTCACGGGCTCTTCACGGGCCGAGAGAGGCCGTGAAGGTCTGTCTGCATGAAAATCTTGTATCTGATTGGGCCATTTTGTGGTCCAATGGAAAAGCTTTATCTAATCCGGCCAAATACGTGTATTGTGGTCTGGATGGTAGAGAGAACATGCAAGACTTCACTTACTCTCTCTCTCTCTAACATCTCTCTTGGTAGTTTCATGTAACACACACACAATATACACTAAGTGATAGATACTTGAGTGTTGTGAGTGAGTTTTGGTGCAAGAGGAGATCGTTAAGGGCTGTTCCAGAAAGGTGGAGTCGTGGTGGACGTCCACTTGATGAGGTACTAGCATACGGGGATTATACCAACTTGGTGTGGATCATTCAATAGAGGAGAAGACATTTGGATTCTCTCTTGTCACCCGTTTGATTTGCTACAGCCGATTTCGAGACTTGCAAAGAAGGTATACTTCTGTCCTTCTTCTTTCCTTAAAGTTGCAATTTGTATTTTGTAGAGAAACTATCACTTTGGAACACGATACGAACCCGATTTCGTTCGGTTTTTTAAACTTTTGTTTTTGCTTCCGCTGACCTGAGCTCCATACCGTGTTCCAACAGTGGTATCAGAGCCAAATCTACAAACAAATTGCACTTTTTTGGCTTAAAAACAGAAACTGGACATTCTGTCCAGAATGTCTTCACGGGTTGTGAAGGCTTGTTCTTCACGGTCGTGAAGGCTCACGACCAGTCTCGTGGGGTGTTGGTCGTGAAGGGTTTCTCACTAGTCAGAGTCATGGAGCTCATGGGCTTCACGGGCCGTGAGAGGCCGTGAAGGCTTCTGGGCCGTGAAGGATGTCGTGAACAGTGTTTTTGTCCTTTTTGTAAAAGAAAAATATTTTTTCGGTTTTAGCTCTTTTCGATTCTGTTTTTCCAGAATCTGTCCAGTGTTAGGATTTTTGTAAAGCCCCATATGTGTCTTGATTCATGCATATAATGTATTGGGTGGTTTTTGGCATGAAATGCATACATGCATATACTTGTATTGTGTATATATGAATATGTATTCTCAAAGTGTTTGGGGTACTAATGCATATGTACAAGGATTGTTCACTTTGTGCCTTGAGTGTTAAGCTAGGTTTGAACAATCTCAATCAAGATACATTTTACACTGTTTTGTTGTGGCACACCGTGTTGTTGTTTGTGGTTTGTTGTTTAATCCGGTAACACCTTGCCCGTTAGACCTATGTGTTGGCTGTTTGGTTGTGTTTAATTATTCATTCATTTGGTGGTTTGTACCACAATTGGTTTGTAATAAATAAATTTATTCGGTCTTGTGTTTTGTACTTGTTTTTGGCTTGCATGCCGATTACTTTTCTCTGTAATTGTTAGATTAGCTTAGATTAGCATTCCGCGTCTTGAACGCAGTTTCTTTTCAAATATTTTTATGTATTTGTAAAAGAAGACCGAAGAAAACCATCGAGAGTCATGGAGGAGACGTCTCGGCTATGGTAGATCCGGAGGTTGTTTGTAGATGACAGATTTAGTGGGAGCACTTCCAGCTGGGCCAAGTGGCTGTGTCCTTAGTTTGGCCTTGCTTTCCTCGTTTGGCTCACGGGGAAGGCGCATAGGGTTTAGGGTCATGTTACCGGATATTGCATGTGGGTGGTTGTTATTTTGTTTATTTTCTTGCATGGTTGTTTAGTTTCTTCGCTCGCTTGAAAATTTTTTAAAATAACAAAACCAAGAGTTTTGAATTGGTTAACAAAACTCGCGCGCCACAAGATTACATGGAAAAAACTAAAACCCTTTTTTCTCAAATGTAAATCACTCGCCTCCCGTAAGATGACACCACCCGAATCTAGTGAAACAAGATCGGTCGTCGAGCTTAGCCGATATCGGTTTTGCTTAACTGTGTGGAAGGTGCGTGTGGCAACTCGCAAGGGTCGGTTGTTGAGCTTAGCCGAGCTGGCCATTGGGCTAGAGTACCACCGTGTATCTTGACGGTCGATTTACAATTCCAAGACTTAAAACGCCTTGGTAGTTGTCGTGCCCATACCGAGCTATCAAAGCGGATTAATGAGGAATCGGTCAGAGAAGGGATCAACCATGCCAAACGGGTGCTATGAGTACCTAGGATGCCGCAATTGTCTAAGAGTTGTAATCTCGGAATGCAATTGGTAAAGCGTTTACCGGCCTAAATAGCTCCATGAAGTGATCCGCGGCAAACCCGTCACGGATTGGGGTGAAATAAGGTTCTTGGCCCTTGTTAAGATAATTTGATTTTCTTAATTAGCTGGGTGGTTATTTTAACGAGGATTATATCGAAACTAACTAAAACGTGTACTCTTTTATAGATGGAAAACATTAACGACCCCACACCAAACTTTAAACTTCGATTATTCCTAGAAAGGGAGAGACTCATAGGAGTGAACTTCGCTGACTGGTATCGTGTATTGAGGATTGTTCTCCGTTACGAGTCAAAGTTGCACATCCTTGAGGAACCCTTTCCGGAGCCACTTGCTACCAACGTGAACTGGGCCACTCGATACGCTTTTGAAGAGCGTGTTAGAGATACAAAAGATATTTCTTGTCTCATGTTATCGACTATGAGCTTTGAGTTGCGTCAACAGCTTGAGCAATTGAGTGCGTATGACATGATAAACCGGCTAAAGGATATGTTCCCACAGTAGGTTAGACAATAACGGTTTGAGTGTATAAAGGCTTTGGTCGGTTGTAGGATGGAGGAAGGTGAGGATGTAAATGTTGATTTCCTTATGATGAAGGGATACATGGACCAATTGGAGAGACTTGGACTTCCAATAGGGAGGGAGATTGCGGTGGATATGATCCTCCAGTCCCTGCTCGCGTCTTATGAGAAGTTTGTCAAGAACTATCACAAAGACAATTTGGATAAATCCTTGAACGAACTTCAAGACATGCTGAAGGCTGTTCAGTCTTACATGTTTGAGAAGGATCGTACCTCGTCCACATCCACTTTGGCTACTAGGAAACATACTAGCAAGAAGGAGAAACTGACCTCAAAAGGAAAGTCTAGTATGACTAGGCTATCCGTAATTGTGGAGTCGGAGGACAATGATATTGTGCCTCAAGATGATGTTCCACATGGGGTAGTTTGCTACTTTTGGGGTGAAATTTGAAATTGGCGCCGTCACGCCTGCCATAAGTGCCTGGAAGAGCTAAGTATCCTAAAGCGGAAGAACGTTAGCTCATCGACTTTAGGTACATTCATGATCAAACTCCATTGATCTTCTACTTCAAAAGACTGGGTTTTGAATGCTAGTCAAAACGCTCACGTTTGTTACAAACTTGTTTGTTGCAAAGTGCAGGTGTTTATCCGAAGTAGGTAATGGATGCATGGAGAGCTGGACATTAGAGAGGGAAACATGGTGATTGTCCCAAACTAAAAGGATTGGAAGAAGAGTCTTGCCATTCCATCCAGCTATAATATTACTTCATTTAGATCTTTGTCTTACTCCCTGCGTGGCAAGAAGCATTGTATCTTATTTGCCTGTAATGACGATGAATATTACTTTGAATTATGTTTATGTGGGTTTTCGAGATTTATTTTAAAGTTTATTCATGTCTAGGCATTTATAATAAGCTTTTGCTTAAGGAATTAATGGAATGATTATGAATGATTATGGAATTGTTATCCTTATGAAATAGTTGATTTAACTGTATAAACAAGGCTAACATCACCGAGATCCATGTGGTTAGGAACTTGGAATCTTTTGACTTTGAGTCAATTGTTGATTGTAAATCTTGTTTATGGGGTTAAATAACTAAGACATCCTTTACTGGTTGATGTGAGAGGAATAAAGGCTTGTTGGATTTCGTTTGCACTACTGTGTAAAGACCAATCAAGCAAAGTCATAAGGAATAACTAAGTATGATTTGTTACCTTTACCGATGATGGTAGAAGGGAAGGGTATATCTAATTTATAAGATAAATGTCTGAAACTTGTGAGATGTTCTAGACTCACCCGTAACAAATTTGAGATAAAGAGGGCAAAAGAAACAAAGATACTCAAATCTCGTGAGATGTTGAGCATCTATGTTTTAAATTTCTAAACCATCATGAGAATTATGGGTTTGCCTCATAATTCGCTTCTCCTAGGATACATGTTTTACATGGATCACTGAGTGGAGGAATGGAACATATTGGTTATGGTTCCGTTTTGATGGATTAAAGTTGAGTAACCTGCTGGAAAGGTGTACTTGAGTAATGGCGGGCAATGTTCTTATTTTAAACCAACAAAGATGGTCGAATTAGCATCTGAGGAGATTTGACTAGAAAATGTTCTTTGCTTGTTAATCTCATAGATCAGAGTTATCCAATCTACATTTAGTTGGAGATGGATGAACTTAGAGGATGCCAATGTATTTAATAGTTCTTCTGAGTTTCAGATATTCATTTCATAACCTTTTGAGAACCGGGTTTGGTTGCTCGAAAAGGGAAAGGAATAACTGAAGCATTCCAGTGGAAGAACGTGAGATTTAAATAAAAGACCTGATGTTGACACTAGCATTCGATCAGAAATGATTGAAACTCGACATGGCTATGTTGGAGTATCTGGCATAAAGTTATTTCTTCTTCATATGTCTGGTAAGAGTCGTCTTAAGACCAGAAGGATATAATTTATTATATCTGACGACGATGACTTATTGATAATACGTTTTGTATGCATCAACTACCGGAAGCTGTAGTGGGCCCTTGAGTCTGCTAAGAAGAGGAATGTGATAACATAAGATACATTCCATGCTGGATTTTCAAGTTTTAAACTTGGTTAATCCAACACCTAGGTTTTGACCTGGTGGTGTAAATAGATCTTTTGGGAATGAGATCTGCATGGATAAGTTTGTAGATAACTTTAAATACTGACTGGTAGGAAATGGTTTCATGATGATTGACCATGGGGTAGAAATCATATGAAGACATTCTTCCAGTAGTTATGTTGAAGTTTAAGCGGATGCTTATGCCGTTTTATGGCAGTATGATGCAGAGACCGCATTCCGTTATAGGAATTTTATGAGGAAGTGTTCACAACACTGTCCGAGGGTCTTTTACATCCTGAGTATCCTTATGAAGTATACAAATATGGAGTCCTTTTGGGCTTAGAATAAATCTAAGTTTTGGAATCTTTGCTAAGAAAATCAAGTGTTTGAGTTTTCAATAAGCAATGATGAAACTTGGATAGATGCCAGAGCTAGTGGGAGCGCTGTTATTATCCTACGTGGTATGTCTTGAACATGCTATGTTTTGGAGATAATGTCTTGATGTAGTTTGGCAACAAGCGTAAATCGAGAATTATGCGTCCATAATAAATATGGGATATTCAAAGAAGTTTTGGGAATACAAGAAATATGGGTATATGTTCTAATGGTGATGTAATTAGAAGAAGCTTAAAGTGAGTTGCTACTCTTGTGATAGCTTCTACTTGAAAGGATACCCGCCAATCTTGATTGGGGTTTGTGATCCACTTTAACATGGTGTTGTTAATTTACGTGTTTCTTAAAGCATCGCTGACTCTATTGGATTCTTTTGGGTCAATGAGGGTACGATGACTTATACGCGTTAATTTTTGTGGACCAAACATTGTTTGCCTTATTGGGTTCATTATGAAACAATGAAGGTATAACTGCTTGGACAAATGATCAAATCCCATCAACGCACACTTTAGAAGTGGTTACTTGTAGTAGGGATATGATCACTGAGAATCAAGCATCACTGACTCTATAGAGATCTTTGTGAAAACTATGAGGGTACGATGGCTTATGCACATAAAATTTGAGACTCGAGCGTTGTTTACCTTATTGGGTTCTTTTGAAACAATGAAGGTATAACGACTTGAACAAATGATCGAAATCCCATCAACGCACACTTTGGTAGTGGTTGGTTGTAGTAGGGATATGATCAATATCAGAGTAAACACGGATGACTTCGTGGATGGTCCGTTTACTGAGCTATAGTGGCAGTCTAGTGATGAATGTCATACTAAGGTCTGCATGAACTTTGCTTGAGTATGTTTTAGTCATGATTCGATATGTTTTGCTCTTGGGAACATTAAGCAATATTGTGCTTCTGCTTGTATCGATTATCAAATGGGTTTGGTAATGCGCGTGTAGCGGGTACTCTCAGTAAGCCTTATTGTGTTCCAACTTTCCATGTTTTACCTCTTCCCTGAATGTGTATACATTCTAAATGTCCACAGCCAGTCATTCTTCAAGGGAAGGAAGTCTGAATGAAGGCTGAGGGAAGTGATTGGTCAAGTGTCCAATGGTGATTGGGACACAGGGACGCAATACTTTTCCTGTACTTGAAAGGGGTTTCAAGTGACTGGACGACCCACACCTGAATTCACTTTGTGGTACTTGTCATGAGTGATTCAGGATGATAATATCAGTTCATCCTCATACTGGAGATGCATGTGTCTGCATCATTTTGGTTTGCTTTGCTCTAGTTGCTTTCAAATGCAGTCCGTAACTGGCTGTTATAAAGGGAGTAGCTGGGCAGAGTATGATCACTATGGTGGGCAATGTAGTCAAAGGAATTTGTTCCTCTGTTTAGAGAGATATCCCTGGGCCCCTCGATGATTGGGCGCTGACACCAAAATGCATGGCCGTGCTCGAGTGTGCAATGATTTGAGTAATCGATTGCAACTTGTATATTTTGGTCACCACCAATCTCGATCGAGAAACATAATCGTGAAGGACTGAGAATGACTTAGTACCATGTCTCGCCTTCGCAAGGATATCGCGAACAAAAGGATGATTGATCACTTATCTATAGGGCCATTTCAAACCTTTGGGTTGTGAATTGGTACTTGTCTATGGGATGACATACCTCGTACTGACTTGGGGGCAGGGATTCCTTGCTAGAGGCCGCTTCCTGTCTGTGATACCTCTGGGTACATTGTGTCCTGTGCAAGTGGGAGTCTGTTAGAGTCTGCTCACTGACACAAGTACATTGGTGTTACTGCGGATGAAGTGCGAGCCTATTGGGTCACACACCAAGGATTGATCCCGACAACTTACTGATAAAGAGAGAAGGTCGAAAAATCAAATTGTTTGATTTTGGGGCTTCACGGCCATGAGGGATGCTCCATGGGTCGTGAAGCCCACTGCCCTCACGTTTGACTCAATTACTCTCATACGGCTCGTGGAGTCTTCACGGGTCGTGAGAGGTCGTGACGGAGACACCCTCACAAGTCACTCGAACGCGGCACGGGCCGTGAAGGTCTATGGCCAGTCGTGGCGCATTTAATCTTCACGGGCTCTTCACGGGCCGTGAGAGGCCGTGAAGGACTGTCTGCATGAAAATATTGTATCCGATTGGGCCATTTTGTGGTCCAATTGAAAAGCTTTATCTAATCCGGCCAAATATGTGTATTGTGGTCTGGATTGTAGAGAGAACATGCAAGACTTCACTTACTCTCTCTCTCTAACATCTCTCTTGGTAGTTTCATGTAACACACACACACAATATACACTAAGTGATAGATACTTGAGTGTTGTGAGTGAGTTTTGGTGCAAGAGAAGATCTTTAAGGGCTGTTCTAGAAAGGTGGAGTCATGGTGGACGTCCACTTGACGAGGTAATAGCATACGGGGATTATACCAACTTGGTGTAGATCATTCAATAGAGGAGAAGACATTTGGATTCTCTCTTGTCACCCATTTGATTTGCTACAGCCAATTCCGAGACTTGCAAAGAAGGTATACTTCTGTCCTTCTTGTTTCCTTTAAGTTGCAATTTGTGTTTTGTAGAGAAACTATCACTTTGGAACACGATACGAACCCGATTTCGTTCGGTTTTTTAAACTTTTGTTTTTTCTTCCGCTGCCCTGAGCTCCTTACCGTGTTCCAACAACAGTTCCTACAGCTACAGAAAGTAAAAGTTCCTACAGCCATGGGAAGTAAAAGTTCCTATAGCCACAAAAAGCAAAAGTTCCTACAGCGGTAGGAAGCAAAAGTTCCTACAGCCGTAGGGATTTCTCCTTACAGCCGTAGGGCCTTGTTTTACAGTTTGCCTCATTTTTGCACAAGAAATCCAACAACACATACAACCTAGACTTTCATCTAAGATCATAGATATCTGTAAATGGGCACTATGAAGTCACAAACTCAGCAGAACTCAAATCATAACGGTGATTCAAGATTAAGTCACATGCATTTCTAGACATATAATCATGTTAACACACCATTTCTAGTAGAATTAACACATTTCAAGCATAACACATGTGAGTGTGCACTATGGACTCTTAGAACAGTTAGGAAAATGATCTCATCAGTTTGAATTTGATGAGACATAGTTAAGTTTGTAAGATGAGTTCTACATATAACTTAAACAGAATTATGAAGCTTAGTCAGACTGAACACTTAGAGTGATTCAGACTGAGTATAAGCTGAATATAAACTGAGCATATGTTGATCAGTTTATATTATACCTTAGTTTGTTTATTAATATGTTTAATAATCTGTGTATGTCACATAAGGTATATATCGAGTAATCAACTTGATGTGTTTCAAGCTGAGTGACTCAGCTCAAAAGCAGAGTCAGCTCGACAGAGTTGCTAAATATGTTTTAGTCAACTAAGTTAGACTTCTAAGGATGAGTTTATCAATGTACGTGTTAGTTCATGTATGAATTCGGATTTGTTCTCGAAGAACTCAACTTGATGAGTTTCAAGCTGAGTAACTCAGTCCGAGTGAAGAAGTCAGTCTAAAGATAATTTAAATATGTTTTAAATTCATCTTTTTCTCTCTATATCTACGGCGCGGATAAGAAGACTCCAGAATCAAGATTGAAGATAGAAGATTCAAGATTCAAGAAACCGGATTATTCGAGAGTTAGTTAGCGAATTAAGTTGAGTCTTAGTTTGTTAGGAACCTTAGGCACAAGATTATAAATACTTATATCCTGATAAGTTTAGAGGTACGACTTTGATACAAAAACAACTAAGTGTTGCAGAGCCAAACCTCACCCCACCGTATGTGTTACGAATCTTTATTACTGTTTGTCAGTTCAACAAAAACTCACAGATTTCCCAAGTGTTCGTGTGTTCGACCTATCACATCAGTTGTGATATTGGTAAGTTGTCAATCTGTGTGAAATCCTGTTTAGAGAGTCGTCAGTATCTATAATCATAAGTTGATTATAGATAGCTAAGTTTGAGAGATTGAGAGATTAATATTAGGTGGTTATATATCAAGAGTTGCTTACTTGATAGTTATTGTAATCATATTCTTATTCAAAGCATTGTAATCATCTTCTTAATAAAAGCATTCGATTGATTGTTGTTTGATTTACTGTGTGTAACACTTTTATTTGATTTGTTCAATTTCCGCAGAAAGTGTATTCAACCCCCCTTCTACACACTTGTTGCTTGTTGTTACTCTCTCATACAAGGGACCAATAACTGGTATCAGAGCAGGCTGAACGATTTCATTAGTTGAAAGTTCTAGATTCTGAGAAAGTTGACAATGTCTACAAGCAACAATTCTTCAAACTTTCCACAGATGTCTGCCAAAGGCTGTCCCATATTTGATGGATCTGACTATCCTATGTGGAAGTTTAGAGCCATGCTGTTCCTCAAGTCCATTGACAACCGTATGTCGGATGTTGTCACTAAAGGACCAATTATCCCCAAGATTCCTGCCACTGTCAGTGATTCGTCTCCTGGCAGATATGAAAAGGAAACAAGAAAGCCTGTTGCATCATGGACTGATGAAGATTGGAAACTTTTCAATCTAGATGATAAGGCTAAAAGTGTTCTAGCGAATGCCCTGTCAAATGAAATCTTGCGCACTGTGATTGGGTGTCAAACTGCAAAAGATATCTGGGATACACTGAGTGTCACGTATGAAGGCACTGATCTGGTCAAGCAGCACAAGAAAAATCATTTGAATAGATCCTATGAAAACTTCTTTTCAAAGAAGAATGAAACCTTGTCAGATTTGTTCACAAGGTTTCACTGCTTGATAAATGACCTACTAAGTGTGGGTGTAAAGAAAGATGAAGCTGAATTGGTGCTGAAATTTCCGGATGTGGTACCAGAAAGGTTTAATGATGTAACTACGGCACTGAGGGCTGGAGGAACACTACACGTGTACAACCTACAGTCTATCTATGGGTTCTTGCTGAATCATGAACAGATCACTGAACACAAGAAATCTTCTCAACAACAACTGAAGGAGTCCTTGGATAAAACTGATATTGCATTAGTTGCACAGAAAAAGAAGAAGAAAAGTCCTAAGGCACTAGTTGTTGAATCTGAGACTGAGTCAGAATCTCAAGCTGACTACTCAGACTCAGACTCAAGTGATACTGATGATGTTCAGAATATCACTGAGCAAATGGCAATGTTAGCCAGACGTTTGAGAAGAGCTCAAAGGGGAAGAGGAAGAGGAAGATCTGACAGGGGCAAAGGAAAGAGTTCTTTTGATCCCAAGAATGCTGTGTGCTTCAATTGTCAGAAAAAGGGACACATTGCTGCTGAGTGCAGATCAAAAAAGGTGGAATCAACATCAGTTGTTGATAAGAATGCTTACAGAGCTGATAAATACAAGAAGAAATATACTCAGCTCAAGAAAGGAAAGCCTGAAGACAAACCCAGTGCAAAAGGATTAATTGCTGAAACATGGGATACATAATCATCTACATTAGATGATGATGTATGTCTGATGGCTCAAGAAGATGAAGAGATAGAAATTGATGAGGTTGATTATGGTATGTCCGAATTAATCCTTGAAGCTGACATGAAGGAAGCTGAGGAAAACAGCAAGCTTAGTGATTGGAATCCTGCTTCCATGTATAAGGTCAGTAATTTCTACTCTTACACTGATGAAGAAAAGGGTCTTGCATTCGATTATCTGATAAATGATTTCAAGACCAGCCTTAAGTCTCAGACTGACCTCAAAGCTGAAATAGCTAAACTTAAAGATGAGATTAAGGAAAATCAATCTCTCATTGATGTTGGTAAGAAAGCACAGTGTGACCTTGAAAGTCAAAGACATATTAACAAACTTCTTAGTGAAGAACTTCAGGAAGCTAAAGACAAAGCTGATCAACTCCAAAAGATTACTGAGTCTTGGTGTAAGTCATCAAAGCTTGCTGAACAGTGCATAATACAACAGATACCTAAACAGGTGAAGGCTGTACTTGGAGGTGACTATCAAACAGCAGCTTATGTAGCTGATGATGAGATAGCAAGTACAGATTCTGAGGAAGATAGACAACTGATTAAGTCTCAGAAGTCAGTCTCAGAGAAACAACATGATCCAAGCCTAAAATACAATATGTTTGTGAAGGCCAAAGATCATGGTAATGAGTGCTCAACATCCAAACAACATGGTAAGTTTGTATTGGACATATTAGGCACTCAGCCTGTTTAAAGAACTTCAGTCATAGAAAGGCTTAATCCAAATCCTTTTAAAAGACAAAATTCTCTATCTTGCTCGGAGAGAAGTTATAAGAACAGCAAGAGCACTGTAAGTCAGAGGTCAAATCACAACAATGGTAAGTCCAAAGTTGTTGATCTTGGTAAGTCCAAGAAGATCAACAGTGGTAAGTCCAAACCTGTTGAAACTGGTGAGTCCAGTAAGAATGACAAAGGTAAGTCCAAAGTCATGGAGAAGAAGGTTGTTAGTCAATCTTCTCAGGATAACAAACAGAGACCTGACAAAGGTAAGTTCAAAGTCAGTGATCACCAGGTGAATCAGCTTGCAAAGAAAGTTGAGAAGTTATCCACCATATACAATCCTAAAACTGAGAGTAAATTCTCACAAGGATTGTTAGACACTCTACCTCCTGTCATCATTGGAAGAAGGAGATGCTACAAATGCAGATGTAGAGGTCATGAGGCTAAGGACTGTGATGCTGAAATCTCAAGGCCTGAGCAAGAACAAACTGATCAGCCTACATAGGATTCAGTTCCTGCTTAAGCTGAGCAGTCAGTTCAACAAGATGAAGCTGCTAAGTGCTCCTCATCTGAACCCACGAAGAAGCGGGTTCCCAAGCAAAACTAATGTGTTTAGTTTTTATAACATGTGCATGGTTCAAGTAAATGGTACTTGGATAGTGGATGTTCAAGGCACATGACCGGATGGAAAGGACTTCTCAGTGATTTCCAGGAAGATGAATGTCCTAAAGTAACATTTGGTGACAACTCCCATGGAAGAACCAAAGGCTATGGGAAGATGCAAGATGGTAAAGTCACTTTCCAGAGAGTTGCATATGTCAAAGGCCTCAAACACAACCTGATTAGTATCAGTCAATTGTGTGATGAGGACAATGTTGTTACTTTTAGGAAGAAAATAGGAACAATTTATAATGCTAAGGGAAAGCTAGTATTAATAGCTAAAAGAGAAAGAGATGTGTATCTACTTGATCTTAATTCTGCTGATCCCAATAATGAAACCTGCTTGTATTCCCATTCTGTTCCTGAGCTGAGTTGGTTATGGCATAAACGTTTGTCTCATTTGAACTTTAAAAATATAAATATGCTGTCTAATAAAGAGTTTGTCTCTGGATTACCAAAAATCAAATTTGTCAAAGACAAATTGTGTTCAACTTATGAACAAGGGAAACACCATAAAGGGTCCTTTAAATCAAAGCAAAAATTTTCAATAACAGACCCATTACATATGTTGCATATGGATCTGTTTGGACCCATAAGTACTCCAAGCCTGAGTGGCAAGAAGTACACTGTAGTGATAGTAGATGAGTTCTCACGATTCACCTGGGTAATATTCCTAAAAGCCAAAAGTGAGGCTGCCCTGGAGATAATAAGTTTCATCAAAAGGGAAGAGTTGCAGAAAGGTTTGTCCGTAAAGCAACTCAGAAGTGATCATGGGACTGAGTTCAGGAACTCAACCCTTGAAAGCTTCTGTCTACAAAAAGGAATATTACAAAATTTCTCATCTGTCAGAACTGTTAGAATCTGCCCCGATAATATATGTACGCCTTAGAGCACTGCCGATGATGTATGGGCCTATAAGGGTCACAAACCGGGGTCTAACATGACAGCAAATAAAGTTGAGGGACCAAAGATGGCAAAAGTGGAAGTTAGCAATGCAGGCCACGATAGCGCCGCTAACTTAAAGTGTTAGCGCCGCTAACTGTTAAGGTTTAGCGCCGCTACGGCTGCATGAGCTTTATGTCATATCGAAGTCAGGCCGCGTTAGCGCCGCTAACGGGTTAAGGTTTAGCGCCGCTAACCCTGCATGGGCTTTGTGTCAAAATCACCTCCACTTGTAACCAATAGAGGAGATGTTCTAGAACCGACTTGGCCGGTTAGTGGGGTATTAGGGAGTCGGTTTTGGGTCTATATAAGACTTAAGATCTGATCTCTTTAATCTCTTGGTCAATTCTCTCTAAAAGGGCATATCTAGTTCTCTCTCTCTCACTTTGATACTAAGTTGAGTGATCTAGTGAGGTTCATCTCGGGTTCCAGAGGAGCTTTGCTATCCTTGAGTGATATTTCAGCAAGAAGATATCATCAAGCTTGCTAGCACACGTTGTTGGACTAGTTCCCGGTTTGAGATTTTGAGAAAGAGGCCAAGAACTAAGAAGAAGGAGTTCCTTGCTTCAACATTCACGATCAGCCACCAACAAGATCATCACTGGAGCTTAGGAGCTGGTATAACTCCTTTTCTTTCTTGTCTTGTTGCTATTTTGTACATAGAGTAGATCCATGCTTGGGATTTCTTTGTTTTGAACACTTATATGCATGTTTTTCTTTGTTCTCGCTTCCGTTGCGTGTTCATGAAATCCCAACAGTGGTATCAGAGCCACCTCTATGTTAGAATAGCACTTGGTGGCTTGAAAAACCCGAAATCAAAATGTTTGTATTCTGCCTTTAGAGTTAGCGGCACTACGCTGAGGTTAGCGGCGCTAACGTTACTGGAAATTGTTTTTCGAAATTTTTGAATAAAACAGTGTTGGTCTCGGGATTTTTGGCACTTACACCTTCTGGAATTTTGTTCAAGAAGTGTTTTTCATGTTATTCCAGTAGTGGCATGATTTGTTTGGTTGTATGTGCTAACATGAGTTGGTAATCTTGCCTTGGCCCAGTTGGTTGATTTGTGTTGTGCATGTAATTTGGTGGTTTTAATCCACATATGAGGCTGTAAATTTATTAAATTCAGTTTGATTGTAATAATTTGTGGCTTGCATGCCATTTCATTCATCCATGTACAAGTATTAGATAAATAGGAAAATTATGTGGCTTGTATGCCATTTATTTTCTATTATATTGTAATTTGTATGATGGATAAATGAAGACACAAGAAGGAGGCAAAACAAGATGGAGTTTGATGCCCTTAGAAGCCAATGAAGTCCATAGAGATGGTGGTTCTAGTGGGAGCTTGCATCAAGATTGTTTTATCCTTAGTTTGACCGAGTTCTTCCCGTTTTGGCTCACGGGAGGAACGCATAGGTTAAATGGCAAGGATTACCGACTATGTTGTATATTGCGTGTGATGTGATTTTATTATTCTATGCATGGATGTGTAGGTTTCGTATGCTAGAATTTTTTTTGATAAAATTAATAAAATCACAAGAGTTTTGTTAAAATCGGTTTCCTCTCGCGCGCGATCACATACATTGATTAACCTACCTAGTGAAAATAGGATTTGTCACTAACAAGTTAATCAAAACCAAACCGGAAACAAAAGCACGTTTTTCCACAAAATCGTAAATCATGCACCATCCGTAAGTCGATACCACCCAAATCTAGTCTTATGAGATTTGGTTGTCGAGCTTAGCACGAGCCAATTCTCATGAAACTGTGTGGAAGGTGAGTGTGGCAAAATTCACAATTTTGGTTGTCGAGCTTAGCACGAGCCAACTTTGGTGACTTTGTTACCGTATGTCTTGACGGACTATTTGCAATTTTAGGTTTGAAATCTTGGTTAATTGTCGAGCTTAGCACGAGTTAACCAAAATTTCAAGACTTAAAATTGGTGCAAGATGGGATCAAACATGCCAAACGACCATTGGATGTCGTAGGATCCCGCATGTGCTAAGGATTGCAATGGAGATTGCAATTGGCAAAATGTTTGCCGACCTAAATAGTTTTATCATGTGATCCGCGGTAACCCCGTCACATGGTAGGATGAAATACGGTTCTTAGCCTTGTTAATTTAATTCTATATGGGTAAATTTTTTAACAAGATAAAATATCAAACTAACTAATATCTACTTTGCAATATTTTAGATGACATCAACAAGCGCAACAAACACCACCACCAACGTTGAGGGTGGGAACGTGAGGGCGCATGTGTTGAGGATGAAAGCAAACATCGAGCGCATGGAGAAGTTAGGTTTTACCATCAGGAGGGAGATGGCGGTTGATTTAATCCTCCAATCCCTGCCCAGTGCATACGATCAATTCGTTATGAGTTATCATATGCACAACATGGATAAGACCTTGATGGAACTTCATGGTATGTTGAAGACCGCTGAGTCTAGCATGACCAAGAACAAGCCATCCTCCTCCACTTCTCAAGTTCTCGCCATCCGAGAAGGCCGCATCACGAAGAAGAAGGCCGCCCCTTCCAACAAAAGGAAGGGTAAGGGAAAGGTTGGCGTGGCCAAGCCTAACCCGGCCTCCGAGGGCAAGGGCAAGGGGAAACTTCCCCAAGCCAAGACTCCGGAGGATGCGGAGTGCTTTTTCTGCGGGGGCAAAGGCCATTACCACCGTACTTGCCCGAAGTACCTGGAGGGACTCAACAAGCTCAAGGCAATGAGCATTTCGGGTCCAGACACGTCAGGTACGTTCATGATAGAACTCCCCCACACTTCTACTTCTAAAGGCTGGGTTTTGGATACTGGCTGTGGCACTCACATATGTAATATGGTGTAGGTGCTAAGGGAAAGTAGGAGCTTGGAGTGGGGATAATTGGATCTTGTGTTGGGAAACTCGGAGGTTGTCCAAGTGGAAGCTAAAGGAGACTTGAAGCTTTCATTCAAGACTGGTTTTTCTATTTTGTTAAAGGATGTATGCTATTCGCCCAATGTGGCTAGAAACATTATTTCTTTTCACAAATTGTATGACGATGGTTTTGATTTTAAATTTTTAAGTGGTACAATCATTTGTTCTAAAAATGAAATTGTGTATTTTAAAGCTTTACCATGTCATGACATATATGAGGCAAATGCATACATTGAATCAAGACAATCTATCATGAATATTGATTCTGACTCCAAAAATAGTTTGGATAAATATTCTATGTGGCATAGTCGTCTTGGCCATATAAACAAGACTCGTACCACCAAGCTTCAAGCGGATGGGATCTTGGAATCATTTGATCAAGGATCAAATGAAGTATGCAAATCTTGCTTATTGGGCAAAATGACAAAGGCACCCTTCACGGGAACAAATGAGAGGGGAAAGGACCTTTTAGACGTAATCCATACGGATGTATGTGGACCTTTCAAGCATGTCACGAGGAATAATTCAAGATACTTCGTAACCTTTATAGATGATTATAGTAGGTACGGGTATGTCTATCTTGTTAAACACAAGAATGAAACCTTTGAGGTGTTCAAGACATTCCAAAACGAAGTTCAAAATCAGTTGGGCAAGACTATAAAGATACTCTGGTCTGATTGAGGTGGAGAGTATCTTAGTACCGATTTCGTCGACCATCTTAAGAATTGTGGAATTATTTCACAATTAACACCTCCGAGGACTCCACAATTAAATGGGGTCGCTGAGAGGAAGAACCGGACCTTGCTTGATATGGTAAGGTGTATGATGAGTCGAGCGGAGGTACCTATTAGTTTCTGGGGATATGCCTTAGAAACTGCGGTAAGAATCCTTAACCTCACACCAACCAAGAAAGTTACTAAAACACATTATGAAATATGGCATGGTAAGAAGCCGACACTTTCATACCTACGAGTTTGGGGTTGTCAAGCCTACGTGAGACGTGAGGCCGAAGACAAACTTGAACCTCGTTCAGAAAGGTGTTATTTTATCGGATATCCTCCTAATGGTGTTGGATATTTATTTTATAAACCTTCATAGAACAAGGTATTTGTTGATCGAAGGGCATTCTTCCTTGAAAGGGAGTTGCTATCCAAACATGGTAGTAAGGAAGTTGACCTTGAGGAAGATCAAGGGTCGGCCGATAAAGGACTTGAGGTTGGCACTAGCCAAAATACCGAGCAAGATAATGCTGCGGTACCTGACACTCTAGCAACGTCTACTCCTAGGCGTTCCAGTAGGACTCGTTTTGAGCCAGAGAGATATGGGTTTCTCATATCTGAGGGCAACGAGTTATTGGTGGATCATGATGAACCTACCAACTACAAGGAAGCCATGGCAGGCCCTGAGTCTGCTAAGTGGAAAAAGGCGATGGAGAGCGAGATGCAATCTATGTCGGATAACCAGGTTTGGGAACTGGTTGATCCTACACCAGGGGTAAAACCCGTTGGGTGTAAATGGGTTTTTAAGAAGAAACCCGACATAGATGGAACCTTGGATATTTTCAAAGCCCGACTGGTGGCAAAGGGTTTCACTCAGACTCAAGGAATTGATTATGATGAAACCTTCTCCCCAGTGGCCATGATGAAGTCTATCCGGATACTACTTGCCATAGCTGCATTTCTTGATTATGAAATTTGGCAAATGGATGTAAAGACCGCCTTCCTTAACGGGAAGCTTCATGAAGAGGTGTATATGAAACAGCCTGACGGTTTTGAACATCCAAAGTATCCGAACAAGGTTTGTAAGCTCATGAAGTCCATTTATGGACTTAAGCAAGCATCTCGAAGCTGGAATCTTTGCTTTGATGAGAAAATCAAAGAGTTTGGATTTTCAAAGAGTAAAGATGAACCTTGCGTATATGTCAGGGCTAGTGGGAGCACAATAGTCTTTTTGGTTCTATATGTAGATGATATTCTACTAATTGGAAATCATATCCCAAGCCTAAGGAGTGTCAAAGCTTGGCTAGGGAATTGCTTTTCAATGAAAGACCTAAGCGATGCGAGCTGTATTCTGGGAATAAAGATCTATAAAGATAGATCTAGAAGGCTGTTAGGGCTTTCTCAAAGTGCATACATAGAAAAGGTCGTGAGACGCTTTAAAATGGAGGAATCCAAGAAAGGAAACCTCCCTATGTTGCATGGTTTGACTTTGAGTAAAACTCAATGTCCTACCTCCAAGGAGGAGATAGAAGTAATGAAGCGGGTACCATATGCTTCAGCTGTGGGCTCGATCATGTACGCCATGCTATGCACTCGTCCTGATGTGTCATGTGCTTTAAGCATGACTAGTAGATATCACGCGAACCCAGGAGAGCCTCACTGGAGGGCAGTGAAGAACATTCTTAAGTACTTGAGACGTACAAAAGAGATGTTCTTGGTATATGGTGGGGAAGAAGAGCTAAGAGTAAAGGGTTACTCGGATGCTAGCTTCCAAACTGACAGGGATGACTGCCGATCTCAATCGGGGTTTGTGTTCCTATTAAATGGTGGTGCTGTCAGCTGGAGGAGCTCAAAGCAAAACACGGTGGCTGATTCGACTACCGAATCGGAGTACATTGCGGCTAGTGAAGCAGCAAAGGAAGCCGTGTGGATGAAGAAATTCATCCTAGATCTACAAGTGGTTCCAAGCATCGCTGACCCTATTGAGATCTTTTGTGACAATGAGGGTGCGGTGACTTTAGCAAAGGAACCAAGAGCTCACAAGAGGACAAGGCATATTTCGCGCAAATACCACTTTATACGGGACGTTATTGAAAGTGGTGAAGTCATCATTAGCAGAGTAGCATCGAATTGAAACTTGGCAGATCCATTCACTAAGCCGTTACCGCAAGCAGCTCACGAATCTCACACTAGAGGGATAGGTGTAAGATTTGCTAGCGATTTGGCTTGAGTTGTATATATTAGTTTATTTGATATGCATTAATTTATTTTGGGAACGATACAGACAGTATTGTAATTTATGCTTGTTTTGATATGCGAGTGATTCGGTTACATTCATAAGACTTTACTGTGTTCCATCTTAGCATGTTTAACCACTTCCCAGAATGTTTATACATTCTAAATTTCCACAGTCAGTCATTCTTCAAGGGAAAGAAGTTTGAAATAAGGCTGAGGTTAGGTGTTGGTTATGCATTAATCAAGGATTGAGTGCATGAAACGCAATAGTAACCTGTGCTTGAAAGGAGTTTCAAGTGACTGGAAGACCCACACCCAAGTATACTTCATGGATTATAGTCACGAGTAACTTGGGATGATAAAATCTTACATCCTTAGACCCGAGATGTATGAATTGCTATATCATAGTTCTTACTTGCTTTAGCCATTTTTCAAAAGCAGTTCGTAACTGGCTGTGATAAAGGGAATGACTAGGTAAGTCAAGAGGTATGGTATGGAATTATGCAGTCAAAGGGATTTGTTCCTCCTATATGAGAGATATCCCTGGGCCCCTCGATGATTGGGAGCTGACGCCAAAATATTGCATGGCCATGCACAAAGGAATATTGATTGAGAATCAGATATGTCCTTACCTTTTGGTCACCACCAATCAAGATCGAGAAACATAATCGTGAACGATCTGGAGATTGAAATTTTCTAATCCATGTCTCGTGTTCACAAGGATATCACTAACAAAAGGATGTCTAAGATCACTTATCTAGGACCACTACTTTTAGTATGATGGTTTTCTGTAGGTATTCAGAATCCATACAGACTTGGGGGCATTGATGCTTTGCTAGAGGCCGCTCTTTGTCTATGCTTGCCAGGGTACAGTATAATATGCAAGTGGGAGTTTGTTAGAATCTGCCCCGATAATATATGTACGTCTTAGAGCACTGCCGATGATGTATGGGCCTATAAGGGTCACAAACCGGGGTCTAACATGACAGCAAATAAAGTTGAGGGACCAAATATGGCAAAAGTGGAAGTTAGCAATGCAGGCCACGATAGCTCCGCTAACTTAAAGAGTTAGCGCCGCTAACTATTAAGGTTTAGCGCCGCTACGGCTGCATGAGCTTTATGTCATATCGAAGTCAGGCCGCGTTAGCGCCGCTAACGGGTTAAGGTTTAGCGCTGCTAACTCTTGGTTAGCGCCGCTAACCCTGCATGGGCTTTGTGTCAAAATCACCTCCACTTGTAACCAATAGAGGAGATGTTCTAGAACCGACTTGGCCAGTTAGTGGGGTATTAGAGAGTCGGTTTTGGGTCTATAAAAGACTTAAGAACTGATCTCTTTAATCTCTTGGTCAATTCTCTCTAAAAGGGCATATCTAGTTCTCTCTCTGTCACTTTGATATTAAGTTGAGTGATCTAGTGAGGTTCATCTCGGGTTCCAGAGGAGCTTTGCTGTCCTTGAGTGATATTTCAGCAAGAAGATATCATCAAGCTTGCTAGCACACGTTGTTGGACTAGTTCCCGGTTTGAGATTTCGAGAAAGAGGCCAAGAACTAAGAAGAAGGAGTTCCTTGCTTCAACATTAACGATCAACCACCAACAAGATCATCACTGGAGCTTAGGAGCTGGTATAACTCCTTTTCTTTCTTGTCTTGTTGCTATTTTGTACATAGAGTAGATCCATGCTTGGGATTTCTGTGTTTTGAACACTTATATGCTTGTTTTTCTTTGTTCTCGCTTCCCTTGCGTGTTCATGAAATCCCAACAAGAACTCCACAACAAAATGGAGTTGCTGAAAGGAGAAATAGAACCTTAATTGAGGCTGCAAGGACAATGCTATGTGAGGCAGGATTGAAACTCTTTTTCTGGGATGAAGCTGTTAGTACAGCCTGCTATACTCAGAATAGGTCAATCATTGTCAAAAGACATGGAAAGACTTTATATGAAATGTATAAGTCTAGAAAGCCCAATATAGGTTATTTCCATATCTTTGGTTCAAAATGCTATGTGCTGAATCAAAGAGATCAGCTCCATAAGTTGGAAACCAAAGCTGATCCTGGAATATTTGTTGGTTATTCCTCAATCTCCAAATCATACAGAGTATATAACTCTAGGAGAAAGGACATTGAAGAATCAATTCATGTTTCATTTGATGAAGACAATATTGATCAAGCTGAGAAAAGTCAAGCTGACTCAGTTAGTCTGAGTGAGCTTGAAAGGTCAAGGGAAATCAACATGTCAAATCCTATGTATGTCATAGGAGATGATTGTGATGATGATGTGTGTTCATCAATGAAATCATCACAAGCTTCAAAGGATTCTGAAGCTGAGAAAGATGATTAGTTCGTTAATCCTTTTGGAGCTGAAGTCACTCAGACTGAGAATCTTAGTGATAATCAGTTTGTTGACAATGCTGCTGTTGAGACTGAGGAGATAAGTTCACCTCGAGGTTCTCAACATCACTCAGATTCAGAACCAGACTCTCCAACTACCACATTTAAATTCCTCAAAGATCATCCTCAAGATCAAATCATTGGAAATGTACAAGAGAAAGTCATGACCAGATCTAAGGCTACAACTAACTATGCTGCTCACTTTGGTTTTCTGTCTCAGATGGAACCAAAGAAGACTGAGGAAACCTTAGCAGATGAGGATTGGATTGATGCTATGCAAGAGGAATTAAATGAGTTTGAGAGGAATAAAGTCTGGACCCTTGTGCCTGCCCCTGAAGATCATACAATTATAGGCACTAAGTGGGTCTATAGAAACAAAATGGACAAGGATGGAGTGATAGTTTGGAACAAAGCCAGGCTGGTAGCACAAGGGTATAGGGAAGAAGAAGGAATTGATTATGATGAAACCTTTGCCCCTGTTGCTAGAATTGAAGCTATAAGGCTGTTTCTGGCTTATGCAGCATATAAATACTTCAAAGTCTATCAAATGGATGTGAAAAGTGCTTTCCTGAATGGAAAACTTCAGGAGGTAGTCTATGTGAAACAACCTCCTGGCTTTGTAAGTTCAAAGTTTCCACATCATGTCTATAAGTTAGACAAGGCTTTGTATGGTCTTAAACAAGCTCCAAGAGCTTGGTATGATACATTTTCCACTTATCTACTATCTATGAATTTCACCAGAGGTAGTATAGATAAGACACTCTTTATTAAAAAGAGTAAAGGGCAGGTGATTCTTGTACAAATCTATGTGGATGATATTATCTTTGGTTCTACCAATGAATCTCTGTGTGAGTGGTTCTCCAAAATAATGTCACAAAAGTACAAGATGAGTATGATGGGTGAGATGACATATTTCCTAGGCCTACAAATTCAACAAAAGCCTGATGGAATTTTCATCAATCAAAGCAAATATGTTTTGGATTTGATAAAGAATATGGTTTTGATTCAAGTTCAACCATGAGAACACCCATGACACCAGCTGTCAAGCTGAGTAAAGACTCAGATGGTAAGCCTGTGTGTCAGTCTACCTATAGAGGAATGATAGGTTCATTACCCTATTTGACAGCTAGTAGACCTGATATCATGTTTGCTACATGTGTTTGTGCAAGATATCAGGCAGATCCTAAAGAATCACATCTTTTAGCTGTGAAAAGGATCTTTAAGTACCTTAAAGGTACACCAAATCTAGGTCTTTGGTATCCAAAGATTTTGGATTTGAGTTAGTTGGTTTTTATGATGCTGACTATGCTGGGTGCAAGTTAGATAGAAAATCAACCACTGGAGGATGTCAATTGCTTGGAGGTAAATTAGTAAGCTGGACTAGTAAGAAACAGAACTCAGTGGCTACTTCAACTGCTGAAGCTAAGTATGTTGCAGCAGGGAGCTATTGTGCTCAAATCTTGTAGATGCAACATCAGCTTCAGGACTTTGGGATGAGTTTCAAGAGAACTCCTATCTTCTGTGATAACCAAAGTGCAATAGCGATCACTTACAATCCAGTATTTCACTCAAGAACCAAGCATATTGAAATTAGACATCACTTCATAAGGGACATCGTGGACAAAGGGAAAGTTGACATTAAATTTCTCCACTGATGACCAATTAGCATATATCTTTACTAAGCCCCTTGATGAAAAGAGGTTTATGTATCTGCTAAGTAAATTGGGTATGCTCAACCCCTAGCTAAGCGTCTAAAATTTGGGTTCTCAGTTTGACAGAGATAAGTGTCTTAAGCTGGGTGCACAGTTTATAAATAAGTTTTCATAAACTGATCTATATGTCAAACTGAATAACGAGTTCACACGTTTGGTCAATTCCAAACATAATTCAACTACTCAGTGTGGTTGAAATGTTAGTTTGAGTTAGTCTCGAACAAAATGACTAAGTGTCATTGAGTCTGAGCTATGTGCTTAACTCACACTGTGTGATTGGTTCACACGTTTGGTAAGTTCCAAACATATTTTATCTACTTAGTGTAGCTAAAATTACATGTTTAAGTCCGTCTTAAACATAACTGACTAAGTGTCATTGAGCCTGAGCTGTGTGCTCTACTCAAGCTGAGTATCAATCTCAAGCTGAGTGCTCCACTCAAGCTGAGTGCTTGAATCAAGCTGAGTGCTTGACTTACACTGAGTAATATGTTTACTAAGCTTGGTGTGTCCAATCTATGAATTAATTACTAAGTTATACGTATTTGAATCAGTTTCAATTCGTATCGTATATCAATTGTGTATTGATATATTTACAAAGTGTTTATAATCTTATTATTTGTTAATATTATTTTACACTTGTATCCGTTGGAGAATGATGTGTGTCTACCCTCTAACTGTTACATCAAGCCATAATTTTTTGACGTAACGGATTAAAAAGGGATTCCAACGGTAATTTTTCTCTCTCCTCGAAAAGGTATATATAACGACCTTAACAGCATTTTAGAGGTTTACGCTTCAACTTCTCATCTGCCTATATACCTTTCACCAATTTGCTACGTGCAATTCCCAGTTCCATCGACTTTGAAACCCTAACTCGCTCGGTGCGAAGATCATTGCTCAGTGCAACGAAAACTTTTGTATTATGATAAGTTCTATTAATACAAATATAATGTTTGATATGTTCAACTGTAATGATGTGTTCATAGCTATAAGCCTGATAAGTTCAGCTTAATGAATAAATGATAAGTTCTTATTCATTTATGTAATTAGTTGGTGTGTTCAACTAAAAATTGGTGTGTTCCAATTTAAATTGATAAGTTCAATTAATATTGATATGTTCAATAAATATTTGATCAGTTCAAATAATAAAATCTTAATAAGTTTAAGATTTAAAACATAATTCTGTTAAACAAACTTAAGAACTGTTTGATGATTTTGTCATCATCAAATAGGGGGAGTTTGTTGGGAAAATGATCTCATCAGTTTGAATTTGATGAGACAAAGTTAAGTTTGTAAGATGAGTTCTACATATAACTTAAACAGAATTATGAAGCTTAGTCAGACTGAACACTTAGAGTGATTCAGACTGAGTATAAGCTGAATATAAACTGAGCATATGTTGATCAGTTTATATTATACCTTAGTTTATTTATTAATATGTTTATTAATATGTTTAATAATCTGTGTATGTCACATAAGGTATATATAGAGTAATCAGCTTGATGTGTTTCAAGCTGAGTGACTCTGCTCAAAAGCAGAGTCAGCTCGACAGAGTTGCTAAATATGTTTTAGTCAACTAAGTTAGACTTCTAAGGATGACTTTATCAATGTACATCTTAGTTCATGTATGAATTCGGATTTGTTCTCGAAGAACTCAGCTTGATGAGTTTCAAGCTGAGTAACTCAGTCCGAGTGAAGAAGTCAGTTTAAAGATAATTTAAATATGTTTTAAATTCATCTTTATCTCTCTATATCTACGACGTGGATAAGAAGACTCCAGAATCAAGATTGAAGATAGAAGATTCAAGATTCAAGATTCCGGATTATCCGAGAGTTAGTTAGCGAATTAAGTTGAGTCTTAGTTTGTTAGGAACCGTAGGCACAGGATTATAAATACTTATCTCCTGATAAGTTTAGAGGTACGACTTTGATACAAAAACAACTAAGTGTTGCAGAGCCAAACCTCACCTCACCGTATGTGTTACGAATCTTGATTACTGTTTGTCAGTTCAAGAAAAACTCACAGATTGCCCAAGTGTTCGTGTGTTCGAACTATCACATAAGTTGTGATATTGGTAAGTTGTCAATCTGTGTGAAATCCTGTTTAGAGAGTCGTCAGTATCTATAATCATAAGTTGATTATAGATAGCTAAGTTTGAGAGATTGAGAGATGTATATTAGGTGGTTATATATCAAGAGTTGCTTACTTGATAGTTATTGTAATCATCTTCTTATTCAAAGCATTGTAATCATCTTCTTAATAAAAGCATTCGATTGATTGTGGTTTGATTTACTGTGTGTAACACTTTTATTTGATTTGTTTAATTTCCGCAGAAAGTGTATTCAACCCCCCTTCTACACACCTGTTGCTTGTTGTTACTCTCTCATACAAGGGACCAACAAACAGAATCTACATGGCATTTATATGAGTTCATTTCCACAATTAACATACCCAAAAACAGATTGTGAATTAATCATGCAATTTATAGCTTGTTTAACCCGTAAATAAAGTCAAAGTAACTAGATTTTCATCTATGATGCTAAGACATGCATAAAACCATAATATTAACAAAATGATCAACATGGACAGATATTTATTCTGAAGTTAACAAGCTTGATATCATCAAGTCAACATAAAAGTCAAATATATTGCCATAACTAGCCAAGAATCATCTTGGCCCAAGGATATAAGTCAAGCTACAACAAATATAAGTACAACATCATCTAGAATACATGGTACACGAATTAGAACAGAAGATAAAATGATTATACCAAGCAATTCCAAGATCATATGCACTTTAGCTTCAAAGTCCAAGCTTCCAAGTGTTGTTCCAAGCTCCTAACAACCTCTCCTCCTTTGGATATCACCATGGAATGGTGCTGGAGTGTTAAGGGTATGGGAGAGTGTTTAGAGGGTGAAGAATCCGGAGCCAAGACTGGAGAAACCCAACCAAGGCTCTGTCCAAAGCTATCCTCTTTTGGATTTCTGGCAGAATAATCTTTAAATAAACTGTTGTACGGGGGTTCCTACGGCTGTAGGGAAACCTCCTACGGCCGTAGGAAGCCACAAATGTCAAAGATTCTCCGCCGAATGTAAGTCTCGAGGCCTGACGACGCATTAAATGAAGATTCACGACAATTATTGGTGCAGGGGTCCCTACGGCCGTAGGAGATAATCCCTACCCCCGTAGGAGCCTATTTTTACCAAATCTTCGTTTTTGCTCTATTTTTCGCGGGTTTCGTCCATGTTTCTCACTTTAAGCTCTTTTAAGCCTGCATGGTAAATTATTAACATATTAGATCATTAATTGGACATATCACCATGGAAATGGGTTAAGAATGAGGCGTTTTCGGTATATAAAACATGTATAAATACGCCTTTATCAAGTACCACTACCTTGTGTCGCCTCCTCCACCTTTAACCACCATGTTAATTACAACCCCACCATCCACCTTGATCACCACCATTTTTACCCTTACCGTTGTTATCTACCATAGTTTTAACCATCTCGATTTTTATAAACAAATATATTGCTACATCATGCGAAAAATGGAAAAATCAAACACACAAACCCCCATTCTCTTCAACAAACTACTATTTTCACCATCACCATCATCCTCTTCAACATTGGCAACGACAACAGGAGAGGGATTAGAGGTTGCCGGCGGCAATAAGGGTGGTGGTGGGGACATTCAACTTTCCAAGATTAAGGGAACTCATATCTAGGTTCATTTGATGCAATAAACAAGGGTTTTTTTGTTGATTTGGGTGCAAAACCTCTTGACAATTTTAACATGTTTTCTTGTTGTTGATAGTGGGAGGAGGGTGGGGGTGGTGATGTTTCAGGTGGTGCTGGTCGTGGTGGCCGGAAACAGGAAAGAAGAAAAAGGGATGCGGGTGGAAGAGGCGCTGGTTCTAGGTGGAGGAGGCGTTGGTTCTAGGCAGTGGAGGGTGAAGGAGGTGGTGGTTCGTGTGTGTGAGAATTTGTGTGTGTGTGAGATAGAGAGAGGGAGAGAGAGAGAGAGGGAGAAAGAATGTGTGTGTGATAGATGGTAGATAGAATGAGCGGGAAAGCTATTGTGTACTTGTGATTTATCTAAATAAGATTAAAATATTATTTAAATTAAAAAAATTAAAATGGTAAAAAAACCTAAATATCAGTGACTTAACAACATGACAAACGGAACCCGTTAGAAAGGACCAAACTTGCAAGAAAATGATTGTTAACAGATGGATATGCAAGTTTCGGAAAAAAAGGATTAAACTTGCAGTTGTTAATAGTTAAAAAACCATTTATGAAATTAACTCATTATACGATTAAATAAATTCTGATAATATAGAATTATATATGATGTTTCTAAGTAATAGGTGCATAAAGTGCAAATATATATTAAAGTTAAATACATAATTGTCCTTGTGGTTTACTCATAACCACAAATCTAGTCCCATTGCTTTTAAAATTACAAATTTGATAATTATCGTTTACATTTTGTTTCAATGTTGGTCTTTAACCAATTTTAAATGGCAAGCATGCCCTTCCTATTTTCTTTTATTCATTTTTTAGAGTAAATTACAAATTTCATCCTTTTGAGTTATACAAATCTTCACTTTTCGTCCTTTATTTTTTAAAATTACATTGATGGTCATCCTGGTTTGCATTTCGCTACAAGTTTAGTCCTTTTTTATTAACTTCCCTCAATTTCTACCATCAAAGGCCCTCATGTGCCTTGCATTGTTATCTACACTTATCGCCGCCGGCAACCTCTAATCCCTCACCTGTTTTCATCGCCAATGTTGAAGAGACTGATGGTGAGGGTGAAAATGGTAGTTTGTTGAAGAGAATGGGGGTTTGTTTGTTTGATTTTTCCATTTATTTGGCTTTCGTTGTTAGTGGAGATGAAGATGAATTTTTGTATGATCTAGCAATCTATTTGTTTATAAAAATTGAGATGGTTAAAACTTTGGTCATTTCAATAGTTATTCATGTTACTAAACACCATTCCTTTTTTATTTTTTATCAATTATCATTATCATTTCAATAGCTATCCATATTTCCAGTTCTTTACTTATTCAAATCTTTACAAAATAATTCACAACTATATCCAAATTCTCATATAGATGGTAGAAGAGGTTTAGATTTCATGACAAAAAATTTGAAGAACCTACACACATGATGAAGGAATGAAACAAGAACATAGAACACTAAGAGCCATAGATCTTGAATGGATGCACCAATAAGAATTTAGATCACACCATAAAAAAGCCAAACACATCAAACCCAAATCATATTTTTTTGAGAGGAATGAGATGAACTAAAGACATATAGAACATGAAACTGATTTTATTTACATAAAACGGGGTGAATGTCGACCAAAAAGCATCAAACAGAATAAATAATACAGATCGTTGAACCCTAAGACCTAAAATCAAACCTTAGCCTCCACAATCAACCGGTAAAAGCACCACGGTGAAGAAGCCTTGGATGAAACCTATGTTGGAACACGGTATGGAGCAAAACACAACGGAAGCATAAAACAAGAGTTTCAAAAACCGTACAAAAACGGGTCCATACATGTTCCAAAGTGATAATATTCTACAAAACTCAAATTGCAACTTAAAGAACAAAGAAGGACATAAAGTATACCTCCTTTATCTTTATGAAATCGGCTGTAGCAATGCAAAACCGGGACAACCGAGAGATCCAAGTGTATCTCCTCTATTGCTAGTCCACACCAAGGCTAGCTCGACCCCCGTATGCTAGTACACCGTCAAGGGGACGTCACCTATGACTCCACCTTTCTGGAACAGCCGAGTTGTTTCTCCTCTTGCACCAAAATAAGCCACACAACACTCAAGAACTCCAAGCTTAGTGTATATGTGTGTATGTTTCTTCAATAGTACCAAGAGAGAACAAAATAGAGAAAGAGAGTTAAAGTGTGTTGCATGAACTCTACTGCTCTAGACGACACTAACACACATTTGGACGGTTTAGAAGCTCCATTTCTATTGGACCACAAGATGGTCCAATCAGAAATAAGAATTTCATGCAGACAGTCCTTCACGCCCTCTCACGGCCCGTGAAGAGCCCGTGAAGACTAAATGCGCCACGACTGGCCATCGTCCTTCACGGCCCGTGCCGCGTCCGAGTGACTCGTGAGGGCGTCTCCTTCACGACCCCTCCACGACCTCTTCACGACCCGTGAAGACTCCACGAGCCGTGTAAAAGTCATTGAGCCATTCGTGAGGGCATCCCTCATGGCCGTGAAGCTCCAAAATCAAACAATTTGATTTTTGGACCTTCTCTCTTTATCAGTAAGCTGTCGGGATCAATCCTTGGTGTGTGACCCAATAGGCTCGCACTTCATTAGCAGTAACACCAATATACTTGTGTCAGTGGGCAGACTCCAACAGACTCCCACTTGCACATGACACAACGTACCCAGAGGTATCACAGACAGGGAGCGGCCTCTAGCAAGGCATCCCTGCCCCCAAGTCAGTACGAGGTATGTCATCCCATAGACAAGTACCAATTCACAACCCAAAGGTTTGAAATGGCCCTATAGATAAGTGATCAACCATCCTTTTGTTCGCGATATCCATGTGAAGACAGACATGGTACTAAGTCATTCTCAGTCCTTCACGATTATGTTTGTCGATCGAGATTGGTGGTGACCAAAATATACAAGTTGCAATCGATTACCCAAATCAGCCCAAAAAAACCACCAAGAGCATTTTCGGTGTCAAGGAAATATTCTAATGAAAAACTAGAAATAGACTCCTTCAATCACCAATTAAGGACAACATGTACAGTGAAATTCATCATTTTCGTTCATCACGTAGAATCTATATGTACAGTGACAATTTATCATTTTCGTTATTCGAATCGTTTGAAAAATACAATACAAACAACGCAACATTATAGTCAAAAACCTATCAAAATCAACAATAAACTACTAACATGTAAGAAAAAACATATCAACACTAATCAATTTCATGAAAATACATTCATTATCATACAAAATAACCCACAATTCCAGAAAAATAAATACAAAAAATATCGTCATCGTCATCGTCGCAGTCGACATTGGTGGAATGAGAGCTGGAAGACATCGACGATAACCAATTGATGCAAATATGAGTAATCGAAAGCGATAAGCACCTTAATTCGCCTCTGTTGCAGTCGTATATCAGAAGAAGAACGTGATCGGGAAATAAGGAAAGAATTACGTGAATCGTAACTACCAAATCTAAAAATGGCTAAGATGTCGATCATGCCCTTATGATGAGAAACGAGATCAATGGCCAGGGGTGAGACTTTGAGGGCTTTGTTTAAGGGGGGCCTTTGTTGATCTAATTTATATATATATATATATATATGTATATATATATATATATATATATATAGGGGAGGGTTCATGCTAGAACCGTTGTTAGTGCGATAACCGCGATAACCAATCTCGGCCATTCCTTGGATATGGGAAGTATCATGGATGGAGAGCGTGGAGGGATAGGGTGTGGCAGGGTGCATGTGAGGAATTCATGGGTAGACAATGACATTGAATGAGGGGGGATTGGACGGCTTAAATTGGTTCTCGCGGTTCTCACGCTAACAACGGTTCTCGCATGAACTTTTGTCTATATATATATATATATATATTCATTTTTTCCTAATTAGTTATTATTAAATCATTAACTTGGTGATTATGTTTTCAAGAAAAGGAAATGTTATTGTTATCTATTTCCTAATTTCAAGCAAAGGGCCTATTAGTATATATAGAGGATTAACCCTTTGATTATTCCTTGCACTAATTCTAATTTTTAGAATTAAAAACTATCTCCTCTCTTCTGGTTCTTCCATTCGGCCGAGAACACCAAGGCCAAAAACCGAGTTCGGTTTTTGGCATTTTTTGGGTACGGTTCGCGTGGTGGCTAAGCACTCCTAACGTGTCTCGTTTGGTTTTATCATGGGTGGACTATTCTTTAGCATCCTAAGGTAAAAAAGGTATAATAATTACCTTAATCTTGCTCTTGAATATTCTGATCATGTTTACGTGTTCTTGAATTAATGGTTAAATATATGAATGTTCTTGATATAGTGTTAATGTTCATATATTATTGTTAGTTACATACATATCTAGATATTATATATATATATATATATATATATATATATATATATATATATATATATATATATATATATATATATATAGTTTAAAACTAGATCCTAACCCTCTCCGGTTGAGGGGGTGTTAATCCTCAAGTTCCGCCTTTGTGAGGATTAACCTGTTTATCTCCGTGTCTGTTCAAGCAAGTTAAGTTTGGATCAGGATGAAATAGGGAGGTGATTAAAACCCTTTAATGGTATCAGAGCTTTGGCTTGTTTAATCACAATATGTATAGATTTTGATCTATTATGTTGTTTATCTTGTTCTTATTAATATATGTATATGTTCAAAGTTGAGACTAACAAGTTTTGTTAATATGAAAGTTTAAAATTTTAACATTCAAACAAGTTTTGTGTGTTGCAATTGATTTAATCTAAAGACATAATAGAACAACACATGTTCTGCCTTTGACTTAAGAATAAATACAAAGTCATAGTGGAAAGATATTACACTTTCACGACTCAGTTGATGAAATACACTAAAATGCAGACATACGTTTGCTCAGCTAAAGGAATGGGAAAGACTCAGCTAATGATGTTCACTCAGCTGATCATGAAATGGTCAGCAGATCAAACATTTGAACTAGAAGAAGGCATAAGCTAATCAACATAGATGATCAGTTGACCAACAGTGTTCAACTGATTATTCAGAGTGATAATCTTATAGAAAATAGACTAAGTGAGATAAGGTGACTTAGATGATGAAAGAAGACCTCAGCTGATAAATGTTGTGGGCTTAGCTGATCACTTAAACTGATCAGCTGATCCAGATTCTTCCTCAGCTGATGGTAGTAATCCCTCAGCTGATGCTTGAGAATCACTCAGTTGATACTTCTATACTTGTCTTTTCTTCTCGGCTGATCTTATGAAGCCGGTCATTTGGCTGATAATTAGTGCTCCACTGATCTTCAGCTGAACCTTTGTACTTCGAGAATTTTTCATGTCTTTTGGAAAAATAACACATGAGTTTCAATATTCTAAGTCCAGAACTGAATATATGATTTTGTTAACATCAAATCCTATTTATTACAATAGACACGTTTGATTATGGGTTGAAGTAATTATCTCCCCAACAGTACCTAACAACCATTAGGTCAGAGCTAACAACAATTAGGTACATAACAACCATTAGCTCGGAGTTAACCGCCATTAGGTAGATAACAACCATTAGGTTGTTTTTTGTTCTTCTTTGTGTATTATATCTAAATGTAAGTATTATGTTATAATCAGACGACCTAGAAGAGCCAGAACATTATATATGCCTGTTGTAGCTATACAAGTGAGTGTCAGACAACATAGAATTAACATAACTATATTACATATTAACAATATGAATAAGTAATGCTCTTGGTGGTTTTTTTGGGCTGATGAACATGCTAAGAGGAACTTTAGTGCATTTGGGGATGTTGTCTCTTTTGATGCTACTTCTCGTACCAACAAGTAAGCCTTTTTTTGCATTTTGTATCTTTTATCTTTGATTTACATGATTGAATATATATATAATTTTTTTTTTTTTTTGCATTTTCGTGCTACAGGTAAGATATGGTTTGTTGGAGTCTGTCCACTGACACAAATACATTGGTGTTACTGCTGATGAAGTGCGAGCCTATTGGGTCACACACCAAGGATTGATCCCGACAGCTTACTGATAAAGAGAGAAGGTCCAAAAAAACAAATTGTTTGATTTTGGGGCTTCACGGCCGTGAGGAATGCTCCACGGGTCGTGAAGCCCACTGCCCTCACGAATGGCTCTATGACTTTTACACGGCTCGTGGAGTCTTCACGGGTCGTGAAGAGGTCGTGAAGGAGACGCCCTCATGAGTCACTTGAACACGGCACGGGCCGTGAAGGACGATGGCCAGTCGTGGCGCATTTTGTCTTCACGGGTTCTTCACGGGCCGTGAGAGGCCGTGAAGGACCATCTGCATAAATTCTTATATCTGATTAGGCAATCTTGTGGTCCAATAGGATTGCCACTCTTACACCGGCCAAATACGAGTTATTGTGGCTGGAACAGTTGAGAAACCATGCAAGACTTAACTCTCTCTCTAAACTTCTCTCTTTGTTACCTACATGAAATATTCACACAACATACACTAAGTTTTTAAGTTCTTGAGTGTTGTGAGTGGATTGTGGTGCAAGAGGAGAAGCTTCAACTTGGTTGTTCCAGAAAGGTGGAGTCATAGGTGACGTCCCCTTGACGGTGTACTAGCATACGGGAATCAAAACAACCTTGGTGTGGACTAGCAATAGAGGAGATACACTTGGATCTCTCGGTTGTCCCGGTTTTGCATTGCTACAGCCAATTTCATGAAGATAAAGGAGGTATACTTTCTGTCCTTCTTTGTTCTTTAAGTTGCAATTTGAGTTTTGTAGAAAACTATCACTTTGGAACACGATACGGACCCGATTTCGTTCGGTTTTAAACTTTTTGTTTTTGCTTCCGCTGTGTTTTGCTCCATACCGTGTTCCAACATTGGTATCAGAGCCAAATCTACAAAAAAATTTCACTTTTTGGCTTTAAAACCGAATCTGGATATTCTGTCCAGAATGTCTTCACGGGTCGTGAAGGCTTGTTCTTCACGGTCGTGAAGGCTCACGACCAGTCTCGTGGGGTGCTTGGTCGTGATGGGTTTTTTACTGGTCAGAGTCGTGGAGCTCATGGGCTTCACGGGCCATGACAGGCGGTGAAGGCTTATGGGTCGTGAAGGAGCTCGTGAACAGTATTTTTGTCCCTTTTTGAAAAAGAAAATTGTTTTCGGTTTTAGCCTCCTTGCGATTCTGTTTTTTCCAGAATCTGTCCAAAGTGTTTGGATTTTTGAAAAGCCCCATATGTGTCTTGATTCATGCATTTATATGTATTGGGTAATTTTTGGCATGAAATGCACATATGCACATACTTGTATTGTGTATATATGAATATGTATTCTCAAAGTGTTTGGGGTACTAATGCATATGTACAAGGATTGTTCACTTTGTGCCTTGAGTGTTTAGCTAGTTTTGAACAATCTTAATCAAGATACATTTTGCACGGTTTGGTTGTGGCACACCGTATTTTTGTTTGTGGTTGTTGTTTGATCCGGTAACGCCTTGCCCATTAGACCTATGTGTTGGTTGTTTGGTTGTATTTGATTATTCATTCATTTGGTGGTTTGTACCACAATTGGTTTGTAATAATTAAATTTATTCGGTCTTGTATTTTGTACTTGATTTTGGCTTGCATGCCGATTGCTTTTCTTTGTAATTGTTAGATTAGCTTAAATTAGCATTTCGCGGCTTGCATGCCGTTTCTTTTCTAATATTTGTATGTATTTGTAAAAGAAGACCGAAGACAACCATCGAGAGTCGTGGAGGAGACGTATCGGCTATGGTGGATCCGGAGGTTCATTGGTGATGACGGATTCAGTGGGAGCACTTCCAGCTAGGCCAAGTGGCTGTGTCCTTAGTTTGGCCTTGCTTTCCTCGTTTTGCTCATGAGGAAGGCGCATAGGGTTTAGGGGCATGTTACCGGATATTACTTGTGCGTGGTTGTTGTTTTGTTTAGTTTCTTGCGTGGTTGTTTAGTTTCTTCGCTCGCTTGAAAACTTTTCAAAATAATAAAAACCAAGAGTTTTGAATTGGTTTACAAACCTCGTGCGCCACAAGACCACTTGAAAAACAAAATCCCGTTTTTATCAAATGTAAATCACTCGCCTCCCGTAAGATGACACCACCCGAATCTAGTGAAACAAGATTGGTCATCGAGCTTAGCCGAGATCGGTTTTGTGTAACTGTGTGGAAGGTGCGTGTGGCAACTCGCAAGGGTCGGTTGTCGAGCTTAGCCGAGCCGGCCATTGGGCTAGAGTACCACCGTGTGTCTTGACGGTCGATTTACAATTCCAAGACTTAAAACACCTTGGTAGTTGTCGTGCCCATACCGAGCTATCAAAGTGGATTAATGAGGAATCGGTGAGAGAAGGGATCAAACATGCCAAATGGGTGCTATGAGTACCTAGGATCCCGCAAGTGTCTAAGAGTTGTAATCTCGGATTGCAATTGGTAAAGCGTTTACCGGCCTAAGTAGCTCCATGAAGTGATCCGCGGCAAACCCGTCATAGATTGGGGTACTTTGAGGTTCTTAGCCCTTGTTAAGATAATTTGGTTTTCTTAATAAGCTGGGTAATTATTTTAACGAGGATAATATCGAAACTAACTAAAACGTGTACTCTTTTATAGATGGCAAATATTAACGACACCACACCAAACTTTAAACTTCGATTATTCCTAGAAAGGGAGAGACTCACATGAGTGAACTTTGCTGACTGGTATCGTGTATTGAGGATTGTCCTCCGTCATGAGTCAAAGTTGCACATCCTTGAGGAACCCTTTCCGGAGCCACCTGCTACCAACGCGAACTGGGCCACTCGATACGCTTTTGAGAAGCGTGTTAGAGATACACAAGATATTTCTTGTCTCATGTTATAGACTATGAGCTTTGAGTTGCGTCAGCAGCTTGAGCAATTGAGTGCGTATGACATGATAAACCGGCTAAAGGACATGTTCCCACAGCAGGTTAGACAAGAACGGCTTGAGTGTATAAAGGCTTTGGTCGGTTGTAGGATGCAGGAAGGTGAGGATGTAAATGTCCATTTCCTTATGATGAAGGGATATATGGACCAATTGGAGAGACTTGGACTTCCAATAGGGAGGGAGATTGCGGTGGATCTGATCCTCCAGTCCTTGCCCGCGTCTTATGAGAAGTTTGTCAAGAACTATCACAAAGACAATTGGGAAAAATCCTTGATCGAACTTCTAGACATGCTGAAGGCTGTACAGTCTTACATGGTTGAGAAGGATCGTCTCTCGTCCACATCCACTATGGCTACTAAAAAACAAGTAAGCAAGAAGGAGAAACTGACCTCAAAAGGAAAGTCTAGTATGACTAGGCTATCCGTATTCGTGGAGTCGGAGGACAATGAGATTGTGCCTCAAGGTGATGTTCCACATGGGGTAGTTTGCTACTTTTGCGGAGAAATTGGAAATTGGAGCCGTCACGCCTGCCCTAAGTGCCTCGAAGAGCTAAGTATCCTAAAGCGGAAGAACGTTAGCTCATCTTCAGGTACATTCATGATCAAACTCCATTGATCTTCTACTTCTAATGACTAGGTTTTGAACGCTAGTCAAAACGCGCACGTTTGTCATAAACTTGTTTGTTGCAAAGTGCAGGTGTTTATCAGGAGTAGGTAATGGATGCATGGAGAGCTGGAACTTAAAGAAGGAAACATGGTAGTTGTCCCTAACTAGAAGGATTGGAAGAAGAGTCTTGCCATTCCATCCAGCTAAACTTGTTTGTATCTTTTATGCCTTTAATGACGATGAATATTACTTTGAACTATGTTATTGTGGGTTTTCGAGATTTATTTCAAAGTTTATTCATGTCTTGGCATTTGTTATAAGCTTTTTCTTAAAGAAGTAATGGAATGATTATGAATGATTACTGAATAGTTATCCTTATGAAATAGTAGATTTAACCATATACACAAGACTTGAATCACCAAGCTCCATGTGGTTGGGAACTTGGAATCTTTTGACTTTGAGTCAATTTTTGATTGTAAATCTTGCATATAAGGCTAAATAACTAAGACATCCTTCACTTTTAAATGTGAGAGGAATAAAGGCTTGTTGGATTTCGTTTGCACGTTTGTGTAAAGACCGTTCAAGCAAAATCATAAGGATTAACTATGTATGATTTGTTACCTTTACTGATGATGGTAGGAGGAAGGGTATATCTAATTTATTAGATAAATGTCTGAAACCTGTGAGGTGTTGAGGACTTACCCTTAACAGATTTAAATAATAAAGAGGGCAAAAAGGGAATAAAGATACTCAAATCTTGTTAGATGTTGAGCATCTACATTCTAAATTTCTAAACCATCATAAGAATTGTGAGGTTGCCTCATATTTCACTTCTCCTAGGATACATGTTTTTACATGGATCGCTAAGTAGAGGAATGGAACATATTGGTTATAGTTCCGACTTGATGGATTAAACTTAAGTAACCTGCTGAAAGGTGTACTTGGGTAGTGGCGGGCAATGTTCTTGTTTTAAATCAACAAAGATGGTCAAATTAGCATCTAAGGAGATTTGATTAGAAAGTGTTCTTTGCTTGTCAATCTCATAGATCAGAGTTATCCAGTCTACATTTAGTGGGAGATGGATGAACTTAAAAGATGCTAATGTATTTAATAGTTCTTCTAAGTTTCAGATATTCATTTCATATCCTTTTGAGAACCCGTTTTGGTTGCTTGATAAGGGAAATGAACAACTGAAGCATTCCAGTGGAAGAACGTGAGATTTAAAGACCTGATGTTGACACTAGCATTCGATCAGAAATGATTGAAACTCAACATGGCTATGTTGGACTATCTGGCATAAAGTTATTACTTCTTCATTTGTCTGGTAAGAGTCGTCATAAGACCAGAAGAGTATAATTTATTATATCTGAGGACGATCACTTATTGATGATACGTGATATATGCATCAAACTACCGGAAGCGGTAGTGGGCCTTTGAGTCTGCTAAGAAGAGAAGTGTAATAACATAAGATACATTCCATGCTGGATTTCAAGTTTTGAACTTGGTTAATCCAACACCTAGGTTTTGACCTGAAGGTGTATATAGATCTTTTGGATGCAAGATCTGCATGGATTAATTTGTAGATAACTTCAAATACTGACTGGAAGGAATTGGTTTCATGATGATTAACCATTGGGTAGGAATCATATGAAGACATTCTCTCAGTAGTTATGTTGAAGTTTAAGGGGATGCTTATGCCGTGTTATGGCAGTATGATGCAAGGACCGCATTCCGTTATAGGAATTTTTTGAGGAAGTGTTCACAACACTGTCCGAGGGACTCTTACATCCTGAGTATCCTTATGAAGTCTACAAATATGGAGTCCTTTTGGACTCAGAGTAAATCTAAGTTTTGGAATCTTTGCTAAGAAAATCAAGTGTTTGAGTTTTCAGTAAGCAATGATGAAACTTGGATAGATGCCAGAGCTAGTGGGAGCGCTGTTGTAATCCTATTTCGTCTGTCTTGAACATGCTATGTAATGGAGATAATGTCTTGATATAGCTTGGCAACAAGCGTAAATTAAGAATTATGTGTCCATAATAAATATGGGATATTCAAAGAAGTTTATGGAATACAAGAAATATGAGTATATGTTCTTGTGGTGTGTAATTAGAAGAAGCTTAAAATGAGTTATTACTCTTGTGATGGCTTATACTTTAAAGGATAACCGCTGATCTTGATTGGGGTTTGTAATCCTTTTTAATGTGGTGTTGTTAATTTACGTGTTTCTTAAAGCATCGTTGACTCTATTGAGTTCTTTTGAGGCAATGAGGGTACGATGGCTTATAGACGTTAATTTCTGTGGACCAAGCGTTGTTTGCCTTATTGGGTTCTAGTGGAAACAATGAAGGTATAACTACTTGGACAAATGATCAAAATCCCATCAACGCACACTTTGGAAGTGGTTGGTTGTAGTAGGGATATGATCACTAAGAAACAAGCATCGTTGACTCTATAGAGATCTTTGTGAAAACTATGAGGGTACGATGGCTTATGCACATTAAATTTGAGACTCGGGCATTGTTTACCTTATTGGGTTCTTTAGAAACAATGAAGGTATAACGGCTTGAACAAATGATCGAAATCCCATCAACGCACACTTTGGTAGTGGTTGGTTGTAGTAGGGATATGATCAATGTCAGAGTACACACGGATGACATCGTGGATGGTCCGTTTACTGAGCTATAGTAGCAGTCTAGTGATGAATGTCATACTAAGGTCTGCATGAACTTGGCTTGAGTATGTTTTAGTTAAAGTTTTGATATGCTTTACTTTAGGGAACATTAAGCAATATTGTGCTTCTGCTTGTATCGATTATCAAAGGAGTTTGGTAATGCGCGTGTAGCGGGTACTCTCAGTAAGCCTTGTTGTGTTCTAACTTTGCATGTTTTACCTCTTCCCTGAATGTGTTTACATTCTAAATATCCACAGCCAGTCATTCTTCTGTTAGAATCTGCCCGATAATATATGTACGCCTTAAAGCACTGCCGATGATGTATGAGCCTATAAGGGTCACAAACCGGGGTCTAACATGACAGCAAATAAGGTTGAGGGACCAAAGATGGCAAAAGTGGAAGTTGGCAATGCAGGCCACGTTAGCGCCGCTAACTTAACGAGTTAGCGTCGCTAATTGTATAAGGTTAGCGCCGCTAAGGCTGCATGTGCTTTACGTCTAATCGAAGTCAGGCCGCGTTAGCGCCGCTACGGGTTAAGGTTTAGCGCCGCTAACTCTTGGTTAGCGCCGCTAAACCTGCATGGACTTTATGTACAAGTCACCTCCACTTGTAGCCAATGAGGGAGAATTCTGGAACAATCTTGGCCGGCTAGAGGGATATCAAAGGGCATTTCAGATGCCTTTATAAGCCCACTACTCCAGGCCATTGCTTCTTCTTGGACAATTTCTCAAAAAGGCATATATCTCCCTCTCTCACTTTGATACTTGTGTGTGTGATCAAGTGAAGGTATTTTTCGGGTTCCAAAAGCCATTTGCTGTTCTTAGGTGATATTCCTAGTTGGAGATATCATTGAAGGGTGCTAGCACACCTTGTTGGACTTGTGCCCGGTTTGTGGTTTCGTGAAGAGAAAGCCTAGATCAAGAAGAAGGAGTTGCTTGCTTCAACATCATCCTTTCAGCCACCATCACAAGTTTTCTGGAGCTTAGGAGCTGGTATAATACTCTAACTCCCTTGTTTTGTTGCTATTTTGTACATAGAGTAGATCCATGCTTGGGATTTCATTGTTTTGAACACTTGTTTGCATGTTTGTTGTTGTTCTCGCTTCCGTTGCGTGTTCTTGAAATCCCAACAGTGGTATCAGAGCCACCTCTATGTTAGAATAGCACTTGGTGGCTTGAAAAACCCGAAATCAAAATGTTTGTATTCTGCCATTAGGGTTAGCGGCGCTAAACTGAGGTTAGCGGCGCTAAGTCTCATGAGTTAGCGGCGCTAACGTTACTGGAAACTTGTTTTTCGAAATTTTTGATAAAACAGTTTTGGTCTCGGGATTTTTAGCATTTTGAGCTTCTGGAATTTTATTTTTTTTTATTTGAATATTCCAGTAGCCTAAGTTTATGTTTGGTTGTATGTGTTAACATGAGTTGGTAATCTTGCCTTGGCCCATTTGGTTGATGTATGTTGTGCATGCAATTTGGTGGTTTTGATCCACATTTGGGGCTGTAAATTTATTAAATTCAGTTTGATTGTAATAATTTGTGGCTTGCATGCCATTTCATTCATCCATGTACAAGTATTAGATAAATAGGAAAATTATGTGGCTTGTATGCCATTTATATTTTCTATTGTATTGTATATTGTATGATGGAAGGATGAAGACACAAGAGGAGGCAAAACAAGATGGAGCATGGAGCCCTTAGAAGCCAAAGAAATCCGATGGCGATGGTGGTTCTAGTGGGAGCTCGCGTCAATATTGTTTTGTCCCTTAGATTGACCGAGTTCTTCCCGTTTTGGCTCACGGGAGGAACGCATAGGTTTTATGGCAAGAATTACCGACTATGTTGTATATTGCGTGTGATGTGATTTTATTATTCTATGCATGGATTTTAGGTTTCGCATGCTAGAAAATTTTTTTTTGATAAAATTAATAAAATCACAAGAGTTTTTGATAAAATTGGTTTCCTCTCGCGCGTGATCACATACATTGATTAACCCACCTAGTGAAAATAGGATTTGTCACTAACATGTTAATCAAAACCAAACCGGAAACAAAAGCCCGTTTTTCCACAAAACGTAAATTATGCACCATCCGTAAGTCGATACCACCCGAATCTAGTCTTATGAGATTTGGTTGTCGAGCTTAGCACGAGCCAATTCTCATGAAACTGTGTGGAAGGTGAGTGTGGCAAATTCACAACTTTGGTTGTCGAGCTTAGCACGAGCCAATTTTGGTGGATTTGTTACCGTATGTCTTGACGGACGATTTGCAATTTTAGGTTTGAAATCTTGGTTAATTGTCGAGCTTAGCACGAGTTAACCAAAATTTCAAGACTTAAAATTGGTGCAAGAAGGGATCAAACATGCCAAACGACCATTGGATGTCGTAGGATCCCGCATGTGCTAAGGATTGCGATGGAGATTGCAATTGGCAAAATGGTTGCCGACCTAAATAGTTTTATCATGTGATCCGCGGTAACCCCGTCACATGGTAGGATGAAATACGGTTCTTAGCCTTGTTTAACTAATTCTTATTGGGTAAATTATTAAACAAGATAAAATATCATAATAACTAATATCTACTTTGCAAATTTTAGATGGCATCAACAAGCGCAACAAACACCACCACCAACGTTTCTCTTAGGGTTTTCCTTGAAAAGGAGAAACTCGATGGTAGCAATTTCATGGATTGGCATAGACAACTGAGGTTGGTCTTACGTTATGAAGGAAAGTTGCATACCGTAGAGGAACCCCTCCCCGAGGCACCTCCTGCGAGTGCAACAAGGGCGGTCCGTGAGGCGTATGAAAAACGCCTCAAAGAGACTGAGGAAGTCACGTGCCTCATGTTGAGCACGATGAACCAGGATTTGCAAAAGCAAATGGATCATCTAAGTGCTTACGATTTGCTCGTGCAGCTAAAGGACATGTTCCAGCAGCAGGCGAGGCAAGAGAGGTACGAGTGCCTCAAGACAACCCTTGCTTGCAAGATGCAAGAGGGTGGGAATGTGAGCGCGCATGTGTTGCGTATGAAAGCAAACATCGAGCGCATGGAGAAGTTAGGTTTTACCATCGGGAGGGAGATGGCGGTTGATTTAATCCTCCAATCCCTGCCCGGTGCATACGATCAATTCGTTATGAGTTATCATATGCACAGCATGGATAAAACCTTGATGGAACTTCATGGTATGTTGAAGACCGCTGAGTCTAGCATGACCAAGAACAAGCCATCCTCCTCCACCTCTCATGTTCTCGCCATCCGGGAAGGCCGCATCATGAAGAAGAAGGCCGCCTCTTCCTCTAAAAGGAAGGGAAAGGGAAAGGTTGGCGGGGCCAAGCCTAACCCGGCCTCCGAAGGCAAGGGCAAGGGGAAACTTCTCCAAGCCAAGGCTCCGGAGGATGCGGAGTGCTTTTTCTGCGGGGGCAAGGGCCATTACCGCCGTACCTGCCCAAAGTACCTGGAGGGAGTCAACAAGCTCAAGGCAATGAGCATATCGGGTCCGGATACGTCAGGTACGTTCATGATAGAACTCCACCATACTTCTACTTCTAAAGGCTGGGTATTGGATACTGGCTGTGGCACTCACATATGTAATATGGTGCAGGTGCTAAGGGAAAGTAGGAGCTTGGAGCGGGGAGAACTGGATCTTGTCATGGGAAACTCGGAGGTTGTCCCAGTGGAAGCTAAAGGAGATTTGAAGCTTTCATTCAAGACCGGTTTTTCTATTTTGTTAAAGGATGTATGATATTCGCCCTATGTGGCTAGAAACATTATTTCTTTTCACAAACTGTATGACGATGGTTTTGATTTTAAATTTGTAAGTGGTACAATCATTTGTTTTAAAAATGAAGTTGAGTATTTTAAAGCTTTACCATGTTATGGCATATATGAGGCAAATGCATACATTGAATCAAGACAATCTATCATGAATATTGATTCTGACTCCAAAAATGGTTTGGATAAATATTCCATGTGGCATAGTCGTCTTGGCCATATAAACAAGACTCGTATCACCAAGCTCCAAGTGGATGGGATCTTGGAATCATTTGATCAAGGATCAAATGAAGTATGCGAATCTTGCTTATTGGGCAAAATGAGAAAAGCACCCTTCACGGGAACAAGTGAGAGGGGAAAGGACCTTTTAGACATAATCCATACGGATGTATGTGGACCCTTCAAACATGTCACAAGGAATAATTCAAGATACTTCGTAACCTTTATAGATGATTATAGTAGGTACGGGTATGTCTATCTTGTTAAACACAAGAATGAAACCTTTGAGGTGTTCAAGACATTCCAAAACGAAGTTCAGAATCAGTTGGGCAAGACTATAAAGATACTCCGGTCTGATAGAGGTGGAGAGTATCTTAGTACCGAATTCGTCGATCATCTTAAAAATTGTGGAATTGTTTCACAATTAACACCTCCGAGGACTCCACAATTAAATGGGGTCGCTGAGAGGAGGAACCGGACTTTGCTTGATATGGTAAGGTCTATGATGTGTCGAGCGGAGGTACCTATTAGTTTCTGGGGATATGCCTTAGAAACTGCGGTAAGAATCCTTAACCTCGCACCAACCAAGAAAGTCGATAAAACACCTTATGAAATGTGGCATGGTAAGAAGCCGACACTTTCATATTTACGAGTTTGGGGTTGTCAAGCCTACGTGAGACGTGAGGCTGAAGACAAACTTGAACCTCGTTCGGAGAGGTGTTATTTTATCGGTTATCCTCCTAACGGTGTTGGATATTTATTTTATAAACCTTCAGAGAACAAGGTATTTGTTGCTCGAAGGGCATTCTTCCTTGAAAGAGAGTTGCTATCCAAACATGGCAGTAAGGAAGTTGACCTTGAGGAAGAAGCCAAAATACCGAGCAAGATAATGTTGCGGTATCTGACACTCTTGCTATGTCTACTCCTAGGCGTTCTAGTAGAACTCGTTTTGAGCCAGAAAGATATGGGTTTCTCATATCTGAGGGCGATGAGTTATTGGTGGATCATGATGATCCCACCAGCTACAAGGAAGCCATGGCAGGCCCTGAGTCTGCTCAATGGAGGAGGGCGATGGAGAGCGAGATGCAATCTATGTCGGATAACCAGGTTTGGGAACTGGTTGATCCTACACCAGGGATAAAACCCGTCGGGTGTAAATGGGTTTTTAAGAAGAAACCCGACATAGATGGAACCTTGGATATCTTCAAAGCCCGACTGGTGGCAAAGGGTTTCACTCAGACTCAAGGGATTGATTATGATGAAACTTTCTCCCCAGTGGCCATGTTGAAGTCAATCCGGATACTACTTGCCATAGCTGCGTTTCATGATTATGAAATTTGGCAAATGGATGTAAAGACCGCCTTCCTTAACGGGAAGCTAAATGAGGAGGTGTATATGAGACAGCCTGACGGTTTTGAACATCCAAAGTATCCAAACAAGGTTTGTAAGCTTATGAAGTCCATTTATGGACTTAAGCAAGCATCTCGAAGCTGGAATCTTTGCTTTGATGAGAAAATCAAAGAGTTTGGTTTTTCAAAGAGTAAAGATGAACCTTGCGTATATGTCAGGGCTAGTGGGAGCACCATAGTCTTCTTGGTTCTATATGTAGATGATATTCTACTTATTGGAAATCATATCCCAAGCTTAAGGAGTGTCAAAGCTTGGCTAGGGAATTGCTTTTCAATGAAGGACCTAGGCGATGCGAGCTGTATTCTGGGTATAAAGATCTATAGAGATAGATCAAGAAGGCTATTAGGGCTTTCTCAAAGTGCATACATAGAAAAGGTCGTGAGACGCTTTAAGATGGAGGAATCCAAGAAAGGAAACCTCCCTATGTTGCATGGTTAGACTTTGAGTAAAACTCAATGTCCTACCTCCAAGGAGGAGATAGAAGTAATGAAGCGAGTTCCATATGCTTCCGCTGTGGGCTCAATCATGTACGCCATGCTATGCACTCGTCCTGATGTGTCATGTCCTTTAAGCATGACTAGTAGATATCAGGCGAACCCAGGAGAACCTCACTGGAGGGCAGTGAAGAACATTCTTAAGTACTTGAGACGTACGAAAGAGATGTTCTTGGTATATGGTGGGGAAGAAGAGCTGAGAGTAAAGGGTTACTCGGACGCTAGCTTCCAAACTGACAGGGATGACTGCCGATCTCAATCGGGGTTTGTGTTCCTGTTAAATGGTGGTGCTGTCAGCTGGAGGAGCTCAAAGCAAGACACGGTGGCTGATTCGACTACTGAGTCGGAATACATTGCGGCAAGTGAATCTGCAAAAGAAGCCGTGTGGATGAAGAAATTCATCCAAGATCTACAAGTGGTTCCAAGCATCGCTGACCCTATTGAGATCTTTTGTGACAATGAGGGTGCGGTGGCTTTGGCAAAGGAACCAAGAGCTCACAAGAGGACAAGACACATTTCGCGCAAATACCACTTTATTCGGGATGTAATTGAAAGTGGTGAAATCATCATTAGCAGAGTAGCATCGAATGGAAACTTGGCAGATCCATTCACTAAGCCGTTACCGCAAGCAACTCATGAATCTCACACTAGAGGGATAGGTGTAAGATTTGCTAGCGATTTGGCTTGAGTTGTATATATTAGTTTATTTGGTATGTATTAATTTATTTTGGGAACGATACAGACAGTATTGTAATTATGCTTGTTTCGATATGCGAGTGATTCGGTTACATTCATAAGACTTTACTGTGTTCCATCTTAGCATGTTTAACCACTTCCCAGAATGTTTATACATTCTAAATTTCCACAGTCAGTCATTCTTCAAGGGAAGGAAGTTTGAAATAAGGCTGAGGTTAGGTGTTGGTTATGCATTAATCTAGGATTGAATGCATGAAACGCAACAGTAACCTGTGCTTGAAAGGAGTTTCAAGTGACTGGAAGACCCACACCCAAGTATATTTCATGGATTATAGTCACGAGTAACTTGGGATGATAAAATCTTACATCCTCAGACCCGAGATGTATGAATCGCTATATCATAGTTCTTACTTGCTTTAGCCATTTTCAAAAGCAGTTCGTAAATGGCTGTGATAAAGGGAATGACTAGGTAAGTCAAGAGGTATGGTATGGGATTATGCAGTCAAAGGGATTTGTTCCTCCTGTATGAGAGATATCCCTGGGCCCCTCGATGATTGGGAGCTGACGCCAAAATATTGCATGGCCATGCACAAGGACTATTGATTGAGAATCAGATATGTCCTTACCTTTTGGTCACCACCAATCAAGATCGAGAAACATAATCGTGAACGATCTGGAGATTGACATTTATTAATCCATGTCTCGTGTTCACAAGGATATCGCGAACTAAAGGATGTCTAAGATCACTTATCTAGGACCACTACTTTAGTATGATGGTTTTCTGCAGGTATTCAGAACTCATACAGACTTGGGGGCATTGATGCTTTGCTAGAGGCCGCTCTTTGTCTGTGCTTGCCTGGGTACAGTATATTATGTGCAAGTGGGAGTTTGTTAGTATCTGCCCGATAATATATGTACGCCTTAAAGCACTGCCGATGATGTATGAGCCTATAAGGGTCACAAACCGGGGTCTAACATGACAGCAAATAAGGTTGAGGGACCAAAGATGGCAAAAGTGGAAGTTGGCAATGCAGGCCACGTTAGCGCCGCTAACTTAACGAGTTAGCGTCGCTAACTGTATAAGGTTAGCGCCGCTAAGGCTGCATGTGCTTTACGTCTAATCGAAGTCAGGCCGCGTTAGCGCCGCTACGGGTTAAGGTTTAGCGCCGCTAACTCTTGGTTAGCGCCGCTAAACCTGCATGGACTTTATGTACAAGTCACCTCCACTTGTAGCCAATGAGGGAGAATTCTGGAACAATCTTGGCCGGCTAGAGGGATATCAAAGGGCATTTCAGATGACTTTATAAGCCCACTACTCCAGGCCATTGCTTCTTCTTGGACAATTTCTCAAAAAGGCATATATCTCCCTCTCTCACTTTGATACTTGTGTGTGTGATCAAGTGAAGGTATTTTTCGGGTTCCAGAAGCCATTTGCTGTTCTTAGGTGATATTCCTAGTTGGAGATATCATTGAAGGGTGCTAGCACATCTTGTTGGACTTGTGCCCGGTTTGTGGTTTCGTGAAGAGAAAGCCTAGATCAAGAAGAAGGAGTTGCTTGCTTCAACATCATCCTTTCAGCCACCATCACAAGTTTTCTGGAGCTTAGGAGCTGGTATAATACTCTAACTCCCTTGTTTTGTTGCTATTTTGTACATAGAGTAGATCCATGCTTGGGATTTCATTGTTTTGAACACTTGTTTGCATGTTTGTTGTTGTTCTCGCTTCCGTTGCGTGTTCTTGAAATCCCAACATCTTCAAGGGAAGGAAGTCTGAAGGAAGGCTGAGGGAAGTGATTGGTCAAGTGTCCAATGGTGATTAGGACACAGGGACGCAATACTTCGCCTGTACTTGAAAGGGGTTTCAAGTGACTGGACGACCCACACCTGAATTCACTTTGTGGTACTTGTCATGAGTGATTCAGGATGATAATATCAGTTCATCCTCATACTAGAGATGCATGTGTCTGCATCACTTTGGTTTGCTTTGCTCTAGTTGCTTTCAAACGCAGTCCGTAACTGGCTGTTATAAAGGGAGTAGCTGATCAGAGTATGATCACTGTGGTGGGCAATGTAGTCAAAGGAATTTGTTCCTCTGTTTAGAGAGATATCCCTGTGCCCCTCGATGATTGGGCGCTGACACCAAAATGCATGGCCGTGCTCGAGTGTGCAAAGATTTGGGTACTCGATTGCAACTTGTATATTTTGGTCACCACCAATCTCGATCGAGAAACATAATCGTGAAGGACTGAGAATGACTTAGTTCCATGTCTCGTCTTCACATGGATATCGTGAACAAAAGGATGGTTGATCACTTATCTATACGGCTATTTCAAACCTTTGGGTTGTGAATTGGTACTTGTCTATGGGATGACATACCTCGTACTGACTTGGGGGCAGGGATGCTTTGCTAGAGGCCGCTCCCTGTCTGTGATACCTCTGGGTACGTTGTGTCATGTGCAAGTGGGAGTCTGTTGGAGTCTGCCAACTGACACAAGTATATTGGTGTTACTGCTGATGAAGTGTGAGCCTATTGGGTCACACACCAAGGATTGATCTCGACAACTTACTAATAAAGGGAAAAGGTCCAAAAAAACAAATTGTTTGATTTTGGGGCTTCAGACCTTGAGGAATGCTCCACAGGTCGTGAAGCCCACTGCCCTCACGAATGGCTCAGTGACTTTTACACGGCTCGTGAAGTCTTCACGGGTCGTGAAGAGGTCGTGAAGGGGTCGTGAAGGAGACGCCCTCACGAGTCACTAAAACACGGCACGGGCCGTGAAGGACGATGGCCAGTCGTGGCACATTTTGTCTTCACGGGCTCTTCACGGGCCGTGAGAGGCCGTGAAGGACCATCTGCATGAAATTCTTATATCTGATTGGGACATCTTGTGGTCCAATAGGATTGCCACTCTTACACCGGCCAAATACGAGTTATTGTGGCTGGAACAGTTGAGAAACCATGCAAGACTTAACTCTCTCTCTAAACTTCTCTCTTTGGTACCTACATGAAATATTCACACAACATACACTAAGTTTTTAAGTTCTTGAGTGTTGTGAGTGGATTGTGGTGCAAGAGGAGAAGCTTCAACTTGGCTGTTCCAGAAAGGTGGAGTCATAGGTGACGTCCCCTTGAAGGTGTACTAGCATACGGGGATCAAAACAACCTTGGTGTGAACTAGCAATAGAGGAGATACACTTGGATCTCTCGGTTGTCCCGGTTTTGCATTGCTATAGCCAAATCCGTGAAGATAAAGGAGGTATACTTTCTGTCCTTCTTTGTTCTTTAAGTTGCAATTTGAGTTTTGTAGAAAACTATCACTTTGGAACACGATACGGACCCGATTTCGTTCGGTTTTAAACTTTTTGTTTTTGCTTCCGCTGTGTTGTGCTCCATACCGTGTTCCAACATGGTTTTCATACCATTCATGGAAGTTGACAACCATAAACGTTGTGTTACTTTTGTTGCTGGAATGTTATCTAAGGAGAATGTTACATCATATAAATGGTTACTACATGAATTTTCAAATGCAGATCCACGTCATCCTCGAATGATTTTGACCGACCACGATCCGGCAATAAAAATTGCTATAGAGTCCGTATTCCCACAGTCTAAGCATCGTTTGTGTATGTGGCATATAATGAAAAAAGTTACTTCCAAGGTATGATGACACTATCTTCATTATTTTTTTTACTAACATGCATTGTTTATACTTATACTCAAATTAATCATTTTCAACTTATTGTCAATTATAAGTCATTTGATATTCTGATATACAGTAACAGTTTCATCATGTTCAACATCTGTAGATACATCATTTTCATCATTTTTATCATTTTCATCATTTGTAGATAAATCATTTTAAACATTTGCACATAAATTGTTTATACTTATACGCAAATTCATCATTTTTTTGTCCAAATTTGTAGGTTTCTATAGACATTTGTAACAATGGTTTTAAAGCAAAATTGTGTAGAATTGTTTGGACCGAGAAGTTGGAGCAAAAGGTTTTTTATTTTCTTTGGAATACTTTAGTTCAAGAGTATAATCTTCAAGATAATAGATGGTTGAATGATATGTTTGGATTGAGGAAGTTCTGGATTCCAGCATATTTTCGTAATTGGGAGTTATCTGGTATTATGCGTACTTCTTCAAGATCTGAGTCTGAGAATCACATGTTTAACCAGCTTATGCGTTCTAGTAATACTAATACTCTGGTTTAGTTCTTAACACATTTTGACAAAGCAATGTATGAGCAAAGGTTTCATCAGTTGGGAAATAATCAGCAGAGTTCGTACACTACTCCAATATTCACCAATGACTGAGCTTTGGAGGAATATGCTTCTAGGATTTTCACTAAGAAAGTTTTAACGATATTTCTAGTGAGATTTGATCTGCTTCTAAAAAATGCATGTCTTTATCATTTTCTGAGGAGGATTCTTTGAAGAATTTTAAGATAGTTGATACTAGCGTTCTGTCAAATGATATCGACGAAACTATTGATAGGGTCAAGGATCCTAAGATTTTTGACGAGTTCTTTCCTATGCACAACTAGGTTTGTTGTTAGTTGTTTTATAATAGTTTATTGTTAAAACATATATATATATATATATATATATATATATATATATATATATAATTATCATATATATATATATATATATATATATATATATATATAATTATCATTTTCATAACAACATCATTATGTTTTTATCATTTTCAAAAACAGATTTCTTAAAACATATATGTTTTTATCATTTTCTGCATTTTCAGATTCAGCACAATTCAAGATGTCATTTTCAGCAGCTTCATTTTGTAACAATCATGTATCTTTTTTGTAGGTTTTGTTTAATTCTACAACTGTGGAGTGATATCGCTGTTTTTAGTTATATATTTTGCTCGATATCCGGGTAGTTTTAGCCGAATACTATTCTTTTTATGTCAAAAAGGTGCTTTTTACCTTTGTTTGTTTTATTCAGGCTTAAAATGTACAAAGAGTTGCAAAGAGAAGATCGAAAAGTTGAAAGATCAAGAAAAGAAGAAAAATGTGAATTTCTGGAGATCGAGGCGGGATCTCAAGTATATTTCGAGGCGCGATCTTTGTTAAAGATAGAGCCGTGATCGAGGGGATAGGAGTCAGCGTGTTTGAATTTCAAATTTGCGATGAATTTGGGATTAGATGGGAACCTTTTGCACCACATTTGGCCGTCATACAACCCTAAGAACATCATAGAGGCACTCAAGGGCAGCTTGGAGCAAGGAGTTGAAGATTTGAAGCTTAATTCGAAGATCAAGGCTAGCATCATTGCTTATTTCGGGTTCTATTGTTCTATTCTATTAATGGCTTTCATTCTAGTCTGTTTCCAGAGCTTTGTAATGAACATGCTAGGCTAGATTTAAGTTTTGCTCCCTAGAGGAGATGAACCTAATGATAAGTTGATGTATTTATTGAGATTTGTGTGCTTTTTAATCAAGTTTATGTTATGAATGTCTTAATCACTTCATAATCCATGTTTTAGAATCTAATTTTGGTTGTTTACAATCTGAGTTTTTATTAAATTAGATGATCATTCTATTTAAGTTAAACTTGGATCTTTATTATCTATGATCATTAGATAATCTAAACTAGTGGTTGATTAATCCTAGGTTAGACAACTAAAAATCGGTTCTTTCACATGTGGTTCAACATATAATGACCTTTGTATGTTGGTTTCATGTTTTGTTTATTAACAAATCATTTGGATTAAAGATTTTCATCAATCGAATTTAATTGGCTAATTGTACGAGTTAATTAATCCTTTGACCATAAGGATTGTTAACGAGTACAATTATAGGGTTAGATTTTCGAAACAAGTCTAATTAATTTAGGAATCGATATTTGGTCTTTATTGTCAAATAGCATACATTTTCTTGAATATTATCAATTTGGAAAAGGGTGAAATCGAATCTAGGGAGGGAAGGTTTTAATCATATAAGTAAATCCGATAATTTCCTTGCCACTTGCTTACTTTGCATGCTTTAGATTGATTTAAGTTGTTTTGGTTAGATTTGGTTCATTAGTGCTCTAAAACTCACATTAAAATCTCCCCTTTTATTGCTTTCTTTGTTAATTTGCTTTAGTAGTTTAATTTAGTTTATTATCTAAATTTTTATAATTATTATCAAATCATTCACGTTCCCCGAGAGTTTGACACCCGTGCTTACCAATTTTACTAGGAAAACCGACTAGGTACACTTGCCTTATCGTGTCGTTTTTGGTACAATTAATCACGGATTTATAAATACAAAACTGGTACGTAAAACGCACATCAGGAGCTCATATGTTCTTGCAAATGATTTGAGAGATTTGGGATTCTTTGTAGGCACATTTTCTATGCCTTTCGTCTTTTCAAGGATAATCAATATCCACGTAAATATATATGCAAAAGATGGACAAATGATGTTCTTCCCCATAAAGTTTTTTTAAACTTTCAAAATAAGAATCCAGAGGTTTTTGAAGATGTTGGCTTGGCTGATAGTTCGACGTGTATATTATCATGTTCAAAATGCTCTGGATAAAGTCATTGGCAACAGGGTTAAATTGTCAAAGTTTTTGAAATCTCAAGAGAAGCTGCTTGAAGAGTGTGTTAAGGATTATGTGGAGGATGATGAAATGAAGAATAGAGATTTCATTAGTGAAGTGTTGGGTGTCGAGCGTCCATCAAGTCTTGAAATTCGCAATCCATCTAGTATTCGTAACAAAGGTGGTGGTACGAGAAAGAGGCTTACTAGTTCACTTGACTGAGCTGTTGCAAATCTTAGAAAGCTTGGACGGAAATGAAGTTATTGCGGAAGTTACGACAAACATAACATCTGTACGTGTCTTGACAGAATTGAGGCTGCAAACAAGGAGAAAATACATCTATTCAAGATGATGGTTCTTTTAGTTCGTCCGATTAATTGTTCTTTTCAAGGATTATTTCATTTTTAGGTGTTTTTTCGTCATGATTTATCATTTTCAAACTTGTTCAAAAACAGATTATGCGGATAATATACCATTTTTTAATTTTCTTATGTTTGATAACAATGTGATAGTATCAGTATCAAAATTTATAGAGTAACCAAAATGATGAAATGTAATGTATGACTAAACCAAATTAAAACAACACCATATGTACGGATATAATATGTTCCTCTGCGGATTATATATAATTTAAAGCTGAAAATGATTAAATCAATAATGCAAACGATGAATTAAAACAAAAATGATGATTGTTGGAGTATGCCCACTGACGCACGTACGCCAAATGATCGCTACAGATAATGTATGGGCCTATCGGGTCACACGCCGGGGGTTGATCTTGACACAACCTAAAAGATGAGGGTGAGAAAGGATAAATAATGATAGTTGGTTTCCTAGAGGGGGTTAGCGACGCTAACCCAAACGTCGCTAACTCAGCCGCGTCAACGGCGCTAACCTTTAGTGGTTAGCGGCGCTAAGCGTGGGTGGTTAGCGGCGCTAACCCTGCCTGACAGAAACAACTTTATTCTTTTCACCTCCTCTCTCCACCAATGCATGTCATTTTTAATCATTAAGCCCTGGGCCGACTTGGGGAGCTCTGGGGTCGTGAATATGTTTATAAAAGACTTGCATATCACTCTCTCTATTACTCTTAGTCATTCTTGAAAAAAAACACTTAGAACCTTTGTGAGTTGCTAAGTAAAAGGAGAGAGTGCAAGGGAAAGAGTTCCTGGAGAGAAATTGGTTGTTGTTTCTAGAAGTTCATTCATTTGTTGATTGAGCCAAGGAGGTACTAGTACACCAAGATCACACTACTTCTCGGGGTGGACTTGGATAGCTCAAGAAGGTGAACAAAGCTTGGAGCTACACACACACAACAACCAGAGACATCAAGGGTATAAATCTTTCTTTCTCTTCTGGTTTTCTGTTGCATTTCTTGTTGTAGAGTTTGGTACACTAGGGGGTTCACTTTGTGGTGTGTTTTAATCTTGAAAAATTTGATTTTGTACTTGCATGCTTCCGCTGAGCTCCACCACGAACCCCAACAGTGGTATCAGAGCTACCTCTACACTGGTTTTGCCCTTGGAGGCTTTGAAAATCCGAAAAATGTGATTTTTGGTTATGTCCAGGGTTTAGCGGCGCTAACCTGTACATGTTAGCGGCGCTAAACCGTCTGTAGTGGTCGCTATCTCGTCTCGCGATAGCGGCGCTAAACTTAAGTTAACGGCGCTAACTCTCTTTAGTTAGCGGCACTAACCCTGTACTGGCAGAATGCATGTTTTTGCCTTCAATCAATTTTGTTGGATTTTTGGGCTATTTGTACATTCTGGAATTTTGTTCCAGAATTTGAGATGTGTTTATATTAAGTTGCCTTATATCTTGGTTGGTGTATTTATATGTGGATTAACATTTTGGCATGAAGATGGTTAATTGCATATACTTACATTGTGTATATATGACTATGGAATTTTGACTAGTTTAAGGTTCCTAATGCATATGTACATACGATTATTAGTGCCTTGAGTGATTAGATAATCTTAAACAAGACATATTAGATTTACATAGTTTTGTGTGGCACACCATGTGTAGATTTGTGTTTCTTGTATGTGGTTGTAGTATTTGCATCCGGTAACATTTTTGAGCCATAAGACCTATGTGATGTGTTTGGTTGATTTAAATTAATGTATTCATTCATTTGATGGTTTGTACCACAATGGTTTGTAATAATTAATTTATATGATCGGTTTGTATATTTGACGGCTTGCATGCCGATTTTCTATTCTTCGTAATTTGTAATATTAGCTTAGAATAGTAAATTGTGGCTTGCGTGCCATTTCTGTTGGGATTTCAAGACCACGCGGCAGAAGCAAATACAACAACAATCAAGCAATAACATGTCCAAAGTATGAAATCCCAAATGTTAATCAACTCTATGTAACAAAATAGCAACTAAAAAGGAGGTTAGAGAGTTATACCAGCTCCTAAGCTCCATAATCTTGGTGTGTGGTGGCTGAAATCGGATTTGTGGCAAGGCTCTTCTTTCTCTTGTGCTCCTTGGTCTCTTAACGAAATCACACCCCGGGAATGAGCCCAACAACAAGTGCTAGCAACCTTGTGTGTAATCTTCTACTTGAAACTCACACAAGAACAGCAAATAACTTCTGGAACAAAAGACCTTTTATCACCAAATCACCAATGTTGAGTATTAAGTGAGAAAGAAAGGAAGTGGGTGCTTCAAAGAGAGAGTTAGCCAAGAGATCCATATGTCCAGGTTTGAGGCCCTTTTAAAGACTTAAAAAAGCCCCTAGAGTTCCCTCAAACCGGCCAAGAATGATCTGGAAGCTCTCCTCTATTGGCTAAGAGTGTAGGTGATGTGACATAAAGCCCATGCAGAGGTTTAGCGGCGCTAACCATAAGTTAGCGGCGCTAACTCTTGCACTTTAGCGGCGCTATCGTTCCCTTACATCTGAAACGACATAAAGCACATGCAGCCGTAGTGGCGCTAACCTATAACAGTTAGCGGCGCTAACTCGTTAAGTTAGCGGCGCTATCGCGGCCTGCATTGCCAACTTACACTCTTGTCATTTTTGGTCCCTCAACCTTATTTGCTGTCATGTTGGACCCCGGTGTGTGACCCATATAGGCCCATACATCTTCGGCAGTGCTTTAAGGCGTACATATATTATCGGGAAAATTCTAACAAACTCACACTTGCACATAATATACTGTACCCTAGTAAGCATAGACAAAGTGCGGCCTCTAGCAAAGCATCAATGCCCCCAAGTCTGTACGGGTTCTGTCTTCCTGTAGAAAACCATCATACTAAAAGTAGTGGTCCTAGATAAGTGTTCTTAGAAATCCTTTTGTTCGCGATATCCTTGTGAACACGAGACATGGATTAGAAAATGTCAACCTGCAGATTGTTCATGATTATGTTTCTCGATCTTGATTCGTGGTGACCAAAAGGTAAGGACATATCTGATTCTCAATCATTATTCCTTGTGCATGGCCATGCAATATTTTGGTGTCAGCTCCCAATCAACGAGGGGCCCAGGGATATCTCTCATATCAGGGGAACAAATGCCTTTGACTGTACACCCATACCATACCTCTTGACTTACCTAGTCATTCCCTTTATCACAGCCAGTCACGAACTGTTTTTGAGAATGGCTAAAGCGAGTAAGAACTATGATATAGCATTTCATACATCTCAGGTCTAGGGATGTAAGATATTATTATGCCAAGTTACTCGTGACAATAATCCATGAAGTATACTTGAGTGTGGGTCTTCCAGTCACTTGAAACTCTTTTCAAGCACATATAAGCGTTGCACCTTAATTCAACCATTTTGAATTCAAGATCAGATGCTTATCTCAGTCTTGATTCAATATTTCTTCCATAAGATTGATTGACTATGGAAAGTTTGAAATATAGAATAATATTTCTGGAAGTAGTTAAACATGCTAAGATGGAACACAGTAAAGTCTTATGAATGTAACCGTATCACACGCATATATAATCCCCATTATATATCGAAACAAGCATAAGTTACAATACTGTCTGTATCGTTCCCAAAATAAAATAATACATATCAAATAAACTAATTTATACAACTCAAGCCAAATCGCTAGCAAATCTTACACATATCTCTCTAGTGTGAGATTCATGAGCTGCTTGCGGTAACGGCTTAGTGAATGGATCTGCCAAGTTTCCATTCGATGCTACTCTGCTAATGATGACTTCACCACTTTCAATAACATCCCGTATAAAGTGGTATTTGTGCGAAATATGTCTCGTCCTCTTGTGAGCTCTTGGTTCCTTTGCCAAAGCCACCGCACCCTCATTGTCACAAAATATCTCAATAGGGTCAGCGATGCTTGGAACCACCCGTAGATCTTGGATGAATTTCTTCATCCACATGGCCTCCTTTGTGGCTTCACTTGCCGCAATGTACTCCGATTCGGTAGTCGAATCAGCCACCGTGTCTTGCTTCGATCTTCTCCAGCTGCCAGCACCACCATTTAACAGGAACACAAACCCCGATTGTGATCGGCAGTCATCCCAGTCTGTTTGGAAGCTAGCATCCTAGTAACCCTTTACTCTGAGCTCTTCTTCCCCATCATATACTAAGAACATTTCTTTCGTACGCCTCAGGTATTTAAGAATGTTCTTTACTGCCCTCCAATGAGGCTCTCCTGGGTTCGCCTGATATCTACTAGTCATGCTTAAAGCACATGACACATCAGGACGAGTGCATAACATGACGTACATGATCGAGCCCACAGCCGAAGCATATGGAACTCACTTCATTACTTCTATCTCCTCCTTGGAGGTAGGACATTGAGTTTTACTCAATGTCAAGCCATGCATCATAGGGAGGTTTCGTTTCTTGGATTCCTCCATTTTAAAGCGTCTCACGACCTTTTCTATGTATGAACTTTGAGAAAGCCCTAGCAGCCTTCTAGATCTATCTCTATAGATCTTTATTCCCATAATACAGCTCGCATCGCCTAGGTCCTTCATTGAAAAGCATTTCTTTAGCCAAGCTTTGACAGTCCTTAGGCTTGGGATATGATTTCCGATGAGTAGATTTTCATCTACATATAGAACCAAGAATACTATACTGCTCCCACTAGCCCTGACATATACGCATGGTTCATCTTTGCTCTTCGTAAATCCAAATTCCTTGATTTTCTCATCAAAGCAAAGATTCCAGCTCCAGGATGCCTGTTTAAGTCCATAAATGGACTTCTTAAGCTTACAAACCTTGTTTGGATACTCTGGATGTTCAAAACCGTCAGGTTGTTTCATATACACCTCCTCATAAAGCTTCCCATTAAGGAAGGCGTTCTTAACATCCATTTTCCAAATTTCATAATCATGAAATGCAGCAATGGCAAGAAGTATCCGGATTGACTTCAACATGGCCACTGGGGAGAAGGTTTCATCATAATCAATTCCTTGGTTTGAGTGAAACCTTTTGCCACCAGTCGCGCTTTGAAGATATCCAAGGTTCCATCTATGCCGGGTTTCTTCTTGAAAACTCATTTACACCCAACGGGTTTTATCCCTGGTGTAGGATCAACCAGTTCCCAAACCTGGTTATCTGACATAGACTGCATCTCGCTCTCCATTGCCTGCCTCCATTGAGCAGACTCAGGGCCTGCCATGGCTTCCTTGTAGTTGGTGGGTTCATCATGATTCACCAATAACTCGCTGCCCTCAAATATGAGAAACCCATATCTCTCTGGCTCAGAACGAGTTCTACTGGAACGCCTAGGAGCAGACGTTGTGAGAGTGTCAGGTACCGCAACATTATCTTGCTTGGTGTTTTGGCTAGTGCCAACCTCAAGTCCTTTATCAGCCGACCCTTGATCTTCCTCAAGGTCAACTTCCTTACTGCCATGTTTGGATAACAACTCCCTTTCATGGAAGAATGCCCTACGAGCAACAAATACCTTGTTCTCTGAAGGTTTATAAAATAAATATCCAACTTCGGCAGGAGGATGTCCGATAAAGTAACACCTTTTTGAGCGAGGTTCAAGTTTGTCTTCGACCTCACGTCTCACGTAGGCTTGACAACCCCAAACTCGTAGGTATGAAAGTGTCGGCTTCTTACCATGCCACATTTCATAATGTTTTTGACGACTTTCTTGGTTGGTGTGAGGTTAAGGATTCTTACCGCCGTTTCTAAGGCATATCCCCAGAAACTAATAGGTACCTCCGTCTGACTCATCATAGACCTTACCATATCAAGCAAAGTCTGGTTCCTCCTCTCAGCGACCCCATTTAATTGTGGAGTCCTTGGAGGTGTTAATTGTGAAATGATTCCATAATTCTTAAGATGATCAGTGAATTCGGTACTTAGATACTCTCCACCTCTATCAGATCGGAGTATCTTAATCGTTTTACCCAGTTGATTCTGCACTTCGTTTTGGAATGTCTTGACAACCTCAAAGGTTTCATGCTTGTGTTTAACAATATAGACATATCCATACCTAGTATAATCATCTATAAAGGTTACGAAGTATCTTGAATTGTTCCTTGTGACATGCTTGAAAGGCCCACATATATCCGTATGGATTATGTCTAATAGGTCCTTTCCCCTCTCACTTGATCCCGTGAAGGGTGCTTTTGTCATTTTACCCAATAAGCAAGTTTCGCATACATCATTTGATCCTTGATCAAAAGATTCCAAGATCCCATCCGATTGGAGCTTGGCGATACGAGTCTTGTTTATGTGGCCAAGACGACTATGCCACATGGAATATTGATCCAAACCATTTTTGGAATCAGAATCAATATTCATGATAGACTTCCTTGATTCAATGTATGCACTTGCTTCATAAATGCCATGACATGGTTGAGCTTCAAAATACACAATATCATTTTTAAAACAAACAATTTTTCCATCCACAAAATTAAAATTGTAACCATCGTCATATAATTTATGAAAGGAAATAATGTCTCTTGCCACACAGGGCGAATAGCATACATCTTTTAAGAAAATTGAAAAACCGGCCTTAAATGAAAGCTCCAAGTCTCCTTTAGCTTCCACTAGGACAACCTCTGAGTTTCCCATGACAAGATCCAGTTCTCCCCGCTCCAAGCTCCTACTTGCTTTTAGCACCTGCACCATATTACATATGTGAGTGCCACAACCAGTATCCAATACCCAGTCTTTAGAAGTAGAAGTATGGTGGAGTTTTATCATGAACGTACCTGATGTATCCGGACCCGAAATGCTCATTGCCTCGAGCTTGTTGAGTCCCTCCAGGTACTTTGGGCAGCTACAGCGGTAATGGCCCTTGCCCCCGCAGAAAAAGCACTCCTCATCCTCCTGAGTCTTGGTTTGGGGAAGTTTCCCCTTGCGCTTGCCCTCGGAGGCCGGGTTAGGCTTGGCCGCGCCAACCTTTCCCTTACCCTTCCTTTTATTGGAAGAGGTGGCCTTTTTCTTTGTGATGCGGCCTTCCCAGATGGCGAGAACATGGTTGGATGAGGATGGCTTATTCTTTGTCATGCTAGACTCAGCGGTCTTCAGCATACCATGAAGTTCCATCAGGGTCTTGTCCATGCTATGCATATGATAAATCATTACGAATTGATCATATGTACTGGGCAGGGATTAGAGGATTAAATCAACCGTCATCTCCCTCCCGATGGTAAAATCCAACTTCTCCATGCACTCGATGTTTGCTTTCATTCGCAACACATGCGCGCTCATGTTCCCTCCCTCTTGCTTCTTGCAAGCAAGGGTCGTTTTATGGCACTCGTATCTTTCCTGCCTCGCCTGCTGTTGGTACATATCCTTCAGCTGCACGATTAGGTCGTAAGCACCTAGTTGATCCATTTACTTTTGCAAATCTTGGTTCATCGTGCTCAACATGAGGCACGTGACTTCCTCAGGTTCCTTAAGGCGTTTTTCATACGCCTCATGGATGGCCCTTGTTGCACTAGCAGGAGGTGCCTCGGGGAGGGGTTCCTCTATGGTATGCAACTTCCCTTCATACCGCAAGACCAACCTCAGTTGTCTATGCCAGTCCATGAAGTTGCTACCGTCGAGTTTCTCCTTCTCAAGGAAAACCCGAAGAGAAACGTTGGTGGTGGTGTTTGTTGCGCTTGTTGATGCTATCTAAAATTGCAAAGTAGATATTAGTTAGTTTGATATTTTATCTTGTTTAATAATTTACCCAATAAGAATTATCTAAACAAGGCTAAGAACCGTATTTCATCCTACCATGTGATGGGTTACCGCGGACCACATTATAAAACTATTTAAGTCGGCAACCATTTTGCCAATTGCAATCTCCATTGCAATCCTTAGCACATGCGGGATCCTACGACATCCAATGGTCGTTTGGCATGTTTGATCCCTTTTTGCACCAATTTTAAGTCTTGAAATTTTGGTTAACTCGTGCTAAGCTCGACAATTAACCATGATTTCAAACCTAAAATTGCAAATCGTCCGTCAAGACATACGGTAACAAATCCACCAAAGTTGGCTCGTGCTAAGCTCGACAACCAAAATTGTGAATTTCCCACACTCACCTTCCACACAGTTTCATGACACTTGGCTCATACTAAGCTCGACAACCAAATCTCATAAGACTAGATTCGGGTGGTATCGACTGACGGATGGTGCATGATTTACGTTTTGTGGAAAAACGGGTTTTTGTTTCCTAGTTTGGTTTAGATTAACTTATTAGTGACAAAACCTATTTTCACTAGGTAGGTTAATCTTTGTATGTGATCGCGCGCGAGAGTAAACCATTTTTACCAAAACTCTTGTGATTTTATTAATTTTATCAAAACAAAAATTATCTAGCATGTTAAACCTACACATCCATGCATAGACAAACAAAATCACATCACACGCAATAACAATATAGTTGGTAACCATTTTTCCAATAAACCTATGCGTTCCTCCCGTGAGCCAAAACGGAAAGAACTTGGTCAACTAAGGGACAAAACAATCTTAATGCAAGCTCCCACTAGAACCATCATCTCCATTGGACTTCATTGGCTTCTATGGGCATCAAAACTCCATCTTGTCTTGTCTCCTCTTGTGTCTTCATCCCTCCATCATACAAATTACATACAATAGAAAATATATGGCATACAAGCCACAAATCTTCCTATTTATCTAATACTTGTACATGGATGAATGAAATGGCATGCAAGCCACAAATTATTACAATTAAACTGAATTTAATAAATTTACAGCCATCAAATGTGGAAAAAACCACCAAATGCATACCAAACACAAATAAACCAAATGGGCCATTGCAAGGTTACCAACTCATATAATCGCATACAACCAAACATAAACTTAGCTTACTGGAATATTCAAATAAAAAAGAGAAAATAAAATTCCAGAAGCTCAAAATGCTAAAAATCCCGAGACCAAAACTGTTTTATTCAAAATTTTCGAAAACAATTTTCCAGTAACGTTAGCGCCGCTAACGCTTAAGACTTGGCTCTGATACCACTGTTGGGATTTCAAGACCACGCAGCAGAAGAAAATACCACAACAATCAAGCAATAACATGTCCAAAGTATGAAATCCCAAATGTGAATCAACTCTATGTAATCTTCACGAAATCAACTCTATGTCTAAAGCAATAACTTGTTCTCTTCACGAAATCACACCCCGGGAATGAGCCCAACAACAAGTGCTAGCAAGCTTGTGTGTAATCTTCTACTTGAAACTCACACAATAACAACAAATAACTTATGGAACCAAAGACCTTTTATCACCTAATCACCAATCTTGAGTATTAAGTGAGAAAGAAAGGAAATGGGTGCTTCAAAGAGAGAGTTGGCCAAGAGATCCATATGTCCAGGTTTGAGGCCCTTTTAAAGACTTAAAAAAGCCCCTAGAGTTCCCTCAAACCGGCCAAGAATGATCTGGAAGCTCTCCTCTATTGGCTAAGAGTGTAGGTGATGTGACATAAAGCCCATGCAGAGGTTTAGCGGCGCTAACCATAAGTTAGCGGCGCTAACTCTTGAACTTTAGTGGCGCTATCGTTCCCTTACATCTGAAACGACATAAAGCACATGCAGCCGTAGCGGCACTAACCTGTAACAGTTAGTGGCGCTAACTCGTTAAGTTAGCGGAGCTATCGCGACCTGCATTGCCAACTTACACTCTTGTCATTTTTGGTCCCTCAACCTTATTTGCTGTCATCTTGGACCCCGATGTGTGACCCATATAGGCCCATACATCATCGGCAGTGCTTTGAGGCATACATATATTATCGGGCAGATTCTAACAATTTCCTTTTAAATTTGTAAATTGTCAAAGGAGAACCGAAGCAACCAACAAGGACCATTGGAGGGTGTCTTGGCGTACTTGGATCTGGAGGTCGGTAGGAGACGTGATGGATCAAGTGGGAGGAGCACACATCAAGTCATTCGGCCTAGTACATAGATGACTTAGTCTTGCCCGTTGGCTCACGGGCAAGGTGCATAGGATTGGCTCGTTACCGGATATATATTACATGCGTGGTTGATTTTATTTTGTATATTTTCTTGCATGGTTGTTTAGGATCTTCGCATGCTAGAAAATTTTTCAAAATAATAAAATCATAGAGTTTTAAATTGGTTTACAAACTCCGCGCGCCAGATAGACAAGAATTGGTTAAAAGTATTTTAACCAGAGAAACAAAAACCCATTTTTCAAAAGTAAATCTCACACCATTGGGCTAGAGTACCACCGTGTATCTTGACGGACGATTTACAATTCCAAGACTTAAGACGCATTAGTAGTTGTCGAGCTCTAGCCGAGCTATCAAAGTGGGTTAATAAGGAATTGGTGTGGAGGGATCAAACATGCCAATTGGGTGCTAAGAGTACCTAGGATCCCGCAAGTGTCTAAGAGTTGTGATCACGGATTGCAATTGGTAAAGCATTTACCGGCCTGAAATAGCTCTATGAAGTGATCCGCGGAAAACCCGTCATGGATTAGGGTATTTTGAGGTTTTTAGCCCTTGTTAATATATTTTGTTTTATAACAAGTGGGTAATTATTTTAACAAGGATTTAATACATCATAACTAACCAAATGTCGTACTTTGCTTGTAGATGACATCTACTAGCAACACCAACACCACCAACATGTCACTTCGTCCATTTTTGTAGAAGGAAAAACACACGGGGCCGAACTTTATGGATTGGCATCGGACTTTGCGAATTATCCTACACCATGAAATGAAGCTAGAGGTCCTTGAGTCACCTCTTCCGGAACCTCCTACTACCAATGCGGCGAGGGCCATCCGAGAGGCGTATGAAAAACACCTCAAGGACACTAACGACATAACTTGCCTTATGCTAACGACCATGAGTCCCAAATTGCAAAGGAAATTCGAGAAAGTGAGTGCGTTTGAGATGATTTCTCAACTGAAGGACATGTTCCAACAGCGGACACGACAAGAACTCTATGAGTGCGTCAATGCCTTCATCGGTTGCCGGATGCAGGAGGGCGGCAATGTGAGCTCCCACGTACTTAAGATGAAAGGGTACGTGGATCAGCTTGAGGAGTTGGGATTTCCCATGGGGAAGGAGTTGGCGGTTGATATCATCCTCCAATCCTTGCCTCCCGCATATGGTCCGTTCATTGTGAAATTCCATATGCATAGTATGGACAAGTCCATTATGGAGCTACATGGCATGCTCAAGACTACCGAGGGCGAGCTTGCCAAGTCAAAGCCCTCCACCTCCATTGCCGTCCTTACCATCAACGAGGGTGGGAAGAAGCGGAAGCAACCCGCTTCGGGTACGAAGGGGAAGGGGAAGGACAAGGCCCAAGGGCAGAAGCACAAACCTAACCCAACCCCGGAGCCGAATGGGAAGCAAGTGGCTCCCGCTGCCACCTCACCGGAAGAGGCAACCTGCTACTTCTACGGGGAGAAGGGTCAGTACCGGCGTAGTTGCCCCAACTATACGGAGGAGCTCAAGAAGCTACGAGCTAAAGGTGCCGCTGACTCCGGTACATACATGATTGAACTCCATAACACTTCTACTTCTAACGCCTGTGTTTTAGACAGCGGGTATGGTACTCACATTTGTAGTAATGTGCATGTACTAAGAAGAAGTAGGGACCTGGTTGATGGAGAGCTGGATCTCATCATGGGAAACAAAGCGGTTGTCCCAGTTGAGAAGATTGGGAGTGTGGAGCTCGCCTTTCCTTCCGGCTTATCTATTGTTTTATTAAATGTATCTTTTGCGCCCTGCGTGGCAAGAAACATTATTTCTTTATATGCCTTGTATGATGAAGGTTTTAACTTTAAATTTATGAATGGTAGCATTTTACGTTACAAAGATCATGTCTTTTATTTTAAAGCATTTCCATGTCATGGCATATATGAGACAAGCATAAGCTTGCAAAACAATAGATCAATCATGAATGTTGATTCGGGATCCAAAAGTGTTTTGGATAAGTTATCTCTATGGCATGGTCGATTAGGCCACATAAACAAGAAACGCATCGCCAAGCTCCAAATGGATGGGATCTTGGAATCATTTGACCACGGGTCTAATGAAGTATGCGAATCTTGTATATTGGGCAAGATGACCAAAGCACCCTTCACCGGTGTATTTGAGAGGGCGCAAGACTTGTTGGATATCGTTCACACTCATGTGTGTGGTCCGTTCAAGCATGCCACAAGAGATCATTCCCGCTACTTCGTTACCTTTATTGATGATTATAGTTGATATGGGTATGTCTACTTGATAAGACAAAAGTCGGATACCTTTGAGGTATTCAAGACTTATCAAAACGCGGTGGAAAATCAACTTGGGAAAAGGATTAAGATTCGATCTAATAGAGGCGGTGAGTATCTTAGTTCTAAGTTCCGTGAACATCTAAGGGATTGTGGGATTATCTCGTAATTAACCCCTCCTAGGGCGCCACAATTTAATGGCGTCGCTGAGAGGAGGAACCGGACATTGTTAGATATGGTCCGGTCTATGATGGTTCGTACGGATGTTCCCGTTACGTTTTGGGGATATGCAATAGAAACGGCCGGTAGAATCCTTAACCTTGTACCAACAAAGAAGGTTAAGAAAACACCGTATGAGATGTGGCATGGAAAGGTTCCATCCATTTCATATTTAAAGGTCTGGGGTTGTCTTGCCTACGTGAGGCGAGAGGTTGAGGACAAATTGGAGCCCAGGACCGAAAGGTGCTTTTTCATTGGTTATCCTACTGGGTCTATGGGATATTTGTTTTACAAACCTTCGGAGAACAAGGTGTTTGTTGCTCGAAGGGCGATGTTCCTTGAGAGGGAACTGCTATCCAAAGACGCTAGTGGGAGAAAGGTTGATCTTGAAGAAATTCAAGAACCTGCCAATGTAGAAACTGATGTTGGAACTACAACCTATAAGGGTTTATTTTCAGCATGATGACGCTGGAGATAATGTAAACCCATTGCCTATTAGAAGATCTGGTAGAAGTCGGCATGAGCCAGAGAGATATGGTTTTAATATATCTGAGGGCACCGACATGGTAGTGGTCTCTGATGAGCCTACCAAATACCGGGCCGCTGTGGTGGGCCCTGAGTCCGCCAAGTGGCTAGAAGCAATGGAATCCGAGATTCAATCCATGTCGGATAATCAAGTCTGGGACTTGGTTGATCCCGTGCCGGGGTGTAAACCCGTAGGGTGCAAATGGGTCTTCAAGAAGAAGATCGGCATGGATGGCAAGGTAGACACCTTCAATGCCCGACTGGTGGCTAAGGGTTTCACTCAAACTCATGGTGTTGACTATGAGGAAACATTTTCCCCCGTGGCTATGATGAAGTCTATCCAGATACTTTTGGCCATTGCCGCATTTCATGATTATGAGATTTGGCAAATGGACGTCAAAACCGCGCTCCTTAATGGAACACTTTCAGAGGATGTGTATATGACACAGCCTGAGGGTTTTGTACATCCAGAGTTTCCAGATAAAGTCTGCATGTTTAAGAAGTCCATTTATAGGCTTAAGCAAGCCTCTCGGAGCTGGAACCTATGCTTCGATGAGAAGGTCAAAGAGTTTGGCTTCTCTAAGAGCAAGGATGAGCCATGCGTTCACATTAGAGCTAGTGGGAGCGTAGTTGTATTCCTAGTTCTTTATGTAGATGATATTCTACTTATTGGGAACGACATCCCAACTTTGCAAGGGGTAAAAGCCTGGCTAGAGAGTTGTTTCTCAATGAAGGATCTTGAGGATGCGGCTTACATTCTTGGGATTAAAATCTATAGAGATAGATCCCGCAGGTTGATCGGATTAAGCCAGAGCACGTACATTGACAAAGTCCTAAAGAGATTTAGGATGGAGGGTTCATACCTATGTCACATGGTTTAATGTTGAGCAAAGCTCAAAGCCCGAGTTCCCCTGAGGAACGGGAAGTAATGAGGCGAGTTCCATATGCTTCGGCAATTGGCTCGACCTGTACACCATGTTATGTACAAGGCCTGATATATCTTGTGCATTGAGTATGACAAGTAGATATCAAGCTAACCCTGGTGAGGCTCATTGGACGGCAGTGAAGAACATTCTCAAGTATCATCGGAGGACAAGGGAGATGTTCTTGGTGTATGGGGGTGCGGAAGAGCTACTGGTAACTGGTTACTCCGATGCTAGCTTCCAAACCGACCGGGACGACTGCCGATCTCAATCGGGGTTTGTGTTCCTGCTCAATGGTGGTGCTATTTCCTGGAGAAGCTTCAAGCAAGACATTGTGGTAGATTTTACTACCGAGTCGGAGTATATTGCGGCCAGTGAAGCTGCGAAGGAGGCTGTGTGGATGAGGAAGTTCATCCAAGATCTGGGAGTGGTTCCTAGTATTGCCGACCCTGTTGAAGTGTTCTGTGACAACGAGGGTGCGGTTGCTCTAGCGAAGGAACCAAGGTCTCACCGACGCACGAGGCATATTCCGCGGAAGTATCATTACATCCGGGACGTGGTCGATTGTGGAGACATTGTCATCAGCAGAGTACACACGGATAGCAATTTGGCGGATCCGTTCACCAAACCACTATCCCAAGTAAAGCATGATGCTCATACGCGTGCTATTGGGATTAGATTTGCTAGTGATTTGGTTTGATTATGTATTTGGTTAGTATTTTTTATGTATTTACCCTTTTGGGAACATGAAGCAGTATTGTATTTATTGTATTTATCGATTATTAAATGAAATTTAGTAATACGCAAGTTGCGTGTATTTCTTTAAATCTTTACTGTGTTCTAACTTAGCATGTTTTGCTCTTCCCTGAATGTGTTTGCATTCTAAATGTCCACAGTCGGTCATTCTTCATGGGAAGGAAGTATGAACTATGACTTAGGGAAGTAATTGGTCATGTGTCCAATGGGGATTGGGACACGGGGACGCAATTCTTTGCCTGTACTTGAAAGTGTTTCAAGTGACTGGACGACCCACACCTGTTTTTACTTTATGGTACATGTCATGAGTAAATCAGGATGATAATATCAGTTCATCCTCAATTTGGAGATGCACGTAGCTGCATCACTTTCGTTTGCTTTGTTCTAATTACTTTCAAACGCAGTCCGTAACTGGCTGTTATAAAGGGAGTAGTTGGGCAGAGTATGATCACTGTGGTGGGCAGTTTAAGTGAAAGGAATTTGTTCCTCTGTTTAGAGGGATATCCTTGGGCCCCTCGATGATTGGACGCTGACACCAAAATGCATGGTCATGCTCAAAGATTGCAATAATTTATGATTGATTGCAACTTGAATATTTTGGTCACCACCAATCTAGATCGAGAAACATAATCGTGAATGAACGAAGAATGACTTTGTACCATGTCTCGTGTTCACTTGGATATCGCGAAACAAAAGGATGATTGATCACTTATCAATAGGACCATTTCACACGGGGTTGCAGTTTGGTTTTTACGCTGAAGACAAAACCCATACTGACTTGGGAGCAGAGATGTCTTACTAGAGGCCGCTCTCTGTTTGTGATGTATTGGGTACGGTAAGTCATGTGCAAGTGGGAGTTTGTTGGAGTATGCCCACTGACGCACGTACGCCAAATGATCGCTACCGATAATGTTTGAGCCTATCGGGTCACACGCCGGGGGTTGATCTTGACACAACCTAAAAGATGAGGGTGAGAAAGGATAAATAATGATAGTTGGTTTCCTGGAGGGGGTTAGCGACGCTAACCCAGACGTCGCTAACTCAGCCGCGTTAGCGGCCCTAACCTTTAGTGGTTAGCGGCGCTAAGCGTGGGTGGTTAGCGGCGCTAACCCTGCCTGACAGAAACAACTTTATTCTTTTCACCTCCTCTCTCCACGAATGCATGTAATTTTTAATCATTAAGCCCTGGGCCGACTTAGGAGCTCTGGGGCCGTGAATATGTTTATAAAAGACTTGCATATCACTCTCTCTATTACTCTTGGTCATTCTTGAAGAAAAAACACTTAGAACCTTTGTGAGTTGCTAAGTAAAAGGAGAGAGTGCAAGGGAAAGAGTTCCTGGAGAGAAATTGGTTGTTGTTTCCATAAGTTCATTCATTTGTTGATTGAACCAACGAGGTGCTAGTACACCAAGATCACACTACTTCTCGGGGTGGACTTGGATAGCTCAAGAAGGTGAACAAAGCTTGGAGCTACACACACAACAGCAACCAGAGACATCAAGGGTATAAATCTCTCTTTCTCTTCTGGTTTTCTGTTGCATTTCTTGTTGTAGAGTTTGGTACACTATGGGGTTCACTTTGTGGTGTGTTTTAATCTTGAAAAATTCAATTTTGTACTTGCATGCTTCCGCTGAGCTCCACCACGAACCCCAACAATGATTTCATACACTAAGTAGCAGATTTAAATTGTTGATACTGATTAGTAAAAGAATAGTTCAAAATGCTACTGAAAAAGATGAAATTAAATGAAAAATGACACTTTCATATATTGACAAAGTAGATGTTCATAATCATCAGCCAAAAAAGATTTATGTACCGTACTAGATAGACTACCCTTTAATTAACTACACATAGTAGCAGATATCAAATATCAACAATAAAAAAACTAGAAATGTACGGTAAAGTATGGACACGAATAAGCTAATTGTACTATCATATTCAATATCCACTCGTAACAGATCAACCTAAATTTTCTACCCTCTCTTTGATCCGTAAATCTACATCAACACTTAGTATCATTTTTTCCTTGTCATTAAGCATGTCATAAACGTTAACCTCCTTTACCACCACGGTCCTCACCTGGTTACAATTTGACAATAGTATTTTTTCAGGTTACTTCTCTCGTAACGTCTCAAGTTGCACCGTCTGGTCTTTCTTTCTTGTCTCAAACCTGCTTTAAACTCATTTGGGGTTGTCCCTTTGAAGGTTTCCATGTGTCTCATGAGGAACACCCCACAGTCTGTAAAGTTTTCCATGGTAGGTTGACCAGACGCGGGTCCTTCTTGAACATACCTTTCTTGTATGGTATATTTTCTTCTATTGCATACACCTCCATATCCCATATCTGTTTGAAGATTCAATTTATTATTTAGTCACAGGTATGTAACTGTTTACAGTCATTTTAATTAATTTTAATAGGTGTTTACCATTGCCTCTGTTATTTCAATGTATATCTCTATTGAGTTTCGTTCTCTTGCGATGTTGTGTATGATATGGATATTTCCTTTCTTGAAATCATCGACATACACAAAAAAAGTGGCTCGCATCTATTATTGGACAGAACACTTGTTTACCACCATCATGAATTAATATTATCATTTTAAAATCGGTTTCATCAAATAAAATATATCATTTTTGCAATAATTATCTTATAGTGTTAACTAAATTTTATAATCATTTTTGATGATTTTAATTAATTGTGAATGCAAGGAAGTAAGTGTATTTACCAGATCAACCGTGTTTATCGTGTAATGCTCGTCATTTGGCACGAGTTCATCATCGTTTTAAAGACCGGGTGCGGCCGTGCACTTACTTCATTCTCGTAAGCTTCCACTTCTTCTTTACTTAGATGTTTTTTTGCATCTTCATCTTCTCGGTATGCTGCCTGTTTTGTTCATTTTTTAAAAACAAAATAGGTGAAACGAACTGTATTTTTCTTTTATATATTAGCTACAATCAATTTTCAGCATTTTCAAAATAGTAGATACATACCATCTTTGTTTTGAAGGCGAACAAACGTTTCGGTGAGTCAACGTCCTTGAACTGCTCTTCACCATTCAACACACAGGCCCAGCATTCATCAACTAACTGATGCACTTCAGAACGTGGTATTAAACTCTCCGCCAGTGCCTTTAGCAGTTCAAGTCCACTCGCGAATTCGAAAACTACGTCCGTGGAAATGATGAATACATGTTATGTTTTGTATATTTATAAATTTTTATTTATAAAGTATATGTTTACTTACATATCAGAATCAGTCCCTGAAAATAGCCATTCTGTTAACTTCTTTTCTGCTTCGGATGTTTTTGTAAGCATGTTAACCTCTCTTTTCTTGTAAGGGGATTTTAGAGCTGCAGTTGGCTTTAGTTTCCTCCTTTTCTTATTTTCTTGATCTTCTTTATATTCAATTTCGCCGGGAATATTCTTAGCTTGGTCAATGTCATGGAATCCTAGCCCCAACCGTACATTGAAACCAGCTTTGCTTCTCAATTTATTAAGCTTTTCAATCACTTTTAGCATTTCCTATTTTTCTTTATCATCCCTTTTTTCTTTTCTACCTCTTTTCCACTTTCTTTTGCCTTTCCCGCATAATTTTGAGGTTCTATTAGATTCAAAATATGTGTTTGTAATCTAGTCTATGTTATGTGTTTAAATGTTCAATATATGCCTTAGAACTCTTGTATAGGTCAAAGGTATATATTGTAGTTGATTTGAACTTTATTGTAACTTTTGCCATATTGAATATACTAAAAACACACTTAAAGGTGTTTCTAAAAAATGCTCTCTACTTGATTCTTGCTTATACTCATCTTAATACCTATCAATTTGTATCGGAGTCATACTCTGATCAGATTCAAGTTGGAAAGTGCAAATTCAGATTCAAAGGTTCAAGAATTGATGGATTTTTGAAGATTTTTCAAGAAAAATAGGGTTCACGACTTACAATCTGCTTTTGAAGATTTGATGGAGTTTTTGAGTTAAATTTGTGTTGATTAGGAGTACATTCATTACAGAAACACTCGTTGATCATCAAAAGTTACTGGAATACAACATGTTTGGGTAAATTTGAGATTTAAAAAGTCGAAGTTCTTGAAGAAATTTGGTCGAAAGTTCAAAATTTGATATTGAATTGATTGTGTTTCTGGATTAGAACTTGTTTTTATCATATTGCGATCAGTTCTGGAAGTTCTTGGTTAGATTGGCACCATTTTACTTGAAAAATTAAAATTTCCCGTGAAAAAGATGAAGTGTTCAGAATTCCAGGGTTGAATCATACGGATTTGGGATTGAATCATTCGGATTTTCTGTAATCCGAATAGAAATTACTCAAATTTGCTGAATTCCGCATATAAATTGTTTGGATTTCCTGAATTCTAAATAAAAGTTGTCCAAAATTCCTGTATTCCGAATAAAAGTTGTTCGGATTTCATTCTTGATACCTGAAAGTGTTCGGATTGTGACCGCATTCGGATTTGAGGGTATTTGGAATTGTGACTGTTATTGGAATTTCATTCGGATTCATACTATTCGGAATGTTGGGATTTCATGGGCACACAACGGAAGCAAGAACAACAAAATCTAGCCCAAGAAACACGCAAACAAGCCATACAAAGTGAAATCCCAAACATGGATCATGCTCTATGAATAGAAATGCACCAAAAGAAGGAGGTTAGAGTTTATACCAGCCTCCTAAGCTCCGGAAATTCGGTTTTGTTGATGAACTTGCTCCTTGCTCCAAGAACGAATTAACTATTGGAGTGATACCCCGGTAACAAGCAAATCCCTTGTGCTAGCAAGCTCTTTGTGATTATTCTCTTTAGAAAATCACTAGGAGAACAGAAACCAAAGACCAAGGAACCGAAATGCTGGAGCAAAGCCCTCTCTCTTGAACTCACTAAGTCTTTAGTAGCACTTAAGAGTATTTTCAAATGTGTGTTGCCAAGAAGAAGCAAATGAAGCTTCCTTAGAGTGTTTTTAAAACCCTCCAGACGCCACTTGATCTCCCAAAAATGGACCCAAGTCGGATCCAGCCTCTTGCATGCATTGGCTGTGTTGAGAGGTGATTTGACAAAAGGTTCCATGTAGCCATAGCGGCGCTAACTTTAAGTTAGCGGCGCTAACCTATAATGGTTAGCGGCGCTAACGCGGCTTGTCAGATGACATGACAAAAAGTACATGCAGCCCTAGCGGCGCTAACCGTTAAGGTTTAGCGACACTAAACCCTTAACGTTAGCGGCGCTATCGCGACCTGCGATGTCCACTTTTGTTTTTTGTCAATTTTTGTCCCATTACTTTAGTTGCTGTCAGATTTAACCCCGGTGTATGACCCAATAGGCCCATACATCATCGGTAGTGATTCAAAACGGTGTTCTCGCATCAGTGGGCATTTTCTAACAAACTCCCACTTGAACACGATGCACCTTCCCTTATAAACCACAGACAATGAGCGGCCTCTAGCAAAACATCATTGCCCCCAAGTCAGTATGGGTTTCGTTATCCCAAATGAAACCTATTCACAAAGAAAGGTTCTATAGATAAGTGATCTTAAACATCCTTTTGTTCGCGATATCCATGTGAACACCAGACATGGATTAAATGTCAATCTCCAGATCGTTCACGATTGTGTTTCTCGATCTTGATTGGTGGTGACCAAAAGTTAAGGATATATCTGATTCTCAATCAATATTCCTTTGTGCATGGCCATGCAGTATTTTGGTGTCAGCTTCCAATCATCGAGGGGCCCAAGGATATCTCTCATATCATAGGAACAAATTCCTTCTGACTGCATAACCGTATACCATACTTCTTGACTTATCTAGTAATATCCTTTATCACAGCCAGTTACGAACTGCTTTTGAAAATGACTAGAGCAAGGAAGAAATATGATATAGCGGTTCATACATCTCAGGTCTAATGATGTAAGATATTATCATCCCAAGTTACTCGTGACCATAATCCATGAAGTATACTTGGGTGTGGGTCTTCCAGTCACTTGAAACTCCTTTCAAGCACAGATAGGCATTGCTCCTTAATTCGACCATATTGAATTCAAGGTCAAATGCTTATCTAAGTGTTAATTCAATCTTCCATCCACAAGATCGACTGACTGCAGAAAGTATGAAATATAGAATAATATTTCTGGAAGTATTTAAACATGCAAAGATGGAACACAGTAGAGTCTTATGAATGTAACCGTATCATACGCATATATAATCTCTATTATATATCGAAACAAGCATAAGTTACAATACTGTCTATATCATTCCCAAAATATAAAATTTACATATCAAACAAACTAAATACATAACTCAAAGCCAAATCGCTAGCAAATCTTACACCTACTGCACTAGTGTGAGAATCATGAGCTGCCTGCGATAACGGCTTCGTGAATGGATCCGCAAGGTTTCCATCCGATGCTACTATGCTTATGATGATCTCACCGTTTTCAACTACTTCCCGTATGAAGTGGTACTTGCGCAAAATATGTCTTGTTCTCTTGTGAGCTCTTGGTTCCTTCGCCAAAGCCACTGCACCCTCATTGTCACAAAATATCTCAATAGTGTCAGAGATGCTTGGAACCACTTGTAGATCTTGGATGAATTTCTTCATCCACGCGGCCTCCTTTGCGGCTTCACTTGCCACAATGTATTCCGACTCGGTAGTAGAGTCAGCCACCATGTCTTGCTTCGAGCTCCTCCAGCTGACAACACCACCATTTAATAGGAATACAAACCCCGTTTGAGATCGGCAGTCATCCCTATCTGTTTGGAAGCTAGCGTCCGAGTAACCCTTTAGTCTCAGCTCTTCTTTCCCACCATATATTAAGAACATCTGTTTCGTATGCCTAAGGTACTTAAGAATGTTCTTTACAACCTTCCAATGAGGTTCCCCGGGATTTTCCTGATATGTACTAGTCATGCTTAAAGCACATGACACATCATTTTTGTTAATCAAACTCAAATGGTTTTTTAAAATCGGAAAACTAAATCCCGTTTTCTAAATGTAAATCGCATACCACCCATAAAATGACACCACCCGAATCTAGCCGTGCAAGGTTGATTGTCGAGCTCTAGCCGAGTTGACCATTGTATGAGCTGTGTGGAAGGTGCGTATGGCAACTCGCAAGGTCGATTGTCGAGCTCTAGCCGAGTCGACCATTGGTCTAGAGTACCACCATGTATCTTGATGGTTGATTTACGATTTCAAAATAATATTTTGAATGATGGTCGAGCTCTAGCCGAGATTGTTCAAAATAATAATTTGAGATTGGTATGGAGGGATCAAACATGCCAAACTAGAAACCATGGTTGTCTAGTAGGATCCCGCAAGGAGCTAAGAGTTGCAATAATGGATTGCAATTAGTTAATGGTTGCCAGCCTAAATAGCTTTGACACGTGATCCGCGAAAAACCCGTCACGGTGCAAGGTGAAATAGGGTTCTTAGCCCTTGTTAAAATAGTTGTTTTAATTAAAACACTTTGGGTAATTATTTTAACGAGGATTTCAATCAAACTAACCAAAATCTACTTTGCTTTAATAGATGGCATCAACTAACAACACCAACACCACCAACATTTCGCTAAGGGTTTTTCTTGAAAAGGAAAAACTTGGTGGGACCAACTTTATGGATTGGTCAAGGAAATTACGCATTGTATTTCGACATGAAGATAAGTTGGCCACCATTGAGGATCCCATTCCTGAGGCTCATGCTACAAACATAAGTAGGTCCGTCACGGACGCTTATGAAAAGCATCTGAAAGACATCACCGAGATTACTTGCTTGATGTTGAGCACATTGACTCCTGAACTTCAAAGGAAAATGGAGCATCTGAGTGCTTATAACCTGATGCTTGAGTTTATCGACATGTTTCAACAATAAGCAAAGCAAGAGCGGTATGGTTGTCTTAATGACCTACTTGGTTGCCGGCCGCAGGAGGGCGGGAACATAAGCCTCCACGTGCTCAAGATGAAGGCACTTGTGGAGCGCTTGGAGCGGCTTGGATTTTCCATTGGGAAGGAGATGCCGGTGGATTTAATCCTCCGGTCTCTTCCACCATCATATGATCAATTCGTATTAAGTTATCATATGCATGGAATGGAGAAATCCATCATGGAATTGCATGGTATCCTAAGGACCGCTGAGTACAACATGACCAAGCAAAACTCCTCTGCTCCTGTTCCTGTCTTGGCCATCAAGGAGGGAGAGTCCAACAAGAGGAAGAAACCGGCCTCTACCCCGAAGGGTAAAGGTAAGGGTAAGGTTAAGGCTCCCAAGCCGAACCCTGCCCCGGAGCCAAAGCAAAAGGGTTTTATCCCTCAAGCTAAGACTCCGGAGGAGGCGGTTTGCTTCTACTGCGGGGTAAAGGGGCACATGTGCCGAAGCTGCCCAAAGTACCTAGAAGGCCTCAAGAAGCTGAGAGCTTCGGGAGCAGACACTTCTAATTCAGGTACATTCGTGATTGAAATTCATCATACTTCTACATCTAACGGGTGGGTTTTAGATACCGGCTGTGGCACTCACGTTTGTAACATTGTCCAGGTGCTAAAAAGTAGTAGAAGGTTGAGAGATGGAGAGCTGGAGGTAATCATAGGAAACAAGCAGGTTGTCCCTGTATTAGAGAAAGGAAGTGTGGAACTTACTTTCAAGACCTGCTTTTCTATTATTTTAAAGGATGTATGCTATTCGCCACTTGTGGCATTAAATATTTTATCTTTCTATGCTTTGTATGACGATGGATATTATTTTAAATTTGAAAATGGTTTTATTTCATGTTTCAAAAATGATATTTGCTATTTTAAAGCTTATCCATGTAATGGCATATACGAAGCAGATGAGTACATAGAAATAATAGAACAATCATGAACATTGATTCTGTATCCAGAAATGGTTTGGATAATTTTTCCTTATGGCATAGCCGCCTTGGCCATATTAACAAGAAACGCATCACCAACTTCCAAGCGGATGGGATCTTGGAATCGTTTGACCTCGGGTCAAATGAAGTATGCGAGTCTTGTTTATTAGGCAAGATGATAAAGTCACCCTTTACCGGTGTGGGTGAAAGGGGTAAAGACTTGTTGGATATAGTTCATACCGATGTATGTGGTCCATTCAAGTATGTTACGAGGAATAACTCAAGATACTTCGTTACATTTACTGATGATTTTAGTAGATATGGATATGTCTACTTGATCAGGCAAAATTCTGAGACTTTTGAGGTTTTTAAGACATTCTTGAATGAAGTCCATAATCAATTGGGCAATTTTATCAAAGTACTTCGTTCCGATAGGGAGGCGAATACTTGAGCTCAGAGTTCCATGATCATCTATCTAGTTGTGGGATTATCTCACAACTAACTCCTCCTAGGACGCCACAATTGAATGGTGTCGCCGAACGGAGGAATCGGACACTATTAGATATGATCCGATAGATGATGAGTTGCATGGAAGTACCCATTAGTTTTTGGGGGTACGCTCTCGAGTCGGCAGCCAGGATTCTTAACCTCGTACGGACTAAGAAAGTCCAAAAGACACCTTTTGAGATATGGCATGGAGTAACTCCAAAGGTTGCATATCTTAAGGTTTGGGGATGTCCTGCCTTCGTGAGACGAGAGGTAGAGGAAAAACTTGAACCTAGGTCAGAAAGGTGTTATTTCATTGGGTATCCATCCGGAGCCATGGGATATTGATTTTATAAACCTTCTGAAAACAAAGTGTTTGTTGCAAGAAGGACAGTTTTCCTTGAAAGGGAACTGATATCCATGCAGTCCGGAGGTAAGAGGATTGATAATGAAGAAATTCAAGAACCCATGGAAGAAGGGACTGATGTCGGCACTAGCACTCAACCAGAAGTGGTTGAAAAAGAGCAAGATGATGCGTCGGTACCTGACAAAACTCCATTAATTCCTCGTAGGTCTGGTAGACTACGTCATGAGCCAGAGAGATATGGGTTTCTCATATCTGAGGGCAATGACTTATTGGTGGATCATGATGAGCCCACCAACTACAGGGAAGCCGTAGCGGGCAATGAGTCTGCTAGGTGGAAGGAAGCAATGGAGAGTGAGATGCAATCCATGTCGGATAACCAAGTTTGGGAATTGGTTGATCCTACACCCGGGTATAAGACAGTAGGGTGTAAATGGGTCTTCAAAAAGAAGACTGGCGTAGATGGATCTATAGATACCTTCAAAGCTCGACTGGTACCAAAAGGTTTCACTCAAACTCATGGTATTGACTATGAGGAAACCTTCTCACCAGTTGCTATGTTGATGTCTATTAGAATACTCATGGCCATAGCTGGGTTTTATGACTATGAGATATGGCAAATGGATGTAAAAACCGCCTTCCTTAACGGGAAGCTAAATGAAGAGGTATTTATGACATAACCCGAGGGTTTTGTACATCCTGAGTATCCTAATAGAGTCTGTAGACTAAAGAAGTCCATTTATGGTCTTAAGCAAGCATCTCGAAGCTGGAACATGTGATTTGATGAGAAAATCAAAACGTTTGGATTTTTGAAAAGCAAGGATGAGCCATGCGTATATGTCAGGGCTAGTGGGAGCGCTGTAGTATTCCTTGTCTTATATGTAGATTATATTCTACTCATCGGTAACACCATCCCAACTTTGAAATAGGTAAAATCTTTTCTTGGGAGTTGTTTCTCAATGAAGGACTTGGGAGAGGCAGTGTATATCTTGGGCATCAAGATCTACAAAAATAGATCTAAAAGGCTGATAGGGCTTAGCCAAAGTGCATATGTGGACAAAGTCTTGAAGCGATTCAAGATGGAGGTCTTAAAAAGGGGTAACACCCCTATGATGCATGGAGTGACATTGAGCAAGTCTCAAAGTCCTAGTTCCAAAGAGGAACTTGACGTAATGAAGAGGATTCCTTATGCCTCGGCAGTGGGATCAATCATGTACGCCATGCTATGCACTCGTCCTGATGTATCGTGTGCCTTGAGCATGACGAGCAGATATTAGGCTAATCCAGGGCAAGCTCATTGGACGGCCGTAAAGAACATTCTCAAGTATCTTCGGAGGACAAAGGAAATGTTCTTGGTTTATGGTGGTGAGGAAGAGATTAGAGTGCATGGTTACACTGATGCAAGCTTCCAAACTGATAAGGGCGACTGCTGATCGCAATCGGGGTTCGTGTTCCATCTCAATGGTGGTGCTGTTAGTTGGAGGAGCTCCAAGCAAGACACCGTTGCTGAATCAACTACCGAGTCAGAGTACAATGCGGCTAGTGAAGCAGCAAAGGAAGCGGTATGGATGAGGAAGTTCATCCAAGATCTTGGAGTGGTGAGGATAAGGGTGCGGTTGCATTAGCTAAGGAGCCAAGAGCTTACAAATGCACGAGGCACATTCCTCGGAAATACCACTTCATCAGAGATGTGATAGAGAGTGGTGAAATTGCCATTAGCAGAGTAGCATCGGTGAAATTGCCATTATTCTCGCACCAAGTCAATAGGTGTTAGACACGCTAGTGACTTGGTTTGAGTGTATGATTTGGTTTAATGTTTGATTTGTAATTGACTTTTGGGAACATTAAGAAGTATTGTATTTCATACTATATTGATTATTAAATGTGATTTAATAATGCGCCTAGGGCGAATATTTTATGAATCCTTACTGTGTTCCATCTTAGCATGTTGAATACTTCCCAAAATGTTTTTTCATTCTAAATGTCCACAGTCGGTCATTCTTCATGTGAAGGAAGTTTGAGATAATACTGAGGGAAGTCGTTGGTTGCTATCTAATAATGGATTAAAAGAGACGCAACACTTTCCTCAGTGCTTGACTTGGTCAAGTGACTGGACGACCCACACCTGAGGTTACTTCATGGTTTCTGTCACGAGTAACTCAGGATGATAACATCATTTCGTCCTTAGACTGGAGATACATGTGTTCCAAAGCATGGACCTGCTTTGTTTTGATTGATTTCAAACACAGTTCGTAACTGGCTGTTATAAAGGGAGCCTTTAGGTAAAGTATGGTATATGTAGCGGAGCAATGTAGTCAAAGGGATTCGTTCCTCTAGTTTTAGAGAGATATCCATGGGCCCTTCGATGATTGAGCGCTGACGTAAAATGCATGGCCATTCTCAAGCTGCAATGATATTTGATCGATTGCAACTAGATTTTGGGTCACCATCAATCAAGATAGAGAAACATAATAGTGACCGATCTGGAGATTGACAATTAACCATGTCTCGTGTTCACACGGATATCGCGAACGAAAGGATGATTGATCACATATCTATAGGGCCATATTAAACCTATAGGGTTGTGATTTTGTACTTTTCTCGGGATGACATAACTCGCGTTGACTTGGGTGGCAGAGATGCCTTGCTAGAGACCGCTCTCTGTCTATGTTACTTATCGATACGCTGTGTCATGTGCAAGTGGGAGTGTGTTAGAGTATGCCCACTGATATACGTATATTAGTAATACTACCGATGATACAAAGTCTATTAGGTCACACACCAAGGATTGATCCAGACAACTCGCAAATGGAAAAGAGAAACAAAGAATCTGGAAACGGAGTTTCGGCGCGGCGGGACCTTTTGGTTTCCGCGCCGCGGAAACCGTCTGACAGAATCTTTGACATTAGGTTTTTGCTTGGCTCAAGGATTCAATTATTGTGGCATCTAGGAGTGACATGCATGACTTTGTTGCCTGGCATATCAGCTGTAGAGGGTGATAAAAGTCTATGAATGTCTCTCACATGCTTAGAAGTTGAATAATTGATCAAGTATTATTATATAATTCTCTCTCTCACTCAAGAACACTGGCATACACTATCATAAATGTTCTTGGCTGTTCTTGATCTTCTCCATAAATCATAAGTGTTCTTAGTGATATCTTAGAGATTGTGAGTTGTTCCAAAGAGTGATTTCAAGTCTTGAAGACCACAACTTGGTATACTAGCATTTGGGGATCAAACAAACTTGGGGTGGACTTCGGTAGAGAGGAAGCTTGCTTGCTTTCTTGTCAAAACTTCCAGAAGTTTAAAGAGCGTATAATTTCTTATCCTTTCCTTATACATGTTGCATTTTGTAGTTAAGAGTTCTTGGTCCATTCTTGGGGTTTCTAGCTTTTCTGCTTCTTTATACATGTCCATTGCTTCCGTTGCGGTGCTCATGAACCCCCAACACGTAGCACCTAGCGGTCTCTTAAAAAACACTATCGGAACATCTATAGAAGGCACTACTAATAGTGTTCTTCAATGATTTGATGGAAATCCCACCACAGTCAACACTGGTCCAGCTGTGAACATGGGTGGCTCTACGTCTATAGGATTCATTCCTCAAGTTTTTGAAGTCTCAACGGGTAATCTAAGTGATCCCAAATTCGTTACACTTTCTCAGGTTGCTAATGAATTTGTTTCCAAGGCTGACCTTCAAACTTCTATCTCCCAAGTACAATCTGAAATTGCTAAGGTTCATACTGATGTGAACTCTAAGTTTGATGCTGTGAACTCCAGGTTTGAGGCTGTGAATTTAAGGTTTGATCTAATTCAGCAAGAAAATGCTAGTACCAGTAGTAAATTGGATAGGTTTCTTGCACATCAGGGGCCTGAACTATCTGATGAGGGACTCAAAACTCAGTTATATCTTAAGTTGTTGGCTAATCCATTGCAAAAGGCTGCTGCTTGAGAGGAGGATGCTACATCGGTGGATCTCCTAAGGAATGAATACACAAAGTCTGATTTTGAAAGCTTCAAGAAGGAAATGTTTGACAATATAAAGGCTTTCGGTGTATCTTTTCATAAAAGGCTAGATGATAAGGATCCAACAATGGAAACATAGGCAGATACTGAGGATGCTGAGTTACAAGCTTCATTACGTGCTTCTATAGATACTTGTCAAACTCAAGCACAAGGTACTAAACGAAAACATGACGATCAAGATCAAGATCCAGATCGTCATGAGGGGGAGAACAGGGATATAGTACTAGTACAGTCTATATTATCAAAACTACCAGCTTCATCTTCTCAAAGTCAACAGCAACCACCACAGAAGAAAAGCAGAGGTAGAGGAAAAGGAAAAGGAAAGCAGCTTGAACTAATCGATGAATTGGATGTGGATCAACAGTTTGAAGATATCTTTGAGCAACTTGAACAAATTGATGAATTTGATACAGGGCAACAAATTGAAGATACATTTGAATTTTTTACTGGTGCGGAACCAGGAATTGACATGTATGGATCTTTTGATAATGTTGTTTCGCAGCTGACTTTTCAACAACAAATAGCAAAAATAAAAGAAAGCAAACGAATGGCAACACCAAGGGTTGAAAAGCCTGAGGTTGAGCACATACCAACTCCGAATATTCCTATAACTTCTGAATGTTTGATGTTAGAATCTGTGTTGAGGATTAACCGAGAAGTAGCAGATCTATTTCCTCCATCTCCGGGCAAATTCAGGAAAACAACTAGAGATTTGATCAGAGATCAAGAGAAAGAGAAAAGAGTCAGAAAACTAAAAAGAGGTGCAGAATGGAAAATACCTGATGATTATAATCCTGATCCTATATCTACAGCTTCTTTAAGAGATATGAGAAAAAGAGTTGTCTTAACTATTGAAGCTCTGAACAAGGAGGAAATAAATTGGAGGTATCAGGATGTGGTTGTTTTCATTCCTTGAGGAAAAGATACCTCAAATTTATACAGATCAGCTGGAGGAGATACTGGACATTGACTTGTTTGGAGTTACTGATGTCTCTGAAGCAGGACGCAGATTAATAATGAACTGGAGTTGCATACTCTCAAATATCAATTGTTGTTTGTTCTTCAGGTTTTGTCAATCCTAAGCTGAAAGACGGGGGTTTTAAACGACTCCTCAACTGCTTTTTTTTGCATTTTTTGTTTCCTCCACCACTGAGTCAACCAACGGTATGCATTGTGTACTTTCAAGAATTTGCATCATAGTCGGTGACGGTTCTGCATCAACAGGCTCTGCAACAGGTGTTTTTCGTGCACCTTCATATTTTCAGAAATTATAAATATTCGGTAGTAATAGATGTGGTAAACACATCAAGGTGCATAAGTAAATTATAGATATTATGTTTAAACAGTTAGAAATATGTTTTTGGAATAGATATTCATGAACATGGAAATTTAATTTATAAGTATCAATTTCATAACAACATTATAATTAGTCGATAATACGTTAAAAACAGTTAGGTTTTTGAACAAGTAAATTATTAAATATGTAATTTTATCATTTTCGCACGTGGAACTAAAATTCAAATAATTGTATATTAAGCACTACATAATATTATAAGAAAAGTACAATACTTTCTTGTTCAGCTATGTTTTCATCATTTTTGTCATTTTCATTTGTGATTTTTGCTTTTTGTTTTTCCTTGACAACTGAGTCGACCAACTGTTTGAACTGTGTACTCTCAAATATTTGTGTCATAGTCGGCGACGATTCCGCACCAATAGGTTCTTCAACACCTGTTTTTTGTGCACCTTCGTATTATCAGAAACTACATATCAGGAACTTGTAGGTGTGGAAAAGACATCAGAATGTAGTTGTGAATTATAAATATTATGTTTATAACAATTAGAAATATGTTTTACATATGAACATGTAAATTTACTTTATAATTATCATTTTTCATAACATCATCACATCAGTTATATCATGTTTAAAACACTCAGGTATTAGAATAGTACAATACCTTATCCTCCAGTCATGTTTTCGCCATTTTGTTCATGTTCAGCTTCTTCCATATCTAGAATGTCCTTTGATATAATATGCTCTCCATCGTCACTTATATCCTCCAATACATCCTCATCTTGATCATTTTTATGAACGTTGCTGAATTCTTCTAGATTGAGATCTTGGACAAAATTGTCCCTAACGTGATTTAGGAGATCATGTATCTCCTTTGAGAGAGGGTATTCGAACTGTGCTCTCCACATCACATCTGTGAGTTCATGCTTTTGTCGATTACCTCTTTGTACAACCTTTTTATCTGACCCATGAACTCTTGCACATTTATAAATGTTAAGTTGTTCATTAGTTTTTGTTTATGTTTGCATACAGTAATAAAGATTTAAATTATAATGTATTTTTTCATTTACTTACTTCTACGCTGTATCGTTGGACACCACCTTCTTCTTCCTCTCCACTTTGTACCGTTTCTACATCAAAAGCTTCATAACTACATTCATATTTATCGGTTCCCTCTTTTTCATTTTCACAGTCTCCTGACTTATTACGTTTCTCATCCTGGTTAACTTCATCTTTCTCCTCTATGGTATTCTCATCATCATCTTCCTCATCAGCTCCATCCCCTTCAGCATAATTATCATTTTCAACATCATCTCCTTCATCATCATCTTTCCCTCCCTCATTTTCATCATTTCCAGCATCATCTGCAATCTCATCTTCATCCTCTTTCTCATTTTCATCATTTTCAGCAACTGTGGATATGTTAAATTATAACATCATGTTACTAATACATTTTTTATGTAATTGATTTTATATGGTATTCAGGATATGAATATCCGTATTCTTTAGTAATTTTTGTAGTTTTTGTGTTTGATACCTGTGATTTCTTTGTCTGCTAGATCTAACATGTAACGCCCAAAAATTTATTTATTTTAAACAGAATTAATAGATGAATGATCAAAAACCATAAATAAATCATCAGTTACAACATCCATCTACGAGGCTTACTGATCTAAATAGAACCTTTAATATACATTTAGAAATCAGAGTTGGAAAATAATTTGCAGAAAGAATACTGTCAAACTGGTACATACCTCCTTGTCTGCACAAAACAGTCCTGAAAGATAAAGTCAACAGCGGGTTAAGCATAAAGCTTAGTGAGCACACAACACTCATATATTATATCAGATAGATATTCAAATAATCATTTACATCACATCAAATGCCACTCAGGCGATTGCTACTCAAGCGATTGTGCCACTCAGGCTATTGTGCTACTCCAGCGATTGTGCCACTTAAGCAATTGTGCCACTCAGGCGATTAATAAATAATAAACACAGTATCATATAAGAACACGTATCACAATACAAGATATAAGTTAGTGAAACTCACCTGACTGCAACAATAGAAGATATACATGATCATAGTTATTTTGCAAAGAGATTCAGTCAGCGAGTCACATCAACAAATCTTGGATCATACAGTATCTAATCAATAACAGATACAAAAATCCTAGATACGACACTCTCTCGTATCTAACCAACACTAACTTAGGAACCCTATGGTCAGTAGACGCTACTCGTCCCTACATCCGTCGCGACGCGACGTGAGAAGTGTTCAATTTGAAACCTTCCAGGTCGGTTCGAAGTCCAAGTTGAATTCTATAACTATTCGAAGTCTACATGTATATTTATAAATCGAATCGTGTATGTATAGAAGTGTAGAAGTCGGATTCAAAGTCTCCATAAGTCGAATTTCTCAAGCCACACTACTTTTAATAAAGTCGGATCTCACGACATCCAGGTCAGATAATATTAATTCGGATGTCTCTACTGAATAGCACGGGCGTGTACAATTATAGATATATAAATATATATCCATTTATATATTTAGAGCGTGATTAGGATTAATATCTCTATCTCACGTTGGTCCCCTAACTCGACATTTAAAATTAACCCAAGTGTTCCGTTCGTCTTTAATATACATAAATAAATATATTTATGTCGTCCCGCTCGAATATACATATATCCTTATATGTATTAATATATCATTTAAACTCAGATTAAAAAGATATATATAATGCTTACCCTCTTTTAATTATTATGGAGGCCTAAAATTAAATAAAACTATTTAAGATAATTCTTTTCCAATTAAAACTAACTTAAATGAGAGGCCCAATAATCAACAGTTTTTAGATCATCCTACTAATACACACAGCCCAACAAATTTTTGATAAAGTGATTCATAGCCCAACTCTTCATTTTTTATTTGCGATTTGGGCTCCCACAATTCCTTTAATAATGTCTCGGCCCAAAATGTATTACAAGAACCCACACGTTCTCTTTGGTTGCAACACATCATGCCCAAGACACCCACCAATTAAACCCTAGCAAAATCATCTGCTACCCTTTGCTGCTCACCGTCGGCCACCCTAGCACCGGAGCAGATGTAGGTTTCTTCTCGCCGGCGGTTCTTGACCAATTGTGGCAGACACACACGCAACTCGAACATGCTGTCTCCGACGACACACACAGTCACCGCCCTCTCTCTCGCTGCCGTCTCCGACGGCTTACGCAAATGTACACCACCACACACACCATCGTCTTCTCCGGTGCGCTCACTCACTCACTCACTCACACACTCACACACTCACATAATCACACCCACTATTGTCTTTACTCAAGCTCCGATCTTCGGGTTCTGGCCAAGGTCGCGGATCTCCAGCAACCACACACGCACCCACGGCGGTGTTGACGGAAAACGGACAGCGCTCGTCGGCAGCCTAAATCTGGGTAAGTTAGGTATCCGCCGTGCACTTCACACACACACACACACACACACTCACGCACCTTCTACCCTAACCATAAAAGACTGCCGTGACCCTCCTATACCATGGGTTGGAACGGCTAATTGATACTCTCGGTTTTTGGTTCCTAATCTCGAACAGAGTAACTCGATAGGTCTCTAAAACTCGATTAAATCGACGTAAAAATCAAATACGAGTACATAAAAGAGAAGGGGGAGATTACCTGGTGTTTTCTACATCGAAAATGGTGGTTTCCGGCGACGATATGGCGGCGAGACGGCGGCGGTGCGGTGGAGAACGATGGCAGTAGCAGACACAGACGCCGGCGCCGGCGGAGCTCCTTCCTCTTTCTTGTTGGCGGCTAACTACAGGAGATCCTCAAAACATGTGCCCTCCTATTAAATGTTCATTTAATAATTCTATTTATATTCTTATTTCCATTTTCTTTTCTATTTTCTTTATCCATCCACTAACCTAATACCTAATTAAATTAAGCCCAGAAGATATACATAGCCCAATACACAGGAGTCCAATAATTACTTAACTCCAAGCCTAATTTATAAGTCTCCCTTAAACTTTAATTGTGGATACATCACTTAATATTTAATCAAATCTATCCATTAATTAATTAATAAGACCAATACTAAAAATCATGATTGATTAAAATATAACCTCAACTCTCGATTTACGATAATGGTAATTTAAATCATATAATCAATACCTAGGTGTTAGAACACCAAGACAGCACTAGCATCCGTATTTATTTATTTATGACAACTAATAATCTTAGTTGATCGTTCATCCAATGCAATTAGGAAACGGGTATTACAACTCTCCCCCGCTTAGATTCGACTTCGTCCTCGAAGTCACTGCTCGTCTAACCGGGTATTACTTCTCGTTATCAACTCCGATTACCATGTCCATTCGTGAACTTCACGATGTTCCTATTAGACTTTTTCTATCACTACCTACTTATTCTAACTTGAAGCCCTACATAACCCAATTCATTTAATCTCTTATGCGTCAAATAGTCAAAATGTACATACTTATTAGAATATATATTCACGCTTATCCTCAACTCTCAAGTCCATGACAATTATTAAAGCCCAACTACAAACCTTGAAGTCCAAATTAATGTTTGCACTACCCATAATGGCGACGCGCCATACCATGTAATCAAGATTCTCATCGACCACAAAATCTTCTAACATTACTTAACTATATTTGTCTGCTAAACACCTCCTTTGACGTGACATATGAAACGTGATATGAATTCTAGACAGTTCTGCAGGTAGTTCTACATGACGTGCTACCAAATTTATTGGTTATCTTGTTGTTAGATATCATGTAGTTGTATTAAATTATAAACATTTCTTATAATAATGTTGTTGGGGGGATAGTAATATCAAACCATCATCAAACATGTCTATTATTTAAAATGGAATTTGATGCTAAGAAAACCACATATTCAGTTTTAGACTTAGATCAGTGAAAAACATGTGTTTTTTTTACATATTAGACTTAAAGAACTTTCTAAGTTAAAACCATTAGCTGAGAAACAGAGTTGATCAGCTGAACTCTAAGGATCAGACAAAGAATCAGCTTTAAAGGATCAGACAAGAAGAAAAAAAGCATCAGTTGAGGATCTATAAGTATCAGCTGATGATTTACAACCCTCAGCTGTGAAACAGAGTTGATCAGCTAAGCATTCAAAAGCGTCAGCTAAGCACTCCAAGAAGATCAGGTGAGGCTTTCTACCATCAGATAAGAAATTTATTTTCACTAAGTCTTTTTCTATAAGCTTATCACTCTGAATGATCAGCCGAACTATTTGGTACACTAATCATATAGGTTGATTAGCTTATACATCTATGTCCTTAATTAATTCCTCGCCTGAGCAAAATTAGAATTGCATTTTAGAGTAAGTTTATCAGCTGAGTAGTGAAAAGTATTGAACACTTAGCTGTTTTTTTCTTAAGTCAAGGCAGAACATGTTTTGTTCTATTTTGCCTTTAGGGATATCTTTGTAAAAGTATTAGCGATTTTTGAATCTGCAAAGAGACACAAAGGATTGAGTTTGACCCCCTAGAAAAGGTGATATCTGCTTTACAAGAAGAAGATGTTGGGGTTACTAGGGCACGCAACGGAAGCAATGTACAACATATAAAGCCCAAAGTACAACCATACGAAGCATACAAAATGAAACCCCAATAGTGGACCATGCTCTATGTAAAAGAAATGCAACATAAAAGGAGAGGAGAAAAGGTTATACCAGCCTCCTTAGCTCCAAAAAAACGTGAGAGTGGTGATTTTTATGCTCCAAGAACCAAAACCCGATTATTCTATTGAGGTATACCCCGGGAACACGTCAAACACAAGTGCTAGCTTGCCTTTAGTGGTAGTTCACTTGAATACCACTTCTGGAACAGCAACAAATGACTAAAATTTCTTGAACCTCCCTTGCAAAACTCTCTCTAAGTCTAAGGATAGCACTTAAGAGTGTATTTGAGTAAAATGTGGCCAAGCCACTTTTATAAACTCTCAGATGCCATTTAATCTCCCTAAGGCCGACCAAAACACAATCATAGCCTTCTCATGCATTGGCCAAGCCTAGAGGTGATTTGACAAAAAGCACATGCAGCCGTAGCGGCACTAACCCTTAAGGGTTAGCGGCGCTAACTCCTTAAGGTTAGCGGCGGTATCGCGGCCTGTCAGGTGATATGACACAAAGTACATGTAGCCGTAACGGCTATAACCCATAAGGGTTAGCGGCGCTAACACCTTATGGTTAGTGGCGCTAACGCAGCCTGCAATGTCAAATTTTTCTAGCAAAGCATCATTGCCCCCAAGTCAGTATGGGTTTCGTCATCATGAACAAAACCAGATCAAAAGAAACGGTCCTATTGATAATTGATCTTAAACCTTCTTTTGTTACCGATATTCTTGTGAACACGAGACATGGATTAAATGTCAATCTCCAAATCGTTCACGATTATGTTTCTCGATCTTGATTGGTGGTGACCAAGGACATATCTGATTCTCAATCAATATTCCTTGTGCATGGATATGCATAATTTTGGTGTTAGCTCCTAATCATCGAAGGCCCAGGGATATCTCTCATATCAGAGTAAAAAATTCCATTGACTGCATAACCTTAACCATACTTCTTGTCTTACCTAGCTATTTCCATTATCACAGTCAGTCACGAATTGCTTTTGAAAATGGCTAAAGTAAGGAAGAACTATGATATAGTGGTTCATACATCTCGCGCCTAAGGACGTAAGATATTATCAACCCAAGTTACTCGTGACTATAATCCATGAAGTATACTTGGGTGTGGGTCTTCCAGTCACTTAAAACTCTTTTCAAGCACAGATAAGCATTGCACCTTAATTCAACCATTTTGAATTCAAGGTTATATGCTTATTTCAGTCTTAATTCAATCTTTCTTCCATAAGACTGACCGACTGTGGAATGTTTGAAATATAGTAAAATATTTCCGGAAGTGTTTAAACATGCTAAGATGGAACACAGTAAAGTCTTACGAATGTACCCATATCACACGCATATAAGATCTCCATCATATATCGAAACAAACATAAGTGACAATACTGTCCAATAGTTCCCAAAAATAAAATTACATATCAAACAAACTAAATACAGATCTCAAACCAAATCGGTAGCATATCTTACACCTATTGGTTTAGTGTGAGAATCATGAGCTACTTGAGGTAACGGCTTAGTGAATGGATCCGCCAGGTTTCCATCCGTCGCTACTTTGCTGATGACGATTTCACTACTTTCAATTGCATCTCGTATAAAGTGGTATTTGCGCAATATAGGTCTTGTCCTCTTGTGAGCTCTTGCTTCCTTCGCGAAAGCCACCGCACCCTCATTGTCACAGAATATCTCAATAGGCTCCACGATGCTTGGAACCACTCCTAGGTCCTGGATGAATTTCTTAATCCACACGGCTTCCTTAGCATCTTCACTTGCCGCTATATATTCAGACTCGGTAGTCGAATCAGCAACCGTGTCTTGCTTCGAGCTCCTCCAGCTGACAGCACCACCGTTTAATAGGAATACAAACCCCGATTGTGATCGGCAGTCATCTCTATCGGTTTGGAAGCTTGCATCCGAGTAACCCTTTACTCTTAGCTCTTCCACCCCAGCATATACCAAGATGTTGGGAATATGATCTTATTAGTTGAAATTTGATGAGACAAAGTTAAGTTTGTAAGATGTGTTCTAAATATAACTTAAACAGAATTATGAGGCTTGATCAGACTGAACACTTACAGTGCTTCAGAATGAGCACAAGCTGAATATAAGCTGAGCATATATTCGATCAGCTCATACTATCTTAGTAAGATTATCAATGTGTTTGATAAGCTGTGTATGTTACCTAAGATATAGGTTGAGTTTCCAGCTTGATGAGTTTCAAGTTGAGTGACTTAGCGTATATACTGAGTCAGCTCAATAGAGTTGCTAAATAAGTTCTAGCTAACTCTCATGAATTCAAGCATGAGTTAATTATTATACATTTTAGTTCATGTTTGTTTTCGGGTTTGTTCTCGAAGAACTCAGCTTGATAAGTTTCAAGCTGAGTAACTCAGTCCGACTAAAGAAGTCAGTTTAAGAGAATTTAAATATGTTTTAAATTCACTTTTATCTCTCTATATCTACGGGAAGGATAAGAAGATTCTAGAATCAAGATTGAAGATTAAAGACTCAAGATAAGAAGATTCAAGATTCAAGATTCAGGGTTCTACGTTAGTTAGTTAGCAAATTAGGATTAGTTCTAGTTTGTTAGGATCCGTAGGAACAGGATTATAAATACTTATCATCCTAATAAGTTTTGGGGTACGACTACGAATACAAGAGTTACAGAGCAATAACTCAGTTTCACCTCACCATTGATCGTATGTGTTACGAGACTTGATTCACTGTTTGTCAGTTCAACCTGATCAAGAAACTCACAGATTGCCAAGTGTTCGTGTGTTCGAATCTTCACATCTGTTGTGAAGTTGGTAAGTATTCAATCTGTGATTAAATCCTGTTTAGAGAGCCGTCCTGTATCTATAATCATAAGTTGATTATATATAGAAAAGTTTGAGAGATTGAGAAATTTGATTTACATTAGGTGTTTACATATCAAGTGTTTCTTACTTGATAGAGTCTGTAATCATCTTCTTATTAATGAAAAGCAAAGCATTCGATTGTGTGGTTTGATGTGTGTTAACACTTTTTATTGATTTGTTCAATTTTCCGCAGAAAGTGTATTCAACCCCCCTTCTACACATTACTTGCTTGTTGACCTTCTTACTAAGGGACCAACAACTGGTATCAGAGCAGGCTGAACAATTTCATAAGTTGAAAGTTCAAGATTATGAGAAAGTACACAATGTCTACAAGCAACGATTCATGAAACTTTCCTCAGATGGCTGCTAAAGGATGTCCCATATTTGATGGATCTGATTATCCTATGTGGATATTCAGAGCCATGTTGTTCCTCAAGTCCATTGACAATCGTATGTACGATGTCATCACAAAAGGACCTATAATTCCCAAGATTCCAGCCATTGTCAGTGATACGTCTCCTGGCAGAACTGAAAAAGATATGAGAAAGCCTTTTGCATCCTGGACTGAAGAAGATTGGAAACTACATTCTTTGGATGACAAGGCAAATAGTGTTCTGGAAAATGCCCTGAGCAATGAGATCTTGCATACAGAGACTGGGTGATAAACTGGTACATATGAGGGCACTGATCTGGTCAAGCAGCAAAAGAAGAATCACCTGAATAGATCTTATGAAAACTTCTTTTCAAATAAGAATGAAACCTTGCCTGATCTGTTCACAAGGTTTCACTGCTTGATAAATGACCTGCTACGTGTAAGTGTTAAGAAAAATGAAGCTGAACTTGTCCTGAAATTTCTGGATGTGTTTCCAGAAAAGTTCAATGAAGTAACTACATCACTAAGGGATGGAGGAACATTACACATGTATAACCTACAGTCCATATGTGGGTTCTTGCTCAATCATGAACAGATCACGGAACAAAAGAGAACTTCTCAACAATAACTTAAGGAGTCCTTGGATAAAGCAGAGATTGCATTAGTTGCACAGAAGAAAAAGAAAAGTTCCAAGGCATTAGTTGTTGAATCTGAGACTGAGTCAGAATCTCAAGCTGACCACTCAGACTCAGACTCAGGTGATACTGATGATGTTCAGACCATCACTGAGCAGATGGCCATGCTATCCAGACGTTTGAGAAGAGCTCAACGGGGAAGAGGAAGATCTGACAGGGGCAAAAGGAAGAGTTTTTTTTATCCTAAGAAGGCTGTGTGCTTCAACTGTTAGAAGAAGGGACACATTGCTGCTGAGTGCAGATTAAAGAGGGAAGAATCAACATCAGTTTCTGATAAGAATGCTCACAGAGCTGACAAATACAAGAAGAAGAAGAAAAATTCAAAAGCCTTTGTTGTTGAATTAGTTGCACAGAAAAAGAAGAAAAGTTCAAAAGCCTTAGTTGTTGAATCTGAGACTGAGTCAGATTCTCAAGCTGATCATTCAGACTCCGACTCAAGTGATGCTGATGATGTTCAGACTATCACAGAGCAAATGGCTATGCTAGCCAGACATTTGAGAAGAGCTTAAAGGGGAAGAGGAAGATCTGACATGGGTAAAGGAAAGAGTTCTTTTGATCCCAAGAAAGCTATATGCTTCAATTGTCAAAGGAAGGGACACATTGCTGCTGAGTGCAGAGTGAAGAAGGAAGAATCAACTTCAGCAGCTGATAAGAATGCTTTTTGAGCTGACAAGTATAAAAATAAATATACTCAGCTCAAGAAAGCAAAAGCAGAAGACAAAGGACTCTACGTTAAAACCTGGGATACAGAATCATCTACCTCAGATGATGATGATATATGTCTAATGACTCATGAAGATGAAGAGTTTGAAATGGATAAACTTGATTATGGTTTATCGAGTCAACTTTTGAAGCTGACATGAAGGAAACTGAAGAAAACAGTAAACTTAGTGACTGGGATCCTTCCTCCATGTACAAGATTAGTAATTTCAACTCTTACACCGATGAAGAAAAGGGTCTTGCGTTTGATTATTTGCTAAATGATTTCAAGTCCAGCTTTAAGTCTCAAAATGACCTCAAAGCTGATATAGCTAAGATGAAGAATGAGATTAAGGAAAATCAATCTCTCATTGATGTTGGTAAGAAAGTAAAATGTGATCTTGAATGTCAAAGACACATTAATAAACTTCTAAGTGAAGAACTTCAAGAAGCCAAAGTTAAACCGGACCAACTTCAAAAGGTCACTGAATCTTGGTGTAAGTCATCAAGGCTTGTTGAAAAGTGCATCAACCAACAAATTGCTAAACAGGTACAAGCTGTACTTGGAGGTGACTATCAATCCGCAACCTATGCAGCTGATGAGGATGAGATAGCAAGTACAGACTCTGAGGAAGATAAACAACTGATTGAGTCTCAGAAGTCAGCCTCAGAGAAGAAACATGGTCAAAACCTTAAATACAGTATGTTTGTAAAGGCCAAAGATCATGGAAATGAGTGCTCAACATCCAAACATTATGGTAAGTCTGTGCTGGGAAGATTAGGCACTCAACATATTTAAAGAACTTCAGTCATAGAAAGGCTTAACCCAAATCCTTTCAAAAGACAACATTCTCTATGTGGCTCAGGGAGAAGTTACAAGAATTGGAAGTCCACTATATGTCATAGGTCAAATCACAACAATGGTAAGTCCAAAGTTGTGGAGCTTGGTAAGTCCAAGGAGATCAACAGTGGTAAGCCCAAAAATGTTGAATCTGGTAAGTCCAGAAAGCATGACAGTGGTAAGTGCAAAGTCATCGAAAAGAAGTTTATTGGTCAAACCTCTGAATCAAAGGATAACAAACCAAGATCTGACAAAGGTAAGTCCGAAGTCAGTGAATCAACTTGCAAAGAAAGTTGAAAAGTTATCCATAACATATAATCCTAAGACTGAGAGTAAATTATTACAAGGATTCTTAAACACTCTACCTCCTGTAATCATTGGAAGAAGGAGACGCTACAAGTGCAGAAATAGAGGACATGAGGTCAAGGACTGTGACATTGAAATCTTAAGGCCTGAACAAGAACAGGCTGATCAGCCTACATAGGACTCAGCTCCTGCTCAAGGTGAACAGTCATTTCAACAAGATGAAGATGCTAAGTGCTCAACATCTGAACCTACTATGAAGTGGGTTCCCAAACAAAACTAATGTGTTTAGTTTACTTATCATGTGCAGGGTTCAAGTAAATGGTAATTGGATAGTGGATGCTCAAGGCACATGACTGGGTGGAAATGACTTCTTAGTGATTTCCAGGAAGATGAAGGTCCTAAAGTAACATTTGGTGACAACTCCCATGGAAGAACTAACGGCTATGGGAAGATGCATGCTGGCAAGGTTACTTTCCAGAAGGTTGCATATGTTAAGGGTCTTAAACACAATCTGATCAGTATCGACCAGTTGTGTGATGAAGACAATATTGTTACTTTTAGGAAGAAAGCAGGAACTATATATAATGCTAAGGGTAAGCCTGTATTAATAGCTAAAAGAGAGAGAGATGTGTATTTGCTTGATCTTAATTCTGCTGATCCCTACACTGAAACTTACTTGTATTCCCAATCTTTTCCTAAGCTAAGTTGGTTGTGGGATAAAAGATTATCGCATTTAAATTTCAAAAATATAAATATGCTATCCCATAAAGAGTTAGTCTCTGGATTACCAAATATCACATTTTTCAAGGACAAATTGTGTTCATCTTGTGAACAAGGGATACACCATAAAGGGTCCTTCAAATCAAATCAAAATTTTTCAATAACAGACCCACTGCATATGTTGCATATGGATCTGTTTGGACCCATAAGTACTCCTAGTCTGAGTGGCAAGAAGTACAAACTGGTGATAGTAGATGAGTTCTCACAATTCACCTGGGTAATATTCCTAAAAGCCAAAAGTGAAGCTGCCCTGGAGATAATAAGTTTTATCAAACAGGAAGAGTTACAGAAAGGTAAGTCTGTAAAGCAACTCAGAAGTGATAATGGGACTGAGTCCAGAAACTCAACCCTAGAAGGCTTTTGAGAACAAAAAGGAATATTACAAAATTTCTCCTCAGTCAGAACTCCTCAACAAAATGAATTTACTGAAAGGAGAAATAGAACTTTAATTGAGGCTGCGAGAACAATGCTATGTGAGGCAAGATTGAAACTCTATTTTTAGGATGAAGCTGTCAGTACAGCCTGTTATACCCAAAATAGGTCAATAATTGTCAAAAGACATGGCAAAACAGCATATGAAATGTATAAATCTAGAAAGCCCTATATAGGTTATTTCCATGTCTTTGGTTCAAAATGCTATGTGCTGAATCAAAGAGATCAGCTCCATAAGTTGGAACCTAAAGCTGATCCTGGAATATTTGTCGGTTATTCCTCAATCTCTAAGTCTTACAGAGTGTATAATACACGGAGAAAGGTCATAGAAGAATAAATTCATGTCTCATTTGATGAAGACAGTTTTGATCAAGTTGATAAAAGACAAGCTGACTTGGTCAGTCTGAGTGAGCTTGAAAAGCCTAAGGAAACCAATATGTCAAATCCTATGTATGTCATGGGAGATGATAGTGATGATGATGTGTGTCCATCAATCCCTTTGGAGTTGAAGTCACTCAGACTGAAGATCTTAGTGGTCATCAGTTTGTTGGCAATGCTGTTTTTAAGATTGAGGATTTTAGTTCACCTCAGACTTCTCAATATCATTCAGATCCAGAACCAGATTCTCTATCTATAACATTTAAATTCCTCAAAGATCATCCTCATGATCATATCATTAGAAATGTCCAAGAAAGAGTAATGACAAGATCAAAGGCTACAACAAACTATCCTGCTTACTTTGGTTTCCTATCTCAAATGGAACCAAAGAAGACTGAAAAAGCTTTAGAGGATGAGGATTGGATTGAAGCTATGCAAGAGGAATTAAATGATATTTGAGAGAAACAAAGTCTGGAGTCTTGTCCCAGCCCACAAAGATCACATAATTATAGGCACTAAGTGTTTCTATAGAAACAAAATGGACAAGGATGGAGTGATAGTTAGGAACAAAGCAAGGCTGGTAGCACAAGGGTATAAGCATGAAGAAGAAATCGATTATGATGAGACCTTTGCCCCTGTTGCTAGAATTGAAGCCATAAGGTTGTTCTTAGCTTATGAAGCATACAAAGACTTCAAAGTCTATCAAATGGATGTGAAGAGTGCTTTCCTAAATGGAAAACTTCAGGAGGAAGTCTATGTGAAACAACCTCCTGGCTTTGTGAGTTCAAAGTTTCTACATCATGTCTATAAGTTAGACAAGGCTTTGTATGGTCTTAAACAAGCTCCAAGAGCTTCGTATGATACACTGTCCAACTATCTATTATCAATGGACTTCACCAGAGGTAATATAGATAAGACACTCTTTATTAAAAAGAGTAAAGGAAAGGTGATTCTTGTACAAATCTATGTGGATGACATTATTTTTGGTTCTACAAATGAATTTCTGTGTGAATGGTTCTAAAAAATTATGTCACAAAAGTACAAGATGAGTATGATAGGTGAAATGACATATTTCCTAGTCTTACAAATTCAGCAAAAGCCTGATGGAATATTCATTAATCAAAGCAAGTATGTTCTTGATTTGATAAAGAAATATGGTTTTGATTCTAGTTCAACCATGAAAACACCCATGTCACCAGCTGTCAAGCTGAGCAAGGACTCAGATGGTAAGTCTATATGTCAGTCTATCTATAGAGGAATGATTGGTTCATTACTCTATCTGACAGCTAGTAGACCTGATATCATGTTTGCTACATGTGTTTGTGCAAGATATCAGTCCGATCCTAAAGAATCACATCTTCAAGCTGTGAAAAGGATCTTTAGGTACCTTAAAGGTACACCATATCTAGGACTTTGGTATCCAAAGAACTCTGGATTTGAGTTAGTTGTTTTTTAAAATGCTGACTATGCTGGGTGCAAGTTAGATAGAAAATCAACAACCGGAGGATAGTAAGCTGGACTAGTAAGAAACATAAATCAGTAGCTACTTCAAGTGCTGAAGCAGATTATGTTGCAGTAGGAAACTATTGTGCTCAAATCCCGTGGATGCAACATTAGTTTCAAGACTTTGGTATGAGTTTCAAGAAAACTCCTATCTTTTGTGATAACCAAAGTGCTATAGCCATCACTTACAATCCAGTCTTCCACTCAATAACCAAGCACATTGAAATTAGACATCACTTCATCCGTGACATAGTGGAAAAAGGTAAAGTTGACATCAAATTTATCTCCACTAATGATCAATTGGCAGATATCTTTACAAAACCACTTGATGAAAAGAGGTTTATGTATCTGCTAAGTGAATTGCGTATGCTCAACCCCTAGCTAAGTGTCTAGAATTTGAGTTTCAGGTTGACAAAGACTAAGTGTCTAAAGCTGAGTGCACAGTTTATAAATAAGTTTTCATAAACTGAATAACTTGTAAAGCTGAATGATAAGTTCACACATTTGGTGCGTTCCAAACATAAGTTTAACTACTCAATGTAGTTAACATATATATTTGAGTATGTCTCAAATATAAATGACTAAGTGTCATTAAGTCTGAGCTATGTGCTTAACTCAAGCTTTGTGATTGATTCACACGTTTGGTGAGTTCCTAACATATTTCAACTACTCAGTGTAGTTAGAATATGAGTTTGAGTTAGTCTCAAACCAAAATGACTAAGTGTCATTGATTCTGAGCTGTGTGCTCCACTCAAGCTGAGTTTCAATCTCAAGCTGAGTGATCATCTCAAGCCTGAGTGCTTGACTGAAGCTGAGTGGTTAGTTTACTCAGTTTGGTGTGTCCAACCTATGATTTAATTACTATGTGTTATTAATTCATATGTCGTTATGTATTTGAGTCAGTCTCAAATCACATTTTATACCGATTATGTATTGGTGTAATACAATAGTGTAAGTAATATTGTTGTAGGTCAACAATATTATTTTACATATTTAACCGTTGGGAGATGATAAGTTTCATCTCGATTAGTGTCACCTTGCGCCGTAAATTTGTTATGAGTAAAGGATAAAAAGGGATTCCAACGGTAACTTTTCTCTCTCCTCGAAAAGGTATATATATCGACCATAACTGATAGTCAAGAGTTTACGCTTACACTCCTAACTTCTCAAATTCTCAAATACTCAAATACCTTTCGCAAACACCTCTTTTGCTTCGTGCAATCATCCGTTCATATTCAAACCCTAAATTGCTCAGTGCGATTTTCAAAACGCTCAGTGCATATCTTAATTTGCTTAGTGCAAATTTAACAGTTACTCAGTGTAATTCATCAATGAACGGAACCACTCTAGTTCTCAGTGATCAGATGGTACGAGGTGCTCAGTTTAAGAACAATGGAGCCCCATTGATCAGAAGCAACAATCAACGGGTCTGTCTTGCAATTCCAGCAAGGAAACAAGGCAGATGATTTGAGGCATGGGTAAACTACATTCGTAAATGCTCCCTGCCATTCACTTTCTCCGGAGCACCACTCCACATTGTTCCACAACACCTTTTAGAGTACTGGTATACTTGTACTTACGACCAGAACAGGGGAGAGATCACAGGCATTGTTCTAAATAGGGATATAACAGTTGTCGTTTCTGTGCAGCGGCTAAGGGAAGTTCTTCAACTTTCTGTCAATGATGTGTTCGAAGCTGCAGTCACAAGACAAGTGGAAAGGTCAGTCCTACCCAACATGGGTTACCCACAGACTGAGGGTTTTATAAAAAAGGCCACTTTTCCCACTGGATGGGGCTTCATGGTGTCCACTGTGATTCATTCACTTGGAACTAAGATTGGAGGCCTGGTTCAGGTGAATGAGTTCGAGATGCAGCTGCTCTATAACATGTACCATGCCAGAAATCTGAACTATGCATTGCTCATCTTCAACGAGCTCAAAGCCCAAGTGGTGAAGACACCAAGGGATCTCCATGTACCATTCATAAGGTACTTATCCCTGGTGGTAGAAGCTGAGTTAGGAGAACAGCTTTATGAAGCTAGACAGAATGTGTTCCCTGGCCCAGCACTCACCTCAAAGTTGTTCAACAATGACACCTTCCCAGAGCAGGAAGGTTTGAGTGACCCAATGTGATGGATAGTTGAGGGAGCTTCTTCTGACAGTGAAGCTGAGGAGTCGGCTCAAGGGGAGCATCTGGAGCTGAATCAGATCATCGAGCTGAGCTACCTGCTCAAGCTGAGCCTTCATCTCCCTCTGGTTCTAAGTCATCTTCAGAGTCTGCATTTGTTGCAAGACCAAGACAAGGTATAACTCCTCCTCTCTTAACTTCTTCTCACTTTTCCCCATCGTCATTTGGATATAAGACTGTGGTAAACCCAACCCAGTCTAACCCATCTCCTCCACCTTCCATTCAACTCCACTCTGAAGCGACCCCTAGTGTACCCACTACTACTACGGAGAAAATCCAAACCTATACCCGTAAAACAGCCAAAGGTGGTGCCACTCCTATAGGCATCACTAGAGCTGAGATCACATTGATCCCTCTCCAGGCAAGAGTTGAGGGGGAGACGCCTACCCTTAAGGTGTCAACCTCGAGGCTCATATTAACCCAACAGCCTAAGCCGGGTGTGGTGTCTACTCAGCCCACACTCCCCAGAGCCATGGGAGATCCTGTTATTATGCCTGAGCAGACACACTCAGGTAACATTAAAGAAATGAACAATCCCCAGGGTCAATCGCCCCCATCCAAACCAATAAGCCAACCACCTACCTATACACTACACGCTTTGAGCCTTATTACTTCTCTTCACTTCTCACACCTCCGTGCACGACCTGTCAATGTTTCATCTACATACCAAGGTGAATCACAGGGTCCAAACACTGGTGCACATGAGTTTAAGGGTATACACCAACCCTTGGATGATGTACCTGTTAGAAAATGCCCAATAATGCACGTACACCATATAGACCGCTGCTGATGATGTATGGGCCTATTGGGTCATACACCGGGGTCAAGCCTGACAGCAACTAAAGTAAAGGGACCAAAATTGACAAAAGACAAAAGTTGACATCGCAGGCCGCGATAGCGCCGCTAACGTTAAGGGTTTAGTGCCGCTAAACCTTAACGGTTAGCGCCGCTACGGCTGCATGTAATTTGTGTCATATCACTGACAGGCCGCGTTAGCGTCGCTAACTATTACGGGTTAGCGCCACTAAACCCTAAGGATTAGCGCCGCTACGTCGCTAACTATTTCCTTCTTGCATGTTGCATTTCTTTAAACATAGAGTTTGGTCCTCTTTTGGGATTTCTAGTTTTTGTGCTTTGATGGCTTGTACATTGTGCTTTATTTCTTGTACTTTGCTTCCGCTGCTAGCCCACGAAATCCCAACAGTGGTATCAGAGCGACCTCTATGTTAGATTTGCACATGGTGGTCTGAAAATCCTGAAATCGAAATGTTTGTTTTCTGTCGAACCAGGGTTAGCGGCGCTAAACGCGCTGTAACAGTTTTTGGTTTCATGTTAAAAACAGTTTTGGTCTCGGGTATTTTTGGCTTTTTTGAGATTCTGGAATTTTGTTCCAGATTTTAATATGGTAATTTTGTTACCATTTTGTATGTTTGGTTGTATGTGGTTGATTTTAGATTGGTAACCTTGCCTTTGACCTTGTGGTTGACTTTCTGTGTTTGGATGCATTTGGTGATTTTTAATCACATTTGGGTGTAATATTTATTAAAATTGATATGTTTGTAATAATATTGTGGCTTGCATGCCATTTCATTCATCCGTGTAATTGTAAAAGATAAATAGAAAATTATTATGACTTGTATGCCATTTCAACTTCTATTGTATGTATTGTACAATTCGGATGAAGACACACAAATGGAGTTAAAAGGAGATGGAGGATGTCCATAGAAGCCGGTGAAATCCATTGGAGATGGTGGTTCTAGTGGGAGCTCGCATCGGACGCCTTTTGTCCCTTAGATTGACCACGTTCTTCCTGTTTTGGCTCATGGGAGGAACGCATAGGACTTTTTGGCAAGGGCTACCAATTTGATATATTTATATGCGTGTGATGTGATTTTATATTTATTGCATGGTTTGCTTAGGATTCGCATGCTAGAAATTTTTTCGAAATTAATAAAATCACAAGAGATTTGATAAAAGTGGTTTACAACTCTCGCGCGCGCTCACATACAAGATTAACCCACCTAATGAAAATAGGTTTTGTCACTAAACAAGTTAATCTGTAACCAAGCCGAAAACAAAAGCCCGTTTTCTAAAACTTAAATCTTGCACCATCCGTAAGTCGATACCACCCGAATCTAGATTTATGAGTTTTGGTTGTCGAGCTTAGCACGAGCTAACTCTCATAAAACTGTGTGGAAGGTGAGTATGGAAAATTCCCAATTTTGGTTGTCGATCTTAGCACGAGCCAATTTTGGTGGGTTTGACATCGTATGTCTTGACGGACGATTTATAATTGCAAATTAAAATCCTTGAGTGATTGTCGAGCTTAGCACGAGTCAACCAAGAATTTTAATTTGGAATTGGTGCAGGAAGGGATCAAACATGCCTAACGACTGATGGTTGCCGTAGGATCCCGCAAGTGTCTAAGAGTTGCAATAGAGATTGCAATCGGTAAAATGGTTATCGGCCTAAATAGCTCCATGAAGTGATCCGCGGCAAACCCGTCACGAATTGGAGTGAAATGTGGTTCTTAGCCCTTGTTAAAATATTTTTCGAAACGATATGGGTAATTATTTTAACGAGGATTAAATCAAACTAACTAATTCACGTACTCTATTTAATATAGGATGTCGAATCATAATCACACCACGTCGAACTTCTCACTTCGTATGTTCCTAGAAAGGGAGAAACGCACGGGAGTGAACTTTGTTGACTGGCTTAGGCAATTGAGAATTGTCCTACGTGCCGAGTCTAAGTTGCACATCCTTGAGGAACCCCTTCCTGAACCACCTGCTATCGATGTGGCATGGACCATCAGATACGCGTATGAAAAGCGTGTTCGGGATACGCACGATGTTGCTTGTCTCATGTTATCAAGTATGAGCTCGGAACTGCGACTGCAATTTGAGCACATGACTGTGTATGACATGATTAACAAGCTGAAGGATATATTCCAACAGCAAGTTAGGCAAGAACACTATGAGTGTGTTAAAAGTCTAGTCGGTTGTAAGATGCGGGAAGGCGGGAGTGTTAGTGCCCATGTTTTGAAGATGAAGTCATACATGGACCAAATGGAGAGGCTAGGATTTCCTATAGGGAGGGAGCTCGGTGTGAACTTCATACTTCAGTATCTTCCCACTTCATATGAAAAGTTTGTAAAGGACTATCATATGCATGGAAAGGAAATATCTACTCATCGGTAACAACATCCTAACTTTGAAATAGGTACAATCTTTTCTTGGGAGTTGTTTCTCAATGAAGGACTTGGGAGAGGCAGTGTATATCTTGGGCATCAAGATCTACAGAAATAGATCTAAAAGGCTTATAGGGCTTAGCCAAAGTGCATATGTGGACAAAGTCTTGAAGCGATTCAAGATGGAGGACTCAAAAAGGGGTAACACCCCTATGATGCATGGAGTGACATTGAGCAAGTCTCAAAGTCCTAGTTCTAAAGAGGAACTTGACGTAATGAAGAGGATTCCTTATGCCTCGGCAGTGGAATCAATCATGTACGCCATGCTATGCACTCGTCCTGATGTATCGTGTGCCTTGAGCATGATGAGCAGATATCAGGCTAATCCAGGGCAAGCTCAATGGAGGGCCGTAAAGAACATTCTCAAGTATCTTCGGAGGACAAAGGAGATGTTCTTGGTTTATGGTGGTGAGGAAGAGCTTAGAGTGCATGGTTACTCTGACGCAAGCTTCCAAACTGACAAGGACGACTGCCGATCGCAATCGGGGTTCGTGTTCCTTCTCAATGGGGGTCCTGTTAGCTGGAGGAGCTCCAAGCAAGACACCGTTGCCGAATCAACTACCAAGTCAAAGTACAATGCGGCTAGTGAAGCAGCAAAGGAAGCGGTATGGATGAGGAAGTTCATCCAAGATCTTGGAGTGGTTCCTAGCATTACCGACCCTAGAGATTTTCTGAGACAATAAGGGTGCGGTTGCATTAGCTAAGGAGCCAAGAGCTCACAAACGCACGAGGCACATTAATCGGAAATACCACTTCATCAGAGATGTGATAGAGAGTGGTGAAATTTCCATTAGCAGAGTAGCATCGGACGGCATTTTGGCTGATCCGTTTACTAAGCCGTTGTCACAAGCTGTGCATTATTCTCACACCAAGTCAATAGGTGTTAGACTCGCTAGTGACTTGGTTTGAGTGTATGATTTGGTTTAATGTTTGATTTGTAATTGACTTTTGGGAACATTAAGTAGTACTGTATTTCATACTATATTGATTATTAAATGTTATTTAATAATGCGCCTAGGGCGAATATTTTATGAATCCTTACTGTGTTCCATCTTAGCATGTTGAATACTTCCCAAAATGTTTTTTCATTCTAAATGTCCACAGTCGGTCATTCTTCATGTGGAGGAAGTTTGAGATAAGACTGAGGGAAGTGGTTGGCTGCTATCTAATAATGGATTAGATAAAAGAGACGCAACACTTCGCCTGTGCTTGACTTGGTCAAGTGACTGGACGACCCACACCTGAGGTTACTTCATGGTTTCTGTCACGAGTAACTTAGGATGATAACATCATTTCGTCCTTAGACTGGAGATACATGTGTTCCAAAGCATGGACATGCTTTGTTTTGATTGATTTCAAACGCAGTTTGTAACTGGCTGTTATAAAGGGAGCCTTTAGGTAAAGTATGGTATATGTAGTGGAGCAATGTAGTCTAAGGGATCAGTTCCTCTAGTTTTAGAGAGATATCCATGGGCCCTTCGATGATTGAGCGCTGACATAAAATGCATGGCCATGCTCAAGCTGCAATGATATTTGATCGATAGAAAGGATGATTGATCACATATCTATAGGGCCATATTAAACCTACAGGGTTGTGATTTGGTACTTTTCTCGGCATGACATAACTCGCGTTGACTTGGGTGGCAGAGATGCGTTGCTAGAGGCCGCTCTCTATCTATGTTACTTATTGATACGCTGTGTCATGTGCAAGTGGGAGTGTGTTAGAGTATGCCCACTGACACACGTATATTAGTAATACTACCGATGATACACGAGCCTATTAGGTCACACACCAAGGATTGATCCAGACAACTCGCAAATGGAAGAGAAAAACAAAGAATCTGGAAACGGAGTTTCCGTGCGGCGGGACCTTTTGTTTTCCGCGCCGCGGAAACCGTCTGACAGAATCTTTCACATTTGGTTTTTGCTTGGCTCAAGGATTCAATTATTGTGGCATCTAGGACTGACATGCATGACTTTATTGCCTGGCATATCAGCTGTAGAGGGTGATAAAAGTCTATGAATGTCCCTCACATGCTTAGAAGTTGAATAATTGATCAAGTATTATTATATAATTCTCTCTCTCACTCAAGAACACTAGCATACACTCTCATAAGTGTTCTTGGCTGTTTTTGATCTTCTCCAGAAATCATAAGTGTTCTTAGTGATATCTTGGAGATTGTGAGTTGTTCCAAAGAGTGATTTCAAGTCTTGAAGATCACAACTTGGTATACTAGCAATTGGGGATCAAACAAACTTGGGGTGGACTTCGGTTGAGAGGAAGCTTGCTTGCTTTCTTGTCAAAACTTTCAAAAGTTTGAAGAGGGTATAATTTCTTATCCTTTCCTTATACATGTTGCATTTTGTAGTTATAGAGTTCTTGGTCCATTCTTGGGGTTTCTAGCTTTTCTGCTTCTTTATACATGTACATTGCTTCCGCTGCGGTGTTCATGAAGCCCCAACACGTAGCACCTAGCGGTCTCTTAAAAAACACTATCGGAACATCTATTGAAGGCACTACTAATAGTGTTCTTCAATGATTAGATGGAAATCCCACCACAGTCAACACTGGTCCAGCTGTGAACATGGGTGGCTCTACGTCTGAAGGATTCGTTCCTCCAGTTATTGAAGTCTCAACGGGTAATCTAAGTGATCCCGAATTCGGTACACTTTCTCAGGTTGCTAAGGAATTTGTTTCCAAGGCTGACCTTCAAACTGCTATCTCCCAAGTACAATCTGAAATTGCTAAGGTTCATACTGATGTGAACTCTAAGTTTGATGTTGTGAACTCCAGGTTTGATGTTCTGAATTTAAGGTTTGATCTAATTCAGCAAGAGAATGCTAGTATCAGTAGTAAATTGGATAGGTTTCTTGCACATCAGGGGCCTGAACTATCTGCTGAGGAACTCAAAACTCAGTTATATCTTAAGTTGTTGGCTAATCCATTGAAAAAGGCTGCTGCTTCAGAGGAGGATGCTACATCGGTGGATCTCCTAAGGAATGAATACACAAAGTCTGATTTTGAAAGCTTCAAGAAGGAAATGTTTGACAGTATAAAGGCTTTCGGTGTATCTTTTCATAAAAGGCTATATGATATGGATCCAACAAAGGACACAGAGGCAGATACTGAGGATGCTGAGTTACAAGCTTCATTACGTGCTTCTATAGATACTTGTCAAACTCAAGCACAAGGTACTAAACGAAAACATGACGATCAAGATCAAGATCCAGATCGTCATGAGGGGGAGAACAGGGATATAGTACTAGTATAGTCTATATTATCAAAACTACCAGCTTCATCTTCTCAAACTCAAAAGCAACCACCACAGAAGAAAAGCAGAGGTAGAGGAAAAGGAAATGGAAAGCAGCTTGAACTAATCGATGAATTGGATGTGGATCAACAGTTTGAAGATATCTTTGAGCAACTTGAATAAATTGATGAATTTGATATAGGGCAACAGATTGAAGATACATTTGTATTTTTTACTGGTGCGGCATGTATGGATCTTTTGATAATGTTGTTTCGCAGCTGACTATTCAACAACAAATAGCAAAAATAAAAGAAAGCAAAAGAATGACAACACCAAGGGTTGAAAAGCCTGAGGTTGAGCACATACCAACTCCGGATATTCCTATAACTTCTGAACGTTTGAAGTTAGAATCTGTGTTGAGGATTAACCGAGAAATAGCAGATCTATTTCCTACATCTCCGGGCAAATTCAGGAAAACAGCTAGAGATTTGATCAGAGATGAAGAGAAAGAAAAAAGAGTCAGAAAACTAAAAAGAGGTGCAGAATGGAAAATACCTGATGATTATAATCCTGATCCTATATCTACAGCTTCTTTCAGAGATATGAGAAAAAGAGTTGTCTTAACTACTAAAGCTCTATACAAGGAGGAAATAAATTGGAAGTATCAGGATGTGGTTGTTTCTTTCCTTGAGGAAAAGATACCTGAGATTTATACTGATCAGCTGGAGGAGATGCTGGACATTGACTTGTTTGGAGTTACCGATGTCTCTTAAGCAGGCCGCAGATTAATAATGAACTGGCATGGAAGGTTAAAGAAAGAGGTGGAGTCTAAGTATCTAGTTACAAGAGTCAATTGTTCTTTCAGTAATGTTCTTAATGTCACTTGGGTATACTTCACTGTGCTTAGAACTAATTAGAAGAAATACCATTTTAGTCAAGTTGACTTGAAGCACTTAACTCTTGATGATGTTGAATACATGGCTGATATGCTTGAAGCTAGAAAAGATAACTTTCCTGCAAACAAAGAAAGTCATCAGATTCTGAGAGAATTCATGAAACAAAGAATTAGAGTTACAGAAATGATAGATCTATAGTTGGGTGCAGAAGCAGATAATGAAATGATTAATATACTCAAGCCAAACACTCAACATTCAAATATAGATCAGCTGGAACTCTTTCAAACAATTTGGAAAGATGTTGATGGTGGACCTGAAACTGATGATGGTATCATACAATTCAACAGCAAGAAAGAAAAGTTTTTCTTGAGAACAAAGGAGCTTATTGCATATTCAGATGGATCTCTCAGGGTTTGGTTGATAAAGATCAGAGAACAAAGTTTGAAACTGAAAGATGATTTGGACCAGTCTTCTAGAGTAAGCTTAACTGAAGTCATGGAGTTAATTGAAGCAAAGCTGCATGAAAGAGCAACTCTAAGAAGATGGCAAAGAATACTTGATGAAAGAAACTTAGACTAGATACAATCAAGGGGGAGATTGTTAGATTCAAAATATGTGTTTGTAATCTAGTCTATGTTATGTGTTTAAATGTTCAATATATGCCTTAGAACTCTAGTATAGGTCAAAGGTATATATAGTAGTTGATTTGAACTTCATTGTAACTTTTGCCATATTGAATATACTAAAAACACACTTAAAGGTGTTTCTACGAAATGCTCTCTACTTGATTCTTGCTTATACTCATCTTAATAGCTATCAGGTTCTTCAACTGTTGTTTGTTCTTCAGGTTGTGTCAATTCTAAGCGGAAAGACGGTGGGGTTAAATCTACTAGCTTCCTTCTCTTCCCTAGGCTCTCTTCATACACACGTACAAATTTGCTCTCATTCAAGTGCTTTTCAACCGTTGAGTCAACCAATTCTTTGAACTGCGTACTCTCAAATATCAATTGTTGTTTGTTCTTCAGGTTTTGTCAATCCTAAGCTGAAAGACGGGGGTTTTAAACGACTCCTCAGCTGCTTTTTTTTGCTTTTTCTGTTTCCTCCACCACTGAGTCAACCAAATGTATGCATTGTGTACTTTCAAGAATTTGCATCATAGTCAGTGACGGTTCTGCATCAACAGGCTCTACAACAGGTGTTTTTCGTGCACCTTCATATTTTCAGAAATTATAAATATTCGGTAGTAATAGATGTGGTAAACACATCAAGGTGCATAAGTAAATTAGAAGTATAATGTTTAAACAGTTAGAAATATGTTTTTGGAATAGATATTCATGAACATGGAAATTTAATTTATAAGTATCAATTTCATAACAACATTATATTTAGTCGATAATACGTTCAAAACAGTTAGGTTTTTGAACAAGTAAATTATTAAATATGTAATTTTATCATTTTCGCACGTGGAACTAAAATTCAAATAATTGTATATTAAGCACTACATAATATTATAAGAAAAGTACAATACCTTCTTGTTCAGCTATGTTTTCATCATTTTTGTCATTTGCATTTGTGATTTTTGCTTTTTGTTTTTTCCTTGACAACTGAGTCGACCAACTGTTTGAACTGTGTACTCTCAAATATTTGTGTCATAGTAGGCGACGATTCCGCACCAATAGGTTCTTCAACACCTGTTTTTTGTGCACCTTCGTATTATCAGAAAGTACATATCAGGAACTTGTAGGTGTGGAAAAGACATCAGAATGTAGTTGTGAATTATAAATATTATGTTTATAACAATTAGAAATATGTTTTACATATGAACATGTAAATTTACTTTATAATTATCATTTTTCATAACATCATCACATCAGTTATATCATGTTTAAAACACTCTGGTATTAGAATAGTACAATACCTTATCCTCCAGTCATGTTTTCGTCATTTTGTTCATGTTCAGCTTCTTCCATATCTAGAATGTCCTTTGATATAATATGCTCTCCATCGTCACTTATATCCTACAATACATCCTCATCTTGATCATTTTTATGAAAGTTGCTGAATTCTTCTAGATTGAGATCTTGGACAAAATTGTCCCTAACATGATTTAGGAGATCATGTATCTCCTTTGAGAGAGGGTATTCGAACTGTGCTCTCCACATCACATATGTGAGTTCATGCTTTTGTCGATTACCTCTTTGTACAACCTTTTTATCTGACCCATGAACTCTTGCACAGTTATAAATGTTAAGTTGTTCATTTGTTTTTGTTTATGTTTGCATGTTGAGTAATAAAGATTTAAATTATAATGTATTTTTTCATTTACTTACTTCTATGATGTATCGTTGCACACCACCTTCTTCTTCCTCTCCACCTTGTACTGTTTCTACATCAAAAGCTTCATAACTACATTCATATTTATCGGTTCCCTCTTTTTCATTTTCACAGTCTCTTGACTTATTACGTTTCTCATCCTGGTTAACTTCATCTTTCTCCTATATGGTATTCTCATCATCATCTTCCTCATCAGCTCCATCCCCTTCAGCATAATTATCATTTTCAACATCATCTCCTTCATCATCATCATTCCCTCCCACATTTTCATCATTTCCAGCATCATCTGCAATCTCATCTTCATCCTCTTTCTCATTTTCATCATTTTCAGCAACTGTGGATATGTTAAATTATAACATCATGTTACTAATACGTTTTTTATGTAATTGATTATATACGGTAATCAGGATATGAATATCCGTATTCTTTAGTAATTTTTGTAGTTTTTGTGTTTGATACCTGTGATTTCTTTGTCTGCTAGATCTAACATGTAACGCCCCAAAATTTAGTTTTTTTAAACAGAATTAATAGATGAATGATCAAAAACCATAAATAAATCATCAGATACAACATCCATCTACGAGGCTTATTGATCTAAATAGAACCTTTAATATACATTTAGAAATCAGAGTTGGAAAATAATTTGTGGAAAGAATACTGTCAAACAGGTGCCTACCTCCTTGTCTGCACAAAACAGTCCTGAAAGATAAAGTCAACAACGGGTTAAGCATAAAGCTTAGTGAGCACACAATACTCATATATTATATCAGATAGATATTCAAATAATCATTTACATCACATCAAATGCCACTCAGGCGATTGCTACTCAAGCGATTGTGCCACTCAGGCTATTGTGCTACTCCAGCGATTGTGCCACTTAAGCAATTGTGCCACTCAGGCGATTAATAATAAACACAATATCATATAAGAACACGTATCACAATATAAGATATAAGTTAGTGAAACTCACCTGACTGCAACAATAGAAGATATACATGATCATAGTTATTTTGCAAAGAGATTCAGTCAGCGAGTCACATCAACAAATCTTGGATCATAAAGTATCTAATCAATAACAGATACAAAAATCCTAGATACGACACTCTCTCGTATCTAACCAACACTAACTTAGGAACCCTAAGGTCAATAGACGCGACTCGTCCCTACATCCGTCGCGACGCGACGTGAGAAGTGTTGAATTCGAAACCTTCCAGGTCGGTTCGAAGTCCAAGTTGAATTCTATAACTATTCGAAGTCTACATGTATATTTATAAATCGAATCGTGTATGTATAAAAGTGTAGAAGTCGGATTCAAAGTCTCCATAAGTCGAATCTCTCAAGCCACACTACTTTTAATAAAGTCGGATCTCACGACGCCCAGGTCAGATAATATTAATTCGGATGTCTCTACTGAATAGCACGGGCGTGTACAATTATAGATATATAAATATATATCCATTTATATCTTTAGAGCGTGATTAGGATTAATATCTCTATCTCACGTTGGTCCCCTAACTCGACATTTAAAATTAACCCAAGTGTTCCGTTCGTCTTTAATATACATAAATAAATATATTTATGTCGTCCCGCTGGAATATACATATATCCTTATATGTATTAATATATCATTTAAACTCAGATTAAAAAGATATATATAATGCTTACCCTCTTTTAATTATTATGGAGGCCTAAAATTAAATAAAACTATTTAAGCTAATTCTTTTCCAATAAAAACTAACTTAAATGAGAGGCCCAATAATTTTTAGATCATCCTACTAATACACACAGCCCAACAAATTTTTGATAAAGTGATTCATATCCCAACTCTTCATTTTTTGTTTGCGATTTGGGCTCCCACAATTCCTTTAATAATGTCTCGGCCCAAAATATATTACAAGAACCCACACGTTCTCTTTGGCTGCAACACATCATGCCCAAGACACCCACCAATTAAACCCTAGCAAAATCATCTGCTACCCTTTGCTGCTCACCGTCGGCCACCCTAGCACCAGACAAGATGTAGGTTTCTTCTCGCCGACGGTTCTTGACCAATCGTGGCAGACACACACGCAACTCGAACATGCTGTCTCCGACGACACACACAGTCACCGCCCTCTCTCTCCCTACCGTCTCCGACGGCTTACGCAAACGTACACCACCACACACAACATTGTCTTCTCCGGTGAGCTCACTCACTCACTCACTCACACACTCACACACTCACACACTCACACCCACTATTGTCATTCCCCAAGCTCCGATCTTCGGGTTCTGGCCAAGGTCGCCGATCTCCAGCAACCACACACGCACCCACGGCGGTGTTGACGAAAACGGACAGCGCTCGTCGGCAGCCTAAATCTGGGTAAGTTAGGTATCCGCCATGCACTTCACACACACTCACGCACCTTCTGCCCTAACCAAAAAAGACTTTCGTGACCCTCCTATACCATGGGTTGGAACGGCTAATTGATACTCTCGGTTTTTGGTTCCTAATCTCGAACAGAGTAACTCGATAGGTCTCTAAAACTCGATTAAATCGACATAAAAATCAAATACGAGTACATAAAAGAGAAGGGGGAAGTTACCTGGAGTTTTCTCCTTCGAAAATGGTGGTTTCCGTCGACGATATGGCGGCGAGACGGCGGCGGTGCGGCGGAGAACGGTGGCAGGAGCAGATGCCGGCGCCGGCGGAGCTCCTTCTCTTTCTTGTTGGCGGCTTACTACAGGAGATCCTCAAAACATGTGCCCTCCTATTAAATGTTCATTTAATAATTCTATTTATATTCTTATTTCCATTTTCTTTTCTATTTTATTTATCCATCCACTAACCTAATACCTAATTAAATTAAACCCAAAAGATATACATAGCCCAATACACATGAGTCTAATAATTACTTAACTCCAAGCCTAATTTACAAGTCTCCCTTAAACTTTAATTGTGGATACATCACTTAATATTTAATCAAATATATCCATTAATTAATTAATAAGACCAATACTAACAATCATGATTGATTAAAATATAACCTCAACTCTCGATTTACGATAATGTTAATTTACATCATATAATCAATACTTAGGTGTTAGAACACCAAGACAGCACTAGCATCCGTATTTATTTATTTATGACAACTAATAATCTTAGTGGATCGTTCATCCAATGCAATTAGGAAACGGGTATTACAAATCTCCCCGGCTTAGATTCGACTTCGTTGTCGAAGTCACTGCTCGTCTAACCGGGTATTACTTCTCGTTATCAACTCCGATTACCATGTCCATTTGTGAACTTCACGATGTTCCTATTAGACTTTTTCTATCACTACCTACTTATTCTAACTTGAAGCCCTACATAACCCAATTCATTTAATCTCTTATGCGTCAAATAGTCAAAATGTACATACTTATTAGAATATATATTCACGCTTATCCTCAACTCTCAAGTCCATGACAATTATTAAAGCCCAACTAAAAATCTCGAAGTCCAAATTAATGTTTGCACTACCCATAATGGCGACGCGCCATACCATGTAATCAAGATTCTCATCGACCACAAAATCGTCTAACATTACTTAACTATATTTGCCTGCTAAACACCTCCTTTGACGTGACATATGAAACGTGATATGAATTCTAGACAGTTCTGCAGGTAGTTCTACACGACGTGCTACCAAATTTATTGGTTATCTTGTTGTTAGATATCATGTAGTTGTATTAAATTATAAACATTTCTTATAATAATGTTGTTGGGGAGATAGTAATATCAAACCATCTTCAAACCTGTCTATTATTTAAAATGGAATTTGATGCTAACAAAACCACATATTAAGTTTTAGACTTAGATCAGTGAAAAACATGTGTTTTTTTCATATTAGACTTAAAGAACTTTCTAAGTTAAAACCATCAGCTGAGAAACAGAGTTGATCAGCTGAACTCTAAGGATCAGACAAAGAATCAGCTTTAAAGGATCAGACAAGAAGAAAAAAAACATCAGCTGAGAATCTATAAGTATCAGCTGATGATTTACAATCCTCAGCTGAGAAACAGAGTTGATCAGCTAAGCATTCAAAAGCGTCAGCTAAGCACTCCAAGAAGATCAGTTGAGGCTTTCTACCATCAGATAAGAAATTTATTTTCACTAAGTCTTTTTCTATAAGCTTATCACTCTGAATGATCAGCCGAACTATTTGGTACACTAATCATATAGGTTGATTAGCTTATACATCTATGTCCTTAATTAATTCCTCGCCTGAGCAAAATTAGAATTGCATTTTAGAGTAAGTTTATCAGCTGAGTAGTGAAACGTATTGAACACTTAGCTGTTTTTTTCTTAAGTTAAGGCAAAACATGTGTTGTTCTATTTTGCCTTTAGGGATATCTTTGTAAAAGTATTAGCGATTTTTGAATCTGCAAAGAGACACAAAGGATTGAGTTTGACCCCCTGGAAAAGGTGATATCTGCTTTTCAAGAAGAAGATGTTGGGGTTACTAGGGCACACAACGGAAGCAAGGTACAACATATAAAGCCCAAAGTACAACCATATGAAGCATACAAAATGAAACCCCAATAGTGGACTATGCTCTATGTAAAAGAAATGCAACATAAAAGGAGAGGAGAAAAGGTTATACCAGCCTCCTTAGCTCCAAAAAAACGCGAGAGTGGTGATTTTTATGCTCCAAGAACCAAAACCCGATTGTTCTATTGAGGTATACCCCGGGAACACGTCAACCACAAGTGCTAGCTTGCCTTTAGTGGTAGTTCACTTGAATACCACTTCTGGAACAGCAACAAAGGACTAAAATTTCTTGAACCTCCCTTGCAAAACTCTCTCTAAGTCTAAGGATAGCACTTAAGAGTGTATTTGAGTAAAATGTGGCCAAGCCACTTTTATAAACTCTCAGATGCCACTTGATCACCCTAAGGCCGGCCAAAACACAATCATAGCCTTCTCATGCATTGGCCAAGCCTAGAGGTGATTTGAAAAAAAGCACATGCAGCCGTAACGGAACTAACCCTTAAGGTTTAGCGGTTCTAACTCCTTAAGGTTAGTGGTGCTATCGCGTCCTGTCAGGTGATATGACACAAAGTACATGTAGTCGTAGCGGCTATAACCCATAAGGGTTAGCGGCGCTAACACCTTATGGTTAGCGGCGCTAACGCGGCCTGCAATGTCAACTTTTTTCTAGCAAAGCATCATTGCCCCCAAGTCAGTATGGGTTTCGTCATCATGAACAAAACCAGATGAAAAGAAATGGTCCTATTGATAATTGATCTTAAACATTCTTTTGTTCACGATATCCTTGTGAACACGAGACATGGATTAAATGTCAATCTCCAAATCGTTCACGATTATGTTTCTCGATCTTGATTGGTGGTGACCAAAAGTTAAGGACATATCTGATTCTCAATCAATATTCCTTGTGCATGGATATGCAGAATTTTGGTGTTAGCTCCTAATCATGGAGGGCCCAGGGATATGTCTCATATCAGAGTAACAAATTCCGTTGACTGCATAACCTTAACCATACTTCTTGTCTTACCTAGCTATTTCCTTTATCACAGTCAGTCACGAATTACTTTTGAAAATGGCTAAAGTAAGGAAGAACTATGATATAGTGGTTTCCTACATCTCGGGTCTAAGGACGTAAGATATTATCATCCCAAGTTACTCGTGACTATAATCCATGAAGTATACTTGGGTGTGGGTCTTCCAGTCACTTCAAACTCTTTTCAAGCACATATAAGCATTGCACCTTTATTCAACCATTTTGAATTCAAGGTTATATGCTTATTTCAGTCATAATTCAATCTTTCTTCCATAAGACTGACCGACTGTGGAAGGTTTGAAATATAGTGAAATATTTCCGGAAGTGTTTAAACATGCTAAGATGGAACACAGTAAAGTATTACGAATGTAACCATATCACACGCATATAAGATCTCAATCATATATCGAAACAAACATAAGTTACAATATTGTCCAATAGTTCCCAAAAATAAAATTACATATCAAACAAACTAAATATAGATCTCAAACCAAATCGGTAGCATATCTTACACCTATTGGTTTAGTGTGAGAATCATGAGCTACTTGAGGTAAAGGCTTAGTTAATGGATCCGCCAGGTTTCCATCCGTTGCTACTTTGCTGATGACGATTTCACTACTTTTAATTGCATCCCGTATAAAGTGGTATTTGCGCAATATATGTCTTGTCCTCTTGTGAGCTCTTGCTTCCTTTGCCAAACCTACCGCATCCTCATTGTCACATAATATCTCAATAGGCTCCACGATGCTTGGAACCACTCCTAGGTCCTGGATGAATTTCTTCATCCACACGGCTTCCTTAGCATCTTCACTTGCCGCTATATATTCAGACTCAGTAATCGAATCAACAACCGTGTCTTGCTTCGAGCTCCTCCAGCTGACAGCACCACCGTTTAATAGGAACACAAACCCCGATTGTGATCGGCAGTCATCCCTATCGGTTTGGAAGCTTGCATCCGAGTAACCCTTTACTCTTCGTTCTTCCTCCCCAGCATATACCAAGATGTTGGGAATATGATCTTATTAGTTGAAATTTGATGTGACAAAGTTAAGTTTGTAAGATGTGTTCTAAATATAACTTAAACAGAATTATGAGGCTTGATCAGACTGAACAGTTACAGTGCTTCATACTGAGCACAGGTTGAATATAAGCTGAGCATATATTCGATCAGCTCATACTATATCATAGTAAGATTATCAATGTGTTTGATAAGCTGTGTAAGTCACCTAATATATAGGTTGAATTTTCAGCTTGATGAGTTTCAAGCTGAGTGACTTAGCGTATATACTGAGTCAGCTCAACAGAGTTGCTAAATAATTTCTAGCTAACTCTCATGAATTCTAAGGATGTGTTAACTATTATACATTTTAGTTCATGTTTGTATTCGGGTTTGTTCTCGAAGAACTCAGCTTGCTGAGTTTCAAGCTGAGTAACTAAATAAGTCAGTTTAAGAGAATTTAAATATGTTTTAAATTCACTTTTATCTCTCTATATCTACGGGAAGGATAAGAAGATTCCAGAATCAAGATTGAAGATTAAAGACTCAAGATAAGAAGATTCAAGATTCAATATTTCGGGTTATCCGTTAGTTAGTTAGCAAATTAGGATTAGTTCTAGTTTGTTAGGATCCGTATGAACAGGTTTATAAATACTTATCATCCTAATAAGTTTTGGGGTACAACTACGAATACAAGAGTTACAGAGCAATAACTCAGTTTCACCTCACCATTGATCGTATGTGTTACGAGACTTGATTCACTGTTTGTGTTGGAGAATGCCCACTAACACATTTATGCCGGGTCACTGCCAATGATGTGCGGTCCTATTGGGTCATACACCTAACTTCTACCCAAATAGCCCTAAGTGAAAATAGCTGGTCAAAACGGTCAAATTCCAGTTGACCTAAGCTTCACGACCGTGAAGGATGCTCCACGGGTGGTGAAGCATGGTGTCCCCACGAGTTCCTACATGTGCCATACGGCTCATGACCAGAGTGGCTTCACGGTCCATTACGGGCCATGAAGGGGATCGTGAAGGATAAATGCGCTACGGATACCCTTACGACTTAGATGAAACACGGCATGGGCCGTGAAGCTTTTAAGCTTCACGAGCCGTAACAGCCCATGAGGGGTCGTGAAGCTCGGAAAACTAAGTGGCACTTGAATTTCATTGGCTTGTTCAAAATGGTCCAATGGGGATTCAAATCTTGGCCGGCTAGAATGTTCCAGAATCGGTTCTTGAGGTTTATTTAAGTCTTGAGCTTATTTGGCCTTAGAACCTTTTTGCCATCTTTACTTCCATACACACTCAAGCTTCAAAGAAGAGTTATTGTGAGGGTTTGTGAGTGTTTTCCAGAAGTCAAGGGCTGAAGCAAGTGCATCAAATCAAGAGGTGATTGTTGGTGACTTGCATTGCTAGCACAAGGTAGAGTGTTCTTGGTGTATAAATTCGGTAGAGAAGCTTGGAGGCATTTTCTTCAAGATCTTGATCATCCCATCCGAAAACAACCTTCTCCACAGTAGCAAGGAGCTAAGGAGGAAGGTATAACACCATTTCTACTCTTGTTCTTGTTTGTTTTGGTTGCATGCAAGTTGTATCAAGTTTATACCATTCTATGGAGTTCAAGATCTTTTTGGTGTAAATCTTTGCTTCCGTTGCGTTTCTGTGATGTACTTGAACTCCTACAGTGGTATCAGAGCCATCTTGATGCATTGCATGCACCATATTGGCCTGAAAATCATTTTTATGCAAGATAGGGCATTATGTCCAGAAGGCCTTCACGGGCCGAGGAGGTTTTATCTTCACGGGTCGTGAAGCCTACATGACTTCAGTGTGGGGTTGGGGTCGTGAAAAGGGTTTTTTGAAATTTTTCACGAGTCGTGAGACGCACTGGCTTCACGGGCCGTGAGAATCCGTGAAGGTCAGTGGTCGTGAAGGACGTTTGGAAATTGTTTTTTGACCCGTTTTAAAAGAAAAACTTTATAAAAATGATTTGGCCAATATTCTGGTTTTTCCAGTAGTTAAACTTGGTCTTTTGACCATCTAGAAAACCCCATAATATCCTAACTCACACATTTATATGTATCGGGCGGTTATGGCATGATAACGCGCACGTGCATATACTTGTGCTGTGTATGTATGAATATAGATTTTCAAAGTGTTTGGAATTCCTAATACATACGTACAAGATTTATTCATTCGTGCCTTGAGTGTTTTAGGTAGTCTCGGAATAAATCTAGTTGGGATATTTTTTTACACGGTTTGGTGTGGCACACCGTGTTGTTTTGTGATGTTTGTTGTGGTTGTTAGTAAATCCGGTAACAATGAGCCCATTAGACCCTTGCGATGTGTTTTGGTTGGTTGTAATTATTTATTCATTCATTTGGTGGTTTATACCACATTTGGTTTGTAATAATTAATTAATTTATTCGGTTTGTAATATTTAAAGGCTTGCATGCCGATTTCTTATTCTTTGTAATTGTTAGAATTAGCTTAGAATATATTTCGTGGCTTGCACGCCATTTCCTTTTAAATTTGTAAAATTGTAAAAGGAGAACCGAATACAACCAAAGAAGAACCGGGAGGAGGTATCTTTGCTCAATCTTGGATCCGGAGGTCGGGATGAGACGCAATGGATCAAGTGGGAGGAGCACGCATCAAGTCATTCGGAATTAGTCCTTAGATGACTTAGTCTTGTCCGTTGGCTCACGGGCAAGACGCATAGGGTTGGCTCGTTACCGGATATATTTACATGTGTGGTTGTTTATTTATTTTGTTTTTCTTGCTTGGTTGTTTAGTTCTTCGCAAGCTTGAAAACTTTTCAAAATAAATTAAAACCAAGAGTTTTGAATTGGTTAACAAACCTCACGCGCCACAACAAGAATTGGTTAAAATTTGTTTTAACCGGAGAAATCAAAACCCCGTTTTTCTCAAAAAGTAAATCACACGCCAACCATAAGATGACACCACCCAAATCTAGTGAAACAAGATCGGTCATCGAGCTTAGCCGAGATCGGTTTTGTGTAACTGTGTGGAAGGTGCGTGTGGCAACTCTCAAGGTCGGTTTTCGAGCTTAGCCGAGCCGGCCATTGGTCTAGAGTACCACCGTGTATCTTGATGGTCGATTTACAATTCCAAGACTTAAAACGCCTTGGTAGTTGTCGTGCCCATACCGAGCTACCATGGTGGATTAATGAGGAATGGTGTGGAGGGATCAAACATGCCAAATGGGTGCTATGAGTACCTAGGATCCCAGGGCCGAAAGGTGTTTCTTCATTGGTTATCCTGCTAGTTCTATTGGATATTTGTTTTACAAACCTTCGGAGAACAAGGTGTTTGTTGCTCGAAGGGCGGTCTTCCTAGAAAGGGAGCTGGTATCCAAGAGGGCTAGTGGGAGCAAGGTTGATCTCGAAGAAATTCGAGAGCCTACCGATGTAGAACCTGATGTTGGAAGTAGCTCACAACCGGCAACGGTTGAGTCTCAGCATGATGATGCTGGAGATAATGATGTAGATCCGTTACCTCTAAGAAGATCTGGTAGAAGTCGGCATGAGCCAGAGAGATATGGTTTTAACATATCTGAGGGAACCGACATGGTAGTTGTTTCTGATGAAGCTACCAAATACCAGGACGATGTGGTGGGCCCTGAGTCTGCCAAGTGGAAAGAGGCAATGGAATCCGAGATTAAATCTATGGCCGATAACCAGGTTTAGGACTTGGTAGATCATGTACCGGGGTGTAAGCCCGTCGGGTGCAAAAGGGTTTTCAAGAAAAAGATCGGCGTAGATGGCGAGGTAGACACCTTTAAAGTCCGACTGGTAGCTAAGGGTGTCACGCAAACTCATGGTGTAGACTATGAGGAAACCTTTTCTCCGGTGGCTATGTTGAAGTCTATCCGGATACTCATGGCCATTGCCGCATTTCATGATTATGAAATATGGCAGATGGACATCAAAACCGCGTTCCTTAATGGAAAACTGTCAGAGGAAGTGTAAATGACACAGCCTGAACGTTTTGTACACCCTGAGTTCCTAGATAAAGTCTGCAAGCTTAAGAAGTCCATTTATGGGCTTAAGCAAGCCTCTCGGAGCTGGAACCTGTGCTTTGATGAGAAGGTCAAAGAGTTTGGCTTCTCTAAAAGCAAGGATGAGCCATGCGTATACATCAGGGCTAGTGGGAGCATAGTTGTATTCCTGGTCCTATATGTAGATGATATTCTGCTAATTGGGAATGACGTCCCACCTTTGCAAGGTGTAAAAGCCTGGCTAGGGAGTTGTTTCTCAATTAAGGATATGGGAGATGCAGCTTATATTCTTGGGATTAAAATCTATAGAGATAGATCCCGCAGGTTGATAGGCTTGAGCCAAAGTACATATATTGACAAGGTCCTAAAGAGGTTTAGGATGGAGGACTCCAAGAAGGGGTTCATACCTATGTCACATGGTTTGGTATTGAGTAAGACTCAATGCCCGAGTTCCCCTGAGGAACGGGAAGTAATGAGGCGAGTACCTTATGCTTCAGCAATAGGTTCGATCATGTACGCCTTGCTGTGTACTAGGCCTGATGTCTCTTGTGCATTGAGCATGACAAGTATATATCAAGCAAACCCTGGTGAGGCACATTGGACAGTGGTTAAGAACATTCTTAAGTATCTTCGGAGAACTAAGGATATGTTCTTAGTATATGGTGGGGAAGAGGAGCTGAGGGTAACTGGTTACTCTGACGCCAGCTTCCAAACCGACAGGGATGACTGCCGATCTCAATCGGGGTTCGTGTTCCTGTTAAACGGTGGTGCTATCTCCTGGAGAAGCTCCAAACAAGACACGGTGGCTGATTCCACGACCGAGTCTGAGTACATTGCGGAAAGTGAAGCTGCAAAGTAGGCTGTATGGATGAGGAAGTTCATCCTTGATCTGGGAGTGGTTCCTAGCATTACCGACCATGTTGTGGTTTTCTGTGACAACGAGGGTGCGGTTGCATTAGCAAAGGAACCTAGATCTCACCGACGCATGGGACATATTCCGCGGAAATATCATTATATCAGGGACGTGGTCGAGAGTGGAGATATTGTCATCAGTAGAGTACACACGGATAGCAACGTGGCGGATCCGTTCACTAAACCGTTATCACAAACAAAGCACGACGCCCACACCCGTGCTATTGGTATTAGATTTGCTACCGATTTGGTTTGAGTTTGTATCTTGTATTGTTTGGTTATTGTATTTGACGTATTTACCTGTTTGGGAACATAGAGCAGTATTGTATTTATTGTACTTATCAATTATTAAATGGAGATTTGATAATGCGCAAGTTGCGGATATTACTTTAAATCTTTACTGTGTTACAACTTAGCATGTTTTATTCTTCCCTGAATGTTTTACATTCTAAATGTCCACAGTCAGTCATTCTTCATGGGAAGGAAGTCTGAAAGAAGACTGAGGGAAGTGATTGGTCATGTGTCCAATGTTGATTAGGACACGGGGACGCAATACTTCGCCTGTACTTGAAAGGGGTTTCGAGTGACTGGACGACCCACACCTGACTCCACTTTGTGGTACTATTCATGAGTGGATCAGGATGATAATATCATTTCATCCTCAGACTGGAGATGCATGTGTCTGCATCACTTTGTTTTGCTTTGTTCAAATTGTTTTCAAACGCAGTCCGTAACTGGCTGCTATAAAGGGAGCAGTTGGACAAAGTAGGATCACTGTGGTGGGCAATGTAGTTAAAGGAATTTGTTCCTCTGTTTAGAGAGATATCTCTGGGCCCCTCGATGATTGGGCGCTGACACCAAAATTCATTGCCATGCTCTAGTGTGCAATGATTTGAGTAATCGATTGCAAGATGGTACGAGGTGCTCAGTTTAAGAACAATGGAGCGCCATTGATCAGAATCAACAATCAACGGGTCTGTCTTGCAATTCCAGCAAGGAAACAAGGCAGAGGATATGAGGCATGGGTAAACTACATTCGTAAATGCCCCCTGGCATTCGCTTTCTACGGAGCACCACTCCACATTGTTCCGCAACACCTTTTAGAGTACTGGTATACTTGTACTTACGACCAGAATAGGGGAGAGATCACAAGCATTGTTCTAAATAGGGATAGAACAGTTTTCCTTTCTGTGCAGCGGCTAAGGAAAGTTCTTCAACTTCCTGTCAATGATGTGTTCGAAGCTGCAGTCACAAGACAAGTGGAAAGGTCAGTCCTACCCAACATGGGTCACCCATAGACTGAGGGTGTTTTAAAAAAGGCCACTTTTCCCACTGGATGGGGCTTCATGGTGTCCACTATGATTCGTTCACTTGGAACTAAGATTGGAGGCCTGGATTTGGTGAATGAGTTCGAGATGCAGCTACTCTACAACATGTACCATGCCAGAAATCTGAACTATGCATTGCTCATCTTCAACGAGCTCAAAGTCCAAGTGGTGAAGACACCAAGGGATCTCCATGTACCATTCATAAGGTACTTATCCTTGGTGGTGGAAGCTGAGTTGGGAGAACAGCTTTATAAAGATGGACAGGATGTGTTCCCTGGCCCATCACTCACCTCAAAGATGTTCAACAATGACACCTTCCCAGAGCAGGAAGGTTTGAGTGACCCAATGTGATGGATAGTTGAGGGAGCTTCTTCTGATAGTGAAGCTGAGGAGTCGGATCAAGGGGGAGCATCTGGAGGTGAATCAGATCATCGAGCTGAGCAACCTGCTCAAGCTGAGCCTTCATCTCCCTCTGGTTTTAAGTCATCTTCAGAGTCTGCATTTGTTGCAAGACCAACACAAGGTATAACTCATCCTCTCTTAACTTCTTCTCACTTTTCCACATCGTCATTTGGATATAAGACTGTGGTAAACCCAACCCAGTCTAACCCATCTCCTCCACCTTCCATTCAACTCCACTCTGAAGCCACCCCTAGTGTACCCACTGCTACTACGGAGAAAATCCAAACCTATACCCGTTAAACAGCCAAAGGTGGTGCCACTCCTATAGGCATCACTGGAGCTGAGATCACATTGATCCCTCCCCAGGCAGGAGTTGAGGGGGAGACGCCTACTCTTAAGGTGTCAACCTGGAGGCTCATATTAACCCAACAGCCTAAGCCGGGTGTGGTGTCTACTCAGCCCACACTCCCCAGAGCCATGGGAGTTCCTGTTATTGTGCCTAAGCAGACACACTTAGGTAACATTAAAGAAATGACCAATCCCCAGGGTCAATCACCCCCATCCAAACCAATAAGCCAACCACCTACCTATACACTACACGATTTGAGCCTTATTAGTTCTCTTCACTTCTCACACCTCCGTGCACGACCTGTCAATGTTTCATCTACATACCAAGGTGAATCACAGGGTCCAAACTCTGGTGCATATGAGTTTGAGGGTATACACCAACCCTTGGATGATGTACCTGTTAGAAAATGCCCACTAATACACGTACGCCATATAGACCGCTGCTGATGATGTATGGGCCTATTGGGTCATACACCGGGGTTAAGCCTGACAGCAACTAAAGTAAAGGGACCAAAATTGACAAAAGACAAAAGTTGACATCGCAGGCCGCGTTAACGCCGCTAACGTTAAGGGTTTAGCGCCGCTACGGCTGCATGTAATTTGTGTCATATCACTGACAGGCCGCGTTAGCGTCGCTAACTATTACGGGTTAGCGCCACTAAACCCTAAGGATTAGCGCCGCTACGGCTGCATGTTCTTTTTGTTAAATCACCTCTCAAGCTAGCCAATGCATGTGGGACATGAAGGCAACTACTTGGCCAGCTTTGGGAGATAAGTATATGATCTGGAACATTTGTAGTAGGCTAATGCACCGTCAGTCTCTCTTGGTGAATACACACACACACAAACACTCTAAAGTGCCATAGGGACCTTGAGAGAGTTTTCAAGAGATAGTTCCAGATTTGGTCTCATCTTGTTGCTGTTCCAAGGTGATATTCATGGTGAAGTATCACTAGAGGCAAGTTAGCACTCGAGGTTGGCATGTTACCGGGGTACCACTCAATAGAAGATTTGCGTTTTTCGTTCTTGGAGGATCACCACCACAACACCCATAATTTCTGGAGCTAAGGAGAAGGGTATAATCCTTTTTCCTTCTTGCATGTTGCATTTCTTTAAACATAGTGTTTGGTCCTCTTTTGGGATTTCTTGTTTTTGTTCTTTGATGGCTTGTACATTGTGCTTTATTTCTTGTACTTTGCTTCCGCTGCTAGCCCACGAAATCCCAACAGTGGTATCAGAGCCACCTCTATGTTAGATTTGCACATGGTGGTCTGAAAATCCCGAAATCGAAATGTTTGTTTTCTGTCGAACCGGGGTTAGCGGCGCTAAACGCGCTGTAACAATTTTTGGTTTCATGTTAAAAACAGTTTTGGTCTCGGGTATTTTTGGCTTTTTTGAGATTCTGGAATTTTGTTCCAGATTTTAATATGGTAATTTTGTTACCATTTTGTATGTTTGGTTGAATGTGGTTGATTTTAGATTGGTAACCTTGCCTTTGACCTTGTGGTTGACTTTGTGTGTTTGGATGCATTTGGTGATTTTTAATCACATTTGGGTGTAATATTTATTAAAATTGATATGTTTGTAATAATATTGTGGCTTGCATGCCATTTCATTCATCCGTGTAATTGTAATAGATAAATAGAAAATTATTATGACTTGTATGCCATTTCTATTTCTATTGTATGTATTGTACAATTTGGATGAAGACACACACAATGGAGTTAAAGGAGATGGAGGATGTCCATAGAAGCCGGTGACATCCATTGGAGATGGTGGTTCTAGTGGGAGCTCGCATCAGACGCCTTTTGTCCCTTAGATTGACCACGTTCTTCCTGTTTTGGCTCACGGGAGGAACGCATAGGACTTTTTGGCAAGGGCTACCAATTTGATATATTTATATGCGTGTGATGTGATTTTATATTTCTTGCATGGTTTTCTTAGGATTCGCATGCTAGAAAATTTTTCAAAATTAATAAAATCACAAGAGATTTGATAAAAGTGGTTTACAACTCTCGCGCGCGCTCACATACAAGATTAACCCACCTAGTGAAAATAGGTTTTGTCACTAAACAAGTTAATCTATAACCAAGCCGAAAACAAAAGCCCGTTTTCTAAAACTTAAATCTTGCACCATCCGTAAGTCGATACCACCCGAATCTAGATTTATGAGTTTTGGTTGTCGAGCTTAGCACGAGCTAACTCTCATAAAACTGTGTGGAAGGTGAGTATGGAAAATTCACAATTTTGGTTGTCTAGCTTAGCACGAGCCAATTTTGGTGGGTTTGACATCGTATATCTTGACGGACGATTTACAATTGCAAATTAAAATCCTTGAGTGATTGTCGAGCGTAGCACGAGTCAACCAAGAATTTTAATTTGGAATTGGTGCAGGAAGGGATCAAACATTCCTAACGACTGATGGTTGTCGTAGGATCCCGCAAGTGTCTAAGAGTTGCAATAGAGATTGCAATCGGTAAAATGGTTATCGGCCTAAATAGCTCCATGAAGTGATCCGCGGCAAACCCGTCACAAATTGGAGTGAAATGTGGTTCTTAGCCCTTGTTAAAATATTTTTCGAGACGATATGGGTAATTATTTTAACGTGGATTAAATCAAACTAACTAATTCATGTACTCTATTTAATATAGGATGTCGAATCATAATCACACCACGTCGAACTTCTCACTTCGTATGTTCCTAGAATGGGAGAAATGTATGGGAGTGAACTTTGTTGACTAGCTTAGGCAATTGAGAATTGTCCTATGTGCCGAGTCTAAGTTGCACATCCTTGAGGAACCCCTTCGTGAACCACCTGCTATCGATGTGGCATGGACCATCAGATACGCGTATGAAAAGCGTGTTCGGGATACGCACGATGTTGCTTGTCTCATGTTATCAAGTATGAGCTCGGAACTGCGAATGCAATTTGAGCACATGACTGTGTATGACATGATTAACAAGCTGAAGGATATATTCCAACAGCAAGTTAGGCAAGAACACTATGAGTGTGTTAAAAGTCTAGTCGGTTGTAAGATGCGGGAAGGCGGGAGTGTTAGTGCCCATGTTTTGAGATGAAGTCATACATGGACCAAATGGAGAGGCTAGGATTTCCTATAGGGAGGGAGCTCGGTGTGAACTTCATACTTTAGTATCTGCCCACTTCATATGAAAAGTTTGTAAAGGACTATCATAGGCATGGAAAGGAAATATCTATAGATGAATTGCATGGAATGTCGAAGGATGTAGAATCTAACATGTTCAAGCATGCATCATCCTCATCCACTCTTGTACTTAGTTCTAATGAACAACACATTATGAAGAAAAAGAAATCGATCCAATCAGAAGAAGTTGGAATCTCCAATCTTGCTTCAAGTTTTGAGTCTATGGACATTGATGATGTGCCTAAGGAGACTCAACAAGAGGTGGTTTGCTACTTCTGCGGAAGTTTTGGGGATTGGGGCCGTCATGCCTGCCCTTTGTGCCGAGAGGATATAAAACTTCTCAGAAAAGAGAGAGTTAATTTTCCCACTTGAGGTACATTCATGATTATACTTCATTGCTATTCCTTAATAAGTTGGGTTTTTTACCCGAGCTATAAGACTCACGTTTGTCACAAATTTATTTTGTTACAAAGTGTAGGTGTGTTCGTTGCAAGAAGGAAGAGCTTGAAGAACCGGATCTTTGAAGAGGAAACCCTAATGATTGTCCTCTACAAGAGAATAGAGAGTGTTAGTCTCGCCATTATTTCCGGATTAATTATTACTTTTGTATCTATGCCCTGCGTGGCAAGACTTGCTTTATTGTATGTTATTTTGAAGATGATGGATATATTTCGTATCTTGTATTTTGTGAAAAGATTTTTCATATTGATGGTTTCATTTCAAATTCGATCCATGACAATGCTTGTGTGTTATTTTTGAAAATTTATGGTGCTCAAATACACATTTGATGACGATGAATATGGCTTGGAATTGGAACATTTTGAAAAATTGGTTTTGAGATGTTTTTATCAAAACTTATCCATATCATAGCATACATAAAGACTTGTTATAAGTAATAAGGCAATCATGAATAATTAATTCTTAGATCCAAAAGTGGTTTGGATACATTAGCTCTATAGCATAATCAAACTTGACCAAGTAAACAACATTTACATCACTTAGATCCATGTGGTTAGGATCTTTGTAAAAGTTTAACCTTGGGTTAAATGAAAGATGCAAATCTTGTTTATTGGACTTGGGTGATTAAGATATCCTTCATCCATGATGGTAGGAAAGGATTGAGACTTGTTGGATTTTGATCACACTTGTGTGGATAATCCGTTCAAGTATACCACATAGAGTGACACTAGTAAAATTCTCCATCACCATCTTTATGATAGTTGTTGGGAGAATGTTTTACTAGATAAAAGGTTTGTGTCTGAAACATGGAGGTGTTCGGAAATAACATAAAGAAAATTAAGAATAAATAAGGGCATATAGATATCAATTCTTAGATCCAGAATAGATGCTAAGTTTTCTTATCTATATTGGTTTAAACATAAAATGGATCGTGGGTTTAACCCATAATTCGTTTTCTCTGAGAGACACATTTATACATGGTTTCACATTGAATAAAACCGGATAGAGTCAGCGATGCTTGATTCTCAGAGTTTAGTGTGTATAAGTCATCGTACTCTCATTGCCTCAAAAGAACCCAATAGAGTCAACGACGCTTTAAAACACACGCAAACTAACAACACTATATTAAAAAGGATTACAAACCCCAATAAAGATTGACGGTTATCCTTTCTAGTAGAAGCTATCACAAGAGTAACAACTCACTTTAAGCTTCTTCTCTTTACATCACCACAAGAACATATACTCATATTTCTTGTATTCCATAAACTTCTTTGAATATCCCATATTTATTATGGACGCATAATTCTTAATTTACACTTGTTGCCAAGCAGTATTAAGACATTATCTCCAAAACAAAGTATGTGCTAGACATACCAAATAGGATAATAACAGCGCTCCCACTAGCTCTGGCATCTATCCAAGTTTCATCATTGCTTACTGAAAACTCAAACACTTGATTTTCTTAGCAAACATTCCAAAACTTAGATTTACTCTGAGCCCAAAAGGACTCCTCCTTTGTAGACTTCATAAGGATACTCAGGATGTAAAAGACCCTCGGACAGTGTTGTAAACACTTCCTCATAAAATTCCTATAACGGAATGCGGTCTTTGCATCATACTGCCATAACACGGCATAAGCATCCCCTTAAACTTCAACATAACTACTGGGAGAATGTCTTCATATGATTCCTACCCAATGGTCAATCATCATGAAACCAATTCCTTCCAGTCAGTATTTGAAGTTATCTACAAAATAATCCATGTAGATCTTATATCCAAAAGATCTATATACACGATCAGGTCAAAACCTAGGTGTTGGTTTAACCAAGTTCAAAACTTGAAAATCCAGCATGGAATGTCTTATGTTATTACACTTCTCTTCTTAGCAGACTCAAGGGCCCACTACAGCTTCCGGTAGTTGATGCATACAACACGTATCATCAATAAGTCATCGTCCTCAGATATAATAAATTATATAACTCTGGTCTTATGACGACTCTTACCAGACATATGAAGAAGTAATAACTTTATGCCAGATACTCCAACATAGCCATGTTGAGTTCCAATCATTTCTGATTGAATGCTAGTGCCAACATCAGGTCTTTTATTTAAATCTCACGTTCTTCCACTGGAATGCTTCAGTTGTTCATTTCCCTTTTCGAGCAACCAAAACCGGTTCTCAAAAGGATATGAAATGAATATCTGAAACTTAGAAGAACTATTAAATACATTAGCATCCTCTAAGTTCATCCATCTCCCACTAAATGTAGACTAGATAACTCTGACCTATGAGATTGACAAGCAAAGAACACTTTCTTATCGAATCTCCTTAGATGCTAATTTGACCATCTTTGTTGATTTAAAATATGAACATTGCCCATCACTACTCAAGTACACCTATCAAGCAGGTTACTTGAGTTTAATCCATCAAGACGGAACCATAACCAATATGTTCCATTCCTCCACTAAACGATCCATGTAAAACATGTATCCTAGGACAAGTAAATTATGAGGCAACCTCACAATTCTTATGATGGTTTAGAATGTAGATGCTCAACATCTCACAAGATTTGAGTATCTTTATTCCTTTTTGCCCTCTTCATCTTTAATTTGTTAACGGTGAGTCTTGAACACCTCTCAGGTTTCAGACATTCGTCTAATAAATTCGACTTACCCATTCCTTCTACCATCATCGGTAAAGGTAACAAACCACATATAGTTAATCCTTATGTATTTTCCTGAACGGTCTTTACACAAACGTGCAAACGAAATCCAACAAGCCTTTATTCCTCTCATATCAACACGTGAAGGATGTCTTAGTTATTTAGCCTTATAAGCAAGATTTGCAATCAACAATTGACCCATGGTCAAAAGATTCCAAGTTCCTAACCACATGGAGCTTGGTGATTCAAGTCTTGTTTATATGGTTAAATCAACTATTTCATAAGGATAACAATTCCATGATCATTCATAATCATTCCATTACTTCCTTAAGCATAAGCTTATAACAAATGCCAAGACATTAATAAACTTTGAAATAAATCAACCCACAATTTCAAAATTCAAAGTAATATTCATCATCATCAAAGGCATAAAAGATACAATGCTTCTTGCCACGCAGGGCGTAAGACAAAGATCTAAATGAAGTAATAGTTTAGCTGGATGGAATGGCAAGACTCTTCTTCCAATCCTTCTAGTTAAGGACAAGCACCATGCTTCCCTTCTCTAAGTTCCAGCTCTCCATGCATCCATTACCTACTTCTGATTAACACCTGCACTTTGCAACAAACAAGTTTGTGACAAACGTGAGTGTTTTGACTAGAGTTCAAAACCCAGTCATTAGAAGTAGAAGATCAATGGAGTTTGATCATGAATGTACCTGAAGATGAGCTAACGTTCTTCCGCTTTAGGATACTTAGCTCTTCTAGGCACTTAGGGCAGGTGTAACGGCGCCAATTTCCAATTTCTCCGCAAAAGTAGCAAACTACCCCATGTGGAACATCATATTGAGGCACAATCTCATTGTCCTCCGACTCCACAATTACGGATAGCCTAGTCACACTAGACTTTCCTTTTGAGGTCAGTTTCTCCTTCTTGCTTACTTGTTTCCTAGTAGCCATAGTGGATGTGGACGAGACACGATCCTTCTCGACCATGTAAGACTGTACAGCCTTCAGCATGTCTTGAAGTTCGATCAAGGATTTATCCAAATTGTCTTTGTGAAAGTTCTTGACAAACTTCTCATAAGACGCGGGCAGGGACTGGAGGATCATATCCACCGCAATCTCCCTCCCTATTGGAAGTCCAAGTCTCTCCAATTGGTCCATGTATCCCTTCGTCATAAGGAAATGGACATTTACATCCTCACCTTCCTGCATCCTACAACCGACCAAAGCCTTTATACACTCAAACCGTTCTTGTCTAACCTGCTGCGGGAACATGTCCTTTAGCCAGTTTCTCATGTCATACGCACTCAATTGCTCAAGCTACTGACGCAACTCAAAGCTCATAGTCGATAACATGAGACAAGAAATATCTTGTGTATCTCTAACACGCTTCTCAAAAGTGAATCGAGTGGCCCAGTTCGCGTTGGTAGCAGGTGGCTCCGGAAAGGGTTCCACAACGATGTGTAACTTTGACTCGTGACGGAGGACAATCCTCAATACACGATACCAGTCAACGAAGTTCACTCCTATGAGTCTCTCCCTTTCTAGGAATAATCGTAGTTTAAAGTTTGGTGTGGTGTCGTTAATATTTGCGATCTATAAAAGAGTACACGTTTTAGTTAGTTTCGATATTATCCTCGTTAAAATAATTACCCAGCTGATTAAGAAAACCAAATTATCTTAACAAGGGCTAAGAACCTCAAAGTACCCCAATCCATGACGGGTTTGCCGCGGATCACTTCATGGAGCTACGTAGGCCGGTAAACGCTTTACCAATTGCAATCCGAGATTACAACTCTTAGACACTTGCGAGATCCTAGGTACTCATAGCACCCATTTGGCATGTTTGATCCCTTCTCTCACCGATTCCTCATTAATCTACTTTGATAGCTAGGTATGGGCACGACAACTACCAAGGCGTTTTAAGTCTTGGAATTGTAAATCGAGCATCAAGATACACGGTGGTACTCTAGCCCAATGGCCGGCTCGGCTAAGCTCGACAACCGACCCTTGCGAGTTGCCACACGCACCTTCCACACAGTTACGCAAAATCGATTTCGGCTAAGCTCGACGACCGATCTTGTTTCACTAGATTTGGGTGGTGTCATCTTACGGGAGGCGAGTGATTTACATTTGATAAAAACGGGATTTTGTTTTTAAAGTGGTCTTGTGGCGCGCGAGGTTTGTAAACCAATTAAAACTCTTGGTTTTATTATTTTGAAAAGTGTTCAAGCGAGCGAAGAACCTAAACAACCACGCAAGAAACTAAACAAAACAACAACCACGCACAAGAAATATCCGGTAACATGCCCCTAAACCCTATGCGCTTTCCCCGTGAGCCAAACGAGGAAAGCAAGGCCAAACTAAGGACACAGCCACTTGGCCCAGCTGGAAGTGCTCCCACTGAATCCGTCATCTCCAATGAACCTCCGGATCCACCATAGCCGAGACGTCTCCTCCACGACTCTCGATGGTTGTCTTCGGTCTTCTTTTACAAATACATACAAATATTTGAAAAGAAACGGCGTGCAAGCCGCGAAATGCTAATCTAAGCTAACCTAACAATTACAAAGAAAAGCAATCGGCATTCAAGCCAAAATAAAGTACAAAATACAAGACCGAATAAATTTAATTATTACAAACCAATTGTGGTACAAACCACCAAATGAATGAATAATTAAACACAACCAAACAACCAACACATAGGTCTAATGGGCAAGGCGTTACCGGATCAAACAACAAACCACAAACAACAACAACACGGTGTGCCACAACAAAACCGTGTAAAATGTATCTCGATTAAGATTGTTCAAACCTAGCTAAACAGTCAAGGCACAAAGTGAACAATCCTTGTACATATGCATTAGTACCCCCAAACACTTTGAGAATACATATTCATATATACATAATACAAGAATATGCATGTGTGCATTTCATGCGAAAAATCACGCAATACATATAAATGTACGAATCAAGACACATATGGGGCTTTTCCAACATCCAAACACTATGGACAGATTCTGGAAAAACAGAATCGCAAGGAGCTAAAACCGAAAATATTTTTCTTTTACCAAAAGGACAAAAACACTGTTCACAACGTCCTTCACGGCCGAGGAGCCTTCACGGCCTTTCACGGCCCGTGAAGCCCTTGAACTCCACGACTCTGACACAGTGAAAAACCTTCACGACCAACACCCCACGTAACTGGTCGTGAGCCTTCACGACCGTGAAGAAAAATCTTCACGAGACAGGTCGTAAGCCATCACGACCGTGAAGTAAAAACCTTCACGATACTGGTCGTGAGACGTCACGACCGTGAAGAATAATCCTTCACGACCCGTGAAGACATTCTGGACAGAAGGTCCATTTTCGGTTTTCAAGCCAAGAAAGTGCAATTTGTTTGTAGATTTGGCTCTGATACTACTGTTGGAACACGGTATGGAGCAAGACACAGCGGAAGCTAAAACAAAGAGTTCAAAAACCGTACAAAAATGGGTCCGTATCGTGTTCCAAAGTGATAGTATTCTACAAAACCAAATTGCAACTAACAAGGAACAAGAAGGACAGAAAATATACCTCCTTACAAGCTCCAAAATCGGCTGAACATGCACCACACGGGATGAATCCGAGAACCCAAGTGTGTTCTCCTTTATTGCTTGATCCACACCAAGTTTGCTCGATCCCCGTATGCTAGTACTCCGTCAAGCGGACGTCCACCACGACTCCACCTTTCCGGGACAGCCTACAAGCTTCTCCTCTTGCACCAATGGAGCTCACACAACACTCAAGTAATACCAACTTAGTGTATATTGTGTTTTTTGTCATGTATGGTACCAAGAGAGAATTGAGAGAGAGTAGAGTGAAGTTCCTTGCATGCTCTAATCTGATCCAGCCTCTAGATCTCTCTTTTGCCCGGTGTAAACCCTTGTATCTCATTGGACCACAAGATGGTCCAATCAAAATAAAGGAATTCATGCAGACAGACCTTCACGGCCTCTCACGGCCCGTGAAGAGCCCGTGAAGACAAAATGCGCCACGACTGGCCATAGTTCTTCACGGCCCGTGCCGCGTTCGAGTGACTCGTAAGGGCGTCTCCTTCACGACCCCTCCACGACCTCTTCACGACCCGTGAAGACTCCACGAGCCGTGTAAAAGTCATTGAGCCATTTGTGAGGGCAGTGGGCTTCACGACCCGTGGAGCATCCCTCACGGCCGTGAAGCCCCAAAATCAAACAATTTGATTTTTGGACCTTCTCTCTTTATCAATAAGCTGTCGTGATCAATCCTTGGTGTGTGGCCCAATAGGCTCGCACTTCATCAGCAGTAACACCAATGTACTTGTGTCAGTGGGCAGACTCCAACAATAAGACACTAAGGGATCACACTGCTACACACCCTTTTAGAACTATTTGGATTTTTACCAAGTTATGTGTGTGTAATAATTATTGAGAAGGAAAATAATAATAGTTATTTGTTATTTTAAAAGGGAAATTAATATTTAAGTTTAAATATTAATTGGACAAATTAATTAATAGTTATTAATTAATTAAAAAGGTCAAGGGTATTTTATGCAATTAGGTGATAGTTTAATTAATGTTGGGTTTTAATTAAAAACGTCAAGGGTATTTTATAATATAAATAACCTTTTAAGGTTTAAGGAATCATAAGATAATCACAAGTTACAAAAAGAAACCCTAGTCTCTCCCTCTCCCTCTCTCTGCGTCGAACTCAAGGCAACCCCAAGGGGGGGTCTCGGCCTCGACACACATCACACAAACACACACACGGTTCTCGCGTGATTAGTTTTGGTGATATCCTGTGGCGGTCTAGCAGCCTGTTTGAGGTGGTGTAGTAGCGGTGTTCTACCTTTAGCTATCTCGATTAAAGTTTCAAGTTTTTGCTGAAAGGTATAACCTTTTATCCTTATTCTTTGTTTAGTTTCCTGTACAAGTTAGATGAGATAACTGGAGGGGGTTTTTGTTTTTCTCCACTACGTATGTTTTTATACCCTGAAAAACCCTTCAGTGGTATGAGAGTCACTTCTAACCTCGTAGGGGACTAGCTTGGCTTCTTTTTTATCATGATGAATAGGTTTCCTTTTATCAAGGATTAACTTTTTGGATTATCCAAGTATTTTTGAAATCAAGTTTTGATTTTAAAATGGATAACAAATTAGATAAAAAGAGGTTAAGGTTTAATTCTTAAAAAAAAAGTTATTATTATTTTTCTTCTTTTTGTGATTTGGATGAATTCGGCGGCGGTGATGCCACCGTGAACGGCGGCGGTTTATGACGGGTAACCACCGAGGACGGCGGCGTTGGTGATAGGCGAGGGCTGGTTGTCGGCGTCGGCTGCTCCTTTTTCACTGCCACCAGCAGGTCGGCGGTAGTGTGGTGGTCGGCGGCTAGAATCTCCGGCGAACGGCGGCACAGCAAGGGGTAGCCCAGGAGCGGCCTGCACCTGCAGCCCAATTGGCCCAGTCATGTGGTCGGTCCATCGAAATTTTAACGGCCCAGTTTTGTGGCTTAAAGGTATTTTAGGTTTAGTTTTGGGTAACACCAAACAGGATTAAATCTAAAAGGTGTCTATAAGTTTTTTTTATATATATAACTTATGGTTAAATATTTATTTTTAATCATGATTATTTTTATTATAATTAAGTATTGGTTAAAATTAATTGTTTTTAGTATTCTTTAATCGCATAACATTGATTAATATATATATATATATATATATATATATATATATATATATATATATATATATATATATAACAGTTATTGTTAAACCAGGTGATTTTAACAGGTAGTTAAAGTCAAGGTAATTCATCAAGTTGTGATAATTAGAGAATTGTTTTTGGATGTATTAGTATTAGTACATGTTTGGGATGCCCTAGCCGAGCCCTAGACCTTGTGGATTGTTTTATTTACTGTACTTGTGGTTGTGATTGGTTTTTCTATTCTATGGTGTGGGGAGGCCTGCGTGCCACTTACAACCCCTATTCTATTATGTAAAAGTACTAGATTAGCGGGCCTGCGTGCCTTTGATTATCTTGTAATTTTTTTATTTCTAGCTTTTAGTTTTTAGAATAGAATATATAGAATAGACTTGAAACTGATACAAGGAACAAGGAGCAAGGAGCAGGATTGGATCCAGGAGCCAGTGGGAGCTTCAGAGTTTCATGCCATGTGTGTTGTTTTCCACTTAGGTTTTGGACTGTCGGGTTTTTCGTGTAGCTCACGAAACTGACATTAGTTAAGGGCAAGGCTAAGGCATAGTTGTTGTGGTTGTTTTATTTCTTTACATATTATATATGCGTGGTTGTGATTCTCACGATGAAATAAAACAGGGTTTTAATAATAGTCATTAATAAAAGTGTTTTTAAAAGGAAAACTGGCAAAATCCTTTTTAGAAAAATCTTAGATCAGTGTGCTACCCACCTAATGGTACACCTTTCCTCTTAAACGGTACTCGGATGTCGGAAGTGCCCAAAGCTTGGGCATTCGGGTTCAAACCATTGCGGGGAAGGGTGTGAAAGACTCTCCGATAATCGGGAATCCCGGCCCGAGTTCACACTTTCTTAGGTGGTGCGATCTATTTTTGTGATAATCGGGAGTCCCGGCCCAAAATGCACTAGAGGGACTAAAGCATGCATGGTTCTTGTAGCCGATGTCCCGTGGATCTAGGAGTCGTATCCAGGTAGGATACGATTGGTATAGGTTTACCTACCAGAAATATCATTGTCCTGGTGGGAAGTACCCAAACCTTGCATCGGGAAATGTGAAATATGGATCCTAGTCTAATAATTTATTTTTAAAAAGTACTAATTATTAGAGGATATAATCATATTACTAAATCGGTTTTATCTTTTCTTTTTCTGTAGATGTCTATTTTATCTGTTATTCCGTTTTACTCACCCAAGGAATCTCGAAGCCTTATCGTTAGCAAGTGGAAGCTTTCAGGTCCAAACTTTGCTGTTTGCAAGATGGATCGTAAGAATGTACTAGATGCACAGGGAAAGCTATACGTCATAGAGACTTTGCCTCTAGAACGACCAGGGTAGTGAGTATGATGCTTACTATCAGTATCTGGCTGATGAATCTGATGTTATGTCGATTCTCGTTCTCTCAGCTTCATCAGAGTTTCGGATGATCTCCGGGAGAAATCATCTTTTAGGTTGTTCAAGCATTAGAGGAAAGGTTCAAGAATAGTGAACGGGCATGTCGTTTCTTGCTAATGAAAGAAATTCTTTCGCATAAGATGAAAGCAAACCAACCTATTAGTGATCTTCTCATCAATATGAGAAGGCTTCTTGATTGCTATTTAGATCCGGATCAAAGTAACATGAGCTAGTCATGCTCTTGTTCGGTTCCCTATCTGACCATTATCAGTCTAAGGTAATGGGTGTTATAGGAGGCTTTGATATGACTGTCGCGAGTCTGTACGAGATCCTCATGTGCATTAGTGACAATCTAGATCCAAAGAAGCTAGAGTCGACGGTGGTAGACCCTATGCTAGAAGATGAATAGTTGGAAGAGCTTGGAGAAATTTGTTTCCCAGACTGTGGTAGCAAAGATTAATGCAAGCACTCACTCGATATAGATAAGCTGGACATTGGTTCGCCCAATGGCTCAGGTATCCTTATGATAGATTGTCTTATTACTTCTTATGAATCATCGGTATTGTGTTAGTCTTGTTTTGTTTACATTCCATCAGCACTGAAGTCTTCGAAGAAGGTTTCAGTAGAAGAAGCTATCTGAAGAAACGTCTCAACGCACAAATGATGTTCGCATCTGAAGAGCTTAAAGTTTCATCACTGAAACTTTCAGTTAAGGTTTACTGAAGTCTGTCTTCAACAAATGGTCCCCTCAGTGACGTCATCAACTGTCACTTTCAAGATAGTATTGCGTGATGAGAATCTATTACTTATCAGTCTACAAGATTGTGACGAGTGTCACTATATCAACGGCTAGGATTGATAAGGGAAATGTATAAATACTCTTCTCTTTGTTGAGAAGAGTGGCTTGCTCATTCTGTATGTTCAGATAGCAATAGCTTTGTGCTTGTATTTTCTCTCAAGTTTGTTCTTGAATTTGCAATTGACTTTAAGAAGTTTGTTCTTCTTAAATTCCAGTCTGTAAGTTTGTTATATCAATATTAACAATCTTAGACATTTCTCACTGTTCTTATTATTACTATTTCCGCACTTAATATTTCTTTAAGTTAGTATTATTCACAATTTGGGAACAATAATTGGTATAAGAGCAGGTTCAAATTCTTCAATAATTTGAGATCTGCCGAGATGTCTAAAGTTGACTATAACGACAATGGGTCTTCTGGTAAGCCACCAAAGTTCTCTTCCGAAAATTTTTCCAGCTGGAAGGGAAGAATGCTTATCTATCTTGAGAACTTGAATACTATGTATCTATCTATTCTAGAAAATGATCCTATCATTCCAAAAACTATTTCGCTTATGAGTGAAGAAGGTGATCTACTGGAACCTCGTCCTAAACCGAGGAACCTGTGGACTGATGAAGACAGAAGACAGGTAAACTTGGATGCTAAGATTCGAAACAACATTGCCATCTCACTTCCTAATGATATCTATCATACCATCTCTAATATTAAAACTGCAAAAGATATGTGGGAAACCTTGTGTATAGCATACGAAGGAACTGAAGAGGTGAAGGAGAACAAAAGGACGAATGTCATCAGAAAGTACGAAAGTTTTTGCTATAAAGAATCTGAGACTCTTACTAAAGTTTATACAAGGTTTACTTATCTGTTAAATGATATGTTAGAGGCTGGTGTTCAGAGAGAGAAGATCCAAATTCTTAACAGATTCCTGGATGCTCTCCCCAGTGAGTGGGATACCATGTGCCTCGTTCTCAGGACCAATAATAAGTTAAAAAAAAGTGGACATGAGAAAGCTGTATAGCATATTACTGAATGATGAGTAAACAAGAGCTCAGAAACAGGAACTGAAGAGATCAGCTAAGAAGAGTTTAGCTCTAGTTGCTGAAACTGAAGTATCAGCTCAACAATTCGCTGAAGATTCCGACACCGAGACAGAGAATGACTGGGTAGCTGACGATGAAGAGGGTCATCCAGAGTTCAAGGTTGAACGAGCTTTCATAATGAAGAACTTCAGCAAGTTCTTAAAATTCAAGGCCAAAATTAATGATCAAGGGTCAGGAAGCTTCAAATCCACCACTGATAAATCTAAGTTGGAATGTTACAAATGTGGCAAGCTTGGCCACTTCGATGCTAACTGTATTATCAAATCCTCATCTAAGAGTTACCCATCGAAGGCTGACAAGTACAAGTCTAAGTACAAGGCACTGAAGCTGAAAAATCAAAGTAAAACTGAAAAGAAGAAAGAGAAGGCAATGATAGCTGGAGAACTGAATTGGACTGACTCTGAAACATCCGATGATGATCAAGAGTCTGAAAAAGCTATGTTTGCTGAAGAATTCTCAGGGTGTGCTCAGCCTTACATGTGTCTGATGGCTACTGAGAGCCAGTTCAAAAACGACCTAGCTACTGCTGAACGGTTGAGTTCAGCTGAAGGTTGGAATTCCTCTATAATGTACAAGGTATCAAACTTTCAGAACATTGAGTCTAATGAGAAAAATGATATGTTTGCTTATTTGGTGTCTGATTTAATTTATGCACATGATGAACAAAACAAAATCAAGAAAATCTTTTCTGATCAACAAAACCTAATTCAGGAAACTGAAACTGAGAACTACACTCTTGTTCAAGAGTCCTTTGCCTTGAAAAGTCATCTAGAGCTATTAACAAATGAATTAAAAATGGTCAAAGCTAAGCTATCAATAACAAATGATAAACTTAAAGATCGTCAGTCCATCATTGATCTCTGGCTCAGTCCTAATAAACTCGCCTTTGAGAGTATCAATCATCAAATGATCATTCAGATAGAAAGAGTTGGGTTAGGTAAAATCAAAGAAGCTGCCTCATTCAGAAAAAAGTGCAAAAAGGTTAATGAAATGTTTTTCAGTGGTTTAACATGTGAAAACATAGGAAACTCAGATATTCTATATAAAAGATTTACTAAGGCATCCAGTGAAGTTCCTGAATTCAATGAGGAAACAAATTCTGAAATCAGAAACATACAGTTGTCTTCCGATAACTTGTTTGAAAATTTGAATGATTATCAGCAAAATTTTTCCAATCTCACTGAATTTGAACTTACCGTTGTCACTGAATCTGAATCTATTACTTCTACTGAATCTGAACCCATGGCTTCCACCAAAACTGAATCCACTTCAGTTCATACCTCCACTAAACCTCTGATAGCTGAAGCTCCACTTGAAACTAATCCTTCAATACAAAATCAAAACTACAAAAGATCGAAAACTCAAAGTCATCAGTCTGAAAAGCCTAAAAAAAAGGTTGAGCAAATTACAAAAATTTGAATCAACACTGAAGATAATGATGAATCAGTTAAAAGATTTAACTAGATCCAATACTCATAAAAGCAATATCAAACGTCAAAAGGATAACAAATCCACACGTAAATGTTATAAATGTGGTATTAGAGGTCATGAAGCCAAAACATGTGATTCACCTGTTGCTACTTGGTGTACTTCTTCTGAGCCCATCAGCAGGTGGGTTCACAAATTGGTTTAATTCTTTGTTAACTTGTGTAGGGTGGTCAAGGAAATAAGACCTGGTACCTTGACAGTGGATGCTCCCGTCACATGACTGGATGCAAATCTTTACTAACAAAAGTTACTCCAGTTGATGGTCCACAAGTTATATTTGGTGGAGGAAAATGTGGAAAAACAGATGCCTATGGTCAATTAAAGAAAGGTGTTATTCATATCAAGAATATCGCGCATGTCACCGGACTTGAGCATAATCTGATAAGCATAAGTCAGATGTGTGACGCAGATTATTCCGTTCTGTTCAAAAAATACAAGTGTTCCATCAGAAACAAAGAGGGCACTGAAGTCCTTCAGGCCAAGAGAATAGATAACATGTACGTTCTCGACTCAGATGTATGCTTTATCTCACAGTCAGTCAAATAACTACATTGGTTGTGGCACAAAAGGTTATCTCATCTGAATTTCAAAAATATGAGCAAACTAGCACAAGGTCAACCAGCAAAAGGGTTGCCTAAGATTAGCTATGTGAAAGACAAAGTTTGTCATGCTTGCGAGAAAGGAAAACAAAAGAAGTTTGTTCACAAATTAAAGCACTGTGATCAGATCAGCAAAGCATTTCAGTTGCTTCACATGGATCTCTTTGGTCCAGTCAGCACTCCAAGTATCAGTGGTAAGAAATACACTCTTGTAATTGTGGATGAATATACACGCTTTACTTGGGTATTCTTTCTAACTAAGAAGAGTGAAACTGCTGAGATCATAATTAGCTTCATCGCAAGAATGAATCGTCAGTACGATATTCATGTCAAATAGCTAAGAATTGATCATGGTACTGAATTTAGAAACAGAACTCTTGAGGACTTCTGTGAAGAGAATGGGATTGTTCAAAAATTTTCAGCCGTGTACACCCCTCAACAGAATGGAGTTGCTGAAAGAAAGAATCACACACTAATTGAAGCCGCATGAACCATGCTTGCTGAAGCAAAGATATCATTAAGTTTCTGGGCTGAGGCCATCAATACAACATGTTACACACAAAACAGATCGTTGGTAGTTAAAAGACATTTGAAAACTCCTTACGAATTGTTGCACAATAAGATTCCAAATGTTGGTCATTTCAGAATCTTTGGCAGTACATGCTTTATTCTGAACAGTAAGGATCGCCCGAGCAAGTTTGCACCCAAAGCTGATGAAGGAATATTTCTTGGGTATTCTAGCATATCAAAGGCATACAGAGTGTTTAACTTCAAAAGTAATACAATCCTTGAAACAATGGATGTCACATTTGATGAATTAGATCTTCAGTCAAGGTATTCAGATCAAAACACTGCAAATTCATACGACTGGGATGCATTGCTTTCTTCTCCATTTGAAGAAACTTCAGCCGCTCTGTCAAAAGAAACTGTTTGCGAAGATTATGACGATAACGGCATACCTCATGTTACTCATATACTCATTTCAGTTGAAACACCCTGTAAAACACCTATTCCTGAACCCATTAACTACGAAATACTACTGATTGATTTTGAATCCCAGTCTCCATCTTCAACTGAAGTTCCCTCTGATCCATTTATTGAAGTAAACTCTCCCATTCCTGAATTCCCAACTGAACCTTCTCTTGTTAAAAATCCAATACCTCCTAACACCAAATGGACTAAAGATCATCCCATTGATTAAGTAATTGGTAATCTAAACGAAGGAGTTCGTACTAGAAGATCTGTAACACCAGGGTTTTGCATGTTTGTTGATTTCATTTCTCAAACTGAACCAATGAAGGTTAATGATGCTTTAAAAGATTCATACTGGGTATCAGCAATGCAAGAGGAACTGAATGAATTTAAAAGGAATAAAGTATGGAATCTCGTACCACCTCCTTCGAGTCAGTCTCTGATAGGAACCAAATGGGTTTTCAGAAATAAGAAAGATGAATCAGGAGTAGTAATTCGAAAAAAGCAAGACTAGTTGCCAAGGGATACTGTCAGGAAGAGGGAATTGACTATGATGAAATGTTTGCTCCTGTTGCACGAATGGAAGCAATTCGCATATTTATTGTTTTTGCTGCTCATAAAGGATTCAAAGTTTATCAAATGGATGTCAAATGTGCTTTTCTAAATGGTGAACTAAAAGAAGAGGTGTATGTTCAGCAACCTCCCGGTTTTAAAAATCCCAAGTATCCAAATCATGTGTACAAGCTAGACAAAGCACTGGATGGATTGAAACAAGCACCTCGAGCCTGGTATGATACTCTTTCAGCATATCTTCTTAAAAAGGGCTTCAAACGAGGTACAATTGATAAAACTCTCTTTCTTGGTAGGGAAAAAGGTGATTTGCTTCTTGTCCAAATATATGTTGATGACATAATATTTGGGTCTTCTAATGAAAATTTATGTAAGGAATTTGAAAGAATCATGACCAAAAAGTTTCAAATGAGTATGATGGGTGAGCTAACCTACTTTTTAGGACATCAAATTAAGCAAACTGAAACTGGTATCTTCATCAATCAAGGAAAGTATATCACTGAATTACTGAACAAGTTCAAATTCACTGAATGTTCAGTCATGAAAACACCCATAGCTCCCAAAACAAAGTTAACTGCTGATCTTGACGGAAAAGCAGTTGACTTACCTACTTTTCGTGGGATGATTGGTTCTTTGCTTTATTTAACTGCTAGTAGACCTGATATCATGTTTTCCACATGTTTATGTGCTCGTTTTCAAGCAAATCCAAAAGAGTCTCATATGTCTGCTGTTTCGAGGATCTTCAGGTATCTGAAGGGTACTCCTAATCTGGATCTTTGGTATCCCAAAGACTCAGGTTTTGATCTAATGGGATTTTTAGATTCAGATTATGCAGGCTGTCATATGGACAGAAAAAGTACCACTGGAGGATGTCAGCTGCTTGGACGTAAACTCGTCAGTTGGCAAAGCAAGAAACAAAATTCTATTTCTTTATCTACCGCTGAAGTGGAATATATTTCAGCAGGGAGTTGCTGTGCTCAAATCTTGTGGATTCAACATCAGCTTGCTGACTACGGTGTTTCTCTTGTTAAAACTCCCATCTACTGTGACAACACCAGTGCCATAGCCATTTCTAACAATCCTGTGATTCATATGCGAACAAAACATATCGATGTTCGTCACCACTTCATCAGAGATCACATAGCTAAAAATGATATTGAGCTGTACTTTGTTCCAACTGAACATCAAGTAGATGATATCTTTACAAAAGCTCTGGATGAAGCACGATTCAATTATCTTGTTTCTGAACTTGGTCCGCTGAACCTTTGACATCTGCCCGTGTTCAGCTTACCTTGTTGCCAAACATGGTCGACTGACTTTCTCACATCTGAAAGCCTTCAGCTGACAGGTAAGTCTTCTTTTATCCTTATGTTAATAAAATATTGGCTGGATTTGTGTAAATATGGTTAACTCGATTTTATCTTTATTTGGAGTCGCATTTATTGCAGCCGTCATTTCATATTCAGTCTCAATAATAAATAATGATTACTTTCTTTTGTTTATATATCCTTCTTCCTTCTCAACCTTCTTTATGTTCTTCCCTCCCTTTTCATATTTCTTCATCCATTTCACTGCATTCTTCATGGAGATCTCGTTTGTTATCATCAACCATCCCTTTATGTACACAATCACCATCCGTATCAATAACATCGGGTTTGGAGCAGTAGTTCAAATTGCCGTTAATCTTATTGATTAACCAACATTGGTGATCATCTCTTTTCATCTTTTGGCATGGACGCACTAGACACTCATCCACTCTTTTGCCTATATGATTAAGATCATTTTTGTATGCTCCATTGTGGACAGATCCATCAAATGTAAATCTTTTGTATGAATTTCTCATATTAATGGATGATGTTCTTACGTTGTGTTCTGTGATCTTCATTACTATCCTTTATATTTTGCATATTTCATATTTTCTAAATTAGATAAGTCAATGTAATTCTTAATTATTCTCATTTAATATTGTTTCACTGAAATACCCTGATTAACAGCCTTTCAGTTCACAGTCATTAATTGCTAATAATAAAAAATTATAAACATTCGCGACACTAAATTACCCTGATTAACAGCCTTTTAGTTGTTTGCATTTTTTTTATAATATTCCTTATGTTTGATGTCTTTAGTTTCATTTCTTTTTAACTGTGGTTAGTTTTTGCGGTTTCATTCAAAGGTTGAATATCAATCACATAGGACCCACCTTTTGAAATCACCGTCCCATTTTCTATTCTTCGTTAACCGCTCTCTTTCTCTAAACCTATAAAACGCTATATCGTCTTCTTCATCTTTCTTTCTACTGTTTCTCCTCTCTTTCGAAAAAAAAAATTTCTTCTCTCAAACATCATGTCACGGCCAGCAACCTTGTGTGTTCATCTTCCTGAATCAGTTGTACCAATCATCTCCAACGCTGAGATTGTTCACAAATCAAACAATACCTTTGTTTCACTATCCCCTGTCCCTACAACATCCGAATTCTTCAATCTCATTAACTTTTTCCGCCATTGTCCTCTCAACTATGCCTTGTCCACCCAAATCCCTATGTTTGAACAACACCTCTGTGAATTTTTTATGACAGCCACTGTGATTGATGAGACATCTGACAACCCTAAAATCTCTTCCACTCTGCTGAACGGTAAGCAAAAATGCCGTGTTGATAAATACCTTCTTGCTAAAGCACTTCATCTTCCCACTGATGATGAGTCTCCTTGTATTTCTTACACAAAATCGGCCAAGGATCTCATTGCCGCATATCTAAAACTTCCTGCAACTTCTTACATCAAGGGGAAAACCTTAGTTAGGAACAAGTTACCAACGGTATGGTGTAGTTTCTTCAGTATACTTACATTCTGTATGACTGCCAAAACTGGAGGAATGGATCAGGTGGCTGAAAATGTGCTTAGTCTAGGTCATGCGCTGATGTACAACACAAAGGTACACTGTGCTTCTTTTGTCTTTGGTCTTCTTCTATCACTTGTAAAGATGAAAAAGCGCAATTCCCACATTCGTTTTCCCCGATTTCTATCCTTGCTGTTTCGTCAACTGCTGCGATGATCACACTACTATTCAGCCAAGCATCTAGTTGAGTTATCTTCTCTCCCAAATTTTGTCTTGACAAGTACTAGCTTTGCTGATCCCATACCGCTCACTGAAGTTGTTGCTCCACTTTTAGATTCAGAGGCAATTGAACAAACTATTGTTCCTTCAGCTGAACCAATATCTGCCCCAAAGAATAAAAAGCGACGGCTACTCAAGGTACCCGCTTCAGTCACCATTATTGACTTGTGCCCACATCACATGGAGTTCTTCTTCAAAAGACTTCATCCGCAAAAGGGGCATCCGATTCAAGTCCTTCTGTTCCACCAAAACGACTAAAGCATAACACCCCAACTTCTTCTCCTGATACATCTGACACAACACCTGCTGACACTAATGTTCAGACTACATCTGCTGCTGACTCTCAAAGGAAAACACCACGAATCCTTCGTCACAAAAGTTCCTCGACTGGACTTTCAGCACCTACTACAGCTAAGGCGATCATTGTTTATCCAATTTCCACTGTAAGTCCTCTCTCCCCTGCTCAAATTACTTCACTCGCATCACAGACCCTTAGTACTCTAGTCGACCCAACTAGTTTACTGTTCCACACTATTGCTCGTGATGTATCGGCTCAACACCAGACCGACTCTCAAGCACACCCTTCTCAGCCGTCACAGAGTTCAGCGGCACCAACTGAACTTCTTGGGTTTGCCTTTGCAACTAATGATACATTCGTCAACCCGTTTGTTAAAGTTACTCAATCACCTTCTACCAATGATGAGTGTAAACTTCTCTCACACTCAGAGGCTCACAAAACCAATGATGTTGAGGAAATCACACCCTCAACTACGGTTCTCACCACTTCAGTTGCAGTAAAACCCCCTGCTTCAGATGCCACTACTACTGCTAACGTTTCAGTACTACCAACTGAAACTAGAGTTCAGCTACAATCCCTTGATAGATCCGTTGTCCCAACTGATCTTATGGATTTTACCAATACATATGATCTCTCAGTACACAAACCCACTGAGTCTGATGTATTTCACATCAATGATGAATCAGATAAACCATCTGGTTCTGAGAAACCACTAACTCATGATGTTTCCGATATCCCTGAAACTGAAGTTTTTCCCTTCTCTCCCATCTTGGCCAATGATGGTTCAGCTAACCTAACTGAACCTACGGCTAGTTCTAATGCTAATGAAGTTGTAGTTATACACAAAACTACTACTGAAGCACAGCCTAATATAGCCACTAATGATTCATTAAACCCAAATGTTTCTATGGCTATACCTACCCCACTTACACCAATTTCTTTTAAAAATTTAAACAAAGAACAAGGTTTCATTTGGGATCCTGTCTCTGGTTTTGAGTATCATGTCAATCTTTTACCTCCCACTGCCAATCAAGCTCATCTTGATCGACTGATGGTTTTTGGGAAAGAAATCTCTACTGACTACAACGCTCAGTTTCCCTATCTAAAACACGTACTCTCTGAAAAATCAGTAACCGATCCTCACGACGGTTCTGACAAATCTGAAACCTCCTCTTCTTCCACTGATCACGACTTTCTTGCTGAAACAACAACCCCTCTGTCACCTCCCATAATATGTTCACCTACTGACGTTGATGCCGACTCAATGTATGTTCTTGATGCTTACTTAAAGCTCGATGATACCATTCATCTTCTTCAGAGATAAATCACCAGAGAATTTCATCGGTTCAATATTCAGCATATGTCAAATGTCAACTTCGCTGACGAAATTAAACTCATTACTGCACTTTTGGTAGACTACATCAGTACCTTGAATAAGGAGTTTCAGTTTCACAACCAACTTCGGGTCACTCTTTTTAAACAACTTCTTGACTATATTGCCAATGGTAATAAACGTTATGAGGATGTGTTATCTCAACTTTCCTCCTCTCAGTCATCTCTGTCTGAGTCTCTTTCATCCTTCCAAGCCACATTTCTGAAATCCTTCACTGATACTATCTAACAACTTCGAGACTCACTGAAAGCATATCCTTCCAAACGCTATCTTCAGTCCTATCACAAAAAGGTAGTCCTGAAAGACATGCAACGTATGCTGTTAGCCACACTAAACAAACACATTGTTCCAAGATTACAAAGGATAGAAGCTGCTACAGTCTATTCCTCAGCTTCTAAGGGGGAGAAATTTATGAGATCTTCAGTTGTGGCTAAAGCAATAAGAGCAAACATCAAGAAAAGGAAAACAGAGTCTTTAAGAGATAAGGAAGAAATCAGTCGGCTGAAACAAACGATTGAGGAATACTCAGTGATCAAAGACAGAAACGAAAAAGAAAGGGAAGAGCTACATAGAATTTTTGGGGAATCCCTAAGTGAACCAGGAGATGAAAGCAACACAAAATTCTCCGAAAGGTCATCTCCTGAGCTTGACTTTAACTTGATGATTCAATCCTCCCCACAGAACATCACTCAACCTGAGACAGCCTTGATTATACATCCCAATGCACCTCTCACTGCTGGAAGTTCACTCTCAGCTTCTGAAACAAAAATGAATATTGATGTTCCTAGTCCTAAGGAACTAACCTCCAGTATTTTGAAACCAACATATCTGGAGCAGTTCCCACTGATAATTCCTAAAACTGAGTTCTCTTCAGTTATAAGTGAAAAAGCTACCTCACCTATCAGAAATCCTGATAAAGGTAAAGGTGTTTCAGATGGCACTGAAACTGAGAAACCTAAGGTTGTCAACACTAAGAAACTAATGTTTGACAGCATGAAGGCAATTAGAAATCCAGTGTCCAAAACAGGGGGAGGAAAATCTGAAAATCTGTTCACTGAAGAAGAACAAGTTGATGCTTTCGGTATGACCTTGGAAGAATATAGAAGAGAAAAAGAGTTAGCTGAAGAAAGAGCTAGATTACAAAAGCTATCTAAAGCAGAAGCCTTAAGGACTGCTGAACTTGAGGCTGAACATTAAAAAGCTTCAAGGAAAATGTCTCCTCAATCTCTCCAACGTGCAGTAGAACGAAAAGTTAAAGAGGAAAGAATTAAAAAGGAAAAAGCAAAGGCAATCCGAGAACAGAAGGAGAAGGAATGGTTTGAGTCTAAAACTAACAGAATTGATCCTGATCCAATCACAGCAGTCAGAGTCACAAAAGAGAAATGTGGAATCATAGTGGAGATTCAAGGAACAAAAATCGCCTCAAAGTTCAGTATGTCACCAATACCAATCTTACAAAATTAAGTCTCTCTAAATGGATTGAAATTGGAAAATGTTTGAACAAACTGAAACTAATAGAACTTGTTAGGACAGTTAAAAGAAGGCTTTCTTATCTGCAAGAATCTTATGATAAACTGAAAGAACGTTTTCAACCTACTGAAGGTGACTCTGAAAATCTAGAAAAAGATCAACCAACAAAGAAAAGAAGAAGAAAATCTTCTAGAAGATCTCAAGAAGAGACTATAAAGCTTATGGTTGCTGGTATTCTTCTAAATTGCAGAAACATGGATTGTTCAATCCCTCCAGGTTTCGTGTTTATTGACAAACAGGTTCTTAAAAATCCTAGAAGATTTTTCTTCAAAGATGCTTATGACAGACCAAGGTTTCAGAGAATGTCAGAACTGGACAATGCTGATTGGATGCATCTACAGGAAATTTCATCCTACTTTGATTCAAGGGATCCTCATACAGCTGACATTTACATGAAGATTGTAAAGTTGTTCGACGCCAAGAAGCCCAGAGATCCTGACACTGAAATGTGGGAAGAAAAAGCCCAAGTTATAGAGAGTACTCAAGCACACAAATCTTCAAAGAGTTCTTGATTTTACATGTATTTTATCTCTATGTTTTTACTCTCAGTATGTACTGTTTTCTTTACTCTTGGATATCTGAAAATTGCAAAAACATTGAAAAATGAAAAGAATCCAAAAACAAGACAGTCTGGATCATGTACATATGAGTTCTATTAAGTAAATAGTTCTATTTGTCTATTCTTTTTAAATAATGATGGATTATAAACAAATAGGGGGAGATTGTTAGTCTTGATTTGTTTACATTCCATCAGCACTGAAGTCTTCGAAGAAGGTTTCAGTAGAAGAAGCTATCTGAAGAAACGTCTCAACGCACAAATGATGTTCGCATCTGAAGAGCTGAAAGTTTCATCACTGAAACTTTCAGTTAAGGTTTACTGAAGTCTGTCTTCAGCAAATGGTCCCCTCAGTGACGTCATCAACTGTCACTTTCAAGATAGTATTACGTGATGAGAATCTATTACTTATCAGTCTACAAGATTGTGACGAGTGTCACTATATCAACGGCTAGGATTGATAAGGGAAATGTATAAATACTCTTCTCTTTGTTGAGAAGAGTGGCTTACTCATTCTGTATGTTCAGATAGCAATAGCTTTGTGCTTGTATTTTCTCTCAAGGTTGTTCTAGAGTTTTCAATTGAATTTAAGAAGTTTGTTCTTCTTAAATTCCAGTCTGTAAGTTTGTTATATCAATATTAACAACCTTAGACATTTCTTACTGTTCTTATTATTACTATTTCCGCACTTAATATTTCTTTAAGTTAGTATTATTCACAATTTGGGAACAACATATTGGATACAGGATGTGGTCATCACATTTGCAATCATTTGCAGGGATTCAAGAGAAGTAGGAAGCTAAGATAAGGAGATATGGACCTGCGGGTAGGCGAAGGCTCCATGGTTGGTGCTGAAGCTGTAGGGACATATTGTAAAAGTATTAGCACTTTTTGAATTTGCAAATAGACAAAAATGATTGAGTTTGACCCCCTGGAAAAGGTGATAGCTGCTTTACAAGAAGAAGATCTCAAAGATTTGTTCTCAACAACTAAGTATGGCTGGCAACTCCATACTTGGTAAAGTTAAATCTGAAGAAAGCATTGTGTTGTATAAAGTGCAACCATGGAAAGAGAAACTTGCACTTCCTAGGCAAAAGGTATTAGTTTAATAATATAATAATAGATAGTGAGATTTACTTTATCATAATGGTACATTCACTTTATACTTTGCGTGTGTAAAGTGAAACTACTTTCTACCCACTAACTTTATCTATTATAATATTATTATTCTTCTCCATCTTCTCTCCTCCATCCGGACATCAAAGACTCTATATATACTCAAACATGGAAATATGCTAAGCACAAATTCACTAGAGTTGAAAACTGATTTCTCATATGTTGAGATCTAGAAGAGTTAGCAATATATTTTCTCAGTGTAATCAAACTTGTTCATGTGTTGAACGTCCTAAGCATTAGTTGGTTAGGATAAGCTTTGTTTATGTGTTAGACAGTTTAGTTTCCATCTTTATTGAACTTAGATTTTCTGCATCTAATTCTTGATTCATATCAATAAGAATTATATAAAATATAAATCTTGTGTCTCTAAATTTAAAAAGCTTAAGTTTGTATTCAACCCCCCTTCTACAAACATTTGTTGTTGTTGTATCCTCTTGGGACCAACAGATGCTTACCAAGCCTTTTCACTTTCAGTAGCTCAGTGAGTGGTACATCATCGTTTGTCTCCTTTTCTTGTACACCATTTGGTTGTTCTTTTACTTTTGAACCACCTATATTTCAACATGATTATTTCATTTTTTTTTTGCTGTGTTTAAGTTCATGTTTTTCATTTTAACAAACAAATAAGTAAGAATTTCTACCTTTTTTCTTACGAACAGTCAACTTCTTTCTTTGAATGATTATGCATACATTTCTTAACACCACTCTCTTCTCCACATCCTTCAATCTATATGTTGTCCAATAACGTATTGTTGGCACTAGTATGGACTTCGGTCTTCGATCTTTTGTCATTTCCGTAGAAAACCACAACTGTAGATGAAAAAACAACGATTAATAATGTATAATAGTTCACGAATGTTTGTAACTTTAGCATGTGTTTTATTATACATACCACCAGTGGAAGTAACGGGCCTGTAAACTAGCTTTTTGTGTCATTGGGGGGCCACCTTTTTTTACATCATCGTGCACAATCTATAACATAGTTGCACCAGTCCATTTCATTTATTTTACAAGCATCTATGATACACGGTAGGAATTTTTGGTTCACTGTTCCGCATTTCACCTCTTCCACAATCAACGTAATGATTAACACAACTACGTTCAGCTTGAACAAGAATTTTTGGTTGTGTTCCGCATTTCACCTCTTCCACCATCAATGTCATGATCAACACAACTATGTTTAGCTTGAACATTTCACCATGTTGTTTATCTGCCAACATTCTTTCAGTAACTTCCTTCACGGTAATATTTTGTGCACCTGAAGCAGATGTAGGATACTAATTTCTCTATTCTTGAACTTTCAACGTATCCCCTGCACCAGCCCTCGTGATAGCATTCACTCTAATTTTACCCATCGGGAATCCCATTGCATGATGCACCGCTTCTCTATCCAGCTATATCTTTTTTTCCATTTACGTTCATTTCAAGACTATTGTGATCAAAGTTTTCAACCACGTAATACGCCAACCTTCCGGGGATATAAGTTACCGTGCATTCAAGCGCGCCTTCAAATCCCATATCAATGATGGTTTTTCTACCTTTTTTACTCAGTTGTTTACACATGTTTATAAACTGGTGTGGAGATTGTCTTGATAAGAGGGATGGTGCCTCTTTAATGTCAACACTTGATTGGACTTTATTTGTTCTATCAACTCCCTTAATATCCTTCTCTTTTGAATCAGTACGTTTTATTTTTTCTGTCATTTTGGGTGGTGGATTAACAAAATCATCTGCTGAGTCATCTGCATAGTTGAGAAATATATTTTTTTAATTAATCAAAATTATATATATATCCAAGTTATGCATTTATAACAATAGTCAATGATGTGTTTATCGTATTCAGTTATACATACTGTTTTTATTGTAGGAGTTCAAGTACAGCATAGAAACGCAACGGAAGTAAAGATTTACATCAACAATTTCTTGAACTCCATAGAATGGTATAAACTTGATACAACTTGCATGCAACCAAAAACAAACAAGAACAAGGGTAGAAATGGTGTTATACCTTCCTCCTAAGATCCTTGGTACTGTGAGAAGGTTGTTTTGCGGATCGGATGAACCAAAACTTGAAGAACAGGCCTCCAAGTACTTCTACCGAAGTGATACACCAATGGAACTTCTACCTTGTACTAGCAATGCAAGTCACCAACAATCACCTCTTGATTTGATGCACTTGCTTCAGCCCTTGACTTCTGGAAACACTCACAAATCCTCACAAGAATTCTTCTTTGAAGCTTGAGTGTGTAAGTATGTGAAAAAGACAAAAGGTCCCATGGTTACAAAGGCATAATCCTTTTATAAGCCACAAAACTGATCTGTTCTATTCTCTAGCCGGCCAAGAAGTTGACTCCCATTGGACCACCATCAACAAGCCAATGAGAATCAAGTGCCACTTAGTTTTCCGGGCTTCACGACCTCTCACGGGCTCTTACGGCCCGTGAAGCTTAAAAGCTTCACGGCCCGTGCCGTGTTTTTTACAAGTCGTAGAGGTATCCGTGGCGCATTTATCCTTCACGATCCCCTTCACGACCCGTGAAGGACAGTGAAGCCACTCTGGTCCATGAGCCATAATGCTCGTGTAAGGACTCGTGGGGACACCTTGCTTCACGACCCGTGGAGCATCCTTCACGGTCGTGAAGCTTAGGTCAACTGGAATTTGACCATTTTGACCGGCTGTTTTCACATAGGGCTATTTGGGTATAAGCTAGGTGTATGACCCAATAGGCCCGTACATCATGGGCAGTGATACGGCATACGTGTGTCAGTAGGCATACTCCAACAGACTCCCACTTGCACATGACGCACCGAATCCATATGTCTCACAGACAGAGAGCGGCCTCTAGCAAGATATCTCTGCCCCCAAGTCAGTACGGGGTATGTCATCCCAGACAAGTACCAAATCACAACCAAAAGGTTTGAGATGGTCCTATAGATAAGTGATCAATCATCCCTTTGTTCACGATATCCATATGAAGGCGAGACATGGTACTAAGTCATTCTCAGTCCTTCACGATTATGTTTCTCGATCAAGATTGGTGGTGACCAAAACATACGAGTTGCAATCGATTACTCAAATCACTGCACACTCGAGCACGGCCATGCATTTTGGTGTCAGCTCCCAATCATCGAGGGGCCCAGGAATATCTCACTAAACAGAGGAACAAATTCCTTTGACTACATTGCCCAACACATTGACCATACTTTGCCCAACTGCTCCCTTTATAACAGCTAGTTACAGACTGCGTTTGAAAACAATTAGAACAAAGCAAACCAAGGTGATGCAGACACATGCATCTCCAGTCTAAGGATGAAATGATATTATCATCCTGATCCACTCATGACTAGTACCACAAAGTGGAGTCAGGTGTGGGTCGTCCAGTCACTTGAAACCCCTTTCAAGTGCAGGCGAAGTATTGCGTCCCCGTGTCTCAATCACCATTGGACACATGACCAATCACTTCCCTCAGACTTCATTCCCATGAAGAATAACCGACTGTGGACATTTAGAATGTAAAACATTCAGGGAAGAATAAAACATGCTAAGTTGGAACACAGTAAAGATTTAAAGTAATATCCGCAACTTGCGCATTATCAAATCTCCATTTAATAATCGATAAGTACAATAAATGCAATACTACTCAATGTTCCCAAAAGGTAAATACATCAAATACAATAACTAAACAATACAAGATACAAACTCAAACCAAATCGCTAGCAAATCTAATACCAATAGCACGGGTGTGGGCGTCGTGCTTTGCTTGCGATAACGGTTTAGTGAACGGATCCGCCACGTTGCTATCCGTGTGTACTCTGCTGATGACAATATCTCCACTCTCGACCACGTCCCGGATATAATGATATTTCCGCGGAATATGTCCCGTACGTCGGTGAGATCTAGGTTCCTTTGCTAATGCAACCGCACCCTCGTTGTCACAGAAAACCTCAACAGGGTCGGAAATGCTAGGAACCACTCCCAGATCAAGGATGAACTTCCTCATCCATACAGCCTCCTTTGCAGCTTCACTTGCCGCAATGTACTCAGACTCGGTCGTGGAATCAGCCACCGAGTCTTGTTTGTAGCTCCTCTAGGAGATAGCACCACCGTTTAACAGGAACACGAACCCCGATTGAGATCGGCAGTCATCCCTGTCGGTTTGGAAGCTGGCGTCAGAGTAACCAGTTACTCTCAGCTCCTCTTCCCCACCATATACTAAGAACATCTCCTTAGTCCTCCGAAGATACTTGAGAATGTTCTTCACCGCTGTCCAATGTGCCTCACCAGGGTTGGCTTGATATCTACTTGTCATACTTAATGCACAAGAGACATCAGGCCTAGTACATAGCATGGCGTACATGATCGAGCCTATTGCCGAAGCAGAAGGTACTCGCCTCATTACTTCCCGTTCTTCAGGGGAACTCGGGCATTGAGTCTTACTCAATACCAAACCATGTGACATAGGTATGAACCCCTTCTTGGAGTCCTCCATCCTAAACCTCTTTAGGACCTTGTCAATATATGTACTTTGGCTCAACCCTATCAACCTGCGGGCTCTATCTCTATAGATTTTAATCCCAAGAATATAAGCTGCATCTCCTAGATCCTTCATTGAGAAACAACTCCCTAGCCAGGCTTTTACACCTTGCAAAGTTGGGACGTCGTTCCCAATTATCAGAATATCATCCACATAAAGGACCAGGAATACAACTATGCTCCCACTAGCCCTGATGTATACGCATGGCTAATCCTTGCTTTTAGAGAAGCCAAACTCTTTGACCTTCTCATCAAAGCACAGGTTCCAGCTCCGAGAGGCTTGCTTAAGCCCATAAATAGATTTCTTAAGCTTGCAGACTTTATCCGGGAACTCAGGATGTACAAAACCTTCAGGTTGTGTCATATACACCTCCTCTGATAGTGTTCCATTAAGGAACGCGCTTTTGACATCCATCTGCCAAATCTCATAGTCATGAAATGCGGCAATGGCCATGAGTATCCGGATAGACTTCAACATTGCCACCGGAGAAAAGGTTTCCTCATAGTCTACACCATGAGTTTGCGTGAAACCCTTAGCTACCAGTCGGGCTTTGAAGGTGTCTACCTCGCCATCTACACCGATCTTCTTCTTGAAGACCCATTTGCACCCGACGGGCTTACAACACGGCACATGATCTACCAAGTCCCAAACTTGGTTATCGGCCATAGATTTAATCTCGGATTCCATTGCCTCTTTCCACTTGGCAGACTCAGGGCCCACCACAGCATCCTGGTATTTGGTAGGTTCATCAGAAACAACTACCATGTCGGTGCCCTCATATATGTTAAAACCATATATCTCTGGCTCATGCCGACTTCTACCAGATCTTCTTAGAGGTAACGGATCTACATCATTATCTCCAGCATCATCATGCTGAGACTCAATCGTTGCCGGTTGTGAGCTAGTTCCAACATCAGGTTCTATATCGATATGCTCTCGAATTTCTTCGAGATCAATCTTACTCCCACTAGCCCTCTTGGATACCAGCTCCCTTTCTAGGAAGACCGCCCTTCGAGCAACAAATACCTTGTTCTCTGAAGGTTTGTAAAACAAATATCCAATAGAACTAGCAGGATAACCAATGAAGAAACACCTTTCAGCCCTGGGCTCCAACTTATCCTCTACCTCATGTCTCACGTAGGCAGGACATCCCCAGACCTTCACCTTTCCATGCCACATTTCATACGGTGTTCTCTTAACCATCTTTGTTGGTACGAGGTTAAGGATCCTACCAGCTGTTTCGATAGCATAACCCCAAAATGTAATGGGAACTTCCGTGTGACACATCATAGACCGAACCATATTTAACAATGTTCGGTTCCTCCTCTCAGCAACACCATTTAATTGAGGCGTTCTAGGAGGTGTTAATTGCGAGACAATCCCACAATCTCTAAGATGGTCTCGGAATTCGGAACTAAGATACTCTCCACCTCTATCGGATCTAAGCATCTTAATCTTTTTCCCAAGTTGATTTTCTACTTCGTTTTAATAAGTCCTAAACACCTCAAAGGTTTCGGACTTTTGTCTCACCAAGTAGACATACCCATATCGACTATAATCATCAATAAAGGTTACGAAGTAGCGGGAGTGATCTCTAGTGGCATGCTTGAACGGACCACACACATCAGTGTGAACGATATCCAACAAGTCTTTCGCCCTCTCACATTCACCGTTGAAGGGTGCTTTGGTCATCGTGCCCAATAAACAAGATTCGCATACTTCATTAGACCCGTGGTCAAATGATTCCAAGATCCCATCCGCTTGGAGCTTGGTGATGTGTTTCTTGTTTATGTGGCCTAACCGACCATGCCAAAGAGACATTTTATCCAAAACACTTTTGGATCCCGAATCAACATTCATGATTGATCTATTGTTTCTCAAGCTTATGCTTGTTTCATATATGCCATGACATGGAGATGCTTTGAAATAAAAAGAACCATTCTTATAACACAAAATAGAACCATTTTTAAATTCAAAATCAAATCCATCGTCGTACAATGCATATAAAGAAATAATGTTTCTTGCCACGCAGGGCGAATAACAAACATTAGATAAAACAATAGATAAGCCGGATTGAAAGGGGAGCTCCACACTCCCAATCTTCTCTACAGGGACAACCGCCTTGTTTCCCATCACGAGATCCAGCTCTCCACTAACCAGGTCCCTAATTCTTGTTAGTACCTGCACATTATTACAAACGTGAGTACCACACCCACTGTCAAAAACCTAGGCGTTAGAAGTAGAAGTGTTATCGAGTTCAATCATGTACATACCGGAGGCAGCAGCACCTTTAGATCTCAATCTCTTGAGCTCCTCCGTGTACTTGGGGCAACTACACCGGTAGTGACCCTTTTCCCCGCAGAAGAAGCAGGTTGCCTCTTCCGGTGAGGTGGCAGTGGCAGCCACTTGTTTCCCCTTCGCCTCCGGGGTTGGGTTAGGCTTAGGCTTCCGTGATCCCACCTTGGCCTTCCCCTTTCCCTTCCCTTTAGAGGCAGAAGCGGATTGCTTCCGCTTCTTGCCACCCTCATTGATCATAAGGACGGTGGTGGAGGAACATGGCTTCGTCTTGGCCATGTTAGACTCGGCGGTCTTCAACATGCCATGAAGCTCCATTATGGTCTTATCCATATTATGCATATGGAAATTCACAATGAAGGGCCCATAAGATGGAGGCAAGGATTGGAGGATTATTTCAACCGCCAACTCCTTCCCCATTGGGAACCCCAACTTCTCCAGCTGATCCACATAGCCCTTCATACGAAGGACATGTGCACTCATGTTGCCGCCCTCCTGCATCCGGCAACCAATGAAGGCTTTGACGCATTCGAACAACTCTTGCCTCGCTTGCATCTGGAACATGTCCTTCAGCTGCGTTATCATGTCATACGCACTCACAGTCTCGAATTGCCGTTGCAACTCGGGACTCATGGTCGTAATCATGAGGCAGGTTACATCATTTGTGTCCTTGACGCGCTTTTCATATGCGTCTCGGACAGCCCTCGTTGCATTGGTAGCAGGGGGATCCGAAAGAGGAGACTCCAAGACCTCCATCTTCATTTCGTGGCGTAGGACAATTCTCAATGTCCTAAACCAGTCCATAAAGTTCGGTCCTTGAAGTTTCTCCTTCTCAAGGAAAGGTCGTAGCGACATGTTTGCGGTGTTGGTGTTGGTGCTAGTAGATGCCATTCTACAAGCAGAATACGAAGTTTGGTTAGTTTCACTTATTAGAATCCTCGTTAAATAATTACCCTCTTGTTTATAAAAACAAATTATATTAACAAGGGCCAAGAACCTCAAAGTACCCCAATCCATGACGGGTTTGCCGCGGATCACTTCATGGAGTTACTTAGGCCGGTAAACATTTTACCGATTGCAATCCGCGATCGCAACTCTTAGACACTTGCGGGATCCTAGGTACTCATAGCACCCATTTGGCATGTTTGATCCCTCCACACCATTCCTCATTAATCCACCATGGTAGCTCGGTATGGGCATGACAACTACCAAGGCGTTTTAAGTCTTGGAATTGTAAATCGACCATCAAGATACACGGTGGTACTCTAGCCCAATGGCCGGCTCGGCTAAGCTCGACAACCGACCTTCCAAGTTGCCACACGCACCTTCCACACAGTTAAACAAAACCGATCTCGGCTAAGATCTACGACCGATCTTGATTCACTAGATTTGAGTGGTGTCATCTTATGGTTGGCGTGTGATTTACTTTTGAGAAAAACGGGATTTTGATTTCTCCGGTTAAAACAAATTTTAACCAATTCTTGTTGTGGCGCGCGAGGTTTGTTAACCAATTCAAAACTCTTGGTTTAATTTATTTTGAAAATTTTTAAAGCTTGCGAAGAACTAAATAACCAAGCAAGAAAAATAAAATAAATTAAACAACCACGCATAGCAAAAATATCTGGTAACGAGCCAACCCTATGCGTCTTGCCCGTGAGCCAACGGACAAGACCAAGTAAGATAAGGACAAACTCCGAATGACTTGATGCGTGCTCCTCCCACTTGATCCATTGCGTCTCCCACCGACCTCCGGATCCAAGATTGAGCAAAGACACCTTCTCCCGGTTCTCCTTTGGTTGTATTCGGTTCTCCTTTTACAATTTTACAAATTTAAAAGGAAATGGCGTGCAAGCCACGAAATCTATTCTAAGCTAATTCTGACAATTACAAAGAATAATAAATCGGCATACAAGCCGTTAAATATACAAACCGAATAAATTAATTAATTATTACAAACCAAATGTGGTACAAACCACCAAATGAATGAATAAATAATTACAACCAACCAAAACACATCACATAGGTCGTAAGGCTCAAGGTTACCGGATTTACAAACAACCACAACAAACAACACAAAACAACACGGTGTGCCACACCAAACCATGTAAAATATCCCAACTAGATTTATTCCAAAACTACCTAAAACACTTAAGGCACGAATGAATAAATCTTGTACGTATGCATTAGGAATTCCAAACACTTTGAAAAACCATATTCATACATACACAACATAAGTATATGCACATGCGCGTTATTCATGCCAAAACCGCCCGATACATATAAATATGTGAGTTAGGATATTATGGGGTTTTCTAGATGGTCAAAAAACCAAGACCCTTTTCACGACCCCAACCCCACACTGAAGTCGTGTAGGCCTCACGACCCGTGAAGATAAAACCTCCACGGCCCGTGAAGACCTTCTGGACAGAATGTCCAGCTTTGCATAAAAATGATTTTCAGGCCAAAATGGTGCATGCAATGCATCAAGATGGCTCTGATACCACTGTAGGAGTTTAAGTACCTCACAGAAACGCAATGGAAGCAAAGATTTACATCAACAATTTCTTGAACTCCATAGAATGGTATAAACTTGATACAACTTACATGCAACCAAAAACAAACAAGAACAAGGGTAGAAATGGTGTTATACCTTCCTTCTAAGCTCCTTGCTACTGTGAGAAGGTTGTTTTGCGGATCGGATGAACCAAAACTTGAAGAAAAGGCCTCCAAATACTTCTACCGAAGTGATACACCAATGGAACTTCTACCTTGTACTATCAATGCAAGTCACCAACAATCACCTCTTGATTTGATGCACTTGCTTCATCCCTTGACTTCTGGAAACACTCACAAATCCTCACAAGAACTCTTCTTTGAAGCTTGAGTGTGTAAGTATGTGAAAAAGACAAAAGGTCCCATGGTTACAAAGGCATAATCCTTTTATAAGCCACAAAACTGATATGTTCTATTCTCTAGCCGGCCAAGAAGTTGACTCCCATTGGACCACCATCAACAAGCCAATGAGAATCAAGTGCCCCTTAGTTTTCCGGGCTTCACGACCTCTCACGGGCTCTTACGGCCCGTGAAGCTTAAAAGCTTCATGGCCCGTGCCGTGTTTTTTACAAGTCGTAGAGGTATCCGTGGCGCATTTATCCTTCACGATCCCCTTCACGGCCCGTGAAGGACCGTGAAGCCACTCTGGTCCACGAGCCATAATGCTCGTGTAAGGACTTGTGGGGACACCTTGCTTCACGACCCGTGGAGCATCCTTCACGGTCGTGAAGCTTAGGTCAACTGGAATTTGACCATTTTGACCGGCTGTTTTCACATAGGGCTATTTAGGTAGAAGCTAGGTGTATGACCCAATAGGCCCGTACATCATCGGCAGTGATACGGCATACGTGTGTCAGTGGGCATACTCCAACATTTATAAATTAAAAACATGCTTTTCAAAATGTATTTTTTTACATCAAAATGATAAATATAGTTCTAAGCACTTAATAAAAAAAAGTATCAACCACTATATGAATATGATGATTATGTAAGATCAAAGTATCATATCATTTTATCATTTTCAAAATCAATATGGTTGTTATCCTTTTTATATTACATATTGTTTTATCATTATCATTTTTAAGGTATCTCATAGTTACTGATACTTTTTATCATTTTTGAGTACATACAGTGTTAATAATTTATTTCTGTAAATATATTTTATATTTTTTTTTGTTTATTGTCTCATACGGTGTGTATTTATGATACACCTTACTTTTTTCCCTTCATTTTCTATTAATATTCCAGCCTTTTATATTACCTATATATGTAACATCCTCAAATGGGCCTAATCGTTTATACTCTCGGTACGTTCCAAATCTTGAGCTTAATTATTAAGCTCAAGAGGAAGATCACCAAGCTTCATAATTTGCTGTAAATACAACTTTGAATCTGTTCTTAAATCTCGAAATCATCATCTCCTTCCTTCTTTTGTAAGTCCATCTTCCTTGTTCTTGAGTTTTGAAGCTTTAGGTTAAAATGGCCAAATCCAAATTAGCCATTTATAATTGGATTTTATGGTTCCAATTTGTTTCTATATCCTTTCTAAGTGACTGGAAATCATTTTCATGAATTAAAGTGATGGTTTTGTTCATATTCAAAGAAATTGCTCAAATGGGTCAAGTTTGAAGAATTTGATTTCCATACATTGAATTCTTGATTAGATTTTGTTAATTATATGTTTTTTGATTCCTTATGATGCCATGGTTGATGTGTAATCATTGAAAATTGATCGGGAATGTTGGAATTAAGCTTAGAAGTGAAAATGGACCGAACAGGGGCTGTTTGTTCGACACTGTCTGCAAATAGCTTCCTACGGCCGCAGAAGGTTTTCCCTACGGCCGCAGAGGATTTTCCCTATAGCTGCAGAAGGCTTTTTTTCTGTAACATCAGCAGTTATGTTATTTTTTCATGTACTGAAGTAGGGGAAGCTTGTTTAACGTTCTAAATAGTTTAAGGGCATCATTAAGGGATTCATATTAGTTATATTAGTTATTGTACTTGTGTGAAGTGACTAAATATGAGTATTATCTTATAGGTGAATCAAACAACCCCGACGATCGAAACGATCATTATATCTGTTAAGTTTAGCCTCTCAAGTGAGTATAGGATAACATAAGAATTAATATAACCGTATTACATGTTATCAGTATGTGTAAGTAATTCCTAGAAATGTAATTAACATTGTTGTATGCTATGTTTATGCATGACACACGTAGCAATTGAATCATGATTTATGATATGATTATGTTTATGAAAGAAGCATTATGAACTGAACTATGGATATTATATGGTTATGATATGTGCGCTATCAGGCCCGGAAAGGGTCAGATTTATGTTTGTGAACGGATCCGAGATATGGGGGCCGTTTATAGTCCTTGATCGAGGCCAGACTACGGTCTGGGATGCCTTGAGGCCTGCAGGTCGATGATAGCGTCAACGGTACCTGGATAGGTATTTATGGTTTGGCTACCCAATGTTCCTTGTGCGATTCGGGGATCAGTTACCCGCTGTATCCCATGGAGTCGATTACTTCATAACGCAACGGTGAACCGCTTCCCGCTCACCCGCCCACGCGGTTGATGTGTCTGGTTTCCATGGTTAGGAATGTTGAGCCAGATTCGCTACCCTACAAGATTATGCTTCCTTCTGGCTGTGCCAGCTCATCGCGAGATGCTAGGATAGAACTGTTTGATATATTGATGATATGTGATATGTTTTTATTACTGATTATGCTATCTTATGCTCACTAGCTTTAAATAGCTAACATATACTCTCCCTATGATTGCAGGTAATACTTAGGCGCGTGAGCTTGGGTATCTGCTATTTGTTAATTATGCTTTTGGAGGAACACTTGTCTTTAACAGCTTTTCGAACCAGATACGGGCATTATGAACTTCTGGCGATGCCTTTTGGTTTGACAAATGCTCTTGCCGTATTTATGGACTTGATGAATCGAGTATGCCGTCCTTTTCTTGATAATTTCGTGATAGTCTTTATCGATGATACTCTCCTATATTCTAAGTCCGAGGCAGAACACAAGACTCACCTTCGTATGGTTCTTGATATTCTTTTACGTGAGCATTTATATGCTAAATTTTCTAAATGTGAGTTCTGGCTTGAAGAAGTTTATTTCCTTGGTCATGTAATAAGCAAATAAGGTGTAATGGTCGACCCTACCAAAGTCGAGGCTGTGATGAATTAGGGGATTCCTAAAACCCCATCTGAAATCAAAAGCTTCTTAGGACTCGCCGGTTACTATCGGCGGTTCATTTAGAATTTTTCCAAAATAGGAGGTCCTTTAACTAAACTCATGTGAAAGGATGTTGCTTATGATTGGTCTGCTAAACAAGATAAGGCCTTTCAAACTCTGAAACAGTTGTTATGTCAAGCTCCAGTTTTAACCATACCCAACGGGTCGGAAGACTTTGTTGTTTATTGTGATGCCTCTTATGCAGGTTTGGGAAGTGTCCTAATGCAGAGGGACAAGGTTATTGCTTATGCTTCCCGCCAGTTAAAGCCTCACGAGAAGAACTACCCGACACACGATCTTGAATTGGCTGCCATAGTATTTGCTTTGAAACTATGGCGTCATTATCTTTATGGTACTAAGTATGTGGTATACACATATCATAAAAGCCTGCAATATGTTTTCACTCAAAAGGAGCTTAATATGAGGCAACAGAGATGGTTAGAGTTGATCAAAGACTATGACTGTGAAATCAAATATCACCCGGGAAAGGCGAACGTTGTAGCATATGCATTAAGCCGAAAAGGCTCTTCGGAGAATGTTAGATTCATGAAACTTACTATTGTATCTGATATCATTATTCGGATTAAGGAGGCGTAACAGGAGGCTTTGTTAGAGACTAACTTCAAAACAGAAACCATGAATATATTGAAAGATCAACTGGAGGATGACAACCGTGGGCTAAAGACTTTTAAATCCCGAATCTGGGTGCCTAGCATTGGAGGAAACCGTGATCTAATTTTCCAGGAGGCTCATAAGTCAAGATTGTCTGTTCATCCTGGTTGTACCAAAATGTATCAGGATCTTAAGGCATTCTACTGGTGGCCCACTTTGAAGCGTGATATAGCTTCATATGTTGAAAAATGTCAAACGTGTGCATAAGTTAAGACGGAACATCAAAAGCCTTATGGTAATTTGCAGCAATTGCCGATTCCGGAATGGAAGTGGGATAATATTACCATGGATTTTGTCACTAAATTGCCCAAGACTTCAAAGGGGCATGATATGATATGGGTAATAGTTGATCGTCTTACCAAGAGTGCACATATTCTGGCAGCTCGTGATTCTCAGTCTATGACTAGCCTTGCTCAATTATATGTCAAAGAGATTGTATCTCGTCACGGTGTTCCCTTGTCTATTGTTTGTGATCGAGATACTCGTTTTGCTTCGAACTTCTGGAACAGACTTCAACAAGAGCTTGGTACTCGAGTTCATATGAGTACCGCATACCATCCCCAGACTGATGGACAGTCCGAAAGAACTATCCAAACTCTTGAAGACATGTTACGCGCGTGTGTACTTGAATACGGTGGTTCGTGGGATTCTCATATACCTTTGATCGAGTTTGTTTATAATAATTCATATCATTCTAGCATTGGTATGCCACCGTATGAGATGCTTTATGGTAGGTGTTGTCGCACCCCTACTTATTGGCTAGAACCGGGAGAGAAACAATATGCAGGACCTGATTTGGTCCAAATTACAGTTGATAAAGTCAAAGTTGCACGTGAGAAGCTAAAGGCGGCCCGTGATAGACAGAAGATGTATGCTGATCCAAAACGCAGACCTATTACCTTTGAAATAGGAGACCGGGTATTCTTGAAAGTTTCTCCATGGAAGGGCATAATCCGGTTTAGTAAGAAAGGCAAGTTAAGTCCTCGTTACTTTGGTCCTTTCAAAATTCTTAACAAAGTCAATGAGCAGACTATATCTTTGGAATTAACTCCAGAGTTGTCAACGTATTCACAACACTTTCGACGTCTGTTACTTGCAAAAGTGTAAAGTGAAGGAAGATCAGATTTTGCCTCTACAAGACCTGAAGGTAGATTCTACCAAGCAATTGGTGGAAGAACCTAATGAAATCATGGATACTAAGGTCAAGCGGTTGAGAAAGAAGAACATCCGATTAGTCTTACTAAAATGGAAACACAACCTTGGGTCAAACTTGACATGGGAAACCGAGGATGACATGAAGGCCCGATATCCCCATTTGTTTACAGAAGAATAGATTCCGAGGACGGAATCTTCTTAGGGGGGGTAGATTTGTAACATCCTCAAATGGGCCTAGTCGTTTATACTCTCGGTACGTTCCAAATCTTGAGCTTAATAATGAGTATTAGAATTTTTATTAAAATAATTAAGAAATCATGATATTAAATCTTATAACGAAAATAGATAAGTTTAATAAAATATTAAATGGTTTTGAATAAGGATTCCGGAAACATTCCCGTTAGTTGAAACGGATAAACGGGTATTAAGTTGTAAGTTGAAAAGGGGAACAAAATACCCCTTATGGATAATATTGAGACCTTAAGTCGTTCTCTCCCCTTCTCAACTTCACCGACACACAAACACACGTACATACACACACTCTACTCATCTTGTTCTTGCACTTTGAAGGAGAAATCAAGAGGAAGATCACCAAGCTTCATAATCTGCTATAAATACAAGTTCAAATATGTTTTTAAATCTCGAAATCATCATCTCCTTCCTTCTTTTGTAAGTCCATCTTCCTTGCTCTTGAGTCTTGAAGCTTTAAGTTAAAATGGCCAAATCCAAATTAGCCATTTATAATTGGATTTTATGGTTTCATTCTGCTTCTATATCCTTTCTAAGTGACTGGGAATCATTTTCATGAATTAAAGTGATGGTTTTGTTCATATTCAAAGAAATTGCTCAAATGGGTCAAGTTTGAAGAATTTGATTTCCATACATTGAATTCTTGATTAGATTATGTTAATTACATGTTTTTGGATTCCTTATGATGCCATGGTTGATGTATAATCATTGAAAATTGATTGGGAATGTTGGAATTAAGCTTAGCAGTGAAAATGGACTGAACAGGGGCTGTTTGTTCGACACTGTCTGCAAATAGCTTTCTACGGCCGCAGAAGGTTTTCCCTACAGCCGCAGAGGATTTTCCCTACGGCCGCCAGAAGGCTTTTTTTCTGCAACATCAACAGTTTTGCTATTTTTTCGTGTACTGAAGTAGGAGAAGCTCGTTTAAGGTTCTAAATAGTTTAATGGCATCATTAGGGGATTCATATTAGTTATATTAGTTATTGTACTTGTGTAAAGTGACTAAACATGAGTATTATCTTATAGGTTAATCGAACGACCCTGACGATGGAGACGATCATTATAACTGTTTACTTTAGCCTCTCAAGTGAGTATAGGATAACATAAGAATTAATATAAGTGTATTACATGTTATCAGTATGTGTAAGTAATTCCATGAAATGTAATTAACATTGTTGTATGCTATGTTTATGCATGACACACGTAGCAATTGAATCATGATTTATGATATGATTATGTTTATGAAAGAAGCATTATGAACTGAACTATGGATATTATATGGTTATGATATGCGCGCTATGAGGCCCGGAAAGGGCCAGATTTGTGTTTGTGAACAGATCCGAGATATGGGGGCAGTTTATAGTCCTTGATCGAGGCTAGACTGCGGTCTGGTTTGCCTTGAGGCCTGCGGGTCGATGATAGCGTCAATGGTACCTGGATAGGTATTTAGGGTTTGGCTAACCCAATGTTCCTCGTGCGATTCGGGGATCAGCTACCCGTTGTATCCCACGGAGTCGATGACTTAATAACGCAATGGTGGACCGCTACCCGCTCACCCACCCGCGCGGTTGATGTGTCTAGTTTCCCCAGTTAGGAGTGTTGAGCCGGGTTCGCTACCCTACAAGATTATGCTTCCTTCTGGCTGTGCCAGCTCATCGCGAGATGCTAGGATAACACTGTTTGATATATTGATGATATGTGATATGTTTATATTACTGATTATGCTATCATATGCTCACTAGCTTTAAATAGCTACCAGATACTCTCCCCATGATTGCAGGTAATACTTAGACGCGTGAGTTGGGTATCTGCTGTTTGTTAATTATGCTTTTGGAGGAACACTTGTCTTTATATTATGTTTGTGTATATTTTTTATGTGGTCGGTGGACAATTTCAGTAACACCAACAGTACTTTATGTATCATGGCTAATTTTGGTTGTAAATATAGCCACTTTAAATGTTTTCCGCTGCTTATGATATTTTGAAAAACATGTTTGGTTTAATTTGTGTTTACAAACTGATCCACGCAGTTTGGATTCTTAAATTACTATTTTAAAATGAAAAATCTGGTTTTCAAAAGCGTGGTGTTACAATATAGGGGTTTTTACACTGATTTTTAAATACCCATTCTAAAAAACAATTTCAGTATATCGTTCTTTCTATCATTTGACGTTTTCAAAATATGGAGTTTCTTGAAATCAAAACTAGGGCTAAATGCAAAGATAAAAAGAGGTGGACTGAAATCAGAGACTTGAGGAAAGATGTTGATGAGCATATTGCGTTCGATAAGGCTAGGTTGCACGCAACTGATCGATTGTTATCAGATATTCAGTGGAGGATTGACCAATTACAAGGTGAAATCAACAAAATTATGTCATGGGAGAGTGTGTCGACAATTCAAAGGGGGCATCTTGATTATTTTAATTCTCAAATTGAAAAGCAGAATTCGATTTATGATGCTACCAAAGAAATTCGTGATAAGATAACTACATCAATGGAGGATCAGATTGCATATTATTACAACCTTGAAAAGTGGGTAGTATAAGGATCTAGGGTTTCTGTTTTTGTCATTTTTATTTTGTTTTTTTGTCTGCTTTATTATTTGGTTTTGATGTAATTAGTGTTTTATGAATGAAATCAGGCCTTTATGAATGAAATCAGGCTTTTATTTTCTTGATGGTGTTAAATTATAATCCAAAGCAGTCTCATGGTTTATATATATTATGTTCGTATTGTGTAAATGATAAACAACCATATAACCAGAAGATCAGGTTCATATACACCAGTTCATATAAATGATAAGTTTTTATTAATAATATTAGTTTCTTATGTAATACAGAAAGAAACTATGTAACTTTTTATCATTTTCTGATGCAGCAACCATGTTAACATGTAAAATTATAATCTTACAACCATATAACCAGAACATCACGTTCATATACACCTAATAACCATATACATCATACAACCATATTCATGTATAATCTTACAACTTCATTGTGTATAAATGTATCATTTCAACAGAAAATCATTTTTATTCAACACTCTCAACATTCTCATTATAATTATCAGAACATCTGGTTCATATAGATGCATACCATTAACCATGGTATCAAATCTTAAAATTATATATCATATTAGCATGTTCACAGATACAATATATCATTATGGTACATCAGATTAGCATGTTCACAGTTTCATATATCATTTTTGGTATATCAGATTAGCATGATTTTGTTTAATTTTAATCCAAAACAGTCTCATGGTTTATAAAATTAAAAAGGATTATTTGCTATGTTTTTGTCTTGTAAATGATGTATTTTGGTATTGTGTAAAGAGTTAATTGCACCAATGGTCCTTTAACTAACCACTTATTGCGGATTTGGTCCTTTCTTTTAAAAAGTTGCATTGGTGATCCTTGATGTAGCCACTTTGTTGCAACCATATTCCTTTGTGACGATTTCCGTCTAACTAGAACATCAGGTTCATATACACCAGTTCATATAAATTATAAGTTTTGATTTCTTATGTAATACAGAAAGAAACCATGTAACTTTTTATCATTTTCTGATGCAGCAACCATGCTAACATGTAAAATTATAATTTTACAACCATATAACCAGAACATCAGGTTCATATAACCATATTCATAATATAAACTCAAAATGATAGTTGAAAGCAGGATGATGGTGTATAAATGGTTACTGAAATTCATCTATATGAACATGAATGAACTATAAAATGATGATGAGAATGTTGTGAATGTTAAATGAAAATGATTTTTAGAGAAAATGATCATTTTCATTTAACATTCTTATCAAAACTTTTCAGTTCAGCATGTTCATATAACCTATTATCACAACATCAGTAAACCCATTGTCATTTTAAAGAAGAATGATGGTGTATATTTCCACCTTCACACGTAAAATTATCATGATCATGATATAATATTAGAATGATAGTATAATACAGCCTCATTGTGTATAAATATATCATTTCCATATAAAATCATTTTCATTCAACTTTCTCAACATTCTCATCATCATTTTCAAAACATCTTGTTCATATACATGCATATCAGTAAGCATGATCAACATAAGTAACCATGATAAACATAAGTAACCATATTCACATTTCATATTATTGCAAAGTATAACATAAGAATAGTTTAGTACCTTCCTATTCATCTCCAATTCAACTATTTTCCTTTTCTTAACCGGATTTGATGATTGTTTATCTTTTTGTGCAGCAGATGATAAACCTAAACAAAAAATAGCATAATGAAAGGACTATTTTTCATATGTTTCTTGGTTTGTAAATGATTTATTGGGAAATGTGTAAATGATAAACAAGCGTATTTGTTCATTCCTCTGTCTTTGAAAATGATTTTTTTGTAAAATGATTATATTTGGATATGTATATGTTCTTAACATCATTTATCATATTCATATACATAATATGAATGGGTAGCTTCTTCAAATGTAAAACAGATACATAATATGTTCATATTTATCATATTCAAGATCCTTTTAGTACAAACTATGATATATTATCATATTCAAGCTTCATAATGTTTGAAAATCAGATTCATTATTTTTAAATTTTGCATATTTGTTGTGTTCACAGTTAGCATAGTATGTACATAATGTTTTGAATATGCACATTTGTTGTGTTCATAGATAGCATGTTCACAATTACAATATATTACGAATGGTAATGTAATCAAAATGACATTTTAAACAAGTTTTTGAAATGCAAAGTTTATCATCTAAACCCAATATGATAGTTTTTTATGTTTTCAACTCTTAAAATGCAAAAATTATATTCAATAAACTTGATATGAAGCAATGTAGAAGATAAGAACAGTTCATTACCTTCTTTTTCAGGTCCAACTTTAACTGTTTTGTCCTTCTGAATAGACTTTGATGATTGTATCTCCTTTTGTGCAGCATATGATAAACCTAAACAAAAAACAACATATTTTGAAATGATAATTTGGTATGTTTTTTGTTTTTAAATGATGTAGTTTGTAATGTGTCAATGATAAACATTCATATTGTTTCATTCCTCTGTTATTGAATATGATTATTTTTGGTAAATGATTTCTTTGGATATGTATCTGTTTTGAACATCACTTTTCATACATGGTTTGGCCTTTTCATTTGAAAAAAAGTTACATAAGATGTTCATATTTATCATATTCAACCTCCTTTTTAGTTCATACTATGATATATTATCATATTCAAACTACATGATGTTTGTAAACTAGATTCAATATGTTTAAATTTTTCATTTTCATGTTGTTGAACCTGTATACAAAATTTGTTGCATTCACAATTAGCATTTGTTGACATTTACAATATATTAGGAATGGTCATTTCTGGTCATGTAATCAAAATGACATTTAAACAAGTTTTTGAAATTCAAAGTTCATCATTTAAACCTAATATGATAGTTTACTGTGTTTCAACTCTTAAAATGAAAAAATTATATTCAATAAACTAGGTATGAAGCAATGTAGAAGATAGGAACAGATTATACCTTTTTCCTCAACCCTCTTTTGAACGACTTTCTTCTTTTGATCAGGTTTTGATGATTTTTTCATTTTTTCCGATTGTTTTGCATCTTTGTGTACTGTTGATGCTTTTTCATCATCTAAATTAATCACTTTACCATCTGTAGGTTGAGCATTCCTAAACACAGAGCATATTCGACTACTTTTCCTTACACCTTCCGATACTTTCGACACTGATACATACAAAATAGAAGTTTAAATGTTTGATTTTAGCATTCTCATTTCAAAATTGATGGATGAAATCCTTACTTTCAACGATGATGATGAAGGAATCCTTGATTTTTGCGGTGAATTGCTGATGATGGGAGGCGGAATGGACTTCCGGAAGTGACGAACGGAGGTTTTCTTTTGACGTGCTTTTGATTTTGTTTTAATCGTGTGTAGGACCCGTGATTTGTTCCAATTACAAACGGAAACTGAATATTTGTTTTTTTTGGTATGGAAAAAATTACCCTTTTTATGTTATAAATTAGAGATTTATTAGACTAAATATAATTATTTCAACAAATCAATCATATCCATCCATTTTAATGATCCAATGGCTGACAATGGAACTTTGAGGCCGTTGTTTAAGAGGGGGTCTTTGTAGAGCCTATTGTTGGGATTTCAAGAACACGCAACGGAAGCGAGAACAAGATAAAACATGCATACAAGTGTTCAAAACAATGAAATCCCAAGCATGGATCTACTCTATGTACAAAATAGCAACAAAACCACAAGGTAAGAAGGTTATACCGTGCTCCTAAGCTCCAGTAAAGTCCTTGTTGGTGGCTGATCTTGGATGTTGAAGCAAGGGTCTCCTTTTCCTTGTCCTTGGCCTTCTCACGAAATCACAAACCGGGAACAAAGTCCAACACCGAGTGCTAGCAAGCTTGAGCAAGATCTTCACTGGAAACCTTACTCAAGAACAGCAAAATAGTCTCTGGACCACGAGATCTCTGGCTCACGAAATCACCAACCCAAGGTATCCAAGTGAGAGAGATATATGTGAGTTTGTATGCTAGAGAGAGAGTTTGGCCAAGAAGAAGTAATGTTCCAGGAACAACTCTTTATAAAGACCTTAGGAATGTCACTTAAGCTTCCCAAAGCCGGCCAAGATGATTCTAGATACTCTCCCCAATTGGCTGTTAGTGGAGACCGATATGACATAAAACCCATGCAGGGTTAGCGGCGCTAACCAAGAGTTAGCGGCGCTAACCTTAACCCGCTAGCGACGCTAACGCGGCCTGACTTCGATATGACATAAAGCACATGCACCCTTAGCGGCGCTAACCTCTAACAGTTAGCGGCGCTAACTCGTTATAGTTAGCGGCGCTAACGTGGCCTGCATTGCCAACTTCCACTTTTGCCATCTTTGGTCCCTCAACCTTATTTGCTGTCATGTTAGACCCCGGTTTGTGACCCTTATAGGCTCATACATCATCAGCAGTGCTTTAAGGCGTACATATATTATCGGGCAGATTCTAACAAACTCCCACTTGCACATAATATACTGTACCCAGGCAAGCACAGACAAAGAGCGGCCTCTAGCAAAGCATCAATGCCCCCAAGTCTGTATGAGTTCTGAATACCTGCAGAAAACCATCATACTAAAGTAGTGGTCCTAGATAAGTGATCTTAGACATCCTTTTGTTCGCGATATCCTTGTGAACACGAGACATGGATTAATAAATGTCAATCTCCAGATCGTTCACGATTATGTTTCTCGATCTTGATTGGTGGTGACCAAAAGGTAAGGACATATCTGATTCTCAATCAATAGTCCTTGTGCATGGCCATGCAATATTTTGACGTCAGCTCCCAATCATCGAGGGGCCCAGGGATATCTCTCATACAGGAGGAACAAATCCCTTTGACTGCATAATCCCATACCATACCTCTTGACTTACCTAGTCATTCCTTTTATCACAGCCATTTACGAACTGCTTTTGAAAATGGCTAAAGCAAGTAAGAACTATGATATAGCGATTCATACATCTCGGGTCTGAGGATGTAAGATTTTATCATCCCAAGTTACTCGTGACTATAATCCATGAAGTATACTTGGGTGTGGGTCTTCCAGTCACTTGAAACTCCTTTCAAGCACAGGTTACTGTTGCGTTTCATGCATTCAATCCTTGATTAATGCATAACCAACACCTAACCTAAGCCTTATTTCAAACTTCCTTCCCTTGAAGAATGACTGACTGTGGAAATTTATAATGTATAAACATTCTGGGAAGTGGTTAAACATGCTAAGATGGAACACAGTAAAGTCTTATGAATGTAACCGAATCACTCGCATATCGAAACAAGCATAATTACAATACTGTCTGTATCGTTCCCAAAATAAATTAATACATACCAAATAAACTAATATATATACAACTCAAGCCAAATCGCTAGCAAATCTTACACCTATCCCTCTAGTGTGAGATTCATGAGCTGCTTGCGGTAACGGCTTAGTGAATGGATCTGCCAAGTTTCCATTCGATGCTACTCTGCTAATGATGACTTCACCACTTTCAATTACATCCCGAATAAATTGGTATTTGCGCGAAATGTGTCTTGTCCTCTTGTAAGCTCTTGGTTCCTTTGCCAAAGCCACCGCACCCTCATTGTCACAAAAGATCTCAATAGGGTCAGCGATGCTTGGAACCACTTGTAGATCTTGGATGAATTTCTTCATCCACACGGCTTCTTTTGCTGCTTCACTAGCCGCAATGTACTCCGATTCGGTAGTCGAATCAGCCACCGTGTCTTGTTTTGAGCTCCTCCAGCTGACAGCACCACCATTTAACAGGAACACAAACCCCGATTGAGATCGGCAGTCATCCCTGTCAGTTTGGAAGCTAGCGTCCGAGTAACCCTTTACTCTCAGCTCTTCTTCCCCACCATATACCAAGAACATCTCTTTTGTACGTCTCAAGTACTTAAGAATGTTCTTCACTGCCCTCCAGTGAGGTTCTCCTGGGTTCGCCTGATATCTACTAGTCATGCTTAAAGCACATGACACATCAGGACGAGTGCATAGCATGGCGTACATGATCGAGCCCACAGCCGAAGCATATGGAACTCGCTTCATTACTTCTATCTCCTCCTTGGAGGTAGGACATTGAGTTTTACTCAAAGTCAAACCATGCAACATAGGGAGGTTTCCTTTCTTGGATTCCTCCATCTTAAAGCGTCTCACGACCTTTTCTATGTATGCACTTTGAGAAAGCCCTAATAGCCTTCTTGATCTATCTCTATAGATCTTTATACCCAGAATACAGCTCGCATCGCCTAGGTCCTTCATTGAAAAGCAATTCCCTAGCCAAGCTTTGACACTTCTTAAGCTTGGGATATGATTTCCAATAAGTAGAATATCATCTACATATAGAACCAAGAAGACTATGGTGCTCCCACTAGCCCTGACGTATACGCAAGGTTCATCTTTACTCTTCGAAAAACCAAACTCTTTGATTTTCTCATCAAAGCAAAGATTCCAGCTTCGAGATGCTTGCTTAAGTCCATAAATGGACTTCATTAGCTTACAAACCTTGTTCGGATACTTTGGATGTTCAAAACCGTCAGGCTGTCTCATATACACCTCCTCATTAAGCTTCCCGTTAAGGAAGGCGGTCTTTACATCCATTTGCCAAATTTCATAATCATGAAACGCAGCAATGGCAAGTAGTATCCTGATTGACTTCAACATGTCCACTGGGGAGAAGGTTTCATCATAATCAATTCCTTGCGTCTGAGTGAAACCCTTCGCCACCAGTCGGGCTTTGAAGATATCCAAGGTTCCATCTATGCCGGGTTTCTTCTTAAAAACCCATTTACACCCGACGGGTTTAATCCCTGGTGTAGGATCAACCAGTTCCCAAACCTGGTTATCCGACATAGATTGCATCTCGCTCTCCATTGCCTTCCTCCATTGAGCAGACTCAGGGCCTGCCATGGCTTCCTTGTAGCTGGTGGGATCATCATGATCCACCAATAACTCATTGCCCTCAGATATGAGAAACCCATATCTCTCTGGCTCAAAACGAGTCCTACTGGAACGCCTAGGAGTAGACGTTGCAAGAGTGTCAGGTACCGCAGCGTTATCTTGCTCGGTATTTTGGCTAGTGCCAACCTCAAGTCCCTTATCGGCCGACCCTTGATCTTCCTCAAGGTCAACTTCCTTACTGCCATGTTTGGATAGCAACTCCCTTTCAAGGAAGAATGCCCTTCGAGCAACAAATACCTTGTTCTCTGAAGGTTTATAAAATAAATATCCAACACCGTTAGGAGGATATCCGATAAAATAACACCTTTCTGAACGAGGTTCAAGTTTGTCTTCAGCCTCACGTCTCACGTAGGCTTGACAACCCCAAACTCGTAGGTATGAAAGTGTCGGTTTCTTACCATGCCACATTTCATAAGGTGTTTTATCGACTTTCTTGGTTGGTGCGAGGTTAAGGATTCTTACCACAGTTTCTAAGGCATATCCCCATAAACTAATAGGTACCTCCGCTCGACACATCATAGACCTTACCATATCAAGCAAAGTCCGGTTCCTCCTCTCAGCGACCCCATTTAATTGTGGAGTCCTCGGAGGTGTTAATTATGAAACAATTCCACAATTTTTAAGATGATCGACGAATTCGGTACTAAGATACTCTCCACCTCTATCAGACCGGAGTATCTTTATAGTCTTGCCCATCTGATTCTGAACTTCGTTTTGGAATGTCTTGAACACCTCAAAGGTTTCATTCTTGTGTTTAATAAGATAGACATACCCGTACCTACTATAATCATCTATAAAGGTTACGAAGTATCTTGAATTATTCCTTGTGACATGCTTGAAAGGTCCACATACATCCGTATGGATTATGTCTAAAAGGTCCTTTCCCCTCTCACTTGTTCCCGTGAAGGGTGCTTTTGTCATTTTGCCCAATAAGCAAGATTCGCATACTTCATTTGATCCTTGATCAAATGATTCCAAGATCCCATCCACTTGGAGCTTGGTGATACGAGTCTTGTTTATATGGCCAAGACGACTATGCCACATGGAATATTTATCCAAACCATTTTTGGAGTCAGAATCAATATTCATGATAGATTGTCTTGATTCAATGTATGCATTTGCCTCATATATGCCATGACATGGTAGAGCTTTAAAATAAACAATTTCATTTTTAAAACAAATGATTGTACCACTTACAAATTTAAAATCAAAACCATCGTCATACAATTTGTGAAAAGAAATAATGTTTCTAGCCACATAGGGCGAATAGCATACATCCTTTAACAAAATAGAAAAACCGGTCTTGAATGAAAGCTTCAAATCTCCTTTAGCTTCCACTGGGACAACCTCCGAGTTTCCCATGACAAGATCCAGTTCTCCCCGCTCCAAGCTCCTACTTTCCCTTAGCACCTGCACCATATTACATATGTGAGTGCCACAGCCAGTATCCAATACCCAGCCTTTAGAAGTAGAAGTATGGTGGAGTTCTATCATGAACGTACCTGACGTATCCGGACCCGATATGCTCATTGCCTTGAGCTTGTTGAGTCCCTCCAGGTACTTTGGGCAGGTACGGCGGTAATGGCCCTTGCCCCCGCAGAAAAAGCACTCCGCATCCTCCGGAGCCTTGGCTTGGGGAAGTTTCCCCTTGCCCTTGCCCATGGAGGCCGGGTTAGGCTTGGCTCCGCCAACCTTTCCCTTACCCTTCCTATTAGAGGAAGGGGCGGCCTTCTTCTTCGTAATGCGGCCTTCCCGGATGGCGAGAACTTGAGAGGTGGAGGAGGATGGCTTGTTCTTGGTCATGCTAGACTAAGCGGTCTTTAACATACCATGAAGTTCCATCAAGGTCTTATCCATGTTGTGCATATGATAACTCATAACGAATTGATCATATGCACCGGGCAGGGATTGGAGGATTAAATCAACCGCCATCTCCCTCCCTATGGTAAAACCCAACTTCTCCATGCGCTCGATGTTTGCTTTCATACGCAACACATGCGCGCTCACGTTCCCACCCTCTTGCATCTTGCAAGCAAGGGTTGTCTTGAGGCACTCGTACCTCTCTTGCCTCGCCTGCTGCTGGAACATGTCCTTTAGCTGCACGAGCAAGTCGTAAGCACTAAGATGATCCATTTGCTTTTGCAAATCTTGGTTCATCGTGCTCAACATAAGGCACGTGACTTCCTCAGTCTCCTTCAGGCGTTTTTCATACGCCTCACGGATAGCCCTTGTTGCACCGGCAGGAGGTGCCTCGGGGAGGGGTTCCTCTACGGTATGCAACTTTCTTTCATAGCGTAAGACCAACCTCAGTTGTCTATGCCAATCCATGAAATTGCTACCATCGAGTTTCTCCTTTTCAAGGAAAACCCTAAGAGAAACGTTGGTGGTGGTGTTTGTTGCGCTTGTTGATGCCATCTAAAATTTGCAAAGTAGATATTAGTTATTTTGATATTTTATCTTGTTTAATAATTTACCCAATAAGAATTAGTTAAACAAGGCTAAGAACCGTATTTCATCCTACCATGTGACGGGGTTACCGCGGATCACATGATAAAACTATTTAGCTCGGCAACCATTTTGCCAATTGCAATCTCCATCGCAATCCTTAGCACATGCGGGATCCTACGACATCCAATGGTCGTTTGGCATGTTTGATCCCTTCTTGCACCAATTTTAAGTCTTGAAATTTTGGTTAACTCGTGCTAAGCTCGACAATTAACCAAGATTTCAAACCTAAAATTGCAAATCATCCGTCAAGACATACGGTAACAAATCCACCAAAATTGGCTCGTGCTAAGCACGACAACCAAAGTTGTGAATTTGCCACACTCACCTTCCACACAGTTTCATGAGAATTGGCTCGTGCTAAGCTCGACAACCAAATCTCATAAGACTAGATTCGGGTGGTATCGACTTACGGATGGTGCATAATTTACGTTTTGTGGAAAAACGGGCTTTTGTTTCCGGTTTGGTTTTGATTAACATGTTAGTGACAAATCCTATTTTCACTAGGTGGGTTAATCAATGTATGTGATCACGCGCGAGAGGAAACCAATTTTATCAAAAACTCTTGTGATTTTATTAATTTTATCAAAAAAAAAATTTCTAGCATGCGAAACCTAAAATCCATGCATAGAATAATAAAATCACATCACACGCAATATACAACATAGTCGGTAATTCTTGCCATAAAACCTATGCGTTCCTCCCGTGAGCCAAAACGGGAAGAACTCGGTCAATCTAAGGGACAAAACAATATTGACGCGAGCTCCCACTAGAACCACCATCGCCATCGGATTTCTTTGGCTTCTAAGGGCTCCATGCTCCATCTTGTTTTGCCTCCTCTTGTGTCTTCATCCTTCCATCATACAATATACAATACAATAGAAAATATAAATGGCATACAAGCCACATAATTTTCCTATTTATCTAATACTTGTACATGGATGAATGAAATGGCATGCAAGCCACAAATTATTACAATCAAACTGAATTTAATAAATTTACAGCCCCAAATGTGGATCAAAACCACCAAATTGCATGCACAACATACATCAACCAAATGGGCCAAGGCAAGATTACCAACTCATGTTAACACATACAACCAAACATAAACTTAGGCTACTGGAATATTCAAATAAAAAAAAATAAAATTCCAGAAGCTCAAAATGCTAAAAATCCCGAGACCAAAACTGTTTTATCAAAAAATTCGAAAAACAAGTTTCCAGTAACGTTAGCGCCGCTAACTCATGAGACTTAGCGCCGCTAACCTCAGTTTAGCGCCGCTAACCCTAACGGCAGAATACAAACATTTTGATTTCGGGTTTTTCAAGCCACCAAGTGCTATTCTAACATAGAGGTGGCTCTGATACCACTGTTGGGATTTCAAGAACACGCAACGGAAGCGAGAACAAGATAAAACATGCATACAAGTGTTCAAAACATTGAAATCCCAAGCATGGATCTACTCTATGTACAAAATAGCAACAAAACCACAAGGTAAGAAGGTTATACCGTGCTCCTAAGCTCCAGTAAAGTCCTTGTTGGTGGCTGATCTTGGATGTTGAAGCAAGGGTCTCCATTTCCTTGTCCTTGGCCTTCTCACGAAATCACAAACTGGGAACAAAGTCCAACACCGAGTGCTAGCAAGCTTGAGCAAGATCTTCACTGGAAACCTTACTCAAGAACAGCAAAATAGTCTCTGGACCACGAGATCTCTGGCTCACGAAATCACCAACCCAAGGTATCCAAGTGAGAGAGATATATGTGAGTTTGTATGCTAGAGAGAGAGTTTGGCCAAGAAGAAGTAATGTTCCAGGAACAACTCTTTATAAAGACCTTAGGAATGTCACTTAAGCTTCCCAAAGCCGGCCAAGATGATTCTAGATACTCTCCCCAATTGGCTGTTAGTGGAGACCGATATGACATAAAACCCATGCAGGGTTAGCGGCGCTAACCAAGAGTTAGCGGCGCTAACCTTAACCCGCTAGCGACGCTAACGCGGCCTGACTTCGATATGACATAAAGCACATGCACCCTTAGCGGCGCTAACCTCTAACAGTTAGCGGCGCTAACTCGTTATAGTTAGCGGCGCTAACGTGGCCTGCATTGCCAACTTCCACTTTTGCCATCTTTGGTCCCTCAACCTTATTTGCTGTCATGTTAGACCCCGGTTTGTGACCCTTATAGGCTCATACATCATCAGCAGTGCTTTAAGGCGTACATATATTATCGGGCAGATTCTAACACCTATATATATATCATATATGGCCGTGACTTTGGTCACATATATATACATTACTTTTTAATTTCCTTTTTAATTATTAATTAATAAAAATTATTCAAAATTAATAAATTAAACTTAAATTATCAATCTTAAATATAATTAGTTAACAATATATTTTTATTAACTAATAAATATATATTTTCTTGTCAATTTAATGTGTAGGTAATTTCTTCTATAAGTAAGTTAAAACCATAACTCACGATTTCTAATTTATAACTAAGTAGTTATAAATTCGTTCTCCCAAATGTTGTTGCATTACTTATCGGATTATAGGCCCTCACAAGTGTGACCCTAAAGTGTCTTATGACGTTGGACGTGACATCAGGGTTCGCCAGTTATGCACACAAATCTAACAATATATACATATATAATAAAAAAAGTAAGTACACTCACCTTAATTGCTAGTTGTCAGATGAAATGCTTCGCATATGACAATTATTAATAGATAACTCATAATCACATAATAAGCACATAAATCATATTCTACACAAAACTGAAACTTACAAAAGGCATACACGGCAGTGTAGTACCTACACGGGCCGTGTAACACTACACTTACACGACCAAGGCTAGGTACACGGCCTCTGTAGGTTAGGGCTACACGGTCCGTGTACCATTATACTACACAACCAGATTGCTAGGTACGTGGCATGTGTAGGTTAGGGCTTTACACGGGCCAGGTACCCCTATACGGGCCGTGTATGGCCAACACGGTCTCTAAACACTACACAGGCCTTGTACCTCTTGTACACAGCCTGTGTACACAATCCAACAGCACTGAGTTCATCAACATTCTACACTTTCGACTTTAATACTTCTAATAGTGTATCACAACACTAGTAACATCATATGTGGTTGTTTTTATGTGTTAATTCAACAATTAACAAACTAATCTCATCATAACTACACTTAAAGCTATAAAATTGAACTAAAAAGGAGTTAGCTTCTTAGTTTAACATCAAATATACCTTAATATTCAATTAAACTTCCATAATCTTGCAGAACTTGAAGGAATTCACATGATGTGTGTTAGAACCCAAAAAGTGAGGGTGTGTTTTGTAAATTGTACGAGGCTATAAAAGGCCTTCTTACGATTTGAATTGCAAGCTTTGCAATCATTTTGACACAACTCTCAAGGTGTGTGTGTGTATGTGTGTATTCTCTCTGCAATTGCATTGCTTTATCCTTATTGGGACCAACAAGTGGTATTAGAGCCAATTTTTTCTTTGAAATTGGTTATTGATTCTTGTGCCAATCATTTGCAATCATCTTCTCAATCAAATCAAGTACAAATGGTAAGCATTCTACATCGATTTCTGTGTCCAAAGTGATGGTGATTCTTCCTCAATTTCTACTAGAAACGATCTCTGTTTCTCGATTTATTATGTGTTGATTGATTGGAGAATCATGGATCAATCATTGGGAAATCATTGGTGTCTCAATCATTGATTAATCATTGTTGGAAAGTTCTTCATCTTCAATTGTTCGTCTCTGCTTACTGTTCTTCATGAAGGTTTGAAGTTTCTCTTTAAAATTCCACATTCTTCTTCTTTAATCATTGGAATGATGATTAAAGTTGATTAGCAATCTTTATCTGCTGTACTTTTTGTCACACATCAATTGTCACATCAACTCTTCTTGAGAAAAGTGAAGGTTTAAACATGGAAGTTTCAGGTTGACGTGAATTCTGAATTTACGAGTTATCATTTTGAGAATTGTTTTTGAATTCAAATTGAGTAAATCGAGGTCGCCAATCATGGAATTGTACTTTGCAAGTTGTTTTGAAAAGAATGATTGGATAATCATTGGTTTCTGAAACTTTGGAATTTGAGCTCAAGAACACTAAGAACAATTCAAATCTGAGATTTCAATCCGTCAAATTGAAAAACGCCTACTGAAAGGTGTTTGTAGGTGAAAGTTTGTTGGGATTGGAAAGTTTGTTACTAATCGAAAAGGGTAGGTGTAACAAACAAGTCCAATCAAGTCTTGCAGTGATTGCATGCAATTGATACTACATCAGATTGCATTCGATTCCTAAAGTATTACCTTCTCTTGGATCACATTGACTTTAAGATTGACTCCCACTCAAACTATTAGTTATAAGCTCTAGTGTGGATTGCATCCAATTGAAGTTACTAAAAGATCGCATGCAATTGGTTTACTTTGTTTGAATTAGACTTGGTTGATTCAAAATACTCATTTTGATTACAAAGATTGCATTCAATCAAAAGAGAAATTTCAATTGGCAGTGAGAAAAATCAGAAGAGAAGATCGCATACGATTGATCAAATCAGATTATTTTGATCGCATTGTTACTCCAATCGCAACTGATACCTTTGATTGCATCCGATCACTTCTAACAGGTTTGATTGCATCCGATCACTTCAGACTGTTTTGATCGCATTCGATTACATAAATCGCATGCGATTGTCCTCCAAATAACTTCAGAACAGTTTTGATCGCATTAAACTACATTGATCGCATTCGATTGTCAATCAAGTACTTTGATCACATTAGAATAGTTTTAATCGCATTCAATAATCCGAATTACTTTGATTGAGTCCAATAGTTTTAATCGCATTCAATAATAAGAATTGCATTCGATTGATGAGTAAAAGTTTGATTGCATTTCAAAGGAAAAACCAATCCACAAGATGTCTAACTCAAATAAGATCCTTGCTATTTGCACTGACACAAAACCCCCGGTTTTGTTTAGAAATGATTATCATGTTTGGAAGGGAAGATTTATGGATTTTCTAGAACATAATGATACGTATTGTAACACCCCAAAATGGGGCCTAGTTGTAAAATGTAGTATATGTAGCTTTAATTGTAGTACGTTGACTTTAACTGGTGTTTTTGTTGGTGCATATTTTATGAATCCCTAGTTCGTATCAATAAAGTATATACATGAAATATTAATTTAAATGTGTTTTGATTAATGGTTTGCATGTTTATACATTCTAAGTGATACTATGTGTTTATGAAAAGCTTACAAGTATTTAATCATGGTTTGGTTTGTATTTGGAAGTTTAGTCATAAGGAAATTCACTTCGCAAGAAGTGAAAGTCACTTCGCAAGAAGTGGATGTCACTTCGCACGAAGTGAATGTCACTTCGCGCGAAGTGAACTGTGTCATTCGAAAACGCGTAAAACTCACTATAAATAGTGATTAACCCCTCATTTGAACGAATAATCACGAAAAATCACTGATAATCGTCCAGGACACTTCGTGAGCCTTCGTAATCGTACATATACCCTTGAAACTCGCGAACTAAGTGATAATTCTCGAATTCCAAGACAGCCAAAGCATCTCTGTGTGGTACTGTGTGTTTGTTCTTCTATTCTTTCTGTGTGTGTTTTCTGTGTGCCGGACACCTAAGCAGATCATAGATCCTTAGGAGGTTCGTGAAATATAATTCCGCGATATTTCACGTCCTAGATCAGTCCTAGCATCAGGGTGTGTTTAGTAATAGACCCCCGTTCCCCAGCCGGTCCTACAAAGTGGTATCAGAGCCTTGTGCTTTGATTGATCACTTTTCCTTAGGATTAAGTCGATCTAGGTGTTCCTTTAGGCCTGTGTGTGCCCCCTTGCGTCACTTTTTACCGAAAATAGGTCGGAAAATAGGTCCTTTTGCGTTAAAAAGGTCAAGTTTTTACGTTTAGGCTCTTTGAGTTTCGACCGTGCGTAGTGAAACCCCACCTCGTGCGTACTGACCTCAGTTCGCACGAACTGTGCCTGTGTGTTCTAGATCCTTCGTTTGTTAGTTTCTGCCTCGCGCGTAGTGGTCCGTCAGTTCGCGCGTGGTGAATCAGTCCGCGCGTAGTGAGTCAGTCCGCGCGTAGTTTGTCAGTCCGTCTGTCCGTGCGTGGTGTGTTCTCCAGTACGTGCGTGGTAAAGCCAGTTCGCACGTACAGTACTGCAAAAAAAATAAAAAAAAAATAAAAAATAAAAAAAAAGGCATTTTATTTCCGTCTTCGTGCGCTGTGCTTTTCTGTGCAGTTCTGTGTGACCTTTTTCTATCAAATTTTACTCCGTGTTTTCGTGTGTGCTTTTCAAATCCAATCCGAATCTGTGTGCTTGCTGCCTTGGTTCATTACATCAATTCAAATGGCCTCTAAACAAACCACTGCCTTAAACAACCTTTTACTAGAAACAGAAATGGGCAGTATCAACAAAGTGCCGAAATTGCTAACCATGGAGGACTATTCTATGTGGAAGCCCAGATTCGAAATTTTTCTAGATGGGGTCGATTGTAGATTGCGGAGAGCCATGAATGTTGAGTATATGGTTCCAAAAGGGGAGGGAAATATCGAAACCCCTTACGATAAAATGACGGTCGAACAGCAGACCAGTTACAATGCTGAAAAGAAGGCCTATGCTCAACTGATTCAGGCCATCCCCAACGACATCTTCCACCAGTTTAGGAGGTATCGAACTTCCTACAGTCTATGGAGAGCTCTTGAGAAGAGGAATGAGGGAAACGCTGCTCTGAAAGAACTTAAAGCAAGTCAATTAAGGAAGGAATTAGACCATTTCACGGCTACAAGAGATGAGAAGATTCCTTCCCTTATTACAAGATACAACCACCTTCTAAGTGAACTGGACAGTCTGGGTGTTACTGTTCCAGAGAAGCAGCAAGTAGAGATCTTGGCGAATGCTTTGCCCAAGAGCTGGCGGCCATTCATCATGATACTCAAGAATGGTAACGGTTTTGACGGGATGGACCTTAATGATTTCATCACCAAGTTAAAGGAGCAGGAGCAGGAGGAACTAAACCTGGATTCAATGTCTAGTTATCAACAGAACCCCTCACTCTACTACTCCGGAACACCTGTCTCGTCATCCACCTCTTCACATGCCTCCCTACAGTCTGCCTATGTGACCAACGTGAATGAATCGGGCAGATCTACCTCTGATGCTTCATCCTCTGGGTCATCTTATACTACATCTTCCTCCGGACTTAATGTCGAACACTTCAAGTATGGGAATACAGATGAGGTTAAGACACATATGGGCATGCTAAGTGCACTAGTCTCATCTTATGATGATCTACTGAAGGGGAAGATTGGTAATGCTCATATGACTCAAGAGGACTATGACCAGATCAACGAGGATGAGATGGAGAGACAAGATATCCTCTGGTCGTATGCCAACTTAGTGAGAAGGGCAAAAGCTTATGAGCGAAGAACGGGAAAGTCAATATCAGCAACCAAGGATACCAAACTCGGCTTTGATAAATCTGCTGTGACCTGCTATAACTGTGGTGAAAAGGGTCACTTCGCGCGTGAATGTGAAAAACCGAAGAATTCGGGACCGAGGTATCCATTCAAAACTGGTTCTGGCAGCAGATCATCTACCTCCACAACCATAAAATCTGAAGCAACTCCAACACCGACTAAGGCTATGGCAGTTATTCAAAGAGATGAGGGAGTGGATTGGTCTGTACAGTTCGGGAATGCTGATGCTGACATCAACTTGGCGAACGTTCATGTGTTGAACGAAGATTCTTCATCCGAGACCGAAAGCTATTCAAGTGAAGAAGAATCAGGTGCCAGCAATGATGATGAACCAGCCTCGACACCAGCTGCAGAAGAGACACCAGTGAATGTCCGTGCCAAAGAGTCAAATCAAAAGGTGTGCAGCTGTGGTCAACCTTCTACGGATCAGGTATGTACCTTTGGATTACCTTGTGGTTCGTGTGATGAATATGTAAAACAGATAGTGTTCTTAAAGTCTACTATTTCAGATCTCACATCTAAGTTAGATAATAACCTGTTGATCAAAGGAAGAGAAAATCAATTAAAAGAAAAGAATCAAAGTCTAGGTAAACAGGTTAATGAACTAGGTGTGGCTCTGTTAAATAAACAAGATGCTATCGTGTTTTACATAAACGAAATCGATAAGCTGAAACGGGACCTTGCTACCTCAAAGGTCGATTATGAGACTCTGAGTCAAAAACTCAAAAGCTATTCCACGTCTTCTTATCTTTTTGAGTACATAATCGATCAGAGAGGTCAAGGTACCGATTCAGAAAAGGACAAAAACGTATATTCAAAATGTCCACCACCAGTGTTAAATCAACTGGTGAACGATGATGTCCATTCTGAAGCTGACCCACTACTCACAAAGGTTGATGAATCTTCTGCATCAACCTCAAATGAGGACTTAACGTTACATGAGGATGTGGGTAAGCCTCGGAAGAATGAGGTCCAGCAAGAAGAAATTAAAAAGGCTGAACCAGGAATGAGAGAACTGTTGGCTAGTTCTAATGTCAAAGATCCGTTGATGCATCGTATCCGCGATGCCCTTCGGAAACTGGAAAAGGAAGGTGTAAAGTCTCCTGATATCTGTCCATACCAAGAGGTCAAACAACTACCCAAACATCAAGGGTTAGGGTATCGGCCTCAAAAGGTAACGAAAGGCTCTGTGAAGCAATACCCAGAAAGGGTCTGCTATGTGTGTAGGAGACCTGGTCACCTCAGTTACAAGTGTGATCAGAAGACACATCAAAGCTGTAACAAGAAAGTTGAGATTTTGCAAGAAAATAAAACGTTTCTTAAAAACCATCAAAACTCAACTCTTCCTGTTCAGCATCAAAGGATTCCTAAGTGGACTAACAAACTGTGTGTTCAAATGTCCAAGGACTCAAGTGACAGGATCATCAAGACTGGAACATGGATGAAACTTCCAGTGGTTGGAGAAGACGGGAAACCCATGACCATTCGGGCTTGGGTTCCTAATGTTGTCTAACTCATTCTTCTAAGTGAAGGGTGTCAACCGAAATAGTCCAGGTTAAGGTTTCTATGACTGTGTGTCTTTATCATTTTATTTTCTTTGTGCTTATTTTCTGTGTCGTTGCATTTCTATTTTCTTAGTTTCTAGTTTGTTTAGTATTTTAGGGGGAGATAGTTAGTTAGTTCAGAAAGCTCAGAATATACAAAAAAAAAAAATTAGAAAACTCAGAAAATACAAAAAAAAAAAAAAAAAAAAAAAAAATCAGAAAACTTAAAATGAGAAGTTGATCCAACTCAAATGGAAAATGATGGTACACTGGCTTTCAATACAAAGTACGTCTAGTAAAATTAGGACTGAAGGCATGTACATATTCTTGAGAAAACTGTCTGAAAATCTAATTGAATCAGATAAGAAACAGATAGTGTGTAAGACATATAAGGAAAGTCTAGACTGATAAATGGTTATGCATGTGAAAATCAATCATAGATTTAAGCTATCGAGATATTCCAAGTCTATAAGTCAATAACAGTTGAGAATGACTTAGTTTGTTGCACACACCTGTTACCATGCCAAATGTGCTTAGATGACAATGAGCAAAATGTAAAAGAGGGTGAAAAATTGACCCCAATCTGAGATGTCAAGGATCTATCAATGTTGAATTGTCAAAGAGCATAAAATGCAGTGACAAAAGCTATATTGATCTATTAGTGTTGAATTGTCAAAGAGCATAAAATGCATTGACAAAAGCTCAGCAAGAAAAATGTCTAGAGAGGTGAAAAATTGACCTCCATGTCAAAAGAGCATAAAATGCGTTGACAAAATCACAAAGCACATAAGCATGGTGGTTGGGTAATCAAGTTGTGCACCTACTGAGTGAATCAAAATACTGTGAGACTTTGAAAGAGATAGTCTTAACCGTGTAACCAGTCTAGATAATCTGAAAATGTTGAAACAAAATCTGTCATTATCTGAGGAAAGTTAGGTTGACAGACAGAGTTTGAGAGAATATGTTTATGTCCAAGGTTCTGAAATAAATGACTACTAAGTATAGATGTGCTAGTACTGATTCCATCTTGGAACCTTCTCACAAAAAGATTTAATGTCAGTAATTTTATTCATGCAATTTTCTTAGTATTTTTAAGTCTGTTCTTTAGGATTTAATTAGTTCATAGTTTACATTCGTATTTATTTTCCTTTATTATCAAAAAAATACAAAAAGAGTTCTAGTATGTTCTTAATCATTCTTAGTGTTTTGATTAGGGGGAGTTTGTTCTGTTTACATTTCCTTCATCTTACTTTGATGTGTTTTGCTTAAATGTTTATAAGTGATCTTGAAGTTACTGACCGTTTATTGCTGAGTGCAGTACTAACAGTAATTAAGGTTCACAGATGAGAAACTCATTACATGCGAGATGGAACCCCACTAAGCACGAGTTACAGCTCACATCGTGCGTAGTGCAGGTAAGGGCATGACGAAAGGTATTCGTTATGAATTTTGCTTTGTGCATTTTACTTTGTGGAATTTTTGCTTAGTGCAATGGTTATTGATAGAACTAGGTCTTAGGGGGAGTATGTTGGTGCATATTTTATGAATCCCTAGTTCGTATCAATAAAGTATATACATGAAATATTAATTTAAATGTGTTTTGATTAATGGTTTGCATGTTTATACATTCTAAGTGATACTATGTGTTTATGAAAAGCTTACAAGTATTTAATCATGGTTTGGTTTGTATTTGGAAGTTTAGTCATAAGGAAATTCACTTCGCAAGAAGTGAAATTCACTTCGCAAGAAGTGAAAGTCACTTCGCAAGAAGTGGATGTCACTTCGCACGAAGTGAATGTCACTTCGCGCGAAGTGAACTGTGTCATTCGAAAACGCGTAAAACTCACTATAAATAGTGATTAACCCCTCATTTGAACGAATAATCACGAAAAATCACTGATAATCGTCCAGGACACTTCGTGAGCCTTCGTAATCGTACATATACCCTTGAAACTCGCGAACTAAGTGATAATTCTCGAATTCCAAGGCAGCCAAAGCATCTCTGTGTGGTACTGTGTGTTTGTTCTTCTATTCTTTCTGTGTGTGTTTTCTGTGTGCCGGACACCTAAGCAGATCATAGATCCTTAGGAGGTTCGTGAAATATAATTCCGCGATATTTCACGTCCTAGATCAGTCCTAGCATCAGGGTGTGTTTAGTAATAGACCCCCGTTCCCCAGCCGGTCCTACAGTTTTGTGTTTAATTGTAGTATACATGTTGCTAAATTGTGTTAACTGGTGTAAAATGTGGATAAAAATGTAGTATTATGAAAAGTGTCATAAGTTGACCATGTTGACAAATAGTTGAACGGTTTTGGATAATGATTCCAAAAATATCTTCGTTAGTTGAAACGGATAACCCTAAGTTGTGTTTTAAGTTGAATAGGAGAACAAAATACCCGAGAGGGGTATTAACTTGTTAAGTCGGCCAAGGGGCCATTCCTTATCCCCTGTTAATGTTCTCTTCACGTACACAAACACATACGTACGTACGTGAACACCTACACACACACACACTTGAAGAAATTGAAAGAGAAATCAAGAGGGAAGATCTTTTGTTGCTGATTTCAGTTGAATCCAAGTCTAGAATCTGTTCTATATCATCATCTAGTAAGTTTTCATGATCAAAAACCTAGTTCTTGGTGTGTGTATGTATGTGGTGTCAAATTGAAGATTTAGAGGTGTTTTGATGTTGTTCTTGTGTCCAAATCATGTTAGTAAGTTCATGTGTATGCTAGATATGTTGTGTAAATATTTGGATATGGATTCAAGTATGATTTTGTGTCAAAAACCCATAAAACCGTGGCTGTGCTCGAACAGAGCAAGAACATGCTGTAATTGTTGTTCCTACGGGCGTAGTATAATGTTACTATGGCCGTAGGGTGTGGTTTGTAGTTACTGCGGTCGTAGGAAATGGTTGCTACGGCCGTAGTGTTGTGTTTAAGAGGATTACCACCCACGGGTGATGGAAACAAGACTACGGGCGTGGGTATATAACCTACGGCCGTAGTTGCCCAAAGGATACCTACTACGGGCGTAGGATATGGTTACTACGGCCGTAGGTCATGGTTCTTTGGCAAGAGTTTCTACGGGCATAGTATATATATACTACGGCCGTAGTACGTGTTGGATGGTTGTCCTGCGGGCGTAGGAACATGTTCCTGCGGCCGTAGGAGGCTGTCAGAAGTCATGTTGACCTTTTGTTGAGGTTGTTGTTAGTGCAGTGTACTGTAGTGTATACTATGTGGCGTTAATCTGTGTTTATTGGTGTTAGGTGACTCAGACGATTCTGTGTGCTCTTGGGATTCCCGATTGCATATCTGCCTCTTGTAGTTTCGAGGTGAGTACCGGTTTCCCATGAGTCTCAGTAGGTAAGTTATCTGTAGTACATGTTGACACATGATTGGTGTATTGATACGTGGAAATGGAGGTATATTATGATAGAGTTGTACAAGCATGCTTATTATTATTATTATTATTATTATTATTATTATTATTATTATTATTATTATTATTATTATTATTATTATTATTATTATTATTATTATTATTATTATTATTATTATTATTATTATTATTATTATTATTATTATTATTATTATTATTATTATTGTTGTTGATATGAAAGATATTGTTGTGATTATATGCGCGCATGAACTGGATCCTTATTGGATCAACTAGTTGTTTATAAAGTTTTGTCCGGACACTGAATTGGAGAACACGGAGGTCAGTCAGGTAGACGGGTGTCAATACTTGGCTGGGTTCTCGGGTAGACGGGTGTTAGTACCTGGGCACTAACGGTACTCAAGTAGTATACGCTTGGGTGATGGTCCTGCAGGCCGTCGTTCCTCTAAGGAGTAAGGTTCCTTGATAGATGGGAACCAACATGATAGATAATTGGCGTACTATGTGGACTGCTTTTGGGTTGTTGAGCGGGGTTAGCTCCCCTGCAACATACGACTACTACTGACACGTTTGTCACGTCACAATATGATAGGATAGCCCTATGTGCTGTTCTGATACATGATAGCCTGCTTATTGTTGCTTATGTGTAATTGGTGCTCACTAGCTAGTTGTAGCTAACGGTGCAAGATTTATCTTTTTCGCAGGTTGATGCTAGAGGCCTGGTGAGGCGGGTACTTATGGTAGCTTTGGTTGTATTTATCTTTTGGGGAACACGTTGTGGTATGTATGGATCCGATGGTCGGAAAACTTGTAGGTAACGCTTGTAGTAAACGAACTTGGCTTAACTTTTGATGTAATTAATTAGCCGAGTCAAACCACGTTGTTTTTGTAATTGGTGTTTATTTCCGCTGCAACACTTTTGATAATCGATGTTTAAAAAGTTTAAATTAACTCTAATTTTAAGCTCGTTAGGGGTGGCGTTACACGTATGGTCAAGCAATGCGGGATTGCATTGAACATGGTAACAAACAATTCTTAAAAGTCATTCCTGCAATTCCTGACAATAATCCTGAAATCCCTGCCGAGAATAGAGAGAAATCTTTTGATGAGCTCACTGCTCAGGAGAAAGAAGTGAAAAAGGCTGAAAGAATGGCTAAGTATTATCTCAAACAAGGTTTATCATTAGAGATATATGTTGGGATTTCGTGGGCTCACAGCGGAAGCAAGGTACAAACATAATAGCCCAAAGTACAAGCAATCAAAGCATAATAAACTGAAATCCCTCAAATGGACCAAACTTTATGTTCAAGAAATGCAACTTGAAAAGGAAAGAGGTGTTATACCTTTCTCCTAAGCTCCAGAAATCTCCCAATAGTCGTGGTGGTGATCCTCCAAGAACGAAATCACGGATCTTCTATTGAGGTATACCCCGGGAACAAGCCAAACCACAAGTGCTAGCAAGCCTTGTGATACTTCAACATGAATACCACTTAGGAACAGCAACAATTCGAGACCAAGCTTCTGGAGTACTCTCTAGCTCTCTCTTGGTCTTAGTAGCACCAAAGAAAGTGAAGTTGTGTGTAGGAAGACTTAGAGAGAGAGTTGAGAGAAAACCATGTATCTAAAATGAATTCTCTCCTTGTGATCTCTACTGCCTCCAGACCCAATAAACCCCACAAAGGCCGGCCATAGTGGATTCCACGAGTCCCACATGCACTGGCCAGTTTGGGTGGTTATATGACAAAAAGCCAGCTGCAGGGTTAGCGGCGCTAACCTAGAGTTAGCGGCGCTATCTCAAAATGGTTAGCGGCGCTAACGGGGCCTGCCAGTGATTTGACACAAAGTACATGCAGCCGTAGCGGCGCTAACCTTAAGGACTTAGCGGCGCTAACCCCTAAGAGTTAGCGGCGCTAACGCGGCCTGCGATGTCAACTTTTTTCTTTTGCCATATTTGGTCCCTTAACTTAAGTTGCTGTCAGGTTTGACCCCGGTGTATGACCCAATAGGCCCATACATCATCAGCAGCGGTCTATATGGCGTACGTACATTAGTGGGCATATCTCTAACAGACTCCCACTTGCACATAATGCACCGTACCCATGTAACCACAGACAAAGAGCGGCCTCTAGCAAAGCATCGATGCCCCCAAGTCAGTATGGGTTCCGCTTCCTTGCAGAAAACCATAACCTACATAAAACGTAGAGGTCCTATAGATAAGTGATCAAACATCCCTTTGTTCGCGATATCCTTGTGAACACGAGACATGGATTAATATGTCAATCTCCAGATCGTTCACGATTATGTTTCTCGATCAAGATTGGTGGTGACCAAAATTTAAGGACATATCTGATTCTCAATCAATATTCCTTCGCGCATGGCCATGCTTATTTTGGTGTCAGCGCCCAATCATCGAGGGGCCCAGGGATATCTCTCATACAGGAGGAACAAATTCCGTTGACTGTACAATCCCATAACATGAACCTTGTCTTACCCAGCTATTCCCTTTATAATAGCCAGTTACGAACTACGTTTTGAAATAACCAAAGTAAGAAAGTTTCATGCTATGGCAATTCATACATCTCGGGTCGAAGGACGTAATGATATTATCATCCCGAGTTACTTGTGACCATGATCCATGAAGTGAACTCAGGTGTGGGTCTTCCAGTCACTTGAAACCCCTTTCAAGCACAGGTTACTGTTGCGTTTCATGCATTCAATCCTTGATTAATGCATAACCAACACCTAACCTCAGCCTTATATCAAACTTCCTTCCCTTGAAGAATGACTGACTGTGGAATTTTAGAATGTATAAACATTCTGGGAAGTGGTTAAACATGCTAAGATGGAACACAGTAAAGTCTTATGAATGTAACCGAATCACTCGCATATTGAAACAAGCATAAATTACAATACTGTCTGTATCATTCCCAAAGCTTATAAGTAAATCAAACATATACTAAAACGATATTTAAGCCCGGTCATAAGCATGAACAATGCTTTTATACCTTGTATGAATGTCATCACTAGTATTTGACAATGGCTTAATTATGGGATCATTTACCTTATATCCCTTTGTACTCTTTTGTATTCTCTTATTAAACCACTAGCGAAGTGTTTATTAAAGAGATCATTTACAAAGTTATCATAGTCATCATATCCTCAATGTTACAGAAGTCAACAATAGGATTAATGACACTTATGATTATCAGAGTCGACATACTCTCAATGTAACCGAAGTTCACAATAGAGTCATTGACACTCATGTTTATCAGAGTCGACATACCCTCAATGTGACCGAAGTCCACAATAGGGTCGATGACACTCATTTAGGTCTAAATGTCGTATCTATACCACATACTTGATTAATCTAAACTTCGATAAAATCGACAGTCTCATAAGCATAGTTCTGCTTGCAGTAATAACTTACTCAAGACAATTCTACTTTCGTCGAACATCAAGAACATACATCAGTACTTCTTGAATTAGAAAATCCACTTGATTCCATATTTTCTATTTATACTCATAGAACAACAATTCCACCATTAGGTTGTAGAACAACCCTAAATTAGGACATTATTTTCATAGAGCATATTTGACTAGGAACACATGATGCTCCCACTAGCCCTGACAAGGGTATTTGGCTTAATCTACGCTTTCTAGAAAACTCATTCCTTTGACTTTCTCATAAAGCAGGATTACAGCCACAAGATGCTCGTTTTGCTGACCTTAGTCATGAACACAATTTGGACATAATGGATATATAAGGCCTCGGAACATGATTCAAACATTTCCTCAATTTAATCCTGCAAAGGATCTTGGCCTTTTATTTCCATGCGAGATTACTTGTTTCCCCATAGTGACAACAATGTTTCGCTTAATCCAGACTTAATCTGGTTTTTATGGATGAATGAGACCCTCGGAAAATGCCTTAAGTATTTCCTCAACTTGATCCTATGAAGGATTCAGATCTCTTTTGTCCATGTGAGCAAACTTGTTTCCACAAGGTGACAACAAAATTACACTTTATCCAAATTATCTTCAACATAACCACTATAACTTGTTTCCATAAAATCAATATGAAACACTTTGTCTCTAGTCGGTATTTGAAGTTGTCCATTATGGCATATATATTAGTCCCTTCACCCTTCTTGAATTACACCTTAGGTGTGGGATTAACCCAAGTCAAGTACTTGGATGCAGCAAATAGGTTACACCATTATCTTCTTCTATTCACTAGTGAACACAGGGTCCCACTATGTTTCCGATGAATGGTAACATCACAATGATTTACCATCAAGCTGCTGTTAGTAAAATATGACAACCTCATATCTAAACAACCTTTTTGATTTCCATCAGATATAAAGAAGCAATGGATATTGTCAGGTTTTACCAGCATCTCTATGCTGATTAAATGCTAGTGTCAACATTAGGTCTTTTATTTAAGTTTTACGTTCTTCCACTGGAATGCTTTTGTAAATTGTACTTTCCCTTTTGCGCAACCAAACATGGTTCCCAAAAGTTCAAGAAACAATTATCCAAAACTCAGATGAACTACTTAAATATGTAGGCATCAACTTATAATTCATCCATCTCCCACTGAATGTAGACTGGATAATTTAAGTTATGAGATTGACAAGCAAAGAACTCTTTCTAGTCAATATCTCATTCGATGCTTATGTGACCACAATGCTGTGTTTTAGATCGAGGACTTGGTTCATAAAATTAATATATACCAACCACATTGAATACATGTTTTAGGCCTGCCTTTTACCAGATCATCAACACAGATATCCGGTTTTATTTAAAGTAACACCATGTGCAAATGTGTTTCTTCGGAAAAACGAATTATGGGTTAAACCCATGATTCATTTTATGTTTAAACCAATATAGATAAGAAAACTTAGCATCTATTCTAGATCTAAGAATTTATATCTACATGCCCTTATTGATTCTTAATTCTCTTTAGGTTAGTTCCGAACACCACTAGGTTTCAGACATAAGCCTTTTCTCTAGTAAACATTCTCTCAACTACTACCATAAAGATAGTGATGAAGAATTTCACTAGTGTCACTCTTTATGGCATACTTGAACGGATTATCCACACAAATATGATCATATCCAACAAGTCACAATCCTTCCTTACCAATACTGGTGAAGGATTTCATTAATCATCCTATTCCAATAAACAAGATTTGTATCTTTCATTTAGCCCGAGGCTAAACTTTTACAAAGATCCTAACCACATGGATCTAAGCGATGCAAATGTTGTTTACTTGGTCAAGTTTGATTATGCCATAGAGCTAATATATCCAAATCACTTTTGGATTTAAGAATCAATTGTTCATGATTGTCTTATTACTTATAACGAGCCTTTATGTATGCAATGATATGGATAAGTTTTGATAAAATCATCTCAAAATAATTTTTCAAAATTGTTTCAATTCTAAGTCATATCCATCGTCATCAAATGTGTATTTAAGCACTAAAATAGTCAAAATAACACAAAAGCATAGACATGGATCGAATTTGAAATGAAACTATTAAAATGAAAAATCTTTATAAAATACAAGATTCAAAAACATCCATCATCTCCAAAGGAGCATACACTAAAGTAGTTCTTGCCACGCAGGGCATACAAACAAAAGTAATAATAAATCCGGATTTAATGGCGAGACCAACACACCCATTTCTCTTGTAGAATACAATTAACAAAATTTCTTCTTCAGAGATCCGGTTCTTCAAGCTTTTTCCTTTTTACAACGAATAGACCTACACTTTGCAACAAAAATAAATTTGTGACAAACGTGAGTCTTATAGCTTGGGTAAACATCCCAGCTTATAAGGAATAGCAATGAAGTATAATCATGAATGTACCTCAAGTAGGAAAATTAACTCTCTCTTGTCTGAGAAGTTTTATATCCTTTCGGCACGAAGGGCAGGCATGATGGCCCCAATCCCCAAATCTACCGCAGAAGTAGCAAACCACCCCTTGTTGAGTCTCTTTAGGCACATCATCAATGTCCATAGACTCAAAACTTGAAGCAAGCTTGGAAACTCCAACTTCTTCTTTTAATGGGATCGATTTCTTCTTCTTCATGTTATGTTGTTCCTTAGAACCAAAAACAAGAGTGGATGAAGATGATGAATGCTTGGACATGTTAGATTCTACAACCTTCAACATTCCATGCAATTCATCTATAGACATTTCCTTTCCATGCATATGATAGTCCTTTATAAACTTTTCATATGTGGCAGGCAGAGACTGAAGTATGAAATTCACACCAAGCTCCCTCCCTATAGGAAAACCTAATCTCTCCATCTGGTCCATGTATGATTTCATCTTCAAAACATGGGCACTTACACTCCCGCCTTCCCGCATCTTACAACCGGTTAGACTCTTAACACACTCAAAATGTTCTTGTCTAACTTGCTGTCGGAAAACATCCTTCAGCTTGTTAATCATGTCATACACAGTCATGTGCTCAAATTGCTTTCGCAGTTCCGAGCTCATACTTGATAACATGAGACTAGCAACATCGTGTGTATCCCGAACACGCTTTTCATACGCATATCGGATAGCCCATTCCGCATTGATAGCAGGTGGTTCAGGAAGGGGTTCCTCAAAAATGTGCAACTTAGACTCAGCACGTAGGACAATTCTCAATTGCCTAAGCCAGTCAACAAAGTTCACTCCCGTGAGTTTCACCCTTTGTAGAATCATACGAAGTGAAAAATTCGACGTGTTGTGGTTTTGATTCGACATCCTATATTAAAGTAGAGTACACGAATTAGTTAGTTTGATTTGAATCCTCGTTAAAATAATTACCCTTATCGTCTCGAAAAATATTTTAACAAGGGCTAAGAACCATATTTCACTCCAATTCATGACGGGGTTGCCGCGGATCACTTCATGGAGCTATTTAGGCCGATAACCATTTTACCGATTGCAATCTCTATTGCAACTCTTAGACACTTGCGGGATCCTACGACAACCATCGGTCGTTTGGCATGCTTGATCCCTACTAGCACCAATTCCAAATTAAAATTCATGGTTGACTCGTGCTAAGCTCGACAATCACTCAAGGATTCTAATTTGTAATTGCAAATCGTCCAACAAGATACACGGTGATACCCCGACAACTACCGGCTCGTGCTAAGCTCGACAACCGATAATTTCAAGATCCCACACTCACCTTCCACACAGATCCACATGGAATAACTCGTGCTAAGCTCGACAATCACTCCATGCTTCACTAGATTTGGGTGGTGTCATCTTTTGGATGGTGCAAGATTTACGTTTTTATGAAAACGGGCTTTTGTTTTCGGCTTGGTTACTGATTAACTTGTTTAGTGACAAAACCTATTTTCACTAGGTGAGTTAATCTTGTATGTGAGCGCGCGAGAGAGTTGTAAACCATTTTTACCAAATCTCTTGTGATTTTATTAATTTCGAAAAAAAATTCTAGCATGCGAATCCTAAGCAAACCATGCAAGAATAAAATAAAATCACATCACACGCATATATACGAAATAAATTGGTAACCCTTGCCAAAATCCTATGCGTTCTTCCCGTGAGCCAAAACGGGTAGAACGTGGTCAACTAAGGGACGGAAGGTCTTCAATGCGAGCTCCCACTAGAACCGCTATCACCAATGGACTTCACCGGCTTCTATGGACACGCTCCATCTCCTTCCGACTCCATCTTGTGTGTTTTCATCCAAATTGTACAACAAATACAATAGAAATTGAAATGGCGTACAAGCCACACTAATTTCCTATTTATCTAGTACAAATACATGGATGAATGAAATGGCATGCAAACCACAATATTATTACAAATATAACAATTTTAATAAATATTACAGCCCATGTGATTAAAAATCACCAAATGCATCCAAACACACAAAGTCAACCACAAGGTCAAAGACAAGGTTACCAATTTCAAATCTATCACATACAACCAAACAAACAAGGTGGTAACAAAATTACCAAACACAAAACTGGAACAAATTTCCAGAATCACAAAAAGGTTAAAATTTCCCGAGACCAAAACTGATTTTAACTTTGAAAATTAAAACTGTTACAGCGCGTTAGCGCCGCTAACATTTATGAGTTAGCGCCGCTAACCCGAGGTTAGCGCCGCTAACCCTGTTCGAACAGAAAACAACCATTTTGATTTCGGGATTTTTCAAGCCACCAAGTGCAGATTTAACATAGAGGTGGCTCTGATACCACTGTTGGGATTTCGTGGGCTCACAGCGGAAGCAAGGTACAAACATAATAGCCCAAAGTACAAGCAATCAAAGCATAATAAACCGAAATCCCTCAAATGGACCAAACTCTATGTTCAAGAAATGCAACTTGAAAAGGAAAGAGGTGTTATACCTTTCTCCTAAGCTCCAGAAATCTCCCAATAGTCGTGGTGGTGATCCTCCAAGAACGAAATCACGGATCTTCTATTGAGGTATACCCCGGGAACAAGCCAAACCACAAGTGCTAGCAAGCCTTGTGATACTTCAACATGAATACCACTTAGGAACAGCAACAATTCGAGACCAAGCTTCTGGAGTACTCTCTAGCTCTCTCTTGGTCTTAGTAGCACCAAAGAAAGTGAAGTTGTGTGTAGGAAGACTTAGAGAGAGAGTTGAGAGAAAACCATGTATCTAAAATGAATTCTCTCCTTGTGATCTCTACTGCCTTCAGACCCAATAAACCCCACAAAGGCCGGCCATAGTGGATTCCACGAGTCCCACATGCACTGGCCAGTTTGGGTGGTTATATGACAAAAAGCCAGCTGCAGGGTTAGCGGCGCTAACCTAGAGTTAGCGGCGCTATCTCAAAATGGTTAGCGGCGCTAACGGGGCCTGCCAGTGATTTGACACAAAGTACATGCAGCCGTAGCGGCGCTAACCTTAAGGACTTAGCGGCGCTAACCCCTAAGAGTTAGCGGCGCTAACGCGGCCTGCGATGTCAACTTTTGTCTTTTGCCATATTTGGTCCCTTAACTTAAGTTGCTGTCAGGTTTGACCCCGGTGTATGACCCAATAGGCCCATACATCATCAGCAGCGGTCTATATGGCGTACGTACATTAGTGGGCATATCTCTAACAATATATACAAAGGTGGATAGTCTTGAGACTGCAAAACAAATCTGGGATGAGCTGAAAAGGCAACTACAAGGTACTGAACATGGTAAATACATCAAAAAGATACAACTGGTGAATAGTTTTCATGACTTCTCTGCTAGGGAAAATGAATTACTCCATGAAACTTATAGCTGGTTTTGCAGATTATTGATTGAGCTTAGGTCAAACAAGATACCTCGATCAGATCTTGATCATAACTGTGTCTTTCTAAAGTCTTTAGGGAGTGAATGGAGCGAGCATGTGAAGCTATACAAACATGTTAACAAAGATTTGACACAAGTAACCTTTCATAATATCTTTGAAAATCTGAATCAGTATCAAACAGAAGTCTCAAAGTCCTTGCCTAAGGTTTCTACTGCTGATCCTCTAGCTCTAGTGGCTGCTGACAAACATTCCAGAGAATCTACAAGATCTACAAAATACAAACAGATTGTTCTTAGTGATTCAGATCCTGAAGATTCTGATGGAGATTCTGTAGAAGCAGCTATTCAGGCTTTATCTTTTGTAACTCAAACCTTCAAGAATCGGTTTAACAAGACCAGCAACAAGCAGAGGTTTACTTCAGGATCAAGGCGTCCTGAGAACTATAGGTCTACTAAAAAACCCAGGTTTCAACGAGAAGAAAAGAAGGTGGATAAAAGAGGTGAAATGAAGTGTTACAATTGTGGAGGATCGGGTCATCTCATCAAAAATTGTCCTCAAAAGAAAACCAAGGACGCTGAATACTACAAACAAAAGTACCGCCTGTCCAAACAGAAGAAGGCTGGGAAAGTTTTGAAGGTTGAAGAGGATCAATTCTTATATGATACTGATACTGACAGTGATCTTGAAGCTCATGATCAAGCTCAACTTTGTTTCATGGGAAAGCACGAAGAATCAGATGAGGAGAACAACCCTACCTTCGACAAGCCAGACTCAGAATCCGACAAGGTAGACACTGCACAGGTAGATACTAACATTGATTTGCTTGCAGGTTTTAATAATTCTCACATCCAAACAATTCTTAAAAAGATGAAAAGCCTAGAATCAAGTGTTAGTAAACTGAAAAGTAAAAACAAGTCACTCAAACAAGTAATTCAAAGTCAAGATCAAGAAGCACAAGGAATAATTGATCAACTTGAAAAAGATTTGCAATTCTCAAAAGATCAATTAAAAGAAACATGTTCCAAACTCTCAGACTTGACAACTGAAACACAAACCATTATTCATGATCTCAAAGCTGAACGTTTGAGTGCTGAAAAAGATTCTGAGATTTTTCAAACAAGAAATTGTGAATTGTCCACTAAGATTAAACAGCTTGAAGATTTTATTATCAAAAGAAATCTAAGTGAGCAAACAATTTTCTTGAACAAACAAAAGGAAAGACCTTACAGTCGTTGGACATTTGAAGACTTAGGATTTGAAAATCCTCATGTGTTAAATAAAGTCACTTGCAAACAATTGTTTAATGTGGATCTGTTCAATATGGGTCTTACAGCAAGAATGCGGTTTGTTGGACAAGAAGAGGAACAAATTGAAGAGGAAATGAAGAGAAGTCTTCAACAACATACAGAAATATCTTTTGATTACTCTGTCCTCAATGAATCATACAATTCTGACTTTCCAAAGACTACGATTTCCAAACACACTTCTTCTGTTTATACAGATGAAGAGTTGTATGCCCCTTCTGTTCCTAAACCTCTATTGGAGTATATTCATTCTATTGAGCTATTAAAGCGATTCTATACTCTTCAGGAATATTGTTTCACTTCTCAAATTTTGAATGACCTCAATTTTTTGGTTCTTTCTCATGAGTCAAGCTCAAATACTCATTGTTTCAAATCCGATGAATCCTCTACTTCAGATTCATCTCTTCATGTTGAGCTTTTCATTATTACCCGTCAAGTCGATGAATTAAAGTTAGCAAATGAAGTTCTTCGTTCAGAGTTATCCCATGTTCTGAAACACGATGAAGGTATCATTGACAGATTGTGTGTTGAAATGAACTTGAAAGTCAAATCAAGAAGCTGAGCTCAACTTCACGCGCAAACAATGATTATGATGCCAAAGATTTCTTTTATCAGAATTCATCTTTGACAGATCGTACCACATCCAATGCTGTGACATCAATTTCATCAGTTACCAAAACGGTCACTCCAGTGACATCTGTTTTAAACTCGATTTTTCAAAATAAATTAAAACAGGTTGTTCATGCAAGTTGTCACTCTTCATCTCTTTCACATGAGAAACCAGAAACTTCAGCAGCAGCTGCACGTCGTCCAAAATTGAAGTCTGATTTGTTTGATTTGCATGTAGATGTGAAGAAAGCAGATGTGAAGAAGCAAATAAAAGCTGAATGGAAAAGAGTCATACCTAAATCTAATAGGATATGTACTAAATTTTCTTCTATTTGTCAAAACATACTTATGTTTGAACAAACATGTTTAGGTTTTAATGAAAGAGAAAATGTTGCAATGAATATGTTTTGCATAAGTGATGGATTTTTGCATAGTCACTGTGAATTTAAGTGTGAATATGATCAACTTAGAAAATCTTTTGGAATTAAACCATGTGCACATTGGTCAGATTTTTATGACAATCAAGTTGTGTTTCCATTTCTCAATTCAAAAGGATATGTCCTACACATCAGGATAACCAAACGACATGCATATGTGTTTAAAAAGTTGAACAAGTCTCGCATGTTGCTAACAGTACATGAATTGCAAGCCTATCAGAATCATGGTTACCAAGCACTTTACAATGAATGGCTTGCACGTAAGCAGAAACTCAAGCACAAATCACGTTCCAAACGTACTTCATCATCCAAATTCACTCACACTTCATCTGTTACATCCAAGTCCCAAAAATGTGTGGTTAAGAACTCTATTCCTGTTGTTTCCGAAAAACAACATCCCCTTAAGGTCAAGAGGTCCATATCTGCTTCTAAGCACTCTGTCTCTAAGAGGATATCCAAGTCAATCGCTTCCGTAACTCGTACAACTTCTAAACCTCCATCGACCTCATCTCATCGTACCACTATGACCTTGCAACCAAAACACAAACAGGTTAACCCAGACGAGAAGTTAACTTCCAAATGGGTTCCAAAGAAGTCATCCAGCGATGTTATTTATGTTCCCTCACATTCACACCCAGATATAGAGACTCATTCATCACCAACAGACAAATCAGGACCCATTCGCACATGGGTACCTAAATCTTCTTTGTTTTCTTTTTGCAGGAACCTGATTTATGGTGCCTGGACTCAGGCTGCACAAAACATATGACGGGGGACAAACGTCTTCTCAAAAATTATGTTTCTAAGTACTCCGGAAATGTAAGATTTGGGAATGAAAATGTCGCACCAATTTTGGGGTACGGAGATATCGAAAAGAAAAATATAAAAATAAAGAAGGTTTCAAATGTCAAAGGATTGGGTCATAATATCTTCAGTATCGGGCAATTCTGCGACAAAGATTTAAAAGTGGTGTTCAAAAGGAATTCTTGTTCAGTATCTACAGAGTCTGGTGATACTCTTCTCTCAGGTTCAAGAAAATCCAACTTATACTCCATAGATCTGAAACAACTATAACACACCCACTTCTATCTGTTTACTGTCCGAAGCATCTTCAAACTTATCTTGGCAATGGCATAGAAAGCTGTCTCATCTGAATTTCAAAAGTATCAACAAATTGATCACAAATGATTTGGTTAGAGTCCTGCCAAGGTTAAGGTTCAAAAAGAAACATCTGTGTGCAGATTGTGCTAAATGCAAAATGCAGAAGTCATCTCATTTCAGTAAACAGGAGATAAGTACAACTAAGCCACTTCAACTGCTACATATGGATTTGTGTGGTCCGATGAAAGTTCAGTCTAGGAATGGGAAGAAGTATATTTTAGTCATGGTGGATGACTATTCCAGATATACTTGGGTCAAGTTCTTGCGTTCAAAGGATGAAGCTACTTCAATCATCATTATTTTTATCAAGCAGCAGCAGAACAAGCACAATCAGAGTGTTGGTGCCATTCGATCTGACAATGGAATAGAATTTAAGAATAACACTCTGAAAAACTACTTTGACCTTGTGGGAATCACACATCAATTTTCTGCCGCATACACACCTCAACAAAATGGTGTGGTGGAACGACGCAACCGAACTCTGGTTGAGGCTGCTCGTACCATGTTGTCCTATTCTGGACTCCCACCTTCCTTCTGGGCTGAAGCAATCAGCACTGCCTACTATACGCAGAATCGTTCTTTCATACATAAAAGTTTAAATAAAACTCCTTATGAACTGACAAATGGAATTGTGCCTAATATCAAGTATTTTCACATATTTGGTGATACGTGCTATGTGCTTAATGAAAAAGCTAACTTAGGAAAATTTGCAACAAAAGCAGATGAAGCAATTTTCCTTGGTTATTCACAAGAGTCAAAAGCATATAGAGTTTTCAATAAAAAAAACACAAAATGTCCAAGAAAGCATAAATGTTACATTTGATGATTCATTAAATGTTACTTCATTTCCACCAGTACATTCTACAAATGCTTCTGAACATGTACGTTCATTTCCACCAGTACAACCATTGAATCCAGTTCAAATGATAATAATTTAAATTTTATGTTTGATATCATCCACTCTGAATCTAATCCTGTTACTCATGTTTCCACGACTGAACCTGACTTCAAGAAAGTGTTACTCTTACTCCTCCAACAGTAACAGCTTCAAATCCGTTTATTTATTTTCCTCCTGAAGACGCAACATCTGGTTCTGTTACACGTCCTGAAGAGGCTACTCCAGAAGCGGAATTTGAGAGTCCGCCTATCTTCGATTCAGATCCAAATCTGCCTACTGAAGCTGAGGAACAATTACCATCTTGGGAAACCTTCTTTCCTTCAGCTTCAACTCCCCACGAAACTAAATGGATAAGACACTATCCTGAAAATCAAATCATTGGCAATCCCAATGTTGGTGTTCGTACCCGATCTGCAACGGCAAACGAATGCTTATATTCAAATTTTCTGAGTATCATTGAACCCACAAAAGTCTCTTACGCACTAAGTGATCTAGATTGGGTTGTCGCCATGCAAGATGAGCTCAATCAGTTTGATTGATTAGCAGTCTGGAGATTAGTGCCACTTCCACATGGGAAGTCTGTGCTAGGGACAAAGTGGATCTTTAAAAATAAAAGGGATTATGATGGTGTAGTCATTCGCAATAAAGCTCGGCTTGTGGCAAAAGGTTATAATCAACAGGAAGGCATTGATTATGATGAAACTTTTACTCCTGTAGCCAGAATTGAAGCTATTCGTCTTTTTCTAGCATATGCTGCAAGTCGAAGTTTTAAAGTCTTTCAGATGGATGTGAAAACGGCATTTCTAAATGGAATTCTCAAAGAAGAGGAATATGTTTCACAACCTGAAGGATTTGTTAACTCTCAACATCCAAATCATGTTTATATTCTAGATAAGGCATTATATGGCCTCAAACAAGCACCTCGTGCATGGTATGATGTCTTATCTGAATATCTTCTTCCAGAGGGTTACACAAAAGGAACATCTGATACTACACTGTTCATCAAGGCCAGAGGCAAGGATAAAATTTTGGTGCAGATATACGTTGACGATATAATCTTTGGCTCCACCAATCCCAAGTACAGTGATGAATTTGGTAAGACTATGGCCAATCGTTTTCAAATGAGCATGATGGGGGAAATGTCCTTTTTCCTTGGTCTACAAGTGAAGCAATTGAGCACTGGTATTTTTATCAGTCAGTCAAAGTATATCAAGGACTTACTCAAAAATATGACATGCTTAATTGCTCTGCAATTTCACCTCATATGGCTGCTAAAACGAAGTTATCTGCTGATCTAGAAGGTTTATCGGCTGATCTGAAGACCTATAGGGGTATGATTGGCTCATTACTGTACTTGACAGCAAGCAGACCAGATATATTTTCAACGTGTCTGTGTACTCGCTTCCAGGCCAATTCCAAAGAGTCGCATCTACAGGCAGTCAAGCGGATATTTCGGTATCTCAAAGGAACTATGGACTTAGGATTGTGGTATCCTCGTGATTCAAATCTTGACTTGTATGCATACTCTGATTCAGACTATGCTGGTTGCATGATAGATAGAAAGAGTACCTCTGGCAGTGTACATTTCTTGGGAAATTGATTAGTCTGTTGGGCTTCCAAGAAACAGAACTGTGTATCTACATCAACTGCTGAGGCTGAATATGTTGCGGCTGTAATGTGTTGCTCACAGAGTTTGTGGATCCGGACACAGTTATCAGACTTTGGCCTTCAGTATGACAAGATCCCATTGTTCTGTGATTCGCAATCTGCCATTGCCATTTCATGCAATCCGGTAGACTATTCTAAAACCAAACATATTGACGTCAGATATCATTTTATTAAGGATAATGTGGAAAAAGGACTCATTGAACTCAGGTATGTTCCTACTGAAAATCAGTTGGCTGACTTGTTTACTAAACCGTTAGACGAATCTCGTTTTAATGATTTAGTCTCTAAGCTTGGCATGCTTAATATGCACGTATGACATACTGTTTTTCCTTTTTCCTTATTATTCTTTTTGGTTTTGAATAGGTATTATACAGTTTGTTCGTTTTGCAGGTCTTTATTCCAGTAAATAAGGGGGAGTGTCTATATATATACACATACTGCATATGTGTAGGGGGAGAAGTATAGACATTTTTCAAAATACATAACTTTTTGCCTTTCACTCAATCAAATTTTAAATATCTGAAACTTTAATGCACTGATTGAGGGGGGAGTTTTTGCTATATATTTTATATAAATAAAAGAAAAGGAAAAATTAGAAAATTAAAAAGAGAAAATTGGAAAATAGAAAAATTAAATTAAATCTCAAATTTCATGATTGTGTACATATCGAATTCGATCATACTTGGGGTTTCATGAATCGCATGCAACTGCCTTATATGAGTGAAGTTTCCATTCCGTTTCGATCACATGCAATCGCTCAGTTAAACTAACTCAATCCAAGTCATATATCGATCGCATACGATCTATACTTGCATTGGTGCACAATTCGATCGCATGCAATCCCTCCTTAGTTCAACGGCCAAATCGATCGCATGCGATCTACTCGGGTTTACACGGACTTTGATTCATTTTGATTGACTCGATCGCATGCGATCTTCACTGAGATTCACTTCTGATCGCATGCGATCTTCTCTTCACTTTACCCAAGATTTCAAAAGTTACTTTTTAAAGGGTTCATTTACACGTTGCCACGTGTCCTGTCCTTTCAAATAACCTTTCCTTATCCTCATTTCCGGTCATCTTCTCCAATTTACTTCACTTAAATCCTCTCGTTCGCCATTTTTACTCTGATTCACAGCAGCCACGAAACTCTTTCAAAATTTGTAATTTTTATCCCATTCGAACCGCACAAACAAGGTGAACAATCCGTACGGTGGAATTTTTAAATTTTAAGTTTTTGATATGGGTTTTCACGCAAAAACAGTTTACGCTTTTTAGGGTTTTCTGGGACCGAATTTTTTATTTTGGTTCCCTCATTTGCACTCGATTGCTATTGTTGCTTTGAACAATTGTTCTTAGATTTTCATGAGGAACATGGATCTACAAAAAGTTTTTCAAAATTTTAAAATATGTTCTTCGTGTTCCTCGTGGTTATGAGTTTACACTAAAAATTTGTATTTTGATCTCTTACAAGGTGTTAGGGTCACTTTTTGCCTATACCTCAGTGTACGGAAATTGTTCATATACATGAAATCATTGTATATTGAAGATCAAAATTCATTTTTCACTAGTTTAACCATCATGTACACAATGGACATTTCAGTGTTAAGGTTTTTGATAAAAATTTCACATTTTTCAAGTTAAGTGTTTTGGTCAAAATAAGTCAACTTAGTATCAAAAGGACGAGTTTGATCTAAGTTTGATCATTTTTCATGAGTGCGTGAGTTTACTAACTTATCTTGGTATTACAGATTTAACCTGGTTTACTGTTTGATGCAGATAAATGGCTAATATGGAAGGTGACCCCACATCACTTGTTCCTTCTGTGGCTCCGAGTCAGCCAGCCCAAAACCCTAAACCAGACGAGCTTTTAATGCCTAGGGCAGAATACTTATCTGTCACCACTCACGACAACAATCAATTCATTGACCTAGCCACTTTGAAAAACCCAAACTACCCCGAGCTTACAGAAATCCTTCGTGTTCATCTACTAAATCACCTACTTACATACGACCCTGTTGTCACTGGTACCCATGTTCCTCAAGCTTATGCTCAACAGTTTTGGCAAACTTGCTATATTCATACCAGTCGTACTGGCACTGTTTCTATTCGAGCAGAGGTTGATGAGTTCACCATTTCAGTCACCGTTGATAGACTTAGAGAGATTTTCCAACTCCCCACTGCCGACAGTCGTCCACCAGCAGTCACCTTTGATGATATTCCTGATGAGGAAACTTGTCTGGCTGCACTTCGATCCTTTGGTTACTCTAGTCCATTGGAAAGGAAGAAACAGTTTAAACGAAACAATTTGCATCCAATGTATAATATTCTCATGACCATACTCCAGAGATGCTTAACAACCAAACACACTGGATATGAGTTCCTCACTGAAACACAATTGAAAATATTTGTTGCTGCTGGTAATCACTTACATGTGGATTTTGCTCAATTGCTATTTAATGATTTTGAAGCAACTATGGGACAGAAAAACAGTCAGAAGAAATCTGGAGCAAAGTTTCTACCATACATGCGGTTCATACCAATGATTATTTAACATGCTATGGATCATAATCTAGCCATTCCCAGAAAAGCAGGTTCACCTTCTATTACTTCAAAAGTCATTAATATTTTTAAACCTGCTATTCCTGATCCACTTCCTATTCCTCAACCTTTACCTGTATCTTTATTCAATCTCTATAAGCAATCAGATGTAATAGTCAATTATAGGGCGAGAGTAGGGATACCTCCTATGGTTAGACCAGAGCCGGTCATACCTACCCAAGGGGGACTAACACCAAGTGAGGTTATAGTAGATAGGCCTCAGTCATCTGTGGGAGATGCTGAGAGGGGAGAGCTGAAAGAAAATTCTGAGAGGGGTGGAGAAGCAGGTGAGGATGAAACACATAGAGAGGGAGCAGATACTTTTGAACAAGAAACTGTTCTTGAAATAGTTGAATCTTTAGCTGTAAATACTGATGTTCAGTCTGATGCGTCTACTGAGCAAATAAATCTTTCCAATTCAGATTCTAGTAGTTTTGCTTTTGTGTCAAACACTGTGACTACTCCACTTGTGCGTATCGGTTTATCTCCTGTGAGTACTCCAGATGCCCCGATTATTCATACTCCTAAAAGCACCCCATCCTACATAAAACTAACTGATCCTAATGAACATTCTCCAGTGGTTAGTACTCCTGTTGTGTCAACTGCTAACTTAACTCCTATTTTCCAACGTCCCGTCAGTCAGGCAGGTCTTACCATCATTCTGAATCTAATTCCAAACCAAGTCATCATTCCTCAGTTTGTTCCCAATGTTCAAATAGCTCCTGATCATGTTCGTGAATCATCTTTTGAGATTGCATCTATTTCCAATGATACCTCACAATTGTCTCCAAATCAGTATGTTGGTTATGTTAATGTAGATGAAGATGATGTGAGTAGTAGTTGTGTGAGAAAAGAAAATGTGAGTGTTGAGATTTCCCCAAACCAAGAAAGCCGGGCAATCACATCTGCTATTGGACCTGACACTGTTAGGTCTGATATTGAAATAGACACGGCTATCCCACCCGTGCACATTCAAACCCCACCAAGCTACTTAGGAGATCCTCAGAGATCTTCTACTTTATTGCAAAGGGCCATTACACATAGTCTACGACCTTCTCCCTCGGAGAATGGACGTATTGAAACAAGAGGACTGCCTCCCTCGTCCTCGCCCATTCCTTCAGAGCACATTGATTATCCGCGGATTTCCGCTTTTCTTGATAAACACAAAGACACGATCAATGCACTGGTCTCACTAATCAAAAGTGTACCGAGAACATCCATAGATAATACTCCTGACGGTATTATTCGAGGATTGGATGGAAATCCTACTGGAGTCAACACAACAACAGCTCCTTTAGGTGGTCCAGCCTCTGTGGCAGGAACCTCAACGGGTGTCTCTCGTGATACCCGGTTTGTTTCATAGTCTGAGCTTCATTATGCAATTCAACAAGCTGTGACTCCCTTGCAATCTAAACTTGATCAAATCGATTCCAAACTTGACCGATGGTTGAATGCTATAGATGTTACCTGCAAGGTTCAAGCTGGTACTCGAACTAGAAGGCGTGACGATCATGATCGTGATGATCTCCCCGACGGGGAGAAACGTAGAAGACTGTATATGAGTTCAAGCGCTGCAGTACCATTTACTCCGCTGAGTCAAAATTTACCAGGTGAAGGTTCTAGTAGAGATCAAGATCAAGGTGGTGATTCTCAGGCTAATGATGTTCTTAAGAAAAACAGATGGTTATCTTTGAACAGAGGCCTGGTGTAAATGAAGAGGGGGAGATTGATCTGAATAGTGAACAGACTGAGGAAGCAAACATAGATGAATCAGATATAGAAGTAAACAATATATTCGGTGATGTTGGATTTGAAATGGATGCTGGGGTTGAAATGGAATCTAATGAAAGTTCTGATGATATTAACAAAGAAATTGATGAGTATGTAACTTCAGTAACAAATCCTGAAGCTCTCTATACTCAAGTTGTAAGAAGATTTGAGGATGACTTGGAACTGGCAGAGATAGAAAAGAAAAGGAAAAAGTTGATAGATTTAAGACCAAAGCTACAAAGAAAACTGTTGATGTTTCAAGAGTTTTAAGTGGGGTAAACCTTGAAGTTCATTCTGTTTTTCCACCCCCAACAGGTCAGTTTCAGACATCTGCTACGGATTTTCTTAGACAAGAACAACAAGAGGAAGAAGCCAGAGAGTTTGTAAGAAATACTGAACGGCCAGTGCCTCCGAATGTAATTGAGCCCCCTGCTACTTCAGTGTATACTGGTACTCCGTCTCTAGATAGAAGCAACATGTTTACAAGACAAGCAAGACTAAATCCAATCTGGAGGGATTACTGTGTGAACGGTCCATATCTAGAAGATAGAATTCAAAAGATTTATGTGGATGAACTTAAAACTAGAACACCTCCAGAGTTGAGACATTTGAATGAAAGTCAAGTAATAAGATATCAACATATGTTGGAATGGTTCAGAACTCCCAAAGAACAGTTCATCTCTGAATATCCAATAACCAAACTTCTCAATATTTACAGTGATGATGGATTTGACCATACAATTGTTTGGTTTGAAGTGGAAATGTCAAATGGTCAGAAGTTTATATTCAATGAAGCAGATCTCAGATACATTCAACTTCACGACATCAACTTCATCTATTTGTACCTGTCAGAAAAACAAGGAAAGAAACCAAATGAGGTGTTTGGCCGTTCTACACTGATGAAGTATATGAGAAAGTTAATGGAGTTCATTGAAGAGCATGACATGCAACTGGCAGCTGAGAACAATCACGAAAAGGTTAATGTTCAGAAACCTCAACAGAATCATCCTAACTTGGATCAAATGGATCTATTAACGATAGTATATGCTGACCACAAGTTCTTCAATGGTGAACCAGGTGTCGTATTCAGAAATTCAAAGAAAGAGAAAACATTCATCCGTTTGTGCGATGTTTTGGCTTATTCATATGGCACGCTGAGGATTTTATACAATAGTCTGGAGACGAAAAATGCAAATGCTGGAACATCTATCATAGAGCAAGAGAGACAACGTATTGGGCTTTACATTGAAAAATTCAAGAAAACACTAGAGAGCAGGAGGATCATCAGAAAATGGCAAAGCTATTTTGGATTACGTAATAGTGTACCTTAATTGTTTTATCTTTTTGTAGTCCAAATGCTTGTAATAGGAACACTCCTCACTTAGGGGGAGATTGTTAGAACCCAAAAAGTGAGGCTGTATTTTGTAAATTGTACAAGGCTATAAAAGGCCTTCTTACGATTTGAATTGCAAGCTTTGCAATCATTTTGACACAACTCTCAAGGTGTGTGTGTGTGTGTGTGTATTCTCTCTGCAATTGCATTGCTTCATCCTTATTGGGACCAACAATGTGCAGAAAATATCCTCGCTTCTAGTTGCTTCCTCTCTAATTTCACTTGCTAAAATGGCTAAATTCTAATTAAAAATGTATATATATATATATATATATATAACTTCCTTTTATTGACATAACCAGCCCTCCAACTGAAATTCTTCTATCAACTTTCCAAGTTCAGTCCCTTGACTATAATAAAGCATGTAGGTTATTCATAAAAATATATCTTAAATAATAATTGATATTTCTAACCTTGGGTATTACATTTAGGTGAATATTAGAAGTTGTACAACACTAAAAACTTAGAAAATTTTCTATCCTCTCCTCCTCTATTGGTGTTCAGCCAAAGGTCAAAAGAGAACCTAGGGTTCTCAGTTTCTTTTGTCATTCTCGAACACACACACATACCGTTTATGGTGGTTTGCATTCTCTCCTAGCCGGACTCGTGTGGTTCATCACTCTTGGACTAATCTTGAGCATCCGAGGTATAAAGTTTAATTCTTTTTATATCTTATGATTATATATACATGTTCAACGCTTGTGGACTAATCTTGAGCATCCGCAGTATAAAGCTTAATTCCTTTAATATATTATGACTTATATATATATATATATATATATATATATATATATATATATATATATATATATATATATATATTTGTGAGATTAATAAAGATCCTAACCCTTTCAGGTTTTAAGGGTTAATGTTACCAGTTAAGTTTCCGCCTTTGTGAATGATAAGAATATTATGTTTTTTGTGTCCCAATTGAACTAGTTGAGTTTGAATCGGTGCACGAGGTGATTAAAACCCAAGAATGGGCACCGAAGATGAAAGACGTCCATGCAGTACTACTCAATGAAGCACATAACAATGGATTTGTTCACGAAACCTGCCGAGAAATTTTGATGCAATTTGGGTAATAGAGGATCGTTTGACGAAAAATGCTCACCTTAGTTCAATAAATGAAGTCTTTTTTAAGAGGAAACGAGATGGATGTGTACGTCAAAGAGGTGATATCGCGACATGGAGTGCCAGTTTCTATTATTGGTAGTGTAACTATTATTGTGGTATGTGAAGTGAAGGTTGTGTGATTAGAGTGGAAACCAAACTCGGGCACAAGAAAGACGTAAAAACCTTGTGGTTCTGTGGGTAGTCGACTTTGACTTAAAGAGACGTAAACGCTTGGGGTGTCGTGGGTAGTCAACTATGATTTAATGAGACATAAAACCCTTGGGGTGCCTTGGGTAGTCATGTGATTGTAAGTGACGTAAAACCCTTGGAGGGCCTTAGGTAGTCATATGAAAAGTGAAATCGTCGTCTGTGCACTGCGTTGGTATTATGTGATCATGGATGTATGTGTTTTGTGCATACCTAGTGTGGTTTGTACGTCCGTGTGCTTGCAAGGCTTTATACCCACTATTGTTGATTTAATTCTTTCAGGACGTGATCATGGAAAAGCTTCGGCAGAGTGGAGGTAGCTCATCTACTAATTAGAGTGGAGGTAGCTCATCTACTAATTAATTAATATTTTATTATCAATCATACTTACCTACTTTGTAATTAACTTTTTCATTTGATCGAACATTGTATGGTGTGCAGTTCCAGGTACGAAACCTCGTCATGTATATTGATGTAAGTAATATAGTTATTTATTTTATTTATATCTACCTATATATATATATATATATATTAAAAAAAAGAGTTAATTACAAAAATGGTCCATGTGGTTGTCACTATTTTTCACTTTTAGTCTTTTAACTTTAAAAATTACGAAAATAGTCATTGTGGTTGTCATTTTGTTTAATTTTTAGTACTTTAGACTAACTTTAGTTAAAGTTGACCGCTAATCAAAGGGTATTTGCGTCTTTTTCTTATTTTGTCCTTGTTCCAAACAACCCATATCTCTTATGCTTTTTTCCAAACATATTATTTTTAATGATTCTCTCTTAACCTTTTTAGGAAAAAACACTCTCTTACTTTATCATGTACTCTCTAGGTATTTTTTTTAACCAAACTGAAACACCCCTTTCTCTCTATACGTCTCCCCTATGCCTCTCTCCCTCTCTCCTTCGCTTTCTAGCCACCGCCGGAAAATCAAACGCCACCACTAGACCACCATGTCGCCGGAAAGCTAAACATCGCCACCAACATCCTCATCTCCCCATATCCGCTGGAAAGCTAAATTCCGCCACCACACGCCCCTTTCCTCCGTTATACGCTTTGGGTTCTTACATAGTTGCAGATCTGTACAAAACACGATTGGGGTTTGTGAGCTTACACATCAGTACAAATGATTTGAGTTCCTAAAAGTGTGATTATGGTTCCTAAATATGATCTACACCTCTGTCTTTGAACCGCCACTGCTGCCGGAACACCACTGCACGTTGGCCGGACCACCACCACATATTGGCCGTACCACCACCGCACATTGGCCGAAAATTTTTATAGTCAATATTGACGTTTAAGGATCTAATAACCCAAAATATGGGTCAACGGCTATGGGTCAATAAACGACGGGTATGTTTAGGAATATAACAAGGTTAGGGGCTTTCTATTAGATGAAGGTGGTTGCCGGCAGTGAAAGGGAGAGTGTGTAATTATATGAACTGAGTTTGCTTATAGCAATTAAATCCCCTACTTATCTTATGTTTGGGAATATAACAATGTATGTTCAAAATCAACTAACGCTTCAGTTTCTCCATGTCTCAGATGTCTATATGGTTTTGGTTCTCAGATTTGATGGTTATATAATTAATTTTGACAGATTATAAGTGTGTTTTTGATTTATGGTTTCTAATATGGGAAAGAACAGTCGAATATGGTTTGGTTATAGTTTTTTCTTTTTTGATTTTTTTAATATTGTTCAATTATAACTAATGAAAAATTAAAAGAAAAGTTTTAGTTTTATTTTATTCTTGGTTTTGGTTCTCATATTTGATGATTATGTAATTGATTTTGACAGGTTATAAGGGTGTTCTTGATTTAGGGTTTCGAATTAGGGGAAGAACAATTAATATGGTTTGATTACTGTTTCCTTTTTTATTTTTTATTTTTTTTAATTAATAACTTAATAAAAGACTGATTACTGAACCCTTTATTAAATTAAAGATTTAATTTTGACCATTTATTTATTTTAAATCAAAAAATCAATTTTTACTTTTTAGAATCAAAGTATATTAAATCTTATCTTATTAAATTAATCCTTATCATAATTTAAACGTACATAATAAATTCAAATATTTATAGTACATCTTCTAATATATATAAAAGACTAATTTGAAAAAAGTTATTAGATAATGTGGACCCTTCATTTAATAAATGATTCAATCTTAACCGTTAATTTCTTCAATTCTAAATTTTTTATTTTGACTTTTTTTAGTCAAATTAATGTGAATTTAATAAAGATAACCCTTAATTAACCCTATCTAACAAATTATTAAATGTTAAATGCATTATATATATTTTGATAACCTTTCGTTTTAATTTTTTAATACAATTATATATATTATCGTTACACTACATTTTAATTGCCAATCATCCCTCATTGCAATATTTCTCTTTTATATTAAAGTTTTATAAACCACATACATTTATTTAACAGAGGAAAACAAAAACTATGAGATACGCCGACAAATTGTCGGCAATCATTATCTTTTATTTCAACAACATGAGTTATTTGAAAGATTAACAGATCTTATCAAATACGGATATCACAACTTCTTTATGTTGATAGGTTCTACTCATACATATTTTCTATACTTACAATTTAAAAACTAATACATGATCAATAATTAATATGTATTTTTATGAGACTATCTTTTCTTTTATATTTTTTAAATAATAAAATAAAAAATTTCGTCAATTTAATTAGAAATTACTATTATATTTTACATCGTTCATAAATTTGACATAACTTAATTTTAAATGACGACTGATACTAATATAAAATTCTTTTAAATTTTAAGGAATTCTCAGATTACGCTCATATTTTTTCACATAAAACAATCATATAATTAATTAAGACAATATAAAATTATAGTTTGACTTATAGTTACCCGTGTTTTTACACGGGCATTAAACTAGTAAACTAATATAAAAGTAAACGTAAATAATTATGTAATTTTTATATAATATAATTGCTTATCTATAATTTGAATTTAAATGAAATTATCCTATTATATTTCTTTCTTGAGATTTTTAATAAGTGCATGATAAGGAATAGTTTAAGTTGTCATATATGTATTTATCTTCAGATGATTTATGTTTCAAAGATATCATTTTTAAATTTATCCTTTGTATTCAATTTTAATATTATTATATTTTAAGGTTAATGCTTTCATAACCAACTTGGGAAATATTATTATATTTTCAAAATTAGTCTATAAATATTATTAAATTAAGAAATACTAAATGGTAATGAATATTATTAAATTTATTATAACTTATATAAAAAATGTATTCACTTATATATGTATCATGATATCCTCTTTTGTCGATGTTTCTACGTGGTCTAAGTATTGACGATATTTGTCGTCATTTTAAAAAAAAAATCATTTCATTTAAGTTTTATATTATCTAATAATTTTTTATTAATATTTAATATTTATTAACTATCTAAATGAACCCGTGTATCATATGTGCATTTAATCCAGTAAAGTAATACTAAAATGCCCTTTGACTAACGGTCAGAGTTAACACCAGTTAGCTTGAAAGATTAAAAGTGAAACAAAGTCACAACCACAGTAACTAATTTCGTAATTTTTAAAGTTAAAAAATTAAAAGTGAAATTTCATAATAATTACAAGAACCATTTATATAATTATCTGTAAAAAAGATTAACACGTTACAATTTGTTAAAAAAAGCTTGTAAGAGCACCATCTCTTATTTTACAGGTAAAATTAGAGATGGGCTTTTAGGACCGACCGGACCGGTCCAACGAAGACCGAATGAACCGAGCCGGTCCAAGACCACGGGAGAGAGAAACGGTCCGAACCGGTCCAGGACCGGTCCAAGAGCAAAACTGGTCCAAAACGGTCCGTGAACCGGTCCGGACCGAGCCGGTCCAACCGAAAACCGAAAATTGAAAACCGAGCCGGTCCAACCGAAAACAAGTCACTTTTTTTTCAAACAAAAAACGAACCGAAAACCGGAAAATTCTAAACTGAAACTAAAAAAACCCGGAAATGTCTAAACCGAACCGGAAAATATCCGAAAACCGATCCGGTCCAACCGAAAATAAGTCAATTATTTTTTTCAAACAAATAACGAATAGAAAACCTGAAAATTTTAAACCGAAACTAAAAAAAACCCGGAAGTCGGGCATGTCCGGACTTGGACCGGTCCGGAAGTGGTCTAGGACCGCCCGAAGACCGAATTTATCGAAATGGTCTTACGCGAAGACCGGTCACCGGACCGGCCCGGGACCGACTAGGTCCGGACCGGACCGGACCGGACCGGCTGTGGTCCAGGACCGATTTTGCCCATCTCTAGGTAAAATGATAAATTAGAGATTATACTAAAAAAATAACATTTTCTATAAAAGAATTCAAATTTAAAAAATAAATAAGGTGAGAGAAAGATACAATATATCTACTAAACTTTTATAAAAATAGATAAGGCAACTCAATCTTGACTTGGAACCAAATCCATGTTTAATAAAGAAACCCCAAATAAAACATGTGTGTGTGTTGTGATGTAACCGTTGTGGACAATGGGGTCGGCAGACATCAACAGCGACCTCATACTCTCTCTCATACTTGACAACTTTTCAAAAAGCTCCGCGGCATCTCTTTCTCTCTCTAGAATTCCTTTGAATACACGCCAACAACTTCAAAACCCTCTTTCTCTACCACAAATTTAAGCAGTCTAATCTAAATTCCAAGCAAAATCAACCGAACTCACCTGCTATTTACCGAATTCAATACGAAAACCCTCTATTGTTTGATTCCCAAAACCCTAATTTGTTACTGAAATCGGGTTTAAGAATCAAGGAAGTTTTTTAATCGGAAGGAAGATAAACATGATCGGTTCCGATGTTCAGAAATCATCGTCGATCTATAATCGATCATACACAGTTAATTCGACGTCCACTGGTTTTCCTGTAAAACCCTATCCTCCATATTCGTCTATCCAACGCTCTGAATCCGTCAAGAAAGTCTCCGATTCGTCTTTCGATTCGATTAAAGGGAAGGTCAAAAACATCTGCAACATATTTGAATCTCGAAGAGGATCGAAACCTGATTCTAAATTGCAAACTAAATTGAAATTGAACAAGTCGTTTTCTTCTTCATCCGATTCTCATCTCTCGGTTCCTCCATCTCCGCGATTACCAGGGACAGAAGATCGGGTTGTTGTTTACTTCACCAGTTTACGAGGAATTCGAAGAACATTTGAGGATTGCTATGCTGTGAGGATGATTCTAAAGTTTTTTAAGGTGTTTATCGATGAACGAGATATCTCTATGGACTCTTCATATAGAAAGGAGCTACTTAGTGTATTGGGTGAGAAACAGAATGTTAGTTTGCCCCAAGTTTTCATCAAGGGTGAGTACATTGGTGGTGCAGATGTCATCAAGCAGCTTCATGAAACTGGTCAGCTGGCAAAGCTTCTAAAAGGGCTTCCTGTTAGATCAACTGGTGCATGGCAGGTTTGTGACGCCTGTGGGGATGTTAGGTTCATTCCTTGTGATAATTGTAGTGGTAGCAGGAAGGTGTTTGATGAAGATGAAGATCAGTTGAAAAGATGCCCAGATTGCAATGAAAACGGTTTGATTCGATGCCCCAATTGTTGTTCTTGAAACTTGAATCTACATTAGATTGCTAAAAACCAGAGATTGAAGTTCTCTGCTACTGCATACATTCAATGTTGGTTTGTTTGTGTCTGTTCTGTAGGTGGGCTTGAGGATATATGTTCATCCTCTTTATGAACAAGGTATCAAGGTTGTGAAATAAACCCCTAATTGTTGTGTATATACTATTTGTTAAAGAGTGTAGTTTATAATTATCAATTTGCACTGCTGTATATCGGTGCCCTCCCCACTTAGGAGAGATGTATTGAGTTGGCATGTGGTTCATGTCTAATGATTAATGAAAGATTTCACTTTGGAAATAATTTTTTACTGTTGTTACTGTTATTGAATCTACATTAGATTGCTAATAACCAGGGATTAAAACTCTCTGCTACTGCATACATATGGTTATGGTTTGTTTTTGTGTGTTATGTAGGTGGTATAGGTGGGGTTGAGCATATTTGTTCATCGTGTTCATGAACAAAGTTATGAAATAAACCAAATGTTTAGTATATATTGTTTGTGAAAGAGTGTAGTTATTGGACTTCAGGGTCTTTTATATTTTATAACTTGTGCTTGTAATATGTTGCACTGCTATTAATAGGTGCCCTCTTTAGTGTTGACCTAGGAGAGATGAACTGAGTTGCATGAGGTTCATAGCTAATGATAAATGAAAGAATGCACTTTGCAGTGAACTTATTTTTACTATTGTTGACATATTCTACTATGTAGCCATTAGATTTGTTATCTCATGTGAGTTTTCTGCTTAACGAAGCTTATGAAAAAAAAATATAAGTACACCCATTTGTGTTGTAATTAATTTATGAGAGTTCAATTACCATTTACAGTTGTGCTTGTTGTTTCATCACTTGGCTAATTAGCCCCTTTTACCATGTTCTTGGTATTTTGTGAGCCAAGAAATGAACACATGTAAATATGTAATTGACTTACCAGGATCAATGTTGCAAAACGCATTGTTTGGGAGTTTGGCGGTCGGCGGGAAGTAACGAGTACTTGGCCTAAGAGGGGAGTACACCTGGAGGTACTCGGATTGGGATTTTTTACATATACATTTCAAAATTATATATACTACACGGTCATTAATACTCAAATATAAATATAATGTTCATAGGACTCAAAACATATGTTTAAAAACACCAATATAATTGTTCAAGACTTCAAATAATACTTCAAACAGTGTTGAACTTTGAGGTTCTCATCACCAATAAAAATCAGTATGTGAACTATGAATTATTCAATTCCAATTCTGAAAATATCTAAATAACACTTGAGAAATAATGAAATATGAAGTACCCTTGTGCATTTAATGAAAAAAAATCAAAAAACTATTTTGACTTCGTTGACCGCTACCGCCTAGCCGAGTAGCCCAACTAGTGCCGCTTAGCCCGAGTTTATCTGACTTTGACCTAAATTGATGAATGAGTCCAAGTAGCCACTATTCGTCACGGCCTATGCCCGACTACCGACTAGACACCGAGTAGTCCGTTGCCTAGGCCGAGTTTTACAACACCGACAAGGATACCAACTAGCTTACTCCTCTTGTACTTGTTCCCTTCATGCGGTTGTTATCCAACTCTAGTATGGTTATGGACATTTGAGTTTCTATTTTTATAAGGTGGTCGACTATACTCTATCCGTAAATTAGCATGTTCCAATTCTGAAAATAACTAAGTAATACTCAAGAACTAATAAAATATGAAGTATCCCTATGCATTTCATGAAAAAATAAAAAAAATAAAATATTTTTACATCATTGACCGCTAGCTGAGTACGCCCGGCGCCTAACCGCGAGTTTAACCGACTTAGACCTAAACCGAGGAATGATTCGAGTAGCCACTATTTGTCAAGAACTATGCCTGACTACCGACTAGGTACTCACTAGTCGGCCACCTAGGCCGAGTTTTACAACTCTGACAAGGATACCAACTAGCTTACTTCTCTTGTACTTGCTCCCATCCGGTGGTTATCTAACTCTAGTATGGTTTTGGACATTTGAGTTTCTATTTTTATAAGGCGGTAACCATCCTCTACCCATCTATTGGCAGGTTCCATTAGGTAGCGTGATACGCGAATATCAGTCTGTAAATTTTAGCGCTAATCTAACCTAAATTGACTGACATACTAACGGGCAAGCGCACCCAATCGTATAGCAGTAAACAAGGTAAGACTAGGATCGTATCCTCATGGAACAAGAATTTAATGTACTATTACGTAATAAACTAGTAAAACAATTTGTGATATGCACAATTAGTATGATAAGTTTCTAAGGGTATTCAAACAAACGATCATTAGTCATACTAATCCAATTATGACTTAATCTTTCAAAAACTGTAACAATGTACTTTTTAAACATATAATTTACTGCACGCGGAAGCTAATTACATATAATTATCTTAATTACATAATAGATACAAAAAGATTTAACTTGTTTGATGTACAAAGATCTTTACAGTGTTAATACAAAAACAGGCTCTAACAAAATATCTAGCATCAGAGAATTGGTCCGTCCATATTCCCAGCCCAAAAGCATCAAGCTCACCAAAGAGTATCTGCAAAACAATCTAGTGGGGAATTAGCACAAAGCTAAGTGAGAGAACAAATATCTAAACATACACAAGACAAACATGCCTAAACCCAAATAGCTCATGAATCCCATGAGAACCGGCGGTGTTGCAAGCACCTACAACCAAGGTCGGCCAAAACCAAGGTTTACCGATAGCCTTGCTAACATGGACAACAGTATCAGCTCCCTTGAGTACCACAAAAGTACCTCAAGATCAGATACTGTAAATCCCCAAGCAACAGGCCCATCATCATACTGATCTCCAAATTAACATATATATACAATCCAAACAAGAGCATTCCAAATAGGATATTATATCCTATATATCCGAAGATATAAATCCACTCACCACAGTCTGCACTGTTGAATCTCACTCAGTTGACTAAATTCACTGAGTCTTCTCAGTTCCTGAGATTAAGGTAACATAAGTCAGTATTCAATTCATAATACTGATCCAAAATAAATATCATATTTATTCATGTTCTCATGTATATACACTTATACATATATATTCATCATACATAAACCCCAAACAGATATACAATTCATGTTTATCTTCAAATCATCAATTCCGACTAAGTTTAAATCCGATTAAAGTCGGATTCCGAGTAGATGACCAATTCCGATAGAATCATAACCCAAATCCGAGCAAAGGCATAATCCGAGTAAAAGTCCAATTCCGAGAGAATAGGATTCCGAGTAAAGGTAATTCCGACTTATTATCCAAATTCCGAGTAAAGGTACAATTCCGAGTAAATAGGATTCCGAGTAAAGTATAAGGCATTCCACAGAGTTTTAGTTGGATTCCGAGTAAAGTATTAAGGCATTCCACAGAGTTTTAGTCGGATTCCGAGTAAAAGAGTTAAGAAAAATCTATAAGTGTTTAGTCGGATTTCATCAATTCCGACCAATTCTGTCGGAATTCACCAATTCCGACTCAATCAAACCCCAATTCCGACTAATTCAAGTGTTCATCCCCATTATTGATTTATAACTTAAATCACTACTGATTTTAAGCATGCACGTTATATATGTTTCCAGAAATCAATCTAAACATATAATGAACATAATCTATCATCAAAATCTAATATGCAGTCATCCTAAGATCATCAAATCAATCGGTATACATATAAATATTCAAAACCAAATATATATATAAAAATTAATCAACTACAAATCAGTGTTCTAAACTCTAGATGATTTCAAATAATCACTAAAATGCATGCAAGATGGAAGTTGATTTTCTTTTCTTTCTTCTTTTTCTCCTCGGCCGAAGGCACCAAAAACACACACACACACACTTGCTTTGATTTACAAGAAATGAGGTATGGGTTGTTGTTGACCAACTATATCACCCACCATACCACTTTTCTTCAAAATATCTTTCTAAATTAATATAATAAAAATAATAAAAACAAATAATACAATCAAATATTAAATACCCAACATGGCAAGTAATACTCATAAATAAATATAACTCCCAAGATTAATTATTTAATTACCTTAATTAATATAGGCCAGTTGAGAGGGTGTTACAAATCTACCCCCCTTAAGAAGATTCCGTCCTCGGAATCTCATCGCGCTCAAACAAGGAAGGATACCGGCTTCTCATATCTACTTCAGTCTCCCAAGTCAAGTCTGAACCCAAATTATGTTTCCACTTAACCAGAACCATCGGTATCAGTTTCTTTCTCAATTTTGTCACTTTACGATCGAGTAGTTCAACTGGTTCCTCTATAAGCTTTTGATTAATATCTACTCGAAGATCCTGTATCGGGAGAACTTGCGTCTGATCCTCTATATTGCACTTCCTCAAATAACATACGTTGAAAGTGTCATAAATACCCGCTAGTTCATGGGGAAGATCTAATGCAACAGCCTGATCATTAACCACTCGTCGGATTCTGAAAGGACCAATAAAACGGGGAACCAACTTTCCGCGTTTACCAAATCTGATTACACCCTTCCAAGGAGAGACTTTCAAATAAACCATTTCTCCCTCAACAAAAGACACCGGTCGACGACGCGGATCTGCATACATTTTCTGTCTATCCCTTGCAGCTTTTAGTTTATCCCGAGCAATAGCAACCTTATCAGCTGTTATCTGCACAATGTCAGGCCCTGCAAATTGCTTTTCCCCTGCCTCTAACCAACAAGTCGGAGTTCTACAAGGACGACCATACAACATTTCATACGGCGGCATACCAATGCTGGAATGATAGGAATTGTTGTAAGCAAACTCAACCAAAAGCAAATGGAAATCCCATGAACCCCCAAACTCTAACACACATGCTCGTAGCATATCTTCTAAAGTCTGAATGGTTCTTTCTGACTGACCATCTGTCTGTGGATGATAAGATGTACTCAAGTTAACCCGGGACCCCAATTCTTGTTGCAGTTTATTCCAAAAGTTAGATACAAACCTCGAATCTCGATCCAAAACAATGGACAATGGAACTCCATGTCTAGATATTATCTTATCAATGTACAGTTGAGCCAGTTTACTTAAAGGTGCAGTTTCAGCAGTAGCAAGGAAGTGTGCACTCTTGGTCAATCTATCAACAATGACCCAAATCATATCATGACCTTTTTGAGTTCGTGGAAGTTTAGTTACAAAATCCATCGTAATGTGATCCCACTACCACTCAGGTATATCCAATTGCTCCGTACGGTTTCTGGTGTTCAGCTTTAACTTGCGCACAAATGTGACATGTTCCAACAAATCTAGCAATATCCGTTTTCATTGTCGGCCACCAATACCGATTCTTTAAATCAAGGTACATCTGTGTACTACCCGGATGTATCGACAATCTAGACTTATGAGCCTCATTTATAATTAATTCCCTCAAGTTACCAAACTTTGGTACCCAAACACGTGCATGATAAACCCTCAAACCACGCGAGTCAGAAGTTAACTCATGTTGTCGTTTAACCATTTGTTCATCCTTCAGATTTTCATCTTTCAAAGCTTCAAACTGAGCAGCCAAAAGTTGATCCACTAAATCAGACTTGATTTCAAATCGCATAAATTTTACAGTATCCGAAGATCCCTTTCTGCTGAGTGCATCTGCAATACATTAGCCTTTCCAGGATGATACTGAATATCACAATCATAATCTTTGATCAGTTCTAACCAACGACGCTGTCTCATATTCAATTCCTTCTGAGTTAACACATACTGCAGACTCTTGTGATCAGTGCAGATAATATATTTGGTTCCATACAGGTAGTGTCTCCACAGTTTCAAAGCAAATACCACAGTTGCTAACTCCAAATCATGAGTCGGGTAATTTCTTTCATTCGGTTTCAACTGCCTCGAAGCATACGCAATTACCTTACCCCTCTGCATTAGAACACAACCCAACCCAGCATGCGAAGCATCACAATAAACAACAAAGTCTTCTGAACCCTCTGACAACGAAAGAACAGGAGCCTAACACAACAACTGTTTCAACATCTGGAAAGCATCTTCGTGAGATGAACCCCACTGAAAAGGAACATCTTTACGAGTCAACTTAGTCAACGGACCGGCAAGCTTAGAAAAATATTTAATAAATCTGCGATAATAACCCGCCAACCCAAGGAAACTCTTTATCTCAGTTGGTATTTTCGGAGCACTCCAATTCATCACTGCCTCAATCTTCGACGGATCTACCTTGATACCTCCTTGACAAATTACATGCCCTAGAAATTGAACTTCTCGCAACCAAAATTCACATTTTGAAAACTTAGCATATAATTTGTTTTGTTTTAGAATCTCCAAAACCTGCCTCAGGTACTGATCATGCTCATCCTCTGTCTTCGAATACACCAGAATATTGTCGATGAACACAATGACAAATTTGTCTAGAAAAGGTCTGCACACACGATTCATCAAATCTATAAATATGGCAGGAGCATTCGTTAAACCAAATGACATTACCAAGAATTCGTAATGACCATATCGAGTACGAAAAGCAGTTTTTGGAATATCCTCCTCTACTACCCTGACCTGATGATAACCGGATCGTAGATCAATCTTTAAGAAGCCCCTTGCAACTGATCAAACAAATCATCGATTCTGGGCAACGGGTACTTGTTCTTGATGGTTCTCTTATTCAGATCCCAATAATCAATATACATACAGAGAGTTCCATCTTTCTTCTTCACAAACAGTACTAGTGCACCCTACGGTGAAGAACTCGGACGGATAAACCCCTTGTCAAGCAATTCTTGAATCTGAGTCATCATCTCTCGGATCCCAGATGGAGCCAAACGATACGGAGCTTTTGCAATCGGTGTGGTACCAGGTACCAATTCTATCTTATACTCGACATCCCGTACAGGTGGTAACCCTGGCAGATCATCTGGAAATACCTCTGGATATTCGGAAACAACACGAACATCGGTAGCAGGTCGCTTCTCTTTCTTCACATCAATGGCATAAGCTAGAAAAGACGCACACCCTTTGGCTAGAGATTTTCTAGCCTTCATATACGAGATGATTGGAAAAGAAGATCGAGATCTATCCCCACGAGCCACGACATGCGACCCGTCAACCAAAGGAATAGTAATCAGTTTCTTATGGCACTGGATACTAGCTCTATGGAGACTTAACTAATCCATGCCTAGTACTAAGTCAAACCCTGGTATAGGCATCAGCAAACAGTCTACAGGCAAACTAGTACCATCAATGTCTATCGACACCCCAGTCACATAAGAAGTTACATAAACTATCTTACCATCTGCTATCTCTACTTCTAAAGGAGTAGCAATCACAGAAGCAGACAGTTTCAATTTTTCACACAAGGATATAGATATAAAAGATCTATTTGCACCAGAGTCAAATAACACACGTGCAGGCACAGAGTTTACAATAAACATACCCGTGATCACATCACTGTCTTCAGCAACCTCTGTAACAGTCATCTTGAAGGCTCTCCCTTCCGCAGAAGGTGCAACCTTTCTCTTCTGACCTGCAGAAGACGATCCCCCGATATTGGCTACCCCCTGCCCCGTCCCCTTTTGCCTCGGTTTTGTGCATGCTCCAGCTCTATGACCCTCTTCGTGAAAATTCAACAAACATTTGTTTTAAACTGACAGACTGATGGTTCGTGGCCAAATCCACCACAACGCAAACATCGTTTCGTCTGTGATGTGCATGGACCAGTATGACTAGCATTGCAGGGTTTACACCACGGCTTGTTCTGAATAAACCCTGAACCTTTTGATTTCTGATCACCTAGATTCTGGTTATTCTGGCACTTGCCCTTGTTCCCACTCTGATTTCCACCGGATTTGTGAGACGACCCTTTCTCACGATTTATTCTCTCCCGAGCTTTCACGTCACCCTCAGCAGCTCGTGCAACATTAAACGCCTGCACCAACGATGTTGCCATCCGGGTGTTTCCCCGATATTCCGGAAACAGTGCTTGAACGAAATGATCTATCTGTGATGGTTCATCGGGTACCCACTGCTTAGCAAACCTCAACTTTTCGTTAAACTTTGCAATCAATTCATCCACTGTCATCTTGTCATCCTGAGCTAGATCCATGAATTCCCGTTTCACCTTAGCTAAATCATAGGTATTACAGAATGGCTCACAAAACTTGGTTTGAAATTGATACCAAGTAACATAATTGACAACCTCCCTGGATAGATGAGAAGTCAAAGAATCCCACCAGGTTGCAGCTTAACCCTTCAACCTCCGAGTTGCAAAAATAACCCTATCGGATTCCTCACAATTGCAGGCATCTAAATCCTTCACCATCTCCCTTAACCAGCTCAAAGTGTCACTTGGGTTCAAGCTTCCAGAATACTCAGGTGGTTGGCAACCCATGAAATCCTTGTATTTCCCTTTCGGTTTAAAGCCTCCTTGAGTTTGGTACCAAGGAATGAAAAAGTTCTGCTGTTGTGGTTGGTGCTGTTATTGGGGTTGATAGGACTGAGTCACCAATGGCATCGACACAAACGGTAAGGTTCCAAATGGTATAGACACATTGTTGAATGGTGCAGCTGAGTAAACAAGAGGTGGTATAGATTTGGTAAACACAACTGATTCTCGAGGCATGTGAATAGTTTGGGTTTGCTAGGATGATTGAATTTGCAGCTGTTGTTATTCCAACTCTTGAACCCGATCCCTAAGAGTTTGCAAAGTATCTTCCAACTGAAACACATAGTCTTGCTGATCAGACTCACTATTGTGAGAAGTACCAGCTGTTGGATTATGTGCAAAGATAATTAACGGGCATATTGTATCCAATCTTATAAGAGACTAAAGGGTCACATTGCTACACATCCAATTCAGAACAGTTGGATCTCACCATAATCTGTGTGGAAATAATTAATCAGTTAGATTAATTATTAAAGAGAAAAGTAAATAATTAATCAGTCAGAATTAATTATTGAAAAGAGAGATATAAATAATTATCCAGTTCGGATTAATTATTAGAAAGGAATAAATAATAAATAGTTATTTATTATTTAAAGAGAATTAAATATTAAGTTTTAATATTTAACGGACTAAGTTAATTAATAGTTAATTAATTAACTAGTAAAGTCCAGGGGGTCAATATGAGAAGAGATGAAAGTTTAGTTAAAACCAGTTGGGCTTTTAATCAAACGGGCTTAGGTCCAAGTTAATCCCTATATAATATCCTTAAGCCTTAAGGATTAGATATGAGACATTAAGGGATTAACCCTAGCCACCACAACTCTCTCTCTCTCATCCTCTCGACCTCGGGTCTCTCTCTCACGTCGCTCTCTCTCTCTCTTGCGGCTCTCTTTCTCGTCGACGATCAAGAAGGACACCAAGAGGGCATCTCTCGGTTTGTTGATCGACGCAAGGACACACACACGTAGGCTCAATCTTTCGAGTTCTTTGAAACCTTGGTGATCCAGGAGCGGTCTAGCAGCCAGTTCAATCGGAGGTGCAGTAGTGGTGGACTACTTTAGCAATCCCAAGTTTTAATCAGGTATAATTCTATAACCTTTTATGTGAATTGTTTTGCAAGAAACTATGTTTGATCATTAGTTAAAAGATCCAAACCCTTTTGGGGTTTAGAGGGTTGTGTTCAATCCAGTTCCGCTTTTAGGATTGAACCAGTGGAATCAAATCCAGGATTGACCAGTTTGTGTCATAAGTGGTTTGGTCAGGTTCAAAACCCTTCAGTGGTATCAGAGCCTCGGCTCTATGATCCATAGTTTCTAGTTTTATCTGTTCTAGGTTTAAGGTTTGTTCTTGATCTTCTACTTGTTCTTGGTAATTTTCGAAAATCAAGTAGGTAACAAAACAGTTTGTTTTTGTTACCAGGTTAAATCCTATTAATCAGAATGTTCAAACAGTTAGTTTGAATGGTTAAAAGGTTTATGATTTTTGATAAGGATAGTTTTGATCAAATGTATTAAACCTAGATAATCTAGTTGGTTTGTTTGATAGATGTATGATCTACTTCATCTTGTTTCTTTCTCCACAAGTTTTTGAAAACCATAAGGATAAAAACAAGTTTTCTGTTTTTTATCCAGTTCATAAAAGGTTTGATTTTAACAAGTTAGGTTTAAACCAGGTTTGTGTTTAAACGGTTAAAAAGGATAAAACCTTTTAGCAAAAACTTTATCTTAACCAGTATTTTTGAACTTTTGTTTAAAAAGGTTGAAATCAATTTTTAGGATAATTGATTATTAATAAAACAAGTTTTGTTGAAATTAATAATTGATAGTTTTTTGGTTTTTGAATTAAATCCAGTTTTTAATCAGGATATTAAAACATTAAGTTTTTAATAGGTTAAGAAGGATTTAAATATTTTTATTAATCGGGAAAACGCCAACCGAAAGCATCACCGTGATCGTTAGCGGCGCTAAAAGGGATTTAGCGGCGCTAAGAGGGTTTAGTGGCGCTAAGCCCAGTAAACCACGGCCCAAGGGGTTTCGGCCCAAGATGGTCTGCGGCCCAAGGGGTTTCGGCCCAAGATGGTCTGCGGCCCAAGGGGTTCTCGGCCCAAAAGGGTTCTCGGCTCAAGGGCTACTTGGCCCAGGAGATGTTGGTCCAAGATAGTTTTTCCGGATTAATACGAAAGGATTATTAATTTTAAGTTATAAAATTAATAAAGGTGTTATATAAACTAGTATTATATATTTTAATTAGCTTAGTTAAAATATATATTTTAGATATTTATTTATTATGGCTGGTTTAAGTCATTTTTAAATAAATAAATTCTAAAAGGATAAAGTTTATATAATAAAATGGAGAATTGAACAAGATATTTTAATTGACCAAAAAGTTGTCGATTTTAAGTTATTGGATAACTAGTAATAAAATCCGACATAAGTTTTCATTCAAGTTTTGAATAAGATCATGGATTTAAAGTTTTTGTTAGAAAAACTCTTTTGGTCAGATAAATATTAATTAGAAGATCATAATTCTCATTTTTGGTTAATAGGTATTAATCAAAAGGATAAATGAGAAAGTTTAAACAAATCAGGTTGTGTGCTTAACAGCACAGTTTATTGTTTACTTTTATTATAACTGCGTGGTTGACTTTTATATATATAGTGCTTATATATAATTGCGTGGTTGTGATAGCTATAGTTTTGCCGACTTAGGACTCGTTTTTCTTATTCTTCTTTTATTTTGGTTTTTGGGAAGACCTGCGTGCCAATTACAATCTCTTTCTTAATTGTAATATTGTACTGGTTCGGGGAGGCCTGCGTGCCACTTACAACCCCATTCAATATTGTATTTGTAATAGACTAGTAATAGTTTAATCCCTCAACCAAGATGGACTCCAAGAAGGTGACAAGACAAATGGTGTTCTATGCGTGTAGCACGGATACTTCGGGGAGGTGTCAAGGCTAGTGGGAGCAACATGTCAAGAAAGGCGAATCCAAGTCACTTTGTCCTTAGGATTGACCTTAGGATTAGTTGGCAAAACTATAGGGTTTTATATGCTTACTCTTATATCTGCGTGGTTGTGTTTCTTTTATTTACTGTTTATCATATATTCTTGCGACACTTATATGATGTTAAATAAAAAGGGATTTAATAACAGGTTGTTATTAAACAGTGAAAAACCACGCGCTTTATGACAAACAAGAATACGACTACAGATTGTTAGTCGTGTTAGTTAAATTTTTTATAAATTTAAAGTTTTTGTCAAGGTTATAAGTTTGGAACTTATAAAGACCGTTTTGTGCACCTAGTTTAGGTACACATATAAATCGTATTTTTAAAACAGTTTGTTTTAAAATGTTTTTTCAAAAACTGGAAAATTAAGTTTTTAAAAAAAAAAAACTTAATTATAAAACCCAAGAAAAATCTTAGATCAGTGTGCTACCCACCTAATGGTACACCCTAACTGTTAAACGGTACTCGGGTGTCGGAAGTGCCCAAACCTTGGGCATCCGGGTTCAGACCATTGCGGGAAGGGGCATGAAAGGTTCTGCGATAATCGGGAGTCCCGACCAGAATTCATGCTGTCTTAGGTGGTGCGATCTATTTTGGTGATAATCGGGAGTCCCGGCCCAAAAAGCACTAGAGTAGAGTTAAACATACTAGACTGGGTCTAAGTGCTCTACGAGGTTCTAGGAGTCGTATCAGTTAGGTACGATTGGTACATGGTGTTACCTACCAGAAATAGCATGACTTGGCGGGAAGTGCCCAAACCTTGCGTCAAGTATGTGAAATATGGGTCCTAGGTCTAATATATATTATTTATGGGTTTGATGATATATGATTAGAAGTTTATTTGCAATTACTAATTAAACCGGGTTTTAATTTGTAGATGGCAACCAACGTTACCAATACTAATAACCTCTCTCTCCGCTATATCCTTGAGAAGGGTAAGCTCACCGGGTCCAACTTTCTCACTTGGGAGAGAAATCTCCGGATCGTGCTGAGGCACGAGAGAAAGTGGTATGTCCTAGAACAACCTCTAGGAAATCCCCCTGCTAGCAATGCCAGGGCAGAGGTCAGGGAGGCTTTTCAGAAGCGCTCCAATGACGCCTTGGATGTTAGCTGCCTCATGCTTGCAACTATGAGTCCAGAGTTGCAATCAAGCATGATGGAGACTCCTGCATATGACATGATCCGCCAGCTAAGGGACATGTTCCAGGAGCAAGCCCGCATAGAGCGTTATGATGCCACTAGGGCATTTAACTCGTGCAAGATGGCTAAGGGAACCTCGGTCAGTGACCATGTCATGAAAATGAAAGGTTACATGTACCACCTAGAGAGACTTGGGCACCCAGTACCGTTGCAGCTAGCAACGGATACGATACTCAACTCGTTGTCAGATGACTATAAGCCTTTTATAGTCAACTACAACATGAACAACATGGAGAAATCCGTGGCTGAGTGCACACTCAATGCTCAAGACTGCTGAGCAGAGTATCGGGACCAAGTCTAAGGACATTCTTATGGTGGGACATGGTGGACGTAAGAAGAGGAAGGGGCGCAACGGAAAGGGAAACGGCAAGGCCCAGCCCAACCAGAATGCACCCAGAGCTAGTAACGACAACAAGGGCAAGAAGCCAAAGCCAAACAAGGCAAGGACCGAGAATCGGTGCTTCAGGTGCGGCGAGGCCGGACATTGGAAACGAGATTGTCCGAAGGGTCACGAGGCAGGAGGCAAGTCTGGCTCCTCAGATATTGCGTGATTAGCTTCTTTGTCACTTTCCTACTTGTAAAGTTTTACAAGTATTCTAACATCTTGCAATCGTTTATTGCAGGAGGAGATGGAAAGTGATGCGGACCAGCATAAAGAGATCTTACGTGCAGCTTACGGATAATATAATAATTTCTATTTCCTAGTTTATTAAACTCCTTTTTTTTTAAAGTTTCTATGAACCTGTTTTTATCTTGTTTGGTTTATTAAAACTTATGGTTATTAAGTTTATGGAAATTTAATTATTTGGTTATATATCCGTGCACCTGTTCTTATTATATGAATCATGATTAGTCCAGTTGTGACTAAAAGAGTGCCAATAAGTCAAGTCTTGACTTGATTGGTGATTCATAATAATCTTCATGCTATGATTTTTTGTAGTTATATAAATGCTAGCTCCACTTTCTCAAACGCTAAACTAAACAAGTATCGTTTATAAAATTAGATAGTTTTTCTAATTTAACAAGTGTTTAAGTTATGAAAAGTGAATGCTCAAAGTCTTGAACAAAATAGAAATGATAGTTATTATTTCTAATTGCAAATAGTTTCTTGATAAAACATTTAAGAAAGTATAAAAGTCATATAATAGTTATTATAGTCAAGGGAGTTTTATACTAAATGTTTTAATGAAAGAAATTTAAAATACCATTATGAGTGTTTCATACTTATGATCATGGTAAGTTTAATGAAACCATTTTCCGTAATTGGAAAGATGGATATATGGGAGATCCAAGTTTTTGGTTTCAAAAAACAAATTTCTTACAGAAACTAAAGTTTTAAAACATGTGTTTGGAACACAAGTTTTAGGCATGGTAGTCAAGTTCTGACTAAGGCCTAAACGGATGTTTTAAAGAATGCACTTTTTCATAAGAGATAGTGGGAGCACCTGACTAATGTATTTATCAGAGTTAATAAAAGTTTTTTTTTAACCAGTGTGATAAATACAAGTTTGAACTTTTAAAGTATATAATTATTGGATGCTTTTAGAAGTTATCTAAAACAGTAAGTTCTTGGGAAAGAACTAATCCAAGGAATGCATGATTTATGGAGAGGTACTCAATAAAGATATCATTGCAAGATTTTTGAGTCAAGTTATGACTTAAATAGAAATTATATACGTTCTAAAATGTTCAGTAAGTCAGCTTAATAATATTGTTGGTTGGTTAACGTTAGAATAATAAAATAGGATGTTCTTTAACATTCTTAGTAATGGAATTAGATAAGTGTTCGGTATACACCGGGAATCTAGTTTCAAGTTTCTTACAAGTAGGTGTAAGAGGATTTATCATTTCAAAAAGGACATAAAATCTAGTAAGATTTATTACATCTACAAATGTAATTAAAGTTTTTAATTACAGGGCGGTTGTTTTATAAATCAGAAACAAGGAGTTATTTCCAGTTCTCCAAGTTTAAGGAATTAATAAAATAAGTAAGCCTAGAAGTATTCTTAGGTTGCAAGAATGATTTCTAGCAAAACCAAGAAGGAGTACTTCAAAGTACTAGTCTTGTGTTTTATGGTTTATAACCATATTATTTTTCTTTGTAATCCGTGATAAGTTACAATGTAAAATAAACACCGTGAATCGAGTCAGTGAAATGGTAGAAATTATACATCTTTATTCCAGGGAGGAATATGGAAGGGTGTAGAAATTAGTTTCATTGTTCTTCACAATTTTGTATGTTTTGGTTCATCCAGGAATAAACTAGGTTTATTCAAAAACATTATCCGTGACTACTTATCGTGGTGGGAACTATGATAGGGATATAAAGTCATCATAATTTTGGGGTAGATTCGAAAGTATATCGAATATAGCTGTGAACGTTTTTTATGGACCAAAATTTACGGATATTCGTTAGGGTTACGAATATTGGATTGACCCACCGTGAAAAATACTTTGTGGATTCGTGTCAAAAGTATTTATTACATAGGTTATCCTCAAGCCTGAGGTTTTTGGTTTGGGATGCGGTAACTGTTGTCTTCTTAGCGCGTTCTAACGCCACGCCGTAACAGGGTGGTCATAAGGGGCGTGTCTAGATTCAGTGGGAGCCGTGTTGCTAAATGCAAATATGCAAGATGGTAATTGCACCTTCTTTTTAGAAGAGATATTTCCGGGCCCCTTGACTGATAAGAGAAACTGGTAAGTGTACGGCCGTGCCTAAACGAACTGATCTGTTCTTTGTCGTTTATCACGCAGTTTCGAAATCAAGTATGTCATGAACAAATTCTTGAGTCTCTGAGTTGACTTTTTCCATGCTCATGCTCAAAATTGAAATATCGCGCTGCAAGGGACAAACCTATATATATGCAAGTTTGTATATATAAAACGTACTCATTCATAAACAGGGAGTTTATGATAGTTTAGTTAGTTTATAACAGGTTACTTCTAAGTAGGTTGCTTATGAAGTTTTATCACAAGTTACTTTGGGGTATAAGAGTTCTTATAACCTGGTTATCGTAAGTGTCTGGCTAGGGACCTCCTTAGGCTAACAATGTGCAGTAACTGTTACTTATCTTGCATAAGTGGGAGTCTGTTGGATTATTGTTGGGAAATTAGCTAAGGCATTAAGACTGTTGAAGATGCAAAGTTAAAACTGTTAATGGACTTTGTGAAAAACAGTTCAAAACTGTTAGAAGTATATTGACAAACAGTTTGGAACTGTTAGTTGAAATTGTGAAGACAGTTGTAACCAACAGTTGCTGTGAACTTTAAAGTTGTTATATAGAGTTCAGAACTGTTAGTACAAACTACTACAACTGTTTGAAGACCTTGAAGTTGATGACTGTTAGAAGGATAAAGAACTGTTGTGTTCATTAAACAGTTTCTGTTGAGCTATATTTGGAAAATCCTATCTTAGAAGATATCTCGAAATACTTTGAAGATTATCAAGATTATCTCAGAAGATAGAAGATTACCTAACTGTCAACAATTCAAGGAGGATCAAGAGTCTATATATACTTCATTAGATGATTAATTTAGTACGACGATTTGATCTCATTATTCAAAGCATTTGTTCTTATTGTTATTTATTTTTCTGAAAGTGTTTAGCCTCTAAGTTTCTTGTTGAAACCTAAGAACAGTCTGTGTTCTTCGTCTAACAGAATAAGTTAGATTGGGGGTGAAGTTTGCTTTTGTAATCATTCTGGTTGGTTAATAAAACTACTGTTTGATTGAATTAATCTTTGTTTAAAACCTTCTTTAATCAATTAAGTGTGATTCCGCAACTTCTTAATTGATTGTGATCATAGTTAAAGATTAACTTTTATATTACTCTGATTTATTATTTAAAAGTTAGTTCTTGTTATTTGATATAATATATATCCGATCCTGACAAGTGGTATTAGAGCCTTATCATTAAGGTTCCTTTGATCACCGGTTGAAGGTTTTTGCTTTATCTTGCTTTAATAATTTTTTTTTCCTTTTAACTGTCTTTAAATCAATTTGTTTCAATGGATTCTAGTGGATCTTCTGATGAAATTCAGGTATCTTCTAAACTATGTCCTGGTGAATGTAGAGCAATTGTTAAAAGGTTTAGAGAGCACAACAAAAAGGTATGTGCAGCTCTAAGTAAAATGGAGGAGAGAAGGTATGAAACTAGTGCTGTTATTGAAAGCTTTGAAAAGAAAATCAAAGATTATCAAGCTAATGAACTGCAAATGGATTATGATAGAAAGTATCATAAGTGGGAGAAGGAGCAGCTTCAAGAAGAGATTGATAGTCTAAAGAAAAAGCTAAGTGAAAAGGAAAGTAAGGTTGATGAGTTAACCAAGAAGTTGGAGGGTGTTGATATTGATCTGAGCATGTTCAAGGCAACAAATCTTAAGCTTGAAACCTTGTTACAATCTCAAATCAGAGATAAGGTGAAAACTAGTTTAGGATATAAACAAACCCCACCTCCATACAACCAAAACTACATAACTCCAATGTCTGAGGTAGCTGACAGATATGTTAATGAACCTTTGGAAGATGAACTTAAGTCAGCTGATCCAAAATTTGAAAGTTATGAAGATGAAGTTGTGTCAGTAGTAAGTATTGAAGATAATGAGGAAGTTGTGAAGAAGGATGAAGGTATTCCATATGAAAATCACATCCTGTGTGAGCCCATTCGCACAAAATCATCTTTGCAACCTGTGGTGTTTGTAAAAGCATCCACTGAACCCCTTACCAATGAGCCAAAACCCTCAAAAGTTGTTAACTCTATTAGCAGTTCCACAACTGTTACAAATAGTCCCCATCTTTACACTAACAGTTCTAAGCCAAAAAGCCCAACTGTCAGTACCAAAGCCAAAGGAAAGGAGAAAGTTGGTGAAGTTATGTATGCCAAGAAGAAAATGGAAGCTTCAAAATCTCAGGCTAAACCCAAGCCTAAGAAAAGGCATACTGAAATGCCTGCATGCACATGCCAAAAGCATGGTGTACAAAAGTTTCCTCAGTCAGCACCTGTTAGAGGAAATCAAAGAAATAGGAACCAGTTCTGGTCACAAAGAACTGGTTTGCCTATTGTGAAAACTAAAAAATGCTATATATGTGGGAGATCCAATCACTTGGCTCAAGACTGTTATTATAACCCACAGCTGTATAGCACCAAGAAACCAAGTTTCTAAAGGCAAACTAACAGTTCTAAAACTGTTAAGTCAAAGCAGATTAACAGTTCTAAGACTGTTAAGCCAACACTGGCAAACAGTTCTACAACTGTTACATCCAAACCAACTAACAGTTCCACAACTGTTTTAGCAAAACCAAAAACTGCTGGTTTGGCTTGGATGAAAATTCAAAAACAAACTGATTCTGGAAAGGGTAAGACTGTTCTTCATACTAAAAATCAAAAGGAATCACAATTTGATTCAACTGTTTTACCAACTCCACCAGCTGTTTGTTCAAAGGTGTCTACTGTTAATCACAACAGTTGGAAACCACATGTTCTTACAAAGTATTCTTCACACAAGTTAGAAAAATCTAATTTGGATGAAATCAAAAAGAACAAAACTCTGTTTAAGTATTATGACTTGAATGGTGTACCCAAGACCTGCATGGCCTGGGTACTTTCTGCTACTAACTGATTTTATTTGTGCAGAGCATTCATAGGGCCAATCATGGATCTATCTGGCATGTGGATAGTGGATGCTCAAGGCACATGACTCGAAATCCACATTGTTTGAAGGATTTCAGAAGCATCAATGGTGGATTTGTAGCATTTGGAGGAAATGCTAAGGGAGGAAAAATCACAGTTGTTTGAAATACTACTAACAGTTTTCAACTGTTAGCATATGGCCTGCACAACTGTTAGGCAAAATCCATGTGCATCTGAGGGGGAGAAACTCGTCTAATAACCGTTCTACTTTCTAACAAAAACAGTCTTCAACTGTTAGTGTGTAGAATGCACAACTGTTAGTGTCTCTTTTTGACATACCCCAGGTTTGTGCAAACTTTCTTAAACTTTTTGATGCCAAATCTAAAAACACACAAGAGGGTCATTATTCCCTCTGCTCATGTGGCTTCCACTTTGAGCAAACTGTTGATTAATGGCAAGAGTTTCTCTGGTGCCATAACTCCTCCACTCTCTGAAATGGTGGAGTTTCTGTCAAGAAACAGGACTGCCAGTGTTGAGCATGAAACCCATCGTATTGCTACACCACCAACACTGGAACCCACAGTCCAAGATACTCAAAATTTCCAACCTGCTTCCTTTGAAAAAGCTACAACACAAGCCCCTGCACTAAAAGTATTTAAAAAGAAGAGAAAAACTGTTGGTGTTCCTTCCACCACAGTTAGTGAACCCCAAACTGTTAGCCCTGCACAGGAGCATTCACCTGTGCAGAATATCGAAAGGGAACCTTTGGTGCTGTCTCCCAGGCACAATGAGGAGGTGATCATTCCTCAAGAGGGTGATCATATGGTTTTTGAGGCTGACACTACTGTTTTATCCGCAAGGGATAACCAGGACAGTGTTAACATCTTTAAGACCTCAACCATGGTAACAGAGACTAGTAAAACAGTTTCTGGAAATCCCCAGTACCAAGAAAAGAGGGGTACTGGTGAGGGATCTTCTAAAAGTGAACCACCAGTTTTATCTGTCAATGATTTGTTAACAGTGGCAACACTGGATGACATTGAGGCTAGAATGAAACATAATGCATTGACGAATTCAAACTTTGCACCATTCTTTGCTGCATACGTGCAACTCAAAAGAAGATTGCCTTACAAAACAAAAGGATTCTTCAACAAGACCAGCAAATCAAGGGTTTGACCAACAGTTTGAAGCACGCTAATGAGGTAATAAAGCTACATGATCAAGTGCTTCAACAGTTGACAGCTGCTGTTAAACCTCCTTCAACTGTTCCAATCAAAAAGGGGAAGAGTTCATTACTAACAGTTTACTTTGCAAAAATACATGGAATTCATTCTTTGCTTATGCTTAATTTGTCTGTGATTGAACCCTATGATCGAAAGAACTTAAAGATTTTGATCAATTCTTTAAGTTAGGGGGATATTGTTGGGAAATTAGCTAAGGCATTAAGACTGTTGAAGATGCAAAGTTAAAACTGTTAATGGACTTTGTGAAAAACAGTTCAAAACTGTTAGAAGTATATTGACAAACAGTTTGGAACTGTTAGTTGAAATTGTGAAGACAGTTGCAACCAACAGTTGCTGTGAACTTTAAAGTTGTTATATAGAGTTCAGAACTGTTAGTACAAACTACTACAACTGTTTGAAGACCTTGAAGTTGATGACTGTTAGAAGGATAAAGAATTGTTGTGTTCATTAAACAGTTTCTGTTGAGCTATATTTGGAAAATCCTATCTTAGAAGATATCTCGAAATACTTTGAAGATTATCAAGATTATCTCAGAAGATAGAAGATTACCTAACTGTCAACAATTCAAGGAGGATCAAGAGTCTATATATACTTCATTAGATGATTAATTTAGTACGACGATTTGATCTCATTATTCAAAGCATTTGTTCTTATTGTTATTTATTTTTCTGAAAGTGTTTAGCCTCTAAGTTTCTTGTTGAAACCTAAGAACAGTCTGTGTTCTTCGTCTAACAGAATAAGTTAGATTGGGGGTGAAGTTTGCTTTTGTAATCATTCTGGTTGGTTAATAAAACTACTGTTTGATTGAATTAATCTTTGTTTAAAACCTTCTTTAATCAATTAAGTGTGATTCCGCAACTTCTTAATTGATTGTGATCATAGTTAAAGATTAACTTTTATATTACTCTGATTTATTATTTAAAAGTTAGTTCTTGTTATTTGATATAATATATATCCGATCCTGACAATTATGTCCAAAGATAATTAACGGGCATATTGTATCCAATGTTATAAGAGACTAAAGGGTCACACTGCTACACTTCCAATTCAGAACAGTTGGATCTCACCATAATCTGTGTGGAAATAATTAATCAGTTAGATTAATTATTAAAGAGAAAAGTAAATAATTAATCAGTCAGAATTAATTATTGAAAAGAGAGATATAAATAATTATCCAGTTCGGATTAATTATTAGAAAGGAATAAATAATAAATAGTTATTTATTATTTAAAGAGAATTAAATATTAAGTTTTAATATTTAACGGACTAAGTTAATTAATTAACTAGTAAAGTCCAGGGGGTCAATATGAGAAGAGATGAAAGTTTAATTAAAACCAGATGGGCTTTTAATCAAACGAGCTTAGGTCCAAGTTAATCCATATATAATATTCTTAAGCCTTAAGGATTAGATATGAGACATTAAGGGATTAACCCTAGCCACCACAACTCTCTCTCTCTCTCTCTCATCCTCTCGACCTCGGGTCTCTCTCTCACGTCGCTCTCTCTCTCTTGTGGCTGTCTCTCTCGTCGACGATCAAGAAGGACACCAAGAAGGAATCTCTCGGTTTGTTGATCGACGCAAGGACACACACACGTAGGCTCAATCTTTCGAGTTCTTTGAAACCTTGGTGATCCAGGAGCGGTCTAGCAGCCAGTTCTATCGGAGGTGCAGTAGTGGTGGACTACTTTAGCAATCCCAAGTTTTAATCAGGTATAATTCTATAACCTTTTATGTGGATTGTTTTGCAAGAAACTATGTTTGATCATTAGTTAAAAGATCCTAACCCTTTTGGGGTTTAGAGGGTTGTGTTCAATCCAGTTCCACTTTTAGGATTGAACCAGTGGAATCAAATCCAGGATTGACCAGTTTGTGTCATAAGTGGTTTGGTCAGGTTCAAAACCCTTCACCAGCTCTATTGTGCTGTTCATTAACCGCAGTGGAGGACTGATTGTTTATTCTGGGGGACGCAGGGGTAGTTGTCTGGTTCACGTTGTCAGCCATTTTCTGTACTATACACAGCATCTCACCAATTATTAGATATAATCCGTTAGTTAAACACTCTAACTACCCTCAAATCTACCCTACTAATTACCCACTCTGGGAATACTGGACTAACCAGAGCCTAGGTTCGAGTATTGCACAAATCATTCATGGAAATCCTCAAACCAGGGCTCTGATACCAATTTGTAACACTGTACTTTTTAAACATATAATTTACTGCACGCGGAAGCTAATTACATATAATTATCTTAATTACATAATAATACAAAAGATTTAACTTGTTTGATGTACAAAGATCTTTACAGTGTTAATACAAAAACAGACTCTAACAAAATATCTAGCATCAAAGAATTGGTCCGTCCATATTCCGAGCCCAAAAGCATCAAGCTCACCAAAGAGTATCTGCAAAACAATCTAGTGGGGAATTAGCACAAAGCTAAGTGAGGGAACAAATATCTAAACATACACAAGGCAAACATGCCTAAACCCAAATAGCTCATGAATCCCAGGAGAACCGGCGGTGTTGAAAGCACCAACAACCAAGGTAGGCCAAAACCAAGGTTTACCGATAGCCTTGCTAACATGGACAACAGTATCAGACCCCTTGAGTACCACAAAAGTACCTCAAGATCATATATTGTAAATCCCCAAGCAACAGGCCCAACATCATACTGATCTCCAAATTAACATGTATATACAATCCAAACAAGAGCATTCCAAATAGGATATTATATCCTGTATATCCGAAGATATAAATCCACTCACCACAGTCTGCACTGTTGAATCCCACTCAGTTGACTAAATTTACTGAGTCTTCTCAGTTCCTGAGATTAAGGTAACATAACTCAGTATTCAATTCATAATACCGATCCAAAATAAATATCATATTTATTCATGTTCTCATGTATATACACTTATACATATATATTCATCATACATAAACCCCAAACAGATATACAATTCATGTTCATCTTCAAATCATCAATTCCGACTAAGTTTAAATCCGATTAAAGTTAGATGACCAATTCCAATAGAATCATAACACAAATCCGAGCAAAGGCATAATCCGAGTAAAACTCCAATTCCGAGAGAATAGGATTCCGAGTAAAGGTAATTCCGACTTATTATCCAAATTCCGAGTAAAGGTACAATTCCGAGTAAATAGGATTCCGAGTAAAGTATTAAGGCATTCCACAGAGTTTTAGTCGGATTCCGAGTAAAAGAGTTAAGGAAAATCTATAAGTGTTTAGTGGGATTTCATCAATTCCGACCAATTCTGTCGGAATTCACCAATTGCGACTCAATCAAACCCCAATTCCGACTAATTCAAGTGTTCATCCCCATTATTGATTTCTAACTTAAATCACTACTGATTTTAAGCATGCAAGTTATATATGTTTCTTGAAATCATTCTAAACATATAATGAACATAATCTATCATCAAAATCTAACATGCATTCATCCTAAGATCATCAAATCAATCGGTATACATGTAAATATTCAAAACCGAATATATATATATATATATAACAATTAATCAACTACAAATCAGTGTTCTAACCTCTAGATGATTTCAAATAATCACTAAAATGCAAGCAAGATGGAAGTTGATTTTCTTTTCTTTCTTCTTCTTCTCCTCGGCCGAAGGCACCAAAAACACACACACACTTGCTTTGATTTACAAGAAATGAGGTATGGGTTGTTGTTGACCAACTATATCACCCACCATACCACTTTTCTTCAAAATATCTTTCTAAATTAATATAATAAAAATAATAAAAACAAATTATACAATCAAATATTAAATACCCAACATGGCAAGTAATACTAATAAATAAATATAACTCCCAAGATTAATTAATTTAACTACCTTATTTAATCTAGACCGGTTGAGAGGGTGTTACAAAAACACACTTAACTCTTATTGTATGGTGAATTGAAGTTAAACTTTTATCTATGGTAGCACTAAATAATCTTAAACCTCGTTGTCTCAGAAAAGTTATATATCATATTGCATGCAAACATCATTGTCTCATAACAAGGAAACAATAATCCAAAGGTAAATACACATGCAAGTCATTATCTCAGATCATGCACTAACTGTTAGAGAACAGATTACTCAGCAATAATTAAGATGAAAAACTCAAGAATCTTAATTAAGCATAAACAAAACTAATCATAAATTAATTAAATCGCAAACAAATCAAACATAGGGATTGTTCATCGTGGTAAATACAATAAATCTTAAAAAACAATCATACTAGAATTCATACATGACTTAAGAAATAGATTAAATGTAAACATTGAAAAGCTTTCAATAATCAATCTTAATAAATAATTGAAAGCAAATATGGTAATGTGGTTCATGTTGTGTTCCGACTGTTGCTCCAAGAAAATAGTGATCTTCGTTTCTTTGTTTTGCGTGACCTAAGCCGTATTAAGTAGGGCCCAACTGGGTTGGGATGAGCCCACGACGTGGAACATTAGTGCATGTCATGGGGCAATACCTTAATAATATTGACCAAACTTGACCATATATGGTGCACGACGTGGGGAACTCGAGCTTGGTGTGTGACTTTAATTTTTGAAAGTGCACGTCGCAAGACTTGTGTGCACATTGTATGGCATATGAATACAAATTATATTACTCTCTAAAAATCTACACAATGTGGAGTCATTGTGTGCATCACTTACATGAACAAATTCCACTCTTTTTTTAGTTCCTCTCCACATGCACCATAAGTGCACGTTATTTGCCTTTTCCATGCATTCAAGACCACGTAAGCTTCAACTCCAATTCGCGTTTTCACCAACTTTCGCCTAAACGATCACATTTTCACGTGTGTCGGCTCTTATCTTCTTGTTTTCAACATGTACACAACCACAAACAATTACTGTACGTATTTAATCAATTCTGCTCATTATAATGATATGAACTGTTAGATATTGTCAAATACAACATACATAAATGCGACAATTTAAAACACCCCACACTTAAACCTTCCTTGTCCTCAAGCAAACTATCTTTTAAAAACCACTGCACCAGCTAGATAAAATGAATAATTCAATAAACAACTACGTGTACACTCAAACAGGCAAAAGAATGGTCAGAAACGTCACTTAACCCGGCAACTACAAATTACCTTTAGACCAATGCACATGTTTGTGTAAGAAACATCCTCTCTAACTTTTCATTATTATAAATAATATCTCACTCTAATAAACCCTTATAACTCATATCGTACTCATTCTTGCATATTGTATTAAAACGAGAGTTAGTAATACGCGCCTTTCTGCGTAAAAAAATTAAATTATAAATTTAAAATAGACAATTATAAAGGAATAATCGAGAATGAAATACTCAAAAGAGGGGAAAAAAAAAGAAGGTAAAGGCTTGAACCCTTGAAGTATGGTTTAAAAGGCAAGTTGCTAACCACCTCATCCAAGACATATGTTGTTTACATTTCACACCTTAAAATATAAAATATGATGAGGCGCAAGTTAGAGGAGAACTATTCATAGCGTACGATTACAACTTGTGAGTTGTATATTATTATAATATTCCTCCTGAAAACTCCGCGACTCAAGGTTTATTAGTGAATCCAAAGTTTACTCGACAAGTACGCTGCTATTTTTTTCTTTTCATTTCTTTTTTCAATGCATATTTTCTTCTTTTTTTCTTTTTTTTAATAGATCAAACGTGACTTTCTAATGGATAAGTGTAGCGGAATTTCGGCCAACATATCCTGACCAGTTGGCCTTCGTATGCTAGATTTGAAATATCCCTCGAGTCTACTTGTGTTAGGATTTAATATGTATAGAATAGAAGATTAAATTCTGTGTGAAGTTTGTATAAAATACAAACTAGAAGGGCTTTATATGTAAATACTCTAAGGAGTTTATATAGGATTTGACTAAGTGTAATTAGGAGACTTTGATATTTAATCCTACTCTTAAGTGAGTGTGCTTAATGGTGTTTTACACATTCTCTCTATATCATTAGATTTAATTAGCCATTGTCATGATCTTATAGCTTGATACTTAAATCACTTGGGACAAACAAGTGGTATCAGAGCTTGATTAGGATTGATTTGAGTGAATTTGATCAAGAAATTTGAAGATTAATTTGAAATTTTCGTAAATGAGCTAAATTTTAGGAAAATCATAAAAAATTCAAACGAGCTCCGTTTGAGCTAAATTTTGGATATGTTGTTCATGATCATGAAAGGAACCTGCAGTAAAATAATTAGTGCATAAACTCCTTACCGTTTAAGAGAAATCAAAATTTTTGTATTCTGGGTTAATATGGTGTTCTTGAGGATGAGATTTGGAATTTGGTGATTTGCTTGATGTTAAGAGCTATAAATCAAAACGAGTGTTAGAAATTACATGTTGAATCATTCTGGAAAGTTTTATATCATGAATCCTAACATGCATGGAGTAATTTTAAATTTGGTGTTCTTCATGTTCATGGTGTTCTTAAGTGATTTTGGCTCAAATCTTGTGATTTAATTCAAATTGCTGAGAAAATAGAGTTAGGAAAGTGTTTGTGGAGGTGGAGATTGATTACTTAGAAAAGAAAAATTAAATTTTTGTTGAGTTTGGGAAATTAAAGTTTGAATGTGTTCTTGATGTTCTTAGGAAGAAGATGGGTGTTTGATCTATCCTGGATTGAATTTAAGTGAAAAAGGTGTTTGTATGTGCATTTCGAAAACTAAGTAATTGATAGTTGGTTTTTCGAAAACTATCTTGGTTACTTATTTGAGACTCTTAGAAGTTACTTTTTCTAAACTTCAAAAACATAAACTTCGACAACGTTGACTTCGAAAACTAAGGCTTTTGAGTTTTGAAATTATTTTTGAGTTTCGAAAACTCGCATTTCGAATACTTCGACTTCGAAAAATTGATCTTCAAAAAGTTACACTTCGAAAACAAAGTCAGTGATTCCTGTCCACTTCGAAAACGAAGTACTTGAGTCATACATTCACTTCAAGTGTCCTTTTAGTTTTTTAGTTTACTTCAAAAACAGAGTCTCTCATTTGAAGCTCACTTCGTAAACCATTGTTGTAGACCACTTCGAGCACATTTTTATTTCGAAAAATAGGTGCTAAGTTCACTTCGACAACATTACTTAGTCGCTCGTTCACTTCAAAATCGAAGTTAGTGTGGTCATTTGGACTTCGAAAACGTACTTCTTGCACTTCAAGTGTGTTCAGTGGGGTTTAAGTTTCGATATTTAGTAGATTTTAAAATTTTGGACTTCGAAAACTAAACTTTCGGAAACTTGGACTTCGAAAAATCACTTTCAAAAACTAATTGTCTTCGAAAATTTAACTGTTGTAAATCGATTTCAAAGTCTTCATTTCATTTTCGAAGCCTTTCCTCATATAGTTTTGTATCGTATCATGAATTCCCTTATTTGTTTTTAATCATTGTTGGTCATTCCCAATTCGTACTTACTTGATCAAATCATTGTTGTCTTTTATCAACCCGTTCTTAATTAATAAAAATAATTGTTATTGATTAAATTATTCTGAAACAATCATATTTTTCAGGTATCAAGATGAATCCTACAACAAAAATTCAAGAAGATTGATCAAATTGGAGTGCACTGAACTTTTTCATGACAGAAGGTGAACAAATGTTACGAGCAGAGTTGAACGAGATGTTTCTTTTGTATGAATTATATGAACTTTGTAAGACACATCAAGTTTCATCGAAAAAGGATCATGAGAGCGCTGGAAAACTCCGAGAGTATGAATTTGAGAATGAAAAGCTTCTTACTCAATTGTCTGAAATGACTGAAAAAATTCAAAAGATTGATATGAATTGTTAGCTAAACGAAGTACATTCTGAGAAGAAGAGAGTAGAAGTTTTGACAAAAGAGAATGAAAAACTCAAAGAGCAAGTGTCCAAAGTGGGAAGACACTCTGAAGACATTAAAACAAAGGCCGAAATTCCAAAAAGAATTCATTCAAGTCTCGTCGGGAAAAGACCAACATCTTCTATTTCTATATGAAGGGTGAGATTGTTAGGATTTCATATTGTATAGAATAGAAGATTAAAGTCTGTGTTAAGTTTGTATAAAATACAAACTTGAAGGGATTTATATGTAAATACTTTAAGGAGTATATAGGATTTGACTAAGTGTAATTATGAGACTTTGGAAATCAATCCTACTCTTAAGTGTGTGTTATAGACCAAATAAATTTTTAGAAAGTTTATCTCCCACTCAAACTCAAATTTTTGTTATTAATGCACAATTTGAGGGGGAGTTTGTTTTAAATGTTTTTATTTCAAGAATATCAGAAAAACATCAAGGAAAAGATTTTGTATTTTTTTAGTTTTGAATAAACAAGGAAAGTCCCATTCAACATTGATTGATTCAGTCATAATCTCATTGGATAAGTCCACACTGATCATTCGACTAGAGTTCCTTTGATCATAACTTTACCGTCGAATGGTGGTGAGTCTAAAACCATTAGATCGTGAGCCAATTGATAGGATTTGTGTGCATAACCATCGAACCCTGATGATATGCCCAATGCCATAAAACATTGAAGGGTCACACCTGTGAGGGTATGTAATTCAAGTAGGAAAATCCACACGGCTCGGAGACGGGTATTATGAAAGTTAGTCATAAACCAGCATTGGGAGAGAAAATAACGAGGTTAATATAATTAACAAGAATATATATATTTATTAGTTAATAAATATATATTGTTAATTATTGAATTAATATCTTGGATATTAATTAAAAGGTTAGTATTAGTAATTGTTATTATTATTAATAAGGATAGAATATATTAAAGAATTATATATATATATATATTAATGTCGATTATATATATATATATATATATATATATTAATATATTTTATATTAATAATAAAAATGGTTTAAATGGTTTCCTAATTAGATAACCAGGTGAGTTATCTATAAATAGGGTTTAGGCCTTAACAATTAGGGTTAATGTTAATGTTAAATCATTAATCAAGAAAAAACTCTCCTCCCCTCTCTCTCTCAAGTCGACGGCTGAGGACCACACCCACAAGGGTGTTGGTCGATTTTGGTGCTCCAAGTGCAAGGAATCAAGATCAAGTCGTGTTGGATTAAACCTTTCTAGCGGGTACTTGTTATAACTCATCACGGGTGGATTAAGCTTGAGCAATCCAGGTACATTACTCATCTAATGTGTTTCTTATGATGAATGGTGAAATCGATGGGTGTATATGTGTAGAAACACATTTTCGATTTCCAGGATATGGTTATAGGATTGATGGCATGCTTAGTTTTATGTTTAATTCAATCCTGGTTTGCCCTGTTTATGTTCTGCGCAAAAGGCTATATGCCTGTGATCATGTTTTTCGAAAACCTATATACTGGATATATACACACTTGATAAACTATGATCTGTTTTAATCCTATAGGGTTTTAGGATTAAGATTATTATTCTGTTTCCGCCTATGTGAATAATAACTGTTTAATTATACAATTCTGAGTTGGTTCAAACCAAGTTTTGGTTCTGAATCAGGATAACTCAAGGATGAATTGTGACCTGTAAAACCCAACAGTGGTATCAGAGCCTCGGCTCAGTTTATCACAGTGTGTTGGAATATCTGTTATTATCATATTTTTGGATATTATTTGTGTATATGACTTTTTTCGAAAATCATAAGGATTGAACAAGTTTATGTTGAATCCTAGTTTATCTAAAACAGTTTGTTTTTAGATAAGGTTTGTAGATTTAAACCTTTGATGAGAAAGGTAAACCAGTTAGGTTTGACCGGTTAATGGATTAAATCAATAAACAGGATAATTTTTATAAAATTACATGTTTATCTGTTTGATATATGTATTTCAGAAATTAGGGATAGGCCTTGAGCAAGTCTCAGTTTATTGTTTGAATTGTATACTTTATAGTTTTGTATTTTAATCAGAAAAGTTGAAACAGTTAGGTTTGACTGGTTAAAAAAAGGGTTAAAACTATAAAAGGTTTAATTTTATGTGTTTGAATATATTATGTATATATATATTAACCAGTTGTGTTAATGTGGATTATTTAAGGTTTTTGATCAAAAACTAGTTAAGTTTAAGATTAAAATGATAAACCTTAAATTTAAAGAAATCCCATTTTATCAACGAGTTCTATGTTGATAATCTTGATTTCAAAATTTAAATCAATAAAAGAAGTTATGTTTTAGTTTTTTTAATTTTGGATAAGAAGGGAATTTGTAGAATTTATTATACATATATATGTTAAACGCATAAAAGGGGATTCGAATTAAAAGTTAACCGGAAAATGAACGAAGGCCCAACGGAGGTCCACGACCTAAGGGCTTCACGACCCAAAATGTCCACGGCTCAAGGGTGGTTTACGGCCCAAAGGGGTTTCACGGACCAGGAAGGAATTCGGCCCAGCTAGTGGCGTGAACCAAGGAGGTCGCAACCGGTTGTTTTGGGTTTCGGCCCATTAAGCCCTATTCGGCCCAGTGGGGGTTGAATTGAAAAAGTTTGTTAATTTTAATTTCATAAAAGATCCAAGTTTTATTTTCAATTTAAATTGTTTTTGCTTTAAATTAAAATGGGCTTATATGAATTTAAAAGGGCTTAATGAACTTAATGGGCTTAGAGGCCCAATAAGGTAAACTCAAGAATGGGTTTAGGCTCATTGGGACTTGGATGATGTATTGGGATGTTAATTCGGATGAAATAATGATACAAGATATTATATATATAAGTACTAATTTATATACCGGAAATTGGTGTATGTAGACTTATATATATATTATGGTTTAGTTGATATTTTAACTAGTTAAGTTAAAATACAAGTTTTATTATATTTTTAGATTTAAAATATAATAAGTAACTATAATGGTGTATTGTTATTGTTATACAATTAAACAAGGATAAATCTTTAATCGGTTAAGTGTTTTAAGTTTAAAACACAATTTTGGTATGATAGTTATTATACCAATAAGATTTGATTAAAGTAGGTTTGACAAGTTTTGTCAAATGTTTTTTCTCATCTTGAATTAACAGTCTGATTAATTTGAGGAGGATTGAGAAAAGGTGTTTTTACATGCATTATTGTTGTTCTATATTTAATGCATGGTTGTATATATATATATATATATATATATATATATATATATTGTTTATATATATTGATTTAGTTGACTTGTATTCTAAAAGTTGCATTAGTATTTTTAAATCGCATATCTAGTTTTTCATGTCAACTGCAAATGTTTGATTTAAACAAGTGAACACTATATTCTTGTTGTGGTTGGGCATGTGGGTTATGGGTTTTGCCAACTTAGACATGTGGTTGTGTTGTTTTTCCAGTCTTTTCTTTTGATTTTGGGGAGGCCTGCGTGCCACTTACAACCCCTTTCTACATCGTAAAAGTATTTTGGGGAGGCCTGTGTGCCACTTACAACCCCTTTTTAATATGTATTGTAATAGAATAGGTTCATGTTTTCTAGACTAGAAAGTTGTAACCAAAACCAAGGACGAATAACTTTGCAAGACGGAGGAACCAAACGGAGTTGCTCGGGTCAGGACTGGAGGTGTCAAGGCCAGTGGGAGCAAGGAGATCTTTTATTAGATCCAGCCACGGGATCTAACTAGTTTAGTTGTCCTTAGATTGACCCCCTAGGACATAGTTGGCAAAACTATAACATTTAATTAAGTGCGTGGTTGTACTTTAATTTTATGTTTTTCATGCAACTATAAAATTGAAGTATGTGATTAATAATGGTTTTTATTAATCAAGAGGTAAAACCACATATGATAAAATTGGGACGACAACAGCACTATAAAATTTGACATTATATGATTGTCGTAACAACATTTTAAAAAATAGTTTGTTTTTCAAAATGGTTTTGTCATAAGACGTATTGTGTACCTACTTTAAGGTATACTAAGATATACGGGTTTATTTTAAAAACAAGATAGTATTTAAAATGGTTTTACAAAACTCGAATCAAGTTTTTCAACTTGGATAAAAACCCATAAAAATCTTAGACTAGTAGTGCTACACATCTAGTGGTACACCTTTCCTGCTCTGGGTACCGTGGTGTGTTGTCGTGCCCAAACCGTGCACACTGGGGTTCAAACCGATGTGGGGAGGGGGTGAAAGACTTTGCGATTTCCTGATATGACGGGCCAGAGTTCACCCCGTCCTAGGTGGTGCGGTCTATTTTGGTGATTCCCTGATGTGACAGGCCCAAAGTGCACTTAGTGTAGAGATAAACATACTTAGATAGTTTAATCTAAAGATCTTTACAAGGTCTAGGAGTCGTATCAAGTTAGATACGATTGGTAAAGGAACCTAACTACCTGATAGGGGTTGGTGTTGTCGTGCCCAAACCGTGCACCAACACGAGTGAAATAAGGATCCTAGGGCTAATACTCAATCATTTAAGGGTTTTTATGAATTTGTATTTAGCAAAGTCTTATTTGTGTTACTAATTGGACTACATGGAAAATTGTAGATGGCAAACATTACCAACACAAACAACCTATCACTCCGCTCCATCCTAGAAAATGATAAGCTTACGAGACCTAATTTCCTCAACTGGGAGCGCAATCTGCGGATCGTGCTCAGGCATGAGAGGAAATGGTACGTCGTGGAGGAACCAGTGGGAAATGCCCCGGCTAATAATGCAAGGGCAGATGTTAGAGAAGCTTACCAGAAGCGAGTAAATGACGCGCTAGATGTAAGCTGCCTCATGCTTGCAACGATGAGTCCATAGTTGCAAACTAGCATGATGGATACATCAGCCTATGACATGATCCGCCAGCTGAGGGACATGTTTCAAGAGCAGGCTCGTTCAGAACGCTACGATGTCACTAAGGCTCTTAACACTTGCAAGATGGCAAAGGGTACTTCGGTTAGTACCCATGTCATGAAAATGAAAGGGTACATGGACCACTTGGAAAGGCTTGGACACCCGGTCCCATTGCAGCTTGCAACGGACCTGATTCTTAACTCGCTGTCGGAGGACTACAAGCCGTTCATTGTGAACTACAACATGAACAACATGGAGAAATCCATTGCTGAGTTGCATTCCATGCTTAAGACAGTAGAGTCTAACATGGGTAATAAGTCCAAGAATTTCCTAATGGTGGAGACGGGAGCTGCTAAGAAGAGGAAAGGGCGCAATGACAGGGGTAAGGGTAACACCGAGCCAGGACCATCTGCACCCAGGGCCAAGGGAAAAGGCAAAGGCAAAGGCAAGGGCAAGAAGTTTAAACCGAACAAATCGAGGGCCGAGAACCGGTGCTTCAAGTGCGGTGAAGTTGGCCACTACAAAGTCAATTGCCCGAAGCGTCACGATGGTGGCGGAAACGCCATTGGTGCTTTCGTTGACTAACTTCAGTATTTTGCTTTCAACTTATTTTTATAAGTGGGGTTTTTGACATTTTCGATCGTTTATTGCAAATAGGTCAATAAGAAGCAAAGGATGCCTTGGGATGCTAAAAAGACGATGCGTGCAGATGAAAGATATTTATAATTCATATTTACTTATTTTAAACTGTTGGTTTTAAAATATGTAATGACTAATTTTAAGACTTTTGGTTTCTTTTAAGAGTATTTTTGAATTATTGGTTGATATATCCTTGCGTGCATCCTGTGATTACATCTAGTCAAGTTACGACTAGAGGATGACTAACGAGTCAAAGTTTTTGACTTATTAGTATTTTAGTCTTTTTGCATTGATTGCCATTTTAATAGTATGATTAATATTGATTGCTCGACTATAACTTATGGATTTACTTGAGGTAACACAGCTTGCATTACACATATTAGAAAGCCTATCTAATCAAGTAATTATAAGTGTTTATGAAAACAAGTTCAAGTTTTGAACTAGAATTAAACACTAGAAAATGATAGTCATTATTTTCTAAGGATGTGTTTAAGGAAAAACATTTGTGAGTTGGTTGTAATAGGGATTATAATGAAGAAGAACTCATATGTTTTAAATAAGAATCTTACAAGTGTTTCATAATTGTGATGATGTAAAGTTTAGAAACCATTTTCCGTAGTAGGAAATAGTGGATATTAGAAAATCCAAGTTTAAGGTTTCGGTAACTTTAAGATTCTTACTTGAGATCTAAGTTTTAGATTCATACTTAAAATCAGGTTTTTGACTTTTGTATCAAGTTTGACCAAATCAATAAGGTGTTTTAAGTAATGTCATGTTTTCATAATAGTCAGTGAGAGCAATTGACCTACGCTAAGACATTTATCAAGTACCAGATAAATTAATATACATGTATGTATATTCGCGTAGAAACAAGTAAGTGCTTAGAGAAGCACGGAAATTACTAGTTTATTGTTTTTCAAGGAAATATATAATCTTAATGATGGGAATTTTGTGGATACAAAATAAGTCTAGGAAAATGGACTAGTCCGAGGAGGTCATGGATATATTGAAGTTCAATGTCACAAATATTAACATATTAAAAGGAGTCTTGTGTTGGAAAGAATAAACAGATTATTAGATAAGTACTTTTTCACTGGATATCTAATTTTTGTTTAAAAGGGAATGTAAACGAAAGTGTTTATTATTTCAGTCTATTTCTTGGAATAGAAAAGAAACTATACATCTACAATGTAATCAAGTGTGGTTATGAGGTAATTTTATACATCTAGAAATGAAGAGTTTAATCTTGTTCTCCAACTTTAGATGATGTAATAAAATTAGAAAGACTAGACTTGTTTTTCAGGGTTTGCGGAAAAACAGTTTGTCTAGCAAAATGAGTGGGAGCACTGGCTAGTGTATACTCATTTTTAGTTCATAGTAATGTTGTGGTGTCAAGGCGAGATCCGTGATAAGTCCACTTGAACCAACATAGTAATACGAATAGACGCGGTGAATTGAGATGATGGATCAATATTAACTATGTACTATATTCCAACAGGGTGAATATGGAGAGTACATTATTAATCCCATAACTCTTCATAGATTTTGTATGTTTTGGTAATATCCATGAATAATAGGATTATTATTCAAAAATCTCGTCCCTGACTACCTATCTTGGTGGGAACCTCAATTAGGGAGATAATAACGTCATTGTAATCCTTGGTGGAGATTCATAGTGTTTGAAGATAGCTACAAGGGGTGTAGGCAAAGGATGTACTGGTATTCACCTGGGGTGTGAATATCGGATAGTGACATCGTGCAGAATACCGCGTGGTTAACGAGTCAAAGGTATGCGGCACATAGGTTGTACTCAAGCCTAAGATATTTGGTTTGGGATGCGTAGATTATGGAATTTGGATCGCACCTAACGCTACGCCGTAACTGGATAGTAATAATGGGCGTATCTGGTATCAACGGAAAGCGTGTTACCAAATGCAGAGATGCGAGATGCATTCTGCACCTCCTCTTCAGGAGAGACGTTTCCGGGCCACTTGACTGATGTACACTGTGGAAGTGGATGGCCATGCCCAAACGAACTGATATGTTCTTTGTCGTTTATCACTCAGTCGAAATCGGATAGTCGAGAAATGGTTCTGAGTGTTCAGAGTTGACTCATTCCATGCTCACACTCATAATTGAAATGTCGCGTTGCAGAGGGAAAAGCCTAAAGTATACCCGATCATAAGACTGGGGTTCTTATGAAGTTTTGATTATAAAACAGTTAGTTTTATAAAGGATATGATTATCACACGTGGGTATAAGAGTTGTTATGTGCTTGGATACCGTAAGGACTTGTCTAGAGGTACCCTTAGGCCAGTATCATCAAGACTACGGGAAGAACAAGTGGGAGTCTGATAGGATTTGTGTGCATAACCATCGAACCCTGATGATATGCCCAATGCCATAAAGCACTGAAGGGTCACACGTGTGAGGGTATGTAATTCAAGTAGGAAAATCCACACGGCTCGGAGACGGGTATTATGAAAGTTAGTCATAAACCAGCATTGGGAGAGAAAATAACGAGGTTAATATAATTAACAAGAATATATATATTTATTAGTTAATAAATATATATTGTTAATTATTGAATTAATATCTTGGATATTAATTAAAAGGTTAGTATTAGTAATTGTTATTATTATTAATAAGGATAGAATATATTAAAGAATTATATATATATATATATAAATGTCGATTATATATATATATATATTAATATATTTTATATTAATAATAAAAATGGTTTAAATGGTTTCCTAATTAGATAACCAGGTGAGTTATCTATAAATAGGGTTTAGGCCTTAACAATTAGGGTTAATGTTAATGTTAAATCATTAATCAAGAAAAAACTCTCCTCCCCTCTCTCTCTCAAGTCGACGGCTGAGGACCACACCCACAAGGGTGTTGGTCGATTTTGGTGCTCCAAGTGCAAGGAATCAAGATCAAGTCGTGTTGGATTAAACCTTTCTAGCGGGTACTTGTTATAACTCATCACGGGTGGATTAAGCTTGAGCAATCCAGGTATATTACTCATCTAATGTGTTTCTTGTGATGAATGGTGAAATCGATGAGTGTATATGTTGGGGTTTGTACGGTTTTAATATAGCAACGGAAGCATGAAAACGTGTATAACAATTTTAAATTCTTTAAAACTCCCCACCAAGATCCATATGTATGTACTAAGAAAACTAAAACAACCATAGAAGGTTTAAGAAATACAACCTTTGTAGCGTGAACCGGTATCGGTGGAGACTAGAAACGACAAGGAACGAAGTGTAGCTTCCCTCCGAGGTATCCATACGCGAGCAATGTCCAAGACCAACCGAGTGCTAGCCCTTTCAACCCTATAAGTAGACAACACCAAGTAGAAGCTAGAAAACCCTTTTCTTCTTTCTAACTTGTGTTCAAGTCTACTAATTGTTATGGTTACCTCAACTATTTGAAGAACCACCAACAATAATATCTTGTATATGTGTTGCAAGAAGGAAGAATCAAATTGTTTATATGGTTGGTTTAAGTCTCTACTTAAAGAACCATCCAATACTAATCTATAAACAAGAGAGATTGCATTTACAAAAACTAACTCCCATGTCTTTTTCCTTTGAGATGAAGCCATCGCCAAAATGGAAGAAGCAAAAACCTTTTATGCATTAATCCTTATTGATATTCACATGAACCAAAAGAATAATATATGTTCATTTTGGTGGTCATTCACGGCAGGCTTATGGGCTGCTTCAAAAGGAACCCTTTTAAATCTCATAAAATAATAAGATCATCATCTCAAAAAAAAATAACAAAGTACAACAAAAGGGGGCCTCCCAACTTGGTATTTCAATCCCATACGGCAACCACACAATTAAAAAGGAGAGGGGGCCAATGCATAAGTATGTATAACATGTAGTATATTCAAGTTGAGTATCACGATAGTCTTTTTTATAAACATACAAGTAACATACTATAAAGAAAAAGGGAGTGCCTATCCTTTATTGTTGTGAAGTAGTTCATGTATTTATAAATGTTTGTTTTATCTTATAAAACACAATATAAATACTTGGAACACATTAAGGGGATACATCTATATGTATTTCTTTATAACAAGATATATAATATGAGTAACAAGTTTACTCATATATTAGAAATATAAATAAATAATATACATTCAATAAATATCCTTAATTCCTTATTATAAGATATATAATATAATATGAGTAACAAATTTACTCATTATATATATATATATATATATATATATATATATATATATATATATATATATAGTTATTGTAAGATTATTATTTTAGTTAAATAATAATGCATCCAATAATTATATATTAGGGTTGATTATATTTTGAATCGTATTCAAAACATATAATTAGCGTCTATTTGCTCTTTGTGTGTGACCCTATAGGTTTATTTATTATCAACAATATCGTCGTAAGTTGCGTCTTGGGCATATATAACCAACAATCTCCCACTTGGACAAGATACAACTTAAGTCGATATAGACAGTGGTAAGAACGTCTGGCAACATCCCACAGCCCCTAATAATAAACATAAATTGCCGTTTATAGCATCCACCAATCTCTTAGCTCACGAGCTACAAATTAGTATTTTAGGCAATGTATCAGTTATCCCTTTGTTGCTGACACCCTATTGAACATGAGACATGGATCGTCATCAATCTCATAAAGTTCAACTGTAGTAGAGCGCTCTAGATATCATGCTCTCAACTTAGTGAGAGGAACAAATCCCATAATGACTACATACGTCTCTCATATGATTCATATCACGCCTAATAATGGCCTTTATAACCACCCGGTTAAAGGTAGCGTTTAACCATATTAAAGCATGATACTCCTCACACTTGACTCCTAATATGTATCTCAGGTCTAAGGATACAAAGGTATCACCATTAACACAAGAATCATTTATGACACCGATCCATGAAGTGACCTTGAAAGTGGGTCAAGTCTAATGTTTATTCTCTAACAAACACCTATGAATTTTGGCTGCAAACCTTTTGCATATTTTCATCACCTATGAAAATCAACCAACCAATTCACAATAATCTTTATTCATAATTGCTCCCGCAGTTATGACCGACCATGGACCATTTAGAATAACAAAGTTATTCAAGGATTAAACATGCTAATATAGAACCCAATATTATTAATGAATATGGTCATAACCAGTACGTGCTCATCCTATGAGACATCACCATATTAGATAAGATAATATTGCTCGTCGTTCTAAATATCCAAATACTAAATGTATAGATACAACTCAATCATATATGAATAGAATTCATATTTGACGTAACAACAATGTTAAGTCCACAATGATTGACAACCAAAGGATTTACAGGAACTTAAACCTTTTGGGATTTTATTTTAGTGTTATCTTTCACCGATAAAGTCTATGGTTTGATAACATCCAAGTGTTTTAATACGAAGCCGTTAATTCTTATGTTCTAACAAAGAACTTAAGTCTTCAAGGTAATCCCGTGGGAAGGATTTGCCTTTATATCAAACATGATATAGTTGATGAAACACTTCATCACAAAAACGGTTTTATAGTAGCATATAATGGTACTATACACTTGGTTTGGAACTCTTTCCAATACATTTTGTAAGATTATTAACTCTATTGCGATTATGGATACAATATCCATTTGTTTGAAATTGTCTGGTGTGTAACCCCTTTACGCACAAATCTTTATTCAATCAAGAACACACTTATTGTGACTCAAGCACACATACGTATGTTTTGATGGTAATCCATTAAAAAAAGATACAAACTATGATCTATCTTGTAGTCCTCAAAGCATACAAGATAAGAGCCCTAGTGTGTAGCAAGCATAATAAAACCATTTGTCAAAACAAAATTCATTATGCGATCTTTCTCAAACTTGGTGAGTAAGAACACTAAATAAAAACTCACGTTTATGCTAAGTGACATAAAAGGAAAACTCTCGTTGAGTTTTATATCTTGAATTACTTCAAGATGCAGTCACTTGTGTACACTATGATTCAATCTAGTACTTTTATTTAGGAATGGCAACGGGGCGGGTTCGTGGCGGGTTTTGCGTCCCCCGTCCCCGACCCCAAAATATGAAAGTAATCCCCGTTCCCGCCCCGTCCCCGTCGGGTATTTTTTTTGCCCCATCCCCGACCCCGAACCGAAAGATAATCCCGGATACCCGACCCCGACCCCGACTGCGAAAAAAAACAGCAGCAATAAAATTATGCAAAAAAACACATTATAATGGAGTAAAAGCTGGAAAATAATGTCTAAGTACAATATAAACCATGTTTTTGTTAACAATAGTAAATCCAATGCCAAACGCTAGGATTTTTTGCACAAATTACACATTACATGATCTAATAGATTGTTTCAAAACAACATAACTTGAAATAAAATACTTCTCAACATAATGAAACATAAGTCACAAACTTGTTGTAGCATGCAATAACACAAAAGTTTGTCCAACATCCAAACGATTCTTAATTTTCCAACAAAAACACAAACCGAATACGAACTCAAATCATGTCATACAAAGTCGTCGTGCCACTTTCTTTAGTACCTCCCTATATTAAGAAACCCAATAATAATTCAATAAAACAACCAAATTATAAACTAATTATAAAAGTATTGTTACCAAGATAGTAGTTTATATAAATATTATTACCTCTTTCACGTCATAATCGTATTCCACCGAGTGACAATATGCCTCGGTCTCTTCCGAACAAGTTTCTATATATTAAACAAATAAGACATAGTCACATATATTAATATTAGTCATGAAGAAAAATAACATATGAGTGATTAAAATAAGTGTTACCTTGAATCTCATTCAACAACCAACTTTGAGCACACATTAAAGCCTCCAAAGTTTTTGGGTGAAGCCAACTTCAGTGAGGACTTATCAATCTTCCACTTGTGCTGAATGCAGATTCTGAGGCAACGGTGGAAACTGGAATTGCTAATATATCTTTTGCCATTCTCTGAAGTGTCGGATACTTACTCCCATTTGTCTTCCACCAAATTAATAAATCAATATCTGCTTCCTTGGGCAAAAGCTTCTCTTTCAAGTAATTATCCAACTCAGCCATATCATTCGATTCATCACTTCTACTAGCAATTACTTCAATGTTTGATAGAAAATTTTGGAATTCATCACTATACCCAAAACTCAAAGAAGATGACCCAGATGCACAACCACTACCTATATATTAATAAGAATAAATATAATTCAAATATTAGAAATGTTTTATCTATTATATAAACCAGTAAGTACAAACTAATATGTTAATACCTTCATAGTAGCTTCTTCCACATGAGTTGGTTTTTTCATATTCTGTAAAGAAAGATCGGACAATTTCCTCAAGAATTTGAATATCGCCCTTTGCTTTTTCTTGTCCATATAAGGCAGGCATAAGTAACTCTACATATTTCAACTTGTATCGTGGATCTAAAACTGCCGCCATCCCCATGATCCCATGAATTACAGACCAATATTTATCAAACTTGGAAATCATTTTATACGCCATCAAACTAATCTCATCAATAGAAGAATCCTTCCATTGACGCAAAGAAAAACTAATCTCACATATCATAGGGAAAAAGACATTAGCTATATGATACTTGTTACCGGAAAACAAAAGAGTTACCCCGTAGAATAGTTGTAGCTTATCACATATCTCCTTTGCTAAGTACCAATCATTGTCCGTAGGCAAACAAGTATAGCTCGTCTCTCTTAGCTTCAATCTTGCAAAAAAATCTGTATAAGGTATAGCAACACTAAGCATCAAATAAGTAGAATTCCATCGAGTCTTACAACCGAGGGTCAATTTTTTTGTGTACTCCATTCCTAGCTGACGAGCCGCTTCCTCAAACTTTTGCTCTCTCTTTCCTGATGCAGACCAAAAAGAAACACTATCTCTAATTTTTTCAATCCCTTCCTCAATAACAGATAAGCCATCTTGAACAATCAAATTGAGAATGTGCGCACAACAACGCATATGAAACAATTAGCCTTTCATCATGAGTGATCTCAATGGAACCTTGTCTAGTAAGTTGCTAATAATTGCATCATTTGTGGTACAATTATCAACAGTAATTGTAGACAATTTTCTATCGATATTCCAATCACATACACAATCATGAAGCACCTCTGCAAGAACATCAGCTGTATGTGGTGCAGGTGCATAAATAAACCTGTTTGAAATTTTATGCATTAATAGTGTAAAAAACATTCAATCTATCTTTATATTAATAGTTGTTAAATTAATAACGATATACCTCATGTTTCGGCTTTGCAAGTTCCAAAATTCATCTATAAAGTGTGCGGTAACAGCCATAAACCCCTTTCTTTGATGATTAGCTGCCCACATATCTGTAGTTATCACTACCCTACTTGTGTTCCTCCCCAATAACTTCCTAGTTTTTAATCTTTCAAAGTCATAAATCTTTAAAATGTCGTTCTTGATGGTATTTCGACATGGAACCTTAAATAAAGGTTGAAGGCCTCCAACAAATTTTCTGAAACCATGATGCTCCACCATTGAAAGAGGATACTTGTGCACAATAATCATTTCTGCAAGATCTCTCCTCGAATTGTCTGCATTAAAGGTGTAATTTGAGAGATATGTTGAACTACCGTCTACTTTCTTTTGCTCCTTAACCAAGATGCTTTGCCGTATATCTCTAACCGTTCGTCTTGGACAACGCTGAAAATGAGCTAGTAAATGCTTTGTGCCGTTTTTGCTATCTGCTCCTAGCCGTTTCTTACGATAGTTACATTCCGCCTTTACTACACCATTCACTTTCATCTGTTTAAAATGGTTTCACACCACAGATCTTTTCCTTTTACCACCATCAGACATTTCAACATCATCAAAAGTATCACCGCTATTACCTTCACCTGGGGTATCTTCACCTGTGGTAGATTCACCTGCGGTAGCAGAGTTAGATGGGGGTGGTTGATTAGAATCCTTTTCCCCTTGACTGCTTCCTAAGGGACTCGATGTGCTTGGCGTGTTTGTTGTAGCTTTATCACACGCCGGTTCCATATCACCTAAAAGAAACATAAGAACAGAAACACTGGTGATAAAAACAGATGATTTCTAACAGAGTTATAACAAATTAAAATAACTTTGACTGGTTTCTAGTTTGCATCAGATGACAGGAACAAATTTGATTGGTTTCAAATGATCTACTACATTAATAAAGTAAAAACAACAAACAAATGACAAATAGGAATGGTCAGATGCAAACACAGAAGTTCAGCAAACTATTATCTACTACATTACTTGAGTACTTAACTAAAAGCAACATATAAGGATTAAAGAACATAAGAAATCATAACAGAGTTATAACAGATTAATAAAAGACAGATTCATCAATCAATAAAAAACATAACAGATTAATAGAAAATCATAACATATTTATTGATTAATCAAAGATTAGATAGGTAAGAATCAAGCAAATACTACATTAATCAAATAAATAATCTAACCACATAAGAAATAATGCAACATAAACAAGAAAAAGGAGTCGATACTCCCTTTTGGAACCTGCAACTTGGTAAGATATTGACACCAGAACTTGAAGTTTAACAACAGATCGAGACTTCGAGAGCTAGGAATCGGCCAATCGTGGTTGCTGCTTGCTGCAATCAATAGATTATCGAACTGTTGAAGTCGCCATTATGTTTAGTGTCGACTGTCGATACTCGATAGATGGCATCTTTTGAACTTCGAGAAGGAGGAGAGAACTGTCAAAGATTGGACTGTCGAAGATGGGAATTCGAGAAGGATAAGGAGAGAACTATCGAAGAAGGAGAAGGAGAGGACCTGTCGAGAAGGAAAAGCTGCCGATGAAGTCGCCTTTCTGGTTCACGAATCACGAATTCACGTCTAAGTCTGGAAGAATGAAGATGGGTGGGGGTGGCGGCTAAGACATAAGAGTCTAAAATTCAAAATGAGTGAAAAAGTTAAAAACCCTAAACCTATTTACAATATTGTATTTTATATATATAAATACTTTTTTATTAAATAAATACATATATATCGGTGCGGGGATACCTTGTCCCGATACCTAACCCGAAAAAAACCCCGAAATTTCCCCTAAACCCGACCCCGACCCGAAATTGCTTAACCCGACCCGACCCAAACTTCACCGGGTTTTAGGTTTCCCCGTCGGGTTCGGGGTATTTTGCCATCCCTACTTTTATTTGATCTTTCCCAAAAGATCATGTTTCAAGATTATAGACACCTTTCTTCCATTTCTACCATTTGAAAATAACTTCCATACTAAGATATTCAATCTTACAACATTGGAAATAATTTATAATGATCATTATGTCTCCCACATAATTATAGAAGAAATAATACTATGCTTTGCTATTACTATATTGAACACTTGTCAAATCTATAACAATTGACAAAATCAAGCAAGTTGATCTTCATTCAATCATAGATTCTATTTTTGAGATAATTGCTATAATCCATAAATGGATTACTTGCAACTTACACATTTAGAAATCCTTGTGTGATGCTTTAATTATATCAATTATACGTCCTCGCTTTGTTTTCCTAAAAGGAAATAGCATCCACACACCCTTGACAATAAAAGATAGTAAACTATACTTGTATTGCAAATTTTCATTCTAATTAGTTTATCCATAACCAACCATGAAAAGTTCTACTCATAATAAACACAATGAGTTGCAAGAAAACTTTCATGTTGATAGTGTATGAACTTGTGTCCACTTCTTGTCCATGATAATCTTTCTCAAAAGATTGATTGCATCTAATAGTCATGCTATTCACTGGTGCAATTACCAAGTTCCAAAACTTGGGTCTTGGACATGAAATGCATCTCAATACTCATGATCTAATTCAATACTAATATTGCATAGGGTATATGGCATCATCACAATGACTCATTAAATTATTACTTGATACGTGATAACATTTCTCGCATCTTTTATAATTTTTTACCAATATCATGAATATGACAAGTAAATGAGCAACCAATTTGGTCAAGTCTAACAACTCATAGTCGAATAATAGCACCAACCATAGGTTCTACTTAGTGTGTCATTTAAACTCCTTTCGAATTTCCCAATGCTCCCACTCATTCTTATGAAATGAAAAAGCTTCATAAAAGAATCATATAAGTAACAACCAAGTTGTTCTTAATCAAGCTTGCAAGAATAAATTCTCACAACGTGGTAAAGCAAGATCCTTATGATTGTCAAATGTCATAAAGACATTACCATCTTTGATTATATAAGATAAAAGTGGAACTCATTTCCAATCTATATCAAGTATATCCCATAACTTACAAGAAAATAAAGTATGACCCGTCATACTAGCAACTCAAATATTTGCCAACTCAAAAATATCTAATATCATATATTATCTCGCCTAGCTGAAAAAGTACTTCCTTATGTAACCTTTTGAACAAGTCAAAAGTTCCATATGTATGTCTCAACAAGTAGACATAAACAATCTTCTGAACACAGAGATAGTAGTTAAAGTATGATGATCTACTAGTGCTACATAAAAAGAAAACTCACATACATGAAATGTATCGACCTTTCAATTATTTATCCTAACTACCAAACATGGTAAAAGGATTGTAGCACTTATCTTACCAATTTATAAGACTTGCATACATCATCTAACTCAAGGTTAATGATCTTAAAGTCCTATCCGCTTATAATGCAATTCTTATCAATATGTGAGATAACAATAGTAAGTCGAGTAAGTCATGCTTAATCCATTTGTATCATATACTAAGGATTAGCTTGAACTTATAAGATCTATCATATAGATACATAAAGAATTTACATAAGAAAATATTTATAAGCTCTTTCAAATAAATAATGTAGTTTTGATTCGAACGTTCAATCTTATTGAAAACAAAACAAAAATACAACACTTTGGGAATGTCTCCTTGATGTTTGCCTTAGGGTAAGGTTTGTGGTAGAACCTTTCGACCCAATGCTTACCCTTATCTTGAAACCATTAAAGTTAAACTTTTGATATTAGTCAACCCTTTGACTTTGCTTGAAATTCTTTTCACATTAAAGAATTCTCCATAATTAGTTTATACTAAAATCATAAACTAAAAGTCACATGATTTAGTATTGAACCTACATTATGGAGGATCAAGTTGGTTAAGGATCTATATAACACCGCATCAACAAGATACGAACGCTTAATAGATTCACCTCTAGCCATTTGATAAAACTCAAAATTTTTATACGTTGAAACGTTTTGACTATTCTCATGAAAGAACCATTTCTTTAATGATATCAAAATATCGTAGATCTCCAATAAGTCAAAGTCCCTCAAAAGGTCTAAGTCTTATGGAATCTACCATGAGAAAAGTAATATAAAATCATTCAAATACTTCTCATAAGTATCCCTATAATTTGATTAGCGTTTCTGAATGAGTTTACCAATTAAACGTGTACTAATAATTTTCCTTTTCATGTTACGAGAACATTTCTCACTTCATGATACCTGACAAGAAATTAGTACAATTTAAATATGTTCTTCAAAAGAACGAATCACAATGACTAGTTAATTATCGTCTACAAAATAATAAAGTCAAGTTTTAGTATTTTTGATATTTATCCTTTAAAATTAATGACCCTTCATTTGAATTGTATAAAACATTAATTACTAAAGGCTAGGAACCAAGTTGAACTTAATCTTGAATGTTTGGCTAATGCTCTCTCCACCAAGATTAAAACAAGAAGGTAGATAACGATTATCAATTGTATCTCTATACAATTCCTAGATCTTTATGGGATCTTTGACAACGCTTGTCAAGATTGGAATGTTTGATCCCATCTATGCCTTGTACTACCTTGCGTTTGGCTAATGCTCTCTCCACAATTAGTCACGAATAAGTCGTCCTAATTTAAAACTTCTGATTTCCGGCCCAAGACTCTCATGGAATTCTCGAAACCACCTCGGTTGTTACAAGTAAATCCATGCGTTTGGCTAATGCTCTCTCCACAAGGACATTCTTGTAACAAGTGAGTATTTTAAGTTAGGATAACATAGACTTACATTTTGAAAAGGGTTTTATACGTTTTGCATCGTTATATATAAATACATAATTCAAAACGAGTCGTGTAACATATATTGCATGCATACAATCATAAGTTACAAGTTTTTAAAGTAAAATCATATTTTACATCTTGGTCTTTGAGTTGTCTTAAAATCTATATTTTACGAACTCTCGACACGTTCAATTTTAGATTAATATTACTATCCTATATTAACGTGTGTTGATTGAGAGCTCGGATTACAACCAATTTTAGCTTGTAATAAAACACCTTTTATTATTAAGCTAGTGACAGAGTTTGGTTGAGTTTTAAAATCTTAATTTTACGAACTCATTTCATATATATATATATATATATATATATATATATATATATATATATATATATATATTAAATTTGACGTCATGATATTTTATTTAAAATTCCTTTTATATAAAACTCATTTTAACAATTACAAGAATGTTGTCAAATATTTTACCAAACTCCCATTTGCGATTTATTTATGTTCAAAATATTATCTAGCATAAAAAATCTTATTTAAAACTCATTTTAACAATTACAAGAATGTTGTCAAATATTTTACCAAACTCCCATGTGCGATTTATTTATGTTCAAAATATTATCTAGCATGAAAAATCTTATTTAAACCACGCTTGATAAATATAAGCATAAAAACGCAAAACATATAAACGTGTATAGCCAAGCCTTTTCCTAGTCAGTATTTTTCGTGAGCCAAACGAAAAAATACCAAGTCAATCTAAAGGACATTTCAAACATCCAAGTGTGATGATCATAAAGCTCCCACTTGCCTTGACAACCCTTGTCTTGCAAAGATCTCAAACACCATGTTTGTGGCTTCCACCAAAAATTTCTTCAACTTAATAATCTCCATCTTGTTACATTTTTATAAAAATAAAACTAGTCTAAACTATTCTATTACTTACAAAAATAAACAAGATGCTAGAAATTAAACTATTATTACATACCATATGAAAGAATAATTTACAACCAAATTGAATAATATACAACCATAAATCATCACAAAGGTCTTAAGGCTTGCTATGCACCAAAACAACACACATAATCAACACTTGATTTTTAGGAAATTCGTACAACCAAACATGCAAGTAAAAAATGGTTGTATCAAATAAACAATATAAACATATATATGTTGCCAAAAAGAAATTTATTACTTTTCTACTAAAAGAAAAGTTGTCCATTTCTTTTATAATCAAGAAAATAAAAATTTCTTAAAATAAAGTTTCTTAAACATGCATAAGTGGCTCTGATACCACTGTTGGGGTTTGTACGGTTTTACAAAAATATAATATAGCAACGGAAGCGTGAAAACGTGTACAACAATTTTAAATTCTTTAAAACTCCCCACCAAGATCCATATGCATGTACTAAGAAAACTAAAACAACCATAGAAGGTTTAAGAAATACAACCTTTGTAGCGTGAATGGATATCGGTGGAGACTAGAAACGACAAGGAACCAAGTGTAGCTTCCTTCCCAGGTATCCATACACGAGCAATGTCCAACACCAACCGAGTGCTAGCCCTTTCAACCCTATAAGTAGACAACACCAAGTAGAAGCTAGAAAACCATTTTCTTCTTTCTAATTTGTGTTCAAGTCTACTAATTGTTATGGTTACCTAAACTATTTGAAGAACCACCAACAATAATATCTTGTATATGTGTTGCAAGAAGGAAGAATCAAATTGTTTATATGGTTGGTTTAAGTCTCTACTTAAAGAACCATCCAATACTAATCTATAAACAAGAGAGATTGCATTTACAAAAACTAACTCCCATGTCTTTTTCCTTTGAGATGAAGCCATCGCCAAAATGGAAGAAGCAAAAACCTTTTATGCATTAATCCTTATTGATATTCACATGAACCAAAAGAATAATATATGTTCATTTTGGTGGTCATTCACGGCAGGCTTATGGGCTGATTCAAAAGGAACCATTTTAAATGTCATAAAATAATAAGATCATCATCTCAAACAAAAATAACAAAGTACAACAAAAGGGGGCCTCCCAATTTGGTAGTTCAATCCCATACGGCAACCACACAATTGAAAAGGAGAGGGGGCCAATGCATAAGTATGTATAACATGTAGTATATTCAAGTTGTGTAACACCACAAGTTCGAGCCAATTTTTTTTTAAACACAACGGAAGACTTAATATATACTATATCAACAAAATAGTAAACTAACAGAGTTTACTAAAATATATACATATCTAGTATTATGTTCACAACCGAACCTTTCAAAAGAGCTAAACAGTGTATGCATATAATCGCTACATATTCCCAAAACATATCGGTGTTACAGGTTTACTAAAATAGGGCTCAATAACCTCTTGTAAAGTATCCCACCAAGCAGCCACAAAATTCACAGCAACCAAAACTGTACAAACCTGCGGGCAATTAAAACCCGTTAGCTGAAAAGCTAAGTGAGCAATACATCTCACTGAATAACTATAAATCAGGAATCAAATCGATATAACACATAGTTGCAGTTATCACTACACAGTTTCAAATAATTAAGTCTCCATTTTGACCCACTTCGCCAGGAGGAACCGCGGTGGATCAAACCGCACCCCCATTAGCCTATGGGAGTTTCCGTTAGCCCATTAACTCGGTACTTGACCTTAATAGGCCTGTCAATATTAAACCCGAGTAGGCCTGTCAATCAGACAACCTCCGAAAAAATGAACATGTTCCCATAATACAAGTTATAAAAAAAAAAAAATAACTCATAATCTCAAATCTCGATATCATACTTTAATTGGAAGCAATACAAAAACTGCATCAGACTTAAAGTCCGGAACTAACGCTTGCAAACCAAATTAATATTAAATCGTTACCTGGGTTATAATTATTCATTTATAACGCATCACTCACCTTTCTTCGAGTATGGAAATATTACTTTCCAGAAGCACCTACGCGTTGTTGGGGACCTAATATCCACAACAAAACCACCAAGTTAGTATATTATCACAATAATTGATATGTTTAATATTAACAATTATAAATCCATAAATGACTATACAAGTCTATTTGATTCATAATAGTTAGCATATGTCAAACAATAATCACAATAGAAGATATGCATATGTACTTTCTCTTTCTTATTTTTTTTTTATAAGCTGATGACCTAATGTTGTGTCTAAGGCAAGAGAAGAAAGTACAATTTTACCTACACACACACACACTATATATATATATATATATATATATATATATATATATATATATATATATATATATATATATAGACACACACACACAAACGTTCCAGAGCAAAGGTACAACAAAGACCCAAAAACAATTACCATCTTCTTTTGTTTTTTTTCACATACATACATACATATAACACCTTTTTCTTTTTACTCATACATACATACATTAATATCATCCAACATTACCACTGGTGTAGGATCAACCAGTTCCCAAACCTGGTTATTCAACATGGAATGCATCTCGCTTTCCATTGCTTTTCTCCACTTTGCAGACTCAAGGCCAGCCATGGATTCCTTGTAGCTGGAGAGCTCATCATGATCCAACATTAACTCGCTGCCCTCAGATATGTGGAAGCCATATCTCTGTAGATAATAACGAGTTCTACTAGAACGCCTTCGAGTAAACAATGAAAGAGTGTCAGGTACCGCAACATTTTCTTGCTCAGTTTCAACCGTCTCGGGTTGAGTGCTATTGCCAACCTCAAGTTCTTTATCGGTCGACCCATGATCTTCCTCAAGTTCAATTTCCTTATTGCCCCTTTGCTTGGATAGCATTTCTCTTTCAAGGAAAAATGCCCTTCGAGCATAAAAAACTTTGTTCTCTCAAGGTTTATAAAATAAATTTCTGACACCGGCAGAAGGATATCCAATAAATTAACACCTTTCCGAGAGAGGTTCAAGTTTGTCTTCGGCCTCACGTCTCACGTAGGATTGACAACCCCAGACTCGTAGGTATGAAAGTGTCGGCTTCTTATTATGCCACATTTCATAAGGTGTTTTCACAACTTTCTTGGTGGTACGAGGTTAAGGACTCTTACCGCTGTTTCTAGAGCATATCCCCATAAACTAATAGGTACCTCCGTTTGACTCATCATATACCTTACCATGTCTAGCAAGGTCCGGTTCCTCCTCTCGACGACCACATTTAGTTGTAGAGTCCTTCGAGTTATTAAATGTGAAATAATTCCACAATTTCTTAGATGATCCGTAAACTCAGTACTTAGATACTCTCTACCTCTATCAGACCGGAATATCTTAATCGATTTGCCCAGTTAATTTTGTGCTTCGTTCTGGAATGTCTTGAACACCTCAAAGGTTTCATACTTGTGTTTAACAATGTAGATGTACCCGTACCTACTATAGTCATCTATAAAGGTAACGAAGTATCTTGAGTTGTTTCTTGTGACATGCTTAAAAGCACCACGTGCATCAGTAGTATGAATAATCTCAACGAGGTCCTTTCCCCTCTCACTTGTACCCGTGAAGGGTGCCTTTGTCATCTTTCCTAATAAGCAAGATTCGTAAACGTCATTTGATCAATAGTCAAATGGTTCCAAGATCCCATCCGCTTGGAGCTTGGTGATGCGAGTCTTGTTTATATGACCAACACGACTATGCCACAAAGAAAAATTATCCAAACCATTTTTAGAATCAGAATCAATGTTAATGATAGATTTTCTAGATTCAACGTATGCGTTTGCCTCATATATGCCATGACACGGTAATGTTTTAAAATGAACAATATCATTTTTAAAACATATAATAGCACCATCAATAAAATTGAAGTTAAAACCGTCGTCCTACAATGCGTGAAAAGAAATAATATTTCTAGCCACATTGGGTCAATAACATACATTTTTCAATAAAATAGAATAGCCGGTCTTGAATGAAAACTCCAAGTTTCCTCTTGCTTCCACTGCGAAAATTTCCGAATTTCCCATCACAAGATCCAGCTCTCCCCGCTCCAAGCTCCTACTTGTCCTTAGCAACTGCACCATATTACATATGTGAGTGCCACAGCCGTTATCTAAAACCCAGCCTTTAAAAGTAGAAGTTTGATGGAGTTCTATCATGAAAGTACCTGAAGATTCGGGTCCCGAAATGCTCATGTCCTTGAGCTTGTTAAGCCCTTCAAGGTACTTTGGGCAGCTTCGGCGGTAGTGCCCCTTGGCCCCACAAAAGAAGCATTGAGCATCCTCCGGGGTCTTGGTTTGGGGAAGTTTCCCCTTACCCTTACCATTGGAGGTGGGGTTAGGCTTGGATTCAGCAACCCTTCTCTTACCCTTCCATTTGGAAGGGGTTCTCTTCTTCTTCTTGGAGATACGGCCCTCCCGGATGGCTAGAACGGGAGTGGAAGAAGAAGATGGCTTGCTCTTGGTCATGCTCGCTTCGGCAGTTTTGAGCATACCGTGCAGCTCCATCAAGGATTTATCCATGCTGTGCATATGATAACTCATAGTGAATTGATCATATGCACTGGGCAGGGATTGGAGGATCAAATCGACCGCCATCTCCCTCCCGATGGTGAATCCCAACTTCTCCATGCGCTCGATGTTTGCTTTCATATGCAAAACATGAGCGCTAACGTTTCCTCCATCTTGAAGCTTGCAAGCGAGAACGGACTTGAAGCATTCATACCCCTCCTGCCTCGCCAGCTGTTGGAACATATCCTTCAGCTGCACGATCAGGTCGTAGGCACTCAAGTGCTCAACATGAGGCATGTGATATTTTCAGTTTCCTTGAGGCATTTTTCATACGCCTCTTGGACTGCCCTCGTTGCACAGCTTGGAGGTGCCTCAGGTAAGGGTTCCTCAATGGTGTGCAACTTCCCTTCATAGCGTAGGACAAGCCTCAACTTCCTATGCCAATCCATGAAGTTGCTACCGTCGAGTTTCTCCTTTTCAAGGAAAACTCGTAGAGAAACGTTGGTGGTGGTGTTGTTTGCACTTGTTGATGCCATCTAAAATTTGCAAAGTAGATTTTAGTTAGTTTGATATTTTATCTTGTTAAAACAATTTACCCATAAAGAATCATCTGAACAAGGCTAAGAACCGTATTTCATCCTACCATGTGACGGGGTTACCGCGGATCACATGATAAAACTATTTAGGTTGGCAACCATTTTGCCAATTGCAATCTCTATTGCAATTCTTAGTACCTTGCCGGATCCTATGACAACTAAGGGTCGTTCGGCATGTTTGATCCCTTCTTGCACCAATCTTATGCTTTGAAATTTTGATTAAGTCCTACTAAGATCGATAATTAATCAAGATTTCAAACTTAAAATTGCAAATCGTCCGTCAAGACATACGATGACAAATTCACCAAAATAAGCTTTGACATACGATTACCACTGCTGGAATTTCTAGGGGAAGCAACGGAAGAAAAGTACAACATATAAAGCACAATGTATAACCATATAAAGCATGTAATGAAACCCCACATAAGTGTACCAAACTCTATGAACAGAAATGCAACATGTACAAGGAGTGAATAGATGATTATACCTTCCTCCAAAGCTCCAGAACATGTCAAATGTGGTGATCATGATTCTCCAAGAACCAAAAACGATTGCTCTATTGGTGTATACCCCGGGAACACGCCAACTACAAGTGCTAGCTTGCCTTTGGTGGAACTTCTTTATGAACACCACTTCTGGAAAAGCAATAATGAGACCAAGTTTTTTGGAACAACCCTTGCCTATACTCTCTCTAAGTCTTCTTTGCACTTAAAAGTGTATATTTGAGTTTGAAATGGCAAAAGTATGAAGTGAAGTCCAAGTGAAGTCTTTTATAAACCTCAAACGATACTTGAAATGCCCCCTTTGGCTGGCCAAGACTCGTTTGATATGTCCCACATGCATTGGCCAACTTTAGAGGTGATTTGACAAAAAAGACATGCAGTCGTAGCGCCGCTACCTATTAAAGTTAGCGGTGCTAATCCCTTAAGGGTAGCGGCTCTATCGCGATCTGTCAGATGAAATGACAGGTCCGACCCCGGTGTATGACCCAATTGGCACATACATCATCGGTAGCGATTCAAACGGCGTGTACGCATCAGTGGGCATATTCTAACAATTCCCTGATGTGACGGGCCCAAAGTGCACTTAGGAGGACTAAATATTTACGAATTATTGTTTCATTCGATGTCCCAAATCGTGCACTGGCACGTGTGAAATATGGATCCTATTATAAAATATATATTTATTTAAAGGGTTATAAATTAATTTAAAGGAATTAAATTACTGAAATGTTTATTTTTTGCTTTTTCTGTAGATGTCAATATTATCTGTTATACCGTTTTATACACCCGAGGAGTCTCTTGGCCTCATCATGAGCAAGTGGAAGATTTCAGGTCCGAACTTTATGGTTTGGAAATTGCACTTTAGAAATATCCTAATGGCGCATGGAAGGCTGTACACAGTAGACAAACCTCCTCCAGCACGACCTCACTATTCTGATCGGATGGAGAGTATGATACGTATTATAAGTATCTATCTGATGAATCTGACATCATATTAATTCTGATACTCTCCACAGAATCTGAGTATTCAGATGAACTCAAGAATAAGTCGGTTTTTGAGGTCGTGGAGGGCTTAGAGGAGCTCAAGGATAATGAGCACAATGGACGTTTTTTGCTCATCAAGGACATTCTTTTACAGGGGATGAAAGAAGATCAGTTATTGAACGATCATCTCATTAACATGAGAAGGCTGTTTGACTGCTTAATGATTCTGGGATCACAAGTCACTAAGCCTTAACTAGTGATTCTCTTGGTTGGTACCCTAACTGATACAAAAGTTGTTGGTATGCACGAGTTCTTAATGTGCATAGATGACCAGGTGCACCCGGACCCCTTTGATGAAATAGTAGTTGAGTCAATGGAGGAAGACAACTGGATTGATGAGCTACTAGACGTTTGTTTCCCAGTTTGCGGTAGCAAGGATATTTGCAAGTACTCACTAGACATTGATCAGCTGGATGTCAGTTCTATTGACGAGTCCGGTATCCTTATGATAGATTGCTTAGTTACTTCATTTGAATCATTGGTACTTGATATCGGATGTGGTCATCACATTTGCAATCATTTGCAGGGATTCAAGAGAAGTAGGAACCTAAGGAAGGAGGACATGGACCTACGGGTAGGCGAAGCCTCCATCATTGGTGCCGAAGCTGTAGGAACCTATTGTCTCAGGCTACCTTCAGGATTAATCATAGAGCTAGAGAATTGTTTTTACGTTCCTAGATTGATTAAAAATGTAATCTCGTATGATTTATTAATAGACAGTGGTTTTAACTATCAATTGGTAGGTAAAACAATTTTGTGCTTTAAAGATTATTTCTTCTGTTTTAAAGCAAGTTCACAAAATGGTCTATATATGATAAATCTAGAAGATGACAAGGAAATCTATCATATAAGTAAGAGGTCAAATGACACTTTGAACCAGACTTACCTTTGGCATTGTCGGCTCAGACACATAAATAAGAAACGCATAGAGCAACTTAATAGTGATGGAGTTCTAGGGTCATTTGATCTTGAATTACTTGACAATTGTGAATCTTGTTTGTCCGGCAAAATTACAAAGAAGCCTTTCGACAGTTTGGATGAAAGGTTAAAGGAACTGCTATTAATTATACACACAGATGTGTGTGGTCCTTTCAGTCAGGAGGCCAGAGGTGGATACCGGTACTTCATTACCTTTACTGATGACTTCAGTAGGTATGGTTATGTGTATCTTATGAGACACAAGTCTGAAAGTTTTGATTTCTTCAAACAATTTCAGTGTGAAGTACAGAACCAACTTGACAAGAAGATAAAGCTGCTTCAGTCAGACCGGGGTGGTGAATATCTGAGTCAGGAGTTTGACGATCATCTAAAAGAATATGGAATTGTTTCACAACTCTCACCTCCATATACTGAAGGAATCCATGCATGTCAAGATACCCGAGAGCAACGGAAGCAAAACGAGTTTAAAACAAAATTTTGGGATCTTTAAAACCAACATGCATGTATTCCCGAGTGGGGATCGGGACTATAAGAGATGTAGCAACAAAAACTAAAAGAAAAGTGGGAAATTATACGATATTACGGGCTTGAACAAAGCTTCAAATGATGAGGATGAAGAGAACCCGAGATGAAGTTCCTCTATCGCGTATCCACACCAAGTTTGTATGATCCCGTCTTGCTATGACCCAAAAACCCGAGCCTCACACGTGACCTCGAGATTTCTGGAACAACACATGCACTCCCTCTATTCTACACACACACCTCACACACTAGAAGCTCAATACTATGTCTAAAATGGTGTACATTTACCGCAGTTCACAATAGGGTCAATGACACTCAGAAAGATTTAGATGTCAACCCATAGACTAACACCACTAAACTAAAAGATCATAAACTTCGATCAAGATCGAAAATTATCCTATTGAAGATTGGCTTACATTAAATACTTACTCAAGACAAATCTCTTTCATCGAAAATACTGCAGTATTTCTTGATATTCAAAACCGTACTTCCCGTGTGATCTTATGGAACAATAATTCCAACAATAGGTTGAAAGGAACCCTAAATTAGGATATTATTTCCAATGAGCACACCTTACTAGGAACATATAAAGCTCCCACTTGCCCTGACATATATATCGGCTTTATCTATGCTTTCTAGAAAACTCATCTCCTTGATTTTCTGATAAAGCAAAGATCACAGTTATTAGATGCAAGTTTAAGTCCATTAGGACTTCTTCATGATTGAAGACCTAATGGATATTATGAATGTATAAGACCCTAAGAAAATGCTATAAGCATCTCTTCAACTTTGTCATATGAAGGAATGCTATCTTTTACATTCGGGTGAACACAATAGTCACCGCAAAGGTGATAGCAAGGTTCACCAAATCCAAATTATCTTCAACATAACCACTAGGATAAGTTTCAATATATCTAATATGAAACCCTTTGCCACTAGTGGGCATTTGAAGTTGATATAATTGTATGTATGTTAATCCCTATGACTTCCTTGGTTTGCACCTCGGTGTTGGATTAATCCAAGTCAAATACTTGGATGCACCTATCAATCAATTACTTCTTCTAATTACTAGTGAACTCTGGGCACACTATGTTCTTCCGATAAGTAGTGGCCTCATCATGATCCACCATCAAGCCATCGCTTTTAAAACATGAGAAACTCATACTTTAATAGCCTGCTATGATTTCTATCAGATTAAATGAAGTAATGACTCTTTGTCAGGTTTTCCTAGCATCTCTATGCCGGTTGCGCTAGTGTCAACATCACGTCTTATATTTAAGTCTCACGTTCTTCTAGTGGAATGCTTTGGTTATTTTCTTCCCTTTTGAGCAACTTAACATGGTTCTCATAAGGTTACGAAGCAAATATCCAAAACTGTGAGCATCATAAAGGATTATAATTCATCCATCTCTCACTGAATGTAGACTGGATAATTTTAATTGTGAGTTTGACAAGCAAAGAACTCTTTCTAGTCATATCTCATTTGATGCTCAGGTGACCATATTTGAAAGCTTTAGATTGAGGACTTGGTTCACCAAGGATAGTGTATATCAACAAATTGAATACATGTATTTGGCCTTCCTTTCACCAGATTATCTCCAATGATATCTAGTTTTCTACTATGTGACACCACGTACTAATGTGTCTTAGTAGGAAATGAATTGTGAGATAAACTCATGATTCATTCTACCGTTACCCAATATATAAGAAACATTAGCATCTCAACTAGATCCAAGTATCTTTATCTATATGCCCTCATTGATTCTTAGTTTACTTTGGTTAGTTCCGAACACCTCCAAGGTTTCGGATATTAACCCTTTGACTAGTAAACTTTCTCTCAACATCAATCATCAAGATGGTGATGGAGAAGTTTCTCTATTGTTACTCCTTGTGACGCGCTTGAACGGATTATTCACACAAGTGTGATCAATATCCAACAAGTCTTAATCCTTCTCACTAATACTAGTGAAGGATTTATTAATCATCTTAATACAGTAAACAAGATTTGTATCAAGATTTAGCCCGAGGCCAAACTTTCTTGAAGACCCTAACCAATTGGATTCAAGTGATGCAATTCTTGTTTATATGATTTAAGTTGATTATGCCATAGAGTTAACACATCCAAAGCATTTTTGGATCTAAGAATCAATTATTCATGATTGTCTTATTACATACTTCGAGCCTTTATGTATGCTATGATACGGATAAGTTTTGAATTTCAACAAATATCTCATAACATTTTTCAAAACAAATGTTTCAATTCAAAACCATACCCATCTTCATCAAATGAATATTAGAACACCTTAAATAGTTAAATAAGCATAAGCATTGACATGGATAAAATTCGAACTGAAACTATTGATATGAAAAATCTTTTACATATAAAATTCAAAATAGATCCACCATCTTCAAAAAGCACACAATAAAGCTAAACCTGCCACGTAGGCCATGAAACAAAAGTAATAATTCGAAAATAACGGCGAGATCAAAACTCCCGATTCTCTTGTAGAGGACAATCAATCAGGTTTCCTCTTCAGAGATCTGATTCTTCAAGCCCTTCCTTCTTGTAACGAACAGACCTGCACTTTGTAACAAGATAAATTTGTGAGAAACGTGAGTCTTATAGCTCGGGTTTACAAACCAGTTTATTAAGGAATATCAATGAAGTGTAATCATGAATGTACCTTAAGTAGGAAAATTAACTCTCTCTTTTCTGAGAAGTTTTATATCCTCTCGGCACGAAGGGCAGGCATGACGGCCCCAATCCGCAAATCTTCCACAGAAGTAGCAAACCACCCTTTGTTGAGTCTCTTGTTGATGCATATCATCAATGTCCATAGACTCTATTCTTGAAGCAAGCTTGGTTACACCAACTTCTTCTTGTAGTGTCGATTTCTTCTTCTTCTCAATATATCGTTCCTTAGAACCAAGAACGGGAGTGGATGAGGTTGATTCATGCTTGGACATGTTAGACTCTACAGACTTCAACATACCATGTAATTCATCTATGCATATTTCCATTCCATGCATATGATAGTCCATAACAAATTGATCATATGATGCGGGCAGGGACTGAAGTATGAAGTTCACACTGATCTCCCTCCCTATGGGAAATCCTAGCTTCTCCATTTGGTCCATGTATGACTTCATCTTAAGAACATCGGCACTTACACTCCCACCTCCCCGCATTCTACAAACGGCTAGACTTTTAACACATTCATAGTGTTCCTGCCTAACTTTCTGTTGGAACATATCCTTCAGCTTGTTAATCATGTCATACACAGTCATGTGCTCAAATTGCTTTCGCAGCTCCGAGCTCATACTTGATACATGAGACAGGCAACATCGTGTGTGTCCTGAACAAGCTTTTCATATGCGTATCGGACGGCCCAAACCGCGTTGGTAGCAGGTGGCTCAGGAAGGGGTTCCTCAAGGATATACAACTTAGACTCGGCACGTAGGACAATTCTAAGTTGTCTAAGCCAGTCTACAAAGTTCACTCCCGTGAGTTTCTCCCTTTGTAGGAACATACGAAGTGAAAAGTTCGACGTGGTGTTATTAAGATTCGACATCTAATCGTAAAAGGAGTACGCAAATTAGATAATTTTATTTAATCCTCGTTAAAATAATTACCCAAAAGTTTCGAAAAAAAAGATATTTTAACAAGGGCTAAGAACCATATTTCACTCCAATTCATGACGGGTTTGCCGTGGATCACTTCATGGAGTTATTTAGGCCGGTAACTATATTACCGATTGCAATCCCTATTGCAACTCTTAGACACTTGCGGGATCCTACGACAACCATCGGTCATTTGGCATGTTTGATCCCAATTGCACCAATTCCAAATTAAAATTCCTGGTTGACTCGTGCTAAGCTCGACAATCACTCAAGGATTTTAATTTACAATTGTAAATCGTCCATCAAGTCAAACGATGACTAATTCACCAAAGTTGGCTCGTGCTAAGCTCGACAACCAAAATTGTGAATTTGACACACTCACCTTCCACACTGAGAATTAGCTCGTGCTAAGCTCGACAACCAAATCTCATAATACTAGATTCGGGTGGTATCGACTTATGGATGGTGCATGATTTACGTTTAGAAAACGGGATTTTGTTCTCGATTAAAACCAAGTTTTAATTTGATTAACAAAGTAAGCGACAAAACCAATTTTCACTAAAGTTTGTTAATCGGGCGTGCGTGAGAGTTGTTAACCATTTTAAAACTCTTGTGATTTTATTAACTAAGAAAAAGTTATCTCGAGCATGCGAAGAAAACTAAACAACCATGCATAAAATAAAATCACATCACACGCATACAAAGGTGTTGGTAACCATGCCTAAAAATCTATGCTACCACCAACGGGACCTCTCCGGATCCAAGGTCTTTAAGACGTCTCCTCCTTGTGGTCTTCATATTACAAGTACATAAAAAGAAAGGAAATGGCATGCAAGCTACGCTTTTCCTATCAAACTAGTACAAGTACATATGAATAAATGAAACCGCAATAATAATTACAATTATAAACTTCACAAGAATAAATAATTATAATTACATACCAAGAATATAACAACCACAACACAACCAAGAAGCACAACAACAAAGACTAGGGGAATGGTTACCAACCTAAGGTAACTAAAATAACTAAACAAGCACGGCGTGTCAAAACCGTGACAATATATATTTTGGTAAGAATTTCCAACACATACACTCAAGGCACAAAGGGAAATTCTTGTACATATGCATTAGGGTACAAAACCAACTTTCACACCCATATTCATATATACACATAACAAATATATGCAAGTATGTATTTCATGCCAAAAACCATAACAGGCATATAAGTGCATGTACCAAAATATATGAGGGGGTAATAAAACAGAATCTGATAAAATCTGAAAAACCTCCAAGACTCGAAAAACCGGAAAAATTCTTTTAAAGGCTAAAAACTGCTTCACGACCCGACCCCTCATGAAAAATGATCGTGGGACCTTCACGACCCGTGAAGACAAGCTTCACGGCCCGTGAAGACAAGCTTCACGGCCCGTGAAGACCTTCTTGACAGAATACAAACATCCAGAAATCGATTTTTTGAGCTATTTTCGTGCTACACCTTGTAGCCTTGGCTCTGATACCACTGAAGGAATCCATGCATGTCAAGATACCCGAGAGCAATGGAAGCAAAACGAGTTTAAAACAAATTTTTAGGATCTTTAAAACCAACATGCATGTATTCCCAAGTGGGGATCGAGACTACAAGAGATGTAGCAACAAAAACTAAAAGAAAAGTGGGAAATTATACCATATTATGGGCTTGAACAAAGCTTCAAATGATGAGGATGAAGAGAACCCGAGATGAAGTTCCTTTATCGCGTATCCACACCGAGTTTGTATGATACAGTCTTGCTAAGACCAAAAAACCCGAGCCTCACACGTGACCTCGAGATTTCTAGAACAACACATGCACTCCCTCTATTCTACACACATACCTCACACACTAGAAGCTCAATACTATGTGTAAAATGGTGTATATTTTTAGAAAGAGAAACTAGAGAGAGATGAGAGAGAGTCACCAAGAGTGTCTTGTGTTCATCTGCCCAAAATGAGTCTAGAAGACCCTTTTGGCCGGCCAAGATGCATACATCTTCATTGGACCAAGAAATGGTCCAATAAAATGCAAAATGACACTTCAGCTCCTCTTCACGGGCCCATACTAGCCATGAAGAAGCTTCATGGTCGTGAAGCCCAATGCCTTTACAGGCCATGAAGATGCTTCATGGTCATGAAGCAACCAGCCTTCATAGCCCATGAAGCCAAATCCTTCATGGTCATGAAGCACCATATCATGCAAAAACATCAATTTTTGCTTCTCTCTCTTTTCAAGTGTGTTATCGGGATCAATCCTTGGCGTGTGACCCAATAGGCCCGTGCATCATCGGCAGTGATAGGCGCGTGCGTGTGTCAATGGGCAGACACCAACATATACGCCACCGTGGAATGGTGTATCGGAATGGAGGAATAGGACCTTACATGACATGGTTTGGTCTATGATGAGTCAAACTAGTTTACCAATGTCATTCTAGGGTCATGCACTCGAAACGGCTGCTTTTATGCTGAACCCAGTTGCAACTAATTATGTGGAGAAAGGAAAGACACCAATCGAGTTATGGACACGGAAAAAGCCCAAATTGTCTTTCATAATGATTTGGGGTCGTGAGACGTTCGTTAAGCGACCGTTCTTGGATAAATTCAAGCCCAAATCGGATAGGTGTATCTTCGTAAGTTATCCTAAGGAAACCTTAGAATACTATTTCTATAATCCCGATAAAAACAAACTTTTTGTCGCTCGGTCAAGGACATTTCTAGAGGATACGTTTCTAAGTTCTGAAACTTCTAGAAAGGAAATAGATCTTCAAGAAATTGAAGAGGATGAAGGTGTACCTCCTCCACTAGTGGAACCCCTAAGTCAACAAAGAATTGTAGAATCCTAACCCGAGTCTGCGGTTGAGGAAGGAGTGGAAACACAAGACCTTCGCAGGTCCAGTAGGATTCGGACTGATCCAAATAGATATCTTGGATTTCTAATCGGGCAGTGAGTCTGAAAAATGGCTGGATGTCATGAAGGTAGATATGCAATCCATGTATAACAACCAAGTTTGGGAGTTAGTAGAGTTGCCACAACATAGTAGAGCTGTTGGGTGCAAGTGGGTCTTGAAGAAGAAGACCGACATGGAAGGAAATGTGCATACTTTTAAGGCTAGGCTTGTTGCAAAAGGTTATAATCAAACTCATGGTATTGATTATGATGAAACCTTTTCGCCATTAGCCATGCTTAAGTCAATTAGGATTCTTATGGCCATATCTGCATACTTCAATTATGAGATATGGAAAATGGATGTCAAAACTGCTTTCCTTAACGGGAAACTAACAGATGATGTGTATATGGCACAACCGGACGGTTTTGAGGATTCCAAGAATCCAGGTAAAGTATGCAAGTTGTGAAATCCAATTATGGATTAAAGCAGGCATCTAGGGATTAAAGCAGGCATCTAGGAGCTGGAACTTGCACTTTGATGAGCGCATCAAAGTGTTTGATTTTACCAATAGCGAGTTTGAGTCCTGTGTTTACACAAAGTTCAGTGGGAGCACAAGAATCTTCTTGGTTCTGTATGTGGATGACATACTGATCATAGGAAACGATGTGCCAGCATTACAAGGAGTAAAATTCTGGTTAGGAAAATATTTCCAGATGAAGGACCTAGGAGAAGCCGCATACATTCTTGGTATTAAGATCTATAGTGATAGATCTAGGCGTCTGATCGTACTTAGTCAGATTACATACATAGATAAAGTGTTAAAACACTTTAAGATGGAAGATTCCAAGAAAGGATTCATCTGTATGAGGTCTGGTATACCATTGAGCAAGGCTCAATGACCTACTTCTCTAGAGGAGCAGAAGAGGATGAATTCAGTTCCTTATGCTTCAGCAGTAGGATCAATTATGTATGCCATGTTATGTACTAGGCCCGTTGTTGCTTACTCCATAAGCCTTACGAGTATGTACTAGCAAAATCCTGGTAAGCTCCATTAGGTGGCTGTCAAGAACATTCTCAAGTATTTGAGAAAGACAAAGGATATGTTCTTGGTCTTTGGGGGAAGCACGGATGAAATCAGTGTTACTGGTTACACAGATGCGAGCTTCCAGACAGACAGAGATGACGTTAAGTCGCAGTCAGGGTTTGTTTTTACCCAAAAAGATGGGGCTGTATCTTGGAATATCCAGAAGAAAGATACTATAGCAGATTCTACTACAGAGGCTGAGTACATTGCAGCAAGTGATGCGGCAAAGGAAGCGGTTTGGCTGCGGAACTTTTTATCAGATCTTAGAGTGGTTACCAGTATCTCTAGACCGATTGATATATTCTGTGATAATATGGGAGATTTAGCACAAGCGAAAGAACCAAGAGATCACCACTGGACCAGGCACGTACTTAGAAAGTATCACATCATCTGAGAAATTATCGGAATGGGAGATGTGAGGATATGCAAGATACCAACAGAGGATAACTTTGCTGATCCGTTGACCAAGGCACTAGCAAGAGAAAAGCATGAGAGACATGCAAGTTCCCTAGGAATGCGATACATGAGACCTAGCACCTAGTTTTTCAGTATTTAATTAAATTGTATGGATTGATATATTTAATGTTTATGATTATGTATTAAACATTTATGCGTGATGCAAAATAGGAGGTTTTATATAATCTTTTAAATATCTCTATACTTTTAGCATATTTGTTTATCCATCATATACAAGTCTTGATATATCAAAATCACTCCGTAGCTACCTGATTCGGTGGGAGCCGAATTAGGGTGATACTAACGCTATTATAAATACTTGTTGGATTATCCGGGTAGATAATAATAGCACAAGTTATGTGATCAAGTATTTATAGATATTTGTCAGGGGTACAAATATTGGAGGTGATCCGCAACAGTCTAACTTCATGGAGCCATTGACATGAGTTAGCTGATTGGTTGTCCTTAGACCTGAGATGTTTGGTTTGGGGCAAGAGGACTTCTGTACTTTGGAACGTTCTAACGCTACGCCGTAACTGGGTAGTAATAACGGGCGTATCTGGGTGCAACGGAAGACGTGTACTCAAATGCAAGTAGTCAAGATGGGATTTGCACATTCTCTTATAGAGAGGAGATATTCCAGGGCCCCTTGACGGTTGAGACTAAATGAAATGCATGGCCGCACTCAGATAGAATGATGGTGTTGGTCCCTTGGTGAGAATTACAACAAGCAACAAATGTGTAGAAGGAGGGTTGAATACACTTTCTGCTGAAATTGAACAAATCAAAATAAAGTGTTACACAAAGTAAATCAAACCACAATCGAATGCTTTGCTTTTCATTAATAAGAAGATGATTACAGACTCTATCAAGTAAGCAACTCTTGATATGTAAACACCTAATATAAATCTCTCAATCTTTCAAACTTAGCTATCTATAATCAACTTATGATTATAGATACTGACGACTCTCTAAACAGGATTTAATCACAGATTGAATACTTACCAATCTCACAACTAATGTGAGTATTCAAACACACGAATAGCTTGGCAATCTGTGAATATGTTGATCACGTTGAACTGACAAACAATGATTCAGGAATCGTAACACATACGGTTGAGGTGATGTATTTGTCTCTACAACACTTAGTTGTAATCATTTCAGAATCATACCTCTAAACTTATCAGGGAGATAAGTATTTATAATCCTGTTCCTACGGTTCCTAACAAACTGGACTAATCCTAATTTGCTAACTAAGTACCGGATAACTCGGAATCTTGAATCTTGAATCTTCTTATCTTGAGTCTTCAATCTTCAATCTTGATCTTGAAGTCTTCTTATCCTTCCCGTAGATATGGAGAGTTAAAAAGATAAGTTTAAAACATGTTTAAACTTTCTTTAGGCTGACTTCTTAACTCATCAAGCTGAGTTCTTCGAGAACAAACTCGAAAACCAACATGAACTAACACGTATATTAAGAAACTCATCCTTAGAAGTCCTAAGAGTTAAGTAGAACATATTTAGCAACTCTGTTGAGCTTTCTCATTATATACGCTGAGTCACTCAGCTTGAAACACATCAAGCTGAAAGCTCAATATATCTTAGGTGACACACACAGCTTATCAAAACACATTGATAATCATATTAAGATATAATCTAAGCTGATCAAACATATTTACAGCTTATACTAAGTCTGAATCACTGTGAGTGTTCAGTCTAACTAAGCTTCATAATTCTGTTTAAGTTATATGTAGAACACATTTTACAAACTTAACTTTGTCTCATCAAATCTAAACTGATGAGATCATCTTCCCAACAAACTCCCCCTATTTGATGATGACAAAACCACCAAACAGTTCTTAAGTTTCTTTGACAGAATTATGTTTTAAATCTCAAACTTATTAAGATTTTATGTTTGAACTAATCAAATATTAATTGTACATATCAATTTTAATTGAACTTATCAATTTTAAGTGGAACACAACAACTTTAAGTTGAACCCACCAACTAAACACATTAATGAATAAGAACTAATCAATTATTCATTCAAGCTGAACTTATCACACTAATAATTATGAACATATCATAACACAGTTGAACATATCAAACAAATACTTGTATTAATTGAATATATCAAAATACAAAGGTTTTGATCACTCAGATCATGCACACTTAGTGCTTACAAAATTAGAACTAATCTAATTTATACAATAGAATTAATCTATTATCTTTTGAACTCAGGATGAGAACCTCCCAAAGAATGATTTCTCTATTGATTTCTTCTAGGAGACTTTCAGCTTCTGCATCCCCTCTGAGTTCTCTCTGTTGCATTCTGATGATCTTATTCAGCTTATAGTTTACGAAATGATTTGAGCTATCACCACATAAACTTCTTATATGTATGGCATCCCTAGCTTTTAGATAACATATCTCACTTAGCTTGATAAAGCTGGGATTGCCTGCCTGATCCTTAAACATGAATCCCTGAACAGGTGTATCAATACCTTAGTTTTCTTTAAACTCTACACCTTCAGGTACTTCGAATAGTTTCTCCTATTGCAAACTAAGAACTGGAATATATCTTAATTCCTCAGCTCTGTTAATCAGCTTAGAAACTTCAGTAAAGATCTCTTGCTTGATTTGGCTTAGTTTGAACTTCTTGAGCATCATTATTATTCTTTGCCATTATATGTAGCCCATCTTGTGAACATATCTCAGGTCCATCCCCATTATAGATTTATCTTCAAATTCAAAGTTGAGGATGATGGCTCCATCAATTCTGCTCAAGGTCATGCCTTTGATATCTTTATTGGAGCTCCTTCTGAAATAGCATTCTTGAATTTCTGCATCTGTATATGGGACATGATCAGGTCCTGGACCAGTGTAGTCAGCTTCAGCTTGAGCTAAAGTTTTTCTCAGTTTTTCCTTTTCTTGATCCAGTGCTTTCTTCTCTTTCCTCTTTCTTAACTCAACTACAGAGATTTTAAGCTCATCTACTTCTTCTTGCTCGAGCATCTCTATCAGTTCTCTTGTAGCTTTCTCTTCTTCTGTTTCCTGCTCACCTCTTCAGCCTCAGTTTCAGATTCTGTTAATTTTTGTTTCTTGGCTGCAAGTTCATCTTCTTTTAATCCCAGCTCTGCCTCAAGCTGAGCTTGCCTCTCTACTCTTTTTGACAGTGCTAGTAGAGCTTCAGCTTGAACTAACTCAGCATCAGCTTCAGCTTGAGCCTTCTCCCCCTTTTTGTCATCATCAATATGGTTTGTAGTCCTCTGTTGTTGGAGTGCAGCAACTGCAGAGGCAATCTCTTGAACATCCTTTGGCAGTTTCTCAAGCCGTTGATAAATTTGGCGCTTGTGCTTCTGCTTGAGATGGAACAAACCAAACTGAGCAGCAACATATTGCTTCAGTTGTTCAATGCCTGAGGAGGCAGATGCTTCTGGAAGAGACTGGATTTTGTTATTGGACTCAGTATGAATATCTAGTGAATTGTGAGAGTAAAAAACATGAAGAACTGAGTGAATGGGTGCATCATCCGAGGGTTGGTGTGTACCCTCAAACTCATTTGCACCAGAGTTTGGACCTGTGAATCACCTTGGTGTGTAGATGAAATATTGATAGGTCGTGCTTGCAGGTTAGAGAAGTGAAGAGAAGTAATAGGGCTAGAAACATGAAGTGTATGGGTAGGTGATTGGCTAATTGGTTTGGAGGGGGTGATTGACCCTGGGGATTGGTCTGTTCTTCAATGTGACCAAGTGTGTCTGCTTAGGCACAGTAACAGGCTCTCCCATGGCACTGGAGATTGTGGGCTGAGTAGATACCACACCGGGTTTAGGCTTTTGGGTTGTAATAAGCCTCGAGGTTGACACCTTAAGAGTAGGCGTCTCCCCCTCAACTCCTGCCGGTGGAGGGATCAGCGTGATCTCAGCTCCAGTGATGCCTTTAGGAATGACATCACCTATGGTAGTTTTTCTAGTATAGGTTCGGATATTCTCCCTAGCAGCAGTGGGCATACTAGGGGTGGCTTCAGAGTGGGATTGTAGATGGAAAGAAGGTGGAGGAGATGGGTTAGACTGTGTTGGGATTACCACATCCTTATCTCCAAAAGTGGATGAATAAAAACGAGAAGAAAGAGAAAGTGGAGAGGTCTTACCAGAAGCAGCTTCAGTGTTTGCTTGTTCAGCTTGTGCAGAGTGCTCAGATTGAACCTCGGTGTCAGCTTGGGAAGCTCCTCCTTGATTGGATCCCTCTTCTTCACTTTCTGATGAAGCTACCTCAGCTATCAGTAGCATGGGCTCACTCAGACCCTCTTGCTCTGGGAAGATGTCATTGTTGAACATCTTGGGGCTGAGTGTAGGAAACAGGAACACATCCTGATCAGCTTCATATAGTGCTGTCCCCAGCTCGGCTTCCAATGCCAAGGTAAGGTACCTTATGAAAGGTACATGAAGATGTGGTCTTCATCACTTGGACCCTGAGTTCGTTGAAGATAAGCAAAGCATAGTCCAGATTTTGGGCAAAATATATGTTGTATAGCCGCTGCATCTCGAACTCATTTACCTGGTCCAATCCTCCAACCTTGGTACCAAGTGAACGAATCAATGTGGAAACCATTAAACCCCAACTGGTTGGAAAGGTAGACTTTTTAATTAGACCCTCTGTCTGCGGGTGTCCCATTCTGGGTAGGACAGACCTAGCCACCTGTCTCATCACAGCAGGCTCGAACTCATCACATTGAGGGAGTTGAAGAACCTCCCTTAGCCTGTGTAATGTGAAAGTAATGGTCCTCTCTCTGTTCAGCATTGTGTCCCGGATTTCGTTGTTGTTTTGGTCATAGACACACGTATACCAAAACTCCAGCAGATGCTGAGGAACCACATGTAAAGGTGCTCCAGTGAAAGCAAAAGCCAATGGGCATTTACGAATATATTTTACTCATGGTTCGTATCCTCTGTTAAGTTTGCATTGAGGGATTGCAAGGTAGGGACGCTGATTGTTGATTTTGATCAGCGGCAATCTATTGTTCTTGAACGCAACACCCCTTACCATTCTGTCACTGAGATTCAGAACGGTTCCGTCCATCGACGAATTTAGAATATTATACTAAGTAACTGTTCTATTGCACTGAGCAATTTATGTCGAACTGAGCAATATATGTCGCACTGACCGATATTGGATTCGTGATCGATGAAACGAGGAATTGCACTAGGAAATTTGTGGTTGTTTGAGAAAGGTATTTTAGAAGGTGAGAACTCAGAGTTTTAAGCGTAAACTTCTCTAAACCGGTGATGATCGGTATATATACTTTTCTGAGGAGAGAGAAAAGTTACCGTTAGAATCCCTTTTTATCCGTTACGCCGGAAAAATTACGGCTTGATGTAACAGAGAGAGGGTAGAAACATATCATCTTCCAATGGATACAAGTGTAAAATAATATTATTAACGCATAATAAGATTACAAACACTCTTAAATTATACCAATACACAATTGATATTCGATGAGATTTGAGACTGACTCATATACACATTAACATATGAATTAATGACACGTAGTAATCAAATCATAGTTTGGACACACCAAGCTGAGTAAACTTATTACTTAGCCTAAGTCAAGCACTCAGCTTGAATTGAGCACTCAGCTTGAGATTGACACTCAGCTTGAGTAGAGCACACAGCTCAGGCTCAATGACACATAGTCATTATTGTTTGAAACTTACTCAAACTAACACTTATAACTACACTCAGTCATTTATGTTTGAGACTGACGCAAACTATATATCTTAATTACACTGAGCAGTTAATGTATGTTTGGAACTTACCAAACGTGTGAACTCATCATTCAACTTGACAGGTTATTTAGTTTATGAAAACTTATTTATAAACTGTGCACTCAGCTTAAGACACTTAGTCTTTGTCAAACTGAAAAACTCAGAATCTAGATACATAGCTAATGGTTGAGCATACTTAGTTTACTTAGTAGATACATAAACCTCTTTTCATCAAGGGGTTTAGTAAAGATATCAGCTAATTGGTCATCAGTGGAGATAATTTTATGTCAACTTTACCTTTTTCCACGATGTCCCTGATGAAGTGATGTCTAATTTCAATGTGCTTGGTTCTTGAGTGGAAGAATGGATTGTAAGTTATGGCTATAGCACTTTGGTTATCACAGAAGATAGGAGTTTTCGTGAAACTCATACCAAAGTATTGAAGCTGATGCTGCATCCATAGGATTTGAGCACAACAGCTTCCTGCTGCAACATATTCAGCTTCGGCAGTTGAAGTAGCCACTGAGTTCTGTTTCTTACTAGTCCAACTTACTAACTTCCCTCCAAGTATTTGACATCCTCCAGTTGTTGATTTTCTATCTAACTTACACCGAGCATAGTCAGCATCTGAAAAACCAACCAACTCAAATCCAGAGTCCTTTGGATACCAAAGACCTAGATTTGGAGTACCTTTAAGGTACCTAAAGGTCCTTTTCATAGCTTGAATATGTGATTCTTTAGGATCTGACTGATATCTTGCACAAACACATGTAGCAAACATGATATCAGGTCTACTAGCTGTCAGATAGAGCAATGAACCTATCATTCCTCTATAGGTAGACTGACATACAGATTTACCATCTGAGTCCTTGCTCAGCTTGACAGCCGGTGACATGGGTGTTTTCATGGTTGAACTTGAATCAAAACCATGTTTCTTTATCAAATCAAGAACATACTTACTTTGATTGATGAATATTCCATCAGACTTTTATTGAATTTTTAAACCTAGGAAATATGTCATCTCACCCATCATACTTATCATGTACTTTTGTGACATTATTTTGGAGAACCATTCACACAGAGATTTAGTAGTAGAACCAAAGATAATGTCATCCACATAGATTTGTACAAGAATCACCTGTCCTTTACTCCTTTTAATAAAGAGTGTCTTTTCTATACTAACTCTGGTGAAATCCATTGATAATAGATAAGTAGACAGTGTATCATACCAAGCTCTTGGAGCTTGTTTAAGACCATACGAAGCCTTGTCTAACTTATAGATATGATGTGGAAACTTTGAACTGACAAAGCCAGGAGGTTGTTTCACATAAACTTCTCCTGAAGTTTTCCATTTAGGAAAGCAATTTTCACATCCATTTGATAGACTTTGAAGTCTTTAAATGCTGCATAAGCTAAGAACAGCCTTATGGCTTCAATTCTAGCAATAGGGACAAAGGTCTCATCATAATCGATTCCTGTTTCTTGCTTATACCCTTATGCTACCAGCCTGGCTTTGTTCCTAACTATTACTCCATCCTTGTCCATTTTATTTCTATAGACCCACTCAGTGCCTACAATTGAATGATCTTTAGGGGCAAGGACAAGGCTCCAGACCTTATTTCTCTCAAATTCATTCAATTCCTCTTGCATAGCTTCAATCCAATCCTCATCCTCTAAGGCTTCTTTAGTCTTCTTTGGATCCATTTAAGATAGAAAACCAAAGTGGGCAGCATAGTTAGATGTAGCCTAAGATCTGGTCATTACCCTTTCTTAGACATTGCCAATGATCTGATCTTGAGGATGATCTTTGAGGAATTTAAATGTTGTAGTTGGAGAATCGGGTTCTGGATCTGAGTGATGTTGAGAGCCCTGAGATGAACTTATCTCCTCAGTCTCAATAGCAGCATTGTTAACAAACTGATGATCACTGAGATCCTCAGTCTGAGTGATTTCAGCTCCAAAGGGGTTGATGAACTCATCATCCTTTTCATCTTGAGAATTCCTTGGAGCTTGTGATGATTTCTTTGATGAACACACATCATCATCACTATCATTTCCCATGACATACATAGGATTTGACATATTGGTTTCCTCTGGCTTTTCAAGCTCGCTCAGACTAACCAAGTCAGCTTGTCTTTTATCAGCTTGATCAAGACTATCTTCATCAAATGAGACATGAATTGATTCTTCTATGGCCTTTCTCCTAGTGTTATACACTCTGTATGATTTGGAGATTGAGGAATAACCAACGAATATTCCAGGATCAGCTTTGGGTACCAACTTATGGAGCTGATCTCTTTGATTCAGCACATAGCATTTTGAACCAAAGACATGGAAATAACCTATAGTGGGCTTTCTAGACTTACACATCTCATATGATGTTTTACCATGTCTTTTGACAATGATTGATCTATTTTGAGTATAACAGGCTGTACTGACAGCTTCATCCCAAAAATAGAGTTTCAATCCTGCCTCACACAGCATTGTTCTAGCAGCCTCAATTAGGGTTTTATTTCTCCTCTCAGCATCTCCATTTTGTTGGGGAGTTCTGACAGATGAGAAATTTTATAATATTTCCTTTTGTTCACAGAAGCTTTCAAGGGTAGAGTTTCTGAACTCAGTCATATGATCACTTCTGAACTGCTTTACAGACTTACCTTTATGCAACTCTTCCTGTTTGATAAAACTTATTATCTCCAGGGCAGCCTCACTTTTGGCTTTAAGGAATATTAACTAGGTGAATCGTGAGAACTCATCTACTATCACCAATATGTACTTCTTACCACTTAGGCTTGGAGTACTTATGGGTCCAAACAGATCCATATGCAACATATGCAGTGGGTCTGTTATTGAAAGATTTTGCTTTGATTTAAAGGACCGTTTGTGGTGTTTCCCTTGTTCACAAGCTGAACACAATTTTTACTTGACAAATGTGATCTATGGTAATCTAGAGACTAACTCTTTATTGGATAGCATATTTCTATTTTTAAAATTCAAATGTGATAATCGTTTATGCCACAACCAACGGAACAGATTAGGAATACAAGCAGGTTTCAATATAGGGATCAGCAGAATTAAGATCAAGTAGATACACATCTCTTTCTGTTTTAGCTATAATACAGGCTTTCCCTTAGCATTATATATTGTTCCTGCTTTCTTCCTAAAAGTAACAATGTTGTCTTCATCACACAATTGGCTGATACTAATCAGATTGTGCTTAAGACCCTTGACATATGCAACCTTCTGGAAAGTAACTTTGCCAACATGCATCTTCCCATAGCCTTTAGTTCTTTCATAAGAATTGTCTCCAAATGTTACTTTAGGACCTTCGTCTTCCTGGAAATCACTAAGAAGTCCTTTCTACCCTGTCATGTGCTTTGAGCATCCACTATCCAAGTACCATTTACTTGAACCCTGCACATGATATAAAAACTAAACACATTAATTTTGTTTGGAAAACAACTTCTTGGTGGGTTCTGATGAGGAGCACTTAGCATCTCCATCTTATTGAACTGACTGTTCAGCTTGAGCAGGAGCTGAGTCCTGTGTAGACTGATCAGCCTGTTCTTGTTCAGGCCTTGAGATTTCAATATCACAGTCCTTAGCCTCATGATCTCTACTTCTGCACTTGTAGCATCTCCTTCTTCCAATGATTACAGAAGATAGAGTGTCTAATAATCCTTGTGAGAACTTGCTCTCAGTCTTAGGATTATATGTGATGGATAACTTTTCAACTTTCTTTGGAAGTTGATTCACTTGATAATCACTGACCTTGGACTTACCTTTGTTAGATCTTTGTTTGTTATCCCTTTGATTAGAAGTTTGACCAACAAACTTCTTTTCCATGACCTTGGACTTACCTCTGTCATGCTTACTGGACTTATCAGTTTCAACAGATTTGGACTTACCACTTTTGATCTCCATGGACTTACCAAGGTCTACAACTTTGGACTTACCATTGTTGTGATTTGACCTCTGACTTACAGTCGTCTTCCTATTCTTGTAACTTCTCTCCGAGCCAGATAGAGAATGTTGTCTTTTGAAAGGATTTGGGTTAAGCCTTTCCACAACTGAAGTTCTTTGAATAGGATGAGTGGCTAATCTGTCCCGCACAGACTTACTATGCTGTTTGGATGTTTAACACTCATTTCCATGATCTTTAGCTTTTACAAACATATTTTATTTCAAGTTTGGATCATGTCTTTTCTCTGAGGCTGACTTTTGAGACTCAATCAGTTGTTTCTCATCCTCAGAGTCTGTACTTGCCATTTCATCATCAGCTACATAAGTTGCTGTTTGATAGTCACCTCCAAGTACAGCTTGTACCTATTTAAGAATTTGTTGGTTTATGCACTTTTCTGCAAGCTTTGATGACTTACACCAAGACTCAGTGACCTTTTGAAGTTGGTCAGCTTTGACTTTAGCTTCCTGAAGTTCTTCACTTAGAAGTTTATTAATGTGTCTTTGACATTCAAGATCACACTATGCTTTCTTACCAACATCAATGAGAGATTGATTTTCCTTGATCTCATCTATGAGTTTAGCTATTTCAGCTTTGAGGTCCTTTTGAGACTTAAGGATGGTGTTGAAATCATTTAACAAATAGTCGAAGGCAAGACCCTTTTCTTCATCGGTGTAAGAGTTGAAATTATTAACCTTGTACATGTAAGCAGGATCCCAATCACTAAGCTTGCTGTTCTCCTCAGCTTCCTTCATGTCAATTTCGAAAGTTGACAAGGACAAACCATAATCAACTTCGTCAATTTCAAACTCTTCATCTTCTTGAGCCATTAGACATACATCATCATCTGAGGTAGAGTCAGTATCCCAGGTTTCAGCATATAATCCTTTTGCACTGGGTTTGTCTTCTGGCTTTCCTTTCTTGAGCTGAGTATATTTCTTCTTGTATTTATCAGCTTTGTAAGCATTCTTATCAGCAACTGATGTTGATTCTCCCTTCTTTAATCTGCACTCAACATCAATATGTCCCTTCTTCTGATAGTTGAAGCACACAACATTCTTGGGATCAAAGGAACTCTTCCCTTTGCCCCTGTCAGATCTTCCTCCTCCACGTTGAGCTCTTCTCAAACGTCTGGCTAACATTGCCATTTGCTCAGTGATTATCTGAACATCATCAGTATCACCTGAGTCTGAGTTTGAGTGGTCAGCTTGAGATTCTGACTCAGTCTCAGATTCAACAACTAGTGCCTTGGAACTTTTCTTCTTTTTCAGTGCAACCAATACAACTTCAGCTTTATCCAAAGACTCCTTGAGTTGTTGTTGAGAAGTTCTTTTGTGTTCAGTGATCTGTTCATGATTTAGCAAGAACCCATAAATGGACTATAGGTTATACAAATGCAATGTTCCTCCAACCCTCAGTGTTGTGGTCACTTCATTGAACCTTTCTCGTAACACATCCTGAAACTTCAGCACGAGTTCAACCTCTTCTTTCTTAATGCCTACACTTCGCAGGTCATTAATCAAGCAATGAAACTTGGTAAACACATCAGCCAGGGTTTCATTCTTCTTTAAGAAGAAGTTCTTAGATGATCTATTTAAATGATTTTTCTTCTGCTGTTTGACCAGATCTGTGCCCTCATATGTAACACTCAGAGTATCCCATATCTCTTTTGCAGACTTACACCCAGTCACAGTATCCAAGATCTCGTTGGTCAGGGCATTTTCCAGAACACTTTTTGCCTTGTCATCTAGATTGTAGAGTTTCCAATCTTCATCAGTCAAGGATGCAACAGGCTTTCTTATGTCCTTTTCAGTTCTGCGAGGAGACGTATCACTGACAGTAGCAGGTATCTTGTGGATGATAAGTCCTTTTGTAATGACATCGTACATACGATTGTCAATGGACTTGAGGAACATCATGGATCTGAACTTCCACATAGGATAGTCAGATCCATCAAATACTGGACAACCTTTGGCAGACATCTGTGGAAAGTTTAAAGAATTATTGCTGGTAGACATTGTAAACTTTCTTAGAATCTTGAAATTTCAACTTATAAAATCCTTCAGCCTGCTCTGATTCCAGTTGTTGGTCCATTGGTGAGAATAACAACAAGCAACAAATGTGTAGAAGGGGGGTTGAATACACTTTCTGCAGATATTGAACAAATCAAAATAAAGTGTTACACAAAGTAAATCAAACCACAATCGAATACTTTGTTTTTCATTAATAAGAAGATGATTACAGACTCTATCAAGTAAGCAACTCTTGATATGTAAACACCTAATATAAATCTCTCAATCTTTCAAACTTAGCTATCTATAATAAACTTATGATTATAGATACTGACGACTCTCTAAACAGGATTTAATCATAGATTGAATACATACCAATCTCACAACTAATGTGAGTATTCGAACACAAGAATAGCTTGGCAATCTTTGAATATCTTGATCATGTTGAACTCACAAACAGTGATTCAAGAATCGTAACACATACGGTTGAGGTGAGGTATTTGGCTCTACAACACTTAGTTGTAATCGTTTCAGAATCGTACCTCTAAATTTATCAGGGAGATAAGTATTTATAATCATGTTCCTACGGTTTCTAACAAACTGGACTAATTCTAATTTGCTAACTACCGGATAACTCGGAATCTTGAATCTTGAATCTTCTTGTGTTAAGTCTTCAATCTTCAATCTTGATCCTGAAGTCTTCTTATCCTTCCCGTAGATATAGAGAATTAAAAAGATAAGTTTAAAACATATTTAAACTTTCTTTAGGCTCACTTCTTAGTCGGACTGAGTTACTCAGCTTGAAACTCATCAAGTTGAGTTCTTCGAGAACAAACTCGAAAACCAACATGAACTAACACGTATATTTAGCAACTCTGTTGAGCTGACTCAATATATACGCTGAGTCACTCAGCTTAAAATTCAAGCTGAAAGCTCAATATATCTTAGGTGACACACACAGCTTATCAAAACACATTGATAATCTTACTAAGATATAATCTAAGATGATCCAACATATTTACAGCTTATACTCAGCTTATACTCCGTCAGAATCACTGTGACTGTTCAGTTTTACTAAGCTTCATAATGCTATTTAAGTTACATGTAGAACACATCTTACAAACTTAACTTTGTCTCATCAAATCTAAACTGATGAGATCATCTTCCCAATAGATAAGCATCATTTGGTAACTCCGTAACTGCAGTTAGTTTAAATCAGAAGTCGAGAAACATAATCTAGATTTTCATAATAGATCAAGTGCTTCATGTCTGAGATCCACATTATAGGATATCGCGATACAAAAGGAAAAGCCGGGAAATCCAAGAGGGTGATTACAGAATCTCTGGACATAAGAGAACTTATAGTCATGGTCAACCTAAGCGTCTAGCTGGGGACCTCCTTAGGCCCGTGATTGACAAGGGAGTGTAACTATCGTGCACAAGTGGGAGTCTGAAAGGATTGTGTACATGGACAGTGTACACGTGCCATCACATCCTTGGACACTATGAGTCACTAAAGGGTCACACAGCTACACACCCAACTCATGAACCAGGAATAAATCATTGTGTATAAAATAGATAATTAATAGTTAATTAATTATGAGGAAAGAGAGAATTAATAAATGAATATTTATTAATTAAGAGAAAAGTATTAAATATTAGTTGAATATTTAATTAAAGTCTAGTTGATGATATTATAAATTACCAGTTGTTTAGTTAATAATAACTAAACTTGGAGGGCCTTTATTGTCAAAGGATTAAAGATATAGATATTGGACCAGGTTTTAAGGTCGAAGGGCTTAGGCCTAAACGATGTCTATAAAAGGAGGTTTAAACCTTTGTTTAAACCAAAATTGCATTATTAAGTTATTTAATCGTAAAGGAACACACAAAGCCTCTCCTCCTCTCTCTCTCTCTCTCTCTCTTGCGATCGGCCGAACACCATCTAGGGTGGTTTCGGGTTTTTTCCAACGGCCGACACTGGCGGACGGCGAGGGCAGCGCACGGCAGCCACGGTGATGGCTGGCGGTTTTAGCGGTGCTAAACCCTAGGGTCGAGAGCCCGTTTGCGGCGGCTTCCCTCAGCGGCGGAGATCTAGGGCAAAAACCAGGCGGTGTTTTTGTCGGGTATTGATTACACACTTTGATTGTTTTGTCTTTTGTTGGTCTAGCAGTGTGGTTAAAGGGTGTAGTAGCTGTGTATCCCCCTTCAGCAGTTCCGGGGTATATTTTTTATCTCTTTAGATAAACCTGTTTTTAATCCTATGAATGTTGTATGTTCTATATATCTAGTATATGATTTCTGGTATTTTTTCCCCACCTGATCCAGTTGGGATCCTGGGAACGGGATTTACAAGTTTTGTATTCTATTCCGCTGTGCATGTTTGTACCCTGTAATTGCTAGATTATATGCAGAGATAAATAACATGTGTCATCGTGTCCAATGCTATGAGACACTAAAGGATCACACTACTACACACCCGTTTAGAACCATTTGGATTTTTACCAAGTTGTATGTGTGTGGAATAAAACTTCCTTCCCATGAAGAATGACTGACTGTGGAAATTTAGAATGTATAAACATTCTGGGAAGTGGTTAAACATGCTAAGATGGAACACAGTAAAGTATTATAAATGTAACCGTATCACACGCATAACGAAACAAGCATAAGTTACAATACTGTCTGTATCGTTCCCAAAGCTTATAAGTAAATCAAACATTTACTAAAACGATATTCAAGCTTTGTCATAAGCATAAACAATGCTATAATACCTAGTATGAAATTCATCACTAGAATTTGACAATGGCTTAATTATGGGATCATCTACACGATATCCCTTTGTACTCTTGTCTATTCTCTTGTTAAACCACTTTCTAAGTGTTTATCAAAAGAGATCATACATAATGTTATCATAGTCGTCATATCCTCAATGTTACCGAAGTCTACAATAGGATTAATGACACTTATGATTATTAGAGTCGACATACTCTCAATGTAACCAAAGTTCACAATAGAGTCACTGACACTCATTTTTAATAGAGTCGACATACCCTCAATGTTACCGAAGTACACAATAGGGTCAATGACACTCATTGAATTTTGTTTGTCGTATCTACACCACATACTTAAATATCCAAAACTTTGATTAAAATCGACAGTCTTATTTAATATAGATTGGCTTGCAGCAAAACTTACTCAAGACAACTCTATTTACGTCGAACATCAAGAACATACATCTGTATTTCTTGAATTTAGAATTCACTTGATTCCATGTTCACATTTATACTCTTGACACAATAATTCTATCAATAGGTTGATAACAACCCTAAATTAGGACATTATTTTCATGAAGTATATTTTATTAGGAACACATGAAGCTCCCCCTAGCCCTGACAAGGGTATCTGGCTTAATCTATGCTTTCTAGAAAACTCATTCCTTTGACTTTCTCGTAAAGCAGGATTACAGCCACAAGATGCAAGTTTTGCTAACTTTAGTCATGGACATAACTTGGACATAATGGTTATATAAGACCTCGGAACATGCTTCAAACATTTCCTCAACTTAATCCTTTGAAGGATACAGGTCTCTTACATCCAAGTGAACTAATCTTGTTTTCGCAAAGTGACAACAATATTTCACTTTATCCAAGTTATCTTCAACATAACCACTAGAACATGTTTCCATATAATCAACATGAAACACTTTGTCTCTAGTCGGTATTTGAAGTTGTCCATAATTGCATATATGTTAGTCCCTTCACCCTTCTTGTATTACACCTTAGGTGTGGGATTAACCTAAGTCAAGTACTTGGATGCAGCAAATAAATTACATCTATTTATACCATTCCCTTCTTTTATTCACTAGTGAACACAGGGTCCCACTATGTTTCCGATGATTGGTAACATCACTATAATTTAGCATCAAGCTGCTGCTAAAAAATGACAACATCATATCTAAACAGCCTTCTTGATTTCCATCAGATATAAAGAAGCAATGGATATTGTCAAGTTTTACCAGCATTTATATGCTGATTAAATGCTAGTGTCAACATTATGTCTCTTATTTAAGTTTTACGTTCTTCCACTAGAATGCTTTTGTAAATTGTCCTTTCCCTCTTGAGCAACCAAACATGGTTCCCATAAGTTCAAGAAACAATTATCCAAAACTCAGATGAACTACTTAAATATATTGGCAACAACTTATAATTCATCCATCTTCCACTGAATGTAGACTGGATAATTTAAGTTTTGAGATTGACAAGCAAAGAACACTTTCTAGTCAATATCTCATTCGATGCTTAAGTGACCACAATGTTTTGTTTCAGATCGAGGACTTGGTTCATAAAATTTATGTATACCAATCACATTGAATACATGTTTTAGGCCTGCCTTTTACCAGATCATCAGCACAAATATCCGGTTTTCTATAAAGTAACACCATGTGCAAACGTGTTTCTTCGAGAAATCGAATTATGAGTTAAACCCATGATTCATTTCATGTTTAAACCAATATAGATAAGAAAACTTAGCATCTATTCTAGATCTTAGAATTTATATCTATATGCCCTTATTGATTCTTAATTCTCTTTAGGTTAGTTCCGAACACCACTAGGTTCCAGACACAAGCCTTTTCTGTAGTAAACATTCTATCAACAACTACCTTAAAGATAGTGATGAAGAATTTCACTAGTGTCACTCTTTGTGGCATGCTTGAACGGATTATCCACACAAATGTGATCATATCCAACAAGTCACAATCCTTCCTATCAACACTGGTGAAGGATTTCTTAATCATCCTATTCAAATAAACAAGATTTGCATCTCTCATTTAGCCCAAGGCTAAAATTTTACAAAGATCCTAACCACATGGATCTAAGCGATGCAAATGTTGTTTACTTGGTCAAGTTTGATTATGCCATAGAGCTAATATATCCAAACCACTTTTGGATTTAAGAATCAATTGTTCATGATTGCCTTATTACTTATAACGAGCCTTTATGTATGCAATGATATGGATAAGTTTTGATAAAATCATCTCACAATAATTTTTAAAAAATTGTTTCAATTCTAAGTCATATTCATCGTCATCAAATGTGTATTTGAGCACTTAAACAGTCAAAAATAACACATAAAGCATAGACATGGATTGAATTTGAAATGAAACTATCAATATGAAAAATCTTTTCATAAAATATAGATACAAAATATCCATCATCTTCTAAGGAACATACAATAAAGCAAGTCTAGCCACGCAGGGCATACTTAAAAGTAATAAATAATCCGGAATCAATGGCGAGACTTAAGACTCCCAATTCTCTTATAGAAGACAATCAACTAAATTTCTTCTTCAGAGATCCGGTTCTTCAAGCTCTTCCTTCTTGCAACGAACAGACCTACACTTTGTAACAAAATAAACTTGTGACAAACATGAGTCTTATAGCTCGGGTAAACAACCCAGCTTATTAAGGAATAACAATGAAGTAAAAATCATGAATGTACCTCAAGTAGGAAAATTAACTCTCTCTTTTCTGAGAAGTTTTATATCCTCTCGGCACGAAGGGCAGGCATGACGGCCCCAATCCCCAAATCTACCGCAGAAGTAGCAAACCACCCTTTGTTGAGTCTCTTTAGGCACATCATCAATGTCCATAGACTCAATACTTGAAGCAAGCTTGGATACTCCAACTTCTTCTTGTAATGGGATCGATTTCTTCTTCTTCATGTTATGTTGTTCCTTAGAACCAAGAACAAGAGTGGATGAGGATGATGCATGCTTGGACATGTTAGATTCTACAACCTTCAACATTCCATGCAATTCATCTATAGACATTTCCTTTCCATGCATATGATAGTCCTTTACAAACTTTTCATATGTGGCGGGCAGAGACTGAAGTATGAAATTCACACCAAGCTCCCTCCCTATAGGAAAACCTAATCTCTCCTTCTGGTCCATGTATGATTTCATCTTCAAATCTTGGGCACTTACACTCCCGCCTTCCCGCATCTTACAACCGGTTAGACTTTTAACACACTCAAAATGTTCTTGCCTAACTTGCTGTCGGAAAACATCCTTCAACTTGTTAATCATGTCATACACAGTCATATGCTCAAATTGCTTTCGCAGTTCCGAGCTCATACTTGATAACATGAGACAAGCAACATCGTGTGTATCCCGAACACGCTTTTCATACGCATATCGGATAGCCCATTCCGCATTGATAGCAGGTGGTTCAGGAAGGGGTTCCTCAAGGATGTGAAACTTAGACTCGGCACGTAGGACAATTCTCAATTGCCTAATCCAGTCAACAAAGTTCACTTCCGTGAGTTTCACCCTTTGTAGAATCATACAAAGTGAAAATTTCGACGTGTTGTGGTTTTTGTTGGGATTTCGTGGGCTCACAGCGGAAGCAAGGTACAAACAAAATAGCCCAAAGTACAAGCAATCAAAGCATAAAAACGAAATCTCTCAAATGGACCAAACTCTATGTTCAAGAAATGCAACTTGAAAAGGAAAGAGGTTATACCTTTCTCCTTAGCTCCAGATTTCTTCAGGTCGTGGTGATGATCCTCCAAGAACGAAAACCGAATCTTCTATTGGGATATACCCCGGGAACACGTCAACCACGAGTGCTAGCAAGCCATTGCGATACTTCACTATGAAAACCACAATGGAACAGCAACTTTTCTAGACCAAGCTACTGGAAAATCTCTCTTTTAGACCTTCACTTGATCTCTTGTAGCATCAAAGAAGGTAATATGTGTTTTTGAGAGAGAAAGGCAAAGGAACTTCAAAACAAATGAAGTCTTCCCCTCACTTGATCTATTGCAACTCTTAGACACTTGCGGGATTCTACGACAATCATCGGTCGTTTGGCATGTTTGATCCCTACTAGCACCAATTCCAAATTAAAATTCTTGGTTGACTCGTGCTAAGCTCGACAATCACTCAAGGATTTTAATTTGTAATTGCAAATCGTCCAACAAGATACACGGTGATACCCCGACAACTACCGGCTCGTGCTAAGCTCAACAACCGATAATTTCAAGATCCCACACTCACCTTCCACACAGATCCACATGGAATAACTCGTGCTAAGCTCGACAATCACTCCATGCTTCACTAGATTTGGGTGGTGTCATCTTTTGGATGGCGCAAGATTTACGTTTTTATGAAAACGGGCTTTTGTTTTCGGCTTGGTTACTGATTAACTTGTTTAGTGACAAAACCTATTTTCACTAGGTGAGTTAATCTTGTATGTGAGCGTGCGAGAGAGTTGTAAACCATTTTTACCAAATCACTTGTGATTTTATTAATTTCGAAAAATTATCTAGCATGCGAGTCCTAAGCAAACCATGCAAGAATAACATAAAATCACATCACACGCATATATACGAAATAAATTGGTAACCCTTGCCATAAATCCTATGCGTTCTTCCCGTGAGCCAAAACGGGTAGAACGTGGTCAACTAAGGGACGGAAGGTCTTCAATGCGAGCTCCCACTAGAACCGCTATCTCTAATGGACTTCACCGGCTTCTATGGACACGCTCCATCTCCTTCTGACGCCATATTTTGTGTTTTCATCCAAATTGGACAACAAATACAATTGAAATTGAAATGGCATACAAGCCATAATAATTTCCTATTTATCTAGTACAAATACACGGATGAATGAAATGGCATGCAACTAACCAAACAAGATGGTAATAAAATTACCAAAACAAAACTGGAACAAAATTCCAGAATCACAAAAAGGCTAAAAATTCCCGAGACCAAAACTGATTTTAACTTTGAAACCAAAACTGTTACAGCGCGTCAGCGCCGCTAACATTTATGAGTTAGTCCCGCTAACCTGAGGTTAGCGCCGCTAACCCTGTTCGAACAGAAAACAACCATTTCGATTTCGGGATTTTCAAGCGACCAAGTGCAAATCTAACATAGAGGTGGCTCTGATACCACTGTTGGGATTTCGTGGGCTCACAGCGGAAGCAAGGTACAAACAAAATAGCCTAATGTACAAGCAAACAAAGCGTAAAAACCAAAATCCCTCAATTGGACCAAACTCTATGTTAAAGAAATGCAACTTGAAAAGGAAAGAGGTGTTATACCTTTCTCCTTAGCTCCAGAATTCTCCCAATTGTCGTGGTGGTGATCCTCCAAGAACGAAACCACGGATCTTCTATTGAGGTATACCCCGGGAACAAGCCAAACCACGAGTGCTAGCAAGCCTTGTGATACTTCAACATGAATATCACTTAGGAACAGCAACAATAAAGACCAAATGCCTGGAGCACTCTCTTGAACTCTCTCTTGATCACTTGGGCATCAAAGAAAATTTGGTGTATTAAAACTTAGACAGAAAAAGTGAGAGAGAACCAAACCATAAAAATGAGTTCCCTTAATTCTCTCCTGCTCCAGATTCGTGTATTAACCCTTCTCTACCGGCCAAGCCTCGAGAGTTGAAGAACCCCATGCATTGGTCAGTTTTTGAGGTGGATTTGACAAAAACCCTGACGTAGGGTTAGCGGCGCTAACCTAGAGTTAGCGGCGCTATCTCCAAACCGTTAGCGGCGCTAACGGGGCCTGCTAGTGATTTGACACAAAGTACATGCAGCCGTAGCGGCGCTAACCTCTAGGACTTAGCGGCGCTAACCCTTTAGAGGTAGCGGCGCTAACCCGGCCTGCGATGTCAACTTTTGTCTTTTCTCATATTTGGTCCCTTAACTCAAATTGCTGTCAGGTTTGACCCCGGTGTATGACCCAATAGGCTCATACATCACTAGCAGCGGTCTATGGCGTACGTACATTAGTGGTCATATCTCTAACATGGATTTCCATTGATTAAATCAACAATCAACGAGCATGTCTCGCCATCCCTGAACGCAAAAGAAACAGGGGATACAAAGCGTGGGTGGATTATATCCGCACATGCCCATTGTCATTCGTTTTTACTGGAGCAGCGACTCATGTGGTTCCTCAGCACCTACTGGAGTTCTGGTACACATGTGTATTCGACTAGGAAAGAGGAGAAATTCGAGGTACTCTGCTGAACAGGGAGAGAACCATTGCTCTCACAGTGCAATGGCTAAGGGAGGTTCTTCAACTTCCTCAAAACGATGTGTTCAAGCCTGTTGTGATGAGGCAGGTGGCAAGGTCTACCCAGAATGGGTCACCCATAAACAGAGGGTGTTATCAAAAAGGTCACCCTTCCAACCGGATGGGTTTCATGGTATCAACAGTGATTCGTTCACTTGTTACCAACTTTAGAGGACTGAAACAGGTTAACGAGTTCGATATGCAGCTGCTATACAACATCTACTTTGCACAAAACTTGGATTATGCACTGCTCATCTTCAACGAACTCAAGGTCCAAGTGATGAAGACCACGAGGGATCTTCATGTACCATTTATAAGGTACCTGTCTTTGGCATTTGAAGCTGAGCTTGGGACAACACTATATGAAGCTGGTCAGGATTTGTTCCTTACCCTAGCCCTCAACTCTAAGATGTTCAACAATGACATCTTTCTAGAGCAGGGTGGCCTAAGTGAGCCTATGCAATGGATACCTGAGAGGGCTTCATCTGAAAGTGAAGCTGAGGGATCAAATCAAGGGGGAGCAGCTCAAGTTGATCAAGAGGTTCAAGCTGAGCACCCTGCTCAAGCTGACCCAGTAAACATTCAAGCTGCAACTGGTAGGATCTCTCCACTTTCTTCTTCTTCTCACTTTTCTCCATCCTCCTTTGGAGACAAGACTGCAGTAAGCCCAACTCAGTGTAACCCATCTCCTCTACCTTCTGTCCACCATAAACTCTACTATAAAGTTAACCTTGGTGTAACATTGAAATTATGACCAATCCCCAGGGTCAATAACCCCCCTCTCACCAAATAAGCCAACCACATACCCATACACATCATGTTTCTAGCCCAATTACTTCTATTCACTTCACACACTCTCCAGCACGACCTATTAATGATTCATCTCAATACCAAGATGAATTACAGGATCCATCCTCTTGTGCACATGACTTTGAGGGTATACACCAATCCTTGAATGATGCACCCAAGTCCCAACCTTCTCAAGCTGACTTAGATGACCTATTGAACTTTATTAAAAGTCAGTTTGAAACATTGCATCTAAAAACAAGAAAGACCAAGAAGCATATGTTGTTGATATTGGATTCACTGGATGAAGAGGTGCTGAAGTTGAAACTGCAGTGGCTGCTCTACAGCAAAAACATACTTCGAATGTTGATGATGAGAAAAGGGGGAGAAGGTTTAAGAGGTTGAAGCTGAGTCCGTTCAAGCTGAAGCTGTGCTACTACTTGCTAAGGGAGCAAAAAAGCCACATCAGATTGAGGGGGAGAAATAAAAAGAATCTGAAGTTGAGCTTACTGAGAAAGCTAAAGGAAAAATACCTCTAGTAGTCAGTTCAGAGGATTCAGAATCCCCCAAGAAGAAGAGAAGAAAAATGATTCTTAGTGAATCAAACTCAAAAGAAGACTCTGTAGACAAAATGACTTTACAAGAAAGAGCTTCTCTGTTGGCAGTTAGAAGAATGGAGCAACAGGATGCTGATCAGCTTGGGATGTCTATCAATGAACTACGAAGAAAGCAAATGAATGTACAAGTTGAGATAGAAAATAAGAAAGAAGCAAGGGAACAGGCTGGTGCTGAATAGGTAAGAAAGCAGAATGAGGAATTAGCCAGACTCAGACTACCTATTGTGTCTAAGGAAGAAGAACTAGAAGAAATTCAAGTTGAAAATCAACCAGAGGAAGAAGACATCACTCAGTGTTACATTAAGTCATACTTATCCTCTAGGATAATGTCACTCAAGCTGAGCACAGTCCAAGGGATAGTCATTCTAGAGTTTGTCTTAAGAAATGATAAAATACCTTCCTTGGATCTTAATCAACTTCATAAACTGGGATATGTTTAATGGACACAAGTAGCCACCTTTATCAAACAGAATTAAAAGTTCTCTGTTAGAAATCAAGTTAAAGATGAAATCCTAAGGCTACTTGCAAAAGCTGATGCGATGGAAATCATTCCTAGTTCTGAAATAAGAACCCTACTCACTTCTTTTCATAAGATTGCAATGAAAAGGTTGTCAAAGCCAGCTGGATTAGCAAAAGCAAACAAGTACAGTCTGGGTCTTCCTGAAGGCATGGAGTTTAAAGAGAATACTTACCTTGAAAAGCCTCAGAAAGGATTCATGTACTTACATAGTAATGGTGATCAATGCTACCAGTCTGATGCCAGTATAAGTACTTGTGGGGTATCTCAAGTGTTTGCTCTGAGATTACTGGTGGCAAAGACTGAACAGAATGCCAGGTTTAGATACAGACTAAACAGAGCTATCAAATCACAAAAGGATCAACTTCAACAATTGCCAAATTTGAAAGAACTTCTTGAAGAAATTAACAAGGAGATCAATGAGTTTGAAGAGTTGCATCCTGATTAGATTAGTTCTATATGTAATTATTAGATTAGTTCTAATAATTTGTAAGCACTAAGTGTGCATGATCTAAGTGATCACATTTTTGTATTCTGATATGTTCAATGAATACAAGTATTAGTTTAATATGTGCAACTGTTTATTATATGTTCATATTTCTTAGTCTGATTAGTTCAACTTAAATGAAAATTTTGAGTAGTTCATGTTCATTAATGTGATTGATTGGTATGTTCAACTTATAATTGATAACTTTAATTAAAATTGATAAGTTCAATAAATATTTGATAAGTTCAAAATTAAAATCTTAGTAAGTTTAAGATTTAAAACATAATTATGATAAAAAAACTTAAGAACTGTTTGATGGTTTTGTCATCATCAAATAGGGGAAGTTTGTTGGTCAAATGAACTCATCAGTTGAAATTTGATATGACAAAGTTAAGATTGTAAGATATGTTCTGAATATAACTTAAACAGAATTATGAAGCTTGATCAGACTGAGCACTTATAGTGTTTCAGACTGAGCATAAGCTGAGCATATATTTGATCAGCTTAGACTACATCTTAGTTAGCTTATCACTATGTTTGATAAGCTGTGTGTGTCATCTAAGATATAGGTTGAGTATTCAGCTTGATGCGTTTCGAGCTGAGTGACTCAGCTTATAGACTGAGTCTGCTCAACAAAGTTGCTAAGTAAGTTCTAGCTAACTCTTATGACTTCTAAAGATGAGTTAGTCATTATACATGTTAATACATGTTTGTTTTCGAGTTTGTTCTCGAATGACTCAGCTTGATGAGTTTCAAGCTGAGTAACTCAGCCCGACTAAAGAAGTCAGTTTAAGTGATTTTAAACTTGATTTAAATTCCTTTTACTCTCTATATCTGCGGCATGGATAAGAAGATTCCATAATCAAGATTGAAGATTGAAGTCTCGAAATAGAAGATTCAAGATTCAAGATTCTGGGTTATCCGTTAGTTTGATAGCATATTAGGATAAGTTCTAGTTTGTTAGGATCCGTAGAAACAGGATTATAAATACTTATCTCCTGATAAGTTTTGAGGTACAACGAGTACCAGACTCTAATCTCATCTCATCCTATTGATCGTATGTGTTACGAATCTTGATACATAGTTTGTAAGTTCAACATGATCAAGAAATTCACAGATTGCCAACATTGTTCGTGTGTTCGATCTTCACGTGTGTTATGAAGTTGGTAAGTATTCAATCTGTGAATAAATCATGTTTAGAGAGTCGGTTTGTATCTATAATCATAAGTTGATTATAGATAGAAAAGTTTGAGAGATTGAGAGATTTTATTTACATTAGTTGTTTACATATCAAGTGTTGCTTACTTGATTATTCCTGTAATCATCTTCTTATTAATGAAAGCATTCGATTTCATGTGGTTTGATGTGTGTTAACACTTTTTATTGATTTTTTCAATTTTCCACTGAAAGTGTATTCAACCCCCCCTTCTACACATTACTTGCTTGTTGATACTCTCACCAAGGGACCAACAGTTAGCGCCGCTAACCGCCCACATATAGCACCGCTAACCACTTAAGGTTAGCGCCGCTATCGGGGCTGAGTTAGTGACGGCTTGGTTAGCGCCGCTAACCCTGACCAGATTACCAACCACCATTATTTATCCTTTCTCACCCTCTTCTTTTGGTTATTTTCAAGACCAACCCCCGGCGTGTGACCCGATAGGCCCATACTTCATCGGCAGTGATCAATTGGCGTACTTGTGTCAGTGGGGATACTCCAACAGACTCCCACCTGCACATGACTCACCGTACACAATGCATCACAGACAAAGAGCAGCCTCTAGTAAGACGTCTTTGCCCCCAAGTTACTATGGTTTTTGTCTTCAGCACAAAAACCAAACTACAGCTCGTGTGAAATGGTCCTATAGATAAGGGATCAAACAACCTTTTGTTAGCGATATCCTAGTGAACACGAGACATGGTACCAATTCATTCTCCGTTCGTTCACAATTATGTTTCTCGATCTAGACTGGTGGTGACCAAAACATACAAGTTGCAATCAGATACTATAATAATTGCACACTCGAGCACGGCCATGCATTTTGGTGTCAGCGACCAATTATCGAGAGGCCTATGGATATCTCTCTAAACAGAGGAACAAATTCCTTTGACTACACTGCACATCACATTGACCATACCCGCACAATTACTTCCTTTATAACAGCCAGTTACAGACTGCGTTTGAAAGCAACTAGAACAAAGCAGATGAAAGTGATGCAGACACATGCATCTCCAGTATAAGGATGAACTGATATTATCATCCTGATTCACTTATGACAAGTACCACAAAGTGAACTCAGGTGTGGGTCGTCCAGTCACTTGAAACCCTTTCAAGTAATGGCGAAGTATTGTGTCCCCGTGTCCGAATCCCCATTGGACACATGACCAATCACTTCCCTCAGTTTTAGTTCATACTTCCTTCCCGAGAAGAACGACCGACTGCAGACATTTAGAATGCTAACACATTCAGGGAAGAATAAAACATGCTAAGTTGGAACACAGTATTGATTTAATGAAATACCCGCAACTTGAGTATTACTAAATCTCCCTTTAATAATCGATAAATACAATAAATACAGTACTACTTAATGTTCCCAAAAGGGTAAATACATCAAATACAATAACTAAATATGATGTACAAGTACACAATCAAACCAAATAGCTAGCAAATCTAATCCCAATAGCACGTGTATGAGCATCGTCGTTCGCCTGCGATAAAGGTTTGGTGAACGGATCCGCCACGTTGCTATCCGTGTGTACTCTGCTGATAACAATGTCTCTACTCTCGACCACGTCCCGGATATAATGATATTTCTGCGGAATATGCCTCGTACGTCGGTGAGACCTAGGTTCCTTCACTGGCCGCAATGTACTCTGACTCAGTCTTCGAATGGGCCACAGTGTCTTGCTTCGAGCTCCTCCACGAGATAGCACCACAATTTAACAGGAATACGAACCCCGATTGAGAACGGTAGTCATCCCTGTAAGTTTGGAAGTTGGCATCACAGTAACCAGTTACTCTAAGCTCTTCCGCACCTCCATATACTAAGAACATCTCCTTAGTCCTGAGAAGATACTTGAGAATGTTCTTTACTGCCGTCCAGTGTGCCTCACCAGGGTTGGCTTGATATCTACTTGTCATACTCAATGCACAAGATACTTTAGGCCTAGTACATAACATGTCATACATGATCGAGCCTATAGCTGAAGCATAAGGGACTCGCCTCATTACTTCCCGTTCCTCTGGGGAACTCGGGCATTGGGCCTTGCTCAATACCAAACCATGTGACATAGGTATGAACCCCTTCTTGGAGTCCTCCATCCTAAACCTCTTTAGACACTTGTCAATGTACGTACTCTGGCTCAAGCCAATCAACATGCGGGATCTATCTCGATAAATCTTAATCCCAAGGATATAAACTGCATCCCTAAGATCTTTCATTAAGAAACAATTCCCTAGCCAGGCTTTTACACCATGCAAAGTTGGGACGTCGTTCCTAATTACTAGAATATCATCCACATAAAAAACTAGAAATACAACTATGCTCCCACTAGCTCTCTTGTAAGCACAGGTTCCAGCTCCTACAAGCTTGCTTAAGCCCATAAATGGACTTCTTAAACTTGCAGACTTTATCGGGAAACTCTGGATGTACAAAACCCTCAGGCTGTGTCATATACACCTCCTCTGAAAGTCTTCCATTAAGGAACACGGTTTTGACGTCCATTTGCCAAATCTCATAATCATGAAATGCGGCAATGGCCATGAGTATCCGGATAGACTTCAACATAGCCACCGGGAAAAAAAGTTTCCTCATAGTCTACACCATGAGTTTGAGTGAAACCTTTAGCCACAAGTCGGGCTTTGAAGGTGTCTATCTCGCCATCCACGCCGATCTTCTTCTTGAAGACCCATTTGCACCCGACGGTTTCGCACTCGGGCACGGGATCAAGTAAGTCCCAGACTTGATTATCCGACATGGATTGTATCTCGGATTCCATTGCTTCTCTCCACTTGGCAGACTCAGGGCCCACCACAAGGTCCTGGTATTTGGTAGGTTTATCAGAATCTACTACCATGTCGGTGCCCTCAAACATGTGAAAACCATATATTTCTGGGTCTTGCCGACTTCTACCAAATCTTCTAAGAAGCAATGGGTTTACATTATCTCCAGCATCATCTTGCTGAGATTCAACCGTTGAAGGTTGTGACCTAGTGCCAACATCAGGTTCTACATTGGTAGGTTCTTGGATTTCTTCAAGATCAACCTTCCTCCCACTAGCGTCTTTGGATAGCAGCTCCCTTTCAAGGAAAACCGTACTTCGAGCAACAAATACCTTTTTCTCCGAAGGTTAGTAAAACAAATATCCCATGGACCTAGCAGGATAACCAATGAAAAAGAACCTTTCGGCCCTGGGCTCTAACTTGTCCTCAACCTCAAGTCTTACGTAGGCAGGACATCCCCAGACCTTTAGATATGAGATGGATGGAACCTTTCCATGCCACATCTCATACGGTTTTTTATTAACCTTCTTTGTTGGTACGAGGTTAAGGATTCTACCAGCCGTTTCAATCGCTTGTCCCAAAAATATAACGTGAACGTCCGTACGAACCATCATTGACCGAACCATATCTAACAATGTCTCCTTTCGGCGACACCATTTAATTGTGACGTCCTAGGAGGGGTTAATTGTGACACAATCCCACAATCCCTTAAATGGTTACGGAACTCAGAACTAAGATACTCACCGCCTCTATCAGATCGTAGCATCTTAATTTTTTTCCGTAGTTGATTTTTTACATCGTTTTGATAAGTCTTAAATACCTCAAAGGTATCCGACTTTTGTCTCACCAAGTAGACATACCCGTATTTACTATAATCATCAATAAAGGTAACGAAGTAGCGGGAATGATCTCTTGTAACATGCTTGAACGGACCACGCACATCAGTGTGAACGATATCCAACAAGTCTTGCGCCTCTCACATACACCGGTGAAGGGTGCTTTGGTCATCTTGCCCGATATCCAACAAGATCCCATCCACTTGGAGCTTGGCGATGCGCTTCTAGTTTATGTGGCCTAGCCGACCATGCCATAGAGACAATTTATCCAAAACATTTTTTGATCCCGAACCAACATTCATGATTGATCTATTGTTTTGCAAGCTCACGATTGTCTCGTATATGCCATGACATGGAAAAGCTTTAAAATAAAAGACATGATCCTTGTAACATAGAATGCTACAATTCTCAAGTTTAAAGTTAAATCCATCGTCATACAAAGCATATAAAGAAATAATGTTTCTTGCCACGCAGGGCGAAAAAGATACATTTAACAAAACAATAGACATGCCGGAAGGAAAGGCGAGCTCCACACTCCCAATCTTCTCAACGGGGACAACCGCCTTGTTTCCCATGATGAGATCCAGCTCTCCATCAACCAGGTACCTACTTCTTCTTAGTACCTGCACATTATTACAAACGTGAGTACCAACACCCGCTGTCTAAAACCCAGGGGTTAGAAGTAGAAGTGTTATGGAGTTAAATCATGTACGTACCAGAGGCAGCGGCACCTTTAGCTCGTAGCTTCTTGAGCTCCTCCGTGTACTTGGGGCAACTACGCCGTTAGTGACCCTTCTCCCTGCAGAAGAAGCATGTTGCCTCTTCCGGTGAGGTGGCAGCGGTAGCCACTTGGTTCCTCTTCGGATCCGGGGCTGGGTTAGGTTTGTGCTTTGGCCCATTGGCCTTAATCTTCCCCTTCCCCTTGCCCTGGGAGCCCGAAGCCGGCTGCTTCCGCTTCTTGCCACCCTCATTGATCGTAAGGACTACAGTGGTGGTGGTGGGCTTTGACTTGGCAAGCTCACCCTCGGCAGTCTTGAGCATGCCATGTACCTCCATAATGGGCTTGTCCATACTATGCATATGGATGTTCACAATGAACGGTCCATATATCGGAGGCAAGGATTAGAGGATGATATCAACCGCCAACTCCTTCCCCATGGGAAAGGCCAACTCCTCGAGCTGATGCACATATCCCTTCATCTTAAGGATGTGGGAGCTTACATTGCCGCCTTCCTACATCCGGCAACCGATGAAGGCGTTGACGCACTCATAGAGTTCTTGCCTTGCACGCTGTTGGAACATGTCCTTTAGCTGAGATATCATCTCGTACACACTCACTTTCTCGAATTACCTTTGCAATTCGGGCTCATGGTCGTAAGCATTAGGCAAGTCACGTCATTTTTGTCATTGAGGCGTTTCTCATATGCCTCTCGGACAGCCCTCACCATGTTGGTAGCAGGCTCTTCTGGAAGAGGTGACTCAAGGACCTCAAGCTTCATTTCATGGCGAAGGACAATCCTCAAAGTCCTATGCCAATCCATAAAGTTTGGCCCCGTGAGTTTCTTCTTTTCCAAGAAAGGACGGAGTGACATGTTGGTGGTGTTGGTGTTGCTAGTAGATGCCATCTACAAGCAAAGTACGAATTTGGTTAGTATGAGGTATTTAAATCCTTGTTAAATAATTACCCACTTGTTATAAAACAAATTATATTAACAAGGGTTAAGAACCTTAAAATACCCCAAATCATGACGGGTTTACCGCGAATCACTTCATGGAGCTATTTTAGGCCGGTAAACACTTTACCAATTGCAATCCGTGATTACAACTCTTAGGCACTTGCGGGATCCTAGGTACTTATAGCACCCATTTGGCATGTTTGATCCCTCCACACCAATTCCTCATTAATCCACTTTGATAGCTCGGTATGGACACGACAACTACCAAGGCGTATTAAATCTTGGAATTGTAAACAGTCCGTCAAGATACACGGTGGTACTCTAGCCCAATGGCCGGCTCGGCTAGAGCTCGACATCCGACCTTGTGAGTTTCCACATGCGCCTTCCACATAGTTACACAAAACCGATCTCGGCTAAAGCTCGACGGCCAATCTTGTTTCACTAGATTCGGGTGGTGTGAGATTTACTATTGAAAAACGGGATTTAGTTTTTCCGGTCAAAACGTTTTTAACCATTTCTTGTGTATGTGGCGCGGAGTTTGTAAACAGATTTAAAACTCATTGGTTTTATTATTTTTGAAAAAGAAAATTCTAGCATGCGAAGAACCTAAACATGCATGCAAGAAATATATAAAATAAAACCAACCACGCATGTAATATAAGTCCGGTAACGAGCCAAAAAATCCTATGCATCTTGCGCGTGAGCCAACGGGTAAGACAAAGTCTACTAAGGACAAACGCCAAGACATTGATGTGTGCTCTCCCACTTGATCCATTGCGTCTCCTACCGACCTCCGAATCCAAGTCCGCCAAGACACCCTCCATGGTCCTTGTTGGTTACTTCGGTTCTCCTTTTACAATTTACAAATTTAAAAGGAAATGGCATGCACGCCACCATTCTATATTCTAACCTAAATCTAACATTACAAAGAATAGAAATCGGCATGCAAACCGTTAAATGTACAAACTGAATAAATTAAATTAATTATTACAAACCATTGAGGTACAAACCAACAAATGAATGAACAAATTAATATAAATAACCAAACACATCACATAGGTCTAAAGGCTCATAGTGTTACCCGACACAAATATCACAACCACATACAACAAATTCATATCTAAAACATGGTGTGCCATACAAGAACCATGCAAATCTTATATGTCTTGGTTAAGATTATCAAAACAATCAAGGAACAAATAATCTTATGTACATATGCATTAGGAACCTTAAATAAGTCAAAATTCCATATTCATATATTCACAATGTAAGTATATGCAATTAACCATTTTCATGCCAAAATGTTAATCCACATATAAATAAACCAATCAAGACATAAGGCAACTTAAACATATAATTTCCAAAATTTTGGAAAAACTACAGAAAGTACAAGTTGAGCTAAAAATCCAACAAAATTGATTTATGGCATAAAAATGCATTATGCCAGAAGACGGTTAGCGCCGCTAAAAATTACGGTTAGCGCCGCTACAGCCAGAGGCTTAACGACCGCTACCGGAGATGGTTTAACGCCGCTAACATGGAATGGTTAGCGCCACTAAACCCTGGACAGAACCAAAAATCACATTTTTCGGATTTTTCAAGCCACCAAGTGCAAAACTAGTGTAGAGGTGGCTCTGATACCACTGTTGAGGTTCGTCGTTTGGCACAACGGAGGCATGCAAGAAGTTTAAAAGCATAATAAGAACCACAACCCCAATGGAAGTACCAAGCTCTACAACTGCAACCAAAAACAGAAGAGAGATGAGAATTTATACCCTTAGTGTTGCTGGTGTTGTTGAGAATGCAAAGCTCAAAGTTACTTTTCTTCTTATGCTACCGAAGTCCACCCCGAAAAATCTTGTGACCTTGGTGTACTAGCGCCCCAAGTATCCTACACCCTTGTGGAGATACCTACTGGAACAACAACCTTGAACAACCACGGAATTCTCTGGAACTTCACTCTCTTTTGAACTTAGACAACCCACAATATGTTTCTAAGTGTTTAAACTCAAGTATGGCCCAGAGTATTAGAGAGAGTAATGTGCATGTATTTATAGAGCCAAACATGACTCCAGAGCTCCCCAAGGTCGGCCAAGATCGAATCATTAGCCCTTACATGCATTGGTACAGAGTGAAGGTGAAAAGAATAAAGTTGTAATATGTCAGGTGGGTTAGCACCGCTAACCACCCATATGCAGCGCCACTAACCACTTAAGGTTAGTGCCGCTATCGGGGCTGAGTTAGCGACGGCCTGGTTAGCGCCGCTAACCCTGACCAGATTACCAACCACCATTATTTATCCTTTCTCACCCTCCTCTTTTAGGTTGTTGTCAAGATCAACCCCCGGCGTGTGACCCGATAGGCCCATACTTCATCGTCAGTGATCAATTGGCATACATGTGTTAGTGGGCATACTCCAACACCAACCAATTCACAATAATCTTCATTCATAACTGCTCCCACACTTATTAATGAATATAGTCGTAACCATTACGTTCTCATCCTATGAGACATCACCATATTAGATAAGATAATATTGTTTGTTGTTCTAAATATCCATATACTAAAATTATATATACAAGTCAATCATATATGAATAGAATTCATATTACACGTAACAACAATGTTTAGTCGAGAACGATTGACAACCAAAGGATCTACATACTTCATCATTTTTAGACTTTATTTTAAATGTTATCTTTCACCAATGAAGTGTATGGTTTCATAACATCGAAGTGTTTTAAAATGAAACCGTTAATTTTTATGTTCTAACGAAGAACTCAAGTCTTCAATGTAATCTCATGGGAAGGATTTGCCTCTATATCAAACATGATATACTTGATGAAACACTCCATCATAAAAACGGTTTTATAGTATCATATAATGGTACTATACACTTGGTTTGGAACTCTTTCCAATACATTTCTTTAGATTTTTAACTCTATTGCGATTATGTATATAATATCCATTTGTTTGAAACCATCATGTGTGTAACCCCTTTACGCACAGATCTCTATTCAAACAAAAACAGGCTTATTGTGACTCAGTACACATAAGTATGTTTTGATGGTAATCCATTAAAAATGATACAAACTATGATCTATCTTGTAGTCCTTAACGCACACAAGATAAGAGCCATAGTGTGTAGCATGCATAATGAAACCATTTGTCAAAACAAACTTCATTATGCAATCTTCCTCAAACTTGTTAAGTCAAACCACTGAGTACTACTCAGATTGAAGCTAAGTGACATAAAAGAAAACCTCTTGTTGAGTTTTATATCTTGAACAACTTCAAGATGTGGTCACTTGTGTACACTATGCTTCAATATCATAATTTACCTTGATCTCTCCCAAAAGATCATGTTTCAAGATTATAGGCTCTTTTCTTCCATTTCTATCATTTGAAAATAACTTCCATGCTAAGATTTCAATCTTACAATGCTGGAAATAATTTCTAATGATCATTATGTCTCCTACATAATTATAGAAGAAATAATACTATACTTTGGTAGTACTATATTGAACACTTGTCAGATCTATAACAATTGACAAAATCAAGCAAGTTGGTCTTCATTCAATCATATATTCTATACTTTGAGATAATTGCTATGACCCAAAAATTGATTACTTGCAACTTACACATTTAGAATACCTTGTGTGATGCTTTGATTATATCAATTATTCGCCCTCGCTTCATTTTTTTAAAAGGAAATAGCATCAACAAACACTTGCCAATACAAGATAGTAAACTATACTTGTATTCCAATTTTTTATTCTAACTAGTTCATCCATAACCAACCATGACAAGTTCTACTCATAGTAAACACAATGAGCTGCAAGAAAACTTTCATGTTGGTAGTCTATGAACTATTGTCAACTTCTTGTCCATGATAATCTTTCTCAAATGATTAATTGCATCTAATAGCCATGTTATTCATAGGTGCAATTACCAAGTTCTAAAACATGGTTTTTGGACATGAAATGCATCTCAGTACTCATGATCTAATGCAATACTAATATTGCATATGGTAGAAAGCGTCATCACAATGACTAATTAATTATTTGATACGTGCAATAACATTTCTCGTATCTTTTGTAATTTTTACCAATATCATGCATATGACAAGTACCCGAGCATCCAATTTGTTCAGGTCTAACAACTCATAGTCGAATAAGCACTAACCATAGGTTCTACTTAATGTGTCATTGAAACTCCATTTCGAAATTCACAATGCTCCTACTCATTCTTATGAAATGAAAAATCCTTTCATAAAAGAATCATATAAGTAACAACCAAGTTGTTCTTAATCAAGCTTGCAATAATAAATTCTTATAATGTGGTAAAGCAAGATCCTTATGATTGTCAAATGTCAAAAAGACATCACAATCTTAGATTACATAAGATAAACTTGGAACTCATTTCCAATCTATATCAAATATAGGGTCATAATAATCATTTAATTGGAATGTAAACATAACAATTATGTTAGTAGTCTAAAATATATCCACAACTTACAAGGAAAAAATAGTATGACACATCATACTAGCGGCTTAAATATTTGCCAACTCGAAAAAGATCGAATAGAATATATTATCTCGCCTAGCTGAAATAGTACTTTATTATGTAACCTTTTGAACAAGTCAAATGTTTCACATGTATGTCTCATCAAATAGACATGAAACAATCTTCTCAACGTAGAGAGATTAGTTAAAGTACGATGATCTTCTAGTGCTACATAAATAGAAAACTCACATACATGAAATGTATCGACCTTTCAATTATTTATCCTAACTAGCCAAATATGGTAAAAAGATTGTAGCACTTATCTTACCAATTCATAAGATTTTCAAACATTATCTAACTCAATGTTAAATCCCTTAGAGTCCTATCCGCTTGGGCTTTAATAATGCAATTCTTATCAATATGGGAGATAATAATAGTAATTCAAGTAAGTCATGCTTAATCCATTTGTATCGTATACACATGATTATCTTGAACTTATAAGTCTATCATATAGATACATAAAGAATCTACACAATCACATCTTTATCTTTCAACTCCTTCTAGTAAATAATGTAGTTTTGATTCGAACGTTCAATCTTATTAAAAACAAAACAAAACAACGACACTTTAGGAATGTCTTTTTTAAGTTTGCCTTAGGGTAAGGTTTGTGCTAAAACATTTTGACCCAATACTTACCCTTATCTTGAAACCATTCAAGTTACCCCTTTGATCTAAGTCAACCCATTGACTTCGCTTGGAATTCTTTTCACATAAAAGAATTCTCTACAATTAGTTAATACTAAAATCATAATTTAAAAGTTACATGATTTTGCAATGAACCTATCTTATGGAGAATCAACAAGATTCAGATGTTTAAAAGATTAACCTATAGACATTCGATAAAACTCACGAGTTTTTATACTTTGAAACACTTTGGCTATTCATGAAAGAATCCTTTCTTTAATGATATCAAAATATCATAGATCTCGAATAAGTCAAAGTCCCTCGAAAGGTCTATGTCTTATGGATTCCATTATGAGAGAAGTAATATAAAATTGTTTAAATACTTCTCATAAGTATCCCCATAATTTTATTAGCGTTTCTTAATGACTTAACCAATTAAATATGTACTAATCATTTCCTTTTTTCATGTCATGAGAACATTTCTTAAGTCATGATACCCGACAAGGAAGTTAGTACAATTCAAATTGGTTCTTCAAAAGAACTAATTGCAATAACTAGTTAATTATCGTCTTCAAAATAATAAAGTCAAGTTTTAGTATTGTCGATATTTATCCTTTACAACTAATAACCCTTCATTTTAATTTATAAAAATATTAATTACTAAAGGCTAGGATCCAAGTTGAACTTAATCTTGAATGTTTTTCTAATGCTCTCTCTACCAAGATTAAAACAAGATGGTAGATAACGATTATCAATTGTATCTCTATACAATTCCTAGATCTTTATGGTATCCTTGACAACGCTTGTCAAAAATGGCATGTTTGATCCAATCTATGCCACGTACTACCTTGTGTGTGTCTAATGCTCTCTCCACAATTAGTCACCATTAAGTCGTCCAAACTTAAAACTTGTGATTTCCGGCCCAAGACTCTCATGGAATTCGCGAATACCACCTCGGTTGTTACTAGTCAATCCATGTGTTTGGCTAATGCTCTCTCCACATGGACATTCCAATAACAAGCGAGTGTTTTAAGTTAGGATGGCATAGACTTACATTTCGAAAAGGGATTTATACGTTTTATGTCGTTATATATAAATATTTAATTTAAAATGAGTCGTGTAACATAGATTGCATACATACAATCACAAGTTACAAGTTTTATAGTAAAATCATATTTTACGTCTTGGTCTTTGAGTTGTCTTAAAATCACTATTTTATGAACTCTCGACGGATTCAATTTTAGATTAATATTAATATCCTATATTAACTTGTGTTGATTGAGAGCTCGGATTATGACCAATTTTAGTTTGTAATAAAACACCTTAAACTAAAAAGCTAGTGACGAAGTTTGGTTGAGTTTTAAAATCTCAATATTACGAAACTCATTTCATTTATATATATATATATATATATATATATATATATATTAAACATGACGTCATCAAACTCACTTTATATGATACTCATTTCAAGTATTACAATAATGTTGTCAAATATATATATATATATATATATATATATATATATTACCATACTCCCATTTGCGATTTATTTTATGTTCAAAATATTATTTAACATGCAAAATCGTATTTCAACCATGCATGATAAATATAAACATAAAAAACGCAAATCATATATATGTGCATAGCCAAGCCATTTCCTAGTCGGCATATTTCGTGAGCCAAACGAAAAATACCAAGTCAACCTAAGGACATATTAAATATCCAAACGTGATGATCTTGAATTTCCCACTTGCCTTGACAACCCTTGTCTTGCAAAGATCTCCAGACACCCTCGTTATGCCTTCCACCAAAAAGTATCCAACTTGGTAATCTCCATCTTGTTACATTATTTATTAAAATAAAACTAGTCTAAACAATTCTATCACTTACAAAAATAAACAAGATGTTAGAAATTAAATTATTATTGCATACCAAATGAAAGAATAATTTACAACCAAATTGAATTATAAACAACCACAAATCATCACAATGGTCTTAAGGATTGCTATGTATCAAAACAACACACAAAATCAACACTTGATTTCTATTACTTTTCCACTAAAAGAAAAGTTGTCCCATTTCCTTAATAATCAAGAAAATATAATTTTCTTATAGTAAAGTTTCTTAAACATGCATAAGTGTCTCTCCTATTGGGGTTTGTACGGTTTTAAAAAATACTTTTATTAGCAACGGACACGTGAAAACATGTACAACAAATTTTTTACTATTTAAAACTCCCCACCAAGATCCATATGCATGTACTAAGAAAACTAAAACAACCACAGGGGTTAAAGAAATACAACCTTTGTAGCGTGAAACGGTATCGGTGGAGACTAGAAACGACGAAGAACCAAGTGTAGCTTCCCTCCAAGGTATCCACATGCAAGCAATGTCCTACAGCAACCGAGTGCTAGCCGTTTCAACCCTATGAGTAGACAACACCAAGTAGAAGCAAGCAAACCTTTTTCTTCTTCCTAACTTGTGTTCAAGTCTACTAATTGTTATGACTCTTTCAACTCCTAGAAGAACCACCAACAATAATTATCTTGTAGTTGTGTTGCAAAGAAGAACAAGTTGGTTAATTTTTGTTCAAATGTTTACTTAAACATCCAACCAAGACTCATAAAAACAAAAGAGATATTGATCTTTTGAAATAAAAAGAAACCAACTTTTTTTGTAAGCCATAAGCAAGAAATAAAAAAAAGAAAAAAGAAAATTAGTTTCTTTCTTTTTCTTTCCTAGTCCGCGGAACAACAACCACCTTATTGTATTTGGAATTTCCGCTTCCTTGTACATGTAATTATTGATTTATATCAATTAAAATTATATTAAAAGTATTATTGTGTGTATTAATTTAAAGAGCTTAAGTTCGTATTCAACCCCCTTCTACAAACATTTGTTGTTGTGTACTTTTGGGACTAACAATTTATATTTCATAGTGTAGTGGATATGAATGAAGGATTTGTTCGGGAAGTTATTGACATAATTAACAACTCATTTATATCTCGATTATAATACGAAATATCATGTTAAGTCTAATACGGATGCAAAAAATTTGTTTAGGCCGTTACAATACTACATATGAAGATAAACAACTTACACATAAGTTTTCCAACATAATATCCATAGATAGCCCACATGGAATACAAATTCCATCATAGTGATCATACCATTCTTCATTGATTCAAATATACTATACCACCAAGATATCATCAAAATCATGATCAATGTGTCATCCGTCACCAAACAGGTTAGTCAATTAGACCAACAACTTCTGAAACCCTACTTTTGCTCATATACACTTTGGATAATCTCTGTTATCTGTAGAATATCAATATTAGGTTTAGAAATACTTAAATACAAGGGTTTAGCATAGGGTGCATTATACTTGCCAAGTGGTGTGTATTTTCACGCATGTTACCTAGATGCCACAATTTACCTAGTTATAATAGTTTTTTTTAAATATATATATATATAATACTCATTTTTGTATAATTCGGCCCTAGCCATTAGGATTAGAATTTAAATGGATTTAGATCAAATCATATTATCCTTTAGGTTCCTTTCTAAAATTCATATAAATATCTTCTTTTTTGGGAGTTATTCAAAAACCTAAACCCTAGCCCCCCCCCCTCATCCTTATTTTCGGCCAAACCAGCCTTCTCCCCCTCTCATTTACGTTTTTTCACCCCAAGCACACAAGAGATCAAGAGCTTCAAACCTAGGGTTTCGTGTTCATCGGCTACAAGATAAAACCTTCGATCCTTAATCATCTTGTGTTCTTCTCGATATCTTCTTCCTACTTCTATGGTCATCTTGTTAATGAATCTTTAGGAATACATTTAAACCATCTACTAAACTCACGAAGATGTTTTATGGTGAGTTTATGAATTTATACAATCGAAAAACTAGATTTTTAGTCTTTAAAAGTTAAAAATCATGAAACTGTGTTCTGGGCAGTAGGTTGTGTGGTGTTGGGTCTAGGGTGTAGTGCTTCGAATCTATTATCATCTCCACTAGGTTTTTCAACTTTTGGAAATCGTTTGATCGGTCAAAAGGTTTTTATCGTAAGGGTGCGCAGGGCTGCCAGTTGATCTGGCAGAATTGTGGGTCAAGTTTTGATTTTGAAACACGTTCAAACCATGGTTTTTTCAATCAATATTTTTACTGTAGAATTTTCGTAGAGTCTCTCAAATTCTGTAAAAATTTCATTAATTTTAAAGTTTTTTTACTATTTTTATAAATTCTGACCTTTCTGTTGCGCGCTTGCAGTTATTTTCCTAACAGTGGTGAGTTTCCCAAATTATTAAAAATAACTATCAAGGATGATTAATTCTGGAAAAACTATAGCTTGTAGTTGAAACACCAAACTTACGGTCACAAAGAGTTGAGGACCAGATTCGGATGTTTAGTGTACTTTAAAAATACGTAAGGTCAGCCTACAAATTTAATAAAAATATTGTGGCGCTAGGCTTAACATAAACAACTCCTCGCACCTTTGGGCTATACTAGGGAGTTTCATACTCCTATACATGTGACTTATGTGCATTCATACTTGTTGTAGATCTCGAGCATATTCCCTTGCAAGACTAGAATCGTCTGGGACGCTAAGGTGAGTACTCGTAGCTCCTTTTTCTTGCGATATTTTGTGGGAAAATGACACTCAAACATGTTTTTATGCCGTGTTCTAAACTTTAAATCTTTTATGACAATTGTGTGGTGTATGAGTATGTGCTTGTGCGAACCCGTGTTGGGTTATGCCTATGAGATGACTATTTCTACAACCCGTGTTGGGTTAAGCCTATGAGATGACTATATTTGTTAGAAATATTAAAGTGAGAGGTGTAATATGTAATTACACAAAGTTGGGGAAATGCTATATAAAGGCATTTCCCCCACATTTCTAAGTAAGCTTTGCATATTCTCTTACTTGTGTTTATGTTCTTCATACTCTCTCTCGGCTCTCTCTCTACAAACCGAATACACACACAAACACACACTAGCAAGATTATCATCTAGCATTGCTTCATCCGTGTAAATACGGGACCATCAATTGGTATCAGAGCCAAACTTGTTTTGGCTCGTGATTGTTCGAAAAGGAACCTCAAAATCTCGAAGATTTCAAGCTCACTAGAAGAGAAGATTCTCAGTTTCTCACAAGTTCAAGAACCTCAACTTTCTCCTAAGAAACTTTAGCTTAAACGACTTCAAAAGGTAGATCTCGGTAAAGGTATAAAACTTCATCTTCTCTAAATTACCTTGAGTTGTTTTACATAGCTTACAAAGCCTACGAAAACTGTTCTTGAAGAAAATGTTGAACCGAAAGTTTATTTATACATTCTAGGTCAAGAAAAGTCATTAAATACCCACTTTTCAAACATTAAATTTTCTGGGTATTTAAGCATTTATTGTGTTCTTGATCTGAATAGTACATCTTGAAGAAGAAGAAATCGGTTTTTGTAATTTATTTAATTATAAATTATAAATAGTTTAAGTGTTGAACAAGGAAAGTCAAGCACTTGCGATATCAATCAAGTACAAAGTGGTTAAACATTATTCAGGGTAAGGCAATCTGATTTGAAAAGGACATATCAGATTCTATCAGCCGGATCCCCAATCGCATGCGATTGGAGTGTGCGGCTTATAGAAGCAGTTGATAAGTTAGCCTCAATAGACTAAGTGTGAATCGCATTTGATTGAATCGCACTTGATATATCTTTCAAAAACTATATTGGCAATCGCATGCGATTAACACTTACACATCTATCAGCCGTTACTATTGGAATCGCATTTGATTGGATCGCACTCGATATATCTTTCAAGTCATATCAGTACCAAGATATTCATTCACCATATTGGTAATCGCATGCGATTGACAGGACTAACAATTTATTTTCTAAGTGTTTGATGAAACAGGATTGATTCGCATTCGATTAATCATCAATACTAAGTTCTTATTCTACTTGTTTTCAGGGACTCACCAAATCGCATTCGATTAACCTGTATTCGCACTCAATAAGAGAATTTCCAATCAGTGACATTCCTTATACTTGGACAAGTGATTGACTCGTTTGGACTTGACTTAAAGAACTCTAGAATATTTGAACTTAATCAAACAATCTAATTCATAATTGAATTTAATCTAAATCGGATCTAATTCAAAGGTGAATTAAATTACCTTAAGTCTATCTAGTTCAAAGTTGAATTTTATCTTCTTAAGATCTAATTCAAAATTGAAATTCAAAAGACTTAGTTCTTTAATCAATTTTCAAGTCACTCTATAATCAAGCTTGAACAATCACACCTTTTAAGTGAAGCTTTCGAACAATCAAACCATCTTACAAGTGAACGATCATTTTTCACTAAATCAGTAATCATGTCAAGTACAAATGAAATGATGTCCATTGGCACCGACACGAAACCTCCTGTTTTGTTTCGGGGGAATACAATGTCTGGAAAGGAAGGTTCATGGACTTCCTTGAACACAACGAAATATGTGGAGACAAGATGATAAAATGCATCCACAAGGGCAACACCAAGTTCACAAGGATCGTTGAAGCTAACCCAACTAACAATCCCCCCATTCTCAGACATGAAAGAGAAAAGACCAATGATGAGCTGACTGCTACTGAGAAGGAAACAAAGAAAGCTGAGAGACTAGCAAAGTACTATCTAAAACAGGGTCTCTCATCTGAGATTTATCTGAAGATTGATAGCCTGGGTACTGCCAAGGAAATCTGGGATGAAATCAAAAAGCAGTTACAAGGCACTGAACAAGGAGAGTACATCAAACGCACTCAACTGGTCATCAGTTACCATGAGTTCAAAGCTCGTGAAAATGAGCTCCTGTCTGAAACATATGGCAGATTCTGCAAGCTGCAAAATGAAATGAGATTTAATAAAATTGTTAGAACTGACCTTGATTTGAACTGTGTTTTTCTGAATTCATTAGGTTATGAGTGGAAAAGCTATGCCAGACTTTACAAACAGATCAACAAAGATCTTATATCAGTCACCTTCCACAACATCTTCGAAGATCTCAAATAGTATCAAGATGAAATCTTACAGTCTAACCTGAAACAACCAGTTGCTGATCCTCTTGCCTTGGTGGTGGCTGATATAATCCCTAGGGAAACATCATCAAGATCCTTGAAACTTAAACATGTGGTTCTCAGTGATTCTGATCACGATGATAATGATGATGATTCAATAGAAGCTGCATTCCAAGCTCTCACAGTGGCCAACAAGAACTTCAAGAACCGTTTCAGCAAGACTAACAATAGACAACGGTTCACATCAGGTTCAAGGAGACCTGAAAGAGCTGCTCCTGTTGACAAGCCAAGGTACCAGAGGGAAGAGAAGAACGAGGAAAAGAAAACTGACTCCAAGTCCTACAACTGTGGAAGATCAGGGCATTTAATCCGGAACTGCCCCATGAAAAAGGCCAAAGATGCAGAGTACTATCGGAAGAAGTACCGTCTGTTCAAACAAAGACAGGCTGGGAACGCGCTACTAGTAGAAGAAGACCAGTTCCTGGATGATACAGAATCAGACAGTGATCTAGATGGTGAAGATCATGCTCAGTTCTGTTTGATGGCCCACAATGGTGGAGAAAGTAGAGAGGATGATGATGGTGATGATCTCTCTGACTCAGATGAGGAAATCTTGAAAAGCGGGAAGGTATCTTCTAACTCTAACTATAATATGGGTTTTAAACATGAATACATACAAACCATATTAATCCAAATGAAAGAGTTAGAAAATCAGATAATAGAGTTAACCACTAGAAATCAAGTTCTAGAAGATGTTTCATACAACAAGGATAAAGAGGCACAAACAATAATTAAGCAGTTAGATAACGACTTCATTAACCTTAAGATCCAATTAGCTGCTAAAGAATCTGAATTCTTAGAGTTAACTAATAGAATAAATACCACCATATTAGATCTTAAAGCAGAATGTGCATGTGCTGAAAAGGATTCTGAAATTCTTAAAAATGAACTTAGGAATGAACTAAGTACTTTTTACTCCAGAATCTATGAACTTGAATATCTTCTATCCAAACGCGATCAAAGTGACAAGATCATCTCTCAATACAAAGAAAAGGAACATCCTTTCTCCAGATGGAAATTCGATGGGATGGGCTTCAAACTCCCGTATGCATTGAGCAAGGTTACGTCTAAACAATTGTACAATGCTGATCTGTTTGGCGAAGGTCTTACCCAACGGATGGTTTTTATTGGTCAAGAAGAGGAACATATTGAAGAAGACGTCAAACGAACTCTTAATCTCAGAACTGAAATTCCATTTGACTACTCTGATCTAACTGACTCATACCTCACATGTCTCACTTCATCATCTAATACTGATGTTTCATCTTCTGTCTGTACTTATGAAGAACTCTACTCTTCTATCTCACCAAAGCCCACTGTTGAATACATTCCTCACAAATAATTACAAGATAGATTCAATACCTTGCAGGAAATTTATTTTACCCACCTTGTGCAACAGGACCTTGCCAAAGCCATTCAGGATGAATTAAAACCTCCTACCTCTGATACATCTTCTTTGGTGCAAGAAACCTATGCCCTCCAACAGCGCATTAAGACTTCCTTTGATCATGATGAATAGATCATAGATAAACTTTGCAGGAAACAGTTTGTCCTGAAAGAAAGAATCAAGAAGCTCCAAGAAGAGATGCAAACCCCTATCCCTTTCACATTTTCTCTCTTTGGTTTACAACTTGATGATTCCACTCATGCATCCACCAAGTCTTCAATCTGCAAAACACTAGTAAAATCTGTTAATAAAACTAATGTAACAAATCTTAAGCTAAACCAGATTTACAAACCAAAGCAACACTCCACTTCCAATCACAATTCTCGTGTGCACGTAGACGTACCTGAATCATCACGAGCTGCAGCTAGTCGACCACGACTTAATTCTAATCTTTTACCCTCTACTACAGATGTGAAGAAATTTGGAAACAAGGAGCACCAAATACATGCATCATGGCAAAGAGTCATTCCTAGATCCACTAGGAAGTGTTCAAATTTGAAACCTGTCTGTGAAAATATTTTGATGTTTGATTCTGTTTGTAATCATTCCTATTCACAAGACAAAACTGCTTCTACCATGTTTTGTATGAGTGATGGTTGTACTCATGGACACTGTGAATTTAATTGTTGTTATGATCACTTGAGAAAATTTTAAGGTGTTAAACCATGTGCTGATTGGACTGATTTTTATGCTAATCAAGTCTTTGTTCCATTTTTTAATTCAAAAGGCTACATCATTCATCAATGGATCACCACTCGTCAATCACATGCACTTAAACGCTTAAACAAATCAAAACGGTTATTAACTATCAAGGAGCTGGAAGTTTACAGAAAGCAAGGGTACGAGGCATTCAAAAAGTCATCGAGCGCTCATGAACAATACCTATACTCCCAAAAACACTCATGCAACCTTCCGTCCATAAATGCTAAATCTACCAAACCCAAGCTGACACATCCACAAAGAGTGGTACTACCCTCTGCTCCAAAGAAACAGGTTCTCCAAAACCCAGTTGATGTTTTTAAGTCAAAACCAATTCTTAACAAATCTTCACAGATATGGATTTGCAAACAAAACGCTTTCGCAACTCGATCGAATCCTCAATCTCCGACTTCATCAACTGTCATACCAACAGTGGTCACGAAACTTCCGAGCAAACCAATCATAACCAATTCTGTTTCCTCTAAACCAAAGATCAAACAAGCTTGGGTTCCTAAACATAAATCTTTAGAAGTTTCGTCCTCTGAACCTACTATGACTGCAACTCTCTCACCTATAGGAACTAACATACAAGGACCCATTCATATATGGGGACCTAAACGTGCTATTTTATCTTTTTGCAGGCACCTCACTTGTGGTAGCTACACTCCGGTTGCTCCAAGCATATGACTGGCAACAAAAGTCTTCTCAAATATTATGTTCCTAAGTACTCCGAGACTGTACGTTTTGGGAATGACAATGTTGCACCAATAATGGGGTACGGAGACATTGAGAAGAAGCACATCAAGATCAAGAAAGTCTCCTATGTTGAAGGATTGGGTCATAATCAATTTAGCATCGAACAGTTTTGTGACAAAGATCTGGTAGTCGTATTCAAGAAAAACAAATGTTCTGTGATCACAGAAACTGGTGATTAACTACTTGCAGGTTCTAGGAAATCTAACCTGTATTCCATAGATTTGGAGAAATATGATTCTCCTACTTCTGTGTGTCTTCTGTCCGAAGCTTCAAATGATCTTACTTGGCAATGGCACCGTAAACTCTCTCATCTGAACTTTCAGAATATTAACAAACTAGTTACTAGTGACTTGGTGAGAGGCGTTCCCAAGCTAATATTCAACAAGGACCATCTGTGTGCAGACTGTGAGAAGGGTAAAATGAAGAAGGCTTCTCATAAATCAAAGCAAGTGTTTAGCACTACCAAGCCTTTAGATCTCCTGCATATGGATCTCTGTGGTCCTATGAGAATTCACTCCAAGCATGGGAAGAAGTATATACTAGTCATTGTGGATGACTATTACAGGTATACTTGGGTCAAATTCTTGCGTTCTAAAGATGAAGCTACTCCAACAATTATCACATTCATCAAACAACAGCAGAACAAGTATGGTTAGAGTGTTGTCTCAATCCGTACAGATAATGGAATAAAATTCAAGAACAACTCTCTGAAATGATTTTGTGACCTAGTTAGGATCAACCATCAGTTCTCTGCAGCATACACTCCACAACATAATGGTGTGGTCGAAAGATGAAACAGAACCTTGGTTGACGCTGCCCGTACCATGCTGTCATACTCTGGGCTCCCACCTTACTTTTGGGCTGAAGCCATCAACACTGCCTGCTATACGCATAATCGCTCTTTCATTAATAAACGTTTTAATAAAACTCCCTATGAACTGGAAAATGGCATAGTACCTAATATCAAATAAATTCATGTCTTTGGTAATAGGTGCTTTGTATTAAATGAAAAAGATAATCTAGGAATGTTTGCTCCAAAAGCTGATGAAGCTATTTTCCTAGGTTATTCCACTGAGTCTAAAGCATATCGAATTTTCAACATACGAACAAAGAGCATCATAGAAAGCATCAATGTAACATTTGATGATACACTGGATGTCACTGATTTACCACCAAAATCAAAGAAAGTCGCTTTTGAACTTATCTGTTCAGGACCGGTTCTTCAAAATGATGAATCAAACATTTCTTCCAGTTCTAATACTAATCTTGACTTTATGTTTGATTTCATTCGATCTGAATCTTCTCCTGTTTTAACTGACAACAGGGACATCACAGCTACACAAACTAGTGTATCTATCACAACTCCTACGGTCACAGAGACGAATCCATTTGCCGATCTATATGCTGAGGATTCTACATCTGTCTCAGTCACACAGCCCCCTGTGACTACTCCGTTAGCTGACCAGGGTAGCTCACCTGTGTTTGATTCAGACCCAAATTTCTCCCGAGAGGATGAAGAAGAGGCAAGAGACATTAAATATCTTATTCTTTCATCCTCTACCTCTCATGAAATAAAATGTACCGAACATCATTCTGTGGAGAACATAATCGGCGATCCCTCAATTGGCATTCAAACAAGATCAGCAACAGCAAATGAATCTTAATTCACGGGTTTCTTGAGTATGATCGAACCCACCAAGACTTGTAAGGCATTAGATGATCCTGATTGGGTAATTGCAATGCAAGAAGAACTACACCAATTTGATATTCTCAAAGTCTGGACGTTAGTTCCTCTCACTTATGGTAAATCTGTCGTAGGAACTAAATGGGTGTTCAAGAACAAGCGAGATTCGGATGTAGTGGTTGTTCGCAACAAAGCTATGTTGGTGGCAAAGGGATACAATCAGTAAGAGGGCATTGACTATGATGAAACTTTTTCCCCCGTTGCTCGCATTGAGGCTATATGACTTTTTCTCACATATGCAGCCTCCCGCAGCTTTCGTGTCTTTCAGATGGATGTGCAGACAGCTTTTCTCAATGGTGTTCTTAAAGAAGAAGTTTATGTCTCCCAACCTGAAGGTTTTATCCACTCCAAATACCCTAACCATGTTTATATTCTAGATAAGGCCTTGTACGGATTAAAACAAGCTCCACGTGCATGGTATGATGTCTTATCTAAGTACTTGATAAGTGAGGGTTATTCAAAGGGAAAGACAGATACCACTCTATTCACAAAGACTAAAGGTAGGGAGGGACAAAATCTTTGTCCAGATATATGTGGATGACATCATCTTTGGATCTACGAATCCAAAGTACAGTGAAGAGTTTGCACAATCCATGGCAAAAATGTTTCAAATGAGTATGATGGGAGAGATGTCATTCTTTCTCGGACTCCAGGTGAAACAGTTGAGTCATGGAAGTTTCATTTGCCAGTCCAAGTATATCAAGAATCTTCTCACGAAGTATGATATGCTCAACTGTAATCCTATCTCCACACCCATGGCTGCCAAAGCACAACTATCAGCAGATCCAGATGGCTCTCCAGTGGATCTCAAAACTTACCGTAGGATGATTGGATCTTTACTGTACCTAACTGCAAGTCGTCCAGATATCATGTTCTCTACCTGTCTTTGTTCAAAATATCAGGCGAATCCAAAGGAGTCACATCTGTTAGCTGTTAAGCGAATTTTCAGATATCTCAAGGGGTCTATGGATCTTGGTCTATGGTATCACAAGGACTCAAATCTGGATCTTCATGCTTACTCCGATGCTGACTATGCCGGATGCAAGATTGATAGGAAAAGCACCTCTGGTAGTGCACACTTTCTGGGAGATCGGTTAGTCTGCTGGGCATCAAAAAAGCAAAACTGTGTATCCACTTCTACAGCTGAAGATGAGTATGTTGCTGCTGCAATGTGCTGTTCACAGAGTCTGTGGATACGTACACAACTATTAGACTTTGGTCTCAGGTATGACAAAATTCCACTTTTATGCTACTCTCAGTCTGCCATCGCCATCTCCTGCAATCCGGTACACTACTCTAAAACTAAACATATTGATATCCGTTATCACTTCATATAAGATAATGTTGAGAAAGGATTAATTGAGCTACAATATGTTCCTACTGAAAATCAGCTGGCTGTCCTGTTTACCAAACCATTAGACGAAAGTCGATTCACTGAGCTGGTATCCAAGTTAGGCATGCTCAATCTGCAAATCTAGCATACAGTATGTTCTTCTTTCTTTTCCTTTCTTTTCTTTAGTTTAGAGTAGGTGTTATACTGTTTGTTCTCTGTGCAGATATCTGGTGCAACAATCAAGGGGGGGTGTGCTTTCCTGGTTATACACATGTTACATCTGTGTAGGGGGTGAAATTTAATACACATTATGCACATGTGTAGGGGGAGAAATTTACTTTTCTCCCACAACTGACACAAAATTCCAGATACTTTGAATTTTCAGAAAATCGCATTCTATGACTCAATCGCATGGAATCACCAAAACACCACTTAGTTTAATCGCATGGTTTTCAATCGCATTGATAGGGTATCACATGGGATTACAACTCTTGTTACTTATCCTTTAATCACATGCGATAGACTAAAAATAGGCACTAAGGCAAGGATCAATCGCATGTCTTAACTGAACATCAATCGCATGCGATTGAAGTAAGAAAGAGTGAATCGCATGCTATTCGGATGAGGATAGAATATGGCCAACTCATAAGCTGAATCGCATGCGATTAAGAAAAATAGAAGCGGTTCAACTCGTCGACTGAATCGCATGCGATTAAGAAAAATACAATCGGTCCAACTCGTCGACTGAATCGCACGCGATTAACACACCAAAGTGTGAACCGCATGCGATTGAGGGCTTCTATCAGCCGCACCCATTTACCTATCAGCCACAATTTTTAACTGTTTAACACCCCAATCACCGACTGACACGTGTCCTTTAACCTTTATAACCGTCCCATCCATCCATCACTCCATTCCATTCGATCAAAATTCAAAATTTCACAAACACTCTCGTTTTTGGCCACTTGATTATTCGAATCTTCTCGTTACGCTGCCAAAATTTTCAAACTTAGTGTCAAAATACTCCAAATTATATAGGTAACAACTTGTACGGATTACATTTTTGAAATTTTGACTTTAGACTATCATTTTGAGACCTTAAACTTCCGAATGCGATGGGTATTGCGAGACTTTGTATGAACTTTTAGGACACGAAACAACTCCTTTGGTGAAACCAAACTTGAGATGGCATGTTTGAACTTATGGGGAACACTTTGATGTAAAAATATTTCACAAATTTCAAAAAGTGTTCTTCGTGTTCTTGGGGTGGTCAAGTTTTCACTATCAACTCTAATTTTGGCCTAAAAAGTGATGTTAGGATGATTTTTGGAGCATGCTTCCGTACTGCAAAGTTGTTTATAACTTTCCAATGTCTATAATAAGATACTCAAAACAAATTTTACTCGCATCAATTCATTGTCTACACACTGAAGCCTTCCAGTGTTAGAGAATTTTTCACTAACTTTTTACACTTGAAATTTCTGGTCCAACATGAACCACTTCCTTGTCAATCACTAAAGATTGGATCTAATTTCATATGTAATGTTGTCCTTCATGCTTATCTGTGTATCTATGTCTTAACTATTTTATCCGTCTGTACAAATAAGATGGCTCAAGCTATCCGTGACCCTGAGGAGATAATGCCTCAAGCTGAGTTCCTTAACACCTGGACTCATCCTATTAACCACTATATCGACCTCACCAAACTCAAAACCCCTACTTATCCCATAGTCACAGAAATACTCAAAATCCATCCACTAAATCACCTCTTAACCTACAACCCAGCCACCACAGGCACACATGTTCCTGAGTTATATGTCTAACAGTTTTGGAAAACTTGTGATGTCAGACTTAATGAAAGTGGAAAGGAGGTCTTACATGCTGAGTTTGACGAATTCCAAGTAAATATTTCACTGTACCGTCTCAGATCAATCTTTTCACTGCCCACTGCAGTCAGTAGACCTCCAGCCACAGAATTTGAGGAAATCCCGGATGATGAGGCATGTCTTACAGCCATTCGGGAAATAGGCTATGATGGGGAGTTCACCCACAAGAATTAGTTCAAACACACCTGTCTACATCCAAAATATAACACTTTCATGACAGTGCTCCAGAGGTGTCTCACTCCCAAGCACTCGGGATACGAGTTTCCAATAGAGAACAAACTCAAACTCTTTGTTGCTGCAGCCAACAACTTGCATGTAGATTATGCATTCCTGCTCTTTCAAGATATCAAGGAAACTATGCTAAGAAAGAACTCACAAAAGAAAAAGGATGCTAACTTGCTGCCTTACCACCGCTTCCTGCCAATGATCATCCAATATGTGATGGATAGGAATGCTGATATTCCTCGCCGGACATGTCTACCTTCTATCAACCCTACACTTTTCATGTATATTAAACCTGCCACTTCGGCCAACTTGCCTATCCCAAGACCATTCCCTGTATCTCTCTTAGACCTCTGTAAGAGAATGATATTGTTAAGAGTTATAGGGAGAGTGTAGGGATACCTCCTATGGTCGGGCCAGAGCCGGCCAGACCTGCCCAGGGAGGTGTAGAACCTGGTGAGGACGTAGAAAATAGGCCTCGGTCATCTGTGGGAGATGCTGAGAGGGGAGTGGAGAGAAAATATGTTGTAAGGAGTGGAGAAGCGGGTGAAAGTGATGAGACTAGAGAGGGAGGGGATGCATATGATCCCACCACCGTTCAAGCCATCGTTCAATCACTTTCTCAGACCACCCGAACCCAAGCTGTTCTTACTTAACTTGGTCTTGACGTTTCTGAGTCATCCAGTTCTTCTCATGATGAGTCTGCTTCCCATCCAGGAGGTGCCCCTGTCTTTGAACCTGTTATATCTCCCATGGGCACCCCTGAGCACCCAATCGAACAACCAGCAGAAAGCACACCTTCCTTCATGAAACTTACTGACCCACATACTACCTCTCCCGACCAGACTCACCCCGTTCAAACTACTCAGGCCATCCCCCAACCTGGTGGTCAGGTCATTCCTTTGACTTCACCTACCCCAAAAACTACCATTCCTATCATTCGAAATGCCATCATTGCCCCTGACCATGACATTCCAGTTGTCTCTCCATCTCCTGATATATCAATTGAAACGGGCTCTGTCACTCCTGATTCTTTACTAGATCCTAATCAATATGCCGGATATGGTCCAGGTAGTGGTGAAGAGGAAGATAGTTTAGCTAGGAATTCGAGTGAAAGAGAGGAGGTGAGAAATGAAATGGAGAGTACTGAGGGACCCCTACACCAAGAAAGCCGGGAAACCACACCCACTATGGGGCCTGACATTGTTGGGCTTCATATTGAACAAGTCGCGGTGATCCCACCCGTGCAAGTTTCTACACCACCTAGCTACTACGGTGTCTCTCAACAGGCACCGTCTTTATTGCACAGGGTTATAACACATTTCCTAGGTCCAACCTATTCGGGTGTCCGACCTATTAAACAAAGAGGACCGCCTCCCTCGTCCTCGACTCCTTTTGATTAACGATTTGACATACCGCGGATTTCCGCATATCTTTACCAACACAGAGTAACAATCGATGCACTGAGCTTGTTGGCTCAACAAGTCTCCTTAACTTCCAGAGGTGGTACCTTTCAAGGTTCCATTTGAGGATTGGAAGGAAATCCTGCTGGAGCCAACATCACTGCTGCTCCAGTCGGTAGTACTGCCTATGTGGCTGGTACTTCAACCGGAAGTCTTCGTGATTCCGGGTTTGTTACACGTGCAGAATTTCAACAACAAATTCAACAGGCCGTGTCAGCAATCCACCAACAACTGCAGATGACTAATCAAAAGTTGGATCGGATTGAGCAAGCCTCCAAGGCCCAAGCTGAGTAACTAAACATAATTGAAACACTCATTGCTGCTCGTCCTCCAGTTCCAGAGTCATAACCACAACCTAATCCTGCTATTATGTCTGTGGATACTTTAAAGAGCATGCTGTACGTTAGACTTCTTGAGCAAAGGCTCAGAATCTACACATGATCAAGACCTTCTGACTACTCTTCGCAACGAACAGCGTCCATCGGGAATCTCCATGGATGACTTTCAAGAGTTTCATGAAGATGTAAACAACAAGATAGATGGGATCACCAGAGGTTTCTATACTTCACTCTCAAAGGTTACTTACCGGCTGACAATACTTGAACAAACCTATCAGGCACAAGCTCAAGGAAACAAAAGGAGGCGGGATGATCAAGATCCTGATGATCAACCCAAGGGGGAGAAAAGAAGAACAGTTTATATGACTTCTCCCTCTGCGGCTGCAAATGTACTAGTTGTACCTGTTCCCCGTCTCAGCTCATACTTATCTGCAGGTACAAGTTCAGCCGGGTCTGGAAGTCAACAACAACAACAACAACAGAAAACTGCACAACAAATGGCTGATGAAGTTTATGAACAACAACAAAAGGAAAATGCTGACAAACAAATTTTACTTTACGTACCTCAGCAACAATCTGAACAGAGGCCAATTGATCTTGAAGAAGGTGAAATACCTTACGAGCAGTCCCATACCGAGATGTTTGAATGGTCTAGCTACTCAGAGGAAGAATTGGAGGATTTATATGAGTCCATACACACATCACCTGCAAGGCACACGGGAGAAAGCAGTTCTGCTCAACCAGAGGAAAAACCTGAGGATCCTGAAATTCGAGATATGTTTAGAGATATTGATGAATACCTCGGGGTTGCTACACGTCCAGCATCACCTAGAGTTGTTGACAGATTATATAATATCCCTAGTGAAAGAGAGCTTGCACTCAGAAAGAAAGAAAGGTTAGCAATTTCTAGGAGAAAGCCTAAAAAGAAGAAACCGACCTTTGACGTGTCCAGGGTTCTCAGTGGATTAAACTTTGAAGTTCATCAACAATTCCCTCCTCCTTCTGGTCAATTTCAAGAATCAGCTGCTTATATTTTGGAGAGAAACAGACAAACAGAAGCAGCTGAAAAATTCAGAAGAGAATCATAATGGCCCTTGCCACAGAGATTCACAGTGCCACCTGCTCCTCCAGTGTATCGTGGGGATCCAGGACTTGATGCTGGTAACATGTTTACTAGAAGTGCTGGACAACAACCTATATGGAAACCATATTTTGTCAATGCTTCAAATCTTGAAGAAAGAATACCAGAAATATATAGTAGTGAACTCATAGAGGTTATTTCACCCTAGCTGAGGAACATGGATGATAAACAAAGAAGAAGATATGATAACATCCTTACTCGTTCCAAAACTAAACATGAAGACATCAAATCAGAATTTCCAATAGTCGAACTCCTCAGTGTCTATACCGAAACCAACTTCAACATAAAATACGCTATTTTCCATGTCAGAAGAGCCAACAACCTATCATACTTCCTCACAGAAGCAGATCTGAGGTTTGTTAATATTGAAGACATCAACTTTATATTTGACATTCTGTCTCAGAAAAGAGGAAAATGGCCTGATGAAGAATTTGGAAAAGTTGCGTTAATGAGGTATATGAGGAATCTTATGGAATATTTTGAGGAACATGATAATCAGCTCTACAAACTTCAAAGGTGATCGAGGGGTCGTCTTAAAGAATATAAAAGGTGAAAAGATCTTCATCAGACTGGATGAACTCATGGCGTATTCAGACGGCACATTGAAAATTCTCCATCACAAGATACATCAGAAAATATGGAATAACCGTGCAGCATACACTGATGAAGAACATGCTCAAGCCTATCGTGCTATAGAAAGGATAAGAACGACACTGGATAGCAGAAGGCAAATACGCAAATGGCAACTGGCTTTCGGTATTCGCAACAAATAGGCATACGAATAGATTAATATATTTATTTGTTGTGAATGTTTACACACCTCAGTTAGGGGGAGATTGTTAGAAATATTAAAGTGAGGGGTGTAATATGTAATTACTCAAAGTTGGTGAAATGCTATATAAAGGCATTTCCCCCATATTTCTAAGTAAGCTTTGCATATTCTCTTACTTGTGTTTGTGTTCCTCATACTCTCTCTCGGCCCTCTCTCTACAAACCGAATACATACACAAACACACACTAGCAAGATTATCATCTAGCATTGCTTCATCCGTATAAATACGGGACCATCAATATTGCTATGAGCCAACTTACGTTCCCGGCTGGCTAAATTTTTGTTGGAAGAATAATTATTCTTGAACCATTGTGGTTCGGTTTTATGATCTGTTGAGGACTAATTGCTCATGAACCATTGTGGTTCGGTTATATGCTATGTTGATTACTAATTACTCATGAACCGTCGTGGTTTGGTTACTTCTATATTCTAATTGCAAGTACATTACTACCATGCGCCAATTGTCATGTCAAACTGCTTTACACGGTAAACTTATTTTATATTATACCTACGAGCTCACCAACCTTTGTGTTCACATATTTAGAGTGTTCATTTTCAAGTAATGCTAATAACAATACTTAAGGAGCCAAGAAGACTCTAGTTGGACTTTAGCGAGACTCATCTAGTGCAAGACTATCTATAAACTGTGGACACATCTTCTTTATTTATTATTTATTAGACATGGATTGTTAGTTTTGGACTTAGTGTCCCGTATACCTGTCCCGGGTTGTGGGATTTACTTTTCGCGTACTTTTCTCTTTAGTTTGACAATGATGCCGTGGAAATCGACTTATCGCGGCACAAGTCCCCTCTTGTGTCGGGAAAATGTCGTGACTCGTTGGTTAATTGCATGTAGTGATTTCTCTATTATAGCATCAATGTGTTATGACGATCCTTTCCGTCACACTTCGCGTTTCCGCCTTGGCAGGGTGTGACAGATTGGTATCAGAGCCATTGGTTATAGAGAATTAGGTGGATTGGCCTAGACTATAACCTAAGCCCCACATATAGTTGCATAATAGGAACTATGTGTGCACTTGTATATATCTATATAACCTTCCGGGATTCGGACTACAATATGACTAGTAGCTCAAGAATGTCGAACAAAGGATATCCATCATACATCATTCCTCAACTCCCCGGAGCTATAACGAAGCCTCACCGTGTAAACAACAAAGGGCTCATTGTTAGGGCAATGGCTCGTAAGAGAGTCGCAATAGGTAGAAAGATCACTTTCACAATCCCTAAGGAAGCCCCAAATAAACCATCTAGGCAAGGGTCTTCCAATGAACCACCAGAAGAGGATCCTTCTGAGGAACCATTAGTGGAGAAACTGTTTGGAAGATGTTCTCATCAGTTTAGATTTGATGAGACAAACTTATGTTTGTAAGATGTGTTCTACATACAACTTAAACAGAATTATGAAGCTTAGTCAGACTGAACACTTATAGTGATTCAGACTGAGTATAAGCTGAGTGTAAGCTGTAAATATGTTTGATAAGCTTAGACTATATCTTAGTAAGATTATCAATATGTTTGATAAACTGTGTGTGTGTCACCAAAGATATATATATTGAGTTTCAGCGTGATGAGTTTCAAGCTGAACGACTCCGCGTGTATACAGAGTCAGTTCAATAGAGTTGCTAAATATGTTTTGGTTAACTCTTTAGACTTCTAAGGATGAGTTAATAATTATACGTGTTAATCCATGTTTTAATTCGGGTTTGTTCTCGAAGAACTCAGCTTGATGAGTTTCAAGCTGAGTAACTCAGCCTGACTAAAGAAGTTAGTTTAAAAGAATTTAAATATGTTTTAAATTCTGTTTTAACTCTCTATATCTACGGGAAGGATAAGAAGACTTCAGAATCAAGATTCAAGATTGAAGACTCAAGATAAGAAGATTCAAGATTCAAGATACCGAGTCATCCGGTAGTTAGTTACCAAATTAGGATAAGTCCAATTTGTTAGGAACCGTAGGAACATGATTATAAATACTTATCTCCTGATAAGTTTAGAGGTACGACTCAGATACGAAAACAACTTAGTGTTGTAGAGCCAAAAACCTCACCTCAACCGTATGTGTTACGATTCTTGAATCACTGTTTGTCAGTTCAACGTGATCAAGATATTCGCAAATTGCCAAGCTATTTGTGTATTCGAATACTCACATTAGTTGTGATATCTGTAAGTTATCAATATGTGTAAATCCTATTTAGAGAGTCTTCAGTATCTATAATCATAAGTTGATTATAGATAGCTATGTTTGAAAGATTGAGAGATTTATATTAGGTGTTTACATATCAAGATTTGCTTATTTGATACAGTCTATAATCATTTTCTTATTAATGAAAAGCAAAGCATTCGATTGTGGTTTGATTTACTTTGTGTAACACTTTTATTTGATTTGTTCAATTTCAGCAGAAAGTGTATTCAACCTCCCTTCTACACACCTGTTGCTTGTTATTCTCACCAGGGGACCAACAACTGGTATCAGAGTAGGCTGAACGATTTCATAAGTTGAAATTCAAGATTCTGAGAAAGTTTACAATGTCTACAAGCAACAATACTTCAAACTTTCCACAGATGTGTTCCAAAGGCTGTCCCATATTTGATGGATCTTACTATCCTATGTGGAAGTTCAGATTCATGCTATTCCTCAAGTCCATTGACAATCGTATGTTTGATGTCATTACAAAAGGACCTATTATCCCCAAGATTCCTGCTACTGATAGTGATACGTCTCCTAGCAAAACTGAAAAGGAAACAAGAAAGCCTGCAGCATCCTGGACTGATGAAGATTGGAAACTCTACAATCTGGATAACAAGGCAAAAAGTGTTCTGAAAAATGCCCTGACCAACGACATCTTACGTACTGTGACTGGGTGTCAATCCGCAAAAGATATCTAGGATACGCTGAGTGTTACATATGAGGGCACATATCTGGTCAAGTAGCAAAAGATTAATCACTTGAATAGATCTTATGAAAACTTCTTTTCAAAGAAGAATGAAATCTTGCCATATTTGTTCACAAGGTTTCACTACTTGATAAATGACCTACTAAGTGTGGGTGTGAAGAAATATGAGGTTGAACTCGTGCTGAAATTTCTTGACGTGTTACCAGAAAAGTTTAATGAAGTAACTACGGCACTGAGGGCTGGAGAAACACTGCATGGGTACAACCTACATTATATTTATGGGTTCTTGCTAAATCATGAACAGATCACTAAACACAAAAGAACTTCTCAACAACAACTCAAGGAGTCTCTGGATAAAACTGAAGTTTCATTGGTTGAACAGAAAAGGAAGAAAATTTCCAAGGCACTAGTTGTTGAATCTTAGACTGAGTCAGAATCTCAAGCTGCCCATTTAGACTCAGACTCAGGTGATACTGATGATGTTCAAAATATCACTGAGCAAATGGCAATGTTAGCCAGACGTTTCAGAAGAGCTCAAAGGGGAAGAGGAAGGTCTGACAAGGGCAAAGGGAAGAGTTCCTTTGATCCCAAGAAGGTTGTGTGCTTTAACTGTCAGAAGAAGGGACACATTGCTGCTGAGTGCATATTAAAGAAGGAAGAATCAACATCAGTTGCTGATAAGAATGCTTACAGGGCTGATAAGTATAAAAAGAAATATACTCAGCTCAAGAAAGCAAAGCCAGAAGACAAAGGACTTTACGCTGAAACCTGGGATACAGAATCATCTACCTCAGGTGATGATGTATGACTAACGGCTAAAGAAGATGAAGAGTTTGATTATGGTTTGTCCGAGTAAACTTTTAAAGCAGAGATGAAGGAAGCTGAGGAAAACAGCAAGCTCAGTGATTGGGATCCTGCTTCCATGTATAAGGTTAGTAATTTCAACTCTTACACCGATGAAGAAAAGGGTCTCGCATTTGACTATTTGCTAAATGATTTCAAGACCATCCTTAAGTCTCAAAAGAACCTTAAAGCTAAGATAGCTAAACTGAAGAATGAGATTAAGGAAAATAAATCTCTCATTGATGTTGGTAAGAAAGCACAGTGTGATCTTGAATGTCAAAGACACATTATTAAACTTCTAAGTGAAGAACTTCAGGAAGCTAAAGTTAAAGCTGACCAACTTCAAAAGGTCACTGAGTCTTTGTGTAAGTCATCAAAGCTTGCTGAAAAGTGCATAAACCAACAAATTCCTAAATAGGTACAAGTTGTACTAGCAGGTGACTATCAAACAGCAGCTTATGTAGCTGATGATGAGATAGCAAGTACAGATTCTGAGGAGGATAGACAACTGATTGAGTCTCATATGTCAGCCTCAGAGAAAATACATGATCAAAACTTGAAATACAATATGTTTGTGAAAGCTGAAGATCATGGAAACGAGTGCTCAACATCTAAACAGCATAGTAAGTCTATGCTGGACAGATTAGGCACTCAGCCTATTCAAAGAACTTCAGTCATAAAAGGCTTAACCCAAATCCTTTCAAAAGACAACATTCTCTATCTGGCTCGGAGAGAAGTTACAAGAATAGGATGACCACTGTCAGTGAGAGGTCAAATCACAACAATGGTAAGTCCAAAGTTGTAGATCTTGATAAGTCCAAGAAGATCAACAGTGGTAAGTCCAAACTTGTTGAAACTGGGGAGTCCAGTAAGCATGACAAAGGTAAGTCCAAGGTCATGGAAAAGAAGTTTGTTGGTCAAGCTTCTAATCAAAAGGATAACAAACAAAGATCTGACAAAGGTAAGTTCAAAGTCAGTGAGCACCATGACTGAGACCAAAGAAAGTTATCCACTACATATAATTCCAAGACTGAGAGTTGAAAAGTTATCCACTACATATAATTCCAAGACTGAGAGCAAGTTCTCACAAAGATTATTAGACACTCTACCTCCTGTAATCATTGGAAGAAGGATATGCTACAAGTGCAGAAATAGAGGTCATGAGGCTAAGGAATGTGATGTTGAAATCTCAAGACCTAAACAAGAACAGTCTAATCAGCCTACACAGGACTCAGCTCCTGCTCAAGCTGAACAGTCAGTTCAACAAGATGGAGATGCTAAGTGCTCCTCATCTGAACCAACCAAGAAGTGGGTTCCCAAACAAAAGTAATGTGTTTAGTTTTCATATCATGTGCAGGGTTCAAGTATATGGTACTTGGATAGTGGATGCTCAAGGCACATGACCGGGTGGAAATGACTTTTTAGTGATTTCCAAGAAGATGAAGGTGCTAAAGTAACTTTTGGAGACATCTCACATGGAAGAACTAAAGGCTACGGGAAGATGCATGCTGGTAAGGTGACTTTCCAGAAGGTTGCATATGTTAATGGTCTTAAGCACAATCTGATAAGTATCAGCCAGTTGGGTGATTAAGAGAATATAGTTACTTTTAGGAAAAGTGTAGGAACAATTAATAATACTAAGGGAAAGCCTGTATTAATAGCTAAAAGAGAAAGAGATGTGTATTCACTTGATCTTAATTCTGCTGATCCCTATACTGACAACTGCTTGTATTCCCAATCTGTTCCTAAGTTGAGTTGGTTGTGGAATAAACGATTATCATATTTGAATTTTAAAAATATAAATATGTTATCCAAATTAAGAGTTAGTCTCTGGCTTACCAAAGATCACATTTTTCAAGGACAAATTGTGTTCATCTTGTGAACAAGGGAAACACCACAAAGGGTCCTTTAAATCAAAGAAAAAATTTTCAATAACAGACCCATTGCATATGTTTCATATGGATCTGTTTGGACCCATAAGTACTCCAAACCTAAGTGGCAAAAAGTACACACTAGTGATAGTAGATGAGTTCTCAAGATTCACCTGGGTAATATTCCTTAAAGCCAAAAGTGAGGCTGCCCTGGAGATAATCAATTTTATCAAACAGTAAGAGTTGCAGAAATGTTTGCTGTAAAGCAACTCAGAAGTGATCATGGGACTGAGTTCAGAAACTCAACCCTTGAAAGCTTTTATGAACAAAAAGGGATATTACAAAATTTCTCATCTGCAGAATTCCACGCCAAAATGGAGTTGCTGAAAAGAGAAATAGAACCCTAATTGAGGCTACTAGAACAATGCTATGTGAGGCAGGATTGAAACTCTATTTTTGGGAAGCTATTAGTACAGTCTGCTATACCTAGAATAGATCAATCATTGTCCAAAGACATGGAAAGACTTTATATGAGATATATAAGTATAGAAATCCGAATATAGGTTATTTCCAAATCTTTGGTTTTAAATGCTATGTGCTGAATCAAAGAGATCAACTCCATAAGTTGGAACCTAAAGCTGATCTTGGAATATTCGTTGGTTATTCCTCAATCTCCAAGTCTTATAGAATATATAATACAAGGAGAAAGGCCATAGAAGAATCAATTCATGTATCTTTTGATGAAGACTGTTTTGATCAAGCTGATAAAAGTCAAGCTGACTTGGTTAGTCTGAGTGAGCTTGAAAGGCCTAAGGAAACCAACTTATCAAATCCTATGTATGTCATAGGAGATGATAGTGATGATGATGTGTGTCCATCCAAGAAATCTTCACATGCTCAGATGGATTCTCAAGCTGAGAAGGATGATGAGTTCTTCAATCCATTTGGAGCTCACATTCCTCAGACTGAAGATCTTGGTGATCAACAGTTTGCTGACAATGTTGTTGTTGAGACTGAGGAGATAAGTTAACCTCAGGGCTCTCAACATCACTCAGATTCTGAACCAGACTCTCCAACTGCAACATTTAAATTCCTCAAAGACCATCCTCAAGATCAGATAATTGTAAATGTCCAAGAAAGGGTTATGACACGATCCAAGGCAACAACTAACTATGCTGCTCACTTTGGTTTCCTATCTCATTTGGAGCCAAAGAGGACTAAAGAAGCCTTAGAGGATGAGGATTGTATTGATGCTATGCAAGAAGAATTAAATGAGTTTGAGAGAAACAAAGTCTGGAACCTTGTCCCTGCCCCCGAAGATCATACAGTTATAGGCACTAAGTGGGTCTATAGAAATAAAATGGACAAGGATGGAGTAATAGTTAGGAAAAAAGGCCAGTTTGGTAGCACAAGGGTATAAGCAAGAAGAAGGAATCGATTATGATGAGACCTTTGCCCCTGTTGCTTGAATTGAAGCCATAAGGCTGTTCTTAGCTTATGCAGCATATAAAGACTTCAAAGTCTATCAAATGGATATGAAGAGGGCTTTCCTGAATGGAAAACTTTAGGAGGAAGTCTATGTGAAACAACCTCCTGGCTTTGTAAGTTCAAAGTTTACATATCATGTCTATAAGTTGGACAAGGCTATTTATGGTCTTAAACAAGCTCCAAGAGCTTGGTATGATACTCTGTCCACTTATCTACTATCAATGAACTTCATCAGAGGTAGTATAGATAAAACACTCTTTATTAAAAAGATTAAAGGGCAGATGATTCTTGTACAAATCTATGTGGATGACATTATTTTTGGTTCTACCAATGAATCTCTGTGTGAGTTGTTCTCCAAAATAATGTCACAAAAGTACAAGATGAGTATGATGGGTGAGATGACTTATTTCCTGGGCATACAAATTCAACAAAAGCCTGATGGAATATTCATCAATCAAAGCAAGTATGTTCTTAATTTGATAAAGAAATATGGTTTTGATTCAAGTTCAACCATGAAAACACCCATGTCACCAGCTGTCAAGCTGAGTAAAGACTCAGATGGTAAATCTGTGTGTCAGTCTACCTATAGAAGAATGATAGGTTCATTGCTCTATTTGACAGCTAGTAGACCTGATATCATGTTTGCTACATGTGTTTGTGCAAGATATCAGGCAGATCCTAAAGAATCACATCTTCAAGCTGTGAAAATGATCTTTTGGTACCTTAAGGGTATACCATATCTAGGACATTGCTATCCAAATGACTCTGGGTTTGAGTTAGTTGGTTTCTCTGATCCTGACTATGCTGGTTGCAAGTTAGATAGAAAATCAACAACTGGAGGATGTCAATTGCTTGGAGGGAAGCTAGTAAGCTGGACCAGTAAAAAATAGAACTTAGTGGCTACTTCAACTGCTGAAGCTGAGTATGTTGCAGCAGGAACCTGTTGTGCTCAAATCATGTGGATGCAGCATCAGCTTCAAGACTTTGGCATGAGTTTCAAGAAACTCCTATCTTCTGTGATAACCAAAGTGCAATAGCTATCACGTACAATCCAGTCTTCCACTCAAGAACCAAGCACATTGACATTAGACATCACTTGATCAGGGACATTGTGGAAAAAGGTAAAGTTGACATTAAATTTATTTCCACTAATGACCAATTAGCAGATATCTTTACTAAATCACTTGATGAAAAGAGGTTTATGTATCTGCTAAGTGAATTGGGTATGCTCAACCCCTAGCTTAGTGTCTAAAATCTGAGTTTTCAGTTTCACAAAGACTAAGTGTCTTAAGCTGAGTGCACAATTTATAAATAAGTTTTCATAATCTGGATAACCTGTCAAGCTGAATGACGAGTTCACATGTTTGGTGCGTTCCAAATATACTTTAACTACTCAGTATAGTTGAAATATAAGTTTGAGTAAGTCTCAAACATAAATGACTAAGTGTCATTGAGTCTGAGCTATGTGCTTAACTCAAGCTGTGTGATTGGTTCACACGTTTGGAGCGTTCCAAACATACTTTAACTACTCAGTGTAGTTAAAATGTAAGTTTGAGTTAGTCTCAAACGATAATGACTAAGTGTCATTGAGTTTGAGCTGTGTGCTCTACTAAAGCTGAGTTTCATTCTCAAGCTGAGTAAAACAAGCTAAGTGCTTGATTTAGGGTGAGTGATTAGTTTACTCAGCTTGGTGTGTCCAAACTATGATTTAATTACTAAGTGCAATTAATTCATCTATACATGTGTATTTGAGTATGTTTCAAATCGCATCGTATATCAATTGTGTATTGGTATACTTTACAAGTGTTTATAATATTATGGTGAGTAATTCATATTATGTTACACTTGTATCCGTTGGAAGTTGATGTGTTTCTACCCTCTCACTGTTACATCAAGCCGTAATTTTTTACGGTGTAACGAATAAAAAGGGACTTCAATGGTAATTTTTCTCTCTCCTAAGAAAGGTATATATATCGATCATAACCGGTTTAGAGAAGTTTACGCTTACAAAACAGACTTCTCACTTTCTAAAATACCTTTCGCGAACATTGCTCAGTTCATACGTCCGTTCAAACCCTAAATTACTAAGTGCTATTTTCAACTGGCTCAGTGCGAATTTTCATTTGCTACGTGATTCTTCGCAAAATTAATCTGTGGAATTAAACGATAATGGACGGAACCATTCTCATTCTTAGTGATAGGATGGCCCGAGGTGTTGCGCTCAAGAACAACGGGATGCCGGTACTCAAAATCAAAAATCAACGTGCCTGTTTGGTAATCCCAAAACGCAAAAGGAACAGAGGCTATGAAGCCAGGGTGAACTACATCAGAAAATGCCCATTGGCATTCGATTTTACTGGCGCACCACTCCATATAGTTATACAACATATGCAGGGTAGAGATCAGTGGCACTGTTCTAAATGGAAATAGAACAGTTGTTATTACTGTCCAGAGGCTGAGGGATGTTCTTCGACTCCCTGCTAATGATGTGTTCGAGCCTGCTGTGACAAGACAAGTGGCAAGGTCCGTGCTAACCCGTATGGGACACCCACAAACAGATGGTGTGATAAAAAAGGCCACCTTCCCAACGAGTTGGGGTTTTATGGTTTCGACGGTAATTCGTTCACTGGGAACAAAGGTAGGAGGCTTGGACCAAGTAAATGAGTTCGAGATGCAGCTGTTGTACAACATGTTCTTTGCTAGAAATCTCGACTATGCACTGCTCTTCTTCAATGAGCTCAAGGTCCTAGTGTTAAAAACACCAAGGGATCTTCATGTGCCTTTTGTAAGGTTCTTATCCTTTGTGATTGAAGCTGAGTTGGAAGACCAACTATATGAAGTTGGACAAGATTTGTTCCCTGCTCTAGCACTCAGATCCAAGATGTTCAACAATGACATCTTTCCAGAGCAAGAAGGTCTGAGTGACCCAATGCGATAGATAGCAGAGCAAGATTCATCGGAAAGTGAAGCAGAGGGATCCACTGAATGGGGAGCTTCTCACGCATACACTGAGGTTCAAGCTGACCATTCTGTTCAAGATGAACCAATACATACTGTAGCTGCTTCCGGTAAAACCTCTCCACTTTCTCTTTCTTCTCATTATTCTCCATCTAGATTTGGAGATAAGGCTATGGTAAACCCAACTCAGTCTAACCCATCTCCTCCACATCCTTCTTCTTGGCTTCATGGAATCACACCCCGGGAACAAGCCTAACAATTAGTGCTAGCTAACTTATGTGACATCTTCTCTGGAAATCTCACACACGAACAGCAATAAGATCCCTGGAACCCAAAGTCTCTTATTCACCAAATCACCAACTTGAGGTATTAAGTGAGAAGGAGAGAATTGTATGTGCTAGAGAGAGTATTGACCAAAAGAGATAAAAGTCCATGTTCTAAGTCTTTTTAAAGACCAAAAACCGACCCTGAATCTCCCCTCTAGCCGGCCAAGACAGATCTAGAAGCCCTCTTCCATTTGCCACAAGTGGAGGTGATTTTGACATAAAGTCCATGTAGTGGTAGCGCCGCTTAACATGAGTTAGCGGCGCTAAACCATAACCCGTAGCGGCGCTAACGTGGCCTGACTTCGATACGACATAAACAACATGCAGCCATAGCGGCGCTAACCTTTAATAGTTAGCGGCGCTAACTCGTTAAGTTCGCGACACTAACGCGTCCTACATTGCTAATTTCCACTTTTTCCATCTTTGGTCCCTCAACTTTATTTGCTGTCATGTTAGACCCCGGTTTGTGACCCATATAGTCCCATACATCATCAATAGTGCTCTAGATCGTACATATATTATCGGGCAGATTCTAATAAACTCCCACTTGCACATAATATATTGTACCCTAGCAAGCACAGACAAAGAGCGGCCTCTAGCAAAGCATCAATTCCCCCAAGTCTGTATGGGTTCTGAATACCTGCAGAAAACCATCATACTGAAAGTAGTGGTCCTAGATAAGTGATCTTAGACATCTTTTTGTTCGCGATATCCTTGTCAACACGAGACATGGATTAGAAAATGTCAATCTCCAGATCGTTCACGATTCTTTGTGCATGGCCATGCAATATTTTGGTGTCAGCTCCCAATCATCGAGGGGCCCAGGGATATCTCTCATGTAGGAGGAACAAATCCCTTCGACTGCACAACCCCAAACCATACCTCTTGACTTACCTAGTCATTTCCTTTATCACAGCCAGTTACGAACTGCTTTTGAAAGTGGCTAAAGCAAGTAAGAACTATGATATAGTAGTTCATACATCTCCGGTCTAAGGATGTAAGATTTTATCATCCCAAGTTACTCGTGACTATAATCCATGAAGTATACTTGGGTGTGGGTCTTCCAGTCACTTGAAACTCTTTTTAAGCACAGATAAGCATTGCACCTTAGTTCAACCATTTTGAATTCAAGATCAGATGCTTATCTCAGTCTTGATTCAATCTTTCTTCCATAAGATTGACTGACTGTGGAAAGTTTGAAATATAAAATAATATTTCTGGAAGTAGTTAAACATGCTAAGATGGAACACAGTAAAGTCTTATGAATGTAACCGTATCACACGCATATATAATCCCCATTATATATCGAAACAAGCATAACTTACAATACTGTCTGTATCGTTCCCAAAATAAAATAATACATATCAAATAAACTAATATATACAACTAAAGCCAAATCGCTAGCAAATCTTACACCTATCCCTCTAGTGTGAGATTCATGAGTTGCTTGCGGTAATGGCTTAGTGAATGTATCTGCCAAGTTTCCATTCGATGCTACTCTGCTAATGATGACTTCACCACTTTCAATAACATCCCGTATAAAGTGGTATTTGCGCGAAATGTGTCTCGTCCTCTTGTGAGCTCTTGGTTCATTTGCCAAAGCCACCGCACCCTCATTGTCACAAAATATCTCAATAGGGTCAGCGGTGCTTAGAACCACTTGTAGATCTTGGTTGAATTTCTTCATCCACACGGCCTCCTTTGCGGCTTCACTGCCGCAATATATTCCGATTCGGTAGTCGAATCAGCCACCGTGTCTTGCTTCGAGCTCCTCCAGCTGACAACACCACCATTTAACACGAACACAAACCCCAATTGAGATCGGCAGCCATCCCTGTTAGTTTGGAAGCTAGCATCTGAGTAACCCTTTACTCTCAGCTCTTCTTCCCCACCATATACCAAGAATATCTCTTTTGTACGTCTCAGATATTTGAGAATGTTCTTTACTGCCCTCCAATGAGGCTCTCCTGGGTTCGCCTGATATCTACTAGTCATGCTTAAAGCACATGACACATGAGGGCGAGTGTATAGCATGGCGTACATGATCGAGCCCACAACCGAAGCATATGGAACTCGCTTCATTACTTCTATCTCCTCCTAGGAGGTAGGACATTGAGTTTTACTCAAAGTCAAGCCATGCATCATAGGGAGGTTTCCTTTCTTGGATTCCTCCATCTTAAAGCGTCTCACGACCTTTTCTATGCATGCACTTTGAGAAAGCCCTAGCAGCCTTCTAGATCTATCTCTATAGATCTTTATTTCCAGAATACAGCTCGCATCACCTAGGTCCTTCATTGAAAAGCAATTTCCCAGCCATGCTTTGACACTCCTTAGGCATGGGATATGATTTCCAATGAGTAGAATATCATCTACATATAGGCTTGACAACCCCAAACTTGTAGGTATGAAACTGTCGGCTTCTTACCATGCCACATTTCATAAGGTGTTTTAGCAACTTTCTTGGTTGGTATGAGGTTAAGGATTTTTACCGCCGTTTCTAGGGCATATTCCCATAAACTAATTGGTACCTCCACCCGATTCATGATAGACCTCACCATATCAAGCAAAGTCCGGTTCCTCCTCTCAGCGACCCCATTTAATTGTTGAGTCCTTGGAGGTGTTAATTGTGAAATGATTCCACAATTCATAAGATGATCGGTGAATTCGGTACTTAGATACTCTCCACCTCTATCAGATCGGAGTATCTTTATAGTTTTGCCCAGCTGATTCTGAACTTAGTTTTGGAATGTCTTGAACACCTCAAAGGTTTCATACTTGTGTTTAACAAGATAGACATACCCGTACGTACTATAATCATCTATAAAGGTTACGAAGTATCTTGAATTATTCCTTGTGACATGCTTGAAAGGTCGACATACATCCGTATGGATTATGTCTAATAGGTCCTTTCCCCTCTCACTTGATCCTATGAAGGGTGCTTTTGTCATTTTACCCAATAAGAAAAATTCGCATACTTCATTTGATCCTTGATCAAAAGATTCCAAGATCTTATCCGCTTGGAGCTTGGCGATGCGAGTCTCATTTATGTGGCCAAGACGACTATGCCATATGGAATATTTATCCAAACCATTTTTGGAGTCAGAATCAATATTCATGATATATTTTCTTGATTCAATGTATGCATTTGCCTCATATATGCCATGACATGGTAGAACTTTAAAATAAACAACTTCATTTTTAAAGCAAACAATTGTACCATTTACAAATCTAAAGTCATAACCATCGTCATACAATTTGTGAAAATAAATAATGTTTCTAGCCACATAGAGCGAATAGCATACATCTTTTAATAAAATTGAAAAACCGGGCTTGAATGAAAGCTCCAAGTCTCCCTTTGCTTCCACTGGGACAACCTCCGAGTTTCCCATGACAAGATCCAGTTCTCCCCGCTCCAAGCTCCTACTTGCCCTTAGCACCTGCACCATATTACATATGTGAGTGCCACAACCAGTATCCAATGCCCAGCCTTCAGAAGTAGAAGTATGGTGGAGTTCTATCATGAACGTACCTGACGTCTCCGGACCTGAAATGCTCATTGCCTTGAGCTTGTTGAGTCCCTCCAGGTACTTCGGGCAGTTACGGCGGTAATGGCCCTTGCCCCACAAAAGAAACACTCCGCATCCTCCGGAGCCTTGGCTTGGGGAAGTTTCCCCTTGCCCTTGCCCTCGGAGGCCGGGTTAGGCTTGGCGATGCCAACCTTTCCCTTACCCTTCCTTTTGAAGGACGGGGCGGCTTTCTTCTTCGTGATGCGGCCTTCCCGGATGGCGAGAACGTGGTTGGAGGAGGATGGGTTATTCTTGGTCATGCTAGACTCAGCGGTCTTCAACATACCATGAAGTTCCATCACGGTCTTGTCCATGATGTGCATATGATAACTCAAAACGAATTGATCATATGCACCGGGCAGGCATTGGAGGATTAAATCTACCGCCATCTCCCTCCCTATGGTAAAACCCAACTTCTCCATGCGCTTGATGTTTGCTTTCATCCGCAACACATGCGCGCTCACGTTCCCTCCCTCTTGCATCTTGCAAGCAAGGGTTGTCTTGAGGCACTCGTACCTTTCCTGCCTCGCCTGCTGTTGGAACATGTCCTTCAGCTGCACGACCAGGTCGTAAGCACTCAGATGATCCATTTTCTTTTGCAAATCTTGGTTCATCATGCTCAACATAAGGTATGTGACTTCCTCAGTTTCCTTGAGGCGTTTTTCATACGCCTCACGGACGGCCCTTGTTGCACCAGCAGGAGGTGCCTCGGGGAGGGGTTCCTCTATGGTATGCAACTTCCCTTCATACCGCAAGACCAACCTCAGTTGTCTATGCCAGTCCATGAAGTTGCTACCGTCGAGTTTCTCCTTCTCAAGAAAAACTCGAAGAGAAACGTTGGTGGTGGTGTTTGTTGCGCTTGTTGATGCCATCTAAAATTGCAAAGTAGATATTAGTTAGTTTGATATTTTATGTTGTTTAATAATTTAGCCATAAAGAATTATCTAAACAAGGCTAAGAACCATATTTCATCCTACCATGTGACGGGGTTACAGCGGATCACATGATAAAACTATTTAAGTCGGCAACCATTTTGCCAATTAGAATCTCCATTGCAATCCTTAGCACATGCGGGATCCTACGACATCCAATGGTCGTTTGGCATGATTGATCCCTTCTTCCACCAATTTTAAATCTTGAAATTTTGGTTAACTCGTGCTAAGCTCGACAATTAACCAAGATTTCAAACCTAAAATTTCAAATCGTCCGTCAAGACATACGGTAACAAATTCACCAAAGTTGGATCGTGCTAAGCTCGACAACCAAAATTGTGAAGTTACCACACTCACCTTCCACACAGTTTAATGAGAATTGGCTCGTGCTAAGCTTGACAACCAAATCCCATAAGACTAGATTAGGGTGGTATCGACTTACGGATGGTGCATTATTTTCGTTTTGTGGAAAAACGGGCTTTTGTTTCCGGTTTGGTTTTAGATTAACTTGTTAGTGACAAAACCTATTTTCACTAGGTGGGTTAATCTTTGTATGTGATCGCGCGCGAGAGAAAACCATTTTTACCAAAACTCTTGTGATTTTATTAATTTTGTGAAAAAATTATCTAGCATGCGAAACCTATATATTCATGCATAGAATAATAAAATCATATCACATGCAACAAAACAATATAGTTGGTAACGATTTTGCCAATATACCTATGCGTTCTTCCCGTGAGCCAAAACGGGAAGAACTCGGTCAAACTAAGGGACAAAACAATCTTGATGCTAGCTCCCACTAGAACCACCATCTCCATTATACTTCATTGGCTTCTATGGGCATCAAAACTCCATCTTGTCTTGTCTCCTCTTGTGTCTTCTTCCCTCCATCATACAAATTACATACAATAGAAAATAAATGGCATATAAGCCACAAATCTTCCTATTTATCTAATACTGTTGGTGCATATCGGTAAATCCCTAGCTCTTATCAATGAAATATATACATGCTTACTTGAAATGTTAATTCAAATGTGTTTTGAATAATGGTTTGCATGGTTATATGTTCTAAGTGGTTATTTATGTTTATCTTAAGCTTACAAGTACTTAATCATGTGTTGATGTGTGTTTGGAAGTTTAAGTATGTGTGAAGGTCATCACGTGCGTGATGAGTCCACTACGTGCGTAGTGGATCTCACTACATGCGTGGTGAAGTAGTCGGTTAAAGTTAAATTAATTATCATTAAAACAACTGGTACGTGCGTACTGGACTCGCTTCGTGCGAAGTGCGATACATTACGTGCGTAGTGAAATTAATTACTCTATAAATACTCATTAACAGTGTATTAGCGTGGGTGATCGCAGGTAATCGAGTAATCGACGAATCAACGGGAGTGATCGCAGGTAATCGAGTAACCGACGGGGAATGACCTTAAGCCTTAGTGAGCCTTCGAAATTGCAAGTTTAACCTCGGTAAACGCAAACTTAGTGTTAATCTCGGATCCAAGGGCAGTCGTAAGCATTCTGTGTGAGTTCTTAGAGTTTGTTCTTGTTTCTACTCTGTGTGTTTCTTAGTGTTACTGTGTGCCGGACACCTAAGCAGATCTTAGAATCCTTAGGAGGTAGCAACATGCGAAGTGATCTCACTTCGCACGGAGTGAAATAGGGTATATAAGTTGGTTCCGTGCGTATTCGTCATTACGCATTCATATTTTCTACAGTACACTCCATTCTCTCTCGATTTTGATTCTGACTTTTGTGTTGAAAGAGTTATTCGTTTCATCTGTGTGATTCGCCTCTGTGTTGTGATCATTTTGGTATGTTTTTCGCCTCAATCCAACGGTTGGATCTCGAGTTATACTCGATTTTATGCTTGGAGGTCTAAAAACTTTTAAAACCGGATTAAAGTGACCTTAATGTGTTAATTTGTTAGATTTAAGTGAAAAGTAGCCTTCGTGGACTTAGTTAGATGATACTTAATCACTTAATAGACTCAAAAACATCGTTAATCAAGGGTTTTAAGTTAAAAGTTTCGGCGAACTGTTCTTGAAGTTTGAATTTTTGTCGTGCGAAGTGAAGTTCATTTCGCACGAAATGATATCATCTCGCACGAACTCAGTGATGTAGACGATGAACATGATAAGGTTCGGCCGCACAAAGTGAAGTCCACTTCGTGCGAGCAGTGTCCACCACGTGCGAAGTGTAGCATGGATTTAATAAATCAATTCTGAACGTTAAATAACTTCGCACGAAGTCCTCCCACCACGTGCGTAATGATGGTCAGTGCGCGAGTGGTGAAATTTCAAAATTTTGAAATGAATGTTTAATTTTTAATCTTCAGATTTTAGCTGTGTGTTGCGATTGTTGGATGTTTCTTTCTAACGAGCATAATGTTTATTCCACAGTTTTTAAACAATGGAACCTGCACAAATTGGAAGCTCCTCGACTCAAAACATCACTGGGACTGCATCTGGCAGTCAGGCAAAGGCGGATCTTAAAGCAAGTGACATGCACAATATTCGGGCCTTTGTGACTAAGAATAAATTGACCAGGGATTGTGATGATATGATTGACTATTTGATGAGGTCAAGGATCTACACCGCAATCACAGCAACATGCACTGCTTACACCTCGCATCAACTAGAGTTCTGGAGAACTGCCGTTTATGATGAAGATATGTGTGGGATTAAAGGGGTGGTGAAAGAACAACCCGTGTTTGTTTCTGAAGGGATATTAAATGAGCTGCTCGAGCTCGGAGACGATATCACCGATCCAACCTCTCTGAATATCTGCCGGGTTAAAGGGTGTCTACTGAGGTGTGGATACACCGGGGAGATTCGGAACGAATCGGTATTCAAAACAAAGTTCTGCCCCTCGTATCGTTATTTGATGCATGTTATATCTCATTGTTTGGGGCCACGGAGAACTGGCCATGATCAGCTAAATCAAACGTTCTCTCATTTGTTTGTGGCGCTTGTGCTAAATGTTAAATTCAACATCTCAAGGGTTATTTTCAACTGCCTAAAGGAAAACTTGTCCAAGAAGGAGGGGCAGTTCTTGATGTATCCCAGGTTTATTCAGATAGTGATTGATGCCCAAGTTGAGGGGTTGATAAAAGAAGATGGGGATCGAATCAAGTTTAAACATATGAATGATCAGACAGTGCGACAAATGAGCAGATACATAGGCACCTCAGTTCCTCCAAAAAGAAGATTAATCAGCCACCTGGGAAACAAAGATTATCAAGCTCCAGAAAGAAAACATCTGTGGAGAAACGAGGGCTCAACATCTCAGGTTGAAAATATTGAAATAGTGTCTGATGATGAGGATGAGGAACCTGAAGTTCAGAGCCAAGAGGCTCGTGATCCCACTGGGGGAGAGGCTATCCCCGCAAGTTTGGACGATATGAATGTTGATGACTTTTTCGTGGAGGATGAGGATGAGTTGACTAGAAAAAGGAAGGAAAAGGCAGTAGTAGATGAGCCTGAGAAAAAGAAGAAGAAAGTTTACAAGTTCAAGCCACTGGTTGCTTCTGCAGAAATTATTGTCAAACCCTCCACAGCAACAGCCGCTCCAGTCACTACCGCTGCTCAAGGTGCTGCAGGACCGTCTCAAGCTGGTTCTCAGCTACCCAATATAGCCGTCGAAGAAAGTCTGAGCAAGCTCCAAAGCTACGTGCTAGATATGATTAAAGACGAGAAAGAAAGGAAGCTGGAGCTAGAGGAAGTGAAACAGAAAATGGTTGAGAAAGATGCACAGATTGAGGATTTGTTGAAAAGAGATGTGGAGAAAGATGTGCAAATAGAGAGATTGGTGAAAAGGGATGAAGAGAGAGATTTGAAAATAATTGAGTTGGAGAAAAAGAATGAGACTATGGAAAGGATCTTAATTGAATACACTCAAGAGTTCAAGAGGCTGAAGGCACACGTGGATAAGCAAGACGAAGAGGTGCTAAAGCTGAAGGAGTTTGCCGAGTCTGAACCAGCTAGGGCTTACTCAGGAGATGAACGAGGTTGATTTTTAGTCTGTGTGACTTTGTATTTATTGATCTATGATGTAAATGAATGAAACAGTCATGTATATTTAATCGTTTTTGTGTGAAATGAAATGTTTGATTTTAACTTACACATGTTTATGGTTTCTTATTGCTGTGTGAAGATCCATTAATTGTTCAGCCATTGAAAGCTGATATTCCTCAATCGTCTCGTCTGCTGAGTGTTCAAGGGCAAATTGTTCCACAAAATTAGTATGATGCAGAGGAAGGAGAAATACTTCCATTCCTGACAAAAGAACAAATTGCCGAACTTTTACAGATTCCTGTCGAAGATGTTATTCTAGAAGAGGTGGATGAAAGCTTTGTGCAACCACCTCAAGCTGAACAGGAACCTGTATTTGACACTGATGAGATTGAGATTGAGGATGAAACCGATCAACACTATCCTGGTCAACAAAAAGAAGACAACCTGCCTGACCTTGCCGATTTTTTCAAAACTGCTAATGCTGAGGAAATCAACAAAAGAGCTGAAGTTAGAGAACAAGAAAATGTTCATTTTGACTTAGAAAAATATCTTGGTGATAGAAAATCTAAGCAAGATGAAAGAGAAGCTAGACGAAAGAAGTATCAACGGTTTCTGGAACGTCAGGCAGGGAAAGAAAAGAAGTCTAAAAGCTCACCGGAGTATACCAAGTTTTATCAGACTCTGGGCAAAAAGACGGATGGTGAAATTGTTGGTTGGTGCTATATGCCGGAATTTAATGTTTATGCAGTTAAAAGGGAAAGAGGAGTTGAGTATTTTCAAAGGGCAAATGATATCCAGACTCTGCCGTTCTATGATATTCGACAACTTGCTCGTCTGCCCCTTTTAGACTGTGATGATCACAGCATGGCAAAATCGTTTGAGACACTGGTGAAGCGTGAGGCTCGATTTGGATGGAAAAACTTAAAGCCTTATGTGCCAGGTGTCAAGAGCCATCCAACCAAGATAGATCCACTGACAGGAAGGAAATTCAAAGTGCTTAATTGCAAAGCTCCTCGTTGTATGAAGAAGTTACCGTTGAGAACCATGCCTACTGGGTGGAGTGCAAGGTTTAAATGGTGGTACTTTAATGAGAAAACAACTGAGGCGGTGATTGTATTGGATGATGACATGTCTGGTGGAGAAACGGTTAAAGTATTTGATCCTATGTGGATTAATAATTTTGGGAAGGACGACATTACTGTTTTGTACTACAATCCAATCCTCTACAAAAATCAGTATATGGATTTGGCATTGCAATTTCAAAAAGTCGTTCGAGATTGTTTTGCATTCGACATCTATGCTGGATCTGATGAAGTCAAGTCTACAACGTTGTAACAGCTAGATTGTCATTTTGTTTGCTTAGTGCAATTTTTGTTGATAGAACTAGGTCTTAGGGGGAGTTTGTTGGTGCATATTTGTAAATCCCTAGTTCTTATCAATGAAATACATACATGTTTACTTGAAATGTTAATTCAAATGTGTTTTGATTAATGGTTTGCATGTTTATACATTCTAAGTGGTTACTTATGTTTGTCTTAAGCTTACAAGTACTTAGTCATGTGTTGATTTGTGTTTGGAAGTTTAAATATGTGTGAATGTCATCACGTGCGTGATGAGTCCACTACGTGCGTAGTGGAGCTCACTACGTGCATGGTGAAGTAGTCGGTTAAAGTTAAATTAATTATCATTAAAACAACTGGTACGTGCGTACTGGACTCGCTTCATGCGAAGTGCGATACATTACGTGCGTAGTGAAATTAATTACTCTATAAATACTCATTAACAGCGTATTAGCGTGGGTGATCGCAGGAATCGACGAATCAACGGGAATGATCGGGGAATGACCTGTAATCGACCATAAGCCTTAGTGAGCATTCGAAATCGCATGTTTAACCTCGGTAAATGCAAACTTAGTGTTAATCTCGAATCCAAGGGCAGTCTTAAGCATTCTGTGTGAGTTCTTAGAGTTTGTTCTTGTTTCTACTCTGTGTGTTTCTTAGTGTTACTGTGTGCCGGACACCTAAGCAGATCTTAGAATCCTTAGGAGGTTTGGGAAATAGATATTCCGCACTATTTCTCATCCTAGATCAGTCCTAGCATTAGGGTGTTTTCGTTTAGAACCCCCAACGGTCCTACAAATACTTGTACATGGATGAATGAAATGGCATGCAAGCCACAAATTATTACAATTAAACTAAATTTAATAAATTTACAACCATCAAATGTGGATAAAACCACCAAACACAAATCACCAATTGGGCCATGGCAAGGTTACCAACTCATATCATCACATACAACCAAACATAAACTGCCACTACTGCAAAAACATGAAAGGAACCTTTGGAACAAAATTCCAGAAGGTCTAAGTATCAAAAATCCTGAGACCAAAACTGTTTTATTCAAAAATTTTGAAAACAATTTTCCAGTGACGTTAGTGCTGCTAACGCTTAAGACTTAGCGCCGCTAACCCTAACGGCATAATACAAACATTTTGATTTCGGGTTTTTCAAGCCACCAAGTGCTATTCTAACATAGAGGTGGCTCTGATACCACTGTTGGGATTTCAAGATCACGCAGCAGAAGCAAAAACAACAACAATCAAGCATAAAAGAGTTAAAAACATGAAATCCCAATGGTGAATCATCTCTATGTAACAAAATAGCAACAAAGAAGGAGGTTAGAGAGTTATACCATCCTCCTAAGCTCCAGTAAATGTCTTGTTGGTGCCTGAAGTTGTTGGGAAGAAAGGATTTCCTTCTTCTTCTTCTTGGCTTCACGAAATCACACCCCGGGAACAAGCCTAACAATTAGTGCTAGCTAACTTATCTGAAATCTTCTCTTGAAATCTCACACAAGAACAACAATAAGATCCCTGGAATCCAAAGCTCTTATTCACCAAATCACCAACTTGAGGTATTAAGTTATAAGGAGAGAATTGTATATGCTAGAGAGAGTATTGACCAAGAGAGTTAAAAGTCTAGGTTCAAAGTCCTTTTAAAGACAAAAAACCGACCCTGGATCTCCCCTCTAGCCGGCCAAGACGGATCTAGAAGCCCTCTCCCATTTGCCACAAGTGGAGGTGATTTTGACATAAAGTCCATGTAGTGGTAGCACCGCTAATGTCAGGATCGGATATTGCTTAATCAAACTTCTTGAACTGATGCTGGTATTCGTTGCAAACCTCTTCTCTAATGCATTCCACAGTTCATGAGCATCATCAAACTTCTTGAACTGATGCTGGTATTCGTTGGGAATAGCAATCTGAAGAATGCTAAGAGCTTTCATATCAATCATCCTCTCTTTCTTTTCAGCATCTGTTCTTGGTGGTGATTTCTTCTTTGGTTTTCCTGTTTCATCTAAATCAACAGTAGTAATGGGGTCCTTTTCTATGATTTCCCAAATAGCATAGTCCATTAATTGGACATGCTGCTTGATTCTTAGTTTCCACATCTCAAAATCAATTGGTTTGAGCATGGGAACACGAATGTTTGACCCAGATCTAGTGTTGTCAGAAGATCCACCAGACTCCATTGCAGTATGGTGATTGAAAAACACAATTAAACTTTAGAAAAACTTTAAATAATGAACCACAGCAGACTGGTGCAAAAACCTTCAACTGTTGATCAGAGGAACCTTAATGATAAGGCTCTGATACCACTTGTCAGGATCGGATATTGCTTAATACCAAATAACAAGAATTATCTTTTGAATTAGAGTTGTTAAAAAGACAATCTTTAGTTTTGATCACAATCAATTAAGATGTTGCGGAATCACACTTAATTGATTATAAAGGTTTTCAACACAAAACAATTCAATCAATAAACACGAAATACTGCCAAACAAAGATGTTTATTAATAATCAATAACAATTACAATATTCATCTACACCTCCAATCTAAATTCTTATGTTAGACGAAGAACACAATTTGTTCTTAGGTTTCAAAAGAAACTTAGAGGCTAAACACTTTCTGAAAGTAAACAACAAAACGAATGAATGCAAATCAATACGAACAAGAGATCTATATGTATGAAGTAACAATATTCTAATCGAGTATTTATAGACCCTTGATCCTCCTTGATAAGTTGACAGTTAGGTAATCTTCTATCTTCTGAGATAATCTTGATAATCTTCGACTTTGATAAAGATATACTTCAAATCCATAAAGATAGCATTTTCCGTGAATAACTCAACAGAAACTGTTTGTTGAATGAAACAGTTCTGGTCTTTTTCTAACAGTCTTCTCTTCAAGGTCTTTTAAAAGTTTTAAACACTTGAACTAACAGTTCTAAACTTTGTACTAACAGTTGTAATGCTCATAGCAACTGTTAGTCACAACTGTTTTCATACTTCACTTAACAGTTTGGAACTGTTTTCCCAGAATTACTTCTAACAGTTTTTACCTTTGCATGTCCAACAGTTTCCATTACTTAGCAAATTTCCCAACAGCTAACCATGAGTTAGCGGCGCTAAACCCTAACCCGTAGCGGCGCTAACGCGGCCTGACTTCGATATGACATAAAGCACATGCAGCCATAGCGGCGCTAACCTTTAACAGTTAGCGGCGCTAACTCGTTAAGTTAGTGGCGTTAACGCGGCCTGCATTGCTAACTTCCACTTTTGCCATCTTTGGTCCCTCAACTTTATTTGTTGTCATGTTAGACCCCGGTTTGTGACCCATATAGGCCCATACATCATCGGTAGTGCTCTAGAGCGTACATATATTATCGGGAAGATTTAACAACACCCACTCGCACGACCTGTTAATGTTTCATCTTCAAACCAAGGTGATTCATAGGGTCCAAACTCTGGTGCAAATGAATTTGAGGGTCCACACGTTACCCTCAGAGGATGCACCCAGGTTCCAACCTACTCAAACTGACTTGGATGATTTGATCACATTCTTCAAAGCTCAGTTTGATACTTTACACCTCGAAAGAAAGAATGCAAAGAGGGATATTATTGGTCCCTTGTATGAGAGAGTAACAAAAAGCAACAGTGTGTAGAAGGGGGGTTGAATACACTTTCTGTGGAAATTGAACAAATCAAAGAAAAGTGTAACACACAGTAAATCAAACCACAATCAATCAAAGGCTTTTATTAATCAGAAGATGATTGCAATGATTTGAATAAGAAGATGATTACAATGACTATCATGTAAACAACTCTTGATATATAATCAACTAATATAAATCTCTCAATTCTCTCAAACTTAGATATCTATAATTAACATATAATTATAGATACCGACGACTCTCTAAAAAGGATTTTCACAGATTGAATCAACACATGATTACTTACCAATATCACAACTGATGTGATTAATTCGAACACACGAACTTCTTTGGCAATCTGTGATTAAATCTTGATACTGAATCAAGACTCGTAACACATACGATGAGGTGAGGTTTGGCTCTGCAACACTTAGTTGTTATCGAATCAAAGTCGTACCTCTAAACTTATCAGGAGATAAGTATTTATAATTCTGTTGCTACGGTTCCTAACAAACTAGACTTAGCCTAATTCGCTAACTAACTTTCAGATATACCGGAATCTTGAATCTTGAATCTTCTTATCTTGAGTTTTTAATCTTCAATCTTGATTCTGAAGTCTTCTTATCCGCGCCGTAGATATAGAGAGAGATAAAGATGAATTTAAAACATATTTAAATTATCTTTAAACTGACTTCATTACTCGGACTGAGTTACTCAGCTTGAAACTCATCAAGCTGAGTTCTTCGAGAACAAATCTGAATTTATACATGAACTAACATGTACATTGATAAACTCAATCTTAGAAGTCTAACTTAGTTGGCTAAAACATATTTAGCAACTCTGTCGAGATGACTCTGCTTTTGAGCTGAGTCACTCAACTTGAAACACATCAAGCTGACTACTCGATATATACCTTATGTGACATACACAGATTATTAAACATATTAATAAACAAACTAAGGTATAATATAAACAGATCAACATATGCTCAGCTTAACTTTGTCTCGTCAAATTCAAACTTATGAGATCATTTTCCCAACAGATATGCTGATGATTATTGATAATCTGGATGAGGAGGTACTAAAGTTAAAATCTATTGTTGCTGCCTTACAAAAACAAAGGACTTCAACCCTTGTTGATGATGACAAAAAGGGGAAGAAGAATCAAGAAGCTGAAGCAGAGTCTGTCAAAGCTGAAGCTCTCTTACTATTGGCAAAAGGAGCAGATCAGATTGAGGGGGAGAAAGAGTTAGAAAAAGAAGTAGAGCTGACTGAAAAAGCCAAAGGCAAGAGACCTGCAGTGGTCAGCTCAGAAGATTCAGAACTCCCTCAACAGAAAAGAAGAAACATGATTCTTTGTGAATCATCAGCCTCAGATGGAGACTCTGCTGATAAAATGACTTTACAAGAAAGAGCTTCACTGATGGCAGTAAGGAGAATGGAACAAGAGGATGCTGAAAAACTTGGGATATATGTCTATGAGCTAAGAAGAAGACAAAGGGATGCTCAAGCTGTGTTAGTCAGTGAGAAAGAAGCAAGAGAAAAGACCTGGGCTGAGCAAATCAGAAAGCAGAATGAGGATTTAGTTAAACTCAATCTGCCAATTGTGCCTAAGGAGGAAGAGGAAGAAGAACCTCTTATTCAAGATAAAAAAGAGGAGGAGAATATAATTAATTGTTATACAAGAACATTCTTCTCTTCTCAAATAACCTCACAAAAGTTGAGCTCAGCTCAAGGGATCATCATCCTAGAGTTTGTCTTAAGAAATGGTGAGACACCCTCTCAGGAGCTAAATCAAATGCACAGACTGGGTTATGAAGAGTGGAAGCAAGTTGTCATACTTATCAAGCAGATGGAAAAGTCCTCTGCCAGAAATCAAGTTAAAGATGAACTATTAAGGCTACTTGCAATAGCTGATGCGATGCAGATCATTCCCAGGACTGAGATAGCTACCCTACTGACTTCTTTTCATAAAGTTGGAAAGAAAAAGCAAACAAAGCCAGCTGGATTAGCAAGAGCTGGAAAGTACATTATGAAGCTTCCTGAAGGCTTGGAGTTTAAAGAAAACACTTATGTGGAAAAGCCTGAAAAAGGATTCATGTACCTGGATAGAAACGGTGAACAATGCTTCCATTCTGATGCAAGTATTTACACATGTGGGGTATCTCAAGTATTTTCTCTGAGACAAATCGTGGAAAAGACTGAACAAACTGCAAGGTTCAGATACAGAATTAACAGAGCAATCAGATCACAAAAGGATCAGCTTTAACACTTAACTAATCTGCAAGAAATCCTTGAAGAAATCAACAAGGAAATCAAGAGTTTGAAGAGCTGCATCCTCAATAGATTAGTTCTATTGTAAATTAGATTAGTTCTAATTTTTGTAACCATTTAGTGTGCATGATCTATGTGATCAATATTTTTGCATTATGATATGTTCAATTAATACAAAATATTTGTTTGATATGTTTAACTGTGTTGTGATGTGTTCATGCTTAATTAGTCTGATAAGTTCAACTTAATGAATGAAAGATTAGTTTTTATTCATTAATATGTTTAGTTGGTGTGTTCAACTAAAAGATGGTTTGTTCCACGTATAATTGATAAGTTCAATTAAAATTGATAAGTTCAATTGATATTTGATTAGTTCAAATTTAAAAATCTTGATAAGTTTAAGATTTAAAACATAATTATGTTAAACAAACTTAGTAACTGTTTGATGGTTTGGTCATCATCAAATAGGGGGAGTTTGTTGGGAAGATGATCTCATCAGTTTAAATTTGATGAGACAAAGTTAAGTTTGTAAGATGTTTTCTACATACAAACTTAAACAGAATTATGAAGTTTGGTCAGACTAAACACTTATAGTGATTCAGGCTGAGTATAAGCTGAGTGTAAGCTGTAAATTTGTTTGATCAGCTTAGACTATATCTTAGTAAGATTATCCATATGTGTTTTAGCTTGATGAGTTTCAAGCTGAGCGACTCAGCGCGTATACTGAGTCAGCTCAATAGAGTTGCTAAATATGTTTTGGTTAACTCTTTAGACTTCTAAGGATGAGTTAATAAATATACGTGTTAATCCATGTTTGAATTCGGGTTTGTTCTCGAAGAACCCAGCTTGATGAGTTTCAGGCTGAGTAACACAGCCTGACTAAAGAAGTCAGTTTAAAAGAATTTAAATATGTTTTAAATTCTGTTTTAACTCTCTATATCTACGGGAAGGATAAGAAGACTTCAGAATCAAGATTGAAGATTGAAGAGTCAAGATAAGAAGATTCAAGATTCAAGATTCCGAGTCATCCTGTTGGTGCATATTTTATGAATCCCTAGTTCGTATCAATAAAGTATATTCATGTGGTGTTAATTAAATGTGTTTTGATTAATGGTTTGCATGTTTATACATTCTTAGTGTGTCTATGTGATTATCTTAAGCTTACAAGTCCTTGATCATGTGTTGATGTATGATTGAAAGTGTAAGACTGTGTGAAAATTCACCATGGGTGTGATAGATTCACCACGTGCGTGATGAGCTCACTACGTGCGTAGTGAAGCCCACTTCGCACGAGGTGACTATGTCGGTTACCGTGAGATAAATAATATTAAAATATTCAGGGTCGTACGAATTCGACTAACTTCGTACGAAGTGCTCTGCACTACGTACGACGTGAATAAATTATTCTATAAATACATCTTGATTCGTGTCATTAGAGAGGGACTACGGATATTAAGCCTATATCGGACGAAACTTGACCCTTTGTGACCTTAAGCCTTCGATAACGTAATCTTGCCCTTGAAACTCGCGAACTTAGTGTTAAAACCGAATTCCAAGGCAGCCTAGGCATCTCTGTGTGAGTACTGTGTGTTTGTCTTCTACCTTTTTGTGTGAGTCACTGTGTGCCGGACACCTAAGCAGATCTTAGAATCCTTAGGAGGTTTGGGAAATAGAATTCCGCGCTATTTCTCATCCTAGATCAGTCCTAGCATTAGGGTGTTTTAGTTTAGTTTAGAACCCCGTTCCCCAGCCGGTCCTACACATCCTGTAGTTAGTTAGAAAATTAGGATAAGTCCAATTTGTTAGGAACCGTAGGAACAGGATTATAAATTCTTATATCCTGATAATTTTAGAGGTACGACTCAGATACGAAAACAACTTAGTGTTGCAGAGCCAAAAACCTCACCTCAACCGTATGTGTTACGATTCTTGAATCATTGTTTGTTAGTTCAACGTGACCAAGATATTCACAGATTCCCAAGCTATTCGTGTGTTTGAATACTCACATTAGTTGTGATATTGGTAAGTTATCAATCTGTGTAAATCATGTTTAGAGAGTCGTCAGTATCTATAACCGTAAGTTGATTATAGATAGCTAAGTTTGAAAGATTGACATATTTATCGTCAGTATCTACAAAGTGGTATCAGAGCCTTGTGCTTTGATTGATCACTTTTCCTTAGGATTTGTCGATCTAGGTGTCCCCTTAGGCCTGTGTGTGCCCTCTTTTGTCGGTTTTAATCGGTCAATAGGTCAAAATTAGGGTCTTTTGTGTTTAAAAGGTCAAAATTTTTGCGATTAGTTTCTTGAATTCCATCCGTGCAAAGTGGATTTCCACTCCGTGCGTAGTTGGCTCAGTTCGCACGAACTGTCTGTGTGTGTTCTAGATCCTTCGATTGCTGTCTGTGTGCCTCGTGCGTGCGTGGTGCTCGCAGTCCGCACGAAGTGCTGGTGGTGCGTGCGTAGTTGTTGTGTGTGCGTCTAGAACCTTCGTTTTCTTATCCGTGCGTAGTGGTTCTCCAGTACGTGCGTGGTGAAGCCAGTTCGCACGTGCTGGACTGTGTGGTCTCTCAAAATCATTTTTTACTCTGTGTGCTTGCTGCCTTGGTTCTCAAAGTCAATCTAAATGGCCTCTAAACAAACCACTGCCTTAAACAACCTTCTTCTTGAAACTGAAATGGGTAGCGCCAACAAAGTACCGAAACTGCTAATCATGGAGGACTATCCTATGTGGAAGCCCAGATTTAAGATATTTTTGGATGGGGTTGACTGTAGATTGCGACGAGCCATGAACGTTGAGTATATGGTTCCGAAAGGGGAGGGAAACATTGAAACCCCTTACGATAAGATGACTGTCGAACAGCAGACCAGTTACAATGCCGAAAAGAAGGCCTATGCTCAACTAATTCAGGTGATTCCCAACGAGATCTTCCACCAGTTTAGAAGATATCGAACTTCTTACAGTCTATGGAGAGCCCTTGAGAAGAGGAACGAGGGAAACGCTGCTCTGAAGGAACTAAAGGCAAGTCAATTAAGGAAGGAATTAGACCATTTCATGGCTACAAGAGATGAGAAGATTATTTCCCTTATTACAAGATACAACCACCTTCTTAGTGAACTGGACAGTCTGGGTGTCACTGTTCCAGAAAAGCAGCAAGTAGAGATCTTGGCGAAAGCTTTGCCAAAGAGTTGGAGGCCATTCATCATGATTCTGAAGAATGGTAACGGTTTTGACGGGATGGACCTTAATGACTTCATCACCAAGTTGAAGGAGCAGGAGCAGGAGGAACTAAATCTGGATTCTATGTCTAGTTATCAACAGAACCCCTCACTCTACTACTCCGGAACACCTGTTTCGTCGTCCACCTCGTCACATGCCCCCCTACAGTCTGCCTATGTGACCAACGTGAATGAATCGGGCAGATCTACCTCTGATGCTTCATCCTCTGGGCCATCTTATACTGCATCTTCCTCCGGACTTAATGTCGAACACTTCAAGTATGGGAGTACAGATGAGGTAAAGACACATATGAGCATGCTAAGTGCACTAGTCTCCTCTTATGATGATCTACTGAAGGGGAAGATTGGTAATGCTCATATGACTCAAGTGGACTATGACCAGATCGACGAGGATGAGATGGAGAGACAAGATATCCTCTGGTCGTATGCCAACTTAGTGAGAAGGGCAAAAGCTTATGAGCGAAAAACGGGAAAGTCAATATCAGCAACCAAGGATACCAAACTCGGCTTTGATAAATCTGCTGTGACCTGCTATAACTGTGGTGAAAAGGGTCACTTCGTGCGTGAATGTGAAAAGCCGAAGAATTCGGGACCGAGGTATCCATTCAAAACTGGTTCTGGCAGCAGGTCATCTACCTCCACAACCATAAAATCTGAAGCAACTCCAACACCGACTAAGGCTATGGCGGTTGTTCAAAGAGATGAGGGAGTGGATTGGTCTGTACAGTTCGGGAATGCTGATGCTGACATCAACTTGCTGAATGTTCATGTGTTGAACGAAGATTCTTCATCCGAGACCGAAAGCTATTCAAGTGAAGAAGAATCAAGTGCCAGCAATGATGATGAACCAGCCTCGACACCAGCTGCAGAAGAGACACCAGTGAATGTCCGTGCCAAAGAGTCAAATCAAAAGGTGTGCAGCTGTGGTCAACCGTCTGCGGATCAGGTATGTACCTTTGGATTACCTTGTGGTTCGTGTGATGAATATGTAAAACTGATAGTGTTCTTAAAGTCTACTATTTCAGATCTCACATCTAAGTTAGATAATAACCTGTTGATCAAAGGAAGAGAAAATCAATTAAAAGAAAAGAATGAAAGTCTAGGTAAACAGGTTAATGAACTAGGTGTGGCTCTGTTAAATAAACAAGATGCTATCGTGTTTTACATAAACGAAATCGATAAGCTGAAACGGGACCTTGCTACCTCAAAGGTCGATTATGAGACTCTGAGTCAAAAACTCAAAAGCTATTCCACGTCTTCTTATCTTTTTGAGTACATAATTGATGAGAGAGGTCAAGGTACCGATTCAGAAAAGGACAAAAACGTATATTCAAAATGTCCACCACCAGTGTTAAATCAACTGGTGAACGATGATGTCCATTCTGAAGTTGACCCACTACTCACAAAGGTTGATGAATCTTCTGCATCAACCTCAAATGAGGATTTAACGTTACATGAGGATGTGGGTAAGCCTCAGAAGAATGAGGTTCAGCAAGAGGTTACCAAAAAGGCTGAACCAGGCATTAGAGAACTGTTGGACAGTTCCTATGTGCAAGGTCCGTTGATGCATCGTATCCATGATGCACTTCGGAAATTTGAAAATGAGGGTATTAAGTCTCCTGATACCCGTCCATACCAAGAGGTCAAACAACTACCCAAACATCAATGGTTAGGGTATCGGCCTCAAAAGGTAACGAAAGGCTCTGTGACGCAATACCCAGAAAGGGTCTGCTATGTGTGCAGGAGACCTGGTCACCTCAGTTACAAGTGTGATCAGAGGACACATCAAAGCTGTAACAAGAAAGTTGAGATTTTGCAAGAAAATAAAACGTTTCTTAAAAACCATCAAAACTCAACTCTTCCTGTTCAGCATCAAAGGATTCCTAAGTGGACTAACAAACTGTGTGTTCAAATGTCCAAGGAATCAAGTGACAGGATCATCAAGACTGGAACATGGATGAAACTTCCAGTGGTTGGAGAAGACGGGAAACCCATGACCATCCGGGCTTGGGTTCCTAATGTTGTCTAACTCATTCTTCTAAGTGAAGGGTGTCAACCGAAATAGTCCAGGTTAAGGTTTCTATGACTGTGTGTCTTTATCATTTTATTTTCTTTGTGCTTATTTTCTGTGTCGTTGCATTTCTATTTTCTTAGTTTCTAGTTTGTTTAGTATTTTAGGGGGAGATAGTTAGTTCAGAAAACTTAGAAAATACAAAAAAAATCAGAAAACTTAGAAAATACAAAAAATCAGAAAACTTAGAAAATACAAAAAAAAATCAGAAAACTTAGAAAATACAAAAAATATATATATATATATATAAAATAAACATACCAACAGAAATAAGAAAAATGAGAAGTTGATCCAACCTAGATGGAGAGTGATGGCACACTGGCTGTCAATACAAAGTATGTCTTAGTAAAATTAGGACTGAAGGCATATACATAATCCTGAGAAAAATGTCTGAAAACATAGCTGAATCAGATAAGAAACAGATAGTGTGTAAGACATACAAGGAAAGTCTAGACAGATAGATGGTTATGCTGTGAAAATCTCATAAGATTTAAGCTATCGAGACATTCCAAGTCTATAGGTCAAAAACAGTTGAGACTAGCTTAGTTTGATGCACACATCTGTTACCATGCCAAATGTGATAAATGACATTGAGCTAAAAGAGGGTGAAAAATTGACCCCAAACCTTGTTTATGTCAAAAGAATTTAGACTTATCGATCTAAATGTTAAATTGTCAAAGAGCATAAAATGCATTGACACAAGCTCAGCAAGAAAAATGTCAAGTGAGGTGAAAAATTGACCTCCATGTCAAAGAGCATAAAATGCGTTGACAAATTAACAAAATCACACAAGCATGGTAGTCTAGGTAACCAAGTTGTGCAAACTACTAAGTAAATCAATATACTGTGAGACTTTGAAAGAGATAGCCTTAACCGTGTATCCAATCTAGATAATCTGAAAATGTTGAAACAAAATCTGTCATTATCTGAGGAAAGTTAGGTTGACAGACAGAGTTTGAGAGAATATGTTTAGGCCCAAAGTTCTGAAATGAATGTCTACTAAGTATAGACGAGCTGGTACTGACTCCATATTGGAACCTTCTCACAAAAATATTTAATTTCAGTAATTTTAAATTCCTGCAATTTCTTTACTGTTTGTTTTCCAGTTTGTTCCTTAGGATTTAGTTAGTAAATAGATTAGATTTAGATTTATATTCTTTTATTAGTTAAAGTTTCCTTCAGTCTATCTTATTTCTTGATATTATTGTTCGTTATTACTCTGAATGTTCACTGGTATTTATATATTAATAACTTGCCCTGAAGTTACTAATAGCTGTGTGCTAAGTACAGGACAATCGAGAAAAAGAGCCAACTCTATGTGAGGAAGCTGACTCACACGAAGTGATTCAAAACGCACGAAGTTGATAAACAAAACATACGAAGAGGATTGATATGTTTTTATGTCCTTTAGTGTGTTATTTGTTTAGACTTTCTCTTTTCGCTTTTCGCTTTGATGTACTTAGATGCTTATTAGTGGTCTTGAAGTTACTGACTGGTTGCTGCTGAGTGTAGTACTAACAGTATCAAGGTTCACAGAGAAGAAGCTCATCACAAGCGAAATGGAGTCACTAAATACGAGTTACAGCTCACAATGTGCTTAGTGCAGGTAAGGGTGTAACGAAAGGTATTCCAATAGCATCATGCTATGTACTTTTTGCTTTGTGATGTTTTGCTTTGTGCAAATTTCATTGTGTGCATTTTGCAATTCTGCTTAGTGAAATTTACTGTGTGAATTTTTTTGCTTAGTGAACTTTACTTTGTGAATGTTTACTTAGTGAAATGGTTATTGATAGAACTAGGTCTTAGGGGGAGTATGTTGGTGCATATTTTATGAATCCCTAGTTCGTATCAATAAAGTATATTCATGTGGTGTTAATTAAATGTGTTTTGATTAATGGTTTGCATGTTTATACATTCTTAGTGTGTCTATGTGATTATCTTAAGCTTACAAGTCCTTGATCATGTGTTGATGTATGATTGAAAGTGTAAGACTGTGTGAAAATTCACCATGGGTGTGATAGATTCACCACGTGCGTGATGAGCTCACTACGTGCGTAGTGAAGCCCACTTCGCACGAGGTGACTATGTCGGTTACCGTGAGATAAATAATATTAAAATATTCAGGGTCGTACGAATTCGACTAACTTCGTACGAAGTGCTCTGCACTACGTACGAAGTGAATGAATTATTCTATAAATACATCTTAATTCGTGTCATTAGAGAGGGACTACGGATATTAAGCCTATATCGGACGAAACTTGACCCTTTGTGACCTTAAGCCTTCGATAACGTAATCTTGCCCTTGAAACTCGCGAACTTAGTGTTAAAACCGAATTCCAAGGCAGCCTAGGCATCTCTGTGTGAGTACTGTGTGTTTGTCTTCTACCTTTCTGTGTGAGTCACTGTGTGCCGGACACCTAAGCAGATCTTAGAATCCTTAGGAGGTTTGGGAAATAGAATTCCGCGCTATTTCTCATCCTAGATCAGTCCTAGCATTAGGATGTTTTAGTTTAGTTTAGAACCCCGTTCCCCAGCCGGTCCTACACATCCTGTAGTTAGTTAGAAAATTAGGATAAGTCCAATTTGTTAGGAACCGTAGGAACAGGATTATAAATACTTATATCCTGATAATTTTAGAGGTACGACTCAGATACGAAAACAACTTAGTGTTGCAGAGCCAAAAACCTCACCTCAACCGTATGTGTTACGATTCTTGAATCATTGTTTGTTAGTTCAACGTGACCAAGATATTCACAGATTCCCAAGCTATTCGTGTGTTTGAATACTCACATTAGTTGTGATATTGGTAAGTTATCAATCTGTGTAAATCATGTTTAGAGAGTCGTCAGTATCTATAACCGTAAGTTGATTATAGATAGCTAAGTTTGAAAGATTGACAGATTTATATTAGGTGTTTACATATCAAGATTTGCTTACTTGATAGAGTCTGTAATCATCTTCTTATTAATGAAAAGCAAAGCATTCGATTGTGGTTTTATTTACTTTGTGTAACACTTTTATTTTATTTGATTTGTTCAATTTTCGCCGAAAGTGTATTCAACCCCCCTTCTAAACACTTGTTGCTTGTTGTTATTCTCACCAGGGTACCAACAGAAACCTCCAAAGAGCCGTCCGAAGAAGATCCGATAGAAATATTAAGTGATGACTCAACCGAAGAATATATCGACCCGGATCTCGAATCCGACGTATGGAGTTGCTTTAAAGCCTAGATGCACCCTATCACTTATCCTAGCACCACTATTTGGAATTTCTATTTTCTCTTTTATGATATCTTATTTCCATTGTCACAATAAAAGTATAAGTCTATGAATAAAGTGTTGTTCTATTTGAGTATTTCTTTTATTTTAGTGCCATATTGAAGTTGGAATCTCGTATACCTAATGAAATGTCTAAATTCCATGAAACCTTGTAAATGCAAATTATAATTTTTTACGGATGAACCCTAGAAGCTATTACTCAACACACCTTATTACGACATGCTATCATACGTGAAGCCTTTATGTGACTACTTGATTATATTGATCCACGTTATAGGGGTTATATTAGGTAGAGGAAACGGCTGAATGAATACTTCAATAACTATGCATGAGAAAAATATATAGACTCACAATTCTTGATCTAGCTTTACTGCATGTTCTTTTTTTATTGTTGCCTAAGAGTAAGATTATTTGTTCGAAGGACTATATACTTTAGCATCATGTATAGTAGAGTATTAATGAAAGCATGGACCAATAGGGCACTGTAGCGTTTCGTGCAAGTGGATCAGCATGGGTAGTAATGCCTTGTGAGAAGTCGTGATAAGCATGGATGCATAGCATCTGGCCAACGCCATGCACACATACCTATCACGAGGACCCTTAAGGTAGTATGAGGCATTATGTGAAACAAGCTAGAAAGTAGCATACGAGAACGCGTGAGATACCAGTATTACCATAACACTATGATGTTTGGCATACCCACAGTACGGGTAAAGGCAATCATAACTTATTAGAATGGCACCTAAGTACTGAGAAGAGGAAGGATGAAGGAGAGTCGAGTAAGCAAGGGAACTTTAGGAACAAGAACTAGAGGATGAAGGTAGCAACTGGTTTCGTGGCAGCTAACCCCGCGAGGAAAGAGTACACACGTTCTACACCTAAGTGTGTCACCTGCAAGTATCACTACTATCGGAATGTACCGTGTCGACACTACAGGACTTGTAATCGCTTAGGAAACTATGCTAAGGACTGTAGAACTGGGGGAAGGATGGTAGCACCGGTAAATGTTGTGAATCCAACTAGAAATTGGGGAACGTTTTATGAGAGTGGCAGTGCTGACCACTACGGAAACGTATGCCCAAGGCTAAATCGAACCCCTGGAGCAGGAGGAAACCGACCAAACCCACCCTTAACTCTACAAGGAAACTGAAACCAAGGGAATCATGGCAATCAAACTCATGGAAGAGCATTTGTCATGGGAGCAAACGAAGCTCGCCAAGACCCCAACATCGCTAGTGGTATATTCTCTTTAAATAATTTCTATGCTACTACTATTTGATTCTAGCACCAATTATAGTTTTGTTTCTACCAATTTTGTAACCTTAACGGATATGAAATCTAGCAATTTAAACACTATTTACTTGATAGAGATAGCTGACGGGGAGAAAGTAGAGATTAGTAAGGTTGTCTGTGGGTGTACTCTAGAATTAGAGGGCGTTAATTTTGACGTGATCGTGGGGATGGATTGGTTATCTAAACTCAAAGCCGAGATTTGTTGGGAAAATGATCTTATCAGTTTAGATTTGAGGAGACAAAGTTAAGTTTGTAAGATGAGTTCTACGTATAACTTAAATCAGAAATATGAAGCTTAGTCAGACTGAACACTTATAGTGTTTCAGACTGAGTATAAGCTGAATGTAAACTGAGCATGTGTTCGATCAGTTTATATTATACCTTAGTTAAATTATTAATGTATTTGATAATCTGTGTATGTCACATAAGGTATATATCGAGTAATCAGCTTGATGTGTTTCAAGCTGAGTGACTCAGCTTAGAAGTAGAGTCAGCTCGACAAGAGTTACTATATATGTTTTATTTAACTCTTTGGACTTCTAAGGATGAGTTAACAATTATACATGTTAGTTCATGTTTGAATTCGGGTTTTTCTCGAGAAACTCAGCTTAATTATTTTCAAGCTGAGTAACTCAGCCTGACTAAAGAAGTCAGTCCAAGAGAATTAAAATGTGTTTAAAATTCTGTTTTAAATCTCTATATCTACGGCACGGATAAGAAGACTCCAGAATCAAGATTGAAGATTGAAGACTCATGATAAGAATATTCAATATTCAAGATTCCGAGTTATCCGATAGTTAGTTAGCAAATTAGGATTAGTTCAATTTGTTAGGAACCGTAGCAACAGGATTATATATACTTATCTCCTGATAAGTTTAGAGGTACGACTACAATTCTGAAAACAATTTACAGAGCCAAACCTCACCTCATCGTATGTGTTACGAATCTTGATTCAGTATCAAGACAATCACAGATTGCCAAAGACGTTCGTGTGTTCGAATTAATCACATTAGTTGTGATATTGGTAAGTCATCATGTGTTGATTCAATCTGTGTAAATCATGTTTAGAGAGTTGTCAATATCTATAATTATATGTTAATTATAGATATCTAAGTTTGAGAGATTGAGAGATTTGTATTAGGTGATTATATATCAAGAGTTGTTTACTTGATAGTTATTGTAATCATCTTCTTATTCAAGGCACTGTAATTTATCTTCATATTAATAAAAGCATTCGACTGTTTGTGGTTTGATTTACTGTGTGTAACACTTTTCTTTGATTTGTTCAATTTCCGCAGAAATTTTATTTAACCCCCTTCTACATACTGTTGCTTGTTGTTCTTCTCACCAAGGGACCAACAACTGGTATCAGAGCAGGCTGAACGATTTCATCAGTTGAATAGTTCAAGATTCTGAGAAAGATTGAAATATCGACAAGCAATACTCCATCAAACTTTCCTCAGATGTTTGCAAAAGGATGTCCCTTATTTGATGGATCTGACTATCCTATGTGGAAGTTCAGAGCCATGCTCTTCCTAAAGTCCATTGATAACCGTATGTCGGTAGTCATCACAAAAGGACCAATCATCAACAAAATTCCTTCTACTGTCAGTGATACGTCTCTTGGCAAAACTGAAAAGGAAACAAGAAAGCCTACTGCATCCTGGACTGATGAAGACCGGAAACTTTTTAATCTGGATGACAAGGCAAAGAGTGTTTTAGCGAATTCCCTAACTAATGAAATTTCTGGAGGAACAGTATACGTATATAACTTACAGTCTATCTATGGGTTCTTGCTGAATCATGAACAGATCACAGAACACAAGAGGGCCTCTCAACAACAACTCAAGGACTCTTTGGATAAATCTAAAGTTGCATTAGTTGCACAGAAAAAGAAGAAAAACTCCAAACCTTTGGTTGTTGAATCTGAGACTGAGTCAGAATCTCAAGCTGACCACTCAGACTCAGACTCAAGTGTTACTGATAATGTTCAGACTATCACTGAGCAAATGGCTATGTTCGCCAGAAGACTGAGAAGAGCTCAACGGGGAAGAGGAAGATCTGATAGGGGCAAAGGGAAGAGTTCCTTTGATCCCAAGAATGTTGTGTGCTTCAACAGTAAGAAAGAGGGACATATTGCTGCTGAGTGCAGATAGAAGAAGGTAGAATCAACATCTGTGTGTTGATAAGAATGCTTACCGAGCTGATAAGTACAAGAAGAAGTACACTCAGCTCAAGAAATCAAAGCCAGAAGACAAACCCAGTGCAAAAGGATTATACGCTGAAACCTGGGATACAGAATCATCCACCTCAGATGATGATGTATGTCTAAGTGGATGATGTTGATTATGGTCAGTCCGAATCAATCTTTGAAGCTGACATGAAGGAAGCTGAGGAAAACAGCAAACTGAGTGATTAGGATCCTGCTTCCATGTACAAGGTCAGTAACTTCTACTCTTATATAGATGAGAAGAAAGGTCTTGCTTTTGATTATTTGTTGAATGATTTCAAGACCGTCCTTTAGTCTCAAAATGACCTCAAAGATGAGTTAACTAAACTCAAGAATGAGATTAAGGAAAATAAATCTCTCATTGATGTTGGTAAGAAAGCACATTGTGACCTTGAATGTCAGAGGCACATTAATAAACTTCTTAGTGAAGAACTTTAGGAAGCAAAAGACAAAGCTGATCAACTTCAAAAGATCACTAAGTCTTTGTGTAAGTCATCAAAGCTTGCTAAACAGTGCATAAACCAACAGATACCTAAATAGGTAAAGGCTGTGCTTGGAGGTGACTATCAAACAGCAACTTATGTACCTGATGATGAGATAGCAAGTACAGATTCTGAGGAGGATAGACTACTGATTGAGTCTCAGAAGGCAGCCTCAGAGAAAAGACATGATCCAAACTTGAAATTCAATATGTTTGTGAAAGTTAGTGATCATGGGAATGAGTGCTCAACATCAAAACAGCATGGTAAGTCTGTGCTGGACAGATTAGGCACTCAGTTTGTTCAAAGAACTTCAGTCATAGAAAGGCTTAATCCAAATCTTTTCAAAAGTTAAAATTTTCTTTCTGGCTCGGAGAGAAGTTACAACAACAGAAAGACCACTGTAAGTCAGAGGTCAAAACACGACAATGGTAAGTCCAAAGTTGTGGATCTTGGTAAGTCCAAGAAAATCATCAGTGGTAAGTCCAAATCTGTTGAAACTGGTGAGTCCAGCAAACATGACAAAGGTAAGTTCAAAGTCATGGAAAAGTAAGTTGTTAGTCAATCTTCTTATCAAAAGGATAACAAACAGAGACCTGACAAAGGTAAATCCAAAGTCAGTGATCACCAGGTGAATCAGCTTGCAAAGAAAGATGAGAAGTTATCCACCACATACAATCCTAAAACTGAGAGAAAAATCTCACAAGGATTGTTAGACACTCTACCTCATGTCATCATTGGAAGAAGGAGATGCTACAAGTGCAGAAGTAGAGTTCATGAGGCTAAGGACTGTGATGCTGAAATCCCAAGGCCTGAACAAGAACAAACTGATAAGCCTACACAGGATTTAATTCCTGCTCAAGCTGAACAGTCAGTTCAACAAGATGAATCTGCTAAGTGCTCCTCATCTGAACCTACCAAGAAGTGGGTTCCCAAGCAAAACTATTGTATTTAGTTTTTATATCATGTGCAGGGTTCAAGTAAATGGTACTTGGATAGTGGATGCTTAAGGCACATGGCCGGGTGGAAAGGACTTCTTAGTGATTTCCAAGAAGATGAAGGTCCTAAAGTAACATTTGGAGTCAACTCACATGGAAGAACTAAAGGCTATGGAAATATGAAAGCTGGTAAAGTTACATTCCAGAGAGTTGCCTATGTCAAAGGTCTCAAACACAACCTGATTATTATTAGTCAATTGTGTGATGAAGATAATGTTGTTACTTTTAGGAAGATAGCAGGAACAATCTATAATGCTAAGGGAAAGCCTGTATTAATAGCTAAAAGAGAAAGAGATATGTATCTACTTGATCTTAATTCTGTTGATCCCAATAATGAAACCTGCTTGTATTCCCATTTTGTTCCTGAGCTGAGTTGGTTATGGCATAAACGTTTATCTCATTTCAATTTTAATAATGAAACCTGCTTGTATTCCAATTTTGTTCCTGAGCTGAGTTGGTTATGGCATAAACGTTTATCTCATTTCAATTTTAAGAATATAAAAATGCTATCCAATAAAGAGTTAGTCTTTGGATTACCAAAGATCACATTTGTCAAAGATAAATTGTGCTCAACTTGTGAACAAGGGAAACACCACAAAGGGTCCTTTAAATCAAAGGAAAATTTTTCAATAACAGACCCATTGCATATGTTGCATATGGATTTGTTTGGACCCATAAGTAGTCCATGCCTGAGTGGCGAGAAGTACAAACTAGTGATAGTAGATGAGTTCTCACGATTCGCCTGGGTAATATTCCTTAAAGCCAAAAGTGAGGCTACCCTGGAGATAATCAGTTTTATCAAACAGGAAGAGTTGGAAAAAGGTTTGTGTGTAAAGCAACTAAGTAGTGATCATGGGACTGAGTTCAGAAACTCTACCCTTGAAAGCTTCTGCGAACAAAAGGGAATATTACAAAATTTCTCATCTGTCAGAACCCCACAACAGAATGGAGTTGCTGGAAGGAGAAATAGAACCCTAATTGAGGCTGCTAGAACAATGCTATGTGAGGCAGGATTGAAACTCTATTTCTGGGATGAAGCTGTTAGTACAGCCTGCTATACCCAGAATATATCAATCATTGTCAAAAGACATGGAAAGACATCTTATGAGATGTATAAGTCTAGAAATCCCAATATAGGTTATTTCTATATCATTGGTTCAAAATGCTATGTGCTGAATCAAAGAGATCAGCTCCATAAGTTGGAACCTAAAGCTGATATTGGAATATTCGTTGGTTACTCCTCAATCTCCAAGTCTAATAGAATATATAATACAAGGAGAAAGGCAATAGAAGAATTAATTCATGTCTCTTTTGATGAAGACTATTTTGATCAAGCTGATAAGAGTCAAGGTGACTTGGTCAGTCTGAGTGAGCTTGAAAGGCCTAAGGAAACTAACTTATCAAATCCTATGTATGTCATAGGAGATGATAGTGATGATGATGTGTGTTCATCAAAGAAATCATCACAAACTCCAAGGGATTCTCAAGCATAAAAGGATGATGAGTTTGTCAACCCCTTTGGAGCTGAAGTCACTCAAGCTGAGAATCTCAGTGATCATCAGTTTGTTGACAATGCTGTTGTTGAGACTGAGGACGTGTGTTCACCTCAAAGTTCTCAACATCACTCAGATTCAGAACCAGACTCTCCAACTACAACATTTAAATTCCTCAAAGATCATCCTCAAGATCAAATTAATGGAAATGTCTAAGAAAAGGTCATGACCAGATCCAAGGCTACAGCTAATTACTCTGCACACTTTGGTTTTCTATCTCAAATGAAACCGAAGAAGACTGAGGAAGCCTTAGAGGATGAGGTTTGGATTGAAGCTATGCAAGAGGAATTATATGAGTTTGAGAGAAATAAGGTCTGGAATCTTGTCCCTACCCCCAAAGATCATTCAATTATAGGCACTAAGTGGGTCTATAGAAATAGAATGGACAAGGATGGAGTGATAGCGAGGAACAAAGCCAGGCTGGTAGCACAAGGGTATAAGCAAGAGCAAGGAATCGATTATGATGAAACATTTGCCCCTGTTGCTAGAATTGAAACCATAAGGATGTTCCTGGCTTATCCAGCATATAAAGACTTCAAAGTCTATCAAATGGATGTGAACAGTGCTTTCCTAAATGGAAAACTTCAGGAGGAAGTCTATGTGAAACAACCTCCTGGCTTTGTAATTTCAAAGTTTCCATATCATGTCTATACGTTAGACAAGGATTTGTATGGTCTTAAACAAGCTCCAAGAGCTTGGTATGATACACTGTCCACTTATCTACTATCCATGGATTTCACCAGAGGTAGTATAGATAAGACACTCTTTATTAAAAGAAGCAAAGGACAGTTGATTCTTGTACAAATCTATGTGGATGACATTATCTTTGGTTATACCAATGAATCTCTGTGTGAGTGGTTTTCCAATATAATGTCACGAAAGTACAAGATGAGTATGATGGGTGAGATGACTTACTTCTTAGGCTTACAAATTCAACAAAAGCCTGATGGAATATTCATCAATCAAAGCAAGTATGTTCTTGATTTGACAAAGAAATATGGTTTTGATTCTAGTTTAACCGTGAAAACACCCATGTCACCAACTGTCAAGCTGAGTAAAGACTCAAATGGAAAGTCTGTGTGTCAGTCTACCTATAGAGGAATGATAGGTTCATTGCTCTATTTGACAGCTAGTAGACCTGATATTATGTTTGCTACATGTGTTTGTGCAAGATATCAGGCAGATCCTAAAGAATCACATCTTCAGGCTGTGAAAAGGATCTTTAGGTACCTTAAAGGTACACCAAATCTAGGTCTTTGGTATCCAAAGGACTCTGGATTTGAGTTACTTGGTTTTTCAGATGCTGACTATGTTGGGTGCAAGTTATATAGGAAAATCAACCACTGGAGGATGTCAATTGCTTGGTGGGAAGTTAGTCAGCTGGACTAGTAAGAAACAGAAGTCAGTGGCTACTTCAACTGCTGAATCTGAATATGTTGCAGCAGAAAACTGTTGTGCTCAAATCCTATGGATGCAGCATCAACTACAAGACTTTGGTATGAGTTTCAAGAAAACTCCTATCTTCTGTGATAACCAAAGTGCTATAGCCATCACTTACAATCCAGTCCTTCACTCAAGAACCAAGAACATTGAAATTAGACATCACTTCATTAGGGACATCATGGAAAACGGTAAAGTTGACATTAACTTTATCTCCATAGATGACCAATTAGAAGATATCTTTACAAAACCACTTGATGAGAAGTGGTTTATGTATCTGCTAAGTAAATTGGGTATGCTTAACCCCTAGCTAAGTGTCTAGAATCTGAGTTTTCAATTTGACAAAGACTAAGTGTGTTAAGCTGAGTGCACAGTTTGTGAATACATTTTCATAATCTGAATAATCTGTCAAGCTGAATTATGAGTTCACATGTTTGGTCAGTTCCAAATATATTTTAACTACTCAGTGTGGTTAAAATGTATGTTTGAGTAAGTCTTAAACATAAATGACTAAGTGTAATTGAGTTTAAGCTATGTGCTTAACTCAGACTATGTGATTGGTTCACACGTTTGGTAAGTTCCAAAAAAAAATTTTAACCACTCAGTGTGGTTGAAAGGTTCGTTTGAGTCAGTTTCAAACGAAAATGACTTAGTGACATTGACATGAGCTGTGTGCTCTACTCAAGCTGAGTATCGATCTCAAGATGAGTGCACATTTCAAGCTGAATGCTTGAATCAAGCTTACTGCTTGAGTTAAACTGAATAATATGTTTTCTCAGCTTGGTGTGTCCAAACTCATGTGTTATTTACTAAGTGTGATTAATTCATGACCACTGCGTATTTGGGTCAGTCTCAAATCGCGTATTATACTAAATTGTATATAGGTTTATACATCAGTGTATATAATCTTATTGTAAGTCAATATTATTATAACACATTAGTATCCATTAGAAGATGATAAGTTCTACCCGTTTACTGTTACATCAAAATTTTACGACGTAAAGGATAAAAAGGGAATTTCTAACGGTAACTTTTCTCTCTCCTCGGAAAGGTATTTATATCAATCACAGTTGGATTAGAAAAGTCGTGCTTTCAATCCAGACTTCTCACATACTAAAATACCTTTCACTTTCTTTGCTAAGTGCAAATCTATGTTCCATCGATTTCTAAACCCTAAGTCGCTCAGTGCGCAATCGCCAATCGCTCAGTGCGAATTACGAATTGATTACTCTGTGTAATCTAAACATTCAACGATGGAAAGTACCACTCTTGTTCTAGGTGAGCGGATGGTCAGAGGTGCTATGTTTAAGAACAATGGGTTGCCAGTGATTAAAATCAACAATCAACGGGCCTGTCTTGCAATTCCTCAGAGGAAACAAGGCAGAGGATATGAAATCTGGGTTGATTATATCCGTAAATGCCCCCTGGCATTCGCCTTCTGTGGCGCATCACTCAACATTATTCCCCAACACCTGTTGGAGTTCTGGTTTACATGCACCTTCAATCAGAACAGAGGAGAGTGTTGGGGTTCGTGGTACACGGCAACGGAAGCATGCAAGCCCAAAAACGAATTTTTCAAGCAAAAACAAGACCACAATATGAACCCCATCAATGGATCTAAATCTACAACCAAGTTATGCAACTAAAACAGAAATGAGAGAAGATATTTATACCCTAGATGCCTCTGGATTGTTGTTGATGCTGAGCTCCAAGCCTTGATCTCTCCTTGAACTCCTTCTTCGGCTACCTAAGTCCACACCGAGACACTTAGCAACCTTGGTGTACTAGCACCACTTAGCTTAATCCACAAGATCAAGAAGCTACTGGAACAAGAACCCACGAAACCACCAGAGAATCTAGCTCTCTTTCTCTCTTGTTTGGACTTAGCAACTCTCACAAAACTTCTAAGTGTATTTTGTCTCAACAAATGGTCAAGAGTGAGAATGAGAGTCTTATGCATGTATATATAACCTAACTCATGACTCCAGGTCTCCCCAGTCGGCCCCCAAAGCTCATGATTAGATTTAACATGCATTGGTGGATTTAAGAGGTGAAAAGAATAAAGTTGTTTCTCTCAGGCAGGGTTAGCGCCGCTAGCCGCCCACGGTTAGTGCCGCTAACCACCCATGGGTAGCGCCGCTAATGCGGCTGACTTAGCGACGCTTGGGTTAGCGCCGCAAACCCCTGCTGGAAACTAACTATCTTTATTTATCCTTTCTCACCCTCGTCTTTTTGGTTGTGTCAAGGTCAACCCCCGGCGTGTGACCCGAGAGGTCCATACATCATCGGTAGTGATCATTTGGCGTACGTGTGGCAGTGGGCATACTCCAACAGAGAGATCACAGGCACTGTTCGTAATGGAGATAGAACAGTGGTCCACACGGTTCAACGGCTAAGGGAAGTTCTTCAACTCCCTGTTCAAGATGTGTTCGAGCCCACCGTGACTAGACAAGTGGCGAGGTTAGTTCTACCTCTGATAGGTCACCCTCAAACAGAAGGGGTGATCAAGAAGGCCATTTTCCCAACTGGCTGGGGCTTCATGTTGTCAACAGTGGTACGTTCACTGGGGACTAAAGTTGGTGGCTTGGACCAAGTCACCCTCAGCCACTTGCTTCCCCTTCGGCTCCGGAGTTGGGTTAGGTTTAGGCTTCGACCCTTGGGCCTTGGCCTTCTTCTTTCCCTTCCCCTTGGAGCCCGAAGCGGGTTGCTTCCGCTTGTGCCCACCTTCGTTGATGGTGAGGACGGCAGTGGAGGTGGAGGGCTTTGCCTTGGCAAGCTCGGACTCAGTAGTCTTGAGCATGCCGTGCAATTCCATAATGGTTTTATCCATACTATGCATATGGAAGTTCACAATGAACGCCCCATATGACGGAGGAAAAGATTGGAGGATTAAGTCAATCGCCAACTCTTTCCCCATGGGAAAGCCCAACTCCTCAAGCTGGTCCACGTACCCTTTCATCTTTAGTACGTGGGAGCTAACATTACCGCCCTCCGGCATCTTGCAACCGACAAAGGCCTTGACACACTCATAAAGCTCTTGCCTTGCTTGCAATTGGAACATGTCCTTAAGCTGAGAAATCATCTCAAATGCACTCACTTTCTCGAATTTCCTTTGCAATTCGGGACTCATGGTCGTTAGTATTAGGCAAGTGACATCATTAGTGTCATGGACACGCTTTTCATGCGCATCCTTTACGGCCCTTGGCGCGTTGATTGCCGGTGATTCCGGAAGAGGTGACTCAAGGACCTCTACCTTCATCTCTTGACGTAGGACAATTCTCAAAGTCCTATGCCAATCAATGAAGTTCGGCCCGGTGAGTTTCTCCTTTTCCAAAAATGGACGGAGTGACATGTTGGTGGTGTTGGTGTTGCTAGTAGATGCCATCTACAAGCAAAGTACGAAATTTGGTTAGTTATGACGTATTTAAATCCTTGTTAAAATAATTACCCACTTGTTATAAAACAAATTATAGTAACAAGGGCTAAGAACCTCAAAATACCCTAATCCATGACGGGTTTTCCGCGGATCACTTCATAGAGCTATTTTAGGCCGGTAAACACTTTACCAATCGTAATCCGTGATCACAACTCTTAGACACTTACGGGATCCTAGGTACTCTTAGCACCCATTAGGCATGTTTGATCCCTCCACACCAATTCCTCATTAATACACTTTGATAGCTCCGCTAAAGCTCGACAACTACCATTGCGTTTAAGTCTTGGAATTTGTAAATCGTCCGTCAAGATACACGGTGGTACTCTAGCCCAATGGCCGGCTCGGCTAAAGCTCGACAACCGACCTTGCGAGTTACTACACGCGCCTTCCACACAGTTACGCAAAATCGATCTCGGCTAGAGCTCGACGACCAATTTTGTTTCACTAGATTTGGGCGGTGTCATCTTACGGGTGGTGTGAGATTTACTTTTGAAAAATGGGTTTTTGTTTCTTCGGTTAAAACACTTTTAACCAATTCTTGTCTATGTGGCGCGCAGAGTTTGTAAACCGATTTAAAACTCTTTGATTTTATTATTTGAAAATTTTTCTAGCATGCGAAGATCCTAAGCATCCATGCAAGAAAATAAACCAAATAAAATCAACCACGCATGTAATATATATATCCGGTAACGAGCCAATCCTATGCATCTTGCCCGTGAGCCAACGGGCAAGACTAAGTCATCTAAGGACTAGACCGAATGACCCGATGTGTGCATCTCCCACTTGATCCATTGCGTCTCCCACCGACCTCTGGATCCATGTACGCCAAGACATCCTCCATGGTCCTTGTTGGTTGCTTCGGTTTTCCTTTTACAATTTACAAATTTAAAAGGAAATGGCATGCAAGCCACAATTTACTATTCTAAGCTAATATTACAAATTACAAAAAATAGAAAATCGGCATGCTAGCCGTTAAATATACAAACCGAATAATTAAGTTAATTATTACAAAGCATTGTGGTACAAACCACCAAATGAATGAATATATTAATTTAAACAACCAAACACATCACATAGGTCTTACGGCTCATATTGTTACCGGATTCTAATATCACAACCACATACAAGAAATTTAAAACTATACATGGTGTGCCACACAAAAACCATGTAATCTTATATGTCTTGCTTAAGATTATCAAATCACTCAAGGCACAAATAATCCTATGTATATATGCATTAGGAATTTTAAACAATTCAAAATTCCATAGTCATATGTACAAAATGTAAGTAAACGCAATTAACCATTTTCATGCCATAATGTTAATCCACATATAAATACACCAACCAAGACATAAGGAAACTTGAAACAAAACACAACATAAATCTGGAACAATTCCAGCAAGTACAAGTAGCCCAAAAATCCAACAAAAATGATTTTAAAACAAAACTTGCATTCTACCAGAAAGGGTTAGTGCCGCTAACTATAAAAGTTAGCGCCGTTAACTTCAGGTTAGCGCCGCTATCGCGAGACGGCTTAGCGGCCGCTACGAAAGGTTTAGTGCCGCTAACATGGAAAAGTTAGCCCCGCAAAACTCTGGACATAACCAAAAATCACATTTTTCGGATTTTTCGGGCCATCTAGTGCAAAACCATTGTAGAGCTGGCTCTGATACCACTGTTGGGGTTCGTGGTACACGGCAACGGAAGCATGCAAGCGCAAAAACGAATTTTTCAAGCATAAACAAGACCACAATATGAACCCCATCAATGGATCTAACTCTACAACCAAGTTTTGCAACTAAAACAGAAATGAGAAAAGATATTTATACCCTAGATGACTCTGGATTGTTGTTGATGCTGAGTTCCAAGCCTTGATCTCTCCTTGAACTCCTTCTTCGGCTATCTAAGTCCACACCGAGACACTTGGCAACCTTGGTGTACTAGCACCCCTTAGCTTAATCCACAAGATGAAGAAGCTACTGGAACAACAATCCACGAAACCACCAGAGAATCTACCTATCTTTCTCTCTTGTTTGGACTTAGCAACTCTCACAAAAGTTCTAAGTGTATTTTGTCTCAACAAATGATCAAGAGTGAGAATGAGAGTCTTATGCATGTATATATAACCTAACACATGACTCCAGGTCTCCCCAGTCGGCCCCCAAAGCTCATGATTAGATTTAACATGCATTGGTGGATTTAAGAGGTGAAAAGAATAAAGTTGTTTCTGTCAGGCAGGGTTAGCGCCGCTAGCCGCCCACGGTTAGCGCCGCTAGCCGCCCACGGTTAGCGCCGCTAACGAGGCTAACTTAGCGACGCCTGGGTTAGCGCCGCTAACCCCTGCTGGAAACCAACTATCTTTATTTATCCTTTCCCACCCTCGTCTTTTTTGTTGTGTCAAGGTCAACCCCCGGCGTGTGACCCGATAGGCCTATACATCATCGGTAGTGATCATTTGGCGTACGTGTGGCAGTGGGCATACTCCAACAGAGAGATCACAGGCACTGTTCGTAATGGAGATAGAATAGTGGTCCTCACGGTTCAACGGCTAAGGGAAGTTCTTCAACTCCCTGTTCAAGATGTGTTCGAGCCCACCGTGACTAGACAAGTGGCGAGGTCAGTTCTACCTCTGATAGGTCACCCTCAAACTGAAGGGGTGATCAAGAAGGCCATTTTCCCAACTGGCTGGGGCTTCATGTTGTCAACAGTGGTACGTTCACTGGGGACTAAAGTTGGTGGCTTGGACCAAGTTAACGAGTTCTAAATGCAGCTGCTACACAACATGTTCTTTGATAGACGTATCGATTATGCGTAACTTATTTTCAACGAGCTCAATGTCCAAGTACTGAAGACCACCAGGGAGCTCCATGTGCCATTCATAAGGTACTTGTCCTTGGTGCTTGAAGCTGAGTTGGGGGATTAATGAAGCTGGATGGGATGTGTTCCTTGTTCCAACCCTCAGCCCCAAGATGTTTACTAATGACATCTTTCATGAGCAAGAGGGACTAAGTGGTCCAATGCTCTTGGTTGCTGAGGGAGCTTCTTCTGAGAGTGAAGCTGAGGGATCGAATCAAGGGGGAGCTTCTCAAGCTGATACTGATGTTCAAGCTGAGTACTCTGCTCAGGCTGAACTAGTCCATTCTGCAGCTGCCTCTGGTAAGACCTCTCCACTCTCTCTCTCTCTCTTCTCACTTTTCTCCATCCACTTTTGGAGATAAGACTGTAGTAGAACCAACTCAGTCTAACCCATCTCATCCACCTTTATTCCATCTACAATCCCACTCTAAAGCCACCCCTAGTATGCCCACTGCTGCTAGGGAGAATATCCAAACCTACAAAAGGAAAACTGCCATTGGTGGTGCCACATCTAAAGGCATCACTGGAGCTGAGACCACACTGATCCCTCCATAGGCAGGATATGAGGGGGAGACTCCTTCTCTTAAGGTGTCAACCTCAATGCTCATTCAAACCCAACAACCAATACCGGGTATGGTGTCTACTCAGCCCACACTTAGTCGAGCCATGGGAGAGCATGTTACTGTGCCTGAGCTGACACACTCAGGTAACATTGAAATTTTGACCAATCCCCAGGGTCAATCACACCCCTCTATACCCATTAGCCAACCACCAACCCATACATTTCACATCTCGAGCCCAATTACTTCTCTTCATTTCTCACACCCTGCTGCACGACCTGTCAATGTTTCATCTTCAAACCAAGATGATTCACAGGGTCCAAATTCTGTTGCACATGACTCTGAGGATATACACCAATCCTTGGATGATGCACCCAAGTCTCCACCTTTACAAGCTGACTTTGATTCAATTATAAATTTTCTGAAAAGTTAGTTTGCGATCCTCCACTTCAAAAGAAAGAAAGCCAAGAAGCATTTTTTGCTAAGGCTGGATGCCCTGGATACTGAAGTGGCAAAGCTAAATTCTGCAGTGGCTGCCCTACACAAACAACGGACTTCAACCCCTGATGATGATGACAAAAAGGGGGAGAAGATTCCAGACGCTGAAGCTGAGTCTGAGCAAGCTGAAGCTCTACTTATGCTGGCAAAGGGAGCATATCATATTGAGGGGGAGAAAGAAATAGAAAAAGAACCTGAGCTGACTGAGAAAGAAAAAGGCAAAATAACAGCAGTAGTCAGCTCAGAAGAATCAGAACATCCTCAACAGAAAAGAAGGAAAATGATTCTTAGTGAATCATCTGCCTCAGATGAAGACTCTGCGGATAAAATGACTATACAAGAAAGAGCTTCACTGCTGGCAGTTAGGAGAATAGAAAAGGAGGAAGCGGACCGGCTTGGGATATATGTCAATGAGTTACAAGAAAGACAAAGGGAAGCTCAAGCTGTGTTAGTAAGTGAAAAAGAAATAAGAGAACAAAATTGGGCTAAGCTGATTAGAAAGCAGAATGAGGAATTGACAAAACTCAAACTGCCTATAGTGCCCAAGGAGGAAGAAGAAGAATAATTGCCTATGCAATTAAGCAGATGGAAAAGTTCTTTGCAAGAAATCAAGTTAAAGATGAGTTGCTGAGGTTACTTGCTAGAGCTGATGCGATGCAAATCATACCCAGGACATAGATAGCAACCCTACCGACTTCCTTTCACAAAATGGAGAAGCACAAGCTGAAAAAACCAACTGGATTAGCAAAAGCAAACAAGTACAATATGAATCTTCCTGAAGGCTTAGAGTTCAAAGAAAATATCTATGTGGAAAAGCCAGAAAAAGGATTCATGTACCTGGATAGAAATGGAGAACAATGCTTCCAGTCTGATGCAAATATTTACACGTGTGGGGTATCTCAAGTATTTGCTCTGAGACAAATCGTTGAAAAGACTGAACAAAATGCTAAGTTCAGATATAGAATTAATAGAGCAATACGATCACAAAAGGATCAACTTCAACACTTACCCAATCTGCAAGAAATCCTTGAAGAAATAGACAAGGAAATCAAAGAGTTTGAAGAGTTGCATGCTAAATAGAGTAGTTCTTTTGTAAATATTAGATTAGTTCTAATATTTTTGTAAGCACTATGTGTGCCTGATCTAAGTGATCAACAACTTTTGTATTATGATTAGTTCAATTAATACAAGTATAAAGTTTGATATGTTCAACTGTGTTATGATGTGTTCATATTCATAAGTCTGATAAGTTCAGCAAAAATGAATAACAGATAAGTTCTTATTCATTTAAGTACTTAGTTGGTGTGTTCCAATTTAAATTGATAAGTTCAATTAAAATTGATATGTTCAATAAATATTTGATCAGTTCAAATAATAAAATATTAATAAGTTTGAGATTTAAAACATAATTATGTTAAACAAACTTAAGAACTGTTTGATGATTTTGTCATCATCAAATAGGGGGAGTTGGTTGGGAAAATGATCTCATCAGTTTAGATTTGATGAGACAAAGTTCAGTTTGTAAGATGAGTTCTACGTATAACTTAAACAGAATTATGAAGCTTAGTCAGACTGAACACTTATAGTGTTTCAGACTGAGTATAAGCTGAATGTAAACTGAGCATGTGTTCGATCAGTTTATATTATACCTTAGTTAAATTATTAATATGTTTGATAATCAGTGTATGTCACATAAGGTATTATCGAGTATTCAACTTGATGTGTTTCAAGCTGAGTGACTCAGCTTAGACGCAGAGTCAGCTCGACCAGAGTTACTAAATATGTTTTATTTAACTCTTTGGACTTCTAAGGATGAGCTAACAATTATACATGTTAGTTCATGTTTGAATTCGGATTTGTTCTCGAAGAACTCAGATTGATGAGTTTGAAGCTGAGTAACTCAGCCTGACTAAAGAAGTCAGTCCAAGAGAATTTAAATGTGTTTTAAATTCTGTTTTAACTCTCTATATCTACGGCGCGGATAAGGAGACTTCAGAATCAAGTTTGAAGATTGAAGACTCAAGATAAGAAGATTCAAGATTCCGAGTTATCCGATAGTTAGTTAGCAAATTAGGATTAGTCCAATTTGTTAGGAACCGTAGCAACAGGATTATAAATACTTATCTCCTGATAAGTTTAGAGGTACGACTGCAATTCTGAAAACAATTTGCAGAGCCGAACCTCACCTCACCGTATGTATTACGAATCTTGATTCAGTATCAAGATAATCACATATTGCCAAAGATGTTCGTGTGTTCGAATTAATCACATTAGTTGTGTTATTGGTAAGTAATCATGTGTTGATTCAATCTGTGTAAATCATATTTAGAGAGTCGTCAATATCTATAATTATATGTTAATAATTGATATCTATGTTTGAGAGATTGAGAGATTTGTATTAGGTGATTATATATCAAGAGTTGCTTACTTGATAGTTATTGTAATCATCTTCTTATTCAAAGTACTGTAATCATCTTCATATTAATAAAAGCATTCGACTATTTGTGGTTTGATTTACTATGTGTAACACTTTTCTTTGATTTGTTCAATTTCCGCAGAAAGTGTATTCAACCCCCCTTCTACACACTATTGCTTGTTGTTCTTCTAACCAAGGGACCAACAAGATTATATGTCACGAAAAAGTAGTGCGAGTTCCTTTACCGTGTGGCAAGGTGCTCCTAGTTCAAGGAGACAGACCAGAAGGAGACACGAGATGTCTTATGAGCGCGAAATCCGAACGGAAGAAACTTGAAGATGTCCCTACATTTTGGAATTTTCCGGAAGTGTTTCCCGAGGACTTGTCTGGATTACCCCCTGTTCGACAAGTGGGTTTTTGCCATTAACCTAATACTGGGAGCTACTCCGGTAGCAAGGTCACCATACCGATTGGTACCATCGGAGATGCAGGAACTGGCTAGCGAACTTTAGAAATTGCAAGATAAGAATTTCATTCGACCTAGTCAGTCACCTTAGGGAGCACCCATTTAATTTGTCAAGAAGAAGGATGGATCATTTCGCATGTGCATCGACTATCGCGAGTTGAACAAACTAACTATCAAAAATCGTTATCCTCTCCCTAGGATAGATGATTTGTTCGATCAACTGCAGGGCTCACGACTTTTTTCTAAGATAGATCTCCAATCTGGTTACCACCAATTAAGGATACGTGAGGAGGATATACCGAAAACCGTGTTCAGGACCCGTTAAGGACAATTCAAATTCACAGTTATGCCTTTTGGGTTGACCAATGCACCTGCGGTGTTCATGGTTGTAAAGAAACGAGTGTGCAAACCGTTTCTGGAAAAGTTTATAATCGTATTCATCAGTAACATACTGATCTATTCCTAGTCGAATGAGGAACATGAAGAACACCTGAGATTGATTTTAGAATTGCTTAGAAGGGAAAAACTTTGTGCTAATCCTCGAAATGTGAGTTTTTGTTCTAGGAGGTACATTTCCTCGGCCATGTGGTTAACGACAAGGGAATTCATGTAACCCCAACCAAATTGAGGCCATTAGTAAATGGAAAACCCCTACGACGCCATCGGAAATCCGCTCGTTTTTTGGCCTTGCCGGATATCACCGTAGGTTCATCGAGAACTCCTCAAAGATCACCAAGCGACTCACTCTGTTAACACAAAAAGAGAACAAATTCGACTGGAATGAGGAACAAGAAGAAGCATTTCAGACTTTAAAGAATAGACCGTGTAATGCCCCGATTCTGACTCTTCCTGATAGTATGGAAGACTTTGTGGTGTACTATGATGCTTCTCATCAAGGTCTAGGTTGTGTGCTTATGCAGAGAGGTAAAGTGATTGCATACGTGTCTCGACACCTGAAGATAAACGAAAAGAACTACACCACTCGCGATCTGGGATTGGGTGTTGTGCTATTTAAACTAAAAAAACTGGAGACACTACTTATATGGTATGAAGAGTATAATCTATATCGACCATAAAAGTCTACAAAATATCTTTGATCAGAAGGAGTTAAACATGAGGCAGAGACGATGGGTTGAACTCTTCAACGATTATGACGGCGAAATTCGTTATCAGCCTGGAAAGGTGAATGTGGTAGCCGATGTACTTATTAGGAAGGAAAGAATTAAGCCCAGACGTGTACGAGCCATGAGCGTGACAATCCAATCGAGTATCAAGGGAAGGATACTCGAAGCACAACTAGAGGCATCTAATGACATGAATGCTCCAGATTAGATGTTGCGGGGTTTGGACAAACAAGTGGAGAAATAGGAAGATGGTGGATTGTACCTTATGGAACGGATTTGGGTTCCACAAACAGGAAATTTAAGAGCATTAATTATGGATGAGGCCCATAAGAAAAAATACTCGGTCCACCCCGGTGCGGATAAAATGTATCACGACCTTAGAGATGTGTATTGGTGGCCAAGGATGAAGAAGGATAGAGCTACCTATGTAAGAAAGTATTTGACCTGCTCGAAGTAAAATCCGAACACCAAAGTCCTTCGGGATTACTACAACAGCCAGAAATTCCTGAATGGAAATGGGAATATATAACCATGGATTTTATCACAAAATTTTCAAGGACTAGTAGTGGTCACGATTCCATCTGGGTCTACAAAATGGAAAAGCTAGCAATGGTGTATATCAGCGAGATTGTGGCAAGACACGGGGTTCCTGTGTCTATTATATCTGATCGAGATAGTCGGTTTACATCGCGGTTCGGGCAGACACTAGAGAAAGCGTTGGGTACAATACTAGACAAAAGTACAACTTATCATCCTCAGACCGATGGCCAGAGTGAGCGAACGATTCAAACTCTGGAGGACATGCTTAGGGTGTGTGTTATTGATTTTGGGGGAAACTGGGATACGCATTTGCCATTGATTGAGTTTTCCTACAACAACAGTTATCATACGAGTATTAAGTGTGCTCCGTTCGAGGCCCTATACGAACGGAAATGTCGGTCACCTGTTGCTTGGACCGAAGTAGGGGAAGGCCAACTGATTGGGCCAGAAATTATACAAGAGATTACGAATAAGATTTTTTCAGATCAAGGGAAGACTCAAGACTGCGAGGGATCGCCAAAAGAGTTACGTCGATAATCAGCAGAAACCCTTAGAATTCAGTGTCGGTGACCGAGTGCTGCTGAAATTATCTGCTTGGAAGGGTTTGGTACGCTTTGGTTTGAAAGAAAAACTAGCACCAAGATATGTAGGGCCTTCGAGATTATTGAGCGGATAGCCCCGGTAGCTTACCGGTTAAAGCTACCGTAAGAACTCGGTGGTGTACACGATACATTTCACGTATCGAATCTAAGGAGGTGCGTGGCGGATGAGTATCTACATGTGCCGCTAAAATAAATTAAGATAGACAACACTCTACCCCTTGTGGAGGAACCTGTAGATATCTTGGAACGGGAAGTTAAAAACCTAAAGAGAAGTAAAATCCCGATAGTCAAGGTACGTTGGAACTCGAAGGGACGACCCGAGTGTACGTGGGAACGGGAAGATCACATGAAATCCAAATATCCACACCTGTTTTAGCAATAGAGCTCGAGTAGCAGTATGTGAAATCCGTCACCAAATCCGGTTAGTCATTTAAACCGCATCGATTGAGACCCTAATTTATGCTATGTTGAGAATTAATTGCTCATGAACCATTGTGGTTCGGCTTTATGCACGTATATACTTTAGATAAATTCCTAATATTTCTAGATTATTGTACTAGCCTAAGAATATTAAGAAAACCTAAGTTTAACTTTGATTACATTTTATGCTTAGTTAGGTAGACTTTTAGAAAATTGCCTTAGAATGCCACATTTTTTTACCAATTTATTTTGTTTTTATAAAAAAAATAAAGTTTGTTAATTTTTATATATAATTTCGATTTTTATATATTAGGATAGGTTTTTTTTTTAAATTTAGATTTAAACTTTATATTTATCCCTAATTTAGAATCCAACACAATCCTTACCCTATATAAATCAAACCTAAACCCTAGCCCCCTCCCATTTGCATTTTTATGGTCCCCTCTCCCCCTCTCCCTCTTGATCACGATTTCATCCCTCTCTCCCCTCTCTTTTGTCGATTTTTTCAAGAACAAGGATCAAGGTTTCAAGAAACTAGGGTTTGTGATCATTGGATACAAGGTAAGCCTCTATTTTTTCTTATCTTATGATCCTCTCTATGTCATCTTCTCATCTCTCATTCATCTCTTTCTTGAATCCATGAAAACATGTCTAAGATCACCAAATATATGTTCAAAAACATTTTTATAATGTGTCTAAGAGTTTTTATGATCAAAAACTAGGGTTTTATTCTTTAAGAATCAAAATATATGAAACTGGTTTTCTGGACAGAAAGTAAGCTCGTGTTTGGGAATGCATAATAGGGTCTATTCGTAGAGTTTTTGTTGGGGTTTCATGGGTAACCAACAGAAGCTAGGTACAACAAATAAAGCCCATAGTACAAGCATACAAAGCATAAAGGTGACACTCCACTAATGGACCAAACTCTAAGTTAAAAGAAATGCAACATATAGAAGAGAGATTGGAGATTATACCAGCCTCCTATGCTGTAGAAAACTTGATGAATTTGGTGATGGTGTTGCTCCAAGAACCGAGTCTCACTATTGGTATACCCCGGAAACACGTCAAACCTCTAGTGCTAGCTAGCACTTGTGATTCTTCTCTCCAGAAAATCACTTAAGAATAGCAACAAGCATTAGTATTTCTAGAACCTCTCTTACTTACACTCTCTTCAAGTTTTGGCTACTTAAGAGAACTTGTGTGTATGTGTGAAATGGCAAAAAGGTTCAAATGAGTTTCAATTGAGTCATTATATAAACTCTCAATGACACTTCAGATGCCCCTTGGCCGGCCAAAGACCATGATTACTCGTCCATGCACTGGCTAGCCTTGTAGGTGATTTAACAAAAAGGCACATGCAGCCGTAGCGCCGCTAACTTTAGAAGTTAGCGGCGCTAACCCCTTAAGGATAGCGGCGCGATCAAGATCTGTCAGATGAAGTGACACAAAGCACATGCAGCCATAGCGGCTTTAACCCACAAGTGTTAGCGGCTCTAACACTTTATGGTAAGTGGCGCTAACGCGGTCTGCAATGTCAACTTTTGTCTTTTGCCATTTTTGGTCCCTATACTTCTGTTGCTGTCAGGTTTGACCCCGGTGTATGACCCAATAGGCCCATACATCATCGGTAGTGATTTAAAAGGTGTGTACGCATTAGTAGGCATATTCTAACAGTTTTTTATTCGATTCTAGGGTCTGGAATGTAGTGTTTTGATTCTAGTTTCACCACAACTAGGGTTTGTAATTTTTGAAGGTCGCTTGGTCGGTCAAAAGTATTTTTCCGTAGAGGTGCGCAAGCTGCCAGTGTATTCGACAGATTAGAGGGTAAAAGTTTTGGTTTTTAAATCGGTTTAAAACTAAGTATTTTCAAAGAATATTTTTACAGTAGCATGTTCATAGAGTCTAGGGTATTTTGTAAATATTTCGTGAATTTTATATGTCATTTACTATTTTTATAAAATTCGAACATTCTGTTGCGCACGCGCAAGTGTTTTTCTGCCAGTATGAGTTTCGTTATCAAAACAAAACCAGTTCATAGGAAATTGTCCTATCGATAAGTAAATCCATGAAAACATGTCTAAAATAATCAAATATATGTTCAAAAACATTTTTATAATGTGTCTAAGAGCTTTTATGATCAAACACTAGGTTTTTATTCTTTAAGAATAAAAAGATATGAAACTGGTTTTCTGGACAGAAAGTAAGGTCGTGTTTGGGAAGGTAAAACTGGGTCTATTCATAGATTTTTGTATTCGGTTCTAGGTTTTGGAATGTAGTGTTTGGAGTGTAGTTTCACCACAAGTAGGTTTTCTAATTTTTGAAGGTCGTTTGGTCGGTCAAAAGTAATTTTCCGTAGAGGTGCGCAAGCTGCCGGTATATTCGACAGATAAGAGGGTAAAAATTTTGGTTTTTAACCGGTTCAAAACTTAATATTTTCAAACAATATTTTTAAAGTAGTATTTTCATAGAGTCTAGGGTATTCTGTAAATATTTTGTGAATTTTAGATATCGTTTACTATTTTTATAAAATTCGAACATTCTTTTGCGCATGTGTACGTGTTTTTCTGTCAGTAGAAGCTTTCGTTAATTTTTATAAATATCTAGTTAAGTTTGTTTACTCTGGAAAAATTACAAAATATGGTAGAGACATTGTTGGTCCCTTGTATGAGAGAGTAACAACAAGCAACAATGTGTAGAAGGGGGGGGGGTTGAAAACACTTTCTGCGGAAATTGAACAAATCATAGAAAAGTGTTACACACAGTAAGTCAAACCACAATCAATCAAATGCTTTTATTAATCAGAAGATGATTACAATGCTTAGAATAAGAAGATGATTACAATGACTATCAAGTAAGCAACTCTTGATATATAATCATCTTACATAAATCTCTCAATTCTCTCAAACTTTGATATCTATAATTAACATATAATTATAGATAGTGACGACTCTCTAAACAGGATTTTCACATATTGAATCAACAAATGATTACTTACCAATATCACAACTGATGTGATTAGTTCGAACACACGAACTTCTTTGGCAATCTGTGATAAAATCTTGATACTGAATCAAGACTCGTAACACATACGATGAGGTGAGGTTTGGCTCTGAACACTTAGTTGTAATCGTCTCTGAGTCGTACCTCTAAACCTATCAGGAGATAAGTATTTATAATCCTGTTGCTACGGTTCCTAACAAACTAGACTTAGCCTAATTCGCTAACTAACTTTCGGATAAACCGGAATCTTGAATCTTGAATCTTCTTATCTTGAGTCTTCAATCTTCAATCTTGATTGTGGAGTCTTCTTATCCGCGCCGTAGATATAGAGAGATAAAGATGAATTTAAAACATATTTAAATTATCTTTAAACTGACTTCTTCACTCGGACTGAGTTACTCAGCTTGAAACTCATCAAGCTGAGTTCTTCGTGAACAAACCCGAATTCAAACATGAACTAACATGTATAATTATTAACTCATCCTTAAAAGTCCAAAGAGTTAAATAAAACATATTTGTTAACTCTGTCGAGCAGACTCTGCTTCTGAGCTGAGTCACTCAACTTGAAACATATCAAGCTGACAACTCGATATATACCTTATGTGACATACACAGATTATTAAACATATTAATAAACAAGCTAAGGTATAATATAAACTGATCAACATATGCTCAGCTTATATTCAGCTTATACTCAGTCTGAATCACTCGAAGTGTTCAGTCTGACTAAGCTTCATAATTCTGTTTAAGTTATATGTAGAACTCATCTTACAAACTTAACTTTGTCTCATCAAATTCAAACTGATGATATCATTTTTCCAACAAACTCCCCCTATTTGATGATGACAAAACCATTAAACAGTTCTTTAGTTTATTTAACAGAATTATGTTTTAAATCTTAAATTTATTAAGATTTTATTATTTGAACTGATCAAATATTTATTGAACATGTCAATATTAATTGAACTTATCAATTTAAATTGGAACACACCAATTTTTAGTTGAACACACCAACTAATTATATTAATGAATAACAACTTATCATTTATTCATTAAGCTGAACTTATCAGACTTATAGCTATGAACACATCATAATACAGTTGAACAGATCAAACTTTATATTTGTATTAATAGAACTGATCATAATACAAAAGTTGTTGATCACTTAGATCATGCACACATAGTGCTTACAAAAATATTAGAACTAATCTAATATTTACAATAGAACTAATCTATTCTGGATGCAGCTCTTCAAACTCGTTAATCTCTTTATTTATTTCTTCAAGGATTTCTTGCAGATTAGGTATATGTTGAAGCTGATCCTTCTGTGATCGTATTGCCCTATTTATTCTGTATCTGAACCTTGCAGTCTGTTCAGTTTTCTCAACAATTTGTCTCAGAGCAAATACTTGAGATGCCCCACATGTATAAATTGATGCATCATCCTGGAAGCATTTTTCACCATTTCTATCCAAGTACATGAACCCTTTCTGAGGCTTTTCAACATATGTATTCTCTTGAAACTCCATGCCTTCACGAAGAGCAAAACTGTACATATCTAGATTTGCTAGTCCAGCTGGCTTTGATTGCTTCTTCTTTCCAACTTTACGAAAAGAAGTTAGTAAGGTAGCTATCTCAGACCTGGGTATTAATTACATCGCATCTGCCCTAGCAAGTAGTCTCAGCAGCTCATCTTTAACTTGATTCCCAGCCGTGGACCTTTCCATATGTTTAATGAGCACTGCTACTTCCTTCCATTCCTCATAACCCAGCTTATGAAGTTGATTCAGCTCCAGAGAAGGTGTTTCACCATTCTTTAAAGAAAGGTCCATTATTATTATCCCTTGAGCTGAGCTCAACTTTTTAGAATCAATCTGAGAAGAGAAGTGAAGCTTTTCATAACAGTGAGATATATCTTCTTTCTCAGTTTGATCTTGGATAGGAAGTTCCTCTACTTCTTCCTTGGGCACGATAGGCAGTCTGAGTTTTGTCAATTCCTCATTCTGCTTTCTGATCAGCTCAGCCCAGTTTTGTTCTCTTATTTCTTTTTCTCTATCTAACACAACTTGAGAATCTAATTGTCTTCTTCTCAACTCTTCGACCGAGATCCCAAGGTGGTCAGCATCCTCCCTTTCCATTCTCCTAGCAGCCATCAGTGAAGCTCTTTCTTGAAGTGTCATTTTGTCAGCCGAGTCATCATCTGAGGCTGATGATTCACTAAGAATCATTTTCCTCTTCTTCAGTGAAGGGGCTTCTGATTCATCTGAGCTGACCACTACCGGTCTTTTGCCTTTTGCTTTCTCAGTCAGCTCAGGTTCTTTCTCTGTTTCTTTCTCCCCCTCAATCTGATCTGCTCCCTCTGCCAATAGTAGTAAAGCTTCAACTTTGACTGACTCAGCTTCAGCTTCTTGAACCTTCTCCCCCTTTTTGTCATCATCAATAGGGGTTGAAGTCTTTTCACTTTGTAAGGCAGCAACATCATATTTTAACATCAACACCTCCTCATCCAGATTATCAAGGATCAGCAGCATATCTTTCTTTGCTTCCTTCCTTTTGCGGTGCAATGTATCAAACTGGCCTTTGAAGAATGTTAGCAGATCATCCAAGTCAGCTTGAGTAGGTTGGAAATTGGGTGCATCATCCGAAGGTTGGTGTTTACCTTCAAATTCATCTGCACCAGAGTCTTGACCCTGTGAATCACCCTGGTTTGAAGATGAAAAAATTACAGGTCGTGCACTAGAGTGTGAGAAATGAATAGAACGAATAGGGCTCGAGACAAGAAGTGTATGGGTTGGTGGTTGGCTTTTGGGTAAAGAGGGGGTGATTGACCCTGGGGATTGGTCATATGTTCAATGTAACCTGAATGTGTCTGTTCAGGCACAGAAGTAGGCTCTCCCATGGCACGAGCAAGTGTGGGCTGAGTAGACACCACACCCGGTTTAGGCTTTTGGGTTTGAATGAGCCGTGAGGTCGACACCTTGAGAGTAGGCGTCTCCCCCTCAACACCTGCAGGAGGGATCAATGTGATCTCAGCTCCAGTGATGCCTTTAGGAGTGACACCACCTTTTGCAGTTTTTCTTTGGTAGGTTTGGATATTCTCCCTAGCAGCAGTGGGCATACTAGGGGTGGCTTCAGATTGGAATTGTAGATGGAATGAAGGTTGACGATACGGGTTAGACTGAGTTGGTTCTACTGCAGTCTTATCTCCAAAAGTAGATGGAGAAAAGTGGGAAGAAAGAGAAAGTGGAGAGGTTTTACCTGAAGCAGCTTCTGTATGTGCTGGTTCAGCTTGAGCAGAGAGCTCAGCCTGAACCTCGGTGTCAGCGTGAGAAGCTCCCCCTTGATTCGATCCATCATCTCCACTTGCAGATGAAACTCCCTCAGCCACCAAGAGCATTGGACCACTTAGACCCTCTTGCTCTGGGAAGATGTCATTGTTAAACATCTTCGGACTGAGAGTTGGAACAGGGAACACATCCCATCCAGCTTCATATAAATCCCCCAACTCAGCTTCAAGCACCAAGGACAAATACCTTATGAATGGTACATGGAGGTCCCTGGTGGTCTTCATTACTTGGACTTTGAGCTCGTTGAATATGAGCTGTGCATAATCGATACGCCTATCAAAGAACATGTTGTATAGCAGCTGCATTTCGAACTCGTTAACTTGGTCCAAGCCTCCAACCTTGGTCCCCAGTGAACGTACCACTTTGGAACCCATGAAGCCCAGCTGGTTGGGAAAGTGGCCTTCTTAATCACCCTTCAATTTGAGGGTGACCCATTTGAGGTAGAACTGACCTCGCCACTTGTCTAGTCACGGTTGGCTCGAACACATCTTGAACAGGGAGTTGAAGAACATCCCTTAGCCATTGAACCGTGAGGGCCACTGTTCTATCGCCATTACGAACAGTGCCAGTTATCTCTCCTCTATTCTGATTGAAGGTGCATGTAAACCAGAACTCCAACAGGTGTTGTGAAACGATGTGAATAGGCGCTCCAATGAAAGCAAATGCCAAAGGGCATTTCCAAATATAAGCAACCCATGCTTCATATCCTCTCCCCTGTTTCCTCGCAGGGATATCAATACAAGCACGCTGATTGTTGATTTTGATTAGCGGCAATCCGTTGTTTTTCAATGCAGCACCACGAACCATTCGATCACTGAGAATGAGAGTGGTTCCTTCCATCGATGTAATTGCAGATTACACTGAGTAACTACTTTACTTTCACTGAGCAATGAGCGTCGCACTAAGCGAGTTAGGATTTCAAAATCGATGGAACTGAGAATCGCACGTAGCAAATTTGTTGAAAGGTATATAGGCAGATGAGAGGTGTAAAGATGAGAAGTTGAAGCGTAAACCTTTAAAATGCTGTTAAGCGACCTTATATACCTTTTCGAGGAGAGAGAAAAATTACCGCTGGAATCCCTTTTTAATCCGTTACGTCAAAAAATTACGGTTTGACTTAACAGTTAGAGTGTAGAAACACATCATTCTCCAACGGATACAAATGTAATATAATAATATTAACAAATAATAAGATTACAAACACGTTGTAAATATATCAACACACAATTGATATACGATACGAATTGAAACTGATTCAAATGCGTATGGACAGAAAAATTAATAACACGTAGTAATTAATTCATAGATTGGACACACCAAGCTGAGTAAACATATTACTCAGTCTAAGTCAAGCACTCAGCTTGATTCAAGCACTCAGCTTGATTCAAGCACTCAGCTTGAGTGGAGCACTCAGCTTGAGATTGATACTCAGCTTGAGTAGAGCACACAGCTCAGGCTCAATGACACTTAGTCATTTATGTTTAAGACTTACATAAACATGTAATTTTAGCCACACTAAGTAGGTAAAATATGTTTGGAACTTACCAAACGTGTGATCCAATCACATAGTGTGAGTTAAGCACATAGCTCAGACTCAATCACACTTAGTCAGTTCAACCACACTGAGTAGTAGAATTATGTTTGGAACTGACCAAACGTGTGAACTCATAATTCAGTTTGACATATAGATCAGTTTATGAAAACTTATTTATAAACTGTGCACCTAGCTTAAGACACTTAGTCTCTGTCAAACTGAGAACTCAAATTGTAGACACTTAGCTAGGGGTTGAGCATACCTAATTTACTTAGCAGATACATAAACCTCTTTTCATCAAGGGGCTTAGTAAAGATATATGCTAATTGGTCATCAGTGGAGATAAATTTAATGTCAACTTTACCCTTTTCCACGATGTCCCTTATGAAGTGATGTCTAATTTCAATATGGTTGGTTCTTGAGTGAAATACTGGATTGTAAGTGATGGCTATTGCACTTTGGTTATCACAAAAGATAGGAGTTTTCTTGAAACTCATCCCAAAGTCCTGAAGCTGATGCTGCGTCCACAAGATTTGAGCACAACAGCTCCCTGCTACAACATACTCAGCTTCAGCAGTTGAAGTAGCCACTGAGTTCTGTTTCTTACTAGTCCAGCTTACTAATTTACCTCCAAGCAATTGACATCCTCCAGTGGTTGATTTTCTATCTAACTTGCACCCAGCATAGTCAGCATTAGAAAAACCAACTAACTCAAATCCAGAGTCCTTTGGATACGAAAGTCCTAGATTTGGTGTACCTTTTAGGTACCGAAAGATAATTATCACAGCTTGAAGATGTGATTCTTTAGGATCAGCCTGATATCTTGCACAAACACATGTAGCAAACATGATATCAGGTCTACTAGCTATCAAATAGAGTAATGAACCTATCATTCCTCTATAGGTAGACTGACACAGACTTACCATCTGAGTCTTTACTCAGCTTGACAGCTGGTGACATGGGTGTTTTCATGGTTGAACTTGAATCAAAACCTTATTTCTTTATCAAATCCAAAACATATTTGCTTTGATTGATGAAAATTCCATCAGGCTTTTGTTGAATTTGTAGGCTTTTGATGAAATCACCCATCTTACTCATCTTGTACTTTTGTGACATTATTTTGGAGAACCACTCACACAGAGATTCATTGGTTTAACCAAAAATAATATCATCCACATAGATTTGTACAAAAATCACCTGTCATTTGCTCTTTTTAATAAAGAGTGTCTTATCTATACTACCTCTGGTGAAATCCATGGATAGTAGATAAGTGGACAGTGTATCATACCAATCTCTTGGAGCTTGTTTAAGACCATACAAAGCCTTGTCCAACTTATAGACATGATGTGGAAACTTTGAACTTACAAAGCCAGGAGGTTGTTTCACATAGACTTCCTCCTGAAGTTTTCCATTTAGGAAAGCACTCTTCACATCCATTTTATAGACTTTGAAGTCTTTATATGCTGCATAAGCCAGGAACAGCCTTATAGCTTCAATTCTAGCAACAGGGGCAAAGGTTTCATCATAATCGATTCCTTCCTCTTGCTTATACCCTTGTGCTACCAGTCTGGTTTTATTCCTAACTATCACTCCATCCTTGTCCATTTTATTTCTATAGACCCACTTAGTGCCTATAATTGAATGATCTTTGGGGGCAGGGACAAGGGTCCAAACTTGATTCCTCTCAAACTAATTTAATTCCTCTTGCATAGCATCGATCCAATCCTCATCTCCTAAGACTTCCTCAGTCTGCTTTGGTTCCATCTGAAACAGAAAACCAAAGTGAGCAGCATAGTTAGCTGTAGCCTTAGATCTGGTCATGACTTTCTCTTGGACATTTCCAATGATTTGATCTTGAGGATGATCTTTGAGGAATTTAAATGTGGTAGTTGGAGAGTCAGGTTCTGAATCTGAGTGATGTTGAGAACCTTGAGGTGAACTTATCTCCTCAGTCTCAACAGCAGCATTGTCAACAAACTGATTATCACTGAGATTCTCAGTCTGAGTGACATCAGCTCCAAAAGGATTGACGAACTCATCATCTTTCTCAGCTTGAGAATCCTTTGAAGCTTGTGATGATTTCATTGATGAAAACACATCATCATCACTATCATCTCCTATGACATACATAGGATTTGATAAGTTGGTTTCCTTAGGCCTTTCAAGCTCACTCAGACTAACCAAGTCAGCTTGACTCTTATCAGCTTGATCAAAACAGTCTTCATCAAAAGAGACATGAATTGATTCTTCTATTGCCTTTCTACTTGTATTATATATTCTATAAGACTTGGAGATTGAGGAATAACCAACGAAGTCTTTCTAGACTTATGGAGCTGATCTCTTTGATTCAGCACATAGCATTTTGAACCAAAGATATGAAAATAACCTATATTGGGCTTTCTAGACTTATACATTTCATATGAAGTCTTTCCATGTCTTTTGACAATGATTGACCTATTCTGAGTATAGCAGGCTGTACTAACAGCTTCATCCCAGAAATAGAGTTTCAATCCTGCCTCACATAACATTGTCCTTGCAACCTCAATTAAGGTTCTATTTCTCCTTTCAGCAACTCCATTTTGTTGTGGAGTTCTGACAGATGAGAAATTTTGTAATATTACTTTTTGTTCACAGAAGCTTTCAAGGGTTGAGTTCCTGAACTCAGTCCCATGATCACTTCTTAGTTGCTTTACAAACAAACCTTTCTGCAACTCTTCCCTTTTGATGAAACTTATTATCTCCAGGGCAGCCTCACTTTTGGCTTTTAGGAATATTACCCAGGTGAATCGTGAGAACTCATCTACTATCACCAGAGTGTACTTCTTGCCACTTAGGCTTGGAGTACTTATGGGTCCAAATAGATCCATATGCAACATATGCAATGGGTCTGTTATTGAAAAAATTTGCTTTGATTTAAAGGACCCTTTATGGTGTTTCCCTTGTTCACAGGCTGAACACAATTTGTCTTTGACAAATGTTTTTTTTGGTAATCCAGAGACTAACTCTTTATTAGACAGCATATTTATATTTTTAAAGTTCAAATGAGACCAACGTTTATGCCATAACCAACTCAGCTCAGGAACAGAATGGGAATACAAGCAGGTTTCATTATTGGGATCAGCAGAATTAAGATCAAGTAGATACATGTATCTTTCTCTTTTAGCTTTTAATATAGGCTTTCCCTTAGCATTATAAAGTGTTCCTGCTTTCTTCCTAAAAGTAACAACATTGTCCTCATCACACAATTGACTGATACTAATCAGGTTGTGTTTGAGGCCTTTGACATATGCAACTCTCAGGAAAGTGACTTTACCAGCTTGCATCTTCCCATAGCCTTTGGTTCTTCCATGGGAGTTGTCACCAAATGTTACTTTAGGACCTTCATCTTCCTGGAAATCACTGAGAAGTCCTTTCCATCCGGTCATGTGCCTTGAACATCCACTATCCAAGTACCATTTACTTGAACCCTGCACATGATATAAAAACTAAACACATTAGTTTTGCTTGGGAACCCACTTCTTGGTGGGTTCAGATGAGGAGCACTTTGCAGCTTCATCTTGTTGAACTGACTGCTCAGCTTGAGCGGGAACTGAATCCTGTGTAGGCTGATCAGTTTGTTCTTCCTCAGGCCTTGAGATTTTAGCATCACAGTCCTTAGCCTCATGACCTCTACTTCTGCATTTGTAGCATCTCCTTCTTCAATTGATGACAGGAGGCAGAGTGTCTAATAATCCTTGTGAGAATTTACTTTCAGTTTTAGGATTGTATATGGTGGATAACTTCTCAACTTTCTTTGCAAGCTGATTCACCTGGTGATCATTGACTTTGGACTTACCTTTGTCAGGTCTCTGTTTGTTATCCTGAGAAGATTGACTAACAACCTTCTTCTGCATGACTTTGGACATACCTTTGTCATGCTTACTAGACTCACCAGTTTCAACAGGTTTAGACTTACCACTGTTGATCTTCTTGGACTTACCAAGATCAACAACTTTAGACTTACCATTGTTGTGATTTGACCTCTGACTTACAGTGGTCTTCCTGTTCTTATAACTTCTCTCCTAGCCAGATAGAGAATTTTATCTTTTGAAAGGATTTGGATTAAGCCTTTCTATGACTGAGGTTCTTTGAACAGGCTGAGTGCCTAATCTGTCCAACATAGACTTACCATGTTGTTTGGATGTTGAGCACTCATTACCATGATCTTTTGCCTTCACAAACATATTGAATTTTAGGTTTTGATCATGTCTTTTCTCTGAGGCTGACTTCTGAGACTTAATCGGTTGTCTATCTTCCTCATAATCTGTACTTGCTATCTCATCATCAGCTACATAAGCTGATGTTTGATAGTCAGCTCCAAGTACAGCCTTCACCTGTTTAGGTATCTGTTGGTTTATGCATTGTTCAGTAAGATTTGATGACTTACACCAAGACTCAGTGATCTTTTGAAGTTGATCAGCTTTGTCTTTTGCTTCCTGAAGCTCTTCACTAGGAAGTTTATTAATGTGCCGCTGATATTCAAAGTCACACTGTGCTTTCATACCAACATTAATGAGAGATTTATTTTCCTTAATCTCGTCTTTAAGTTTAGCTATTTCAGCTTTGAGGTCAGTCTGAGACTTAAGGCTGGTCTTGAAATCATTTAACAAATAATCAAAAGCAACACCTTTCTCCTCATCTGTATAAGAGTAGAAATTACTGACCTTGTACATGGAACTAGGATCCCAACCACTCAGTTTGTTGTTTTCCTCAGCTTCCTTCATGTCAGCTTCAAAGATTGATTCGGACTGACCATAATCAACCTCATCCCATTCTAGCTCTTCATCTTCTTGAGCCATTAGACATACATCATCATCTGAAGTGGATGATTCTGTATCCCAGGTTTCAGCATATAAACCTTTTCCACTGGGTTTGTCTTCAGGCTTTGATTTCTTGAGTTGAGTGTACTTCTTTTTGTACTTATCAGCTCTATAAGCATTCTTATCAACAACAGATGTTGAGTCTACCTTATTAGATCTGCACTCAGTAGCTATATCTCCCTTTTTCTGACAGTTGAAGCACACAGCATTCTTGGGATCAAAGGAACTCTTCCCTTTGCCCCTGTCAGATCTTCCTCTTCCCCTTTGAGCTTTTCTCAAACGTCTGGCTAAGATGGCCATCTGCTCAGTGATAGTCTGAACATCATCAGTATCACTTGACTCTGAGTCTGAGTGGTCAGCTTGAGATTCTCAATCAGTCTCAGATTCAACAACCATAACTTTGGAACCTTTCTTCTTCTTCTGTGCAACTAATGCAACTTCTGTTTTGTCCAAAGATTCTTTTAGTTGTTGTTGAGAAGCTCTTTTGTGTTCTATGATCTATTCATGATTCAACAAGAACCCATAGATGGACTGTAGGTTATACATGTGTAATGTTCCTCCAGCCCTCAGTGCAGTGGTTACTTCATTGAACCTTTCTGCTAACACATCCAGAAATTTCAGCACGAGCTCAGCTTCATCTCTCTTTACACACACACTAAGTAGGTCATTTATCAAGCAGTGAAACCTTGTGAACAAATCTGCCAAGGTTTCATTCTTCTTTGAAAAGAAGTTTTCATACGATCTATTCAAGTGATACTTCTTTTGCTGCTTGACCAGATCTGTGCCCTCATAAGTGACATTCAGCGTATCCCAGATATCCTTTGCGATTTGACACACAGTCACAGTGCGTAGGATTTCATTAGTTAGAGAATTCGCTAGAACACACTTTGCCTTGTCATCCAGATTAAAAAGTTTCCGGTCTTCTTCAGTCCAGGATGCAGTAGGCTTTCTTGTTTCCTTTTCAGTTTTGCCAGGAGACGTATCACTGAAAGTAGAAGGAATTTTGGGAATGATTGGTCCTTTTGTGATGACTTCCGACATACAGTTGTCAATGGACTTTAGGAAGAGCATGGCTCTGAACTTCCACATAGGATAGTCAGATCCATCAAATACGGGACATCCTTTTGCACACATCTGAGCAAAGTTGGATGGAGTATTGCAGGTTGACATTTCAATCTTTCTCAGAATCTTGAACTATTTAATTGGTGAAATCGTTCAGCCTGCTCTGATACCAGTTGTTGATCCCTTGTATGAGAGAGTAACACCAAGCAACAGTGTGTAGAAAGGGGGGGGGGGTTGAATACACTTTCTGCGAAAATTGAACAAATCAAAGAAAAGTGTTACACATAGTAAATCAAACCACAATCAATCAAATGATTTTATTAATCAGAAGATGATTACAATGCTTAGAATAAGAAGATGATTACAATGACTATCAAGTAAGCAACTCTTGATATATAATCATCTTACATAAATCTCTCAATTCTCTCAAACTTTGATATCTATAATTAACATATAATTATAGATAGTGACGACTCTCTAAACAGGATTTTCACATTTTGAATCAACAAATGATTACTTACCAATATCACAACTGATGTGATTAGTTCGAACACACGAACTTCTTTGGCAATCTGTGATTAAATCTTGATACTGATTCAAGACTCATAACACGTACGATGAGGTGAGGTTTGGCTCTGCAACACTTAGTTGTAATCGTCTCTGAGTCGTACCTCTAAACTTATCAGGAGATAAGTATTTATAATCCTGTTGCTAAGGTTCCTAACAAACTAGACTTAGCCTAATTCGCTAACTAACTTTCGGATAAACCGGAATCTTGAATCATGAATCTTCTTATCTTGAGTCTTCAATCTTCAATCTTGATTCTGGAGTCTTCTTATCCGCGCCGTAGATATAGAGAGATAAAGATGAATTTAAAACATATTTAAATTATCTTTAAACTGACTTCTTCACTCGGACTGAGTTACTCAGCTTGAAACTCATCAAGCTGAGTTCTTCGAGAACAAACCCGAATTCAAACATGAACTAACATGTGTAATTATTAACTCATCCTTAGAAGTCCAAAGAGTTAAATAAAACATATTTGTTAACTCAGTCGAGCTGACTCTGCTTCTGAGCTGAGTCACTCAGCTTGAAACACATCAAGCTGACTACTCGGTATATACCTTATGTGACATACACAGATTATTAAACATATTAATAAACTAGCTAAGGTATAATATAAACTGATCAACATAAGCTCGGCTTATATTCAGCTTATACTCAGTCTGAATCACTCGAAGTTTTCAGTCTGACTAAGCTTCATAATTCTGTTTAAGTTATATGTAGAACTCATCTTACAAACTTAACTTTGTCTCATCAAATTCAAACTGATGAGATCATTTTCCCAACAGACATTAAACCTACTTCTATATAAATTTGAGGATCAAACTCGGACGCTTTGTATTTTTTTAAAATTACTTAAAGTCAGCCTATAGAATAAGAAAACTTATATTGTGGCATTAGGTTAATATAAACAACTTTACATGCCTTTGGGCTATACTAGGGTGTTCAACTACCTACATACATGACTTATGTGCACTTATACTATTTGTAGATCTCACGCCTTTTCCATTGCAATATTAGTATCCGTTAAGAAGCCAAGGTGACTACTCGTAACCCCTTTTTCGTGCATATCTTTTGGGGGAAAATGACACTCAACATGTTTCACTGTACCGTGTTTTAAACATTTAATGACATATGTATGTTGCATGATATGTGCTTATGTGAACTTATACTTGATTATGCCATGGGATGACTATATTTCTACAACCCGTGTTGGGGATATGCCTATGAGATGACTATATTACTATGAGCCAACTTATGTTCCCGGGCGGCTATAGTATGTTGGAAGACTTTACTCTTAAACCAAGAAGTTTCAGTTATTGCTATGCTCAAATTGCAAGTGCTTTACTATTATGCGGCAATTGCCAAAACTACATGCTATACACGGTAACTTGAATTCTATTTAAACCTACGACCTCACCAACCTTTGAGTTGACATTTTTAGAGTGTTCGTTTTCAGGTAATGCTAACAACGATAACTAAGGATGCTTAGAAGGCTAAATGGACTTTTAGAAGGACTCAGCTACTGCAAGGCTACTTTTAGGCTTCAGACATAACTTTTGAACTATCTCTTTTATTTTGATTGTTGGTTTTGGGCTTGTTGCCCCGTATACCTGTCCCGGGTTGTGGGATTTACATTTACGCATTCTCTTTAATTACTTTTGACTATGATGCCGTGAATATCGACTTATCACGCACAAGTCCCCTCTTGTGTCCGGGAAACGTCGTGACATGTTGGTTATTTGCTTTTAGTGTTTTCCGTCACACTTCGCGTTTCCGCCTTGGCGGGGTGTGACACTGTATAAGCTGAATTTTGGGACGAAATTCTCTCAAGTGGGTGATGCTGTTACATCCGTCACCAAACAGGTTAGTCAATTAGACCTACAACTTTTGTAACACTACTTTTGCTCATATACACTTTGGATAATTTCTGTTATCTGTAGAATATCAATATTAGGTTTAGAAATATTTAAATACTAGGGTTTAGCATTTGGTGCATTATACTTGCCATGTGGTGTGTATTTTCACGCATGTTACCTAGATGCCACAATTAACCCACTTATAATAGTATATATATATATATATATATATATATATATATATATATATATATATATATATATATATATATATATATATATATTGTTGGGATTTCATGGGCAAGCAACGGAAGAAAAGGTACAACATGTAAAACCCAATGTACAACCATATAAAGCATAAAAAATGAAACCCCCCTAATGGACCAAACTCTATGTTAAAAGAAATGCAACAAGAAGAAGGGAGATGGAGTTTTACCAGCCTCCTTAGCTCCAGAATGTGTGTGGAAGATGTTGATGTGTATCTAAGAAGCAAATATAGCCTCCTCTATCGGTGTACACCCCGGGAACACGTCCAACTTCAAGTGCTAGCAAGCCTTGTGGTACTTCTTCTTCAAAGCCACCAAGGAACAGCAACAAAATGACCAGGTTTCTGGAACACTTCCTCTCAAACTCTCTCTAAGTCTAAATAGCACTTAAGAGAACACTTTTGGTGGTAGAATTGGCAAAAAGTGCAAATGAGGTTCAAGTGAGGTGTTTTATAAGCCTCTAGATGACACTTAGTATGCCCAAGGCCGGCCAAGACACAATGATTGTCTTCACATGCATTGGCCAAGCTAAGAGGTGATTTGACAAAAAGTACATGCAGCCGTAGCGGCACCAACTTTAAGAGTTAGCGGCGCTAACCCTTTAAAGTTAGCGGCGCTAACGCGGCCTACAGCTTTTCCATCAAACGATCATATATGTGCATAGCGGCGCTAACCATTAAGAGCTAGCAGAGCTAACTCCTTAATGTTAGAGGCGCTAACGTGACCAGTTTCACCAAATTTTGATTTTTGCCAATTTTGATCCCTATTCTCTGTTTGCTGTCAAGGCAGACCCCGGTGTGTGACCCAATAGGCCCATACATCATCGGTAGTGATTTAAACGGTGTGTACGCAACAGTGGGCATATTCTAACAAACTCCCACTTGCACATGATGCACCGTATCCTTAAATCACAGACATTGAGCAGCCTCTAGCAAAGCATCATTGCCCCCAAGACAGTATGAGTTTCTTTATAAAAAACAAAAACATTTCATAGGAAATGGTTGTTGGAGTATGCCCACTGACACAAGTACATTGGTGTTGCTGCTGATTGTTGCTGCTGATGAAGTGCGAGCCTATTGGGTCACACACCAAGGATTGATCCTGATGACTAATTGATAAAGAGAGAAGGTCCAAAAATAAAATTGTTTGATTTTGGGGCTTCACGGCCGTGAAGGATGCTCCACGGGTCGTGAAGCCCACTGCCCTCACGAATGGCTCAATGAATTTTACACGGCTCGTGGAGTCTTCACGGGTCGTGAAAAGGTCGTGGAGGGGTCGTGAAGTAGACGCCCTCACGAGTCACTAAAAACGTGGCACGGGCCGTGAAGGATAATGGCCAGTCATGGCGCATTTAGTTTTCACGGGCTCTTCACGGGCCGTGAGAGGCCGTGAAGGTCTGTCTGCATGAATTCCTTTATTTTGATTGGACCATCTTGTGGTCCAATGAGATATAAGGGTGTACTCTGGCTAAAACTGTATGCGATGAGGCTGGATCAGTTAGTTCATGCTAACATACAACTTCACTCTTCTCTCTCTCAATTCTCTCTTGGTACCATAGATGACATAAACACAATATACACTAAGTTGGTATTACTTGAGTGTTGTGTGAGCTCCATTGGTGCAAGAGGAGAAGCTTGTAGGCTGTCCCGGAAAGGTGGAGTCGTGGTGGACGTCCGCTTGACGGAGTACTAGCATACGGGGATCGAGAAAACTTGGTGTGGATCAAGCAATAGAGGAGGACACACTTGGGTTCTCGGATTCATCCCGTGTGGTGCAAGTTCAGCCGATTTTGGAGCTTGTAAGGAGGTATATTTTATGTCCTTCTTGTTCCTTGTAACTTGCATTTTGTTTTGTAGAAGACTATCACTTTGGAACACGATACGGACCCGTTTTTGTACGGTTTTTGAACTCTTTGTTTTCGCTTCCGCTGTGCCTTGTTCCATACCGTGTTCCAACAGTGGTATCAAAGCCAAATCTACAAATAAATTGCACTTTCTTGGCTTGAAAACCGAAAATGGACATTCTGTCCAGAATGTCTTCACGGGTCGTGAAGGATTATTCTTCACGGTCGTGAAGTCTCACGACCAGTATCGTGAAGGTTTTTACTTCACGGTCGTGATGGCTTACGACCTGTCTCGTGAAGATTTTTCTTCACGGTCGTGAAGGCTCATGACCAGTTACATGGGGTGTTGGTCGTGAAGGTTTTTCACTGTGTCAGAGTCGTGGAGCTCATGGGCTTCACGGGCCGTGAAAGGCCGTGAAGGCTCCTGGGCCATGAAGGACGTTGTGAACAGTGTTTTTGACCTTTTGGTAAAAGAAAATTTTTTTCGGTTTTAGCTCCTTGCGATTCTGTTTTTCCAGAATCTGTCCAAAGTGTTTGGATTTGGAAAAGCCCCATATGTGTCTTGATTCGTACATTTATATGTATTGGGTGATTTTTGGCATGAAATGCACACATGCATATACTTGTATTGTGTATATATGAATATGTATTCTCAAAGTGTTTGGGGTACTAATGCATATGTACAAGGATTGTTCACTTTGTGCCTTGAGTGTTTAGCTAGGTTTGAACAATCTTAATCGAGATACATTTTACACGGTTTTGTTGTGGCACACCGTGTTGTTGTTTGTGGTTGTTGTTTGATCCGGTAACGCCTTGCCCATTAGACCTATGTGTTGGTTGTTTGGTTGTGTTTAATTATTCATTCATTTGGTGGTTTGTACCACAATTGGTTTGTAATAATTAAATTTATTCGGTCTTGTATTTTGTACTTTATTTTGGCTTGCATGCCGATTGCTTTTCTTTGTAATTCTTAGAATTAGCTTAGATTAGCATTTCGCGGCTTGCATGCCGTTTCTTTTCAAATTAATAAAACCAAGAGTTTTGAATTGGTTTACAAACCTCGCGCGCCACAAGACCACTTTAAAAACAAAATCCCGTTTTTATCAAATGTAAATCACTCGCCTCCCTTAAGATGACACCACCCAAATCTAGTGAAACAAGATCGATCGTCGAGCTTAGCCGAGATCGGTTTTGCGTAACTGTGTGGAAGGTGCGTGTGGCAACTCGCAAGGGTCGGTTGTCGAGCTTAGCCGAGCCGGCCATTGGGCTAGAGTACCACCATGTATCTTGACGGTCGATTTACACTTCCAAGACTTAAAACGCCTTGGTAGTTGTCGTGCCCATACCGAGCTATCAAAGTGGATTAATGAGGAATCGGTGAGAGAAGGGATCAAACATGCCAAATGGGTGCTATGAGTACCTAGGATCCCGCAAGTGTCTAAGTGTTGTAATCTCGGATTGCAATTGGTAAAGCGTTTACCGGCCTAAGTAGCTCCATGAAGAGAACTGCGGCAAACCCGTCATGGATTGGGGTACTTTGAGGTTCTTAGCCCTTGTTAAGATAATTTGATTTTGTTAATCAGCTGGGTAATTATTTTAACGAGGATAATATCGAGACTAACTAAAACGTGTACTCTTTTATAGATGGCGAATATTAACGACACCACACCAAATTTAAACTTCGATTATTCCTAGAAAGGGAGAGACTCACAGGAGTGAACTTCGCTGACTAGTATCGTGTATTAAGGATTGTCCTCCATCACGAGTCAAAGTTGCACATCCTTGAGGAACCCTTTCCGGAGCCACCTGCTACCAATGCGAACCGGGCCACTCGATACGCTTTTGAGAAGCGTGTTAGAGATATACAAGATATTTCTTGTCTCATGTTATCGACTATGAGCTTTGAGTTGCGTCAGCAGCTTGAGCGATGCTCGCGTATGACATGATAAACCGGCTAAAGGACATGTTCCCGCAGCAGGTTAGACAAGAACGGTTTGAGTGTATAAAGGCTTTGGTCGGTTGTAGGATGCAGGAAGGTGAGGATGAAAATGTCCATTTCCTTATGATGAAGGGATATATGGACCAATGGGAGAGACTTGGACTTCCAATAGGGAGGGAGATTGCGGTGGATATGATCCTCCAGTCCCTGCCCGCGTCTTATGAGAAGTTTTTCAAGAACTTTCACAAAGACAATTTGGATAAATCCTTGATCGAACTTCAAGACATGCTGAAGGCTGTTCAGTCTTACATGGTTGAGAAGGATCGTGTCTCGTCCACATCCACTATGGCTACTAGGAAACAAGTAAGCAAGAAGGAGAAACTGACCTCAAAAGGAAATTCTAGTGTGACTAGGCTATCCGTAATTGTGGAGTCGCAGGACAATGAGATTGTGCCTCAAGGTGATGTTCCACATGGGGTAATTTGCTACTTTTGCGAAGAAATTGGAAATTGGTGCCGTCACGCCTGCCCTAAGTGCCTGGAAGAGCTAAGTATCCTAAAGCGGAAGAACGTTAGCTCATCTTTAGGTACATTCATGATCAAACTCCATTGATCTTCTACTTCTAACGACTGGGTTTTGAACGCTAGTCAAAACACTCACGTTTGTCACAAACTTGTTTGTTGCAAAGTGCAGGTGTTAATCAAAAGTAGGTAATGGATGCATGGAGAGCTGGAACTTAAAGAGGGAAACATGGTTGTTGTCCCTGACTAAAAGGATTGGAAGAAGAGTCTTGCCATTCCATCCAGCTAAACTATTACTTCATTTAGATCTTTGTCTTACGCCCTGCGTGGCAAGAAGCATTGTATCTTATTTGCCTTTGATGACGATGAATATTACTTTGAATAACGTTATTGTGGGTTTTCGAGTTTTATTTCAAAGTCTATTCATGTCGTGGAATTTGCAATAAGTTTTGCTTAAGAAGTAATGGATTGATTATGAATGATTATTGAATTTTTATCCTTATGAAATAGTTGATTTAACCATATAAACAAGACTTGCATCACCAAGCTCCATGTGGTTAGGAACTTGGAGTCTTTTGACCATGGGTCAATTGTTGATTGCAAATATTGCTTATAAGGCTAAATAACTAACATATCCTTCACTTGTGAATGTGAGAGGAATAAAGGCTTGTTGGATTTCGTTTGCACGTTTGTCTAAAGACCGTTCAGGCAAATACATAAGGATTAACTATGTGTGATTTGTTACCTTTACTGATAATGGTAGAAGGAATGGGTAAGTCTAATTTATTAGACGAATGTCTGAAACCTGAGAGGTGTTCAAGACTCACCCTTAACAAATTAAAGATGAAGAGGGCAAAAGGGAATAAAGATACTAAAATCTTGTGAGATGTTGAGCATCTACATTCTAAACCATCATATGAATTGTGAGTTTGCCTCATAATTCACTTCTCCTAGGATACATGTTTTACATGGATCACTAAGTGGAGGAATGGAACATATTGGTTATGGTTCCGTCTTGATGGATTAAACTTAAGTAACCTGCTTGATAGGTGTACTTGAGTAGTGACGGGTAATGTTCTTGTTATAAATCAACAAAGATGGTCAAATTAGCATCTAAGGAGATTCGATTAGAAAGTGTTCTTTGCTTGTCAATCTCATAGATCAGAGTTATCCAGTCTACATTTAGTGGGAGATGGATGAACTTAGAGGATGTTAATGTATTTAATATTTCTTCTGAGTTTCAGACATTCATTTCATAACCTTTTGAGAACTGGTTTTGGTTGCTCGAAAAGGGAAATGAACAACTGAAGCATTCCAGTGGAAGAACGTGAGATTTAAATAAAAGACCTGATGTTGACACTAGCACTCAATCAGAAATGATTGAAACTCAACATGGCTATGTTGGAGTATCTGGCATAAAGTTATTACTTCTTCATATGTCTGGTAAGAGTCGTCATAAGACCAGAGGGATATAATTTATTATATCTGAAGACGATGACTTATTGATGATATGTGATATATGCATCAACTACCGGAAGCTGTAGTGGGCCCTTGAGTCTGCTAAGAAGAGGAGTGTAATAACATAAAATACATTCCATGCTGGATTTTCAAGTTTTGAACTTGGTTAATCCAACACCTAGGTTTTGACCTGATGGTGTATATAGATCTTTTAGATATGAGATCTGCATGGATTAATTTGTAGATAACTTCAAATACTGACTGGAAGGAATTGGTTTCATGATGATTGACCATTGGGTAGGAATCATATGAAGACATTCTCCCAGTAGTTATGTTGAAGTTTAAGGGGATGCTTATGCCGTGTTATGGCAGTATGATGCAAGGACCGCATTCCGTTATAGGAATTTTATGAGGAAGTGTTCACAACACTGTCCGAGGGTCTCTTACATCCTTAGTGTTCTTATGAAGTCTACAAATATGGAGTCCTTTTGGACTCAGAGTAAATCTAAGTTTTGGAATTTTTGCTAAAAAAATCAAGTGTTTGAGTTTTCAGTAAGCAATGATGAAACTTGGATAGATGCCAGAGCTAGTGGGAGCGCTGTCATAATTCTATTTGGTATGTCTAGCACATATTTTGTTTTGGAGATAATGTCTTGATTTAGCTTGGTAACAAGTGTAAATTAAGAATTATGCGTCCATAATAAATATGGGATATTCATAGAAGTTTATGGAATACAAGAAATATAAGTATAAGTTCTTGTGGTGTGTAATTAAAAGAAGCTTAAAGTGAGCTGCTACTCTTGTGATAGCTTCTACTTGAAAGGATAACCGTCAATCTTTATTGGGGTTTGTAATCCTTTTTAATATGGTGTTGTTAGTTTGCGTGTGTCTTAAAGCGTCGTTGACTCTATTGGGTTCTTTTGAGGCAATGAGAGTACGATGGCTTATACACACTAAAATTTGTGAATCAAGCATTGTTTACCTTATTGGGTTCCTTTGAAACAATGAAGGTATAACTGCTTGAACAAAATGATCAAAATCCCATCAACGCACACTTTAGAAGTGGTTGGTTGTAGTAGGGATATGATCACTAAGAATCAAACATCGTTGACTCTATAGAGATCTTTATGAATACTATGAGAGTACGATGGCTTATGCACATTAAATTTGAGACCCGAGCGTTGTTTACCTTATTGGGTTCTTTTGAAACAATGAAGGTATAACGGCTTGAACAAATGATCGAAATCCCATCAACGCACACTTTGGAAGTGGTTAGTTGCAGTAGGGATATGGTCAATGTCAGAGTACACACGGATAACATCGTGGATGGTGATCTGTTTACTGAGCTATAGTGGCAGTCTAGTGATGAATGCCATACTAAGGTCTGCATGAACTTGGCTTGAGTATGTTTTAGTTAAAGTTTTGATATGCTTTATCTTTGGGAACATTAAGCAATATTGTGCTTCTGCTTGTATCGATTATCAAAGGGGTTTGGTAATGCGCGTGTAGCGGGTACTCTCAGCAAGCCTTATTGTGTTCCAACTTTGCATGTTTTACCTCTTCCCTAAATGTGTTTACATTCTAAATGTCCACAGCCAGTCATTCTTCACGGGAAGGAAGTCTGAATGAAGGCTAAGGGAAGTGATTGGTCAAGTGTCCAATGGTGATTGGGACACACGGACGCAATACTTCGCCTGTACTTGAAAGGGGTTTCAAGTGACTGGACGACCCACACCTTAATTCACTTTGTGGTACTTGTCATGAGTGATTCAGGATGATAATATCAGTTCATCCTCATACTGGAGATGCATGTGTCTGCATCACTTTGGTTTGCTTTGCTCTAGTTGCTTTCAAACGCAGTCCGTAACTGGCTGTTATAAAGGGAGTAGCTAATCAGAGTATGATCACTGTGGTGGGCAATGTAGTCAAAGGAATTTGTTCCTCTGTTTAGAGAGATATCCCTGGGCCCCTCGATGATTGGGCGCTGACACCAAAATGCATGGCAATGCTCGAGTGTGCAATGATTTGGGTAATCGATTGCAACTTGTTTATTTTGGTCACCACCAATCTCGATCGAGAAACATTAATCGTGAAGGAATGAGAATTACTTAGTACCATGTCTCGTCTTCACATGGATATCGCGAACAAAAGGATGGTTGATCACTTATCTATAGGGCCATTTCAAACCTTTGGGTTGTGAATTGGTACTTGTCTATGGGATGACATACCTCGTACTGACTTGGGGGTAGGGATGCCATGCTAGAGGCCGCTCCTTGTCTGTGATACCTCTGGGTACGTTGTGTCATGTGCAAGTGTGAGTCTGTTGGAGTATGCCAACTGACACAAGTATATTGGTGTTGCTACTGATGAAGTGCGAGCCTATTGGGTCACACACCAAGGATTGATCCCGACAGCTTATTGATAAAGAGAGAAGGTCCAAAAATCAAATTGTTTGATTTTGGGGCTTCACGGCCGTGAGGGATGCTCCACGGGTCGTGAAGCCCACTGCCCTCACGAATGGCTCAATGACCTTTACACGGCTGGTGGAGTCTTCACAGGTCGTGAAGAGGTCGTGGAGCGGTCGTGAAGGAGACGCCCTCACTAGTCACTCGAACGCGGCACGGGCCGTGAAGGACTATGGCCAGCTGTGGCGCATTTAGTCTTCACGGGCTCTTCACGGGCCGTGAGAGGCCGTGAAGGTCTGTCTGCATGAATTCCTTTATTTTGATTGGACCATCTTGTGGTCCAATGAGATATAAGGGTGTACTCTGGCTAAAACTGTATGAGATTAAGCTAGATCAGTTAGTTCATGCTAACATGCAACTTCACTCTACTCTCTCTCAATTCTCTCTTGGTACCATAGATGACATAAACACAATATACACTAAGTTGGTATTACTTGAGTGTTGTGTTAGCTCCATTGGTGCAAGAGGAGAAGCTTGTAGGCTGTCCCGGAAAGGTGGAGTCGTGGTGGACGTCCGCTTGACGGAGTACTAGCATACGGGGATCGAGAAAACTTGGTGTGGATCAAGCAATAGAGGAGGACACACTTGGGTTCTCGGATTCATCCCGTGTGGTGCATGTTCAGCCGATTTTGGAGCTTGTAAGGAGGTATATTTTATGTCCTTCTTGTTCCTTGTAAGTTGCATTTTGTTTTGTAGAAGACTATCACTTTGGAACACGATACGGACCCGTTTTTGTACGGTTTTTGAACTCTTTGTTTTCGCTTCCGCTGTGCCTTGCTCCATACCATGTTCCAACAATGGTCCTATAGATAAGTTATCCTATACATCCTTTTGTTCGCGATATCCTTGTGAACTCGAGACATGGATTAAATGTCAATCTCCAGATCGTTCACAATTATGTTTCTCGACCTTGATTGGTGGTGACTAAAAGTTTAGGACATATCTGATTCTCAATCAATATTCCTTGTGCATGGCCATGCATAATTTTGGTGTCAGCTCCCAATCATCGAAGGGCCTAGGGATATCTGTCATATCAGAGAAACAAATTCCTTTGACTGTATAACCCTATACCATACTTCTTTTCTTACCTAGCTATGTCCTTTATCACAGCCAGTCACGAACTGCTTTTGAAATGGCTAAAGTAAGGAAGAACTATGACATAGCAGTTCATGCATCTCGGGTCTAAGGACGTAAGAGATTATCATCCCAAGTTACTTGTGACTATAATCCATGAAGTATACTTGGGTGTGGGTCTTCCAGTCACTTGAAACTCTTTTCAAGTACAGATAGGCATTGCACCTTAATTCAACCATTTTGAATTCAAAGTCACATGCTTATCTCAGTCTTAATTCAATCTTTCTTCCATAAGATTGACCGACTTTGGAAAGTTTGAAATATAGTATAATATTTCTGGAAGTGATTAAATATGCTAAGATGGAACACGGAAAAGTCTTATGAATGTAACTATATCACACGCATATATAATCTCTATTATATATCGAAACAAGCATAAGTTACAATACTGTCTTTATCGTTCCCAAAATAATGTTACATATCAAACGAACTAAATACAAAACTCAAGCCAAAATCGCTAGCATATCTCACACCTATTGCTCTAGTATGAGAATCATTAGCTGCTTACGGTAACGGTTTAGTGAATGGATCCGCCAGGTTTCCATCCGTTGCTACTCTGTTGTTACAATCTCACCACTTTCAATCACATGTCGTATAAAGTGGTACTTGCGCAATATGTGTCTTGTCCTCTTGTGAGCTCTCGGTTATTTTTCCAAAGCTACCGCGCCCTCATTGTCACAAAATATCTCAATAGGGTCAACGATACTTGGAACCACTCCTAGATCATGGACGAATTTCTTCATCCACACAGCCTCTTTCGCGGCTACACTTGCAGCAATATATTCCGACTCGGTAGTCGAATCAACCACCGTGTCTTGCTTTAAGCTCCTCCAGCTGACAGCACCACCATTTAATAGGAATACAAACCCCGATTGTGATCGGTAGTCTTCCCTATCGGTTTGGAAGCTAGCATCCGAGTAACCCTTTACTCTAAGGTTTTCTTCCCCACCATATACCAAGAACATCTCTTTCGTACGCCTTAGGTATTTGAGAATGTCTCTACGGCTCTCCAATAAGGTTACCCGGGGTTCGCCTGATATCTACTAGTAATGCTTAAAGCACATGACACATCAGGACGAGTGCATAGCATGGCGTACATGATCGACCCCACAGTCGAAGCATATGGTACTCGCTTCATTGCTTCTATCTCTTCTTGGGAGGTAGGACATTGAGTTTTACTCAAAGTTAAACCATGCAACATAGGGAGGTTTCCTTTCTTGGATTCCTCCATCTTAAAGCCTCTAATGACCTTCTCTATGTATGCACTTTGAGAAAGTCCGAGTAGCTTTCTTGATCTATCTCTATAGAACTTGATCCCCAGAATGCAGCTCACATCCCCTAGATCCTTCATTGAAAAACAACTTCCCAGCCAAGCTTTAACATTCCTTAGGTTTCGGACGTGATTTCCAATTAGTAGAATATCGTCTACATATAGGATTAAGAAGACAATAGTGCTCCCACTAGCCCTGACATATACACATGGCTCATCTTTGCTTTTCAAAAATCCAAATTCCTTGATTTTCTCATCAAAGCACAGATTCCAGCTTTGAGATGCTTGTTTGAGTCCATAAATGGATTTCTTTAGTTTACAGACTTTGTTTGGATACTCCGGATGTACAAAACCATCTGGTTGTGTCATATACACCTGTTCAGAAAGCTTCCCGTTAAGGAAGGCGGTTTTAACATCCATTTGCCATATTTCATAATCATGAAATGCAGCAATAGCTAAGAGTATCCGGATAGACTTCAACATTGCCACTCGGGAAAAGGTTTCAACATAGTCTATTCCAGGCGTCTGAGTGAAACCCATAGCCACTAGTCGGGCTTTGAAGGTATCCAATGTTCCATCCATGCCGGTCTTCTTCTTAAAGACCCACTTACACCCCACGGGGTTATCCGACATGGAATGCATCTCGCTTTCCATTGCTTTTCTCCACTTTGCAAACTCAGGGCCTACAATGGCTTCCTTGTAGTTGGGGGGTTCATCATGATCCACCATTAACCCGTTGCCCTCAGATATGTGGAAAACATATCTCTCTGGCTCATGACAAGTTCTACTGGAATGCCTTGGAGTAGACAATGAAAGACTGTCAGTTGACCCTTGATCTTCCTCAAGGTCAATTTCCATATTGCCACTTTGCTTGGATAGCATTTCTCTTTCAAGGAAAAATGGCCTTCGAGCAACAAATACTTTGTTCTCAAAAGGTTTATAGAATAAATATCCAACACCGGCAGAAGGATATCCAATAAAGTAACAACTTTTTGAGCGGGGTTCAAGCTTGTCATCGGTTTCACGTCTCACATAGGCTTGACAACCCCAGACTCGTAGATATGAAACTGTTGGTTTCTTATTAAGCCATATTTCATAAGGTGTATTTACAACTTTCTTGGTTGGTACAAGGTTTAGGACTCTTACCGCCGTTTTCTAGAGCATATCCCCAGAAACTAATAGGTACCTTCGTACGACTCATCATAGACCTCACCATATCTAGTAAAGTCCGGTTCCTCCTCTCAGCGACCCCATTTAATTGTGGAGTCCTCGGAGGTGTTAATTGTGAAATGATTCCACAATTCTTAAGATGATCGGTAAACTCGATACTAAGATACTCTCCACCTCTATGAGACCGGAGTATCTTTATTGTTTTGCCCAATTGATTCTGAACTTCATTTTGGAATGTCTTCAACACCGGCAGGAGGATATCCAATAAAGTAACACATTTCTGAGCGGGTCTCAAGCTTGTCATTGGTCTCACGTCTCACATAGGCTTGACAACCCCAGACTCATAGATATGAAAGTGTCGGTTTCTTATTAAGCCATATTTCATAAGGTGTTTTTACAACTTTCTTGGTTGGTACAAGGTTTAGGACTCTTACCGCCGTTTCTAGAGCGTATCCCCATAAACTAATAGGTACCTTCGTACGACTCATGATAGACCTCACCATATCTAGTAAAGTCCGGTTCCTCCTCTCAGCAACCCCATTTATTTGTGGAGTCCTCGGAGGTGTTAATTGTGAAATGGTTCCACAATTCCTAAGATGATCGGTAAACTCGGTACTAAGATACTCTCCACCTCTATGAGACCGGAGTATCTTTATTGTTTTGCCCAATAGATTCTGAACTTCATTTTGGAGTGTGTTCAACACCTCAAAGGTTTCATGCTTGTGTTTAACAACGTATACATATCCATACCTACTATAGTCATCTATAAAGGTAACGAAGTATCTTGAGTTGTTTCTTGTGACATGTTTGAAAGGACAACATGCATCAGTATGAACAATTTCCTGAAGGTCCTTTCCACTCTCACTTGTTCCGGTGAAGGGTGCTTTTCTCATCTTGCCTAATAAGCAATTTGCCTCATATATGCCATGACACGGTAATGCTTTAAAATAAAAAACATCATTTGTTAAGCAAATAATTGTTCCAAAATCAAATTTAAAATCATAACCGTCATCATACAAAGCATGAAAAGAAATATTATTTCTTGCTACTTTGGGCGAATAGCATACATTTTTCAGTAAAATGGAATTGCCGCTCTTGAATTGAAGCTCTAATCTCCTCTTGCTTGTAATGGGACAATCTCCGAATTTCCCATTACAAGATTAAGCTCTCCCCACTCCAAGCTTCTACTTGTCCTTAGCACCTGCACCATATTACATATGTGAGTGCCACAGCCGGTATCTAAAACCCAGCCTTTGGAAAGAGAAGTTTGATGCAATTCTATCATGAACGTACCTGAAGAGTCGGGTCCTGACATGCTCGTAGCCTTGAGCTTATTGATCCCCTGAAGGTACTTTGGGCAGCTTCAGCGGTAATGGCTCTTGCCCCCGCAAAAGAAGCATTGGGCGTCCTTACCGTCGGAGGTAGGGTTGGGCTTGGTTTCACCAACCATTCCCATACCCTTCCCTTTGGAAGAGTTGCCCTTCTTCTTCTTCTTCGTGATGCGGCCCTCCTGGATAGCCAAGATAGGAGTGAATGAAGTGGATGGCTTTTTCTTGGTCATGCTCGCCTCCGCAGTTTTGAGCATGCCATGCAACTCCATCACGGTTTTATCCATGCTATGCATATGATAACTCATGACGAATTGATCATATGCACTGGGCAGGGATTGGAGGATCAAGTCGACCTCCATCTCCCTCCCCATGGTAAAACCCAACATCTACACGCGCTCAATGTTTGCTTTCATCCGCAAAACATGAGCGCTCACATTCCCGCCATCTTGCAATTTGCAAGCAAGGGCGGACTTGAAGCATTCGTACCTCTCGTGCCTCGCCTGCTGTTGGAACATGTCCTTCAGCTGTACGATCAGGTCGTAAGCACTTAGGTGCTCCATTTGCTTTTGCAAATCGGAGCTCATAGTGCTCAACATGAGGCACGTTATCTCCTCGGTCTCTTTGACGTGCTTTTCATATGCGTCCTTGACCGCCCCTGAGGCATTTTGCGCAGGCGCCTCGGGTAGGGGTTCCTTAATGGTATACAACTTTCCTTCATAGCTTAGGATGAGCCTCAGTTGTCTATGCCAATCCATGAAGTTGCTCACGTCGAGTATCTCCTTCTCAAGGAAAACTCGGAGAGAAACGTTGGTGGTGGTGCTTGTTGATGCCATCTAAAAAATTGCAAAGTAGATTTTAGTTAGTTTGATATTTTATCTTGTTAAACCAATTTACCCATAAAGAATCATCTTAACAAGGCTAAGAACCGTATTTCATCCTACCACATGACGGGGTTACCGCGGATCACATGATAAAACTATTTAGGTCGGAAACCATTTTTCCAATTGCAATCTCTATAGCAATCCTTAGCGCCTTGCGGGATCCTACGACATCCAAGGGTCGTTTGGCATGTTTGATCCCTTCTTGCACCAATCTTAAGTCTTGACAATTAACCAAGATCTCAAACCTAAAATTGCAAATCGTCCGTCAATACATATGGTAACAAATTCACCAAAGTTGGCTCGTGATAAGCTCGACAACCAAATTCCATAAGACTAGATTCGGGTGGTATCGACATACGGATGGTGTATGATTTACGTTTTATGGAAAGACGGGCTTTTGTTTCCGGTAAGGTTTTAAATTAACTTATTAGTGACAAATCCTAATTTCACTAGGTAAGTTAATCTTGTATGTGAGCGCGCGAGAGAATTGTAAACCATTTTTAGCAAATCTCTTGTGATTTTTATTAATTTTCGAAAAATTATCTAGCATGTGAATCCAAAGAAATCATGCATATAAAAATCACATCATACGCATAATATACTATAATTGGTGACCCTTTCCATAAAACCCTATGCGTTTTTCCCGTGAGCCGAACGGGAAGAAATTGATCGATTCTATCGACAAAGTCTTTAATGCGAGCTCCCACTAAAGCCGTCATGTCCATTGGATTTCATGGGCTTCATGGAAACCATGCTCCATCTTCCTTGACCCCTTCTTGTGTGTCTTCATCCACCAAAATTAAAATACATACAATAGAATTAAAATGTCATACAAGCCACAATATTCCTATCTATCTATTACATTTACATGGATGAATGAAATGGCATGCAAGCCACATTATTAATACAAATTTATCAAATGAATAATAATACAACCACAAATGCATCCAATAACACAATCAACCACAAGGCCAAGGCAAGGTCACCAACATATTACAAATTTACAGCGGCGGTAGCGCCGCTAACTTTTAAGAGTTAGAGCCGCTAACCCTGTTCGACAGAAAACTAACATTTTTTATTTCGGGTTTTTCAGGCCACCATGTACATAACTAACATAGAGGTGGCTCTGATACCACTATTGGGATTTCATGGGCAAGCAACGGAAGCAAAGGTACAACATGTAAAGCCTAATGTACAACCATATAAAGCATAAAAATTGAAACCTCACTAATTGACCAAACTCTATGTTAAAAGAAATGCACCAAGAAGAAGGGAGATGGAGTTTATACCAGCCTCCTTAGCTCTAGAAAGTGTGTGGAAGATGTTGATGTGTATCTAAGAAGCAAATATAGCCTCCTCTATCGGTGTACACCCCGGGAAAAGGTCCAACTTCAAGTGCTAGCAAGCCTTGTGGTACTTCCTCTTGAAAACCACCAAGGAACAACAACAAAATGGCCAGCTTTCTGGAACACTTCCTCTCAAACTCTCTCTAAGTCTAAATAGCACTTAAGATAACTCTTTTGGTGGTAGAATTGGCAAAAAGTGCAAAAGAGGTTCAAGTGAGGTGTTTTATAAGCCTCTAGATGACACTTAATATTCCCAAAACCAGCCAAGACACCATGATTGTCTTCACATGCATTGGCCAAGCTAAGAGGTGATTTGGCAAAAAGCACATGCAGCCGTAGCGGCGCTAACTTTAAGAGTTAGCGGCGCTAACCCATTAAAGTTAGCGGTGCTAACGTGGCGTGCAGCTTTTCCATCAAACGGTCATATATGTGCATAGTGGCGCTAACCATTAATAGTTAGCAGAGCTAACTCCTTAATGTTAGCGGCGCTAACGAGACCAGTTTCATCAACTTTTGATTTTTGCCAATTTAGATCCATATTCTTTGGTTGTTGTCAAGTCAGACCCCGGTGTGTGACCCAGTAGGCCCATACATCATCAATAGTGATTTAAACAGTTTGTACGCATCAGTGGGCATATTCTAACATACATACATACATATATATATATGTATGTATATATATATATATATGTATGTATATATATTATACTCATTTATGTATAATTCGGCCCTAGCCATTAGGATTAGAATTTAAATGCAATTTAGATCAAATCATATTATCCTTTAGGTTCCTTTCCAAAATTCAAATATAAGTATCTTCTTATTTTGGGAGTTATTCAAAAACCTAAACCCTAGCCCCCCCTCATCCTTATTTTCGGCCAAACCAGCCTTCTCCCCCCTCTCATTTACGTTTTTTTCACCCCAAGCACACAAGAGATCAAGAGCTTCAAACCTAGGGTTTCGTGTTCATCGGCTACAAGGTAAAACCTTCGATCCTTAATCATCTTATGTTCTTCTCGATATCTTCTTCCAACTTCTAAGGTCATCTTGTTCATGAATCTTTAGGAATATATTTAAACCATCTACTAAACTCACAAAGATGTTTTATGGTGAGTTTATGAGTTTATACGATCGAAAAACTATATTTTTATTCTTTAAAAGTTAAGAATCATGAAACTGTTTTCTGGGCAGTAGGTTGTGTCGTGTTGGGGAGGGCATATCAGGGTCTATTCGTGGTGTTTTATTTCGATTCTTGGGTCTAGGGTGTAGTGCTTCTAGTCTAGTTTCATCTCCACTAGGTTTTGCAACTTTTGGAGATCGTTTGGTCAGTCAAAAGGTTTTTATCGTAGCAGGGCTGCCAGTTGATCCGGTAGAATTGTGGGTCAAGTTTTGATTTTGAAACACGTCCAAACCATGGTGTTTTTAGTCAATATTTTTACAGTAGAATTTTTGTAGCGTCTCTGATATTCTGTAAAAATTTCATTAATTTTAGAGGTCGTTTACTATTTTTATAAATTCAGAACTTTCTGTTGCGCGCGTGCACTTAATTTCCTGACAGTGGTGACCTTCACAAATTATTAAAAATAGCTATGTAGGATGATTAATTCTGGGAAAATTATAGCTTGTAGTTGAGACACCAAGCTTACGTTTACGAAGAGTTGAGGACCAGATTTGGATATTAGTATACTTTAAAAATACGTAAGTTCAGCCTACAAATTTAATAAATATATTGTGGCACTAGGCTTAACATTAACAACTCCTCACACCTTTGGGCTATACTAGGGAGTTCCATACTCCTATACATGTGACTTATGTGCATTCATACTTGTTGTAGATCTCGAGCTTATTCCTTTGCAAGACTAGAATCGTCTGGAACGCTAAGGTGAGTACTCGTAGCCCCTTTTTCTTGCGATATTTTGGGGGAAAATGACACTCAAACATGTTCTTATACCGTGTTCTAAACTTTAAATCTTTTATGAAAATTGCGTGTTGTATGACTATGTGCTTGTGTGAACCTGTGTTGGGTTATGCCTATGAGATGACTATATTTCTACAACCCGTGTTGGGTTAAGCCTATGAGATGACTATATTGCTATGAGCCAACTTAGGTTCCGGGCCGGCTAAAGTTTGTTGGAAGACTAATTACTCATGAACCATTGTTGTTCTGTTTTATGCTATGTTGACGACTAATTTCTCATGAACCATTGTGGTTCGCTTATATGCTATGTTGATGACTAATTACTGATGAACCGTCGTGGTTCGGTTACTGCTATATTCTAATTTCAAGTACATTACTACCATGCGTTAATTGTCATGTCAAACTACTTTACACGGTAAACTTATTTTATATTAAACCTACGAGCTTACCAACCTTTGTGTTGACATTTTTAGAGTGTTCATTTTTATGTAATGCTAATAACAATACTTAAGGAGCCTAGAAGACTCTAATTGGACTTTAGCGAGACTCATCTAGTGCAAGACTATCTATAAACTATGGACGGATCTTCTTTATTTATTATTTATTATATATGGATTGTTAGTTTTGGACTTAATGTTCCGTATACCTATCCCGGGTTGTGGGATTTGCTTTTCGCGTACTTTTCTCTTTCGTTTGACTATGATGCCATGGAAATCGACTAATCGCGGCACAAGTCCCCTCTTGTGTCGGGGAAAGTCGTGACACGTTGCTTAATTGCATGTAGTCATTTCTCTATTGTAGCATCGATGTGTTATGACGATCCTCTCCGTTACACTTCGTGTTTCCACCTTGGCGGGGTGTGACAATCAAAGTAGCAAATACAAACTAAAACTAGCTAAGATTCATGTTGTTCCAAGAGAATCAATGTTTCTAACCCTTAATCATTATAAATAAAACATAGACATCAACTAAAACATTTTCATATATTCTCAAAATTAAGGAAATTTTATACTAAAATGAATAACTAGGATGAAGTTGATGAAGATAATGATCTAAGTAGCTTGACGATTCCCAAATGAAGAAGATGACACATTCAAATGACAATGAATCGTCCTAAAAGCTCCCCTACAGTTTGTGTTAAAGGTGGAACCCCCAAAACTATGTTTTAATTATATTTTCAAAGAGCTCAAGGCCTCAACATGTATTCGTGAAATCATGTTTAAAGAGTTTAATGTTTTATGTAATCATCAATTGAGAATAGTAAACAACATCTAGCAATTAGTTTTTAAGAGTTGATAATGAGTTACATAATAATTAGTATATTAAAAGAAAGATTTTATCTTTATTTATATTGCTTAGTTGTAATTTTAGTTCATTAATAAATAGCATTCATTTATTTAATTTGTTCATAATTATTTGGAGTCAGTATTATTAGATTATAAAAAGTGAGGGTGCAAATATGTAAATATTGTAACTTGGGAAAATGCTATAAAAGGCATTTGCCCCACTATTTCAATCTAAGCTTTGCATTTCCAACTTCCTTGTGTTTGTGTTTTGCTCTCTAGCTCTCGGCTCTCTCTCTCTCTCTCTCTCTAAACCGAACACACACTAACAAGATAATCATCTAGCATTACTTCATCCGTATAATACGGGACCATCAATTGGTATCAGAGCTAAACTTGTTTTTGGCTCGTGATTGTTCGAAAACAACAAACAAAAACTCGAAGATTTCAAGCTCAAGGTGAAGAACAAGCATTCGGTTTCTACAAAGCATACAACCACACGGTTAGTTTAAGAAAGGTGCAAGTTCAAGCATTTCCCGAAGGTAGAACACATCGGAGGTATAATCTATATTTTTTCTACCATCTCTTTGGGTTTGTTCAATGATTTCCACTATTTTATACGGGACAACATAAAACCGAATGGTGTTTTAAAAGGAAAAAGATCAATGGTTCATTAAATGCATGACTTTTTGGCATTTAATTTTACTGGAAAATCAAGCATTTATGGTGTTCTTGAATCTTAAATGCAGTCTTGAAGAAGAAGAAATCGTTTATTGACTAAAAATAATTATTTATTCTTCAAAGAGTAAGTGTTGAACAAGGCAACTCAAGTACTACACATACCAATCAAGGTACAACTGGGTAGACAACATAAGGGGTAGGGTCTTTAGATCTGATAGGGAAACATCAGATCCTATAAGTCGGGTTGTGGTCAATGCGATTGAAAGGATGATACGGCTTATAAAGTTCTGTTATGTTGAAATCTAGTAAGTGTTGCTCTGCGCTATCAGCCGCTATTAGATCAATCGTATGTGATTGAAGAGTTTCTAAGGAATCTATCAGCCGAACAAACTTAACTGTGTGATTCGAAGTGTTGGTTCATCAATCGCATTCAGTTGGCCCGTGCGATTCAAGGGTTCTCGGATATCAAACACCAAAGGCAATCGCATTCGAATCAGTTGCTTGATAAGAATACAATTGAGTACTAACTATTTATTTCTAAGTGTTTGGTGCTACAGGGATCAATCGCACTCTACTGGTTACCCTATTGATCACTGCCAAGAAGTTACTCTGCTAAATTTTCAAGGGATTCTACCAATCGCATAACACCAGTCGCATACCTTGAACTTATTGGACAAGTGATAGAATCATTGAGACTTGATTTTTGAACAAAGAGGACAATCGAACTTAAAACTTAACATGTAAGTCAAAATTGAATTTAATCTAATTCATATATAATTCAAAGGTGAATTAAATTAACTTAACTCTATCTAATTCAAAATTGAATTTAATCTTAACAAGATCTAATTCAAAGTTGAATTAAAATGACTTAGCTCCTTAATCATCACCAAGAAGTTTTCCAAACTGACTTGAAAAGAATATAATACTCTCTTGTCAGTAAAGTTTTCGAACAATCAATCCATATAACAACTGAACGATCATTTCTTACTAAAACTCTCAAAATGTCAAGTTCTAATGAAATGATGTCCATCGGTACCGATACAAAACCTCCTGTTCTTTTTCGAGGCGAATATAATGTTTGGAAAGGAAGGTTCATGGACTTCCTGGATCACAATGAGACACACGGAGAAATGATGATTGACTGCATCATGAACGGGAACAAAAAGTTCACCAAAGTTTTTGAGGCTGATACGAACAACAATCCCGCCATTCTCCGTCATAAGAGGGAAAAGATTGCTGATGAGCTCACAACTCAAGAAAAGGAGATCAAGAAGGCTGAAAGATTGGCTAAGTATTATCTGAAACAAGGACTCTCCTCAAAGATATACACGAAGATAGATAGCTTAGCCACTACTAAAGAAATATGGGATGAGATAAAGAAGCAGTTGCAGGGTACTGAGCAAGGAGAATATATCAAGAGTACCCAACTAGTCAACAGCTATCATGACTTCAGCGTTAGAGAGAATGAACTTCTTTCTGAAACCTATGGTAGATTTTGGAAACTGCAAAATGAGATGAGGTCCAACCAAAACATCAGAACTGACATGGATCTAAGCTGTGTTTTTATGAAGTCTCTAGGTTCAGAATGGAAATAATATGTTAGACTGTACAAGCAAATCAATAAAGATCTTACCACAATCATATTTCACAACATATTCGAAGACCTCAATCAATACCAGGATGAGATACTGAAGACTCTACCTAAACAAACAGCTGCAAATCCTCTAGCCTTGGTAGCAACTGACAGAATTCCAAGAGAATCCTCATCAAGATCCATGAAGTTCAAGCAGGTGATTCTCAATGAATCAGAACTAGATGATGATGATGAAGACTCAGTTGAAGCTGCCATCCATGCTCTCTTAGTTGTTGGTAGAACTTTCAGAAATCGTTTTAACATAACCAACAACAGACAATGGTTTACATCTGGCTCCAGAAAACCAGAAAGGCTTGCTCCAGTTGACAAGCCTAGATTTCAAAGAGATGAAAGGAAGGAGAAAAAGAAGACTGACTTGAAATGCTACAACTATGGGAGATCTGGCCACATGATCACGAACTATCCACAAAAGAAGGTCAAGGATGCTGAATACTACAGACAAAAGTACCGCCTGTCAAAGCAAAAGCAGGCTGGGAATGCTCTTATGGTGGAGGAAGACCAGTTCCTAGGGGACACAGACTCCCAGAGTTATCTAGATAGTGAGGATCACGCACAGTTCTGTTTTATGGCTAATGGTGGAACAAGTGATAGGGATGAAGATGGTGGTGATCCCTCCGATGCTGAGGAGGAGATTGTTGAAAGCGGAAAGGTACATTCTATCTCTAACTCTAACATGGGTTTTAATTTTGAACATATACAAACCATATTAAACCGTATGAAAAAGTTAGAGTTTAAGGTGACCAAATTAACAAGGAAAAATCAAGTGTTAAAAGAGGTCATTCATACACAAGACAAAGAAGCACAAGCTACAATTGAACAATTAGAAAAAAACATAAATGAATCTATGGTTCAATTAGCTGTGAAAGAATCTAAATTTCTTGAATTAACAGATAAAACGAACATCATCATAAACGATCTCAAAGCAGAGCGTACTGGTGCAGAAAAGGATTCAGAAATTCTTAAAAATGATCAGAATATTCTTTGTTTAAAAATTAAAGAACTTGAATACCTTCTCATCAAAAGAGGGCAAAGTGAACAAACCAACTTTCTGTAAAAACAAAAGGAACGACCTTTTTCAAGACGGATATTCGACGGACTTGGTTTTGAAAACCCAAATGTTCTGAGTAAAGTATCTGCCAAGCAATTATACTATGCAAATGTATTTGGCAAAGGACTAACTCAACGAATGGTATTTGTTGGTCAAGAGGAAGAACGACTTGAAGAGGATGTCAAACGGACCTTACATCTCAAAACTGAAACTCCCTTCAATTATACAAACCTCAATGACTCATATTTCACTTACCCACCTCCAATACTAAATTCACCTGTCACCACTCCAATCTATACAGATGAGGAACTGTATACTCCTGAATTGCCAAAACCCCACTTTCTATACATTCCCCACAAGGTATTGCAGCGAAGGTTTCAAACCTTGCAAGAGTTTTGCTTCACCCATCTAATACAAGGAGATATTGCCAACGCTTTCCACTCCAAAACAACACCTGAAACAATATCAGTTTCTTCCCAATCACCTGAGCTCACTCAATTAGCTCAAGAAAATGCCATCCTTCACAATCGTATCCAAAACATTTTTAATTAAGATGAAAAGATCATAGATAACTTGTGTAGGGAAAACACAACATTAAAAGAACGCATCATCCAAGTCAAACAAGAGATGCAGCCTCCTACTCCATTCACTTTCTCTCCATACATAGAGCGAATCGAAGATTCTAAGCATGCGTCTACATCTCTCCAAGATGTCTAACCCCAAAATAAAATCTGTTACCAATCCTACTTTGAAAACTTTTAAGCAAAAACAGATTTTCAACCAGACATCCACTGCCACTTCTAATCACATTCTCGTATGAACACTGACATACCTGAATCTTCAAAAGCTGCCACTAGTCGATCACGACTCAATTCTAATGTTTTACATTCTGCTGCAGATGTGAAGAAGCTCGGGAATGAAGAGCGTAAAATAAACATAACTTGGAAGAGAGTCATTCCTAGGTCGTCTAGGAAATGTTCAAACACTAGACAAACATCTGAAAAAAATTTGATGTTTGATACTGTCTGTAATCATTCAAGTTTGCATGATCAAATTGCATCTTCAATGTTTTGTATTAGTGATGGTTGCCTCCATGGTCATTGTGAATTTAATTGAGAATATGATCAATTAAGAAAACAAATTGGAATTAAACCATGTGAGGACTGGACAGACTTTTACGCCAATCAAATATGTGTTCCATTTCTAAATTCCAAAGGATATATCCCTCATCAGTGGATCAACACTCGTCAGTCACATGCACTCAAACGTTTAAACAAATCAAAACGATTACTGACGATCAAAGAACTGGAAGTCTACAGACGGCAGGGCTATGAAGCATTCAAAAAGGCTTGGATTGCTCACGAAAAACACTTGCATTCTCAAAAACGATCTCGCAATCCACCTTCCAAAAATATCAAAACCTCCAAACCCAAGCCATCCTCCAATCGACGAGTAGTACAACCTACTGCTCCCAAGGCTCCAGTTCAGCAAAGGCAAGTTGATGCACCTAGGTCACAACGAATTCTTCAGAATTCCTCAAAAGCTTGGATTCGCAAACATAACGCTTCCGCAACTCTTCCAAATATAAAACCTCTGATTCCATTAACTGTCAAACCAAAGGTGGTGCCAAAACTTCAGTCTAACCCGATTATGTCTCCATCTATTCCTTCTCGACAAAAGATTAAACCCACTTGGGTACCTAAGGATAGATCATTAGAAGTTTTACAACCACCAGTTGAAATAATCAATACTCAACCACTTCTAGGAACTAACAATCAAGGACCCATTCATATATGGGGACCTAAACTTGTTCTATTCTCTTTTTGCAGGCGCCGAACTTGTGGTACCTGGACTCCGGTTGTACCAAGCATATTACTGGCAACAAGAGTCTTCTAAAAAATTATGTTCCTAAGTACTCCGGGAATGTACGTTTTGGGAATGACAATGTTGCACCAATAATGGGGTACGGAGACATAGAGAAGAAGCACATCAAGATCAAGAAAGTCTCCTATGTTGAAGGGTTGGGTCACAATTTGTTTAGCATCGGACAGTTATGTGACAAGGACCTGGAGGTAGTATTTAATAAGAACAAATGTTTTGTGCTAACTGAGAATATGGATGAATTACTGGCAGGTGCAAGAAAATCTAACCTGTATTCCATTGATTTGGAAAATTACGACTCCCCTACCTCCGTGTATCTACTATATGAAGCATCATCAGATCTTACTTGGCAATGACACAGAAAACTCTCTCACCTAAACTTTCAGAATATCAACAAGCTAGTCACTGGTAACTTGGTGAGAGGCATACCTAAGTTAAGATTCAAAAAGGATCATCTGTGTGCAGATTGAGAGAAAGGAAAAATGAAAAAGGCTTCACATAAATCTAAACAAGTGTTCAGCACTACAAAGCCTCTGGAACTTCTGCACATGGATCTCTATGGTCCTATGAGGATTCAGTCTAAAAGTGGGAAGAAGTATATTCTAGTCATGGTGGATGATTACTCTAGATATACTTGAGTCAAGTTTCTGCGATCAAAAGATGAAGCCACTCCAACTATCATTTCCTTCATCAAGCAACAGCAGAATAAGCATAATCAGAGTATTGTTTCCATCCTTACAGACAATGGAACTGAATTCAAAAACAGTACTGTGAAGAGCTTTTGTGACCTTGTTGGGATCAATAATCAGTTCTCAGCTGCATACACTCCACAACAAAATGGTGTCGTGGAAAGACGAAACAGAACTTTGGTTGAAGCTGCCCGTACCATGCTATCATATTCCGGGCTCCCACCTTCCTTTTGGGCTGAAGCAATCAGCACTGCCTGCTATACGTAGAACCGTTTTTTTATTAATAAACGCTTTAATAAAACTCCATACGAACTGGTAAATGGCATAGTGCCTAATATCAAATACTTTCATGTTTTTGGTAATAGGTGCTTTGTGCTTAATGACAAGGATAATCTAGGAAAATTTGCTACCAAAGCTGATGAAGCTATTTTCCTAGGTTATTCTACTGAGTCCAAAGCCTACAGAATTTTAAACAAACGAAGAAAGAACATTGTTGAAAGTATCAATGTAACATTTGATGACGCATTGAATGTTACAGGTTTTCCACCTAAATCAACAGAAAACGCTTCTGAACATACCAGTTCAGGACCGGTGCTTCAAAACAAAGAATTAAACAATCCGTCCAGTTCTAATACTAATCTCGATTTTTTGTTTGATTTCTTTAGATCTGAATCAACTCCTGTTTTAACTGACAACAGGAACAACACAGCTGTACAAACAAGTGTTACTATTACGGCTCCTACGGTCACTGAGACGAATCCATTTGCCGAATTATATGTTGAGGATTCTACATCTGTATCAGTCACTCGTCCCCCTATGACCTCTCAGATTTCTAACTCAGAGAGCCCTCATGTGTTTGATTCAGACCCACATTTCTCCCGTGAAGACGAAGAGGAAGCACAACACTTACAAGATCTTATTCCTTCATCTTCTACTTCCCACGAGATACAGTGGACCAGACATCACTCTGAGGATAATATCATAGGAAATCCTTCAGTTGGCATTTAAACACGAGCACCTACAGCAAACGAATGTCAATTTTCGGGTTTTCTAAGAATCATTGAACCCACCAAGACTTTTGAAGCATTAGATGATCCGGATTGGGTAATAGCAATGCAGGAATAACTACACCAATTCGATCGTCTCAAAGTCTTGAGATTAGTTCCTCTTCCATATGGCAAATATGTTGTCGGAACTAAGTGGGTGTTCAAGAACAAGAGGGATTTGAATGGAGTGGTCATTCGAAACAAAGCTCGGTTGGTTGCTAAAGGCTACGATCAGCGAGAGGGCATTGACTATGATGAAACATTTGCCCCCGTTGCTCGTATTGAAGCTAGCAGACTCTTTCTTGCATATGCAGCCTCCAGAAGCTTCCAAGTCTTTTAGATGGATGTGCAGACAGCTTTTCTTAACGGTGTTCTCAAAGAAGAAGTATATGTCTCACAACCTGATGGTTTCATCAATTCAAAACATCCAACTCATGTCTATATCTTAGATAAGGTCTTGTACGGGTTAAAGTAAGCTCCACGTGCATGGTACGATGTCTTATCTAAATATTTGATTGATGAAGGCTACTTAAAAGGAAAGATTGATACCACTCTATTCACAAAGACTAAGGGTAGGGACAAGATTTTAGTTCAAATATATGTGGATGACATAATTTTTGGGTCTACGAATCCAAAATATAGTGACGAGTTTGCTAAGATCATGGCAAACAGATTTCAAATGAGTATGATGGGGGAGATGTCATTCTTTCTCGGACTCCAGGTGAAGCAGTTAAGTCATGGCAGTTTTATTTGCCAATCCAAATACATTAAAGACCTTCTCACGAAGTATGATATGATTAACTGCACACCCATATCCACACCCATAGCTGCTAAGGCACAACTATCAGCAGATCTTGATGGTTCTACAGTAGATCTGAAAACTTACAGTGGGATGATTGGATCGTTACTGTATCTAACTGCAAGTCGTCCGGACATCATGTTCGCTACCCGTCTCTGTGCCAGATACTAGGCGAAACCTAAAGAGTCACATCTTCTGGCAGTTAAGCGAATATTCAGATATCTCAAAGGGTCTATGGATCTTGGTTTGTGGTATCCCAAAGATTCAAATTTGGATCTCCATGCTTACTCAGATGCTGACTATGTCGGTTGCAAGATTGATAGGAAAAGCACCTTTGGTAGTGCATACTTCCTGGAAGATCGTTTAGTCTGTTGGGCCTCAAAGAAGCAAAACTGCGTATCCACTTCTACAGCTGAAGCTGAGTATGTTGCTGCTGCAATATGCTATTCACAAAGTCTCTGGATACGTACCCAGTTATCAGACTTTGGCCTCAGGTATGACAAAATTCCATTGCTATGCGATTCCCAGTCTTCCATCGCTATCTCCTGCAATCCGGTACACCACTCTAAAACTAAACATATTGATATCCGTTATCACTTTATAAAAGATAACGTAGAGAAAGGTCTTATTGAGCTCCAGTATGTTTCAACTGAAAATCAGCTAGCTGACTTGTTTACCAAACCCTTAGATGAAAGTCACTTTACTGAGTTGGTATCCAGTACTGTTGCTCCATTTCTCCTTTCTTTCTTTCTTTTTTGTTTAGAGTAGGTATTATACTGTTTGTTCATTGTGCAGATATCTGATGCAACATTCGAGGGGGAGTGATATTCTAGTGCTACACATGTAACATATGTGTAGGGGGAGAAGTTAATACACATACTGCACATGTGTAGGGGAGAAGTATACATTGACACATTCCCTAAATTTTGAAAGTTTTTCATAAACAGATGCAAGAGTCTAGGGGGAGTGTGTCAAACAAACACCCAAATCAAGATATCTGGAAAATCAAATTTTCAACTCTCAAAATCCAGATATTTTAAATTTTTAGAAAATTTCCAAGTGTTGGGTTCTGTTTCAAGCAATCGCATCCTATGCTTCAATCGCATGGGCTTTCTTGAATCCCAACAAAATTAAATTTTCTAAGTCTTGGTTCGATCGCATGGACAGTCAATCGCATGGGATAACAATTGATCACTATGCCTCAATCGCATGCGATAGACTGTCAGAACCATGCACATAGTACCAATCGCATGCCTTAGAATATTTGAACAAAGGAATCAATTTCCAATCGCATGCGATTGACAAATCAGAGGGGAATCGCATGCAATTCAACAAATGTTAGAATTTTTGCTTGACACTGAGGTCAATCGCATGCCCCTATCAGCCGCGTTTTTTACCGTGTGTTTGGTCCAATCATTGCACGACACATGGTCTCTTACCTTTATAACCGTCCCATCTCCCATCAGATCATTCATGCGATCAAAATTCAAATTCATCCAAGTTTTCTCTCGTTTTTGGTTACTTGATTTCACGAATCCTCTCGTTACTCTTCCAAAATTTACATTTTTAGTCTCAAAACACTCGTGATCATATAGGTAACAACTTGTACGGATTACATTTTGAAAATTTTGAGTTAAAATAGTGATATTTGGCCATAGAACAACCCTTAGCGATAGACACTTTCGTGACTTTGGATGGACTTTTGAGACATGAAATAAACTTGTTTGATCAATCCAAGTTTGCGATGAATGTTCTGAACACATGGGGAACACTTTGATGCAAAAATATTTCAAAAATCTCAAAAAGTGTTCTTCGTGTTCTTGAAGTGTAGAAACTTGAACTTAAAACATACATTTTGGTTCAAAAGAGGGTGTTATGATGATTTTTGGACTACACTCAGGTACTGCAAAGTTATTTATTGCTATCTAATTCACATTTTCAAATTATCAAAACAACTTTTTTTATGCTGAAAATCATCTTGTACACAATGAGGGTTTAACACTTAGGGTTTTTCTCATATTTTTCTAACTGAATAGTTTTGGTCAACAGTGGTCAACCTTATCTCATTCAATAAAGTTTGACCAAAACTCAAAGTTGAATGTTGTCTTCTTGCATATCTCTATATCTTTGACTTAACTTTTTATCTATATGTGCATATAAGATGATACAAGTTATACTTCAACAGAGGATATCATGCCTCAAGCAGAATTTCTTAGCTCTAAAACCCATGACAACAACCATTATGTTGACCTTACCAAATTGAAAAATCCTACCTACCCCATTGTCACAGAAATCTTAAAGATTCATCCTCTAAACCACCTTCAGACATATAATCCCGCAACCACTGGCACACATGTCCCTGACGTTCAATAATTCTTGAAGACGTGTGATGTACGTACTAATGACAGAGTGACTAAGGTCATCCATGCTGAGGTCGATGAATATACCATTGATATACCTGTCAACCGCCTCAGAACAATCTTTCAGCTGCCAAGGGCTGATAGCAGACCTCCTGCAACAGCCTTTGAGGAAATTCCAGACAAGGAGACATGCCTTGCTGCTATCAGGGAAATGGGATATGATGGAGAACTGACCCATAAGAATCAATTCAAACGCACCAACTTGCATCCCAAGTACAACACTTTTATGACGGTGCTTCAACGGTGTCTCACTCCTAAGCATTCAGGATATGAATTTCCAACAAAGCATCACCTCAAAATCTTTGTGGCGGCTTCCAACCATCTCCATGTGGATTATGCATTCCTACTCTTCCAAGACATCAAAGGTAGAATGCCTAGAAAGAATTCACAAAAGAAGAAGGACGCTAATTTACTGTTGTACCACCGCTTCATTCCTATGATCATTCAATACTTGATAGATCAGAATGCTGACATCCCTCGTCGCGCAGGTTTACCTTCTATCACTCCTAAACTTTTCATACATATTAAACCTGCCATTCCTGCCAACCTACCTGTTCCAAGACCTTTCCCTGTAACACTCCTGAACTTTTGTGAGAAAAACCATATTGTTGTGAGCTATAGGGAGAGTGTAGGAATACCTTCTCTCGTTGTGCCAGCACCGGCCATACCTGCCCAGGGAGGAGTAGTACCTGGTGAGGATGTAGAAAATAGGCCTCAGACATCTATGGGAGATGCTGAGCGGGTTGAGGAGAGAGAAAATGAAGAGAGGGGTGGAGAAGAAGGTGAAGGTGGAGAAATTAGAGAGGGAGGGGATGCTTATGATCCCACCACCGTTCAAACAGTTGTCCAATCTATTTCTAAAACTACCCGAACCAAAGCTGTACTTACTAAACTAGGTTTTGACACCTCTGAGTCATCCAGTTCCCAGTCTTCTCATGCTAAGTCTGCTTCCTAACCAGGGGTGACCCTACCTTTGAACCTGTCAATTCTCCTTTGGGCACCCCTGACAGACCCATTGACCAACCAGCTGAAAGTACCCCTTCATTCATGAAACTAACCGACCCACATACTACCTCTCCTGACCAGACCCACACCGTTCAAACTACTCAAGTCCTTTCTCAACCCAGTGGTCTGGTCATAAATTTAAATCCTTCTACCTAAATTCCCGACACTCGTGCTGTGCAACCTGCCATAGTGGCTCCAGGTCAAGACATGCTTGTTGTTACTCCTTCTCAGGAGTTGTCTCTTGAAACCGAATATGTCACCCCTGATTCTTTCTTGTCCCCAAATAGATATGCAGGGTACGGTCCTGGTAGTGGTGAAGAAAAAGTTAGTTATATCATTAGGAGTGCGAGTGAAAATGAGGAGGTGAGAAAAGAAAAAGAGAGTGCTGAGGAACCCCTCGCCCCAAAAAGCCGGGAAGCAACATCCACTATGGGGACTAACATTGTTGGGTCCCGTATTGAACAAGTCGCGGTCATCCCACCGGTGCAAATTTCAACCCCACTCAGTCACTACGGTGTCTCTCCATAGGCATCGTCTTCATTGTACAGGGCTATAGCAAATACACTAAGTCAACCCCAATCGGGAGTTAGACTTATTGAACAAAGAGGACCGCCTCCCTTATCCTCGACTCATTTCAATGTACAATTTGATATACCGCGGATCTCCGCTTATCTTGACAAACACAGGGTTACAATTGATGCACTGAGCTTGTATGTCCAACAAGTCTCCTCAACTTCCAGAGGTAGTACCTCTCAAGGTGCCATTCGAGGATTGGAAGAAAATCCTGCTGGAGCCAACATCAATGCTGCTCCAGTAGGTGGTATTGCCTCTGTGGCCGGTACCTCAACCAGAAGTCTACGTGATTCCGGGTTTGTTACATGTGCTGAGCTAAAAGAAACTATCCAACAAGCCGTGGCACCTCTCCTACAACAACTCAATGAAACAAATCAAAAGTTGGATAGGATTGAGACAATCCTTGCTACAAGACCTGCAGCTCCGGAGCCACAGCCGCAACCTGATCCAGCAACCATGTCAGTGGATGCTTTGAAAGGCCTTCTATATGTCAAACTCCTGGAACAAAGGCCTGAATATGCTCATGATCAAGACCTTTTGACAACTCTACGCAACGAACAACGTCCACAGGGAATCTCCTTGGATGACTTTCAAGAGTTTCATGAAGATGTTAACAGCAATATTGATGGGGTGACTAGAGGCTTCTATACTTCATTGGAGAAGGTTACTGATGAAGGGTTTTGAACCTGAACAAACCACTTATGACACAAACTGGTCAATCCTGGATTTGATTTCACTGGTTCAATCCTAAAAGCGGAACTGGATTGAACACAACCCTCTAAACCCCAAAAGGGTTAGGATCTTTTTAAATAATGATCAAACATAGTTTCTTGCAAAACAATCCACATAAAAGGTTATATAATTATACCTGATTAAAACTTGGGATTGCTAAAGTAGTCCACCACTACTGCACCTCTGATTGAACTGGCTGCTAGACCGCTCCTGGATCACCAAGGCTTCAAAGAACTAGAAAGATTGAGCCTACATGTGTGTGTCCTTGCGTCGATCAACAAACCAAGAGATACCTTCTTGGTATCCTTCTTGATCGTCGACGAGAGAGAGAGACGCAAGAGAGAGAGAGCGACGTGAGAGAGAGACCCGAGGTCGAGAGGATGAGAAAGAGAGAGTTGTGGAGGCTAGGGTTAATCCCTTAGTGTCTCATATCTAATCCTTAAGGCTTAATGATATTATATAGGGATTAACTTGGACCTAAGCCCGTTTAATTAAAAGCCCAACTGGTTTTAATTAAACTTTCATCTCTTCTCATATTGACCCCCTGGACTTTACTAGTTAATTAATTAACTATTAATTAACTTAGTCCATTAAATATTTAAACTTAATATTTAATTCTCTTTAAATAATAAATAACTATTTATTATTTATTCATTTCTAATAATTAATCCGAACTGGATAATTATTTATATCTCTCTTTTCAATAATTAGATCTGACTGATTAATTATTTACTTTTCTCTTTAATAATTAATCTAACTGATTAATTATTTCCACACAGATTATGGTGAGATCCAACTGTTCTGAATTGGGTGTGTAGCAGTGTGACCCTTTAGTCTCTTATAACATTGGATACAATAGGCCCGTTAATTATCTCTGCACATAATCCAACGGACTCCCACTTGTGCAAGATAAGTAACAGTTACTGCACATTGTTAGCCTAAGGAGGTCCCTAGCCAGACACTTAGGATAACCAGGTTATAAGAACTCTTATACCCCAAAGTAACTTGTGATAAAACTTCATAAGCAACCTGCTTAGAAGTAATCTGTTATAAACTAACTGTTTATAAACTAAACTATCATAAACTCCCTGTTTATGAATGAGTACGTTTTATATACACAAACTTGCATATATATATATATATATATATATATATATATATATATATATATATATATATATATATATATAGGTCTGTCCCTTGCAGCGCGATATTTCAATTTTGAGCATGATCATGGAAAAAGTCAACTCAGAGACTCAAGAATTTGTTCATGACATACTTGATTTCGAAACTGCGTGATAAACGACAAAGAACATATCAGTTCGTTTGGGCACGGCCGTGCACTTACCAGTTTCTCTTATCAGTCAAGGGGCCCGGAAGTATCTCTTCTAAAAAGAGGTGCAATTACCATCTTGCATATTTGCATTTGGCAACACGGTTCCCACTGAATCTAGACACGCCCCTTATGACCACCCTGTTACGGCGTGGCGTTAGAACGCGCTAAGAAGACAACAATTACCGCATCCCAAACCAAATACCTCAGGCTTGAGGATAACCTATGTGATAAATACTTTTGACACGAATCCACGAAGTATTTTTCACGGTGGGTCAATCCAATATTCGTAACCCTAACAAATATCCGTAAATTTTGGTCCGCAAAAAACGTTCGCAGCTATATTCTATATACTTTCGAATCTACCCAAAAATTACGATGACTTTATATCCCTATCATAGTTCCCACCACGATAAGTAGTCATGGATAATGTTTTTTAATAAACTTAGTTTATTCCTGGATGAACCAAAACATACAAAATTGTGAAGAACAATGAAACTAATTTCTACACCCTTCCATATTCCTCCCTGGAATAAAGATGTATAATTTCTACCATTTCACTGACTCGATTCACGGTGTTTATCTGAATTACTTATTATTTTACATTGTAACTTATCACGGATTACAAAGAAAAATAATATAGTTATAAACCATAAAACACAAGACTAGTACTTTGAAGTACTCCTTCTTTGTTTTGCTAGAAATCATTCTTGCAACCTAAGAATACTTCTAGGCTTACTTATTTTATTAATTCCTTAAACTTGGAGAACTAGAAATAACTCCTTGTTTCTGATTTATAAAACAACCTCCCTGTAATTAAAAACTTTAATTACATTTGTAGATGTAATAAATCTTACTAGATTTTATGTCCTTTTTGAAATGATAAATCCTCTTACACCTACTTGTAAGAAACTTGAAACTAGATTCCCAGTGTATACCGAACACTTATCTAATTCCATTACTAAGAATGTTAAAGAACATTCTATTTTATCATTCTAACGTTAACCAACCAACAACATTATTAAGCTGACTCACTGAACTTAATGAGTATAATTTTATTTCAGTCATAACTTGACTCAAAATCTTGCAATGATGTCTTTATTGAATAACTCTCAATAAATCATGCATTCCTTGGATTAGTTCTTTCTCAAGAACTTACTGTTTTAGATAACTTCTAAAAGCATCCAATTATATACTTTAAAAGTTCAAACTTGTATTTATCACACTGGTTTAAAAACAACCTTTTATTAACTCTGATAAATACATTAGTCAGGTGCTCCCACTATCTCTTATGAAAAAGTGCATTCTTTAAAACATCCTTTTAGGCCTTAGTCAGAACTTGACTACCATGCCTAAAACTTGTGTTCCAAACACATGTTTTAAAACATTAGTTTATGTAAGACATTTGTTTTATGAAACCAAAAACTTGGATCTCCCATATATCCATCTTTCCAATTACGGAAAATGGTTTCATTAAACTTACCATGATCATAAGTATGAAACACTCATAATGGTATTTTAAATTTATTTCCTTAATATTAGATTATGTGCAGAGATAATTAATGGGCACATTGTATCCAATGTTATAAGAGACTAAAGGGTCACACCGCTGCACACCCAATTCGGAACAGTTGGATTTCACCTTTAATGTGTGTGGAAATAATTAATCAGTTAGATTAATTATTAAAGAGTAAGAGGAAATAATTAATCAGTTAGATTAATTATTAAGGATAATTAATCAGTTGGATTAATTATCAAGAAGAGAGAAATAAATAATTAATCAGTTTGTATTAATTATTAGAAAGGAATAAATAATAAATAGTTCTTTATTATTTAAAGAGAATTAAATATTAAGTATTAATATTTACCGGACAGTTAATTAATATTAAGTATTAATCAGTTTGTTTTTGTTATCCAGTTTAATCCAATTAATCAGAAAGTTTAAATAGTTAGTTTAAATGGTTAAAAAGGATTGTGGTTTTTGGATAAGAACAAGTTTAGGATTAAGATAAATTAAACAGTTTGTTTTAATTAATTAAACCTAGTTAATCCATTGTTGTTTTTTTGTTTAATGGTTAAATGATCTACTTCATCTTGTTTCTTTCTCTACAAGTTTTCGAAAACCATAAGGGATAAAAACAAGTTTTCTGTTTTTATCCAGATAGTAAAAGGTTTGATTTTAACCAGTTAGGTTTAAACCAGGATTGCGTTTAAACGGTTAAAAAGGATAAACCTTTTATCTAAAACTAGATTTTAACAAGTTTTGAACTTTTGTTTAAAAAGGTTATAATCAAGTTTTAGGATAATTAATTATTAATAAAACAAGTTTTGTTGAAATTAATAATTAATATTTTTTGATTTTTTGAATTAAATCCAGTTTTAAATCAGTATATTAAAACAATTAGTTTTAATAGGTTAAAAGGATTTAAAAATGTATTAATCGGAAAACGGGGACCGAGAACGTCATCATGTCGGGGGTGACCGTTAGCGGCGCGAAGGCCAAATGGGCCTAGCGGTGCCGGTTAGCGGCGCTAAGGGCAAGGTGGGCTTCGGCCCAAGTGTTTTTCAGCCCAAGGCGGTTCCCGACCCAAGGTAGTTTTCGGCCCAGATGGTTCACGGCCCAAAGGGCTTCGGCCCAAGGAGGATCACGGTCCAATGGGTTCTCGGCCTAATAGGGTCTTGGCCTAATGGTTTTCTTTGGTTAATAAGAGATGTTGGCCCAAGATTGTTTTTTTTTTTCGAATTAATGCAAAAGGATTATTAATTTTAAGTTATAAAATTAATAAGGTATTATATAAACTAGTGTTATATATATTTTAATTAGTTTTAGTTAAAATATATATATTTAGATTTTTATTTATTATGACTAGTTTAGTCGTTTGAATAAATTCTAAAAGGGATAAAGTTTATATAATGGAGAAACAAATAAGATAGTATTTAGTTGACCAAAGTTGTCAGTTTTAAGTTTTTTGAAAAACTGGTAAAAGAACACGACGTAGAGGCTATCATTCAAGTTTTGAATAGGGCCAAGTTTTTTCAAAGGATTATTGAAAAATAATATTGGTCAAATTAAACTAGAAGATCATAATTCTCATTTTTTTGGTTAATAGGTATTAATCAAAAGGGTAAATGAGAATATTTAAACAAATCAGGCTGCGTGCTTAACAGCACAGTTTATTGTTTATATATTATAACTGCGTGGTTGACTTTTATATATATAGTGCTTATATATAATTGCGTGGTTGTGATAGCTATTGTTTTGCCGACTTAGGACTCGTTTTTCCTTTTCTTCTTTATTCTGGTTTTGGGAAGGCCTGCATGCCAATTACAATCCCTTTCTTAATTGTAATATTGTACTGGTTCGGGGAGGCCTGCATGCCATTTACAACCCCATTTAATATTGTATTTGTAATAGATTAGTAGTAGTTTAATCCCTCAACCAAGATTGGACTCGAAGAGGGTGATGAAGAAAATGGTGTTCTCAAGCGAAGCACGTATACTTCGGGGAGGTGTCAAGGCTAGTGGGAGCAGCATGTCAAAAAACGCGAATCCAAGTAATTTTGTCCTTAGGTTTGACCTTAGGATTAGTTGGCAAAACTATAGGTTTTATCTGCTTATTATTATCTGCGTGGTTGTGATTTATTACTGCTTTTCATATATATGTATGGTATATATATATACATGCGTGTGATGGTAAATAAAAAGGAGTTTAATGACAGATTGTTATTAAACAAGTGAAAAACCACGCTTTATGACAAACTAGAATATGAATTCAGTCTGGTAGTCGTATTAATTAAATTTTTTTAAATTTAAAAGTTTTGTCAAGGTTATAAGTTTGGAACTTATAAAGGCCGTTTTGTGCACCTAGTTTAGGTACAAATATAAATCGTATTTTTTTAAAGCAGTTAGTTTTAAAATGGTTTTTCAAAAACTGGAAAATTAAGTTTTTTTTAACTTAATTATAAAACCCAAGAAAAATCTTAGATCAGTGTGCTACCCACCTAATGGTACACCCTAACTGTTAAACGGTACTCGGGTGTCGGAAGTGCCCAAACCTTGGGCATCCGGGTTCAAACCATTGCGGGAAAGGGCATGAAAGATTCTGCGATAATCGGGAGTCCCGGCCAGAATTCATGCTGTCTTAGGTGGTGCGATCTATTTTGGTGATAATCGGGAGTCCTGGCCCAAAAAGCACTAGAGTAGAGTTAAACATACTAGACTGGGTCTAAGTGCTCTACAAGATTCTAGGAGTCGTATCCGTTAGGTACGATTGGTACAGGGTGTTACCTACCAGAAATAGCATGACTTGGCGGGAAGTGCCCAAACCTTGCGTCAAGTATGTGAAATATGGGTCCTAGGTCTAATATATATTATTTATGGGTTTGATGATATATGATTAGAATGTTTATTTGCAATTACTAATTAAACCGGGTTTTAATTTGTAGATGGCAACCAACGTTACCAGTACTAATAACCTCTCACTCCGCTCTATCCTTGAGAAGGATAAGCTCACCGGGTCCAACTTTCTCACTTGGGAGAGAAATCTCCGGATCGTGCTGAGGCACGAGAGAAAGTGGTATGTCCTAGAACAACCTCTAGGAAATCCCCCTGCCAGCAATGCCAGGGCAGAGGTCAGGGAGGCTTTTCAGAAGAGCTCCAATGACGCCTTGGATGTTAGCTGTCTCATGCTTGCAACTATGAGTTCAGAGTTGCAGTCGAGCATGATGGAAACTCCTACCTATGACATGATCCACCAGCTGAGGGACATGTTCCAGGAGCAAGCTCGCACTGAGCGTTATGATGCCACCAGGGCATTTAACTCGTGCAAGATGGCCAAGCGGACCTCGGTCAGTGACCATGTCATGAAAATGAAAGGTTACATAGACCACCTAGAGAGACTTGGGCACCCAGTACCGCTGCAGCTAGCAACGGACACGATACTCAACTCGTTGTCAGATGACTATAAGCCTTTCTTAGTCAACTACAACATGAATAACATGGAGAAATCTGTGGCTGAGTTGCACTCAATGCTCAAGACTGCTGAGCAGAGTATCAGGACCAAGTCTAACGACATTCTTATGGTGGGACATGGTGGACGTAAGAAGAGGAAGGGGCGCAACGGAAAGGGAAAGGGCAAGGCCCAGCCCAGCCAGAATGCACCCAGAGCTAGTAACGACAACAAGGGCAAGAAGCCAAAGCCAAACAAGGCAAGGACCGAGAATCGGTGCTTCAGGTGCGGCGAGGCCGGACATTGGAAACGAGATTGTCCGAAAGGTCACGAGGCAGGAGGCAAGTCTGGCTCCTCAGGTACTGCGTGATCAGCTTCTTTGTCACTTTCCTACTTGTAAAGTTCTACGAGTATTCTAATATCTTGCAATCGTTTATTGCAGGAGGAGATGGAAAGTGATGTGGCCCAGCATGAGAAGATCCCACGTGCAGCATGCGGATATTATTAATTTTTATATTTCCTAGTTTATTAAACTCTTTAAGTTTTGAACAATTTTTACATTATTGGTTTATGGATACTTTTTGAGTTTATGGAAATTTAATTATTTTAGTTATATATACGTGCACGTGTTCTTATATGAATCATGATTAGACCAGTTGTGACTAAAAGAGTGCTAATAAGTCAAAGCTTTGACTTGATTAGTGATTCATAATAATCTTATGCTATGGTTTGTTGTAGTTACATAAATGCCGGCTCTACTATATAAATACTTGTATAAACAAGTTTTGTTTATAAGATTAGATAGTTTTTCTAATTCAACAAGTATTTAAAGTTTTATGAAAAGTGAATGTTCAAAGTCTTGAACATATGGAAATAATAGTCATTATTTATGGATAAAGTAGTTTTTGATAAAACATTTAAGTAGGTATAAAAGTGATTATAATAGTTATTATAGTCAAGGGAATTTTATACTAAATGTTTTTAAAAGAAATTTAAAATACCATCATGAGTATTTCATACTTGTGATCATGGTAAGTTTAATGAAACCACTTTCCGTAATCGGAAAGATGGATATATGGGAGATCCAAGTTCATGGTTTCATAAAACAAATTTCTTACAAAAACTAAGTTATTTAAAACATGTGTTTGGAACACAAGTTTTAGGCATGGTAGTCAAGTTTTGACTAAGACCTAAAAATGATGTTTTAAAGAAAGCACTTTTTCATAGAAGATAGTAGGAGCACCTGACTAGTGCATTTATCAGAGTTAATAAAAGGTTATTTGTAACCAGTATGATAAATACAAGATCGAACTTTTAGAATATATATTTATCGGATGTTTTTAGAAGCTATCAAAAAACAGTAAGTTCTTGAGAAAGAACTAATCCGAGGGATGCATGATTTATTGAGAGATACTCGATAAAGATATCATTGCAAGATTTTTGAGTCAAGCTATGACTTAAAATTATATACGTTCTAAAATGTTCAGTGAGTCAGCTTAACAATGTTATTGGTTGGTTAACGTTAAAAATGATAAAATAGGATGTTCTTTAACATTCTTAGTAATGAAATTAGATAAGTGTTGGTATACACTAGGAATCTAGTTTCAAGTTTCTTACAAGTAGGTGTAAGAGGTTTTATCATTTCAAAAGGAAATAAATCTAGTAAGATTTAATACGTCTACAAATGTAATTAAAGTTTTAATTACAGGGAGGTTGTTTTATAAATCAAAAACAAGGAGTTATTTCCAGTTCTCCAAGTTTAAAGAATTTATAAAATAAGTAAGCCTAGAAGTGTTCTTAGGTTGCAAGAATGATTTCAAGCAAAACCAAGAAGGAATACTTCAAAGTACTAGTCTTGTGTTTTAAGGTTTATAACCATATTATTTTCTTTGTAATCCGTGATAAGTTACAATGTAAAATAATAAGTAATTCAGATAAACACCGTGAATCGAGTCAGTGAAATGGTAGAAATTATACATCTTTATTCTAGGGAGGAATATGGAAGGGTGTGGAAATTAGTTTCATTGTTCTTCACAATTTTTTATGTTTTGGTTCATCCAGGAATAAACTAGGTTTATTCAAAACATTATCCGTGACTACTTATCGTGGTGGGAACTATGATAGGGTTATAAAGTCATCGTAATTTTGGGGTAGATTCGAAAGTATATCGAATATAGCTGCGAACGGTTTTTGCGGACCAAGATTTACGGATATTCGTTAGGGTTACGAATATTGGATTGACCCACCGTGAAAAATTCTTCGTGGATTCGTGTCAAAAGTATTTATCACATAGGTTATCCTCAAGCCTGAGGTATTTGGTTTGGGATGCGGTAACTGTTGTCTTCTTAGCGCGTTCTAACGCCACGCCGTAACAGGGTGGTCATAAGGGGCGTGTCTAGATTCAGTGGGAACCGTGTTGCCAAATGCAAATATGCAAGATGGTAATTGCACCTCCTTTTTAGGAGAGATATTTCCGGGCCCCTTGACTGATAAGAGAAACTGGTAAGTGCACGGCCGTGCCCAAACGAACTGATCTGTTCTTTGTCGTTTATCACGCAGTTTTGAAATCAAGTATGTCATGAACATAATTCTTGAGTCTCTGAGTTGACACTCCATGCTCATGCTCAAAATTGAAATATCGCGCTGCATGGGACAAACCTATATAGAACGTACCCATTCATGAACAGGGAGTTTATGATAGTTTAGTTTATAAACAGTTAGTTTATAACAGGTTACTTCTAAGAAGTTTGCTTATGAAGTGTTATCACAAGTTACTTTGGGGTATAAGAGTTCTTATAACCTGGTTAAACTAAGTGTCTGGCTAGGGACCTCCTTAGGTTAACAATGTGCAGTAACTATTACTTATCTTGCACAAGTGGGAGTCTGTTAGATTATGTGCAGAGATAATTAATTGGCACATTGTATCCAATGTTATAAGAGACTAAAGGGTCACACCGCTGCACACCCAATTCGGAACAGTTGGATTTCACCTTTAATCTGTGTGGAAATAATTAATCAGTTAGATTAATTATTAAAGAGTAAGAGGAAATAATTAATTAGTTAAATTAATTATTAAGGATAATTAACCAGTTGGATTAATTATCAAGAAGAGAGAAATAAATAATTTATCAGTTTGTATTAATTTTTAGAAAGGAATAAATAATAAATAGTTTTTTATTATTTAAAGAGAATTAAATATTAAGTTTTAATATTTAACGGACAGTTAATTAATAGTTAATTAATTAACTAGTAAAGTCCAAGGGGTGAATATGAGAAGAGTTGAAAGTTTAATTAAAATCAGTGGGCTTTTAATTAAACGGGCTTAGGTCCAACTTAATCTTTATATAAGATCCTTAAGCCTTAAGGATTAAAGATAAGTGACAACAAGGATTAACCCTAGCCACCACTCCCCTCCCTCTCTTGATCTCGTCGATCTCCATCTCTCACTCTCGCAACTCTCTCTCGCTTTCTCTCTTGGCTTTGAACACAAAACCGAGAAACACAAGGATTGTGTTTTCGGTTTTAGGCGGATCTCGCATACACACATACATTCTCGATCTCGAGTATTGTTAGTTGGTGATCCAGGAGCGGTCTAGCAGCCAGTTCCAGTGAGGTGTAGTAGTGGTGGACTATCTTTAGCAATCCTAAAAGTTTTTGTTCAGGTATAATCTTGTAACCCTTCTATATGGATTGTTTTGTAAGAAACTATGTTGATCATATATAAAAGTTTAAAGATCCTAACCCTTTTGGGGTTTAGAGGGTTGTGTTCAATCCAGTTCCGCTTTTAGGATTGAACCAGTGGAATCAAACCCAGATTTGACCAGTTTGAGTCATATGGTGGTTTGGTCAGGTTCAAAACCCTTCACTTAAAACATTTAGTATAAAACTCCCTTGACTATAATAACTATTATAATCACTTTTATACTTTCTTAAATGTTTTATCAAGAAACTATTTGCAATTAGAAATAATAACTATCATTTCTATTTTGTTCAAGACTTTGAACATTCACTTTTCATAACTTAAACACTTGTTAAATTTGAAAAACTATCTAATTTTATAAACAATGTTTATTTTAGCGTTTGAGAAAGTGGAGCTAGCATTTATATAACTACCACAAATCATAGCATTAAGATTATTATGAATCACCAATCAAGTCAAGACTTGACTTATTGGCACTCTTTTAGTCACAACTTGACTAATCATGATCATATAATAAGAACACGTGCACGGATATATAACCAAATAATTAAATTTCCATAAACTTAATAACCATAAGTTTTAATAAACCAAACAAGATAAAAACATGTTCATAGAAACTTTAAAAAAAGGAGTTTAATAAACTAGGAAATAGAAATTATTATAATATCCGTAAGCTGCACGTAAGATCTCTTTATGCTGGGTCGCATCACTTTCCATCTCCTCCTGCAATAAACGATTGCAAGATGTTAGAATACTTGTAAAACTTTACAAGTAGGAAAGTGACAAAGAAGTGAATCACGCAATACCTGAGGAGCCAGACTTGCCTCCTGCCTCGTGACCTTTCGGACAATCTCGTTTCCAATGTCCGGCCTCGCCGCACCTGAAGCATCGATTCTCGGTCCTTGCCTTGTTTGGCTTTGGCTTCTTACCCTTGATGTCGTTAATAGCTCTGGGTGAATTCTGGCTGGGCTGGGCCTTGCCCTTTCCCTTTCTGTTGCGCCCCTTCCTCTTCTTACGTCCACCATGTCCCACCATAGGAATGTCCTTAGACTTTGTTCCGATACTCTGCTCAGCAGTCTTGAGCATTGAGTGCAACTCAGCCACGGATTTCTCCATGTTGTTCATGTTGTAGTTGACTATAAAAGGCTTATAGTCATCTGACAACGAGTTGAGTATCGTATCCGTTGCTAGCTGCAACTGTTGGGAAATTGGCTAAGTCATTGAAACTGTTATATATGCAAATATCAAAAATGATTAAGACTGTTAATAAGTGCTGGGAAAACAGTTCAAAACTGTTAGAAGAAGTGTTGAAGAAACAGTTTAGAACTGTTAGTTGAAATTGTGAAGACAGTTGTAACCAACAGTTGCTGTGAACTTTAAAGCTGTTATATAGAGTTCAGAACTGTTAGTACAAACTACTACAACTGTTTGAAGACCTTGAGGCTGAAGACTGTTAGAAGAACCAAGAACTGTTGTATTCATTAAACAGTTTCTGTTGAGCTAAATATGGAAAACCCCTATCTTTGAAGATATGTCGAAATACTTTGAAGATCGTCAAGATTATCTCAGAAGATAGAAGATTACCTAACTGTCAGAAAATCAAGGAAGATCAAGGAGTATATAAAAGCTAGATTAGAATTCATAATTTGTACTTACTCTTTGATTATATTTTTGCATTCGTTCTTCAAAGTGTAATTTTGCTTTCTGAATAGTGCTAAGCCTCTAAGATTCTCGTTGAAACCTAAGAACAATCTGTGTTCTTCGTCTAACATAATAAGTTAGATTGGGGGTGAAGTTTGCTATTGTAATCGTTCTCATTGATTAATAAAATTACTGTTTGATTGAATCTCTTTGTGATCAAAATCTTCTTTAATCAATTAAGTGTGATTCCGCAACTTCTTAGTTGATTGTGATCATAGTTAAAGATTAACTTTTATTCAACTTTGATTGGTTATTCGAAAGTTAGTTCTTGTTATTTGATAAAAACTATATCCGATCCTGACAAGTGGTATCAGAGCCTTATCATTAAGGTTCCTTTGATCACCAGTTGAAGGTTTTTGCATTACTTTGCTTTATTTTTCAAAACTGTTTTTCAATCAATTTGTTTCAATGGATTCGGGAGGTTCTTCTGATAACAATGGGTCTGGGTCCAACATTCGTGTTCCCATGCTCAAACAATCTGATTTTGAGATGTGGAAACTAAGAATTAAGCAGCATGTCCAACTAATGGACTATGCTGTTTGGCAAATCATTGAAACTGTTCCCACTAATCCCATTGAACTGGATGAGAATGGAAAACCAAAGAAGAAACCACCACCAAAGACAGATGCTGAAAAGAAGGATAGAATGATTGAGATGAAAGCCCTCAGCATCCTCCAGATTGCAATTCCCAATGAGTATCAACATCAATTCAAGAAATTTGATGATGCTCATGAACTTTGGAATGCTCTGGAGAAGAGGTTTGCTGGGAATGCTAGTTCTAAAAGAAACCAAAGATCTTCTTAAACAAGCCTATGAGAACTTCACCAGTGGGAAGAATGAGAGTATCACCCAAATCTTTGATAGGTTTTACAAACTGGTGAGCCAACTGGAGAGTGCTAAGGTTAGGCTTGATCAAGATGAGATAAATAGAAAGTTTCTTAGGTCTCTAGGTGATGAATGGACTGTGTTTGCTGCACAATGGAGGACTAAGGATTCTCTTGAAGACATAGAGTTAGATGATCTCTATAATAGTTTGATAGTATTTGAGGGAGAGATAGAGGGAAAAAGAAAAACTGTTGTTCCTAGCCACAATGCTGCTCTCCTGTCATCCTCGGGTATGGAATCAAACCATTCTTTAACTATCTCTTTTGAAAATTGTGCAGGTACTAGTTCTGCTGTTGGACTAGATGTGAACACTCCAGATGCTGTTCTTGAAGCTTTTCTTGCCAGCCATGCACATTCAACCCTTACCAATGAGGATCTTGAACAAGTGCACCCTGATGATCTTGAGGAGATGGATCTCAAATGGCAGATGGCCATGCTTACTGTTCGAGCCAAGAGGTTCATCAAAAGGACTGGAAGGCAAAACATGAATTTCAGAGCTGATAGCAAGGCTGGATTTGACAAGTCAAAGGTGAGATGCTTCAAATGTCAACAGCTTGGCCACTTTGCAAGAGAATGCAGATCTGGTGGACAAGTCCAAAATCAAGGTCAGAGGCCAACTCAGAATCAAACCTCCTCAGGATTGGTCTCACAAGAAAGCCATGGGTTTGATTGGAGTGATCAAGCAGAAGAGGCTACAAACAATAAAGCTTTGATGGCATTGACTGACTCCTCCATCAAGATAGATTCACCAGAATCTGAGGACATACAGGTATCTTCTAAACTATGTCCTGGTGAATGTAGAGCTATTGTTAAGAGGTTTAGAGAGCACAATAAGAAAGTATGTGCTGCTCTAAGTAAAATGGAGGAGAGAAGGTATGAGTATACTGCTGTGATAGAAGATCTTGAAAAGAAAATTAAAGACTATCAGGCTAATGAACTGCAAATGGACTATGATAGAAAATATCATAAGTGGGAGAAAGAGCAGTTTCAAGATGAGATTGATAGTCTGAAAAAGAAATTGGTGGAAAAAGAAAGCAAGGTGGATAAACTCACAAAGAAATTGGAGGGTGTGGACATTGATCTTGGAATGTTCAAGGCCGCAAACCTTAAGCTTGAAACTCTGCTACAATCTCAAGTGAGAGACAAGGTGAAAACTGGACTTGGATATAAGGAAACCCCACCTCCATATAATCACAACTACATAACTCCCATGTCCGATGTAGCTGATAGGTATGTTAATGAATCATTACCAGAGGAACTGAAATCAGCTAATCCACCATTTGAAAGTGATGAGGAAGGATTTGTGGAGGAAGTAAGTGATGATGAGGGAGTTTTGAAGAAAGATGAGGTGATTCCATATGAAAATCACATCTGTTGTGAACCCATACCCACTAAACCATCTTTCAAGCCTGTGGTGTTTGTAAAAGCATCCACAGAACCCTTCACCACTGAGCCAACACCTTCAAAAGCTATCCAAACCATAAAAAGTTTCACAATTGTTGCCAATAATCCCCATCTTTAGACTAACAGTTCTAAAAAGAACCCAAACAGTTCTAAGCCAAAAAGCCCAACTGTTAGTACAAAAGCCAAAGGAAAGGAGAAAGTTGGTGAGGTTGTGTATGCAAGGAAGAAGATGGAAGCTACAAAATCTCAGGCTAAACCCAAGTCTAAGAACAGACATACTGAAATGTCTGCATGCACATGCCAAAAGCATGGTGTCCAAAAGTTTCCTCAATCTGCAGCTGTTAGAGGAAATCAAAGAAATATGAACCAATTATGGTCACAAAGAACTAGTTTACCTATTGTGAAAACCAAAAAGTGCTACATCTGTGGGAGATCTAATCATTTAGTTCAAGATTGTTACTATAACCCACAGACCAATGGCACTCAAAACAAAAGTCCCAAAAGACAAAATAACAGTACTAAAACTGTTAAGTCAAAGCAAAATAGCAGTTTTAAAACTGTTAAATCAAAACAGGCAAACAGTTCTACAACGGTTACATCCAAACCAACTAACAGTTCCAAAACTGTTTTAACAAAACCAAAAACTGTTGGTTTGGCTTGGATGAAAATTCAAAAACAAACTGATTCTGGAGAGGGTAAAACGGTTCTTCAAAATGAAAATCAAAAGGAATCACAAGTTGATTCATCTGTTTTACCAACTCCACCAGCTGTTTGTTCAAAGGTATCCACTGTTAATCACAACAGTTGGGAACCACATGTTCTTACAAAGTATTCCTCACACAAATTAGAGAAATCTAATTTGGATGAAATCAAAAAGAACCAAACTCTGTTTAAGTACTATGACTTAAATGGTGTACCCAAGACCTGCATGGCCTGGGAACTTCCTGCTACTAACTGATTTTATTTGTGCAGAGCATTCATAGGGCCAATCATGGATCTATCTGGCATGTGGATAGTGGATGCTCAAGGCACATGACTGGAAATCCACACTGTTTGAAGGATTTCAGAAGCATCAATGGTGGATTTGTAGCATTTGGAGGAAATGCTAAGGGAGGAAAAATCACAGGTAAAGGAGCTGTTGAGGCAGGTACACTTACATTTAATGATGTTTTCTTTGTTGAACAGCTTAAGTACAATCTGTTAAGTGTATCTCAAATCTGTGACAATGGAAACAAAGTTTTGTTTACAGATTCAGAATGCATTATTCTTTCAAAAGATTTTAAACTAAATGAGAAGGATGTTCTTTTGAGAACACCTAGAAAAGATAATGTATACTGTCTAGATACACAAAAGATTGCTAAACAGAATGTGTTAAGCTGTTTACTCTCAAAGGCATCTCATGATGAGTCTGCCATTTGGCATAGAAGGATGTGTCACATGAATTTTAAAACCATGAACGTGTTAGCTAAAAACAATTTGGTAAGAGGTTTGCCCCAAAAAGAATTCTCCTGTGATGATCATTGTGTAGCCTGTCTCAAAGGCAAGCAACACAAAACTTCTTATAAGACCAAAGAAGTTTCTTTTATTACTGCACCTTTACAATTGTTACATATGGATCTTTTTGGTCCTACATTTGTGGTGAGTATAGGGAAGAAAGCATATTGTTTAGTCATAGTTGATGATTTCACTAGGTTCACATGGGTTCAATTTCTTAGAACTAAGGATGAAACTGCTGAGTTAGTTAAGTCTCTTATTCTTAAAATTGAAAATCAATCTGATTTGAAGGTGAAAGTCATTAGATCTGACAATGGTTCTGAATTTAAGAACTATGAGCTAAACAGTTTTTGTGAAAGTAAAGGTATTGAAAGACAGTTTAGTGCCCCTAGGACTCCCCAACAGAATGGAGTTGCTGAGAAAAGGAATAGGACTTTGATAGAGGCTGCTAGATCCATGTTAGCTGATTCTAGGCTCCCAATGACATTCTGGGCAGAAGCAGTGAACACTACCTGCTATGTTCAGAATAGAGTGCAAGTAGTCAAGTCCAAAGGGAAAACTCCTTATGAGTTGTTCCTCAAGAGAAAACCTTTAATCAACTTCTTCAAACCATTTGGTTGTCCTTGCACTATTCTTAATACCAAATCACAATTAGGCAAGTTTGAGAGTAAGGCTGAAGAAGGTTTCTTTGTAGGATACTCCACTCAAAGTAAAGGTCATAGAGTATTTAACAATGTCACTAGAATCATAGAAGAGAGTATGAATGTCTCTTTCAATGAGAATAGGATCAATATTGCAGGTAATGGACCTGATTGGTTATTTGATATTGATGCATTGTCTAAATCTCTTTCTTTTGAGTATTCTACTGAAACAGCTGCAGGTACCCCAACAACTGTTGGTGAAAATCAACAAACATTTTCCAACAGCCCAAACAGTTCTGAAACTGTCAGCACAAAACCAACAACTGTTGGTTCAAACAAAGTTACTGAACACTTTGTTGTGATTCCTATGCTTCAACAAGAGTTCTCCAATGCTGTTGATCCATTGATTGATGCTGAATCTTCAAAGGACATGGAATTCCATGTTCCTCAACAACACACTGACTCTGCATCCCAAACAGTTGCTGATCAAGTGTGTGATACTGCTGAAAATTCAAGTGAATGTGAGTTTGATCTGTCTAATCTAGGGAATGAACTGACTGAAGAAAACATTCCTACATCAAGAGTTCACAAGAATCATCCAATGTCACAAATAATTGGTGATCCAACCACTCCTATCAGAACAAGGAATATGCTGCAAAATGAAAATAGTGGTGTGGATCTTGCCCAATTTGATGTGAATGCTTGCTTTCTATCTCAAATAGAACAAAAAAAAGCAATTGAGGCATTGAAAGACCCTTCATGGGTGGAAGCAATGCAAGAGGAACTCTTACAATTTCAAATTCAGCAAGTTTGGAAGTTGGTTGAGCTTCCAAGAGGCAAAAGAGTAATTGGCACCAAGTGGGTGTTCAGAAACAAGAAAGATGAAAGAGGGATTGTAATCAAGAATAAAGCAAGACTGGTTGCACAAGGTTATACACAAGAGGAAGGAATAGACTATGATGATGTCTTTGCACCTGTTGCAAGGATTGAAGCCATTAGACTATTTCTTGCCTTTGCAAGCTTCAAAGGATTTAAGGTGTATCAAATGGATGTCAAGTTTGTTTTTCTCTATGAAACTATTGATGAGGAGGTATATGTGTGTCAACCTCCTGGCTTTGAAGACTCAAAGTACCCTGACAGGGTATATAGGTTGGATAAAGCTCTATATGGACTACATCAGGCTCCTAGAGCTTGGTATGAGACATTATCATCCTACCTTCTTGAGAATGGTTTTAAGAGAGGCACAATTGACAAAACATTGTTTACAAAGATTGTTAAAACAGAGATTTTGCTTGTTCAAATCTATGTTGATGATATAATCTTTGGATCCACTGATGACAGCTTATGCAAAGAATTCGAAGTCATTATGCACAAAAGGTTTCAGATGAGTTCAATGGGTGAACTCACATTTTTCTTAGGATTACAAGTCAAACAGAAGCCCACTGGTATTTTTATAAGCCAATCTAAGTATGTCAAAGACATATTGGACAAGTTTGGCTATCAAGATGTGAAGCTGGCAAGTACTCCAATGGAGACACACAAACAGTTGGGAGCAGATGTTGAGGGGGAGGATGTAGATATACACCTCTATAGGTCAATGATTGGTTCATTAATGTACTTAACTGCTTCTAGACCTGATATAATGTTTGTTGTTTGTGTTTGTGCCAGGTTTCAATGCAGTCCAAAGATGTCACACCTGTTTGCAGTAAAGAGGATCTTTAGATACCTCAAAGGCCAACCAAAATTGGGACTTTGGTATCCTAAAGATTCACCTTTTGATTTGGTGGCATATTCTGATAGTGACTATGGTGGAGAAAATGTGGACAGAAAATCAACCTCTGGAGGATGTCAATTCTTTGGATCAAGGCTGGTTTCATGGCAATGCAAGAAACAAACAACAGTTTCAACCTCAACAGCTGAGGCTGAATATATTGCTGCATCAAGCTGCTGTTCACAGGTTTTATGGATCCAAAATCAGCTTCTGGATTATGGTTTGTCTTTCTTGAATACTCCAATTTATGTTGATAACACCAGTGCTATTAGCATAGTTAATAATCCAGTAAAGCATTCTAAAACCAAGCACATTGAAATCAGATTTCACTTCATAAGAGACTGCAATGAAAAGAAATTAATCCAAGTTATGAAAGTCCATACTGATGATCAATTAGCTGATCTGTTTACTAAAGCATTTGATGTGAGCAGATTCAACTTTTTGATCTCAAACATTGGAATGATTAACTTGGACTAACAGTTGTTCATTACTCCATGTTTTTCACGCTAACAGTTTCAAACTGTTAGTATTGTTATCTAACAACTGTTGATTTTAAGTGTTCAGGGAAAAGCAAAAGTGCAAATCCCAACCCAGTTCTGGACATACATGGTTACCTATTCCACAAACAGTTTTTCAAACCCGTGAATGTCCTTGCTCTGTGGTAAAGGTAAATACTTTATTGAGAATAGTTCTAGACTGATAAAGGTGAGTCACTCTATTTTGTAGTGTTGTGAATTTGATATGACAAGTCACTGCATGCCATTAATAGAAATTACTGGACATTAATGGTCATTAATGGTTATTAATGGACATTAATGTTCCCCAGTTTATCTATAAATAGCCTTGCATCCATTCTTCACAAATCACACCTACATTTGCCCAAACTTCTCTCTGCAAATGGCTACTACCTTCTTTCTCATAAACATCAAAGAAATTAATGTTAGACAAAGTTATGTAACCATCCCTGCCCCATTTGTAAGAATGCATGTGCTTTGGCAATACTCATCATATACTAACTTCAAAGTTAGTATATGGCTTCCACAACTGTTAGGCAAAGTCCATGTGCAACTGAGGGGGAGAAATTCATCAACTAAGGGGGAGAAATGAGAACAATTCTAAACACTAAACAACTGTTAATCCAAATAAATGATCAAACAAAAGGGAGTTAACTTTTAAATAACAGTTGTTACATCTTATGAAAACAGTTCTTCAACTGTTAGTTCATTTACATCTTATGAAAACAGTTCCTCAACTGTTAGTTCATTTTGTCCGTCAACTGTTAAGCTATTAAAGGGTGTTTTGGTCTTTGCAGAATTTTGGAAACTTTGGATTGCATTCAACAGTCGAAACATATATAAGGCAATTTCCCTCCTTACCAAGCAACTCACACGTCCAAAACGAACTTTGATCAGAAACAAACCCTAATCTCTCAACAACTCTCAGTGATCGAAATCAAAATGTCTCCCCTTCCATTCGTAAAGGAACACAACATGCTCGCATATTTGTCCAAACCCGATCATCTCGGTGCTTTCCATGATGTGATTGACTATCTCTCACTCTCCACACTCCACCATGCTCTTACGGTCAACCCCACCATTTATCTCTCTCACATTGATCAGTTCTGGAAAAATGCCTCACTAAGGGAAGAAAATGGAGTGAAATGGATCGACTCTATGGTGGATGATATCACTGCCTCCATCTCTGAAAGCATAATAAGCCAACATCTACAACTGAATGATCAGGATGGTGAGTATTCTGATTCTGTATCACTTGAGTTTATTTATGCTGAACTCGTAAAGTTGGGATATGAGGGCCCTAGGGGAAAGGGCACCTTCTACAAAGGGCAATTTTGCTCACACTGGAAGTACATTATCCATACTCTCCAGCAGTGCATGAGCCCTAAGAGAACTGGCTGGAATGAATTTGGGAGCAACATTGCTCTCGCACTCATTTGTTTAGCCAACAACAAAGCTTTTAATTTCTCAAAAATGATCTTTAATGGAATGGTAAAGCATCTAGAAACCAAATATGGTCTCTTTTTGATGTACCCGCGATTTGTGCAAGTTTTACTAAACTCTTTTATGCCAAATCTTAAAGCACACAAGAGGGTCCTAATTCCCTCTGCTCATGTGGCCTCCACATTGAGCAAGTTGATGGTTAATGGGAAGAATTTCTCAGGTGCCATAACTCCACCACTCTCTGCAATGATGGAGTTTCTTTCAAGAAATAGAGCTGCCAAGGGTGAGCATGAAGCCCAACTTATTGCTACACCACCACCTCTGGAACCCACAGCTCACGATACTCAAATAATCCCTTCTGCTTCCTTTGAACGAGCTACAACACAAGCCCCTGCACTAAAAATATTTCAAAAGAAAAGGAAAAGAACTGTTGGTGCTCCTTCCACTAAAGTTCATGAAACTGAAACTGTTAACCCTGCACAGGTGCATTCACCTATGCAGAATATCGAAAGGGAACCCCTTGTGCTGTCTCCCAGGCACAATGAGGAGGTGATCACTTCATTAGAAGGTAATCATGTGGTATGTGAGGCTGATCCTACTGTTTTACCCGCAAGGGGTGAACAGGATAGGGTTAACATAACTAAGACCTCAGCCACGGCAACAGAGGCTGGTCAAACAGTTTCTAGAAATCCCCAGTACCAAGAAAAGAGGGGTACTGGTGTGGAATCTCAATTGAGTGAACCACCAGTTTTATCTGTCAATGATATGTTAACAGTGGCAACACTGGCTGACATTGAGGCTAGAATGCAACACCAAGCAATGACGGATTCCAATATTGCACCCTTCTTTGCTGCATATATACAACTCAAAAAGAAGATTGCTTTACAAAACAAAAGGATTCTTCAACAAGATCAGCAAATTAAGGTTTTGACCAACAGTTTGAAGCATGCTAATGAGGTGCTAAAACTGCATGATCAAGTACTACAACAGTTGACAGCTGTTGCAAGACCTTCTTCAACTGTTCCAATCAAAGAGGGAGAGAGTTCATTACCAACAGTTGCTGAAGTGCCAGAACAAACAGCTGTAGTGGATGAACTAACAGTTGCATCTTGTACACAAACAGTTGCAGCTGAAGGCAAAACAGTTGCACCAAGTGAACAAACAGTTGCAAGTGTCCAAACTGTTAATGAAGAAGAAGAAGAACAGCTCTCAAATGCTGATAGGGTACTAATCAACAGGATTGTATCAACTGCAAATGTTCCAAGCACTGAGATTTTCAAATCTTGGTCAAAAGTTAAGCAGAACTACTTGGTTGATATAAGTGCTCAATATCTGGGAATAAGTTCTTCTAGAATGGCACAGAAAATAGATGATGGATGGCTTGATGGAAAGGTTACTACGTTAGAATCTTTACCACCAAAGAAAGGGTTTAAAGGCATAGTCATCCTGGAAGGAAAGAAAGAATCCAAGTTGCCCCCTGTTCTAGGCAAAGGTAAGGAAGTTGTTGTTGCTTGTCCTAAGCTCAAGCTTTCAAAACAACAACAAGAAGAGCGTGATCATGAATTTGCATTAAGGCTAGCAGCTGAGCAAAGGGAACAAGAATTGAAAGATTTTGAAGTAGCAAAGAAGTTAGCTGATGAGATCACAGCTCAGATTGATGAGGAAGAAAAACAAGAAAAGGCTGCTAAGGGAGTTAAAAGAAAAAGAATTGTGAAAAAGAAACAACCTCAACTTCCTAAGTCAGTAACTGAGAAGAAGTCTCAACCTCTACAATCCAAACCCCAAAAGTCCAAAACTGTCCAACCAACCCAAACAGATCAAACCATCAAAGCTAAAATGGTTAAAACTATCATTCAAGATAGGCTATTGGTCGATGTTGAAAAGGGTGTTAACAAGTTTGTAAAAGAACATCTTGGCCAGAAGTCTCACATTAAAGAATGGAAGTTTGATGTTGTCAGGTTTGATGCTGGAAAGGAAGGTATAATCATTGTAAGGGAGAATGATCAGATTGAATAGTTTACAGGCTACTTACAAATGATGGATAGTCTGACTAGGCGAGACATACAAGAATTGTATGAGTATGGAACAAGGCATTATGGAGAATCTGAGCAAACTCTAATTAAGTTATTGATGAGACATTTGACAAGTATTTGCAACCCAAAGAAAATAATGTCAATACTGGTGGCTGATGAAACTTTTCCAATTCAATCTGTTAAAGTGCATGTTAAGCCAAGGGTATACTCCATGGTAATGGAAAATGCAATTACTGAATGGTTTGACATGGATTTCGTCGAACATGGTCAGGTTAAGCTTCAATACTTAGTGAAAGCCAAGTTCTATGGTCCAGCTAAAGAAAGGAATGAGCTACTTCAGAAATTCAAAGATAGACTTGAATCTCTGAGATAAAAGAAAAAGTAATTTTTCTATCTTTTAAATTTTTGATTATAACAGTTTGATTTTGCATTCAATGATAAATATGTTCATTACTTATGTTAATTTGTCTATGATTGAACCCTTAAAACAAACAACTTAAGTGTATTGTACAATACTTTAAGTTAGGGGGAGATTGTTGGGAAATTGGCTAAGTCATTGAAACTGTTATATATGCAAATATCAAAAATGATTAAGACTGTTAATAAGTGCTGGGAAAACAGTTCAAAACTGTTAGAAGAAGTGTTGAAGAAACAGTTTAGAACTGTTAGTTGAAATTGTGAAGACAGTTGTAACCAACAGTTGCTGTGAACTTTAAAGCTGTTATATAGAGTTCAGAACTGTTAGTACAAAGTACTACAACTGTTTGAAGACCTTGAGGCTGAAGAGTGTTAGAAGAACCAAGAACTGTTGTATTCATTAAACAGTTTTTGTTGAGCTAAATATGGAAAAACCCTATCTTTGAAGATATCTCGAAATACTTTGAAGATCGTCAAGATTATCTCAGAAGATAGAAGATTACCTAACTGTCAGAAAATCAAGGAAGATCAAGGAGTATATATATGCTAGATTAGAATTCATAATTTGTACTTACTCTTTGATTATATTTTTGCATTCGTTCTTCAAAGTGTAATTTTGCTTTCTGAATAGTGCTAAGCCTCTAAGTTCCGCAACTTCTTAGTTTGTACAATCTGTGTTCTTCGTCTAACATAATAAGTTAGATTGGGGGTGAAGTTTGCTATTGTAATCGTTCTCATTGATTAATAAAATTACTGTTTGATTGAATCTCTTTGTGATCAAAATCTTCTTTAATCAATTAAGTGTGATTCCGCAACTTCTTAGTTGATTGTGATCATAGTTAAAGATTAACTTTTATTCAACTTTGATTGGTTATTCGAAAGTTAGTTCTTGTTATTTGATATAAACTATATCCGATCCTGACAGCAACGGTACTGGGTGCCCGAGTCTCTCTAGGTGGTCCATGTAACCTTTCATTTTCATGACATGGTCATTGACCGAGGTTTCCTTAGCCATCTTGCACGAGTTAAATGCCCTAGTGGCATCATAACGCTCGGTGCGGGCTTGCTCCTAGAACATGTCCCTCAGCTGGCGGATCATGTCATAGGCAAGAGTTTCCATCATGCTCGATTGCAACTCTGGACTCATAGTTGTGAGCATGAGGCAGCTAACATCCAAGGCGTCATTAGAGCGCTTGTGAAAAGCCTTCCTGACCTCTGCCCTGGCATTGCTGGCAGGGGGATTTCCTAGAGGTTGTTCTAGGACATACCACTTTCTCTCGTGCCTCAGCACGATCCGGGGATTTCTCTCCCAACTAAGAAAGTTGGACCCGGTGAGCTTATCCTTCTCAAGGATAGAGCGGAGAGAGAGGTTATTAGTATTGGTAACGTTGGTTGCCATCTACAAATTAAAACCCGGTTTAATTAATAATTGCAAGTAAACTTCTAATCATATATCATAAACCCATAAATAATATATATTAGACCTAGGACCCATATTTCACATACTTGACGCAAGGTTTGGGCAATTCCCGCCAAGTCATGCTATTTCTGGTAGGTAACACCCTGTACCAATCGTACCTAACTGATACGACTCCTAGAACCTCGTAGAGCACTTAGACCCAGCTAGTATGTTTAACTCTACTCTAGTGCTTTTTGGGCCGGGACTCCCGATTATCACCAAAATAGATCGCACCACCTAAGACAGCATGAATTCTGGCCGGGACTCCCGATTATCGCAGAACCTTTTATGCCCCTTCCCGCAATGGTTTGAACCCGGATGCCCAAGGTTTGGGCACTTCCGACACCCGAGTACCGTTTAACAGTTAGGGTGTACCATTAGGTGGGTAGCACACTGATCTAAGATTTTTCTTGGGTTTTATAATTAAGTTTTTTTTATAAAAAAACTTAATTTTCCAGTTTTTGAAAAAACATTTTAAAACTAACTGTTTTAAAAATACGATTTATATGTGTACCTAAACTAGGTGCACAAAACGGTCTTTATAAGTTCCAAACTTATAACCTTGAGAAAAACTTTAAATTTATAAAAATTTAACTAACACGACTAACAACCTGTAGTCGTATTCTTGTTTGTCATAAAGCGCGTGGTTTTTCACTGTTTAATAACAGCCTGTTATTAAATCCCTTTTAATTTAGCATCATATAAGTGTCGCAAGAATATATGATAAACAGTAAATAAAAGAAACACAACCACGCAGATATAAGAGTAAGCATATAAAACCCTATAGTTTTGCCAACTAATCCTAAGGTCAAACCTAAGGACAAAGTGACTTGGATTCGACTTTCTTGACATGTTGCTCCCACTAGCCTTGACACCTCCCCGAAGTATCCGTGCTACACGCATAGAACACCATTTTTCTTGTCACCTTCTTGGAGTCCATCATCTTGGTTGAGGGATTAAACTATTACTAGTCTATTACAAATACAATATTGAATGGGGTTGTAAGTGGCATGCAGGCCTCCCTGAACCAGTACAATATTACAATTAAGAAAGGGATTGTAATTGGCACGCAGGTCTTCCCAAAAACCAAAATAAAAGAAGAATAAGAAAAACGAGTCCTAAGTCGGCAAAACTATAGCTATCACAACCACGCAATTATATATAAGCACTATATATATAAAAGTCAACCACGCAGTTATAAGAAAAGTAAATAATAAACTGTGCTGTTAAGCACACAACCTGATTTGTTTAAACTTTCTCATTTATCCTTTTGATTAATGCCTATTAACCAAAAACGAGGATTATGATCTTCTAATTTATTTGACCAATATAATTTTTCAATAATCCTTTGAAAAACTTGGCCTCATTCAAAACTTGAATGAAAGCATCTATGTCGAGTTCTATTACTAGTTATCCAATAACTAAAAATCAACAACTTTTGGTCAATTAAAATATCTTGTTCAATTCTCCATCTTATTATATAAACTTTATCCTTTTAGAATTTATTTATTTAAAAACGACTTAAACCAGCCATAATAAATAAATATCTAAAATATATATTTTAACTAAGCTAATTAAAATATATAATACTAGTTTATATAACACCTTTATTAATTTTATAACTTAAAATTAATAATCCTTTCGTATTAATCCGGAAAAACTATCTTGGGCCAACATCTCCTGGGCCGAGTAGCCCTTGAGCCGAGAACCCCTTTGGGCCGAGAACCCCTTGGGCCGCAGACCATCTTGGGCCGAAACCCCTTGGGCCGCAGACCATCTTGGGCCGAAACCCCTTGGGCCGTGGTTTACTGGGCTTAGCGCCGCTAAACCCTCTTAGCGCCGCTAAATCCCTTTTAGCGCCGCTAACGATCACGGTGATGCTTTCGGTTCGCATTTTCCCGATTAATAAAAATATTTAAATCCTTCTTAACTTATTAAAAACTTACTGTTGTAATATCCTGATTAAAAACTGGATTTAATTCAAAAACCAAAAAACTATCAATTATTAATTTCAACAAAATTTGTTTTATTAATAATCAATTATCCTAAAACTTGATTTCAACCTTTTTAAACAAAAGTTCAAAAATACTGGTTAAGATAAAGTTTTAGATAAAAGGTTTTATCCTTTTTAACCGTTTAAACACAAACTTGGTTTAAACCTAACTGGTTAAAATCAAACATTTTTATGAACTGGATAAAAAACAGAAAACTTGTTTTTATCCTTATGGTTTTCGAAAACTTGTGGAGAAAGAAACAAGATGAAGTAGATCATACATCTATCAAACAAACCAACTAGATTATCTAGGTTTAATACATTTGATCAAAACTATCCTTATCAAAAATCATAAACCTTTTAACCATTCAAACTAACTGTTTGAACATTCTGATTAATAGGATTTAACCTAGTAACAAAAAAAAATTGTTTTGTTACCTACTTGATTTTCGAAAATTACCAAGAACAAGTAGAAGAACAAGAACAAACCTTAAACCTAGAACAGATAAAACTAGAAACTATGGATTATAGAGCCGAGGCTCTGATACCACTGAAGGGTTTTGAACCTGACCAAACCACTTATGACACAAACTAGTCAATCATGGATTTGATTCCACTGGTTCAATCCTAAAAGCGGAACTGGATTGAACACAACCCTCTAAACCCCAAAAGGGTTAGGATCTTTTTAATTAATGATCAAACATAGTTTCTTGCAAAACAATCCACATAAAAGGTTATAGAATTATACCTGATTAAAACTTGGGATTGCTAAAGTAGTCCACCACTACTGCACCTCCGATTGAACTGGCTGCTAGACAACTCCTGGATCAACAAGGCTTCAAAGAACTCGAAAGATTGAGCCTACGTGTGTGTGTCCTTGCGTCGATCAACAAACCAAGAGATGCCCTCTCGGTATCCTTCTTGATCGTCGACGAGAGAGAGAGAGACGCAAGAGAGAGAGAGCGACGTGAGAGAGAGACCCGAGGTTGAGAGGATGAGAGAGAGAGAGAGAGTTGTGGTGGCTAGGGTTAATCCCTTAATGTCTCATATCTAATCCTTAAGGCTTAAGGATATTATATAGGGATTAACTTGGACCTAAGCCCGTTTAATTAAAAGCCCAACTTGTTTTAATTAAACTTTCATCTCTTCTCACATTGACCCCCTGGACTTTACTAGTTAATTAATTAACTATTAATTATCTTAGTCCGTTAAATATTAAAACTTAATATTTAATTCTTTTTAAATAATAAATAACTATTTATTATTTATTCCTTTCTAATAATTAATCCGAACTGGATAATTATTTATATCTCTCTTTTCAATAATTAATTCTGACTGATTAATTATTTACTTTTCTCTTTAATAATTAATCTAACTGATTAATTATTTCCACACAGATTATGGTGAGAACCAACTGTTCTGAATTGTGTGTGTAGCAGTGTGACCCTTTAGTCTCTTATAATATTGGATACAATATGCCCGTTAATTATCTCTGCACATAATCCAACAACTGACCAGCTGACTATCCTTGAACAAACTTGCCAGGCTCAGGCACAGAGTGGCAAAAGGAGACTGGATGATCAGGACCCCGATGATCAACCCGAGGGGGAGAAAAGAAGAAGATTGTACATGTCTTCTCCTTCTATGGCTGCTAAGGCAACTGTACCAGTTACTCCACTAAGTTCTTTGCTATCTGCAGGTACAAGTTCTAGCCAGCAGCAGAAACAAACACAATTGGCCGATGAAGTTCATGAACAAGAACATGACAATGCTGACAAGCATATTGTACTCTATGTACCCCAGCAACAATCTGGACCGAGGCCAATAGATCTTAAAGAAGGTGAAATACCTTATGAGCAGTCCCATGCTGAGATGCTTGAGCTATTCACAGACTCTGAAGATGAAATGGAGGATCTATACGAGTATATGCCCAAATCACCAATCAGGCATGAGGGAGAAAGCAGTACTACTCAAGAAGAGGGGCTTCAGTTTGACATCTTTAATGATTTTGACTTAGATCAAACAGAAGAAGCTCAACCAGAGGAGGAACCTGAGGATCCTAAAATTTTGAAAAGCTTGAAGAGTTTACTGTGATTGGTGAAGGGCATGAAAGCTTCAAGGGTGAACGAGGAGTCATATCCAAGAACACTAAAGGAGAAAAGATCTTCATGAGACTTGATGAGCTTATGTCCTACTCAGACAGCACATTGAAAATCCTTCATCACAAGATTCATCAGAAGGTATGGGATAACAGTGAGACCTACACTGATGAACAACATGCTCAGGCCTATCGCGCTATAGAACAGATGAACACTACAATGTACAACAGAAGGCAAGTTAGGAAGTGGCAAGTGGCATTCGGGATTCACAACAAATCAACCTATGAATAGAATTATGTATTTCTTTGTTGTGAATTGTTGCACACCTCACTTAGGGGGAGAATGTTAGATTATAAAAAGTGAGGGTGCAAATATGTAAATATTGTAACTTGGGCAAATGCTATAAAAGGCATTTGCCCCACTCTTTCAATCTAAGCTTTGCATTTCCAACTTCCTTGTGTTTGTGTTTTGCTCTCTAGCTCTAGGCTCTCTCTCTCTAAACCGAAAACACACAAACACACACACTAACAAGATAATCATCTAGCATTGCTTCATCCGTATAATACGGGACCATCAAGTATTCAATCCCGTTCCCCCTCCCTTCTACACATATATCAGCTTGTTAGATTTTTTTTTCTAAACAACATTCTTTGAACCACATCTTCTCACCATTAATTAATCACCATCAATTGAGAATAGTAAACAACATCTAAAGTTACCAATATTTAATTTCATATAAACCACATAAAACAATTTTTATCTGTTTGACAAAAAAAATCTTTCCCGATTTGAGCCACCCCTTAAAAAGAAATTTTAGTCAATCTCTTAAGAGAATTGATGATGTATATAGGATCTTGAATAAAAAACTATTACAATGGTAAACTATCCAAAACCAACTTGGTCTTAAATTCCCACCTGTAGAAATTAATTTTCTTTCCAACTAACCAACGCATTATGATATTTATCGAAAACCTTTCCCCTGGAGAACCTAATGCCTTATGTTTATATTTATTGAGATCTCCAAATAAAAAAAACATCTTGCTACCTACCTAAAATGAGCAGTACCAAAACCCATATGAGGAAAATTTTTATTGGACTTGCCATCTAAGTTTGTCACACTTAAGAATTTATTGTTAAATAATAATTTAAAGCAACATAATATATTCAAAAGAAAAATAACAATAATATCAAGTTAAACTAGATATGTGATATGATCCAATTTATTTATTATGAACACTAAGATAATTGATAAAAATAGTATATAGAATAGTAACTTTTATTCATCAAATAGGTCCATTAAAGGATAATAACTTTCTAAACTTCTCCCAAGGCTTATCCCAAACAAGAGCTAGATAATTATTCTCAATACCACCCTCATGTGCCGTAATTGTTAGGTTGTACTTAATGCCCGCAACCACTTGACTGTCTCCTTTCACCACTTCGTCAAAAATCAGAGACGCATGTTCCTCCGCATTATGCTCATCCACGGCAAACGTTCCAATCTCCACCACTGTCGGATCGGTCACATTAGGAATCGGCGTCCAACCACCTACAAGAGCTTCGCCCCATGTGAGAGAGAACTCAAAAAAGAAGAAGGTGATGAGAAATGTGAAGAATAATTTCTTCATTTTGAGAAGATGATTCACATGAAAGTCGAAAGAGATGGAGAAGTTGGTGGTTTATATAGGGAATATAGAAACGTATGTCACATGACATACACACCTTTATCCTATAATAGAATTTTGAAAGGATCATGTGAATGTTAATTATTATAATTTAAACTTGAATAATTAGCATACCAATTCTAAAAAGATCATTCATGTGACTCTTAATTGTTATATTTATTTAGTATTACATTAATTAAAATTGTAATTTTCAAACATTCAATCATGTGAATGTTCAAAGAGATGCAAGATTTAGTGGTTTATATAACAGAATATAGGAGTGAATGTCATGAAATACATGACAATTTCATCTTATTTTCTCCTCACTTTTAATTAATGTTCTTATTCCTCGACGATTTAATCTCTCTAGATTTATAACAACTCAAATATAAAATAAAACGTAACTCATCATATTATGGGTGTTTTTACTAGGCCCGTCTTCTTTTTTTTGTGTGTGAGAATATTTGAAGGATCATATTCGTATGAAATTTTTAGTCCTTTCATATTTATTATGGTATTCATTTCCTTATTATATATTATGTTACATGTATATGAATATGAAATGTATTATCCATAAATTATATCTTTTATCCCTTATATCTTTTTCATGAGTTTTTGTTTTTTGGGTTGAACTTGCCCAACACCTATAATGTTTTCTCAATTTTTCATGATGGTGTTAAGTTCTTTTTGTTACACATTTTCCAATTCAATATTTTTAAAAAAACATACGTGTTATTAAACCCATTTATTACGTTTAACACGCTATAGTGGGTCTTTTTCATTCCCTCGTCCTTTTCATCTCTAACACTCACAAAATTGAGACTTTAAACTTTAAATTTTCTTTAAATACCGGATGAAAAGTAATGATTGTTGAGTTTATGCGAAGTAATATGCTTGTTTATAAACTAATGCAAAACGGACAACTATAATCAATAAGAGTAAATTTTGCGCCACTTTGAACTCGAAATTGTTCATGATGAAAACTTATGATTTTTAGTCTATTCACACATAACTGAATTTACTTTGAACTAATGCAAAAGAATCAACAAAAAATGAGCTTAAAATGAGTTGAATCATAAATTTTTGTGTGGTTTAGGATATATATCCTACTTTAATTGGCGATTTCTTAACTTACAGTTCTTGAAAGCGGTTTCTTTTAAAAGATAAATGATTATCCATAAGGATTTACAATATTAATTATGCAAATCAATCAAAAATGGTGGGAAGAAATCACGTAAATCATTGTCCTGTTTTGGTAACCCAATAAATAATTTGCAAGTGAAAATGAGTATAATAATATGTTTTTACAAACATTAATAAGCAGATGTATTAAACAAATGATTTATATACCATAATAGAATATGGTAGACCAATTTCATTATACAACTCACTATTAATATTATTATTTTCGTTTTACATTATTATTTCATTGTCTTTAAAGAATATACTTTTAATTTTTGTTTATGTGATATTAATAAGACAGTGAAAACTAAATATCATAATTTAAAAATTTTAAACTAATTAAATTTGAAATTTAGGCAGATCATAGCATGAATGGTTAAATAGATATACACGTCAATGGTTTTATAAACTATATAGATGTATAACCCCAAATGGTGTCAATTATAATGATATTAGATATATAATAATGAACTATAAAGGTAAAGTTAGTTAAAAATTTGAGTTTCTAGTACAAGTATGAGAAATGAAAGTATGAAATATTTATATAGAAATTATTCATGAGTACACGTATATAATGCTAATAAAAGATTGTGTATTAATGTAAGGTTATGGGAAATATTGATAAAGTATTGATAAAGATAAGTGCAGTTGCATATACTTATCCGAAGACCAATTTATGGTAGTAGGTGATACGGATATATAAGAAGTACGTATAAATTAACGTGATTATGCAAGGAAATGAAGTCAAATATTAACTTATGTATATAATGATGATGAAATGGAATAATATAGTTAGACTTAAAAATAAGACGACAATCTATCTAAAAGAAAGAAGGATAGTATTGATATATACTAGAATGGTAAATATCTTTTTGGGAAATATTTCCTTTACTCATAAACTTGATTTTAAATCTATGATACGGTATGAGAGGTGAATGTTAAGAAAAGAGTTGTTATTATAAGCATAAGTTGAGATCTCTCACTGAGTTTAATAGCTTACTAGGTTTCAAGCCCGTGTAAACACGGGTCACAATGTAAGATCTTCGGTATATATGATTTTATATCTATATGTTTTGAGTAACATATAGCTTGTTAATCGAATGCTAACATATAGGTTTACAAAATTATTCTTTTAATTAAATAAGCTTAAAAAGCCAAAAGTAGTTTATGTATTGAGACAACTTAAAATAAGCAATTACAAGCACCATTTTAGATCAAAGCACTTATAATAAAAGAAATGACATTAAAACCGGAAAGAGTAACTCAAAAAGTATGCATAAATATATAAGAGAAGCTTAATTTGGTAATTTCAATAATCTTAGCAATAACTCAAAAATTATTCAAAAAAATAATGATCATACAAATCAAAGTGATGGAAATGAGCTAGCGTGTAAGCTATTTGACATATAATTATATATCTCTATGTTTTGAGTAAGCTAATATTTGTTAATCGAATGTTAGTATATAGGTTTGCAAAATTATTCTTTTAATTGAGTAAGATTTAAAAAGCCAAAAGTAGTTTATATATTCAAACAACTTAAATATAAGCAATCGCATACACTCTTTTAGATTAAAGCACTTATGATGGAGGTAACTGTTTGCAACAAAGTGTCCAAGTTATGCTATATCCGGAAAACCATACCGTGAGGGATCAAGAGTTTTTCCAATAACCTAACGGGCTCATAGCTGCGTAGAAAAAACTAATCATTATAGATTAAATTCAAACCAAAAATAATATCTTTTTATTAAGTATAAAGTTTACTCAAGTGTGAAAGTAAGTGACCATTCCGCTAGTACCTATAAATAACTACATTACTCAAGTAGGTTATAGCAGACGAGATACTGTTTGAGGTGGAGTTGTTGCATTTGAATAATCAATAAAATGTCATATATTTTGACCCAATTATCTTTAGTGATTAATCTTTATAAATCCAGTCTTTGCAATATGTGTCATAAACCTAGTCTTTGCAATCCCTTGTTAACCTGTTTGAGATCTAATTAAAATCCTTGATTTGGATGTCTAGCAACACTTTAGTAGAAATAGGCTTTTAGTGTAACACTGTATTTTCTAAAATACAACTTTGTAATACGCGCGGAAGATAATAACATAATTATATATATATATAATATTGTAAATACAACTTTGCTGGTTAACTTTACAAAACTATAACAGTGTCACTACAAAAACAGGCTCTATACAAAACTACAAGATATCAGAGTTAGATCAGTCCCAAAATTCCAGTTTCATCTCTATAATCCACATACCAGGTTTAACCTGTAAAAGATTACAACAGTGGGGGATTAGCACAAAGCTAAGTGAGAGAATAGATACCACAAACGTACAAGGCATAAAGCCCAAAACAACAATGCTCAAACAAACAAGAGAACCGGCAGTCTTGCGGGACCTTCAACCAAATGCCGGCCAAAGCAAAGGTTTACCGATAGCCTAGTTACAACAGACAACAATAATAGCACTTCTTGATTACAACAAATGCTCAGCAAGACAAATACTAATACTGTATATCTCAAAACATAAGCCCAGCTGAATAACAACCGCCAAGCTGATCTCACAACCACATGTATATATACAGTCAACAAGAGATAAAATCTCAAAGAGCAACAATCAGGTGATATATCTTATACATCCAAGATATATATCCACTCACCGATATCTTCAAAAGTTCAGGTAACTCAGTCTATTCTCAACTACTGAGTCTTGTCTCCACCTGAACAAACAACCAACCGTCAGTATTTGCTTAATCAATCATACAATAAGCACAATACTATAATCAAACACATATGTACATATAATCACAAGGACATATCAACTCATGTATATACATTCAATACACACAATTCACTATTACTCTTTACTTCTTCTAATATTGTGAATTCATCCAATCTCCTTAGCTTATGCATTACATACATCCTTTTATAAGCAAAGGCCACACTTGATGTACAAGTCATGTTTACTTTCAAATCATCAAGGAGTTGATCTTTAGTCAGATTCCTCTTAATCATTCAAATTCCGAGTAAAGGTTCAATTCCGAGTATAGGCATTATTTGAATTCTGATTGTTTCCAAATCCGATAAGTTCAAATCCGAGCACAACAAATCCGAGTGAAGGCAACTTCCAATCTTAGTCGAATTCCGAGGCATTACACAATCTGAGTAAAAGCCAAATCCGAGAATAGTCTCACAATCCGAGAAAAGGCCAAATCCGATCAAATCATACAATCCGATTAACATACAATCCGAGTAAAGTGTTAGTCATTTTACAACTCTGATTTCATACTTAAAATCATGAATTCCGAGTGAATCCAAATCCGATATTAGTCGGAATCCGAGTAGAGGATAATCCGAGTACAAGCTAAGGCAAACAGTCCAATTTACTCGGATTCCTATCAAATCCGATAGCTTTAGTCGGATTCCTACAATTCCGAGCCATTCAAACTCCAATTCCGACTGAATCATACTTATGAATTCCGGGTCATTTAAGAATCATTCCAACTTCGATTTTTAATCTGATTTTAAGCATGCAACCTCATCTAAGTTTCCAGAACTGAATTCTAAACATGTATTAAGCAAATTAACATCAATTACTATCATACATGCATCCTAGATCACGAATTCATCATACAAATCATTCAATCGGATTTCACACATAAATTCATATAAATCCGAAATTAATCAACAATTAACATATGATTCTGAATTCTAACCTCTCAGATGATTCAGAATACTCCAGTTAATCAATTGCACAATGTAGATTAACAAAAATCCAATTCTTTTCTTCTTCTTTGATCTCTCGGCCGTAGCATACAAAACATACACAACACTTTAGATACTTGCATGCAAATGAACAACAACTATGTGTGTTGGTGACTAATTAGGCCATAACCGGCCACCTCACCATCCACTCACCAAAACACAATTATTTAATTATTTACACAATTTAATTAACTTAAATTAATTAAACACATAAATCAACTAATCAACCAATTAATTAAAGTAATCATTATAATTACCTTAATCCTACTAGGCCGGTAAGGAGGGTGTTACATTTAGTTGACAGATATTAACTCACTCCTTGCCTTCCATAATAGGTATAATGTGGCCCTGGTGTGGGGCTTTCCAAACGGTATACCTCGACATCCTCAAATCATAACACTTTAACACCTCTTTAATGTCTGTTAAGCTCATCTTATCCATTACCCACCAACCTAATAACATCTCTTAAACTTTACTTGAAACCCGTAATTAACTAAAACAATGTCTCCACTAATAGACCATAAGAACGAAACATGGCCAAATGATGATTATAAATTTTAGATAGTCATTTACCGAGAAATATAAGAAATCTATATATAATAAATATGTAAAAAACAATAATATTTTAAATCATAAATAACGCAAGCAATATGAAGCCTTTGATAATCATCATAAACGACTATAGATTAGATGTAATGCCGATCAACTGGAAACAACGTTTTTAAAACCAGACCGGCCCCGCCGGTTAACCGGGAACCGGACATGCCTACGGTTAAAAACTGACCGGAAAACCGGATAGAAATGCCGGCCGGTTATGTGAAAACCTGAAAAACCGGTTGACAGACTTACGACTAAACCGGAAACAAATTACCCATTTCCAATCGTGAGTTTTTATGGGGCAAGGTCTTAATAATTGGCTTCCAAGCTCCCTTTTTTATATACATGATTTTCCTCATGAAGTTTTCCTGCAGCTCCGATGTGGGACAAAAGTTTCAACTCCTATTTTTATAACCTTCTTTCTAATTGGATGCCACATCAATTCGCAACCCTCCCTAATTAAGTTGAATTTCAAAATTAGATCTTAATCTTACATGCCACCTATGATTCAATACATCCTAAGTTAGATAGGATATAAATGTTAGTTGATTTTAATCTTTTATAGGTACCTTCTCATAGTTTAGTACCTTTTGATAGTTGAGGACATGAACCAATGGATGTTCTCGTGAGGTGCAACCAAGTTTCAAATTTAGTTATGCCAGTTGGCACCCGAGAGTTTAAGTAAACTTGTTTTGAATTTAAATGAGTTTTTAGTTAATGTTTTCAAATACTTAAAGTTTGCTTCATTTATTCATTTGATATGTAATGGAAAAGTTTTCTTATTTATTTCCTCTTCCACCATATTTAATGAAATCAACTATGGTTGCACATGATTTTATTCAAATATTAATAGATTTATTAAATTAGTTTTTATGAAAATAGGGCATTACAACTTGGTATGAGAGCATAGGTTTAAGGGATTTAGGTACACAGAGGTGTCACCTGAACTTAAACCACATGTAGAGACATCGCATAAGTAAAAATAAATGAGATGTGTGACGGGAATCGGGGTATTTAGTGATAAATTTGAGAATAATTGTATATAGTATGTCTGCAAAAACATCTAATCAGTGTATGTGGCAGACATATGGTATGAAGTTGTACTTAGATTAATAGTGGTAGCATGTTGTGAATCAAGTGAGCTGTATTACACGGGTTTTTCAAATGAAATCTTTTAAGAGAAATTTATAAAGTAATCAAAGAATCAGTAAAAATTAATAAAAGAATGATTAAATGTAGTAATAAGAAGTATTACATACCAAGAAATTACAAAGAGATATGATTATGATAAAAAAGCATTTAAGCAACGCGAGCAATAATAAAGAGGAAGTGTAATAGATATTAATGATCAATAGAAAGAGATTAAAGTATAAAAGGAGATGCTATTTGAGATGAAAGTAATAGAATAGCAAATACTATGATATGTATGAAAAGTAGTTAAAATGAGAAACGATTATCGTTAGCTATAAAGAAATTAGAAAACTAAAATTGACAAAGAATAAAGATATAGAAGTATGTGCTTCAAGATAAAAAAGGATGTATGAGAAAAAATTGAGTTAATAATTACTGAAGAACAAGATTAAGCAAAAAGTGTTTATGATAGGATTCGTTACAAGTGTCAACTCGTCTATAGTGTGGATGTCATACTTATTGTCGTTGGTGGCTTCAGTCCCAAGGATTCTTTTGGGGTTTATAGCATAAAAATACACCTCCTCGTGTCATCATGATCTAAACTCAAAACTGATCAATTTATCATAAAAGCGAAACATGACAAATTGACCAGCCAAAACCCTAAAGGGTTAGGATCTTGTTTAATCCAATGTATATATAAATATCGATATGTATGTATGTACTAAAACATAATATGAACAAGTAATAATAACAACATTCATATCAATATATAAGAACAATATACAAACTTGTATATATACATATATATACAAGTTTCGTTTGTTCTTCTCGGCCGAAGCCTATATGGAGGAGGGAGGAGATAATTTTTTGTTATCTAAATTTCTTAGAATGGTTAAAACTTAATTCATAAACTAGTCCCCTATTTATAATAATAGGTATAAGGATTAGATTAGGAAACCTTTAAAAGATTTCCTTTTCTTGAATTAAAATAACTTAATCACCAAGTTATTAATATTAATAATAATTAATATATATATATATATATATATATATATATATATATATATATATATATATACACACAGCATATGGCGTCCGCCATATGTGTGATATATATGTATATATTTAATTTTCTTTTTTCTTTATTATTAATAATGTTTATTCAATTAATAATTTAAACTTAAATTACTAATACTGAATATTATAAATTAACAATATATATTTATTAACTAATAAATATATATTTCCTTGTTAATAAATTAACTTGGTAATTTAATTCTCTCTATAAGTTAAAACCATAACTTACTATTATCGGTTTATAACTAACTGTTACGAAACCGTTCTCCCGAGTGTGGTTGCTTTACTTCTTGGATTACATGCCCTCACAGGTGTGACCTTTGAGTGCCTTATGACATTGGATGTGGCATCAGGGTTCGATGGTTATGCACACAAATCCTATCAGACTCCCACTTGTGCACACCGTCAACGAGGGTATCTGGATGAAACTGGCCTAAGGAGATCTCTAGACAAGTCCATAGGTTAACCAAGCGATAAGAACTCTTATACCCAGGTTTGATAATAAATCCTTATAAGACAAACTGCTTTATAAATTATAAAACTAACTGTCTTATAGTAAAACTTCATAAGAACCCCCTGTCTTATGATTGGGTATACTTTAGGTTGAACCCTCTGCATCCCGATGTTTCGATTGTGAGTGTGAGCATGATGTGAGTCAACTTTAAAAACTCAGAACCTTTTCTTGACTATCCGATATCGACTGCGTGATAAACGACTAAGAAAAAATTAATTCGTTTAGGCATGGCCATGCACTTTCACAGTCTACGTCAGTCAAGGGGCCCGGAAACATCTCTCCTTAAGAGAAGTTGCAGAATGCCTCTCGAATATTTGCATTTGACAATACGCTTTCCGCTGACACCAAATACGCCCGTTATGACTACCAAGTTACGGCGTAGTGTTATGTGCGTTCCAATGCCAGAAATCCCCGCATTCCAAACCAAATATCTTAGGCTTAAGGACAACGTATGTGACGAATACCTTTAACTCGAAGACCACGCGGTATTTTTCACGATGTCATTATCCAATATTCACACCCCTGGTGAATATCCTTACATCGTTGGCCTACACTCCTAGTAGCTATCTTTAATCACTATGAATCTTCACGAAGGATTACCATGATGTTATTATCCCCCTAATCAAGGTTTCCACCAAGATAGGTAGTCACTGACAAGATTTTGAATAATAAACTTTTATTCACGGATATTACCTAAACATATCTGTGAAGAGTAATGGAATTAATAATATACTTTCCATATTCACCCTCCTCGAATAATGTACAAAATTAATGATAATCCATCGTCACAATTCACGTCACCTACTTGTGTTACTATGTTGGTTCAAGTGGACTTATCACGAATCACGACTTGAAAAACTACAACGTTACTATGAACCAAAAACAAGTATACACTAACTAGTGCTCCCACTTGCTTTGCTAGATAAATTGTTTTCCGCAAACCCTGAAAGACAGTTCTAGTCTTTCTAATTTTATTACAATCCCTTAACTCGGAGAACTGAATTAACTCCTTGTTCGTGAATATATAAAATTATCCCATAACTAGACTTAGTTATATTGTAGATGTATAAATACTTTTCTATCCCAAAAAATAGACTAACATAATAAACCCTTTGTTTACACTAACCCGTAAACAAGATTAGATATGTATTGCTTTTAAGCACTTATCTAATAAATCGTTTATTATTATTTTATATATTAATATTGGTGACATCGAATTTCAATATATAATTATGACATCCTGGGACTTGTCCTAACACCTGGACCATTTTGAATCCTCAAAATCCCGTCATTTGAATTATATATGTTCTTGAAATTCAACAAGCTAATAACTACTGTTTTATTCAAACACTTACTAGCTTCTACGCGAATATATGTCTTAGTTTATCATAACTTGAAAAACACCTTGGTGTAGGTCAATTACTCCCACTGACTATTATGAAAAATATAGCATTACTTAAAATACCTTATTGACTTAGTCAAACTTAACACGTGAGTCAAAATAATGATTTTAAGTATAAATCTAAAACTTAGATTTCGAATAAGAATCTTAAAGTCGACGAAACCTTAAACTTGGATTTTCCACATGTACACAATTTCCTATTACGGAAATTGGTTTCTCGAAACTTTATATTACTACAAGTATAACACACTTGTACGGGTTCTTATTTAAAACATGCGAGTTCCCTTGATTACAATATCCATTATAATCATGCTCCCAAATGTTTTATTCTTAAACACGTCTCCATAAATAATAACTATTATTTCAAGTGTTTAATCCTAGTTCAAAACCTTTACTTGTGTTTTCATAAATATTTATAATTACTTAATTAAAAAGAGTTTCTATCATACAACAAAAACTGCGTCGTTACAAGTAATTCCATAAATTTAGTGGAGCAATTTATATATATCTCAATGGCAATAATTAATGCATAAGAAACAACTACTAATATGTGCTAAACTTTGACTTGTTAGTTAACCTCTAGTCAAAACTTGACCAGATAAAATCATTAACCACGTGTAAGGATATATCACTAAATAATTCATTAATATTTAAAACCGGAATTTCAAAAAGTTCATTACAACTTGAAATAGGAAAAATATTTTAAAACGAAAAAACTATGAACAATTAATATCCTTGTTTCTTCACGTGACATTCTTGTATTCCTCGACCTCTTTGCTTTTATTGACCTATTGCAATAAACGATTGCAAATGTCAAACACCACTTATAAAATAAGTTGAAAGAAAATACTGAAGTTAGTCACCAAAGTTACCAATGGCGTTTCCACTACTTTCGTGACGCTTCGGGCAGTTGGCCTTGTAGTGGCCAATCTCACCGCACTTAAAGCACCGGTTCTCGGCTTTTCCTTTGTTCGGTTTGAATTTTATGCCGTTGCCCTTTACGCTGCGGCCCTTTCCTCTTTTTACTACTCCCGTTATCCACCATAAGAATATCCTTGGACTTAGTACCCATATTAGACTCAGCTGTCTTGAGCATCGAATAAAGCTCAACTATGGATTTCTCCAAATTATTCATGTTATAGTTGACTATGAAAGGCTTATAGTTATCAGAAAATGAGTTGAGTATCATATCCGTTGCTAGATGCAATGGTACTGGGTGTCCTAGACTTTCCAGGTGGTCCATGTACCTTTTCATTTTCATGACATGGGTACTAACCGAAGTACCCCTAGCCATCTTGCAAGTGTTAAGAGCCTTCGTGACATCGTAACGTTCTGTACAAGCCCGCTCCTTAAAAATATCCCTTAACTGATGGATCATGTCATAAGCCGAAGTTTCCATCATGCTCGTCTACAACTATGGACTCATCGTTGCGAGTATGAGGCAGCTTACATCTGGCGCGTCATTAACACACTTCTGGTAAGCCTCCCTAACATCAACTCTTGCATTATTAGCTGGGGCATTTCCCACCGGCTCTTCCAGGACGTACCACTTCCTCTCATGCCTAAGCACTATCCGAAGATTGCACTCCCAGTTAAGGAAGTTAGGTCCGCTGAGCTTATCCTTCTCAAGGATAGAATGGTATGAGAGGTTGTTAGTGTTAGATACGTTTGCCATCTAAAATTTTATTAACATGGTTTAATTAGTAACACACAATAGACTTTGCTAATACAAATCCGTAAAAACCCTTAAATGATAAGTATTAACCCTAGGATCCATATTTCACACATGCCGGTGCACGGTTTAGGCACGACAACACCAACCCCATGCTATTTCTGGTAGGTTGGTTAACTTACTAATCATATCTAACTTGATACGACTCCTAGACCTTGTAAATATTTTTAGAAAAAATATCTAGTATGTTTATCTCTACACTAAGTGCATTTTGGGCCTGTCAAATCATGGAATAACTAAAATAGACCACACCACCGAGGACGGGGTGAAACCTGGCCCGTGACATCAGGGAATCGCAAAGTCTTTCACCCCCTCCCCATATCGGGTTGAACCCCGGTGTGCATGGTTTGGTCATGACAACAGACCAAGGTACCGGGAGCAGGAAAGGTGTACCACTAGATGGGTAGCACTACTGGTCTACGATTTTAGTGGGTTTTATGAAAGTTTGAAAAACTTGATTCCAGTTTTGTAAAACAAATTTAAAACTAACTGTTTTAAAAATCCGTTTATCTAGTATACCTTGAACTAGGTACACAATACGTCTTATGATAAAATCATTTCCAAAAACAAACTGTTTTTAAAATGCTGATACGACATTCATAAAATTTTTAATTTTATAAACTGTTGTCGTATACCAATTTTATCATATACCGTGGTTTTACCCATGATTAATAATATCTATTATTAACCTCCTACTTTAACTTTATAGTCGCATAATATCAATAAAATAAAGCGTAACTATGTAGATATTAAACTGTTATAGTTTTACCAACTATGTCCTAAGGGGTCAACTAAGGACAAACTAGACTAAGTAGATCCGTGGCTTGAACTTGTGTTTTGTCTCCTTGCTCCCACTGGCATTGACACCTCCGATCTTGACTCGAGCAATTCCGTCTTGTTCCTCAATCTTGAAAAAACTCCGTCTTTTGGTTTTTGGTTACAACAAACTAAACTACAATACATAAAATCCTATTCTATTACTTATACATTGTAAAAGGGGTTGTAAGTGGCACACAGACCTCCTAAAAAAACCAGAAAGGAAAAAAACACAACCACAGGTCTAAGTTGGCAAAACCTATAACTACATGTCCAACCACAACAAGAATATACTGTTGACTTGTTTAAGTCAATCATTTGTAGTTGACATGTAAAAACTACAAACATAACTTAACGATACTAATGCGACTTAGTATACAAGTCAAACCCATTTATATATATAATTCAATAGATAAATAAACAACCAGGCATTAAATATAACAATAATTAATGCAAGTACCATACATACATCCTTGATCTATTAACCTTTCTCGTTACCTATCAATTAATTAAACTATTAATCGAGACGAGAAATATGACAAAAACTTTGTCATCCTTTTTAATCAATTATATACTATTGGTATAATAACTATTACACCAAATGTGTTTTAATCCAAAAAACATGTAATTGATTAGAATTGTTGATGGTCCCGTAATACTATGGATGAAGCAATGCTAGTGAGTGTTTGTGTGTGTTTGATAATCGGTTAGAGAGAGCCGAGAGCTACAGAGAAAACACACACATAAAGGTGAAAGTATATTATGTTGCAAAGCTTATGTTTCATTGAGAAAGCAAATCCTGATAGGTATATAGATGAGTATAAGCAAGAATCAAGTAGAGAGTATTTGGGAGAAAACACCTTTAAGTGTGTTTTTCTATATTGAATATGGCAAAGGTTACAAAGAAGTTCAAATCAACTACTATATATACCTTTGACCTATACAAGTGGTCTAAGGCATATATTGAACATTTAAACACATAACATAGACTAGATTACAAACACATAATTTGAATCTAACAATCTCCCCCTTGATTGTATCTAGTCTAGGTTTCTTTCACCGAGTATTCTTTGCCATCTTCTTAGAGTTGATCTTTCATGCAGCTTTGCTTCAATTAACTCCATGACTTCGGTTAAGCTAAGACTAGAAGACTGGTCCAAATCATCTTGCAGTTTCAAACTTTGTTCTCTCATCTTTATCAGCCAAACTCTGAGAGATCCATCTGAATATGCATTAAGCTCCTTTGTTCTCAAGAAACACTTTTCTTTCTTGCTGTTGAATAGAATGATACCATCATCTGTTTTAGGTCCACCATCAACATCTTTCCAAATTGTTTGAAAGAGTTCCAGCTGATCTATATCTGAATGTTGAGTGTTTGGCTTGAGAATATTAATCTTTTCCTTATCTGCTTCTACACTTAACTGTAGATCTGTCATTTCTGCAACTTTAATTCTTTGTTTCATGAATTCTCTCAGAATATAAAGACCTTCTTTGTTAGCAGGAAGATTGTTTTTTCTGGCTTTAAGAAAATCAACCATGAATTCAACATCATCAAGAGATAAGTGCTTCAAGTCAACTTGACTAAAATGGTATTTCTTCTGATCAGTTCTAACCATAGTGAACTATACCCAAGTGATATTGAGAACATTACTCAAAGAACAATTGGCTCTTGTAACTGGATACTTAGACTCCACCTCTTTCTTTAACCTTCCATGCCAGTTCATTAATTATTTGCGTCCTGCATCAGAAACATCAGTAACTCCCATCAAGTCAATGTCTAGCATCTCCTGCCGCTGATATGTATAAATCTCAGGTATCTTTTCCTCAAGGAATGCAACAGCCACATCCTGATACCTCCAATTTCTTTCCTCCTTGTTCAGAGCTTCAGTTGTTAAGACAACCCTTTTTCTCACATCTCTTAAAGAAGCTATAGATATAGGATCAGGATAATAATCATCAGTTTTTTCCATTCTGCACCTCTTTTTAATTTTCCAACTCTCTTCTGTTTCTCTTGATCTCTGATCAAATCTCTAGCTGTTTTCCTGAATTTGCTCGGAGATGGAGGAAATAGATCTGCTACTTCTCGGTTAATTCTCAACACAGATTCTAACTTCAAACGTTCAGAAATTATTGGAATATCCGGAGTTGGTATCTGTTCAACCTCAGGATTTTCAACCCTTGGTGTTGTCATTCTTTTGCTCTCTTTTATTTTTGCTATTTGTTGTTGAATAGTCAGCTGTGAAACATCATTATCAAACGATCCATACATGTCAATTCCCGGTTCCGCACCAGTAAGAAATTCAAAGGTATCTTCAATCTGTTGCCCTATATCAAATTCATCAATTTGTTCAAGTTGTTCAAAGATATCTTCAAACTGTTGATTCACATCCGATTCATCGATTAGTTCAAGCTGATTTCCTTTTTCTTTTCCTCTACCTCTACTTTTCTTCTGTGGTGGTTGCTGTTGAGTCTGAGAAGATGAAGCTGGTAGCTTTGATAATACAGATTGTACTGGTACTATATCCCCTGTTCTCCCCCTCATGACGATCTGGATCTTGATCTTGATCGTCATGTTTTCGTTTAGTACCTTGTGCTTGAGTTTGAAAAGTATCCATAGAAGCACGTAATGCAGCTTGTAACTCAGCATCTGCCTCTGTATTCTTTGTTGGATCCATAGCATCTAGCCGTTTATGAAACGAGACCCCGAAAGCCTTGATACTGTCAAACATTTCTTTCTTGAAGCTTTCAAAATCAGACTTTGTATATTCATTCCTTAGAAGATCCACCAATGTAGCATCCTCGTCGGAAGTAGCAGTCTTTTGCAACGGATTACCCAACCACTTAAGATATAACTGAGTTTTGAGTTCCTCAGCAGACATTTCAGGACCCTGATTTGCAAGCAAGCTATCCAACTTACTATTTATACTGGCATTCTCTTTCTGAATTTGATCAAACCTTAAATTCACAGCATCAAACCTGGAATTCACAACATCAAACTTAGAGTTCACATCAGTATGAACCTTAGCAATTTCAGACTATATTTGGGAGATAGCATTTTGAAGGCCAGCCTTGGAAACAAATTCCTTAGCAACCTGAGAAAGTGTAATGAATCCAGCATCACTTAGATTACCCGTTGAGACTTCAACAACTGGAGGAACGAATCCTTCAGAAGTAGAGCCAGCCACATTCACAACTGGACCAGTGTTGACTGTGGTGGGATTTCCATCTAATCCTTGAAGAACACTATCAATAGTGCCTTGTATAGATTTTCCGGTAGTGTCTTTTAAGAGACCACTAGGTGCTACAAATGTGTCACTGATGTTGGAAATGAAAGGGTCTGCACTGTGCATATTCAATTGAACTTCGGAAACCTGGGGAGGAGTGGTTCCTTTTTCAATACCTGCTGTCTCCAAATGAGACTTCGGTAGTTCATGTGCTAAGTCCCCGTGTTCAAATGAAACATTTCCGTGTTTAGAGGAAATTGAGTGGCTAGGTGGGGTGAGTGCATGCTCTGCTGGGATGGCAGAGTCTTTTTCAATACCAGGACTGACTGTGTCACACCCGATAGTAGGCGTGGCTTCCCGGCTTTTTATGGCTGGAGAATTCTCCGCACTCAAATTTTCTTTTTCTCACACTCTCACCCTCTTTTTCTTTTAATCTCTCCACTTCATCTTCCTCACCAAACATAAGATTATCGACATCAAACATATCATCATGCGAATATACTGGTGAGTTCTCAGTTGTATGCCTTGGGCTTTCCACTGTTTGTTGAACCACGTTGGACACAGGTGGAGTTACGATCATTGTATCAACATGCATTTCTATGACAGTATCTGGTGTGCCTTGAGATTGTGATCGAGATTGAGACAAAAAAGTTCCTAAAGGCATATCATCATCATCCTCATCTCCCTTTCCTAAGTTCTCACCACCGACATTCACTTCATCATCCCTCTCAGAATTTTCACTCGACTAACTCTCAGGATCTACAGCCCTTTGGGTAGAATCAGCTGGTTCTTGCCGATTCAGAAGAGCAATATTATTCTCACTCACATATGCCTCTACAATCGGATCATTAACATCCATTAACATAACCAGTTCCACGGGCATCACAAAGGCTTGAACATTCTCCATAGATTCAATTTTATACATCTTTTGCATGATATAAATTGTAGGCACAGGATCATCATTTCTTCTTGAAATCTCAGACGGATGTCGAAGCATCATTCGGTGCATGATCATTGATAAGAATCTAGGATACGGAAAAAATTTCTTTGCTTAAGCTTGAATTTGTTTTTGATGAACCACATTGTGCAAATCTTGAAATATTATAGATGCATAATCTATGTGCCAATGCTTAACCATTGCAGTTAGAATTTTAAACGCACTAAAACTTCCTCCATCAACTCCCTTGGAGATACTCGTGAGGCATCTGTTGATAATAGCATACAATGTCTGCCAGATTGGAACCATGTTCGTCCTTTTGAATTGAGACATCTTTGTTAATTCTCCATTATATCCCAAATCCTTGATATGACTAAAAGTACTTTTGTTACTTGGAATAGGATCAAATTTAGATTTGGGCACGTAAGTGTTTGATTCAGAAGAAAGTCTCAGAATCCTCCTCAGCTCTGATACCAATTGATAGGTATATAGATGAGTATAAGCAAGAATCAAGTAGAGAGTATTTGGGAGAAAACACCTTTAAGTGTGTTTTTCTATATTGAATATGGCAAAGGTTACAAAGAAGTTCAAATCAACTACTATATATACCTTTGACCTATACAAGTGGTCTAAGGCATATGTTGAACATTTAAACACATAACATAGACTAGATTACAAATATATAATTTGAATCTAACAAATCCTTAAATAGGCTTTGCCTAAGTTTACAAGATTGTCATATTTGCATCCTCACTTTACAAGTCTAACAAAGTGAAAGAAGTTGCGGAAGCGACCAGATTTGAAATCAATTTAGAAGCAGAACGCTTAGAAATAGAATTGGACTTCTTAACCTCAGCCTGTTTTTTTATTCGCAGGAGCAGTAGAAGTGAAGTTTTTGACAACCCACTGTTATGATTTTGGGTTGTATGAAGAAGTTTTCCTGGTATTCTTCGGCTGTGAGCGTTGAAAACGTACAGACGCTTTGATTTTCTATTCTTGTACTCGCCATGCCTGTTGGAAAGTAGAAAATCCACTCCTACGATACACCTCCAGTTCACGAATGGCCAGCATACGTTTGGAAGTGTTAGCACGATTTAAAGCATATGATTGACGCTTTGTAATGCAATGATGAATTACATGACCTTTTAAATTGATGAACGGAACACAAATTTGATTGTTGTAGAAGTTAGTCCAATGCTCACACGATTTAATTCCAAAAGATTTTCTTAGTTGATAATATTCACATTGAAATTCATAATGACCATGCAGACAACCATCACTCATGCAAAACATAGTTGAAGCAATGTTTTCTTTTGAATTCAAACCATTACAAACACTTTCAAAGATACAAATGTTTGACATGAAGTATTAAAATTGGTACAAATCCTATGAGATTTAGGAATGCGTCTTCTCCAATTCGCTTTTATTTTACTCTCTTCTCTCTTTTGCTTTACATCTGCAGGAAAATGAAACTTGTTAATTTTCAGTCATGGTCAACTGGCAGCTGCTGCTGAAGTCTCAGGTTTATCAGAAGACACAAGAGAGTTATGACTTTTTGCATGTATTTGTGTTTGAGAAAAAAATCTGTTTTAACTATTGATTTTCAACCCAGACAGTCCTCCTGTGTTTGACTCAGACCCACATTTCTCCCACGAAGATGAAGAGGAAGCACGACACTTACAAGATCTTATTCCTTCATCTTCTACTTCCCACGAGATAAAGTGGACCAGATTTCACTCTGAGGATAACATCATAGGAAACCCTTCAATTGGCGTTCAAACACGAGTAGCAATAGCAAACGAATGTCAATTTTCGGGGTTTTAAGCATCATTGAACCAACCAAGACTTCTGACGCATTAGATGATCCGGATTGGGTATTTGCAATGTAGGAAGAACTACACCAATTCGATCGTCTCAAAGTCTGGAGATTAGTTCCTCTTCCATATGGCAAATCTGTTGTCGGAACTAAGTGGGTGTTCAAGAACAAGAGGGATTCGGATGGAGTGGTTATTCGAAACAAAGATCGGTTGGTTACTAAAGGCTACACTCAGCAAGAGGGCATTGACTATGATGAAACATTTGCCCCCGTTGCTCGCATTGAAGCTATCAGACTATTTCTTGCATATGCAGCCTCCAGAAGCTTTCGTGTCTTTAAGATGGACGTGTAGACAACTTTTCTTAACGGTGTTTTCAAAGAAGAAGTATATGTCTCACAACCTGAAGGTTTCATCCATTCAAAATATCCCAATCATGTCTACATCTTAGATAAGGCCTTGTACGGGTTAAAGCAAGCTCCACGTGCATGGTACGATGCTTATCTGAATATTTGATTGGTGAGGGCTACTCAAAAGGAAAGACTGATACCAGTCTGTTCACAAAGACCAAGGCTAGGGACAAAATTTTAGTTTAAATATAGATGACATAATTTTTGGGTCTACGAATCCCAAATACAGTGACGAGTTTGCTAAGATCAAGGCAACATATTTCAAATGAGTATGATGGGGGAGATGTCATTCTTTCTAGGACTCCAGGTGAAGCAGTTAAGTCATGGCAGATTTTTTCCAATCCAAGTACATCAAAGACCTTCTCACGAAGTATGATATGATTAACTGCACACCCATATCCACACCCATGGCTGCTAAGGCACAGCTATCAGCAGATTTGGAAGGTTCTCCAGTTGATCTGAAAACTTACCGTAGGATGACTGGATCGTTACTATATCTAACTGCAAGTCGTCTCGACATCATGTTCTCTACCTGTCGCTGTGCCTGATACCAGGCGAATCCTAAAGAGTCACATCTTCTGGCAGTTAAGGGGATATTCAGATATCTCAATGGATCTATGGATCTTGGTCTGTGGTATCCCAAAGATTCAAATCTGGATCTCCATGCTTACACAGATGCTGACTATGCCGGTTGCAAGATTGATAGGAAAAGCACCTCTGGAAGTACACATTTTCTGGGAGATCGTTTAGTCTGCTGGGCCTCAAATAAGCAAAACTGTGTATCCACGTCTATAGCTGAAGCTGAGAATGTTGCTGCTGCAATGTGCTGCTTACAAAGTCTCTGGATACGTACTCAGTTATCAGACTTTTGTCTCAGGTATGACAAAATTCCATTACTATGCGATTCCCAGTCTTCCATCGCTATCTCCTGCAATCCGGTACACCACTCTAAAACTAAACACATTGTTATCCGTTATCACTTCAAAAGGATAACATCGAAAAAGGTCTTGTTGAGCTCCAGTATGTTCCTACTGAAAATCAGCTAGCTGACTTGTTTACCAAACCATTAGACGAAAGTCGTTTCACTGAGTTGGTATCCAAGTTAGGCATGCTAAACTTGAAAATATAACATATTGTTGCTTCATTTTTCCTTTCTTCCTTTTTTTGTTTAGATGTAGGTGTTACACTGTTTGTTCTTTGTGCAGATTACTGCTGCAACACTCAAGGGGGAGTGAATTTATTGTTGTACACATGTTACCTATGTGTAGGGGCATACACATTATGCACATGTGTAAAGGGAAAAGTATACAACTGACACATTCCCTAAATTTTGAAATCGGCAGTCATCCCTATCTGTTTGGAAGCTAGCGTCCGAGTAACCCTTTACTCTCATCTCTTCTTCCCCACCATATACTAAGAGCATCTCTTTCGTACGCCTAAGGTACTTAAGAATGTTCTTTACAACCTTCCAATGAGGTTCCCCGGGATTTTCCTGATATCTACTAGTCATGCTTAAAGCACATGACACATCAGGACGAGTGCATAACATGGCGTACATGATCGATCCCACAGCTGAAGCATATGGTACTCGCTTCATTACTTCTATCTCCTTTTGGGAGATAGGACATTGAGTCTTGCTCAACATCAAGCCATGTGACATAGGGAGGTTTCCTTTCTTGGAATCCTCCATTCTAAAGCGTCTCACGACCTTATCTATGTATGCACTTTGAGAAAGCCCGAGCAGCCTTCTTGATCTATCTCTATAGATCTTGATCCCTAAAATATAGCTCGCATCCCCTAGGTCCTTCATGGGAAAACAATTTCCTAGCCAAGCTTTAACACTCCTTAGGCTCGGAATGTGATTTCCAATGAGTAGTATATCATCTACATATAGGACTAAGAAGACAATAGTGCTCCCACTAGCCCTGACGTATACACATGGTTCATCTTTGCTTTTTGAAAATCCAAATTCCTTGATTTTGTCATCAAAGCATCAATTCCAACTGCGAGATGCTTGCTTAAGTCCATAAATGGACTTCTTGAGCTTACAGACCTTGGTCGGATATTCTGGATGTACAAAACCATCAGGCTGTGCCATATACACCTCTTTGGAAAGCTTCCCGTTAAGGAAGACGGTTTTAACATCCATTTGCCATATTTCATAATCATGAAATGCAGCAATGGCTAGAAGTATCCGGAATAATTTCAACATTGCCACTGGGGAAAAGGTTTCTTCATAATCTACACCAGGTGTTTGAGTGAAACCCTTTGCCACCAGTCGGGCTTTGAAGGTATCCAAGGTTCCGTCCATGCCGGTCTTCTTCTTGAAGACCCATTTACACCCTACGGGTCTAACCCCGGGCGTAGGATCAACCAGTTCCCAAACCTGGTTATCCGACATGGATTGCATCTCACTTTCCATTGCTTCTTTCCAATTTGCAGACTCAGGGTCCGCCATAGCTTCCTTGTAGTTAGTGGGCTCATCAGGGTCCACTGCTAACTCGCTGCCCTCAGATATGTAGAATCCATATCTCTCTGGCTCATAACGAGTTCTACTAGAACGCCTTGAAGTAAGCAATGAATGAGTGTCAGGGACTGCAGCATTCTCTTGCTCAGTTTCAACCGTCCTAGGTTGAGTGCTAGTGCCAACCTCAAGTTCTTTATCGGTTGATCCTTGAACTTCCTCAAGATCAATTTCCTTGTTGCCCTTTTGTTTGGATAACATTTCTCTTTCCAAGAAAAATGCCCTTCGAGCAACAAAAACTTTGTTCTCAAAAGGCTTATAAAATATGTATCCAACACCGGCAGGAGGATATCCGATAAAGTAACACCTTTCCGATCGAGGTTCAAGTTTGTCCTCAGTCTCACGTCTCACGTAGGCTTGACAACCCCAAATTCGTAGGTATGAAAGTATCGGCTTCTTACTGTGCCACATTTCATAAGGTGTTTTCGAAACTTTCTTGGTTGGTGCAAGGTTAAGGATCCTTACCGCCGTTTCTAGAGCATATCCCCAGAAACTAATAGGTACCTCGGTTCGACTCATCATGGACCTTACCATATCTAGTAAAGTCCGGTTTCTCCTCTCATCGACCCTATTTAATTGTGGAGTCCTAGGAGGTGTTAATTACGAAATAATTCCACAATTCTTAAGATGATCAATAAACTCGGTACTTAGATACTCTCCCCCTCTATCAGACCGGAGTATCTTAATTGTTTTGCCCAATTGATTCTCAAATTCATTTTGGAATGTCTTAAATACCTCAAAGGTTTCATTCTTGTGTTTAATAAGATATACATATCCATACCTACTATAATCATCTATAAAGGTTACGAAGTATCTCGAGCTATTCCTCGTGACATGCTTGAAAGGCCTACATACATCCGTATGGATGATGTCCAGGAGGTTCTTTCCCCTCTCATTTGTCCCCGTGAAGGGTGCCTTTGTCATATTTCCTAACAAACAAGAATCACATACATCATTCGACCCTTGGTTAAATGATTCCAAGATCCCATCCGCTTGGAGCTTGGTGATGCGAGTCTTGTTTATGTGGCCAAGACGACTATGCCACAAAGAATACTTATCCAAACCATCTTTGGAACTAGAATCAATATTCATGATAGATTTTGTTGAATTAATGTATGTAGTTGCCTCATAAATGCCATGACATGGTAAAGCTTTAAAATAAACAATGTTATCTTTAAAGCATATAATCGAACCATCATCAAAATGAAAATTATAACCATCGTCATACAATGCGTGAAATGAAATAATATTTCTTGCCACGCTGGGTGAATAACAGACATTTTTTAATAAAATAGAATAGCTAGTCTTGAATGAAAGCTCCACATTTCCTTGTGCTTCCACCGGGACAATCTCTGAATTTCACATCACAAGATCTAGCTCTCCCTTCTCTAAGCTCCTACTTGCCTTTAGAACCTACACCATATTACATATGTGAGTGCCACAGCCAGTATCCAAAACCCAGCCTCTAGAAGTAGAAGTATGGTGAAGTTCTATCATGAATGTACCTGAAGTGTCCGGGCCCGATATGCTCATCGCCTTGAGCTTATTGAGTCCCTCCAAGTACTTAGGGCAGCTTCGGCGGTAGTGGCCCTTGCCCCCACAAAAGAAGCACTCCGCATCCTCCGGAGTCTTGGCCTGGGGAGTCTTCCCCTTGCCTTTACCCTCGGAGGCCGGGGCCGGCTTGGCTACGCCAACCTTTCCCTTACCCTTCCTATTCTTAGAAGGGGCGGCCTTCCTTTTGGTAATGTGGCCTTCCCTTATGGCTAGAACGGGAGTGGAGGAGGAGGATGACTTGCTCTTGGTCATGCTCGCCTCGGCAGTCTTGAGCATACCATGCAGCTCTATCAAAGATTTATCCATGCTATGCATATGATAACTCATAGTGAATTGATCATATGCACTGGGCAGGGATTGGAGGATCAAATCGACCGCCATCTCCCTCCCGATAGTAAATCCCAACTTCTCCATACGCTCAATGTTTGCTTTCATACGCAAAACATGAGCACTCACATTCCCTTCATCTCTAAGCTTGCAAGCGAGAACGGTCTTGAAGCACTCATACCTCTCCTGCCTCGCCTGCTGTTTCAACATATCCTTCAGCTGCACGATCAGGTCATGAGCACCCAAGTGATCCATTTGCTTTTGCAAATTGGTACTCATGGTGCTCAACATGAGGCATGTGATTTCCTCAGTTTCCTTGAGGCGTTTCTCGTACGCCTCACGGACCGCCCTCGTTACACCGCTTGGAGGTGCCTCGGGTAAGGGTTCCTCTATGGTGTGCATCTTCCCTTCATAGCGTAGGACAAGCTTGAGCTGCCTATACCAATCAATGAAGTTGCTCCCATCGAGTTTCTCCTTCTCAGGAAAACTCGTAGAGAAACGTTGGTGGTGGTGGTGTTTGCGCTTGTTGATGCCATCTAAAATAGCAAAGTAGACTGAAGTTAGTTTGTTGCATATGTATTATCTTGTTAAATTAATTTACCCATAAAGAATTAACTTTAACAAGGCTAAGAACCATATTTCATCCCACCATGTGATGGGGTTACCGCGGATCACATGATAAAACTATTTAGGTCGGCAACCATTTTGCCTATTGCAATCTATATTGCAATCCTTAGCGCCTTGCGGGATCCTACGACATCCAATGGTCGTTTGGCATGTTTGATCCCTATTTGCACCAATTTTAAATCTTGAAATTTTGGTTAACTCGTGCTAAGCTCGATAATTAACCAAGATTTCAAATCTAAAATTGCAAATCGTCCATCAAGACATACGGTAACAAACTCACCAAAGTTGGCTCGTGCTAAGCTCGACAACCAAAATTGTGAATTTTGCCACACTCACCTTCCATACAGTTTTATGGGAATTGGGTCGTGCTAAGCTTGACAACCAAATCCCATAAGACTAGATTCGGGTGGTATCGTCTTACGGATGGTGCGTGATTTACGTTTTGTGGAAAAACGGGCTTTTGTTTCCGGTTTGGTTTTAGATTAACTTATTAGCGACAAAAACCTATTTATCACTAGGTGAGTTAACCTTGTATGTGAGGGCGCGAGAGAGTTGTAAACCATTTTTAACAAACCTCTTATGATTTTGTTAATTTTCAAAAAATTATCTAGCATGCGAATCCTACACAATCCATGCATACAAAAATCATATCACACGCATAAAATACTATAATTGGTAACCCTTGCCATAAAAACCTATGCGTTCTTCCCGTGAGCCAAACGGGAAGAACTTGGTCAATTCTAAGGACAAAGTCTTCGATGCGAGCTCCCACTAACCCCATCATCTCCATTGGACTTCATTGGCTTCGTGGACACTATGCTCCATCTCCTTTGGCCCATCTTGTGTGTCATCATCCACCAAAATAATACATACAATAGAATAAAATGGCATGCAAGCCATAAAATACCTATTTATCTATTACTATTACATGGATGAATGAAATGGCATGCAAGCCACATTATTATTACAAATTTATCATAAGAATAATAAAACAACCAACCAAGCATCCAAACACACAAAATCAAACAAATGGTCTAGGCATGGTTACCAACTTACATATTCACATACAACCAAACAAATACATGCTACTGGAATTAAAGATCATAATAACAAGATTAAAATTTCCAGAAGCTAAAAAACAAGGCTAAAACCCGAGACCAAAATCTGTTTTTGACCAAGAACAAAAAACTGACTCAGCGACGCTAGCGCCACTATCTTGAAAGAGTTAGCGCCGCTAACCCCTATTCGACAGAAAACAAACAATTTCGATTTCGGGTTTCAAAGCAACCATGTTCATAACTATCATAGAGGTGGCTCTGATACCACTGTTGGGGTTTCTAGGGCACGCAACGGAAGCAAAGTATAACTTAAAAAGCCCATGGTACAAGCATTTAAAGCAAAAAATCGTAAAACCCCAAACATGGATCAATCTCTATGAAAAGAAATGTAACAAAACAGAAAGTTAGGGAGGTTATACCAGCTCCTTAGCTCCAGCAAATGTTGGTGTAATGGATGAATTTGTTTCTCCTTTGCTTGAACGAATCAACTAGAGGATGATACCCCGGTAACACGTCAATCACTTGAGCTAGCAAGCTCCTTATGATTCTTCACTATAGAAAATCAGTAGGAGAACAACAACCCACGAGATGGAACCAATTTCTGGAGCCCAAACCCTAACCCTCTCTTTATGAACTCACCTAAGTCTTTGTAGCACTTGTGAGTGTGTATAATGTATATTTTGCCAAGAGAGGGAAATGAGGCTGGAATAGGGTCTTTTATAAACTCCAGGATGACATTTCACCTCCCAAAGGCCGGCCAAAGTCGCTTAAGACACTTACATGCATTGGCTTGGTGGAGAGGTGATATGACAACAAGTCACGTCTGGCCGTAGCGGTGCTAACCCAGAGTTAGTGGCGCTAACATTTAAGAGTTAGCGGCGCTAACGTGGCCTGTCAGAAGACTTGACGTAAAGCGCATGCAGCTGTAGCGGCTCTAACCCATAAGTGTTAGCGGCGCTAACACCTTATGATTAGCGGCGCTAACCCAGCCTGTGAAGTCAACTTTTGACTTTTGTCATTTTTGATCCCTTTACTTAAGTTGCTGTCAGATTTGACCCCGGTGTATGTCCCAACATGCCCATAAATCATCGGTAGTGATTCAAATGGTGTACACGCATCAGTGGGCATATTCTAACATGGGCACCCCTCACAGACCCATTGAACAGCCAGCAGAAAGCACCCCTTCCTTCATGAAACTTACCGACCCAAATACTATCTCTCCTGACCAGACCCATACTGCTCAAATTACTCAAGTCATTCCTCAAACTAGTGGTCTAGTCATTAATTTGAATCCTTCTACCCAAATTCATGACACTCCTGCTGTACATCCTGTTGGAGTATGCCTACTAACACAAGTACAATGGTGTTACTACTGATGAAGTACTAGCCTATTCGGTCACACGCCAAGGATTGATCCCAACAGCTTACTCATAAAGAGAGAATGTCCAAAAATCAAATTGTTTGATTTTAGGGCTTCACGGCCGTGAGGAGTGCTCCACGGGTCGTGAAGCCACTTGCCCTCACGTTTGGCTCAATGACTTACACGGGTCGTGATACCTTTGGTCTTCACGACTGGTATGAGGTCGTGAAGGGGTCGTAGAGGATGACGCCCTCATGAGTCACTCGACGCGACACCGGCCGTGAAGGACTATGGCCAGTCATGGAGCATTTTGCCTTCACGACCGCTTTACAGGCCGTGAGAGGCCGTGAAGTCTTGTATGCATGAATTCCTGTTATTTGATTGGGCCATTTTGTGGTCCAATGAAAAGGGGCTTTGAATCCGACCAAAACCGAGAGTTTGGGGTCTGGAACTCAGATGAACATGCAAGATACCTCTCTCTCTCTATATATATATAGAAGTTCTCTCTTTGGTACCTACGTGATAAACTCACATATTATACACTAAGTTGGTAGAACTTGAGTGTAGTGAGTGATTTTCGGTGCAAGAGGAGAAGCTTGTGGGCTGTTCCAGAAGAGTGGATTCATAGTGACGTCCATTCGAGGGTGTACTAGCATACGGGGGTCGAACCAACTTGGTGTGGATCATTCAATAGAGAAGGATACACTTGGGTTCTCGGATTCATCCCGTTTTATGCATTTTCAGCCGGATTTCAGAAAGGTATAGGAGGTATTCTCTGCCCTTTCTTCTTTTCATAGTTGCAATCTGGTTTTGTAGAAAGATCACACTTTTTGGAACATGTATGGACCAGATTTGGTTCGGTTTTAAACTCTTGTTTTTGTTGCTTCCGCTGTGCTTGTGCTCCATACCGTGTTCCAACAGTGGTATCAGAGCCAACTCTACAAACAAATTGCACTTTGTTGGCTTGAAAATGGAAAATTTACATTCTGTCCAGAATGTCTTCACGGGTCGTGAAGGCTTGTTCTTCACAGTCGTGAAGGCTCACAACCAGTTTCGTGGGGTGTTAGTCGTGAAAGGATTTTCACTGTGTCAGAGTCGTGGAGCTCATGGGCTTCACGGGCCGTGAGAGGCCATGAAGGCTTCTGGGCCGTGAAGGAGCTCATGGGCTTCACGGGCCGTGAGAGGCCATGAAGGCTTTTGGTCCTTTTGAAAAAGAAAATCATTTTCGGTTTTAGCTCCTTTTTGATTCTGTTTTTCCAGAATCGGTCCAAGTTTGTTTGGACTTGGAAAGGCCCCATATATGTCTTGATTCATACATTTATATGTATTGGGTGGTTTTTGGCATGAAATGCACACATGCATATACTTGTATTGTGTATATATGAATATGTATTCTCAAAGTGTTTGGGGTACTAATGAATATGTACAAGGATTGTTCACTTTGTGCCTTGAGTGTTTAGCTAGGTTTGAACAATCTTAATCGAGATACATTTTTGCATGGTTTGGTGTGGCACACCATGCTTTGTTTGTGGTTGTTTTTTATCCGGTAACGCCTTGCCCGTTAGACCTATGTGTTGGTTGTTTGGTTGTATTTGATTATTCATTTTTTTGTGGCTTGTAGCACAATTGGTTTGTAATAGTAAAATTTATTCGGTCTTATATTTTGTACTTTAGTTTGGCTTGCATGACGATTGCTTTTCTTTATAATTGTTAGATTAGCTTAGATTAGCATTTTGTGGCTTGCACACCGTTTCTTTTAAGTATTTGTATGTATTTGTAAAAGAAGACCGAAGACAACCATCGAGAGTGGTGGAGGAGACGTCTTGGCTATGGTGGATCCGGAGGTTCATTGGAGATGACAGATTCAGTGGGAGCACTTCCAACTGGGCCAACTGGTTGTGTCCTTAGTTTGGCCTTGCTCTCCTCGTTTGGCTCACGGGGAGGGCGCATACGGTTTAGGGGCATGTTACCGGATGTTTGTTTGTGCGTGGTTGTGATTTTGTTAATTTTCTTGAGTGGTTGTCTAGGATCTTCGCTAGCTAGAAAAATTTTCAAAATAATAAAATCACAAGAGTTTTGTTAAATTGGTTTAACAAACCCCGCGCGCACTCACGATTAATAAACGGATAATAAATTAGTTTATTTTCCCGAAAATGAAAAATGCGTTTTGTTACTTATTTGTTAATCAACATGCTAAGAGGTTTTTAAAGGGAAAAACAAAATCCCGTTTTTCTCAAATGTAAATCACTCGCCTCCCGTAAGATGACACCATCTGAATCTATTTAAACAAGATCGGTCGTCGAGCTCTAGCCGAGATCGGTTTTGCGTAACTGTGTGGAAGGTGCGTGTGGCAACTCGCAAGGGTTGGTTGTCGAGCTCTAGCCAAGCCGGCCATTGGGCAAGAGTACCACCGTGTATCTTGACGGTCAATTACAATTATACACTTGGTATGCCTTGGTAGTTGTCGAGCTCTAGCCGAGGTATCAAAGCGGATTAATGAGGAATTGATGAGAGAAGGGATCAAACATGCCAAACAGATGTTATGAGTATTGGTGGATCCCGCAAGTGTCTAAGACTTGTAATCTCGGATTACAATTGGTAAATCGTTTACCGGCCTAAAATAGCTTCATGAAGTGATCCGCGTCAACCCCGTAATGAATTGGGGTATTTTGATGTTCTTAGCCCTTGTTAAGATAATTTGATTTTCTTAAATCAACCGGGTAATTGTTTTAACGAGGATTATATCGAAACTTACTAAAACGCGTACTCTCATTTTAGATGGTAAACCTTAAGGACACAACATCAAAACTATCATTTTGTTTGTTCCTAGAAAAGGAGAGACTCATAGGAGTGAACTTCGTTGACTGGTATCGTGTACTAAGGATTGTCCTTCAACACGAGTCAAAGGTGCACGTCCTTTAGGAGCCTCTTCCGGAGCCGCCTGCTACCAACCCGAGCTGGGCCACTAGATACGCATGGGAAAAGCGTGTCAGAGATACACAAGATGTTTCTTGTCTCATGTTGTCGAGTATGAGCTCCAAGCTTCGTCAGCAACTCGAGCAATTGAGTGCGTATGACATGATTAACCGGCTAAAGGACATGTTCCCACAGCAGGTTAGATAAGAACTTTTTGAGTATGTCAAGGCTTTGGTCGGTTGTAGGATGCAGGAAGGTGGGAATGTAAGTGTTCATGTACTTAAGATGAAGGCATACATGGACCAAATGGAGAGACTTGGATTTCCCATAGGGAGGGAGCTCGCGGTGAATATGATTCTCCAGTCCCTGCCCGCGTCTTATGAGAAGTTTGTCAAGAACTATCTCAAAGACAATATGGAATGGTCCTTGACTAAGCTACATGGCATGCTGAAGGCTGCTGAGTCTAACATGGCCAAAGGTAAGCTAGTCTCGTCCACACCCGCTAAGGCTAGTAGGAAACAAAACTCTGAAAAGAAGAAACTGACCTCAAATGGGAAGCTTGGTTTGACTAAACCTACCATAAACGTGGAAGTAGAGGGCAATGAGATTGTGCCTCAAGATAACGTTCCACTTGGGTAGTTTGCCACTTTTGTGGAGAAATTGGAAATTGGCGCCGTCACGCCTGCCCTATGTGCCTGAATGAGCTAAGTATCCTAAAGCAGAAGAACGTTAGCTCCTCGACTTCAGGTACATTCATGATTAAACTCCATTGATCTTCTACTTCAATAGACTAGGTTTTTGAACGCTAGTCAAAACACTCACGTTTGTTACAAACTTTTTTGTTGCAATGTGTAGGTGTTTATCCGAAGTAGTCCGATGATGCATGGAGAGCTGGTGATAGTGAAGGGAAACATTGTGTTTGTCTCTTACTAAAAGGATTAGAAGTGTGAACCTTGCCATTCCTTCTAGCTAAACCATTACTTCACTAGACAGATGTTTTCTGCCTTTTGTGGCAAGAAGCATTGTATCTTTTATGTCTTTGATGACGATGAATATTACTTTGAATTATGTTATTGTAGGTTTTCGAAATTTATTTCAAAGTTTATTCATGTCGTGGCATATGTAATAAGCTCTTGCTCAAGAAGTAATAATATGATCATGAATGTTTGTGAATTAATTATCCTTATAACATTGTTGATTTAACCATATAAACAAGACTAACATCACCAAGATCCATGTGGATAGGAACTTGGATGCTTTTGACTTTGAGTGAATTGTTGATTGTAAATCTTGTTTATGGGGTTAAAAAACTAAGACATCCTTCACTGGTTGATGTGAGAGGAATGAAAGCTTGTTGGACTTCGTTCGCACTTTTGTGTGAGGACCGATCAAGAAAATCATAAGGATTAACTATATTTGATTTGTTACCTTTACCGGCGCTGGTAGAAGGGAAGGGTATATCTAATTTATTAGATAAGTGTCTGAAACCTGAGAGGTGTTAAAGACTCCCCCGTAACAAATTTAAGATAAAGAGGGCAAGAGGAACTGAGTTACTCAAATCTGGCATGATTTTGAGCATGTGGACTCTAGAATCCTCAACCATCATAAGCTTTTAGCATGGCCAGGCATTTTGGTGTCAGCTATCAATCATCGAGGGGCCCAGGGATATCTCTCAAAATAGAGGAACAAATTCGTTTTGACTACACTGCCCATCAAAGTGATCTTACTTTGTCCAATTACTCCCTTTATAACAGCCAGTTACGGACTGCGTTTGAAAACAACTAGAACAAAGCAAACCAAAGTGATGCAGACACATGGATCTCCGATATAAGTATGAACTGATATTATCATCCTGATTTACTTATGACATGTACCATGAAGTGAAATCAGGTGTGGGTCGTCCTGTCACTTGAACAATTCAAGTACAGGCGAAGTATTGCGTCCCGGTGTTTCAATCCCTATTGAACACATGACCAATCACTTCCCTCAGTCTTAGTTCAGACTTCCTTCCCTAGAAGAATGACCGACTGTGGACATTTAGAATGTTTAGCACATTCAAGGAATAACAAAACATGCTAAGTTGGAACACACTAAATATTTAATGAAATATCCGCAACTTGAACATTACTAAATCTCCATTTAATAATCGATAAATACGATAAATACAATACTGCTCAATGTTCCCGAAAAGGGTAAATACATCAAATATACTAACCAAAATATAAATACATGATCAAACCAAATCGCTAGCAAATCTAATCCCAATAGCACGTGTGTGAGCATCGTGCTTTGCTTGCGATAGTGGTTTGGTGAACGGATCCGCCACATTGTATATCCGTGTGTACTCTGCTGATGGCAATCTCTCCACTATCGACCATGTACCAGATGTAATGATACTTCTGCGGAATATGTCTCGTGTATCGGTAAGACCTTGGTTCCTTTGCTAGAGCAACCGCACCCTCGTTTTCACAAAATACCTCAACAGGGTCGGCAATACTAGGAACCATTCCCAGATCTTGGATAAACTTTTTCATCCACACAGCCTCCTTCGCAGCTTCACCGGTCGCAATATACTCCGACTCGGTAGTAGAATAGGCTACAGTGTCTTGCTTGGAGCTTCTCCAGGATATAGCACCACCATTTAGCAGGAACACGAACCCCGATTGAGATCGGCAGACGTCCCGATCGGTTGGGAAGCTAGCATCGGAGTAACCAGTTACCCGAAGAACTTCCGCACCTCCATATACTAAGAACATCTCCTTTATCCTCCGAAGATACTTGAGAATGTTCTTCACTGCCGTCCAATGTGCCTCACGAGGATTGGATTGATATCTACTTGTCATACTCAATGCACAAGATATATCAGGCCTAGTACATAACATGGCGTACATGATCGAGACTATTGCCGAAGCATAAGGTACTAGCCTCATTACTTCCCATTCCTTTGGGGAACTCGGGCTTTGAGCTTTGCTCAACACTAAACCATGTGACATAGGTATGAAACCCTTCTTGGAGTCCTCCATCCTAAACCTCTTTAGGACCATGTCAATGTATGTACTCTGGCTCAAGCCGATCAACCTACAGGATCTATCTCCATAGATATTTATCCCAAGGATATAAGCTGCATCCCCTAGATCTTTCATTGAGAAGCAACTCCCTAGCCAGGCTTTAACACCTTGCAAAGTTGGGACATCGTTCCCAATTAGTAGAATATCATCTACATAAAGAACTATGAATACAACTACGCTCCCACTAGATCTAATGTAAACGCATGGTTCATCCTTGATCTTTGAGAAGCCAAACTCTTTTACCTTCTCATCGAAGCACAGGTTCCAGCTCCGAGAGGCTTGCTTAAGACCATAAATGGACTTCTTAAGCTTGCAGACTCTATCCGGAAACTCTGGATGTACATGTTGGAACACGGTATGGAGCAAAAGGCAGCGGAAGCACAAAAACAAAAGTTCAAAAACCGAACAAAAACGGGTCCGTATCGTGTTCCAAAGTGAGAATATTTCTACAAAACAAATTGCAACTTAAATGGAAACAAGGAGGACAGAAAATACCTCCTTACCATTCTGAAAATCTGCTGTAGCAAATGACAAGTCGGGATGAATGAGAACTCAAGTGAATCCTCCTCTATCGTTGATCCACACCAAGTTAGTTTAATCCCCGTATGCTAGTACTCCTTCTCGTGAACATCCACAATGACTTCACGTATCTGGAACAGCCAACTTGTATCTCCTCTTGCACCAAAATGCTCACACAACACTCAAGAACTAACTATCTTAGTGTATACTGTGTATATCTCATTAAGGTACCAAGAGGGAATTAGAGAGAGTAAAATGAAGTCTTCCATCATGCTACTCACTTCTGTTCCAGACCCCAAACATGAGTTTTTGGCCGGATTAGAAGTGGTCTCTCATTGGACCACAAGAATGGCCCAATCAAATAAGAGATTTTCATGCAGATGGTCCTTCACGGCCCTTCACGGCCTCTCACGGCCCGTGAAGCCAAAAATGAGCCACGACTGGCCATAACCCTTCAGGGCCTGTGCCGCGTTTGAGTAACTCGTGAGGGCGTCTCCTTCACGACCCCTCCACGACCTCTCACGACCCGTGAAGTCTCCACGAGCCGTATGAGAGTCGTTGAGTCAAACGTGAGGGAAGTGGGCTTCACGACCTGTGGAGCATCCCTCACGGCTGTGAAGCTCCAAAATCAAACAATTTGATTTTTGGAACTTCTCTCTTAATCAGTAAGCTATCGGGATCAATCCTTGGTGTGTGACCCAATAGGCTCGCACTTCATCAGCAGTAACACCAATGTACTTGTGTTAGTGGGAAGACTCCAACAGACACCCACTTGCACATGACACAACGTACCCAGAGGTATCACAGACAGGGAGCGGCCTCTAGCAAGGCATCCCTGCCCCCAAGTCAGTACGAGGTATGTCATCCCACAGACAAGTACCAATTCACAACCCAAAGGTTTGAAATGGCTCTATAGATAAGTGATCAACCATCCTTTTGTTCGCGATATCCATGCAAAGGCGAGACATGGTACTAAGTCATTCTCAGTCCTTCACGATTATGTTTCTCGATCGAGATTGGTGGTGACCAAAATAAATAAGTTGCAATCGATTACCCAAATCATTGCACACTCGAGCACGGCCATGCATTTTGGTGTCAGCGCCCAATCATCGAGGGGCCCAGGGATATCTCTCTAAACAGAGGAACAAATTCCTTTGACTACATTGCCCACCATAGTGTTCATACTCTGCCCAGCTACTCCCTGTTGCCAGTTACGGACTGCGTTTGAAAGCAACTAGAGCAAAGAAAACCAAAGTGATGCAGACACATGCATCTCCAGTATGAGGATGAACTGATATTATCATCCTGAATCACTCATGACAAGTACCACAAAGTGAATTCAGGCGTGGGTCGTCCAGTCACTTGAAACCCCTTTCAAGTACAGGCGAAGTATTGCGTCCCTGTGTCCCAATCACCATTTGACACTTGACTAATTACTTCCCTCAGCCTTCATTCAGACTTCCTTCCCATGAAGAATGACTGGCTGTGGACATTTAGAATGTATACAGATTCAGGGAAGAGGTAAAACATGCAAAGTTGGAACACAATAAGGCTTACTGAGAGTACCTGCTACACGCGCATTACCAAACCCCTTTGATAATCGACATAAGCAGAAGCACAGTATTGCTTAATGTTCCCAAGAGTAAAACATACCAAAACATGACTAAAACATACTTAAGGCAAGTTCATGCAGACCTTAGTATGACATTCATCAGTAGACTGCCACTATAGCTCAGTAAACGGACCATCCACGATGTCATCCGTGTGTACCTTGACATTGACCATATCCCACTTCAACCAATCACTCACCAGGTGTACGTTGATGGGATTATGATTATTAATCCAAGCCGTTATACCTTCATTGTTTCAATGAACCCAATAAGGCAAACAACGCTTGATTTATGATTTTATGTGCATAAGCCATCATACTCTCATAGTTTTCATAAAGATCTCTATAGAGTCAGCGATGCTTGATTCTCAGTGATCATATCCCTGCTACAACCAACCACTTCCAAAGTGAGCGTTGATGGGATTTTGATCATCTTGTCCAAACAGTTATACCTTCATCGTTTCAAAAGAAACCAATAAGACAAACAATGCTTGGTTCACAAAATTTAGTGTGTATAAGCCATCGTACTCTCATTGCCTCAAAAGAACCCAATAGAGTCAACGATGCTTTAAGAAACACGTAAATTAACAACACCATATTTAGAAGACTACAAACCCCAATCAAGATTGGCGGTTATCCTTTAACGTAGAAGTCATCACAAGAGTAACAACTCACTTTAAGCTTCTTCTAATTACATCACCACAAGAACAACAACTCACTTTAAGCTTCTTCTAATTACATCACCACAAGAACATATACTCATATTTCTTGTATTCCACAAACTTCTTTGAATATCCCATATTTATTATGGACGCATAATTCTCGATTTACGCTTGTTGCCAAGCTACATCAAGACATTATCTCCAAAACTGTAGGACCAGGGGGTTCTAAACTAACACCCTAATGCTAGGACTGATCTAGGATGAGAAATAGTGCGGAATATCTATTTCCCAAACCTCCTAAGGATTCAAGATCTGCTTAGGTGTCCGGCATACAGAGATCACGAAGAACACACAGAGATTGCTAAGAATAACACTAAGAATTCACACAGAATGCTTATGGCTGCCCATAACTCTAATGAACGATTATTCGATGATTACCCGTGATAAAACATGGTTAAACCTTATTTATATGAACAGAAAACGCGGTATTTATGTTAAACACGTTTCTACCTTAATTAGCTTTCACTACGCACGTGTTGCGACGCACTGCGCACATAGTGTATATAGTACGCACGTACTAGAAATTTTCTAATAATAATTAGTTAACTATAATAATCCAGCCTCACTACGCACGTAATGAGCACCACTACGTACGTAGTGAGCTTCATCACGCATGTGATGACTTAGATTTATACTTAACCTTCCAAACATAAATCAACACATGATTATATACTTGTAAGCTTAAAATAAACATAAGTAAACACTTAGAATGAATAAACATGTAAACCATAAGTCAAAACTCCTTTGTATTATCATTCTAAGTAAGTAATTACATATCTGATTTACCAAAACTAGGGATTTACATTCATGCACTAACATACTCCCCCTAAGACCTAGTTATGTCAATAAAAAGCTCAAAATGACAATCTAGCTTTCATAATATTGTAGACTTGACTTCATGAGATCCAGCATAGATGTCAAAAGCAAAACAAACACGAACAACCTTCTGAAACTGCAACGCTAGATCCATATACTTATCCTTGTACAGAATCGGATTGTAGTACAATACGGTTATGTCGTCCTTTCCAAAATTCTTTATCCACATAGGATCAAAAATCTTTATCGTATCACCACCAGCATGATCATCTCGCAACACAACAACTGCTTCGGTTGTAACTTCATTGAAATACCACCATTGAAATCTTGCACTCCACCCAGCAGGCATCTTTCTCAATGGATTCTCTTTCATACACAGTGGGGCTTTACATTTCAAAACTTTAAGCATCCTGCCATTCAATGGATCAATCTTAGTCGGATGACTCTTGACACTAGGCACATACGGCTTTAAGTTTTTCCATCCATAACGTGCCTCACGTTTTACCAATGTTTCAAACCATTCAGCCATTCCTTGACCTCTACAATAAAAAAGCGGCAGACGTGCAAGTTGTCTGATGTCATAGAATAGCAATGTCTGTATATCATTTGCTCGCTGAAAATACTCAACTCCCCTTTCTCTTTTAACAGCATAAACGTTGAATTCAGGAACATAACACCAAGCAACGATTTCACCATCAGTCTTCTTACCCAGAGTCTGATAAAACTTGGTGTACTCGGGTGAACTTTCAAATTTTTTTTTTATTACTTGCCTGACGTTCCAGGTATCTTTGATATTTCTTTCTTCTTGCTTCTCTTTCTTCTTGCTTAGACTTCCTATCACCCAGATATTTATCTAAATCAAAATCAACATTTGCTTGTTCTCTGGCTTAAGCTCTTTTGTTGATTTCATCAGCATTAGCGTTTTTTAATAGATCAGCAAGATCAGGCAAGTCATCGTCTTTCTGTTGGCTTGGGTAATGTTTCTCAGTCTCATCTTCAATCTCTACCTCATCAGTATCAAAGACTGGTTCTTGCTCAGCTTTCGATGGAGGCATAAAACTTTGATCAACCTCATCTATGATTACATTTTCGATTGGAATTTGCAAGAGTTCAGCAATTTGTTCTCTAGACAAAAATGGAAGAATTTCTCCTTCCTCGGCATCATAATCCTCTTTCACCAGGTCCGTCATCTGACTATCAATCACCATCTGTAGAAACCTAGGGTATAGCAGGAACTGGTCCTTACCCTTTGACATGTTTCCTTTTATTGCTTTGAAGATAACCTTTGAGATATTGAATGGCACATTCAGGATCAAAGATACAAACAGATGAGAAAAGGTTGTGTGGATCTGATCATGGCCCGACCTCCTCGATCCCAGACAATGAGAAAGAATATGCATCAAGTATCTATAGGGTGGGCAGAACAAGGTTTTCTTTATGGTGTCAACTTCCACCTTTCCATTGTATCCACATCGTAAGAGACATCCTTTTAATCGGCAGCTACTTAGCAGAATGGGATCTCCAGGTGCATCCCCAAAACCTAATAGCTCATTTAATACAGCTTCAGACACAAGGACATCTTGTTTGTTAATCACAGCCTTGATTACATTAGCTTCAGAATCATACAAAGCTGTTTTCCAGAAGGCTCGTTGATGTGACAGATACACTGAGCATCTAGCAGAGATTGCCTTATGAATTCTTGATCTTTTCAGATAATCGATCATCCCATCACAGTCTCTTGTCAACTTTCCTTTCTCTAGATATGCTCGGATGTTATGGATGTCAACATACATAAGCTCCTTTTGAACTTGACTGCCAGATGCAGTCTCCATTGCACCAGCTGTAGATCCCTCGGGTTGAGTTTGAGATGTTGACATTTTTAGAATCTGCACTACGCACGTGGTGATCTGTAAACCGTGCGTAGTGGCTCCATTACGCACGTGATGAAATCCTCATATGTGAAACTTGTTACTTTTCGTACTGCACTCAGCAATAAAAGATTAGTAACTTCAAGGCAACTAATAAACATTTAAGCACATCAAAACAGCAAGAACCTTTAAAAATAAAACAAAACACACCGAAAGAAGTTAGACCACACCAAAAATCTTTTTGTATTTTTCTGAATAAAAGAAACAGAAAGCAGACTATTCACAAACTAATTTCAGGGAGATCTAGATGCAACGAATTACACTCTAAAACTAAAAGACAGAAATAAATAAAATAAATAAAAAAATAACTGAAAAGAAACCTTGCAAAAAATTAAATTGCAGAAATTAAATCTTTTTGTGAGAAGGTTCCAAGATGGAATCAGTACCAGCATATCTATACTTAGTTATCATTCATTTCAGAACCTTAGGCACAAACACACTCCCTCAATTTTTGTCTGTCAATCTAACTTTCCTCAGATAATGACAAGTTTAATTTCAACATATTCTGATTATCCAGAACTGAATACATGGTTAAGACTATCTCTTTTAAAATCTCACAGTGTTTTGACTCACTCAGTAGGTTACACAACTTGAATACCCAAACACCATGCTTATGTGCTTTGTCATTTTGTCAACTCATTTTATGCTCTTTGACATGGAGGTCAATTTTTCACCTCTTTTGATAATTTCTGTTGAGCTTTTGTCACTGCATTTTTTGCTCTTTGACAATTGAAGTCAAATTTTCACCTCTTTTGATAATTTCTGTTGAGCTTTAGTCACTGCATTTTATGCTATTTGACAATTCAACACTAATAGATCAATGTATCTATTTCTTTTGACATCTCAGATTGGGGTCAATTTTTCACCCTCTTTTTGCATTTTGCTCATTGTCATCTAACACATTTGGCATGGTAGCAGGTGTGTGCACCAGACTAAGTTAGTCTCAACTGTTATTGACTTGTAGACTTGGAATGTCTCGATAGTTTGAATCTTTGATGGATTTCCACATGCATAACCACTTATCAGCCTAGACTCTCATCATATGTCTTACATGTCATCTGTTTCTTATCTGATTTGACTCAAATTTTCAGACAGTTTTCTCAAGAATATGTACATGCCTTCAGTCCTAATTTTACTAGACATACTTTGTATTGAAAGCCAGTGTACCATCATTTTCCATTTGAGTTGGATCAACTTCTCATTATTATTTTTCTGATTTTTTTTGTATTTTCTATGTTTTTCTGAATTTTTTTTTGTATTTTCTATGTTTTTCTGATTTTTTTTGTATTTTCTATGTTTTTCTGATTTTTTTTTGTATTTTCTATGTTACACCTATCTCCCCCTAAAATACTAAATAAAAGTAAATACCAAGAACAGAGACACACAGACACAGAAAATAAACTCACAGAACATAGACACACAGACACAGAGACGAGAAGTGCATTAAGGTGCATCATCAGAGACGACCTCACACTTGGTTTTCATCCCGTTTTCATTCACTAAGAACAAAAACCTGGGTTTATCAAATGCCTTAGTATAGCCGCGGGCACCCTGCACAAAGAGTAAAAAGTTAGTTAGCATTAGGAACCCAAGCCCGAATGGTCATGGGTTTCCCATTTTCTCCAACAATTGGCATGTTAATCCAAATACCAGTAGCTTCGGAGTCTGCAATGGTATCTGAACTATTTGACATTTTAGATTTGGGTTAATTGGTCCATTTTAAGTCTTGACGGGGAGAAGCCTTGTGATAAACACTAGAAGCATTAATCACCTTATGAAGTGGTTCCTTCCCTTTTTGACAGACCTCGGGACCTTTGGGTTTAACAAATGTTTCCCCAACAGTCCTCTTGATCTGAATGGGTTGAGTTGATCTTTGATTATTTTGATTAAACATTTTGTTCCTTTGAAAATTTTCAGAAAAAGAATCAAATTTCCCATTGCAGCTCTGTTGTTGTTGATCACACTCATAACTGAGGTGACCAGGTCTCCTACAAACATAGCAAATCCTGTTTGACTGGTGTTTTGCAGGATTATGTGGCACTCTCTGATCAATTGGACATTTTGGCTCAACTCCTAGACCTCGTTGTTTGGGTAGGATTTTAACTTCCTCATAAGGACGGGTTGCAGGAGACTTTGCACCCTCTTTCCCTATTGTTCTGAGTGCTGCTTGGACATTTTGCATTAGAGTACCTTGTCCAGTGGAATTGCCTAAAAGTTTTCTCATTCCAGGTTCAGGCAAGTCTTCTTGTTTGACCTCTTTCATCTGAGGCTCACCAACTACTCCCTTCATTTTTAAATCAGGTTTTGAAGTTGAAGCAGAAGGTTCATCAACCTTAGGAGGAAGTTGGTCAGCTTCAGAGAAGACATCTGTTTTCACCAGTTGATTTAGCACTGGTGGTGGACAGTTGGTATACTGCTTTTTGTCCTTTTCTAAATCGGAACCTTGAGGTCTTCGGTCGATTATGTGCTCAAATAAGTAAGATGAAGTTGAACAACTTTTAAGTTTCTGGTTTAGAGTTTCATAATCTACCTTAGAGCTAGCAAGATCCCGTTTTAGAGTATCTATTTGATTGATGTAAAAAACTATAGCATCCTGTTTATTTAACAGAGCTACCTGTAGTTCTCTAATCTGTCTATTTTAACTTTCAATTTTGTCTTTTAAAGTCTTTTCTCTTTCTTTAATAATCATGTTCTCATGCAGTTTAGAGGTAAGCTCAGCAACTTGAGATTTCAAGAATACTATGTTTTGTACATAATCATTGCACGACACACAGGGAAGTCCAGAAATGTTACTTACCTTTAAGTCAACTTGTCCAGTCATGCATGCCTTAGGATCTTCTGATTGAGATTGCACAGTCACTGGCGTTGGTCCGGCAGCTGGCACCGAGACTGGTTTGTCATTGTGCTCATCATTAGTCATTACGGGTGGTTCTTCCTTACTGGCAAAAAATTCATCATCAACTTCTTGGACACTATCTGTTTCCGATTGTGACTCATTGTTCAACTCCTGAACACTAGCCAAGTTGGTCTCTGCAACTTCAAAAGTATCATCATCTTTAAAATGCACAGACCAGTCAATACCCTCATCTTTTTGAACAACCGCCATTGCCTTGGTTGAACTTTCAGGAGATGTTTCTGCTTTCTTTTGAGATGTACGGAAAGGATACTTAGGTCCTGAGTTCTTAGGTTTGTCACACTCTCTAGCAAAATGACCCTTTTCACCACAATTGTAGCACGTGACAGCTGATTTATCAAAACCCAACTTGGTATCTTTGGTTGTTGTCAGCTCTATCCCGGTTCTCTTCACTAGTGCCTTGGCTCTCCTTACCAGATTAGCATAGGACCATAGAATGTCCTGTCTTTCCATCTCATCATTATCTATCTGGTCATAATCTTCCTGAGTCAAGTAAGCATTTCCAATTTTACCCTTCAGCAGATCATCGTAGGAAGAGACCAAAGCACTAAGCATCCCCATATGCTCCTTTACTTCTTCAGTGCTATCATGCTTGAAGTGTTCCGTGTTTAACGCTGGCCCAGATTTTTTGCTTGAAGGAGCAGAATATGGTGATCCATTTGAAGTTTCAGGTGCAGACTTGTTTGAAGCACAGACATTAGAGGTAAAAACTGTCTGCAATGGAGCATTTGATGAAGTGGCTGGAGAAGCAATGGGTCCAGAGCAGTATAGAGAGGGATTTTGAACGTAACTGCTCAATATGTCTAGATTTTGCTCCTCCTGTTCATGCTCTTTCAGCTTAGTTATAAAATCATTTAGATCCATGCCTTCAAAACCCTCACCATTCTTCAGAATCATTATAAATGGCCTCCAGCTCTTGGGTAGTGCCTTGGATAAAGTCTCTACTTGTTGTGTTTCAGAAACCTGCACACCCAGACTGTCCAACTCACTAAGAAGATGGTTGTATCTGTTAATCAGATCAGGAAGCTTTTCATTCATGTATGCTGTGAAGTGATCAAATTCTTTTCTCAGTTGTGAGGCTTTGAGCTCTTTTAGAGATGCATTTCCTTCATTCCTCTTTTGCAGTGCACTCCACAAAGAATGAGATGTTCTATACCTTCTGAACTGGTGAAATATCTCATTAGGAATGGCTTGAATCAAGTAAGAGTAAGCTTTCTTTTCAGCATCATATGCTTTCCGCTGATCGTCACTCATCATGTCATAAGGAACTTCGATATTCCCTTCACCCTTAGGAATAGAGTAATCAGCAGATATAGCCCTATGCAATCGCGGATCAATCCCATCAATAAAAATCTCAAAACGTGGTTTCCAGAATGGGTAGTCTTCCATGGTTAAGAGTCGAGGTACTTTATTAATACCACCTTGTTCATTGTCCATTATCAGATTACTTAAAGCGGTTATAGTCTGTTTAGCAGCCATTGCACTCAGATCAGACATTTTGAAAAAAAAAAGACAAAAAAAAGCAGGTACTACGCACGCAGTGACCCGAATACGCACGTAGTGGGAGTATACTACGCACTGAATGAAAAGAACAAGTACGCACGGATGAAAGAACTCGTACGCACGAAGTGGATTCACTTCGTACGTAGTGAGTGACTTGTTTTCCAAGAATAGTTCTAACACAAAGATTCAATACGTGCGAAATGAAGGACACTACGCACGTGTTGAAGACGTACTGCACACGGACTGAACAAGTGTTACGGAAAGTTCTAGAACACCAAAAGACACTTCGCACGAAGTGAAGAGTTATACGCACGTAGTGAGGGGCACTATGTACTTGTAACCTTCAACAGTTAAGAAACTTTTTAACTCAAAAACTCGAACCTTTTGATGCAAAAACAACCTGTTTATGACTAAACGCACGAAAAATCACTGGGAAAACAATAAACTAACAAACCTTGATGACCAAAACAGACACCTAGATCACAAAATCTTAAGGAAAAGTGATCAATCAAAGCACAAGGCTCTGATACCACTTTGTAGGACCGGGGGGTTCTAAACTAACACCCTAATGCTAGGACTGATCTAGGATGAGAAATAGTGCGGAATATCTATTTCCCAAACATCCTAAGGATTCAAGATCTGCTTAGGTGTCCGGCACACAAAGATCACGAAGAACACACAGAGATTGCTAAGAATAACACTAAGAATTCACACAGAATGCTTATGGCTGCCCAGAACTCTAATGAACGATTATTCGATGATTACCCGTGATAAAACACGGTTAAACCCTATTTATATGAACAAAAAACGCGGTATTTATGTTAAACACGTTTCTACCTTAATTAGCTTTCACTACGCACGTGGTGCGACGCACTGCGCACGTAGTGTATATAGTACGCACGTACTAGAAATTTTCTAATAATAATTAGTTAACTATAATAATCCAGCCTCACTACGCACGTAATGAGCACCACTACGTACGTAGTGAGCTTCATCACGCACGTGATGACTTAGATTTATACTTAACCTTCCAAACATAAATCAACACATGATTATATACTTGTAAGCTTAAAATAAACATAAGTAAACACTTAGAATGAATAAACATGTAAACCATAAGTCAAAACTCCTTTGTATTATCATTCTAAGTAAGTAATTACATATCTGATTTACCAGAACTAGGGATTTACATTCATGCACTAACATAAACATAGTATGTTCTAGACATACAAAATAGGATTAGAACAGCGCTCCCACTAGCTCTGGCATCTATCCAAGTTTCATTATTGCTTACTGAAAACTCAAACACTTGATTTTCATAGCAAAGATTCCAAAACTTAGATTTATTCTAAGCCCAAAAGGACTCCATATTTGTAGACTTCATAAGGATACTCAGGATGTAAAAGACCCTCTGACAGTGTTGTGATCACTTTCTCATAAAATTCCTATAACGGAATGCGGTCTTTGCATCATACTACCATAAAACGGCATAAGCATCCGCTTAAACTTCAACATAACTACTGGGAGAATGTCTTCATATGATTCCTACCCCATGGTCAATCATCATGAAACCATTTCCTCTCAGTCAGTATTTGAAGTTATCTACAAACTTATCCATGCAGATTTCATTCCCAAAAGATCTATTTACACCATCAGGTCAAAACCTAGGTGTTTAGATTAACCAAGTTCAAAACTTGAAAATCCAGCATGGAATATATCCTATGTTATTACACTCTTCATCTTAGCAGACTCAAGGGCCCACTATAGTTTCCGGTAGTTGATGCATACAACACGTATCATCAATAAGTCATCGTCCTCAGATATAATAAACTATACCCTTCTGGTCTTATGACGACTCTTACCAGACATATGAAGAAGTAATAACTTTATGCCAGATACTCCAACATAGCCATATTGAGTTTCAATCATTTCTGATCGAATGCTAGTGTCAACATCAGGTCTTTTATTTAAATCTCACGTTCTTCCACTGGAATGCTTCAGTTATTTCTTTCACTTTTCGAACAACCAAACCCGGTTCCCAAAAGGATATGAAATGAGTATCTGAAACTTAGAAGAACTATTTAAATATGTTAGCATCCTCTAAGTTCATCCATCTCCAACTAAATGTAGACTGGATAAGTTTAATCTATGAGATAGACAAGCAAAGAACACTTTCTATTCGAATCTCCTTAAATGCTAATTTGACCATCTTTGTTGATTCAATATAAGAACATTGCCCGTCATTACTCAAGTACACCCACTCATCAGGTTACTTAAGTTTAAGCCATCAAATAGAAACATAACTAGTATGTTCCGTTTCTCCACTCAACGGTGCATGTAAAACATGTATACTAGGAGAAGTGAATTATGAGACATTCCCATAACTCTCATGATGGTAGAGAAATCTAGAGTCTACATGCTCAACATCATGCTAGATTTGAGTAACTCAGTTCCTCTTGCCCTCTTTATCTTAAATTTGTTACGGGTGAGTCTTGAACACCTCTCAGTAGTGCAAACGATATCCAACAAGCCTTTATTCCTCTCACATTCACAAGTGAAGGATATGATAGTTATTTAACCTTATAAGAAAATTTTGACATCAATAATTGACCCATGGTCAAAAGATTCCAAGTTCCTAACATCATGGATCTTGGTGATGCAAGTCTTGTTTATATGGTTAAATCAACTATTTCATAAGGATAACAATTCAATAATCATTCATAATCATTCCATTACTTCCTTAAGAAGAAGCTTATTATAAATGCCAAGACATGAATAAACTTTGAAATAAATCTTGAACCCACAATTTCATTATTCAAAGTAGTATTCATCGTCATCAAAGACATAAAAGATACAATGCCTCTTGCCACGCAGGGCGTAAGACAAAGATCTAAATGAAGTAATAGTATAGCTGGATGGAATGGCAAGACTCTTCTTCAAATCCTTTTAGTTAGGGACAACCACCATATTTCCATCTCTAAGGTCCAGCTCTCCATGCATCATCGGCCTACTTCTGATAAACACCTGCACTTTGCAACAAACAAGTTTGTAACAAACGTGAGCGTTTTGACTAGCGTTCAAAAACCCAGTCTTTAGAAGTAGAAGATCAATGGAGTTTGATCATGAATGTACCTGAAGATGATGAGCTAACTTTCTTCCGCTTTTGGATACTTAGCTCTTTCAGGCATTTAGGGCAGGCGTGACGGCACCAATTTCCAATTTCTCCGCAAAAGTAACAAACTACCCCATGTGGAACATCATCTTGAGGCACAATCTCATTGTCCTCTGACTCCACAGTTACGGATGGCCCAGTCATACAAGGCTTTGCTTTTGAGGTCAGTTTCTCCTTCTTGCTAGTATGTTCCCTAGTAACCAAAGTGGATGTGGACGAGGTACGATCCTTCTCAACCATGTAAAACTGTACAGCCTTCAGCATGTCTTGAAGTTCGATCAAGGATTTATCCAAATTGTCTTTGTGATAGTTCTTGACAAACTTCTCATAAGACGCGGGCAGGGATTGGAGGATCATATCCACCGCAATCTCCCTCCCTATTGGAAGTCCAAGTCTCTCTAATTGGTCCATGTATCCCTTCATCATAAGGAAATGGACATTTACATCCTCACCTTCCTGCATCCTACAACTGACCAAAGCCTACACTCAAACAGTTCTTGTCTACCCTGCTGTGGGAACATATCCTTTAGTCGGTTGATCACGTCATACGCACTCAATTTCTCAAGTTGCTGACGCAACTCAAAGCTCATAGTCGATAACATGAGACAAGAAATATCTTGTGTATCTCTAACACGTTTCTCAAAAGCGTATCGAGTGGCCCAGTTTGCGTTGGTAGCAGGTGGCTCTAGAAAGGGTTCCTCAAGGACGTGCAACTTTGACTCGTGACGGAGGACAATCCTCAATACACGATACCAGTCAGCGAAGTTCACTCCTATGAGTCTCTCCCTTTCTAGGAATAATCGAAGTTTAAAGTTTGGTGTCGTGTCGTTAATGTTTGCCATCTATAAAAGAGTACACGTTTTAGTTAGTTTCGATATAATCCTCGTTAAAATAATCACTCAGCTGATTAAGAAAACCAAATTATCTTAACAAGGGCTAAGAACCTTATTTCACCCCAATCCATGACGGGATTGCCGCGGATCACTTCATGGAGCTATTTAGGCCGGTAAACGCTTTACCAATTTCAATCCAAGATTACAAGTCTTAGACACTTGCAGTATCCTAGGTACTCATAGCACCCATTTGGCATGTTTGATCCCCCCCTTCACCAATTCCTCATTAATCCGCTTTGATAGCTCGGCTAGAGCTCTACAACTACCAAGGCGTATTAAGTCTTTGAATTGTAAATCGACCGTCAAGATACACGGTGGTACTCTAGCCCAATGACCGGCTCGGCTAGAGCTCAACAACCGACCCTTGCGAGTTGCCACGCGCACCTTCCACATAGTTACGCAAAACCGACCTCGGCTAGAGCTCAAACGACCGATCTTGTTTCACTAGATTTGGGTGGTGTCATCTTACGGGAGGCGAGTGATTTACATTTGAGAAAAACGGGATTTAGTTTTTCAAGTGGTCTTGTGGCGCGCGAGGTTTGTAAACCAATTCAAAACTCTTGGTATTATTATTTTGAAAAATTTTCAAGCGAGCGAAGAACTAAACAACCACGGACGATAAATTAACAAAACAACAACCACGCACAAGTAATATCCGGTAACATGCCCCTAAACCCTATGCGATTTCCCCGTGAGCCAAACGAGGAAAGCAAGGCCAAACTAAGGACACAACCACTTGGCCCAGCTGGAAGTGCTCCTACTGAATCCGTCATCTCCAAAGAACCTCCAGATCCACCATAGCCGAAACATCTCCTCCACGACTCTCGATGGTTATCTTCGGTCTTCTTTTACAAATACATACAAATATTTTAAAAGAAACGGCATGCAAGCCACGAAATGCTAATCTAAGCTAATGTAACAACTATAGAGAAAAGCAATCGGCATGCAAGCCAAAATAAAGTACAAAATACAAGATTGAATAAATTTAATTATTACAAACCAATTGTGGTACAAACCACCAAATGAATGAATAATTAAATACAACCAAATAACCAACACATAGGTCTAATGGGCAAGGCGTTACCGGATCAAACAACAACCACAAACAACAACATGGTGTGCCACAACAAAGCCGTGTAAAATGTATCTTGATTAAGATTGTTCAAACCTAGCTAAACGCTCAAGGCACAAAGTGAACAATCCTTGTACATATGCATTAGTACCCCAAACACTTTGAGCATACATATTCATATATACACAATACAAGTATATGCACGTGTGCATTTCATGCCAAAAACTACCAAATACATATAAATGTACGAATCAAGACACATATGGGGTTTTTCAAAGTCCAAACTACTAGGACGGATTCTGGAAAAACAGAAACAAAGAGGAGCTAAAACCAAAAAAATTTTTTTTTCAAAAGGACCAAAAACACTGTTCACGACATCCTTCACGGCCCAGGAGCCTTCACGTCCTCTCACGGCCCGTGAAGCCTATGAGCTCCACGACTCTGACCAGTGAAAAACCCTTCACGAAGAACAAGTCTTCACGACCCGTGAAGTCATTCTGGACAGAATGCCCATTTTCGGTTTTCAAGCCAAAAAAGTGCAATTTGTTTGTAGATTTGGCTCTGACACCACTGTTGGAACACGGTATGGAGCAAAAGGCAGCGGAAGCACAAAAACAAAAGTTCAAAAACCGAACAAAAATGGGTCCGTATCGTGTTCCAAAGTGAGAATCTTTCTACAAAACAAAAGGACACAAGGAGGACAGAAAATACCTCCTTACCATTCTGAAAATCGGCTGTAGCAAATGACCAGTCGGGATGAATGAGAACTCAAGTGAATCCTCCTCTATCGTTGATCCACACCAAGTTATTTTAATCCCCGTATGCTAGTACTCCTTCTCGTGAACATCCACAATGACTTCACGTATTTGGAACAACCAGCTTGTATCTCTTCTTGCACCAAAATGCTCACACAACACTCAAGAACTAACTATCTTAGTGTATAATGTGTATATCTCATTAAGGTACCAAGAGAGAATTAGAGAGAGTAAAATGAAGTCTTCAAGCATGCTACTCACTTCTGTTCCAGACCCCAAACATGAGTTTTTGGCCGGATTAGAAGTGGTCTCTCATTGGACCACAAGAATGGCCCAATCAAATAAGAGATTTTCATGCAGATGGTCCTTCATGGCCCTTTACGGCCTCTCACGGCGCGTGAAGCCAAAAATGCGCCACGTCTGGCCATAATCCTTCACGGCCTGTGCCGCGTTCGAGTGACTCGTGAGGGCGTCTCCTCCACGACCCCTCCACGACCTCTCACGACCCGTGAAGTCTCCACGAGCCGTATGAGAGTCGTTGAGTCAAACGTGAGGGCAGTGGGCTTCACGGCCCGTGGAGCATCCCTCACGGCCGTGAAGCTCCAACATCAAACAACTTGATTTTTGGACCTTCTCTCTTTATTAGTAAGCTGTCGGGATCAATCCTTGGTGTGTGACCCAATAGGCTCGCACTTCATCAGCAGTAACACCAATGTACTTGTGTCAGTGGGCAGACTCCAACAGTACAAAACCCTCAGGTTGTGTCATATACACCTCCTCTGAAAATGTTCCATTTAGGAACGCGATTTTGACGTCCATCTGCCAGATTTCATAATCATGAAATGCGGCAATGGCCATGAGTATCCGGATAGACTTCAACATAGCCACCGGGGAAAAGTTTTCCTGGTAGTCTATACCATGAGTTTGAATGAAACCTTTAGCCACCAATCAGGCTTTAAAGGTGTGTACCTCGCCATCCACACCGACCTTTTTCTTGTAGACCCATTTCCACCCTACGGGTTTACACCCAGGCACAGGATCTACCAAGTCCCAAACTTGGTTATCGAACATGGATTTTATCTCGGATTCCATTGCTTTTTGCCAATTGGCGGACTCATGGCCCACCACCGCGTCCTGGTATTTGGTAGGCTCATCAGAGACCACTACCATGTTGGTGCCCTCAGAAATGAGAAACCCATATCTCTCTGGCTCATGCCGACTTCTACCAGATCTTCTAAGAGGCAATGGGTTTACATCATCTCCGGCATCATCATGTTGAGAATCAACCCTTGCAGGTTGTGAGCTAGTGACAACATCAGGCTCTACATTGGTAGGTTCTTGAATCTCTTCAAGATCAACCCTCCTCCTACTGGCGTCTTTGGATAGTAGTTCCCTCTCAAGGAACACTACCCTTCGAGCATCAAATACCTTGTTCTCTGAAGGTTTATAAAACAAATATCCCATAGACCCAGCAGGATAACCAATGAAAAAGCACCTTTCGGCCCTGGGCTCCAACTTGTCCTCAACCTCACGTCTCACGTAGGCAGGACAACCCCAGACCTTTAAATATGAAATGGATGGAACCTTTCCATGCTACATTTCATACCGTGTTTTCTTAACCTTCTTTGTTGGTACGACGTTAAAGATTCTACCAGCGGTTTCGATTGCGTATCCCCAAAATGTAACGGGAATGTGCGAATGACACATCATTGACCGAACCATATCTAATAATGTTCAGTTCCTCCTCTCGGTGACACCATTTAATTACGGTGTCCTAGGAGGGGTTATATGCGAGACAATCCCACAATTCCTACGATGTTCACGGAACTCAGAACTAAGATACTCACCGCCTCTATCAGATCGTAGTGTCTTAATTCTTTTCCCTAGTTGATTCTCCACTTCATTTTGATAAGTCTTAAATACCTCAAAGGTATCCGACTTTTGTCTCACTAAGTAGACATACCCGTATCGACTATAATCATCAATAAAGGTAATGAAGTAGTGGGAATGATCTCTTGTGGCATGCTTGAACGGGCCACACACATCCGTGTGTACGATACCCAACAAGTCTTGCGCCCTTTCACACACACCGGTAAAGGGTGCTTTGGTAATCTTGCCCAATACACAAGATTCGCATACTCCATTAGACCCATCCGCTTGTAGCTTGGTGATGCGTTTCTTGTTTATGTGGCCTAACCGACCATGCGATAGAGATAATTTATCCACAACATTTTTGGATCCCGAATCAACATTCATGATTGCTCTATTGTTTTGCAAGCTTACGCTTGTCTCATATATTCCATGACATGAAAATGTTTTAAAATAAAAGACATGATTCTTGTAACATAAGATGCTACCATTCTCAAATTTAAAGTCAAAGCCATTGTCATACAAACCATATAAGGAAATAATGTTTCTAGACACATGTGGCGAATAAGATATATCATACCAAACAATAGATAAGCCAGATGGAAAGGCGAGCTCCACACTCCCCATCTTCTCAACCGGGAAAACCTCCTTGTTTCCCATGATGAGATCCAACTCTCCATCAACCAAGTCCCTACTTCTTCTTCGTACCTGCACATTATTACAAACTTGAGTACCACACCCGCTGTCTAAAACCCAGGCGTTAGAAGTAGAGGTGTTTTGATGTTCAATCATGTACGTACCAGAGGTAGTGACACCTTTTGCTCGTAGCTTCTTGAGCTCCTCCAAGTACTTGGGGCAACTACGCAGGTAGTGTCCCTTCTCCTCTTAGAAGAAGCAGTTTTCCTCTTCCGGTGAGGTGGCAGCGGTAGCCACTTGCTTCCCCTTCGGCTCCGGGGTCGGGTTAGGTTTGGGCTTCGGCCCATTGGCCTTGGCCTTCCCCTTCCCTTTGCCCTTCGAGCCCGAAACGGGCTGCTTCCGCTTCTTGCCACCCTGGTTGATGGCTAGGATGGCAGTGGAGGTGGAGGGCTTTGCCTTGGCAAGCTCGGACTCGGTAGTCTTAAGCATGTCATGCAATTCCATAATGGTTTTATCCATACTATGCATATGGATGTTCACAATGAATGCTCCATATGACGGAGGCAAAGATTGGAGGATTATTCAATCGCTAACTCTTTCCCCGTGGGAAAGCCCAACTCCTCGAGCTGGTCCACGTACCCTTTCATATTAACGACGTGGGAGCTCACATTACCACCCTCCGGTATCTTACAACCGACAAAAGCCTTGACACATTCATAAAGCTCTTGCCTTGCTTGCTGTTGAAACATGTCCTTCAGCTGAGAAATCATCTAGTACGCACTCACTTTCTCGAATTGCCTTTGTAACTCGGGACTCATGGTTGTAAGCATTAGGCAAGTGACATCATTAGTGTCTTTGACACGCTTTTCAGGTGCGTCTTTCAAGGCCCTTGGCGCGTTGGCTGCCGGAGCCTCCGGAAGAGGTGACTCAAGGACCTCTAATTTCATTTCGTGGCATAGGACAATCCTCAAAGTCCTATGCCAATCCATGAAATTTGGTCCGGTGAGTTTTTCTTTCTCGAAAAACAGACGGAGTGACATGTTTGTGGTGTTGGTGTTGCTAGTAGATGCCATCTACAAGAAAAGTACGAGTTTGGTTAGTTATGACATATTTAGATCCTTGTTAAATAATTACCCACTTGTTATAAAAACAAATTATATTATAATGGGCGAAAAACCTCAAGAATACCCCAATCCATGACGGGTTTGCCGCGGATCACTTCATGGAGCTATTTTAAGACGGTAAACATTTTACCGATTGTAGTCTGTGACTACAACTCTTAGACACTTGCGGGATCCTAGGTACTCATAGCACCTATTTGGCATGTTTGATCTCTCCACACCAATTCCTCATTAATCCACTTTGATAGCTCGGCTAGAGCTCGACAACTACCAAGGTGTTTTAAGTCTTGGAATTGTAAATCGTCCGTCAAGATACACGGTGGTACTCTAGCCCAATGGCCGGCTCGGCTAGAGCTCAACGACCAATCTTGTTTCACTAGATTCGGGCGGTGTCATCTTACGGGTGGTGTGAGATTTACTTTTGATAAACGGGATTTTGTTTTTCAGGTTAAAACATTTTTAACCATTTCTTATGTATGTGGCGCGTGGAGTTTGTAAACCAATTTAAAACTCTTTGGTTTTATTATTTTGAAAAATTTTCTAGCATGCGAAGATCCTAAACAACCATGAAAGAAAAGAACAAAATAAAACCAACAACGCATGCAATACAAGTCCGGTAACGAGCCATAAAACCCTATGCATCTTGCCCATGAGCCAATGGGCAAGACAAAGTCTACTAAGGACAAAAAACCAAGACTTTGATGTATGCTCTCCCACTTGATCCATTGCGTCTCCCACCGACATCCGGATCCAAGTTGGCCAAGACACCCTCCATGGTCCTTATTTGTTGCTTCGGTCATCCTTTTACAATTTACAAATTTAAAAGGAAATGACATGCATGCCACAATTTACTATTCTAAGCTAATACTACAAATTACAAAGAATAGAAATTGGCATGCAAGCCTTTAAATATACAATCCGAATAAAATAAACTAATTATTACAAACCAATGTGGTACAAACCACCAAATGAATGAATAAATTCATTTAATCAACCAAACACATCACATAGGTCTAAAAGGCTAATAAGTGTTACCGGACATAAATATTACAACCACATACATCAAATACAAGTTCTAAGGCATGGTGTGCCACACAAGACCATGCAAATCTTATATGTCTTGGTTAAGATTATCTAAACACTCAAGGAACTAATAATCCTATGTACATATGCATTAGGAACCTTAAACACATCAAAATTCCATTTAATATATACACAATGTATGTATATGTAATTAACCATTTTCATGCCAAAATGTTAATCCACATATAAATACACCAACCAAGACATAAGGCAACTTATACTAATAATTTCCAAAATTCTGGAACAATTCCAGAAAGTACAAGAAGGCCAAAAATCCAACAAAATTGATCTAAGGCAAAAACTTGCATTCTGCCAATTGAGGGTTAGCGCCGTTAACTCAAGGTTAGCGCCTCAAAAGCCAGAAGACTTAGCGACCGCTACGGACGGTTTAGCACCGCTAACATGATAAAGTTAGCGCCGCTAAACCCTGGACAGAACAAAAAATCACATTTTTCGGATTTTTCAGGCCACCAAGTGCAAAACTAGTGTAGAGGTGGCTCTGATGCCACTGTTGGGGTTCATGGTTGAGCGCAACGGAAGCAAACATGTACAAAATTGAATTTTAAAAGCAAGAACAAGTACCACATAGTGAACCACAAAGGTGTACCATGCTCTACAACTAGATTTGCAACGTAAAACAGAAAGGGAAAGAGAAGTTATACACTTGATGTCTCTGGATTTGTTGTGTGCTAAGCTCCAAGCCTTGTAACCTCTTTCTTGAGCTATCAAAGTCCACCCCGAGATACTTGGTGACCTTGGTGTACTAGCACCCCTTCAACCAAATCAACACTTGATCTTGGCTTCTGGAACCACAACAATATCCACCAGGAACTCGCTTGATCTCTTTCTTTTATCACACAAGAATAACCCTCAAGTGTTTGTTTTATGTGTGTTTTGCTTCTTAGCCAAGAGACCCAAATGAGAGAGAAATGAAGGAGTTTTATAGACTCAAAGTCGACCCCAGGTCTCCTAAAGATCGGCCAGAGTTCATCTACCCGCCCACGGATAACGCTGCAAACCGCCCAAAGTTAGCGCCGCTAACGCGACTGAGTTAGCGAAGGTAGAGATAGCGCCGCTAACTTTGGCCAGATTACTAACTATCATTATTTATTCTTTCTCACCCTTCATTTTAGGTTGTTGTCAAGATCAACCCCCGGCGTGTGACCCGTTAGGCCCATACGTCATCGGCAGTGATCATTTGGCGTACATGTGTCAGTGGACATACTCCAACATTTCTACTCTATTACTGTCACATCAAGCCGTAATTTCGTTGGCGTAACGGATAAAAAGGGTATCCGACGGTAACTTTTCTCTCTCCTCGGAAAGGTATATATAACGATCATAACTGATTTTCAGAAGTTTACGCTTACTTTTCTCATCTATATACTTCTGCTAAACCAATATACCTTCTCCAAACACCTCTAAGTGCTAAGTGCAATCAACCGTTCAATCATACTCAAAACCCTAACAGCTCAGTGCGACTCTCGATGTTACTCAGTGTCAATCAATTTTAAGCATATTCGATTAAACGATGGACGGAACCATTCTTAATCTCAGTGATCGAATGGTGCGAGGTGCTCAATTCAAGAACAACGGAATACCTGTGCTTAAGATGTATAATCAACGAGCCTGCCTCGCTATTCCTGAGCGAAAACGAGGCAGAGATTACGAAGCATGGGTGGATTACATCAGAAAATGCCCTTTGGCATTCGCTTTTACAGGCGCACCTATTCACGTTGTTCCTCAGCACTTACTGGAGTTCTGGTATACGTGTGTCTATGACCATGACAGCGAAATCCGCTGCACAGTGCTGAATGGAGAGAGAACCATTGCTCTCACAGCTCAAAGGCTAAGGAAAGTTCTTCAACTCCCTCAAAACGATGTGTTCCATCCTGCTGTGACGAGGCAGGTGGCAAGGTCTGTCCTACCCAGAATGGGTCACCCACAAACAGAGGGTGTTAACGGCCACCTTTCCAACCGGATAGGGTTTCATGGTGTCAACAGTGATTCGTTCACTTGGTACCAAGGTTGGAGGACTAAACCAGGTTAACTAGTTCGAGATACAGCTGCTCTACAATATTTACTTCGCAAGAAATCTGGATTATGCACAGCTCATCTTCAATGAACTCAAGGTCTAAGTGATGAAGACCACGAGGGATCTTCATGTACCATTTATAAGGTACCTGTCCTTGGAATTTGAAGCTGAGCTAGGGACAACACTTTATAAAGCTGGGAAAGATGTGTTCCTTACACCAACACTCAGCTCTAAGATGTTCAACAATGACATCTTTCCAGAGCAGGAAGGCCTAAGTGAGCCTATGCAATGGATAGCTGAGAGGGCTTCCTCTGAAAGTGAAGCTAAGGGGTTAAATCAAGGGGGAGCAGCTGAAGCTGATCACGAGGTTCAAGCTGAGCACTCTGCTCAAGTTGAGCCAGCAACCATTCAAGCTGTACCTGGTAAGATATCTCCACTTTCTACTTCTTCTCATTTTTCTCCATCCTCCTTTGGAGACAAGACTGCAGTAGGCCCAACCCAGTGTAACCCATCTCCTCTACCTTCTGTCCATCATAAACTCCACTCTAAAGCCAACCTTGGTGTGCACACTACTACCAAGGAAAATATCCAAACCTATATACGGAAAACTGCCAAAGGTGGTGCCACCACTAAAGGTACCACTGAAGCTGATATCACATTGATACCTCCACTGGCAGGAGTTGAGGGGGAAACACCTACTCTTAAGGTGTCAACCTCAAGGGTCAATCACCCCCCTCTTACAAAATAAGCCAACCACCTACTCATACACATCACGATTTGAGCCCAATTACTTCTCTCCACTTCTCACACTCTCTAGCACGACCTGTTAATGATTCATCTCAATACCAAGGTGAGTTACAAGGTCCAAACTCTGGTGCATATGACTTTGAGGGTATACGCCAACCCTTGAATGACACACCCAAGTCCAAACCTTCTCAAGCTAACTTTGATGATATATTGACATTTATTAAAGGTTAGTTTGACATATTGCATCTCAAGAGAAGAAAGGACAAGAAGCATATGTTGCTGATATTGGATTCATTGGATGAAGAGGTGATGAAATTGAAATATGCAGTAGCTTCTCTAACATAACAAAAGCCTTCGAACCCTATTGATGATGACAAAAAGGGGGAGAAGGTTCAAGAGGCTGAAGCTGAGTTTGTTCAAGCTGAGGCTTTGTTACTACTAGCTAAGGGAGCAGAAAATCCAGCTCAGATTGAGGGGGAGAAAGCAAAGGAAATAGAGATTGAAACTGAGTTGACTGAAAATGCTAAAGGAAAAAGACCTGTAGTAATCAGCTCAGAGGATTCAGAAACCCCCAAGCAGAAGAGAAGAAAAATGATTCTTAGTAAATCAGACTCAGATGAAGACTCTGCAGACAAAATGACTTTACAACAAAGAGCTTCTCTGTTGGTAGTTAGAAGAATTGAGCAACAGGATGCTAATCAGCTTGGGATGTCTATTAATGAACTAAGAAGAAGGAAAATGAATGTACAAGCTAAATTAGCACATGAGAAAGAAGCAAGGGAACATGCTTGGGCTGAACAAATAAGAAAGCAGAATGAGGAATTAGCCAGACTCAGACTGCCTATTGTGCCTAAAGAGGAAGAAGTACAAGAACTTTAAGCTAAGAATCAACAAGAAGAAGAAGACATGAATCAGGAATTAGCCAGACTCAAGACACACTTCTCCTCTCATATCAAAACACTCAAGATGATCAAAGTCCAAGGGATCATCATTCTAGAGTTCGTCTTAAGAAATGGTGAAACACCTTCCCTGGAACTGAATCAACTCCACAGACTAGGATATGAATAATGGAAGCAGGTAGCCATACTCATTAAGCAAATGAAAAAATCCTCTACTAGAAATCAAGTAAAAGATGAAATCTTAAGGCTGCTAGCAAGAGCTGATGCGATGGAAATCATACCCAGATCTGACATAGTAACCCTACTAACTTCCTTTCACAAAGTTGGGAAGAAAAAGTTATCAAAACCAGCTGGATTAGCAAAAAGAAACAAGTACGATCTTGATCTTCCTGAAGGCATGGAGTTTAAAGAAAATACTTATGTTGAAAAACCTTATAAGGGATTTATGTACTTGGACAGTAACGGTGAACAATGCTTCTAGTCTAATGCTTCAATTTATATATGTGGGTTATCTCAAGTGCTATCTCTGAGATTAATTATGGAGAAAACTGAACTAAATGCCAGGTTCAGATATAGACTAAACAGAGCTATAAGTGTTGGAACACGGTATGGAGCAAAACACAGCGGAAGCATAAAACGAAAAGTTTAAAACCGTACAAAATCGGGTCCACACATGTTCCAAAGTGATAATTTTCTACAAAACTCAAATTGCAACTTAAAGGAACAAAGGAGAGGACTGAAAATACCTCAATACCTTAGCAAGAATTGGCTACAGCATGCAAGAATGGGATGAATCCGAGAACCAAAGTGTGTCCTCCTCTATTGCATAATCCACACCAAGTTTCCAAGAACCCCGCATGGTAGTACCCCATCACATGAACATCTACAATGACTTCACGTTCCGGAACAGCCCTTGAATCCTCTCCTCTTGCACCACCGGAGCTCACACAACACCCAAGAATCACTACTTAGTGTATAATGTGTATATCTTGCAACTAGGTGCCAAGAGAGAATTCTAGAGAGAGAGAGAGAATCTCATGCATCATCAACTGCTGGTCCAGCTTCAAAAACAAGTTTTAGACGGAGTCATGAGTCCTTATCCATTTGACCACAAGATGGCCAAATCAGAAATAAGAATTTCATGCAGACAGACCTTCATGGCCTCTCATGGCCTCTCACGGCCCGTGAAGAGAAAAATGCGCCACGACTGGCCATAATCCTTCATGGCCCGTGACGCGTTCGAGTGACTCGTGAGGGCGTCTCCTCTACGACCCCTTCACGACCCCTCACGACCCGTGAAGACTCCTCGAGCCGTATGAGAGTCGTTGAGTCAAACGTGAGGGCAGTGGGCTTCACGACCCGTGGAACATCCCTCACGGCCGTGAAGCCAAAATTAAACAATTTGATTTTTGGACCTTCTCTCTTTATCAATAAGCTGTCGGGATCAATCCTTGGTGGGTGACCCAATAGGCTCACACTTCATCAGCAGTAACACCAATGTACTTGTGTCAGTGGGCAGACTCCAACAGACTCCCACTTGCACATGACACAACATACCCAGAGGTATCACAGACAGGGAGCGGCCTCTAGCAAGGCATCCCTGCTCCCAAGTCAGTATGAGGTATGTCATCCCATAGACAAGTACCAATTCACAACCCAAAGGTTTGAAATGGCCCTATAGATAAGTGATCAACCATCCTTTTGTTCGTGATATCCATGTGAAGACGAGACATGGTACTAAGTCATTCTCAGTCCTTCACGATTATGTTTCTCGATCGAGATTGGTTTGTGACCAAAATATACAAGTAGCAATTGATTACCCAAATCATTGCACACGCGAGCACGGCCATGCATTTTGGTGTCAACGCCCAATCATCGAGGGGCCCAGGGATATCTCTCTAAACAGAGGAACAAATTCCTTTGACTACATTGCCCACCACATAGATCATACTCTGATCAGCTACTCCCTTTATAACAGCCAGTTACGGACTTCGTTTGAAAGCAACTAGAGCAAAGCAAACCAAAGTGATGCAGACACATGCATCTCCAGTATGAGGATGGACTGATATTATCATCCTGAATCACTCATGACAAGTACCACAAAGTGAATTCAGGTGTGGGTCGTCCAGTCACTTGAAACACTTTCAAGTACAGGCGAAGTTTTGCGTCTCTGTGTCCCAATCACCATTGGACACTTGACCAATCACTTCCCTCAGCCTTCATTCAGACTTCCTTCCCATGAAGAATAACTGGCTGTGGACATTTAGAATGTAAACACATTCAGGGAAGAGGTAAAACATGCAAAGTTGGAACACAATAAGGCTTACTGAAAGTACTCGCTACACGCGCATTACCAAACCCCTTTGATAATCGATACAAGCAGAAGCAAAGTATTGCTTAATGTTCCCAAAGATAAAGCAAATAAAAACTTTAACTAAAACATACTCAAGCCATGTTCATCCAGACCTTAGTATGACATTCATCACTAGACTGCCACTTTAGCTCAGTAAACGGACCATCCACGATGTCATCCGTTTGTACTCTAACATTGACCATATCCCTACTACAGCCAACCACTACCAAAGTGTGCGTTGATGGGATTTCGATCATTTGTTCAAGCCATTATACCTTCATTGTTTCTAAAGAATCCAATAAGGTAAATAACGCTCGAGTCTCAAATTTAATGTGCATAAGTCATCGTACCCTCATAGTTTTCACAAAGATCTCTATAGAGTCAGCGATGCTTGTTTCTCAGTGATCATATCCCTACTACAACCAACCACTTCTAATGTGTGTGTTGATGGGATTTGATCATTTGTCCAAGCAGTTATGCCTTCATTGTTTCATAAAGAACCCAATAAGGCAAACAATGCTTGGTCCACAGAAATTAACGTGTATAAGCCATCGTACCCTTATTGCCTCAAAAGAACCCAATAGAGTCAACGACGCTTTAAGACACACGCAAATTAACAACACCATATTTAGAAGATTACAAACCCCAATCAAGATCGGCGGTTATCCTTTAAAGCAGAAGCCATCACAATAGTAACAACTCACTTTAAACTTCTTCTAATTACATCACCACAAGAACATATACTCATATTTCTTGTATTCCACAAACTTCTTTGAATATCCCATATTTATTATGGACGCATAATTCTTGATTTACCCTTGTTGCCAAGCTACATCAAGACATTATCTCCAAAACATAGTATGTTCTAGACATACCAAATAGGATTACAACAACGCTCCCACTAGCTCTGGCATCTATCCAAGTTTCACCATTGCTTATTGAAAACTCAAACACTTGATTTTCTTAGCAAAGATTCCAAAACTTAGATTTATTCTAAATCCAAAAGGACTCCATGTTTGTGGACTTCATAAGGATACACAGGATGTAAAAGACCCTCGGACAGTGTTATGAACACTTCCTCATAAAATTCCTATAACGGAATTCGGTCTTTGCATCATATTGCCATAAAATGGCATAAGCATCCGCTTAAACTTCAACATAACTACTGGGAGAATGTCTTCATATGATTTCTACCCAATGGTCAATCATCATGAAACCATTTCCTACCAGTCAGTATTTAAAGTTATCTACAAACTTATCCATGCAGATCTCATTCCCGAAAGATCTATTTACACCATCAGGTCAAAACCTAGGTGTTGGATTAACCAAGTTCAAAACTTGAAATCCAGCATGGAATGTATCTTATGTTATTACACTTCTTTTCTTAGCAGACTCAAGGGCCCACTACAGCTTCCGGTAATTGATGCATACAACACGTATCATCAATAAGTCATCGTCCTCAGATATAATACATTATACTCTTCTGGTCTTATGACGACTCTTACCAGACATATGAAGAAGTAATAACTTTATGCCAGATACTCCAACATAGCCATGTTGAGTTTCAATCATTTCTGATTGAATGCTAGTGTCAACATCAATTCTTTTATTTAAATCTCACGTTCTTCCACTGGAATGCTTCAGTTGTTCATTTCCCTTTTCGAGCAACCAATACCGGTTCTCAAAAGGATATGAAATGAATATCTGAAACTTAGAAGAACTATTAAATACATTAGCATCCTTTAAGTTTATCCATCTCCCACTAAATGTAGACTGGATAACTCTGATCTATGAGATTGACAAGCAAAGAACACTTTCTAATCGAATCTCCTTAGATGCTAATTTGACCATCTTTGTTGATTTAAAACAAGAACATTGCCCGTCACTACTCAAGTACACCTATCAAGCAGGTTACTTAAGTTTAATCTATCAAGACGGAACCATAACCAATATATTCCATTCCTCCACTAAGCTATCCATGTAAAACATGTATCCTAGGAGAAGTGAATTATGAGGCAACCTCACAATTCTTATGATGGTTGAGGATTCTAGAGTCCATATGCTCAACATCATGTCAGATTTGAGTAAGCCCTCTCTATCTTAAATTTGTTACGGGTGAGTCTTGAACACCTCTCAGGTTTCAGACATTTGTCTAATAAATTAGACTTACCCATTTCTTCTACCATCATCGGTAAAGGTAACAAATCACACATAGTTAATCCTTATGTATTTGCCTAAACGGTCTTTACACAAACGTGCAAACGAAATCCAACAAGCCTTTATTCCTCTCACATTCACAAGTGAAGGATATGTTAGTTATTTAGCCTTATAAGCAAGATTTGACATCAACAATTGATTCAAAGTCAAAAGTTTCCATGTTCCTAACCACATGGAGCTTGGTGATGCTAGTCTTGTTTATATGGTTAAATCAACTATTTCATAAGGATAACAATTCAATAATCATTCATAATCATTCCATTACTTCTTTAAGCAAAAGCAAATAATAAATGCCAAGACATGAATAAACTTTGAAATAAATCTCTAAAACCCACAATTTCAAAATTCAAGGTAATATTCATCATCATCAAATGCATAAAAGATACAATGCTTCTTGCAACGCAAGGCATAAGACAAAGATCTAAATGAAGTAATAGTATAGCTGGATGGAATGGCAAGACTCTTCTTCCAATCCTTCTGGTTAGGGACAAGCACCATGGTTCCCTTCTCTAAGATCCAGCTCTCCATGCATCCATTACCTACTTCTGATTAACACCTGCACTTTACAACAAACAAGTTTGTAACAAACGTGAGCGTTTTGACTAGCGTTCAAAACCCAGTCATTAGAAGTAAAAGATCAATGGAGTTTGATCATGAATGTACCTGATGATGAGCTAACATTCTTCCACTTTAGGATACTTAGCTCTTCTAGGCATCTAGGGCAGGCGTGACGGCGCAAATTTCCAATTTCTCCACAAAAGTAGCAAACTACCCCATGTGGAACATCATCTTGAGGCACAATATCATTGTCCTCCGACTCCACAATTACGGATAGCCTAGTCATACAAGGCTTCCCTTTTGAGGTCAGTTTCTCCTTCTTGCTTACTTGTTTCCTAGTAGCCATAGTGGATGTGGACGAGACACGATCCTTCTCAACCATGTAAGACTGTACAACCTTCAGCATGTCTTAAAGTTCGATCAAGGATTTATCCAAATTGTCTTTGTGATAGTTCATGACAAACTTCTCATAAGACGCGGGCAGGGACTGGAGGATCATATCCACCGCAATCTCCCTCCCTATTGGAAGTCCAAGTCTCTCCAATTGGTCCATGTATCCCTTCATCATAAGAAAATGGACATTTACATCCTCACCTTCTTGCATCCTACAACCGACCAAAGCCTTTATACACTCAAACCGTTCTTGTCTAACCTGCTGTGGGAACATGTCCTTTAGCCTGTTTATCATGCCATACGCACTCAATTGCTCAAGCTGCTGACGTAACTCAAAGCTCATAGTCGATAACATGAGACAAGAAATATCTTGTGTATCTCTAACACGCTTCTCAAAAGTGTATGGAGTGGCCCAGTTCGTGTTGGTAGCAGGTGGCTCCGGAAAGGGTTCCTCAAGGATGTGCAACTTTAACTAGTGACGGAGGACAATCCTCAATACAAGATACCAGTCAGCGAAGTTCACTCCTATGAGTCCCTCCCTTTCTAGGAATAATCGAAGTTTAAAGTTTGGTGTGGTGTGGTGTCGTTAAAATTTGCCATCTATAAAAGAGTACACGTTTTAGTTAGTTTTGATATTATCCTCGTTAAAATAATTACCCAGCTGATTAAGAAAATCAAATTATCTTAACAAGGGCTAAGAACCTCAAAGTACCCCAATCCATGACGGATTTTCCGAGGATCATTTCATGGAGCTACTTAGGCCGGTAAACGCTTTACCAATTGCAATCCGAGATTACAACTCTTAGACACTTGCGGGATCCTAGGTACCCATAGCACCCATTTGGCATGTTTGATCCCTCTACACCATTCCTCATCAATCCACCATGATAGCTCGGTATTGACACGATAACTACCAAGGAGTTTTAAATCTTGGAATTGTAAATCGACCATCAAGATACGCGGTGGTACTCTAGCCCAATGGCCATCTCGGCTAAGCTCGACAACTAACCCTTGCGAGTTGCCACACGCACCTTCCACACAGTTACACAAAACCGATCTCGGCTAAGCTCGACGACCTATCTTGTTTCACTAGATTCTGGTGGTGTCATCTTATGGTTGGAGTGTTATTTACTTTTGATAAAAATGGGATTTTGTTTTTAAAGTGGTCTTGTGGCGCGCGAGGTTTGTTAACCAATTAAAACTCTTGGTTTTATTATTTTGAAAAATTTTCAAGCGAGAGAAGAAACTAAACAACCACGCAAGAAAATAAACAAAATAACAACCACGCACAAGTAATATCCGGTAACATGCCCCTAAACCCTATGCGCCTTCCTCATGAGCCAAACGAGGAAAGCAAGGCCAAACTAAGGACACAGCCACTTGGCCCAGCTGGAAGTGCTCCCACTGAATCCGTCATCTCCAATGAACCTCTGGATCCATCATATAGCCGAGACGTCTCCTCCACGACTCTCGATGGTTGTCTTCGGTCTTCTTTTACAAATACATACAAATATTTGAAAAGAAACGGCGTGCAAGCCGCGAAATGCTAATCTAAGCTAATCTAACAATTATAGAGAAAAGCAATCGGCATGCAAGCCAAAATAAAGTACAAAATACAAGACCGAATAAATTTAATTATTACAAACCAATTGTGGTACAAACCACCAAATGAATGAATAATCAAATAAACAACCAAACAACCAACACATAGGTCTAATGGGCAAGGCGTTACCGGATCAAACAACAACCACAAACAAAAACATGATGTGCCACAACAAAATCGTGTAAAATGTATCTTGATTATGATTGTTCAAACCTAGCTAAACACTCAAGGCACAAAGTGAACAATCCTTGTGCATATGCATTAGTACCCCAAATACTTTGAGAATACATATTCATATATACACAATACAAGTATATGTATGTGTGCATATCATGCCAAAAATCACCCAATACATATAAATGCATGAATCAAGATACATATGGGGCTTTACAAAAAATCCAAACACTTTGGACAGATTCTGGAAAAACAGATCGCAAGGAGGCTAAAACCGAAAACAATTTTCTTTTACAAAAGGGACGAAAATACTGTTCACGAGCTCCTTCACGACCCATAAGCCTTCACGGCCTGTCACGGCCCGTGAAGCCCATGAGTTTCACGACTCTAACTAGTGAAAAACAATTCACGACCAAGCACCCCACGAGACTGGTAGTGAGCCTTCACGACCGTGAAGAACAAGCCTTCACGACCTGTGAAGACATTCTGGATAGAATGTCCAGATTCGGTTTTCAAGCCCCAAAAAGTGCAATTTGTTTGTAGATTTGGCTCTGATACCACTGTTGGAACACGGTATGGAGCAAAACACAGCGGAAGCATAAAACGAAAAGTTTAAACCCGTACAAAATCGGGTCCATACATGTTCCAAAGTGATAATTTTCTACAAAACTCAAATTGCAACTTAAAGGAACAAAGGAGAGGACTGAAAATACCTCAATACTTTAGCAAGAATCGGCTGTAGCATGCAAGAATGGGATGAATCCGAGAACCTAAGTGTGTCCTCCTCTATTGCATAATCCACACCAAGTTTCCAAGATCCCCGTATGCTAGTACCCCGTCACATGAACATCCACAATGACTTCACGTTCCAGAACAGCCCTTGAAGCTTCTCCTCTTGCACCACCGGAGCTCACACAACACCCAAGAATCACTACTTAGTGTATAATGTGTATATCTTGCAACTAGGTGCCAAGAGAGAATTCTAGAGAGAGAGTGAATCTCATGCATCATCAACTGCTGGTCCAGCCTGAAAAACAAGTTTTAGCCGGAGTCATGAGTACTCATCCATTGGACCACAAGATGGCCCAATCAGAAATAAGAATTTCATGCAGACAGACCTTCAAGGCCTCTCACGGCCCGTGAAGAGAAAAATGCACATAATCCAACAGACTCCGACTTGTGCAAGATAAGTAACAGTTACTGCACATTGTTAACCTAAGGAGGTCCCTAGCCAGACACTTAGGATAACCAGGTTATAAGAACTCTTATACCCCAAAGTAACTTGTGATAAAACTTCATTAGCAACCTGCTTAGAAGAAACCTGTTATAAACTAACTAAACTATCATAAACTCCCTGTTTATGAATGGGTACGTTTTATATATACAAACTTGCATATATATAGGTTTGTCCCTTGCAGCGCGATATTTCAATTTTGAGCATGAGCATGGAAAAAGTCAACTAAGAGACTCAAGAATTTGTTCATGACATACTTGATTTCGAAACTGCGTGATAAACGACAAAGAACAGATCAGTTCGTTTGGGCACGGCCGTGCACTTACCAGTTTCTCTTATCAGTCAAGGGGCCCGGAAATATCTCTTCTAAAAAGAAGGTGCAATTACCATCTTGCATATTTGCATTTGGCAACACGGCTCCCACTGAATCTAGACACGCCCCTTATGACTACCCTGTTACGGCATGGCGTTAGAACGCGCTAAGAAGACAACAGTTACCGCATCCCAAACCAAATACCTCAGGCCTGAGGATAACCTATGTGATAAATACTTTTGACACGAATCCACGAAGTATTTTTCACGGTGGGTCAATCCAATATTCGTTCCCCTAACGAATATCCGTAAATTTTGGTCCGCAAAAAACGTTCGCAGCTATATTCGATATACTTTGGAATCTACCCCAAAATTACGATGACTTTATATCCCTATCATAGTTCCCACCACGATAAGTAGTCACGGATAATGTTTTTGAATAAACCTAGTTTATTCCTGGATGAACCAAAACATACAAAATTGTGAAGAACAATGAAACTAATTTCTGCACCCTTCCATATTCCTCCCTGGAATAAAGATGTATAATTTCTACCATTTCACTGACTCGATTCACGGTGTTTATCTGAATTACTTATTATTTTACATTGTAACTTATCACGGATTACAAAGAAAAATAATATGGTTATAAACCATAAAACACAAGACTAGTACTTTGAAGTACTCCTTCTTGGTTTTTCTAGAAATCATTCTTGCAACCTAAGAATACTTCTAGGCTTACTTATTTTATTAATTCCTTAAACTTGGAGAACTGGAAATAACTCCTTGTTTCTGATTTATAAAACAACCTCCCTGTAATTAAAAACTTTAATTACATTTGTAGATGTAATAAATCTTACTAGATTTTATGTCCTTTTTGAAATGATAAATCCTCTTACACCTACTTGTAAGAAACTTGAAACTAGATTCCCGGTGTATACCGAACACTTATCTAATTCCATTACTAAGAATGTTAAAGAGCATCCTATTTTATCATTCTAACGTTAACCAACCAACAATATCATTAAGCTGACTTACTGAACATTTTAGAACGTATATAATTTCTATTTAAGTCATAACTTGACTCAAAAATCTTGCAATGATATCTTTATTGAGTACCTCTCAATAAATCATGCATTCCTTGGATTAGTTCTTTCCCAAGAACTTACTGTTTTAGATAACTTCTAAAAGCATCCAGTAATTATATACTTTAAAAGTTCAAACTTGTATTTATCACACTGGTTAAAAAAAACTTTTATTAACTCTGATAAATACATTAGTCAGGTGCTCCCACTATCTCTTATGAAAAAGTGCATTCTTTAAAACATCCTTTTAGGCCTTAGTCAGAACTTGACTACCATGCCTAAAACTTGTGTTCCAAACACATGTTTTAAAACTTTAGTTTCTGTAAGAGATTTGTTTTATGAAACCAAAAACTTGGATCTCCCATATATCCATCTTTCCAATTACGGAAAATGGTTTCATTAAACTTACCATGATCATAAGTATGAAACACTCATAATGGTATTTTAAATTTCTTTCCTTAAAACATTTAGTATAAAACTCCCTTGACTATAATAACTATTATAATCACTTTTACACTTTCTTAAATGTTTTATCAAGAAACTATTTGCAATTAGAAATAATAACTATCATTTCTATTTTGTTCAAGACTTTGAACATTCACTTTTCATAACTTAAACACTTGTTAAATTAGAAAAACTATCTAATTTTATAAACAATACTTGTTTATTCTAGAGTTTGAGAAAGTGGAGCTAACATTTATATAACTAAAACAAATCATAGCATGAAGATTATTATGAATCACCAATCAAGTCAAGACTTGACTTATTGGCACTCTTTTAGTCACAACTGGACTAATCATCATTCATATAATAAGAACACGTGCACAGATATATAACCAAATAATTAAATTTCCATAAACTTAATAACCATAAGTTTTAATAAACCAAACAAGATAAAAACATGTTCATAGAAACTTTAAAAAAAGGAGTTTAATAAACTAGGAAATAGAAATTATTATAATATCCGTAAGCTGCACGTAAGATCTCTTTATGTTGGGCCGCATCACTTTCCATCTCCTCCTGCAATAAACGATTGCAAGATGTAAGAATACTTGTAAAACTTTACAAGTAGGAAAGTGACAAAGAAGCTAATCACGCAATACCTAAGGAGCCAGACTTGGCTCCTACCTCGTGACCCTTCGAACAATCTCGTTTCCAATGTCCGGCCTCGCCGCACCTGAAGCACCGATTCTCGGTCCTTGCCTTGTTTGGCTTTGGCTTCTTGCCCTTGTTGTCGTTACTAGCTCTGGGTGCATTCTGGCTTGGCTGGGCCTTGCCCTTTCCCTTTCCGTTGCGCCACTTCCTCTTCTTACGTCCACCATGTCCCACCATAAGAATGTCCTTAGACTTGGTCCCGATACTCTGCTCAGCAGTATTGAGCATTGAGTGCAACTCAGCTACAGATTTCTCCATGTTGTTCATGTTGTAGTTGACTATAAAAGGCTTATAGTCATCTGACAACGAGTTGAGTATCGTATCCGTTGCTAGCTGCAACGGTACTGGGTACCCAAGTCTCTCTAGGTGGTCCATGTAACCTTTCATTTTCATGACATGGTCACTGACCGAGGTTCCCTTAGCCATCTTGCACGAGTTAAATGCCCAAGTGGCATCATAACGCTCTGTGCGGGTTTGCTCCTGGAACATGTCCCTCAGCTGGCGGATCATGTCATATGCAGGAGTCTCCATCATGCTTGATTGCAACTCTGGACTCATAGTTGCAAGCATGAGGCAGCTAACATCCAAAGCGTCATTGGAGCGCTTCTGAAAATCCTCCGTGACCTCTGCCCTGGCATTGCTGGCAGGGGGATTTCCTAGAGGTTGTTCTAGGACATACCACTTTCTCTCGTGCCTCAGCACGATCCAGAGATTTCTTTCCCAAGTGAGAAAGTTGGACCTGGTGAGCATATCCTTCTCAAGGATAGAGCAGAGAGAGAGGTTATTAGTATTGGTAACGTTGGTTGCCATCTACAAATTAAAACCCGGTTTAATTAGTAATTGCAAATAAACTTCTAATCATATATCATAAAACCCATAAATAATATATATTAAACCTAGGACCCATATTTCACATACTTGACGCAAGGTTTGGGCACTTCCCGCCAAGTCATGCTATTTCTGGTAGGTAACACCCTGTACCAATCGTACCTAACTGATACGACTCCTAGAACCTCGTAGAGCACTTAGACCCAGTCTAGTATGTTTAACTCTACTCTAGTGCTTTTTGGGCCGGGACTCCCGTTTATCACCAAAATAGATCGCACCACCTAAGACAGCATGAATTCTGCCCGGGACTCCCGATTATCGCAGAACCTTTCATGCCCCTTCCCGCAATTGTTTGAACCCGGATGCCCAAGGTTTGGGCACTTCCGACACCCGAGTACCGTTTAACAGTTAGGGTGTACCATTAGGTGGGTAGCACACTGATCTAAGATTTTTCTTGGGTTTTATAATTAAGTTTTTTTTTTTTAAACTTAATTTTCCTGTTTTTGAAAAAACATTTTAAAACTAACTGTTTTAAAAATACGATTTATATGTGTACCTAAACTAGGTGCACAAAACGGCCTTTATAAGTTCCAAACTTATAACCTTGACAAAAACTTTAAATTTATAAAAATTTAAGTAACACGACTAACAACCTGTAGTCGTATTCTTGTTTGTCATAAAGCGCATGGTTTTTCACTGTTTAATAACAACCTGTTATTAAATCCCTTTTTATTTAGCATCATATAAGTGTCGCAAGAATATATGATAAACAGTAAATAAAAGAAACACAACCACGCAGATATAAGAGTAAGCATATAAAACCCTATAGTTTTGCCAACTAATCCTAAGGTCAAACCTAAGGACAAAGTGACTTGGATTCGCCTTTCTTGACATGTTGCTCCCACTAGCCTTGACACCTCCCCGAAGTATCCGTGCTACACGCATAGAACACCATTTGTCTTGCACCTTCTTGGAGTCCATCTTGGTTAAGGGATTAAACTATTACTAGTCTATTACAAATACAATATTGAATGGGGTTGTAAGTGGCACGCAGGCCTCCCCGAACCAGTACAATATTACAATTAAGAAAGGGATTGTAATTGGCACGCAGGCCTTCCCAAATACTAAAATAAAAGAAGAATAAGAAAAACGAGTCCTAAGTCGGCAAAACTATAGCTATCACAACCACGCAATTATATATAAGCACTATATATATAAAAGTCAACCACGCAGTTATAATAAAAGTAAACAATAAACTGTGCTGTTAAGCACACAACCTGATTTGTTTAAACTTTCTCATTTATCCTTTTGATTAATACCTATTAACCAAAAATGAGAATTATGATCTTCTAATTTATATTTATCTGACCAAAAGAGTTTTTCTAACAAAAACATTAAATCCCTGATCTTATTCAAAACTTGAATGAAAACTTATGTCGGATTTTATTACTAGTTATCCAATAACTTAAAATCGACAACTTTTTGGTCAATTAAAATATCTTGTTCAATTCTCCATTTTATAATATAAATTTTATCCTTTTAGAATTTATTTATTTAAAAATGACTTAAACCAGCCATAATAAATAAATATCTAAAATATATATTTTAACTAAGCTAATTAAAATATATAATACTAGTTTGTATAACACCTTTATTAATTTTATAACTTAAAATTAATAATCCTTTCGTATTAATCCGGAAAAACTATATTGGGCCAACATCTCCTGGGCCGAGTAGCCCTTGAGCCGAGAACCCCTTTGGGCCGAGAACCCCTTGGGCCGCAGACCATCTTGGGCCGAAACCCCTTGGGCCGTGGTTTACTAGGCTTAGCGCCGCTAAACCCTCTTAGCGCCGCTAAATCCCTTTTAGCGCCGCTAACGATCACGGTGATGCTTTCGGTTCGCGTTTTCCCGATTAATAAAAATATTTAAATCCTTCTTAACCTATTAAAAACTTACTGTTTTAATATCCTGATTAAAAACTGGATTTAATTCAAAAACCAAAAAACTATCAATTATTAATTTCAACAAAACTTGTTTTATTAATAATCAATTATCCTAAAACTTGATTTCAACCTTTTTAAACAAAAGTTCAAAAATACTGGTTAAGATAAAGTTTTAGATAAAAAGTTTTATCCTTTTTAACCGTTTAAACACAAACCTGGTTTAAACCTAACTGGTTAAAATCAAACCTTTTATGAACTGGATAAAAAACAGAAAACTTGTTTTTATCCTTATGGTTTTCGAAAACTTGTGGAGAAAGAAACAAGATGAAGTAGATCATACATCTATCAAACAAACCAACTAGATTATCTAGGTTTAATACATTTGATCAAAACTATCCTTATCAAAAATCATAAACCTTTTAACCATTCAAACTAACTGTTTGAACATTTTCATTAATAGGATTTAACCTGGTAACAAAAACAAAACTATTTTGTTACCTACTTGATTTTCGAAAATTACCAAAAACAAGTAGAAGATCAAGAACAAACCTTAAACCTAGATCAGATAAAACTAGAAACTATGGATCATAGAGCCGAGGCTCTGATACCACTGAAGGGTTTTGAACCTGACCAAACCACTTATGACACAAACTGGTCAATCCTGGATTTGATTCCACTGGTTCAATCCTAAAAGCGGAACTGGATTGAACACAACCCTCTAAACCCCAAAAGGGTTAGGATCTATTAACTAATGATCAAACATAGTTTCTTGCAAAACAATCCACATAAAAGGTTATAGAATTATACCTGATTAAAACTTGGGATTGCTAAAGTAGTCCACCACTACTGCACCTCCGATTGAACTGGCTGCTAGACCGCTCCTGGATCACCAAGGTTTCAAAGAACTCGAAAGATTGAGCCTACGTGTGTGTGTCCTTGCGTCGATCAACAAACCGAGAGATGCCCTCTTGGTGTCCTTCTTGATCGTCGACGAGAGAGAGAGCCACAAGAGAGAGAGAGAGAGAGCGACGTGAGAGAGAGAGACCCGAGGTCGAGAGGATGAGAGAGAGAGAGTTGTGGTGGCTAGGGTTAATCTCTTAATGTCTCATATCTAATCCTTAAGGCTTAAGGATATTATATAGGGATTAACTTGGACCTAAGCCCGTTTGATTAAAAGCCCAACTGGTTTTAATTAAACTTTTATCTCTTCTCATATTGACCCCCTGGACTTTACTAGTTAATTAATTAACTATTAATTAACTTAGTCCGTTAAATATTAAAATTTAATATTTAATTCTCTTTAAATAATAAATAACTATTTATTATTTATTCCTTTCTAATAATTAATCCGAAATGGATAATTATTTATATCTCTCTTTTCAATAATTAATTCTGACAGATTATTTATTTAGTTTTCTCTTTAATAATTAATCTAACTGGTTAATTATTTCCACACAGATTATGGTGAGATCCAACTGTTCTGAATTGGGTGTATAGCAGTGTGACCCTTTAGTCTCTTATAACATTGGATACAATATGCCCGTTAATTATCTTTGCACATAATCCAACAACCCCTTCACGACCCCTCACGACCCGTGAAGACTCCACGAGCCGTATGAGAGTCGTTGAGTCAAACGTGAGGGCAGTGGGCTTCACGACCCGTGGAGCATCCCTCACGGCCGTGAAGCCCCAAAATCAAACAATTTGATTTTTGCACCTTCTCTCTTTATCAATAAGCTGTCGGGATTAATCCTTGGTGTGTAAACCAATAGGCTCGCACTTCATCAGCAGTAACACCAATGTACTTGTGTCAGTGGGTAGACTCCAACAATAAGATCACAAAAGGATCAGCTTCAACACTTGCCAAATCTACAAGAACTTCTTGAAGAAATTAACAAGGAGATCAAAGAGTTTGAAGAGTTGCATCCTGAATAGATTAGTTCTATCTGTAATTATTAGATTAGTTCTAATAATTTGTAAGAACTAAGTGTGCATGATCTAAGTGATCAAAATTTTGTACTCTGATATGTTCAATGAATACAAGTATTAGTTTGATATGTTCAACTGTTTATGATATGTTCATAATTCTTAGTCTGATAAGTTCAGCTTGGATGAATAATTCGATTAGTTCTTATTCATTAATCTGATTGGTTTGTATGCTCAACTTATAATTGATAAGTTCAATTAGAATTTGATAAGTTCAAAAATAAAATCTTAGAAAGTTTAAGATTTAAAACATAATTCTGTTCAACAAACTTAAGAACTGTTTGATGGTTTTGTCATTATCAAATTGGGGGAGTTTGTTGGTCAAATGATCTCATCAGTTGAAATTTGATGAGACAAAGTTAAGTTTGTAAGATATGTTCTAAATATAACTTAAACAGAATTATGAAGTTTGATCAGACTGAGCACTTATAGTGTTTCAGACTGAGCATAAGCTGAACGTAAGATGAGCACTTCACAGATTGCCAACGTTGTTCGTGTGTTCGATCTTCACGTCTGTTGTGAAGTTGGAAAGTATTCAATCTGTGAATAAATCCTGTTTAGAGAGTCAGTTTGTATCTATAATAATAAGTTGATTATAGATAACAAAGTTTGAGAGATTGAGAGATTTGATTTACATTAGGTGTTTACATATCAAGTGTTGCTTACTTGATTGTTACTATAATCATCTTCTTATTAATGAAACCATTCGATTTCATGTGGTTTGATGTGTGTTAACACTTTTTATTGATTTGTTCAATTTTTCGCAGAAAGTGTATTCAACCCCCCTTCTACACATTACTTGCTTGTTGATATTCTCACCAAGGGACCAACACTCGGTATGGTCACGAAAACTACGAAGGCTTATTAACTCTTCGAATTATAAATCAACCGTCAAGATACACGGTGGTACTCTACCCCAATGGCCGGCTCGGCTAGAGCTCGACATCCGACCTTGCGAGTTCCCACACGCAACTTCCACACAGTTACACAAAACCGATCTCGGCTAAAGCTCGACGACTGATCTTGTTTCACTAGATTCGGGTGGTGTCATCTTACGGGTGGTGTGAGATCTACTTTCGAAAAACGGGATTTAATTTTTCCGGTTAAAACGTTTTTAACCATTTCTTGTCTATATGGCGCGTGGAGTTTGTATACCGATTTAAAACTCTTTGGTTTTATTATTTTGAAAAATTTTCTAGCATGTGAAGATCCTAAACATCCATGCAATAAATATACAAAATTAAACCAACCACGTATGTAAATAAATATCCGGTAACGAGCCATAACCCTACGCGTCTTGCCCGTGAGGCAACGAGCAAGACAAAGTCTACTAAGGACAATAATCCAAAACTTTGACGTGTGCTCTCCCACTTGATCCATTGCGTCTCCCACCGACCTCCGGATCCAAGTCCACCAAGACAACTCCCATGGTCCTCGTTGGTTGCTTCGGTCCTCCTTTTACAATTTACAAGTTTAAAAGGAAATGGTATGTAAGCCACAATTCTCTATTTTTTAGCTAATACTAAAATTACAAAGAATAGAAATCGGCATGCAAGCCAATAAATATTACAAACCGAATAAATTAAATTAATTATTACAAACGATTGTGGTACAAACCACCAAATGAATGAATGAATTAATTTAAGCAACCAAACACATCACATAGGTCTAAAGGCTCTTTATGTCACCGGCTTTCATATACAACCACATACAACATCACATGTCAAAACTAGCATGGTGTGCCACACAAGAACCATGCAAATCTTATATATCTTGGTTAAGATTATCAAAACACTCAAGGCATAGATAATCCTATGTACATATGCATTAGGAACCTTTAACAAGTCAAAATTCCATATTCACATATTCACAATGTAAGTATATGCAATTAACCATTTTCATGCAAAAATGTTAATTCACATATAAATATACCAACCAAGATATAAGGCAACTTACTCATATTAAATCTCAAGATCTGGAAAAATTACAGAAAGTACAACCGAGCAAAAAATCCGAACAAAATTGATCTTTAAACGAAAAACATGCATTCTGCCAGAAAAGTTTAGCGCCGCTAACCAGAACAAAATCACGCCGCTAACTATGACAGAGTTAGCGCCGCTAAACTGACAGCCATTAGCGCCGCTAACTACAAGAAGTTAGCGCCGCTAATTACTGGACATAATGAAATTCACATTTTTTTCGGATTTTTTAGGCCACCAAGTGCAAAACTAGTGTAGAGGTGGCTCTAATACCATTGTTGGGGTTCGTGGATTAGCACAACGGAAGCATACATGAAAAACAAAAGCAAGAAGGAACCGCAAAAGAACCCCTAAAGGTGTTACCAACCTCTACACTATGATTTGCAACTTAAACAAGGGAGATGAGAAGAGTTTATACCCCTGGTGTCTCTGGAGTTGGTGGTGATAGTTGATGCAAGCAAGACCCTCCTTCTTCAACTACCGAAGTCCACCACGAGCTTAACGAGATCTTGGTGTACTAGCACCCCAAAGTATCCTTCTCATTATGAAGATACTATACTGGAAAAGGTAACCAAAGAACCACCACAAAACTTCTTGAACTCTCTCTCTCTCTCTCTCTCTCTCTTAAACTCACTTAGAACAACCCTCTTTTAGTTTTCTTATGTGAGTGCCTTTTTCTTAACCAACAAGAACAAATGAGAGAGTGAAGTGAGTCTTTTATAAACTCCATGGTGCCTCCAGAACTCCCCAAGGTCAGGCAAGAGTCCATCATTAGCTAGACATGCATTGGTGGAAAGAGGAGGTGAAAAGAATAAAGTTGCATGCTGTCAGACGGGATCGCGCCGCTAACTTTAAGGAGTTAGCGCCGGTAACCCTTAAAGTGTAGCATCGCGATCGAGGCCTGAGATAGCGACCTTATGGTTAGCGCCGCTAACCCCGTCCAGCCTGCCAAATATCATTTAATTATTCTTTCTCACCCTCCCTTTTAGATTGTTTTAAAGATCAACCCCTAGCGTGTGACCCGATAGGCCCATACGTCATCGGCAGAGATCAATTGTCGTACGTGTGTCAGTGGGCATACCCGAACAGATAGAATGTTGTAGGGAATAAAATGAAGAAACATAAATAATCTTACAAAAGATCAACAAATGACAAGAAAGGTATAAGAATGGAGCAATAAGTCTATACCTTCTTGTGGAGAAAAATAATAAATAAGATTTTTTTTAATTTTAAAATTTATGAATGTTTTTGGATTTTTTGAAATGAGAAAAGTAGTTAAACCTCCCCCTATATAGATGCAGTAGAAAATCATTTTTTATGTATCAAAAGAGGTACGGAGAAAAAATTATATTGCTCCCTCTATCAAGTCCTAAGCATTAGCGCACAAGCAATATCAATAAATGATAAAGTTTGCAATGCAGAGAGCGTTAGTTTTTGAGATATAAAGAATATAAGGAGACTTCCTTTTTGGCATATTGAACACATGCATCATCAATGTGTTCATGATGAACCTTTATCTTTCGAGAAGTGGAAAAAGAATTACAAAGATTTTGACCAAGAGCTTTTGGGTCGTGCAGTGTTAGTCTTTGCAGTCTTTGGTAATCAAACCTTTCTATGTGCAACAGTAGGTTTGTGGACCTTGTTATTAAATGGTCGTGAATGCAATTCAGGAATTCCATTTTGAACAACAAATTGAAAAATTCTTTTTGAACTTTTACAAATCTTTTGCTTTGATAATCTAATTTAGTGATTGATTGAATATATCACAAAAGGATCTTTCACATTGGATTTTATCTTTAAGTTAGATTTATCTTTTGTTTGGTTAAAAGATTTGTTGTTGTTATATGGAGTAAAAACCTTTGGTTTTCGAATTTTACTTGGAACTACTTGTTGTTGAACAAAATTTGATGAGAAATCATGAGCAACATCCTTTAGGTTGAACCTTGACGTTCTTTGAACTGGCTCAAGAGTTGTTTTCTCTTGAACTCGAGGATGATTTCTTCATTTTTGGTGATTTATCACATAATTTCTTTGGTTTCTCAAGATTCTTCTTTGGAATTCATGTATGCTTCTACTTTGGTGATAAACAATCTAATAGAACGAACAGAAAATAAGTATTAGAAGACTGAGTACTACAATTTGATACTAAATCAAAGGTTGGTTTGGTAGCAGAGGAATTCTTTGATTCAGCAATTTTATCAATAATGAGCTTGATATATATGATATCAACAAAGAATTTGGTCTTCTTTTCTGTTTTTACTTTTTCTGTTTCAAATTTCATTCTTCCTTTTTCCGTTGTCTATTAAATCTCGGATATTTTCTTCTCTAATACTGAACCGGGAACAAAAGGTCCACAAGAGGCAAGTAGCTTTTCCTCAAGTCGTTTGACTTTGTTCATCAGAGCATCCTTTTTAGTGCATTAGTCATTCATCACTTTATGAGAATTCTTCAACATTTTTTCAGTATCTTGAAGTTTTACTAATATATTAGATAAATGTTTCTTAATCTTCTCATTTTATTTTTGTAGAGCATTTGCTCTTTATTTTTCAATTTTTATTTCCACTTCTTTCATTCCATTTTCAATTTCCAAACTTCTACATGTATACTTGAAAATCTTTTCTGTAAGTTGTTTATTCTTTCCTGACAAGATTTTAGTTTTCTGTTGCTTATATTCGACTTCTTGAAGTTGTTTTCGAAAATCTTCATTTACCTCAAGCAATTGGGTCATGAGTTCTTTATTCTCGAATTTCAAGATTTCCGATTTATTTTTCTCATCTTTAAAAACTTGGAGTTTCACAAATTTCTCAACTGATGTTGCTAGATCATGATGTTTATCATGTAAAATCATGTATTGTTTTTTCAGATTGTCATACACAAGAAATATCTCTCCAAATATTGCTTTCAACATTTTCTCATTCTCAAATGGATGATAATGGGATCAACTCCAGTTTGTAATGTCAACTTGAATGGATAACTTCGAAGCCATTATGACACTTGAAAAATGGATCTCAATCGAGATTTGGACAAGTATTTTTGAAAGAAATTTCCTTTTGAAAATCAACAAAAATTTGTAATCACAAAAATGAATGTAAATAAAAGGATGAGGTATGACAAAAAAAAATTACTAGTCGAATGGGCCTTGAGTATAGCTGAATTCACATTAGATAAAATTTAACCTGAATAACATGAATTATTCAAACTTGAATAAAATACCAAGTTAAATTGAGTTTGGAATTTTCCACAAGGAACTCTAATCACAAAATTTTAATTTATAGAATTTGAATGAGCATATATACGAATAATTTGAATATGTATACATGAGATAATTCGAATTTAAGAATGAATGTGGAAAAAATGATGCAATTCGAATTAAAGAATGTAAATCGAATGGACAAATGAATTTGAACTTGTTGAGAGTGCAATAAAATTTGATTAATGAATCAAATTGAGTGAAATAAATTGAAATCTAGATGTGAAAGAATTTGAATTCGGATTATGTATATGAATTCGAATTGACTATTTAGAGTTGGACGGTTGAATTCAGTTGAATGAGTGTTTAGGTTGAATTATGGGCAAGTCACGTGTATGCTTTAATGTTAGATTTCTTTCTTGAAAAGGAACAAGTATAACTCCAATCAGTCAAATCACAATGTCATCCAAATTGTACTTGACACATATCTAAACACTCAAATTGAACACGGTTGGATTCCCGTTCGAATTGTGTTGATTCGAACAAAGAAAAGACTCGAATTTCCTTTGAAATGGTTCGATATTCGGTCAAATTATACTCCAAAAGAGGTAAAAACGAATTCAAGTTTGGATTAGCTTGAATTGAATTCGAGCGAATGAATTACTTGTACTTCATGGTTTGATTTGAATGTGGTAGACAAAGTACATGTCAAGTCTTATCTAACTGACAAACACTTTTTTTTCAAAAATTTACGATCCAAAATGGATCAAAAAGTTGTACTGAACAAGTTCTTTGTGTTCTTTGTGTTCTACAGCAAACACGAACAAAATTCAAAATTTTGATTCACCCATAAAGAATCGAACAATTTTAAGAAAAATTAGTATCAATAGGCTCGAAAATCTATCCCAAACACAATGTACGTGAACTAAACACTAACAATCATTTTCAGAGATCAAAATTGTGATTTTCCTCTATACCTCAAGAACACAAAACTCGATAATTCAATATTGATGCTTAAGATGAATGTTTTAGTAAACAAAATCACACACAAATTTGAAACATTCGTGTTTTGAAACTTAAAACATGAATATTGATTTTGGAAGTTGAAGCATGTCGTGCTATGGCTCCTTTAGTGAAGATAATGTTGGTCCCTTGTATGAGAGAGTAACAACAAGCAACATGTGTGTAGAAGGGGGGTTGAATACACTTTCTGCGGAAATTGAACAAATCAAATAAAAGTGTTACACACAGTAAATCAAACCACAATCAATCAAATGCTTTTATTAAGAAGATGATTACAATGCTTTGAATAAGAAGATGATTACAATAACTATCAAGTAAGCAACTCTTGATATATAACCACCTAATATAAATCTCTCAATCTCTCAAACTTAGCTATCTATAATCAACTTATGATTATAGATACCGACGACTCTCTAAACAGGATTTCACACAGATTGACAACTTACCAATATCACAACTGATGTGTTAGTTCGAACACACGAACACTTGGGCAATCTGTGAGTTTTTCTTGATCACGTTGAACTGACAAACAGTAATCAAGATTCGTAACACATACGGTGAGGTGAGGTTTGGCTTTGCAACACTTAGTTGTTTTTGTATCTAAGTCGTACCTCTAAACTTATCAGGAGATAAGTATTTATAATCCTGTGCCTACGGTTCCTAACTAACTAAGACTCAACTTAATTCGCTAACTAACTCTCGGATAATCCGGAATCTTGAATCTTGAATCTTCTATCTTCAATCTTGATTCTGGAGTCTTCTTATCCGCGCCGTAGATATAGAGAGAGATGAAGATGAATTTAAAACATATTTAAATTATCTTTAGACTGACTTCTTCACTCGGATTGAGTTACTCAGCTTGAAACTCATCAAGCTGAGTTCTTCGAGAACAAATCCGAATTCATACATGAACTAACACGTTCATTGATAAACTCATCCTTAGAAGTCTAACTTAGTTGACTAAAACATATTTAGCAACTCTGTCGAGCTGGCTCTGCTTTTGAGCTGAGTCACTCAGCTTGAAACACATCACGCTGATTACTCGATATATACCTTATGTGACATACACAGATTATTAAACATATTAAGAAACAAACTAAGGTATAATATAAACTGATCAACATATACTAAGCTTATATTCAGCTTATACTCAGTCTGAATCACTCTAAGTGTTCAGTCTGACTAAGCCTCATAATTCTGTTTAAGTTATATGTAGAACTCATCTTACAAACTTAACTTTGTCTCATCAAATTCAAACTGATGAGATCATTTTCCCAACAAACTCCCCCTATTTGATGATGACAAAACCATCAAACAGTTCTTAAGTTTGTTTAACAGAATTATGTTTTAAATCTTAAACTTATTAAGATTTTATTATTTTAACTGATCAAATATTTATTTAACATATCAATATTAATTGAACTTATCAATTTAAATTGGAACACACCAATTTTTAGTTGAACACACCAACTAATTACATAAATGAATAAGAACTTATCTTTATTCATTAAGCTGAACTTATCAGACTTATAGCTATCAACACATCATTATACAGTTGAACATATCAAACTTTATATTTTTGTATTAAAAGAACTGATCATAATACAAAAGTTGTTGATCACATAGATCATGCACACTAAGTGCTTACAAAATTAGAACTAATCTAATATTTATAGTAGAACTAATCTACTCAGGATGTTATCTTATGAACTCAGGATGTAGAACCTCCCACAAAATGATTTCTCAGTTGATTTCTTCTAGGAGGCTTTCAGCTTCTGCAATTCCTCTTAAACCTGCTCCCCCTTTTTGTCATCATCAATAGGGTTTGAAGGTCGTTGTTGATGGAGAGCAGCAACTGCAGACTTCAGATTTGCCACTTCAGTATCCAGCATCTAGCCTCAGCAACAAATGCTTCTTGGCTTTCTTTCTTTTGAAATGAAGGATCTCAAACTGACTTTTCAGAAATTTGATAATTGAATCAAAGTCAGCTTGTAAAGGTTGAGACTTGGGTGCATCATCCAAGGGTTAGTGTGGACCCTCAAATTCATGTGCACCAGAGTTTGGACCCTGTGATTCATCCTGGTTTGAAGATGAAACATTGACAGGTCGTGCACTAGAGTGTGAGAAATGAAAAGAACGAATAGGGCTCGAGACATGAAGTGTATGTGTTGGTGGTTGGATTTTGGGTATAGAGGGGGTGATTGACCCTGGGGATTCGTCATATGTTCAATGTAACCTGAATGTGTCTGTTCAGGCACAGAAGTAGGCTCTCCCATGGCACGAGTAAGTGTGGGCTGAGTAGACACCACACCCGGTTTAGGCTGTTGGGTTTTATAGAGCCTTGAGGTTGACATCTTGAGAGTAGGCATCTCCCCCTCAACTCCTACCGGAGGGATCAATGTGATCTCAGCTCCAGTGATGCCTTTAGGAGTGGCACCACCTTTGGCAGTTTTTCTTTGGTATGTATGGATATTCTCCCTAGCAGCAGTGGGCATACTAGGGGTGGCTTCAGATTGGAATTGTAGATGGAATGAATGTGGTGGAGATGGGTTAGACTGAGTTGGTTCCACCGCAGTCTTATCTCCAAAGGTAGATGGAGAAAAGTGAGAAGAAAGAGAAAGTGGAGAGGTCTTACCAAAGTTTGCTTCAGTGTGGACTGGTTCAGCCTGAGCAGAGTGCTCAGCTTGAACTTCTGTGTCAGCTTGAGAAGCTCCCCCTTGATTTGATTCCTCTTCTTCACTTTCCGATGAAGCTCCCTCAGCAACCAAGAGCATTGAACCACTTAGACCCTCTTGCTCAGGAAAGATGTCATTGTTAAACATCTTAGAACTGAGAGTAGGAACAGGGAACACATCCCATCCAGCTTCATATAAGTCCCCCAACTTAGCTTCAATCACAAGGGACAAGTACCTTATGAAAGGCACATGAAGATCCCTGGTGGTCTTCAGTACTTGGACCTTGAGCTCGTTGAAAATGAGCTGTGCATAGTCGATAAGGCGATCAAAGAAGCTACATTACAAACTCGTTCACCTGATCCAAGCCGCCAACCTTTGTTCCCAGTGAACGTACCACTGTGGAAACCATAAAGCCCCAGCTGGTGGGAAAAGTGGCCTTCTTAATCACCCCTTCAGTTTGAGGGTGACCCATCTGAGGTAGAACTGACCTCGCCACTTGTCTAGACATGGTTGACTCGAACACATCTTGACCAGGGAGTCGAAAAAAATCCCTTAGCCCTTGAACCATGATGGCCACTGTTCTATCGCCATTAAGAACAGTTCCAATGATCTCTCCTCTGTTCTGGTTGAATGTGCACGTGTACCAGAACTCCAAAAGGTGATGTGGAACGATGTGAACAGGCGCTCCAATGAAAGCAAATACCAAAGTACATTTCCGAATATAAGCAACCCATGCTTCATATCCTCTCCCCTGTTTCCTCGCAGGGATATCAAGACATGCACGCTGATTGTTGATTTTGATCAGCGGTAATCCGTTGTTTTTCAACGCAGCACCACGAACCATTCGATCACTGAGAATGAGAGTGGTTCCTTCCATCGATGAAATTGCAGATTACACTGAGTAACTAATTTAGTTGCACTAAGCAATGATCTTCACACCGAGCGAGTTAGGGTTTCAAAGTCGATGGAACTGGGAATTGCACGTAGCAAATTTGTTGAAAGGTATATAGGCAGATGAGAGGTTTAGAGATGAGAATTTGAAGCGTAAACCTCTAAAATGCGGTTAAGGTCGTTATATATACCTTTTCGAGGAGAGAGAAAAATTACCGTTGGAATCCCTTTTTAATCCGTTATGCCGAAAAATTACGGTTGATGTAACAGTTAGAGGGTAGAAACACATCATTCTCCAATGGATACAAGTGTAAAATAATAATATTAACAAATAATAAGATTATAAACACTTTGTAAATATATCAATACACAATTGATATACGATACGAATTGAAACTGATTCAAATACGTATGGACAGAAAAATTAATAAAACTTAGTAATTAATTCATAGATTGGACACACCAAGCTGAGTAAACATATTACTCAGTCTAAGTCAAGCACTCAGCTTGATTCAAGCACTCAGCTTGAGTGGAGCACTCAGCTTGAGATTGATACTCAGCTTGAGTAGAGCACACAGCTCAGGCTCAATGACACTTAGTCATTTATGTTTAAGACTGACTTAAACATGTAATTTTAGCTACACTAAGTAGGTAAAATATGTTTGGAACTTACCAAACGTGTGAACCAATCACACAGTGTGAGTTAAGCACATAGCTCAGACTCAATGACACTTAGTCATTTTGTTCGAGACTAACTCAAATTAACATTTCAACCACACTGAGTAGTTGAATTATGTTTAGAACTTACCAAACGTGTGAACTCATATTCAGTTTGACATATAGATAAGTTTATGAAAACTTATTTATAAACTGTGCACCCAGCTTAAGACAGTTAGTCTTTGTCAAACTGAGAACTCAAAATTTAGACACTTAGCTAGGGGTTGAGCATACCCAATTTACTTAGCAGATACATACACCTCTTTTCATCAAGGGGCTTAGTAAATATATCTACTAATTGGTCATCAGTGGAGATAAATTTAATGTCAACTTTACCTTTTTCCAGGATGTCCCTTATGAAGTGATGTCAAATTTCAATATGCTTGGTTCTTGAGTGAAATACTGGATTGTAAGTGATGGCTATTGCACTTTGGTTATCACAGAAGATAGGAGTTTTCTTGAAACGCATCCCAAAGTCCTGAAGCTGATGCTGCATCCACAAGATTTGAGCACAACAGCTCCCTGCTGCAACATACTCAACTTCAGCAGTTGAAGTAGCCTCTGAGTTATGTTTCTTACTAGTCCAGCTTACTAATTTACCTCCAAGCAATTGACATCCTCCAGTGGTTGATTTTCTATCTAACTTGCATCCAGCATAGTCAGGATCAGAAAAACTAACTAACTCAAATCCAGAATCCTTTGGATACCAAAGACCTAGATTTGGTGTACCTTTAACGTACTTAAAGATCCTTTTCACAGCTAAAAGATGTGATTCTTTAGGATCTGCCTGATATCTTGCACAAACACATGTAGCAAACATGATATCAGGTCTACTAGCTATCAAATAGAGTAATGAACCTATCATTCCTCTATAGGTAGACTGACACACAGGCTTACCATCTGAGTCTTTACTCAGCTTGATAGCTGGTGTCATGGGTGTTCTCATGGTTGAACTTGTATCAAAACCATATTTTTTTTATCAAATCCAAAACATATTTGCTTTGATTGATGAAAATTCCATCAGGGTTTTGTTGAATTTGTAGGCCTTGGAAATATGTCATCTCACCCATCATACTCATCTTGTACTTTTGTGACATTATTTTGGAGAACCAATCACACAGAGACTCATTTGTAGAGCCAAAAATGATGTCATCCACATAGATTTGTACAAGAATTATCTGTCCTTTGCTCTTTTTAAAAAAGAGTGTCTTATCTACCAAGCTCTTGGAGCTTGTTTAAGACCATACAAAGCCTTGTCCAACTTATAGACATGATGTGGAAACTTTGAACTTACAAAGCCAGGAGGTTGTTTCACATAGACTTCCTCCTGAAGTTTTCCATTCAGGAAAGCACTTTTTTTATAGACTTTGAAGTCTTTATATGCTGCATAAGCCAGGAACAGCCTTATAGCTTCAATTCTAGCAATAGGGGCAAAGGTCTCATCATAATCAAATCCTTCTTCTTGCCTATACCCTTCTGCTACCAGCCTGGCTTTGTTCCGAACTATCACTCCATCCTTATCCATTTTGTTTCTATAGACCCACTTAGTGCCTGTAATTGTATGATCTTCAGGGGTAGGGACAAGGGTCCAGACTTTATTCCTCTCAAACTCATTTAATTCCTCTTGCATAGCATCAATCCAATCCTCATCTGCTAAGGCTTCCTCAGTCTTCTTTGGTTCCATCTGAGACAGAAAACCAAAGTGAGCAGCATAGTTAGCTGTAACCTTAGATCTGGTCATGACTTTCTCTTGGACATTTCCAATGATTTGATCTTTAGGATGATCTTTGAGGAATTTAAATGTGGTAGTTGGAGAGTCTGGTTTTGAATCTGAGTGATGTTGAGCACCTCGAGGTGAACTTATCTCCTCAGTCTCAACAGCAGCATTGTCAACAAACTGATTATTACTAAGATTCTCAGTCTGAGTGACTTCAGCTCCAAAAGGATTGACGAACTCATCATCTTTTTCAGCTTGAGAACCCTTTGAAGCTTGTGATGATTTCATTGATGAACACACATCATCATCACTATCATCTCCTATGACATACATAGGATTTGACATGTTGATTTCCCTTGGCCTTTCAAGCTCACTCAGACTAACGGAGTCAGCTTGACTTTTCTCAGCTTGATCAATATTGGCTTCATCAAATGAAACATGAATTGATTCTTCAATGGCCTTTCTCCTAGAGTTATATACTCTGCATGATTTGGAGATTGAGGAATAACCAACAAATATTCCAGGATCAGCTTTGGGTTCCAACTTATGGAGCTGATCTCTTTGATTCAGCACATAGCATTTTGAACCAAAGATATGGAAATAACCTATATTGGGCTTTCTAGACTTATACATTTCATATGAAGTCTTTCCATGTCTTTTGACAATGATTGACCTATTCTGAGTATAGCAGGCTGTACCAACAGCTTCATCCCAGAAATAGAGTTTCAATCCTGCCTCACATAGCATTGTCCTTGCAGCCTCAATTAAGGTTCTATTTCTTCTTTCAACAACTCCATTTTGTTGTGAAGTTCTGACAGATGAAAATATTTGTAATATTCCTTTTTGTTCACAGAAGCTTTCAAGGGTTGAGTTCCTGAACTCAGTCCCATGATCACTTCTGAGTTGCTTTACGGACAAACCTTTCTGCAACTCTTCCCTTTTGATGAAACTTATTATCTCCAGGGCAGCCTCACTTTTGGCTTTTAGGAATATTACCCAGGTGAATCGTGAGAACTCATCTACTATCACCAGAGTGTACTTCTTGCCACTTAGGCTTGGAGTACCTATGGGTCCAAACAGATCCATATGCAACATATGCAATGGGTCTGTTATTGAAAAAATTTGCTTTGATTTAAAGGACCCTTTATGGTGTTTCCCTTGTTCACAAGCTGAACACAATTTGTCTTTGACAAATGTGATTTTTGGTAATCCAGAGACTAACTCTTTATTAGACAGCATATTTATATTTTTAAAGTTCAAATGAGACAAACGTTTATGCCATAACCAACCCAGCTCAGGAACAGAATGGGAATACAAGCAGGTTTCATTATTGGGATCAGCAGAATTAAGTTCAAGTAGATACACATCTCTTTCTCTTTTAGCTATTAATACAAACTTTCCCTTAGCATTATAAATTGTTCCTGCTTTCTTCCTAAAAGTAACAACATTGTCCTCATCACACAATTGACTGATACTAATCAGGTTGTGTTTAGGACCTTCATCTTCCTGGAAATCACTGAGAAGTCCTTTCCATCCGGTCATGTGCCTTGAACATCCACTATCCAAGTACCATTTACTTGAACCCTGCACATGATATAAAAACTAAACACATTAGTTTTGCTTGGGAACCCACTTCTTGGTGGGTTCAGATGAGGAGCACTTAGCAGCTTCATCTTGTTGAACTGACTACTCAGCTTGAGCAGGAACTGAATCCTGTGTAGGCTGATCAGTTTGTTCTTGCTCAGGCCTTGAGATTTCAGCATCACAGTCCTTAGCCTCATGACCTCTACTTCTGCATTTGTAGCATCTCCTTCTTCCAATGATGACAGGAGGTAGAGTGTCTAACAATCCTTGTGAGAATTTACTCTCAGTTTTAGGATTATATATGGTGGATAACTTCTCAACTTTCTTTGCAAGCTGATTCACCTGGTGATCACTGACTTTGGACTTACCTTTGTCAGGTCTCTGTTTGTTATCCTGAGAAGATTGACTAACAACCTTCTTTTCCATGACTTTGGACTTACCTTTGTCATGCTTACTGGACTCACCAGTTTCAACAGGTTTGGACTTACCACTGTTGATCTTCTTGGACTTACCAAGATCAACAACTTTGGACTTACCATTGTTGTGATTTGACCTCTGACTTACAGTGGTCTTCCTGTTCTTATAACTTCTCTCCGAGCCAGATAGAGAATTTTTTCTTTTGAAAGGATTTCGATTAAGCCTTTCTATGACTGAAGTTCTTTGAACAGACTGAGTGCCAAATCTGTCCAACACAGACTTACCATGTTGTTTGGATGTTGAGCACTCATTACCATGATCTTTTGCCTTCACAAACATATTGAATTTTAGGCTTGGATCATGTCGTTTCTCTGAGGCTGACTTCTGAGACTTAATCAGTTGTCTATCTTCCTCTGAATCTGTACTTGCTATCTCATCATCAGCTACATAAGCTGATGTTTGATAGTCACCTCCAAGTACAGCCTTCACCTGTTTAGGTATCTGTTGGTTTATGCATTGTTCAGCAAGCTTTGATGACTTACACCAAGACTTAGTGATCTTTTGGAGTTGATCAGCTTTGTCTTTAGCTTGTTGAAGTTCTTCACTAAGAAGTTTGTTAATATGTCTTTGACATTCAAAGTCACACTGTGCTTTCTTACCAACATCAATGAGAGATTGATTTTCCTTAATCTCATCTTTAAGTTTAGCTATTTCAGCATTGAGGTCAGTCTGAGACTTAAGGCTGGTCTTGAAATCATTTAGCAGATAATCGAATGCAAGACCCTTTTCTTCATTAGTGTAAGAGTAGAAATTACTGACCTTATACATGGAAGCATGATCCCAATCACTGAGCTTGCTGTTTTCCTCAGCTTCCTTCATGTCAGCTTCATAGATTGATTCGGACATACCATAATCAACCTCATCGATTTCTATCTCTTCATCTTCTTGAGCCATCAGACATACATCATCATCTGATGTAGATGATTCTGTATCCCATGTTTCAGCAATTAATCCTTTTGCACTGAGTTTGTCTTCAGGCTTTCCTTTCTTGAGCTTAGTATATTTCTTCTTGTATTTATCAGCTCTGTAAGCATTCTTATCAACAACTGATGTTGATTCCACCTTCTTTGATCTGCACTCAGCAGCAATGTGTCCCTTTTTCTGACAATTGAAGCATACAGCATTCTTGGGATCAAAAGAACTCTTTCCTTTGCCCCTGTCAGATCTTCCTCTTCCCCTTTTAGCTCTTCTCAAACGTCTGGCTAACATTGCCATTTGCTCAGTGATATTCTGAACATCGTCAGTATCACTTGAGTCTGAGTCTGAGTAGTCAGCTTGAGATTCTGACTCAGTCTCAGATTCAACAACTAGTGCCTTAGGACTTTTCTTCTTCTTTTTCTGTGCAACTAATGCAATATCAGTTTTATCCAAGGACTCCTTCAGTTATTGTTGAGAAGATTTTGTTGGGATTTCGTGGGCATACAGCGAAAGCAAAGGTACAACAATCAAAGCCCAATGTACAAGCAAACAAAGCACTAAACGAGAAATCCCAAACATGGACCGAACTCTATGTAAAGAAATGCAAAAAGAAAAGAAGGAAGAAGGTTATACCTTACTCCTTAGCTCCAGAAACGTTGTTGTCTTGTGGTGGCGATGCTCCAAGAACAAAAACACGGATTGACTAATGGGTAGTACCCCGGGAACACGTCCAACCACACGAGCTAGCGAGCCTTCGTGCTTCTTCACCGCGAAAAGCACTCCGGGACAGCAACAACAAGACCACAATTCTGGAACAAACTCTAGAACTCAAGAACTCTCTCTTGAATAAACCTCTCTTGGCCTTAGTAGCACCAAAGAGTGTAATGTGTGTTTTTTGAGAGAGAGAGAGAGCAAAAAGAGAATCACACCAAAAATCAAGTGAGTTCATCTTTTAAAATGATCCAGATTTCGTGTATAACCCCACTCAACCGGCCATACCTCGAGACTCAGAAGTCTCCATGCATTGGTTGATTTAGGAGGTGACTTAACAAATGGCACTGGCAGGGTTTAGCGGCGCTAACCATAAGTTAGCGGCGCTAACTCAAAAAGTTTAGTGGCGCTAACGCGGCCTGCGATGTCAACTTTTGTCTTTTGTCATATTTGGTCCCTTAACTTAAGTTGTTGTCAGGTTAGACCCCGGTGTATGACCCAATAGGCCCATACATCATCAGCAGCTGTCCATATGGCGTACGTGCATTAATGGGCATATTTCTAACAAACTCCCACTTGCACATAATGCACCGTAACCATGTAACCACAGACAAAGAGCGGCCTCTAGCAAAAGCATCAATGCCCCCAAGTCAGTATGGGTTCCGCTTCTTTGCAGAAAACCATAACCTACAAAAGAACGTAGAGGTCCTATTGATAAGTGATCAATACTCCTTTTGTTCGAGATATCCTTGTAAACACGAGACATGGATTGATACGTCAATCTCCAGATCGTTCACGATTATGTTACTCGATCTTGATTGGTGGTGACCAAAATTTAAGGACATATCTGATTCTCAATCAATATTCCTTTGCGCATGGCCATGCTTATTTTGGTGTCAGCGCCCAATCATCGAGGGGCCCAGGGATATCTCTCATACCAGAGGAACAAATTCCGTTGACTTTATAACCCCATAGCGTGAACCTTATCTTACTTAACTATTCCCTTTATAGTAGCTAGTTACAAACTACGTTTTGAAATGGTTAAAGTAAGAAAGTTTCATGCTATAGCAATTCATACATCTCGGGTCGAAGGACATAATGATATTATCCTTCCGAGTCACTCTTTGACCATGATCCATGAAGTGAACTCGGGTGTGGGTCTTCCAGTTACTTGAACTCCTTTCAAGTACAGGTTACTGTTGCGTTTCATGCATTCAATCCTTGATTAATGCATAACCAACACCTAACCTCAGCCTTAATTCAAGCTTCCTTCCCTTGAAGAATGACTGGATGTGGAAATTTAGAATGTATAAACTGTTGGAACACGGTATGGAGCAAAACACAGCGGAAGCAAAAACAAAAGTTTCAAAAACCGTACAAAAACGGGTCCTTACATGTTCCAAAGTGATAATATTCTACAAAAACACAAATTGCAACTTAAAGAACAAAGAGGGGTAGAAAGTACCTCATTACCATGGCTCAAATCGGCTGTAGCAAATGCGGGATCGGGATAAATGAGAGATCCATGAGTATCTCCTCTATTGCTAGTCCACAACAAGGCTAGCTCGACCCCCGTATGCTAGTACTCCTTCACGCAAACGTCCACAATGACTTCGCGTTTCTGGAACAGCCTATATCGATCTTCTCTTACAACAAAATACTCACACAACACTCAAGAAGCTCACACTTAGTGTATCATGTATGTGTATTATCAAGAAGCCAAGAGAGAAATCTTAGAGAGAGAGAGAGAGCTAGTCTCATGCATGTTCTAACTTCTGTCCAGACCTCCAAGACCCCTTTAGGCCGGATTAGAAGTTAAATTCTATTGGACCACAAAATGGCCCAATCAGAAATCACGATTTCATGCAGACAGACCTTCACGGCCTCTCACGGCCCGTGAAAAGCCCGTGAAGACTAAATGCGCCACGACCGGCCATAGTCCTTCACGGCCCGTGCCGCGTTCGAGTGACTCGTAAGGGCGTCTCCTTCACGACCCCTCCACGACCTCTTCACGACCCATGAATACTCCACGAGCCGTGTAATAGTCATTGAGCCATTCGTGAGGGCAGTGGGCTTCACGACCCGTGGAGCATCCCTCACGGCCGTGAAGCCCCAAAATCAAACAATTTGATTTTTGGACCTTCTCTCTTTATCAATAAGTTGTCGGGATCAATCCTTGGTGTGTGACCCAATAGGCTCGCACTTCATCAGTAGTAACACCAATGTACTTGTGTCAGTGGGCAGACTCCAACGGACTCCCACTTGCACATGTCACAACGTACCCAGAGGTATCACAGACAAGGAGCGGCCTCTAGCAAGGCATCCCTGCCCCCAAGTCACTACGATGTATGTCATCCCATAGACAAGTACCAATTCACAACCCAAAGGTTTGAAATGGCCATATAGATAAGTGATCAACCATCCTTTTGTTCGCGATATCCATGTGAAGACGAGACATGGTACTAAGTCATTCTCAGTCCTTCACGATTATGTTTCTCGATCGAGATTGGTGGTGACAAAAAAAAACAAGTTGCTACAGAGGAACAAATTCCTTTGACTACATTGCCCACCACAGTGATCATACTCTGATCAGTTACTTCCTTTATACCAGCCAGTTACGGACTGCGTTTGAAAGCAACTAGAGCAAAGCAAACCAAAGTGATGCAGACACATGCATCTCTAGTATGAGGATGAACTGATATTATCATCCCGAATCACTCATGACAAGTACCACAAACTGAATTCAGGTGTGGGTCGTCCAGTCACTTGAAACCCCCTTCAAGTACAGGCGAAGTATTACGTCCCTGTGTCCCAATCACCATTGGACACTTGACCAATCACTTCCCTCAACCTTCATTCAGACTTCCTTCCCGTGAAGAATGACTGGCTATGGACATTTAGAATGTAAACATATTCAGGGAAGAGGTAAAACTTGCAAAGTTGGAACACAACAAGGCTTGCTGAGAGTACCCGCTACAAGCGCATTACCAACCCCCTTTGATAATCGAAACAAGCAGAAGCACAATATTGCTTAATGTTCCCAAGAGTAAAACATATTGAATAATGACTAAAACACACTCAAGCCAAGTTCATGCAGACCTTAGTATGACATTCATCACTAGACTGCCACTATAGCTCAGTAAACAGATCACCATCCACGATGTTATCCATGTGTACTCTAACATTGATCATATCCCCACTGCAACCAACCACTTCCAAAGTGTGCGTTGATGGGATTTCGATCATTTATCTAAGCTGTTATACCTTCATTGTTTCAAAAGAACCCAATAAGGTAAACAACGCTTGGGTCTCAAATTTAATGTGCATAAGCCATCGTACCCTCATAGTTTTCACAAAGATCTCTATAGAGTCAGCGATGCTTGATTCTCAGTGATCATATCCCTACTACAACCAACCACTTCCAAAGTGTGCGTTGATGGGATTTTGATCATTTTGTCCAAGCAGTTATACCTTCATTGTTTCAAAGGAACCCAATAAGGTAAACAATGTTTGATTCACAAAGTTTAGTGTGTATAAGCCATCGTACTCTCATTGCCTCAAAAGAACCCAATAGAGTCAACGACGCTTTAAGACACACGCAAATTAACAACACCATATTAAGAAGGATCACAAACCCCAATCAAGATCGGCGGTTATCCTTCAAAGTAGAAACTATCACAATAGTAGCACCTCACTTTAAGCTTCTTCTAATTACATCACCACAAGAACATATACTCATATTTCTTGTATTCCATAAACTTCTTTGAATATTTCATATTTATTATGGACGCATAATTCTCAATTTAAACTTGTTGCCAAGCTAAATCAAGACATTATCTCCAAAATATATAGTATCTTCTAGACATACCTAATAAGATTATAACAACGCTCCCACTAGCTCTGGCATCTATCCAAGTTTCATCATTGCTTACTGAAAACTCAAACACTTGATTTTCTTAGCAAAGATTCCAAAACTTAGATTTATTCTAAGCCCAAAAGGACTCCTCCTTTGTAGACTTCATAAGGATACTCAGGATGTAAAAGACCCTCGGACAGTGTTATGAACACTTCCTCATAAAATTCCTATAATGGAATGCGGTCTTTGCATCATATTGCCATAACATGGCATAAGCATCCCCTTAAACTTCAACATAACTACTGAGAGAATGTCTTCATGTGATTCCTACCCAATGGTTAATCACCATGAAACCAATTCCTTCCAGTCAGTATTTGAAATTATCTACAAATTAATCCATCCAGATCTTATATCCAAAAGATCTATATACACCATCAGGTCAAAACCTAGGTGTTGGATTAACCAAGTTCAAAACTTGAAAATCCAGCATGGAATATATATTATGTTATTACACTTCTCTTCTCAGCAGACTCAAGGGCCCACTACAGCTTCCGGTAATTGATGCATACATCACGTATCATCAATAAGTCATCGTCCTCAGATATAATAAACTATATTCCTCTGGTCTTATGACGACTCTTACCAGACATATGAAGAAGTAATAACTTTATGCCAGATACTCCAACATAGCCATGTTGAGTTTCAATCATTTCTGATTGAGTGCTAGTGTCAACATCAGGTCTTTTATTTAAATCTCACGTTCTTCCACTGGAATGCTTCAGTTGTTCATTTCCCTTTTCGAGCAACCAAAACCGGTTCTCAAAAGGATATGAAATGAATATCTGAAACTTAGAAGAACCATTATATAAATTAGCATCCTTTAAGTTCATCCATCTCCCACTAAATGTAGACTGGATAACTCTGATCTATGAGATTGACAAGCAAAGAACACTTTCTAATCGAATCTCCTTAGATGCTAATTTGACCATCTTTGTTGATTTAAAACAAGAACATTGCCCGTCACTACTCAAAGTTTAATCCATCATGACGGAACCATAACCAATATGTTCCATTCCTCCACTTAGCGATCCATGTAAAACATGTATCCTAGGAGAAGTGAATTATGAGGCAAACTCACAATTCATATGATGGTTTAGAATGTAGATGCTCAACATCTCACAAGATTTGAGTATCTTTATTCCCTTTTGCCCTCTTCATCTTAATTTGTTAAGGGTGAGTCTTGAACACCTCTCAGGTTTCAGACATTCGTGTAATAAATTAGACTTACCCATTCCTTCTACCATCATCGGTAAAGGTAACAAATCACACATAGTTAATCCTTATGTATTTGCCTGAACGGTCTTTACACAAACGTGCAAACGAAATCCAACAAGCCTTTATTCCTCTCACATTCACAAGTGAAGGATATGTTAGTTATTTAGCCTTATAAGCAATATTTGCAATCAACAATTGACCCATGGTCAAAAGATTCCAAGTTCCTAACCACATGGAGCTTGGTGATGCAAGTCTTGTTTATATGGTTAAATCAACTATTTCATAAGGACAACAATTCAATAATCATTCATAATCATTCCATTACTTCCTTAAGCAAAACTTATTGCAAATGCCACGACATGAATAGACTTTGAAATAAAACTCGAACACCCATAATAACTTAATTCAAAGTAATATTCATCGTCATCAAAGGCAAATAAGATACAATGCTTCTTGCCACGCAGGGCGTAAGACAATGATCTAAATGAAGTAATAGTATAGCTGGATGGAATGGCAAGACTATTCTTCCAATCCTTCTAGTTAGGGACAACAACCATGTTTCCCTCTTTAAGTTCCAGCTCTCCATGCATCCATTACCTACTTCTGATTAACACCTGCACTTTGCAACAAACAAGTTTGTGACAAACGTGAGCGTTTTGACTAGCGTTCAAAACCCAGTCGTTAAAAGTAGAAGATCAATGGAGTTTGATCATGAATGTACCTGAAGATGAGCTAACGTTCTTCCGCTTTAGGATACTTAGCTTTTCCAGGCACTTGGGGCAGGCGTGACGCCGCCAATTTCCAATTTCTCCGCAAAAGTAGCAAACTACCCCATGTGGAACATCATCTTGGGGCACAATCTCATTGTCCTCCGACTCCACAATTACGGATAGCCTAGTCACACTAGACTTTCCTTTTGAGGTCAGTTTCTTCTTCTTGCTTACTTGTTTCCTAGTAGCCATAGTGGATGTGGACGAGACACGATCCTTCTCAACCATGTAAGACTGAACAGCCTTCAGCATGTCTTGAAGTTCGATCAAGGATTTATCCAAATTGTCTTTGTGAATGTTCTTGACAAACTTCTCATAAGACGCGGGTAGGGACTGGAGGATCATATCCACCGCAATCTCCCTCCCTATTGGAAGTCCAAGTCTCTCCAACTGGTCCATGTATCCCTTCATCATAAGAAAATGGACATTTACATCCTCACCTTCCTGCATCCTACAACCGACCAAAGCCTTTATACACTCAAACCGTTCTTGTCTAACCTGCTGCGGGAACATGTCCTTTAGCCGGTTTATCATGTCATACGCACTCAATTGCTCAAGCTGCTGACGCAACTCAAAGCTCATAGTCGATAACATGAGACAAGAAATATCTTGGTGTGGTGTCGTTAATATTTTCCATCTATAAAAGAGTACACGTTTTAGTTAGTTTCGATATTATCCTCGTTAAAATAATTACCCAGATGATTAAGAAAACCAAATTATCTTAACAAGGGCTAAGAACCTCAAAGTACCCCAATCCATGACGGGTTTGCCGCGGATCACTTCATGGAGCTACTTAGGCCGGTAAATGCTTTACCAATTGCAATCCGAGATTACAACTCTTAGACACTTGCGGGATCCTAGGTACTCATAGCACCCATTTGGCATGTTTGATCCCTTCTCTCACCGATTCCTCATTAATCCACTTTGATAGCTCGGTATGGGCACGACAACTACCAAGGTGTTTTAAGTCTTGGAATTGTAAATCGACCGTCAAGATACACGGTGGTACTCTAGCCCAATGGCTAGCTCGGCTAAGCTCGACAACCGACCCTTGCGAGTTGCCACACGCACCTTCCACACAGTTACGCAAAACTGACCTCGGCTAAGCTCGACGACCGATCTTGTTTCACTAGATTTGGGTGGTGTCATCTTATGGGAGGCGAGTGATTTACATTTGATAAAAATGGGATTTTGTTTTTCAAGTGGTCTTGTGGCACGCGAGGTTTATAAACCAATTCAAAACTCTTGGTTTTATTATTTTGAAAAGTTTTCAAGCGAGCGAAGAAACTAAACAACCACGCAAGAAACTAAACAAAACAACAACCACGCATAAGTAATATCCGGTAACATGCCCCTAAACCCTATGCGCTTTCCCCGTGAGCCAAATGAGGAAAGCAAGGCCAAACTAAGGACACATCCACTTGGCCCAGCTAGAAGTGCTCCCACTGAATCCGTCTTCTCCAATGAACCTCCGGATCCACCATAGCCGAGACGTCTCCTTTACGACTCTCGATGGTTGTCTTCGGTCTTCTTTTACAAATACATACAAAATATTTGAAAAGAAACGGCATGCAAGCCAAAACAAAGTACAAAATACAATTGTGGTACAAACCACCAAATGAATGAATAATTAAACACAACCAAACAACCAACACATAGGTCTAATGGGCAAGGCGTTACCGGATAAAACAACAACCACAAACAACAACACGGTGTGCCACAACAAAACCGTGTAAAATGTATCTCGATTAAGATTGTTCAAACCTAGCTAAACACTCAACGCACAAAGTGAACAATCCTTGTACATATGCATTAGTACCCCAAACACTTTGAGCATACATATTCATATATACACAATACAAGTATATGCATGTGTGCATTTCATGCCAAAAATCACCCAATACATATAAATGTACGAATCAAGACACATATGGGGCTTTTCCAACATCCAAGCACTTTGGACAGATTCTAGAAAAACAGAATCGCAAGGAGCTAAAACCGAAAATATTTTTCTTTTACCAAAAGGACAAAAAACACTGTTCACAATGTCCTTCACGACCCAGGAGCCTTCACGGCCTTTCACGGCCCGTGAAGCCCATGAGCTCCACGACTCTGACACAGTGAAAAACCTTCACGACCAACACCCCACGTAACTGGTCGTGAGCCTTCACGATCGTGAAGAAAAATCTTCACGAGATAGGTCGTGAGACTTCACGACCGTGAAGAATAATCCTTCACGACCCATAAAGACATTATGGACAGAATGTCCATTTTCAATTTTCAAGCCAAGAAAGTGCAATTTGTTTGTAGATTTGGCTCTGATACCACTGTTGGAACACGGTATGGAGCAAAACACAGCGGAAGCAAAAACAAAAGTTTCAAAAACCGTACAAAAAAGGGTCCATACATGTTCCAAAGTGATAATATTTTACAAAAACTCAAATTGCAACTTAAAGAACAAAGAGGGACAGAAAGTACCTCCTTACCATGGCTCAAATCGGTTGTAGCAAATGCGGGATCGGGATAAACGAGAGATCCAAGAGTATCTCCTCTATTGCTAGTCCACACCAAGGCTAGCTCGACCCCCGTATGCTAGTACTCCTTCACGCAAACGTCCACAATGACTTCGCGTTTCTGGAACAGCCTATATCGATCTTCTCTTGCAACAAAATACTCACACAACACTCAAGAAGCTCACACTTAGTGTATCATGTATGTGTATTATCAAGAAGCCAAGAGAGAAATCTTAGAGAGAGAGAGAGAGCTAGTCTCATGCATGTTCTAACTTCTGTCCAGACCTCCAAGACCCCTTTAGGCCGGATTAGAAGTTAAATTCTATTCGACCACAAGATGGCCCAATCATAAATCACGATTTCATGCAGACAGACCTTCACGTCCTCTCACGGCCCGTGAAGAGCCCGTGAAGACTAAATGTGCCACGACCGGTCATAGTCCTTCACGGCTCGTGCCGCGTTCGAGTGACTCGTGAGGGCGTCTCCTTCACCACCCCTCCACGACCTCTTCACGACCCGTGAAGACTCCACGAGCAGTGTAAAAGTCATTGAGCCATTCGTGAGGGCAGTGGGCTTCACGACCCGTGAAGCATCCCTCACGGCCCTGAAGCCCCAAAATCAAACAATTTGATTTTTGGACCTTCTCTCTTTATCAATAAGTTGTCGGGATCAATCCTTGGTGTGTGACCCAATAGGCTCGCACTTCATCAGCAGTAACACCAATGTACTTGTGTCAGTGGGCAGATTCCAACATAAACACTCTGGGAAGTGGTTAAACATGCTAATATGGAACACAGTAAAGACCAATGAAGGTAACCGCGTCATGCGTATATATAGTCCCCACTATATATCGATACAATCATCGGTTAGCAGTACTGCTTACCGTTCCCAAAGCTTATAAGTAAATCAAACATTTACTAAAACGATATTCAAGCCTAGTCATAAGCATTGACAATGCTATTATACCTAGTATGAAAACCATAACTAGTATTTGACAACGGCTTAACTATGGGATCATCCTCACAATATCCCTTTTGTATTCTCTTATTAAACCACTTGCAAAGTGTTTATCAAAGAGATCATATACAAAGTTATCATAGTTGTCATATCCTCAATGTTATCGAAGTCTACAATAGGATTAATGACACTTATGATTATCAGAGTCATCATACTCTCAATGTAACGGAAGTTCACAATAGAGTTACTGACACTCACGTTTATTAGAGTCGACATACCCTTAATGTTACTGAAGTACACAATAGGGTCAATGACACTCATTGAATCTAAATGTCATATCTACACCACATATTTGAATATACAAAACTTCGATTAAAATCGACAGTTTCACAAGTATAGATTTGCTTGCAGTAATAACTTACTCAAGACAACTCTATTTACGTCGAACATCAAGAACATACATCAGTATTTCTTGAATTTAGAATCCACTCGATTCCATGTTTTCTATTTATACTCATAGAACGATAATTCCATCATTAGGTTCTAGAACAACCCTAAATTAGGATATTATTTTCATTGAGTATATTTTGCTAAGAACACATGAAGCTCCCACTAGCCCTGACAAGGGTATCTGGCTTAATCTATGCTTTCCAGAAAACTCATTCCTTTGACTTTCTCGTAAAGCAGGATTACAGCCACAAGATGCAAGTTTTGCTGACTTTAGTCATGGACACAACTTGGACATAATGGATATATCAGACCTCGGAACATGCTTCAAACATTTCCTCAACTTAATCCCGCGAAGGATCTTGGTCTTTTATTTCCATGTGAACATACTCGTTTCCCCAAAGCGACAACAATGTTTCACATAATCCAGACCTAATCTGGATTTTATGGATAAATAAGACCCTCGGAAAGTGCCTAAAGCATTTCCTCAACTTAATCCTATGAAGGATACAGGTCTCTTACATCTAAGTGAACTAATCTTGTTTCCGCAAGGTGACAACAATATTTCACTTTATCCAAGTTATCTTCAACATAACCACTAGAACATGTTTCCATATAATCAATATGAAACACTATGTCTCTAGTCGGTTTTTGAAGTTGTCTATGATTGCATATATGTTAGTCCCTTCACCCTTCTTGGATTACACCTTAGGTGTGGGATTAACCCAAGTCAAGTACTTGGATGCAGCAAATAGATTACATCTATGTATACCATTCCCTTCTTTCATTCACTAGTGAACATAGGGTCCCACCATGTTTCCGATGAATGGTAACATCACAATGATTTATCATCAAGCTGCTGTTACTAAAATATGATAACCTCATATATAAACAGCCTTCTTGATTTCCATCAGATATAAAGAAGCAATGGATATTGTCAGGTTTTACCAGCATCTCTATGTTGATTAAATGCTAGTGTCAACATTAGGTCTTTTATTTAAGTTTTACGTTCTTCCACTGGAATGCTTTTGTAAATTGTCTTCTTCCTTTTGAGCAACCAAACATGGTTCCCATAAGTTCAAGAAACAATTTCCAAAACTCAGGTGAACTACTTAAATATATATACAAGCATCAACTTAATTTATAATTCATCCATCTCCCACTGAATGTAGACTGGATAATTTTAAGTTATGAGATTGACAAGTAAAGAACTCTTTCTAGTCGAAACCTCATTGGATGCTTAAATGACCATAATGTTGTGTTTTAGATTGAGGAATTGGTTCATAATGTTAATGTATACCAATCACATTGAATACATGTTTAAGGCCTGCCTTTTACCAGATCATCAACAAAGATATCCGGTTTTCTTTAAAGTAACACCATGTACAAAATGTGTTTCTAAGAGAAAACGAATTATGGGTTAAACCCATGATTCATTTCATATTCAAACCAATATAGATAATAAAACTTAGCATCTATTCTAGATCTAAGAATTTTTTTTATCTATATGCCCTTATTGATTCTTAATTCTCTTTAGGTTAGTTCCGAACACCTCCAGGTTTCAAAACACAAACCTTTTATCTAGTCAAACATTCTATCAACAACTATCATAAAGATGGTGATGGAGAATTTCACTAGTGTCACTCTTTGTGGTATACTTGAACGGATGATCCACATAAGTGTGATCGAAATCCAACAAGTCATAATCCTTCCTACCAACACTGGTGAAGGATTTTATAATCAATCAAGTCTAACAAACATCCTAACCACATGGATCTAAGCGATGTAAATGTTGTTTACTTGGTCAAGTTTGATTATGCCATAGAGCTCATATATCCAAACCACTTTTGGATCTAAGAATCAATTATTCATGATTGCATTATTACTTATAACGAGCCTTTATGTATGCAATGATATGGATAAGTTTTGATAAAACATCTCAAAATAATTTTTCAAAATGCTTCAATTCCAAGCTATATCCATCGACATCAAATGTGTATTTGTGCACCATGAATGGTCAAAAATAACACATATGCATTGACATGGATCAAATTTGAAATGAAACTATTAATATGAAAAATCTTTACAAAATACAAGATTCAAAAAAATCCATCATCTTCGGAAAAACATACAATAAAGCAAGTCTTGCCACGCAGGGCATACAAACAAAAAGTAATAACTAATCCGGATGTAATGGCGAGACCAACACTCCCAATTCTCTTGTAGAAGACAATCAACAAAATTTCTTCTTCAGAGATCCGGTTCTTCAAGCTTTTCCTTCTTGCAACAAGCAGACCTACACTTTGCAACAAAAATAAATTTGTGACAAACGTGAGTCTTATAGCTCGAGTAGACAACTCAGCTTATTAAAGAAAAGCAATGAAGTATAATCATGAATGTACCTTATGTAGGAAAATTAACTCTCTCTTTTCTGAGAAGTTTTATGTCCTCCCGGCACAAAGGGCAGGCATGATGGCCCCAATCCCCAAATCTACCGCAGAAGTAGCAAACCACCCCTTGTTGAGTCTCCTTAGGCACATCATCAATGTCCATAGACTCAAAACTTGAAGCAAGCTTGGATACTCCAACTTCTTCTGATGGGATCGATTTCTTCTTCCTCGTACTGTGTTGTTCCTTAGAACCAAGAACGGGAGTGGATGAGGATGATGCATGTTTGGACATGTTAGATTCTACAACCTTCAACATTCCATGCAATTCCTCTATAGATATTTCCTTTCCATGCATATGATAGTCCTTTACAAACTTCTCATATGATGCGGGCAGAGACTGAAGTATGAAGTTCACACCGAGCTCCCTCCCTATAGGAAAACCTAATCTCTCCATTTTTTCCATGTATGATTTCATCTTCAAAACATGGGCACTTACACTCCTGCCTTCCCGCATCTTACAACCAGCTAGACTTTTAACAAACTCATAATGTTCTTGCCTAACTTGCTGTTGGAATACTTCCTTCAGCTTATTAATCATGTCATACACGATGTGCTCAAATTGCTTTCTCAGTCCCGAGCTCATACTTGGTAACATGAGGCTAGCAACATCGTGCGTATCCCAAACACACTTTTCATACGCGTATCGGATAGTCCATTCCGCATTGATAGCAGGTGGTTCAGGAAGTGGTTCCTCAAGGATGTGTAACTTAGACTCGGCACGTAGGACAATCCTCAATTGCCTAAGCCAGTCAACAAAGTTCACTCCCGTGAGTTTCTCTCTTTGTAGGAACATACGTAGTGAAAAGTTCGACGTGGTGTGATTATGATTCGACATCCTATATTAAAGTAGAGTACACGAATTAGTTAGTTTGATTTAATCCTCGTTAAAATAATTACCCATATCGTCTCAAAAAGTATTTTAACAATGGCTAAGAACCATATTTCACTCCAATCCATGACGGGGTTGCCGCGGATCACTTCATGAAGGTATTTAGGCCGATAACTATTTTACCGATTGCAATCTCTATTGCAACTCTTAGGCACTTGCGGGATCCTACGACAACCATTGGTCGTTTGGCATGTTTGATCCCTACTTACACCAATTCAAAATTAAAATTCTTGGTTGACTCGTGCTAAGCTCGATAATCACTCAAGGATTTTAATTTGCAATTGTAAATCGTCCGTCAAGACATACGGTAACAAACTCACCAAAGTTGGCTCGTGCTAAGCTCGACAATCAAAATTGTGAATTCGCCACACTCACCTTCCACACAGTTTTATGAGATTTGGCTCGTGCTAATCTCGACAACCAAAACCCGTAAATCTAGATTCGTGTGGTATCGACTTACGGATGGCGCAAGATTTACGTTTTATGAAAAACGGGCTTTTGTTTTCGGCTTGGTTACAGATTAACTTGTTTAGTGACAAAACCTATTTCCACTAGGTGAGTTAATCTTGTATGTGAGCGCGCGAGAGTTGCAAACTATTTTTACCAAATCTCTTGTAATTTTATTAATTTCAAAAAATTTCTAGCATGCGAATCCTAATCAAACCATGCAAGAATTAAATAAAATCACATCACACGCATATATATACAAAATAAATTGGTAACCCTTGCCATAATTCCTATGTGTTCTTCCCGTGAGCCAAAACGGGTAGAACGTGGTCAATCTAAGGGACGGAAGGTCTTCAATGCGAGCTCCCACTAGAACCGCCATCTCCAATGGACCTCACCGGCTTCTATGGACACGCTCCATCTCCTTCCGACTCCATCTTGTGTGTTTTCATCCAATTTGTACAAATCATACAATAGAAATTGAAATGGCGTACAAACCACAACAATTTCCTATTTATCTAGTATAAATACACGGATGAATGAAATGGCATGCAAGCCACAAAGTCAACCACAAGGTCAAATGTGATTAAAATCACCAAATTGCATCCATACACACAAAGTCAACCACAAGGTCAAAGGCAAGGTTACCAATTTCAAATCTACCACATACAACCAAACATAATAAAATGGTAACAAAATTACCAAGAACAAATCTGGAACAAATTTCCAGAAACATAAAATAGCTAAAATTTCCGAGACCAAAACTGTTTTTATCTTTGAAACCAAAAACCGTAGCTGCGCGATAGCGCCGCTAACTTTTATGAGTTAGCGCCGCTAACCCTGTTCGAACAGAAAACAAACATTTCGATTTCGGGATTTTTCAAGCCACCAAGTGCAAATCTAACATAGAGGTGGCTCTGATACCACTGTTGGGATTTCGTGGGCATACAGCGGAAGCAAAGGTACAACAATCAAAGCCCAATGTACAAGCAAACAAAGCACTAAACGAGAAATCCCAAACATGGACCGAACTCTATGTAAAGAAATGCAACAAGAAAAGAAGGAAGAAGGTTATACCTTTCTCCTTAGCTCCAGAAACATTGTTGTCTTGTGGTGGCGATACTCCAAGAATAAAAACACGGATCGACTAATGGGTAGTACCCCGGGAACACGTCCAACCACACGAGCTAGCGAGCCTTCGTGCTTCTTCACCGCGAAAAGCACTCCGGGACAGCAACAACGAGACCACAATTCTGGAACAAACTCTAGAACTCAAGAAATCTCTCTTGAATAAACCTCTCTTGGCCTTAGTAGCACCAAAGAGTGTAATGTGTGATTTTGAGAGAGAGAGAGAGAGAGCAAATAGAGAATCACACCAAAAACCAAGTGAGTTCATCTTTTAAAATGATCCAGATTTCGTGTATAACCCCACTCAACCGGCTATACCTCGAGACTCACAAGTCTCCATGCATTGGTTAATTTAGGAGGTGACTTGTCAAATGGTACTGGTAGGATTTAGCGGCGCTAACTCAAAAAGGTTAGCGGCGCTAACGTGCCCTGTCAGTGATTTGACACAAAGTACATGCAGCCGTAGCGGCGCTAACCTCTAGGACTTAGCGGCGCTAACCCCTAATAGTTAGCGGCGCTAACGCGGCATGCGATGTCAACTTTTGTCTTTTGTCATATTTGGTCCCTTAACTTAAGTTGCTGTCAGGTTAGACCCCGGTGTATGACCCTTTCTAACAGATTTCTTGTGTTCAGTGATATGTTCATGATTCATCAAGAACCCATAGATAGACTGTAGGTTGTACACGTGTAGTGTTCCTCTAGCCCTCAGTGCTTTAGTTACATCATTAAACCTTTCTGGTAACACATCCAGAAATTTCAGCACTGTTCAGCTTCATCTTTCTTTACACCCACACTTAGTAGGTCATTTATCAAGCAGTGAAACCTTGTGAATAAATCTGACAAGGTTTCATTCTTCTTTGAAAAGAAGTTTTCATAGGATCTATTCAAATGATTTTTCTTGTGCTGCTTGACCAGATCAGTACCTTCATACGTGACACTCAGCGTATCCCAGATATCTTTTGCAGTTTGACACCCAATCACAGTGCGCAAGATTTCATTTGACAGGGCATTCGCTAGAACACTTTTAGCCTTATCATCTAGATTGAAAAGTTTCCAATCTTCATCAGTCCATGATGCAACAGGCTTTCTTGTTTCCTTTTCTGATATGTCAGGAGATGAATCACTGACAGTGGCAAGAATCTTGGGGATAATTGGTCCTTTAGTGACAACATCTGACATACGGTTGTCAATGGACATGAGGAACAGCATGGCTCTGAACTTCCACATAGGATAGTCAGATCCATCAAATATGGGACAGCCTTTGACAGACATCTGTGGAAAGTTTGAAGAATTGTTGCTTGTAGACATTGTCAACTTTCTCATAATCTAGAACTTTCAACTAATGAAATCGTTCAGCCTGCTCTGATACCAGTTGTTGGTCCCTTGTATGAGAGAGTAACAACAAGCAACAGGAGTGTAGAAGGGCGGTTGAATGCACTTTCTGCGGAAATTGAACAAATCAAATAAAAGTGTTACACACAGTAAATCAAACCACAATCAATCGAATGCTTTTATTAAGAAGATGATTACAATGCTTTGAATAAGAAGATGATTACAATAGCTATCAAGTAAGCAACTCTTGATATATAACCACCTAATATAAATCTCTCAATCTCTCCAACTTAGCTATCTATAATCAACTTATGATTATAGATACCGACGACTCTCTAAACAGGATTTCACACAAGTTGACAACTTACCAATATCACAACTGATGTGATAGTTCGAACACACGAACACTTGGGCAATCTGTGAGTTTTTCTTGATCACGTTGAACTGACAAACAGTAATCAAGATTCGTAACACATATGATGAGGTGAGGTTTGGCTCTGCAACACATAGTTGTTTTTGTATCAAAGTCATACCTCTAAACTTATCAGGAGATAAGTATTTATAATCCTATGCCTACGGTTCCTAACAAACTAAGACTCAACTTAATTCGCTAACTAACTCTCGGATAATCCGGAATCTTGAATCTTGAATCTTCTGTCTTCAATCTTGATTCTGGAGTCTTCTTATCCGCGGCGTAGATATAGAGGGAGATAAAGATGAATTTAAAACATATTTAAATTATCTTTAGACTGACTTCTTCACTCGGACTGAGTTACTCAGCTTGAAACTCATCAAGCTGAGTTCTTCGAGAACAAATCCGAATTCATACATGAACTAACACGTACATTGATAAACTCATCCTTAGAAGTCTAACTTAGTTGACTAAAACATATTTAGCAACTCTGTCGAGCTGACTCTGCTTTTGAGCTGAGTCACTCAGCTTGAAACACATCAAGCTGATTACTCGATATATACCTTATGTGACATACACAGATTATTAAACATATTAATAAACAAACTAAGGTATAATATAAACTGATCAACATATGCTCAGCTTATATTCAGCTTATACTCAGTCTGAATCACTCTAAATGTTCAGTCTGACTAAGCTTCATAATTCTGTTTAAGTTATATGTAGAACTCATCTTACAAACTTAACTTTGTCTCATCAAATTCAAACTGATGAGATCATTTTCCCAACAGATAATGTATTGTGGAGCTTGGTATTCCTCAAAAAATGTCCCAAGTAGGAATAAAGATTGGATGTTTAAGTGTTTCAAGGTTTACTTATAGCAATGTATATATAACGATGCTTTCAAAATATATATTTAAGTGATATATCGTAGTTAACTAGTTATTTATGTGCACACACAATTTCAATGGAACCGAAAATTGAGATATTTATGTGTAAGTTGTTTAATGCACTTTATTCAAAGATAATTTGTGAAAATATTTATCTTGCTCGAAAAGGCGCATTTGCAAAAGCTAGAGACATCGATGTCATAATTGAAATGATTATTGTATCTTGCATCCACACAATCCGCCCTAGATGAGGCAACAGTTTTGGGTCACAGTTGTTGCTGAGCTTTGGAATGCACGTTAATGGCAAAAAGTATCTTAAGGTTTTTAGACGGAAATGTTCACGGGTGGTTACGATACTACGGGCTTAGTAAGGTATGATGTTTTTAGACGACTATATGTATGAGATCTTAAAGTTACTTAATTATTCTAAATAATGTGTTGTTATTATTATTATTTTTATTAAGGACTAAATAAGTCTCCGTTAGGAAAAACTATTAGGGCTTGAACTCTAGGCTAGTGAGTTATTTACACATGCTCATGCAACGAAAAGAAAAAGGCCATTGGATGGGTAAAGTAACAATTCGAAGGTTGTGTTTGTTGATGAGAGGGCCCACACACATGTGGTAATTTTGTTATGTCCTTTTTATCATCTATATGTTAGGGTCATTATTGTTACATGTAATATTAATTACATTTTAATTTGTTAGTGTATGTCATAGGAAAAGTATAAAGATCCGCTGATTGATAAGTACGGTATTGACAAGCTCAACACCCACCATTTGATCAAGAATGTTGGGATCAATGTACCGGTGGCAAGAAGAAAGGGAGAGGTTATGGGTCCTGCACAGCTCAAGTTCCACTAGATCATATCATACATTTCGACATTTCCAGGTTTGTTTATTGTTTGTTTTTTATTCTCTACTTATAATAATATTTGTAGGTTTTTGTTTGCTAGATTTAGGTGTGGTGTTAGGTATTCTAATTGTCGGCCATGTTTGCTTCTATTATATTAATTACGAGTTACGTACCCTATTGAAATTCTTTAGATTCATTACGTACATCTTCCTTGATGCTAGATATATATTTATGCAAATATGATTATAAAAAACAAATTTACATTTGGGTACTTATGTAAAATATAAAACCCAACCAAATGACCAATAACCTAAAACCTGGGTAACCAATCTCTTAATCGGTAGACATTGTGTGTGTTTCATACACAAAATCCCCTACCCGCTCAACCTGAATATGAAACTAACCTATTACCATGCCTAGATTGTAATTGTTTTATGTGCCTTTTAAGTCAACCATTTAGGCATATTTATTTATAAAAAGGATTGTGTGCAGGGATAGTGTACACGTTTCATCACATCCGTAGACACTATGAGTAACTAATGGGTCACACAGCTGCACACCCAACTCATGAACCAGGAATAACTCAATGTGTATAAGACGGATAATTAATAGTTAATTAATTGTTTGTAAAGAGGGAAATAATAAATAGGTATTTATTAATAGAGAGAAAGAATATTAAATATTAAGATTAATATTTAATAAATAAAGTTTAGTTGGGAAATTATTAATTCACAGTTGTTTAATTAATAATAACTGAACTTGGAGGGTCTGTATTGTCAAAGGATTAAAGTTATAGGTTTGGACCGGGCTTTAAGGTCCAAAGGCTTGGGGCCCAAGAGGAAATCTATATAAGAGGTTTAAACCTTAAGTTTCAACCTAATTTTCGAAAGTTAATTCTAAAAAACAAAACTAGAAAACTCTCCTCTCTCTCTCTCTCCCTCCTCGTCGGCCGAACCCACCCCAAGAGGTTCTCGGCTTTTCTCCGGCGGACACCACCGGAGACCGGCAGTGCACGGTGGCCCAGCGGTGGTGCCCTGCGATCGGTGGCTCAAGCTTCGGACGTGAACCCCTTTGCGGCGGTCTCCACGGCAGCGGCAGTTGAATGTAAAACCGAGGGCGGTTTTTACCGGTTAAAGATTATACACACAAGGTTATTCAGTTTGGCGGTCTAGCAGCCAATTCAACGGTGCAGTAGCTTTGTATCCCCCTTCAGCAGTTTCAGGTTGGGATCTTGGTAACGGGATTTACAAATTTTGTATTATATTCCGCTGTGCATATTTGTACCTTGTAAATCCCTACAGTGGTATCAGAGCCTGCTTCTAGGCTCGACGAGGAACAAGAAAATCATAGATATATATACATGTTTTGCGAAAATTGATATGTGGATAGGATCAAGTTTCTGATCTGTTACATAATTAATTTTCTAGTACTGCTAATTATATATACTGTTTATATATATATTGTGTGAAACTTTTGTTTTTGGTTTAAGGATCAAGATCTGATCTTTTTACCATTAAAGTTTCCAGTTTTAGTTGTTTGTATATTAAACTGCGTGAAACTTTATTTTGGTCAAAGGTCAAGGTTTGTGACTTTTAACCAATTAAAGTTTCCAGATTATCTGATTTTATAAGTTTATACAGTTATAATGGTGAGAAACTTTGGTTTATGGTAAAAGGTGAAAGTTTTAACTTTTAACCGGATAAAGTTGCCGGTTTACATTCTATATATATATTTATATCTGTATAAATTGTGTGTGAAACTTGGGGTAGTTTAAAAGTTCAAAGTTCTTGAATTTTTAGATCAAGTTTCCAGTTTATATTATTATTCATTTAATAATGTTTTGACGTTTAACCAGTGTGGTATATTTGTTTTTATCCAGTTTGTGATATTTAACAAAAGGCGCGGGTTTAGGCCCGGTTTGTGGTCAAGGTTAAATGTTGGGTGTGAACACAAAACCAGTTTAAATTTTTCTGTCAGAGATTCAAGCTTGAATCTGCCCGGGATTATATATGTTTTTTATAATGCGTGTATTATTGTTTTTTAATTAATTGTACGTGGTTGATTCTTTTTAAGCCAAACGCCTTAAACCTAGTGGATCAAGTTTGTGGTTGTTTATAGTTTTGTGGATTGGTTTACATTTATTATTTATCCGGTGTGGGGAGGACTGTGTGCCACTTACAACCTCTATTCAATTATGTAAAAGTATTAGATTTAGCGGGCCTGCGTGCGTTTGAATTATTATGTAATAGGGCACTAGTTTTATTAAAATTGTAATAGGTTAGTTTGATTTTTGTAAATGTATTTTTGGAGCCAATCAAGACAAGGATCAACACAAAGAAGATAGGACGCCATGGATGCTGGAGCCAATGGGAGCATCAGCATTAGATTCATGCCTTGTGTGTTGGTTATGATCCACTTTAGGGTTTGACAACAGGGGTTCTTAATTAAATTAAGTACCAGTGATGGTCAAAGGCGTTATGTGTGCTGGCTTATTATTGCTATTATTAATTGTGTGGTTGTGATTTAATTATATAGTGCACGTACGTCATTAAAACCATATACATATATAATGGATTTTTATGATGAAAAGTTTTTTCACTTAAAAAGGATATAAGTTTTACAAGCTTTGTAAAACGGTTAAAACTGGAAAAATTATTTTGAAACAAGTAAACCCTTTCAGAATCTTAGACCAATAGTGCTACCCATCTAATGGTACACCTTTCCTGCTCCCAGTACTTCGGTGTGTTATTCTGCCCAAACCGTGCGCACCGCGGTTCAAACTGATGTGGGGAGAGGGTGAAAGACTTTGTGATTCCTTGATATGACGGGCCATAGTTCACCCCGTCTTAGATGGTGAGGTCTATTTTGGTGATTCCCTGATGTGACGGGCCCAAAGTGCACTTAGGAGGACTAAATATGTACGAATTAGTGTGTCATTCGATGTCCCAAAGATATAGGAGTCGTGTTTTGGATTAAACACGATCAGTATGGTTTATACACACTAGAAATAGCATGTGGTCGGTGTTGTCGTGCCCAAACCGTGCACCAGCACGTGTGAAATATGGATCCTACTCTAAAATATATTTATTTAAAGGGTTATAAATTATTTTAAAGGAATTAAATTACTGTAATGTGTATTTCTTGCTTTTTCTATAGATGTCAATATTATATGTTATACCGTTTTATACACCCGAGGAGTCTCTTAGCCTCATCATCAGCAAGTGGAAGCTTTCAGGTCCGAACTTTATGGTTTGGAAATTGCACTTTAGGAATATCTTAAGGGCATGGAAGGATGTACACAGTAGACAAACCTCCTCCAGCACGACCTTACTATTCTGCTCAGGATGGAGAGTATGATACATATTATAAGTATATGTCTGATGAATTTGACGTCATGTCAATTCTGATACTCTCCACAGAGTTTGAGTATTCGGATGAACTCAAGAATAAGTAAGTTTTTGAGGTCGTGCAGGGCTTAGAGGAGCGTTTCAAAGATAGTGAGCTCTATGGACACTTTTTGCTCATGAAGGACATTCTTTCACAGAGGATGAAAGAATACCAGTTATTGAGCGATCATCTCATTAACATGAGAAGGTTGTTTGATTGCTTAATGATTCTGGGATCACAAGTCACTGAGTGTGAACTAGTAATGCTCTTGGTCGGTACACTAACTGATCGCTATCAGGCAGAGGTAGTGAACAAGTTTCGTGAACCACATACAACAGTTTTTGGTATGCACGAGTTCTTAATGTGCATAGATGACCAGGTGCACCAAGACCCCTGTGATACAAAAGTAGTTGAGTCAATTGAGGAAGACAACTAGGTTGATGAGCTACTAGACATTTGTTGCCCAGTTTGCGGCAGCAAGGATATTTGCGAGCACTCACTCGATATTGATCAGCTGGACATCGGTTCTACCAACGAGTCAGGTATCTTTATGATAGATTTCTTAGTTACTTCATTTGAATCATGGGTACTCGATACCGGATATGGTCATCACATTTTCAATCATTTGCAGGGATTCAAGAGAAGTAGGAAACTAAGGAAGGGGGACATGGACCTACGGGTAGGCGAAGGCTCCATCATTGGTGCTGAAGCTGTAGGAACATATTGTCTCAGGCTACCTTCAGGATTAATCATAGAGCTAGAGAATTGTTTTTACGTTCCTAGATTGATTAAAAATGCAATCTCATATGATTTATTAATAGACAGTGGTTTTAACTATCAGTCGGTAGGTAAAATAATTTTGTGCTTTAAGAATGATTTATTCTATTTTAAAGCAAGTTCACAAAATGGTTTATACATGATAAATCTAGAAGATGACAAGGAAATCTATTATATAAGTAAGAGGTCAAGGGGCACTTTGAACCAGACTTACCTTTGGCATTGTCGACTCGGACACATAAATAAGAAACGCATAGAGCAACTTCATAGTGATGGAGTTCTAGGGTCATTTGATCTTGAATCAACTGACAATTGTGAATCTTGTTTGTCCGGCAAGATGATAAAAAAACCTTTCGACAGTTTGAATGAAAGGTCAAAGGAACTGCTAGGAATTATACACACAGATGTGTGTGGTCCTTTCAGTCAGGAGGCCAGAGGTGGATACCGGTACTTCATTACCTTTATTGATGACTTCAAACAATTTCAGAGTGAAGTACAGAACCAGCTTGACAAGAAGATAAAGCTGCTTCGGTTTGACCGGGGTGGAGAATATCTGAGTCAAGAGTTTGACGATCATCTAAAGGAATTTGGGATTGTTTCACAACTCACACCTCCGTATACGCCACAGTGGAATGGTGTATCGGAAAGGAGGAATAGGACCTTACTTGACATGGTTCGGTTTATGATGAGTCAAACTAGTTTACCAATGTCGTTCTGGGGTCATGCAGTCGAAACAGCTGCTTATATGCTGAACCGAGTTCCAACTAAGTCTGTGGAGAAGGGAAACTCACCGTTGGAGTTATGGACGGGGAAAAAGCCCAAATTGTCTTACATAAAGATTTAGGGTTCTGAGGCGTTTGTTAAACAACGGTTCTCGGATAATCTCAAGCCAAAATTGGATAGTTGTATCTTCGTGGGTTATCCTAAGGAAACCTTAGGATACTATTTCTACAATCCCGATGATAACAAATTTTTTGTTACTCGGTCAAGGACATTTCTAGAGGATAAGTTTCTAAGCTCTTAAACTTCTAGAAAGGAAATAGATCTTTAAGAAATTGAAGAGGATGAAGGTGTACCTCCTCCACTAGTGGAAACCGTAAGTCAACAAAGAATTGTTGAATCCCAACCCTAGTCTATGGTTGAGGAAGGAGTGGAAACACAAGACCTTCGCAGGTCCATTAGGAAACGGACTGAGCCGGATAGATATATTGGATTTCTAATCGCTCAGGAAGAAGGGGATCTTTATGAGCCCACATCCTACGCGGATGCTATGTCGGGCAGTGAGTCTGACAAATGGCTGGATGCCATGAAGGCAAAGATGTAATCCATGTATGACAACCAAGTTAGGGAGTTAGTAGACTTGCCACAACACAATAGAGCTGTTGGGTGCAAGTGGGTCTTCAAGAAGAAGACCGACACGGAAGGAAATGTGCATACTTTAAAAGTTAGGCTTGTTGCAAAAGGTTAAAATCAAACTCATGGTATTGATTAAGATGAAACCTTTTTGCCAGTAGCCATGCTTAAGTCTATTAGGATTCTTATGGCCATATCTGCATACTTCAATTATGAGATATGGCAAATGGATGTCAAAACTGCTTTCCTTAACGGGAAACTAGCAAAGGATGTGTATATGGCACAACCGGACGGTTTTGAGGATTCCAAGAATCCACGTAAAGTATGCAAGTTGCTAAAATCCATTTATGGGTTAAAGCAAGCATCTAGGAGCTGGAACTTGCACTTTGATGAGCGCATCAAAGAGTTTGGTTTTACCAAAAGCGAGTTTGAGTCCAGTGTTTACATGAAGTTCAGTGGGAGCATAGCAATCTTCCTGGTCCTGTATGTGGATGACATACTGATCATAGGAAACGATGTGCCAGCATTACAAGGAGTAAAATTATGGTTAGGCAAATGTTTCCAGATGAAGGACCTAGGAGAAGCCGCATACATACTTGGTATTAAGATCTATGGAGGTAGATCTAGGTGGCTGATCGGACTTAGTCAGAGTACATACATAGATAAAGTGTTAAAACGCTTTGATGGAAGATTCCAAGAAAGGATTCATCCCTACGAGATCTGGTATAGCATTGAGCGAGGCTCAATACCCTACTTCTCCAGAGGAGCAGAAGAGGATGAAATCGGTTCCTTATACTTTGGCAGTAGGATCGATTATTTATGTCCGATGTTGCCTACTATATAAGCCTTACGAGTAGGTACAAGCAAAATCCGGGTAAACCCCATTGGGTTGCTGTCAAGAACATTCTCAAGTATTTGAGAAGGACAAACGATATGTTCTTGGTCTTTGGTGGAAGCATGGATGAAATCAGTATTACTGGTTACACAGATACGAGCTTCTAGACAGACAGAGACGACTTTAAGTCACAGTCAGGATTTGTTTTTACCCTAAACGGTGGAGCTGTATCTTGGAAAAGCCAGAAGCAAGATACTATAGCAGATTCAACTACAGAGGTTGAGTACATTGCGGCAAAGGAAGCGGTTTGGCTGCAGAATTTTATCTCGGATCTTACAGTGGTTGCCAGTATCTCTAGACCAATTGATATATTCTTTGAAAATATGCGAGATTTGGCGCAAGCGAAAGAACCAAGAGATCACCAGCAGACCAGGCACATACATAGAAAGTATCACATCATCCGAGAGATTATCGGAAGGGGAGATGTGAGGATATGCAAGATACTAACAGAGGAGAACGTTGTTGATCCGTTGACCAAGGTGCTAGCTAAAGAGAAGCATGAGAGACATGCTAGTTCCATAGGAATGCAGTACATGGGACCTAGCACCTAGTTTTCAATATTTAACTAAAATTTTATGGATTGATATTTATGGTTTATGATTATGTATTAAACATTTATGCGTGATGAAAATAGGAGGTTTAATATAATCTTTTAAATATCTTTATGCTTTTAGCATATTTATTCATTCATGATATACAAGTCTTGGTATATCAAAATTACTCCGTAGCTACCCAATCCGGTGGGAGCCACATTAGGTGATCACAAGTTATGTGATCAAGTATTTATAGATATTTGTCAGGGGTACAAATATTAGAGGTGATCTGCATCAGTCTAACTTCATGGAGCCAACGACATGAGTTAGCTGATTGGTTGTCCTTAGACCTGAGATGTTTGGTTTGGGGCACGAGGACTTCTGTACTTTGGAACGTTCTAACGTTACACCGTAACTAGGAAGTAATAATGGGCGTATCTGGGTGCAGCACAAGGCGTGTGCTCAAATGCAAGCAGTCAAGATGGGATTTGCACCTTCTCTTTTAGAGAAGAGATATTCGGTTGAGTCTAAATGAAATACTTGGCCACGCTCGGATAGAATGATGGACATCATTTGGTAACTCCGTAACTACAGTTAGTCGAAATCAGAAGTCGAGAAAGATAATCTAGATGTTCAGAATAGATCACGTGCTCCATGTCTGAAATCCACATTACGGGATATAGTGATGCGAAAGGAAAAGCCGGGTAATCTAAGAGGGTGATTACAGAATCTCTCGACATAAGAGAACTTATAGTCATGGTTAACGTAAGTGTCTAGCTGGGGACCTCCTTAGGCCCGTGATCGACAAGGGAGTGTAACTATCGTGCACAAGTGGGAGTCTGAAAGGATTGTGTGCAGGGATAGTGTACACGTGTCGTCACATCCGTGGACACTATGAGTCGCTAAAGGGTCACACAGCTGCACACCCAACTCATGAACCAGGAATAACTCAATGTGTATAAGACGGATAATTAATAGTTAATTAATTGTCAGAAAAGAGGGAAATAATAAATAGGTATTTATTAATAGAGAGAAAGAATATTAAATATTAAGATTAATATTTAATAAATAAAGTTTAGTTGGGAAATTATTCACTAACAGTTGTTTAATTAATAATAACTCAACTTGGAGGGTCTGTATTGTCAAAGGATTAAAGTTATAGGTTTGGACCGGGCTTTAAGGTCCAAAGGCTTAGGCCCAGAAGGAAATCTATATAAGAGTTTTAAACCATAAGTTTAAACCTAATTTTCGAAAGTTAATCCTAAAAACAAAACTACAAAACTCTCCTCTCTCTCTCCCTCCTCGTCGGCCGAACCCACCCCAAGGGGTTCTCGGCTTTTCTCCGGTGGCAACTCACCGGCGGACACCACCACCGGTGAACCGCAGCGTACGGTGGCCCAGTGGTGGCGCCCTGCGATCGGCGGTGCAAGCTTCGGACGGGGACCCCTTTGCGGCGGTCTCCACGGCGGCGGCGGTTGAAGGTAAAACCGAGGGCGGTTTTTGCCGGTTAAAGATTATACACACAAGGTTATTAAATTTGGCGGTCTAGCAGCCACTTCAAGGGTGCAGTAGCTGTGTATCCCCCTTCAGCAGTTTCAGGTTGGGATCCTGGGAGCGGGATTTACAAGTTTTGTATTATATTCCGCTGTGCATTTTTGTAACCTGTAAATCCCTACAATTTATATATTTGTTTTTGTAGAGGGAAACATTGATACAAAAGTTGGAGGAGATAGAAGATGAAAGAAAGAGAGTGTGTGAAGAGCAAATAGAGAGAGAGAGAGAGAGAGAGAGAGAGAAAGAGCGGAGATGAGGGAACGCGAGGAGAGACTCCAAAGAGCAAATAAAATCCGTGTGTAACGCTGTTTTCCGATGGATTTCACACAGATTTTACGGTCAAAAATCACCCTGTTTCTTGTAGTGATGTTTTTATTTTTTTGTTTTTCAAATCAAAGTGTTTAATTCTTGTTTAATTACTTAAAAGTTACATTTTTTCATTTCGATGATCGATTTAATAGAATAGAGTCAATGATTCCCTACTAAACTACTTTGTTATTAGGTGCACTAGCTATACATGATATGTCTAGTATCAACAATATATTCTTTTATGTTTTAACTTGAAACTAAAAATTATACAATAAAGAAATAAATATTTAAAAAAATTTCAAAACTACAAAGTTATTGTATAATGAATTGAAGTTATGTCATCAAAGGGCGAAGCCTGCTGTCATTTAAAAGTGTGAAAATTGGAGTTATAATTCACACTTATTAGTGTAGACAAATTATTTAAATGTTCACACTTCTAAGCGTGAAAAAATTGAAAATAATTCTAGATTTACAAAAGTTCACGCTTTTAGGTGTGAACTTCTATAATCATCTGTTTATTACTAAATTCACACATCTAAAAACGTGAACTTTTAAAAGCAAATTTACACGTCTATAAAGTTAAGTTTTTAATATTCTAACAATTATTATTTTTAAACTCTTTAAGCGTGAACTTTTAAAAGCAAATTTACACGTCTATAATGTTAAGTTTTTAATATTCTAACAATTATTATTTTTAAACTCTTTAAGCGTGAACTTTTAAAAGCAAATTTACACGTCTATAATGTTAAGTTTTTAATATTCTAACAATTATTATTTTTAAACTCTTTTTCACATTTATGAGCATGACAACGCTTTAAATTTTTACATGCTTTTTATGAAGCGTGGATAAATGATATATTTTTTGTAGTGCTACTAAGAAATTGAAGAAATTTGATATATATTCAAACATTTATTAAGACTTTAACATGCACATATAAACTTATAAAGTATATTTAATAGACCCAAAGCCATGAATGTTGCAAACTTTCCACATGTATATATGCATCGTAACTATTAGATACCGATCACAACTACTAAGCAAGTATAATTAAATATTAAAAAAATCCTGTGCTTAAATATATATGTAAAGAAAAACATTTTACTAAAACCAAGTTCATAATCAAGTAAGGTAACTCATACTCCACCAAATCGATCTGTCACTTCAATTTGTATGTGTTCCATGTTTATCTTCTAAGCAATCAATGAAGAATACACTGCAATGCAAATAATTTTCACACATTCTCCAAATCTACGTCATTGTAGTTCCAAACCTTGCAATTTCACCATCATGGTGAATTTATATGAATCTAGCAAAATGTAAAGTAGTGTTTCCATGTAGGTATCCATGTAGATATAATCCTCGATCCCAGTCCCATGATCATTGATGTCTTCAGAGCTCAGATCATAAACAAATAGTGCATCCTCTTCAGGATACTCACCATTATACTGCATTTCCATTATGGGGTACATAATCACTCTTGTTAAATCCCATAATCTTTATATTTGCATTTGTCTCCGTAGTGGTAAATAGCTATGATCAAGCACTCATCTCCATCAACCATACATCAAAAACATGGTTTTTCATACTGTATTCAAGCACAACAAGAAACTCTCGTAGGTAAGAAATTTCCAAATCTTGCTTGTTGAGTGCTAGGTTCTGGGAGATCTACCACTCCATATCTTTTATTAGTCTCATATGACAATCAAATTTCAATTAGTATTCTCAATCTTAGACATCCCATTTGGTAGATTGAATGAGTGGAATTAAGATCAAAGATTAGCTTTACCATGTGCAGTCATACTGCAATGTAGAAAGTCTATGAACAATAAACATGTTATGAACCATTCAATTCGTTCATCAGTTCCCTTTATGATAATAACAATTCAGAGTTAGCATACCATGATGGTAACAATATAAAATAAAACTAGTGAGATGAACAAGAATTGAAGAATGCTTACAAAATACAGACTTGTCTTCTTCTTGCATTGGCAATAGAGCACTACCAATTTCTATAGGTTGCACAATGTTGACTAATGCTTAAAACTCACTACATGTAGAACAAAAACGTTATCATAGGAAGTTGAATTCTTTTTCTTACATAAAAACAATTCAGTCAAAAAATTCAGCAACGGATTAGTTATTGAAAAGGAAATAAGAGTTATCAGACCCATGAGATCTAGGTACAATTTTGAAATCACAATCATAAATTTCGTACAAGAATTACGTGCTTATCTCTACGTTCTAAAGTCTCAATTGGTGAAAACATGGAGTAAATCACTAATTGAATGACCTTGCTCACCCCGCTAAAAAGTGTATCCGAGGTGCAATGAACTGAATCACTAATTGAAATGGATGATTTCTAAGGATTTTTATCAACATCAAATCAAGTGTGAATATGAAGATTTAACACTGAATTTTTAAATATATGACCAAACATTGAAGAGCATACGGTCGTTTGAAGGTGAATTTCATCAGCAAACAACACTGTTTGAATAAATTCCAATGTGAACACGAAGATTTAAATGTGAATTTCAACAAGCAAACGGCACCTTTTGAATAGAATCTAATGTGAACACAGAGATTTTTGTGAATTTCAACAAGCAAAAGGCATAGCTTGAATAAATTCCAATGTGAACAAGAGATTTAAAGGTGAATTTCAAGAAGCAAACGGAACCGTTTGAATAAAGTCCAATGTGAACACAAAGATTTAAAGGTGAATTTCAACAAGCAACGTGTTGTTCGCATGAAATCCAGTGTGACACGAAGATTTAATAGTATATTTTAATGAGCAAACCATGTCGTTCATATGAATCCAGTGTGAACACGACGATTTACCACTGAATTTTTTGAATATATGCCAAAATTTTGAAGAGAAAACGGTGTTCTTCCGACGAAATCCAATGTGAACACCAAGACAGTGAATTTCAATGAGCAAACGGTGTCGTTCGCATGAAATCTAGTGTGAACACGAAAATTTAACGATCAATTGTAACTAGTAAAGGGTGTCGTTTGCAAGAAATTCAGTGTGAACACCAAGATTTAACATTGAATGTTAACAAGTAAAAACAGTGTTGTTCGCATGAAATCCAGTGTGAACAAGCAGATTTAACATTGAATTTTATCAATATTTAATAGTGAATTTCAACAACTTTTTTTACAAAACCCACGCACTTCATATAAGTATTTATCAACACACCTTAGGTTTAAAAGTATTTACCAAATTAATGTTAGATCTAAGTTTTGCGATCTAGTAAAGTAATTTTTTAAGCATTTGACTCATGGTAATTTTTCCTATATATAGTCAAATGGCTTTCGTTTATGAACTTCACTTTCAAGGTAATCATAATTATTCTTAAGCAAAGGTTTAAGTGTGTGTTTTACTATTCACTCTCAAGATTGAGATTATACATTATATTATCTTCTACACATTCTTATATTGAATCAATTATGGAGATTAGCATCACTTAATTACTATTGGGACAAACAAGTGGTATCACTGCCAAACAATTGAATTTGGCATGATTTTTGGAAGAATTTCAAGTTACTATTTACTGTTCTTCATAAAACGCTATTGTATGGCACAAAAAAACGTTTAGTGTATATTTCAAGAGGAATACACATATGTGTCTATATGTGTGTTAACTTTCGATAAAATGCGCTGAAAACACTCAATTAAAATGATATTATGAAAATCCCATTGGAAACGGATTTACCACAAAAGTTACGACTTTTTACATATTTTTGGTAATTATCACCATTATTTTCAATAGAATCAAAATAGAGGTGTTTATATTTATAAATGCTCATTTACATGACTCGAAAAACATAGTCGTATATGTATCCATGCATCATTGCATTTATTTATATGGGCAACTTGATATAGTGACGTATAAATACACTCCAATGCAAATACTTTTCTCACATTCTATGGCCAAATGACGCCGTTTTAGTTCCAAACCTTGCTATTTCACCATCATGGTAAATTTATATTAATCTAGTAAAATGTAAAGTAGTGCTTCGGTGTAGGTATTCATGTTGATATAATCCTCAGTCCTAATCCGAGGATCATAAACAGAAAGTGCAACCTCTTTAGTATATCTATTATGTGGTATGTAATCACTCTTGTTTAATCCAGTATCTTTATATTTGCATATGTCTTGGTGGTAATTTGCTATGATCAGGCACTCGTCTCCATCAACCATATATAACAGACATGGTTTCTGATGTGCTAAAAGCGTACCAGTTTTTTATTTATAAAAACCGTCTTTATTTACGTACGACTATGACACAAAATAGGCAAGTGAACCTAATCGTATAATACTATATAAAATAAGTACGGGTGTCGAACACTTGGGGAACGAGTATGATTTGATAAAGTTATATTGATTTAAATATTAAACTACACTAAACTACATAAAAGCAATAAAAGGGGGGATTTGTGAATATGTGAGCTTTCAACCAACTAACACTAATAACTACCCTAGAAAGCGCCTAAAACAAACCAAAGAAACAAGAGAGCGATAAAGCAAGGAACTTGGAAGATTAAATAATATAATGAATACTTCTCTCCCTATATTTGATTTCACCGTCTTTCAAGTTGACTTAATTCAAGAAATCATGTGCCATGAATAATAAAGACCAAGTATCGATTCCTAAATTGATTAGACTCTTGTTCCGAAAATCTAACCCTATAATTGTACTCATTAACAATCCTTATGGTCAAAGGATTAATTAACGCGTACAATTAGCCAATTAAATTTTATTCATGAAAATCTTTAATCCAAATGATTTGTTAATAAACAAAACATGAAACCAACATACAAAGGTCATTATATGTTGAACCACATGTGAAAGAACCGATTTTTAGTTGTCTAATCTAGGATTAATCAACCACTAGTCTAGATTATCTAATGATCATAGATAATAAAGATCCAAGTTAAACTTAAATAGAATGATCAACTAATTTAACAAAAACTCATATTGTAAACAACCAAAATTAGAATCTAAAACATGGATTAGATGTAGAACACCTCTCAGAGTTTACTCGTTCGAGTTTCAAAGGTCACTTATTTGACTTATATATTTTTTAGCCACTTCATAATTTTTTCTTTTCGCTCATTGGCTTCTTTATTTCTATCTTTTTTTTTCCTTTTTGCAAGCATATGATTAGTAAAAGAGGAAATCCATACTCAGTCTATTTTTGTCAAGCTTAGATTCAAAAAGGGATTAACCATTACTTTAATAATTCAAAAATTAAAAGTTGATTACCATAAATTGAAATTTCTAAGGAATGGTGGAAAGCCACAAAATACTATGCATAAAGTCTAAACATAACCTCTGAACTTATTTACAAATCAAACATCTGACACTTTCAACTAATACCTAACCCTTACTTGAATGATATTAAAATTTTAAAAATTATAGCCCAAATAAAAGAATGATTTAATCAAGGACAAATAAAATTCAAGCTAGGAATCTTTTTCTAACCCCTACCCCACACTTAGATTGTACAATGTCCCCATTGTACATAAAGACAAAATCAAAACAAAGGTAGAAAAAGATTAGAGAAAACTCCCTTCGGGCATTCACACAAAATGGAGCAATAATAGATAAGGTTGAGCAAGATGCTAGCATGAGCACGTACTCCATAACCACGTGCAAGAAAAACACTCGGAGCAAAAGTTAAAATAGATCAAGGCTAAGAACTAAACAACCACTAAAACTAAAACACACGAAAAGAAAAACAAACGTAACTCACTTTCGTAGGAATCACGGTTGCATTTAGCGTATGCAACAAGCCTTTAAACCCCTACGTAGCCCGAGTGGACGAGTTGTAGTCTCGTAAGGGTTTCTAGTCAATACACCCACAAAGTTGAAACAGAAAGGGAAATAAATAAAAATAAAGAAGAATGAAAAACCTAAACTAAACATGGGTTGCCTCCTGAGAAGCGTTTATTTTTGTCCGAGTCTCTAGTTTGACTCCGAATTTAGGCACTACTATTTGGAACAAAAGACCCCACACTTGCAATAAATTGCGGGTGGTAATATGCGTACATACCAGGATACATGTATGATTTACCAACTCCCAAAGTTGCTACGATCGCGTTTCGCTCACCCATCTTCATCTCAAAAGACATTCTCCCTACATTCTGAATCTTGGTTCCTCCCCTAGATTGTGAAGTCGATTGTGACTCAAGCAAAGATTCCAACCGGCTCCCGATGCCTTCTAAATTTCTAACCGTCTGATCATTCTTCCAACACGACAGGTTCCAAAGGGTCCCTGGTGCCGGAGGAATTCCATACCCTAACTCTAACTCATCACTAGATCCTGTGGTTACCTTTAGAGCTGGCTTTGTAGTTTCCTACTCGAATATTAGAAATTCTAAATAATTCAAGCTTTCATCTGCACAATTTTCAATATCTTCTATTTCAAAAAGTGAAGGTCCCCAAACAGGTTTTGGTTCTAAACCTAATGTCGGTGCTGGTTCAATGAAGGTCGATGGTTCATCCTCTATATGTTCTTCCGGCTCCTCAAGCAGGTCAGCTAGGCACTCCAGAATATCTCCATCAGATTGTGTTGGTCAAATTATCTCATCAGTTGAAATTTGATGAGACAAAGTTAAGTTTGTAAGATATTTTCTAAATATAACTTAAACAGAATTATGAAGCTTGATCAGACTGAGCACTTATAGTGTTTCAGACTGAGCATAGACTGAACATAAGCTGAGCGTGTGTTTGATCAGCTTAGACTATATCTTAGTAAGATTATCACTATGTGTGATAAGCTGTGTGTGTCACCTAAGATATAGGTTGATTCTTCAGCTTGGTGCGTTTCGAGCTGAGTGACTCAGCGTATAGACTGAGCCAGCTCAACAGAGTTGCTAAGTAAGTTCTAGCTAACTCCCATGATTTCTAAGGATGAGTTAATTATTATACGTGTTAGTACATGTTTGATTTCGGGTTTGTTCTCGAAGAACTCAGCTTGATGAGTTTCAAGCTGAGTAACTCAACCCGACTAAAGAAATGTAGTTTACGAGAATTTAAATATGTTTTAAATTTCTTTTTAACTCTCTATATCTACGGCAAGGATAAGAAGATTCGAGAATCAAGATTGAAGATTGAAGACTCGAGATAAGAAGATTCAAGATTCAAGATTCAAGATTCCGGGTTATCCGTTAGTTTGTTAGTAAATTAGGATTAGTTCTAGTTTGTTAGAATCCGTAGGAACATGATTATAAATACTTATCTTCTGATAAGTTATAAAAAAAACAACAATGAGTGCCAGACTCTATTCTCACCTCAACCTATTGATCGTATGTGTTACGAATCTTGATACACAGTTTATAAGTTCAACGTGATCAAGAAATTCACTGATTGCCAATTGGTCGTGTGTTCGAATCTTCACGTCTGTTGTGAAGTTGGTAAGTATTTAATCTGTGAATAAATCCTGTTTAGAGAGTCGTTCTGTATCTATAATCATAAGTTGATTATAGATAGCAAAGTTTGAGAGATTGAGAGATTTGATTTACATTAGGTGTTTACATATCAAGTTATGCTTACTTGGTTGTTCGTGTAATCATCTTCTTATTAATGAAAGCAAAGCATTCGATTGTTTGTAGTTTGATGTGTGTTAACACTTTTTATTGGTTTGCTCAATTTTCCGCAGAAAGTGTATTCAACCCCCCTTCTACACATTACTTGCTTGTTGATCTTCTCACCAAGGGACCAACAGATTGCGCATCTTCTCTCGATTTCACCTCCGTATGGGACTCAAAACACAAACTTTCCTCATAAGCAGAGTTGTCTAAATAGTACGGTTCAGGACTAAATTGTGGCTTCTCGGGCAAACCAATCGGGCGGTCATCCCCATCATCTTTAATAACGAAGTCGTAATCATCCCGCTCAATGCCATCATCATAAAACTCATTCAACAGATCTTTGAGGAAGGATTCCCAATGGATCGGTTCATTCTCGTTGTAGATCATATTCGCAGAAAATACATCGCAGGTCACAAAGAAAGGCGAGCAAAACTACTAAAGTAACTTCCTTTGAGCCAAAACTCGCAGGAAGGATCGTTTAATACAAAAATTAATGTAATTAAATCAAATGTAACCGTTCCCCGGCAACAGCACCAAAAACTTGATGTACTAAAAGCGTACTAGTTTTTATTTATAAAAACCGTCTTTATTTACGTACGACTATGTTGGATTATGTGCAGAGATAATTAACGGGCATATTGTATCCAATGTTATAAGAGACTAAACGGTCACACTGCTACACACCCAATTCAGAACAGTTGGATTTCACCATAAATCTGTGCGGAAATAATTAATCAGTTAGATTAATTATTAAAGAGAAAGAGTAAATAATTAATAAGTTAGATTAATTATTAAAGAGATAAACAAATAATTAATCATTAATATTAATTATTGAGAGATATAAATAATTATTCAGTTTGGATTAATTATTAGAAAGGAAATAAATAATAAATAGTTATTTATTATTTAAAGGAAATTAAATATTAAGTTTTAATATTTAACGGACTAAGTTAATTAATATTTAATTAATTAGTAAAGTCCAGGGGGTCAAAGTGAGAAGAGATGAAAGTTTAATTAAAACCAGTGGGCTTTTAATTAAACGTGCTTAGGTCCAATCTAAACCTTATATATAATCCTTAAGCCTTAAGGATTAAAAACATAAGATAAGGATTGAGAAACCCTAGCCGCCACTCTCTCTCTAGCTCTCGATCTCTCTCCCTCACGGAGACCCCTCTCACGGTCGACCTCTCTGTCGACCGTCGCACGGTATCTCTCTCTCGATCTTCTCTCTATCGTCGAACAAGAAGAACACCGAGTAGGTGTTGTCTCGGTTTGGTGATCGACGCAAGGGTACACACACATATTCAAAGTCTGCGACTTTGAGGCTTGGTGATCCAGGAGCGGTCTAGCAGCCAGTTCAATCGGAGGTGCAGTAGTGGTGGACTATCTTTAGCAATCCTAAAGGTTTTTTGTTCAGGTATAATTCTATAACCTTATCTATGGGTTGTTTGTAAGAAACTATGTTGATCATATATAAAAGTTTAAAGATCCTAACCTTTTTGGGGTTTAGAGGGTTGTGTTCAATCTAGTTCCGCTTTTAGGATTGAACCAGTGGAATCAAACCCAGGCTTGACCAGTTTGTGTCATATAGTGGTTTGGTCAGGTTAAAAAGGATAAATCTTTTATCTAAAACTAGATTTTAACAAGTTTTAAACTTTTGTTTAAAAAGGTTATAATCAAGTTTTAGGATAATTAATTATTAATAAAACAAGTTTTGTTGAAATTAATAATTAATATTTTTTGGTTTTTTGAATTAAATCCAGTCTTTAATCAGTATATTAAAACAGTTAGTTTTAATAGGTTAAAAGGATTTAAAAATGTATTAATCAGAAAACGGGGACCGAGAACATCATCATGTCGGGGGTGACCGTTAGCGGCGCAAAGGCCAAATGGGCCTAGCGGTTCCGGTTAGCGGCGCTAAGGGCAAGGTGGGCTTCGGCCCAAGTGTTTTTCAGCCCAAGGCGGTTCCCGACCCAAGGTAGTCTTCGGTCCAAAGGGTTCTCGGCCCAGTGGGTTTCTCGGGTTGACGGGAGAGTTTGGCCCAAGATAGATTTTCCGGATTAACACAAAAGGAATTATTAATTTTAAGTTTTTAAAATTAATCAAATGTTATATAAACTAGTATTATATATTTTAATTAGTTTTAGTTAAAATATATATATTTAGATTTTTATTTATTATGACTAGTTTAGTCGTTTTCTAAAAGGGATAAAGTTTATATAATGGAGAAACAAATAAGATAGTATTTATTTGACCAAAGTTGTCGGTTTTAAGTTTTTTGAAAACTAGTAATAAAACTCGACGTGAGGATTTCATTCAAGTTTTGAATGAGATCAAGTTTTAAGTTTTTGTTGAAAAACTATTTTGGTCAAATTAAACTAGAAGATCATAATTCTCATTTTTTTGGTTAATAGGTATTAATCAAAAGGGTAAATGAGAATATTTAAACAAATCAGGCTGCGTGCTTAACAGCACAGTTTATTGTTTATATATTATAACTGCGTGGTTGACTTTTATATATATAGTGCTTATATATAATTGTGTGGTTGTGATAGTTATAGTGTTGCCGACTTAGGACTCGTTTTTTCTTTTCTTCTTTATTTTGGTTTTGGGAAGGCCTGCGTGCCAATTACAATCCCTTTCTTAATTGTAATATTGTACTGGTTCGGGGAGGCCTGCGTGCCATTTACAACCCCATTCAATATTGTATTTGTAATAGATTAGTAGTAGTTTAATCCCTCAACCAAGATTGGACTTGAAGAGGGTGATGAAGAAAATGGTGTTCTCACGCGAAACACGTATACTTCGGGGAGGTGTCAAGGCTAGTGGGAGCAGCATGTCAAGAATGGCGAATCCAAGTCATTTTGTCCTTAGGTTTGACGTTAGGATTAGTTGTCAAAACTATAGGTTTTATCTGCTTTTTATTATGTGCGTGGTTGTGATTTATTTACTGCTTTTCATATATATGTATGGTATATATATATATATATATACATGCGTGTGATGGTAAATAAAAAGGGGTTTAATGACAGATTGTTATTAAACAAGTGAAAAAACACGCTTTATGACAAACTAGAATATGACTTCAGTCTGGTAGTCGTATTAATTAAATTTTTATAAATTTAAAAGTTTTGTCAAGGTTATAAGTTTGGAACTTATAAAGACCGTTTTGTGCACCTAGTTTAGGTACACATATAAATCGTATTTTTAAACCAGTTAGTTTTAAAATGCTTTTTCAAAAACTGGAAAATTAAGTTTTTAACTTAATTATAAAACCCAAGAAAAATCTTAGATCAGTGTGATACCCACCTAATGGTACACCCTAACTGTTAAACGGTACTCGGGTGTCGGAAGTGCCCAAACCTTGGGCATCCGGGTTCAAACCATTGCGGGAAGGGGCATGAAAGATTCTGCGATAATCGGGAGTCCCGACCAGAATTCATGCTGTCTTAGGTGGTGCGATCTATTTTGGTGATAATCGGGAGTCCCGGCCCAAAAAGCACTAGAGTAGAGTTAAACATACTAGACTGGGTCTAAGTGCTCTACGAGGTTCTAGGAGTCGTATCAGCTAGGTACGATTGGTACAGGGTGTTACCTACCAGAAATAGCATGACTTGGCGGGAAGTGCCCAAACCTTGCGTCAAGTATGTGAAATATGGGTCCTAGGTCTAATATATATTATTTATGGGTTTGATGATATATGATTAGAAAGTTTATTTGCAATTACTAATTAAACCGGGTTTTAATTTGTAGATGGCAACCAACGTTACCCGTACTAATAACCTCTCACTCCGTTCTATCCTTGAGAAGGATAAGCTCACCGGGTCCAACTTTCTCACTTAGGAGAGAAATCTCCGGATCGTGCTGAGGCACGAGAGAAAGTGGTATGTCCTAGAACAACCTCTAGGAAATCCCCCTGCCAACAATGCCAGGGCAGAGGTCAGGGAGACTTTTCATAAGCGCTCCAATGACGCCTTGGATGTCAGCTGCCTCATGCTTGCAACTATGAGTCCAGAGTTGCAGTCAAGCATGATGGAGACTCCTGCCTATGACATGATCCGCCAGCTGAGGGACATGTTCCAGGAGAAAGCCCGCACAGAGCATTATGATGCCACTAGGGCATTTAACTCGTGCAAGATGGCTAAGGGGACCTCGGTCAGTGACCACGTCATGAAAATGAAAGGTTACATGGACCACCTAGAGAGACTTGGGCACCCAGTACCGTTGCAGCTAGCAACGGACACGATACTCAACTCGTTGTCAGATGACAATAAGCCTTTCATAGTCAACTACAACATGAACAACATCGAGAAATCCGTGGCTGAGTTGCACTCTATGCTCAAGACTGCTGAGCAGAATATCGGGACCAAGTCTAAGGACATTCTTATGGTGGGGCATGGTGGACGTAAGAAGAGGAAGGGGCGCGACGGAAAGGGAAAGGGCAAGGCCCAGCCCAGCCAGAATGCACCCAGAGCTAGTAACGAAAACAAGGGCAAGAAGCCAAAGCCAAACAAGGCAAGGACCGAGAATAGGTGTTTCAGGTGCGGCGAGGCCGGACATTGGAAACGAGATTGTCCGAAACGTCACGAGGCGACAGGCAAGTCTGGCTCCTCAGGTACTGCGTGATCAGCTTCTTTGTCACTTTCCTACTTGTAAAGTTCTACGAGTATTCTATTATCTTGCAATCGTTTATTGCAGGAGGAGATGGAAAGTGATGTGGCCCAGCATGAGAAGATCCCACGTGCAGCATGCGGATATTATTAATTTTTATATTTCCTAGTTTATTAAACTCTTTAAGTTTTGAACAATTTTTACATTATTGGTTTATGGATACTTTTTGAGTTTATGGAAATTTAATTATTTTAGTTATATATCAGTGCACGTGTTCTTATATGAATCATGATTAGTCCAGTTGTGACTAAAAGAGTGCTAATAAGTCAAAGCTTTGACTTGATTAGTGATTCATAATAATCTTATGCTATGGTTTGTTGTAGTTACATAAATGTCGGCTCTACTATATAAATACTTGTATAAACAAGTTTTTGTTTATAAGATTAGATAGTTTTTCTAATTCAACAAGTCTTTAAAGTTTTATGAAAAGTGAATGTTCAAAGTCTTGAACATATGGAAATAATAGTCATTATTTCTGGATAAAGTAGTTTTTGATAAAACATTTAAGTAGGTATAAAAGTGATTATAATAGTTATTATAGTCAAGGGAATTTTATACTAAATGTTTTTTTTTAAGAAAAGAAAATTAAAATACCATCATGAGTATTTCATACTTGTGATCATGGTAAGTTTAATGAAACCACTTTCCGTAATTGGAAAGATGGATACATGGGAGATCCAAGTTATTGGTTTCATAAAACAAATTTCTTACAAAAACTAAATTGTTTAAAACATGTGTTTGGAACACAAGTTTTAGGCATAGTAGCCAAGTTTTGACTAAGGCCTAAAAAGGATGTTTTAAAGAATGCACTTTTTCATAGAAGATAGTGGGAGCACCTGACTAGTGTATTTATCAGAGTTAATAAAAGGTTATTTTTAACCAGTATGATAAATACAAGATCGAACTTTTAGAATATATAATTATCGGATGTTTTTAGAAGCTATCTAAAACAGTAAGTTCTTGAGAAAGAACTAATCCGAGGGATGCATGATTTATTGAGAGGTACTCGATAAAGATATCATTGCAAGTTTCTTGAGTCAAGTTATGACTTAAATAGAAATTATATATGTTCTAAAATGTTCAGTAAGTCAGCTTAATAATGTTGTTGGTTGGTTAACGTTAGAAATGATAAAATAGGATGTTCTTTAACATTCTTAGTAATAAAATTAGATAAGTGTTGGTATACACCGGGAATCTAGTTTCAAGTTTCTTACAAGTAGGTGTAAGAGGTTTTATCATTTCAAAAGGATACAAATCTAGTAAGATTTAATACATCTAAAAATGTAATTAAAGTTTTTAATTACAGGGAGGTTGTTTTATAAATTAGAAACAAGGAGTTATTTCCAGTTCTCCAAGTTTAAGGAATTTTTAAAATAAGTAAGCCTAAAAGTGTTCTTAGGTTGCAAGAACGATTTCTAGCAAAACCAAGAAAGAGTACTTCAAAGTACTAGTCTTGTGTTTTATGGTTTATAACCATATTATTTTCTTTGTAATCCGTGATAAGTTACAATGTAAAAATAATAAGTAATTCAGATAAACACCGTGAATCGAGTCAGTGAAATGGTAGAAATTATACATCTTTATTCCAGGGAGGAATATGGAAGGATGTAAAAATTAGTTTCATTGTTCTTCACAATTTTGTATGCTTTGGTTTATCCAGGAATAAACTAGGTTTATTCGAAACATTATCCGTGACTACTTATCTTGGTGGGAACCTCAATAGGGCTGTAAAGTCATCGTAATTTTGGGGTAGATTCGAAAGTATATCGAATATAGCTGCGAACATTTTTTTGCGGACCAAAATTTACGGATATTCGTTAGGGTTACGAATATTGGATTGACCCACCGTGAAAAATACTTCGTGGATTCGTGTCAAAAGTATTTATCACATAGGTTATCCTCAAGCCTGAGGTATTTGGTTTGGGATGCGGTAACTGTTGTCTTCTTAGCGCGTTCTAACGCCACGCCGTAACAGGGTGTTCATAAGGGGCGTGTCTAGATTCAGTGGGAGCCGTGTTGCCAAATGCAAATATGCAAGATGGTAATTGCACCTCCTTTTTAGGAGAGATATTTACGGGCCCCTTGACTGATAAGAGAAACTGGTAAGTGCACGGCCGTGCCCAAACGAACTGATCTGTTCTTTGTCGTTTATCTCGCAGTTTTGAAATCAAGTATGTCATGAACATAATTCTTAAGTCTCTGAGTTGACCTTTTCCATGCTCATGCTCAAAATTGAAATATCGCGCTGCAAGGGACAAACCTATATATATGCAAGCTTGTATATATAAAGACGTACCCATTCATAAACAGGGAGTTTATGATAGTTTAGTTTATAAACAGTTAGTTTATAACAGGTCACTTCTAAGCAGGTTGCTTATGAAGTTTTATCACAAGTTATTTTGGGGTATAAGAGTTCTTATAACCTGGTTATCCTAAGTGTCTGGCTAGGGACCTCCTTAGGCTAACAGTGTGCAGTAACTGTTACTTATCTTGCACAAGTGGGAGTCTGTTGGAATATGTGCAGAGATAATTAACGGGCATATTGTATCCAATGTTATAAGAGACTAAAGGGTCACACTGCTACACACTTAATTCAGAACAGTTCGATTTCACCATAAATCTGTGTACAAATAATTAATCAGTTAGATTAATTATTAAAGATAAAGAGTAAATAATTAATCAGTTAGATTAATTATTAAAGAGATAAACAAATAATTAATCATTAGTATTAATTACTGAGAGATATAAATAATTATCCAGTTTGGATTAATTATTAGAAAGGAAATAAATAATAAATAGTTATTTATTATTTAAAGGGAATTAAATATTAAGTTTTAATATTTAACGGACTAAGTTAATTAATATTTAATTAATTAGTAAAGTCCAGGGGGTCAAAGTGAGAAGAGATGAAAGTTTAATTAAAACCAGTGGGCTTTTAATTAAACGGGCTTAGGTCTAATCTAAACCTTATATATAATCCTTAAGCCTTAAGGATTAAAAACATAAGATAAGGATTGAGAAACCCTAGCCGCCACTCTCTCTCTAGCTCTCGATCTCTCTCCCTCACGGAGACCCCTCTCACGGTCGACCTCTCTGTCGACCGTCGCACGGTATCTCTCTCTCGATCTTCTCTCTATCGTCGAACAAGAAGAACACCGAGTAGGTGTTGTCTCGGTTTGGTGATCGACGCAAGGGTACACACACATATTCAAAGTCTGCGACTTTGAGGCTTGGTGATCCAGGAGCGGTCTAGCAGCCAGTTCAATCGGAGGTGCAGTAGTGGTGGACTATCTTTAGCAATCCTAAAGGTTTTTTGTTCTGGTATAATTCTATAACCTTATCTATGGGTTGTTTGTAAGAAACTATGTTAATCATATATAAAAGTTTAAAGATCCCAACCCTTTTGGGGTTTAGAGGGTTGTGTTCAATCTAGTTCCGCTTTTAGGATTGAACCAGTGAAATCAAACCCAGGCTTGACCAGTTTGTGTCATATGGTGGTTTGGTCAGGTTCAAAACCCAAATTGTATAATAGTATATAAAATAAGTACGGGTGTCGAACACTTGGGGAACGAGTATGATTTGATAAAATTATATTAATTTAAATATTAAACTTGACTAAACTACTTAAAAGCAATAAAAGGGGGATTTGTGAATATGTGAGCTTTCAACCAACTAACACTACTAACTACCCTAGAAAGGGCCTAAAACAAACCAAAGAAACAAGAGAGCGATAAAGCAAAATGAAGACTTCTCTCTCTAGATTCAATTTCACCCTCTTTCAAGTTGATTTAATTCAAGAAATCATGTGCCATGAATAATAAAGACCAAGTATCGATTCCTATATTGATTAGACTCTTGTTCCGAAAATCTAACCCTATAATTGTTCTGATTAACAATCCTTATGGTCAAAGGATTAATTAACTCGTACAATTAGCCAATTAAATTTGATTCATGAAAATCTTTAATCCATATGATTTGTTAATAAACAAAACATGAAACCAACATACAAAGGTCATAATATGTTGAACCACATGTGAAAGAAATGATTTTTAGTTGTCTAACCTAAGATTAATCAACCACTAGTCTAGATTATCTAATGATCATAGATAATAAATATCCAAGTTAAACTTAAATAGAATGATAATCTAATTTAACAAAAACTCAGATTGTAAACAACCAAAATCAGAATCTAAAACATGGATTATAAAGTGATTAAGACATTTATGACATAAACAAGATTAAAAAGCACACAACTTCAAATCAACTTGTCATTAGGTTCATCTACTCTAGGGAAGAAAACATAGATCTAGCCTAGCATGATCATACTAAACAAGAACATAATAACAAGGAATGGAAAAACCATAATAGCTGAATGAATCCAAGCATTGATCTTCAAAATAGTATCCAATCTCCAAGCTCTCCTCAAAACTGTCGTATGTTGTTTTTTTGTCGGCTACCGTACAAATGAAATATATGATCTAATAATCAATCCTCGTTGATTGTTTTCTGCCGTATGTAATTAACAAGTAAATTTTAACCCGCGCTTCGCGGCGGGGTAAAAATAGTATCCAGTCTACTTTAAAATTATATTAAACTTTAATTTTTAATAAAATACGTCTAAACTACTCTATAAAAAATAATTTAAAAGACTTTGAAATTTTAGTCCTGACTTCAGTCACTAATATTAATATAAATAACTATTGAGTTACACTAAATTGTTTTTATAATAAATAATAAAATATAATAATAATAATAATAGGTTTTAATAATAAGAGATGAATATATATATATATATATATATATATATATATATATATATATATATATATATATATATATATATATATCAGTGTGTGTATGTGTCTATTTACTACTACTACTACTACTAATAATAATAATAATAATAATAATAATAATAATAATAATAATAATAATAATAATAACAACAACAAAAACAACAACAACAATAATAATAATAATAATAATCTCGGCTACTGTAAAATTATATTGTTACTTTAATTGAAAAAAAATAATTTAAAAGGCTTCAAAATTCTAGCCTTGACTTCACTCACTAATATTAATATAAAAAAATGAATTTGAAAAAAATTATTTTTAGTATAAATAATAAAAATATAATGATAATAATAATAATAGGTTTTGATGATAATAAATAAAATATAAAAATATATGTCTATTTAATAATAATAATAATAATAATAATAATAATAATAATAATAATAATTCTATAATAGTAATAATAATATAATAATTATTATAATTATAATATAAAATAATAATAATAATAATAATAACAACAATAGTAATATTAATAATTAAAGTATTATTTTCTACAAAATGACAAAATACATAAAAAAACAAAATATCTTTCCTGCATATTGTATATATTATATAATTATGATCAGCCGTAGGGGTGTTCATCTTCGGATATCCGGATTTTCGGATATCCGAATTTCGGATATCCGAAATTTTCGGATAGTGGATTTCAGTATCCGAATCCGAATCCGAAATTTCGGATATCCGAACCGAAATTTCGGATTCGGATTCGGATATCCGAAAATTTCAAAAAATGTATTTTTTATATAATTTTTAAAAAATATATAATTACTAAAAAATCATATTTAAAACTTTAATCACCAAAAATAGCTCAAATATGTTTCAAAATGAAAAAATACATGTATATAAAAATATATATGTTAAAAAAACTATATAAATAAGCATATAAAAAATAAAAAAATAAAAAATAAAAATTATTTTTCGGATATCGGATATCCGAATATCCGAAACTTCAAAAAAACACTATCCGAATCCGAATCCGAAAATTCGGATATCCGAATTTCGGGTATCCGAAATTTCGGATAATTTCGGATCGGATTTTCGGATAATCAATTCGGATGTTCGGATTCGGATTATTTTGAACACCTCTAATCATCCGTCAATTGAAAAAGAATCGTGATGTTGCGTCCGTGACCTACTGAGTACTGACCATGCACGGAATAAATAAATCACAGTTGATTGGGCTGGGCTTATAAGCCCATATCGTGGCTTCATGTTGTTGCTCCAAGTGATATATATATTACCAATTAATCATCTCCTCCTCGTGGCCTTCTTCTTTAATTGTTATCGGGCTTTGTGGCCCAAAAGCAACTCCATCAATTAATTAAATAGCAGCGGCCATTTCACATTTGTGCTAATGATCCACAACATTTCTTTCAATTATTTCAATTAATTGTTTTATTTTGTTTGTTATTTTCTTAGCTCCAGATCTCGGTGCATATGAAGATTATACACGGCCCAAATGAGTAGAAACAAACATTGTGGCCCATTTCATCCTGTTTTCGTATGAGTAAGATAGGACCACAATATTGAAGAGGTGTCAAAACTGTCGGCTTACTCAATTCATCTATTTTCTTCATCATTTCTTATCAAAATCTCTATGTTTCTCTCAAGAGCCCTCAAACACATATTACAGCAAATTAAGTAGATAAGTAACCTAATTCATCATAATAATACAATCAAAGAATCAGATATCGCATATAAATAATATGTATATTTTAGGCGATATCAGTTTCTCATACTGTATACAAGCACAACAAGAAACTCTCGTAGCTTAGAAATATCCAAATCTTCGTGATCCTTGAGTGGTAGGTGTACTTACCACTCCAAATCTGTTATTAGTCATACAAATGAAAATTAGATTGAATTAGTATTTTCAATATTAGACATCCCATTTGGTATTTTTAATATTAGACATCCCATGTTCAGTCATACTACAATTTAGAAAGTCTATGAACAATCAACATGTTATGAACCATTCAATTCGTGTTCTGTGAATGATAATAACAATTCAGAGTTAGCATACCATGATTCTAACAATATAAAATAGAACTAATGAGACAAGAATTCTTCTCCTTGCATAGGCAATAGAGTGTTGCCCAATCTCTACAGATTGCACAATGTTGATTAATGTAACCCACACCAAATGTAGAACCAAAATATTATCAAAAGAAATTGATTTTTTTTCATAAATGAAAACAATTCAGTCAAAAAATTCAACAACGGATTTGTTTCTGAAAAGGAAATAAGAGTTGTCAGACCCATGAGAATTAGGTACAATTTTGAAATCCCAATCATAAATTTGTGACAAGAAATACAATTACCTGCTAATCTCTGCGTTTTAAAGTCTGAATTGGTGGAAACCTGAACTGAATCACTGATTGAATGACCCCGTTGACCCCGCTAAAAGTGTATCTGAGCGGAAATGAAATCACTGATTGAATTGGATGATTTCTAAGGCTATTTATAAACATAAAATCAAGTGTGAACACAAAGATTTAACACTGACTTTAGTTGAATATATGCAAAAACATTGATGAGAAAACGGCGCCGTTTGAATAAAATCCAGTGTTCACTCGAATATTTAGGGTGAATTCCAACAAGCAAACCTCACCGTTTGAATACAATCCAATGTGAGCACAAAAATTTAAAGGTCGATTTCAACAAGCAAAAGGCACCGTTTGAATAAAATCCAATGTGAACACGAAGATTTAAAGGTGAATTTCAACAAGCAAGGTGTTGTTCGCATGAAATCCAATGTGAACACGAAGTTTTGATAGTGAATTTCAACAACCAAACAATGTCGTTAACATGAAATCTAGTGTGAACACGAAGATTTACCACTCAATTTTTTTAATATATACCAAAATGTTGTAGAGCAAAAGGCGTCGTTTGAACGAAATCCAATGTGAACACGAAGATAGTGAAATTCAATAAGCAAACGGTGTCGTTAGCATGAAATCCAGTGTGACATGAAGATTTAACAATGAATTTTAACAAGTAAACGGTGTCGTTTGCATGAAATTCAATGTGAACACGAAGATTTAACTTTGGTGTCGCTCGCATGAAATCCAAGGTGAACAAAAAGATTTAGCATTAAATTTCAACACGATTTAATGGTGATTTTTAACGACTTTTTCTTACGAAACCCACACATTTCATATAATATTTACCAAAACACCTTTGATTTATAAGTATTCACGAAGCGAAAGCAATTTTAAACTACATTCTGCGGTTATTATTAACCTAGGTGAGAAAAGAGAAGACAAAAAACTATCTGGCGTCATTTCACTCTAATTCCTTCCCTATCATTGACGCCTTGCAATCCTATCGTAGTATCCTCGTCAATCAAAACATGCGACTTCTCCCGGCGAAACCACATTGGACAAATGAAGCCCTGCAGTCGGCCCTAATCTTCATCTTCGACTAAATCTTGCCATTAGAAACATTCATACGTTGTGTAAAGAAAGAAAACTATGGGATGTTGTTGGATACATTCATGTATACATTGGTGCATGGATTGGTCAACGGTAAATATTAATTCTCGTGAGTTCTTAAGTAGTTTTTTGTCACTTGGTTCATGTTATATTAATGAAGATAACATTCTTAAGCAAGTTTTGATTATGGTAATACTAATTCTGCAAAGGTTTTGATCATGCGTAGGTGGTATGTAATATCTTTTTTGCGCTTTGACAGCCCGAGGTTACTTTTGTTCAATTAGATATGATCCTTGAATATTAGACTATATTTTGCTAGCTAGCTATTTTCTCGTCAGGTGCACATGTTTCGACATTTAGAAGTGGTGTATTTGAGATTTTCAGCTCATTAGTCTATTCACACAAACACTTCATTGTATATGTTAATGGTTAATTCTGATTTTAGTCATTAATTAGTTCACAAATTTCTAGTAAGGAATAAGGTGAAGTCATTGTCGGAGTAGCTAGGGAACATGGTCATCATGTGTTGTGAAATTGCCCACTTAGTTTAGCATCAGTTGTTCTTCAGCTTAAAAGGTAGATTGGGTTTCATTCTTTAATTGTATTATCTCTTTGCATAAAGTATTATAAGCGTGAAATTCCCAAACCTTGTGTGTGTTTTTTATACTCCATATTTTGGGTGTTGAAGTAGGTCATCAGGCTTGATAGTGACCGATTCGAGATGGTCACTCATCACTTAGGCCCCGTTTGGTTCGCTGGAATTGGTCGGAATTGCCCGGAATTGGAATTGAAGATTCCTAATCGCAAGTCGTGTTTGGTTCACAGAATTCTAAGAATTGGATTTGGAATTCCCCCCAAATCCTAAGTTTACGGAATTACAATTCCATCACTAAACCAATGGAATTGGTCGGAATTGGCCGACCACCACCACCAACCGCCACTGCCACCACCATCACCATCACCACCGCCGCCGACAACCACCAACCGCCACCGCCGCCGACCACCGCCAACCGCCACCACCGTCACTACCGCGCCGACCACCATAACCGCCACCACCGTCACCACAGCCACTGACCACCACCAACCGCCACCACCTCCACCGACCACCACCAACTGCCACCGCCACCTCCGTCACCACCAACCGCCACCGCCACCACCGTCACCACCTCGACCGACCACCACCAACTTGAAATTTGGAATTTCTTTCAATTCTGCGAACCAAACACACGAAGGCTTCCAATTCCAATTCCTTCCAATTCCAATTTCTTAACGAATTCAATTTCCGGTCAATTCCATTACGCGAACCAAACGGCCCCTTAGGGAAAGGGAGGTAATGGAATCACATATCAATGTCCGATGTTGACTGATAGTGACTGATTCGAGATGATCAATCTCCCAAGTTAAAAGCCAATTCGAGATGGCTAATCTCCCAAAGAAAACAAGTAAGTGAACTAGAATTTAGAAACTATTTTTCTTCTTTATTTCCCTTATCATACGGAACAATTACAATATATAACAATAAGAAACTAACTCCCATAACTTCTACCACTAAGCTTTAGAAAAGGATAATGGAAACATGAAGACGTGCTAAAAAATCATACATGCAAATTAACATGATGCTTTAAATGGTTGTAACTTGAGCTTGGAAGCTTGTACTTCCACTTGAGAAACAATAACCGTACCCATGCATGTATCAATACTCCGCCCCTCAAAAACGACCTTGTCCTCAAGGTCGGAGTTCTTTCGGGTGGTCCGAGAGACGGTTTGGGTTTCAAAGGTGTGGGGTACCTAGCGGGTATCCCGTAGTTGTGTTGTGGTGGTGACGGCGGGGGAGTCGTGCGGGGAAGACATCGGGCTAGGCGGTGGCGGTGGCACAAGCAGTGAGGGAACCATGAGGTGATGTGCTTTGGGTTGTTGTTTTATGATGACAATAGTGTAGGAGGTGGCAGTAGGCGCGGCCGGGGCTGGGGCCGCGTGGCTTTTTGAATTTGCGAAAGTAGTAGATTCGATAAGCTCGATTTGTTTGGTGATGATGGCTTCGAGACGGGCGTTGTTGGCATCCATAATGGCGACAAGTTGAGCCAATTTTTCTGCAATGATAGCAAGAGACTCTTCAAGACCTGGTGGATAACGACGACGAGAAGGCATGGTGAGTTCGGAATGAAAGAACCAATTGATAGTGACCAGAGATGGTCAATCTCTCAAGTTAAAAGCCAATTCGAGACGGCTAATCTCCCAAAGAAAACAAGTAAGAGAACTGGAATTTAGAAACTATTTTTCTTCTTCATTTCCCTTATCATACGGAATAATTACAATATATAAAACATAAGAAACTAACTCCGATTACTTCTACCACTAAGCTTTAAAAAAGGATAATGGAAACATGAAGACGTGTGCTAAAAATCATACATGAAAATTAACATGATGCTTTAAATGGTTGTAACTTGGGCTTGGAAGCTTGTACTTCCACTTGAGAAACAATAACCGTACCCATGCACGTATCATTGACATCGACCAACTACACTACTTGGGCGATTAGAATGAAATGATAATGGATGCACAAAGGCTGTAGGAATCCATTAACCCAATGACCGGGGAGGTCTTGGACGAGAAGAAGAATAAGTCTGCTCGCACTTTCATCTTCCAAGCATTTACAAAGACATCCTCTTGCAAGTTGCTATGAAGAAAAAAAAACACGAGTGAGGTATGGGAATCTTTGAATGTTAAGTATAATGATAAAGCTTGAATATAGCCAATAGTTTGTTGTACCTTATCCTATATTGAGTTGTATCTTAGCCTAGATTTAGTCAATTCACTTGTAACCATAGAAAAAATATCTCTCAACTGATGTATGCATCGGCTATATAAAATCATGGCCACAATGGAAAATAAATACATATGAGAGTTTACATTCCAATACCATTGCCCTTTCATGGTATCAGTGCATTAAATTGCTCCAACGAGTTAAGATCCTGCTATTTTTTTCCTCTTCTTCCTTTAATATTCTAGTCATGTCAATCACCAGTGAAACCTCCATTATTCATCTTAATGCTCCAACGCATTTTTCCATCAAGCTTATTGCCTCGAAATTACCGGTTTGGGGAAAACAAATTTAATCAACATTGATGGGTCTTGATCTTCTTGGATACATTGATGGCACTCTTAAGCCACCTCCACAATTTCTTGAAAAAGAGAAAAAACGTAATCCGGTATTTTCTACAAGGTTTAGACAAGATCAGATTCTCCTTAGTGCAATTCTAGGTAGCTGTTCAGAAACTATTCAACCGATTATATCCTCGGCTGAAACTTCATATCAAACATGGCAACGTCTTAGCTCCAGTTATGCAAGCTCTTCCCGCTCAAGAATTATTTCTCTAAAATCCAAACTTAGCAAGAATCCGAAAGGTAACAGGTCAATTGCTGAATTTCTTCATGAAATGAAATCCATTGCAGATGAACTTGCTCTGGCTCAAAGCCTAATTCTTGAAGAAGATGAATTTGCATGGAATGAAACGTAGGTGAATGCCAATTATAGGAGATGATGGTAGAGGGCTATTGGATAGTGGCCAAATTTTTAGCTTTGTTTGTTACTTTTTTTTAAATAAGCTTGGTTTCATGTAATTCCGGTATGTATGTTTGTTACCATATGCAACCTTCTTATTTCAAGTTGCAAAATTTTATTAAAGCATTACTATAACTTAAAGGAAACTCTTAATTCAAAAGGTTGCACTACACTAACTTAGAGGCAACTTTTAATTCAAAACGTATTACTACTTGGAAACTTTTAAATATTCAAAAGGTTGCATAAACAAAATATTATTTCATTTTTGTGTTTTAAACTTAATTAAAATATTATATAAGTATTATATTATATATTAACCTTTTATTTTATAATACTATAATTATTTTAATAAAACTAAAACACTTTAATATATAATTATAAAGAAACTTATGACTTAATAATATAAAAGAAACCTAGGCTTTATAAAAGAAACTTAATTTCAACTAATATTTTAACTTAGTTTTATTAGGAGACTTAAGATTTTTACCACTTCAGACCAATATCACTAGTACGACTTGATGAACCATTGAGCCCAAATTGTGAACCATCGAGCCTAAATTGTGAACCATCGAGGGAGAGAGGTAACGGAGTCCGCCAAATCGTTTACCACTATCCCCCTTTACTCGGCGATCACCCATACGCACGTACAGTTTCTCAATTGCGAAACCACAGTCCGTAATCACTGTAAATCGAGAGTGAGAGAGAGATTCTAAGTGTCGATCGAGTGACGGTGTTGATTGCGATTAGGCTTCGTTGGGAGTCGAGTTTAGTGTGGTTTTTTCATTCAACAACTGGTTGAGGTTAGTCCATCTCTTTTGATCTCTTAGTATTAACTACAATTAGGATTGGTTGTAGTCATCTGATGCATCTGGCTTCACGCTTTTGTCAATTACAGTAGTCCCAGTATGTAAATCCCTTTGATTAAACCGAAACTGAACTCACTTTTTACCATGGTTAAACCTAATCAATGAGCCTATTTTAACGGTAAACCTGTATTGAATTAAATTCAGCAATTGGTTAAGTTAAAACCAAATTCGCCGTACCACAGTTACGATTAGATAACTTAGTAATTAATCCCCTGTGTGTTCATAATTGAGTCGGATATATAACTTAGTAATTAAACTAGAAGTTTTCTACATGTTTGTTATAAGGGACTTAGTCCACACATTGGGGAATCATGAGATTTCATTGAACACTTAAATTAAACTTGTTTCTTAAATAAGAAAAGGAAATAAACAGTGAAGAATGGATGTAGAATTGTTAAGGAATAAGAGATTTAACAAGGATTGTTCATCTTGTTCTTGGTCCACATTATTCACAAAATAAGAATAGGATATTTGTTTATTTAGAACTGTAAGCTACTGTTTATTTACAGTTTCATACGCTACTCACTACTACAAAATGAACATAAGGCAACATTGATAAAGTGTCACATTAGCCATAAATAATGTTGCATTATGGCTAGTGCGAAACTTTATCAAATGCTGCTTTTTGTCGCGTTGCGTTAGGTCTAAAGCAACACTTTTATTATAATATGCAAACTTTTTGAATGTTGCATATCTTTAAGAAATTGTGACACTTTTATGATGCAACACTTTTTACATATGGTGCAACACTTTTTTATTTACTTTCAATTAAATATCACATCACTTTTTATTGGCACGTGCGACACTTTTTGGTGGTTTTTAATTTTTTACTATAAAAAATGCAACACTTTCTATCATCTAATACAACATTTTATGTAATTTAAATTACTAAAAGCAACATTTTTCTTAGTAAGAGCAAATCTTTTATTTAAAAATAAAGTGGGTGTAAATGCAACATTTTTATATTATTTGATATTACTACTATTTGAAACAACATGAATGCGATATATGTTTTTGTATAATACACAACCATCATGTTTTACTCAAAAACCATAAAGAATTTCTAAATATATGTCAACCATTAACAAGAAGCATAAAATAAATAAAATTGCGTTGTAGCATAGAATTCATCTAATGGTAAAAGAACTACAATAAAGAGTGTACTTAACACATTAAGTTGTTAGTCGATCGAAATGATATTCATATCTATTACATTTTTTAAAAGTTGGAAAATAAATACAAATGAGAGTTTACATTCCAATACCATTGCCCTTTCATGGTGTCAGTGCATTAAATTGCTCCAACGAGTTACAATCCTGCTATTTTTTTCCTCATCTTCCTTTAATATTCTAGTCATGTCAATCACCAGTGAAACCTCCATTATTCATCTTAATGCTCCAACGCATTTTTCCATCAAGCTTATTGCCTCAAAATTCCTGGTTTGGCGAAAACAAATTTAATCAACATTGATGGGTCTTGATCTTCTTGGATATATTGATGGCACTCTTAAGCCACCTCCTCAATTTCTTGAAAAAGAGAAAAAACGTAATCCGGTATTTTCTACAAGGTTTAGACAAGATCATATTCTCGTTAGTGCAATTCTAGGGAGCTGTTCAGAAACTATTCAACCGATTATATCCTCGGCTGAAACTTCATATCAAGCATGGCAACGTCTTAGCTCCAGTTATGCAAGCTCTTCCCGCTCAAGAATTATTTCTCTAAAATCCAAACTTAGCAAGAATCCGAAAGGTAACATGTCAATTGATGAATTTCTTCATGAAATGAAATCCATTGCAGATGAACTTGCTCTGGCTCAAAGCCCAATTCTTGAAGAAGATCTTGTGGTACATATCCTCACTCAATTAGGAGATGAATTCAGCCACATTGTTGCTGCAACCGAAGTCCGTGAGTCCCCGACCGTTCTCTGAATTATTTGATAAACTCACGATTTTGAGAGAACCTTTAAGGATCATGAACAAGCACGACCCACCATTCTTGCCACTGTCAATGTCACACAAAAATCCAACTCCAATTTCCAATCACACTACACATCACGTAATCGTCATGTTAATGTCTCAAACTCGTGAAAATAATCAGTCCCGTGACCAAACCCGCAACACCCGGGTAAGGATTACGTTGAAACAATCAGTCCCGTGACCAAACCCGCAACTATACGCATTGTATTATGTCTCGCACTATATAGAAATTAGAGTTTAAGGCAAATGGATGTGAACAATGCGTTTCTCAATGGTACGTTGCATGAAGATGTTTATATGGTGCAACCTCCGAGGTATGTTCAGCAACAATTTCCTAACTATATATGCAAACTACGAAAGGCATTGTATGGTCTCAAACAAGCACCACGTGCTTGGTACACTTAATTGACCAATTTCCTGCTAGACTTTGGATTTAAAAAGTCTTTTGCAGATGCCTCCTTATTTGTCTAAAATCATCATTGGATAACAGCTTACTTCATGGTCTACGTCGATGCAACACCTCTTAAATTATAACTTATTGACGGATCGCCCGCCGTTGATGCAACACCTTACCATCACCTAGTTGGATCACTTCAATACCTAGCCATTACTCGCCCTGATGTATCTTTTGCAATAAATCGTTTATCATAGTTCATGCATGCCCCAACCAAATTACATTGGCAATCACTCAAATGAGTACTTCAATCCATCCATCATGGGTTGTTTCTTAGACGAGGTTCACCGCTTACTCTTACAGCATTCTCAGACTCTGATTGGGGTGGAATTAACAATGATGGTCTATCTACAACAGCATATGTTTTATATATTGGCTCTAATATTATTTCATGGCGGTCAGTTCGCCAGCAGACGGTATTGCGTTCCTCAACATAGGCAAAATATAAAGCTTTGGCAAATGCTGCAGCGGAAATTCTATGGGTTCGAAATTTGTTACGTGAACTTGGTGTAAGTATACCACAACCTCCAACTCTATATTGTGATAACACTGGTGCTACGTATTTATGTGCAAATCCGATATATCATTCTCGTATGAAGCACTTAGTACTCGACTATCACTTTGTTCGTGAAAGAGTTTCTGATGAATCTATGTGTGTACTACACATAAGCTCCAAGGATCAAATTGCTGATATACTCACCAAACCATTGGCTCGAAATTTGTTTCGATATTTTCATTCCAAGATTGGCGTCTCTGATGGATCCGCCATCTTGCGCAGGCGTGTTAAAGATAATGATAAAGCTTGAATATAGTCAATAGTTTGTTGTATCTTATCCTATATTGAGTTGTATCTTGGCCTAGATTTAGTCAATTCAGTTGTAACCATAGCAAAAATTGTTGGAACACGGTATGGAGCAAAGGCACAGCGGAAGCAAAAAACAAAAGTTTAAAAACCGAACAAAATCGGGTCCATAACATGTTCCAAAGTGAGATCTTTCTACAAAACACAAATTTGCAACTAAAAGAAACAAGAAGAGGGCTGAAAGTACCTCTTTACCTTTACTAAAAATCGGCTGTAGCAAATGCAAAACCGGGAAGAACAAAAGATCCAAGTGTATCTCCTCTATTGCTAGTCCACACCAAGGTAGACTCGATCCCCGTATGCTAGTACCCCTTCACATGAACGTCCACAATGACTTCACGTATCTGGAACAGCCCTTAGATAGACCTCCTCTTGCACCAAGATACTCACACAACATTCAAGTACTCACAACTTAGTGTATATTATGTGTATTCAACATGTAGGTGCCAAAAAGAGATATATATTAGAGAATGAGAGAGTCTAATGCATATAACCAAATCCACCAGACCACAATAACTAATATTTGGTCGGTATAAGAGTGGTAATCCTATTGGACCACAAGATGGCCCAATCAGAAATAAGAATTTCATGCAGAAAGTCCTTCACGGCCTCTCACAGCCCGTGAAGACAAAATGCGCCACGACTGGCCATAGTCCTTCACGGCCCATGCCGCGTCGAGTGACTCGTGAGGGCGCCATCCTCTACGACCTCTCACGACCCGTGAAGACTCCATGAGCCGTATGAGAGTCGTTGAGTCAAACGTGAGGGCAGTGGGCTTCACGACCCGTGGAGTACCCCTCACGGCCGTGAGGCCCCAAAATCAAACAATTTGATTTTTGGACCTTCTCTCTTTATGAGTAAGCTGTCGGGATCAATCCTTGGTGTGTGACCCAATAGGCTCGCATTTCATCAGCAGTAACACCAATGTACTTGTGTCAGTGGGCAGACTCCAACAGACTCCCACTTGCACATGACACAACGTACCCAGAGGTATCACAGATAGGGAGCGGCCTCTAGAAAGGCATCCCTACCCCTAAGTCAGTACGAGGTATGTCATCCCATAGACAAGTACCAATTCACAACATAAAGGTTTGAAATGACCCTATAGATAAGTGATCAACCATCCTTTTGTTCACGATATCCTTGCGAAGGCGAGACATGGTACTAAGTCATTCTCAGTCCTTCACGATTATGTTTCTTGATCGAGATTGGTGGTGAGCAAAATAAACAAGTTGTAATCGATTACCCAAATCATTGCACACTTGAGCACGGCCATGCATTTTTGGTGTCAGCGCCCAATCATCGAGGGGCCAGGGATATCTCTCTAAACAGAGGAACAAATTCCTTTGACTACATTGCCCACCACAGTGATCATACTCTGCCCAGCTACTCCCTTTATAACAACCAGTTACGGACTGCGTTTGAAAACAACTAGAGAAAAGCAAACCAAAGTGATGCAGACACATGCATCTCCAGTATGAGGATGAACTAATATTATCATCCTGAATCACTCATGACAAGTACCACAAAGTGAATTCAGGTGTGGGTCGTCCAGTCACTTGAAACCCCTTTCAAGTACAGGCGAAGTATTGCGTCCCTGTGTCCCAATCACCATTGGAAACTTGACCAATCACTTCCCTCAGCCTTCATTCAGACTTCCTTCCCTTGAAGAATGACTGGCTGTGGACATTTAGAATGTATACACATTCAGGGAAGAGGTAAAACATGCAAAGTTGGAACACAATAAGGCTTACAAGCAGAAGCACAATATTGCTTAATGTTCCCAAAGATAAAGCATATCAAAACTTTACTAAAATAAACTCAAGCCAAGTTCATGCAGACCTTAGTATGACATTCATCACTAGACTGCAACTATAGCTCACTAAACGGACCATCCACGATGTCATCCGTGTGTACTCTGACAGTGACCATATCCCACTTCAACCAATCACTCATCAGGGTTGCGTTGATGGGATTACGATCATTTATCCAAGCCATTATGCCTTCATTATTTCAATGAACCCAATAAAGCAAACAACGCTTGATTTATGATTTTATGTGCATAAGCCATCGTACTCTCATAGTCTCAAAAGATCTCAATAGAGTCAGGAATGCTTGGTTCTCAGTGATCATATCCTTGCTACAACCAACCACTTCCAAAGTGTGCGTTGATGGGATTTTGGTCATTTGTCCAAGCAGTTATACCTTCATTGTTTCAAAAGAACCCAATAAGGCAAACAATGCTTGGTTCACAAAATTTAACTTGTATAAGCCATCGTACCCTCATTGCCTCAAAAGAACCCAATAGAGTCAACGATGCTTTAAGAAACACGTAAATTAACAACACCATATTTAGAAAAGGATCACAAACCCCAATCAAGATCGGCGGTTATCCTTTAAATAGAAGCCATCATTAGAGTAATAACTTACTTTAAGCTTCTTTTAATTACATCACCACAAGAACATATACTCATATTTCTTGTATTCCACAAACTTCTTTGAATATCCCATATTTATTATGGACGCATAATTCTCAATTTACGCTTCTATCCAAGCTAAATCAAGACATTATCTCCAAAAATATAGTATGTTCTAGACATACCAAATAGGATTATAACAGCGCTCCCACTAGCTCTGGCATCTATCCAAGTTTCATCATTGCTTACTAAAAACTCAAACACTTGATTTTCTTAGCAAAGATTCCAAAACTTAGATTTATTCTAAGCCCAAAAGGACTCCACATTTGTAGACTTCATAAGGATACTCAGGATGTAAAAGACCCTCGGATAGTGTAATGAACACTTCCTCATAAAATTCCTATAACGGAACGCGGTCTTTGCATCATACATCCATAAAACGGCATAAGAATCCGCTTAAACTTCAACATAACTACTGGGAGAATGTCTTCATATGATTCCTACCCAATGGTCAATCATCATGAAACCATTTACCACCAGTCAGTATTTGAAGTTATCTACAAATTAATCCATGCAGATCTCATATCCAAAAGATCTATATACACCTTACAGTTCAAAACTTAGGTGTTGGATTAACCAAGTTCAAAACTTGGAAATCCAGCATGGAATGTATCTTATGTTATTACACTCCTCTTCTTAGCAGACTCAAGGTCCCACTACAGCTTCCGGTAGTTGATGCATACATAACGTATCATCAATAAGTCATCGTCCTCAGTGGTGTGTCGGCCATTAAAGGCCTTAGTTTGTAAGCTTGTAAGAGTGTTTTGCCTATATAAAGGCTTGTAAGTTTGCATTTGGAGAGCACGATGAACTCTCCCTCCTTTGTACAATATTCCAAGTAATAATAAAAGGTGTGTTTCTAAATCTTCTCTCAAGTTCCTTCTTCTTAGTTCCATACAAGTATTTTCTTTTGTATTTCAGTTTTAAGCTTTGTACTGATACAAAAAGATTGATCCGTTCCACGGGCCTTTTCTTTTTGGTATCAGAGCCTGAAAACAAAGTTCTTTTGGTAATGAAAGGCTAAAAACCTTCTACTCAGGGTTAGCTTAAGGGTTCGGTCATATTAATCTATTGTCGTCGGTTTTAAAACTATTTAGACAATTTTAAACCTATATGAATTATATTACTATCTTACTCCTTTATCCCTGTGAACGATATTCCTTTAATGCTCCTTTGCAAAAGGCTGAGTACCGTTTTTAAACAAAAGAGATGTGTTTTTGGGAAAACTGAGCAAAGGGCTGGCATTAGTGGTTGGTATCCATTTGTAGGACTGGTAATGCTTGGTAAGACAGTTCTATAATAAGTAAATGTTTCCTAATGTCTGATCGTTTTGAGCAAACTATAAGAGATTGGTATGACCATTCCCGGACCGCTAATCTTGAGTTCTTAAATCTTTCTGAAAACCAAAACCCAAAAATTTCTGATATTTTTAATAACGTTTCTTGTATTTACGATAAGCTAGTGTTATTTGCTAAAATTTCAATCAAAAACTTTCATCAAACCTCCCAACACCTTGAAAAACTAGAACATCGCCTAGAAAATTGTGAAGAAAGGATCAGAAAAACCCAGAGTGAAACCACAAAAGGCCTCATACAGATATCTACTGAGATCCAGGAATCAAAGCCACTCACTAAAAAGGAAGTCCTTAATCTCGTTAGAGAAATTTCACAACAACCAAATATAGTAGAAGAGCAAGCCTTAAAACTATCCGATGATCTGAATCACAAAATCCAAAAGGTAGAACAGCTTTTGAAAGAAGTAAAGTCCTTAATAGTTGAATGAGCTTAACTAATCAAAAGGTTAGCTCAGGTTACCTAGAAGCTGTTGAAGCAACTGAGGAAATTGAATCACCGGCACTTGGGTTTGTAAGACCATCAGATTACAAATCTCCTGTCACTCTCCAAAATACAGCAATTATCAAGCAAAACAATACCCTCATTTATCTCCTGCTTAAACAAGCTCAGAGGCTAGGAGAATTGGAAGAAGAGCTTGAAAAGATAAGGCAAGGAGTGGAGGCCATAGGAAAACGTGAATCAGAACCATCCAACCTTGGAGACTCGATCGGAAGTCTCACAAAGAGGTTAGATAACCTATTAATAAACGGAAAAGCCCCATCAAAAGTAAAGCACGGTCCTATCTACGTATTTAATGATCCAAATCAAATCTTCAAAGAAGAATACGAGAGGGAGACCAAGAAGAAGAAATGATTTCAGGAAAGAGGCAGACTGTCCTGAGTAGATCAGCAACACAGACTCAAACAGATCTTCCCACTCAGGAAGATCAGATGCGAAGTTACAGACAAATGGCTCGAAATAGATACAACTTTAATCGAAGGCTTAAGAGAAGACTCGGAAGAAATTACAATCGGAGCCTAGAGTTAGTGCTTAGTCCAGAAAGACAGCTGGAAATTTCGAGACAAAGAAGGGCTGAACTAGTTCCTGCAGAAGTCCTGTATGGAAGTAATAGACAAGCAATACAACACCAGGTCTATCAGCATTATTCGGAGCAAAGAATACTTTGTGTAGGGGAAACACAAATAGACCTAAGGCTTTGCAACAATCAAAGTTATCATAGGCTCAGAGACACCGGGATGCAACACATCCATCTCGGAATGTTTATGATCAGACTCCATACCCTACACAGAAGAGGGGCTGGGACAACTGCTCTAGTTGTTCTACGAGATACAAGATGGGGAGATGAACGTCAGATCATTGAAACCATGGAAGTTGACTTATCAGCTGGAACACAACTCATTTATATGGTACCAGATATGGTACTCAGTATAGATGACTTCCACAATCATATTCAGGTAGCCATACAAACTCATGGCTATAATGAATGGCAAAGTGGAGAAAGCAATCTTTTGATAACTTTAAGCCTAATCGGAAGAATTTCCAACACAAGCTATACAGGCTTTGAATACAGTGTGGAAAATGTCATAGACCATCTGGCTACAAGTGGGATAACAGCAATTCCAGGAGAGAGGCGAAGTATTGAAGACCTTGAAGGCATGAACTGGAATCTCAGACCAACATCAATCACTACAGTTAGAATACCAGCCAGTGTGGAGGTAAATCACAGGCTAGACAGATCTACTAGCCTAAGGTTCAGGTCTTATCGTAACAATCCCCAGCCTCCAAGGTTCTCTGTCGATTCACATGATAGAGAAATTCATGATAATGGACATATAACGGAAGATGAGGAACAGTTTATTGGCATATGTCTTCAAGAAGAAGTGCCCCATAATCCCATGGATGTATGCTTTTGTACATCATGCTTAGAAGATGCCCGAAAAATACAATACGAGCCCTTGAACAAAGCTAAACAAGGAAACAAATTAAAAAGGATGCAGCGAAAGAAATGGGAGAATTGGTCAACATTAGGAGAACATTCAGGCAAATGGGATTACTATGTCCGCTATGATACCCCCAAAGAAACAACTCCTATAGACCAAATCATAGCAACAAGATGGGATGATTATGAAGATGACTCATGGAGAGATAACATGGATGAAGGAAAGGTAATCATCAAAGAAAAGGATGTGTCGTCATCAGAAGAAGATGACATGGAAGAAACGGTAGAAATGCTTCAGCTTTTATCGATCAAACCAAGTTGTGAAAGTAATAACCAAGTATTCCATGCAACGATTGAGCATAGCAATGATGAAGAAGATGAGCTTGATTACCCAAAATTCAAAGAATTCACGGAATTCATTCATAAAATTGATAAGGAGCATAAGGCGTTCCCCTCTACATCCGAAGGAGCAAGTGTGTACAATCCACCAAATGAACCAATCATGGGTCCCTCTGTGTACCCACCTACAAGAGGATTCGCACAAGGAGTATACACTCCAAGTTATCAGTTCCCGAAAGGAAGCGCTCATTTCAAAGGAGAATTTGATACATACCATAATTCTCAATGGACATTACCTCCTGCAATGTTAGGGACTGGTGCAATGCTCGTTTTACCACCAGACCTAGGCTTATGGCCAGACATAATCTCGATATGGGAATCAATTACCATCAATAGACTAAATGATACCACCTGGCAGGACAATAAGTCAAAACTGACATTTGTCGAGAATCTCCTTGGAGAAAATGAAAAGAAGATGTGGCAGCAATGGAGGACGACTTACCCAGACGCGTATGAACGACTAGAAGCAATTGCTGATGATCCTCAGAATATAACTTCACAAATAAGGCAAATAATCCTCTTAGAAGATCCCTACACAGGATCAACCGAGGAACATGATAGACCTTATAGAGATCTGGAAAGGCTGACATGTGAAAATACAAGAGATCTTTGGAAATTCTTGAATGAATTCAGAATTCTAGCATGTAAATCAGGAAGACTATTCTTCCTAGCCACAACAGAGAAGTTCTTCAGAAAGCTTCCACCAGTACTTTCGAAAAAGATCGAGGAGGCGTTTAGAAACAAGAATCCGGGAGTTAGTGCAGGGATACTCCCAGCAATCAAATTTACTCACACATACATCACGGAAATGTGCACAGAAGCAGCCCTGCAAAAGGAGTTAAGGGATTTATCCCTTTGCTCTGCAATACCAATCCCAGGGTATTATAAATCAGGGAAACGATATGGTGTTCGAAAGTCTAGAAGCTATAAAGGAAAGCCTCATAAGACGCACATCAAAGTCTTTAAAAGAAAGTATAAAGATGATCGAGGACGAGTAAGCAAATGCAAATGCTATATTTGCGGAAGAGAAGGACACTTTGCCAGGGATTGCAAAAGCCAAACCGGAAATATGGCAAGAAGAGCCGTTGTTGATAACTTAGACCTCAAAGAAGACTGGGACATAGTGTCAGCAGATGTAAGCGATCAAGATACCGTATACAGTATCTCTGAAGGTGAAGGAGGAGTTACGTCCTCAAACATTGGCGCGATGATTGAAGAATCACCCTTAGAAGAAAATGCATTTGTCATGAAACAGGACGAGGACGGAACTGAGGAAACATGTTTCATGTTCCATCCGGAAAGTCAAGAAGATATTCATAGAAGAGTTCAAGAGGCAGGATCATAAATGTCAAGAAAATGAGATAACAAATTTCACTTTCTGTCATTTTTGTGGAATCGCTACCACAGATATGTCCAGAATACATTGTCCAAAATGTAAAGTCACGGCGTGTGCTCTTTGTGCACCACATTACCTGGGAAAAACAATATCGGTGAAAAAGCACAAGGAACCCGAAGTCACGGAGCCAAAGGACTTCATTTTAAAAATGTATATACAGAAGGATAATGAATGGAGGCAAGCTATTAGAGATCAAGCACAAGAGTCAGCTGAATGGAAACTAAAAGAACAAGAGTTAAAGGTGCAACTTGAAAGTGAAAGACAAAAGGCTCAAGAAGAAAGACAGGCCCTAAGGAAGGACTTAAATGAAATGCTGAGAATCACAGAGTCTATGAAGGCTCAAATCTCAGAGCTTCAACAAGAAAATGAATACTTACAAAGAAAAGTAAAAGAAAAGGATGTTGAAGAAATGATTTCCCCTTTAGGAAATCAGCAGTTAAAGGCCTTAATTGAAGATGAAGTTCAAGTCACTATGAAGGCCGAGAACAACACTGATGTGCCAAGGGTAAAAAGGATCAATAACCAACTCTATAATGTTGAGGTAGAATTCGATATACCCGGCATAAGGTTATTCAAAGTTAAGGCAATCATTGATACCAGAGCAACATCATGCTGTATCAGCAAATCAGCAATACCAAAGGAAGCACTGGAAGAAATGAACAAGATTGTTTATTTCAATGGTATCAACTCAAGGCAACCATCAAACCAGAAGGTCAAATCAGGCAATTTCTGAATAGAGGGAAACAAATTCCGAATACCTCTAATCTATGCGCTGGATATGAAAACTGGTGATGGTATAGACATGCTCATCGGAACGAATTTCACAAGATTTATGAATGGAGGAATAGGGATAGAAGGAGATGAAGTGACACTCTACAAGAAGGTAACAAGAATAAAGACAACCCCAACAACAGAGATAGCAACACCAGCCATAGAAGAACTGGAGATTGATGAAGAATTTTATCAAGAATTGCAGCAAAGGGTGTTCTTTTCAAAGGAAGACGCAGAAAAGCTAAAGGAAAGGTTCAAACCAATCCAGAAAAAATTAAAGGAACAGGGATATATTGGAGAAGAACCCTTGAAGTACTGGAAGAAGAATGGTGAAACTTGTAAATTGGATATCATAAATCCTGATATCACAATACAAGATAAACCACTAAAGCATGTGACCCCAACTTTAGAAGCATCATTCAAAAAGCATATAGATGCATTGCTTAAACTGGGAGTGATCAGGCCTAGTAACAGCAGACATCGAACCATGGCCATGATCGTCAATTCAGGAACAACTATTGACCTAGTCACTGGTAAAGAGACAAAAGGAAAGGAAAGAATGGTGTTCAATTACAAAACCCTAAATGATAACACCTACAAAGACCAATACTCGCTTCCAGGAATCAACACACTCCTGAAAAGAATTGGAAATTCCAAAATCTTTTCAAAATTTGATCTCAAATCAGGGTTCCATCAAGTTGCTATGGCAGAAGAATCAATACCATGGACAACATTCCTGGTACCAGGAGGACTTTATGAATGGCTTGTAATGCCCTTCGGGCTAAAAAATGCACTGGCAGTCTTTCAGAGAAAAATGGATAAGTGCTTTAGAGGTACTGAGGAGTTCATTGCAGTCTACATAGATGACATCCTTGTATTCTATGAAAATGAACAGGATCATGAAAAGCACTTGGGAATAATGCTGAACATTTGTCAAGAGAAAGGGCTAATTCTCTCCCCAACCAAGATGAAAATAGCAGTACCTGAAATTGAATTTTTAGGAGCTATAATCGGGGAAAGCAAAATAAAATTACAACCACATATTATCAAGAAAATATGTGACTTTGATGAGGAAAAACTCAGAACAAAGGCAGGCCTAAAATCGTTCTTAGGAATACTAAACTATGCAAGGAATTACATTCCAAAGCTAAGTTTATTGCTCGGCCCCCTTTATGAGAAGACAAATCCTCATGGAGATAAAAGAATGAAGCCCTCTGACTATGAAATAGTCAGGACGATCAAACAAAAGGTGCAAAAGTTACCAGACTTGCAAATACCCCCAGAAGAAGCTTATATTATCATTGAAACTGATGGATGTATGGAAGGATGGGGAAGAGTTTGCAAATGGAAAAAGAAAAAGGAAGACCCTAAGAAGGATGAGAAAGTATATGCCTACGCCAGTGGAAAGTTCAAAGTCATGCAATCAACAATTGATGCAGAAATTAACGCATGCATCAACTCCTTGGAAAAGCTAAAAATATACTACTTAGACAAGAGAGAAATAACCCTGAGAACAGATTGTCAAGCAATCATTAGTTTTTACAATAAAACTAATTGTAACAAAGCATCTAGGGTCAGATGGCTAAAGTTTGCAGATATCATAACCGGCACAGGGTTAAAAATAAACATAGAGCACATTGACGGGAAAGAAAATGTGCTAGCCGATTCCCTTTCACGTCTAGTAAACCTTTGTTTTGCAGGATGTACAGAGCAAGTTCAAGCAAAAGAAGTCATGATGAAGAGTCTTCAAATTATGGAGGAACTATTAGAAGACATTACGCAGTCAAAGAACGTGAAGAGTGGCTACGAACAATTAACCCAGATTTCCGGCCTCTGCCAAAAATTTATAATGGACCATTCTCCTTCCAGCAACCAGGAGCCTTGTATAGGCACTATCAAATCAGAGCCAATACGACTCCAATATCAATGGCAGAATCAGATGCCTATGCAGGAGTCGCACAACAGTTGGAGCGAACAGCCGCAGAGGAAGCAATCGCAGCATTACGAAACCTCCAAGCCATACTGGACTTCAAAGCCCAAGTATGTATCTCAAAGGCAACAAAAGACAACTTCTGGGGTGATCATTGGCCCGAAGTCAAAAGACAAAATAAGGAAATCAGGAGAATCCTTATCGACCTAGAAAAATTATGTAATGATGTGGGCCAAGTCCGAATCTAATAAGCCCAACAAGCAAGCCCAAACCCACTACAAGCATCACCCTGTACAAGGTCCTCTCCTTGACGTAAGCAGTGACGAAAAAGACAATAATAGTGAAATAGTGGTGGACCCCGGATGGGAAGACTTTTCACTACTCGCAATAAAGCAATTTCGTCCAAACGTGGAAGGTGCGCGGAGGGGCCAACTCTAAAAGCGAAGCGTGGTGGGTAATATTATGGTAATATTATTAGTGTGATGTCCTACTCATATTGATGTGCTGTCTTTGTCAAAGAGGTGTGGTGTCCATTATTAGGTGTGCTGTCCAACTCATTAAGGTGCGGTGCACTCATCAGCGTGATAAAACGTCATTGTCCTCTTTTAGAAAAGATTGTTAATTATTATGGTGTGTCGGCCATTAAAGGCCTTAGTTTGTAAGCTTGTAAGAGTGTTTTGCCTATATAAAGGCTTGTAAGTTTGCATTTGGAGAGCACGATGAACTCTCCCTCCTTTGTACAATATTCCAAGTAATAATAAAAGGTGTGTTTCTAAATCTTCTCTCAAGTTCCTTCTTCTTAGTTCCATACAAGTATTTTCTTTTGTATTTCAGTTTTGAGCTTTGTACTGATACAAAAGATTGATCCGTTCCACGGGCCTTTTCTTTTATACTCTTCTGGTCTTATGACGACTCTTACCAGACATATGAAGAAGTAATAACTTTATGCCAGATACTCCAACATAGCCATGTCGAGTTTCAATCATTTCTGATCAAATGCTAGTGCCAACATCAGGTCTTTTATTTAAATCTCATATTCTTCCACTGGATTTCTTCAATTATTCCTTTCCCTTTTCGAGCAACCAAACCTGGTACCCAAAAGGATATGAAATGAATATCTGAAACCTAGAAGAACTATTTAAATGTATTAGCATCCTCCAAGTTCATCCATCTCCCACTTAATGTAGACTGGATAACTCTAATCTGTGAGACTGACAAGCAAAGAACACTTTCTAGTCAAATCTCCTTAGATGCTAATTTGACCATCTTTGTTGATTTAATATAGGAACATTGCCCGTCATTTCTCAAGTACACCCACTTAACAGGTTACTTATGTTTAAGCCATCAAGACGGAATCATAACTCGTATGTTCCGTTTCTCCACTCGACGATGCATGTAAAACATGTATCCTAGGAGAAGTGAATTACGAGACATTCCCATAATTCTCATAATGGTTGAGAAATCTAGAGTCCACATGCTCAACATCATGCCAGATTTGAGTAACTCAGTTCCTCTTGCCCTCTTTATCTTAAATTTGTTACGGGTGAGTCTTGAACACCTCTCAGGTTTCAGACATTTATCTAATAAATTAGATATACCCTTTCCTTCTACCATCATCGGTAAAGGTAACAAATCACATATATAGTTAATCCTTATGATTTGCTTGATCGGTCCTCACACAAAAGTGTGAACGAAGTCCAACAAGCTTTTATTCCTCTCACATTCACAAATGAAGGATATGTTAGTTATTTATACTTATAAGCAAGATTTGCAATCAACAATTGACCCATGGTCAAAAGATTCCAAGTTCCTAACCACATGGAGCTTGGTGATGCAAGTCTTGTTTATATGGTTAAATCACCTATTTCACAAGGATAACAATTCCATAATCATTCATAATCATTCAATTACTTCCTTAAGCATAAGCTTATTATAAATGACAAGACATGAATAATCTTTGAAATAAATCTCTAAAACCCACAAAACATAATTCAAAGTAATATTCATCGTGTTCAAAGGCATAAAAGATACAATGCTTCTTGCCACGCAGGGCGTAAGAAAAAGATCTAAATGAAGTAATAGTATAGCTGGAAGGAATGACAAGACTCTTCTTCCAATCCTTTTAGTAAGGGACAACCACCATGTTTCCCTCTCTAAGTTCCAGCTCTCCATGCATCCATTACCTACTCCTGATAAACACCTGCACTTTGCAACAAACAAGTTTGTGACAAACGTGAGCTTTTTGACTAGCGTTCAAAACCCAGTCTTTAGAAGTAGAAGATCAAAGGAGTTTGATCATGAATGTACGTGAAGATGATGAGCTAACGTTCTTCCGCTTTAGGATACTTAGCTTTTTCAGGCATTTAGGGCAGGCGTGACGGCGCCAAATTCCAATTTCTCCGCAAAAGTAGCAAACTACCCCATGTGGAACATCATCATGAGGCACAATCTCATTGTCCTCCGACTCCACAGTTACGGATAGCCTAGTCATACAAGGCTTTCCATTTGAGGTCAGTTTCTCCTTCTTTCTAGTATGTTCCCTAATAGCCAAAGTGGATGTAGACAAGGTACGATCCTTCTCAACCATGTAAGACTTTCAGCCTTCAGCATGTCTTGATGTTCGATCAAGGATATATCCAAATTGTCTTTTTGATAGTTCTTGACAAACTTCTCATAAGACGCAGGCAGGGACTGGAGGATCATATCCACCGCAATCTCCCTCCCTATTGGAAGTCCAAGTTTCTCCAATTGGTCCATGTATCCCTTCATCATAAGGAAATGGACATTTACATCCTCACCTTCCTACATCCTACAACCGACCAAAGCCTTTATACACTCAAACCGTTCTTGTCTAATCTGCTGTGGGAACATATCCTTTAGCCGGTTGATCATGTCATACGTACTTAATTGCTTAAGCTACTGACGCAACTCAAAGCTCATAGTGGATAATATGAGATAAGAAATATCTTGTGTATCTCTGATGCGCTTCTCAAAAGCGTATGGAGTGGCCCAGTTCTTGTTGGTAGCAGGTGGCTCTGGAAGAGGCTCCTCAAGGACGTGCAACTTTGACTCGTGACGGAGGACTGTAGGACCGTGGGGGTTCTAAACTAACACCCTAATGCTAGGACTGATCTAGGATGAGAAATTGTGCGGAATATCTATTTCCCAAACCTCCTAAGGATTCAAAGATCTGCTTAGGTGTCCGGCACACAGTAATCACGAAGAACACACAGAGAAAGACGAAGAACAACACTAAGAACTCACACAGAATGCTTAAGGCTGCCCTTGGATACGAAATTAACACTAAGTTTACGTTTTTTTCCAAGGTATCTCTGATTTCGAAGGCTTATGAAGGCTTATATGTGATTATGGACGATTACGGACGATTACCCGCGCTAATACGCGGTTAAGGAGTTTTTATACGTATAGAAAACGCGTATTTGAGTGTAACACGTCATTTCCTTAATTAACTTACACTACGCACGTAATGCTCTGCAATTCGTACGTAGTTAATCCAGTACGCACGTACCAGGTGTTTTAATGATATTCAATTAAACTTTAATTATCTACTTCACTACGCACGTAGTGAGATCCACTACGCACGTGGTGACCTTCACTTATACTTAAACTTCCAAACACAAATCAACACATGACTAAGTACTTGTAGGCTTAAAACAAATATAAGTAAACACTTAGAATATATAAACATGAAAACTATTAATCAAAACACATTTAAATTAACATTTCAAATAAAAATTTATATATTCGATTGATAAGAACTAGGGATTTACAATTATGCACCAACAAACTCCCCCTAAGACCTAGTTCTATCAACAAAAATGCTCAGAATCATACCTGCACTACGCACGCTGTAAACCGTGCGGAGTGGCTCCATTACGCACGCTGTAAACCGTGAGGAGTGGCTCCATTACACACGCGATGAAATCCTCATATGTTAAACTTGTTACTTTTCATACTGCACTCAGCAATAAAAGATTAGTAACTTCAAGGCAACTAATAAACATTTAAGCACATCAAAACAGCAAGAACCTTTAAATAAAAAAACAAAACACACGGAAAGAAGTTAGACCACACCAAAAATCTTTTTGTATTTTTCTGATTATAAAGAAAATGAAAATGCAGACTGTTAACAAATTAAATCCTAAAAACTAAGAGACAGAAATGAAAACACTAAAGAGATTTGCAAAAATTAAATTACTGAAATTAAATCTTTTTGTGAGAAGGTTCCAAGATGGAATCAGTACCAGCATATCCATACTTAGTTATCATTCATTTCAGAACCTTAGGCATAAACACACTCCCTCAATTTCTGTCTGTCAATCTAACTTTCCTCAGATAATGACAGATTTAATTTCAACATTTTCTGATTATCTAGACTGGGTACATGGTTAAGACTATCTCTTTCAAAATCTCACAGTGTTTTGATTCACTCAGTCGGTTGCACAACTTGAGTACCCAACCACCATGCTTATGTGCTTTGTGATTTTGTCAACGCATTTTATGCTCTTTGACATGGAGGTCAATTTTTCACCTCTTTTGATAATTTCTGTTGAGCTTTTGTCACTGCATTTTATGCTCTTTGACATGGAGGTCAATTTTTCACCTCTTTTGATAACATCTGTTGAGCTTTTGTCACTGCATTTTATGCTCTTTGACAATTCAACACTAATAGATCAATGTATCTATTTCTTTTGACATCTCAGATTGGGGTCAAATTTTCACACTCTTTTTACATTTTGCTCATTGTCATCTAACACATTTGGCATGGTAACAGGTATGTGCACCAGACTAAGTTAGTCTCAACTGTTATTGACTTGTAGACTTGGAATGTCTCGATAGTTTGAATCTTTGATGGATTTCCACATGCATAACCACTTATCAGCCTAGACTCTCATCATATGCCTTACACGCCATCTGTTTCTTATCTGATTTGACTCAAATTTTCAGACAGTTTTCTCAAGAATATGTACATGCCTTCAGTCCTAATTTTACTAGACATACTTTGTATTGAAAGTCAGTGTACCATCATTTTCCATTTGAGTTGGATCAACTTCTCATTATTGTTTTTCTGATTTTTTTGTATTTTCTATGTTTTTTTGATTTTTTTTTTGAATTTTCTATGTTTTTCTGATTTTTTTTTGTATTTTCTATGTTGCACCAATATCCCCCTAAAATACTAAAAGAAATAAATACCAAGAACAGAGACACATAGACACAGAAAATAAACACACAGAAAATAGACACACAGGCACATATACGAGAAAGACATTAAGTTGCATCATCAGAGACAACCTCACACTTGGTTTTGAAGTCTGCACAAAGAGTAAAAAGTTAGTTAGCATTAGGAACCCAAGCCCGAATGGTCATGGGATTTCCATCTTCTCCAACAATTGGCATGTTAATCCAAATACCAGTAGCTTTGAAGTTTGCATTGGTATCTGAACTATTTGACATTTTAGATTCGGGTTTATTGGTCCATTTTAAGTCTTGACTGGGAGAAGCCTTGTGAAAAACACTAGAAGCATTAATCACCTTATGAAGTGGTTCCTTCCCTTTTTGACAGACCTCGGGACTTTTGGGTTTAACAAATGTTTCCCCAACAGTCCTCTTGATCTGAATATGTTGAGTTGATCTTTGATTATTTTGATTAAATATTTTGTTCCTTTGAAAATTTTCAGAAAAAGAATCAACGTTCCCATTACAGCTCTGTTGTTGCTGATCACACTCATAATTGAGATGACCAGGTCTCCTACAAACATAACAAATCCTGTTTGACTTGTGTTTTGCAGGATTATGTGGCACTTTCTGATCAACTGGACATTTTGGCTTAACTCCTAGACCACGTTGTTTGGGCAGGATTTTAACTTCCTCATAAGGACGGGTTGCAGGAGACTTTGCACCCTCCTTCCCTATTGTTCTGAGTGCTGCTTGGACATTTTGCATTAGAGTGCCTTGTCCAGTGAAATTGCCTAAAAGTTTTCTCATTCCAGGTTCAGGCATTTCTTCTTGTTTAACCTCTTTCATCTGAGGCTCACTAACTACCCCCTTCAATTTTAAATCAGGTTTTGAGGTTGAAGCAGAAGATTCATCAACCTTAGGAGGAAGTGAGTCAGCTTCAGAGAAGACATCTGTTTTCACCAGTTGATTTAACACTGGTGGTGGTCATTTGGTAAACTGCTTTTTGTCCTTTTCTAAATCAGAACCTTGAGGTCTTCGGTCGATTATGTGCTCAAATAGGTAAGATGAAGTTGAATAACTTTTAAGTTTCTGGTTTAGAGTTTCATAATCTACCTTAGAGCTAGAAAAATCCCGTTTCAGAGTGTTTATTTGATTGATGTAAAAAACTATAGCATCCTGCTTATTTAACAAAGCTGCCTCTAGCTCTCTAATCTGCCTATTTTGACTTTCAATTTTGTCTTTTAAAGTCTTTTCTCTTCCTTTAATAAGTATGTTCTCATGCAGTTTAGAGGTAAGCTCAGCAACTTGAGATTTCAGCGATACTTTGTTTTGTACATAATCATTGCACGAATCACAGGGAAGGCTAGAAATGTTACTTACCTTTGATTCTGCTTGTCCAGTCATGCACGCCTTAGGATCTTCAGATTGAGATTGAACAGTCACTGGCGTTGGTTCGGTAGCTGGCACTAAAACTGGTTTGTCAGCAGGCATTACTGAGTCTTCCTTACTAGCAAAAATTTCATCATCAGCCTCCTGGACACTATCTGCTTCAGATTGTGACTCATCATTCAGTTCTTAAACACTGGACAAGTTGGTCTCTGCAACCTCAAAAGCATCATCATCTTTAAAATCCACAGACCAATCAATCCCCTCATCCTTTTGGACAACCGTCATTGCCTTGGTTGAACTTTCAGGAGATGCTTCTGTTTTCTTATGGGATGTACGGAAAGGGTACTTAGGTCCTGAGTTCTTTGGTTTGTCACACTCTCTAGCAAAATGACCCTTTTCACCACAGTTATAGCACGTGACAGCTGATTTATAAAAACCCAACTTGGTATATTTGGTTGCTGTCAGCTCTATCCCGGTTCTCTTCACCAGTGCCTTGGCTCTCCTTACCAGATTAGCATAGGACCATAGAATGTCCTGCCTTTCCATCTCATCATTGTCTATCTGGTCATAATCTTCCTGGGTCAGATATGCATTTCTAATTTTACCCTTCAGCAGATCATCGTAGGAAGAGACCAAAGCACTAAGCATCCCCATATGCTCCTTTACTTCTTCAGTGCTGCCATGTTTGAAATGTTCCGTGTTTAAAGCTGGCACAGACTTTTTGCTTGAAGGAGCAGAGTATGGTGGTCCATTTGAGGTTTCAGGAGCAGACTTGTTTGAGGCACTGACATTAGAGGTAAAAGCTGTCTGCAATGGAGCATTTGATGAAGTGGCTGGAGAAGCAATGGGTCCAGTACAGTATAACGAGGGATTTTGAACATAGCTGCTCAATCTGTCTAGGTTTTGCTCCTCCTGTTCATGCTCTTTCAACTTAGTTATGAAATCATTCAGATCCATTCCCTCAAAGCCTTCACCATTCTTCAGAATCATAATAAATGGCCTCCAGCTCTTGGGTAGTGCCTTGGATAAAGTCTCTACTTGTTGTCTTTCAGAAACCTGCACAGCCAGATTGTACAATTCACTAAGAAGGTGGTTGTATCTGTTGATCAGATCGGGAAGATTTTCATTTACGTATGCTGTGAAGTGATCAAACTCTTTTCTCAGTTGAGAGGCTTTGAGCTCCTTCAGAGATGCATTCCCTTCGTTCATCTTTTCCAGCGCATTCCACAAAGAATGTGAAGTTCTATACCGTCTGAACTGATGAAAGATCTCATTTGGAATGGCTTGAATCAGGTAAGAATAAGCTTTCTTTTCAGCATCGTATGCTTTCCTCTGAACATCACTCATCATGTCATAAGGAACTTCGATATTCCCTTCACCCTTAGGAATTAAATAATCAGCAGATATAGCCTTGTGCAGTCGCGGATCAATTCCATCAATAAAAATCTCAAAACATGGTTTCCAGAATGGATAGTCTTCCATGGTTAAAAGTCGAGGTACTTTGTTAATTCCTCCATGTTCATTATCCATTATTAGGTTACTTAAAGCAGTTATGGTTTGTTTGGCAGCCATTGCACTCATGTCAGACATTATGAATAAGACCTAAAACAAACTCAAGCACTACGCACGAAGTGAGGATAACACGTATGGAGTGAAAACACTACGCACGTAGTGGAATGTACTACGCACGGAATGAAAAACATTCACACAGACTCAGGTACGTACGGAATGGAAAACTTTCACACAGACTCAGGTACGTACGGAATGGATACCTAGTACGCACGAAATTGATTTACTACGTACGTAATGAGTAACTTATTTTTCAAGAAACGATTTAACACTAAGAATCAATACGTGCGGAGTGTAGGTCACTACGCACGTGATGAATACGCACCACACACGGACAGAACACGGGTTATGGAAAATTCTAGAACAAGAAGGACAGACTACGCACGGACTGCTGAGCTATACGTACGTAATGCGAGACACTACGCACGTGTAAACTTCAACGATTAGGAACTAATTTACATAAAAACACAAATCTTTTAACGCAAAAACAACCTTATTTCGACTAAACATACGATAAAATACCGAGAAAACGACAAAACTAACAATCCTGAAAGACCAAAATGGCACCTAGATCACGAAACCTAAGAAAAAATGATCAATCAAAGCACAAGGCTCTGATACCACTTTGTAGGACCGTGGGGGTTCTAAACTAACACCCTAATGCTAGGACTGATCTAGGATGAGAAATAGTGCGGAATATCTATTTACCAAACCTCCTAAGGATTCAAAGATCTGCTTAGGTGTCCGGCACACAGTAATCACGAAGAACACACAGAGAAAGACGAAGAACAACACTAAGAACTCACACAGAATGCTTAAGGCTGCCCTTGGATACGAAATTAACACTAAGTTTACGTTTTTTTCCAAGGTATCTCTGATTTCGAAGGCTTATGAAGGCTTATATGTGATTACGGACGATTACGGACGATTACCCGCGCTAATACGCAGTTAAGGAGTTTTTATACGTATAGAAAACGCGTATTTGAGTGTAACACGTCATTTCCTTAATTAACTTACACTACGCACGTAATGCTCTGCAATTCGTACGTAGTTAATCCAGTACGCATGTACCGGGTGTTTTAATGATATTCAATTAAACTTTAATTATCTACTTCACTACGCACGTAGTGAGATCCACTACGCACGTGGTGACCTTCACTTATACTTAAACTTTCAAACATAAATCAACACATGACTAAGTACTTGTAGGCTTAAAACAAATATAAGTAAACACTTAGAATATATAAACATGAAAACTATTAATCAAAACACATTTAAATTAACATTTCAAGTAAACATTTATATATTCGATTGATAAGAACTAGGGATTTACAATTATGCACCAACAAGGACAATTCTCAATACACGATACCAGTTAGCGAAGTTCACTCCTATGAGTCTCTCCCTTTCTAGGAATAATAGAAGTTTAAAGTTTGGTGTGGTGTCGTTAATGTTTGCCATCTATAAAAGAGTACATGTTTTAGTTAGTTTCGATATAATCCTCGTTAAAATAATTACCCAGCTGATTAAGAAAACCAAATTATCTTAACAAGGGCTAAGAACCTTATATCACCCCAATCCATGACGGGTTTGCCGCGGATCACTTCATGGAGCTATTTAGGCCGGTAAACGCTTTACCAATTGCAATCCGAGATTACAACTCTTAGACACTTGCGGGATCCACCGATACTCACAGCATCTGTTTGGCATGTTTGATCCCTTCCCTCACCGAATCCGCTTTGATAGCTCGGCTAGAGCTCGACAACTACCAAGGCGTATTAAATATTGGAATTGTAAATCGACCATCAAGATACACGGTGGTACTCTAGCCCAATGGCCGGCTCGGCTAAAGCTCGACAACCGACCCTTGCGAGTTGCCACACACACCTTCAACAAAGTTACGCAAAACCGACCTCGGCTAAAGCTTGACGACCGATCTTGTTTCACTAGATTCGGGTGGTGTCATCTTACGGGAGGCGAGTGATTTACATTTGAAAAAAAAACGGGATTTTGTTTTGCAAGTGGTCTTGTGGCGTGCGAGGTTTGTAAACCAATACAAAACTCTTGGTTTTATTATTTTGAAAAATTTTCAAGCGAGCGAAGAAACTAAACAACCACGCAAGAAAATAAACAAAACAACAACCACGCACAAGCAACATCCGGTAACATGCCCCTAAACCCTATGCGCTTTCCCCGTGAGCCAAACGAGGAAAGCAAGGCCAAACTAAGGACACAACTATTTGACCCAGCTGGAAGTGCTCCCACTGAATCCGTCATCTCCAATGAACATCCGGATCCACCATAGCCGAGACGTCTCCTCCACGACTCTCGATGGTTGTCTTCGGTCTTCTTTTAACAAATACATACAAATATTTGAAAGAAACGGCGTGCAAGCCACGAAATGCTAATCTAAGCTAATCTAACAATTACAGAGAAAAGCAATCGGCATGTAAGCCAAAATAAAGTACAAAATACAAGACCGAATAAATTTAATTATTACAAACCAATTGTGGTACAAACCACCAAATGAATGAATAATCAAATACAACCAAACATCCAACACATGGGTCTAACGGGCAAGGTGTTACCGGATCAAACAACAACCACAAACAAAAGCATGGTGTGCCACACAAAACCATGCAAAATGTATCTCGATTAAGATTGTTCAAACCTAGCTAAACACTCAAGGCACAAAGTGAACAATCCTTGTACATATGCATTAGTACCCCAAACACTTTGAGAATACATATTCATATATACACAATACAAGTATATGCATGTGTGCATTTCATGCCAAAAACCACCCACTGCATATAAATGTATGAATCAAGACACATATGGGGTTTTTCAAAGTCCAAACAACAAAGGACAGATTCTGGAAAAACAGAATCGAAAGGAGCTAAAACCGAAAAATATTTTCTTTTTCCAAAAGGACCAAAAACATTGTTCACGACATCCTTCACGGCCCAGAAGCCTTCACGGCCTCTCACGGCCCGTGAAGCCCATGAGCTCCACGACTCTGACACAGTGAAAAACCCTTCACGACTAACACCCCACTAGACTGGTCGTGAGCCTTCACGACCGTGAAGAACAAGTCTTCACGACCCGTGAAGACATTCTGGACAGAATGTCCATTTTCGGTTTTCAAGCAAAAAAGTGCAATTTGTTTGTAGATTTGGCTCTGATACCACTGTTGGAACACGGTATGGAGCAAAGGTACAACGGAAGCAAAAACAAAAGTTAAAAAACCGAACAACATCGGGTCCATAACAAGTTCCAAAGTGAGATCTTTCTACAAAACACAAATTGCAACGAAAAGAAACAAGAAGAGGGCTGAAAGTACCTCTTTACCTTTACTAAAAATCGGCTGTAGCAAATGCAAAACCAGGAAGAACAAGAGATTCAAGTGTATCTCCTCTATTGCTAGTCCACACCAAGGTAGACTCGATCCCCGTATGCTAGTACCCCTTCACATGAAAGTCCACAATGACTTCACGTATCTGGAACAGCCCTTAGATAGACCTCCTCTTGAACCAAGATACTCACACAACACTCAAGTACTCACAACTTAGTGTATATTATGTGTATTCAACATGTAGGTGCCAAAAAGAGATATATATTAGAGATCGAGAGAGTCTAATGCATATAACCAAATCCACCAGACCACAATAACTCGTATTTGGTCGGTATAAGAGTGGTAATCCTATTGGACCACAAGATGACCCAATCAGAAATAAGAATTTCATGCAGACAGTCCTTCACGGCCTCTCACGGCCCGTGAAGACAAAATGCGACACGACTGGCCATAGTCCTTCACGGCCCGTGCCGCGTCGAGTGACTCGTGAGGGCGCCATCCTCTACGACCCCTTCACGACCTCTCACGACCCGTGAAGACTCCACGAGCCGTATGAGAGTCGTTGAGTCAAACGTGAGGGCAGTGGGCTTCACGACCCGTGGAGCACCCCTCACGGCCGTGAAGCCCCAAAATCAAAAAATTTGATTTTTGGAGATCTTCTCTATTTATTAGTAAGCTGTCGGGATCAATCCTTGGTGTGTGACCCAATAGGCTCGCACTTCATCAGCAGTAACACCAATGTACTTGTGTCAGTGGGCAGACTTCAACAAAAATATCTCTCAACTGATGTATGCATCGGCTATATAAAATCATGGCCACAATGGAAAATAATTAAATACATATGAGAGTTTACATTCCAATACCATTGCCCTTTCGGACAAGATACCTAGGGGATGATGGTGTTGAGAATGCAAGGTTGCACACACAAAAGGCACATTGGAGGCTCTTCGATCAATTGGAGGTGGAATCCATAGATGACATTATAGGAAAGCTGACTGGTATAATTTAGAGTTAATTACATTTTCTGTCCCTGTGGTTTACCCAAAATTGCAGATTTGGTCCTTAGGCTTCATTAATTACAAATTCGGTCCTTGTGCATTACACATTGTTTCAATGTTAGTCCAACCGTGAACCAACCGTCTAATTAGACGTTAAAAAAGCTCACGTGACCATCATGTGAGGGCATTTATGTCATTCTACCTACTTATATCACCACTCTCACCTTTATTCAACTGTCTCTTCCACGATTTAATAGCTTCTCTCTCTCTCTCTCTATTCAGTTTACAGAGCTCAAAATTGAAATTCAAGGAGGTTTGCCATGGTGATTTGTGGTTGTGGAAGACATGCAATTGTTTGCACATCATGGACGACGAAAAACCCTGGTAGGTTATTCTATTCTTGCCTAGTGCGATGCTCAAATTGTAAGTTCATAGGTTGGGTTTATCCACCTATGTGTCCTCGTTCTTGTGAGATAATCCCTGGGTTGTTGAAGTCCAAGAACACGATAGAAGCAAAATTGAAAGAGATTGAACATAATGTTAGTAGAATGAAGATGTATCTCATATTAAGTTGGGTTTGTTTTGTGTTTTATGTAATTTATGCATAAGCTTCTGTTCAATTCTAGATTGTAATGTACATGCTTTTGTTCATTTCAAGATTGTAATTTCCCATCACTTTCTATCCTTTTGTATCTTTATCTGTAATTTGGGAATTATAAATGGAAATGACTTTGGAATTGATACAATATTCCCTAAAATGCTCCTGTGCAAGATTCTTTGATATCTCACTTTTCAATTTTGTTTGTCTTCTTGCTATGCAAGAATCTGGCCAAATCCCCTATAAGTAGGGTGAACGTATTCTTTATTCCACACACCAATTTGAAAATGGATGATCCAGCAGCAGATAAGTACTTCTTCATTCAGATTGAGGAGCTTGTGAGGAAATCTGGTAGATTGGTAAGATTTAAAAAATTGCAAGTTGATGTACTGTTTTGTAAAGTATTGAACTTCTTCATTCTAATTCTTTCTTTCTATGCAGACTATACCTGCTTTTTTTTGTGAAGATCCATGACCTTCATGCTTATGACAGTGCCACTCTGATAGTGAAAGGTTTTCTTCATCCTATGACTTTGAAGACTTATGGTGATAAGAGGCTTTATAAACCAGCACCTGACCATGTTGTGATGAAGGGGGACTTTGACTGGTTGATGTATGCTCACCACTTTGACCCCAAGACATGGTTCAAGTTCATCATTGATGAAGAAACTCTAAGAACCGAAGGGCAAGTGTATTTCAAAGTCAAACACAACATGCGTAATTAGTGTTTGTGTGTTGTATTCCTAGTTTGTAGTTGTTAGGTTTGTTTATTACTTGTGTTTATGATGACTGTCTTGTGTTTGTGATGACTGTGTTAAGTTTGTAATGTAGCAGGAGTGGTTGTGATGATTTGGTGCAATGAGTATATGGTTGCTTCAAACATGACCATACATAAGACTACAAAATAGATTGTTCAAACAAAATATATGGTTCAAACATGACCACACATAAGACTACAAAATAGATTGTTCAAACAAAATATATGGTTCAAACATGATAGAACAGTACATTAATCAAGATGGTGGTGCAGCAGTGGTTGCTTGGCTTGATCCTTGCCGAGTGCATGTTCTTGAATTGTGGCCTTGCTTTTTACATTTCCCACATGTGACAGTCTTCATAGCCCTTGACAGTTTCCCTCCATTGTCTACTGAATCAAGCTCATCAATCCCTCTTCTCCTCTTCTTTCTTTGTCTTCCAATCTGCTTGTGATGATTTGGTGCAGTGAGTATTGTTGGGCAGTCTGAATGTGGCCACATATCTCTTCCATTGATTGGATCTATTTTAAAAGTATAAGTATCCTTCATAGTTTGCAACCAGTATACAGGATGAACCCATGTTTCAGGTATACCCACATCTTGACCATTTAATGACATGTTCCATATCACATCAACAACATGCTTACAAGGGATTCCAGTGATCTCCCATTTTCTACAAGTGCATTCTGTAACATTGACATCAATCACAGATTGGTCCAACCAAGGTCCACTAACTTGGTACTTGCTCCCACTACTCCATATAACAGAGTATTGTGCAGCCTCCTTCTTAACTTTTTCTAATAATTTAGTAGATGTTGGGGTAAGAGGTGTTGGGATTTCGTGGGCTCACAGCGGAAGCAAGGTACAAACAAAATAGCCCAAGGTACAAGCACATAAAGCATAAAAACCGAAATCCCACACATGGACTAAACTCTATGTATAAGAAATGCAACAAGGAAAAAACAGGAGAAGAAGGAGTTATACCTTTCTCCTATGCTCCAGATAACTATGATTGTCTCGTGAGGTTGATGCTTCAAGAATGAAGTGTGGATCGACTAATGGGATGTACCCCGGGAACACGTCAAACCACAAGTGCTTGCAAGCCGTTATGGAACTTCACCAAGAAAACCATTCCGGGACAGCCATTATATCGAGACCAATGATCTGGAGCAACCCTCTCTTATACTTTCTCTTGATCTTTTGTAGCATCAAAGAATGTTGTATATGTTTTAGAGAGAGAGAGAGAGAGCAAAAGAACTTCATGAAAAAAATGAGTTCTCAAAATTACATACATCTGCCTCCAGATCTCCTAATAACCCCTCAAACCGGCCAAACCTCGAAAACAAGAAGTCTTCATGCATTGGCTAGCTTGGGAGGTGTTTTGACAAATGTCACATGGCAGCCGTAGTGGCGCTAACCCTTAGGGTTTAGTGGCTCTAACACCTTAAGGTTAGCGGCGCTAACGCGACCTGTCAGTGATGCGACACAAAGTACATGCAGCCATAGTGGCGCTAACCTTTAGGACTTAGCGGCGCTAACCCATAAAGTTAGCGGCGCTAACGCGGCCTGCGATGTCAACTTTTGTCTTTTGTCATATTTGGTCCCTTAACTTAAGTTGCTGTCAGGTTTGACCCCGGTGTATGACCCAATAGGCCCATACATCATCAGTAGAGGTCTATATGGCGTACGTGCATTAGTAGGCATATTTCTAACAAACTCCCACTTGCACATAATGAACCGTACCCATGTAACCACAGACAAAGAGCGGCCTCTAGCAAAGCATTGATGCGCCCAAGTCAGTATGGGTTCCGCTTCCTTGCAGAAAACCATAACCTACATAAAAACGTAGAGGTCCTATAGGTAAGTGATCAAACATCCTTTTGTTCGCGATATCCTTGTGAACACGAGACATGGATTGATACGTCAATCTCCATATCGTTCACGATTATGTTTCTCGATCTTGACTGGTGGTGACCAAAATTTAAGGACATATCTGATTCTCAATCAATATTCCTTTGCGCATGGCCATGCTTATTTTGGTGTCAGCACCCAATCATCGAGGGGCCCAGGGATATCTCTCATACTAGAGGAACAAATTCCGTTGACTGTACAATCCCATAGCGTGAACCTTGTCTTACTTAACTATTCCCTTTATAATAGCCAGTTACGAACTACGTTTTGAAATAGCCAAAGTAAGAAAGTTTCATGCTATAGCAATTCATACATCTCAGGTCGAAGGACGTAATGATATTATCATCCCGAGTTACTTGTGACCATGATCCATGAAGTGAACTCAGGTGCGGGTCTTCCAGTCACTTGAAACTCCTTTCAAGCACAAGTTACTGTTGCGTTTCATGCATTCAATCCTTGATCAATGCATAACCAACACCTAACCTCAGCCTTATGTCAAACTTCCTTCCCTTGAAGAATGACTGACTGTGGAAATTTAGAATGTATAAACATCCTGGGAAGTGGTTAAACATGCTAAGATGGAACACAGTAAAGACCAATGAAGGTAACCGCATCATGCGTATATATAGTCTCCACTATATATCGATACAATCATCGGTGAGCAGTACTGCTTACCGTTCCCAAAGTTTATAAGTAAATCAAACATTTACTAAAACAATATTCAAGCCTAGTCATAAGCATGAACAATGCTATTATACCTAGTATGAAATTCATCACTAGTAATTGACAACGGCTTAATTATGGGATCATCTACATGATATCCCTTTGTACTCTTTTGTATTCTCTTATTAAACCACTTGCATAGTGTTTATCAAAGAGATCATACACATGGTTATCATAGTCGTCATATCCTCAATGTTACCGAATTCTACAATAGGATTAATGACACTTATGATTATTAGAGTCGACATACTCTCAATGTAACCGAAGTTCACAATAGAGTCACTGACACTCACTTTTATTAGAGTCGACATGCCCTCAATGTCACCGAAGTCTACAATAGGGTCAATGACACTCATTTGAATTTAAATGTCGTATCTACACCACATATTTGTATATTCATAACTTCGATTAGAGTCGACAGTCTTACAAGTATGGATTTGCTTGCAGTAATAACTTACTCAAGACAACTCTATTTTCGTTGAACATCAAGAACATACTCCTGTATTTCTTGAGTTTTAGAATCCACTTTACTCTATGTTCACATTTATACTCTTGACACAATAATTTCATCAATAGGTTGATAACAACCCTAAATTAGGACATTATTTTCATTGAGTATATTTTACTAGGAACACATAAAGCTCCCACTAGCCCTGACAAGATTATCTTGCTTAATCTATGCTTTCTAGAAAACTCATTCCATTGACTTTCTCGTAAAGCAAGATTACAAACACAAAATGGAAGTTTTGTCGACTTCATTCATGGACATAACTTGAATATAATGGATATGTAAGACCTCGGAACATGCTTCAAAACATTTCCTCAACTTAATCCTGCGAAGGACCAAGGTCTTCTTATTTCCATGTGAACATACTTGTTTCCCTAAAGCGACAACAATGTTTCACATAATCCAGACCTAATCTGGATATTATGGATGTGTAAGAACCTCGGAAAATGCCTTAAGCATCTCCTCAACTTATTCCTATGAAGGATGCAGTTCTCTTACGTCCAAGTGAACTAACTTATTTTCGCAAGGTGACAACAATATTTCACTTTATTCAAGTCATCTTCAACATAGCCACTAGAACATGTTTCCATATAATCGATATGAAACACTTTTTCTCTAGTCGGTATTTGAAGTTGTCCATAATTGCATATATGTTAGTCCCTTCACCCTTCTTGGATCACACCGAAGGTGTGGGATTAACCCAAGTCAAGTATTTGGATGAATCAAATGGGTTACATCATTATCTTCTTCTATTCACTAGTGAACTCAGGGTCCCACTATGTTTCCAATGAATGGTAACATCAGAATGACTTACCATCAAGTTGTTGTTACTAAAATATGACAACCTCATATCTAAACAGCCTTCTTGATTTCCATCATATTTAAAGAAGCAATGGATATTGTCAGGTTTTACCAACATCTCTATGATGATTAAATGCTAGTGACAACATTAGGTTTTTTATTTAAGCTTTACGTTCTTCCATTGGAACGCTTTTGTAAATTGTCTTCTTCCTTTTGAGCAACCAAATTTGGTTCCCATAAGTATAAGAAACAATTATCCAAAACTCAGATGAACTACTTAAATATATAGGCATCAACTTATAATTCATCCATCTCCCACTAGAATGTAGACTGGATAATTTTAAGTTATGAGATTGACAAGCAAATGACTCTTTCTAGTCAAAATCTCATTCGATGCTTAAGTGACCATAATGTTATGTTTTAGATTGAGGACTTGGTTCATAAAATTAATGTATACCAATTACATTGAATACATGTTTTAGGACTGCCTTTTGCCAGATCATCAACAAAGATATCCGGTTTTCTTTAAATGTGACACCATGTACAAATGTATCTTTTATAGAAAACAAATTATGGGTTAAACCCATGATCCATTTCATGTTTAAACCAATATAGATAAGAAAACTTAGCATCTTGTCTAGATCTAAGAATTTATATCTATATGCCCTTACTGATTCTTAGTTTACTTTAGGTTATTTCCGAACACCACTAGGTTTCAGACACAAGTATTTTCTCTAGTAAACATTCTCTCAACTACTATCATAAAGATGGTGATGGAGAATTTCACTAGTGTCACTCTTTGTGGCATACTTGAATGGATTATCCACACAAGTGTGATCAAAATCCAACAAGTCATAATCCTTCCTACCAACACTGGTGAAGGATTTTATAATCAAGTAAGTCCAATAAACAATATTTATACCTTTCATTTAGCCCGAGGCTAAACTTTTACAAAGATCCTAACCACATGGATCTAAGCGATGTAAATGTTGTTTACTTGGTCAAGTTTGATTATGCCATAGAGCTCATATATCCAAACCACTTTTGGATCTAAGAATCAATTATTCATGATTGCATTATTACTTATAACGAGCCTTTATGTATGCAATGATATGGATAAGTTTTGATAAAATCATCTCAAATATTTTTTTTCAAAATGTTTCAATTCTAAGTCATATCCATCATCATCAAATGTGTATTTAAGCACTATAATTAGTCAAAAATAACACATAAGCATAGACATGGATCGAATTTGAAATGAAACCATCAATATGAAAAATCTTTTCATAAAATACAAGATACAAAATATCCATCATCTTCAAAAGAACATACAATAAAGCAAGTCTTGCCACGCAGGGCATAAAACAAAAGTAATAATTAATCCGGAAATAATGGCGAGACTAACACTCCCAATTCTCTTGTAGAAGACAATCAACTAAATTTCTTCTTCAGAGATCCGGTTCTTCAAGCTCTTCCTTCTTGCAACGAACAGACCTACACTTTGTAACAAAAATAAATTTGTGACAAACGTGAGTCTTATAGCTCGGGTAAACATCCCGGCTCATTAAGGATTAGCAATGAAGTAAATCATGAATGTACCTCAAGTAGGAAAATTAACTCTCTCTTTTCTGAGAAGTTTTATATTCTCTCGGCACGAAGGGCAGGCATGACGGCCCCAATCCCCAAATCTTCCGTAGAAGTAGCAAACAACCCCTTGTTGAGTCTCCTTAGGCATATCATCAATATCCATGAACTCAAAATTTGAAGCAAGCTTGGATACTCCAACTTCTTCTTTCAATGGGATTGATTTCTTTTTCTTGGTTAAAAGTTGTTCCTTAGAACCAAGAACGGGAGTGGATAAGGATGATGCATGCTTGGACATGTTAGATTCTACATCCTTCAACATTCCATGCAATTCATCTATAGATATTTCCTTTGCATGCATATGATAGTTCTTGACAAACTGTTCATATGATGCTGGCAGAGACTGAAGTATGAAATTCACACCAAGCTCCCTCCCAACAAGAAATCCTAGTCTCTCCATTTGGTCCATGTATGATTTCATCTTCAAAACATGGGCACTAACACTCCCGCCTTCCCGCATCTTACAACCGGTTAGACTTTTAACACACTCATAATGTTCTTGCCTAACTTGCTGTTGGAATACATCCTTCAGCTTGTTAATCATGTCATACACAGTCATGTGCTCAAATTGCTTTCGCAGTTCGAAGCTCATACTTGATAACATGAGACAAGCAAAATCGTGCGTATCTCGAACACGTTTTTCATACGCGTATCGGATAGTCCATTCCGCATTGATAGCAGGTGGTTCAGGAAGGGGTTCCTCAAGGATGTGCAAATTTGATTCGGCACGTAGGACAATCCTCAATTGCCTAAGCCAGTCAACAAAGTTCACTCCCGTGAGTTTCTCCCTTTGTAGGAACATACGAAGTGAAAAGTTCGACGTGGTGTTGTTTTGATTCAACATCCTATATTAATTAGAGTACATGAATTAGTTAGTTTGATTTAATCCTCGTTAAAATAATTACCCATATCGTCTCGAAAAATATTTTAACAAGGGCTAAGAACCATATTTCACTCCAATTCATGACGGGGTTGCCGCGGATCACTTCATGGAGCTATTTAGGCCGATAACCATTTTACCGATTGCAATCTCTATTGCAACTCTTAGATACTTGCGGGATCCTACGAAAACCATCGGTTGTTTGGCATGTTTGATCCCTACCTGCACCAATTCCAAATTAAAATTTTTGGTTGACTCGTGCTAAGCTCGACAATCACTCAAGGATTTTAATTTGTAATTGTAAATCGTCCGTCAAGACATACGATGTCAAACCTACCAAAATTGGCTCGTGCTAAACTCGACAACCAAAATTGTGAATTTGCCACACGCACCTTCCACATAGTTTTATGAGAGTTGGCTCGTGCTAAGCTCGACAACCAAAACTCATAAATCTAGATTCGGGTGGTATCGACTTACGGATGGTGCAAAATTTACGTTTTATGAAAACGGGCTTTTGTTTCCGGCTTGGTTACAGATTAACTTGTTTAGTGACAAACCTATTTCCACTAGGTGAGTTAATCTTGTATGTGAGCGCGCGAGAGAGTTGTAAACCATTTTTACCAAATCTCTTGTGATTTTATTAATTTTTGAAAAAAAAATTATCTAGCATGCGAATCCTAAGCAAACCATGCAAGAAATAATAAAATCACATCACACGCATATATTCGAAATAAATTGGTAACCCTTGCCATAATTCCTATGCATTCTTCCCGTGAGCCAAAACGGGTAGAACGTGGTCAAACTAAGGGACGGAAGGTCTTCAATGCGAGCTCCCACTAGAACCGCTATCTCCAATGGACTTCACCGGCTTCTATGGACATGCTCCATCTCCTTCCGACTCCAAATTGTATGTCTTCATCCAAATTGTACAAAACATACAAATAGAAAATAAATGGCATACAAGTCACAATTTTCCTATTTTATCTATTACAATTACACGGATGAATGAAATGGCATGCAAGCCACAATATTATTACAAACAAATCTGAATTAATAAATATTACAGCCTTATGTGATTAAAATCACCAAAATGCATCCATACACACAAAGTCAACCACAAGGTCAGAAAACTATTAATGTCATTTTACCATAACTTTCTTTCTAACATTTGAAAAGAAAAATTCAAACACTAATGTTTGAGTATTTAAGTAAATTTCAAGTCTTAGACCATAATAAAAAAAACATTCCACTGTAGTAACTTAAGGAAATTGAAGGCCATATATTAAAAATCAACTTCTTTACACTAAAGATATTTTGTGCCATCCATTATATGCTACTCCCAAACAAGAAAGAATATACAAATAAGATTAATAAAGGAAGAATATACAAATAAGAATATTCCACAGGAATGAGTTTGGTCTAAGACTTAGTAAAATCCAAAAAGAATATTCCACACACTCGAAGGTCTCCACGGATTTTAAGCAAAACCATATTGAAGTATTTAAGATCAGTTATTAAACTAATTAAATACAATCAATAAAAGTAACTAATTTTTTATGTGTTACCTTTTTCTTGAACCAAGAAATTCACGTTTCTGTATGGTTTCTAACTTTATATCTTCTATACATCTCGAGTATAAGGCCTTTTGTGTTCACTTAATTGGAAAAGAAACAAGGTACATATTATTTTAATTACCACGACACCACATCATGATAGTCCCCTATTTGTCCAGCTTTGGAAGCTCAAATGTACGAACTTATTTGTTGAATAAGTCCATGTCATGTTTATAGCTTGATACATTCGACTTGCGTTTTAATATGTGAGAGCCTCATCAACAACATATGCTTCAATAATTGAGTCTTGGGTTCATGAAAAGTTACGAATGTATCCCTTGTAGATACCTATACGATTCACGATCCTCAACATCCATCTCTGACTAACTGGTCCTCCCAATAATGTCACTCGGGTAAATGTACACACAACTGAACCATGATAGTAAAAAATGCCGGAGATAATATCTTCTCAAGTTTGCATAATATGATAACAATGCCGTTCTTCATATCCTTGAGTTCATTGGTATATAGAGTATTATATCATATTGTTTGAAGGAATTAAAGTATTCAATCAAATTTGCACATATTTCCGTGTTCAAGAAGTGGAGAATGGCCACCGGTAGTATTTTCCGAAACAATACATGATTGTCTTTTCATCCCTCCAAGTGTATTAGAGTCTGTCACACATCAACTAATGTTGAGGCATTGCCATCAGGTAGCCGAATAGACTTAACAAATTTACAGAACTCTACGTACTCATCTTTTCTAAACATGTTATTAGCTGGATGTTTCGTGAGCCTTTCCATATACTCCAAGTCTAAACATGCCTTTGTTATGTCTTTTGATTTCATTGAATCATTTAAAATCATCGCAATAATGTTATCAAAATTTTTTTTATATGCATGACATCGAAAGTATGATGCATAAGTAGTTAAACCAATACGGAAGTTCAAACAAGATACTATTTTTTGACCAATTCAACTCATCAATACCTCACTTACATTGTTTACCATGAATCCGGTTAGAGCGGGATCCTTAAGGCATACCAGGCATGCCAGTTTACACATAGTACTACAAGGAGACAAGTAAGCATAAGCGGGAAAATCACTTATTGTCTATAGAACAACTGCATGAAAGGTAAAGTACGATTTTGCATAAACATCCATGGACACTATGGGTCACTAAAGGGTCACACAGCTGCACACCCAACTCATGAACCAGGAATAATTTAATGTGTATAAGATAAATAATTAATAGTTAAATAATAATCAGAAAAGAGGGAAATAATAAATAGGTTATTTATTATTAAAGAGAAGGGATATTAAATATAAAGTTAAATATTTAATGGATAAAGTTTAGTTGGAAAATTATTAATTAACAGTTGTTCAATTAATAAAAACTAAACTAGGAGGACTTGTTTTGTAAAGAGATCAAAGTTGTTGATCTTGGACCAGGCTTTAAGGTTCAAGGGCTTAGGCCTAGAGAGTTATCTATATAAGTAGGTTTAAACCTAATTATTATTATCTAATCCTAATAACCTACAAAACAAAGAAGGTTCTCCTCTCTCTCTCTTCCTATCATTGGCTGACCACCAACCCTCGGTGGTCTGTCGGTTTTTCCCGGCGGTGGTTACCGGCGGACAAGGCGGCGGCGAACGGCGGCACACGGCAGCCAGCGGCGTAGCGGCGCCAAACCCGAGGCATGAACCCCCTTTGCGGCGAGTTCTTCTCGGCGGCGGCGATGAGGGCAAAAACCCGTAGGTTTTTGCCGGATATTATACACACTCACGTTTTGTTCAGTTTTGGCGGTCTAGCAGCCAGTTCAAGGGTGCAGTAGCTGTGTATCCCCCTTCAGCAGTCTCAGGGTATAATTTTCTATATCTTAGATTATAACTGATACTAATATATATTATATATATATATGTGTGTGTGCGTGTGGTTTTATGATTATTTGTTTCTATTTCCCCACCTGATCTAGTTGGGATCCTGGGAACGGGATTTACAAGTATTGTTTATATTCTGTTGTGCATGTTTGTATCCTGTAAATCCCTACTGTGGTATCAGAGCCTGCTTCTAGGCTCGATGGGGAACAAGAAAATCATAGATATATGTGTATACATGTTTGCGAAAATTAGTATGTGGTTAGAATCAAGTTTCTGATCTGTTACCTCATTAATTTTCAGTTCTGTTGATTATATATATATATATATATATATATATATATTGTTTATATATTGTGTGAAACTTTTGAATCGGGTTTAAGGATCAAGTTTTGATATTTTTATTATTAAAGTTTCCAGTTTTTGTTGTTTATATATCATTTATATATTAACTGCGTGAAACTTTATTTTTGGTCAAAGGTCAAGATTTATGAATTTTAGCCAATTAAAGTTTCCAGATTATCTGTTTTATATATTTATACATTTATATTTGTGAGAAACTTTGGTTTATGGTAAAGAGTCAAATTTTTGACTTTTAACCGCATAAACTTTCCAGTTTACATGCTTTATATATTTGTATAAATTGTGTGTGAAACTTGGGGTAATTTAAAAGTTCAAAATCCTTGAATTTTTTAAATCAAGTTTCCAGTTTATATTATTATTTATTTAATAATGTTTGATGTTTAACCAGTGTGGTGTTTTTGTTTTATCCAGTTCGTGATATTTAAGAAAAAGGCCCAGGTGAAGGCCCAGTTTGAGGTCCAGGTTAAATTTTGGGGATCAACACAAAACCAGTATGTGTTTTGGTGTTAGATATTCAAGTTTGAATCTACCCGGAGTTATATATGTTGGTTTATAATGCGTGTATTGTTATTTAATTAATTATACGTGGTTGATTTTTATTTTAAGCCAAACGACTTAAACCTAGTGGATCAAGTTTGTGGTTGTTTATTGTTTTGTGGATTGATTTACATTTATTATTTATCGGGTGTGGGGAGGCCTGTGTGCCACTTACAAACCCTATTCAATTTTGTAAAAGTACTAGATTTAGTGGGCCTGCGTGCCTTTGAATTATTATGTAATAGGGAACTAGTTTTATCAAAATTGTAATAGGTTAGTTTGATATTTGTAAATGTATTTTTGGAGCCAATCAGGACAAGGATCATGACAAACGAGAGAGGAAGCCACAGATGCTTAAGCTAGTGGGAGCATCAGTATCGATTCATGCCTTGTGTGTTGGTTATGATCCACTTTAGGGGTTGACCACAGGGGTGCTTAATTAAGTACCAGTGATGGTCAAAGGCGTTATGTGTGTTGGCTTATTATTGCTATTATTAAATTTGCGTGGTTGTGATTTAATTATATAGTGCACGCACGTCATTAAAAACCATATACATATATAATGGATATTTTTAAGATGAAAAGTTTTTCACTTAAAAAGGATATAAGCTTTACAAGTTTTCTAAAACGGTTAAAACTGGCAAAATATTTTTGAAACAAGTTAACCCTTTCAAAATCTTAGACCAGTAGTGCTACCCATCTAATGGTACACCTTTATTGCTCAATACTTCGGTGTGTTGTCGTGCCCAAACCGTGCGCACCGGGGTTCAAACTGATGTAGGGAGGGGGTGAAAGACTTTGCGATTCCCTGATGTGACGAGCCAGAGTTCACCCGGTCTTAGATGGTGAGGTCTATTTTGGTGATTCCCTGATATGATGGGCCCAAAGTGCACTTAGGAGGACTAAATATGTACGAATTATTGTTTCATTCGAAGTCCCAGGGATATAGGAGTCGTGTTTTGGATTAAACACGATCGGTATGGTTTATACCCACCAAAAATAGCACGGGGTCGGTGTTGTCGTGCCCAAACCGTGCATCGGCACGTGTCAAATATGGATCCCATCCTATAATATATTTATTTAAAGGGTTATAAATTATCTTAGAGGAATTAAATTACTGAAATGTTTATTTCTTGCTTTTTCTGTAGATGTTAATATTATCTGTTATACCATTTTATACACCCAAGGAATCTCTTAGCCTCATCATGAGCAAGTAGAAGCTTTCAGGTCCAAACTTTATGGTTTGAAAATTGCACTTTAGGAATATCCTAAGGGCGCATGGAAGGCTGTACACAGTAGACAAAACTACTCCAGCACGACCTGCCTATTCTGCACAGGATGGAGAGCATGATACATATTATAAGTATCTGTCTGATGAATATGACGTCATGTCAATTCTGATACTCTCCACAGAGTCTGAGTATTCGGATGAACTCAAGAATAAGTCTGTTTTTGAGGTAGTGCAGGGCTTAGAGGAGCGTTTCAAGGATAGTGAGCGCTATGGACGCTTTCTGCTAATGAAGGACATTCTTTCACAGGGGATGAAAGAAGATCAGTTATTGAGCATTTATCTCATTAACATATGAAGGCTGTTTGATTGCTTAATGATTCTGAGATCACAAGTCACTGAGCGTGAACTAGTGATGCTCTTGGTCGGTACCCTAACTGACCGCTATCAGGTAGAGGTAGTGGACAAGTTTGGTTAACCAGATACAACAGTTGTTGGTATGCACGAGTTCTTAATGTGCATATATGATGAGGTGCACCGGGACCCCTTTGATACAACAGTAGTTAAGTCAATGGAGGAAAACAACTGGGTTGATGAGCTATTAGACGTTTGTTGCCCAGTTTGCTGTAGCAAGGATATTTGCGAGCACTCACTCGACATTGATTAGCTGGACGTCGGTTCTACCGACGAGTCAGGTATCTTTATGATAGATTTCTTAGTTCCTTCATTTGAATCATGGGTACTCGATACCAGATGTGGTCATCACATTTGCAATCATATGCAGGGATTCAATAGAAGTAGGAAACTAAGGAAGGGGGACATGGACCTACGGGTAGGCGAAGGATCCATCATTGGTGCTGAAGCTGTAGGAACCTATTGTCTCAGGCTACCTTCAGGATTAATCATAGAGCTAGATAATTGTTTTTACGTTCCTAGATTGATTAAAAATGTAATCTCATATGCTTTATTATTAGACAGTGGTTTTAACTATCAGTCGGTAGGTAATTTTGTGCTTTAAGGATGATTTATTCTATTTTAAAGCAAGTTCACAAAATGGTCTATATATGATAAATCTAGAAGATGACAAGGAAATCTATCATATAAGTAAGAGGTCAAAAGACACTTTGAACCAGACTTACCTTTGGCATTGTCGGCTCGGACACATAAATAAGAAACGCATAGAGCAACTTCATAGTGATGGAGTTCTAGGGTCATTGGATCTTGAATCAATTGACAATTGCGAATATTGTTTGTCCGGAAAGATGATAAAGAAACCTTTTGACAGTTTGAATGAAAGGTCAAAGGAACTGCTAGAAATTATACACACAGATGTGTGTGGTCCTTTCAGTCAGGAGGCCAGAGGTGGATACCGGTACTTCATTACCTTTATTGATGACTTCAGTAAGTATGGTTATGTGTATCTAATGAGACACAAGTCTGAAAATTTTGATTTCTTCAAACAATTTCAGAGTGAAGTACAGAACCAGCTTGACAAGAAGATAAAGCTGCTTCGGTCTGACCGGGGTGGTGAATATCTGAGTCAGGAGTTTGACGATCATCTAAAGGAATGTGGAATTGTTTCACAACTCACACCTCGGTATACTCCATAGTGGAATGGTGTATCGGAAAGGATGAATAGAACCTTACTTGACATGGTTCAGTCTATGATGAGTCAAACTAGTTTACCAATATCGTTCTGGGGTCATGCACTCAAAACGGCTGCTTATATGCTGAACCGAGTTTCAACTAAGTCTGTGGAGAAGGGAAAGACAACGTTCGAGTTATGGATGGGGAAAAAGCCCAAATTGTCTTTCATAAATATCTGGGGTTGTGAGGCGTTTGTTAAACGACCATTCTAAGATAAACTCAAGCCCAAATCGGATATGTGTATCTTCGTGGGTTATCCTAAGGAAACCTTAGGATACTATTTCTGTAATCCCGGTGAGAACAAAGTTTTTGTCGCTCGGTTAGGGACATTTCTAGAGGATAAGTTTCTAAGTTCTGAAACTTCTAGAAAGGAAATAGATCTTCAAGAAATTGAAGAGGATGAAGGTGTACCTCCTCCACTAGTGGAACCCGTAAGTCAACAAAGAATTTTTGAATCCCAACCCGAGTCTACGGTTGAGGAAGGAGTGGAAACACCATTCGCAGGTCAAGTAGGATTTGGACTGAGCCGGATAGATATCTTGAATTTCTAATCGCTCGGGAAGAAGGGGATCTTTGTGAGCCCACATCCTACGGGGATGCTATGTCGGGTAGTGAGTCTGACAAATGGCTGGATGCCATGAAGGCAGAGATGCAATCCATGTATGACAACTATGATTAGGAGTTAGTAGACTTGCCATAACACGGTAGAGTTGTTGGGTGCAAGTGGGTCTTCAAGAAGAAGACCGATATGGAAGGAAATGTGCATACTTTTAAAGTTAGGCTTGTTGCAAAAGGTTATAATCAAACTCATGGTATTGATTATGATGAAACCTTTTCGCCAATAGCCATGCTTAAGTCTATTAGGATTCTTACGGCCATATCTGCATACTTCAATTATGAGATATGGCAAATGGATGTCAAAACCGCTTTCCTTAACGGGAAACTGATAGAGGATGTGTATATGGCATAACCAGATGGTTTTGAGGATTCGAAGAATCCAGGTAAAGTATGCAAGTTGCTGAAATCTATATATGGATTAAAGCAATCATCTAGGAGCTGGAACTTGCATTTTGATGAGCGCATCAAAGAGTTTGGTTTTACCAAAAGCGAGTTTGAGTCCTGTGTTTACACGAAGTTCAGTGGGAGCATAGCAATCTTCCTGGTCCTGTATGTGGATGACATACTGATCATAGGAATGGTTAGGCAAATGTTTCTACATGAAGGACCTAGGAGAAGTCGCATACATACTTGGTATTAAGATCTATAGAGATAGATCTAGGCGGCGGATCAGACTTAGTCAGAGTACATACATAGATTAAGTGTTAAAACGCTTTACGATGGAAGATTCCAAGAAAGGATTCATCCATATGAGATCTGGTATACCATTGAGCAAGACTTAATGCCCTACTTCTCCAGAGGAGCAGAAGAGGATGAAATCGGTTTCTTATGTCTCGGATCTTAGAGTGGTTGTCAGTATCTCTAGACCGATTGATATATTCTGTGATAATATGGGAGCTTTGGCGCGAGCAAAAGAACTAAGAGATCACCAGCGGACCAGGCACGTACTTAGAAAGTATCACATCATCCGAGAGATTATTGGAAGGGGAGATGTGAGGATATGCAAGATACCAACAGAGGACAACGTTGCTGATCACTTGACCAAGGCGCTAGCTAGAGAGAAGCATGAGAGACATGCTAGTTCCATAGGAATGCAGTACATGGGACCTAGCGCCTAGTTTTTTCAGTATTTAATTAAATTGTATGGATTTATATTTAAGGTTTATGATTATGTATTAAACATTTCTGCGTGATGGAAATAGGAGGTTTAATATAATCTTTTAAATATCTCAGCACTTTTAGCATATTTATTTATCCATTATATACAAGTCTTGATATATCAAAATCATTCCGTAGCTACCTGATTCGGTGTGAGCTGAATTAGGGTGATACTAATGCTATTATAAATACTTTTTGGATTATTTGGGTAGAGAATAACAGCACAAGTTATGTGATCAAGTATTTATAGATATTTTTCAGGGGTACAAATATTGGATGTGATCCGCATCAGTCTAACTTTATGGAGCCATTGACATGAGTTAGCTGATTGGTTGTCCATAGACCTGAGATGTTTGGTTTGAGCACGAGGACTTCAGTACTTTGGAACGTTCTAACGCTACGCCGTAACTGGGTAGTAATAACGGCCGTATCTGGGTGCAGCGGAAGACGTTTGCTCAAAACCAGGCAGTCAAGATGGGATTTGCACCGTTGAGACTAAATGAAATGCGTGGCCGCGCTCGGATAGAATGATGGACATCATTTGGTAACTCCATAACTGCAGTTAGTCGAAATCAGAAGTCAAGAAACATAATCTGGGTTTTTCAGAATATATCACATGCTCCATGTCTGAAATCCACATTACGGGACATGCGAAAGGAAAAGCCGGGTAATCCAAGAGGGTGATTGCAGAATCTCTGGACATAAGAGAACTTATAGTCATGGTCAACCTAAGCGTCTGGCTGGGGACCTCCTTAGGCCTGTGATTGACATGGGCGTGTAACTATCGTACACAAGTAGGAGTCTGAAAGGATTGTGTGCACTGATAGTGTACACGTGTCATCATTGTTAGATTATGTGCAGAGATAGATAACACGTGTCATCGTTTCCAATGCTATGAGATACTAAAAGATCACACGGCTACACACCCAATTAGAACCATTTGGATTTACCAATTTATGTGTGTGAAATAATTGATTAGTTAATTAATTATTAGAGGGAAAAATAATAATGGTTGTTTATTATTCTAAAGGATAAATTAATATTTAGTTTAAATATTAATTGGACCAATTAATTAATAGTTATTAACCAATTAATTAATAGTTATTAATTAATTAGAAAGGTCAAAGGGTGTTTTCTGCAATTAAGTAATAGTTTAATTAAAGCAGGACTTTAATTAAACGGGCTTGGGCCTTAATAAGGTTTATATATAAATAGCCTTATAAAGCCTTGGAATCTTTTTTAGAACATTATTAGTTGCAAATGGAAAACCCTAGCCTCCTTTTCCCTTCTCCCCTTTGCGTCGACCTCGAAGACCAACCCCAAGGGGGTTTCGGCCTCGTCACACAACACACACACGCACGGTTCTTGCGTGATCGTTTTTGGTGATTTCCTGTGGCGGTCTAGCAGCCTGTTCGTGGTGGTGCAATAGCGGTGTTCTACCTTTAGCTTTCTCGAATAAAGTTTCTGTTGGGAAAATGATCTCATCAGTTAAGATTTGATGAGACAAAGTTAAGTTTGTAAGATGAGTTCTACATATAACTTAAATAGAATTATGAAGCTTAGTCAGAGTGAACACTTATGGTGATTCAGACTGAGTATAAGCTGAATATAAACTGAGCATATGTTCGACCAGTTTATATTATACCTTAGTTAAATTATTAATGTGTTTGATAAATTATTAATGTGTTTGATAATCTGTGTAGGTCACATAAGGTATATATCGAGTATTCAGCTTGATGTGTTTCAAGCTGAGTGACTCAGCTCAGAAGCAGAGTCAGCTCGATAGAGTAAATAAATATGTTTTATTTAACTCTTTGGACTTCTAAGGATGAATTAACAATTATACATTTTAGTTCATGTTTGAATTCGGGTTTGTTCTCGAAGAACTCAGCTTGATGAGTATCAAGCTGAGTAACTCAGCCTGAATAAAGAAGTCAGTCTAAGTGAATTTAAATGTGTTTTAAATTCTGTTTTAACTCTCTATATCTACGACGCAGATAAGAAGACTCCAGAATCAAGATTGAAGATTGAAGACTCAAGATAAGAAGATTGAAGATTGAAGATTCCGAGTTATCCGATAGTTAGTTAGCAAATTAGGATTAGTCCAATTTGTTAGGAACCGTAGCAACAGGATTATAAATACTTATCTCCTGATAAGTTTAGAGGTACGACTACGACTACAATTGAGATAAGAATTACAGAGACGAAAACCTCACCTCACCGTATGTGTTATGAATCTTGATTCAGTATCAAGATAATCACAGATTGCCAAAGACGTTCGTGTGTTCGAATTAATCACATTAGTTGTGATATTGGTAAGTAATCATGTGTTTATTCAATCTGTGTAAATCCTGTTTAGAGAGTCGTCAGTATCTATAATTATATGTTAATTATAGATATCTAAGTTTGAGAGATTGAGAGATTTGTATTAGGTGATTATATATCAAGAGTTACTTACTTGATTGTTATTGTAATCATCTTCTTATTATAAGCACTGTAATCATCTTCATATTAAAAAAAGCATTCGACTGATTGTGGTTTGATTTACTGTGTGTAACACTTTTATTTGATTTGTTCAATTTCCGCAGAAAGTGTATTCAACTCCCCTTCTACACACTGTTGCATGTTGTTATTCTCACCAAGGGACCAACAACTGGTATCAGAGCAGGCTGAACGATTTCACAGTTGAATAGTTCAAGATTCTGAGAAAGATTGAAATGTCGACAAGCAATACTCCATCAAACTTTCCTCAGATGTCTGCAAAAGGATGTCCCGTATTTGATGGATCTGACTATCCTATGTGGAAATTCAGGGCCATGCTCTTCCTAAAGTCCATTGATAACCGTATATCGGAAGTCATCACAAAAGGACCAATCATCCCCAAAATTCCTTCTACTGTCAGTGATACATCTCCTGGGAAAACTGAAAAGGAAATAAGAAAGCCTACTGCATCCTGGACTGATGAAGACCGGAAACTTTTTAATCTGGATGACAAGGCAAAGAGTGTTCTAGCAAATTCCCTAACTAATGAAATCTTGCGCACTGTGACTGGGTGTCAAACTGCGAAGGATATCTGGGATACGCTAAGTGTCACTTATGTGGGCACAGATCTGGTCAAGCAGCAAAAGAAGAATCACTTGAATAGATCTTATGAAAACTTCTTTTTAAAGAAGAATGAAACCTTGGCAGATTTGTTTACAAGGTTTCACTGCTTGATAAATGACCTACTAAGTGTGGGTGTGAAGAAAGATGAAGCTGAGCTCGTGCTAAAATTTCTGGATGTGTTACCAGAAAGGTTCAATGAAGTAACCACCGCACTAAGGGCTGGAGGAACACTACACATGTATAACTTACAGTCTATCTATGGGTTCTTGCTGAATCATGAACATATCACAGAACATAAGAGGGCCTCTCAACAACAACTCAAGGACTCTTTGGATAAATCTGAAGTTGCATTAGTTGCACAGAAAAAGAAGAAAAACTCCAAACCTTTGGTTGTTGAATCTGAGACTGAGTCAGAATCTCAAGCTGGCCACTCAGACTCAGACTCAAGTGATACTGATGATGTTCAGACTATCACTAAGCAAATGGCTATGTTAGCCAAAAGATTGAGAAGAGCTCAAAGGGGAAGAGGAAGATCTGACAGGGGCAAAGGGAAGAGTTCCTTTGATCCCAAGAATTCTGTGTGCTTCAACTGTCAGAAAAAGGGACATATTGCTGCTGAGTGCAGATCGAAGAAGGTAGAATCTACATCTTTTGTTGATAAGAATGCTTACCGAGCTGATAAGTACAAGAAGAAGTACACTCAACTCAAGAAATCAAAGCCAGAAGACAAACCCAATGCAAAAGGATTACACACCGAAACCTGGATACATAATCATCCACCTCAGATGAGGATGTATGTCTAATGGCTCAAGAAGATGAAGAGCTAGAAGTGGATGAGGTTGATTATGGTCAGTCCGAATCAATCTTTGAAGCTGACATGAAGGAAAATGAGGAAAACAGCAAACTGAGTGATTGGGATCCTGCTTCCATGTATAAGGTCAGTAACTTCTACTCTTATACAGATGAGGAGAAAGGTCTTGCTTTTGATTATTTGTTGAATGATTTCAAGACCGTCCTTAAGTCTCAAAATGACCTCAAAGATGAGATAACTAAACTCAAGAATGAGATTAAGGAAAATATATCTCTCAGTGATGTTGGTAAGAAAGCACAGTGCGACCTTGAATGTCAGAGGCACATTAATAAACTTCTTAGTGAAGAACTTCAGGAAGCAAAAGACAAAGCTGATCAACTTCAAAAGATCACTGAGTCTTGGTGTAAGTCATCAAAGATTGCTGAATAGTACATAAACCAACAGATACCTAAACAGGTAAAGGCTTTACTTGGAGGTGACTATCAAACAGCAGCTTATGTAGCTGATGATGAGATAGCAAGTACAGACTCTGAGGAGGATAGACAACTGATTGAGTCTCAAAAGCCAGCCTCAGAGAACAAACATGGTCAGAACTTGAAATTCAATATGTTTGTGAAAGCTAGTGATCATTGGAATGAGTGCTCAACATCAAAACAACATGGTAAGTCTGTGCTGGACAAATTAGGCACTCAGTCTGTTCAAAGAACTTTGGTCATAGAAAGGCTTAATCCAAACCCTTTCAAAAGACAAAATTCTCTTTCTCGGTCGGAGAGAAGTTACAAGCATAGAAAGACCACTGTAAGTCAGAGGTCAAAACACGACAATGGTAAGTCCAAAGTTGTGGATCTTGGTAAGTCCAAGAATATCAACAGTGGTAAGTCCAAACCTGTTGAAACTGGTAAGTCCAGCAGACATGACAAAGGTAAGTCAAAAGTCATGGAAAAGAAGGTTGTTAGTCAATCTTCTTAAAAGGATAACAAACAGAGACCTGACAAAGGTAAGTCCAAACTCAGTGATCACCAGGTGAATCAGCTTGCAAAGAAAGTTAAGAAGTTATCCACCACATACAATCCTAAAACTGAGAGCAAATTCTCACAAGGATTGTTAGACATTCTACCTCCTGTCATCATTGGAAGAAGGAGATGCTACAAGTGCAGAAGTAGAGGTCATGAGGCTAAGGACTGTGATGCTGAATTCCCAAGGCCTAAAGAAGAACAAACTGATCAGCCTACACAGGATTCAGTTCCTGCTCAAGCTGAACAGCCAGTTCAACAAGATGAAGATGCTAAGTGCTACTCATCTGAACCCACCAAGAAGTGGGTTCCCAAACAAAACTAATGTGTTTAGTTCTCATCTCATGTGCAGGGTTCAAGTAAATGGTACTTGGATAGTGGTTGCTCAAGGCACATGACTGGGTGGAAAGGATTTCTTAGTGATTTCCAAGAAGATGAAGGTCCTAAAGTAACATTTGGAGACAACTCACATGGAAGAACTAAAGGCTATGGAAAGATGAAAGCTGGCAAAGTTACATTCCAGAGAGTTGCCTATGTCAAAGGTCTCAAACACAACCTGATTAGTATCAGTCAATTGTGTGATGAAGATAATGTTGTTACTTTTCGGAAGAAAGCAGGAACAATCTATAATGCTAAGGGAAAGCCTGTATTAATAGCTAAAAGAGAAAGAGATGGGTATCTACTTGATCTAAATTCAGCTGATCCCTATAATGAAACCTGCTTGTATTCCCATTTTGTTCCTAAGCTGAGTTGGTTATGGCATAAACGTTTATCTCATCTAAACTTTAAAAATATAAATATGCTGTCCAATAAAGAGTTAGTCTCTGGATTACCAAAGATCACATTTGTCAAAGATAAATTGTGCTCAGCTTGTGAACAAGGGAAACACTGTTGGTCCCTTGTATGAGAGAGTAACAACAAGCAACAGTGTGTAGAAGGGGGGTTGAATACACTTTCTGCGGAAATTTAACAAATCAAAGAAAAGTGTCACACACAGTAAATCAAACCACAATCAATCAAATGCTTTTATTAATCAGAAGATGATTACAATGCTTTGAATAAGAAGATTATTACAATGACTATCAAGTAAGCAACTCTTGATACATAATCACCTAATATACATCTCTCACTTCTCTCAAACTTAGATATCTATAATTAACATATAATTATAGACACCGACGACTCTCTAAACATGATTTTCACAGATTGAATCAACACATGATTACTTACCAATATCACAAATGATGTGATTAATTCGAACACACGAACTTCTTTGGCAATCTGTGATTAAATCTTGATACTGAATCATGACTCGTAATACATACGATGAGGTGAGGTTTGGCTCTGCAACACTTAGTTGTAATCGTCTCTGAGTCGTACCTCTAAACTTATCTGGAGATAAGAATTTATAATCCTGTTGCTACGGTTCCTAACAAACTAGACTTAGCCTAATTCGCTAACTAACTTTCGGATAAACCGGAATCTTGAATCTTCTTATCTTGAATCTTCTTATCTTGAGTCTTCAATCTTCAATCTTGATTCTGGAGTCTTCTTATCCGCGCCGTAGATATAGAGAGATAAAGATGAATTTAAAACATATTTAAATTATCTTTAAACTGACTTCTTCACTCGGACTGAGTTACTCAGCTTGAAACTCATCAAGCTGAGTTCTTCGAGAACAAACCCGAATTCAAACATGAACTAACATGTATAATTATTAATTCATCCTTAGAAGTCCAAAGAGTTAAATAAAACATATTTGTTAACTCTGTCGAGCTGACTCTGCTTCTGAGCTGAGTCACTCAGCTTGAAACACATCAAGCTGACTACTCGATATATACCTTATGTGACATACACAAATTATTAAACATATTAATAAACGAGCTAAGGTATAATATAAACTGATCAACATATGCTCAGCTTATATTCAGCTTATACTCAGTCTGAATCACTCGAAGTGTTCAGTCTGACTAAGCTTCATAATTCTGTTTAAGTTATATGTAGAACTCATCTAACAAACTTAACTTTGTCTCATCAAATTCAAACTGATGAGATCATTTTCCCAACAAACTCCCCCTATTCGATGATGACAAAACCATCAAACAGTTCTTAAGTTTGTTTAACAGAATTATGTTTTAAATCTTAAATTTATTAAGATTTTATTATTTGAACTGATCAAATATTTATTGAACATATCAATATTAATTGAACTTATCAATTTAAATTGGAACACACCAATTTTTAGTTAAACACACCAACTAATTATATTAATGAATAAGAACTTATCATTTATTCATTAAGCTGAACTTATCAGACTTATAGCTATGAACACACCATAATACAGTTGAACATATCAAACTTTATATTTGTATTAATAGAACTGATCATAATACAAAAGTTGTTGATCACTTAGATCATGCACACATAGTGCTTACAAAAATATTAGAACTAATTTAATATTTACAATAGAACTAATCTATTCTGGATGCAGCTCTTCAAACTCCTTAATCTATTTATTTATTTCTTCAAGGATTTCTTGCAGATTAGGTATATGTTGAAGCTGATCCTTCTTTGAACGTATTGCCCTGTTTATTCTGTATCTGAACCTTGCAGTCTGTTCAGTTTTCTCAACAATTTGTCTCAGAGCAAATATTTGAGATACCCCACATGTATAAATTGATGCATCAGCCTGGAAGCATTTTTCACCATTTCTATCCAAGTACATGAACCCTTTATGAGGCTTTTCAACATATGTATTCTCTTGAAACTCCATGCCTTTAGGAAGAGCAAGACTGTACATATCTAGATTTGCTAGTCCAGCTGGCTTTGATTGCTTCTTCTTTCCAACTTTATGAAAAGAAGTTAGTAGGGTAGCTATCTCAGACCTGGGTATTAATTGCATCACATCAGCCCTTGCAAGTAGTCTCAGCAGCTCATCTTTAACTTGATTCCGAGCTGTGGACCTTTCCATCTGTTTAATGAGCATTGCTACTTGCTTCCATTCCTCATAACCCAACTTATGAAGTTGATTCATCTTTAGAGAAGGTGTTTCACCATTCTTTAAAGAAAGTTCCATTATTATTATCCCTTGAGCTGAGCTCAACTTTAGAGAATCAATCTGAGAAGAGAAGTGCAGCTTTTCATAACAGTGAGATATATCTTCTTCCTCAGTTTGATCTTGGATAGGAAATTCCTCTGCTTCTTCCTTGGGCACGATAGGCAGTCTGAGTTTTGTCAATTCCTCATTCTGGTTTCTGATCAGCTCAGCCCAGTTTTGTTCTCTTATTTCTTGTTCTATAGCTAACACAGCTTGAGCATCTAATTGTCTTCTTCTCAGTTCATCCGAGATCCCAAGCTGGTCAGCATCCTCCTTTTCCATTCTCCTAGCAGCCATCAGTGAAGCTCTTTCTTGAAGTGTCATTTTGTCAGCCGAGTCTTCATCTGAGGCTGATGATTCACTAAGAATCATTTTCCTTTTCTTCTGTTGAGGGAGTTGTTCTGATTCTCCTGAGCTGACCACTACTGGTCTTTTGCCTTTTGCTTTCTCAGTCAGCTCAGGTTCTTTCTCTGTTTCTTTCTCCCCCTCAATCTGATCTGCTCCCTCTGCCAATAGTAGTAAAGCTTTAGCTTTGACTGACTCAGCTTCAGCTTCTTGAACCTTCTCCCCCTTTTTGTCATCATCAATAGGGGTTGAAGTCTTTTCTCTTTGTAAGGCAGCAACAACAGATTTTAACATCAACACCTCCTCATCCAGATTATCAAGGATCAGCAGCATATCTTTCTTTGCTTTCTTCCTTTTGAGGTGCAATGTATCAAACTGACCTTTGAAGAATGTTAGCAGATCATCCAAGTCAGCTTGAGTAGGTTGGAAATTGGGTGCATCATCCGAAGGTTGGTGTTTACCTTCAAATTCATCTGCACCAGAGTTTGGACCCTGTGATTCACCCTAGTTTGAAGATGAAACATTGACAGGTCGTGCACTAGAGTGTGAGAAATGAATAGAACGGATAGGGCTCGAGACGTGAAGTGTATGGGTTGGTGGTTGGATTTTGGGTAAAGAGGGGGGTGATTGACCCTGGGGATTGGTCATATGTTCAATGTAACCTGAATGTGTCTGTTCAGACACAGAAGTAGGCTCTCCCATGGCACGAGCAAGTGTGGGATGAGTAGACACCACACCCGGTTTAGGCTGTTGGGTTTGAATGAGCCGTGAGGTCGACACCTTGAGAGTAGGCGTCTCCCCCTCAACTCCTGCCGGAGGGATCAATGTGATCTCAGCTCCAGTGATGCCTTTAGGAGTGGCACCACCTTTGGCAGTTTTTCTTTGGTAGGTTTGGATATTCTCCCTAGCAGCAGTGGGCATAGTAGGGGTGGCTTCAGATTGGAATTGTAGATGGAATGAAGGTGGAGGAGACGGGTTAGACTGAGTTGGTTCTACTGCAGTCTTATCTCCAAAAGTGGATGGAGAAAAGTGGGAAGAAAGAGAAAGTGGAGAGGTTTTACCTGAAGCAGCTTCTGTATGTGCTGGTTCAGCTTGAGTAGAGAGCTCAGCCTGAACCTCGGTGTCAGCGTGAGAAGCTCCCCCTTGATTCGATCCCTCATCTCCACTCGCAGATGAAACTCCCTTAGCTCTCAAGAGCATTGGACCACTTAGACCCTCTTGCTCTAGGAAGATGTCATTGTTAAACATCTTTGGACTGAGAGTTGGAACAAGGAACACCTCCCATCTAGCTTCATATAAATCCCCCAACTCAACTTCAAGCACCAAGGACAAATACCTTATGAATGTTACATGGAGGTCCCTGGTGGTATTCAGTACTTGGACTTTGAGCTCGTTGAATATGAGTTGTGCATAATCAATACGTCTATCAAAGAACATGTTATATAGCAGCTGCATTTCGAACTCGTTAACTTGGTCCAAGCCTCCAACCTTGGTCCCCAGTGAACGTACCACTGTGTAAACCATGAAGCCCCAGCTGGTTGGGAAAGTGGCCTTCTTAATCACCCCTTCAGTTTGAGGGTGACCCATTTGAGGTAGAACTGACCTCGCCACTTGTCTAGTCACGGTTGGCTTGAACACATCTTGAACAGAGAGTTGAAGAACATCCCTTAGCCGTTGAACCGTGAGGGCCACTATTCTATCGCCATTACGAACAGTGCCGGTTATCATCTCCTCTGTTCTGATTGAAGGTGCATGTAAACCAGAACTCCAACAGGTGCTGTGGAACGATGTGAACAGGCGCTCTAATGAAAGCAAATGCCAAAGGGCATTTCCGAATATAAGCAACCCATGCTTCATATCCTCTCCCCTGTTTCCTCGCAGGGATATCAAGACATGCACGCTGATTGTTGATTTTGATCAGCGGCAATCCGTTTTTTTCAACGCAGCACCACGAACCATTCGATCACTGAGAATGAGAGTGGTTCCTTCCATTGATGAAATTGCAGATTACACTGACTAACTACTTTACTTGCACTGAGCAATGAGCGTCGCACTGAGCGAGTTAGGGTTTCAAAATCGATGGAACTGAGAATCGCATGTAGCAAATTTGTTGAAAGGTATATAGGCAGCTGAGAGGTGTAGAGATGAGAAGTTGAAGCGTAAACCTCTAAAATGCTGTTAAGGTCGTTATATATACCTTTTCGAGGAGAGAGAAAAATTAACGTTGGAATCCCTTTTTAATCCGTTACGCTGAAAAAATTACGGTTTGACGTAACAGTTAGAGGGTAGAAACACATCATTCTCCAACGGATACAAGTGTAAAATAATAATATTAACAAATAATAAGATTACAAACACTTTGTAAGTATATCAATACACAATTGATATACGATACGAACTGAAACTGATTCAAATGCGTATGGACAGAAAAATTAATAACACCTAGTAATCAATTCATAGATTGGACACACCAAGCTGAGTAAACATATTACTCAGTCTATGTCAAGCACTCAGCTTGATTCAAGCACTCAGCTTGAGTGGAGCACTCAGCTTGAGATTGATACTCAGCTTGAGTAGAGCACACAGCTCAGGCTCAATGACACTTAGTCATTTATGTTTAAGACTGACTTAAACATGTAATTTTAGCCACACTAAGTAGGTAAAATATGTTGGGAACTTACCAAACGTGTGAACCAATCACATAGTGTAAGTTAAGCACATGGCTAAGACTCAATGACACTTAGTCAGTTCAACCACACTGAGTAGTTGAAGTATGTTTGGAACTGACCAAACGTGTGAACTCATCATTCAGTTTGACATATAGATCAGTTTATGAAAACTTATTTATAAACTGTGCACCCAGCTTAAGACACTTAGTCTCTGTCAAACTGAGAACTCAAATTGTAGACACTTAGCTAGGGGTTTAGCATACCCAATTTACTTAGCAGATATATAAACCTCTTTTCATCAAGGGGCTTAGTAAAGATATCTGCTAATTGGTCATCAGTGGAGATAAATTTAATGTCAACTTTACCGTTTTCCACGATGTCCCTTATGAAGTGATGTCTAATTTCAATATGCTTGGTTCTTGAGTGAAATACTGGATTGTAAGTGATGGCTATTGCAGTTTGGTTATCACAGAAGATAAGAGTTTTCTTGAAATTCATCCCAAAGTCCTGAAGCTGATGCTGCATCCACAAGATTTGAGCACAACAGCTCCCTGCTGCAACATACTCAGCTTCAGCAGTTGAAGTAGCCATTGAGTTATGTTTCTTACTAGTCCAGCTTACTAATTTACCTCCAAGCAATTCACATCCTCCAGTGGTTGATTTTCTCTCTAACTTGCACCCAGCATAGTCAGCATCAGAAAAACCAACTAAGTCAAATCCAGAGTCCTTTGGATACCAAAGTCCTAGATTTGGTGTACCTTTTAGGTATCGAAAGATCCTTTTCACAGCTTGAAGATGTGATTCTTTAGGATCATCCTGATATCTTGCACAAACACATGTAGCAAACATGATATCAGGTCTACTAGTTGTCAAGTAGAGTAATGAACCTATCATTCCTCTATAGGTAGACTGACACACATGCTTACCATCTGAGTCTTTACTCAGCTTTACAGCTGGTGACATGGGTGTTTTCATGGTTGAACTTGAATCAAAACCATATTTCTTTATCAAATCCAAAACATATTTGATTTGATTGATGAAAATTCCATCAGGCTTTTGTTGAATTTGTAGGCCTAGGAAATATGTCATCTCACCCATCATACTCATCTTGTACTTTTGTGACATTATTTTGGAGAACCACTCACACAGAGATTCATTGGTTGAACCAAAAATAATATCATCCACATAGATTTGTACAAGAATCACCTGTCCTTTGCTCTTTTTAAGAAAGTGTGTCTTATCTATACTACCTCTGGTGAAATCCATGGATAGTAGATAAGTGGACAGTGTATCATACCAAGCTCTTGGAGCTTGTTTAAGACCATACAAAGCTTTGTCCAACTTATAGACATGATGTGGAAACTTTGAACTTACAAAGCCAGGAGGTTGTTTCACATAGACTTCCTCCTGAAGTTTTCCATTTAGGAAAGAACTCTTCACATCCATTTGATAGATTTTGAAGACTTTATATGCTGCATAAGCCAGGAACAGCCTTATAGCTTCAATTCTAGCAACAGGGGCAAATGTTTCATCATAATCGATTCCTTCCTCTTGCTTATACCCTTGTGCTACCAGTCTGGCTTTGTTCCTAACTATCACTCCATCCTTGTCCATTTTATTTCTATAGACCCACTTAGTGCCTATAATTGAATGATCTTTGGGGGCAGGGACAAGGGTCCAGACTTGATTCCTCTCAAACTCATTTAATTCCTCTTGCATAGCATCAATCTAATCCTCATCTGCTAAGGCTTCCTCAGTATTCTTTGGTTCCATCTGAGACAGAAAACCAAAGTGAGCAGCATAGTTAGCTGTAGCCTTAGATCTGGTCATGACTTTCTCTTGGACATTTCCAATGATTTGATATTGAGGATGATCTTTTAGGAATTTAAATGTGGTAGTTGGAGAGTTAGGTTCTGAATCTGAGTGATGTTGAGAACCTTGAGGTGAACTTATCTCCTCAGTCTCAACAGCAGCATTGTCAACAAACTGATTATCACCGAGATTCTCAGTCTGAGTGAAATCAGCTCCAAAAGGATTGTCGAACTCATCATCTTTCTCAGCTTGAGAATCCCTTGGAGTTTGTGATGATTTCTTTGATGAACACACATCATCATCACTCTCATCTCCTATGACATACATAGGATTTGATAAGTTGGTTTCCTTAGGCCTTTCAAGCTCACTCAGACTAACCAATTCAGCTTGACTCTTATCAGCTTGATCAAAACAGTCTTCATCAAAATAGACATGAATTGATTCTTCTATTGCCTTTCTCCTTGTATTATATATTCTATAAGACTTGGAGATTGAGGAATAACCAACGAATATTCCAAGATCAGCTTTAGGTTCCAACTTATGGAGCTGATCTCTTTGATTCAGCACATAGCATTTTGAACCAAAGATATGGAAATAACCTATATTGAGCTTTCTAGACTTATACATTTCATATGAAGTCTTTCCATGTCTTTTGACAATGATTGACCTATTCTGAGTATAGCAGGCTGTACTAACAGCTTCATCCCAGAAATAGAGTTTCAATCCTGCCTCACATACCATTGTCCTTGCAGCCTCAATTAAGGTTCTATTTCTCCTTTCAGCAACTCCATTATGTTGTGGAGTTCTGACAGATGAGAAATTTTGTAATATTCCTTTTTGTTCACAGAAGCTTTCAAGGGTTGAGTTCCTGAACTCAGTCCCATGATCACTTCTTAGTTGCTTTACAGACAAACCTTTCTGCAACTCTTCCCTTTTGATGAAACTTATTATCTCCAGGGCAGCTTCACTTTTGGCTTTTAGGAATATTACCCAGGTGAATCGTGAGAACTCATCTACTATCACCAGAGTGTACTTCTTGCCACTTAGGCTTGGAGTACTTATGGGTCCAAACAGATCCATATGCAACATATGCTATGGGTATGTTATTGAAAAATTTTGCTTTGATTTAAAGGACCCTTTATGGTGTTTCCCTTGTTCACAGGCTGAACACAATTTGTCTTTGACAAATGTGATTTTTGGTAATCCAGAGACTAACTCTTTATTGGACAGCAAATTTATATTTTTAAAGTTCAAATGAGTCAAACGTTTATGCCATAACCAACTCAGCTCAGGAACATAATGGAATACAATCAGGTTTTATTATTGGGATTAGCAGAATTAAGATCAAGTAGATACACATCTCTTTCTCTTTTAGCTATTAATACAGTCTTTCCCTTAGCATTATAAATTGTTGCTGCTTTCTTCCTAAAAGTAACAACATTGTCCTCATCACACAATTGACTGATACTAATCAGGTTGTGTTTGAGGCCTTTGACATATGCAACTCTCTGGAAAGTGACTTTACCAGCTTGCATCTTCCCAAAGCCTTTGGTTCTTCCATGGGAGTTGTCACCAAATGTTACTTTAGGACCTTCATCTTACTGGAAATCACTGAGAAGTCCTTTCCATCCGGTCATGTGCCTTGAACATCCACTATCAAAGTACCATTTACTTGAACCCTGCACATGATATAAAAACTAAAAACATTAGTTTTGCTTGGGAACCCACTTCTTGGTGGGTTCAGATGAGGAGCACTTAGCATCTTCATCTTATTGAACTGACTGCTCAGCTTGAGCAGGAACTGAATCTTGTGTAGGCTGATCAGTTTGTTCTTGCTCAGGCCTTGAGATTTCAGCATCACAGTCCTTAGCCTCATGACCTCTACTTCTGCATTTGTAGCATCTCCTTCTTCCAATGATGACAGGAGGTAGAGTGTCTAACAATCCTTGCGAGAATTTACTTTCAGTTTTAGGATTGTATATGGTGGAGAACTTCTCAACTTTCTTTGCAAGCTGATTCACCTGGTGATCACTGACGTTGGACTTACCTTTGTCAGGTCTCTGTTTGTTATCCTGAGAAGATTGACTAACAACCTTCTTCTGCATGACTTTGGACTTACCTTTGTCATGTTTACTGGACTCACCAGTTTCAACAAGTTTGGACTTACCACTGTTGATCTTCTTGGACTTACCAAGATCAACAACTTTGGACTTACCATTGTTGTGATTTGACCTCTGACTTACAGTGGTCTTCCTGTTCTTATAACTTCTCTCCGAGCCAGATAGAGAATTTTGTCTTTTGAAAGGATTTGGATTAAGCCTTTTTATGACTGAAGTTCTTTGAACAGGCTGAGTGCCTAATCTATCCAACACAGACTTACCACATTGTTTGGATGTTGAGCACTCATTACCATGATCTTTGTCCTTCACAAACATATTGAATTTTAGGCTTGAATCATGTCTTTTCTCTGAGGCTGACTTCTGAGACTTAATCAGTTGTCTATCTTCCTCAGAATCTGTACTTTCTATCTCATCATCAGCTACATAACCTGCTGTTTGATAGTCACCTCTAAGCACAGCCTTTACCTGTTTAGGTATCTGTTGGTTTATGCATTGTTCAGCAAGCTTTGATGACTTACACCAAGACACAATGATCTTTTGATGTTGATAAGCTTTGTCTTTTGCTTCCTGAAGCTTTTCACTAAGAAGTTTATTAATGTGCCTCTGACATTCAAGGTCACACTGTGCTTTCTTACCAACATCAATGAGAGATTTATTTTCCTTAATCTCGTCTTCAAGTTTAGCTATTTCAGCTTTGAGGTCAGTCTGAGACTTAAGGCTGGTCTTCAAATCATTCAACAAATAATCAAAAGCAAGACCTTTCTCCTCATCTGTTTAAGAGTAGAAATTACTGACCTTGTACATGGAAGCAGGATCCCAACCACTCAGTTTGCTATTTTCCTCAGGTTCCTTCATGTCAGCTTCAAAGATTGATTCGGACTGACCATAATCAACCTCATCCAATTCTAGCTCTTCATCTTCTTGAGCCATTAGACATACATTATCATCTGAGGTGGATGATTCTATATCTCAGGTTTCAGCATATAAACCTTTTCCACTGGGTTTGTCTTCAGGCTTTGATTTCTTGAGCTGAGTGTACTTCTTCTTGTACTTATCAGCACTATAAGCATTCTTATCAACAACAGATTTTGATTCTACATTCTTAGATCTGCACTCAGCAGCTATATGTCCCTTTTTCTGACAGTTGAAGCACACAACATTCTTGGGATCAAAGGAACTCTTCCCTTTGCTCCTGTCAGATCTTCCTCTTCCCCTTTGAGCTTTTCTCAAACGTCTGGCTAACATGGCCATTTGCTCAGTGATGGTCTGAACAACATCAGTATCACTTGAGTCTGAGTCTGAGTGGTCAGCTTGAGATTCTGACTCAGTCTCAGATTCAATAACCATAGCTTTTGAACCTTTCTTCTTCTTCTGTGCAACTAATGCAACTTCTGTTTTGTCCAAAGATTCTTTTAGTTGTTGTTGAGAAGCTCTTTTGTGTTCTATGATATGTTCATGATTCAGCAAGAACCCATAGATGGACTGTAGGTTATACATGTGTAATGTTCATCCAGCCCTTAGTGCAGTGGTTTCTTCATTGAACCTTTCTGGTAACACATCCTTAAATTTCAGCACGAGCTCAGCTTCATCTCTCTTTACACCGACACTAAGTAGGTCATTTATCAAGCAGTGAAACCTTGTGAACAAATCTGCCAAGGTTTCATTCTTCTTTGAAAATAAGTTTTCATACGATCTATTCAAGTGATTCTTCTTTTGCTGCTTGACCAGATCTGTGCCCTCATAAGTGACACTCAGCGTATCCCAGATATCCTTTGCGGTTTGATATCCAGTCACCGTACGCAGGATTTCATTAGTTAGGGAATTCGCTAGAACACTCTTTGCCTTGTCATCTAGATTGAAGAGTTTCCGGTCTTCTTCAGTCCAGGATGCAGTAGGCTTTCTTGTTTCCTTTTCAGTTTTTCCAGGAGACGTATCACTGACAGTAGAAGGAATTTTGGGAATGATTGGTCCTTTTGTGATGACTTCCGACATACGGTTGTCAATGGACTTTAGGAAGAGCATGGCTCTGAACTTCCACATAGGATAGTCAGATCCATCAAATACGGGACATCCTTTTGCAGACATCTGAGGAAAGTTGGATGGAGTATTGCTTGTTGACATTTCAATCTTTCTCAGAATCTTGAACTATTCAACTGATGAAATCGTTCAGCCTACTCTGATACCAGTTGTTGGTCCCTTGTATGAGAGAGTAACTACAAGAAACAGTGTGTAGAAGGGGGGTTGAATATACTTTCTGTGGAAATTGAACAAATCAAAGAAAAGTGTCACACACAGTAAATCAAACCACAATCAATCAAATGCTTTTATTAATCAGAAGATGATTACAATGCTTTGAATAAGAAGATGATTACAATGACTATCAAGTAAGCAACTCTTGATACATAATCACCTAATATACATCTCTCAATTCTCTCAAACTTAGATATCTATAATTAACATATAATTATAGACACCGACGACTCTTTAAACAGGATTTTCACAGATTGAATCAACACATTATTACTTACCAATATCAGAACTGATGTGATTAATTCGAACACACGAACTTCTTTGGCAATCTGTGATTAAATCTTGATACTGAATCAAGACTCGTAACACATACGATGAGGTGAGGTTTGGCTCTGCAACACTTAGTTGTAATCGTCTCTAAGTCGTACCTCTAAACTTATCAGGAGATAAGTATTTATAATCCTGTTGCTACGGTTCCTAACAAACTAGACTTAGCCTAATTCGCTAACTAACTTTCGGATAAACCGGAATCTTGAATATTGAATCTTCTTATCTTGAGTCTTCAATCTTCAATCTTGATTCTGGAGTCTTCTTATCCGCGCCGTAGATATAGAGAGATAAAGATGAATTTAAAACATATTTAAATTATCTTTAAACTGACTTCTTCACTCGGACTGAGTTACTCATCTTACAAACTTAACTTTGTCTCATCAAATTCAAACTGATGAGATCATTTTCCAAACAAACACCACAAAGGGTCCTTTAAATCAAAGCAAAATTTTTCAATAACAGACCCATTGCATATGTTGCATATAGATTTGTTTGGACCCATAAGTACTCCAAGCCTGAGTGGCAAGAAGTACACACTGGTGATAGTAGATGAGTTCTCACGATTCACCTGGGTAATATTCCTTACAGCCAAAAGTGAGGCTGCCCTGGAGATAATCAGTTTTATCAAACAGGAAGAGTTGCAAAAAGGTTTGTCTGTAAAGCAACTAAGAAGTGATCATGAGACTGAGTTCAGAAACTCTAACCTTGAAAGCTTCTGTGAACAAAAGGGAATATTATAAAATTTCTCATCTGTCAGAACTCCACAACATAATGGAGCTGCTGAAAGGAGAAATAGAACCCTAATTGAGGCTGCTAGAACAATGCTATGTGAGGCAGGATTGATACTCTATTTTTGGGATGAAGCTGTTAGTACAGCCTGCTATACTCAAAATATATCAATCATTGTCAAAAGACATGGAAAGACATCTTATGAGATGTATAAGTCTAGAAAGCCCAATATAGGTTATTTCCATATCTTTGGTTCAAAATGCTATGTGCCGAATCAAAGAGATCAGCTCCATAAGTTGGAACCTAAAGCTGATCTTGGAATATTCGTTGGTTATTCCTCAATCTCCAAGTCTTATAGAATATATAATACAAGGAGAAAGGCAATAGAAGAATCAATTCATGTCTCTTTTGATGAAGACTGTTTTGATCAAGCTGATAAGAGTCAAGCTGACTTGGTCAGTCTGAGTGAGCTTGAAAGGCCTAAGGAAACCAACTTATCAAAGCCTATGTATGTCATAGGAGATGATAGTGATGATGATGTGTGTCCATCAAAGAAATCATCACAAACTCCAAGGGATTCTCAAGCTGAGAAGGATGATGAGTTCGTCAACCCCTTTAAAGCTGAAGTGACTCAAGCTGAGAATCTCACTGATCATCAGTTTGTTGACAATGCTGCTATTGAGACTGAGGATGTGTGTTCACCTCAGAGTTCTCAACATCACTCAGATTCAGAACCAGACTCTCCAACTACAACATTTAAATTCCTCAAAGATCATCCTCAAGATCAAACTATTGGAAATGTCCAAGAAAAGGTCATGACCACATCAAAGGCTACAGCTAATTACGCTGCACACTTTGGCTTCCTATCTCAAATGGAACCAAAGAAGACTGAAGAAGCCTTAGAGGATGAGGATTAGATTGAAGCTATGCAAGAGGAATTAAATGAGTTTGAGAGAAATAAGGTATGGAACCTTGTCCCTGCCCCCAAAGATCATTCAATTATAGGCACTAAGTGGGTCTATAGAAATAAAATGGACAAGGATGGAGTGATAGTTAGGAACAAAGCCAGGCTAGTAGCACAAGGGTATAAGCAAGAGGAAGGAATCGATTATGATGAAACCTTTGCCCCTGTTGCTAGAATTGAAGCCATAAAGCTGTTCCTAGCTTATGCAGCATATAATGACTTCAAAGTCTATCAAATGGATATGAAGAGTGCTTTCCTAAATGGAAAACTTCAGGAGGAAGTCTATGTTAAACAACCTCCTGGATTTGTTAGTTCAAAGTTTCCACATCATGTCTATAAGTTAGACAAGGCTTTGTATGGTCTTAAACAAGCTCCAAGAGCTTGGTATGATACACTGTCAACTTATCTACTATCCATTGATTTCACCAGAGGTAGTATAGATAAGACACTCTTTATTAAAAGAAGCAAAGGACAGGTGATTCTTGTACAAATCTATGTAGATGACATCATTTTTGGTTCTACCAATGATTCTCTGTGTGAGTGGTTCTCCAAAATAATGTCACAAAAGTACAAGATGAGTAAGATGGGTGAGATGACTTATTTCTTAGGCTTAGAAATTCAACAAAAGCCTGATGGAATATTCATCAATCAAAGCAAGTATGTTCTTGATTTGATAAAGAAATATGGTTTTGATTCAAGTTCATCCATGAAAACACCCATGTCACCAGCTGTCAAGCTGAGTAAAGACTCAGATGGAAAGTCTATGTGTCAGTCTACCTATAGAGGAATGATAGGTTCATTGCTCTATTTGACAGCTGGTAGACATGATATTATGTTTGCTAAATGTGTTTGTGCAAGATATCAGGCAGATCCTAAAGAATCACATCTTTAAGCTGTGAAAAGGATCTTTAGGTACCTTAAAGGTACACCAAATCTAGATCCTAAAGTCTCTGGATTTGAGTTAGTTGGTTTTTCAGATGCTGACTATGCTGGGTGCAAGTTAGACAGAAAATCAACTATTGGAGGATGTCAAATGCTTGGAGGGAAGTTAGTCAGCTGGACTAGTAAGAAACAGAACTCAGTGGCTACTTCAACTGCTGAAGCTGAATATGTTGCAGCAGGTAGCTGTTGTGCTTAAATCCTATGGATGCAGCAATAGCTTCAAGACTTTGGCATGAGTTTCAAGAAAACTCCTATCTTCTGTGATAACCAAAGTGCTATAGCTATTACTTACAATCCAGCCTTCCACTCAAGAACCAAGCATATTGAAATTAGACATCATTTCATTAGGGACATCGTGGAAAAAGGTAAAGTTGACATTAACTTTATCTCCACAGATGACCAATTAGCAGATATCTTTACTAAACCACTTGATGAGAAGAGGTTTATGTATCTGCTAATTAAATTGGGTATGCTCAACCCCTAGCTAAGTGTCTAGAATCTGAGTTTTTCAGTTTGACAAAGACTAAGTGTCTTAAGCTGAGTGCACAGTTTATAAATAAGTTTTCATAAACTGTATAACAAGTCAAGTTGAATGATGAGTTCACTCGTTTGGTCAATTCCAAACATATTTTAACTACTCAGTGTGGTTAAAATGACTTAGTGTCATTGATCATGAGCTGTGTGCTCTACTCAAGCTGAGTATCAATCTCAAGCTGAGTGCTTGAGTTAAACTGAGTAATATGTTTACTCAGCTTGGTGTGTCCAACCTCATGTGTTATTTACTAAGTGTGATTAATTCATGACCACTGCGTATTTGAGTCAATCTCAAATCGAGTATTATACTAACTTGTGTATAGGTATAATACATCAGGGTATATAATCTTATTGTAAGTCAATATTATTATATTACATTAGTATCCGTTGGAAGACGATGTGTTTCTAACCTCTAACTGTTACATCAAGCCGTAATTTTTACGGTGTAACGGATAAAAAGGGGATTTCTAACGGTAACTTTTCTCTCTCCGCAGAAAGGTATATATACCGACTCTATTCGGTTTAGAGAAGTTTACGCTTACAAAACAAACTTTTCACATTCTGAAATAGCTTTCGCACATAACCAATTGCTCAGTGCAATCTTTCGTTCATCTCTATTCTAAACCCTAATAGCTAAGTGCGACTTTTGAAGTTACTCAGTGTTACTCAAGTTTTATTCGACGATGGACGGAGTCATTCTAAATCTCGGTGATAGAATGGTTAGAGGTGCTACGTTAAAAAACAATGGGATGCCAGTTCTTAAAGTAAACAATCAACGTGCATGTTTGGCAATCCCTGAACGTAAGAGGAACATAGGCTATGAAGATGTTCAACAATGACATCTTTCCAGAGCAAGAAGGTCTGAGTGACCCAATGTGATGGATAGCTGAGCAAGCTTTATCAGAAAGTGAAGGTGAGGGATCCACTCAAGGGGAAGCTTCCAAAGCTGACACAGAAGTTCAAGCTGAGTCCTCTGCTCAAGCTGAACCAGCAACCATTGAAGCTGCTTCTGGTAAGACCTCTCCACTTTCTCTTTCTTCTCACTATTCTCCATCCGTTTTTGGAGATAAGGCTGTGGTAAGCCCAACCCAGTCTAACCCATCTCCTCCACCTTCATTCCACTTACAATCCCAATCTGAAGCCACCCCTAGTATGCCAACTGCTGCTAGGGAGAATATCCGAACCTATCAAAGAAAAACTGCCATAGGTGGTGCCACTCCTAAAGGCATCACTGGAGCTGAGATCACACTGATCCCTCCCCAGGTAGGAGTTGAGGGGGAAACGCCTTCTCTTAAGGTGTCAACCTCAAGGCTCATTCCAACCCAACAGCCTTACCCGGGTGTGGTGTCTACTCAGCCCACACTTACTCGAGCCATGAAGAGCCTGTTATTGTGTCTGAGTAGACACACTTAGGTAAGATTGAATATCTGACCAATCCCCAGGGTCAATCACCCCCCTCTAAACCAATTAACCAACCACCAACCCATTCACTTCACATCTCGAGCCCAATAACTTCTCTTCACTTCTCACACCATCTTGCACGACCTGTCAATGATTCATCTTCAAACCAGGATGAATTACAAGGTCCAAACTCTGGTGCAAATGAGTTTGAAGGTAAACACCAACCTTCGGATGATGCACCCAAATTCCAACCATCTCAAGCTGACTTGGACGACTTGATGACATTTTTCAAGAGTCAGTTTGACAAGCTGCACCTTAAAAGGAAAGAAGATAAGAAGAATATGTTGATGATCTTGGATTCTATATAGGAAGATGTTCAGCAGCTAAAATCTGCAGTTGCTGCCCTCCAACAACAAAGGAATTCCACCCCTATTGATGATGACAAAAAGGGGGAGAAGATTCCAGAAGCTGAGGATGAATCTGTGCAAGCTGAAGCTCTACTCATGCTGGCAAAGGGAGCAGATCAGGTTGAGGGGGAGAAAAAAAAACAAATGAAGACTTGGTACTCAGCTCAGATGAATCTGAAACCCCTCTGCAGAAAAGAAGAAGGATGATTCTAAATGAATCATCAGCCTCAGACGAAGACTTAGCTGACAAAATGACACTTCAAGAAAGAGCTTCACTGATGGCTGCCAGAAGAATGGAAAGGGAGAATGCTGGCCAGCTTGGGATCTCGGTCGAAGAACTGAGAAGAAGACAATCAGATGCTCAAGCAGTGTTAGCTAGAGAAAAAGAGATAAGAGAACAAAATTGGGCTGAGCTGATCAGAAAGCAGAATGAGGAATTGACAAAACTCAAACTGCCTATCGTGCCCAAGGAAGAAGAAGAAGAACTGCCTATGCAAGGTCAAGCTGAGGAAGAGGATATATCTCACTATTATGAAAAGCTGCACTTCTCTTCTCAGATTGATTCTCTAAAGTTAAGCTCAGCTCAAGGGATAATAATAATGGAATTTTCTTTAAAGAATGGTGAGACACCTTCTATGGAGGTGAATCAACTGCACAAGCTGGGTTATGAGGAATGGAAGCAAGTAGCAGTGCTCATTAAACAAATGGAAAGGTCTACATCTCGGAATCAAGTTAAAGATGAGCTGCTGAGACTACTTGCTAGGGCTGATGTGATGCAATTAATACCCAGGTCTGAGATAGCTACCCTACTAACTTCTTTTCATAAAGTTGGACAGAAGAAGCAATCAAAGCCAGCTGGACTAGCAAATTTAGATATGTACAGTCTTGCTCTTCCTGAAGGCATGGAGTTTCAAGAGAATACATATGTTGAAAAGACTCAGAAAGGGTTCATGTACTTGGACAGAAATGGTGAAAAATGCGTCCAGGCTGATGCTAACATTTATACTTGTGGGGTATTTCAGGTGTTTGCTCTGAGACAAATTGTAGAAAAGATTGAGCAGACTGTAAGGTTCAGATACAGAATCAACAGAGCAATCAGATCACAAAAGTATCAGCTTCAACATATACCTAATCTGCAAGAAATCCTTGAAGAAATAAATAAGGAGATTAATGAGTTTGAAAAGCTGCATCCAGAATAGATTAGTTCTAATATTTTTTGTAAGCACTATGTGTGCATGATCTAAGTGATCAACAACTTTTGTATTATGATCAGTTCAATTAATACAAGTATAAAGTTTGATATGTTCAACTGTGTTGTGATGTGTTCCTATTCATAAGTCTGATAAGCTCAGCAAAAATGAATTACAGATGAGTTCTTATTCATTTATGTAAAAAGTTGGTGTGTTCCAATTTAAATTGATAAGTTCAATTAAAATTGATATGTTCAATAAATATTTGATCAGTTCAAATAATAAAATCTTAATAAGTTTGAGATTTAAAACATAATTCTGTTAAACAAACTTAAGAACTGTTTGATGGTTTTGTCATCATCAAATAGGGGGAGTTTGTTGGGAAAATGATCTCATCAGTTAAGATTTGATGAGACAAAGTTAAGTTTGTAAGATGAGTTCTACATATAACTTAAACAGAATTATGAAGCTTAGTCAGACTGAACACTTATATTGATTCAGACCGAGTATAAGCTGAATATAAACTGAGCATATGTTTGACCAGTTTATATTATACCTTAGTTAAATTATTAATGTGTTTGATAATCTGTGTAGGTCACATAAGGTATATATCGAGTATTAAGCTTGATGTGTTTCAAGCTGAGTGACTCAGCTCTAAAGCAGAGTCAGCTCGACAGAGTTAATAAATATGTTTTATTTAACTCTTTGGACTTCTAAGGATGAGTTAACAATTATACATGTTAGTTCATGTTTGAATTCGGGTTTGTTCTCGAAGAACTCAGCTTGATGAGTTTCAAGCTGAGTAACTCAGCCTGAATAAAGAAGTCAGTCTAAGTGAATTTAAATATGTTATAAATTCTGTTTTAACTCTCTATATCTATGGCGTGGATAAGAAGACTCCAGAATGAAGATTGAAGATTGAAGACTCAAGATAATAAGATTCAAGATTCTGAGTTATCCGATAGTTAGTTAGCAAATTAGGATTAGTCCAATTTTTTAGGAACCGTAGCAACAGGATTATAAATACTTATCTCCTGATAAGTTTAGAGGTACGACTACGACTACAATTCTGATAAGAATTACAGAGCCGAAAACCTCACCTCACCGTGTGTGTTACGAATCTTGATTCAGTATCAAGATAATCACAGATTGCCAAAGACGTTTGTGTGTTCGAATTAATTACATTAGTTGTGATATTGGTAAGTAATCATGCGTTGATTCAATCTGTGTAAATCCTGTTTAGAGAGTCGTCAGTATCTATAATTATATGTTAATTATAGATATCTAAGTTTGAGAGATTAAGAGATTTGTATTAGGTGATTATATATCAAGAGTTGCTTACTTGATAGTTATTGTAATCATCTTCTTATTCAAAGCACTGTAATCATCTTCATATTAATAAAAGCATTCGACTGATTGTGGTTTGATTTACTGTGTGTAACACTTTTATTTGATTTGTTCAATTTCCGCAGAAAGTGTATTCAACCCCCCTTCTACACACTGTTGCTTGTTGTTATTCTCACCATGGGACCAACAGTTTCAAGATTGATAAAAGGTATAATTTTTATCCTCTACTCATGTTTAGTTTCCTGTACGAGTTAGATGAGATCACTGGAGGGGGTTTTGATTTTATTCCGCTGCGTATGATTATTATATGCTTTATACCCTACAAAACCCTTTAGTGGTATTAGAGCCACTTCTAGTCTCGTAGGGAACTAGTTAGGTTTATTTTTATTCTGATGAAATAGATTTCTTTTATCAAGAAAAGGTTATTAATTATCCCGGATAATAGAAATCTAGTTTTGATTTCTATTGGATTATTGATTGTTTTTGATAAAAGATTATTAGATTTAATGTTTTAGTTAAATCGGTCTTTTTTTATTGTTATTGTTATTTGCGAAAAAGGAAGTCAAACCACCACCATCGCCGGAAGCGACGAAGGCGGCGGCCTAGCTTGGCACCGGTCGTAGATCGATGATAATCCAGCGGTAGCGGAAGTCGATCCGTACCACGAGCGTGGTGGTCGACGTCGTGGCAGGTGGTCGGCGTCGGAGTAGGGTGGACGACGGCGGCTGGTGTGTCTTCGGCCCAAGAACCATGGCCCAAACCGGCCCGGCTGCATCTTGGTCCGAAAGGGCTACGGCCCAACCAAGCTTTTGGTTTTTGGCCCAGGTTCATTTTTCGGACCCAACTTCAAGTATTCGGCCCAGCTCGCGGTTCGGATATCCGTGGTTGATATGAAGTTAAAATATAGTTATTATTTTTAACTTGAAGTTTAAATATTATTTTAAGTTTTTGATTAATTATCAAGTATGAAACTTAAAGTATATTTTTAATGCGAGTTACAGGGAAACAATATAGGTGATTTTGACAGGTTGTTAAAATAATTATTTTCCATCAAGATGAATAATTAGAAATCAGTTGTTGTTTTATTTCATGTATTAGTTTTAGTACATGTTTGGGATGCCATAGCCGAACCCTAAACCTTGTGTATTGTTTTTTTTAATTACTGCACTTGTGGTTGTGATTGGTTTTTCTATTTTATGGTGTGGGGAGGCCTGCGTGCCACTTACAACCCCTATTCTATTATATAAAAATACTAGATTAGCGGACCTGCGTGCCTTTGATTATTTTTGTAATATTTCATTTCTAGTTTTTCGATTTTAGAATAGAATGTATAGAATAGATTTGAAGCTGATACAAGGAGGAAGGAGCAGGATTGGATGCAGGAGCCAGTGGGAGCTTCAGAGTTTCATGGCATGTGTGTTGTTTTCCACTTAGGTTTTGGACCGTCGGGTTTTTTTGTGTGGCTCACGAAACCGACATTAGTTAAGGGCAAGGTTAAGGCATAGATATTTTGTGTTGTTTTATTTCTTTACATATTATATATGCGTGGTTGTGATTCACACGATGCAATAAAATAGGGTTTTAATAATAAACATTATTAAACAGTGTTTTTACAAAGAAAACTGGCAAAAAGTTTTTTCTCGTTTAAAAAACTTTTGAAATCCTTTTTAGAAAAATCTTAAATCAGTGTGCTACCCACCTAATGGTACACCTTTCCTGTTAAACGGTACTCGGGTGTTGGAAGTGACCAAACCTTGGGCATTCGGGTTCAAACCATTGCGGGAAAGGGTGTGAAAGGCTTTGCGATAATCGGGAGTCCCGGCCATAGTTCACACTGTCTTAGGTGGTGCGATCTATTTTGGTGATAATCGGGAGTCCCGGCCCAAAATGCACTAGAGGGACTAAAGCATGCACGGTTCTTGTAGCCGATGTCCCGCAGATCTAGGAGTCGTGTCCAGGTGGGATACGATTGGTATAGGTTTTACCTACCAGAAATAGCATTGTCCCGGTGGGATGTGCCCAAACCTTGCATAGGGAAATGTGAAATATGGATCATAGTCTAATAATTTATTTTTTAAATGGTAATAATTATTAGAAGATATAATCATATTACTGAATCAGTTTTATCTTTTATCTTTTTTTGTAGATGTCTATTTTAACTGTTATTCCGTTTTACTCACCCGAAGAATCCCTAAGCCTTATCATTGGCAAGTGGAAGCTTTCAGGTCCAAACTTTGCTGTTTGGAAGATGCATCTTAAGAATATATTAGATGCACATGGAAAGCTATACGTCATAGAGACTTTACCTCTAGGACGACCAGGAGATGATGCCCAAGATAGTGAGTATGATGCTTACTATCAGTATCTGGCTGATGAATCTGATATCATGTTGATTCTCGTTCTCTCAGCTTCATCCGAGTTTACGAATGATCTCCGGGAGAAGTCATCGTATGAGGTTGTTCGAGCATTGGAGGAAAGGTTCAAGTATAGTGAATGGATATGTCGTATCTTGCTAATGAAAGAAATTCTTTCGTTAAAGATGAAAGAAAACCAGCCAATTAGCGATCATCTCTTTAATGTGAGAAGAATTCTTGATTGCTATGAGACCTTTGGACCAAAATCAAAGCCACATGAGCTAGTTATGCTCTTGTTCGGTTCCTTGTCGGACTATTATCAGACTAGGGTAATGTACGTCCTTGGAGATTTTGAGATGACCGTCGCAAGCTTGCACGAGATTCTCATGTGCATTAGCGATGATCTAGATCCAAAGAAGCTAGAGTCAACAGTAGTGGACCCTATGCAAGAGGATGACTGGTTGGAAGAGCTTGGAGATATCTGTTGCCCAGACTGTGGCAGCAAGGATTCATGCGAGCACTCACTCGACATAGATCAGCTGGACATTGGTTCGCCCAATGACTCAGGTATCTTTATGATAAATTGTCTTATTACTTCTTATGAATCATGGGTATTGGATACCGGATGTGGTCATCACATTTGCAATCACTTGCAGGGATTCAAGAGAAGTAGGAAGCTAAGACAAAGAGATATGGACCTGCGGGTAGGCGAAGACTCCATGGTTGGAGCTAACGCTGTAGGGACATATTGTCTTAGTTTGCCTTCGCGCATGGTCTAAGAAATAGAACCTTGTTATTATATTCCTAGACTTATCAAGAATGTTATCTCGTTTGATTTGCTTATACACTATGGTTTTAACTATGTTTTGAATAGTAAAATTATTTCTTGTTTCAAAAATAATGTTTTCTTTTTTTAAAGCTATTCCTCAAAATGGTCTATATACGCTAAATCTAGATAACAATAACAAAGACATATATCATATAAGTAAAAGATCCAAGAGTAATTTGAATCAAACTTACCTCTGACATTGTCGTTTAGGACACATAAATGAGAAACGCATAAAGAAACTCCGAGATGACGGAATTCTAGAACCATTTGATTTAGAGTCATATGATATCTGCAAATCTTGTTTGTCCGGTAAAATGACAAAGCAACCTTTCAACAGTGAGAATGAAAGGGGAAGTGAGCTACTAGGGATTATACACACTGATGTGTGTGGACCCTTTACTCCAGAGGCTAGAGGACGATACCGGTACTTCATTACCTTTACTGACGACTTCAGTAGGTTCGGTTATGTCTATCTTATGAGACTTAAATCTGAAAGTTTTGACAAGTTCAAACAGTTTTAGAATGAAGTAAAAAATTAGTTGGACAAGAAGATAAAGCTGCTTCGGTCCGACCGAGGTGGTGAATATCTGAGTCAGGAATTCGACGATCACTTGAAGGAATGTGGGATTGTTTCACAATTCACACCTCCGTATACACCTCAGATGAATGGTGTGTTAGAAAGGAGGAATCATACACTGCTTGACATGGTACGATCAATGATGAGTCAAAGTTCATTACCATTGTCGTTTTGGGGGCACGCACTCGAGACACCGGCGTTCATGCTGAACCGGGTTCCGACAAAATCGGTGGAAAAGACACCGTTCGAGACATGGACGGGGAAAAAGCCCAAAATGACTTTTCTCAAGGTTTGGGGATGTGAGGTGTATGTTAAGCGAACATTCACGGATAAACTCAATCCCAAATCAGATAAGTGTATCTTCGTATCCCAAGGAAACCATGGGATACTATTTCTACAACCCAAAAGAGAACAAAATTTTTGTTGCTCGTAAGGAGGTGTTCTTGGAAGAGAAATTTCTAAATTCAGAAATTCCAAGAAAAGAAATAGAGCTTCAAGAGATTAAAGAAGAAGAGATAACACCACCACCGATAACCGAACCTGTAAATCAACAAAGAATTGTTGAATCACAACCCGAGTCTGTGGTTGAGGAAGAAGTGCAAACACTAGACCTTTGCAGGTCTAGTAGGCCTCGTCATGAGCTAGATAGGTATCTAGGATTCCTAATTGCTCAAGACGAAGGGGATCTATCAGAACCCACTACCTACCAAGATGTTGTTTTCAGGTTTAGAATCTGAAAAATGGCTAGAAGCCATGAAGGCAGAGATGCAATCCATGTATGACAACCAAGTTTGGAAGTTAGTGGATTTGCCTCAACACAGCAAAGCTGTTAGGTACAAATGGGTCTTCAAGAAGAAGACCGACATGGATGGAAAGGTGCATACCTTTAAAGCTAGGCTAGTGACAAAAGGTTTCACACAAACTCATGGTGTTGACTATGATGAAACTTTTTCCCCAGTGACAATGCTTAAGACCATTAGAATTCTTATGGCCATATCAGCTTATTTTGACTATGAGATATGGCAAATGGATGTCAAAACCGCCTTCCTTAACGGGAAGTTGACAGAGGACGTATATATGATACAACCAGATGGTTTTGAGGATCCAAAGAATCCTAATAAAGTATGCAAGCTGCTAAAATCCATTTATGGGTTGAAGTAGGCATCTATGAGCTGGAACTTACACTTTGATGAGCGCATCAAAGAGTTTGGTTTTACCAAAAGTGAGTTCGAGTCATGTGTTTACACTAAATTCAGTTGGAGCGCGGTAACCTTCCTAGTCTTGTATGTGGATGACATACTGTTAATAGGAAACAGTATACCAGTATTAAAGGAAGTTAAATCCTGGTTAGGTAAATGTTTCCAGATGAAAGACTTGGGAGAAGCTGCTTATATACTTGGTATCAAGATCTATAGAAATAGATCTAAGCGGCTTATTGGACTTAGTCAAAGTACATATATCGACAAAGTCGTGAAAATATTTAAGATGGATGAATCCAAGAAAGGGTTTATTCCAATGCAATCTAGCATGGTTTTGAGCAAGGTTCAATGTCCTGTATCTAGTCAATATCAGGACAAGATGAAGTTGATTCCATATGCCTCGGCGATTGGATCAATTATGTATGTCATGCTATGTACTAGGCCCGATGTTGCCTATTCCATAAGTGTCACGAGTTGATAGCAGCAAAATCCGGGTGAAGCCCATTGGGTAGATGTCAAGAACATTCTCAAGTATCGGAGAAGGACAAAAGACATGTTCCTTGTATATGGAGGTTCGATGGATGAGCTTAGTGTAACTGGTTACACTGATGCTAGTTTCCAAATCGACAGAGATGAATTTAGGTCGTAGTCAGGATTTGTCTTTACCCTAAACAGAGAAGCTACATCTTGGAAAAGTCAGAAGCAAGATACAATAGCAAATTCGACTACTGAGGCAGAGTATATTGCAGCAAGTGATGCGGCAAAGGAAGTTGTCTGGCTGAAGAATTTTATCTCGGATCTTAGAGTTGTTGCTAGTATCTCTAGACCGATTGATATATTCTGTGATAACTCTGGGGCTGTGGCGCAAGCTAAAGAGCCAAGAGATCATCAGCGGACCAGGCATGTACTCAGAAAATATCACCTAATCCGAGAGATCATTGGAAGAGGAGATATTAGACTACAAAAGACACCAACAGACGACAACGTAGCTGACCCGTTGAGGAAGCCGCTAGCAAGAGCTAAGCATGAGAGACATGCGAATTCTATAGGAATGCAGTACCTGGAATATAGCAGCTAGTTCAAATTTTCTATTATTACTATTGATGTAACTTGAAACCTTTTATATTATGTAATTACATTTCATGGGATTGAAATAGGAGGTTTTTACATAATCGTTTCCAGTTGTCTATTTTTAGCATGTTTTAACTCATCCATGACAAATCAAGTTATGAATTGTCTAAATGCCCGTAGCTACTTAATGTAGTGGGAGCTACATTGGGGAGATAACGCTATTATGGATATTTCATGATTTATTCGGTTTGAATAAAAGCACAAGGATGTGACCAAATATTTGTAGATATTTATAAGGAGGGATAAATATTGGGATTGATCCGCATCGAGTTTACTTCATGAAGCATCATCATAAGTAAACTTGATAGGTTGTCCTTAGACCTGAGATATTTGGTTTGGGGCATAGTAACTTCTGTACTTTAGCACATTCTAACGTCACGCCGTAACAGGGTGATTATAAGGGGCTGTCTGGGTGCAGCAGAAGCTATGTGCTCAAATTGCAAATAGTCAAGATGAGATTTGCACCTCCTTTTTAGGAGAGATGTTTCAGGGCCTCTCGACGATTAAGACTACTGAAAATGCGTGGCCGCGCTCGGGTAGAATGATAGGTTTCATTCGGTAAATCGTAACTGCAGAGTGTCGAAATCAGAGTCGATAAAATCTGAGTATTTAGAATAAGATCCCTGCTCCATGTCTAAAACTCACATTACGGAATATCGCGATGCAAAAGGAAAAGCCTGTGTAATCCAATTTTGGATTATGTCTCTAGATGTAAGAGATCTTATAGCCTGGTTAACCTAAGTGTCTGGCTGGGGACCTCCTTAGGCTAACGATGTACAAGGAGTGTTACTTATCTTGCACAAGTGGGAGTCTGTTAGATTATGTGCAGAGATAGATAACACATGTCATCGTGTCTAATGGTATAAGACACTAAAGGATCACACTGCTACACACCCAATTAGAACCATTTGGATTTACCAAGTTATGTGTGTGAAATAATTGATTAGTTAATTAATTATTAGAGGGAAATATAATAATGGTTGTTTATTATTTTAAAGGAGAAATTAATATTTAGTTTAAATATTAATTGGACCAATTATTGAATTGTTATTAACCAATTAATTAATAGTTATTAATTAATTAGAAAGGTCAAAGGATGATTTCTGCAATTAAGTAATAGTTTAATTAAAGCTGGGCTTTAATTAAACAGGTTTGGGCCTTAATAAGGTTTATATATAAATAGCCTTATAAAGCCTTGGAATATTTTTTAGAACATTATTAGTTGCAAAAGGAAAACCCTAGCCTCCTTTTCCCTTCTCCCCTTTGCGTCGACCTCGAAGACCAACCCCAAGGGGGTTTCGGCCTCGTCGCACAACACACACACACGCACGGTTCTTGCCTGGTCGTTTTTGGTGATTTCCTATGGTGGTCTAGCAGCCTGTTCGTGGTGGTGTAGTAGCGGTGTTCTACATTTAGCTTTCTGGAATAAAGTTTCAAGATTGATAAAAGGTATAATTGTTATCCTCCACTCATGTTTAGTTTCCTGTACGAGTTAAATGAGATCACTGGAGGGGGTTTTGATTTTATTCCGCTGCGTATGATTATTATATGTTTTTATACCCTACAAAACCCTTCAATCACATCCATGGACACTATGAGTCACTAAAGGGTCACACAGCTGCACACCCAACTCATGAACCAGGAATAATTTAATGTGTATAAGATAGATAATTAATAGTTAATTAATTATCAGAAAAGAGAGAAATAATAAATGGGTTATTTATTATTAAAGAAAAGGGATATTAAATATTAAGTTAAATATTTAATGGATAAATTTTCCCGGCGGTGGTTACTGGCTGACAAAGCGGCGGCGAAAGTCGGCGCACGGCAGCCAGCGGCGGCGACCTGTGGCGTAGCGGCGCGAAACCCGAGGCCTGAACCCCCTTTGCGGCGAGTTCTTCTCCACGGCGGCGATAAGGACAAAAACCCTTAGGTTTATGCCAGATATTATACACACTCACTTATTGATCAGTTTTGGCGGTCTAGCAGCCAGTTCAAGCGTGCAGTAGCTGTGTATCCCCCTTCAGCAGTCTCAGGGTATAATTTTCTATCTCTTAGACTAAAACTAATACTGATATAAATATATATATATATATATATATATAATTTTTATCTTGGATGAGAAAGTTCATCCAAGATCTAGGAGTGGTTCCTAGTATTGCCGACCCTGTTGAGGTATTTTGTGACAACGAGGGTGTGGTTTCTCTAGCAAAGGAACCAAGGTCTCACCGACGCACGAGATACATTCCACGGAAGTATCATTACATCCGGGACGTGGTCGATAGTGGAGACATTGTCATTAGCAGAGTACACACGGATAGCAACGTGGCGGATCCGTTCACCAAACCATTATCGTAAGCAAAGCACGATGCTCACACACGTGCTATTGGGATTAGATTTGCTAGAAATTTAGTTTGATCATGCATTTATATTTTGGTTAGTATATTTGATGTATTTACCCTTTTTGGGAACATTCAGCAGTATTGTATTTATCGTATTTATCGATTATTAAATGGATATTTAGTAATGCGCAAGTTGCAGATATTTCTTGAAATCTTTATTTTGTTCCAACTTAGCATGTTTTATTATTCCCTGAATGTGTTAACCATTCTAAATGTCCACAGTCGGTCATTCTTCTAGGGAAGGAAGTCTGAACTAAGACTGAGGGAAGTGATTGGTCATGTGTTCAATAGGGATTGAAACACCTGGACGTAATACTTCGCCTATACTTGAATTGTTTAAGTGACTGGATGACCCACACCTGATTTCACTTCATGGTACACGTCATGAGTAAATCAGGATGATAATATCAGTTCATCCTCAAACCGGAGATGCATGTGTCTGCATCACTTTTGTTTGCCTTGTTTTAGTTGCTTTTAAACGCAGTCCGTAACTGGCTGTTATAAACAGAGTAATTGGACAAAGTCTGAACACTTTGATGGGCAGTGTAGTCAAAAGGAATTTGTTCCTCTGTTTAGCCAGATATCCCTGGGCCCCTCGATGATTGGTCGCTGACACCAAAATGCATGGCCATGCTCAAAGCTTTCAATGATTTATGATCGGTTGCAACTTGTATATTTTGGTCACCACCAATCTAGATCGAGAAAAGGATGTTTGATCCCTTATCTATAGGACCATTTCACACGGTTTGCAGTTTGGTTTTTGTGCTGAAGACAAAACCCATACTGACTTGGGGACAGAGATGTCTTACTAGAGGCCGCTCTCTGTCTGTGATGCATTGGGTACGGTGAGTCATGTGCAAGTGGGAGTTTATTGGAGTATGCACGCTGACACACGTACGCAAAATGATCACTACCGATGACGTTTGGGCCTATCGGGTCACACGCCGGGGGTTGATCTTGACAACAACCTAAAAGATGAGGGTGAGAAAGAATAAATAATGATAGTTGGTAATCTGGCCAGGGTTAACGGCGCTATCTCTGCCGTTGCTAACTCAGACGCGTTAACGGCGTTAACTTTGGGCAGTTAGCGGCGCTATCTCTGGGCGGCTAGCGGCGCTAACCCCTCTGACAGATTACAACTTTATTCTTTTCACCTCCACAATCCACCAATGCATGGCTTTCTCATCATTCGGCCTTGGCCGACCTTGGGGAGTCCTGGGGTCATGTTGAGCTCTATAAAAGACATGTAACTCTCTCTTATTAATACTATTGCCTAACTTGAGTTTAGACCACTTAGAAACATTTGTGAGTTGTCTAAGCAAAAAAAAAGAGAGTTCCTTATGAGAGTTCCTGGTGGTTTTGGTTGTGGTTCTAGAAGCCAAGATCAAGTGTTGACTTGGTTGAAGGGGTGCTAGTACACCAAGGTCACCAAGTTTCTCGGGGTGGACTTTGATAGCTCAAGAAGGAGGTTACAAAGGCTTGAAGCTTAGCACACAACAAATCTAGAGACATCAAGGGTATAACTTGTCTCTCTTTTCAGTTTTAGTTGCAAATGTTAGTTGTAGAGATTGGTACTTCATTTGGGGCTCATCATGTGGTTCTTGTTCATGCTTTTAAATTCAATTTTGTATTTGTTTGCTTCCGTTGCACTTAACCACGGACCCCAACAGTGGTATCAGAGCCACCTCTACACTAGATTTGCACTTGGTAGCTTGAAAAATCCGGAAAGTGTGGTTTTTGGTTCTGTCGAGGGTTTAGCGGAGCTAACTTAGGATTAGCGGCGCTAACCCTTTATAGTTAGCGGCGCTAACTATCTTCTGGCAGAATGCATTTTATGCCTTAAATCAATTTTGTTGGATTTTTAGCTCAACTTGTACTTTCTGGAATTGTTCCAGAATTTTGGATATTATTAGGTTAAGTTGCCTTATGTCTTGGTTGGTGTATTTATATGTGGATTGACATTTTGGCATGAAAATGGTTAATTGCATATACTTACATTGTGTATGTATAAATATGGAATTTTAAAATGTTTAAAGTTCCTAATGCATATGTACATAGGATTATTAGTGTCTTGAGTGTTTATATAAACTTAACCAAGACATATAAGATTTGCATGGTCTTGTGTGGCACACAATGCCTTGGAATTTATATGATGTATGTGATTGTAATATTTGTGTCCAGTAACAATTTTGAGCCTTTTAGACCTATGTGATGTGTTTGGTTGATTAAATTAATGTATTCATTCATTTGGTGGTTTGTACCACATTGGTTTGTAATAATTAATTCGATTTGTATATTTGAAGGCTTGCATGCCAATTTCTATTCTTTGTAATTTGTAGCGTTATCTTAGAATAGTAAATTGGGGCTTGGATGCCATTTCTTTTAAATTTGTAAATTGTAAAAGGAAGACCGAAGCAACCAACAAGGACCATGAAGGGTGTCTTGGCGAACTTGGATCCGGAGGTCGGTGGGAGACACAATGGATCAAGTGGGAGAGCACACATCAAAGTCTTGGATTTTTGTCCTTAGTAGACTTTGTCTTGCCCATCGGCTAATGGGCAAGATGCATAGGGTTATATGGTTCGTTACCGGACTTATATTGCATGCGTGGATGGTTTTATTTTGTTCTTTTCTTGCATGGTTGTTTAGGATCTTCGCAAGCTAGAAAACTTTTCAAAAATAATAAAACCAAAGAGTTTTAAATTCGTTTACAAACTCCTTGCGCCACATACATAAGAAATGGTTAAAAACGTTTTAACCGGAAAAACAAAAACCCCGTTTTTCAAAAGTAAATCTCACACCACCCGTAAGATGACACCGCCCGAATCTAGTGAAACAAGATTGGTCGTCGAGCTCTAGCAGAGATCGGTTTTGCGTAACTGTGTGGAAGGCACAAGTGGCAACTCGCAAGGTCGGTTGTCGAGCTCTATCCGAGCCGGCCATTGGGGTAGAGTACCACCGTGTATCTTGATGGACGATTTACATTTCAAGACTTAAAACGCCTTGGTAGTTGTCGAGCTCTAGCCGAGCTATCAAAGTGGATTAATGAGGAATTAGTGTTAAGGGATCAAACATGCCAAATAGGTGCTATGCGTACCTAGGATCTCGTAAGCGTCTAAGAGTTGTAGTCACGGACTACAATTGGTAAAATGTTTACCGGCCTAAAATAGCTCCATGAAATGATCCGCGGCAAACCCGTCATGGATTGGGGTATTTTGAGGTTCTTAGCCCTTGTTAATATAATTTGTTTTTATAACAAGTGGTTAATTATTTAACAAGTATTTAAATACGTCATAATTAACCAAATTCGTACTTTGCTTGTAGATGACATCTACTAGCAACACCAACACCACAAACATATCACTCCGTCCGTTTCTGGAGAAGGAGAAACTCACCGGACCGAACTTCATGGATTGGCATAGGACTTTGAGAATCGTCCTCCGCCAAGAGATGAAGCTTGAAGTCCTTGAGTCACCTCTTCCGGAGGCTCCGGCAGCCAATGCGTCAAGGGCCTTGAAATACGCGCACGAAAAGCGTGTCAAAGACACAAATGATGTTACTTGCCTAATGCTTACGACCATGAGTCCCGAATTGCAAAGGCAATTCGAGAAAGTGAGTGCGTACGAGATGATTTCTCAGCTGAAGGACATGTTTCAACAACAAGCAAGGCAAGAGCTTTATGAATGTGTCAAGGCTTTTGTCGGTTGTAAGATGCCGGAGGGCGGCAATGTAAGCTCCCACGTCCTTAAGATGAAAGGGTACGTGGACCAACTCGAGGAGTTGGGCTTTCCCATGGGGAAAGAGTTGGCGGTTGAAATAATCCTCCAATCTTTACCTCCGTCATATGGACCGTTCATTGTGAACTTCCATATGGATAGTATGGATAAAACCATTATGGAATTGCATGGCATGCTTAAGACTACCGAATTCGAGCTTGCCAAGGCAAAGCCCTCCACCTCCACTGCCGTCCTAGCCATCAACCAAGGTGGTAAGAAGCGGAAGCAGCCTGCTTCGGGCTTGAAGGGCAAAGGGAAAGGGAAGGCCAGGGCCAATGGACTGAAGCCTAAACCTAACCCGACCCCGGAGCTAAAGGGGAAACAAGTGGCTACCGCTGCCACCTCACCGGAAGAGACAATCTGCTTCTTCTGTGAGGAGAAGGGACACTACCGGCGTAGTTGCCGCAAGTACTTGGAGGAGCTCAAGAAGCTACGAGCAAAAGGTGTCGCTGCCTCCGGTACATACATGATTAAACTTCATAACACCGCTACTTCTAACGCCTGGGTTTTAGACAGCGGGTGTGGTACTCACGTTTGTAATAATGTGCAGGTACTAAGAAGAAGTAGGGACTTAGTTGATAGAGAGCTGGATCTCATCATGGGAAACAAGGCAGTTGTCCCGGTTGAGAAGATTGGGAGTGTGGAGCTCGCCTTTACATACGGCTTATCTATTGTTTTGTATGATGTATCTTATTCGCCACATGTGGCTAGAAATATTATTTCCTTATATGCTTTGTATGACAATGGCTTTGATTTTAAATTTGAGAATGGTAGCATCTTGTGTTACAAGAATCAAGTATTTTATTTTAAAGCATTTCCATGTCATGGCATATATGAGACAAGCTTAAGCTTGCAAAACAATAGAGCAATCATGAATGTTGATTTGGCATCCAAAAATGTTTTGGATAAATTATCTCTATGGCATGGTCGGTTAGGCCACATAAGCAAGAAACGCATCGCCAAGCTCCAAGCGGATAGGATATTGGAATCATTTGACCACGGGTCTAATGAAGTATGCGAATCTTGTGTATTGGGCAAGATGACCAAAGCACCCTTTACCGGTGTGTGTGAAAGGGCGCAAGAGTTGTTGGGTATATTACATACGGATGTGTGTGGCCCGTTCAAGCATGCCACAAGAGAACATTCCCGCTACTTTGTTACCTTTATTGATGATTATAGTCGATACGGGTATGTCTACTTAGTGAGACAAAAGTCGGATACCTTTAAGTTATTTAAGACTTATCAAAATGAAGTAGAGAATCAACTAAGGAAAAGAATTAAGACACTACGTTCTGATAGAGGCGGTGAGTATCTTAGTTCTGAGTTCCGTGAACATCTTAGGATTTGTGGGATTATCTCGCAATTAACCCCTCCTAGGACACCGCAATTTAATGGTGTCGCCGAGAGGAGGAACCGAACATTATTAGATACGGTTCGGTCAATGATGTGTCACTGGACGTTCCCGTTACATTTTGGGGATACGCAAGTGAAACTGCTGGTAGAATCCTTAACCTCGTACCAACAAAGAAGGTTGAGAAAACACCGTATGAAATGTGGCATGGAAAGGTTCCATCCATTTCATATTTAAAGGTCTGGGGTTGTCCTGCCTACGTGAGACATGAGGTTGAGGACAAATTGGAGCCCAGGGCCAAAATGTGCTTTTTCATTGGTTATCCTGCTGGGTCTATGGGATATTTGTTCTACAAACTGTTGGAGTCTGCCCACTGACACAAGTACATTGGTGTTACTGCTGATGAAGTACGAGCCTATTGGGTCACACGCCAAGGATTGATCCCGACAGCTTACTGATAAAGAGAGAAGGTCCAAAAATCAAATTGTTTGATTTTAGGGCTTCACGGCCGTAAGGGATGCTCCACGGGTCGTGAAGCCTACTTCCCTCACGAATGGCTCGTGGAGCATTCACGGGTCGTGAAGGGTCGTGAAGGGGTCGTGAAGGAGACGCCCTCACGAGTCACTCGAACGCGGTACAGGCCGTGAAGGACTATGGCCGATCGTGGCACATTTAGTCTTCACGGGCTCTTCACAGGCCGTGAGAGGCCGTGAAGGACCGTCTGTATGAAATTCTTATTTCTGATTGGGCCATTTTGTGGTCCAACAGAATGGAAGCTTCTAATCCAGCCTAATATGAGTTATTGAGGTCTGGATCAGTTTGACACATGCAAGAGACTTCTTTTACTCTCTCTCAAGAGTTCTCTCTTTGGTACCTACATGCTATACACATGATATACACTAAGTGAGTAAGATCTTGAGTGTATTGAGTGTTCTTGGTGCAACAGGAGACCATTCACGGGCTGTTCTTGAAACGGGAGGTCATTGTGGACGTTTGCGTGAAGGGGTACTAGCATACGGGGATCAAGCTAACCTTGGTGTGGACTAGCAATAGAGTAGATACTATTGGATCTCTCGTATATGCGGATCCCGCATTTGCTACAGCCGATTTAGGAAATGGTAAGTAGGTATTTTCTGCCTTCTCTTGTTTGTTTAAGTTGCAATTGTGTTTTGTAGAAAACTATCACTTTGGAACACGATACGGACCCGATGTTGTCCCTGTTTTTAAACTTTTGTTTATGCTTCCGCTGCCCTGAGCTCCATACCGTGTTCCAACAGTGGTATCAGAGCCAGGTTTACAAACAAATTGCACTTTTTTGCTTGAAAACCAAAACTGGACATTCTGTCCAGAAGGTCTTCACGGGTCGTGAAGGCTTATTCTTCACGGTCGTGAAGGCTCATAACCAGTCTCGTGGGTGCTTGGTCGTGAAGGGTTTTTCACTGGTCAGGGTCGTGGAACTCATGGGCTTCACGGGCCGTGACAGGCCGTGAAGGCTTATGGGTAGTGAAGGAGCTCGTGAACATTATTTTTGTCCCTTTTGAAAAAGAAAATTGTTTTCGGTTTTAGCCTCCTTGCAATTCTGTTTTTCCAGAATCTGTCCAAAGTGTTTGGATTTTGATTCAAAGAAGTTTATGGAATACAAGAAATATGAGTATATGTTATTGTGGTGATGTAAAGAGAAGAAGCTTAAAGTGAGTTGTTACTATTGTGATGGCTTCTGCTTTAAAGGATAACCGCCGATCTTGATTGGGGTTTGTAATCTTCTAAATATGGTGTTGTTAATTTGCGTGTATCTTAAAGCGTCGTTGACTCTATTGGGTTCTTTTGAGGCAATGAGAGTACGATGTCTTATACACACTAAACTTTGTGAATCAAGCATTGTTTACCTTATTGGGTTCCTTTGGAAACAATGAAGGTATAACTGCTTGGACAAAATGATCAAAATCCCATCAACGCACACTTTGGTAGTGGTTGGTTGCAGTAGGGATATGATCAATGTCAGAGTACACATGGATGACATCGTGGATGGTTCGTTTACTGAGCTATAGTGGCAGTCTAGTGATGAATGTCATACTAAGGTCTACATGAACTTGGCTTGAGTTTGTTTTAGTAAAGTTTTGATATGCTTTATCTTTGGGAACATTAAGCAATATTGTGCTTCTGCTTGTATCGATTATCAAAGGGGTTTGGTAATGCGCGTGTAGCGGGTACTCTCAGTAAGCCTTATTATGTTTCAACTTTGCATGTTTTACCTCTTCCCTGAATGTTTTTACATTCTAAATGTCCACAGCCAGTCACTCTTCAAGGGAAGGAAGTCTGAATGAAGGATGAGGGAAGTGATTGGTCAAGTGTCCAATGGTGATTGGGACACAGGGAAGCAATACTTCGCCTGTACTTGAAAGGGGTTTCAAGTGACTGGACGACCCACACCTGAATTCACTTTGTGGTACTTGTCATGAGTGATTCAGGATGATAATATCAGTTCATTCTCATACTGGAGATGCATGTGTCTGCATCACTTTGGTCTGCTTTGCTCTATTTTCTTTCAAACGCAGTCCGTAACTAGCTGTTATAAAGGGAGTAGCTAATCAGAGTATGATCACTGTGGTGGGCAATGTAGTCAAAGGAATTTGTTCCTCTGTTTAGAGAGATATCCCTGGGCCCCTTGATGATTGGGCGCTGACACCAAAATGCATGGCCGTGCTCGAGTGTGCAGTGATTTGGGTAATCGATTGCAACTTGTATATTTTGGTCACCACCAATCTCGATCGAGAAACATAATCGTGAAGGACTGAGAATGACTTAGTACCATGTCTCGTCTTCACATGGATATCGCGAACAAAAGGATGGTTGATCACTTATCTATAGGGCCATTTCAAACCTTTGGGGTTTGAATTGGTACTTGTCTATGGGATGACATACCTCGTACAGACTTAGGGGCAGGGATGCCTTGCTAGAGGCCGCTCCCTGTCTGTGATACCTATGGGTACGTTGTGTCATGTGCAAGTGGGAGTCTGTTGGAGTCTGCCCACTGTCACAAGTACATTGGCGTTACTGCTAATGAAGTGCGAGCCTATTGGGTCACACGCCAAGGATTGATCCCGATAGCTTACTGATAAAGAGAGAAGGTCCAAAAATCAAATTGTTTGATTTTAGGGATTCACGGCCGTGAGGGATGCTCCACGGGTCGTGAAGCCTACTGCCCCCATGAATGGCTCAATGAATTTTACACGGCTCGTGGAGCATTCACGGGTCGTGAAGGGTCGTGAAGGGGTCGTGAAGGAGACGCCCTCACGAGTCACTCGAACGCGGCACTGGCCGTGAAGGACTATGGCCAGTCGTGGCGCATTTAGTCTTCACGGGCCGTGAGAGGCCGTGAAGGACCGTCTGCATGAAATTCTTATTTTTGATTGGGCCATTTTGTGGTCCAATAGAATGGAAGCTTCTAATCCGGCCTAATACGAGTTATTGAGGTCTGGATCAGTTTGACACATGCAAGAGACTTCTTTTACTCTCTCTCAAGAGTTCTCTCTTTGGTACCTACATGCTATACACAAGATATACACTAAGTGAGTAAGATCTTGAGTGTATTGAGTGTTCTTGGTGCAAGAGGAGACCATTCACGGGCTGTTCCAGAAACGCAAAGTCATTGTGGACGTTTGCGTGAAGGGGTACTAGCATACGAGGATCAAGCTAACCTTGGTGTGGACTAGCAATAGAGGAGATACTCTTGGATTTCTCGTATATCCGGATCCCGCATTTGCTACAGCCGATTTAGGAAATGGTAAGAAGGTATTTTCTGCCTTCTCTTGTTTGTTTAAGTTGCAATTGTGTTTTGTAGAAAACTATCACTTTGGAACATGATACGGACCCGATGTTGTCCCGGTTTTTGAAACTTTTGTTTATGCTTCCGCTGCCCTGAGCTCCATACCGTGTTCCAACAGAAACCTTCAGAGAACAAGGTATTTGTTGCTCGAATGGCAGTGTTCTTTGAGAGGGAACTGCTATCCAAAGACGCTAGTGGGAGGAGGGTTGATCTTGAAGAAATTCAAGAACCTGCCATTGTAGAACTTGATGTCGGCACTAGCTCACAACCTGCAAAGGTTGATTCTCAGCATGATGATGCTGGAGATGGTGTAAACCCATTTCCTCTTAGAAGATCTGGTAGAAGTCGTCATGAGCCCGAGATATATGGTTTTCTCATGTCTGAGGGTACCGACATGGTAGTAGTCTCTGATGAGCCTACCAAATACCAGGACGCTGTGGTGAGCCCTGAGTCCGCCAAGTGGCAAGAAGCAATGGAATCCAAGATAAAATCCATGTCCGATAACCAAGTTTGGGACTTGGTAGATCCTGTACCTGGGTGCAAACCCGTAGGGTGCAAATGGGTCTACAAGAAAAAGGTCGGTGTGTATGGCGAGGTAGACACCTTCAAAGCCCGACTGGTGGCTAAGTGTTTCACTCAAACTCATGGTGTAGACTATGAGGAAACCTTTTCCCCGGTGGCTATGTTGAAGTCTATCCGGATACTCATGGCCATTGCTGCATATCATGATTATGAAATATGGCAAATGGACGTCAAAACCGCGTTCCTTAATGGAACACTTTCAGAGGAAGTGTATATGACACAACCTGAAGGTTTTGTACATCCAGAGTTTCCGGACAAATTCTGCAAGCTTAAGAAGTCCATTTATGGGCTCAAGCAAGCTTCTCGGAGCTAGAACCTATGCTTCGATGAGAAGGTCAAAGAGTTTGGCTTCTCTAAAAGCAAGGATGAACCATGCGTTTACATTAGAGCTAGTGGGAGCATAGTTGTAATCTTGGTTCTTTATGTGGATGATATTCTACTAATTAGGAATGACGTCCCAACATTACAAGGTGTAAAAGCCTGGCTAGGGAGTTGTTTCTCAATGAAGGATCTAGGGGATGCGGCTTATATCCTTGGGATAAAGATCTATAGAGATAGATCCCGCAGGTTGATCGGCTTAAGCCAGAGTACATACATTGAAAAGGTCCTAAAGAGGTTTAGGATGGAGGACTCCAAGAAGGGGTTCATACCTATGTCACATGGTTTAGTGTTGAGCAAGGCTCAAAGCCCGAGTTCCCCTGAGGAACGGGAAGTAATGAGGCGAGTCCCTTATGCTCTGGCAATAGGCTCGATTATGCACGCCATGTTGTGTACTAGGCCTGATATATCTAGTGCATTGAGTATGACAAGTAGATATCAAGCCAATCCTGGTGAGGCACATTCGATGGCAGTGAAGAACATTCTCAAGTATCTTCGGAGGACAAAGGAGATGCTCTTAGTATATGGAGGTGCGGATAAGCTTCGGGTAACTAGTTACTCCGACGCAAGCTTCCAAACCGATTGTGATGACTGCCGATCTCAATCGGGGATTGTGTTCCTGTTAAATGGTGGTGCTATATCCTGGAGAAGCTCCAAGCAAGACACTGTGGCCGATTCTACTACCGAGTCAGAATATATTGCGGCCAGTGAAGCTGCGAAGGAGGCTGTGTGGATGAGAAAGTTCATCCAAGATCTGGGAGTGGTTCCTAGTATTGCCGACCCTGTTAAGGTATTTTGTGACAACGAGGGTGCGGTTGCTCTAGCGAAGGAACCAAGGTCTCACCGACGCACGAGGCACATGTTAGAAATATGCCCATTAATATACGTACGCCATATGGACCGCTGCTGATGATGTATGGGCCTATTGGGTCATGCGCCGGGGTCTAACCTGACAGCAATTTAAGTTAAGGGACCAAATATGGCAGAAGACAAAAGTTGACATCGCAGGCCGCGTTAGCGCCGCTAACTATTAGGAGTTAGCGCCGCTAACTACTATAGGTTAGCGCCGCTACGGCTGCATGTACTTTGTGTCAAATCGCTGACAGGGCGCGTTAGCGCCGCTAACCCTTTTGAGTTAGCGCCGCTAACTCTTGGTTAGCGCCGCTAAACCCTGCCAGTGCCATTTGTCATTTCCACCTCCCAAATCAGCCAATGCATGTTAACTTTGGGTTCTCGAGGCATGGCCGGGTAGTGGGGTTAAGGGACGAATTCTGAAGCCAAAAAGAAGGGGTGAAGACTCATTTGTTTGAATTGAGTTTTGGTTCTCTCTTCTTTTTCTCTCTAACACATACACACATTCTTTGGTGCTACTAAGGCCAAGAGAGTCTTGATCTAGAGAGATTGCTCCAGAATAGAATACATTGGTCTCGTTTTATTGCTGTTCCAGAAGTGGTTTTCGAGTAGAAGTACCATGGAGGCTTGCTAGCTCAAGAGGTTGGCGTGTTACCGGGGCACTACCCTCTAGTCGATCCGCGTTTGTTCTTGGAGCTCCACTTCACGAGACATTCAGAAATCTGGAGCTTAGGAGAAAGGTATAACTTTCTTCCTTCTTTTAGTTGCATTTCTTTTACATAGAGTTTGGTCCATGTTCGGGATTTCATGTTTTTGTGCTTTGTATGCTTGTACCGTGGGCTTTATTTGTTGTACTTGCTTCCGCTGTGTTGCCCTCGAGATCCCAACAGTGGTATCAGAGCCACCTCTATGTTAGATTTGCACTTGGTGGCCTGAAAATCCCGAAATCAAAATGTTTGTTTTCTGTTCGAACCGGGTTAGCGGCGCTAACTGTCTTCAGTTAGCGGCGCTAACTACTTAAACTTAGCGGCGCTAACGCGCAGCTACGATTTTGGTTTTAAAAGTTAAAAACAGTTTTGTTCTCGGGTATTTTGGTCATTTTCTGTTTCTGGAAATTTGTTCCAGGTTTGTTTTGGTATTTTAGTTACCATTATGTTTGGTTGTATGTGGTTGTTGTGAAATTGGTAACCTATGCCTTGACCTTGTGGTTGTATTTGTGTGTTTGGATGCAATTTGGTGATTTAATATCACATATGGGCTGTAGTAGTTATTAAAATTGTTATATTTGTAATAATATTGTGGCTTGCATGACATTTCATTCATCCGTGTATTTGTACTAGATAAATAGGAAGTTATTGTGGCTTGTACGCCATTTCTTTTTCTATTGTATGTTTTGTACAAATTGGATGAAGACACACATTTAGGAGTCGGAAAGGAAATGGAGCGTGTCCATAGAAGCCGATGAAGTCCATTGGAGATGGCGGATCTAGTGGGAGCTCGCATTAAAGACTTTCCGTCCCCTAGTTTGACCACGTTCTACCCGTTTTGGCTCACGGGAAGAACGCATAGGATTTTGGCAAGGGTTACCAATTTACTTCGTTTATATGCGTGTGATGTGATTTCATTTTATTCTTGCATAGTTTGCTTAGGATTCGCATGCTAGACAATTTTTTCGAAATTAATAAAATCATAAGAGAATTGGTCAAAATGGTTTGCAACTCTCGCGCGCTCACATACAAGATTAACTCACCTAATGGAAATAGGTTTTGTCACTAAACAAGTTAATCTGTAACCAAGCCGAAAACAAAAGCCCGTTTTTCATAAAACGTAAATCTTGCGCCATCCGTAAGTCGATACCACCCGAATCTAGATTTATGGGTTTTGGTTGTCGAGCTTAGCACGAGCCAACTCCCATAAACCTGTGTGGAAGGTGAGTGTGGCAAATTCACAATTTTGGTTGTCGAGCTTAGCACGAGCCAATTTTGGTGAATTTGTTACCGTATGTCTTGACGGACGATTTACAATTGCAAATTAAAATCCTTGAGTGATTGTCGAGCTTAGCACGAGTCAACCGAGAATTTTAATTTGGAATTGGTGCAAGTAGGGATCAAACATGCCAAACGACCGATGGTTGTCGTAGGATCCCGCAAGTGTCTAAGAGTTGCAATAGAGATTGCAATCGGTAAGATGGTTATCGGCCTAAATAGCTCCGTGAAGTGATCCGCGGCAACCCCGTCATGGATTGGAGTGAAATATGGTTCTTAGCCCTTGTTAAAATATTTTTCGAGGCAATATGGGTAATTATTTTAACGAGGATTAAATCAAACAACTAATTCGTGTACTCTACTTTAATATAGGATGTCAAATCAAAACCACAACACGTCGAACTTATCACTACGTATGTTCCTACAAAGGGAGAAACTCACGAGAGTGAACTTTGTGGACTGGCTTAGGCAATTGAGGATTGTCCTACGTGCCGAGTCCAAGTTACACATCCTTGAGGAACCCCTTCCTGAACCACCTGCTACCAATGTGGAATGGGCTATCCGATACGCGTATGAAAAGCGTGTTCGGGATACGCACGATGTTGCTAGCCTCATGTTATCAAGTATGAGCTCGGAACTGCGAAGGCAATTTGAGCACATGACTGTGTATGACATGATTAACAAGCTGAAGGATGTTTTCCGACAGCAAGGTAGGCAAGAACATTATGAGTGCGTTAAAAGTCTAACCGGTTGTAAGATGCGGGAAGGCGGGAGTGTTAGTGCCCATGTTTTGAAGTTGAAGTCATACATGGACCAGATGGAGAGACTAGGTTTTCCTATAGGGAGGGAGCTTGGTGTGAATTTCATACTTCGGTCTCTGCCCGCATCATATGAAAAGTTTGTAGAGAACTATCATATGCTTGGAAAGGAAATATCTATAGATGAACTGCATGGAATGTTGAAGGATGTTGAATCCAACATGTCCAAGCATGAATCATCCTCATTCACTCCTGTTTTTGGCTCTAAGGAACAACTTTTAGCCAAGAAGAAGAAATTGATCCCATCAAATGAAGAAGTTGGTGTATCCAAGCTTACTTCAAGTTTAGAGTCTATGGATATTGATGATATGCCTAAAGAGACTCAACAAGGGTTGGTTTGCTACTTCTGCGGTAGATTTGGGGATTGGGACCGTCATGCCTGCCCTCCGTGCCGAGAGGATATAAAACTTCTCAGACAAGAGAGAGTTAATTTTCCTACTTAAGGTACATTCATGATTATACTTCATTGCCATTCCTTATTAAGCTGGGTTGTTTACCCGAGCTATATGACTCACGTTTGTCACAAATTTATTTTGTTGCAAAGTGTAGCTCTGTTCGATGCAAAAGGAAGAGCTTGAAGAGCCGGATATCTCAAGAAGAAATTTTGTTGATTGTCTTCTACAAGAGAATTGGGAGTGTTGATCTCGCCATTTTTTTTCCGGATTAATTTATTACTTTTGTTTGTACGCCCTGCGTGGCAAGACTTGCTTTATTGTATGTTCTTTAGAGATGATGGATATTTTGTACTATGTATTTTGTTTAAAAGATTTTTCATTATGATGGTTTCATTTCAAATTCGATCCATGTCAAAGCTTATGTGTTATTTTGACCATTTATGGTGCTTAAATACACATTTGATGACGATGGAGATGACTTGGAATTGAAACAATTTTGAAAAATTATTTTGATATGTTTTATCCAATCAAAACTTATCCATATCATTGCATACATAAAGGCTCATTATAAGTAGTAAGGCGATCATGAAATAATTGATTCTTAGATCCAAAAGTGGTTTGGATACATTAGTATATGGCATAATCAAACTTAACCAAGTAAACAACATTTACATCGCTTGGATCCATGTGGTTAGGATCTTTGTAAAAGTTTAGCCTCGGGCTAAATGAAGGATATAAATATTGTTTATTGGACTAGGATGATTAAGAAATCCTTCACCTATGTTGGTAGGAAGGATTATAACTTGTTGGATTTTGATCACACTTATGTGGATAATCCGTACAAGTATACCATATAGAGTGACACTAGTAAGATTCTCCATCACCATCTTTATGATGGTTGTTGAGAGAATGTTTAACTAGATAAAAGGTTTGTGTCTGAAACCTGGAGGTGTTCGGAAATAACCTTAAGAAATTAAGAATCAATAAGGGCATATAGACGTAAATTCTTAGATCTAGAATAGATACTAAGTTTTACTATCTATATTGGTTTAAACATGAAATGAATCATGGGTTTATCCCGTAATTCGTTTTCTCTAAGAAACACATTTTGTACATGATGTTACTTTAAACAAAACCGGATATCTTTGTTGATGATCTGGTAAAAAGCAGGCCTAAAACATGTATTCAATGTGATTGGTATACATTAATTTTTATGAACCAAGTTCTCAATCTGAAACACAACATTATGGTCAACTTAAGCATCCAATGAGATTTTGACTACAAAGAGTACTTTGCTTATCAATCTCACAACTTAAAATTATTCATTCTACATTAAGTGGGAGATGTATGAATTATAAGTTGATGCTTGTATATTTAAGTAGTTCATCCGAGTTTTGGATAATTGTTCTTGAACTTATGGGAACCATGTTTGGTTATTCAAAAGGGAAAGAACAATTTACAAAAGCATTCCAGTGGAAGAACGTTAAACTTAAATAAAAGACCTAATGTGGACACTAGCACTTAATCAGCATAGAGATGCTGGTAAAACCTGACAATATCCATTGCTTCTTTATATCTGATGGAAATCAAGAAGGTTGTTATAGATATGAGGTTGTCATATCAGAGTAGCAACAGCTTGATGGTAAATCATTGTGATGTTACCATTCATCGGAAACATGGTGGGACCCTGTGTTCGCTAGTGAATATAAGAAGTGAACGGTGTACGTAGATGTAATCAATTTACTGCATCCAAGTACTTGACTTGGGTTAATCCCACACCTAAGGTGTAATCCGAGAAGGTGAAGGGACTAACATATATGCATCTATGGACAACTTCAAATACCGACTAGAGACAAAGCTTTTCATATTGATAATATGGAAATATGTTCTAGTAGTTGTGTTGAAGATAACTTGGATAAAGTGATATATTGTTGTCACCTTACGAAAACAAGATTAGTACACTTGGATGTAAGAGACCTGTATCCTTCGCAGGATTATGTTGAGGAAATGCTTAAGGCACTTTCCGTGGGTCTTATTCATCCATAATATCCAGATTAGGTCTGGTTTATGTGGAACATTGTTGTCGCTTTGGGAAAAACAAGTATGTTCACATGGAAATATGAAGACCAAGATCCTTCGCAGGGTTAATTTGAGGAAATGTTTTGAAACATGTTCCGAGGTCTCATATATCCATTATGTCCAAATTGTGTCCATGAGTTTAGTTAGCAAAATTTTGCATCTTGTGGCTGTAATCCCGCTTTGCAAGAAAGTCAAAGGAATAAGTTTTCTAGAAAGCATAGATTAAGCCAGATACCCTTGTCAGGGCTAGTGGGAGCTTCATGTGTTCTTAGCAAAATATGCTCAATAAAATTAATGTCCTAATTTAGGGTTGTTTTACAACCTAGTGATGGAATTATTGTACTATGAGTATGAATAGAAAACATGGAATCAAGTGGATTTTAGATTCAAGAAATACTGATATATGTTCTTGATGTTCGACGAAAATAGAATTGTCTTGAGTAAGTTAGTACTGCAAGAAAATCTATACCTATGAAACTGTCAAATTTTAATCGGAGTTTTGAATATTAAAATATGTGGTGCAGATACGACATTAAGATTCAATGAGTGACGTTAACCCTATTGTGTACTTTGGTAACATTTAGGGTATGTCGACTGTAATTAACGTGAGTGTCAGTAACTCTATTATGAACTTCGGTTACAATGAGAGTATGACGACTTTGATAATCATTAGTGTCATTAATCCTATTGTAGACTTCGGTAACATTATGATAACCTTGTATATGATCTCTCTGATAAACACTTTGCAAGTGGTTTAATAAGAGAATACAAAAGAGTACAAAGGGATATCGTGTAGATGATCCCATAATTAAGCCGTTGTCAAATACTAGTGATGAATTTCATACTAGGTATAATAGCATTGTCAATGCTTATGACTAGGCTCGAATATCGTTTTAGTAAATGTTTGATTTACTTATAAGCTTTGGGAACGGTAAGCAGTACTGCTAACCAATGATTGTATCGATATATAGTAGAGACTATATATACGCATGATGCGGTTACCTTCATTGGTCTTTACTGTGTTCCATCTTAGCATGTTTAACCACTTCCCAGAATGTTTATACATTCTAAATTTCCACAGCCAGTCATTCTTCAAGGGAAGGAAGCTTGAATTAAGGCTGAGGTTAGGTGTTGGTTAGGCATTAATCAAGGATTGAATGCATGAAACGTAACAGTAACCTGTGCTTGAAAGGAGTTTCAAGTAACTGGAAGACCCACACCCGAGTTCACTTCATGGATCATGGTCATAGAGTGACTCGGAAGGATAATATCATTACGTCCTTCGACCCGAGATGTATGAATTGCTATAGCATGAACTTTCTTACTTTAGCCATTTCAAAACGTAGTTCGTAACTGGCTACTATAAAGGGAATAGCCAAGTAAGAGAAGGTTCACGCTATGGGGTTGTATAGTCAACGGGATTTGTTCCTCTGGTATGAGAGATATCCCTGGGCCCCTCGATGATTGGGCGCTGACACCAAAATAAGCATGGCCATGCGCAAAGGAATATTGATTTAGAATCAGATATGTCCTTAAATTTGGGTCACCACCAATCAAGATCGAGTAACATAATCGTGAACGATCTGGAGATTGATATATCAATCCATGTCTCGTGTTCACAAGGATATCGTGAACAAAAGGAGTATTGATCACTTATCAAATAGGACCTCTATGTTCTTTTTGTAGGTAATGGTTTTCTGCATAAAAGCGGAACCCATACTGACTTGGGGGCATTGATGCTTTTGCTAGGGGCCGCTCTTTGTCTGTGGTTACATGGGTACGGTGCATTATGTGTAAGTGGGAGTTTGTTAGAAATATGCCCATTAATATACGTACGCCATATGGACCGCTGCTGATGATGTATGGGCCTATTGGGTCATGCGCCGGGGTCTAACCTGACAGCAATTTAAGTTAAGGGACCAAATATGGCAGAAGACAAAAGTTGACATCGCAGGCCGCGTTAGCGCCGCTAACTATTAGGAGTTAGCGCCGCTAACTACTATAGGTTAGCGCCGCTACGGCTGCATGTACTTTGTGTCAAATCGCTGACAGGGCGCGTTAGCGCCGCTAACCCTTTTGAGTTAGCGCCGCTAACTCTTGGTTAGCGCCGCTAAACCCTGCCAGTGCCATTTGTCATTTCCACCTCCCAAATCAGCCAATGCATGTTAACTTTGGGTTCTCGAGGCATGGCCGGTTAGTGGGGTTAAGGGACGAATTCTGAAGCCAAAAAGAAGGGGTGAAGACTCATTTGTTTGAATTGAGTTTTGGTTCTCTCTTCTTTTTCTCTCTAACACATACACACATTCTTTGGTGCTACTAAGGCCAAGAGAGTCTTGATCTAGAGAGATTGCTCCAGAATACATTGGTCTCATTTTATTGCTGTTCCAGAAGTGGTTTTCGAGTAGAAGTACCATGGAGGCTTGCTAGCTCAAGAGGTTGGCGTGTTACCGGGGCACTACCCTCTAGTCGATCCGCGTTTGTTCTTGGAGCTCCACTTCACGAGACATTCAGAAATCTGGAGCTTAGGAGAAAGGTATAACTTTCTTCCTTCTTTTAGTTGCATTTCTTTTACATAGAGTTTGGTCCATGTTCGGGATTTCATGTTTTTGTGCTTTGTATGCTTGTACCGTGGGCTTTGTTTGTTGTACTTGCTTCCCCTGTGTTGCCCTCGAGATCCCAACAGCACATTCCGTGGAAGTATCATTACATCCGGGATGTGATCGATAGTGGTGACATTGTCATTAGCAGAGTACACACGGATAGCAACGTGGCGGATCCGTTCACCAAACCATTATTGCAAGCAAAGCACGATGCTTACACACGTGCTATTGGGATTAGATTTGCTAGTGATTTAGTTTGATCATGCATTTATATTTTGGTTAGTATATTTGATGTATTTACCCTTTTTGAGAACATTCAGCATTATTGTATTTATCGTATTTATCGATTATTAAATGGAGATTTAGTAATGCGCAAGTTGCGGATATTTCTTTAAGTCTTTACTGTGTTCCACCTTAGCATGTTTTATTATTCCCTGAATGTGTTAACCATTCTAAATGTCCACAGTCGGTCATTCTTCTAGGGAAGGAAGTCTGAACAAAGATTGAGGGAAGTGATTGGTCATGTGTTCAATAGGGATTGAAACACCGGGACGCAATACTTCGCCTATACTTGAATTGTTTAAGTGACTGGACGACCCACACCTGATTTCACTTCATGGTACACGTCATGAGTAAATCAGGATGATAATATCAGTTTATCCTCATACCGGAGATGCATGTGTCTGCATCACTTTTGTTTGCCTTCTTTTAGTTGCTTTTAAACGCAGTCCGTAACTGGCTGTTATAAAGAGAGTAATTGGACAAAGAATTATCACTTTCATGGGCAGTGTAGTCAAAAGGAATTTGTTCCTCTGTTTAGCGAGATATCCCTGGGCCCCTCGATGATTGGTCGCTGACACCAAAATGCATGGCCATGCTCAAAGCTTGCAATGATTTATGATCGGTTGCAACTTGTATATTTTGGTCACCACCAATCTAGATCGAGAAACATAATCGTGAACGAACGTAGAATGACCAAGTACCATGTCTCGTTTTCACACGGATATCGCGAACAAAAGGATGTTTGATCCCTTATCTATAGGACCATTTCACACGGTTTGCAGTTTGGTTTTTGTGCTGAAGACAAAACCCATACTGACTTGGGGACAGAGATGTCTTACTAGAGGCCGCTCTCTGTCTGTGATGCATTGGGTACGGTGAGTCATGTTCAAGTGGGAGTTTATTGGAGTATGCCCGCTGACACACGTACGCCAAATGATCACTACCGATGACGTTTGGGCCTATCGGGTCACACGCCGGGGGTTGATCTTGACAACAACCTAAAAGATGAGGGTGAGAAAAAATAAATAATGATAGTTGGTAATCTGGCCAGGGTTAGCGGCGCTATCTCTACCGTCGCTAACTCAGCCGTGTTGGCGGCGTTAACTTTGGGCGGTTAGCGGCGCTACCTCTGGGCGGCTAGCGGCGCTAACCCCTCTGACATATTACAACTTTATTCTTTTCACCTCCACAATCCACCAATGCATGGCTTTCTCATCATTCGGTCTTGGCCGACCTTGAGGAGTCCTGGGGTCATGTTGAGCTCTATAAAAGACATGTAACTCTCTCTTATTAATACTCTTGCCTAACTTGAGTTTAGACCACTTAGAAACATTTCTGAGTTGTCTAAGCAAAATAAGAGAGAGTTCCTTGTGAGAGTTCCTCGTGGTTTTTGTTGTTGTTCCAGAAGCCAAGATCAAGTGTTGACTTGGTTAAAGGGGTGCTAGTACGCCAAGGTCACTAAGTTTCTCGGGGTGGACTTCGATAGCTCAAGAATGAGGTTACAAAGCTTTAAGCTTAGCACACAACAAATCTAGAGACATCAAGGGTATAACTCTTCTCTGTTTTCAGTTTTAGTTTCAAATCTTAGTTGTAGAGATTGGTACTTCATTTGGGGTTCATCATGTGGTTCTTCCTATCGTTGGCCGACCACCACCCCTCGATGGTCTGTCGATTTTTCCCGGCGGTGGTTACCGGCGGACAAGACGGCGGCGAACGGCGGCACACGGCAGCCAGCGGCGTAGCGGCACGAAACCCGAGGCCTGAATCCCCTTTGCGGCGAGTTCCTCTCGGCGGCAGCGATAAGGGCAAAAACCTATGGTTTTTGCCGGATATTATACACACTCACTTATGGTTCTGTTTTGGCGGTCTAGCAGCCAGTTCAAGGGTACGGTAGCTGTGTATCCCCTTTCAGCAGTCTCAGGGTATAATTTTATATCTCTTTAGATTATAACTGATACTAATATATATATATATATGGTTTTATGATTATTTGATTCTGTTTCCCCACCTGATCCAGTTGGGATACGGGATTTACAAGTTTTGTTTATATTCCGTTGTGCATGTTTGTACCCTGTAAATCACTACCACTTTAACCCCATCACGTGGTAGTTTTTCAAGTTCATCCACAAGTGTAAGAACCCAAACCCCGTAGCAAGATATTGTATGCTTTGCCCCATAGGCTCACGGGAACATTCCACCCAAAAGGTCTCATTAAAATCCTTATTATACTTTCAACTAAGGTTACCCCAAAAAGTATGTCCTCTTTTAACATATATTACTATCCACAAAGAACATAAATACATAAGTATAGACTAACTAATAATTCGAATTTAGAGTGTCACTGAAACATATAAAAGTAATTAACCAAATAAAATTTAAGAATTTCGGGTTGTTACAATTTTCTCCCCCTTGATAAGATTACGTCCCGAAATCAATCTTGAGCTTCGATCCAATACCTAAAGTGAGCTCTTCTTTTATCCTTAACAATATTATCTACCCAAGTCTGATGTATGCCCCCAGGACATCTACCACAAATGTTAGTTCTATAACCACTAAAAGTAATGGAAAGATCACTTATTCCATTTTCTACCACTCAAATGGAGACCTTAGATAACAATATATTTATAGACATCAACCCGTACATGTAACATTGGTATAAGGCTTTTCACCGTTATTTCTCTCTAGTCTTCATCTATATTGCCTAGAACTGTAACACCCCAAAAAAATCAACTTAAATCTCTAGAATATATATATATATATATATATATATATATATATATATATATATATAAGTAGACGGTTCAAACGAGAACTATTTTTCGTACCAGAACTGCGAGAATATTAGCCCTTGATTAAACGTAATCAATGGCTAACATTTTTTGGCGGATCATTAATGACTCATTAATGGCTCATTAATGATGCATTAATGAGGGTTATTTCTAATAATCAAGTCTCGCAAATTTATGACGGCTCATTCGGACACAATTCACGGTTGGGTAAATATAGAAATTACCAAAATACCCTTATTTTAGTCATTAATTGCGTTAAAAACAGTCTTGGAGTTCTCCTATGAAAAAAAGTTTTCTTTTGAACTTTTGCATATATATATATATATATATATATATATATATATATATATATATATATATATATATATATATATATATATTTATTTATTTATTTATTTATTTATTTATTTATTTATTTATTTATTTATATCAACCATCAACAAAATCTTTAAATACATACATCACTAAAGTACTAAACTATGTAATTCAATAGAAGCGGTTTAACATATCAATGTCTAAAATAAGTAATTTGTTAAAATCTAAAAACTATGCCATCGCAAATATCATGCCTGAGACTTCCCTTATATAATACCCAATGAACCAAAAATACCGGAACGTCACATACTAAAATAACAGAACATACAATCACCGGTTCGTGCCCACGATCACATCTCGGGTCCCACCCCTTTGATGCCAAACTCAGACCCCACCCGCTATGACTCATCACATGTCCAACATTTAGTTGATGTCATATGCCCCTACCATCCATACAGGCTCGATTAGTTATTGTTGGGGTTTCATGAACACAGCGGAAGCAACAAGGTACAACATGCAAAACAAATAGTACAAGTATTTAAAGCATAAAACCCCAAATATGGACCAAAACTCTATGGCTAACACTTGCAACATGTAAAAGAGAATAAGATGAGATTATACCCTTGTAGAACTTTCTGGAACAGGTGAGGATGAAGATGATAACAAGAAAGCCACCAAACGAGCTCATTTCTATCGAGAGTCCACCCCGGGTTGACTCAATCTCCTTGTACTAGCAAGCTTGGATGATCTTCTCCACAAGAAACCACCACAAGAACAGCTTATACTCTTCAAGTTCCTGGACTTCCTTCTTTAACACACAAGAACACTCTTAAAGTTCCTCACTAAGTGTATCAAGTGTATAAGTTGCAAAAAAAGGTGGGAACAAGAGGCAAATGGAATACTTTTATAAAGCTCCAAGTGATCCCAGACCTCCCCTTGGCCAGCCAAGAGCCAATGATGGCCTAAATATGCATTGGCCAAAGAGAAAGGTGAGCAAAAAGCACATGCACCTCAGTCGTACGATCACACCGCGAACTCCTAAGGAGTTTGAACCGTAACCGCCAAAGAGTTAGCGGCGCTAACTGCCAGTCCGAACCATCCTTTGAATTTTCCACTTTCAGTCCCTGAACTTAGTTTGCTATCGAGATTGAACCCCGATGTGTGATCCAATAGGCCCATACATCATCGGTAGTGATTTACATGGCGTACGTGCGTCAGTGGGCATACTCTAAGTCAGTATGGGCATCTTAGGCCCATGACACACCATACACATAAATCACAGACAAAGAGCTGCCTCTAGTAAGGCATCTTAGCCCCCAAGTCAGTATGGGTTTTGTCATCTTGAACAAAAACCAAATCCAGAATTAATATGAAATGGTCCTATAGATAAGTGATCATTTATCCCTTCGTTCGTGATATCCGTGTGAACACGAGACATAGTTAAATGTCAATCTCCAGATCGTTCATGATTATGTTTCTCGATCTCAATTGATGGTAACCCAAAATTTAGTTGCAATTGATCAAATATCATTGCAACTCGAGCATGGCCATGCATTTTATGTCAGCGCTCAATCATCGAGGGGCCAATGGATATCTCTCTAAAAGTAGAGGAACGAATCCCTTTGACTACATTGCTCCGCCACATACACCATACCTTACCTAAAGGCTCCCTTTTTAACAGCCAGTTACGAACTGCGTTTGAAAGCATTTAAGGCAAAGCAGGCCCATGCTTTGGAACACATGTATCTCCATTTTCTAAGGACGAAATGATATTATCATCCTGTCTTACTCGTGACAGAAACCATGAAGTAAGTTCAGGTGTGGGTCGTCCAGTCACTTGACATAGTCAAGCACAGGCGAAGTGTTGCATCTCTTTTATCTAATCCATTATTATTTAGCGACCAACCAGTTACCTCAGTCTTATCTCAAACTTCCTCCCCGTGAAGAATGACCGACTGTGGACATTTAGAATAAAAAAGCATTATGGGAAGTATTAAACATACTAAGATGGAACACAGTAAGGATTCATCAAATATTCTCCCTTGGCATATCATTAAATCACATTTAATAACTAATATAGTATGAAATACAATACTGCATAACGTTCCCAAAATATCAGTACATATCAAACATAAACCAAAAGTGCACTCAAACCAAGTCACTAAAAAATCTAACACCTATTGATCTAGTGTGAGAGTCATGTACAGCTTGTGACAACGGTTTAGTGAAAGGATCGGCCAGATTGCCCTCCCATGCTACTTAGCTTATGGCAATGTCACCACTCTCTATAACATATCTGATGAAGTGGTATTTGCGAGGAATGTGCCTCGTCCGCTTATGATCCCTTGGTTCCATAGCTAGAGCAACCGCACCCTCATTGTCACAAAATATTTCAATAGGGTCGGATATGCTAGGAACCACTCCAAGGTCTTGGATGAATTTCCTCGTAGTTGAATCACCAATGGTGTCTTGTTTGGAGCTCCTCCAACTTACAGCACCACCATTTAGTAACCATGTACTCTAAGCTCTACCTTACCACCATAAACCAAGAACATCTCCTTTGTCCTCCGAAGGTACTTAAGAATGTTCTTTACCGGAGTCCAATGGGCTTGCCCGGGATTGGCCTGATATCTACTCGTCATGCTCAAGGCACACAACACATCAGGACGAGTGAATAGCATTTTGTACATGATTGATCCTACGGCCGAAGCATATGGGACCTCTTCATTACGTCTAGTTCCTCCTTGGAACTAGGACATTGAGTTTTACTCAACGTCACTCCATGCAACATAGGGGTGTTCCCCCTCTTTGAGTCCTCCATCTTGAATCGCTTCAAGACTTTGTTCACATATGTACTTTGTCTAAGCTCAATTAGCCTCTTAGATCTAACTCTATAGATCTTTATGCCCAAGATATACGCCGCCTCTCCTAAGTCCTTCATTGAGAAACAACTCCCAAGAAAAGATTTAACCTCTTTCAAGGTTGGGACGTTGTTCCCAATAAGTAGGATATCATCTAGATATAGGACTAGGAATACTACAACACTCCCACTAGCCCTAACATACACGCATGGTTCATCTTTGCTTTTCGAAAATCCAAACTCTTTGATTTTCTCATCAAAGCAAAAGTTCCAACTACGAGATACTTGCTTAAGTCCATAGATGGACTTCTTTAACCTGTAGACTCTATAAGGATACTCTTGATGTACAAAACCCTCGGGTTGTGACAGAAACACCTCTTCATTGAGCTTCCCATTAAGGAAGGCGGTTTTTACATCCATTTGTCATATTTCGTGTAATGCGCCGGGTTTTCAGAAGCTTATTTAATAAAATATAATTAAGACACCAACTGTTTAACAAAAGATAACGTTTAACAAACACAGCGGAAGATAAAAGTTAGTTATTTACATCATAAGTTTAACAAAAGAACCCGACAAGTTACCAAATATCTGCCGACCATTAGAACCAGTAATCAGGGTTACAAAAGCAGCAACCAAAAGTGTTCCCAAAAACTTCCAACTCAGCAGTACAAACCAAAACATGGCACCCATCCTCACCAGCAACTATATACCTGTAATTTAAGAAAGAGTACATAGAGGGGTTAGCTATAAATAGCTAGTGAGTAACGATTAAACATAGTATCATAACAAGAATATTATAGCATGCGAGGTATATCACAGATTATCAAACAATTCTACCCTAGCAGCTAGCGATGTTCCAGTATAGCCAGGAGGAGTCATATCTTGCAGGGTTGCGAGCCCGGCTCAATGATCCAAACTTGGGGAACCGAACACATCTATCATATCGCGCCGGTGAGGGAGCGGGTAGCAGTCCAGCATTGCATTAACGAGCGGAGATGTCAGTGAGAGCCCCTAACGAGCGGGGATGTGGATGAGAGCCCCTAGTTGAGGTACGGAGGTTTTGCAGGAACCTGATTCGCGATCAACGAATGACCGTACCCCAAACAGCATCATGTGCCGGCACTAACATGTATTGGCCTACAAAAGCCGCATCATAAATAGGTTGGCCTACAAAAGCCATATCATATCTAGTTGGCCTACAAAAGCCCATAGTATAACATAATGGCCTACAAAAGCCCATAATATAACAAAGCATATCATAATTCGCCTACAGAAGTCATACCATAACAATTATCTAACAAATGTTTATCATGATTGTATTACAAATCATATCGTATCAATTACCAACACATATCAATAAACTTACCTTAAGCGTGGTATAACATTCTTATTGTGATGCCTAAGGTTAACCGGTACTCACCTGAAAAGCTACAGCAAGCAAATGTAGTGTTCGGTGTTCTCTGGTTCTTCAGGAGCGCCTAACACATCATTTACAGGCATGTTAACACATTATACTCAACACAATTGGTTATATACACAAGCTACCAAAACCATCAAACTAGACCAAGGCTTGCGATCGCATGGACTTTCCATGCGGTCGCATGGACCCTTCACAAACACACCTTACGACATCAAGGTCATCCCCTACAACCGCAAGAGTCAATCTCCATAAACCAAGCCCTACGGCCGTAGGAACTCATCCCTACACCTGTAAAAGGTATTTTATGGGGACCTACGGCCGTAGGTTACATACCTACACCCATAGACCTTGTTCCTTCGTCCGTAGATGGTAAACCACACAAAAACAACCCTTAAGGTCACAAGGACCCATGCCTGCGGCCGCAAGGCCTATTTTACATCTTACGGTCGCAAGGATAATCTCCTACGGCTGCAAGGACCATATGACCCCCTTGCGATCGCAAGGACCATACCATGCGACCGCAAGGACTTCTGGTACATCACAGTTCATCCTGTTCATGAAAAAGACCTGCAACTCCATTTTTAATCACCAAAACTCGACCAGAAATCAGATTCAAATGCTTCTACACGTTACTTATGACCAATACAACCTTGCTAACATAAACCTAACTCAAAACAAACATTATAACCCATTTTGAACCATCAAAAGGGATCATCTCTTGTTCAAGACTCAAGAACAATATCTCAAATTAAACCACTTACAAATTGAAGATAACCCAAGCTGTAGATGACGATTTCAGCAAAGAACTCAATAACAAACTTGAAATCAAAGCTTCTTTCTTGATTATCTTCTTTGAATTTAGCAGGAGTTGAGGTGTGTGTGTGTATACATAGGTGTATATGTGTTTTGTGTATGTTTTGATTTCTTCCAGGGGATAAGAAAGAAAGAAGACCGACTTAGGTTGTTTAATTTATAAAACATGGTATTTTTTTCTCCTTTTTAACTTACAACTTATCCCTCGTTTACCCGTTTTATCTAACGAGGATATTTTTAGAACCATTATCTAAAACCGATTACTAATTTACCAATTTTATATCTTATCATAATTATTTCTCATAACACCTTTTTATCACGTATAACTAACAAGTAACACACTTAGCAACAAAATTCATTGATTAAAATCAATGTATAAGTATATAAGCAAACAGTACAACATAGTACAACTAGGCCCTATTTTGGGATGTTACAAATCTAACCCCCTTAAGAAGATTCCGTCCTCGGAATCTGTTTTACCGAAAACAAATGAGGGTATCGAGATTTCATCTCATCCTCTGCCTCCAATGTCAAATTAGGACCTAAATTATGCTTCCATTTCACAAGAATCAACTTGATCACCTTTTTACGTAGCTTTTTAGTCTTAGTGTCGAGAATCTCAACAGGTTCTACCAAGCGTTTAGCTGAATAAACTTTTAACTCTTGCAAAGGTAGGATTTGATCATCTTCGACTTTACACTTTCTCAAATAACACACATTGAAAGTGTTGTGAATACCAGACAACTCAGGTGGCAATTCAATCGATATTGTCTGATCATTAACTCGTTGCAGGATTTTAAATGGACCAATATACCTTGGACTTAGCTTACCTTTACGATCAAAACGAATCACCCCTTTCCGAGGTGAAACTTTTAGAAACACACGATCTCCTACTTCAAACGTAACGGGTCGTCGCTTAGGATCAGCATACATCTTTTGCCTATCACGTGCAGCTTTCAACTTTTCGCGTGCTATCTTCACCTTGTCAGCAGTTATTTGAACAATGTCAGGACCCGCATATTGTTTCTCTCCAGTTTCCAACCAACAGGTGGGAGTACGGCATCGCCGACCGTATAGCATCTCATATGGCGGCATGCCGATACTTGAATGATAAGAATTGTTATAAGCAAATTCGATTAAGGGTAGGTGAGTATCCCACGAACCACCAAATTTGAGTATACACGCTCGAAGCATATCTTCAAGAGTTTGAATAGTCCTTTCAGACTGCCCATCAGTTTGCGGATGATATGCCGTGCTAAGATTCACCTGTGTACCAAGCTCGTGCTGCAAGCTATTCCAGAAATGAGAAGTAAAACGCGCATCCTGATCACATACAATAGACAACGGTATACCATGTCGAGATATTATTTCAGGAACATAAAGTTGGGCTAATTGTTTCAAAGGTGCAGATTCGTTAGTCGCGAGAAAATGAGCACTCTTAGTAAGTCGATCAACAACAACCCAAATCATATCATGCCCCTTAGAAGTACGAGGTAACTTCGTCACAAAATCCATCGTAATATGATCCCATTTCCACTCAGGGATCTCTAACTATTGTATATTACCGTAGGGCTTCTGGTGCTCTGTTTCCACCTGAGCACAGATTTCACATTTCTCGATAAACGATGCTATGTGACGTTTTAGGGTAGGCCACCAATACAAATGTAACACCACGCTTTTGAAAATCAGATTTTTCATTTTAAAATAGTAATTCAAGAATCCAAATTGCGTGGATCCGTTTGAAAACTTAACTTTAACCAAACCTGTTTTTTTTTTTCAAAACTTACATAAGCAGCGGAATATTTTAAAGTGGCTATTAACTACAAGCAAAATTAGCCACGATACTTAAAGTACTGTTGGTGTTACTGAAATTGTCCACCGACCACATAAAAAAATACATACAGACATAAGTATAAGGATAAGTGTTCCTCTAAAAGCATAAGTAAAACCAGCAAGTACCCAAGCTCACGCGCCTAAGTATCACGTGAGAGGCTAGAGGCTACAGTAAACAAATATCATGATCGTCTCGTTCGTTGGAATCGTTCGGTTTACCTGCATTCTTTGCCTCGTCTGTAGTCATCTGAAAGGCTCTACCTTGTGCACGAGGAGCGCCTTCCTTTTTCTGACTAGTTGCTCCAGACGATCCACCAGCACCCTAACCTTGCAACTGAGGGCAATCAGACATTCTATGACCAGACTTATGACACTTATAACAACCATTTTCCTTAAACCAACCCTCATGAGTCTGATGACCCTTAGTCCCACACTTCCCGCATTTAACCACATACCAGCTTCCCGACTTCTGAGATAAATCACCTCTTGACCTATTTCCAGATCCACTATCACCTCTCCTTGTTGTTTTGGCGATCGCAAGGACCATACCATGTGTTCGCAAGGACTTCTGGTACAGCACAGTTCGTCCTGTTCGTGAAACAGACCTGCAACTCCATTTTTAATCACCAAAACTCGACCAGAAATCAGATTCAAATGCTTTTACACGTTACTTATGACCAATACAACCTTGCTAACATAAACCTAACTCAAAACAAACACTATAACCCATTTTGAACCATCAAAAGGGATCATCTCTTGTTCAAGACTCAAGAACAATATCTCAAATTAAACCACTTACAAATTGAAGATAACACAAGCTGTAGATGACGATTTCAGCAAAAAACTCAATAACAAACTTGAAATCAAAGCTTCTTTCTTGATTATCTTCTTTGAATTTAGCAAGAGTTGAGGTGTGTGTGTGTATACGTAGGTGTATATGTATTTTGTGTGTGTTTTGATTTCTTCCAGGGGATAAGGAAGAAAGAAGACAAACTTAGGTTGTTTAATTTATTAAACGTGGTATTTTGTTCCCCTTTTTAACTTACAACTTATCCCTCGTTTACCCGTTTTATCTAACGAGGATACTTTTAGAACCATTATCTAAAACCGATTACTAATTTACCAATTTTATATCTTATCATAATTATTTCTCATAACACCTTTTTATCACGTATAACTAACAAGTAACACATTTAGCAACAAAATACATTGATTAAAATCAATGTATAAGTATATAAGCACACAGTACAACATAGTACAACTAGGCCCTATTTTGGGATGTTACATTTCGTAATCATAAAATGCGGCTATGGCCATAAGTATTCTGATAGACTTCAACATGGCCACTGGTGAAAAAGTTTCCTCACAGTCAATACCATGAGTTTATGTGAAACCTTTAGCCACCAGTTGGGCTTTGAAGGTATCTACGGATCTATCCACGCCGATCTTCTTCTTGAAGACCCACTTACACCCTAATGTCTTACACCCGGGTGTAGGCTCAACCAACTCCCAAACTTGGTTGTCCGTCATGGATTGCATCTCACTCTCCATTGCTTCCTTCCACCTAGCAGACTCATTGCCCATTACGGCTTCCCGGTAGTTGGTGGGTTCATCATGTTCCATCAATAAATTATTGCCCTCAGATATGAGAAACCCATGTCTCTCTGGCTCAGGACGTGGTCTACCGGACCTACGAGGAATCAATGGAGTGTTGTTAGGTACCGATTCATCTTCTTGCTCGGTTTCAACCACTTCGGGTTGTGTGCTAGTGCCGACATTAGTCCCTTCCCCATTGGGATCTTGAATTTCTTCAAGATCAATTCTCTTTCCACCGGATTGTATGGATATCATCTCCCTTTCAAGGAAGACGCCCCTTCTCACGATAAACACTTTGTTTTCGGAAGGTTTGTAAAACAAATATGCCATGTCTCCGGTTGGATACCCAATGAAGTAACACCTCTCAAATCTAGGTTCAACTTTGTCCTCTACCTCTCGTCTAACAAAGACAGGACAAACCCAAACCTTGAGATATGCGATCTTTAGAGCAACTCCATGCCACATCTCATAAGGTGTTCTTTGGACTTTCTTAGTCGGTACGAGTTTAAGGATCCAAGCCGCCGACTCGAGAGCGTACCCCCAAAAACTAATGAGTACTTCCGTGTGACTCATCATCGATTGGACTATATCCAATAATGTCCGATTCCTCCACTCGGCGACATCATTCAGTTGTGGCGTCCTGGAAGGAGTTAGTTGTGATATAATCCCACAACTAGAAATATGATCACGGAACTCCGAGCTCAAGTATTCGCCTCCCCTATCGGAGCGACGTACTTTGATAGTCTTACCTAATTGATTTTGGACTTCATTTTGGAAAGTCATAAAGACCTCAAAGGTCTCAGACTTATTCTTAATTAGATAGACATATCCATATCTACTGAAATCATCAGTAAATGTAACGAAGTATCTAGAGTTATTCCTTGTAACATGCTTGAACGGACCGCATACATCAGTATGCACTATGTCCAACAAGTCTTTACTCCTTTCACCCACACCGGTAAAAGGTGACTTAGTCATCTTGCCTAATAAACAAGTCTTGCATACTTCATTTGACCCGAGGTCAAATGATTCCAAGATCCCATCCACTTGGAGCTTGGTAATACGTTTCTTGTTTATATGTCCAAGATGACTATGCCATAAGGGAAACTTATCCAAACCATTTTTGGATCCAAAATCAATGTTCATGATTGTTCTATTATTTCTATGTATGCATCAGCTTCGTATATACCACGACAAGGATGAGCTTTAAAATAACAAACACAATCTTTAAAACAAGATATAGTTCCATTTTCAAATTTAAAGTCAAATCCATTGTCATACAAAGCATAAAATGAAATAATGTTTAGCGCCACATCTGTCGAATAGCATACATAGTTTAAAATAATAGAGTAACCGGATCTAAAATTAAGCTCGATGCTTCCTTTATCCAAAACAGATGACCTCCTTGTTCCCCATTATTAGATCCAGCTCCCCATCTCTCAGTCTTCTACTTCCCTTTAGCACCTGCACCATATTACAAATGTGAGTGCCATAACCGGTATGTAAAACCTAGACATTAGATGTAGAAGTATGATGGAGTTCAATCATGAATGTACCTGAAGTAGAAGCGCCCGCTCCCGAAGCTCGAAGCTTGTTGCTCTAGGTACTTTGGGCAGCTCCGGCACATGTGCCCCTTGACCCCGCAAAAGAAGCAAACCGCCTCCTCCGGAGTTTTAGCTTGAGGGATAAGTCCCTTTTGCTTCGGCTCCGGGGTAGGAATAGGCTTGGGTGCCCAAACCTTCCCCTTACCTTTACCCTTCGGGGTAGAGGCCGGTTTCTTCCTCTTATTGGACTCACCCTCCTTGATGGCTAAGACGGGAACATAAGAGGTGGACTTTTGCTTGGTCATGTTTGACTCGGCGGTCCGCAACATACCATGCAATTCCATGATGGATTTGTCCATCCCATGCATATGATAATTCACAATGAATTCATCATACGATGGTGAGAGAGACCATAGGATTAAATCTAGCGCCATCTCTCTCGTGATGGCATATCCCAACCACTCAAGGAATTCCACCAGTGCCTTCATCTTAAGCACGTGGTTGTACACGTTCCCTCTTTCTCGCAGCCGGAAACTAAGTAGGTCGCTAAAACAACCATACCGTTCTTGCTTCACTTTTTGTTGGAACATGTCCGACAACTCATGCATCATGTCATAGGGACTAAGATGCTCCATTTGCTTTTTCAAGTCGGAGCTCATTGTGCCTAACATGAGGCAAGCAACCTCGGTGATGTCTTTTAGACGCTTTTCGTAAGCGTCTTTAACGTCCCTACTTGCGTTGGTAGCAGGGGCTTAGGGGATGGGTTCCTCGATGGTTGCCAACTTATCTTCATGTCTAAGGACAATTCCCAATTGCCTTGACCAATCCATAAAGTTGGATCCATCAAGTTTCTCTTTGTCTAGGAAAATCCTAAGAGAAAAGTTGGTGGTGTTGTTGGTGCTAGTTGATGCCATCTCTAAAAGTAAAGTAGACTTCGTTAGTTTGATTGAAATCCTTGTTAAAATAATTACCCCAAGTGTAATAAAACAACTATTCTAACAAGGACTAAGAACCCTATTTCACCTTGCACCGTGACGGGTTTTCCGTAGATCACATGGCAAAGCTATTTAAGCCGGTAACTAATGACCGATTGCAATCCATTATTGCAACTCTTAGTTCCTTGCGGGATCCTACTTGACAACCATTGTGCCAAGTTTGGCATGTTTGATCCCTCCACACCAATCTCAAATTAATATTTTAAATAATCTCGGCTAGATCTCCACTATTATTTAAAATATTATTTTGAAACCGTAAATCAACCATCAAGATACACGGTGGTACTGAATGTTTGAACTAATTGTTTGTTGTTTTTGAAAAACAGGAGGTTTGGAAGTTGAAGGTTTAGCTGTCAATGAATTTAAGTTGACTAAATCATCAAACGTAACATTTATGCTTTCGACAATAATGTTCGTTCTCCGATTTAGTACTCGAAAAGCCATTTTATATGTTGAATAGCCAAGGAAAATTCCTTCGTCTGCTTTTGGATCAAACTTAATGTTGGAGTATGTCCACTGACACACGTACGCCAATTGATCACTGTGGATGATGTATGGGCCTATCGGGTCACACGCAGGGGGCTGATCTTGACAATGACCCAAAATGAAGGGTTAGAAAGAATAAATAATGATAGTTGGCATTCTGGACAGGGTTAGCGGCACTAACCATGTCGTCGCTAACTCAGCCCCGATAGTGGCGCTAACCTTAAGTGGTTAGCAGCGCTACACATGGGCGGTTAGCGGAGCTAACCCACCTGACAGAAAGCTGATGGGTTTTGTATTCTATAAAAACATATCAGATAAACATGCACAACGGAATAAAACAAAACCCTCTCCAGTGATCTCATCTAACTCGTACAGAAACTAAAAGCTAGTAGGGGATAAAAAATATACCTTTTAGCAGTAATCTTTAATCCTTAATCCAGATAGCTAAAGGTAGAACACTGCTACTGCACCACCTCGAACAGGCTGCTAGACCGCCTGAGGATATCACCAAAACTCGAACCACGAGGCTTGCGTGTGTGTATGCCGTCGATCGCAAAAAGCCGAGACCCCCATGGTCTGTATTGAGTTTGACGCAGGGGGGAGAGAGAGATGGGCTAGGGTTATCTTTTTGCAACTTTTGTTAATCCTTATGTGATTCCAAGGCTTATAAGGTTATTTATATAATAAACCTTACCCAAGCCAATTTAATTAAAGCCTAACTATAATTAAACTATCACTTAATTGCATAATATACCTTTTGACCTTTCTAATTAATTAATAACTATTAATTAATTGGTCCAACTAATATTTAAACTCAAATATTAATTTCCCTCTTCAAAATAATAAATAACTATTATCATTTTCCTTCTTAATAATTAATTAACTAATTAATTATCCTTACACAACTTGATAAAATCCAAAAGGTTCTAAATGAGTGTGTAGCAGTGTGATCCTTTAGTGTCACATAGTATTGGACACGATGATACATGTTATATATCTATACACATAATCTAACAGACTCCCACTTGTGCAAGATAAGTAACACTCATTATATATCGTTGGCCTAAGGAGGTCCCTAGCGAGACACTTAGGTTAACCATACTATGAGATCTCTTACATATAGAGATATAATCCACCCCTTGGATTGTCTAGGATTTTCCTTTTGCATCACGATATTCCGTAATGTGAGTATTTGACATGGAGCAGGGATCTTATTCTAAATGCTCATATTTTCTCGACTCTGATCTCGACACTCTGCAGTTACGGTTTACCGAAAGAAAACTATCATTCTAACCGAGCGCGGTCACACATTTTTAGTAGTCTTAACCGTCGAGGGGCCTAGAAATATCTCTCCTAAAAGTAGGAGGTGCAAATCCCATCTTTACTATTTGCAATTTGAACACACAGCTTCTGCTGCACCTAGACATGCCCCTTATGATCACCCTGTTATGGTGTGATGTTAGAACACGCTAACGTACAGATGTTACCATGCCCCAAACCAAATATCTTAGGTCTAAGGACAACCTATCAAGTTTACTTATGTTGACGCTCCATAAAGTAAACTCGATGCGGATCACTCCCAATATTTATCCCCTGATAAATATCTATGAATATTTGGTCACAACCTTGTGCTTTTATTCATCCCCGAATAAATCATCAAATATCCATAATAGCGTTACTTCCCTAATGTAGCTCCCACTACATTAAGTAGCTATGGGTATTTAGACAATTCATCACTTGACTTGTCATGGATAGGTTAAAACATGCTAATAATAGACAACAAGAAACAATTATGTAAATACCTCATATTTCAATCCCATGAAATGTAAATACATAATGAAAAGGTTTCAAGTTACATCTATAGTAATAATCAAAAACTTGAACTAGCTGCTATGTTCTAAGTACTGCATTCCTATAGAACTCGCATGCCTCTCATGCTTAGCTCTAGCTAGCGGCTTCGTCAACGTGTCAGCAACGTTGTCATCCGTCGGTATCTTTTGCAGTCGAATATCATCTCTTTCAATAACCTCTCGGATGAGGTGATATTTCCTGAGCACATGCCTAGTCCGCTGATGATCTCTTGGCTCTTTAGCTTGCGCCACAGCCCCTAAGTTGTCACATAATATATCGATCGGTCTAGAGATACTGGCAACAACTCTAAGATCCGAGATAAAATTCTTCAGCCTGACAGCTTCCTTTGTTGCATCACTTTCCGCAATATACTCTGCCTCTTTAGTTGAATCTGCTATTGTATCTTGCTTCTGACTTTTCCAATATACGGCTCCTCCGTTTAGGGTAAAGACAAATCCTGACTGCGACCTAAAGTCGTCCCTGTCGGTCTGGAAACTTGCATCAGTGTAACCAGTCACACTGAGCTCATCCATAGAACCTCTATAAACTAGGAATATGTCTTTTGTCCTTCTCAAATACTTAAGAATATTCTTGACAGCTACCCAATGAGCTTCACCAGGATTTTGCTGATATCTACTCATGACACTAATAGAATAGGCAACATCGGGTCTAGTACATGGCATGACATACATGATTGACCCTATTGCCGAATCATATGGAATCAATTTCATCTTGTCCTGATCTTGACTTGACACAGGACACTGAGCCTTGCTCAAAATCGCGCCAGATTGTATAGGAATAAATCCTTTCTTAGATCCATCCATCTTGAATCTTTTCACGACTTTGTCTATGTATGTACTTTGACTAAGTCCGATAAGCCGCATAGATATATTTCTATAGATCTTTATACCTAGTATATAAGCAGCTTCTCCCAAGTCTTTCATCTAGAAACATTTACCCAACACGGATTTTACTATTTGTAACACTGGTATACTGTTTCCTATTAGCAGTATGTCATACACATACAAGACTAGGAAGGTTACCGCGCTCCCACTGAATTTAGTGTAAACACACGACTCGAACTCCCTTTTGGTAAAGCCAAATTCTTTGATACGCTCATCAAAGCGTAAGTTCCAGCTTCTAGATGCTTGCTTTAACCCATAAATGGATTTCAGCAACTTGCATACCTTATTAGGGTTTTCTAGATCCGCAAAACATCCGGTTGTATTATAAATACGTCCTCTGTCAACTTCCTGTTAAGGAAGGCGGTTTTGACATCCATTTACCATATCTCATAATCAAAATATGCTGATATGGCCATGAGAATCCTAATAGTCTTAATCATTGCCACTGGGGAAAAAGTTTCATCATAGTCAACACCATGACTTTGCGTGAAACCTTTTGCCACTAGCCTAGCTTTAAAGGTGTGCACCTTTCCATCCATGTCTGTCTTCTTCTTGAAGACCCATTTTCACCCAACAGCTTTGCTGTGTTGAGGCAAATCCACTAACTTCCAAACTTGGTTGTCATACATGGATTGCATCCCTTCCTTCATGGCTTTAGCCATATCTCAGATTCTAAACCTGAAACAGCATCTTGGTAGGTGATGGGTTCTAAAAGACCCCCTTCGTCCTGAGCAACTAGGAATCCTAGATACCTATCTGGCTCATGACGAAGCCTACTAGATCTGCGAAGGTCTTGTGTTTCCACTTCCTCCTCAACCACAGACTCGGGTTGAAGTTCAACAATTCTCTGTTGAACCACGGGTTCGATTATCGGTGGTTGTGTAATCTCTTCCTCTTCAATCTCTTGAAGTTCTATTTGTTTTTTTGGAGCCTCTGAATTTAGAAACTTCTCTTCCAAGAATACCCCTTTATGAGCAACAAAGACTTTGTTCTCATCTGGGTTATAGAAATAGTATCCCATGGTTTCCTTGGGATAGCCCACGAAGATACACTTACCTGATTTGGGATTGAGTTTATCCGTCAATGTTTGCTTAACATACGCCTCACATCCCCAAACCTTGAGAAAATACATTTTTGGCTTTTTCCCTGTCCATACCTCGAACGGTGTCTTTTGAACCGATTTGATCGGAACCTGATTCAGCATGAACGATGTTGTCTCGAGTGCGTGCCCCCCAAACGACAAAGGCAATGAACTTTGACTCGTCATTGATCGTACTATTTCAATCAATGTATGATTCCTCCTTTCTGACACACCATTCATCAGAGGTGTATACGGAGGTGTGAGTTGTGAAACAAACCCACATTCCTTCAAATGATCGTCGAATTCCTGACTCAGATATTCACCACCTCGGTCGGACCAAAACAGCTTTATCTTCTTGTCCAGCTGATTCCGTACTTTCAGATTTTAGTCTCATGAGATAGACATAACCGAACCTACTGAAGTCGTCAGTAAAGGTGATGAAGTACCGGTATCCTCCTCTAGCCTCTGGAATAAAGGGTCCACACACATCTGTGTGTATTATCCCCAGTAACTCACTAGCCCTTTCATTCTCACTGTTGAAAGGTTGCTTTGTCATTTTACCAGATAAACAAGATTCGAAAATATCATATGACACCAAGTCAAATGGTTCTAGAATTCCGTCATCTCGGAGCATCTCTATGCGTTTCTTGTTTATATGTCCTAAACGACAATGCCAGAGATAAGTCTGATTCAAGTTGCTCTTGGATCTTTTACTTATATGATATATGTCTTTATTATCTTTATCTAGATTTAGTGTATATAGACCATTTTGTTGAATTGCTTTAAAAAATAAAACATCATTTTTAAAATAGGAAATCACTTTGCTATTCATAACATAGTTAAAACCATTGTCTATAAACAAATCAAACCAGATAACATTTTTGATTAGTCTAGGAACATAATAACAAGGTACTAGTTCTAAAACCATGCCCGAAGGCAAACTAAGACAATATGTTCCTACAGCTTCAGCACCAACCATGGAGCATTCGCCTACCCGCAGGTCCATATCTCCTTGTCTTAGCTTCCCACTTCTCTTGAATACCTGCAAATGATTGCATATGTGATGACCACATCCGGTATCCAATACCCATGATTCATAAGAAGTAATAAGACAATCTATCATAAAGATACCTGAGTCATTGGGCGAACCAATGTCCAGCTGATCTATGTCGAGTGAGTGCTCGCATAAATCCTTGCTGCCACAGCATGGGCAACAAATTTCTCCAAGCTCTTCCAACCAGTCATCTTCCTGCATAGGGTCCACAACTGTTGACTCTAGCTGCTTTGGATTCAACTCATCGCTGATGCACATAAGGATATCGTGCAACCCCGCGACAGTCATCTCAAAATCACCGAGGACATACATTACCCTTCTCTGATGTGTGAAATCTAGTTATAAATTTAAGTCCAAAAATCACCTAAGTTTCACCACACACTACCATCAAGTATGACTGGATCATGCAATAGTATAGCAAAGGTAAGTAATGGGTATCGTATCCACGGAGAGTAGTGCAACACCAAATAGAATGATAAACTAATAGTTAACCTAAAGGTGGGGTTTTTCAGTTTTGAGAGTGAAAACTAATAACTAACTACTAATTAAAAGCAGATAAACAAAGGAGATAAATGAACTTTTGCAAACAACCAATTAAAAGCAAGTACTCACCTTAATCTTTCCCCCCTGTTGTGATATACTTCAAGATCAATTTAATTGATTACCTGGATTGACTTAGCAATACTCCACCTCCTATTTCATATAGCTATTGTGCGACGGATAAAGAATAACAACTTCCTAATTTTCATCTAAATCCACACAACCTATTGCATAACTCAACATGCATATCAAACAAGTTTAATATGAACCAACCGTTTCCTCGATTGTAAAGTTCTAGAAGATTAGGTTTAAGTTATGGAATCTGGATTCTATTTACTTTTCCTAGTAAACCCTTAAACAATTCAAAGACAATTCATTCACATACATTATAAGAACTTCCTATTCATATTCAATATGAACCATAAATCCAGAAACGAAGATTAAAACCATAAAGATCCAAACTTTCATTAATTGAACATGGAACTAGTATCAATCCAACGATAAACAAAGAAATCAAAGCATATTCCAACTAGCGTTCAATCATAAGGTAAATACATGATGAGTTTAGCCCATAATCAGGCTTAAACAATCAAACAAAGTCTGAGAAAACAAGCCTAATCGAAGATTAGCCATAGATTTGACAAACCGGGTTGTTAATGATGATGAATGATGATGAAATATGGATCCTCCAAGCTCCAAGGGTGTTTCCTCACCCTCCAGGGTTGCAAAACTCTGAAAACGGCGCCTGGAGTCGGCTGTAGGGCAAAAGATGTGATCGATTGAATGTAAAATTGAATTTATAGACTTCTGTTCTGCGATGCTTCGCGGCGCGAAGCATAGGTTGCTCGCGGAGCGAAGACCTTTGACCCGAGATTTGACTTTCGTTGACCGAGCTCGCGGAGCGAAGCATAAATCCTCGCGACATTAAGCATCCTCTGGAATTTTTGTCGATTTTAATGAAGTTTCGCGGCGCGAAGCATATGGTACTCGCGACGCGAGACTGAGGTTTTGCACAGTTCTTCGTTTTTCTTCTATTTTTAGCTGATTTCTTCATATAATTCACTAATTATCAGCTATGACCTGCAAACACCCCAATATTGTGGATTAGTGTAATATATGATCATTCTAAGCACGAAACACAAGTAAATCATGCAATATTTAAGGATATAAACGTAGTTTAATCCGGAAATATCACAATTCCCACACTAAACTTTGCCTATCCTCAAGCAAATCGTCAAATAGAGATAACCCAACCTGGCCACTAAAATTCCACAGCTTATATACCACAGTTAAGATAGATCATCCCAAACTTATAAATTAATCAACAAATACTCAATAATCAATTACATGCAAAGTCTCACATCCTCACTAGGAAGTCACTCGATCACTCAAGTGTTTAGGCTCATTATTTTGGTGCTCACTCCTGATAGCTAACAAGTAATTACCAGCATAGGCTTGTATCCAATTCAAATATCCATCACTAGAGTTGTCAACCGTCAAGAGGGCTTTAAGGGTTGTAACATTAGGCTAAGGGTAACAGGTAGGGAAAATGGAATTTAAGGTGACTAAGATAGCAAAAATCTAAAATGTGCTGAAACAATGATTCACCACTCAAACTGGAGCGGTCAAACTGAAACTGATACGGTAGACTGATAAGAGTTCTTGAACTAAGACCACTTGGTCACACTGAAGTATATAACACTTCATGCAAAATTATTATTTTTTACTTCATGCAAAACCAAAGTAAGCAGCATAGTTTGCTGTTGCCTTCGATCTGGTAATTACTCTTTCTTGAACATTACCAATTATTTGATCTTGAGGATGATCTTTGAGGAATTTAAATGTTGTAGTAGGAGATTATGGTTCTGGATCTAAGTGATGTTGAGGACTCTGAGGTGAACTTACATCCTCAGTCTCAATTGCAACATTGTTATCAAACTGTTGATCACTAAGATCTTCAGTCTGAGTAACATCAGCTCTAAAAGGATTAACTAACTCATCATCTTTCTCAGTTTGAGAGTCCTTTGGAGCTTGTGATGATTTCTTTGATGGACACACATCATCATCACTGTCATTACCCATGACATACATAGGATTTGACATTTTGGTTTCCTCTAGCTTTTCAAGCTCACTCAGACTGACCAAGTCAGCTTGTCTTTTATCAGCTTGATCAAAACTGTCTTCATCAAATGAGACATGAATTGATTCTTCTATAGTCTTTCTCCTTAAGTTATACACTCTGTAAGACTTGGAGATTAAGGAATAACTAACAAATATTCCAGGATCAGCTTTAGGTTTCAACTTATGGAGCTGATCTCTTTGATTCAGCACAAAGCATTTTGAACCAAAGACATGGAAGTAACCTATATTGGGCTTTCTTGATTTATACATCTCATAAGCAGTTTTGCCATGTTTTTTTACTATGATTGATCTATTCTGGGTATAACATGTTGTACTTACAGCTTCATCCCAGAAATAGAGTTTCAATCCTGCCTCACATAGCATTGTTCTTGAAGCCTCAATTAAGGTTATGTTTCTCCTTTCAGCAACTCCATTTTGTTGAGGAGTTCTGACTGAGGAGAAATTTTGTAATATTCATATGCAATATATGCAGTGGGTCTGTTATTAAAAAAAATTGGCTTTGACTTGAAGGACCCTTTATGATGTTTCCCTTGTTCACAAGTTGAGCACAATTTCTCCTTGACAAATGTGATCTTTGGCAATCCAGAGACTAACTCTTTTTTTGATAGCATATTTATATTCTTTAAATTTAGATGTGATAACCTTTTATGCCACATCCAACTTAGCTTAGGAACAGATTGGGAATATAAGTAGGTTTCAGTATAGGGATCAGCAGAGTTAAGATCAAGTAGATACACATCTCTTTCTCTCTTTGCTATTAGCACTGGCTTACCCTTCGCATTGTATATTGTACCTGCTTTCTTCCTAAAAGTAACAACATTGTCTTCATCACACAACTGGCTGATACTTATCAGATTGTGTTTAAGAGCTTTAACATATGCAACTTTCTAGAAAGTCACCTTGCCAGCATGCATCTTCCCATATCCTTTAGTTCTTCCATAGGAGTTATCACCAAATGTTACTTTAGGACCTTCATATCCTGGAATTCACTTAGAAGTCCTTTCCACCCAGTCATGTGCCTTGAACATCCACTATCCAAGTACCATTTACTTGAACCCTGCACATGATAAGAAAACTAAACAAATTAGTTTTGTTTGGGAACCCACTTTGTAGTAGGTTCAGTTGATGAGCACTTAGCAGCTTCATCTTGTGGACTGACTGGTCAGCTTGAGCAGGTATTGAGTCCTGTGTAGGCTGATCAGCTTGTTCCTTTTCAAGCCTTAAGATTTCACTGTCACAGTCCTTGGCCTCATGTCTTCTACCTCTACACTTGTAGCATTTCCTTCTACCAATAACTACAAGAGATAGATCATCCGATAATCCTTTAGGGGACTTACCCTCAGTTTTAGGATTATGGGTTGTGGATAACTTCTCAACTTTCTTTGCAAGCTGATTCACCTGATCCTCATTGACTTTGGACTTACCTTTGTCAGATCTAGGTTTATTATCCTTTTGATTAGAAGCTTGACCAACAAACTTCTTTTCAATGACTTTGGACTTACCATTGTCATGTTTCTTGGACTTACCAGTTTTAACAGCTTTGGACTTACCACTTTTGAGTTCTTTGGACTTACCAATTTCAACAACTTTGGACTTACCATTGTTGTGATATGACCTCTGACGTACAGTAGTCTTCCTATTCTTGAAACTTCTCTCTGAGCCAGATAAAGAGTGCTGTCTTTTGAAAGGATTTGGATTCAGCCTTTCAATGACAGAAGGTCTTTGAATAGGCTGAGTGCCTAATCTATCAAGCACAGACTTACTATGTTGTTTAGATGTTGAACACTCATTTCCAAGATCCTTTGCCTTTACAAAGTTATTGTATTTTAGGCTTGGATCATGTTTCTTTTCTGAGGCCGACTTATGAGACTCAATCAGTTGTCTATCTTCCTTAGAATCTGTACTTGCTCTCTCATCATCATCAGCTGCATAAGCTGCATATTGATAGTCACCTCCAAGTACAGCCTTTATCTGTTTAGGGATCTGCTGGTTAATGCACTGGTCAGCAAGCCTTGATGACTTACACCAGGATTCAGTGACCTTTTTGAAGTTGGTCATCTTTATTCTTGGCTTCCTGAAGCTCTTCACTTAGAAGTTTATTAATGTGTCTTTGACATTCAAGATCACATTGTGCTTTCTTTCTAGCAGTGATGAGAGTTTGATTTTCCTTAATCTCATTCTTGAGCTTAGTGATTTCAGCTTTGAGGTCAGCTTGAGACTTAAGGCTGGTCTTAAAGTTGTTTAATAAATAACCAAAAGTAAGACCTTTTTCTTCATTGGTGTAAGAGTTGAAATTACTAACCTTGTACATTGAGGAAGGATCCCAGTCACTTAGTTTACTGTTCTCTACAGCTTCCTTAATGTTAGCTTCAAAAGTTGATTCAGACCAACCATAATCAACTTCATCTAATTAAAACTCTTCATCTTCTTGAGCCATCAGACATTTATCATCATCATCTGAGGTAGATGATTTTGTATCCCAAGTTTCAGTATAAAGTCCTTTTGCATTGGGCTTGTCTTCAGGCTTTCCTTTCTTGAGCTGAGTATATTTCTTCTTATACTTATCAGCTCTATAAGCATTCTTGTCAGCTCTGTAAGCATTCTTCTTATACTTTCCTTTTAGCAGCAATGTGTCCCTTTCTCTGACAGTTGAAGCACACAGCTTTCTTAGGATCAAAAGAACTCTTTCCTTTGCCTCTGTCAAATCTTCCTCTTCCCGTTTGAATTCTTCTCAGTCTTCTGGCATGCATGGCCATTTTTTCAGTGATAGTCTGAACATCATCAGTATCACTTGAGTCTGAGTCTGAGTGGTCAGCTTGAGAATCTGACTCAGTCTCGGATTCAGCAATGAAGGCTTTTGAACTCTTTTTCTTCCTCTCTGCAACTAATGCAGTTTCATGTTTATCAAGAAAGTCCTTCATTTGTTGTTGAGAAGATTTCTTGTGTTATGTGATCTGTTCATGATTAAGCAAGAACCCATATATGGACTGTAGGTTATACATATGTAATGTACCTCTAGCCCTTAGTGCTACAGTCACTTCATTGAACTTCTATGGTAACACATCAAGAAATTTCAGCACTAGGTCAGTTTCATCCTTTTTAATGCCCACACTTAGCAGGTCATTAATCAAGCAGTGAAACCTTGTAAACAAATCAGGCAAGGTTTAATTCTTTTTAGCTAAGAAGTTTTCATAGGATCTGTTAAGATGATTCTTCTTTTCCTGCTTGATCAGATCTGTGCCCTCATATGTAATACTCAAAGTATCCCAGATCTCTTTTGCAGTTTGACACCCAGTCACTGTGTGCAATATCTCATTAGTTAGGGCATTAGCCAGAACACTCTTTGCTTTGTCATCCAGGAAACGTACTTTCCAATATGTAACACCACTTTTCTAAAACAGCTTTAAAAATTTGTTTGCTTCTGATTAACATTCTAAAACATCAGAGTTTGCGGAAAACCAACTTAAATTACTTTAATGCTAACAACTTAATGAAAAGTAGTATTAAAAGTACTCTTTTCAAAAGCTTGGAGCTATCCAACTCTGCAAAACACTGGGGCCTTACCCTTGCTGGAAACTGGTTACCTGCATGCACAACATACTAAAACGTAAGCTTTCGCTTAGTGAGCATACAAACTGAACAGATAAACACTTAAAACATGAGTAACTCTTCTGGGGATGTCTCACATCTAAGCTGAACACCTGCAAAACTATTCAAACTATTATCTGGTCCAGGGTATGATCACACCTCACGCGCAATCAAATCCCTGACACTCTGTTTGGGTATAAGGACTTCAATATACCCCTATCTCTGTACGGAATAATATATCTGAATTCTATTATACCTTGAAACAATAGTCTTAACTCATAACATAAAAATACCATAACACTGATATCATACTGTTTACCTTGTACATATATGTATGTAGATCGTACTAAATACTACAACATAGTGTTACTGAATCTCACATAATCAATCACATATCAAGCATACAATTGATATACTAATCACTTAAAGCATATACATATGCTAATCTGATTAAAGGTAAGTACACTCACCTTAGCCGCAATTAAACAGCTATTCTTTATCGCTAAAACGTCAACTCTTATTGCCTACAAGCAATAAACAATACTTCTGTAAACTTTGTACTCAACTTACAAAGATATAGATCAAATAACTAAACTGAATTCTGGAAGACTGCTTGCGACCGCAAGCATTACACATGCGACCGCAAGGGTCCTAAACTACTACCTTACGGTCGCAAATAAAGTCCAATGCGACCGCAAGAGATCCAAACCTTCAAATCTTCTAAAACACTGCCTTACGGTCGCAAGTACTCTTACTTACGGCCGCAAGGGACAAAACAACTACAACGTGAAACACTGCCTTGTGATCGCAAGGGATAACCCATGCGGTCGCAAGGACAGTCGGTACAGAAGGCTTCTTGCTCTGTTCGTGAACAGCAGCCGAATCTCATTCCTTTTTACTCAAAACTTGATCAATCTCAATTTCAATCATACACCCAAGCTCTATAACATTATAACTAACTTTCTAGCATGAAACTCAATACATAACAACACTAAAACACACTAAATCAAGCTACTAACTTGGATTCAACTCTTGAATCCTTTTCTTGACCTAAAACTCAAAGAAACCAAATAAGAACTCATACCTCTTGCCTCCAAATCAATTAACTCTTGATCTCTGCTATCTGAACTCAGTGCTTGGAATCAAAATCAGCAAGAATAAGGGTTGGAGTGTGTGTAATCGTGAGTGTGTGTTTTGTTCCTGATGTTTGACTAAAGGTGAGTCAAAGGAAGACTCATATGTATCTACAACTTTGGGTTAATTCCAAAAACAGCCCCTGGACTTCTTTAACTTTCTAAAATGGCAAAACTAACCCCTTAACTTTAAAAACATGAGATACACAAAGCACACAAAGGCAACTTGCTAAACATACAAAACACTTAACACGCTTATTGAAATAAACTTACATCTAGGACTTACGAACTTTGGGATGTTACACAATCCTCATCTCTGCTTGTTACTAAAGTAGAAGGTCTACTGCATACTGAGCATAAATCAAGTATTACATATACAACATAGTATAATTACACCTAAGTGTAATCTAACTCTTTCTCGTGTTCCGACTGTATCTTTACTATCTCATATGTCCATTATACAAATCTCAACTTCCTCTAGAATACAACTACTGGCTATTTTAGATAACTAGATTTCACATCTCTTGTCCTGTTCGGACAACTACTAGTTCATCTGTTACATACTTACAATGATAACTATACATGTTATACTATCTAAGATATCTTTACTATAGATTATGACATATACAATACTCTCTTTATCTTTGTGATAATATATGACTGACCAATACACTACTGTCCTAACTTATCTTTCTTTCTGAATCTGTTCATCCATATCCATGATGATAATTTTACTAACACATAGCTTCCAATCTGAAGCTCTACTAATAATCCTTTCTTATCACATAACTGTTCTTGTTTATCCTGGTAGCTCTAAGCCGCTCATAAAACTGTGGTACTATCTTTACATTCAATCGTGTGCTGAGTCCTCTCGCTCTAATCAACCTCGTCCCAACAAATAGGAGTTTTATACTTCCCATCATACATCATCTGGTACTAGATATGCTACTACTCAAACGTAACTGTGATCATACTGGAACTCTATTAATGTATATATGTATCTCAACTATCACTTAAGTCAATTATACATGTTCTGAGCATATATCTCTGTGTTTATATATTTCTCTCACTCTGTCCAACCCTACAAGGGTGAAATACTGTGATTTAATTCTCATATTTCTCTGAAATTTACTCTGAAAATTTAAAGATAAACGAGTATCTCTATCTAAATCCTTATACTGTCATTTTATATCTACCTGTTACTTTCTGTAAAATTTCTGATACTCTGCTTTAACCTGTAAACAATTTAAATATTTCCCAACCTTCTTTGCTAAAACACATTCTATTCTTGGCTACTAGTAATTCCTGCTTATCTCTTAGACAATCTAGACCTTGATCTTTAAATAGATTCTTTCTTCTGATCACCCTCTCTAACTGCTTCATTATGTACTACTTTAACTTGATCGAATATCGAAGTGATGTCTGGCATTCTTACTTGAGGTATCTGTATCTTTAGGGTAGCTGACTTGATGCTAAAAACATCTTTACTAAATTAACTTTCCAACTACTACTAGTTTCAAAACCTGAGCCGAATAATCGCTTCATACTTGTGGGGAGTCATATTCTGAAAACGTCCTTCTCTCTGACTTTCATCTGATGGTACTCTGATCACAACTCTATCCTTGAAAACCATTCTACACTCTGAAACTAATCCAACAGATTATCTACTTCTTAAATTGGGTACTGATTCTTGTTTGCAAACTTATAGTGTCCTCTGTAATCTATACACATTCTGACTAGTTATTTTCTCTTTAAGACTACATGTATTAATGTGCCCCACACTGAGCTAATGGATCGGACAAAACCCTCCTCTCTTAACTATTACAGTTGGATCACCAACTCTTACTTTTCTGGGGCTAATCTGTACAACATCTTGACTCCTTGGTTCTATTCCTGACATTATACTAATACTAAGTTTCACTTATCAAAACTCTAAAATTACCGGTAATTCTTTTGAGAAATACATCTGAGTAGTCACCACTGGTGGTATCTATTAAATCTACTATGACTGCCTTTTATACTACACTTTTCCACATAAGCTAGACATGCTATACAATTAAGCATCAAGTACTTTCTTACTTTGCTGACAAGCAACTGGAACACTGACTCTCTTACTATTACCTTTGTTCAATAGTTCTTCCCCACTTGGGATCTGTGCTCGCACTGTTGGTCTGATCTCTGAGTATCTGAACTTGCTATTAACTCAATTAATCAATACTAATAACTGCTCAAAATTCTTTCATCGCGAACATATGCTCAATGAAAACTGGCTATTTTTACCTCTATCACTTTTTACTTACACTTACTATTCAGAATAGTAGTCTCATCTACTGCGTCTGTCTGTTATCACACTAAGTTCAATCTTTATTTCTTTAACTATAAACTAGAACATTCTGCCTTTTGACCAGGTCACATTTGCTTTTCTAGTATTGATCCTTGTTTAACAAAACTAGGCTAAATTTTAACTGACGTACTCTCTGTCACTAATAACTTAGGACAAAAATGTCCAAACTAGTAACCTGATAACACACTTAGGGTAAATGATTTCAAACTTTGACCACATGCCTCTACTTTTCACACTTCGTATATCTGAGTGGGGGACCTAACCCTCCATGCTATAGTACAAACGTCGCCTTTTTACTAATAATGTTACTTGCTTAATCTTTCTCTTTGCGTTCACTATTCTCCACTCTCTTAACTACTTTTCTTTCTTCTATGTAAAACTTATTATCTCATTCACTTCATTACAATTAACTGCCGTTAAACTTTACCCGTATCATTTATAACATCAGACTATACCACTGTAATTACAAAACTTCTATACCAAATCACTCTGAACAAAACTACATATTCTTAACAATTTCTAGGTGATGTCATTCACCAACTCTATCGTCTTATCATCAGATTCTAGATTATTTTTGTGATATGTTCTATACAAGCTTCTAGTACTGCTATACTCTTAACAAATCTTTAAACTAAGTCTATGTCATAGTCTCAATCTACGTTTCTAACTTTCTCCACATCAACATGGTCTACCAGTCTTTCACTGTCTCAACAAGTTCGATACGTACATAACTTTTCTCCCTGGTTGATACCTACTATTACGAAAAATCTCATTCCATCTCTATTAATCATCACCACTCACAACTGGATCTAAAATCTTCCCTCTAACGAGGTAATTTCGCATGCTGAACAATCTTTACACATCTACCCCTACAACAGGTTCTTCTTAGCTTTAACTCTTTATAATTCATTAACCATAATCTCTACAGCTGTATCTACACACTGCGGTAATATAACTTTCTTTCCTTCTAAAACTTACTCTACCACTTGGTTGGTAATATCTAGAACGTTACATATAAAACTTTACCCTATGTTATCACTGTTATCCTTTTTACTAAACTGATCTCAAAATCTTGCAATCCCTCTGTAACAACTCCCTCTAAAGGGTTACCCGAAGGTCTACTGGTTCTAATTAAGAATTGCATCTGGAAAATAGGTATCTCTGGTAATCCAAAGTATACTACCCTCAGGCTACTTTATCTAACTCATATCAACATACCACATACTATAAACTCATAATCAGATATCTTTAACATATACTACCAAACAACTTTCTCTGTTTCTCATAATAAGGTATGTATTATTATTAATACTACATTTATCTCATTTTCTGTTCTTGTCTGATTCACACATACTGTACTATCACGTATCACCCCTCACTTGATTCATAAGGTACTGACATGGCAATCTTAAGCTCAATTGCATATCACATGTTCTTCACATACACTGGCCAGGCATTGTGAGGAACATATTATACATAATTATTCTTAATACCGTCACGGAATACCCCATTTCACAAGCTTAGGTCACGTATATGGCATAACTGTTTATATCTGTTAAACATTCTTCTTTTCTCTGATATCATATACACATAATGTCAAATAGCACTTGTTCACATAACTATTACATATGCAAAACATTGGAACTCATGCTCGATCAGTATAACTGATTACAAATCATAAACTTCTACTAACCGTATGCTCACCAAGACTACTGCCCCAGGGATAGCTCCTCCTGACCTCAAAACCACGGTTTAAGTTCAGACATCACACTCGTGTGTGTCCAAATCCCTTAAAACTTGGCTCTGTTACCAAGTTGTAACACCACTTTTCTAAAACAGCTTTAAAAATTTGTTTGCTTCTGATTAACATTCTAAAACATCAGAGTTTGCGGAAAACAAACTTAAATTACTTTAATGCTAACAACTTAATGAAAAGTAGTATTAAAAGTAGTCTTTTCAAAAGCTTGGAGCTATCCAACTCTGCAAAACACTGGGGCCTTACCCTTGCTGGAAACTGGTTACCTGCATGCACAACATACTAAAACGTAAGCTTTCGCTTAGTGAGCATACAAACTGAACAGATAAACACTTAAAACATGAGTAACTCTTCTGGGGATGTCTCACATCTAAGATGAACACCTGCAAAACTATTCAAACTATTATCTGGTCCAGGGTATGATCACACCTCACGCGCAATCAAATCCCTGACACTCTGTTTGGGTATAAGGACTTCAATATACCCCTATCTCTGTACTGAATAATATATCTGAATTCTATTATACCTTGAAACAATAGTCTTAACTCATAACATAAAAATACCATAACACTGATATCATACTGTTTACCTTGTACATATATGTATGTAGATCGTACTAAATACTACAACATAGTGTTACTGAATCTCACATAATCAATCACATATCAAGCATACAATTGATATACTAATCACTTAAAGCATATACATATGCTAATCTGATTAAAGGTAAGTACACTCACCTTAGCCGCAATTAAACAGCTATTCTTTATCGCTGAAACGTCAACTCTTATTGCCTACAAGCAATAAACAATACTTCTGTAAACTTTGTACTCAACTTACAAAGATATAGATCAAATAACTAAACTGAACTCTGGAAGACTGCTTGCGACCGCAAGCATTACACATGCGACCGCAAGGGTCCTAAACTACTACCTTACGGTCGCAAATAAAGTCCAATGCGACCGCAAGAGATCCAAACCTTCAAATCTTCTAAAACACTGCCTTACGGTCGCAAGTACTCTTACTTACGGCCGCAAGGGACAAAACAACTACAACGTGAAACACTGCCTTGCGATCGCAAGGGATAACCCATGCGGTCGCAAGGACAGTCGGTACAGAAGGCTTCTTGCTCTGTTCGTGAACAGCAGCCGAATCTCATTCCTTTTTACTCAAAACTTGATCAATCTCAATTTCAATCATACACCCAAGCTCTATAACATTATAACTAACTTTCTAGCATGAAACTCAATACATAACAACACTAAAACACACTAAATCAAGCTACTAACTTGGATTCAACTATTGAATCCTTTTCTTGACCTAAAACTCAAAGAAACCAAATAAGAACTCATACCTCTTGCCTCCAAATCAATTAACTCTTGATCTCTGCTATCTGAACTCAGTGCTATCTATAATCAACTAACAATTATAGATACAAACTGACTCTCTAAACAGGATTTATTCACAGATTGAATACTTACCAACTTCACAACAGACGTGAAGATTCGAACACACGAACAATTAGCAATCTGTGAATTTTTTGATCACGTTGAACTTACAAAATGTGTATCAAGATTCGTAACACAGCTTATCAAACATATTGATAATCTTACTAAGATATAGTCTAAGCTGATCAGATATATGCTCAGCTTATATTCAGCTTATGCTCAGTCTGAAACACTATAAATGCTCAGTCTGATCAAGGTTCATAATTCTGTTTAAGTTATATTCAGAACATATCTTACAAACTTAACTTTGTCTCATCAAATTTCAAATGATGAGATCATTTGACCAACACTATATGCTTTGTAGTTTAGATCCCCCACTTAGGGAATACTTGCATGTTGATTTTGATACCCAAAAAACTCGTTTTTGAACTTGATTTGCTTCCGTTGCTCTCGGGTATGGACATGCATGTGATTACCTATATATATATATATATATATATATATATATATATATATATATATATATATATATATATATATTCTTGGTGAAGAAGGCTACTATCATCAGTTGTTTTATAAAAAGAATTGCAAATCTCTTATATAGCATGTATTGCAAATGGCTATGATTTTTGAATCACAAATGGATTTTCTATAGAATCACAAACATCAAAAGGTATCACAATTATGATTAGAAGTGGGCTTAGGGTCGCAAGTATATATATATATATATATATATACATATATATATATATGGGTGTACGTGTTGGGCTGCCAACCCTAAACCAAGTCAATTGAACGTGTTAATGGTATTGGGCTAAACCATTGAATGATTTTAGGCTAAATTTCAATTTGGGCCTTAGGCCCAATAATGAGATAGACCATAATTTATATATATATATGTTGTCAAGAATCGTAAAGTAGTTGTCGTAGAGAGTTGTCAACAGTTAATTGATATAAATTATTTAATGGGCTACACACAATAAATAGGTATTGGGCCTTGATTTCGAAATAACCAAAGAAATTATCAACTGGGAAATTCTACATCCTGAGTTCAGAAGATAATAGATTAGTTCTATTTGTAATTATTAGATTAGTTCTAATAATTTTGTAAGCACTAAATGTGCATGATCTGAGTGATCAAAACTTTTGTGTTATGATATGTTCAAGTAATACAAGTATTAGTTTGATATGTTCAACTATATTATGATATGTTCATAATTATTAGTCTGATAAGTTCAGCTTGAATGAATAATTGATTAGTTCTTATTCATTAATATGTTTAGTTGGTGTGTTCAACTTAAAGTTGGTATGTTCCACTTATAATTGATAAGTTCTATTAAAATTGATATGTTCAATTAATATGTGATTAGTTCAAAAATAAAATCTTAATAAGTTTGAGATTTTAAAACATAATTCTGTTAAAAAAACTTAAGAACTGTTTGATGGTTTTGTCATTATCAAATAGGGGGAGTTTGTTGGGAAGATGATCTCATCAGTTGAGATTTGATGAGACAAAGTTAAGTTTGTTAGATTTGTTCTAGATATAACTTAAACAGAATTATGAGGCTTGATCAGACTGAGCACGTATAGTGTTTCAGACTGAGTATAAGCTGAATATAAGCTGAGCATATGTTCGATCAACTTAGACTATATCTTAGTAAGATTATCAATGTGTTTGATAAGTTGTGTAGGTCACCTAAGATATATTGAGCTTTCAACTTGGTGTGTCTCAAGCTGAGTGACTTAGTGTATATACTGGGTCAGCTCAATAGAGTTACTAAATGAGTTCTAGCTAACTCTTGGGACTTCTAAGGATGAGTTTATTAATGTACGTGTTAGTTCATGTTTGTTTTCGAATCTGTTCTCGAAGAACTCAGCTTGATGAGTTTCAAGCTGACTAACTCAGTCCGAGCAAGAAGTCAGTTTAAGAGAATTTAAATATGTTTTAAATTTATCTTTTAACTCTCTATATCTACGGGAAGGATAAGAAGACTCCAGAATCAAGATTGAAGATTGAAGACTCATGATAAGAAGATTCAAGATTCAAGATTCCGGTTTATCCGTTAATTAGTAAGCAAATTAGGATTAGTCCAGTTTGTTAGGAACCGTAGGAACAGGATTATAAATACTTATCATCCTGATAAGTTTAGAGGTACGACGACTACGACTTCAATTACAACTAAGTGTTGCAGAGCCAAATACCTCACCTCAACCGTATATGTTACGATTCTTGAATCACTGTTTGCTAGTTCAAGCTGATCAAGAAATTCATAGATTGCCAAGCTATTCGTGTGTTCGAATATTCACATTAGTTGTGAAATTGGTAAGTTTTCAATCTGTGATTAAACCCTGTTTAGAGAGTCGTCCAGTATCTATAATCATAAGTTGATTATAGATAACTAAGTTTGAAAGATTGAGAGATTTATATTAGGTGTTTACATATCAAGAGTTGTTTACTTGATAAAGTCTGTAATCATCTTCTTATTAATTAAAAGCAAAGCATTCGACTGTGGTTTGATTTACTATATGTAACACTTTATTTTGATTTGTTCAATTTCCGCAGAAAGTGTATTCAACCCCCCCCCCCTTCTACACATCCGTTGCTTGTTGTTATTCTCACTAAGGGACCAACAACTGGTATCAGAACAGGTTGAACAACTTCATACGTTGAAAGTTCAAGATTCTGAGAAAGTTCAAAATGTCTACAAGCAATAATTCTTCAAACTTTCCTCAGATGTCTTCCAAGGATTGTCCCATCTTTGATGGATCTAATTATCCTATGTGGAAATTCAGAGCAATGCTATTCCTCAAGTCCATTGACAATCGTATGTCCGATGTCATTACTAAAGGACCAATCATCCCCAAGATTTCTGCTGTTGTTAGTGATACGTCCGCTGACAAAACAGACAGAAGTGAAAAAGAAGTATGGAAGCCTGTTGCATCCTGGACAGATGAAGATTGGAAACTTTTCAATCTGGATGACAAGGCAAAGAGTATTCTGGCGAATGCCCTGACCAATGAGATCTTGCATACAGTGACTGGGTGTCAAACTGCAAAAGAGATCTGGGATACATTAAGTAATACATATGAGGGCACTGATCTGGTCAAGCAGCAAAAGAAGAGTCATTTAAATAGATCCTATGAAAACTTCTTTTCGAAGAAGAATGAAACCTTGCCTGATTTGTTCACAAGGTTTCACTACTTGATAAATGACCTACTAAGTTTGGGTGTGAAGAAAGATGAGGCTGAACTTGTGCTGAACTTTCTGGATGTGTTACCAGAAAGGTTCAATGAAGTAACAACAGCACTGAGGGCTGGAGGAACACTGCATTTGTACAACCTACAGTCCATCTATGGGTTCTTGCTCAACCATGAATAGATCACAAAGCACAAGAGAACTTCTCAACAACAACTTAAGGAGTCTTTGGATAAAGCAGATATTGCATTAGTTGCACATAAGAAGAAGAAAAGTTCCAAGGCATTAGTTGTTGAATCTGAGACTGAGTCAGAATCTCATGCTGACCACTCAGACTCAGAATCTGGTGATACTGATAATGTTCAGACTATCACTGAGCAAATGGCAATGTTAGCCAGACGTTTGAGAAGAGCTCAACGTGGAAGAGGAAGATCTGACAGGAGTAAAGGGAAGAGTTCCTTTGATCCCAAGAAAGCTGTGTACTTCAACTGTCAGAAGAAGGGACACATCGCTGCTGAGTGCAGATTAAAGAAGAAATAATCGGCATCAGTTGCTGAAAAGAATGCTTATAGAGTTGGCAAATACAAAAAGAAATATACTCAGCTCAAGAAAGGAAAGCCTGAAGACAAACCTAGTGCAAAAGGACTATATGCTGAAACCTGGGATACATAATCATCTACCTCAGATGATGACGTATGTCTAATGGCTCAAGAAGATGAAGAGTTTGAAATTGACAAAGTTGATTATGGTTTGTCCGAGTCAACTTTTGAAGCTGACATGAAGGAAGCTAAGGAAAACAGCAAGCTTAGTGATTGGGATCCTGCTTCCATGTACAAGGTTAGTAATTTCAACTCTTACACCGATGAAGAAAAGGGTCTTGCCTTCGATTATTTGTTAAATGATTTCAAGACCATCCTTAAGTCTTAAAAGGAACTCAAAGCTGAGATAACTAAACTGAAGAATGAGATTAAGGAAAATCAATTTCTCATTGATGTTGGTAAGAAAGCACAGTGTGATGTTGAATGTCAAAGACATATTAATAAACTTCTAAGTGAAGAACTTCAGGAAGCTAAAGTCAAAGCTGACCAACTTCAAAAGGTCACTGAGTCTTGGTGCAAGTCATCAAAGCTTGCTGAAAAGTGCATAAAACAACAAATTCCTAAACAGGTACAAGCTGTACTTGGAGGTGACTATCAAACTACAACTTATGTAGCTGATGATGAGATAGCAAGTACAGACTCTGAGGAGGATAGACAACTGATTGAGTCTCAGAAGTCAGCCTCAGAGAAGAAACATGGTCAAGGCCTTAAATACAATATGTTTGTAAAGGCAAAAGATCATGGTAACGAGTGCTCAACATCTAAACAACATGGTAAGTCTGTGCTGGACAGATTAAGCACTCAGCCTATTCAAAGAACTTCAGTCATAGAAAGGCTTAATCTAAATCCTTTCAAAAGACACATTCTCTATCTTGGCTCAGAGAGAAGTTACAAGAATAGGAAGACCACTGTAAGTCAGAGGTCAAATCACAACAATGGTAAGTCTAAAGTTGTGGATCTTGGTAAGTCCAAGGAGATCAACAGTGGTAAGTCCAAATCTGTTGAAACTGGTGAGTCCAGAAAGCATGACAAAGGTAAGTCCAAGGTCATGGAAAAGAAGTTTGTTGGTCAAGCTTCTAATTAAAAGGATAACAAACAAAGATCTGACAAAGGTAAGTTCAAAGTCAATGAGCATCAAGTGAATCAACTTGTAAAGAAAGTTGAAAAGTTATCCACTACATATAATCCTAAGACTGAGAGCAAGTTCTCAGAAGGATTATTAGACACTCTACCTCCTGTAATCATTGGAAGAAGGAGATGCTACAAGTGCAGAAGTAGAGGTCATGAGGCTAAGGACTGTGATATTGAAATCTCAAGGCCTGAACAAGAACAGGCTGAGCAGCCTACACAGGACTCAGCTCCTGCTCAAGCTGAACAGTCAGTTCAATAAGATGGAGATGCTAAGTGCTCCTCATCTGAACCAACCAAGAAATGGGTTCCCAAACAAAAATAATGTGTTTAGTTTTTATATCATGTGCAGGGTTCAAGTAAATGGTACTTGGATAGTGGATGCTCAAGGCACCTGACCGGGTGGAAAGGACTTCTTAGTGATTTCCAGGAAGATGAAGGTCCTGAAGTAACATTTGGAGACAATTCCCATGGAAGAACTAAAGACTATGGGAAGATGCATGCTGGCAAAGTTACTTTCCAGAAGGTTGCATATGTCAAGGGTCTTAAGCACAATCTGATTAGTATCAGCCAATTGTGTGATGAAGACAGCATTGTTACTTTTAGGAAGAAAGCAGGAACTATATATAATGCTAAGGGAAAGCATGTACTAATTGCTAAAAGAGAAAAAGATTTGTATCTACTTGATCTAAATTCTGTTGATCCCTATATTGAAACCTGCTTGTATTCCCAATCTGTTCCTAAGCTGAGTTGGTTGTGGCATAAACGATTATCACATTTAAATTTCAAATATATAAATATGCTATCCAATAAAGAGTTAGTCTCTAGATTACCAAAGATCACATTTGTCAAGGACAAATTGTGTTCAGCTTGTGAACAAGAGAAACATGTTGGTCCCTTTGGTGAGAATAACAACAAGCAACAGATGTGTAAAAGGGGGGTTGAATACACTTTCTGCGGAAATTGAACAAATCAACATAAAGTGTTACACATAGTAAATCAAACCACAGTCGAATGCTTTGCTTTTCATTAATAAGAAGATAATTACAGACTCTATCAAGTAAGCAATTCTTGATATGTAAACACCTAATATAAGTCTCTCAATCTTTCAAACTTAGCTATCCATAATCAACTTATGATTATAGATACTAGACGACTCTCTAAACAAGATTTAATCACAGATTGAAAACTTACCAATCTCACAACTAATGTGAGTATTCGAACACACGAATAGCTTGGCAATCTGCGAATATCTTGATCACGTTGAACTGACAAACAGTGATTCAAAAATCGTAACACATACGGTTAAGGTGAGGTATTTAGCTCTGCAACACTTGGTTGTAATCGTCGTTGTAGTCGTACCTCAAAACTTATCAGGATGATAACTATTTATAATCCTGTTCCTACGTTTCCTAACAAACTGGACTAATCCTAATTTACTAACTAACTACCGGATAACTCAGAATCTTGAATCTTGAATCTTCTTATCTTGAGTCTTCAATCTTCAATCTTGATTCTGGAGTCTTCTTATCCTTCCCGTAGATATAGAGAGTTAAAAAAGATAAATTTAAAACATATTTAAATTTTCTTTGGGCTGACTTCTTACTCGGACTGAGTTACTCAGCTTGAAACTCATCAAGCTGAGTTCTTCGAGAACAAACTTGAAAACCAACAGGAACTAACACGTATATTAATAAACTCATCCTTAGAAGTCCTAAGAGTTAGCTAGAACTAATTTATCAACGCTGTTGAGCTGACTCAATATATACGCTAAGTCACTCAGCTTGAAACACATCAGGCTGAAAGCTCAATATATATGTTAGGTGACATACAGCTTATCACACATAGTGATAATCTTACTAAGATATAGTATAAGCTGGTCGAACATATGCTCATCTTATATTCAGCTTATACTCAGTCTGAAACACTATAAGTGTTCAGTCTGATCAAGCCTCATAATTCTGTTCAAGTTATATCTAGAACATATCTAACAAACTTAACTTTGTCTCATCAAATCTCAACTAATGAGATCATCTTCCCAACAAACTCCCCCTATTTGATGATGACAAAACCATCAAACAGTTCTCAAGTTTGTTTAACAGAATTATGTTTTAAATCTCAAACTTATTAAGATTTTACATTTGAACTAATTAAATATTAATTGAACATATCAATTTTAATTGAACTTATCAATTATAAGTGGAACATACCAACTTTAAGTTGAACAAACCAACTAAATACATTAATGAATAAGAGCTAATCAATCATTTATTCAAGCTGAACTTATCAGACTAATAATTATGAACATATCATAACACAGTTGAACATATCAAACTCATACTTGTATTAATTAAACATATCATAATACAAAATTTTTGATCACTCAGATCATGCACACTTAGTGCTTACAAAATATTAGAACTAATCTAATATTTACAATATAACTAATCTATTTAGGATGCAGCTCTTCAAACTCCTTGATCTCCTTGTTGATTTCTTCAAGGATTTCTTGCAAATTAGGCAAGTGTTGAAGCTGATCCTTCTGTGATCTTATTGCTCTGTTAATTCGGTATCTGAACCTTGCAGTTTGTTCAGTCTTTTCCACTATTTGTCTCAGAGCAAACACTTGAGATACCCCACATGTATAGATACTTGCATCAGACTGGAAGCATTATACACCATTCTTGTCCATGTACATGAATCCTTTCTAAGGCTTTTCCACATAAGTATTTTCTTTGATATCCATGCCTTCAGGAAGATTTAGACTGTACTGGTCTGTATTTGCTAGTCCAGCTGGCTTTATTTGCTTCTTCTTTCTAACTTTATGAAAAGAAGTCAGTAGGGTAGCTATCTCAGATCTGGGTATGATTTGCATCGCATCAGCTCTTGCAAGTAGCCTTAAGATTTAATCTTTAACTTGATTCCTGGCAGAGGACTTTTCCATCTGCTTGATAAGGATAGCCACTTGCTTCCACTCTTCATATCCAAGTTTATGAAGTTAATTCAGCTCCATAGAAATTGATTTACCATTCTTTAAGACGAACTCCATACTGATAATCCCTTGAACTGAACTCAACTTGACTGAATCAATCTGAGAAGAGAAGTAGGTTCTTGTATAACATTGAGTTATGTTCTCCTCCTCTTGTTGATCTTGAACAGGAGGTTCTTCTACCTCTTCCTCCTTGGGCACAATAGGCAGCTTGAGTTTAGCTAATTCCTCATTCTGCTTTCTAATTTCCTCAGCCCAGTCCTATTCTCTTGCTTCTTTGTCTTCAACTAATACAGCTTGAGCATCCAATTGTCTTCTTCTTAACTCGTTGATAGAAATCTTAAGCTGGTCAACATCTTCTTGTTCCAAATCTCCTTACTGCCAGCAGAGAAGCTCTTTCTCATAGTGTCATTTTATCCGCAGAGTCTTCATCCAAGGCTGATTCACTTAGAATCATCTTTCGTCTTTTCTGCTGAGGAGTTTCTGATTCATCTGAGCTGACCACTACTGGTCTTTTGCCATTTGCTTTCTCAGTCAGCTCAGCTTCTTTCTCTGTTTCTTTCTCCCCCTTAATCTGATCTGCTCCCTTTGCCAATAGTAGTAAGGCTTCAGCTTGGACCGACTCAGCTTCAGCCTTTTGAACATTCTCCCCCTTTTTGTCATCATCAACAGGGGTGGAAGTCTTTTGTTGTTGAAGGGTAGCAACATCAGATTTCAAATGCAGCACCTCCTCATCTAGAGAATCTAGAATCATCAGCATATCCTTCTTAGTCTTCTTTCTCTTGAGGTGCATGGTATCAAACTGACTTTTAAAGAATTTCATTAACTCATCCAGGTCAGCTTGAGAGGGTTGGAACTTGGGTGCATCATCTAAGGGTTGGTGTATACCCTCAAACTCATTTGCACCAGAGTTTGGACCCTGTGATTCATCTTGGTGTTGAGATGAAACATTGACAGCTCGTGCAAGGGGGTGTGAGAAGTGAAGAGAAGTAATAGGGCTAGAGACGTGAAGTGTATGGGTAGGTGATTGGCTTATTGGTTTGGAGGAGGGTGATTGACCTTGGGGATTGGTCAGTTCTTCAATGTTACCTAAGTGTGTCTGCTTAGGCACAGTAACGGGCTCTCCCATGGCTCTGGAGAGTGTGGGCTGAGTACACACCACACCCGGTTTAGGCTGTTGGGTTGAAATGAGCCTCGAGGTTGACATCTTAATAGTAGGCGTCTCCCCCTCAACTCCTGCCGGAGGGATCAGTGTGTTCTCAGCTCCAGTGATGCCTATAGGAGTGGCATCACCTTTGGTAGTTTTTCTAGTATAGGTTTGGATTTTCTCCCTAGTAGCAGTGGGCATACTAGGGGTGGCTTCAGAGTGGGATTTAAGATGGATAAAAGGTGGAGGAGATGGGTTAGAATGAGTTGGGTTTACTGCAGTCCTGTCTCCAAAAGTGGATGGAGAATAGTGAGAAGAAGAAGAAAGTGGAGAGACCTTACCAGTGGTAGCTTCAATGTTGGCTGGCTCAGCCTGAGCAGAGTGCTCAGCTTGAAGCTCTGGAACAGCTTGGGAAGCTCCCCCTTGATTGGATCCCTCTGCTTCACTTTCTGAAGAAGCTACCTCAGCTATCAACCGCATGGGATCACTTAGAACCTCTTGCTCGGGGAAGATGTCATTATTAAACATCTTAGAGCTGAGTGTAGGAAACAGGAACACATCCTGATCAGCTTCGTAGAGTGCTGTCCCCAGCTAGGCTTCAAATGCCAAGGACCGGTACCTTATGAAGCGTACATGAATATCCCTTGTGGTCTTCATCACTTGGACCCGGAGTTCGTTGAAGATGAGATGAGCATAGTCTAAATTCCTTGCAAAGTACATGTTGTACAGCAGCTGCATCTCGAACTCGTTTACTTGGTCCAGTCCTCCAACCTTGGTTCCCAGCGAACGAATCACTGTTGACACCATAAAACCCCAACTGGTTGGAAAGGTGGCCTTTTTTATAACACCCTTGTTGGTCCCTTGGTGAGAATAACAACAAGCAACAGGTGTGTAGAAGGGGGGGGTTGAATACACTTGCTGCGGAAATTGAACAAATCAAAAAAAAGTGTTACACACAATAAATCAAACCACAATCAATCGAATGCTTTCACTAAAAAGATGATTACAATGCTTTGAAATAAGAAGATGATTACAATAACTATCAAGTAAGCAACTCTTGATATATAACCACCTAATATAAATCTCTCAAACTTTCAAACTTAGCTATCTATAATCAACTTATGATTATAGATACTGACGACTCTCTAAACAGGATTTACACAGATTGATAACTTACCAATATCACAACTAATGTGATTATTCGAACACACGAATAACTTGGCAATCTGTGAATATCTTGATCACGTTGAACTGACAAACAGTTATTCAAGAATCGTAACACATACGGTGAGGTGAGGTTTTGGCTCTGTAGTCGTACTGATTCGTAGTAGTACCTCTAAACTTATCAGGAGATAAGTATTTATAATCCTGTTGCTACGGTTCCTAACAAACTGGACTAATCCTAATTTGCTAACTAACTATCAGATAACTCGGAATCTTGAATCTTGAATATTCTTATCTTGAGTCTTCAATCTTCAATCTTGATTCTGAAGTCTTCTTATCCTTCCCGTAGATATAAAGAGTTAAAACAGAATTTAAAACATATTTAAATTCTTTTAAACTGACTTCTTTAGTCATGCTGAGTTACTCAGCTTGAAACTCATCAAGCTGAAACTCAATATGTATATCTTAGTTTACGCACACAGCTTATCAAACATATTGATAATCTTACTAAGATATAGTCTAAGCTGATCGAACATATGCTCAGCTTATATTCTGCTTATACTCAGTCTGAATCACTATAAGTATTCAGTTTGACTAAGCTTCATAAATCTGTTTAAGTTGTATGTAGAACACATCTTACAAACTTAACTTTGTCTCATCAAATCTTAACTGATGAGATCATTTTTCCAACAAACTCCCCCTATTTGATGATGACAAAACCATCAAACAGTTAGTAAGTTTGTTTACAGAATTATGTCTTAAGTCTTAAACTTATTAAGATTTTTATATTTGAACTGATCAAATATTAATTGAACATATCAATTTTAACGGAACTTATCAATTTAAATTGGAACACACCAACTTTTAGTTGAACACACCAACTTTTAGTTGAACACACCAACCAATTACATTAATGAATAAGAACTTATCAGTTATTCATTTTGCTGAACTTATCAGACTTATAAACATGAACACATCACAACACAGTTGAACATATCAAACTTTGTACTTGTATTAATTGAACTAATCATAATACAAAATGATTGATCACTTAGATCATGCACACTAAGTGCTTACAAAAATATTAGAGCTAATCTAATATTTACAATAGAACTAATCTATTGAGGATCCAGCTCTTCATACTCTTTGATTTCCTTGTTGATTTCTTCAAGGATTTCTTGCAGGTTAGGTAAATGTTGAAGCTGATCCTTTTGTGATCTGATTGCTCTGTTAATTCTGTATCTAAACCTTGCAGTTTGTTCAGTCTTTTCCACAATTTGTCTCAGAGCAAATACTTGAGATACCCCTCATGTGTAAATACTTGCTAGTCTAGCTGGCTTTTCCACAATTTGACTGGAAGCATTGTTCACCATTTCTATCCAGGTACACGAATACTTTATCAGGATTTTCCACATAAGTGTTTTCTTTAAACTCCAATCCTTCAGGGAGAACAAGACTGTACGTATCTAGATTTGCTAGTCTAGCTGGCTTTGTTTGCTTCTTCTTTCCAACTTTATGAAAAGAAGTTAGTAGGGTAGCTATTTCAGATCTGGGTATGAGTTTCAGCGAATCAGCTCTTGCCAGTAGCCTTAGCAGCTCATCTTTAACTTGATTTCTGGCAGAGGACTTTTCCATCTGCTTAATAAGTATGGCAACTTGCTTCCACTCTTCATAACCCAGTTTATGCATTTCATTCAGCTCCAGAGATGATGTCTCGCCATTTCTAAATACAAACTCTAGAATGATGATCCCTTGAGCTGAGCTCAACTGTAGTGTATTTATTTGAGAGGAGATGTAGGTCCTTGTATAACACTGAGTTATGTCTTCCCCTTCAGGTTGACTCTGGACAGGAAGTTCCTCTACTTCTTCCTCCTTGGGCACGATTGGCAGTCTGAGTCTAGAAAGCTCTTCATTCTGCTTCTTGATCTGTTCAGTCCAAGCTCTTTCTCTTATCTCTTTCTCATCTGCTAACTCAACTTTGAACATCCATTTGTCTTCTTCTTAGCTCATCGACAGATATCCCAAGTTGGTCAGCTTCCTCTTGTTCTAATCTTCTAACTGCCATTATTAAAGCTCTCTCTTGTAATGTCATTTTATTCGCAGAGTCTTCATCTGAGGCTGATGATTCACTTAGAATCACTTTCCTTCTTTTCTGTTGAGGGGCTTCTGATTCATCAGAGCTGACCACTACTGGTCTTTTGCCTTTTGCTTTCTCAGTCAGCTCAGGTTCTTTCTCTGTTTCTTTCTCCCCCTCAATATGATATGCTCCCTCTGCCAATAGTAGTAAAGCTTCAGCTTTGACTGACTCAGCTTCAGCTTCTTGAACCTTCTCCCCCTTTTTGTCATCATCAATAGGGGTTCAAGTCATTTGTTTTTGTAAGGCAGCAACAGCAGATTTTAACATTAGCACCTCCTCATCCAGATTATCGAGGATCATCAGCATATATTTCTTTGCTTTCTTCCTTTCGAGGTGCAATGCATCAAACTGACCTTTGAAGAATGTTAGCAAATTATCCAAGTCAGCTTGAGTAGGTTGCAACGTGGGTACATCGTCCAAGGGTTGGTGTGGACCCTCAAACTCATTTGCACCAGAGTCTGGACCCTGTGAATCACCTTGGTTTGAAGGTGAAACATTGACAGGTCGTGCGATAGGGTGTGAGAAGTGAAGAGAAGTAATAGGGCTCGAAATGTGAAGTGTATGGGTTGGTAGATGGCTGATTGGTTTGGAGGGGGTGATTAACCCTGGGGATTGGTCATATATTCAATGTCACATAAGTGTGTCTGCTTAGGCACAGTAGTGGGCTCTCCCGTGGCACTGGAGAGTGTGGGCTGAGTAGACACCACACCCGGATAAGGATGTTGGGTTGTAATGAGCCTCGAGGTTGACACCTTAAGAGTAGGCGTCTCCCCCTCAACTCCTGCCGGTGGAGGGATCAATGTGATCTCAGCTCCAGTGATGCCTTTAGGAGTGGAACCACCTATAGTAGTTTTACGTGTATAGGTTCGGATATTCTCCCTAGCAGCAGTGGGCAAGCTAGGGGTGGTTTCAGAGTGGGATTGTAAATGGAATGAAGGTGGAGGAGATGGGTTAGACTGGGTTGGGCTTACCACATCCTTGTCTCCAAAATCGGATGGAGAATAGTGAGAAGAAAGAGAAAGTGGTGAGGTCTTACCAGAAGCAGCTTCAGTGTGTGCTGGTTCAGCTTGAGCAGATTGCTCAGCTTAAACTTTCGTGTCAGCTTGGGAAGCTCCCCCTTGAGGTGATCCCTCATCTCCACTGGCAGATGAAACTCCCTTAGCAACCAAGTGCATTGATCCACTCAAACCCTCTTGCTCAGGGAAGATGTCATTGTTAAACATCTTGGAGCTGAGTGTTGGGGTAGGGAACACATCCCATCCAGCATCATAGAGATCTCCCAACTCAGCTTGAATCACCAAGGACAAATACCTAATGAATGGCACATGGAGGTCCCTGGTGGTCTTCATTACTTGGACTTTGAGCTCGTTGAAGATTAGTTGTGCATAGTCTATACGTCTATCGAAGAACATGTTGTACAACAGCTGCATTTTGAACTCGTTAACTTGGTCTAAGCCACCAACTTTAGTCCCCAGTGAACGTACCACTGTTGAAACCATAAAGCCCCAGCTAGTTGGGAAAGTGGCCTTCTTAATCACCCCTTCAGTTTGAGGGTGACCCATCTGAGGTAGAACTTACCTCGCCACTTGTCTAGTCACAGTGGGCTCGAACACATCTTGAACAGGGAGTTGAAGAACATCCCTTAGCCATTGAACCGTGAGGGCCACTGTTCTATCGCCATTGAGAACAGTGCCTGTGATCTCTCCTCTGTTCTGGTTGAAGGTGCATGTGTACCAGAACTCTAAAAGGTGTTGTGGAGCGATGTTAACAGGTGCTTCAGTGAAGGAAAATGCTAAAGGGCATTTCCGAATGTAGGCAACCCAGATTTCATATCCTCTGCCCTGTTTCCTCGGAGGAATAGCAAGACAGGCTCGCTGATTGTTGATTTTGATCAGCGGTAATCCATTGTTTTTTAACTCAGCACCCCTGACCATTCGATCACTTAGAATGAGAATGGTTCCTTCCATCGTTGAAATTGCATATTACACTGAGTAACTGATTTCTTTACACTGAGCAATGAGCGTCGCACTAAGCGAGGTAGGGTTTCGAAATCGATGGAACAGAGAATTGCACTTACCAAATTTGTTGAAAGGTATATAAGCAGATGAGAGGTTTAGAGATGAGAAGTTTAAGCGTAAACCTCTAAAATGTAGGTAAGGTCGTTATATATACCTTTCCGAGGAGAGAGAAAAATTACCGTTGGAATCCCTTTTTAATCCGTTACGTACGGCTTGATGTAATTAACGAATAATAAGATTAAAAACACTTTAGAAATATTCCAATACACAATTGATATACGATATGATTTGAAACTAATTCAAATATGATTTGACAGATGAATTAATAACACGTAGTAATTAAGTCATTTGACAGATGAATTAATAACACGTAGTAATTAAGTCATACTTTGGACACATCAAGACTGAGTAAACTGATTACTCAGTTTATGTCAAGCACTCAGCTTGATTCAAGCACTCAGCTTGAGTTGAGTACTCATCTTGAGATTGGTACTCAGCTTGAGTAGAGCACACAACTCGGACTTAATGACACTGAGTCAATATTTGTTTGAGACTGACTCAAACTTGTTTCTAACTACACTGAGTAGTTTAAAACTTGTTTGGAACCAACCAAACGTGTGAACATATCACTCAGCTTGAGTGAAGCACATAGCTCAGACTCAATGACACTTAGTCATTTTGTTTGAGACTAACTCAAACTATATATCTTAACCACACTGAGTAGTTAAAAGATGTTTGGAACTCACCAAACGTGCGAACCAATCACACAGCTTGAGTTAAGCACATAGCTCAGACTAAATAACACTTAGTCATTTAGGTTTGAGACTTACTCAAACTTACATTTTAACTACACTGAGTAGGTAAAGTATGTTTGGAACCGACCAAACATGTGAACTCATTATTCAGCTTGACAGGTTATTCAGTTTATGATAGCTTATTTATAAACTGTGCACTCAGATTAAGACACTTAGTCTTTGTCAAACTGAAAACTCAGATTCTAGACACTTAGCTAGGGGTTGAGCATACCCAATTTACTTAGCAGATACATAAACCTCTTTTCATCAAGGGGTTTAGTAAAAATATCTGCTAATTGGTCATCGGTGGAAATAAATATAATATCAATTTTACCTTTTTCCACGATATCCCTGATGAAGTGATGTCGAATTTCAATGTGCTTGGTTCTTGAGTGGAAGACTGGATTGTAAGTGATGGCTATAGCACTTTAGTTATCACAGAATATAGGAGTTTTCTTGAAACTCATGCCAAAGTCTTGAAGCTGATGCTGCATCCATAGGATTTGAGCACAACAGCTTCCTGCTGCAACATATTCAGCTTCAGTAGTTGAAGTAGCTACTGAGTTCTGTTTCTTACTAGTCCAGCTGACTAACTTCCCTCCAAACATTTGACATTCTCTAGTAGTTGATTTTCTGTCTAACTTGCACCCAGCATAGTTAGCATCTGAAAAACCAACTAACTCAAATCCAGGGTCCTTTGGGTACCAAAGGCCTAGATTTGGTGTACCTTTAAGGTACCTAAAGATCCTTTTCACAGCTTGAATATGTGATTCCTTAGGATCTGCCTGATATCTTGCACAAACACATGTAGCAAACATGATATCAGGTCTACTAGATGTCAAATAGAGTAATGAACCTATCATTCCTCTATAGGTAGACTGACACACAGACTTACCATCTGAGTCTTTACTCAGCTTGATAGCTGGTGACATGGGTGTTCTCATGGTTGAACTAGAATCAAAACCATATTTCTTTATCAAATCAAGAACATACTTGCTTTGATTGATGAAAATTCCATCAGGCTTTTGTTGAATCTGTAAGCCTAGTAAATAAGTCATCTCACCCATCATACTCATCTTGTACTTTTGTGACATTATTTTGGAGAACCATTCACATTGAGATTCGTTAGTAGAACCAAAGATAATGTCATCCACATAGATTTATACAAGAATCACCTGTCCTTTACTCTTTTTAATAAAGAGTGTCTTATCTATACTACCTCTGGTGAAATCCATTGATAGTAGATAAGTGGACAGAGTATCATACCAAGCTCTTGGAGCTTGTTTAAGACCATACAAAGCCTTGTCCAACTTATAGACATGATGTGGAAACTTTGAACTTACAAAGCCAGGAGGTTGTTTCACATAGACTTCCTCCTAAAGTTTTCCATTAAGGAAGGCACTCTTCACATCCATTTGATAGACTTTGAAGTCTTTATATGCTGCATAGGCTAAGAACAGCCTTATGGCTTCAATTCTAGCAACAAGGGCAAAGGTCTCATCATAATCAATTCCCTCTTCTTGCTTATACCCTTGTGCTACCAGCCTGGCTTTGTTCCAAACTATCACTCCATCATTGTCCATTTTATTTCTATAGACCCACTTAGTGCCTATAATTGAATGATCTTTGGGGGCAGGGACATGTTTCTAGCCTTTGTTTCTCTCAAATTCATTCAGTTCCTCTTGCATAGCATCAATCCAATCCTCATCCTCTAAGGCTTCCTCAGTCTTCTTTGGTTCCATTTGAGATAGGAAACCAAAGTGAGCAGCATAGTTAGTTGTAGCCTTGGATCTGGTCATAACTCTTTCTTGGACATTTCAAATGATTTGATCTTGGGGATGATCTTTGAGGAATTTAAATGTTGTAGTTGGAGAGTCTGGGTCAGAATCTGAGTGATGTTGAGAACTCTGAGGTGAACACACATCCTCAGTCTCAACAGCAGCATTGTCAACAAACTGATGATCACTGAGATTCTCAGTCTGAGTGACCTCAGCTCCAAAAGGATTAACGAACTCATCATATTTCTCAGCTTGAGAGTCCCTTGGAGCTTGTGATGATTTCTTTGATGAACACACATCATCATCACTATCATTTCCTATGACATACATAGGATTTGATGAGTTGGTTTCCTTAGGCCTTTCAAGCTCACTCGGACTAACCGAGTCAGCTTGACTTTTATCAACTTGATCAAAACTGTCTTCATCAAATGAGACATGAATTGATTTTTCTATGGCCTTTCTCCTTGTATTATATATTCTATAAGATTTGGAGATTGAGGAATAACCAACAAATATTCCAAGATCAGCTTTAGGTTCCAACTTATGGAGCTGATCTCTTTGATTCAGCACATAGCATTTTGAACCAAAGATATGGAAATAACCTATATTGGGATTTCTAGACTTATACATCTCATATGAAGTCTTTCCATGTATTTTGACAATGATTGATCTATTATGGGTATAGCAGGATGTACTAACAGCTTTATCCCAGAAATAGAGTTTCAACCCTCCCTCACATAGCATTGTTCTAGCAGCCTCAATTAGGGTTCTATTTCTCCTTTCAGCAACTCCATTTTGTTGTGAAGTTCTGACAGATGAGAAATTTTGTAATATCCCTTTTTGTTCACAGAAGCTTTCAAGGGTTGAGTTTCTGAACTCAGTCCCATGATCACTTCTGAGTTTCTTTACAGACAAACCTTTCTGCAACTCTTCCTGTTTGATAAAACTGATTATCTCCAGGGCAGCCTCACTTTTGGCTTTAAGGAATATTACCCAGGTAAATCTTGAGAACTCATCTACCATGACCAGTGTGTACTTCTTGCCACTTAGGCTTAGAGTACTTGTGGGTCCAAACAAGTCCATATGCAACATATGCAATGGGTCTGTTATTGAGAAATTTTGGTTTAATTTAAAGGACCCTTTATGGTGTTTCCCTTGTTCACAAGCTGAGCACAATTTGTCTTTGACAAATGTGATCTTTGGTAATCCAGAGACTAACTCTTTATTGGACAGCATATTTATATTTTTAAAGTTTAGATGAGATAAACGTTTATGCCATAACCAACTCAGCTTAGGAACAGAATGGGAATACAAGTAGGTTTCATTATAGGGATCAGCAGAATTAAGATCAAGTAGATACACATCTCTTTCTCTTTTAGCTATTAATACAGGCTTTCCCTTAGCATTATATATTGTTCCTGCTTTCTTCCTAAAAGTAACTATATTGTCTTCATCACACAATTGACTGATACTAATCAGGTTGTGTTTGAGACCTTTGACATATGCAACTCTCTGGAAAGTGACCTTGCAAGCTTGCATCTTCCCATAGCCTTTAGTTCTTCCATGAGAATTGTCTCCAAATGTTACTTTAGGACCTTCATCTTCTTGGAAATCACTAAGAAGTCCTTTCCACCCGGTCATGTGCCTTGAGCATCCACTATCCAAATACCATTTACTTGAACCCTGCACATGATATGAAAACTAAACACATTAGTTTTGTTTGGGAACCCATTTCTTGGTGGGTTCAGATGAGGAGCACTTAGCATCTCCATCTTGTTGAACTAATTGTTCAGCTTGAGCAGGAGTTGAGTCCTGTGTAGGCTGATCAGCTTGTTCTTGTTCAGGCCTTGAGATTTCTGCATCACAGTCCTTAGCCTCATGACCTCTACTTCTGCACTTGTAGCATCTCCTTCTTCCAATGATTACAGGACGTAGAGTGTCTAATAATCCTTGTGAGAACTTGCTCTCAGTCTTTGGATTATATGTGGTGGATAAATTTTCAACTTTCTTAGCAAGTTGATTCACCTGATGATAACTGACTTTGGACATACCTTTGTCAGGTCTTTGTTTGTTATCCTTAGGATTAGATGTTTGACTAACAACCTTCTTTTCAATGACCTTGGACTTACCTTTGTCATGACTACTGGACTCACCAATTTCAACAGGTTTGGACTTACCACTGTTGATCTTCTTGGACTTACCAAGATCTACAACTTGGGACTTACCATTGTTGTACTTTGGCCTCTGACTTATAGTGGTCTTCCTATTCCTGAAACTTCTCTCCGAGCCAGATAGAGAATGTTGTCTTTTGAAAGGATTTGGATTAAGCCTTTCTATTACTGAAGTTCTTTGAATAGGCTGAGTGCTTAATCTGTCCAGCACAGACTTACCATGCTGTTTGGATGTTGAACACTCTTCTCCATGATCTTTAGCCTTTACAAACATATTGTATTTAAGGTTTTGACCATGTTTCTTCTCTGAGGCTGACTTCTGAGACTCAATCAGTAGTATATCCTCCTCAGAGTCTGTACTTGCTGTCTCATCATCAGCTACATAAGCTGTTGTTTGATAGTCACCTCCAAGTACAGCCTTTACCTGTTTAGGTATTTGTTGGTTTATGCACTTTTCAGCAAACTTTGATGACTTACACCAAGACTCAGTGACCTTTTGAAGTTGGTCAGCTTTGTCTTTAGCTTCCTGAAGTTCTTCACTTAGAAGTTTTTTAATGTGTCTTTGGCATTCCAGATCACATTGTGCTTTCTTACCAACATCAATGAGAGATTTATTTTCCTTAATCTCATTCTTCAGTTTAGCTATCTCAGCTTTAAGGTCATTTTGAGACTTAAGAATGGTCTTGAAATCATTCAGCAGATAATCAAAAGCAAGACCCTTTTCTTCGTCGGTGTAAGAGTTGAAATTACTAACCTTATACATGGAAGCAGGATCCCAATCACTGAGCTTGCTGTTTTCCTCAGCTTCCTTCATGTCAGCTTCAAAAGTTGACTCGGACAGACATACATCATCTGAGGTAGATGATTCTATATCCCAGGTTTCAACATATAGTCCTTTTGCACTGGGTTTGTCTTCAGGCTTTCCTTTCTTGAGCTGAGTATATTTCTTCTTATATTTATCAGCTCTGTAAGCATTCTTATCAACAACTGATATTGATTCCACCTTCTTTGATATGCACTCAGCAGCAATATGTCCCTTCTTCTGACAATTGAAGCACACAGCATTCTTGGGATCAAAGGAACTCTTCCCTTTGCCCCTGTCAGATCTTCCTCTTCCCCGTTGAGCTCTTCTCAAGCGTCTGGCTAGCATGGCCATCTGCTCAGTGATAGTCTGAACATCATCAGTATCACTTGAGTCTGAGTCTGAGTGGTCAGTTTGAGATTCTGACTCAGTCTCAGATTCAACAACTAGTGCCTTAAAGCTTTTCTTCTTTTTCTGTGCAACCAATGCAACTTCAGTTTTATCCAAAGACTCCTTGAGTTGTTGTTGAGAAGTTCTTTTGTGTTCAGTGATCTGTTCATGATTTAGCAAGAACCCATAAATGGACTGCAGGTTATACAAATGCAATGTTCCTTCAGCCCTCAGTGTTGTGGTCACTTCATTGAACCTATCTGGTAACACATCCAGAAACTTCAGCACGAGTTCAGCTTCATCCTTCTTAATGCCTACACTTAGCAGGTCATTTATCAAGCAATGAAACCTAGTAAACACATCAGCCAAGGTTTCATTCTTCTTTGAAAAGAAGTTTTCATATGATCTGTTCAGATTGTTCATCTTTTGCTGTTTGACCAGATCGGTGCCCTCATATGTAACACTTAGAGTGTCCCAGGATCTCTTTTGCAGATTGACACTCAGTCACTGTGTGCAAGATCTCGTTAGTAAAGGCATTTTCCAGAAATTTTTTAGCCTTGTCATCCAGATTGTAGAGTTTCCAATCTTCATCAGTCCAGGATGCAACAGGCTTCTTTACCTCTTTTTCACTCTTGTCTGTTTTATCAGCGGACGTATCACTGACAACAGCAGAGATCTTGGGGATTATCGGTCCTTTGATAATGACATCAGTCATACGATTGTCAATGAACTTGAGGAACAGCATGGCTCTAAACTTCCACATAGGATAGTCAAATCCATCAAACACGGGACAACCTTTGGCAGACATCTATGGAAAGTTTGAAGTATTGTTGCTTGTAGACATTGTAAACTTTCTCAGAATCTTGAACTTTCAACTTATGAAATCGTTCAGCCTGCTCTGATACCAGTTGTTGGTCCCTTGGTGAGAATAACAACAAGCAACAGGTGTGTAGAAGAGGGGGTTGAAAACACTTTCTGCGGAAATTGAACAAATTAAATAAAAGTGTTATACATAGTAAATCAAACCACAATCAATCGAATGCTTTCACTAAAAAGATTATTACAATGCTTTGAATAAGAAGATGATTACAATAACTATCAAGTAAGCAACTCTTGATATATAACCACCTAATATAAATCTCTCAAACTTTCAAACTTAGCTATCTATAATCAACTTATGATTATAGATACTGACGACTCTCTAAACAGGATTTACACAGATTGATAACTTACCAATATCACAACTAATGTGATTATTCGAACACACGAATAACTTGGCAATCTGTAAATATCTTGATCACGTTGAACTGACAAACAGTGATTCAAGAATCGTAACACATACGGTGAGGTGAGGTTTTGGCTCTGTAGTCGTACTGAGTCGTAGTCGTACCGCTAAACTTATCAGGAGATAAGTATTTATAATCCTATTGCTACGGTTCCTAACAAATTGGACTAATCCTAATTTGCTAACTAACTATCGGATAACTCGGAATCTTGAATCTTAAATCTTCTTATCTTGAGTCTTCAATCTTCAATCTTGATTCTGAAGTCTTCTTATCCTTCCCGTAGATATAGAGAGTTAAAACAGAATTTAAAACATATTTAAATTCTTTTAAACTGACTTCTTTAGTCAGGCTGAGTTACTCAGCTTGAAACTCATCAAGCTGAAACTCAATATGTATATCTTAGTTTACGCACACAGCTTATCAAACATATTGATAATCTTACTAAGATATAGTCTAAGCTGATCGAACATATGCTCAGCTTATATTCTGCTTATACTCAGTCTGAATCACTATAAGTATTCAGTCTGACTAAGCTTCATAATTCTATTTAAGTTGTATGTAGAACACATCTTACAAACTTAACTTTGTCTCATCAAATCTTAACTGATGAGATCATTTTCCCAACAACCCTCTGTCTGCGGGTGACCCATTCTGGGTAGGACTGACCTAGCCACCTGCCTCGTGACAGCCGGCTCGAACTCATCAGATTGAGGGAGTTGAAGAACATCCCTTAGCCGCTGCACAGAAAGGACAACTGTTTTATCGTCATTGAGAACAGTCCCTGTAATCTCTCTCCTGTTCTGGTTGTAAGTACAAGTGTACCAGAACTCCAACAGGTGTTGAGGAACAATATGGAGTGGTGCGCCACAGAAGGCGAATGCCAGGGGGCATTTACGGATGTAATCCAACCAGATTTCATATCATCTGCCTTGTTTCCTCGGAGGAATAGCAAGACAGGCCCGTTGATTGTTAATTTTGATCAACGGCACTCCATTGTTCTTAAACTTAGCACCTCTAACCATTCGATCACCGAGAACTAATGTGATTCCATCCATTTTATAATCACACTAAGTAATTTGTTGAAGCAGCACTGAGCAATGTAGAGTTCGCACTGAGCGGTTCGAAAACTGCACTTAGCAATTTAGGGTTTTGAACGGAAGAATGCACTAAGCAATAGAGGTGTATGCGAAAGGTATGTTAGAAGGTGAGAAGTCAAATTTGTAGGCGTAAACTTCTCTAAACCGTTGATGATCGGTATATATACCTTTTTGAGGAGAGAGAAAAGTTACCGTTAGAATCCCTTTTTATCCGTTACGCCGGAAAAATTACGGCTTGATGTCACAGTGAGAGGGTAGAAACATATCATCTTCCAACGGATACAAGTGTAAAATAATATTAATGACTTACAAAAATATTATAGACACTGTTATATTATACCAATACACAATTGGTATACGATGCGATTTGAGACTGACTCAAATACACATTGACATATGAAGTAATGACACTTAGTAATTAAATCATAGTTTGGACACACCAAGCTGAGTAAACTAATCGCTCAGCCTAAGTAAAGCACTCAGCTTGAAATGAGCACTCAGCTTGAGATTGAAACTCAGCTTGAGTAGAGCACACAGCTCAGAATCAATGACACTTAGTCATTTTTGTTTGAGACTGACTCAAACTTACAGTTTAACTACACTGAGTAGTTAAAGTATGTTTGGAACTTACCAAACGTGTGAACCAATCACACAGCTTGAGTTAAGCACATAGCTCAGACTCAATGACACTTAGTCATTTTGTTTGAGACTGACTCAAACTATATATCTTAACTACGCTGAGCAGTTAAAATATGTTTACTCGCCAAACATGTGAACTCATCATTCAGCTTGACAGGATATTCAGTTTATAAAAACTCATTTATAAACTGTGCACTCAGCTTAAGACACTTAGTCTTTGTCAAACTGAAAACTCAGATTCTAGACACTTAGCTAGGGGTTGAGCATACCCAATTCACTTAGCAGATACATAAACCTCTTTTCATCAAGGGGTTTAGTAAAGATATCTTCTAATTGGTCATCAGTGGAGATAAATTTAATGTCAACTTTACCTTTTTCCACGATGTCCCTGATGAAGTGATGTCTAATTTCGATGTGCTTGGTTCGTGAGTGGAAGACTGGATTGTAAGTTATGGCTATAGCACTTTGGTTATCACAGAAGATAGGAGTTTTCTTGAAACTCATACCAAAGTCTTGAAGCTGATGCTGCATCCATAGGATTTGAGCACAACAGCTTCTTGCTGCAACATATTCAGCTTCAGCAGTTGATGTAGCCACTGAGTTCTGTTTCTTACTAGTCAAGCTTACTAACTTCCCTCTAAGCAGTTGACGTATGTCTAATGGCTCAAGAAGATGAAGAGTTTGAAATTGACGAAGTTGATTATGGTTTGTCTGAGTCAACTTTTGAAGCTGACATGAAGGAAGCTGAGGAAAACAGCAAGCTTAGTGATTGGGATCCTGCTTCCATGTACAAGGTTAGTAATTTCAACTCTTACACCGATGAAGAAAAGGGTCTTGCTTTCGATTATTTGTTAAATGATTTCAAGACCATCCTTAAGTCTTAAAAGGACCTCAAAGCTAAGATAGCTAAACTGAAGAATGAGATTAAGGAAAATCAATTTCTCATTGATGTTGGTAAGAAAGCACAGTGTGATGTTGAATGTCAAAGACATATTAATAAACTTCTAAGTGAAGAACTTCAGGAAGCTAAAGTCAAAGCTGACCAACTTCAAAAGGTCACTGAGTCTTGGTGCAAGTCATCAAAGCTTGCTGAAAAGTGCATAAAACAACAAATTCCTAAACAGGTACAAGCTGTACTTGGAGGTGACTATCAAACTGCAGCTTATGTAGCTGATGATGAGATAGCAAGTACAGACTCTGAGGAGGATAGACAACTGATTGAGTCTCAGAAGTCATCCTCAGAGAAGAAACATGGTCAAGGCCTTAAATACAATATGTTTGTAAAGGCAAAAGATCCTGGTAACGAGTGCTCACATCTAAATAACATGGTAAGTCTGTGCTGGACAGATTAAGCACTCAGCCTATTCAAAGAACTTCAGTCATAGAAAGGCTTAATCCAAATCCTTTCAAAAGACACATTCTCTATCTTGGCTAGGAGAGAAATTACAAGAATAGGAAGACCACTGTAAGTCAGAGGTCAAATCACAACAATGGTAAGTCTAAAGTTGTTGATCTTGGTAAGTCCAAGGAGATCAACAGTGGTAAGTCCAAATCTGTTGAAACTGGTGAGTCTAGAAAGCATGACAAAGGTAAGTCCAAGGTCATGGAAAAGAAGTTTGTTGGTCAAGCTTCTAATCAAAAGGATAACAAACAATGATCTGACAAAGGTAAGTTCAAAGTCAGTGAGCATCAAGTGAATCAACTTGTAAAGAAAGTTGAAAAGTTATCCACTACATATAATCCTAAGACTGAGAGCAAGTTCTCAGAAGGATTATTAGACACTCTACCTCCTGTAATCATTGGAAGAAGGAGATGCTACAAGTGAAGAAGTAGAGGTCATGAGGCTAAGGACTGTGATATTGAAATCTCAAGGCCTGAACAAGAACAGGCTGAGCAGCCTACACAGGACTCAACTCCTGCTCAAGTTGAACAGTCAGTTCAACAAGATGGAGATGCTAAGTGTTCCTCATCTGAACCAACCAAGAAATGGGTTCCCAAACAAAAATAATGTGTTTAGTTTTTATATCATGTGCAGGGTTCAAGTATATGGTACTTGGATAGTGGATGCTCAAGGCACCACACCGGGTGGAAAGGACTTCTTAGTGATTTCCAGGAAGATGAAGGTCCTAAAGTAACATTTGGAGACAATTCCCATGGAAGAACTAAAGACTATGGGAAGATGCATGCTGGCAAAGTTACTTTCCAGAAGGTTGCATATGTCAAGGGTCTTAAGCACAATCTGATTAGTATCAGCCAATTGTGTGATGAAGACAGCATTGTTACTTTTAGGAAGAATGCAGGAACTATATATAATGCTAAGGGAAAGCATGTACTAATTGCTAAAAGAGAAAGAGATTTGTATCTACTTGATCTAAATTCTGTTGATCCCTATACTGAAACCTGCTTGTATTCCCAATCTGTTCCTAAGTTGAGTTGGTTGTGGCATAAACGATTATCACATTTAATTTTCAAATATATAAATATGCTATCCAATAAAGAGTTAGTCTCTAGATTACCAAAGATCACATTTGTCAAGGACAAATTGTGTTCAGCTTGTGAACAAGGGAAACATGTTGGTCCCTTTGGTGAGAATAACAACAAGCAACAGATGTGTAAAAGGGGGGTTTAATACACTTTCTGCGGAAATTGAACAAATCAACATAAAGTGTTACACATAGTAAATCAAACCACAGTCGAATGCTTTGCTTTTCATTAATAAGAAGATAATGTAACACCGGGTTTCACGAGCTTAAAATCAGAATAATTTAAACTATTTAAGTATGTTTATCAAAGACATGCAGCGGAAATTAAACACTGATTAAAGTGTTTCTATCCGACTTGGCAAATATGAACATTAAAAACAAGTCTTAAAACGAACCGGTATTACCATACTATAAACCGACCATCGGATCACAGATATAAATAACAGCAGAGTGTTCCAGAAGAGCTAAAAACAATTACCCACAAGCACCCGTCTCACCAGGCTGCCTAAACATCACCTGTAAAAAGGATAAATCATGAACCGGTTAGCTACACTAGCTAGTGAGCACAGATTAACACATAAGCATCAATAAGCAGGTTATTCCAACTACGGGACAGCACACAAAGCTATCCTAACACATAGTGTCGCGCCAACGAGTCAGTAGGAATCATATCTTGCAGGGTGGGAACCCCGCTCAATGATTCAAACTGGGGACCATCAGCAACAACTATCCGCAATGGTGGGGGAGCGAAGAGCAGTCCACCAAACGTGTTACGAAGCTCGAAGCTCAACATCTTGGATCTCAACTGAAGTTAAGATTCCAACTCACGTTAAGGAGAGGCGGTTTGCAAGACCACCCCGGCGTGCTGCACACCGGGTACCGTTGATCCCCATTATTCCATCAAAGGGATCCAGCCTTCGGGAAGAAAGCTGACCTTAACCATGCCATCATTAGTCCGGACAGGTACCACATATACAACTAGAACCCGTAGTGGGTTCAAATATACGCATGCGATTTATATCCAACGTGTAAAGCAACTTATCATGGTAATAGCATATAACAACATGGTATAACATACCTCATATACGCACGTGTGCGACATGGTCAACATATATCAATAAACAACAGACAACGCTACTTACCAAGACTCATGGGAAAACCGGTACTTACCTCGAGATTATAAGACGCAGATATGAATTCGGGAATCCCCAGGAGCACACGGAGTCGTCCGAATCACCTAACACATAAGGTTCAGGCTTAGACACCAAACAACGACAACCAACGAGTCTTACAACACAACACTACAAAACCGCCAGCAAAAACCCCTGCTTGCGACCGCAAAGGGTTCACATGCGACCGCAAGGGTCATTTCAACACCCCACTTGCGACCACAAGGGTTTACCTTGCGACTGCAAGGGTCCTACCCAAACCACCCCAACTTGTGACCGCAAAGACATCTCCATGCGACCGCAAAGGTGGTATCTTGGGGCTTACGATCGCAAGTAATGTACCTACGATCGCAAGTATGTTTCCTTCATCCTTAGACGGTAAACCATGATAATGACACACTTGCGACCGCAAGACCCATGCATGTGACCGCAAGGGATAACACAACCATGCTTGCGACCGCAAGGCATACCCTTGCGACCGTAAGGACACCTGTTACAGTGTGTTCTTGCTCTGTTCGAACACAGCGTCTGTTTTTCGGGTTTTTACCCATTTAATCGACAGAAACTCAACTTAAACGTTTACATATGTTATTTGACATCTATACAACATTACCTACATGTTTATTGACTCCAAACTATCATTGATTGATCAATTAAACCTTCAAAACCCCATTTCCTACTTGCAAGCCCATATCTAGGGTTCTTAACAAGAAAACACTTACAAGAGTGACGATTATCAGCTGTAGGAACAAGATGATGCTACCAGAATCAACAACTTAATGTTCCTCCTTGATTTCCTCTTCAAGATCTCCAAGTATGTGTTTGTACGTACGTATAAGTGTGTGTGTGTTTTGTGTCTTATCTCAGGGGATAAGTGAGGCCTTTAGGCCGACTTATCAACCAATACCCCACGAGGGTATTTCGTTCTCCTATTCAACTTAATACACGACTTAGGTTTATCCGTTTTAACTAACGGAGATATTTTCGGAATCATTATCTGAAACCGTTCAACTATTTACCAATTCTATCTATTAACAACATATTTCCAACTTTAGCTACATAACCACGTGTACCAACAAATAACAACAATTAAGCAACAAAACAACTTAAACAACTTGGTTAAAGTCAACGTACAACTTAACAAACACGAGGTACAACTATTTACAACTCGGCCCCATTTTGGGGTGTTACAAATCTACCCCCCTTAAAAAGATTCCGTCCTCGGAATCTGATCATCTACAAACAAGTGAGGGTATCTAGTTTTCATGTCGTCTTTTGTCTCCCAAGTCCTAATCGAACCCAGGTTATTCTTTCATTTGACTAACACTAGTTTAATCATCTTCCAATACAACTTCTTTGTTTTTAGAACCAAGTGTCTCGACAGATTCTTCGACTAGGCGCTTTGAAGCGTCAACCTTCAATTCTTGCAGGGTCAGAATATGGTCCTCCTTCACTTTGCGCTTACTCAGATAATCATACGTTGAACGTGACACTAGAGACAACTTTAGCGTAACTGTCTGATCATTTACCACGCAAATGATCCGAAATGGACCAACATAACGCGGTCTCAACTTATCCTTTCTTCCAAAACGAATCACACCTTTCCAAGGAGAAACTTTCAGGTACACCCAATCGCCCCCCTTGGAATACACTGGTCTACGTTTAGGATCTGTATACATTTTACGTCTCTCGCTATCTTCACTTTACCTACTATAATCTATAAAATTTCAAGTCTGGCAAACTACAGTTTACCGGATTCTAACCAACATGTAAAAGTACGACAACGCTTCCTTTACAAACTAAGATATTGCATTAAACAATAACCGCAATTGATACTATAACTAACAACATAAAACTTATTTATTTCTTTAACTACAAGTTGACAATACATAATAAGTACACATATCTTGCTTATACACGTCTCATTTGACTACAAGCAACTACATGCGACTATTTCAAGATTACACGACACTTCAACTTTGCCTACTTAACTAACCTATACTATCTCCTCGACACTTACACGATACTTCTAACTAGTTAGGACACTCAGAAGAGTCGTGCCCATACTGGCTACATTTGTACCAGAACTTACCCAAACACTCTTTGGCATAATGTCCTGGGAGTCCACATTTATAACAAACTTTCTCTTTATACCTGCATTCCCCAGCGTGATTCTTACCGCAAACTTCACACACCATTCTAACTCTAGATCCACTAGTTTCAGTCGTTGTTTTTGCTTTCTTAGTTTTCTCGTCATTTTCTTCTTTCAACCTTTGAAATTCTTCTCGAACTGCACTTTTTACTTCTTTTCTCACTTCTGTTATAATTGAGGGCATATTCCTTCGAAAATATTTATCAAACTGATCAGACATCACCTCTCGGAGATGTCGCGTAGGTATGGCTCCACGTCTATTTCCATATACAGAGATATGATCTTGAAGCTCTCCTACAGTAGTCAGATCTAAAGTCTCCTCACGTGTTTCATCGTTTCCAGATTGTTGGTTCAGATCTCTATCCATCTCTGCATCCAAAAGAACTCTTAATTAATATAGAAATACGAACACCATACATATATTCTTTCTTAATAAACTACTCAGGTTTCACTTAATATCATTCCGATTACATTTTCATAGTTCTCTTCTTAATTATTTTTACCTTTACCTTAATTAAAATTCATTTATCTTAATCGTTTACTTTAATCTGTCATGTTTACACTTACTGCCTTTAATTTCCATAATCCGTACTAACTACCAAAAGTAAGGAAACTAATCACATCAACAACAACTTAAGGGAACACAACTATTAACTGTAATAGTTTCACTATTTAGTATTTGTCCACTTATTACCAAATTCAATCTTAGTGCAATAAACAACTTTAACTAATCGTGGTATTACGTATTCCTTCTTAATTTATCTTTCACATTTAAACAACAAGATAATACGAATACCATTTTCTTATCATCTTAACGAATTTAAGTGGAGGTACAATCTAAACTCGTCAATATCAATTATAACTTCAATAACATATTCAACAACTGATATTACTTAACATTAACAAACCTTACTTTTAACGAGTCAGTATACATAGAACAAATACTTACGACATCTTACAAACCACCAATATATATCATTACAAACAAAATTTCTGACTCGCGAACTTACTAATATAGTTACCACAAAACTACTAAAGAAAACACTTATAACTATTCCTCCAGCTAACTTCCTTTGTCATAAGAAACGCCTATATTTTCTGGGTAGATGACGATCCACTAGTTTTCACACATCTACTCACGGTACAATCAACAACTTCATGTCCCGGTTTACGGCACCAGTAGCACACACCTTGTCTAAACTTACACATTCTCGCCACGTGTCCTAATTCTCCGCACTTATAACATCTAACAGTGGCTTTAGTACAACCAGCGACATGATAAGCGTGGCATCGTGGACACCAAGAACCATCAAACTTCGACTTCTTAAAGGAACTAGATTTCTCAACCGCAGAGGACTGTTCTTTTGAAGGACCAGGTTTAGAGGGAGACCGAGACTTCCTTTTCTTACTTTCATTTTCATGAATTTGATTATAGTGAAGACATTCTTCTTCGATCTGCAGTGCTAGCTGAAAGGCTTGTTTCAGACTAGTAGTGGTTTTAACACAGACATGATGTCCGATTGGCAACATGCTTGCAAATTTCTGTACCTTAGCATCTTCATTTGGCAGCAACCATGGAACAAACTCCATTTTATCTTTAAAAGCACATATCAAATCTCTCATGGATTGCCTCCCTTTCTGGAGCTTGTTAATTTCCCGCTCCATACACTCTTCATCATAATTAGTGCAATACTTTATCATCAACTTTTCGCGAAATTGTTCCCAAGCCAAGGTGCTCAACACTTTCTTACTGACCGAAGCTTCCACAGCATTCCACCATGAGGTAGCCTTATCCTTCAACATGTGTATCGCGTACTCCACGCGATATTTCGGTGCACAGTCGCATAACTCAAAAATCCGCTCCATTTCTCGAAGCCATCGTGCAGCAACAGAAGGGTCACCACTACCGTCAAAGCTAGGAGGTTCACAGGAAAGAAAATCCTGGAAAGCATCATACTTAACATCTTCCCTCTCTATCGAATGAAACAACATTTCTTTGGTCACTCGCAACTCCATTTCCAAACGTCGAACATAAGCCTCTCTCTCTTGATTATACCTCAGTTCCTCATAACGGCGACTAGAAGCTACATCTTCTACCTCAATACGGAAACGAGCCATCTTATCCCTTACATGCCCAACATTTTGTTCAACATTAGCTTGCTGACTCGACATGTTAATCTACTACTGTTAAAGGAACAAGTATGTAACACGCGACTTATTCTCAATCTATCAACATCACCAGTTAGTTCACAACATATAACAATCATACCACACTCATTCTCAACCCCAATCATCCTGCAAGGAACACTTAACGATGGTCGGGCCCGAGTTTGAGATCGAATACTTTTACAAGTGCCCGATTCCCTCAAACTTAGGCTCTGATACCTATTTGTAACACCGGGTTTCACGAGCTTAAAATTAGAATAATTTAAACTATTTAAGTATGTTTATCAAAGACGTGCAGCGGAAATTAAACACTGATTAAAGTGTTTCTATCCGACTTGGCAAATATGAACATTAAAACCAAGTCTTAAAACGAACCGGTATTACCATACTATAAACCGACCATCGGATCACAGATATAAATAACAGCAGAGTGTTCCAGAAGAGCTAAAAACAATTACCCACAAGCACCCGTCTCACCAGGCTGCCTAAACATCACCTGTAAAAAGGATAAATCATGAACCGGTTAGCTACACTAGCTAGTGAGCACAGATTAACACATAAGCATCAATAAGCAGGTTATTCCAACTACGGGACAGCACACAAAGCTATCCTAACACATAGTGTCGCGCTAACGAGTCAGTAGGAATCATATCTTGCAGGGTGGGAACCCCGCTCAACGATTCAAACTGGGGACCATCAGCAACAACTATCCGCAATGGTGGGGGAGCGAAGAGCAGTCCACCAAACGTGTTACGAAGCTCGAAGCTCAACATCTTGGATCTCAACTGAAGTTAAGATCCCAACTCACGTTAAGGAGCGGCGGTTTGCAAGACCACCCCGGCGTGCTGCACACCGGGTACCGTTGATCCCCATTATTCCATCAAAGGGATCCAGCCTTCGGGAAGAAAGCTGACCTTTACCATGCCATCATTAGTCCGGACAGGTACCATATATACAACTAGAACCCGTAGTGGGTTCAAATATACGCATGCGATTTATATCCAACGTGTAAAGCAACTTATCATGGTAATAGCATATAACAACATTGCATAACATACCTCATATACGCACGTGTGCGACATGGTCAACATATATCAATAAACAACAGACAACGCTACTTACCGAGACTCATGGGAAAACCGGTACTCACCTCGAGATTATAAGAGGCAGATATGAATTCGGGAATCCCTAGGAGCACACGGAGTCGTCCGAATCACCTAACACATAAGGTTCAGGCTTAGACACCAAACAACGACAACCAACGAGTCTAATAACACAACACTACAAAACTGCCAGCAAAAACCCCTGCTTGCGACCGCAAAGGGTTCACATGTGACCGCAAGGGTCATTTCAACACCCCACTTGCGACCACAAGGGTTTACCTTGCGACTGCAAGGGTCCTACCCAAACCACCCCAACTTGCGACCGCAAAGACATCTCCATGCGACCGCAAAGGTGGTATCTTGGGGCTTACGATCGCAAGTTATGTACCTACGATCGCAAGTATGTTTCCTTCGTCCTTAGATGGTAAACCATGATAATGACACACTTGCGACCGCAAGACCCATGCATGCGACCGCAAGGGATAACACAACCATGCTTGCGACCGCAAGGCATACCCTTGCGACCGCAAGGACACCTGTTACAGTGTGTTCTTGCTCTGTTCGAACACAGCGTCTGTTTTTCGGGTTTTTACCCATTTAATCGACAGAAACTCAACTTAAACGTTTACATGTGTTATTTGACATCTATACAACATTACCTACATGTTTATTGACTCTAAACTATCATTGATTGATCAATTAAACCTTCAAAACCCCATTTCCTACTTGCAAGCCCATATCTAGGGTTCTTAACAAGAAAACACTTACAAGAGTGACGATTATCAGCTGTAGGAACAAGATGATGCTACCAGAATCAACAACTTAATGTTCCTCCTTGATTTCCTCTTCAAGATCTCCAAGTATGTGTTTGCACGTACGTATAAGTGTGTGTAAGAAGTGTGTGTGTGTTTTGTGTCTTATCTCAGGGGATAAGTGAGGCCTTTAGGCCGACTTATCAACCAATACCCCACGAGGGTATTTCGTTCTCCTATTCAACTTAATACACGACTTAGGTTTACCCGTTTTAACTAACGGAGATATTTTCGGAATCATTATCTGAAACCGTTCAACTATTTACCAATTCTATCTATTAACAACATATTTCCAACTTTAGCTACATAACCACGTGTACCAACAAATAACAACAATTAAGCAACAAAACAACTTAAACAACTTGCTTAAAGTCAACGTACAACTTAACAAACACGAGGTACAACTATTTACAACTAGGCCCCATTTTGGGGTGTTACAGATAATTACAGACTCTATCAAGTAAGCAATTCTTGATATGTAAACACCTAATATAAGTCTCTCAATCTTTCAAACTTAGCTATCTATAATCAACTTATGATTATAGATACTAGACGACTCTCTAAACAAGATTTAATCACAGATTGAAAACTTACCAATCTCACAACTAATATAAGTCTCTCAACCTTGATCACGTTGAACTGACAAACAGTGATTCAAAAACCGTAACACATACGGTTAAGGTGAGGTATTTGGCTCTGCAACACTTAGTTGTAATCGTCGTTGTAGTCGTACCTCAAAACTTATCAGGATGATAACTATTTATAATCCTGTTCCTACGGTTCCTAACAAACTGGACTAATCCTAATTTACTAACTAACTACCGGATAACTCGGAATCTTGAATCTTGAATCTTCTTATCTTGAGTCTTCAATCTTCAATCTTGATTCTGGAGTCTTCTTATCCTTCCCGTAGATATAGAGAGTTAAAAAAGATAAATTTAAAACATATTTAAATTTTCTTTGGGCTGACTTCTTACTCGGACTGAGTTACTCAGCTTGAAACTCATCAAGCTGAGTTCTTCGAGAACAAACTTGAAAACCAACAGGAACTAACACGTATATTAATAAACTCATCCTTAGAAGTCCTAAGAGTTAGCTAGAACTTATTTATCAACGCTGTTGAGCTGACTCAATATATACGCTAAGTCACTCAGCTTGAAACACATCAGGCTGAAAGCTCAATATATATGTTAGGTGACATACAGCTTATCACACATAGTGATAATCTTACTAAGATATAGTATAAGCTGGTCGAACATATGCTCATCTTATATTCAGCTTATACTCAGTCTGAAACACTATAAGTGTTCAGTCTGATCAAGCCTCATAATTCTGTTTAAGTTATATCTAGAACATATCTAACAAACTTAACTTTGTCTCATCAAATCTCAACTAATGAGATCATCTTCCCAACACACTCCCCCTATTTGATGATGACAAAACCATCAAACAGTTCTCAAGTTTGTTTAACAGAATTATGTTTTAAATCTCAAACTTATTAAGATTTTACATTTGAACTAATTAAATATTAATTTAACATATCAATTTTAATTGAACTTATCAATTATAAGTGGAACATACCAACTTTAAGTTGAACAAACCAACTAAATACATTAATGAATAAGAACTAATCAATCATTCATTCAAGCTGAACTTATCAGACTAATAATTATGAACATATCATAACACAGTTGAACATATCAAACTCATACTTGTATTAATTAAACATATCATAATACAAAATTTTTGATCACTCAGATCATGCACACTTAGTGCTTACAAAATATTAGAACTAATCTAATATTTACAATATAACTAATCTATTCAGGATGCAGCTCTTCAAACTCCTTGATCTCCTTGTTGATTTCTTCAAGGATTTCTTGCAAATTAGGCAAGTGTTGAAGCTGATCCTTCTGTGATCTTATTGCTCTGTTAATTTGGTATCTGAACCTTGCAATTTGTTCAGTCTTTTCCACTATTTGTCTCAGAGCAAACACTTGAGATACCCCACATGTATAGATACTTGCATCAGACGGGAAGCATTATACACCATTCTTGTCCAAGTACATGAATCCTTTCTGAGGCTTTTCCACATAAGTATTTTCTTTGATATCCATGCCTTCAAGAAGATTTAGACTGTACTGGTCTGTATTTGCTAGTCCAGCTGGCTTTGTTTGCTTCTTCTTTCCAACTTTATGAAAAGAAGTCAGTAGGGTAGCTATCTCAGATCTGGGTATGATTTGCATCGCATCAGCTCTTGCAAGTAGCCTTAAGATTTAATCTTTAACTTGATTCCTGGCAGAGGACTTTTCCATCTGCTTGATAAGGATAGTCACTTGCTTCCACTCTTTATATCCCAGTTTATGAAGTTAATTCAGCTCCATAGAAATTGAGTCACCATTCTTTAAGATGAACTCCATAATGATAATCCCTTGAACTGAACTCAACTTGACTGAATCAATCTGAGAAGAGAAGTAGGTTCTTGTATAACATTGAGTTATGTTCTCCTCCTCTTGTTGATCTTGAACAGGAGGTTCTTCTACCTCTTCCTCCTTGGGCACAATAGGCAGCTTGAGTTTAGCTAATTCCTCATTCTGCTTTCTAATTTCCTCAGCCCAGTCCTATTCTCTTGCTTCTTTCTCTTCAACTAATACAGCTTGAGCATCTAATTGTCTTCTTCTTAACTCGTTGATAGAAATCCTAAGTTGGTCAGCATCTTCTTGTTCCAATCTCCTTACTGCCAGCAGAGAAGCTCTTTCTCGTAGTGTCATTTTATCCGCAGAGTCTTCATCCAAGGCTGATTCACTTAGAATCATCTTTCGTCTTTTCTGCTGAGGAGTTTCTGATTCATCTGAGCTGACCACTACTGGTCTTTTGCCTTTTGCTTTCTCAGTCAGCTCAGCTTCTTTCTCAGTTTCTTTCTCCCCCTTAATCTGATCTGCTCCCTTTGCCAATAGTAGTAAGGCTTCAGCTTGGACCGACTCAGCTTCAGCCTTTTGAACATTCTCCCCCTTTTTGTCATCATCAACAGGGGTGGAAGTCTTTTGTTGTTGAAGGGTAGCAACATCAGATTTCAAATGCAGCACCTCCTCATCTAGAGAATCTAGAATCATCAGCATATCCTTCTTAGTCTTCTTTCTCTTGAGGTGCATGGTATCAAACTGACTTTTAAAGAATTTCATTAACTCATCCAGGTCAGCTTGAGAGGGTTTGGACCCTGTGATTCATCTTGGTGTTGAGATGAAACATTGACAGCTCATGCAAGGGGGTGTGAGAAGTGAAGAGAAGTAATAGGGCTAGAGACGTGAAGTGTATGGGTAGGTGATTGGCTTAATGGTTTGGAGGAGGGTAATTGACCTTGGGGATTGGTCAGTTCTTCAATGTTACCTAAGTGTGTCTGCTTAGGCACAGTAACGGGCTCTCCCATGGCTCTGGAGAGTGTGGGCTGAGTAGACACCACACCCGGTTTAGGCTGTTGGGTTGAAATGAGCCTCGAGGTTGACATCTTAATAGTAGGCGTCTCCCCCTCAACTCCTACCGGAGGGATCATTGTGTTCTCAGCTCCAGTGATGCCTATAGGAGTGGCATCACCTTTGGCAGTTTTTCTAGTATAGGTTTAGATTTTCTCCCTAGTAGCAGTGGGCATACTAGGGGTGGCTTCAGAGTGGGATTTAAGATGGATAAAAGGTGGAGGAGATGGGTTAGACTGAGTTGGGTTTACTGCAGTCCTGTCTCCAAAAGTGGATGGAGAATAGTGAGAAGAAGTAGAAAGTGGAGAGACCTTACTAGTGGTAGCTTCAATGTTGGCTGGCTCAGCCTGAGCAGAGTGCTCAGCTTGAACCTCTGGAACAGCTTGGGAAGCTCCCCCTTGATTGGATCCCTTTGCTTCACTTTCTGAAGAAGCTACCTCAGCTATCAACCGCATGGGATCACTTAGACCCTCTTGCTCGGGAAAGATGTCATTATTGAACATCTTAGAGCTGAGTGTAGGAAATAGGAACACATCCTGATCAGCTTCGTAGAGTGCTGTCCCCAGCTCGGCTTCAAATGCCAAGGACCGGTACCTTATGAAGCGTACATGAATATCCCTTGTGGTCTTCATCACTTGGACCCGGAGTTCGTTGAAGATGAGATGAGCATAGTCTAAATTCCTTGCAAAGTACATGTTGTACAGCAGCTGCATCTCGAACTCGTTTACTTGGTCCAGTCCTCCAACCTTGGTTCCCAGCGAACGAATCACTGTTGACACCATAAAACCCCAACTGGTTGGAAAGGTGGCCTTTTTTATAACACCCTTGTTGGTCCCTTGGTGAGAATAACAGCAAGCAACAGGTGTGTAGAAGGGGGGGGGGATTGAATACACTTTCTGCAGAAATTGAACAAATCAAATAAAAGTGTTACACACAATAAATCAAACCACAATCAATCGAATGCTTTCACTAAAAAGATTATTACAATGCTTTGAAATAAGAAGATGATTACAATAACTATCAAGTAAGCAACTCCTGATATATAACCACCTAATATAAATCTCTCAAACTTTCAAACTTAGCTATCTATAATCAACTTATGATTATAGATACTGACGACTCTCTAAACAGGATTTACACAGATTGATAACTTACCAATATCACAACTAATGTGATTATTCGAACACACGAATAACTTGGCAATCTGTGAATATCTTGATCACGTTGAACTGACAAACAGTGATTCAAGAATCGTAACACATACGGTGAGGTGAGGTTTTGGCTCTGTAGTCGTACTGATTCGTAGTCGTACATCTAAACTTATCAGGAGATAAGTATTTATAATCCTGTTGCTACGGTTCCTAACAAACTGGACTAATCCTAATTTGCTAACTAACTATCAGATAACTCGGAATCTTGAATCTTGAATCTTCTTATCTTGAGTCTTCAATCTTCAATCTTTATTCTGAAGTCTTCTTATCCTTCCCGTAGATATAAAGAGTTAAAACAGAATTTAAAACATATTTAAATTCTTTTAAACTGACTTCTTTAGTCATGCTGAGTTACTCAGCTTGAAACTCATCAAGCTGAAACTCAATATGTATATCTTAGTTTACGCACACAGCTTATCAAACATATTGATAATCTTACTAAGATATAGTCTAAGCTGATCGAACATATGCTCAGCTTATAATCTGCTTATACTCAGTCTGAATCACTATAAGTATTCAGTCTGACTAAGCTTCATAATTCTGTTTAAGTTGTATGTAGAACACATCTTACAAACTTAACTTTGTATCATCAAATCTTAACTGATGAGATCATTTTCCCAACAAACTCCCCCTATTTGATGATGACAAAACCATCAAACAGTTAGTAAGTTTGTTTAACAGAATTATGTCTTAAGTCTTAAACTTATTAAGATTTTTATATTTGAACTGATCAAATATTAATTGAACATATCAATTTTAACTGAACTTATCAATTTAAATTGGAACACACCAACTTTTAGTTGAACACACCAACTTTTAGTTGAACACACCAACCAATTACATTAATGAATAAGAACATATCAGTTATTCATTTTGCTGAACTTATCAGACTTATAAACATGAACACATCACAACACAGTTGAACATATCAAACTTTGTACTTGTATTAATTGAACTAATCATAATACAAAATGATTGATCACTTAGATCATGCACACTAAGTGCTTACAAAAATATTAGAGCTAATCTAATATTTACAATAGAACTAATCTATTGAGGATCCAGCTCTTCATACTCTTTGATTTCCTTGTTGATTTCTTCAAGGATTTCTTGCAGGTTAGGTAAATGTTGAAGCTGATCCTTTTGTGATCTGATTGCTCTGTTAATTCTGTATCTGAACCTTGTAGTTTGTTCAGTCTTTTCCATGATTTGTCTCAGAGCAAATACTTGAGATACCCCACATGTGTAAATACTTGCATCAGACTGGAAGCATTGTTCACCATTTCTATCCAGGTACACGAATCCTTTCTCAGGATTTTTCACATAAGTGTTTTCTTTAAACTCCAATCCTTCAGGGAGAACAAGACTGTACGTATCTAGATTTGCTAGTCTTAGGCTTTGTTTGCTTCTTCTTTCCAACTTTATGAAAAGAAGTTAGTAGGGTAGCTATTTCAGATCTGGGTATGAGTTTTAGCGAATCAGCTCTTGCCAGTAGCCTTAGCAGCTCATCTTTAACTTGATTTCTGGCAGAGGACTCTTCCATCTGCTTAATAAGTATGGCACCTTGCTTCCACTCTTCATAACCCAGTTTATGCATTTGATTCAGCTCCAGAGATGATGTCTCGCCATTTCTAAATACAAACTCTAGAATGATGATCCCTTGAGCTGAGCTCAACTGTAGTGTATTTATTTGAGAGGAGATGTAGGTCCTTGTATAACACTGAGTTATGTCTTCCCCTTTAGGTTGACTCTGGACAGGAAGCTCCTCTACTTCTTCCTCCTTGGGCACGATTGGCAGTCTGAGTCTAGAACGCTCTTCATTCTGCTTCTTGATATGTTCAGTCCAAGCTCTTTCTCTTATCTCTTTCTCATCTGCTAACTCAGCTTGAACATCCATTTGTCTTCTTCTTAGCTCATCGACAGATATCCCAAGTTGGTCAGCTTCCTCTTGTTCTAATCTTCTAACTGCCATTAGTGAAGCTCTCTCTTGTAATGTCATTTTATCCGCAGAGTCTTCATCTGAGGCTGATGATTCACTTAGAATCAATTTCCTTCTTTTCTGTTGAGGGACTTCTGATTCATCTGAGCTGACCACTACTGGTCTTTTGCCTTTTGCTTTCTCAGTCAGCTCAGGTTCTTTCTCTGTTTCTTTCTCCCCCTCAATATGATCTGCTCCCTCTGCCAATAGTAGTAAAGCTTCAGCTTTGACTGACTCAGCTTCAGCTTCTTGAACCTTCTCCCCCTTTTTGTCATCATCAATAGGGGTTAAAGTCATTTGTTTTTGTAAGGCAGCAACAGTAGATTTTAACATTAGCACCTCCTCATCCAGATTATCAAGGATCACCAGCATATATTTCTTTGCTTTCTTCCTTTCGAGGTGCAATGCATCAAACTGACCTTTGAAGAATGTTATCAAATTATCCAAGTCAGCTTGAGTAGGTTGCAACGTGGGTACATCGTCCAAGGGTTGGTGTGGACCCTCAAACTCATTTGCACCAGAGTCTGGACCCTGTGAATCACCTTGGTTTGAAGGTGAAACATTGACATGTCGTGCGATAGGGTGTGAGAAGTGAAGAGAAGTAATAGGGCTTGAAATGTGAAGTGTATGGGTTGGTGGATGGCTGATTGGTTTAGAGGGGGTGATTGACCCTGGGGATTGGTCATATATTCAATGTCACATAAGTGTGTCTGCTTAGGCACAGTAGTGGGCTCTCCCGTGGCACTGGAGAGTGTGGGCTGAGTAGACACCACACCCGGATAAGGATGTTGGGTTGTAATGAGCCTCGAGGTTGACACCTTAAGAGTAGGCGTCTCCCCCTCAACTCTTGCCGGTGGAGGGATCAATGTGATCTCTGCTCCAGTGATGCCTTTAGGAGTGGAACCACCTATAGCAGTTTTACGTGTATAGGTTCGGATATTCTCCCTAGCAGTAGTGGGCAAGCTAGGGGTGGTTTCAGAGTGGGATTGTAAATGGAATGAAGGTGGAGGAGATGGGTTAGACTGGGTTGGGCTTACCACAGCCTTGTCTCCAAAATCGTATGGAGAATAGTGAGAAGAAAGAGAAAGTGGAGAGGTCTTACCAGAAGCAGCTTCAGTGTGTGCTGGTTCAGCTTGAGCAGATTGCTCAGCATGAACTTTCGTGTCAGCTTGGGAAGCTCCCCCTTGAGGTAATCCCTCATCTCCACTGGCAGATGAAACTCCCTCAGCAACCAAGAGCATTGGACCACTCAGACCCTCTTGCTCAGGGAAGATGTCATTGTTAAACATTTTGGAGCTGAGTGTTGGGGTAGGGAACACATCCCATCCAGCTTCATAGAGATCTCCCAACTCAGCTTGAATCACCAAGGACAAATACCTAATGAATGGCACATGGAGGTCCCTGGTGGTCTTCATTACTTGGACTTTGAGCTCGTTGAAGATTAGTTGTGCATAGTCTATACGTCTATCGAAGAACATGTTGTACAACAGCTGCATTTCGAACTCGTTAACTTGGTCTAAGCCACCAACTTTAGTCCCCAGTGAACGTACCACTGTTGAAACCATAAAGCCCCAGCTGGTTGGGAAAGTGGCCTTCTTAATCACCCCTTCAGTTTGAGGGTGACCCATCTGAGGTAGAACTGACCTCGCCACTTGTCTAGTCACAGTGGGCTCGAACACATCTTGAACAGGGAGTTGAAGAACATCCCTTAGCCATTGAACCGTGAGGGCCACTGTTCTATCGCCATTGAGAAAAGTGCCTGTGATCTCTCCTCTGTTCTAGTTGAAGGTGCATGTGTACCAGAACTCTAAAAGGTATTGTGGAGCGATGTTAACAGGTGCTTCAGTGAAGGAAAATGCTAAAGGGCATTTCCGAATGTAGGCAACCCAGACTTCATATCCTCTGCCCTGTTTCCTCAGAGGAATAGCAAGACAGGCACGCTAATTGTTGATTTTGATCAGCGGTAATCCATTGTTTTTTAACTCAGCACCCCTGACCATTCGATCACTTAGAATGAGAATGGTTCCTTCCATCGTTGAAATTGCAGATTACACTGAGTAACTGATTTCTTTGCACTGAGCAATGAGCGTCGCACTAAGCGAGGTAGGGTTTCGAAATCGATGGAACAGAGAATTGCACTTACCAAATTTGTTGAAAGGTATATAAGCAGATGAGAGGTTTAGAGATGAGAAGTTTAAGCGTAAACCTCTAAAATGTAGGTAAGGTCGTTATATATACCTTTCCGAGGAGAGAGAAAAATTACCATTTCAAATTGCAAATAGTCAAGATGGGATTTGCACCTCTTTTTTAGGAGAGATATTTTCTGAGCCCCTCGACGATTAAGTCTACTGAAAATGCGTGGCCGCACTCGGTTAGAATGATAGTTATTCATTCGGGAATACCGTAACTGCAGAGTGTCGAAATCAGAGTCGAGAAAATCTGAGTATTAGATGAGATCCCTGCTCCATGTCAAATACTCACATTACGAAATATCGCGATGCAAAAGGAAAAGCCTAGATAATCCAGGGTATGGATTATATCTCTAGATATAAGAGATCTCATAGTCTGGTTAACCTAAGTGTCTGGCTAGGAACCTCCTTAGGCCAATGATGTACAAGGAGTGTTACTTATCTTGCACAAGTGGGAGTCTATTAAATTATGTGCAGAGATAGATAACATGTATTATCGTGTCTAATACTATGTGACACTAAAGGATCACACCGCTGCACACCCAATTAGAACCTTTTGGATTATAACCTTTTTTGTGTGAAAAATAAATATTTAATTAGTTTAATTAATTATCGAGAAAGAGAAAAATAATAATAGTTAATTATTATTTAAAAGATAGATGTTAATATTTAGTTTAAATATTAACGGGACCAGTTAATTAATAGTTATTAATTAACTAGAAAGGTCAAGGGGTATTTTGTGTAATTGGTTAATAGTTTAATTAAAGTTGGGCTTTAATTAAACGGGCTTGGCCTAATAAGGGTTTATTATATATAAACCTAATCAAGCCTAATTAATCACATAAGTCAATTACAAGTTAAAAGAAAAAAAAACCCTAGCTCTCTCTCTCTAACTCTTGGCCGACCCTCTCTCTCTCTCTCTTCGAGGTCCACAGCGGCGCAAGGCCGCAGGGTGGTGGTCGACGGCGGCGCAAGGCCGCAAGGGCTATGGTCGACGGCGGCGCAAGGGTTCACACACACATGGGTCACGGATTGATCCGAGGTTTAATCCTTAGGCGGTCTAGCAGCCAGTTCGAGGCGGTGCAGTAGCGGTGGATAGCCTGCAGCAGTCTGGAGGTCAAAGAAAAGTTTTTAATTCCTAAAGGTATAACTTTCTTACCCTCTTCTCTTTTTAGTTCCTGTATGAGTTAGAGGAGATCACTGGAGGGGGTTTTGATTTCCGCTGTGCATGCTTGATAATATGTTTTTATACCATACAAAACCCTTCAGAAGCAAACAAAGCCAGCTGGACTAGCAAATCTAGATACGTACAGTCTTGTTCTCCCTGAAGGCTTGGAGTTTAAAGAAAACACTTATGTGGAAAAGCTTGAGAAAGGATTCATGTACCTGGATAGAAACGGTGAACAAAGCTTCCAGTCTGATGCAAGTATTTACACATGTGGGGTATCACAAGTATTTTCTCTGAGACAAATCGTTGAACATTTACCTAACCTGCAAGAAATCCTTGAAAAAATCAACAAGAAAATAAAAGAGTTTGAAGAGCTGCATCCTCAATAGATTAGTTATATTGTAAATATTAGATTAGTTCTAATATTTTTGTAAGCACTTAGTGTGCATGATCTAAGTGATCAATCATTTTGTATTATGATTAGTTCAATTAATACAAGTACAAAGTTTGATATGTTCAACTGTGTTGTGATGTGTTCATGTTTATAAGTCTGATAAGTTCAGCAAAATGAATAACTGATATGTTCTTATTCATTAATGTAATTGGTTGATGTGTTTAACTAAAAGTTGGTGTGTTCAACTAAAAGTTGGTGTGTTCCAATTTAAATTGATAAGTTCAGTTAAAATTGATATGTTCAATTAATATTTGATCAGTTCAAATATAAAAATCTTAATAAGTTTAAGACTTAAGACATAATTCTGTTAAACAAACTTACTAACTGTTTGATGGTTTTGTCATCATCAAATAGGGGGAGTTTGTTGGGAAAATGATCTCATCAGTTAAGATTTGATGATACAAAGTTAAGTTTGTAAGATGTGTTCTACATACAACTTAAACAGAATTATGAAGCTTAGTCAGACTGAATACTTATAGTGATTCAGACTGAGTATAAGCAGAATATAAGTTGAGCATATGTTCGATCAGCTTAGACTATATCTTAGTAAGATTATCAATATGTTTGATAAGCTGTGTGCGTAAACTAAGATATACATATTGAGTTTCAGCTTGATGAGTTTCAAGCTGAGCGACTCAGCGTGAAGACTGAGTCAGCTCAATAGAGTTTCTAAATATGTTTTGGTTAACTCTTTGGACTTCTAAGGATGAGTTAATAATTATACATGTTAGTCCGTGTTTTTTTTCGAGTGTGTTTAAAAGAAGTCAGTTTAAAAGAATTTAAATTTGTTTTAAATTCTATTTTAACTCTCTATATCTACGGGAAGGATAAGAAGACTTCAGAATCAAGATTGAAGATTGAAGACTCAAGATAAGAAGATTCAAGATTCCGAGTTATCCGATAGTTAGTTAGCAAATTAGGATTAGTCCAGTTTGTTAGGAACCGTAGCAACAGGATTATAAATACTTATCATCCTGATAAGTTTAGAGGTACGACTCAGTACGACTACAGAGCCAAAGAAAAAAAAACCTCACCTCGCCGTATGTGTTACGATTCTTGAATCATTGTTTGTAATTTCAACGTGATCAAGAAATTCACAGATTGCCAACTTGTTCGTGTGTTCGAATATTAACATTTGTTGTGAAGTTGGTAAGTAATCATAAGTTGATTGAATCTGTGATAAAAATCCTGTTTAGAGAGTCGTCAGTATCTATAATCATAAGTTGATTATAGATAACTAAGTTTGAAAGTTTGAGAGATTTACATTACGTATTTACATATCAAGAGTTGCTTACTTGATAGTTATTGTAATCATCTTCTTATTCAAAGCATTGTAATCATCTTCTTAATGAAAGCATTCGATTGATTGTGGTTTGATTTACTGTGTGTAACACTTTTATTTGATTTGTTCAATTTCCGCAGAAAGTGTATTCAACCCTCCTTCTACACACCTGTTGCTTGTTGTTATTCTCACCAAGGGACCAACAATATGTAATGTACCTTCAGCCCTGAGTGCTATGGTCACCTTATTAAATTTCTCTGGTATCACATCCAAAAATTTCGGCACTAGGTCAGCTTCAACCTTTTTAATGCCTACACTTAGCAGGTCATTAATCAAGAAGTGAAACCTTGTGAACAAATCAGACAAGGTTTCATTCTTCTTAGAAAAGAAGTTTTCATAAGATCTGTTAAGATGATTCTTCTTATGCTGCTTGACCAGATCTGTACCATCATGTAATACTCAAAGTATCCCAGATCTCTTTTGCAAATTGACACCCAGTCACAGTATGCAATATCTCATTGGTCAGGGCATTTGCCAGAACACTCTTTGCTTTGTCATCCATAGAATGTAATTTCCAATCCTCTTCAGTCCAGGATGCCAAAGGCTTCTTGACTTCCTTTTCGGTCTTGTCAAGAGACTTATCACTGACAGCAGCAGGAATCTTGTCAAGAGACTTATCTATGACTCATCGGTAGAACCGACGTCCAGCTGATCAATGTCGAGTGATTGCTCGCAAATATCCTTGCTACCACAAACTGGGCAACAAACGTATAGTAGCGCATCAATCCAGTCATCTTCCTCCATTGACTCAACTACTGTTGTATCAAAGAGATCTGGGTGCACCTGGTCATCTATGCACATTAAGAACTCGTGCATACCAACTACTATTGTATCTGGTTCATCAAACTTGTCCACTACCACTGCATGATAGCGGTCTGTTAGCGAACCAACCAAGAGCGTCACAAGTTCATGCTCACTTACTTGTGATCCCAGAATCTGTTTGAGTATGCCCACTGACACATGTATGTTAGTCGTGCTACTGATGATACACGAGCCTATTGGGTCACACGCCAAGGATTAATCCCTACAACCCGCAACAGGAAAAGAGAAATAAATATTCTGGAAACACTGTTTCCGCGTCGCGTAACCTTTTGGTTTCCGCGACGTGTAAACCGTCTGACAGAAACATGACTTATTGGTTATTGATTGTCTCAAGTTATTGACTTATGTGACATCTTGGAATGGCATGCACGACTTTGTGGCCAGACATATCTGCTGAATTGGTGATAAAAGTCTTGTAGGTCTTTCTGTTGGGATTTCGTGGGCTAGCAGCGGAAGCAAGGTACAACAAAAATAGCCCAATGTACAAGCATATAAAGCATAAAAACCGAAATCCCACAAATGGACCAAACTCTATGTTCAAGAAATGCAACAAGGAAAGGAAATAGGTGTTTATACCTTTCTCCTTAGCTCCAGAATACTTGTTGTCTCGTGGTGGTGATGCTCCAAGAATAAACGCGGATCGTCTAATGGGTAGTACCCCGGGAACTAGCAAGCCTCCATGGTACTTCACGATAAACACCACTTCTGGAACAGCAACTCACGAGACCAACTCTGGAATAATCTCTCTTGAATCTTCTCTTGGCCTTTGTAGCACCAAAGAAGAGTGTATATGTGTTAGAGAGAAAAGGAAAGAAAACCACATACAAAAAATGAGTTCTCTTGAATCTCTCTCCTGTCTCCAGATGGAGGTATAACCCCTCTCAACCAGCCCAAACTCGAGAATCCAAAATTCACATGCATTGGTCAGTTTTGGAGGTGGTTTTGACAAATGGCACTGGCAAAAGTTAGCGGCGCTAACTTGGAGTTAGCGGCGCTAACGCACCCTGTCAGTGATTTGACACAAAGTACATGCAGCCGTAGCGGCGCTATCCTCTACGACTTAGCGTCGCTAACCCCTAAGAGTTAGCGACGCTAACGCGGCCTGCGATGTCAACTTTTGTATTTTGTCATATTTGGTCCCTTAACTTAAGTTGCTGTCAGGTTAGACCCCGGTGTATGACCCAATAGTCCCATACATCATCAGCAGCGGTCCATATGGTGTACGTACATTAATGGGCATATTTCTAACACTTTCATTTGTCAAGTAAGTGAAATAGATAATCAAGTAGTCATTTTGGGATTTCTCTCTCTCTCTCTCAAGAATACTTTCATACACTTTCCTTAGTACTTGATCTTCTCCAGGAAATCATAAGTGTCTTTAGTGATTTCTTGGTATTTGTGAGTTGTTCCAAAGAGTGATTTCAAGTCTTGAAGATCACAACTTGGCATACTAGCATTTGCGGATCAAACAAACTTGGGGTGGACTACGGTAGAGAGGAAGCTTGCTTGCTTTCTTGTCAAGAGTTCCAGAAGTCAAAAGAGGGTACATTTCTTATCCTTCCTTTTTTACATGTTGCATTTTGTAGTTATAGAGTTCGTGGTCCATTCTTGGGGTTTCTAGCTTTTATGCTCTTTATTCATGTCTATTGCTTCCGTTGTGGTGTTCATGAAACCCCAACAGTGGTATCAGAGCCACCTCTATACTAAAAATGCACATGGTGGCCTGAAAAACCCGAAATCGAAAAACTGGTATTGCTGTCAGGTAGGATACGCGGCGCGGAACAAGTTAGGTTACGCGGCGGGTAATTTTGTCTGACAGATTGTTTTAAAAAAAAATTAAAAACAGTTTTGCGGTCGGGTTTTTGGCATTCAAAAATGATTTCTGGAATTTTATTCTAGAAATTATTTTTGGTATATTAAGATGTCTTGTATCTTGGTTGGTGTATTTATATGTATATTATTATTTTTTATTGGCATAAAAATAATAATTGCATATACTTACATTATGCATATATGAATATGTTTCATCAAAAATGGTTTGTTGTTATTAATGCATATATACATGGGATTATTTAGTGTCTTGGGTTTTGAGAAATAATCTTATTCAAGAAACATAAGTTAACATGGTTTTGTGTGGCACACCATGTTGTTCATGTTGTTCATGTTGTTCATGTGATGTTGGTAACCAAAAGATGCCCTAGACCTTGTGGATGTTTGGTTGTTTTAAATTAGTTATTCATTCATTTGGTGACTATATGTCACATTGTATGTAATAATTATTATTTTTTTTTTTGGTATGTAAATTAATTTGTGGCTTGCATGCCATTTAAATTCCATGTTATGTGTTTTATACTAGAAAATAGGATTTGTGGCTTGTATGCCATTTATTTCATTTTCTATGTAAAATTAATATGGAGGCAACCATCGGGAGTCAAGGAGTGACGTCTTGGCAAACACGAAACCGAGAGGCCCAATGGAGGTAGCGGGTTTAGTGGGAGCATATCCAAGTCAAGGAAATGTCCTTAGATGACTTCGTTTTTCCGTAGTGGCTCACGAGAAAACGCATAGGTTTTAGGGGCATGGTTACCAATCTTATTGTTTGCGTGTGGTTGTTTTATTATTTATTGTTAATGCATGGATTATAGGATTGCATGCTAGACAATTTTTGACAATAATAAAACTCAAGAGTTTTTTAACAATGGTTTAACAAACTCTCGCGCGCGCACTTGATTAACAAATAGGATATAAAATTGGTTTATATTATGTAGTGAAAACAAATGGTTTTTGTCACTTCTTGTTAATCAAACACAAATGGTTTTTTAAACCGGAAAACTAAATCCCGTTTTCTAAATGTAAATTGCATACCACCCATAAGATGACGACACCCGAATCTAGCCGTGCAAAGTTGATTGTCGAGCTCTAGCCAAGTTGACTTTTGTATGGACTGTATGGAAGGTGCGTGTGGCAACTCGCAAGATCGATTGTCGAGCTCTAGCCGAGTCGACCATTGGGCTAGAGTATCACCGTGTATCTTGAAGGTTGATTTACGATTTCAAAATAATATTTTGAGTGATGGTCGAGCTCTAGCCGAAGTTATTCAAAGTATTAGTTTGAGATCGGTATGGAGGGATCAAACATGCCAAACTAGAAACAATGGTTGTTTAGTAGGATCCCGCAAGGAACTAAGAGTTGTAATAATGGATTGCAATCGGTCTATTGATGCCGGCCCAAATAGCTTTGCCAAGTGATCCGCGGAAAACCCGCCACGGTGTAAGGTGAAATAAGGTTCTTAGCCCTTGTTAAAATTTTGTTTTATTAAAAACTTTGGGTAATTATTTTAACGAGGATTTCAACCAAACTAACCAAAATCTACTTTGCTTTAATAGATTGCATCAATTAGGAACACCAACACCACCAACATTTCGCTAAGGGTTTTTCTTGAATAAGAAAAACTCGATGGGTCCAACTTTATGGATTGGTCAAGGAAATTACGCATTGTCCTTCGACATGAAGATAAGTTGGCCACCATTGAGGAAACCATCCCTGAGGTCCCTGCTACCAACGCAAGTAGGTCCATTAAAGACGCTTATGAAAAGCGTCTAAAAGACATCACCAAGATCACTTGCCTAATGTTAAGCACAATGAGTCATGAGCTTCAAAGGCAAATGGAACGTCTGAGTGCCTATGACATGATGCTTGAGTTGAAGGACATGTTCCAACAACAAGCAAAGCAAGAATGGTATGGTTGTCTGAATGATCTACTTGGTTGCAGGCTGCAGGAGGGCGGGAACATAAGCCTCCACGTGCTCAAGACGAAGGCACTTGCCGAGCGCTTGGAGCGGCTTGGATTTTCCATTGGAAAGGAGATGGCGGTGGATTTAATCCTCCGGTCTCTTCCAACATCATATGATCAATTCGTAGTGAGTTATCATATGCATGGTATGGACAAAACCATAATGGAATTGCATGGTATGTTGAGGACAGCTGAGTCCAACATGACCAAGCAAAAATCCTCCACTCCTGTTCCTGTCTTGGCCATCAAGGATGGTGTGTCCAAGAAGAGGAAAAACCGGCCTCTACCCCGAAGGGTAAAGGTAAGGGTAAGGTTGGGGCTCCCAAGCCGAACCCTGCCCTGGAGCCAAAGCAAAAGGGTTTAATCCCTCAAGCTAAGACTCCAGAGGAGGCGGTTTGCTTTTACTATGGGGTCAAGGGGCACATGTGCCGTAGCTGCCCAAAGTACCTAGAAGGGCTCAAGAAGCTGCGAGCTTCGGGCTCAGGCACTTCTACTTCAGGTACATTCGTGATTGAACTCCATCATACTTCTACATCTAACGGCTGGGTTTTAGATACCGGCTGTGACACTCACGTTTGTAACATTGTGCAGGTGCTAAGAAGTAGTAGAAGGTTGGGAGATGGAGAGTTGGAACTAATCATGGGAAACAAGCAGGTTGTCCCAGTATTAGAACAAGGAAGTCTGGAACTTAATTTCAAATCCGGCTACTCTATTATTTTGAAGAATGTATGCTATTCGCCAATTGTGGCGACGAATATTATTTCTTTTCATGCTTTGTATGACGATAGATATGTATTTTCTTTTGAAAATGGCAATATTTCATGTTTAAAAAATGGTGTTTGTTATTTTAAAGCTTATTCATGTTGTGGTATATATGAAGCTGATGCTTACATAGAAAATAATAGAACAATCATGAACATTGATTCTGGATCCAAAAATGGTTTGGATAAGTTTTCCTTATGGCATAGTCGTCTTGGCCATATTAACAAGAAACGCATCACCAAGCTCCAAGCGGATGGGATCTTGGAATCATTTGACCTCGGGGGTTCAAATGAAGTATGCGAGTCTTGTTTATTAGGCAAGATGACTAAGTCACCCTTTACCGGTGTGGGTGAAAGGGGTAAAGACTTGTTGGATATAATCCATACGGATGTATGTGGTCTATTCAAGTATGTTACAAGGAATAACTTAAGATACTTCGTTACATTTACTGATGACTTCAGTAGATATGGATATGTCTACTTGATTAGGCATAAGTCTGAGACCTTTGAGGTCTTTAAGACATTCCAAAACGAAGTCTAGAATCAATTGGGCAAAACTATCAAGATACTTCGCTCCGATAGGGGAGGCGAGTACTTGAGCTCGGAGTTCCGTGATCATCTAGCTAGTTGTGGGATCATTTCATAACTAACTCCTCCTAGGACGCCACCATTGAATGGTATCGCCGAGCGGAGGAATCGGACACTATTAGACATGGTCCGATCGATGATGAGTCACACGGAAGTACCCATTAGTTTTTGGAGGTACGCTCTTGAGTCGGCGGTCAGGATCCTTAACCTCGTACCGACTAAGAAAGTCAAAAAGACACCTTATGAGATATGGCATGGAGTAGCTCCAAAAGTTGCATATCTTAAGGTTTGGGGATGTCCTGCCTTTGTAAGACGAGAGGTAAGGTCAGAAAGGTGTTATTTCATAGGGTATCCATCTGGAGCTATGGAATATTTATTTTATAAACCTTCTAAAAACAAAGGTTTATTGCAAGAAGGGCAGTTTTCCTTAAAAGGGAACTGATATCCATACAGTCCGGAGGTAACAGGATTGATCTTGAAGAAATTCAAGAACCCACGGAAGAGGGACTAATGTCGGCACTTGCACTCAACCCGAAATGGTTGAAACCGAGCAAGAAATTGCGTCGGTACCTGACAACACTCCATTAATTCCTCGTAGGTCTGGTAGACCACGTCATGAGCCAGAGAGATATGGGTTTCTCATATCTGAGGGCAGTGACTTATTGGTGGATCATGATGAACCCACCAACTACCGGGAAGCCGTAGCGGGCAATGAGTCTGCTAGGTGGAAAGAAGCAATGGAGAGTGAGATGCAATCCATGTCGGACAACCAAGTTTGGGAATTGGTTGATCCAACACCCGGGTTTAAGACAGTAGGGTGTAAATGAGTCTTCAAAGAGAAGACCGGCGTGGATGGATCTATAGATACCTTCAAAGCTTGACTGGTGGCAAAGGGTTTCACTCAAACTCATGGTATTGACTATGAGGAAACTTTCTCACCAGTAGCTATGTTGAAGTCTATTAGAATACTCATGGCCATAGCTGCGTTTTATGACTATGAGATATGGCAAATGGATGTAAAAACCGCTTTCCTTAATGGGAAGCTAAATGAAGAGGTGTTTATGACACAACCCGAGGGTTTTGTACATCCTGAGTATCCTAATAGAGTCTGTAGACTGATGAAGTCCATTTATGGGCTTAAGCAAGCATCTCGAAGCTCGAACCTGTGCTTTGATGAGAAAATCAAAACGTTTCGATTTTCTAAAAGCAAGGATGAGCCATGCGTATATGTCAGGGCTAGTGGGAGCGCTGTAGTATTTCTTGTCTTATATGTAGATGATATTCTACTCATCGGTAACAACATCCCAACTTTAAAAGAGGTAAAATCTTATCTTGAGAGTTGTTTCTCAATGAAAGACTTGGGAGAGGCGGTGTATATCTTGGGCATCAAGATCTATAGAAATAGATCTAAAAGGCTTATAGGGCTTAGCCAAAGTGCATATGTGGACAAAGTCTTGAATCGATTCAAGATGGAGGACTCAAAAACGGGTAACACCCCTATGATGCATGGAGTGACATTGAGCAAGGCTCAAAGTCCTAGTTCCAAAGAGGAACTTGACGTAATGAAGAGGGTTCCTTATGCCTCAGCAGTAGGATTGATCATATACGCCATGCTATGCACTCGTTCTGATGTATCGTGTGCCTTGAGCATGACGAGCAGATATCAGGCTAATCCAGGGCAAGCTCACTGGACGGCCGTAAAGAACATTCTCAAGTATCTTCGGAGGACAAAGGAGATGTTCTTGGTCTATGGTGGTAAGGAAGAGCTTAGAGTGCATGGATACTCTGACGCAAGCTTCCAAACTGATAAGGACGACTGCCGATCTCAATCGGGGTTCGTGATCCTTCTCAATGGTGGTGCTATTAGCTGGAGGAGCTCCAAGCAAGACACCGTTGCTAATTCAACTACCGAGTCCGAGTACATTGCGGCTAGTGAAGAAGCAAAGGAAGCGGTATGGATGAGGAAATTCATTCAAGATCTTGGAGTGGTTCCTAGCATTACCGACCCTATTGAGATATTTTGTGACAATGAGGGTGCGGTTGCATTGGCTTAGGAACCAAGAGCTCACAAATGTACGAGGCACATTCCTCGGAAATACCACTTCATCATAAATGTGATAGAGAGTGGTGAAATTTCCATTAGCAGAATAACATCGGAAGTCAATTTGGCTGATCCGTTTACTAAGCCGTTGTCACAAGCTGTACATGATTCTCACACCAGTTCAATAGGTGTTAGACTAGCTAGTGACTTGGCTTGAGTATTTGATTTGGTTTAATGTTTGATTTGTAATAGACTTTTGGGAACATTAAGCAGTATTGTATTTCATATTATATTGATTATTAAATGTGATTTAATGATGCGCTTAGGGCGAATATTTTATGAATCCTTACTGTGTTCCATCTTAGCATGTTTAACACTTCCCAAAATGTTTTTACATTCTAAATATCCATAGTGGGTCATTCTTCATGGGGAGGAAGTTTGAGATAAGACTGAGGGAAGTGGTTGGCCGCTATCTAATAATGGATTAGATAAAAGAGACGCAACACTTTGCCTGTGCTTGACTTACTCAAGTGACTGGATGACCCACACCTGAGGTTACTTCATGGTTTCTGTCGCAAGTAACTCAGGATGATAATATCATTTCGTCCTTAGACTAAAGATACATGTGTAAAGCATGGACCTGCTTTGCTTTGATTGCTTTCAAACGCAGTTCGTAACTGGCTGTTATAAAGGGAGCCTTTAGGTAAAGTATGGTGTATGTAGCGGAGAAATGTAGTCAAAGGGATTCGTTCCTCTAATTTTAGAGAGATATCCATGGGCCCCTCGATGATTGAGAGCTGACATAAAATGCATGGCCATGCTCAAGCTGCAATGATATTTGATTGATTGTAACTATTTTTTGGGTCACCATCAATCAAAATCGAGAAACATAATATTGAATGATCTGGAGATTGACATTTAACCATGTCTCGTGCTCACTCGGATATCGCGAACAAAAGGATGATTGATCACTTATCAATAGGGCCATATCAAACCTATAAAGTTGTGATTTGGTAATTGTCTTGGGATGACATAACTCGCGTTCACTTGGGTGGCAGAGATGCTTTGCTAGAGGCCGCTTTATGTCTGTGTTACTTATCGATATGATGTGTCATGTGCAAGTGGGAGTTTGTTGGAGTATGCCCACTGACACACGTATGTTAGTAGTGCTACTGATGATACACGAGCCTATTGGGTCACACGCCAAGGATTGATCCCGACAACCCACAACAGGAAGAGAGAAATAAATATTCTGGAAACACTGTTTCCGCGTCGCGTAACCTTTTGGTTTCCGCGACGCGTAAACCGTTTGACAGAAACTTTACTTCTTGGTTATTGATTGTCTCAAGTTATTGACTTATGTGAAATCTAGGAATGGCATGCACAACTTTGTGGCTAGACATATCTGCTGAATTGGTGATAAAAGTGTTGTAGGTATTTCATTTTTCAAGTAAGTGAAATAGATAATCAAGTAGTCATTTTGGGATTTCTCTATCTCTCTCTCTCAAGAATACTTTCATACACTTTCCTTAGTTCTTGATCTTCTCCAGGAAATCATAAGTTTCTTTAGTGATTTCTTGGTATTTGTGAGTTGTTCCAAAGAGTGATTTCAAGTCTTGAAGATCACAACTTGGCATACTAGCATTTGCGGATCAAACAAACTTGGGGTGGACTTCGGTAGAGAGGAAGCTTGTTTGCTTTCTTGTCAAGAGTTCCAGAAGTCAGAAGAGGGTACATTTCTTATCCTTCCTTTTTTACATGTTGCATTTTGTAGTTATAGAGTTCTTGGTCCATTCTTGGGGTTTCTAGCTGTTATGCTCTTTATTCATGTCTATTGCTTCCGCTGTGGTGTTCATGAAACCCTAACAGAATCATCAAGCAATCAAACAGCCTTCTCCTATTAATGAGATGATCACTCAATAACTGGCCTTCTTTCATCCCTTGTGAAAGAATGCCCTTTATGAGTAGAAAGCGTCCATAGTGCTCACTGTCCTTGAAACGCTCCTCTAAGTCTTGCAAGATCTCAAATACTGACTTATTCGTGAGTTCATCCGAAAACTCAGATTCTGTGGAGAGTATCAGAATTGACATGACGTCAGATTCATCAGATAGATACTTATAATATGTATCATACTCTTCTTCCTGAGCAGAATAGTCAAGTCGTGCTAGAGGAGGTTTGTCTACTGTGTACAACCTTCCAAGAGCCCTTAGGATGTTCCTAAAGTGCAACTTCTAAACCATAAAGTTTGGACCTGAAAGCCTACACTTATTCATGATGAGGCTAAGAGACTGAAGGGTTTTGTAGGGTATAAAAACATATTATCAATTGCACAGCGGAATAAAACCCCCTCCAGTGATCTCATCTAACTCGTACAGAAACTAAAAGAGGAAGAGGGTTAGAAAGTTATACCTTTGTTGTAAAACCAAAACTTTCTTTATGCCCCTAGACAGCTGCAGGTTATCCACCGCTACTGCACCACCTCGAACTGGCTGCTAGACCGCCTAAGGATTAAACCTTGGATCAAAATCGAGACCCGCGGTGTGTATGTGTTTCCGCGTCGCCACCAGACACCGCCCTCGGTGGTTCGGTTTCTCCTTTGCGCCGCCGCCGAGAAAGAGAGAAGAGAGAGAGAGAGTAGAGCCTTTAGGGTTTTTGTTATGTGATTAGCTTATTGATTAATGAGGCTTAAACAAGAATATATATTAATCCTTATTAGGCCAAGCCCGTTTAATTAAAGCCCAGCTTTAATTAAACTATTAATCAATTACAGAATATACCCTCGACCTTTCTAATTAATTAATAACTATTAATTAATTGGTCTTGTTAATATTTAAACTAAATATTAACTTCTCCTTTTAAATAATAAATAACTTTTATTATTTTTCTCTCTCTCAATAATTAAATAACTAATTAATTATTCTTTTCCACACAAAAGGTTATAATCCAAAAGGTTCTAATTGGGTGTGCAGCGGTGTGATCCTTTAGTGTCACATAGTATTGGACACGATAGTACATGTTATCTATTTCTGCACATAAACAAACAGACTCCCACTTGTGCAAGATAAGTAACACTTTTTGTACATCGTTGTCCTAAGGAGGTCCCTAGCCAGACGCTTAGGTTTATCAGACTATGAGATCTCTTATATCTAGAGACATAATCCACGCCTTGGATTATCTAGGATTTTTATTTTGGATCGCAATATTTCGTAATGTGAGTATTTGACATGCAGCAGGGATCTCATCTAATACTCAGATTTTCTCGACTCTGATTTCGACACTCTGCAGTTATGGTTTTCCCGAATGAATAACTATCATTCTAACCGAGTGCGGTCACGCATTTTCAGTAGTCTTAATCGTCGAGGAGCTCAAAAAATATCTCTCCTAAAAAAGAGGTGCAAATCCTATCTTGACTATTTGCAATTTTAGCACATGGCTTCCGCTGCACCTAGACAAGCCCCTTATGATCACCCTGTTACGGCGTGACGTTAGAACATGCTAAAGTACAGAAGTTACCACGCCCCAAACCAAATATCTCAGGTCTAAGGACAACCTATCAAGTTTACTTATGTTAACGCTCCATGAAGTAAACTCGATGCGGATCACCCCAATATTTATCCCCTGATAAATATCTATGAATATTTGGTCATAACCTAGTGCTTTTACTCATACCTGAATAAATCATCAAATATTCATAATAGCGTTACCTCCCTAATGTAGCTCCCACTACATTAAGTAGCTACGGGCATTTAGACAATTCATAACTTGACTTGTGAAGGATAAGTTAAACATGCTAAAAATGGATAACTACGAAACATTATGCAAATACCTCCTATTTCAATCCCATGAAATGTAAATACATAATAAAAGGTTTCAAGTTACATCCATAGTAATAATCAAAAAAACACAAACTAGCTGCTATGTTCCAAGTACGGCATTCCTATAGAACTCGCATGCCTCTCATGCTTAGCCCTAGCTAGCGGCTTCGTCAACAGGTCAGCAACGTTGTCGTCCGTCAGTATCTTTTGCAATCTAATATCATCTCTTCCAATGATCTCTCGGATAAGGTGATATTTCCTGAGTACGTGCCTTGTCCGCTGATGATATCTAGGCTCTTTAGCTTGCGCTACAGCCCCTGAGTTGTCACAGAATATATCGATCGGTCTAGAGATACTGGCAACAACTCTAAGATCCGAGATAAAATTCTTCAGCCAGACAGCTTCCTTTGCCGCATCACTTGCCGCAATATACTCTGCCTCTGTAGTAGAATCTGCTATTGTATCTTGCTTCTGACTCTTCCAAGATATGGCTCCTCCGTTTAGGGTAAAGACAAAACCTGACTGCGACCTGAAGTCGTCTCTGTCGGTCTGGAAACTAGCATCAGTGTAACCAGTTATACTGAGCTCATCCATCGAACCTCCATATACTAGGAATATGTCTTTCGTCTTTCTCAGATACTTGAGAATATTCTTGACGGCCACCCAATGAGCTTCACCAGGATTTTGCTGATATCTACTCGTGACACTGATAGAATAGGCAACATCGGGTCTAGTACATAGCATGGCATACATAATCGAACCAACTGCAGAGGCATATGGTATCAATTTCATCTTGTCCTGATCTTGACAAGACACAGGACACTGAGCCTTGCTGAAAATCGCGCCAGATTGCATAGGAATAAATCCTTTCTTGGATCCATCCATCTTGAATCTTTTCACGACTTTGTCAATATAAGTACTTTGACTAAGTCTGATAAACCGCTTAGATCTATTCCTATAGATCTTTATACCCAGTATATAAGCAGCTTCTCCCAAGTCTTTCATCTGGAAACATTTACCTAACCAGGATTTTACTCCTTGTAATACTGGTATATTGTTTCCTATTAACAGTATGTCATCTACATACAAGACTAGGAAGGTTACCGCGCTCCCACTAAATTTGGTGTAAACACACGACTCGAACTCACTTTAGGTAAAACCAAACTCTTTGATGCGCTCATCAAAGTGTAAGTTCCATCTTCTAGATGTTTGCTTTAGTCCATAAATGGATTTAAGCAACTTACATACTTTATTAGGGTTCTTTGGATCTGCAAAACCATCCGGTTGTATCATATATACATCCTCTGTCAGTTTCCCATTAAGGAAAGCGGTTTTGACATCCATCTGCCATATCTCATAGTCAAAATATGCTGATATGGCCATTAGAATCCTAATAGTCTTAAGCATTGCCATTGGGGAAAAAGTTTCATCATAGTCAACGCCATGAGTTTGCGTGAAACCTTTTGCCACTAGCCTTGCTTTAAAAGTATGTACCTTTCCATCCATGTCTGTCTTCTATTTGAAGACCCAACAGCTTTACTGTGTTGAGGCAAATCCACTAACTCCCAAACTTGGTTGTCATACATGGATTGCAACTCTGCCTTCATGGCTTCTAGCCATTTCTCAGATTCCAAACCTGAGGCAGCGTCTTGGTAAGTAGTGGGTTCTAACAGATCCCTTTCGTCTTGAGCAACTAGGAATCCCAAATACCTATCTGGCTCAATACAAGGCCTGCTAGACCTGCGAAGGTCTTGTGTTTGCACCTCTTCCTCAACCACAGACTCGGGTTAAGGTTCAACAATTCTCTATTGAACTACAGGTTCAACTATCGGTGGTGGTGTAATCTCCTCCTCTTCAATTTCTTGAAGCTCTATTTCTTTTCTTGGAGTCTCTGAGTTTAGAAACTTCTCCTCCAAGAATACCCCTTTACGAGCAACAAAAACTTAGTTCTCATCTGGGTTGTAGAAATAGTATCCCATGGTTTCCTTGGGATAGCCCACGAAGATACACTTATCTGATTTGGGATTGAGTTTATCCGTGAATGTTCTCTTAACATACACCTCACATCCCCAAACCTTGAGAAAATACATTTTGGGCTTTTTCCCCGTCCATATTTCGAACGGTGTCTTTTCAACCGATTTGGTAGGAACCCGGTTCAGCATGAACGCCGCTGTCTCGAGTGCGTGTCCCTAAAACGACAATGGCAGCGAACTTCGACTCATCATTGATCGTACCATGTCAAGCAGAGTACGATTCCTCCTTTCTGACACACCATTCATCTGAGGTGTATACGGAGGTGTGAGTTGTGAAACAATCCAACATTCCTTCAAATGATCGTCGAATTCCTGACTCATATATTCGCCACCTCGATCCGACCGAAGCGACTTTATCTTCTTGTCCAGCTGATTTTGTACCTCATTCTGAAACTGTTTGAACTTGTCAAAACTTTCACATTTAAGTCTCATAAGGTAGACATAACCGAACCTACTGAAGTCATCAGTAAAGGTTATGAAATACCGGTATCCTCCTCTAGCTTCTGGAGTAAAGGGTCCGTACACATCTGTGTGTATAATCCCTAATAACTCGCTGACCCTTTCATTCTCACTGTTTAAAGGCTGCTTTGTCATTTTACCAGACAAACAAGATTCGCAAACATCATATGACTCCAAGTCAAATGGTTCTAGAATTCCGTCATCTCGGAGCTTCTCTATGCGTTTCTCGTTTATGTGTCCTAAACGACAATGCCAGAGGTAAGTTTGATTCAAGTTACTCTTGGATCTCTTACTTATATGATAGATGTCATTGTTATCTAAATTTAGCGTATATAGACCGTTTTCTGGAGTGGCTTTGAAAAAGAAAACATTGTTTCTAAAACATGAAATAACTTTTCATTAAAAACATAAGCAAAACCACAGTCTATCAGCAAATTGAACGAGATAACATTTTTAATTAGTCTAGGAACATAATAACAAGGTTCTAGTTCTAAGACCATGCCCGAGGGCAAACTAAGACAATATGTCCCTACAGCTTCGGCACCAACCATGGAGCCTTCGCCTACCCGCAGGTCCATATCTCCTTGTCTCAGCTTCTTACCTCTCTTAATCCCTGCAAATGATTGCATATGTGATGACCACATCCGGTATCCAATACCCATGATTCATAAGAAGTAACAAGACAATCTATCATAAAGATACCTGTATCATTGGGCGAACCAATGTCCAGCTGATCTATGTCGAGTGAGTGCTCGCATGAATCCTTGCTACCACAGTCTGGGCAACAAATTTCTCCAAGTTCTTCCAGCCAGTCATCCTCCTGCATAGGGTCCACAACTGGTGACTCTAGCTGCTTCGGGTTCAACTCGTCGCTAATGCACATGAGGATTTCGTGCAACCCAGCGACAGTCATCTCAAAATCACCGAGGACATACATTACTCTTTTCTGGTAATAGTCCGACAAGGAACCGAACAAGAGCATAACTAGCTCATGTGGTTTTGATTTTGACCCCAAGCTCTCATAGCAATCCAAGAGCCTTCTCAAATTAATGAGATGATCGCTAATAGGCTGACTTTCTTTCATCTTGGCTGAAAGAATTTCCCTCATCAGTAGCATACGACATATCCGTTCACTAGACTTGAACTTTTGTTCCAATCCTTGAACAACCTCATAAGACGACTTCTCACGGAGATCATCCATAAACTCGGATGATGCTGTGAGAATGAGAATCGACATAACGTCAGACTCATCATCCAGATACTGATAGTAAGTGTCATACTCACTATCCTGGGCATCTACTCCTGGTCGCTCTGGAGGCAATGTCTTAATAATGTGAAGCTTCCCCTGTGCATCCAAAATATTTTTTAGATGCAACTTCCAAACAGCAAAGTTTGGACCTGAAAGCTTCCACTTGCCTGTGATGAGACTTAGAGACTCTCTTGGTGAATAAAACGGAATAACAGATATAATAGACATCTACAGAAAAAGGAAAAGATAAAACCGATTCAGTATTGATTATATCTTCTAATAATTATACCAATCGTATCCTAACTAGACACGACTCCTAGATCCGCGGGACATCGGTTACGAGAACCGTGCATGTTTAGACCCTCTAGTGCATTTTGGGCCGGGACTCCCGATTATCACCAAAATAGATCGCACCACCTAAGACAGCATGAATTCTGGCCGGGACTCCCGATTATCACAGAACCTTTCATGCCCCTTCCCACAATGGTTTGAACCCGGATGCCCAAGGTTTGGGCACTTCCGACACCCGAGTACCGTTTAACAGCAAGGGTGTACCATTAGGTGGGTAGCACACTGATCTAAGATTTTTCTAAAAAGGATTTCCAAGTTTTTAACGTGAAAAACTTTAATGCCAGTTTTCTATAAAAAAAAACATCTGTTTCAATAATTAACTATTATTAAAACCCTTGTTTTATTTCATCGTGTTAATCACAACCACGCATATATAAAATATGTAAAGAAATAAAACAACCACAAACAACTATGCCTTAGCCTTGCCCTTAACTAATGTCGGTTTTGTGAGCCACACGAAAAACCCGACAATCAAAACCTAAGTGGAAAAACACAACACACATGGCATGGCGTTCTAAAGCTCCCACTGGCTCTAGCATCCAATCCTTCTCTTTGCTCCTTGCTCCTTGCTTCTTTGTATCAGCTTCATATTTATTCTAATAATCTATTCTAATCTAAAAACTAAAAACTATAAAATATAATAAAAAATTTACAAGATGATCAAAGGCACGCAGGCCCGCTAATTCTAGTACTTTTACAAGATAGAATAGGGGTTGTAAATGGCTCGCAGGCCTCCCCACACCATAGAATAATAAAACCAATCACAACCACAAGTGCGAGAAATTAAACAATCCACAAGGTCTAGGGCTCGGCTATGACATCCCAAACATGTACTAAACTAATACATGAAAGTAAAACAGCAACTGATTTCTAATTATTCACCTTGATGAAAAAATTGCTGATTTTAACAACCTGTTAAAACCCTTATATTGTTTTTCTGTTATTTGAAATAAATATATATTTCAAGTTTCATACTTGATAATTAATCAAAAACTCAAAATAATATTTAGACTTTAAATTAAAATAACAACTGTATCTTAATTTAATATTGACCATAAATATCTGAACCGCAGGCTGGGCCAAATATTTAAACTGGGCCAAGAATTGTAAAACGGACCGAGAGACAAAAACTGGGCCTAGGCCTATCAACACCTTTAGCGCCGCTAACCCTAGCCGCTAAACCCTAACTGGGCCGCTGGCTATTTGGGCAGTGGCTTATGGGTCGTAGCCCACCACAGGTTTAGCGCCGCTAAACCGTCATTGCTGCCCTGGCCGCCGTATACCACCACGGCCGCCGACCACCATACTTGGTGGACCGATCGACTTCCACCGCTGCTGGGCCGTCGTCGACCGTCGCTGGCAACCGCCGCCCCGCCTGGGACTGCCGTCGATCAACAACGCCGCTGCTGGGCGCCGCCGACCGACCACAGCCACCGCCTGAGGCCGCCGCCGATGAGGGTGGTGGTTTCGGTTTTTGCAAATAACAACAAAAAAATAGATTTAACTAATAATTAAATCTAATAATCTTTTATCAAAGGTTTATCCAATAAAAATCAAAACTTGATTTAATCTGGATAATAAATCAGAAACCTTTTTCTGGATAAAAGATAAACCTTTTTCATCAGAATAAAAGAAACCTACCTAGTTCCCTACGAGGTTAGAAGTGGCTCTGATACGACTGAAGGGTTTTGTAGGGTATAAAAACATATTATCAAATGCACAGCGGAATAAAACCCCCTCCAGTGATCTCATCTAACTCGTACAGAAACTAAAAGAGGAAGAGGGTTAGAAAGTTATACCTTTGTTGTAAAACCAAAACTTTCTTTATGCCCCTAGACAGCTGCAGGTTATCCACCGCTACTGCACTACCTCGAACTGGCTGCTAGACCGCCTAAGGATTAAACCTTGGATCAAAATCGAGACCCGCGTGTGTGTATGTGTTTCCACGTCGCCACCGGCCACTGCCCTCGGTGGTTCGGTTTTGCGCCGCCGCCGAGAAAGAGAGAAGAGAGAGAGAGAGGAGAGCCTTTAGGGTTTTTGTTATGTGATTAGCTTATTGATTAATGAGGCTTAAACAAGAATATATATTAATCCTTATTAGGCCAAGCCCGTTTAATTAAAGCCCAGCTTTAATTAAACTATTAATCAATTACAGAATATACCCTCGACCTTTCTAATTAATTAATAACTATTAATTAATTGGTCCTGTTAATATTTAAACTAAATATTAACTTCTCCTTTTAAATAATAAATAACTTTTATTATTTTTCTCTTTCTCAATAATTAATTAACTAATTAATTATTCTTTTCCACACAAAAGGTTATAATCCAAAAGGTTCTAATTGGGTGTGCAGCGGTGTGATCCTTTAGTGTCACATAGTATTGGACACGATAGTACATGTTATCTATTTCTGCACATAATCCAACAGAGACTCCTCGGGTGAATAAAACGGTATAACATATAATATCGACATCTACAGTAAAAAGCAAAAAATAAACATTTCAGTAATTTAATTATGCATATTTAGTCCTCCTAAGTGCACTTTGAACCCGTCACATCAGGGAATCACCAAAATTGTAGGACCGGCTGGGGGACGGGGTTCTAAACTAAACTAAAACACCCTAATGCTAGGACTGATCTAGGATGAGAAATATCGCGGAATTATATTTCCCAAACCTCCTAAGGATACTAGGATCTACTTAGGTGTCCGGCACACAGTGACTCACACAGAAAGGTAGAAGACAAACACACAGTACTCACACAGAGATGCCTAGGTTGCCTTGGAATTCGGTTTTAACACTAAGTTCGCAAGTTTCAAGGGCAAGATTACGTTATCGAAGGCTTAAGGTCACAAAGGGTCAAGTTTCGTCCGATATAGGCTTAATATGCGTAGTCTCTTTCGAATGACACGAATCAAGATGTATTTATAGAATAATTTATTCACTTCGTACGTAGTGCAGAGCACTTCGTACGAAGTTAGTCGAATTCGTACGACCCTGAATATTTTAATATTATTTATCTCACGGTAACCGACATAGTCACCTCGTGCGAAGTGGGCTTCACTACGCACGTAGTGAGCTCATCACGCACATGGTGAACTTATCACACCCATGGTGAATTTTCACACAGTCTTAAACTTTCAATCATACATCAACACATGATCAAGGACTTGTAAGCTTAAGATAATCACATAGACACACTAAGAATGTATAAACATGCAAACCATTAATCAAAACACATTTAATTAACACCACATGAATATACTTTATTGATACGAACTAGGGATTCATAAAATATGCACCAACATACTCCCCCTAAGACCTAGTTCTATCAATAACCATTTCACTAAGTAAACATTCACAAAGCAAAAAGTACATAGCATGCTGCACACAGCACAATGCTATTGGAATACCTTTCGTTACACCCTTACCTGCACTAAGCACATTGTGAGCTGTAACCCGTATTTAGTGAATCCATTTCGCATGTGATGAACTTCTCCTCTGTGAACCTTGATACTGTTAGTACTACACTCAGCAGCAACCAGTCAGTAATTTCAAGACCACTAATAAGCATCTAAGCACATCAAAGCGAAAAGAGAAAGTCTAAACAAATAACACACTAAAGGACATAAAAACATATCAATCCTCTTCGTATGTTTTGTTTATCAACTTCGTGCGTTTTGATTCACTTCGTGTGAATCAGCTTCCTCACATAGAGTTGGCTCTTTTTCTCGATTGTCCTGTACTTAGCACACAGCTATTAGTAACTTCAGGGCAAGTTATTAACATATAAGTACCAGTGAACATTCGGAGTAATAACGAACAATAATATCAAGAAATAAGATAGACTGAAGGAAACTTTAACTAATAAAAGAATATAAATTTAAATCTAATCTATTTACTAACTAAATCCTAAGGAACAAACTGAAAAACAAACAGTAAAGAAATTGCAGGAATTTAAAATTACTGAAATTAAATATTTTTGTGAGAAGGTTCCAATATGGAGTCAGTACCAGCTCGTCTATACTTAGTAGTCATTCATTTCAGAACTTTGGGCCTAAACATATTCTCTCAAACTCTGTCTGTCAACCTAACTTTCCTCAGATAATGACAGATTTTGTTTCAACATTTTCAGATTATCTAGATTGGATACACGGTTAAGGCTATCTCTTTCAAAGTCTCACAGTATATTGATTTACTTAGTAGTTTGCACAACTTGGTTACCTAGACTACCATGCTTGTGTGATTTTGTTAATTTGTCAACGCATTTTATGCTCTTTGACATGGAGGTCAATTTTTCACCTCACTTGACATTTTTCTTGCTGAGCTTGTGTCAATGCATTTTATGCTCTTTGACAATTTAACGTTTAGATCGATAAGTCTAAATTCTTTTGACATAAGCAAGGTTTGGGGTCAATTTTTCACCCTCTTTTAGCTCAATGTCATTTATCACATTTGGCATGGTAACAGATGTGTGCATCAAACTAAGCTAGTCTCAACTGTTTTTGACCTATAGACTTGGAATGTCTCGATAGCTTAAATCTTATGAGATTTTCACAGCATAACCATCTATCTGTCTAGACTTTCCTTATATGTCTTACACACTATCTGTTTCTTATCTGATTCAGCTATGTTTTCAGACATTTTTCTCAGGATTATGTATATGCCTTCAGTCCTAATTTTACTAAGACATACTTTGTATTGACAGCCAGTGTGCCATCACTCTCCATCTAGGTTGGATCAACTTCTCATTTTTGTTTTTCTGATTTTTTTTTTTATTTTCGAAGTTTTCTGATTTTTTTTTTTGTATTTTCTAAGTTTTCTGATTTTTTTTTTGTATTTTCTAAGTTTTCTGATTTTTTTTGTATTTTCTAACTTTTCTGATTTTTTTTTGTATTTTCTAAGTTTTCTGAACTATCTATCTCCTCCTAAAATACTAAACAAACTAGAAACTAAGAAAATAGAAATGCAACGACACAGAAAATAAGCACAAAGAAAATAAAATGATAAAGACACACAGTCATAGAAACCTTAACCTGGACTATTTCGGTTGACACCCTTCACTTAGAAGAATGAGTTAGACAACATTAGGAACCCAAGCCCGGATGGTCATGGGTTTCCCGTCTTCTCCAACCACTGGAAGTTTCATCCATGTTCCAGTCTTGATGATCCTGTCACTTGATTCCTTGGACATTTGAACACACAGTTTGTTAGTCCACTTAGGAATCCTTTGATGCTGAACAGGAAGAGTTGAGTTTTGATGGTTTTTAAGAAACGTTTTATTTTCTTGCAAAATCTCAACTTTCTTGTTACAGCTTTGATGTGTCTTCTGATCACACTTGTAACTGAGGTGACCAGGTCTCCTGCACACATAGCAGACCCTTTCTGGGTATTGCTTCACAGAGCCTTTCGTTACCTTTTGAGGCCGATACCCTAACCCTTGATGTTTGGGTAGTTGTTTGACCTCTTGGTATGGACGGGTATCAGGAGACTTAATACCCTCATTTTCAAATTTCCGAAGTGCATCATGGATACGATGCATCAACGGACCTTGCACATAGGAACTGTCCAACAGTTCTCTAATGCCTGGTTCAGCCTTTTTGGTAACCTCTTGCTGAACCTCATTCTTCTGAGGCTTACCCACATCCTCATGTAACGTTAAATCCTCATTTGAGGTTGATGCAGAAGATTCATCAACCTTTGTGAGTAGTGGGTCAGCTTCAGAATGGACATCATCGTTCACCAGTTGATTTAACACTGGTGGTGGACATTTTGAATATACGTTTTTGTCCTTTTCTGAATCGGTACCTTGACCTCTCTGATCGATTATGTACTCAAAAAGATAAGAAGACGTGGAATAGCTTTTGAGTTTTTGACTCAGAGTCTCATAATCGACCTTTGAGGTAGCAAGGTCCCGTTTCAGCTTATCGATTTCGTTTATGTAAAACACGATAGCATCTTGTTTATTTAACAGAGCCACACCTAGTTCATTAACCTGTTTACCTAGACTTTCATTCTTTTCTTTTAATTGATTTTCTCTTCCTTTGATCAACAGGTTATTATCTAACTTAGATGTGAGATCTGAAATAGTAGACTTTAAGAACACTATCTGTTTTACATATTCATCACACGAACCACAAGGTAATCCAAAGGTACATACCTGATCCGCAGACGGTTGACCACAGCTGCACACCTTTTGATTTGACTCTTTGGCACGGACATTCACTGGTGTCTCTTCTGCAGCTGGTGTCGAGGCCGGTTCATCATCATTGCTAGCACTTGATTCTTCTTCACTTGAATAGCTTTCGGTCTCGGATGAAGAATCTTCGTTCAACACATGAACGTTCGCCAAGTTGATGTCAGCATCAGCATTCCCGAACTGTACAGACCAATCCACTCCCTCATCTCTTTGAACAACCGCCATAGCCTTAGTCGGTGTTGGAGTTGCTTCAGATTTTATGGTTGTGGAGGTAGATGATCTGCTGCCAGAACCAGTTTTGAATGGATACCTCGGTCCCGAATTCTTCGGCTTTTCACATTCACGCGCGAAGTGACCCTTTTCACCACAGTTATAGCAGGTCACAGCAGATTTATCAAAGCCGAGTTTGGTATCCTTGGTTGCTGATATTGACTTTCCCGTTCTTCGCTCATAAGCTTTTGCCCTTCTCACTAAGTTGGCATACGACCAGAGGATATCTTGTCTCTCCATCTCATCCTCGTCGATCTGGTCATAGTCCTCTTGAGTCATATGAGCATTACCAATCTTCCCCTTCAGTAGATCATCATAAGAGGAGACTAGTGCACTTAGCATGCTCATATGTGTCTTAACCTCATCTGTACTTCCATACTTGAAGTGTTCGACATTAAGTCCGGAGGAAGATGCAGTATAAGATGGCCCAGAGGATGAAGCATCAGAGGTAGATCTGCCTGATTCATTCACGTTGGTCACATAGGCAGACTGTAGGGGGCATGTGACGAGGTGGACGACGAAACAGGTGTTCCGGAGTAGTAGAGTGAGGGGTTATGTTGATAACTAGACATAGAATCCAGATTTAGTTCCTCCTGCTCCTGCTCCTTCAACTTGGTGATGAAGTCATTAAGGTCCATCCCGTCAAAACCGTTACCATTCTTCAGAATCATGATGAATGGCCTCCAACTCTTTGGCAAAGCTTTCGCCAAGATCTCTACTTGCTGCTTTTCTGGAACAGTGACACCCAGACTGTCCAGTTCACTAAGAAGGTGGTTGTATCTTGTAATAAGGGAAAGAATCTTCTCATCTCTTGTAGCCATGAAATGGTCTAATTCCTTCCTTAATTGACTTGCTTTTAGTTCCTTCAGAGCAGCGTTTCCCTCGTTCCTCTTCTCAAGGGCTCTCCATAGACTGTAAGAAGTTCGATATCTTCTAAACTGGTGGAAGATCTCGTTGGGAATCGCCTGAATTAGTTGAGCATAGGCCTTCTTTTCGGCATTGTAACTGGTCTGCTGTTCGACAGTCATCTTATCGTAAGGGGTTTCAATGTTTCCCTCCCCTTTCGGAACCATATACTCAACGTTCATGGCTCGTCGCAATCTACAGTCAACCCCATCCAAAAATATCTCAAATCTGGGCTTCCACATAGGATAGTCCTCCATGATTAGCAGTTTCGGTACTTTGTTGGCACTACCCATTTCAGTTTCAAGAAGAAGGTTGTTTAAGGCAGTGGTTTGTTTAGAGGCCATTTAGATTGACTTTGAGAACCAAGGCAGCAAGCACACAGAGTAAAAAATGATTTTGAGAGACCACACAGTCCAGCACGTGCGAACTGGCTTCACCACGCACGTACTGGAGAACCACTACGCACAGATAAGAAAACGAAGGTTCTAGACGCACACACAACAACTACGCACGCACCACAAGCACTTCGTGCGGACTGCGAGCACCACGCACGCACGAGGCACACAGACAGCAATCGAAGGATCTAGAACACACACAGACAGTTCGTGCGAACTGAGCCCACTACGCACGGAGTGGAAATCCACTTCGCACGGACGGAATTCAAGAAACTAATCGCTAAAATTTTGACCTTTTAAACGCAAAAGACCCTAATTTTGACCTATTGACCGATTAAAACCGACAAAAGAGGGCACACACAGACCTAAGGGGACACCTAGATCGACAAATCCTAAGGAAAAGTAATCAATCAAAGCACAAGGCTCTGATACCACTTTGTAGGACCGGCTAGGGGACGGGGTTCTAAACTAAACTAAAACACCCTAATGCTAGGACTGATCTAGGATGAGAAATATCGCGGAATTATATTTCCCAAACCTCCTAAGGATACTAGGATCTACTTAGGTGTCCGGCACACAGTGACTCACACAGAAAGGTAGAAGACAAACACACAGTACTCACACAGAGATGCCTAGGCTGCCTTGGAATTCGGTTTTAACACTAAGTTCGCAAGTTTCAAGGGCAAGATTACGTTATCGAAGGCTTAAGGTCACAAAGGGTCAAGTTTCGTCCGATATAGGCTTAATATGCGTAGTCTCTTTCGAATGACACGAATCAAGATGTATTTATAGAATAATTTATTCATACGTAGTGCAGAGCACTTCGTACGAAGTTAGTCGAATTCGTACGACCCTGAATATTTTAATATTATTTATCTCACGGTAACCGACATAGTCACCTCGTGCGAAGTGGGCTTCACTACGCACGTAGTGAGCTCATCACGCACATGGTGAACTTATCACACCCATGGTGAATTTTCACACAGTCTTAAACTTTCAATCATACATCAACACATGATCAAGGACTTGTAAGCTTAAGATAATCACATAGACACACTAAGAATGTATAAACATGCAAACCATTAATCAAAACACATTTAATTAACACCACATGAATATACTTTATTGATACGAACTAGGGATTCATAAAATATGCACCAACAAAAATAGACCTCCTATCTAAGACAGAGTGAACTCTGGCCCGTCACATCAGGGAATCGCAAAGTCTTTCACCCCCTCCCCACATCGGTTTGAACCCCGGTGTGCACGGTTTGGGCACGACAACACACCAAGGAACCTGTAGCAGGAAAGGTGTACCATTAGATGGGTAGCACTACTGGTCTAAGATTTTGAAAAGGGTTCATTTGTTTCAAAAACATATTGCCATTTTTAACTGTTTTACAAAACTTGTAAAACTATTACCTTTTAAGTGAAAAACTTTTTATCTTTAAAAAGTCCTTTATATATATGTATATGGTTTTAATGACGAGCGTGCACTATATAATAATTAATTAAATCACAATCACATATTTAATAATAGCAATAATAAGCCAACACACACAACGCCTTTTGACCATCACTGGTACTTAATTAAAATCAAGTACCCCTGTGGTCAAACCCTAAGTGGATCACAAACAACAAACATGGCATGGATAGTCTTGATGCTCCCACCGGCTCCAGAATCCATGGCATCCTCTCTCCTTGTCTTGCTCCTTTTCTTGATCGCCTCGAATGTTACATTTACAAATATCAAACTAACCTATTACAATTTTGATAAAGTCTAATGCCCTATTACATAATAATTCAAAGGCACGCAGGCCCGCTAAAACTAGTACTTTTACAAAATTGAATAGGGGTTTGTAAGTGGCATGCAGGCCTCCCCACACCGGATAAGTAATAAATGTAAACCAACCACAAACAAGGAAAAAACAACCACAAGGTGATCCACTAGGTTTTAGGCGTTTGGCTTAAAAGAAATAAACAATCAATTACGTGCCAAAAACTAAATATTAATAATACACGCATTATAAACCATCATACAAATATATAATTCCGGGTTGATTCAAATTGAATCTTAAACACCAAAACACGGACTGGTTTTGTGTTAATCCCCAACATTCAACCTGGGCCTAAAATGGGTCTTTTGTTATATATCTCAAACTGGATAAAAACAAAAATACCACATAGGTTAAACGTCAACATTATTAAATACATAATAATAAAGATGGAAACTTGATTTTATAAATTCAAAAACTTTGAACTTTAAATATCCACAAGTTTTACACAATTTATACAAATATAAATAAAACATGTAAACTGGAAACTTTAATTGGTTAAAAGTCAAAACTTTGACCTTTTTCCAAATACCAAAGTTTCTCACATAATATATGTATAAATATTAAAGCAGATAATCTGGAAACTTTAATTGGTTAAAAGTCAAAAACTTTGACCTTTTGCCAAATACAAAGTTTCACGCAGTTAATATATATTGACAATATATATAAACAATAAACTGGAAACTTTTAATGGTAAAAAGATCAAAACTTGATCCCTAACCAAAACCAAAGTTTCACATAAATATATAAAAATATATTTAAGCAGCAGAACTGGAAAGTTAATCAGGTAACAGATCAGAAACTTGATATTAACAACAGTATTAGTTTTCTCACATATATATATATATATATATATATATATATATATATATATATATATATATATATATAAACAATATAATCATGATTAACTTGTTCCTCACCGAGCCTAGAAGAAGGCACTGATACCACTGTAGGGATTTACAGAGTACAACAAGCACAGAGGAAATAAAAACAGTAAATCCCGTTCCCAGGATCCCAACTAGATCAGGTGGGGAAACAGAACAATAATCACAATTAAACAGATATATCATATGTCTCAATCTATAACAGTTATAAAATAAGGAACTTAAAATATACCCTGAAACTGCTGAAGGAGGATACATAGCTACTGCACCCTTGAACTGGCTGCTAGACCGCCAAAAACAAACAATACCCGAGAAAAAGCGTTCCCGTATGTGTGTTCACCACCAAAGCCGCCGGCTTTGGTTTGTTCTCGATCGCTGCCTAAAACCTCGCCGCAAGGGAGAGTTTGGCCGAGAAGGGGTGTCGCCGAGAAGGTGGCGCCGCCGCAGGGCCGCCGTCCGTACGTCGCTACTCGCCGCCGCAAGGGGCGTCGCCGACCACCTAGGGTGGTGGTGGTGGTAGTCTCGGCCATAGATGAGGGAGAGAGAGAAAGAGATGAGAGCTTTTCTTGTTTTGTCCTTTTTTGGTGGCTAATGATTATTAATTAGGTTAAAACAAGGTTTAAACCTACTTAAATAGATAATCCCTATGATCAAAGCCCTTGGACCCTAAAGCCCGGTCCATGATCAGATACTTTGATCAATCAACAAAACAAAGCCTCTAGTTTTGATTTATTAATTAATAAACTACTAATTAATATAAAATCTAACCAAAACTTAATTATATTAAATATTTAATATTCTCTTTCAATAATAAATTTCTATTTGTTATTTCTCTTTTTCTTGATAATTAATCAACTATTAATTATCTTCTTTACAGACATGATATGGAGTGCAGCTGTGTGACCCTTTAGTGACTCATAGTGTCCATGGATGTGATGACACGTGTACACTATCCCTGCACACAATCTATCAGTATGAACAAAAGATGTGGGCCATCGAGGAGCCTCTCCCGGAATCCCATGCGGCTAATGCGACTAGGGCCGTCCACAACGCGTATGACAAGCGTGTCAAGGACACCAACGAGGTAGCTTGCATCATGCACTCCTCGATGACTCCTAAGCTCCAAAAGCAAATGGAGCATCTAGGGGCGGATGATATGATTGGCCAGCTGAAGGAAATGTTCCAACAGCACGCCAGGCAAGAGCACTTCGAGTGTGTGAAGGCCCTCATCGATTGCCGCATGCAAGAGAGCGGAAACGTAAGGGTCCACGTGCTTAAGATGAAAGCATACGTGGACCGCTTGGAGAGGATGGGTTTTCCCATCGAGAGGGAGTTGGCGACGGATATCATCCTCCAATCTCTGCCCGGTTTATACTCTCAATTCATATGGAACTACCATATGCATAGTATGGACAAAACCCTCATGGAGCTTCATGGCATGCTGAAAACGGTCGAGTCTAACATGGCCAAGAAGTCGTACACCTCTTCTAGTTCCATTCTAACCATCCGGGAGGGCGGGACCAAGAAAAGGAAGGCTGCAACCCCTTCCTTTAAGGATAAGGGTAAGGGAAAGGTTGATGATCCCAATCCTAATCCCAAACTGAACCCGAAGGACAAGGGGAAGAGCCCGGTCCCGCAAGCCGAGGGCCCTGCGGAAGCTAAGTGCTTCTACTGCAAGGAAAATGGGCATTGGCGGTGTTTTTGCATAAAGTACCTCGAGAAGCTCAAGCGCGTTAAGGCTAAGGGAGCTGGTACGTCAGGTATGTTTATGATTGAACTCCATAACACCGCTACTTCTAACGGCTGGGTCTTAGACACCGGTTGTGGCACTCACGTTTGTGACATTGTGCAGGTGCTAAAAAGAAGTAGGGTTCTGGGTGCTGGAGAGTTGGACCTGATCATGGGGAACAAAGAGGTGGTCCCTGTGGAACGGATTGGGAGTGCAGAGCTTGCCTTTCTTTTAGGCCAAGTTATTACTTTGAATAAAGTTTTCTTTTCGCCCTGCGTAGCAAGAAACGTTTTATCATTACATGCACTTTATGATGATGGATACTATTTTAGTTTTAATAATGGAATTATTTCTTGTTTTAGAGGTGATGTTCATTATTTTAAAGTTTTTCCATATCGTGGTATTTATTAGACAAGTGTGTATGTGAAAAGTAATAACTCAGTCATGAATATTGATTCTGAGTCCAAAAATGGTTTGGACAAGTTGTCATTGTGGCATAGTTGTCTTGGCCATATAAACAAGAAACGCATCGCCAAACTCCAAGCGGATGGGATTTTGGAATCATTTGACCACGGGTCAAGAGACGTATGCGATTCTTTTCTATTAGGCAAGATGACTAAAGCACCCTTCACCGGCGTTAGTGAGAGGGGCAAGGACTTGTTGGATATCATTCACACGGATGTGTATGGGCCGTTCAAGTCCGCCACAAGGAACAACTGCAAGTTCCTTTATGCCACAGGAATGCTTAAAATTGGGAATGCTTATATTGGAAAGGCTCTGCTTGGTACCTTACATAATTCGGGATCAGTATTCGTTATGATCAAGATAAATGTGATAATTGGATCTACATGCTTACGTGAACAAATATGGTTTATAGGTATGCTCACTAGGCTTTCGCTTTCGCTTACCAGTTGTCATTTAAATATTTTTCACGTACTTCTGCAAAGGATAAAGATAAAGCTCGGATGACTTGAAGTTTAAAGATGGCTCGTGCTTCTTCTTGATTGTGTTATGTCTTCTGAGAACAATGGTTGCTAGATGTTACAAGCTTGATAAACTTTTAATAGTCTTTTGCTCTAACTAACTTTTGTAACTAACTAAATCTCTATTTTGTAAATCTTTATTGTTCAAGTTTTTATGAAAGTTATATATATGTTTGCAAACTTTTAAAAAAAAATTGAGTCCTTACATGATTCTTCAAATGTATTAGTTCAGGTGACTGTGATGATTCTTCAAATAAATGATATAAATAAGCTTATTAATCAACACCTAGAGAAGATAAAAAAATTGAGTGTATTGTTATAAAATTACTTGAACAGAAGCCATATTTAGTGCTATAAGAGTAGCTCTAATAAGCTCAAACCTGCATTTGCACCAGACGCAACAACGATAACACTCATCTCGTTGTTTAATTAACAATGTGTTTTTAGGGCACTGAAAACGTTCGAATATTTGGAGTACAAAAAACTTCCAAAGCCAATTATAGGTCAACATGACTAATAAGCTTCTACAAAAGCTTTCTATACATCACCATAGAAAATGAAAGAGTCAGTAAATTAAAAAAATATGATAGTTCTTATATAGAGTGTGTTTCCCTAAAGCTAGCTAAATATATTGTTTGATTGACTATTATCACACCTCGCTAAAGTGGAAACATAAGATATGACAGTTCTATGATTTCATAGCATAAGGTTGTAGTTAATACATAACACCCAACCATACAAAATTAGTACAGCAACGAGTGTACACAAACATTGTACAAATAGAAAGTACGATGTATTGTTTTAATAGTCAACACAGTTTTAAAATCTGAAAATACATGAGACAAGCACTCAATGCATGATCCGCTAAGCAAACTTAGCACGAATTAAGAAAAAGGGTCAACTACGAGAGTTGCTGAGATCATAGGTTTCATAATACGCAAAATAAATATTTATTATGCTTTTACGGAAAGTTTTCATAATAAGAACTTTTAAGCCCGATAAAATTTTATAGTAGCTGATATTTAATATAGCCTAATATTTGCATATGGTAAAGATATACTAGGATGTATTCTACTTGTGCCACTATCCAACCTCTCGACATAACTGCCCAAATATGGTAAAAATATACTAGGATGTATTCTACGAGATTTTAAATAAAAAATAAAGATAAACTTACTAGTGCCGGCGTGTTTTCTTGGATAGAAAAAATGAAGGTCTCTATGATTTGATGCAAAGAAGCTTCCTTATGGAATTATCGAAGAAGGAAGCAGCTGAATGGGGAAGCTTTTTCATATGGAATCTGATTTGTTTTTTCGTAAACCCTAAAAAAGATCCATATACAACCGGGTTATCCAGATTAATTTTATAACCCGCATTTTTTCCTTAAGCATTTGAGGCACTAACTGCCGTTAGAATTTGATGTATTTTCGAATTTTTTTAAGTTTATTTTATTAATGACATGTGATGGTTGGTGAAATCTCTTTTTGTAGAGGATGTTAATGTCATATATATATATATATATATATATATATATATATTCAATAAGATTATTAGATAGCTGGTTTACTCTTTGTTTGCATAGTTTTACCATTAATTATAGGGTTTAGTTCACGAAAATGTATTCAAGTTGTCATATTTTGCTATTGTATGTATCAGACTTTCAAACTTACCATTTAATGTATCCAAGTCTCAAAACTTTACCGAATAATGTATCCGGTTACCTACATAACAGGTAACCGGTAATTCTTTTATTTTTTATTTATTTTTAATATTATAACATTTTCCACATCATTATTGTTTCCACCTATTTATTTCTTCAAGAAGATTCATCATCTTCATCCTTCAAGAACATTCATCATCTTCATCCTTCAAGAATGAAGGATACGCACATGGTTTGAACAGAGATCGAACCAAATTAAGTATTACCTTAACAAATCTTAAAATCGAAAATCATCATAAAATCGAAAATGAAGAACATTCATCATCTTAAAATCGAAAATCCGAACATTCATCCTAAAATCGATACCCAAATTAAGTATTACCTTCAAGAACATTATCATCTTCATCCTTCAAAAACGAAGAACATTCATCATCTCAAAATCGAAAATCAGAAATCTGAATTAAAAGAAGATCAGGGTTTAATCTGGGTTTGAGGAGAAACATATCTGAATCAAGAGAAAAACAAATCTGAAACTTACCATAAATCCTTAAGATGAAGATCTGGGTTTGAGATGAAGATCTGGTTCACGAAGAACAAAGATAAATCAGATCTGAAATAAAACAACACACAGATGAACATTGATTATAAACCCTAATCCAAGCTTACCTTAAATCAAGTTGAAGATGAAGATGAACCGAACGAACCTTACAAGTTGAAAAAACCGAATCCATCAACAGAACTCAAATCTGGGTATCGAACGAACCTTAAATCTAGGTATCGATATAACAAATCTCGAGTCCAAGAACCGAACGAAGCCATCAACAAATCTCAAATCTCAAATCGTTGTAGATGAAGAACTCAGATCAATGAACCCTAACAAGAAACATCAAGAACCCTAATTATTAATTTGGGAATAACTCAAGTCTATAAACCCTAATATCTTGAAGAAAGAGATCTCAAATCGATTTATCAAAACAGAGATATGGTGGAGCCATATTGATGAATTTACACATAAACTAGAAATGATTAATGGTGGTAGTTGAACAAATATGAAAACTTGTGCCATATCTGGAACAAATCGCCATTTCTTCTTGTTATTATTATTTATTAATAATTAATAATAATATTTATTATTAAATTGATTTTTAACTTTATTTTTGAATATTCTTTTAGTTTGAAATGCCATGTCACTTGTCAAATCATTTGCCACGTCATCAAAACCGGTGCCACATATCATACAACCTGCTATAGTAGGTTAAGTACATTAATTAGTAACTTTTGAGACATGGATACATTAAATGGTAAGTTTGAAAGTCTGATACATACAATAGCAAAATGTGACAACTTGGATACATTTTCGTGAACTAAACCCTTAATTATATTATTGTTCTTAATTGTAAGTCACCTCTGTATTATTTTCCGCCTCATTTTGAAATGCGTATATTGATCTAACTTTCACATATCAATTTTTCTGATTACTCACTTCCATATTTCAATTCTTTACCCTTTTACCATATGTTTTTTAATTGACTATAACATGTTTTTAAGCTGAACTAATAATTTTAAACCAAAATTTCTTAAACATATTATTGATAATACAACATATTCTATGAATAATCTAAATTTGAAGCTACCTGTGAAATACAAAGATTTTATATTATAGTTGATAACAGGTTTAAAAATAAACATAAAAAAAATATAATTATTACATAAATTATAATTATTATATTAAAAAAAATATGAATCTCTTCACTGTAAGTGTGTACCTATGTAAAGGGACCCAATACACAAAAGATCCAACACTAAAATCCCATTTGTTTCATCGTAATGTGAAGGAATGTAATGGAATTGAAATCAAATTCCGTTATATATTGCGTTTGGTAACATTATTTTGAAATGAATTAAATTGTTTGAAGTATTTATATTCATTTAGGTAGAGGAATGTCATTCAATAACTAACATAGATAAAATTAAAATCATTTCCCATTCATAGTGAAACAAACAGGACCTAATAATAGCGCACTGTGATTTAACATCTCAGAAACATCATATATGATATACCATTACAAATACAAAAAATACAACATAATCACATACATAACAACAAAAACATATAAATTCAACAAAAAATCAAAATCAAACCAAAGACCCAACTGCACTATGCAAACAGAACCTGCGCACTTGAAGGTGTCAAGTTAGAAAACCCCTCTGGTGCTCTTACTACTTGCCATTGAACCGAAAAGCTCTCTTTCAATATCCTAATATAACCAACAGCTACATGAAGGTTTCTTCCCACAACATAAATCCTACTATTACTACAGTTTACTGAAAAGGGTTTGCAAATTTGCTCAGGTAATGGAGGCCCGTCGACAGTTTTCCAAGAATCATTATTCATGTCATAAACCTTGAGCTTAGTCCTCTCATGCTCGGTTACCACGAATAAGTGGCCATAAATCACCACACTTGAACCCGTCCATCCTTCTCTAAGCCCATCAGCCATGTTTTCCCAATTATCAGTTTTTGGATCATAAATTTGACCCCTTGGAACTACATAAAATGGCCAAAACCATCCTTCGGTCACAAGAAGCTTTCCGTTTAATACTGCTGCATCATAAGAAGCCATATTTGTGTGCATATTTGCAATCGGGTGCCATATCCCTTTTTTCGGGTCCATAACCTCAGCTGAATTGAGTTCAAAAAGATCTGTGCTGTTCCCACCCGCCACGTAAATCATCCCATTTATAACCCCACTTGCGAAAAACGACCTTGCAGTGCTCATTTTCTTCATCACAGTCCAACAATTCTTTTGAACATTAAATTTCATCACTAAATTTAAAGGGCAATCGGCGTCAAAAACAACACCTCCACAAACAAAAAGAGATCCTTCAAACGGGAACGAAACACATCTAAACCCATGTGGACAAACCTTATCGATACAAGGCATTTGTGGAATCGTGTGCCATGAAAAATGAGTAAGGTCAAGAACATGCCATTGAATCTTTCCTGTGCATTTATGAAAGGCAAATACAAATAACCAAGGATCTTGAAACCCCATTTCTTTTCTTCGTGTAAAGAATCGTTCTTTGTTTCCAAATAACTGATACCAACGCTTGCAGACGGTTTTGCCAGCCGAATGACTCGAGACTGGCAGCCTTAGAAGACAACTTAAAGCAATATCATCAGGAAGACCAGGAATAAGAGGGTACCCTCTAAGACTCAATTCTGACTCAACAAAAGGGTCCAGTAGACGAGATTGAATCGCAGCTATCTTAAATTTAGGAGATAATGTCATCTGTGAATCCCCTAACTTCTGTACTGGTACTTGCTGTGATGAAACCCGAACTCTTTGCATCTTTTTCACAAATTCCAGAACCCAAAACCACAAAAGCTTTTACAACTCTCACTAACTTCAATCCAAGATTTTGGAAGCAATATAAACTTATAAACACCAGTTTGAATAACTTGATTTACAAAGATTCTATTAGCCAGGTGGATACTCAAAGGGGAATAACAATTAGGACAGAATTGGAGTCCACCTACAAAGAACCCTTTTTGACAATTGAGTATTTGAGTTGCCTTTTGCACAATATGAAAGATGAAATTCCAATTCTTTTGTCATGCGATCATCTTCAATCACATCATATATGACCACACAAACCATAAAATCAAAACCCCATCAAATTAAAAAACTTATCTGAAAGTCAGTTTTTGCCGGACGGAAAACTTATCTCTCCCAAAAGATAACCTTCCCTTTAACCTTTTTCGACAAGAATCAACCCAACAATTAACAATTAACAACGAATTTCTGAAATACCCAACTCAAGAATCAAGAAGAATTGGAGATTACCGTTTTTATGATCTGGGTACAGTCGTAATCCGAATAAGAATCTGTGTAGGAGGTAAACGACATAGAATAATTAAAGCAAAATCAATAAAGAAACAAGAGCTTACAGATAACAAGCATTAGATTAAAGGTGTGTTCAGATTGCAACTTCAGCTTAAAGATTGATTGATACCTGTTGTGTTTTTAAGTATGTGGTGATGATGGTGGTGGTGGAAATATTATATTTGTTTTTGGTGGGCTGAAACCCTCAAGAACGTATATGTGGCAAACATGGGTTCATATCCTTGAGAAGCCATAATTCCCACGCGCAACACAAGAACGTGGACAGAAGAGAAGAGGCCTCACGCTTGAAACCAAACAAGACCCACCCGTGCACGCCACTGCGGCACTGCCGAGCCTAAGTTCATTCAGAAAAGAGGTCAGAGTCAGACTCGGGTTATGAATGCGTAAGCTGTTAGGCCCACGCAATTATGGCCATAAATTGGATTAATATATTGGTGGGGGTATAAACTATAAAGTAAAGATTACAATTAATTTTAAGTGTTTATTTTTTGATAGGTGATCCTTTTATTTTTTTTATACTTGTAATATTAATATAAGTGAAAATTAATGGATAAGGTTAAAAAAAAAGAATTGGTAAATTGAACAAATCATTTTATAATCAATATGAGGATGAAGTAAAAGAAAAATATAGATTTTTTTTATTTTACATAAAAAGATTTTATTTCTTTAAAATAAATCAGTTTATTTTATTTTCCTATTCATGAGAATTTTAACACGTGAAATTTATTGATTAGGATTTCTTAAATGTTATATTCATTAATGAATTTGTCATGTTTTTTTATTTAGTAAGTAAAAAGATTTAGAATAATAACATAAAACCTCTTATTTATATGTTATACTATCTTGGTGATATTTGTACTCTTTTTTTAACATAATATTAAACCCACACTCCTTACATCTACCATAGACTTTGAAGGGGGCGTTTGGTATAGATAATGAAATTGTAGAGAAATAATTGTAAAGAATGGAATTGCAGAAAAAGTTAATTAGTCTAAAAAATAAGAATTGAATCTTATGTTTGGTAACACATATATTTCAACAAAAAAATTTAACAGAGATTATTTCTATTGTTTAATAGCACATATATTATAATAGAGAATTGTACAAATTTTATCATTTGTATTTTTATTCTACCTAATTAAAAGGTCCTAGTGGTCTTTGTATATAGGTATATTTTCTTCCAGATGTAAAAGATTTACAATTTACTCATCTGTCATTGTGGCATATATATATATATATATATATATATATATATATATATATATATATATATATATATATATAGAGAGAGAGAGAGAGAGAGAGAGAGGAGAGGGTTCATGCGAGAACCGTTGTTAGGGCGAGAACCGCGAGAACCAATCTCAGCCGTTCCTTGGATATGGGAAGTATCATGGATGAAGAGCGTGGAGGGATAGGGTGTGGCAGAGTGCATGTGAGGAATTCATGGGTGGGCAATGACATTGAAGGAGGGGGAATTGGACGGCTTAGATTGGTTCTCACGGTTCTTGCGCTAACAACGGTTCTCGCATGAACTTTTGTCTATATATATATATATATATATATATATATATATATATATAAAGAGAGAGAGAGAGAGAGAGAGAGAGAGAGAGGTTAATGCGAAAAACATTTTTATTACAAGAAGTGCGAGAAACATTTTCATCCGTTTGATGATTAATTCAATGGTGAAGATCAATCATGGCATTGTGGTAATTAAACTTTATTACTAAGGGTTTAAAATACATTTAAGAGGTTAAATATTTCATTTAAACCGATGACTATTACCATAATCAAGGTTCTAAAAAACGTAAGGCGTGGCGTGGCGGCGAGATCAAGCCTCAAGCTTTACGAGCTATGGCGAAGCCATGACGTTTTTTAAGGCGTCACTTAAGGCGGCAATTTTGTATATATTTTATAATAATATATGTCCAATCTATCATTATTAATATACAATTTACACAAATTTACACAAATGAGGAGCAAAGTAACTTATACAAATTAAAAACTACAAATTTATAGAAGTTCAATACACGCGATCGTAAAATGTATATAAAAAAGACCATTTTTTTAAAAAAAATTTAATTTCTGCGCGCCACGCTTTAAAAAACTCGCCATTTGGCGCGCCTTATCGCGCCTTATCCCGCCTTGTCGTACGCCACGCCTAACCCCACCGCCAAGGGCTGTTTCGTAACGGCGGCCTCGCGTCTCGCGCCTTGGCGCCGCCATGACGCGTTTTTTAGAACCTTGACCATAATTAATGTCTTATTCTCTTTCCTTTTTTCTTATTTCCATCGGTGGTTTTAATCTCCCACAAATTAAGATGCTTCTGAATTCTTTTCCAGATCTCAACCATTTCTTTCGATCGCTACATAGCCACAAATGGCCAAACGACGAACAATTAGTGGCCCATCGAAGTACAACCATCGATCACCCTTCTTCTTTCTCCTTTAAGGGTCCCCGTCAAGATCCACCGGAGATGATTTTACCGCCGTCGCCATCAATAATGTTTGTTTCAAGGTTCGTTAGAAGGTCCACCCGAAGGTCGTCTACACATCCCCCTTCTTTCCTTTGTAAGGTTCGACTTTTACGGAGCCGCTGCCACCTTCTTCTTATTTCTTTTTTTCTGAAAGTTTTGTTTACATATTTGTATATTTATACTAGTGAAATCTTTAGGCTGTGCTAAGCACAATCCATGATGTTTTATGTTAATTTTTAAGTGTTTGTATGTAATTTTGTAAAAACACGACCGAAGTTATTACAGTTGTAATATGATCCGTAATGTTAACATCACATAACTTAGGTGATGTTACACTCACAAACCATTTAAATGAGTAAAATACGGAAATGACTAAACTACCCTTCATTAAAGTAGATTGTGAGTGTAACATCACCTAAGTTGCGTAATGTTAACATTACGGATGATTTCCCCTAATTTAATATACAAACAACAATACATGCATGACGCTTGTAATTTAACTGTTAATTTTATAAAAGGATAACATAACATGACAAACCCAATACTTTTAGGTTGATTATCACATAGATAAGTGTGTTAGAACCTAGAGGGGGGGGGGTGAATAGGTTATTTTACTTAGTTTACTAATTTTTCACAAATAAAAATTTGTGAGCTGTGTTAAAAATATTTTTCTTGAAGTTTATAACACAACAAATATATATATACTTGAAATAAAGAGAGTAGGGGTAGAGAGATATCACCAATTAGTAGACAAGAGATTTATAGTGGTTCATGCAAGTGTTAACAAACTTGCACTACATCCACTCCTTGGCCTCACCCACTAAGAGTTTGCTCCACTAGCTTCTCTCTTTGAAGGTAGAGATAAACCTTTTACACTTCTCTTTTTCACTTGCAAGAATTAACACTTCAAACTTGCAAGTAAGGTAAAGATAACCTTGCTTCACTCTAATTCTATAGGCTAGAGTTGATCCTTACTTCTCTCTAATTCTAAAGGCTAGAGATTATCCTTACTTCACTCTAATTTGAAAGGATAGAGTTGATCCTTACACTATTACAAAATATATAGAAATATGATGTAGTGTTTAAGCTTTGAAAGCTTTGCTCTTGCTTGATTCTTGATCTTGAATGATAGATGAATTATCAAAGAATATGAGCTCACAAGATAAGAATATATGTTATGTGTTTTTGCTTGTGCAAGAGATGCTAAAAAATGAGGTTTGAGTTGGTTTAAATAAGGAAAAAGGTGAAAGTCCAAAAGCTGTCCAGTACCCTCACGGTCGATCCACGGTCGACCGTGGCTAAAACCGTGAGGTACCTGAACTTTCTTGTTCTTTGCAATATAGACATTGGACTTTATTTAAAACCACACTCAACTCATTTTTACCATAAAAATCAACTGAAAAGTATATGTTCAAAAGGTTGGTTGATCCCATACTCTTAAAGTTTGAATTTAAACACATATATGGAAGTTTGGAAACCAATACACAAAGCATGTTGGAATTTTACCTCTTTGGGAGATTCCTTTGCTAATTATGGTGGTGTATTGTTTCAAAGTAGGACTGTGTTTGTTATTTGCTTAAAATAGGAAGTCTTAGATTTAATCAACCAACACAATTGAGTTTTATAAAATCTTTGTCATTTTTATAAAGTTTTTATAAAAATAATTTTATAAAAACATAAACTAATTTAATTATTTTATTTGTAAGCTCATATAATTCGAACTCTTGTTTGTAGATATCTTCGTCATCGGCTTTGAAGATGTCATCTTCACTTGTTGAGTACGAGTTCGGTTGACTTGAAGAAGAACAACATTTAAGAGTTGTGAGCTGAGCAGCGACGGTTGATTCACGGTCGACCGTGGTATCGACCGTGAATGTTGATTTATCTTGATTTCTTCTTTTCTTGTTGAATTGAAGTCTTCAATTATTTGTTCTTCACTTGATCATTAATTTTAGGTTTGTTGATCTTTAAAGAATGTAGCATATGAACATATGAATAAATTTGATAAGCAATAATATTACTTGTTCATATTTTTATCATCATCAAAATAAGGAGTGCATTTCTTAATGTGTGACCATGTATGCACTAACAAAGTGGCTAGAAGAAAACTTGATAGGTATCCAATGTGTATTGTTATAACTTATAATAGTGATTATATTGGATCTGTTAGAAATATATTAAAGCTACTTAATACTTAAATCATGGAATGTGTTTTAGCTTATGGCTTGTTTACTAATGATGTGTCACTTTGATAATGGACTTATGGTAAGTATTGAACTAAAAGGAAAGGTGATCACATTATTTTATAACAACCATACTTATCACATATTTTATTAATAAAATAAAAAATATTGGTAAACAAAAAATGTGATTGCAAATTTACCTATTATGTTTTGAGCTACATCTAAAAATTACATGTTATAACTCAATACCTAACTCATTCAATCCTGTTCAATTGCCACCCTTGGTCTCTTGTCTACTATTATTGAATTGTTTTAACAAAGATGATTTAAAAAGTTGCAATCATTCTGGAACGAAGATTGTATAATTGTCCAGTGAATATTGACAAGATGATAAGGTGATTATAAGAGTTTTGTGCTTTTGAATTTGAATTTCTTTATTGAAAATCATATTGAATGTTGGTTTTTTATGATTTTGAGATGCTTTGTCAATTAGATTTCTTTTAATTTTTATAATAGGTCATGCGTAGCACAACCGACCAAGGTCAATGTTTATGTCAATATATAAAAGGAATTTAATACGAACTCCTTTGTATGCTAAATAGAACTTCTTGTTGACACTTGATTTGTCAAATGTGAAATGTTATTCATAAGTAGAAACAAAAAGTAAGACGATATTATTTCTCTTTTATGAAAGCATTACAATGACCTTGATTGAATAAAGAAAGGGTATCGCCTACTGGAACTTGTACGCAATACATAAAAAAATAGAGAAGCAATCAAAGACATTGTGTGCGTTGTTAATGACAAACACATGAAAAACATTTGGCTACTAAGTGATTGAATCCACAAAAACCGAGGAAGCTATATAGAAGTAAAGCAACAAGAAACAACTTATATAAATTCTACATATGAAACAGAAATGTATACATTTGAAATCTCTATGGACTAAATAATCGAAAGCAGTAGGCGTTTAAGGCTGAAAAAAATATGAATGTAAACAAAAAAATCAATAGAACTAAATTTTGCCTTTAATGAGAAACATTATGTCTTCTCCTTTGAATATGTACATGTGTGTTTCATTCAGGCCCCAACGGTGATTGTTTTGAAGATGCAAACTTCTTCATTGTTGTTTCATTCAAGTTCAAGCTGACTAAATAGGTATAATAATAGTAAGAATAGTATACAGAGTAGTTACAAGAAAACCAATATTATCAATGATAATAAAAGAGTGTATTGAATTCACAACTAAAAGTCCATTAATTATTATGAAATTTTCATCCAATTATCTTACGGTAAAGCAACAAGAAACAAATTTATGTTCACATAAATCTATCTTCTTCGCATGTGAACCACCTAATCAACATTTTCCTAGGTGACTATGATATGTTTAGAGCAACAAATTTATGTTCACATAAATCTACAAATGTGGCCAGTATTTGAAACTCCATGTAGAAGGACTGTCAAACAAAAGGCCCCTGCGTGTTCCACTCTTACCAGTTGGTTCATGCATTTCATCAAACAACTGATGTGCATCTTCAAACATAACAAGTATGAACAGAAACATGAATGTATAATCACCATATATAAAATTATAAAGCATCCTATAAGAAACTATCACACACAACAAGCTATCATCCCCATATATAACATCTGAATTAATAGATTCAAACTTCGGGGAAGGAAAGTTTTCAGAGCCTTTAAACCCTACAATCAATTAGGGCGTATGTTGTTACTTCGGACGTTCTGCTTGCAAAATCGATTGGAGCTTATGACTGGAAAAAGTCCAGAACCTTCGATTATGTAGAGGTATGAAGCTTAAGGCCTGAAAGTCATATATATTTTAATACATTCGACCATAGATTGGAATGGTCAAAACTAAACATCCGATTAGAGTTGTTAGGAAGCTTCGATCGATTGGAGCTATTGAGTGTTGAAATGGTCTACAAATCTTTTATTGATTCGAGGCTGTGATTTTGAACCGTAGATGGAAATTGCTTGTCTGGAAAGAAGAAGGAGATCTTTAGGATGGTCAACTTAAAGGATTAAAAGAGAATGCTTGTAATGATTAATGAATAGCTTGCTACTATTTGGGGTATCGTGTCAAGTTTTTAAGGCATAAGTGTATTTTATATAATAGGTAGATTTTACATAGGTTATTGTTTATCCATCGCCGATGAGCAATGTTGCTTCGTAAATAGATCGGTACTACTTATATATAGATATTAGTTTTTATGTATTGTAATTATTGAACCTACATAGAATTGGAGAACTATGTTTTTTTTCTTTCTATTTCCAATGTTTTGGTTTTATATTTGTGTTATTCATAATGAGCATTGGAAATTTTGGTTAGTGAGTACGTGTTTATTCATAAATAAACAAGAGATTTTAAGTTACTTCCATTATGTAATTTTTCTTGTTTTTATCTAACTAGTGAACAATGTTTTTTTAACAAAAAGAACTTGGCTTTTTAGTCAATTTTTTTACATTTAGATATCTAGATATTTTAATTTTATTATGTTATTTGTTTGTACATAATGGTCTTCATCATTCATACAAACTAATAGGTTCTTTTTCTTCAACTCTTCACTCCAATGACTTCTAACTTTATCAGCAGATGGGAGCCTGCAAAATAACAAACGGGGCCTCAGGGGGAGTCTCTGAGGGGAACCCCTCCGACGATCAAGTCAATGGACGTCATGGTTTTTAGAGAGAATCAAAAGTGAGTAAGTTTAGGCAACAATTCAGAGAAGAAATAGGGTATTCGTGCATATCTGGGAAGATGAAGTATTAGAGTATATATAGGGGATGAAGTGGTCCCAACTATTCTGTTACGGTGTATCCCAATAATATAAGGACCCGTATTAAAAAGTGCTCCTTTGAATGAATATTCGTGTGCAAACATAAAACAACTTATTTTCACCTTCCATCATTCCAATAATATTATAAGTCTAAAAAGACTTGATTTCCAATATTGGTCCAAACGGTTCCTAATAACATTACACGTACGCCGGGTATCATGGAGATGGATGGATGAACTTTGACTGGCCCTCCTAACTTTGACCGGCCTTGCTAACTTTGACCGGCCTTGCTACTTTGACCGGACCTCAAGAGTGTTGACCGGCTTTGCTACTTTGACCGGACCCCAAGAATGTTGACCGGCTTTGCTACTTTGACCGGATGTCAAGGGTGTTGACCGGCTTTGCTATGTTGTCTGCCGAGTAAAAATAAGCCTATACTAACAAGTCTCCTAGTCTAATAATATTTTTCTAAAATAAAAATATGATTGGACTACTTAAACCTCTCAACCCTTTGAGACCCATTAGAAAATTAGGTATAGTCATCAACCGAATGCCAAAAAAAAAAGAATGAAGTATTTGATCTACTTAAACTTCAAATAATGAAGCTGAGTATGAGGCCCTAATAGCGGGATTAAAGTTGGCAGTCAGCATTAAAGTAGATCAAATAGAAGTATTTATGGATTCACAGCTGGTAGTTAATCAGGTGATGGGAACCTTTGAAGCTAAAGAGCTCAGCATGCAAAAGTACCTGGTTTATGTAAAAAAGCTCATGACCAACTTCAAGGAATCCCGAATAGAACATATAAGGAGAAACCAGAACAAAAAGGCAGATGCATTGAGCGAATTAGCTTCGTTACAATTTCCTCATCTTTCGAAAGAAGTCCTGGTGGAGGTGCTAAATGACCGGGCTATTAATCAGGATGACACCCAAGTGAACTCTTTAATAGAAGAAGAGGGGGAGAATTGGATGACTCCTATAAGACTATACTTGCAAACAGGAATGTTACCCGAGGATACAATTGAAGCAAGAAAAATAAGGATAAAAGCACCCAATTTCATGATCAAAGATGGTGTCTTGTACAAAAGGTCATATCTTCAGCCATGGCTCAGGTGTATGAGACCTGCCGAAGCAGCGAACATCATTCAGGAAGTACATATGGGGTCATGCGGGATTCACTCGTCCCCACGCACAGTGGTGGCCAAAGTCATGAACCTAGGTTACTACTGGCCTACAATGCACAGAGACGCTGAAAAAGAACTTCAAAAGTGTGAAGAGTGCCAAATACATTCTCCTTTGTCCCGACTGCCTAAGCAAGACATGATTTCAGTAAACTCAGCATGGCCTTTCTAAAAATGGGGAATAGATATAGTCGGGCCTTTTCCAGAAGCCCCAGGGAAAGTGAAGTTTTTGGTGGTAGCAGTTGATTACTTCACCAAATGGGTGGAGGCTAAGCCCATGGCAACAATTTCCGGGAAACACATGATAAACTTTGTTTGGGATTATATCGTATGCAGGTTCGGGATTCCCCAAACTATAGTTAGCGATAACGGAAAGCAATTTGCCGAGAACCCCTTCAAAGAATGGTGCAACGGGTTGAACATTAAACAAAATTTCACTTCAGTAGCCCATCCCCAGGCAAATGGGCAAGTAGAGGTTACTAACAAGGAAATAGTACAAGGAATCAAAAAACGCCTAGGGCATTGCAGAACTGGTTGGGTGGACGAGGTGCCCAATGTTCTATGGGCACATAGAACGACACCAAAAAGACGCACTGGCGAAACACCGTTCAGCCTCACCTACGGAACAGAAGCTTTGCTGCCGGCAGAGATAAGCGTGTCAACTTACAGGGTGAACAACTTCCAAGAAGAAGATAATGAAAAGGAAATAAGGTTGAACTTGGATCTATTAGAGGAAATAAGAGAAATCTCTTCCATACGACAGGCACACTACAAGCAAAAGATGGAACATTACTACAATAAGAAGGTAAAGAAGGCTTCATTCCGACCTGGAGATTATGTCTTTAGGAAAAATGAAGCAAGCAGGGCAGAGAATCAAGGAAAGCTAGGCCCAACTTGGGAAGGGCCATATCAAATTACGGAGGCTCATGGAGACGGCTCTTATAAACTAAAGACCCTAAGGGTGCGTTTGGTACAGAGAATGGAATTGCAGAAAAATGATAGCAGAGAATAGAATTGCAGAGAAAGAGAATTAGTCTAGAGAATAAGAATTGATTCTCTTGTTTGGTCACTGAGAGAATTTAGTAGAGAAATATAACATAATAAAATTTCTCTTGTTTGATACATAACAGAGCAACTTTATTCTCTACACTTATCATAACTTATCATATTCAAATCCAAAATAACATACAAAAGACAAGTAAATTAATATGAATTTTGTTAAAATAAAAAACATAATCTACATTTAAGATACTTGATAGCACTATGGCCTATGACCCTATATACATCAGATAATTGATATCACTATGACCTCAATAGATGTACAACTGGATAACACCATGTACATCTCATTTCATATATTTAAAATAAAAACATATAAACTTGTTCAGTCCTCTTATTACATTACAACTCATCTTCAAGGGTTAAAAGAAAGTAAAAGAACCATCGCAGGTCTCAAACTCTCAATCCACGTATTTCCTATATATATATCCCACAAGTTCATTGATTTGATGAGAGAGATGTAAGAGAGAGTTGCCTTCGGGGAGAAGAAGAAGCCGGTGACCGGTTGTTGAAGAAGAAGATAAAATCGCCGTCGCCGATTACCGGAGAAGGAGAAGCAACCGCTAAAAAAAGGAGAAGTAGTTGCTAGTCGCTGCAGAAGGAGAAGGAGAAGCCTCCGGTCGCCGGAGAAGACTTCGGTCGTTGTCGCCGGTGGCAGGAGAACCAGAGGTGGGTTTTCTGGGGAAGATGTCGATGGAGAAGGTTTTGAGGAAGATGTTTGATGGAGAAGGTTTGGGGCCCAACTCTCAGAATTTTTTTTAAACTGACGAACAGATAAACGGATTTGCAATTCTCTTCATTTCTCTCAATAGAGTAGAGAAACAAAAATAGAGAAAGAGAATTAGTTTTTTTCTCTGGTAGTGATTCTCGCGCGTGACCAAACAAAGGAATTGTTTGTTATTTCCTTTTCTCTACCCTCATTTCTCTCTACCAAACATCCCCTAAGCGGAAAGGAAGTGGAAAGAACTTGGCATATCTCTAATTAAAAAAAGTGTTATGTATGACTAAATTCGAACCTGAAGAACCATGTAAGGCATTTGCTGATTGTTCTCACTTAAATTGAAAAAGCACTATGGAATCAATTTGTTATAAACTTTCCTTTTCCATCTTTTATTGGTAACTCGAGGGAATATACTTCACAATTTAAAAGTCATTTTTGTACTTATAATTTACCGGATCACACTTATTGATCCCTAAGAGTTACACTTATTAACTCGAAAAGAGGAGAGTCGCGATCCCTCCAACACCATTGTCACACTGAGGCAATGAATAACGAACACTAAAAAAGAATACATACACCACCACTTCGAGAATATTCATGATTATGAAGTTGAACGACAAGGTACATACATCATAGTAAGTTTAAAAAAAAAACTACAAGAAAATGTAAAAGCTAAGGCTCCATAGCAAGAATGTCGTCTACATCCAGGTCCGAAGAAGTGACAATCTTGTCCAAGTAGGGAATCTTCATATTATCCAGATTAGCGAGCGCCTCAGTGTACCTACTAGAGGAAGAATCATCAAAGTAGGGAGATGACTCCAGAGCAATTTCTCCAAACAAGCCGTCCTCATGGAGTTTCCTTAAGGCACCTTGGAACCCCTTCTCCATACTTACCCCAATAACCTTCCTAAAAGGATCAATAAAGTCTGAACACCCTTTTACCTTGTGAACAACATGAGGAACGACTTCCTCAAAAACCCGCTTCCTGATAACTCTCTCCCTATCCACCTCACTTTGCAAGTCTAAAACTTTCTTTTTCTCCTCCTCTAGTTCTTCTTCCTTGAGGGTCAATTTCTCTGACGCTTCTTTAAAAAGGGCTTGAAATTTTAAGTTCTCGAATTCCACCTTTTTATATCTTTCTTTCTCAATCTTCAAGCTATCGTTCAGAAACCCTACGTCTGCTTTCATCTCAGTTTCTGCCCTCCTAGAAATCTCCAAATATGATTTTAGAGATTTAATCTTTCCACATTGTGACCTCACAGTACCCTGCAAACTTCGAGCCTGTTTTCGCAACTCAATCATTTCTTTCTTGATAGCCTGGGGTAATTCAACCTGATTGTCATCAACCAAGCTCATAGAAGAAAGAGCGTCTGAACAGGTTGTTACCTCAGTTTCATATTCCGCGACTCGATTCACCAACTCTTGGCTCGCAGCAAGAGAATAAATCAGAGAATGTGCAAAATTGTCAATAAGTTTAGCATTAGGACATTGAGCAAATACATCCTTGATGGCAGGGTGGAGAGCACGAAGTATAAACCCCATCCTTTCCCCAGCAGACTTCGAAGTGCTATCTCTTGTAATGGACCAATCGGGAACATGAAGAGAGGCTGGATCGCTGATCACAGTTGGAGGCCTTGCTTTCTCATAAAGTTTCAGTTTTTCAAACTTTTTAATAATCGCAGATAGAGATACCTCAGCGGCCGGGACAGATCCTTTAATTTCATTTTCTGAACATAAAGTCCCTGAAGGAAGGGTGGTAGGGGATTCCTCACCTATCTCCCTCTCATGGTACTTAGGGGATAAGGATTCAGAAGCCCTGGTGGAAGGATCACCTGCGGGAGACACCTTGTCCATAGGAGACGTGTCCTCCAAAATCTGCAAAACATGTGTATGAAGATTACTCCCATATTCATTAAACAACCTTTCGACACAGAAGGATTCCTGAGTGGTAAGTTGGATTGAGAGTATAACCTTATCCAAAGGGTTGTCGGGAGAGGACGATTCAGAATGACCGGATAGGTTGTCAAGGTCAATTGCGTTATCAAGAGAAATCTTTTTGGCATTCGGTTGAGACTCTGTGCTTGCGGAAATTCTTTTCCTGGATTTTCCTGGAATATGAGCAGATTGACTAGTACCGCCTTTAGACCCAATACTATCATCTTCTACATTCTCCTCAGTCAGCTCGGAAGGTAGAGGTGGTAATTGGGGAACCACAAATTTGCAAGAAGAATTAGTAGACTCTGATGGTAAAGACTTGAACATGAGAGCTGGATCCAAAGGTCCAGAACACAACTTACTCCAACTCATCCCTGCAAACAAAAATATCGGTTAGAAACTTAGCATCGACATTATAAACATATGTTCACAAATAAAAATCACTCACTCTTCCCGTGAAGAAATGGGACTGGGATCTTTCCTGGTCTCAACGCAATTTTACTTAGCCCGGAGTATACCAACATGGGTTCTGGGAGATACTTCTTAAGATCCACTTTAACATTCTCCGAGATATATCTGTACAGATAAACATTGAACTCTCCCCTCTTGGGAACGCTATTCTTTCCAAGGATGAAAGCCTTATCCCTTTTTAATGCAAGGGACGGAACACCATCACACACGAGCCTTTTATTAAAATAAATGAATTTGGTGTGCCATTTTTTCAATGAATCTCTGATAATTATTATCTCAGGAAATTTAGGCCTCTTTTCTATGGTGTACCATCCTCCTCTTACTGTATTTACTCTGAAGAACCTTCTAAATAAACCTAATGATGGGATTTGATCAAGACATTTGCTAATCACCTCGAAAGCGATGATTTTGCACATGCCTTGAGGAGACATGAGGGATATACAAATACCATAGTAACTCAACACTTCTTTCATAAATTGGGAGAGAGGGAGCCTGAGTCCAACAATCTCAAAGGCTTTAGTGTAAAGAGCAATAACACCATTGGGAGGAAGGCCTACAGTATCACGCTCACCAGGCATAGTCGGAGAGAATCTCTCCAAGTGATACTCCGATACTAATTTCTCAAATTGGCCAACAGGTAATTCGTTGGTAAGAAAGTACACCTTATCACTCATAATCAAGCTACCTACAGTAAAAAATAATTTCTTATATAAGTGGGAGAAACCTAAATTCACTTGTCTTTTCGGGATAATTTAAACAACTACATATTCTTGTTTTTTAACAGGCATGTTAACGTTTTATCAAGTATGATTTCGATCCCAAACAGAAAACTTCATAAAACGAACATGCTCAAAATTCGCAGCTCACAGCAAGATAGCTCACAGCAAGATGTGGTTGTGATCGATAGTAGCAATAAAATTCGCAGCTCTATGAGTAGCTGCCTTCAGGCTCTCAAATTTTAAAACTCAATGAACCCTACCTGAAATGTATAAGTGTTACTAGATGAAGCTTAATGATTGGATTCAACTGATGGATCTTTAAAATTTGTAACTTACCTCTAGAATCACTGTTCATGACAACGATTTGGATGGGTAATAAAGAATTGAGAAATTACCTGCGGTACACTAGGAGAATAGGAGACTTGAGAAGATTCGCCGCCAAAATAGTAAGTCGACGGGATTGCGAGGCCAGCAAGGTAACGGAAATAAACCTGTAAAACAATAATCGGCGGTTGGCGGCGGAGAAATGGTGGCGCACGGCAATGACGATCGGAGGCCCAAAACAGTAGCTCGGTGACACGCCACGAGTTGCGATTAGAGAGGGACAGTCGACGGTGTGTTGTATTTCGCAAACAAGACCGGCGGATTGGTGGTGGAAAGAAAATGTAGAGCGATGGTGACTTATTATGAAGTGGGTGTGCAGGTTAAAAGCAAATGGGAGAAGACGACTCTAGAAAGTGATGGAACCCCTATAAACCTAATTTTCTAATGGGTCTCAAAGGGTTGAGAGGTTTAAGTAGTCCAATCATATTTTTATTTTAGAAAAATATTATTAGACTAGGAGACTTGTTAGTATAGGCCTATTTTTACTCGGCAGACAACATAGCAAAGCCGGTCAACACCCTTGACGTCCGGTCAAAGTAGCAAAGCCGGTCAACATTCTTAGGGTCCGGTCAAAGTAGCAAAGCCGGTCAACATTCTTGGGGTCCGGTCAAAGTAGCAAAGCCGGTCAACACTCTTGAGGTCCGGTCAAAGTAGCAAGGCCGGTCAAAGTTAGCAAGGCCGGTCAAAGTTAGGAGGGCCGGTCAAAGTTCATCCATCCATCTCCATGATACCCGGCGTACGTGTAATGTTATTAGGAACCGTCTGAACCAATATTGGAAATCAAGTCTTTTTAGACTTATAATATTATTGGAATGATGGAAGGTGAAAATAAGTTGTTTTATGTTTGCACACGAATATTCATTCAAAGGACCGTTACACTTTTTAATACATGTCCTTATATTATTGGGATACACTGTAACAGAATAGTTGGGACCACTTCATCCCCTATATATACTCTAATACTTCATCTTCTCAGATATGCACGAATACCCTATTTCTTCTCTGAATTGTTGCCTAAACTTACTCACTTTTGATTCTCTCTAAAAACTATGACGTCCACTGACTTGATCGTCGGAGGGGTTCCCCTCAGGGACTCCCCCTGAGGCCCCGTTTGTTATTTTGCAGGCTCCCATCTGCTGATAAAGTTAGAAGTCATTGGAGTGAAGAGTTGAAGAAAAAGAACCTATTAGTTTGTATGAATGATGAAGACCATTATGTACAAACATTATTCATAAGTGAACAATGAATTTTGAGTTACTCATGCTAGAAAATTTGTGTTTTCTTTGGTGATGCACATCAATGAATAAAACACAAGTAACGATCAATCGTCGCAAATTTTATATTTTTTTGTTTAATTTCTATCCTATTAATTATTTCAGTTTAAATTTGAAGTTCATGCAGGAAGAAGAAACTTTTTTTATAATGGGAAGAATTCGAAGATCAAAATTATATTGATCTCTGGTGTGGTTTATATATTGATGCAAATGATCTAAGGATATGAAGAATGACTTGAGAGACTGATGATAAAAGAAAGAAAAAAGTTGTAGAGTGGTAAACTGTAATCCATAATCTCATGTTGGCTGGTTCAATAGTGTTATTAAGGTTTATCACTTCTGCATCTTTTGTGGGCCATCACATGATTATCATTGCAATGCTCCATATGACAAATAATAGCTTATGTATGCAAAGGAATTATTTGGATAATGCTCTCAAGTAAACTACATGAGGTTTATGAACAAAATGGTTGGAAGGTATAGATGGCCAAGTTTTTCCATCAAGTTCTCTTTTTGAAGAACGATGTTGGCTCATCTCAATTGATAGGCCAATTACAAAACGTTTTTTGTAGTATAATCAAGAGATGTGGTTAGTATTCTGATAAGGGAGATTGTATAGCCCAATATTTTCATAGGCTCACTTGGTATAGTTTTCAAGGTTCAAGGTGTTGGGGTTTCATGATCACCGCAGCGGAAGCAATGGACATGAATAAAGAAGCATAAAAGCTAGAAACCCCAAAAATGTACCAAGAACTATATAACTACAAAATGCAACATGTAAAAGGGAAGGATAAGAAATGCACCCTTTTCAAACTTCTGGAACTTTTGACAAGAAAGCAAGCAAGCTTCCTCTCTACCGAAGTCCACCCCAAGTTTGTTTGATCCGCAAATGCTAGTATGCCAAATTGTGATCTTCAAGACTTGAAATCACTCTTTGGAACAACCCACAACTACCATAAAATCACTAAAGACACTAATGATTTTCTGAAAAAGATCAAGAACAACCAAGAACCCTTATGAGAGAGTATGCAAGTGTTCTTGAGTGAGAGAGAGAATTCCCTTTTGATACTTGATCAATAATTCAACTTATGACATGTGAAAGACATCCAAAGACTTTTATCACCTTCTACAACTGATATGCAAGGCAACAAAGTCGTGCATGTCATTCCTAGATGTCCCATAAGTCAATTACTTGAGCCAAGCAATAACCAAAAAGTCAAGTTACTGTCAGACGGTTTCCGCGGCGCGGAAACCAAAAGGTTACGCGGCGCGGAAACACCGTTTTCAGAATATTTATTTCTCTCTTCCTGTTGCGGGTTGTCGGGATCAATCCTTGGCGTGTGACCCAATAGACTCGTGTATCATCGGTAGTATTACTTATCCGCTTGTGTTAGTGGGCATAATCCAACAAACTCCCACTTGCACATGACACAGCATCTCGATAAGTAACACACACAGAGAGCGACCTCTAGCAAGGATTCATAAAATATTCGCCATAGGCATATCATTAAATCACATTTAATAATCAATATAATATGAAATACAATACTGCTTAATGTTCCCAAAAGTCAATAACAAATCAAACATTAAACCAAATCATACACTCAAGCCAAGTCACTAGCTAGTCTAACACCTATTGACCTGGTGTGAGAATCATGTACAGCTTGTGACAACGGCTTAGTAAACGGATCAGCCAAATTGCCTTCCGATATTACTCTGCTAATGGCAATTTCACCACTCTCTATCACATCTCTGATGAAGTGGTATTTCCAAGGAATGTGCCTCGTACGTTTGTGAGCTCTTGGTTCCTTAGCCAATGCAACCGCACCCTCATTGTCAAAAAAAATCTCAATAGGGTCGGTAATGCTAGGAACCACTCCAAGATCTTGGATGAATTTACTCATCCAGACCGCTTCCTTTGCTGCTTCACTAGCCGCAATGTACTCTGACTCGGTAGTTGAATCAGTATCGGTGTCTTGCTTGGAGCTCCTCTAACTAATAGCACCACCATTGAGAAGGAACACGAACCCTGATTGCGATCGGCAGTCGTCCTTATCAGTTTGGAAGCTTGCGTCAGAGTAACCATGCACTCTAAGCTCTTCCTCACCACCATAGACCAAGAACATCTCCTTTGTTCTCCGAAGATACTTGCGAATGTTCTTTACGGCCGTCCAATGAGTTTGCCCTGGATTAGCCTGATATCTGCTCGTCATGGTCAAGGCACACGATACATCAGGACGAGTGCATAGCATGGCGTACATGATCGATCCTACTGCCGAGGCATAAGAAACCCTCTTTATTAAGTCAAATTCCTCTTTGGAACTAGGACTTTGAGCCTTGCTCAATGTCACTCCATGCATCATAGGGGTGTTACCCCTTTTTGAGTCCTCCATCTTGAATCGATTCAAGACTTTGTCCACATATGCACTTTGGCTAAGCCCTATAAGCCTTTTAGATCTATTTCTATAGATCCTGATGCCCAAGATATACACCGCCTCTCCCAAGTCTTTCATTGAGAAACAACTCCCAAGAAAATATTTTACCTCTTTCAAAGTTGGGATGTTGTTACCGATGAGTAGAATATCATCTACATATAAGACAAGAAATACTACAGCGCTCCCACTAGCCCTGACATATACACATGGCTCATCCTTGCTTTTCGAAAATCCAAACGTTTTGATTTTCTTATCAAAGCACAGGTTCCAGCTTCGAGATGCTTGCTTAAGCCCATAAATGGACTTCATCAGTCTACACACTCTATTAGGATACTCAGGATGTACAAAACCCTCGGGTTGTGTCATAAACACCTCTTTATTTAGCTTCCCGTTAAGGAAGGCGGTTTTACATCCATTTGCCATATCTCTTAGTCATAAAACGCAGCTATGGACATGGGTATTCTAATAGACTTCAACATAGCTACTGGTGAGAAGGTTTCCTCATAGTCAATACCATGAGTTTAAGTGAAACCCTTTGCCACCAGTCGAGTTTTGAAGGTATCTATAGATCCATCCACGCCGGTCTTCTTTTTGAAGATCCATTTACACCCTACTGTCTTAAACCCGGGTGTAGGATCAACCAATTCCCAAACTTGGTTATCCTACATGGATTGCATCCCACTCTCCATTGCTTCCTTCCACCTAGCAGACGCATTGCCCGCTACGGCTTCCCGGTAGTTGGTGGGTTCATCATGATCCACCAATAAGTCACTGCCCTCAGATATGAGAAACCCATATATCTCTGGCTCATGACGTAGTCTTCCAGACCTACGAGGAATTGATGGAGTGTTGTCAGGTACTGACGCATCATCTTGCTCGGTTTCAACCACTTCGGGTTGAGTGCTAGTGCCGACATTAGTCCCTTCTTCCATGGGTTCTTGAATTTCTTCAAGATCAATCCTCTTACCTCCAGACTGTATGGATATCAGTTCCCTTTCAAGGAAAACTGCCCTTCTTGCAACAAACATTTTGTTTTCAGATGGTTTATAAAATAAATATCCCATAGCTCCGGATGGATACCCTATGAAATAACACCTTTCTGACCTTGGTTCAAGTTTGTCCTCTACCTCTCATCTCACGAAGGCAGGACATCCCCAAACCTTAAGATATGCAACCTTTGGACCTACTCCATGCCATATCTCAAAAGGTGTCTTTTAGACTTTCTTTGTCGGTACGAGGTTAAGGATCCTAGCCGCCGACTCAAGAGCGTACCCCCAAAAACTAATGGGTACTTCCGTGCGACTCGTCATCGATCGGACCATGTCTAATAGTGTCCGATTCCTTCGCTCGGCGACACCATTCAATTGTGGCGTCCTTGGAGGAGTTAGTTGTGAAATGATCCCACAACTAGCTAGATGATCACGGAACTCCGAGCTTAAGTACTCGCCTCCCTTATCGGAGCGAAGTATCTTGATAGTTTTGCCTAATTGATTATGGACTTCGTTTTGGAATGTCTTAAAGACCTCAAAGGTCTCAGACTTATGCCTAATCAAGTAGACATATCCATATCTACTGAAGTCATCAGTAAATGTAACAAAGTATCTTGAGTTATTCCTTGTAACATACTTGAATGGACCACATACATCCGTATGGATTATATCCAACAAGTCTTTACCCCTTTCACCCACACCGGTAAAAGGTGACTTAGTCATCTTGCCTAATAAACAAGACTCGCATACTTCATTTGACCCGAGGTCAAATGATTCCAAGATCCCATCCGCTTGGAGCTTGGTGATGCGTTTCTTATTAATATGGCCAAGACGACTATGCCATAAGGAAAACTTATCCAAACCATTTTTTGATCCAGAATCAATGTTCATGATTGTACTATTATTTTCTATGAATGCATCAGCTTCATATATACCACGACATGGATAAGCTTTAAAACAACAAATACCATTTTTGAAACATGAAATAATACCATTTTCAAAAGTAAATAAATATCCATCGTCATACAAAGCATGAAAAGAAATAATATTCCTCGCCACAACTGGCGAATAGCATACATCCTTCAAAATAATACAGTATCCGGATTTGAAAGTAAGTTCCAGACTTCGTTTCTCTAATACAGGGACAACCTGCTTGTTTCCCATGATTAGCTCTGTTGGGATTTCAAGAACACGCAACGGAAGCGAGAACAACAACAAACATGCAAACAAGTGTTCAAAACAATGAAATCCCAAGCATGGATCTACTCTATGTACAAAATAGCAACAAAACAAGGGAGTTAGAGTATTATACCAGCTCCTAAGCTCCAGAAAACTTGTGATGGTGGCTGAAAGGATGATGTTGAAGCAAGCAACTCCTTCTTCTTGATCTAGGCTTTCTCTTCACGAAACCACAAACCGGGCACAAGTCCAACAAGATGTGCTAGCACCCTTCAATGATATCTCCAACTAGGAATATCACCTAAGAACAGCAAATGGCTTCTGGAACCCGAAAAATACCTTCACTTGATCACACACACAAGTATCAAAGTGAGAGAGGGAGATATATGCCTTTTTGAGAAATTGTCCAAGAAGAAGCAATGGCCTGGAGTAGTGGGCTTATAAAGGCATCTGATATGCCCTTTGATATCCCTCTAGCCGGCCAAGATTGTTCCAGAATTCTCCCTCATTGGCTACAAGTGGAGGTGACTTGTACATAAAGTCCATGCAGGTTTAGCGGCGCTAACCAAGAGTTAGTGGCGCTAAACCTTAACCCGTAGCGGCGCTAACGCGGCCTGACTTCGATTAGACGTAAAGCACATGCAGCCTTAGCGGCGCTAACCTTATACAGTTAGCGACGCTAACTCGTTAAGTTAGCGGCGCTAACGTGGCCTGCATTGCCAACTTCCACTTTTGCCATCTTTGGTCCCTCAACCTTATTTGCTGTCATGTTAGACCCCGGTTTGTGACCCTTATAGGCTCATACATCATCGGCAGTGCTTTAAGGCGTACATATATTATCGGGCAGATTCTAACAAACTCCCACTTGCACATAATATACTGTACCTAGGCAAGCACAGACAAAGAGCGGCCTCTAGCAAAGCATCAATGCCCCCAAGTCTGTATGAGTTCTGAATACCTGCAGAAAACCATCATACTAAAGTAGTGGTCCTAGATAAGTGATCTTAGACATCCTTTTGTTCGCGATATCCTTGTGAACACGAGACATGGATTAATAAATGTCAATCTCCAGATCGTTCACGATTATGTTTCTCGATCTTGATTGGTGGTGACCAAAAGGTAAGGACATATCTGATTCTCAATCAATAGTCCTTGTGCATGGCCATGCAATATTTTGGCGTCAGCTCCCAATCATCGAGGGGCCCAGGGATATCTCTCATACAGGAGGAACAAATCCCTTTGACTGCATAATCCCATACCATACCTCTTGACTTTCCTAGTCATTCCCTTTATCACAGCCATTTACGAACTGCTTTTGAAAATGGCTAAAGCAAGTAAGAACTATGATATAGCAATTCATACATCTCGGGTCTGAGGATGTAAGATTTTATCATCCCAAGTTACTCGTGACTATAATCCATGAAATATACTTGGGTGTGGGTCTTCCAGTCACTTGAAACTCCTTTCAAGCACAGGTTACTGTTGCGTTTCATGCATTCAATCCTAGATTAATGCATAACCAACACCTAACCTCAGCCTTATTTCAAACTTCCTTCCCTTGAAGAATGACTGACTGTGGAAATTTAGAATGTATAAACATTCTGGGAAGTGGTTAAACATGCTAAGATGGAACACAGTAAAGTCTTATGAATGTAACCGAATCACTCGCATATCGAAACAAGCATAATTACAATACTGTCTGTATCGTTCCCAAAATAAATCAATACATACCAAATAAACTAATATATACAACTCAAGCCAAATCGCTAGCAAATCTTACACCTATCCCTCTAGTGTGAGATTCATGAGCTGCTTGCGGTAACGGCTTAGTGAATGGATCTGCCAAGTTTCCATTCGATGCTACTCTGCTAATGATGATTTCACCACTTTCAATTACATCCCGAATAAAGTGGTATTTGCGCGAAATGTGTCTTGTCCTCTTGTGAGCTCTTGGTTCCTTTGCCAAAGCCACCGCACCCTCATTGTCACAAAAGATCTCAATAGGGTCAGCGATGCTTGGAACCACTTGTAGATCTTGGATGAATTTCTTCATCCACACGGCTTCTTTTGCAGCTTCACTTGCCGCAATGTATTCCGACTCAGTAGTCGAATCAGCCACCGTGTCTTGCTTTGAGCTCCTCCAGCTGACAGCACCACCATTTAACAGGAACACAAACCCCGATTGAGATCGGCAGTCATCCCTGTCAGTTTGGAAGCTAGCGTCCGAGTAACCCTTTACTCTCAGCTCTTCTTCCCCACCATATACCAAGAACATCTCTTTCATACGTCTCAAGTACTTAAGAATGTTCTTCACTGCCCTCCAGTGAGGTTCTCCTGGGTTCGCCTGATATCTACTAGTCATGCTTAAAGCACATGACACATCAGGACGAGTGCATAGCATGGCGTACATGATTGAGCCCACAGCCGAAGCATATGGAACTCGCTTCATTACTTCTATCTCCTCCTTGGAGGTAGGACATTGAGTTTTACTCAAAGTCAAACCATGCAACATAGGGAGGTTTCTTTTCTTGGATTCCTCCATCTTAAAGCGTCTCACGACCTTTTCTATGTATGCACTTTGAGAAAGCCCTAATAGCCTTCTTGATCTATCTCTATAGATCTTTATACCCAGAATACAGCTCGCATCGCCTAGGTCCTTCATTGAAAAGCAATTCCCTAGCCAAGCTTTGACACTCCTTAAGCTTGGGATATGATTTCCAATAAGTAGAATATCATCTACATATAGAACCAAGAAGACTATGGTGCTCCCACTAGCCCTGACATATACGCAAGGTTCATCTTTACTCTTTGAAAAACCAAACTCTTTGATTTTCTCATCAAAGCAAAGATTCCAGCTTCGAGATGCTTGCTTAAGTCCATAAATGGACTTCATAAGCTTACAAACCTTGTTTGGATACTTTGGATGTTCAAAACCGTCAGGCTGTCTCATATACACCTCCTCATTTAGCTTCCCGTTAAGGAAGGCGGTCTTTACATCCATTTGCCAAATTTCATAATCATGAAACGCAGCTATGGCAAGTAGTATCCGGATTGACTTCAACATGGCCACTGGGGAGAAAGTTTCATCATAATCAATCCCTTGAGTCTGAGTGAAACCCTTTGCCACCAGTCGGGCTTTGAAGATATCCAAGGTTCCATCTATGTCGGGTTTCTTCTTAAAAACCCATTTACACCCGACGGGTTTTATCCCTGGTGTAGGATCAACCAGTTCCCAAACCTGGTTATCCGACATAGATTGCATCTCGCTCTCCATCGCCCTCCTCCATTGAGCAGACTCAGGGCCTGCCATGGCTTCCTTGTAGCTGGTGGGATCATCATGATCCACCAATAACTCATCGCCCTCAGATATGAGAAACCCATATCTTTCTGGCTCAAAACGAGTTCTACTAGAACGCCTAGGAGTAGACATAGCAAGAGTGTCAGATACCGCAACATTATCTTGCTCGGTATTTTGGCTAGTGCCAACCTCAAGTCCTTTATCGGCTGACCCTTGATCTTCCTCAAGGTCAACTTCCTTACTGCCATGTTTGGATAGCAACTCTCTTTCAAGGAAGAATGCCCTTCGAGCAACAAATACCTTGTTCTCTGAAGGTTTATAAAATAAATATCCAACACCGTTAGGAGGATAACCGATAAAATAACACCTCTCCGAACGAGGTTCAAGTTTGTCTTCAGCCTCACGTCTCACGTAGGCTTGACAACCCCAAACTCGTAAATATGAAAGTGTCGGCTTCTTACCATGCCGCATTTCATAAGGTGTTTTATCGACTTTCTTGGTTGGTGCGAGGTTAAGGATTCTTACCGCAGTTTCTAAGGCATATCCCCAGAAACTAATAGGTACCTCCGCTCGACACATCATAGACCTTACCATATCAAGCAAAGTCCGGTTCCTCCTCTCAGCGACCCCATTTAATTGTGGAGTCCTCGGAGGTGTTAATTGTGAAACAATTCCACAATTTTTAAGATGATCGACGAATTCGGTACTAAGATACTCTCCACCTCTATCAGACCGGAGTATCTTTATAGTCTTGCCCAACTGATTCTGAACTTCGTTTTGGAATGTCTTGAACACCTCAAAGGTTTCATTCTTGTGTTTAACAAGATAGACATACCCGTACCTACTATAATCATCTATAAAGGTTACGAAGTATCTTGAATTATTCCTTGTGACATGTTTGAAGGGTCCACATACATCCGTATGGATTATGTCTAAAAGGTCCTTTCCCCTCTCACTTGTTCCCGTGAAGGGTGCTTTTCTCATTTTGCCCAATAAGCAAGATTCGCATACTTCATTTGATCCTTGATCAAATGATTCCAAGATCCCATCCACTTGGAGCTTGGTGATACGAGTCTTGTTTATATGGCCAAGACGACTATGCCACATGGAATATTTATCCAAACCATTTTTGGAGTCAGAATCAATATTCATGATAGATTGTCTTGATTCAATGTATGCATTTGCCTCATATATGCCATGACATGGTAAAGCTTTAAAATACTCAACTTCATTTTTAAAACAAATGATTGTACCACTTACAAATTTAAAATCAAAACCATCGTCATACAGTTTGTGAAAAGAAATAATGTTTCTAGCCACATAGGGCGAATAGCATACATCCTTTAACAAAATAGAAAAACCGGTCTTGAATGAAAGCTTCAAATCTCCTTTAGCTTCCACTGGGACAACCTCCGAGTTTCCCATGACAAGATCCAGTTCTCCCCGCTCCAAGCTCCTACTTTCCCTTAGCACCTGCACCATATTACATATGTGAGTGCCACAGCCAGTATCCAATACCCAGCCTTTAGAAGTAGAAGTATGGTGGAGTTCTATCATGAACGTACCTGACGTATCCGGACCCGATATGCTCATTGCCTTGAGCTTGTTGAGTCCCTCCAGGTACTTTGGGCAGGTACGGCGGTAATGGCCCTTGCCCCCGCAGAAAAAGCACTCCGCATCCTCCGGAGCCTTGGCTTGGAGAAGTTTCCCCTTGCCCTTGCCTTCGGAGGCCGGGTTAGGCTTGGCCCCGCCAACCTTTCCCTTTCCCTTCCTTTTAGAGGAAGAGGCGGCCTTCTTCTTCGTGATGCGGCCTTCCCGGATGGCGAGAACATGAGAGGTGGAGGAGGATGGCTTGTTCTTGGTCATGCTAGACTCAGCGGTCTTCAACATACCATGAAGTTCCATCAAGGTTTTATCCATGCTGTGCATATGATAACTCATAACGAATTGATCGTATGCACCGGGCAGGGATTGGAGGATTAAATCAACCGCCATCTCCCTCCCGATGGTAAAACCTAACTTCTCCATGCGCTCGATGTTTGCTTTCATACGCAACACATGCGCGCTCACATTCCCACCCTCTTGCATCTTGCAAGCAAGGGTTGTCTTGAGGCACTCGTACCTCTCTTGCCTCGCCTGCTGCTGGAACATGTCCTTTAGCTGCACGAGCAAGTCGTAAGCACTTAGATGATCCATTTGCTTTTGCAAATCCTGGTTCATCGTGCTCAACATGAGACACGTGACTTCCTCAGTCTCTTTGAGGCGTTTTTCATACGCCTCACGGACCGCCCTTGTTGCACTCGCAGGAGGTGCCTCGGGGAGGGGTTCCTCTACGGTATGCAACTTTCCTTCATAGCGTAAGACCAACCTCAGTTGTCTATGCCAATCCATGAAATTGCTACCATCGAGTTTCTCCTTTTCAAGGAAAACCCTAAGAGAAACGTTGGTGGTGGTGTTTGTTGCGCTTGTTGATGCCATCTAAAATTTGCAAAGTAGATATTAGTTATTATGATATTTTATCTTGTTTAATAATTTACCCAATAAGAATTAGTTAAACAAGGCTAAGAACCGTATTTCATCCTACCATGTGACGGGGTTACCGCGGATCACATGATAAAACTATTTAGGTCGGCAACCATTTTGCCAATTGCAATCTCCATCGCAATCCTTAGCACATGCGGGATCCTACGACATCCAATGGTCGTTTGGCATGTTTGATCCCTTCTTGCACCAATTTTAAGTCTTGAAATTTTGGTTAACTCGTGCTAAGCTCGACAATTAACCAAGATTTCAAACCTAAAATTGCAAATCGTCCGTCAAGACATACGGTAACAAATCCACCAAAATTGGCTCGTGCTAAGCTCGACAACCAAAGTTGTGAATTTGCCACACTCACCTTCCACACAGTTTCATGAGAATTGGCTCGTGCTAAGCTCGACAACCAAATCTCATAAGACTAGATTCGGGTGGTATCGACTTACGGATGGTGCATAATTTACGTTTTGTGGAAAAACGGGCTTTTGTTTCCGGTTTGGTTTTGATTAACATGTTAGTGACAAATCCTATTTTCACTAGGTGGGTTAATCAATGTATGTGATCGCGCGCGAGAGGAAACCAATTTTATCAAAAACTCTTGTGATTTTATTAATTTTATCAAAAAAAAAATTTCTAGCATGCGAAACCTAAAATCCATTCATAGAATAATAAAATCACATCACACGCAATATACAACATAGTCGGTAATTCTTGCCATAAAACCTATGCGTTCCTCCCGTGAGCCAAAACGGGAAGAACTCGGTCAATCTAAGGGACAAAACAATATTGACGCGAGCTCCCACTAGAACCACCATCGCCATCGGATTTCTTTGGCTTCTAAGGGCTCCATGCTCCATCTTGTTTTGCCTCCTCTTGTGTCTTCATCCTTCCATCATACAATATACAATACAATAGAAAATATAAATGGCATACAAGCCACATAATTTTCCTATTTATCTAATACTTGTACATGGATGAATGAAATGGCATGCAAACCACAAATTATTACAATCAAACTGAATTTAATAAATTTACAGCCCCAAATGTGGATCAAAACCACCAAATTGCATGCACAACATACATCAACCAAATGGGCCAAGGCAAGATTACCAACTCATGTTAACACATACAACCAAACATAAACTTAGGCTACTGGAATATTCAAATAAAAAAAAATAAAATTCCAGAAGCTCAAATTGCTAAAAATCCCGAGACCAAAACTGTTTTATCAAAAATTTCGAAAAACAAGTTTCCAGTAACGTTAGCGCCACTAACTCATGAGACTTAGCGCCGCTAACCTCAGTTTAGCGCCGCTAACCCTAATGGCAGAATACAAACATTTTGATTTCGGGTTTTTCAAGCCACCAAGTGCTATTCTAACATAGAGGTGGCTCTGATACCACTGTTGGGATTTCAAGAACATGCAACGGAAGCGAGAACAACAACAAACATGCAAACAAGTGTTCAAAACAATGAAATCCCAAGCATGGATCTACTCTATGTACAAAATAGCAACAAAACAAGGGAGTTAGAGTATTATACCAACTCCTAAGCTCCAGAAAACTTGTGATGGTGGCTGAAAGGATGATGTTGAAGCAAGCAACTCCTTCTTCTTGATCTAGGCTTTCTCTTCACGAAACCACAAACCGGGCACAAGTCCAACAAGATGTGCTAGCACCCTTCAATGATATCTCCAACTAGGAATATCACCTAAGAACAGCAAATGGCTTCTGGAACCCGAAAAATACCTTCACTTGATCACACACACAAGTATCAAAGTGAGAGAGGGAGATATATGCCTTTTTGAGAAATTGTCCAAGAAGAAGCAATGGCCTGGAGTAGTGGGCTTATAAAGGCATCTGAAATGCCCTTTGATATCCCTCTAGCCGGCCAAGATTGTTCCAGAATTCTCCCTCATTGGCTACAAGTGGAGGTGACTTGTACATAAAGTCCATGCAGGTTTAGCGGCGCTAACCAAGAGTTAGCGGCGCTAAACCTTAACCCATAGCGGCGCTAACGCGGCCTGACTTCGATTAGACATAAAGCACATGCAGCCTTAGCGGCGCTAACCTTATACAGTTAGCGACGCTAACTCGTTAAGTTAGCGGCGCTAACGTGGCCTGCATTGCCAACTTCCACTTTTGCCATCTTTGGTCCCTCAACCTTATTTGCTGTCATGTTAGACCCCGGTTTGTGACCCTTATAGGCTCATACATCATCGGCAGTGCTTTAAGGCGTACATATATTATCGGGCAGATTCTAACAAGCTCCAGCTCTCCATCTCTCAACCTTCTACTACTTTTTAGCACCTGCACAATGTTACAAACTTGAGTGCCATAGCCGGTATCTAAAACCCAGCCGTTAGATGTAGAAGTATGATGTAGTTCAATCACGAATGTACCTGAAGTAGAAGTCTGATCCTGAAGCTCGCATCTTCTTGAGGCCTTCTAGGTACTTTGGGCAGCTTCGGCGCATGTGCCCCTTGACCCCACAGTAGAAGCAAACCGCCTCCTCCGGAGTATTAGCTTGAGGGATTAAACCCTTTTGCTTTGGCTCCGGGGCAGGGTTCGGCTTGGGTGCCCCAACCTTACCCTTACCTTTACCCTTCGGGGTAGAGGCCGGTTTCTTCCTCTTCTTGGACTCACCATCCTTGATGGCCACGACAGGAACAGGAGCGGATGACTTTTGCTTGGTCATGTTAGACTCAGCTGTCCTCAACATACCATGCAATTCCATGATGGTTTTCTCCATCCCAGGCATATGATAACTCACTACCAATTGATCATATGATGGTGGAAGAGACCGGAGGATTAAATCCACCGCCATCTCCTTCCCAATGGAAAATCCAAGCCGCTCCAAGCGCTCTACAAGTGCCTTCATCTTGAGCACGTGGAGGCTTATGTTCCCGCCCTCCTGCAGCCGGCAACCAAGTAGGTCACTAAGACAACCATACCATTCTTGCTTTGCTTGTTGTTGGAATATGTCCTTCAAAACAAGCATCATGTCATAGGCACTCAGACGTTCCATTTGCCTTTGAAGCTCAGGACTCATTGTGCTTAACATTAGGCAAGTGATCTCGGTGATGTCTTTTAGACGCTTTTCATAAGCGTCCTTAACGGACCTACTTTCGTTGATAGCAGGGGCCTCAGGGATGGATTCCTCAATGGTGGCCAACTTATCTTCATGTCGAAGGACAATGCGTAATTGCCTTGACCAATCCATAAAGTTGGCCCCATCGAGTTTTTCGTTTTCAAGAAAAACCCTTAGCGAAATGTTTGTGGTGTTGGTGTTGCTAATTGATGCCATCTATTAAAACAAAGTAGATTTTGGTTAGTTTGATTGAAATCCTCGTTAAAATAATTACCCAAAGTTTTTTGATAAAACAATTATTTTAACAAGGGCTAAGAAACCTATTTCACCTTGCACCGTAATGGGTTTTCCGCGGATCACGTGGCAAAGCTATTTAGGCCGGCATCAATTGACCGATTGCAATCCATTATTGCAACTCTTAGTTCCTTGCGGGATCCTACTAGACAACCATTGTTTCTAGTATGGCATGTTTGATCCCTCCATACCAATCTCAAATTAATACTTTTGAACAATCTCGGCTAGAGCTCGACCATCATTTAAAATATTATTTTGAAATCGTAAATCAACCATCAAGATACACGGTGGTACTCTAGCCCAATGGTCGACTCGGCTAGAGCTCGACAATCGACCTTGCGAGTTGCCACACTCACCTTCCACACAGCTCATACAAAGGTCAACTCGGCTAGAGCTCGACAATCAACCTTGCACGGCTAGATTCGGGTGGTGTCATCTTATAGGTGGTATGCGATTTACATTTAGAAAACGGGATTTAGTTTTCCGGTTTAAAAAACCGTTTGAGTTTGATTAACAAAAGTGACAAAAACCATTTGTTTTCACTACAGAATATAAACCAATTTTATATCCTATTTGTTAATCAAGTGTGCGAACGAGAGTTTGTTAAACCATTGTTAAAAAATTCTTGAGTTTTATTATTGTCAAAAATTGTCTAGCATGCAATCCTATAATCCATGCATAAACAATAAATAATAAAACAACCACACGCATATATAATAGTTGATAACCATGCCCCTAAAACCTATGCGTTTTTCCCGTGAGCCACTACGAAAAAACGAAGTCATCTAAGGACATTTTCTTGACTTGGATGTGCTCCCACTAAACCCGCTACCTCCATTGGGCCTCTCGGATTCGTATTTGCCAAGACATCTCTCCAAGGACTCCCGATGGTTGCATCCATATTACAATTACATAGAAAATGAAATAAATGACTTACAAGGAACAAATCCTATTTACTAGTACAAAAATACATAACATTGAATTTAAATTAAATAAATTAATTATTACATACCATGTGACTTATAGTCACCAAATGAATGAATAACTAATTTAAAACAACCAAACATCCACAAGGTCCAGTGCATTTATTGGTTACCAACATCACATGAACAACATGAATAACATGAACAACAACATGGTGTGCCACAAAAAACCATGTAAACTTATGTATCTTGATTAAGATTATTTCTAAAAACTCAAGGCACTAAATAATCCCATATATATATGTATTAGTAACAACAAACCATTTTTGATGAAACATATTCATATATACATAATATAAGTACATGCAATTACTATTTTTATGCCAAAAATAATAATATACATATAAATACACCAACCAAGATACAAGACATCTTAATTTACCAAAAATTAATTTCTGGAAATAAAATTCCAGAAACCATTTTTTTTATGCCAAAAACCCGACTGTAAAAAATGTTTTTAAAATTTGATTAAAAAAAGGACAGCAGAAAGACTCCGTGCCGCGGAAACAAAAAGTGTCGCGTCGCGGAATTCATCTGTCACAAAACAGATTTTTCGAATTCGGGTTTTTCAGGACACCATGTGCATTTTTAGTATAGAGGTGGCTCTGATACCACTGTTGGGGTTTCATGATCACCGCAGCGGAAGCAATGGACATGAATACAGAAGCATAAAAGCTAGAAACCCCAAAAATGGACCAAGAACTCTATAACTACAAAATGCAACATGTAAAAGGGAAGGATAAGAAATGTACACTTTTCAAACTTCTGGAACTTTTGACAAGAAAGCAAGCAAGCTTCCTCTCTACCGAAGTCCACCCCAAGTTTGTTTGATCCGCAAATGCTAGTATGCCAAGTTGTAATCTTCAAGACTTGAAATCACTCTTTGGAACAACCCACAACTACCATAAAATCACTAAAGACACTTATGATTTTCTGGAAAAGATCAAGAACAACCAAGAACCCTTATGAGAGAGTATGCAAGTGTTCTTGAGTGAGAGAGAGAATTCCCTTTTGATACTTGATCAATAATTCAACTTATGACATGTGAAAGACATCCAAAGACTTTTATCACCTTCTACAACTGATATGCAAGGCAACAAAGTCGTGCATGTCATTCCTAGATGTCCCATAAGTCAATTACTTGAGCCAAGCAATAACCAAAAAGTCAAGTTACTGTCAGACGGTTTCCGCGGTGCGGAAACCAAAAGCTTACGCGGTGCGGAAACACCGTTTCCAGAATATTTATTTCTCTCTTCCTGTTGCGGGTTGTCGGGATCAATCCTTGGCGTGTGACCCAATAGGCTCGTGTATCATCGGTAGTATTACTTATCTGCTTGTGTCAGTGGGCATAATCCAACACAAGGTCATGTATTTTACTATATTATTGAGGGCTATTGGAACTTTGTATTTGTGGCCTCCGAGGGGCATTTTAGATTAATATATTATATGCTTTAAAAATTGTATTTTTTGTTATTGTTCATTAGTGGACAAGTATGACATTTCATTATTTGTTACTGGTTCACTCGTGAACATAATATGAAACTGAAAAAAGACGGTCATTGTAGAGAAATAAAAACATATATATGAATAGTCAAAAGTTTATTAAACATTATTTAGTGAATATAATTGGTGTTAAAATACTTTTAAAATTTTGATGTTAAAAGAAAATGATTCCTTTTTACTAGTGTTGATTAGTGAACAAATAATTATTCAATTAAAATAATTTTTTTATAGTCGTATTGAACGGTGAACAATCAATAATCCAAGATGCAATTGAAATGGATGAAAAAAAACTGACTTAGGTGAATTAAAAAAAAAGAAAGAATCATTGTAAAAAGATTTGAAAAAATTAACTAAATTGAAGAGATAATAAATGAATTACCAAATTTAAATCAATAGTGAATTAATTATAATAAATATAAAAAGACATAACTACCCTATTGACCATGATCTTGACTTGTAAAATCTAATGGTTAAAAATGCTTCTCGCATGAATCCTCCCCTACGGTCGAACTTGTATGTATGTATATATATATATATATATATTATAAATATATATACTCGATCATCATAACATCAAGAACAAGAAGGTGAAGATGTTATACCTTTTTTCACCTAGGGTTGCTCAAGTTGATCCACACGTAATGAGGCAAGATGAGATCCCGCTAGAAAGGTAGCAAACCACGAACCGGACAAACCGTCTTGATGTCGATCTTGCTAATGGTTCTTGGTGCACCCTTCTCTGCCAAAGGCTTTATTGGGGGGGGGGGGGGGGGGAGAGAGAGAGAGTTATTTTCTCTAAGGAAAAATTACATTGGTTCTAATTCTCTAATCTACTCCCCTATTTATAAGAATAGGTTTTGAATTAGATGAGGAAACCTTTGAACATTTCATTTTTCTAGAAATTAATTATTTAATCACCAAATTCAAGATTTAATTAATTAGAAAATAAATATAATAATATATATATAAGTTTACGGAAACTTATATAATATATATATATATATATATATATATATATATATTCTTTTTTATTTTTCTTTTTAATTAATTAAACATTATTCAGAAGTAATAATTTAAACTTAAATTATTAATCTTATTAAATAATAATAATATATATATATATATATATATATATATATTATATTTTCCTTTATTATTAATCATTATCCAAAATAAATAATTTAAACTTAAATTATTAGTTTTGAATATAGTTAATTAACAATATATATTTATTTAACTAATAAATATATATTTCCTTATTAATTAATAACTTGGTAATTAATCCACTCCGTAAGATAAAACCGTAACTTATTTTTATTGGTTTATAACTAACTATTACAAAACCGTTCTCCCGACTGTGGTTGTATCACTTCTCGGATTATATGGCATCAGGGTTCGACGGTCATGCACACAAATCCTACACCATGAAGCCTGTGAAATTTATTGGAGGTGGTGGTTTTAGTAGGAGCTCGCATCAACACCTTTTGTCCCATAGTTTGACCATGTTCTTCTCGTATGGCTCACGGGAAGAACGCAGAGGATCATGGCAAGGGTTACCAATTTTGTTTCTAATATGCGTGTGATGTGATTTTATCTTGCATGGTTGGTTAGGTTTCGCAGGCTAGATAATTTTTCAAAATTAATAAAATCACAAGAGATTGGTTAAAAAAGGTTTCCTTTTCTCGCACACGTTCACATAAAAGATTAACTTGATTACTCACTTAGTGAAAACTAGGTTTTGTAACTAACTAGTTAATCTAAAACCAAACCGGAAACAAAAGCCTGTTTTTCCATAAACAAAGTAAATCACGCACCATCCGAAAGTCGATACCACCCGAATCTAATCTTATGAGAAATGGTTGTCGAGTTTAGCACGAGCCAATTCTCATAAAACTGTGTGGAAGGTGAGTGTGGCAAAACCACAATTTTGGTTGTCGAGCTTAGCACGAGACAACTTTGGGAGGTTTTGTCACCGAATGTCTTGACGGACGATTTACAATTTTAAGTTTGAAATTTTGAATGATTGTCGAGCTTAGCACGAGTCAATAAAAATTCAAAGCTTAAGATTGGTGCAAGAAGGAATCAAACATAGGGTGCTTCTAGACAAGTCCGTAGGTTAACCAAACAATAAGAACTCTTATACCCAGGTTTGATAATTAAATCCTTATAAAATAAACTGTTTCATAATTTATAAAACTAACTGTTTTATAATAAAGCTTCATAAGAACCCCCTGTCTTATGATCGGGTATACTTTAGGCTTTTCCCTCCGCATCACGATGTTTCGATTGTGAGTGTGAGCATGGTGTGAGTCAAATCTGAACACTCAAAATCAGTTCTCGACTATCCTACTTCGACTGAGTTATAAAAGACAAAGAACAAATCAGTTTGTTTGGGCATGAACATGCACTTCTATAGTCTACATCAGTTAAGGGGCCTGGAAACATCTCTCCAAAAAGGAGGTGGAAAATGCCTCTCGCATACTTGCATTTGGTAACACGCTTTCCGCTGACACCAGATACGCCCATTATTGCTACCCGGTTACGGTGTAGCGTTAGGTGTGATATTCACGCGGTATTCTTCACGATGTTACTATCCGATATTCACACCCCTGGTGAATACCCGTACATCCTTGACCTACACTCCTCGTAGCTATCTTCAATCACTATGAATCACCACCAAGGATTACAATGACGTTATTATCTCCCTAATCGAGGTTCCCACCAAGATTGGTAGTCACGGACAAGATTTTTTTGAATAACAACACTTTTATTCATGGATATTACCAAAACATACAAAATCTGTGAAGATTAATGGGATTAATAATGTACTCTCCATATTCTCCCTCTTGGAATATAGTACAAAATTAATACGGGTCCCCCATCTCAATTCACCGCGTCTATTTGCATCACTGTGTTGGTTCAAGTGGACTTATCACGGATCACTTCATAAAACCACAACATTACTATTAACTAAAAACAAGTATGCACTAACTAGTGCTCCCACTCATTTTGCTAGACAAACTGTTTTCCGCAAATCTTGAAAAACAAGTCTAGTCTTTCTAATTTTATTATATTCCATAAACTCGGAGAACTGGATTAACTCCTCGTTTCTGAATATATAAAATTATTCCATAACCATACTTGGTTATATTGTAGATGTATGGATACTTTTCTATTCCAAGAAACAGACTGAAATAATAAATCATTTTGTTTACACTAACTCGTAAACAAAATTAGACATTCAGTGCATGAACAATTATCTAATAATCTGTTTATTATTCTCAACACTTAATTCTTTTAATATGTTTAATATTGGTGACATTGAATTTCAATATATAATAATTACCTCCCGGGACTAGTCCATTTACCTGGACTTATTATGAATCCTAAAAAATTCTCGTCATTAGAATTATATACGTACTTGAATTTCAACAAGCTAATAATTACCGTGTTTCTTCGAAACACTTATTTGCTTCTACGCAGACATACACATATATGTATATTATTTTATCAAAAATCGATAAATACCATTGTGTAGGTCTATTGCTCCCACCGACTATTATGAAAACATAGCATTACTTAAAACACCTTATTGACTTGGTCAAACTTGACACAAAAGTCAAAATACTGATTTTAAGTATAAATCTAAAACTTAGATTTCGAATAAGAATCTTAAAGTTAACGAAACCTTAGACTTGGATTTTCTAATATCTACTATTTCTTGTTACGGAAATTGGTTTCAAAACTTCACAATACTATAAGTATAACACACTTGTATGGATTCTTATTTAAAACATGTGAGCTCTGTTGATTACAATATCTATTATAATCAAACTCATAAATGTTTTACCTTTAAACACATCCTTAGAAATAATGACTATTATTTAAAGTGTTTAACTTTAGTTCAAGACTTGAACTTGTTTTCATAAATGCTTATAATTACTTGATTATATAAACTTTCTAATGTATAAAAACAACTGTGTTATTTTAAGTAATTTCATAATTTTAGTCAAGCAATAATATTAATCATATTACTCAAATGACAAACAATGCATACGGACTAAAAAGCTAATAAGTCAAAAAAACTTTGAGTTGTTAGTTATCCTCTAGTCATACTTGACTAGATATAATCATAAGGTGCGTGCAAGGATATATCAACCAATAATTCATAAAAGTTTTAATAAAATGTCTTAAAAAACATTTCATATTTCAAATTATAAGCTTAAAATAAGTAAAACTATGAATTATGAAAATCCTTCTTCCGCACGCATCGTCCTCCAGCATGTCAAGGCATCCTTTTTACTTCTTATTGACCTATTTGCAATAAACGATCACAAAAGTCAAATACACCACTTATATACAATAAGTTGAAAGCAAAAATACTGAAGTTAGTTAACGAAAGTACCTATGGCGTTTCCACCACCTTCATGAAACTTCGGGCAGTTGGACTTATAGTGGCCAATTTCACCGCACTTGAAGCACCGGTTCTTGGCTCTTGCTTTGTTCGGTTTAAACTTCTTGCCCTTTCCTCTTTTTAACAGCCCCACTCTCCACCACTAGGACATCCTTGGACTTGTTACCCAGATTCGACTCCGCTGTCTTAAGCATGGAATGAAATTCAGCATTGGATTTCTCCATGCTGTTCATGTTATAGTTGACTATGAATGGCTTATAGTCATCAGACAGTGAGTTAAGAATCAGGTCCGTTGCTAGCTGCAATGGAACTGGGTGTCCTAGCCTTTCAAGGTGGTCCATATACCCTTTCATTTTAATGACATGGATACTAACCGAAGTGCCCTTGGCCATCTTGCAAGTATTAAGAGCTTTCGTGACATTGTAACGTTCTGAACGAGCCTGCTCTTGAAACATATCCCTTGGCCGGCGGACTCATAGTCGCAAGCATGAGGCAGCTTACATCTAGCGCATCATGGACGCGCTTCTGGTAAGCCTCCCTAACATCTGCCCTTGCATTGTTGGCCGGGGCATTTCCCACCGGCTCCTCTAGGACGTACAATTTCCTCTCGTGCCTGAGCATAATTCGCAGATTGCGCTCCCAGTTGAGGAAATTAGGTCCAGTGAGCTTATCCTTTTCTAGGATGGAGCGGAGTGAGAGGTTGTTTGTGTTGGTAATGTTTGCCATCTACAATTTTAATCATGTAGTTCAATTAGTAACACACGTAAGACTTTGCTAAATACAAATTCATAAAAATCCTTAAATGATTTAGTATTAGCCCTAGGATCCTTATTTCACACGTGTTGGTACACGGTTTGGGCATGACAACACCAACCCGTGCTATATCAGGTAGCTAGGTTCCTTTACCAATCGTATCTAACTTGATACGACTCCTAGACCTTGTAGAGATTTTTTGATGGAACTATCTAAGTATGTTTATCTCTACAGTAAGTGCATTTTGGGCCCATCACATCAGGGAATCACCAAAATAGACCGCACCAACTAGGACGGGGTGAACTCTGTCCCGTCACATCTGGGAATCGCAAAGTCTTTCACCCCGGTGTGCACGGTTTGGGCAGGACAACACATCAAGGTACCGGTAGCAGGAAAGGTGTATCACCAGATGGGTAGCACTGGTCTAAGATTTTTGTGGGTTTTATCCAAGTTTGAAAAACTTGATTTCCAGTTTTGTAAAACCATTTTAAAACTATCTTGTTTTAAAATCCGTATATCTTAGTATACCATCTAATGACAACTAAAACTAATTAGATCTCGTGGTTGGATCTAACGAATGTTCTCCTTGCTCTCACTGGCCTTGACACCACCGGTCTCAACCCGAGCAACTCCGTTTGGTTTCTCCGTCTTGTAAAGCCCTTTGTCTTCGGTTTTGGTTACAACTATCACAAACCTATTCTATTACAATTACATCATAGAAAGGGGTTGTAAGTGGCACGCATGCCTCCCCAAAACCAAAAAAAAAAAACTGAAAGAAAAACAACACAACCACAGGTCTAAGTTGGCAAAAACCATAACCTACATGTCCAACCACAACAAGAATATAATGTTGACTTGCTTAAATCAAACACTTGTAGTTAACATGAAAAACTACAAATGTGATTTAAAGATACTAATGCGACTTTAGTATACAAGTCAACTAATTCAACATATATACATATGTACTATATATATATATATATATATATATATATATATATATATATATATATATATATATATACTCACACACACACACACACATAAGCAACCACTCATTAAATATAAACCAATAATAATGCAAGTATATAAACCTTTTCTCATTCATTCTACAATTAATTAAACCATTAATTGAGATGAGAAATATTTGACAAATCTTGTCAAACTTACTTTAATCAATTTTATTAACTTATGGTACAATAACTATCATACCAAAATGTGTTTTTAAACCAAAAACACTTAATTGATTAAAGATTTAACTTTGTTTGTATTGTATGATAATAATTCACCATTATGGTTATTTATTATATTTTTAGTCCAAAAATATAATAAGAACTTATATTTTAACTTAACTAGTTAAAGTAAAACCTTAACCATACTATATATATATATATATATATATATATATATATATATATATATATATATATATATATATATAAGTATATTAATTTTTGGTACGGAAAATTAATACTCATATATTGCATCTTGTATCATTATTCTATCCGAATTATCCCAAACAAAAAATTAACCATCCAAGACTTATGAGCCCAAGCCCATTCTCGAATCTCCAAACTAGGCTACTAAGCCCATTAAGTTCATCAATTTGTTTATAAAGTCCATGAAGGCCCATTTTAATTTAAATAAAAACATATATAAATTAAAAGAAAAACTTGGGATTTTTATGAAACTAAATTAATGAACTACCTGTTCTAACCCTAACAGGGCCATAAACTTACTTGGGCTACCAGGCCGCCATAACGGGGCTTGGGCCGAGAAGACCATTGGGCTGAGGCCCAATTCTGGTTGCGGCTAGTGCTTCGCGCCGCGAACTGCGCTGAGCCACATGAGCTGGGCCGAGAACCAAATTGGGCCGAGGACCCCTTTTGGGTTCGAGACCTTGAGTCGAGAACCACATATGGTTCGATGACCCGCTTTGGGCCGGTCAATCATCATCACCGGACCATCACGGGTAACCTTTTCTGGTTAACTTTAATTTGGAAAATTTAAGCATTAAACATATATATATATATATATATATATATATATATATATACATAAACTTGTTTTGTCATTTAAATTTCAAAATGAAATTATCAATATAGAACTCATTGATATAAAGGTGGAATTTCTTAATTTTGAGGTTTATCTTTAATCTTTAAAACTAAACTAGTTTTTGATTAAAAACCTTAAACAACCCATATTAACACAACTGGTTAATAATATATATATATATATATATATATATATATATATATATATATATATATATATATATATATATATATATATACATTTAACTACATAAAATTAAACCATTTGTAGTTTTAATTCTTTTTAACCAGTTAAACCTAACTGGTTTGACTTTTCTGATTAAAAATTAAAAAACTATAAAACATACAATTTAAAAAACAAACTGAGATTGATATAAATCCACTCCCTAATATCAAAATATATATATATAGTAAAACAGATAATCATATAATTTCAATAAACTATTTATAGTTTTAATCCTTTAAGCGGTTAAACCAAACTAGTTTACCTTTCTGATTAAAGGTTCAAATCTACAAACCTTATCCAAAAAAACTAACTATTTTTGGATAAACTAGGATTGACATAGACTTGCCTATCCTTTGTGATTTTTGAAAATCACTATACACACAATAATATCAAAAAACACAATAATAACATATATACCAACACACTGTAATAAGCTGAGCCGAGGCTCTGATACCACTGTTGGGTTTTACATGTCATAATTCATACTTGAGTTATCCTGATTCATAACCAAACTGGTTTAAATTAACTCAGAATTGTATAAATACAATACAGTTATTACTCTTTAAAGCGGAAAGAGAATAACAAACTTAATCCTAAAACCATAAAAGGATTAATAATCTTGGTTTATCACGAGTGTGTGTACCACATATATAAATTTTGATACATGTATGTATGTGTATATATGCATTTCAAAAACATGTAATGTAACATCCTGGTTTCGGATCTATTAATATGATCTTAGTATATTTTAAGTTGTTAATGTTTTATAATTATAAGTGTGATTTTATCACATTATAATAATGTGAAAAGTTTTAAGTCAATTGTCGTGTATTTTGTGACTATTGGGATTAGTAGTGTTTTAACTACGAAATAGATTTTAAGTAATATGACTCTTATATTAAAAGCAAATAAGGATTTGTTGCGGACCGGATTTCACAACGGTACAAATGCACACGGCACGGCTGGGCAGAGAACCCATCGCGTGTAGCAAGATGTGCTGGTAAGACCGATGATTTATATCGAACACGGGTAAGCGTAAAAGCTATGGCTACTCTTATTCCAAACTGCTGTGTAGTTAGATAGATAGGTGAGGATAAAAATAAACTAAATACTAGGCAGGAAAAGTAAATAAAGCAGGAAAGAAAGTGCCAAGTCACGAATCCTCCAAATAAATATTAATAGTAACGTTAGCTAATCCGGTTATATAATGAATGAAATTATTAAGATGATTTCTAAAGTTGATTCGGTACCAATCGTTTATCAATTTATAACAATCTTAAGATAACTCTGATTTAATCCCTGTATTATTAAAACACTGGTTAGATAAAACCTTGCTTCCCGGGTGTTATCCCGTTTTACTTAAAAGGCCAGTATTTATCTCCTAATGAAATAATAGACAGGATAATTACCATTGTCTGTCAACATCCGGTAAGAAGATATATATTTAGATATTAAGATAATATATCAGTTCAACACCTCAAGTGGGTCTATGAGCAAATGTCCCTGTATACACATACCAGACTTATACGTATCATACACCTCAAGTGGGTCCATGAGCGAATGCATATAAATATGAGTCTGTTTGTATATATATGTATAAGGATACATATATCCTAAGCAAATGGTTTTTCAACACTTACGATGCCGAATACCCGCATGAACTGATAGTATTATAAAATAGCTAATTATAATGTTTCATTATTTCAGAAATACCAAGTCTTAAATAAAATCATCATAATATAATCCTACGCATAACAACTACATATTTATATCAATTTGGATTCATTGTAACGAAGCGAAAATAAAGGAAAGAGAATACCAGTTTGTATTATACAAGGTAGAAATACATCTGGACAGCATCCTGACTCGTATAAACTTGCTGGAACTCGTTTCCGAAGACAGAAAAACAACTACAGCTACAAAACTACGCTACAAGCTACGTATTTACATGGATAGGAGGCGAGGAACCCTCCAGAGCAGCCCGAAGGCCCCCTGGAGTCATCTAAACTCGCCTGGAGTGGTGTATGGAAGGTTTTTCTATGTTTTCAAGTGTGTCCTTCGAATGAAGCTTGGCCTGCTATTTATAGGCGTGAAAGTCGATTTTACGCGCCGCGTAATGATCTATTTCCGCGGCGCGGAACTTTTGCTTCGCTTGTAAGTTTTGACAGCTTGCAACTTGCTGTAATCCGTTAGGTCCGCGTCGGCGCAGAAGAATATACGCGGCGCGTACATTCTTCTTCCATAATAACTTCGTCTTTTGAGCGATATTTTCTCGTTTTGACGCGTATTATCCATTTTTCCGTATTGTCTACCTGAAATAGCCTTGAATAAAATAAGAAAGCATTTAAAGCTCTTTTTGGCTATATTTTATTTATTTAAAACAGATATTGGCAAATATCAGATATATAATTTATGTATAATTCTGCCAATATCATTTGCCCATAGTTATGTCACCAAAGGTCACTCTTGGACCCTTTTCCTTCTTGTAGTTACTAAGCAAAGCTTTGCAACCTGTCATGGTTCTTGAACAGCCACTGTCAAGATACCATGTGCTAAGACCCTGCATAGATAAGATTGAAAGAAGGTTAGTGACACTTAGGGCATCCACAGTTAAGTGGATCCCTGTGGATTGCACCTAGCCATCCACTTCATATTAGGTTATTTATGAATGAGTGAAACAACATTTTTATCAATATCAGACCGCTGTCTTGAGCTACCTTCAAGAGAACAATCACTTGCCTTATGTTCTTTGCTACCACATTTATAACATTTTTGATTTTTGGAGCATTTAACATGTTTTAGTGATTGCCCATGAGATGTCTTAACTGTCTCCTGGTGACTATGGGTCATCAGCTGACATATTTGACCATTCAGCTATTGCAGTTGATTCTGTAAACTACTGAGGTCTTTGTTTACAGTCACCTTTGGTTGACTCTTAGTTAAAAAGAATTTTTGATCAACCTTAGGTGTGGCATACTTAGACTTTATGTGAACATTAAGTCCTTTTCTCTTGGTTTCTCTTATTGAAAGAGTTTGAAGTGATACTTGATTAGCTGAGCAATTAACAGGGGATCCATGATCAGCTGACAGGCTATCAGCTGAGCATTTATTATCTACTTATTGATCGGCTGATGTAAGATCATCAGCTAATGAAATGTCAGTCAGCTGAGTACCTATATTTAATGCATAAGCTTTTAAGGATTGACAACATAATGTCTCTTTGGTATCAACAAATTATTCTATTCCTTTACTGGCTTCCTTTAACATTAAATTTTTAGTACTTTCACTTTCTGACAGAACAATAGAATTTGAATCAACTTTTGAAGTGGTTAAGTCTTTTAGTTGAGAGCATTTACTTTTGACAAATCTGTTAGTGATAATACTTTTTCCTTTTACAATTTTTTGAAAAAGAAGAGGTAAAATATCAGCCTTTTCTAAGATATTTATGTCCTTGTTAAAATCAACAAAACTAGCAGCTTGGGAATAATTTCCACCAATAATAGCTTGAACTTGTTTTGGAATCTGCTCATTGACACACTGAGTGGTCTTTTCAGCAGAAACACACCAAGATTTAACTACTTTTTGTAGGTCATTAAACTTTATGGTTGCTTCATTGGTTTCTTTTACCAAGACCTGATTAAGCATCTTTTGATTAACTAGATCATCTTCCGATTTTGTCATCTGTTTCAGTTTCTCATCTTTAAGACTTAACTTCTCTTTTAGTGATTCTATTTCTATTTTTAGCTTCTTTTCACTTTGAATATTTGACTGAAACTCAACACACAGATAATCAAACATAGTGTTCTTTTCATTATCTTCATAAGTAATAAATTTTCCAACCTGATACATTGAAGAAGGATCCCAGTCAAGAGAGGTACAAGCTTTAGCAGCTTTCTTAATGTCCTCATAAAAGGAACTTGTACCCTCAGTGCTGGCCATCAAGCTAAGCTGAGTAGTGAGGACCTCATCTTCATCACTTGAGAGATTTTCCTCAGCCAAATCTTTTTCTTTAGCCACCAACACTCTATTCTGGGCTTTCTTCTTTTTCTTTTTAAGAACAGCAACAAGAAGCTTCTTATGCTTAGCTTTATAATCCACCTTGCCGTCTGAGTTTGAGGGACCCGTGAAGCTTGAGCTTCCTTTGGACTTACATTCACTGGCATAGTGACCAGTCTTGCCACAAGAGAAGCATCCTTCAGAAGCCTTTGACTTATACTTGGCTTTTTCACTTTTGAAAGGTCTCTTCCCAAACTTCTTGACACCCTTTCCATTGAGGAAAGGTTTGAACCTTTTAACCAACATGGTAGCCTGCTCAACAACAGCTTCAATGCTGTCCATGTCCTCCAAATCTTCATCCCCATCAGCCACTTGCTCTTCATCTTCAGAAGACTCCACCTCTTCCTCTTCATCACTGGACTTATCCACCATAGCAGCAAACCTCCTAGATCTTGTATCCTTAGACACAAGAGCAGTTGATAGAGCTTTTGCATCCTCCTTTATATGTTTGGTAGAGAGTTTCCTTTGCTTAATTGATTGTTCATGGTTCATGACGTTACAATACAAACCAACCGGTGTAAGACCCTTGATTTTCTCACCATGTTTCAGCATAGTGATGAAATGATCCCAAGATTCTGGGACAGAGTCTAGAAACTTGTTTACAAGCTCTTTGTTGCTCTTGGGAACATCTGCCCTTCTTAAGTCATTAATAAGACAGTTGAACCTGGTGTAGGTCTGGGTAAGACTTTCACCTTTATGAGCAAAAAAGAACTCATATTCTCTAACCAGAAGGAGTTTCTTGTTCTCCTGCACTTCTTCAGTGCCTTCATATGCAACGGTCAAAGTGTCTAGCATCTCCTTTACAGATTTTCAGTTGAGAACTTGATGATAGACTTCATTGGGTAATGCAGAGACTAAGTCAGTTCTTGCTTTGACAACAAGATTAACTAGCCTTTTGTCATCATCAGACCATAGATGCACAACTTTGACAACATATATATGTACTGCAGGAGTTGTATCAATGGCAACAGTGACTTCAACAGTGGAGGAAGGAACATAGGGGCCTTCAGTAACAGTCTTGAGCATCATATCATCAAAGCTGGACATGTAGAGAAGAACTCTACTTTTCCCGAGGGAAAAGTTTTCCCCATCAAACAGAGGACAACTTGTGACTGAGCCATTGTTTGAGAATGTTGGGAAGATGATCTCATTAGTTTAGATTTGATGAGACAAAGTTAAGTTTGTAAGATGTGTTCTACATATAACTTAAATAGAATTATGAAGCTTAGTCAGACTGAACACTTATAGTGATTCAGACTGAGTATAAGCTGAGTGCAAGCTGTAAATATGTTTGATCAGCTTAGACTATATCTTAGTAAGATTATCAATATGTTTGATAAACTGTGTGTGTCACCTAAGATATATATATTGAGTTTCAGCTTGATGAGTTTCAAGCTGAGCGACTCAGCGTGTATACTGAGTCAGCTCAATAGAGTTGCTAAATATGTTTTGGTTAACTCTTTAGACTTCTAAGGATGAGTTAATAATTATACGTGTTAATCCATGTTTAAATTCGGGTTTGTTCTCGAAGAACTCAGCTTGATGAGTTTCAAGCTGAGTAACTCAGCCTGACTAAAGAAGTCACTTTAAAAGAATTTAAATATGTTTTAAATTCTGTTTTAACTCTCTATATCTACGGGAAGGATAAGAAGACTTCAGAATCAAGATTGAAGATTGAAGACTCAAGATAAGAAGATTCAAGATTCAAGATTCCGAGTCATCCGGTAGTTAGTTAGCAAATTAGGATAAGTCCAATTTGTTAGGAACCGTAGGAACATGATTATAAATACTTATCTCTTGATAAGTTTAGAGGTACGACTACAACGACGATTACAACTAAGTGTTGCAGAGCCAAATACCTCACCTCAACCGTATGTGTTACGATTCTTGAATAACTGTTTGTCAGTTCAACGTGATCAAGATATTCACAGATTTCCAAGCTATTCGTGTGTTCGAATACTCACATTAGTTGTAATATTGGTAAGTTATCAATCTGTGTAAATCCTGTTTAGAGAGTCGTCAGTATCTATAATCATAAATTGATTATAGATAGCTAAGTTTGAAAGATTCATAGATTTATATTAGGTGTTTACATATCAAGATTTGCTTACTTGATAGAGTCTGTAATCATCTTCTTATTAATAAAAAGCAAAGCATTCGATTGTGGTTTGATTTACTTTGTGTAGCAATTTTATTTGATTTGTTTAATTTCCGTAGAAAGTATATTCAACCCCCCTTCTACACACCTGTTGCTTGTTGTTATTCTCACCAGGGGACCAACAACTAGTATCAGAGCAGGGTGAACGATTTCATAAGTTGAAAGTTCAAGACTCTGAGAAAGTTTACAATGTCTACAAGCAACAATACTTCAAACTTTCCACAGATGTCTGCCAAAGGCTGTCCCATATTTGATGGATCTGACTATCCTATGTGGAAGTTCAGAGCCATGCTATTCCTCAAGTCCATTGACAATCGTATGTTCGATGTGATTACAAAAGGACCTATCAACCCCAAGATTCCTGCTACTGTCAGTGATACGTCTCCTGGCAAAACTGAAAAGGAAACAAGAAAGCCTGCTGCATCCTGGACTGATGAAGATTGGAAACTCTACAATCTGGATGACAAGGCAAAAAGTGTTCTGGAAAATGCCCTGGCCAACGAAATCTTGCGTACTATGACTGGGTGTCAATCCACAAATGATATCTGGGATACGCTTAGTATTACATATGAGGGCACAGATCTGGTCAAGCAGCAAAAGAAGAATCACTTGAATAGATCTTATGAAAACTTCTTTTCAAAGAAGAATGAAATCTTGCCAGATTTGTTCACAAGGTTTCACTGCTTGATAAATGACCTACTAAGTGTGGGTGTAAAGAAAGATGAGGCTAAACTCGTGCTGAAATTTCTGGATGTGTTACCAGAAAAGTTTAATGAAGTAACCACGACACTGAGGGTTGTAGGAACACTGCATGTTTACAACCTACAGTCCATTTATGGGTTCTTGCTAAATCATGAATAGATCACTGAACACAAAAGAACTTCTCAACAATAACTCAAGGAGTCTCTGGATAAAACTGAAGTTGCATTGGTTGCACAGAAAAAGAAGAAAAGTTCCAAGGCATTGGTTGTTGAATCTGAGACTGAGACAGAATCTCAAGCTGACCACTCAGACTCAGACTCAGGTGATACTGATGATGTTCAAAATATCACTGAGCAAATGGCAATGTTAGCCAAACGTTTGAGAAGAGCTCAAAGGGAAAGAGGAAGATCTGACAGGGGCAAAGGGAAGAGTTCCTTTGATCCCAAGAAGGCTGTGTGCTTTAACTGTCAGAAGAAGGGACACATTGCTGCTGAGTGCAGATTAAAGAAGGAAGAATCAACATCAGTTGCTGATAAGAATGCTTACACGACTGATAAGTATAAAAACAAAAATACTCAGCTCAAGAAAGCAAAGCCAGAAGACAAAGGACTTTACGCTGAAACCTGGGATACTGAATCATCTACCTCAGCTGATGATGTATGTCTAATGGCTCAAGAAGATGAAGAGTTTGAAATTGACGAAGTTGACTATGGTTTGTCCGAGTCAACTTTTGAAGCTGACATGAAGGAAGCTGAGGAAAACAGCAAGCTCAGTGATTGGGATCCTGCTTCCATGTATAAGGTTAGTAATTTCAACTCTTACACCGATGAAGAAAAGGGTCTTGCATTTGACTATTTGCTAAATGATTTCAAGACCATCCTTAAGTCTCAAAAGGACCTTAAAGCTGAGATATCTAAACTGAAGAATGAGATTAAGGAAAATAAATCTCTCATTGATGTTGGTAAGAAAGCACAGTGTGATCTTGAATGTCAAAGACACATTAATAAACTTCTAAGTGAAGAACTTCAGGAAGCTAAAGTTAAAGCTGACCAACTTCAAAAGGTCACTGAGTCTTGGTGTAAGTCATCAAAGCTTGCTGAAAAGTGCATAAACCAACAAATTCCTAAACAGGTACAAGGTGTACTTGGAGGTGACTATCAAACAGCAGCTTATGTAGCTGATGATGAGATAGCACGTATAGATTCTGAAGAGGATAGACAACTGATTGAGTCTCAGAAGTCAGCCTCAGAGAAAATACATGACCCAAACTTGAAATACAATATGTTTGTGAAAGCTAAAGATCATGGAAATGAGTGCTCAACATCTAAACAACATTGTAAGTTTGTGCTGGATAGATTAGGCACTCGGCCTATTCAAAGAACTTCAGTCATAGAAAGGCTTAACCCAAATCCTTTCAAAAGACAACATTCTCTATCTGGATCGGAGAGAAGTTACAAGAATAGGAAGACCACTGTCAGTCAGAGGTCAAATCACAACAATGGTAAGTCCAAAGTTGTAGATCTTGGTAAGTCCAAGAAGATCAACAGTGGTAAGTCCAAACCTGTTGAAACTGGTGAGTCCAGTAAGCATGACAAAGGTAAGTCCAAAGTCATGGAAAAGAAGTTTGTTGGTCAAGCTTCTAATCAAAAGGATAACAAACAAAGATCTGACAAAGGTAAGTCCAAAGTCAGTGAGCACCAAGTGAATCAACTTGCAAAGAAAGTTGAAAAGCTATCCACTACATATAATCCCAAGACTGAGAGCAAGTTCTCACAAGGATTATTAGACACTCTACCTCCTGTAATCATTGGAAGAAGGAGATGCCACAAGTGCAGAAGTAGAGGTCATGAGGCTAAGGATTGTGACGTTGAAATCTCAAGGCCTGAACAAGAACAGTCTGATCAGTCTACACAGGACTCAACTCCTGCTCAAGCTGAACAGTCAGTTCAACAAGATGGAGATGCTAAGTGCCCCTCATCTGAACCCACCAAGAAGTGGGTTCCAATACAAAACTAATGTGTTTAGTTTTCATATCATGTGCAGGGTTCAAGTAAATGGTACTTGGATAGTGGATGCTCAAGGCACATGACCGGGTGGAAAGGACTTCTTAGTGATTTCAAGGAAGATGAAGGTCCTAAAGTAACTTTTGGAGACAACTCCCATGGAAGAACTAAAGGCTATGGGAAGATGCATGCTGGTAAGGTGACTTTCCAGAAGGTTGCATAAGTTAAAGGTCTTAAGCACAATCTGATCAGTATCAGCCAGTTGTGTGATGAAGACAATATAGTTACTTTTAGGAAGAAAGTAGGAACAATATATAATGCTAAGGGAAAGCCTGTATTAATAGCTAAAAGAGAAAGAGATGTGTATCTACTTGATCTTAATTCTGCTGATCCCTATACTGAAACCTGCTTGTATTCCCAATCTGTTCCTAAGCTGAGTTGGTTGTGGCATAAACGATTATCACATTTGAATTTTAAAATTGTAAATATGCTATCCAATAAAGAGTTAGTCTCTTGATTACCAAAGATCACATTTGTCAAGGACAAATTGTGTTCATCTTGTGAACAAGGGAAACACCACAAAGGGTCCTTTAAATCAAAGCAAAATTTTTCAATAACAGACCCATTGCATATGTTGCATATGGATCTGTTTGGACCCATACGTACTCCCAGCCTAAGTGGCAAAAAGTACACACTGGTGATAGTAGATGAGTTCTCAAGATTCACCTGGGTAATATTCCTTAAAGCCAAAAGTGAGGCTTCCCTGGAGATAATCAATTTTATCAAACAGGAAGAGTTGCAGAAAGGTTTGTCTGTAAAGCAACTCAAAAGTGATCATGGGACTGAGTTCAGAAACTCAACCCTTGAAAGCTTCTGTGAACAAAAAGGGATATTACAAAATTTCTCATCTATCAGAACTCCACAACAAAATAGAGTTGCTGAAAGGAGAAATAGAACCCTAATTGAGGCTGCTAGAACAATGTTATGTGAGGCAGGATTGAAACTCTATTTTTGGGATGAAGCTGTTAGTACAGCCTGCTATACCCAGAATAGATCAATCATTGTCAAAAGACATGGAAAGACTTCATATGAGATGTATAAGTCTAGAAAGCCTAATATAGGTTATTTCCATACCTTTGGTTCAAAATGCTATGTGCTGAATCAAAGAGATCAGCTCCATAAGTTGGAACCTAAAGCTGATCTTGGAATATTCGTTGGTTATTCATCAATCTCCAAGTCTTATAGAATATATAATACAAGGAGAAAGGCCATAGAAGAATCAATTCATGTATCTTATGATGAAGACTGTCTTGATCAAGCTGATAAAAGTCAAGCTGACTTGGTCAGTCTGAGTGAGCTTGAAAGGCCTAAGGAAACCAACTTATCAAATCCAATGTATGTCATAGGAGATGATAGTGATGATGATGTGTGTCCATCCAAGAAATCATCACATGCTCAAATGGATTCTCAAGCTGAGAAAGATGATGAGTTCGTGAATCCCTTTGGAGCTGACATTTCTCAGACTGAAGATCTTGGTGATAAACAGTTTGTTGACAATGCTGCTATTGAGACTGAGGAGATAAGTTCACCTCATGGCTCTCAACATCACTCAGATTCTGAACCAGACTCTCCAACTACAACATTTAAATTCCTCAAAGACCATCCTCAAGATCAGATAATTGGAAATGTCCAAGAAATGGTTATGACACGATCCAAGGCAATAGCTCACTATGCTGCTCAATTTGGTTTTCTATCTCAGATGGAGCCAAAGAGGACTGAAGAAGCCTTAGAGGATGAGGATTGGATTGATGATATGCAAGAAGAATTAAATGAGTTTGAGAGAAACAAAGTCTTGAACCTTGTCCCTGCTCCCGAAGATCATACAGTTATAGACACTAAGTGGGTCTATAGAAATAAAATGGACAAGATGGAGTGATAGTTTGGAACAAAGCCAAGCTGGTAGCACAAGGGTATAAGCAAGAAGAAAGAATCGATTATGATGAGACATTTGCCCCTGTTGCTAGAATTGAAGCCATAAGGCTATTCTTAGCTTATGCAGCATATAAAGACTTTAAAGTCTATCAAATGGATGTGAAGAGTGCTTTCCTGAATGGAAAACTTCAGGAGGAATTCTATGTGAAACAACCTCCTGGCTTTGTAAGTTCAAAGTTTCCATATCATGTCTATAAGTTGGACAAGGCTTTGTATGGTCTTAAACAAGCTCCAAGAGCTTGGTATGATACTCTGTCCACTTATCTACTATCAATGGACTTCATCAGAGGTAGTATAGATAAGACACTCTTTATTAAAAAGAGTAAAGGGTAGGTGATTCTTGTACAAATCTATGTGGATGACATTATCTTTGGTTCTACCAACGAATCTCTATGTGAGTGGTTCTCCAAAATAATGTCACAAAAGTACAAGACGAGTATGATGGGTGAGATGACTTATTTCCTGGGCCTGCAAATTCAACAAAAGACTGATGGAATATTCATCAATCAAAGCAAGTATGATCTTGATTTGATAAAGAAATATGGTTTTGATTCAAGTTCAACCATGAAAACACCCATGTCACCAGCTGTCAAGCTGAGTAAAGACTCAGATGGTAAATCTGTGTGTCAGTCTACCTATAGAGGAATGATAGGTTCATTGCTCTATTTGACAGCTAGTAGACCTGATATCATGTTTGCTACATGTGTTTGTGCAAGATATCAGGTAGATCCTAAAGAATCACATCTTCAAGCTGTGGAAAGGATCTTTAGGTACCTTAAAGGTAAACCAAATCTAGAACTTTGGTATCCAAAGGACTCTGGGTTTGAGTTAGTTGGTTTCTCTGATGCTGACTATGTTGGGTGCAAGTTAGATAGAAAATCAACAACCGGAGGATGTCCTCCACAGGCAGGAGTTGAGGGGGAGACGCCTACTCGTAAGGTGTCAACCTCGAGGCTCATTTCAACCCCAAAGCCTTATCCGGGTGTGGTGTCTACTCAGCCCACACTCTCCAGTGCCATGAGAGAGCCTATTACTGTGCCTAAGCAGACACACTTAGGTAACATTGAACATATGACCAATCCCCAGGGTCAATCACCCCCTCCAAACCATTAAGCCAACCATCTACCCATACACTTCACATTTCGAGCCCCATTACTTCTCTTCACTTCTCACACCCACTCGCACGACCTGTGATGGCCAGAGGTGTTGCGCTCAAGAACAACGGGATGCCGGTACTCAAAATCAATAATCAATGTGCCTGTTTGGTAATCCCAGAACGCAAAAGGAACAAAGGCTATGAAGCCTGGGTGAAATACATCAGGAAATGCCCATTGGCATTCGCTTTTATTGGCGCACCACTCCATATAGTTCCACAACATCTGCTGGAGTTCTGGTACACCTGTACATACAACCAGAACAGGGGAGAGATCAGTGGCACTGTTCTAAATTGAAATAGAAGAGTTGTTATTACTGTCCAGAGGCTGAGGGATGTTCTTCGACTCCCTGCTAATGATTTGTTCGAGCCTGCTTTGACAAGACAGGTGGCAAGGTCTGTCCTACCCCGTATGGGACACCCACAAACAAAGGGTGTGATAAAAAAAGGCCACCTTCCCAATGAGTTGGGGTTTTATGGTTTCTACGGTGATTCGTTCACTGGGAACAAAGGTGGGAGGCTTGGACCAAGTAAATGAGTTCGAGATGCAGCTGTTGTACAACATGTTCTTTGCCAGAAATCTCGACTATGCACTTCTCTTCTTCAATGAGCTCAAGGTCCAAGTGTTAAAGACACCAAGGGATCTTCATGTGCCTTTTATAAGGTTCTTATCCTTGGTGATTGAAGATGAGTTGGGAGACCAACTATATGAAGCTGGATAAGATTTGTTCCCTGCTCCAGCACTCAGCTCCAAGATGTTCAACAATGATATATTTCCAGAGCAAGAAGGTCTGAGTGACCCAATTTGATGGATAGCTGAGCAAGCTTCATCAGAAAGTGAAGCAGAGGGATCCACTGAAGGGGGAGCTTCTCACGCTGACACTGAGGTTCAAGCTGAGCATTCTGTTCAAGCTGATCCAGTACATACTGAAGCTGCTTCCGGTAAAACCTCTCCACTTTCTCTTTCTTCTCATTATTCTCCATCTACATTTGGAGATAAGGCTGTGGTAAACCCAACCCAGTCTAACCCATCTCCTCCACCTTCCATTCAAATTCAATCTGAAGCCACCCCTAGTTTGCCCACTGCTGCTAGGGAGAATATCTGAACCTATACAAGAAAAACTGCCATAGGTGGTGCCACTCCTACAGGCATCACTGGAGCTGAGATTTTTCTTTTGTTTTATTTTTGCTACAAACTTAATAAAATGATGTGTGAGATTTCTGGTCTCAGAATCGAAATTATGATTAATCACGCTTATGCTGGCAGTCAGCTCAGCATCAATACCAAAATTTTGATCTGCAAAATAGGGGAGTTCTCTCTACTTCACTTTTATCTATTCATGCTTTTGAGTACAATGAGGACATTGTACAATTTTAAGTGTGGGGTAGAGATATCCATATTTCTTGTTAAATTTGTCTAAAATCCCCAAAATTTCAAAAATTTTGCAAAATCCTCATAGTTTTAATTTGTAAATTAATTCAAAATTCAAATTTACATTTTTTCGCATTTATGATTATTTGTATGAAATTTTTAATTAAATTTATATGAATTCAGATTATATAAAAGGAAAATTATTCTAGATTTTACGACTTAGCATAAATACAGTCTGTACTTAAATTGAGTGTTTGAGCCTATCAGTTGTTATCATTAAACATTGGATTCTTTTGCTGTGAGAATGTCTAAATTGCATATATTTCAGAACTTGTTACTGAATTCTTATCGAAACCACCAAAATGAGAACTAGACTATTGCACTGATAGAGGCCATCTTTCTTTTTAAAACCCGTTGTTTTAAACCTTTTTCTTTCAAACTTAGATAATCTCAATTTTAGATTATTTAATTTATTTTATTTTTAACCCTTTCTCAGCGCAATGCTCATTTTTAGCATTCGATACCTTAGTTAACCACTTTGAGTCTTAACCTTTCGTTTCATCACCCATGTTTATCCCATTTTTAGTCTATTTTATTTTTAAGTTCCAGAATTAGTTAAGTCAATTATATGCTACTAAGTTTCATTATGTGTTCCTATATTCTTCAGTTGTTCATGCACCGATCAGCGGGACATGAAAAGTTAATATCTTTGGTCTATCTGTTGCATACAGCTGAACCTAAAAATCCATAAAAAATAGAAAAAACAGAAAAATGAGAAATTTCAGTTTCTTGACATACCTTTCTTCAGCTATTTTTAAGGTTGTCATACATTGAGTAGTAGTTTCTTCTTCAGTATTTCCTGAGTGAATAGCTGCCATTCAGAAGATTCTGATTCCATTACAGCTTGATGAATTGTATTCTCAACAAAAATATTGTGATATTCCTGTTCGATAGTTCAATAAAAGCAGCTTAGTCGGTTTTTAATTTGATTTCTGAATTATTATTTTTAGCCACTTTTAAAAATCCCTTTTTTCTACCCTTAACCCATAGCCTTTTACATTTTAACCCCAAAAGTCCTTTTCACAGTTCTAAACTCTCTAGTGGTATAGATTTGATTTAGATACAAACATATGGTAATATTGCATTTCATGACATTTTATGTGATTCACTATATTGATATAAACCTTATACACTTGAGTGATAGAGTGTAAATATTTGAATATATTTTTCCTAACTTAATAAATGCTAATATCTGAATCATGTGAATTTTGTTAATATTTCTGCTTTAATTATATTTGTTAAAATTTTGAAGATTTGTTTTTAATTATATTTACAGTTATGCTTGAGGACAAGCATATCCTAAGTGTGGGGTAATTGATATTGGCAGAATTATACATAAAATATATATATGATATCTGCCAATATCTGTTTTAAATAAATAAAATATAGCCAAAAAGAGCTTTAAATGCTTTCTTATTTTATTCAAGGCTATTTCAGGTAGACAATACGGAAAAATGGATAATACGCGTCAAAACGAGAAAATATCGCTCAAAAGACGAAGATATTATGAAAGAAGAATGTACGTGCCGCGTATATTCTTCCGCGCCGACGCGGACCTAACGGATTACAGCAAGTTGCAAGCTGTCAAAACTTACAAGCGAAGCAAAAGTTCCGCGCCGCGGAAATAGATCATTACGCGGCGCGTAAAATCGACTTTCACGCCTATAAATAGCAGGCCAAGCTTCATTCGAAGGACACACTTGAAAACACAGAAAAACCTTCCATACACCACTCCAGGCGAGTTTAGGTGACTCCAGGGGGCCTTCGGGCTGCTCTGGAGGGTTCCTCGCCTCCTATCCATGTAAATACGTAGCTTGTAGCGTAGTTTTGTATCTGTAGTTGTTTTTCTGTCTTCGGAAACGAGTTCCAGCAAGTTTGTACGAGTCAGGATGCTGTCCAGGTGTATTTCTACCTTGTATAATACAAACTGGTATTCTCTTTCCTTTATTTTCGCTTCGTTACAATGAATCCAAATTGATATAAATATGTAGTTGTTATGCGTAGGATTATATTATGATGATTTTATTTAAGACTTGATATTTCTGAAATAATGAAACATTATAATTAGCTATTTTATAATACTATTAGTTCATGCGGGTATTCGGCATCGTAAGTGTTGAAAAACCATTTGCTTAGGATATATGTATCCTTATACATATATATACAAACAGACTCATATTTATATGCATTCGCACATGGACCCACTTGAGGTGTATGATACGTATAAGTCTGGTATGTGTATATAGGGACATTTGCTCATAGACCCACTTGAGGTGTTGAACTGATATATTATCTTAATATCTAAATATATATCTTCTTACCGGATGTTGACAGACAATGGTAATTATCCTGTCTATTATTTCATTAGGAGATAAATACTGGCCTTTTAAGTAAAACAGGATAACACCCGGGAAGCAAGGTTTTATCTAACCAGTGTTTTAATAATACAGGGATTAAATCAGACTTATCTTAAGATTGTTATAAATTGATAAACGATTGGTACCGAATCAACTTTAGAAATCATCTTAATAATTTCATTCATTATATAACCGGATTAGCTAACGTTACTATTAATATTTATTTGGAGGATTCGTGACTTGGCACTTTCTTTCCTACTTTATTTACTTTTCCTGCCTAGTATTTAGTTTATTTTTATCCTCACCTATCTATCTAACTACACAACAGTTTGGAATAAGAGTAGCCATAGCTTTTACGCTTACCCGTGTTCGATATAAATCATCGGTCTTACCAGCACATCTTGCTACACGCGATGGGTTCTCTGCCCAGCCGTGCCGTGTGCATTTGTACCGTTGTGAAATCCGGTCCGCACCTAAACGAGCACACCAGCAAACTAAAGGCTATGGTGAACTTCATATTGGGAACTTAACCTTGTCCAAGGTTTCATATGTTAAAGGGCTTAAATATAATCTTATCAGTATAAGTTAACTCTGTGATAGTGATCACAAGGTCCTTTTTACTAAGACAGGTGGTTCCATTATAAATCAAGAAGGTGAAACAGTAATTTGTGCAAAGAGAACCAAGGATGTTTATACACTTGATATGTCCTCTAGTGATCCATCTAAGTTAACCTGTTTGTATACAAAATCTGTTACAGACACAAACTGGTTATGGCACAAAAGGCTTTCCCACCTAAACTTCAAAAATATAAACAAGTTGAGAAAATGGGATCTAGTGTCAAGACTACCTTCACTGACTTATGTTAAGCCTAAACCTTGCTCTGCATGTGAAAAGGGAAAGCAGCACAAGACATCGTTTCCATCTAAGCAAGCCTTCTCCATTACTGAACCTTTCTACATGTTGCACATGGATCTATTTGGTCCTGTTGCAACTGCAAGTATTGGTGGAAGTAAGTATGTACTGGTGATGGTTGATGAATTTTCAAGATACACTTGGGTCATCTTCCTTAAAGCAAAGAGTGAGACTGCTGTAGAGATAATTAGCTTTATCAGAAAGATGGAAGTGCTAAATGGCAATCTGGTAAGGATGCTTAGAAGTGATCATCGAACTGAGTTTAGAAATCAAACTCTAGAAGGTTTATGTGATGAGAAAGGAATATCTCAAAACTTCTCTGCTCAAAGAATTCCACAACAGAATGGTATAGCTGAAAGAAGATATAGAACATTGATTGAAGCTGCAAGAACCATGTTGTGTGAGAGTGGGTTAGGATTCAATTTCTAGGCTAAAGCCGTCAGTTGTGCTTGTTTCACACAGAACGGATCTCTTGTGAACAAAAGGTACAACAAGACTCCTTATGAAGTGCTCAAGGGAAGGAAGCTAAACATCAGCTTTCTGCACATTTTTGGTTGTCAGTGTTTCATTCTGAACCAGAAAGACCAATTGCAGAAGTTTGCACCTAAAGCTGATGAAGGTGTATTTGTTGGATACTCTCTAATCTCCAAAGCTTATAGAGTCTACAATATCATAACAAAGGTCAAAGAAGAATCAATCAATGTAAGTTTTAATGAAAATGACTTTGTTGCTTCATGTTCTACTAATCCATCTACAGGTGAGGAATTTAATGATCTACTACATACTGAAGACAACATTCCAGTGTCAGCTGATCCACTCCCATCAGCTGATGTAGAGGACTTAGATGAACCTGTTCTAAATATATATGAAACTAATGCACAACCTATCTTAAACCAACCCACACTTTTACTGAATGATGTGAATCATGACTCAACATCAATGGACTTCTATTCCATATCAAATATTCCTTCATCAATAGAAGTTTCCACAGATTATAATCTTGAAATTCTGTTAGCTGATCAACCAGAAATTTCATCAGCTGATCCCAACCAAGGAATTTCAACTCCCCAAATCCAAAATAATCCTAACTCTTACATAATCCAAAATGCCTACAAGGACCTCAGAGATCATCCAATAGATCAGGTCATAGGTAATATAGAAGCACCTGTACTAACAAGATCAAAAGCTTTTAATTTCTGTTTGTACACAGGTTTTGTTTCTATGATTGAACCAAAGAAGGTAGATGAAGCTCTCAATGATCCTCACTGGATTTATACCATGCAAGAAGAGCTGGAAGAATTCACTAGAAACAATGTATGGACTTTGGTGCCAAGTCCAAAGGACAAATCCATCATTGGTACTAGGTGGGTGTTCAGAAACAAAATGGATGAACAAGGGCTGATCATAAAAAATAAGGCAAGGCTAGTTGCTCAGGATACTATCAAGAAGAATGTATTGACTTTGATGAAATTTTTGCCCCTATTGCAAGACTTGAAGCAATAAGACTGTTCCTAGCCTATGTTGTCTTCAAAGACTTCAAGGTATTCCAAATGGATGTTAAGAGTGCCTTCCTCAATGAAGAACTGAAGGAAGAGGTGTATGTCAAACAACCTCCTGGTTTTTAATATGCAAGCAAGCCTGACCATGTTTTCTTTTTAAACAAAGCTTTATATGGTCTCAAGCAAGCTCCAAGAGCCTGGTATGATACCCTCTCTTCTTTTCTAACCACTAAAGGCTTTACTAGAGGAAGCATAGATAGCACTTTGTTTATAAGGAAATTCAAGGGTGATGTAATCCTAGTGCAGATATATGTAGATGACATAATATTCGGGTCTACAAATTTGGATCTTTGTAAAAAGTTTTCTAAAATCATGTTTGATAATTATCAAATGAGCATGATGGGTGAACTAAACTGTTTTCTTGAACTTCAAATTAAACAAGAGGCTGATGGAATTTTCATTCATCAAACAAAGTATGTAAATGATTTACTTAAGAAATTTGAGTTTGAAAATTGTTCTTCAATGAAAACACCCATGTCCACTACCTTAAAGCTTGGAAAGGACACTGATGGTAAATCAGTGAACATTATTGCTTATAGAGGCATGATAGGGTCACTTTTATAGCTCACTGCAAGTAGACCAAATATAATGTTCTCAACATGTCTCTGTGCTAGATATCAAGCAGATCCCAAAGAATCTCACTTAGCTGCTGTAAAAAGAATTTTCAGGTATCTCAAAGGAACTCCTAATCTAGGTCTTTGGTACCCTAAGGACTCAGACTTTGAGTTAGTTGGATACACAGATTCTGATTTTGCAGGTTGCACTCTAGACAGAAAGAGTACATCTGGTGGTTGTCAATTGTTAGGTGGAAGGTTAGTCAGCTGGTCAAGAATGAAACAGAACTCTGTTTCAACATCTACAGCTGAGGCAGAATACATTGCTGCTGGTAGCTTTGTGCTCAGTTGCTGTGGCTACAAAACCAACTACTTGACTATGACATACAGTATGAAAACTCCCCAATCATGTGTGACAACACTAGTGCCATATCTATTTCTAACAATCCTGTTTTGCACTCTAAGACTAAGCACATTGAAATCAGACATCAATTTTTAAGAGATAATGTGCAGAAAAAGAAAGTTTCAATGCACTACATCAGCACTGATTTTCAATTAGCTGATCTTTTTACAAAACCATTGGATGAGTCTCGGTTCAATTTCCTAATATCCAAATTTGGCAAGTTAAACTTGTAAAATATTCTTTTACTAGCTAGACTAGCTTTATGTGAGAAAATAATCTTGTTCGTGTGTGAATTCTAACTGAAGTACTTATCTAAGCTTCTTTATGTCTTACTAATAGTGAATCAGCTAAAGGAATTATGTCAGCTGATAACTATCAGCTGATGAAATGCCTCAACTGATAAACCATTAGCTAAGGACTAGCAGCTCAGCTAAGTATATTCATTAGTTGACACTTGTTTTCTCTCAAAATGGATCAGCTGATACTTTTTCCTCATCAGCTGATGTCTCTCAGAGTCAAAATTCTGTGTCCCCACACTTATTTTGTTAATTTCTCATTTGTATTTAATGTGTTCCTAGGTTGTATTTAATTCGATTTAATTGTCCGTTAGTTGTCTGTGTATTTATTAACCCTTCCGTTAACTCCCTTTTTGCAGACGTGACAATTACTTTTTGAAAAAGATATTTCTGTGACAGTTTAGGTTTCCAAAGAAGATATAAATGATGTTTGAGCAGTTTCCAATTTCCTAAGCTTTCATAATTGTCAAACACTCTTCTTCTTCCCAAATACGAAACCTACTCTCTCACTGCTTTCAGTATCTCCGTCCTGCAACTACAATGGTGGCTTTCAACCCTGCCTCAACTCAAGTGCCATTCCTGGTGAGAATGTTGTTGGGGTTCGTGGTACACAGCAACGGAAGCATGCAAGGTCAAAAACGAATTTTCAAACATAAACAAGACCACATGGTGAACCCCATCAATGGATCTAACTCTACAACCAAGTTATGCAACTACAACAAAAAAGAGAGAAGAGATTTTATACCCCTAATGTCTCTGGAGTTGATGTAGATCAAGAACCGAGCTATGGCACCTTCCTTGCTCTATCGAAGTCCACCCCGGGAAAACCGTGATCCACTCGTACTAGCGAGCCATCGGGTGTCCTACACCATATGGAGACACCTTCTGGAACAACAACACTAAAGAACTCCAGAACACTCTCTCTTCAAGCTCTCTCTTCAACACCCATAAGAACTACCACTATAGGTTTCATATGTGTGTGTGTTTTCCAAAACCATCTAGAGAGAAAAGAGTGAGTTGCATGTACTTTTTAACACTCCAGAACAGCCTCTAGAACCTCCCAAGGCCGGACATAGTGCTCAACATGCATTGGTGGAGAATGGAGGTGGAGGGAATAAAGTTGTAATCTGTTAGTCGGGTTAGCGCCGCTAACCGCCCAAACGTAGCGCCGCTAACCACTTAAGGTTAGCGCCGCTAACGCGGCCAAGTTAGCGATAGCAGGGTTTAGCGCCGCTAACCCTTCCTAATTACCAACTATCTTTAATTATTCATTTCCAACCCTCCCTTTTAGGTTGTTGTCAAGATCAACCCCCGGCGTGTGACCCGATAGGCCCATACATCATCGGTAGTGATCATTTGACGTACGTGTGACAGTGGGCATACTCCAACAGACTCCCACTTGCACATGACTCTACGTACCCAATACATCACAGACAAGGAGCGGCCTCTAGTAAGACATCCTGCCCCCAAGTCAGTATGGGTTTTGTCTTCAGCACAAAAAACCAATCTGCAACCCATGTGAAAAGGTCCTATCGATAAGTGATCAATCATCCTTTTTGTTCGCGATATCCATGTGAACACGAGACATGGTACTTAGTCATTCTCCGTTCGTTCACGATTATGTTTCCCGATAGAGATTAGTGGTGACCAAAACTTGCAAGTTGCAATCAGATTCATTAATCATTGCACACTTGAGCACGGCCGTGCATTTTGGTGTCAGCGACCAATCATCGAGGGGCCCAGGGATATCTCTCTAAACAGAGGAACAAATTCCTTTGACTCACACTACCCACCACAGTGATCATACTTTGCCCAGCTGCTCCCTTTATAACAACCAGTTACGGACTGCGTTTGAAAACAACTAGAGCAAAGCAAACCAAAGTGATGCAGCCACGTGTATCTCCAGTCTGAGGATGAACTGATATTATCATCCTGATTTACTCATGACAAGTACCACAAAGTAAAATCAGATGTGGGTCGTCCAGTCACTTGAAACACTTTCAAGTACAGGCGAAGAATTGCGTCCCCGTGCCCCAATCCCCATTGGACACATGACCAATTACTTCCCTCAATCTTAGTTCAGACTTCTTTCCTATGAAGAATGACCGACTGTGGACATTTAGAATGTTAAAACATTCAGGGAAGAGGTAAAACATGCAAAGTTGGAACACAATAAGGCTTACTGAGAGTACCCGCTACACGCGCATTACCAAACCCTTTTGATAATCGATACAAGCAGAAGCACAATATTGCTTAACGTTCCCCAAAAGAAAAGCATATCAAAATATTACTAAAACGAACTTAAGCCAAGTATATGCAGGCCCTAGTCTGATAAAAATCACTAACCCGCTACTGTAGCTTAGTTAACGGATCCGCCACCATTGCTCTCCGTGTGTACTCTGATAATGATCGTATCCCTTCTCCAACCAACCACTTCCAAAGTGTGCGTTGATGGGATTATGATCATTTGTCCAAGCCGTTATACATGCATTGTCTTAAAGGAATCCAATAAGACAAACAACGCTTGGATCTAAAATTTAATGTGCATGAGCCATCATACTCTCATAGTTTTCATAAAGATCTCTATAGAGTTATTGATGCTCTAAAATCAAAATCTTATTTGCTTAAGCCATTGTACTCTCATAGTTTTCACAAGGATCTCTATAGAGTCACCAATGCTTTAAGAATAAAATCTTATGTGTTAAAGTCATCGCACTCTCATAGTTTTCACAAGGATCTCTATAGAGTCACCGATACTTTAAAATCAAATCTTATGTGATTAAGTCATCATACTCTCATAGTTTTCATAAAGATCTCTATAGAGTTATTGATACTTTAATAATCACATTTACTAACGACACAATATTTGTAGGATCACAAACCCAATCGAATTGGAGATTATCCCAAAACATAAACTATCACCCATAGTAATAAATTACTCTCATATCTTATGATTAACAAGAACATATCTTAATATTTCTTGTACTTCATAAATTGCTTTGTTAATCCTCAATGGACGTATAATTCTTGACTCAAGCCAAAAATGATCAAGACATTATCTCCATTATTGCATATGTCCAAGACATATCACATAGGATAACAACAGCCCTCCCACTAGCACTGACATCTATCCAAGTTTCATCGTTGGTCACTGAAAACTCAATAGCTTGATTTTCACAACACGAAACTTAGATGTTTGTTGAAGTTCAAGGCAATCCTTTTCATGTTTTGTAGATATTACATGGATACTTTTAGATGTAAAGCACCTTCGGACAGTGTTACCAACACTTCCTCATTGAATTCCTATTACGGAATACGGTCTTTGCATCGAGCAGCCATGAAACGGCGTAAGTGTCCGTGTAAGTTTCAACATATCCACTGGAAGAATGTCTTCATATGATACCTTCCACATGGTCAATCATCATGAAACCAATTCCAACCGGTCAGTATTTGAAGTTATCTACAAACTAATCCATGCCGATCTTATATCCAAAAGATCTATTTACACCTTACTGGACTCATCTAGGTGTTGGATTATCCAAGCTCATTCTTGAAATCCAGCATGGATTATAGCTTATCTCATTACCTTTCCTTATCTTAGTAGACCCAAGGTCCACTACAGATTCCGGTAATTGATACATACGCAATGTATTATCAACAAGTCATCGTCCTCATGTATGTAATACATTTCCGGTCTTATGATGACTTTTGCCAGACCTATGAAGAGGTAATATCATAATGCCAAGTACTTCAACATTGCCATGTTAAGTTCCAATCATTACTGATTGAATGCTAGTGTCAACATCAGGTCATAATTTAAATTACACGTTCTTCCACAGGAATGCTTCAGTTGTTCATTTCCCTTTTCGAGCAACTCACCTCAGTTCTCAAAAGGTTATGAAAAGAACATCCAAAACTCAGAAGAACATATTTAAATGTATTAGCATCCTTTTAAGTTCATCCATCTCCCACTAAATGTAGACAAGATAACTTTAATCCATGAGGTAGATAAGCAAAGCTATCTTTCTAATCTAACCTCCATGGTTGCTAATTTGACCATCTTTGTTGTAATGAAACAAGAACATTGCCAGCCACTACTTAAGTACACCCATCTTTTAGGTTACTCAAGTCTAATCTATCAAAGGGAATCATATCTAGTATGTTCCTTTTCTCCACTTGGCGATCCATGTAGAACATGTATCCTAGGAGAGTTAAATTATGAGACATTCTCATAATTCTTATGATGAACAAGGAATCTATTATATCTCAACATCTCATAAGACTTGAGTATTTTAGTTTCCCTTTTGCCCTCTTCACATGTTATGAATTTGTTACGGGTGAGCTTTGAATACCTCTCAGGTTTCAAACACTTTTCTAGTACCCTTTTCTTCTACCATCAAAGATAAAGGTAACAAATTTATACTTAGTTCATCCTTATGACTTTGTTTGATTGCACCTTACACAAAAGTGTAAGCGAAGTCCAACAAACTTTTATTCCTTCCATATCTACTAGTGAAGGACGTCATAGGTATTTAACTTTATAAGTATGATTCAACATCAACTAATAGCTTGAAGCTAAAAGAATCCAAGTACCTATCCACATGGACCTTGGTGATGTTAATCTTGCTTATATGGTTAGATCACCAATGCTTATAAGGATAACCAATCAATAAATACTCATGATTATATTATTACTTCTTAAGCAAAAGCTTATTATTTATGCCACGACATGAATAAACTTTGATATAATACTCTAAACCCACAATTACATAATTCAAAGTAATATTCATCGTCATCAATAGCATAAAAGATACAATGCTTCTTGCCACGCAGGGCGTAAAACATCTATCTAATGAAGTAATAAATTAGCTGGTAGGAATGACAAGATCAACTCTTCAAATCCTTTTAGCGAGAGATAAGCACACAAGCTTCTCTTCACTTCTTCCAGCTCTCCATGCATCATCGGCCTACTTCGGATAAACACCTACACTTTGCAACAAACAAGTTTGTGACAAACGTGAGTGTTTTGACTAGCGTTAAAAAACCTAGTCTTTTGAAGTAGAAGATCAATGGAGTATAATCATGAATGTACCTGAAGTCGAGGAGCTAACGTTCTTCCGCTTTAGGATACTTAGCTCATTCAGGTACTTAGGGCAGGCGTGACGGCGCCAATTTCCAATTTCCCTACAAAAGTAGCAAACTACCCCAAGTGGAACGTTATTTTGAGGCACAATCTCATTTGCCTCAACTTCCACATTTATGGTAGACTTAGTCAAACCAAGCTTTACATTTGAGGTCAGTTTCTTCTTCTTATATTTTTGATTCCCAGTAGCCTTAGCGGGTATGGACGAGATTTGCTTACCTTTGGCCATGTTCAACTCAACAGCCTTTAACATGCCTTGTAGCTCACTTAAGGACCATTCCATATTGTCTTTGAGATATTCCATGACGAACTTCTCATAAGACGTGGGCAGGGATTGGAGAACCAAGTTCACCATCAGTTCCCTCCCTATAGGAAATCCAAGTCTCTCCATTTGGTCCATGTACGCCTTCATCATAAGGACATGAACACTTACATCCCCGCCTTCCTGCATCCTACAACCGACCAAAGCCTTGACATACTCAAAAAGTTCTTGTCTAACTTGCTGCGGGAACATGTCCTTTAGCTTGTTAATCATGTCGTACGCACTCATATGCTTGAGTTGCTTTCGCAGCTCACAGCTCATAGTCGACAACATGAGACAAGAAACATCTTGTGTATCTCTGACACGCTTTTCCCATGCGTATCTTGTGGCCCAGCTCGCATTGGTAGCAGGTGGCTCCGGAAGAGGCTCCTCAAGGACGTGCAACTTTGACTCGTGTTGAAGGACAATCCTTAACACACGATACCAGTCAACGAAGTTCACTCCTATGAGTCTCTCCTTTTCAAGGAACAAACGAAATGATAGTTTTGATGTAGTGTCGTTAAGATTTGTCATCTAAAAGAAGAGTACGAGTTTTAGTAAGTATTGATAAAATCCTCGTTATGATAATTACCCACTTGATTTAAGAAAACCAAATTATCTTAACAAGGGTTAAGAACCTACAAAATACCCCAATCCATGACGGGTTTGCCGCGGATCACTTCATGAAGCTATTTTAGGCAGGTAAACTATTTACCAATTGCAATCCGTGATCGCAACTCTTAGACACTTGCGGGATCCTAGGTACTCGCAGCACCCATTTGGCATGTTTGATCCCTCTCACACCATTCCTCATTAATCCACTTTGATAGCTCGGCTAGAGCTCGACAACTATCAAGGCGTTTTAAGTCTTGGAATTGTAAATCAACCGTCAAGATACACGGTGGTACTCTAGCCCAATGGCCGGCTCAGCTAGAGCTCGACAACCGACCCTTGCGAGTTGCCACACGCACCTTCCACACAGTTACACAAAACCGGTTCGGCTAGAGCTCGACAACCGATCTTGCTTCACTAGATTCGGGTGGTGTCATCTTACGGATGGCGTGAGATTTACAATTTTGAAAAACGGGATTTTGTTTTACCGGTTAAAACGATTTTAACCAATTCTTGTCTATGTGGCGCGCGGAGTTTGTAAACCAATTTAAAACTCTTTGATTTTATTATTTTGAAAAATTTTCTAGCATGCGAAGAACCTAAACATCCATGCAAGAAAATATATAAAATAAAATCAACCACGCATGTAATATAATCCGGTAACGAGCCAAATCCTATGCGTCTTGCCCGTGAGCCAACGGGCAAGACTAAGTCATCTAAGGACTAGACCGAATGACCCGATGTGTGCTCCTCCCACTTGATCCATTGCGTCTCCTACCGACCTCCGGATCCAAGTACGCCAAGACACCCTCCACACGGTTCTTGTTGGTTGCTTCGGTTCATCTTTTACAATTTACAAATTTAAAAGGAAATGGCATGCAAGCCACAATTTCTATTCTAAGCTAATTCTACAAATTACAAAGAATACGAAATCGGCATGCAAGCCGTTAAAATTACAAACCGAATAAATAGATTAATTATTACATGCCATTGTGGTACAAACCACCAAATGAATTAATACATTAATCTAAATCAACCAAACACATCACATATGTCATATGGCTCAAAAACGTTACCGGATATACATACAACAACCACATACAAGAAATCACACATCAACACATGGTGTGCCACACAAAACCATGTAAATCTTATATGTCTTGGTTAAGATTATCTAATCACCCAAGGCACTCATAATCCTATGTACATATGCATTAGGAACCTCAAACAAGTCAAAATTCCATAGTCATATATACACAATGTAAGTATATGCAATTAATCATTTTCATGCCTAAATGTTAATCCACATATAAATACATCAACCAAGACATAAGGCAACTTTAATCTGAACACAACTCAAATCTGGAACAATTCCAGCAAGTACAAATAGCCCAAAAATCCAACAAAATTGATTTAAGGCAAAAACCATGCATTCTGCCAGTAAGGGGTTAGCGCCGCTAACTATAAAGAGTTAGCGCCGCTAACTCAGTTTAGCGCCGCTATCGCGAGACGACATTAAAACAAGTCAGTTTAACAAAGAGGACTGTTGACTCCGACTTTAGCGCCGTTAACTAAGGTTTAGCGCCGCTAACATTGAAAAGTTAGCGCCGCTAAACACTGGACAGAACCAAAAATCACATTTTTCGGATTTTCTTGGCCATCTAGTGCAAAACCAGTGTAGAGCTGGCTCTGATACCACTGTTGGGGTTCGTGGTACACAGCAACGGAAGCATGCAAGGTCAAAAACGAATTTTCAAACATAAACAAGACCACATGGTGAACCCCATCAATGGATCTAACTCTACAACCAAGTTATGCAACTACAACAAAAAAGAGAGAAGAGATTTTATACCCCTAATGTCTCTGGAGTTGATGTAGATCAAGAACCGAGCTATGGCACCTTCCTTGCTCTATCGAAGTCCACCCCGGGAAAACCGTGATCCACTCGTACTAGCGAGCCATCGGGTGTCCTACACCATATGGAGACACCTTCTGGAACAACAACACTAAAGAACTCCAGAACACTCTCTCTTCAAGCTCTCTCTTCAACACCCATAAGAACTACCACTATAGGTTTCATATGTGTGTGTGTTTTCCAAAACCATCTAGAGAGAAAAGAGTGAGTTGCATGTACTTTTTAACACTCCAGAACAGCCTCTAGAACCTCCCAAGGCCGGACATAGTGCTCAACATGCATTGGTGGAGAATGGAGGTGGAGGGAATAAAGTTGTAATCTGTCAGTCGGGTTAGCGCCGCTAACCACTTAAGGTTAGCGCCGCTAACGCGGCCAAGTTAGCGATAGCAGGGTTTAGCGCCGCTAACCCTTCCTGATTACCAACTATCTTTAATTATTCATTTCCAACCCTCCCTTTTAGGTTGTTGTCAAGATCAACCCCCGGCGTGTGACCCGATAGGCCCATACATCATCGGTAGTGATCATTTGACGTACGTGTGACAGTGGGCATACTCCAACAAATGTTACTCGTAATTCTCTGTTCACCATTTGCCCAAACAACTTCCTCATCAACACTGACATCCCCTCGAGCAAAGTAAACCAGGGCTATGAACCCATGGTCGCTTTTATAACTGCTCATCCTCTGTTTCAATGCTTATCTGCTCACCCCCTGTTCATCTTCCCTAACATTATTGGGGAGATGTGGTATACCGCTAGATACCACCCAGCCAAGCAAACCATAACCTGTTTCTGCCTTAACAACACCATAAACATACCCATTACAGTTGATTCCCTTCGCCAAGCAATTTCCATACCCAACTTAGCCCCATTTCAACCCTTTGCATCTTTAGACCAAACTCTGGAGATCTTACCCCTGATTGGCTACAATGAAACTGTTGCCCATGGCCAATACAAACTGCCTGTGTTAGGACATCCATGGAAGTATCTTGCAAGTGTGGTCATTCGATGCTTTGGTAAAAAATCAGGAACTCATGATCAGATGAACCAAGCTGAGTTGATGGTTCTTCATGCTCTGGTTACTGGAGGAATATTGACTTTGCTCAAGTCATATTCACTAAGATGGTGGATAAAATCACCCTGTGTACTGCAAAGAAATCAACTAGAACCCATGTTCCCTACATTCGGTATCTCAGTCTCATTGCTTTGAGAGACATTCAATGGGAATACTATGCTGGATTGGCTGCACATCTTCAAACAATAACCATTCCTCAGATGGGTCAAAAGATCTTCCATCTGATTAGGGAATGTCAAGGTCCTGCTATAACTGCTCAAATGCAAGAACTGATTGATGTTGCTGCTGATGAAGCTAGTGAGAATGAAGAAGAGGAACATGCTGACAATGTTGTTGTTGAAATGGTTGAGGATTCACAGAACTCTGCTGAGTCTCCAGATATCATTACTGAGCACTCTGAACATTATGTGGTTGTTGCTAATACTCAATTGGCTCTTGTACCTTACTCAAGTGATGAGGAGGTAAGTTCAATTGGTTGTGATGGTAAAGCTTTAAGCTTTGAGTTTAATGAGAACTTGGATGATGAACCAGAACAGGATGAAGGTATGAGACCTGATGCTGAGGATCTTGTACGATCTGATAATGGTGGTGATGATAATGATGGTGATGATGATGCACATGATGATGATGATGGTGGTTTCTTCATTGAGCATGTTGTTAACAGTTCCACATCCATCACATCCACCCCTATGATGATTCCTCTCACCAAATTTCCCTTAAGTTCAAGCACCACAAGGAGATCAAGTCACATCAGTCCCTCTGATGTTGAAGATGAATCTCAAGGCTCCAATGTTTCAGTTCACAATGAACAAGGTGGTGAGGATAAAGCTGTTGCTGATGATGCTGCTGAGAAAGATGTTATTTCCGATAAGCTGATTCACCTTATAGAGATCAGCAAATCAAAGCACGTCTCAGGTATGGTCACTTCAATCTCTGAGGATACTCACTTGGTATACACAACCAGTGAGAGCCCATCCTCCCTTCCAGTTGTAACGCCCTTACACCAACCAAGCTCTAGTGCACTTCCAATAGTCACTAGTTCTACTCCCTCTGTAACCCACATAAAAACAAGGTCAATGGAGATAGTACACACTGCACTTATCCCAGAGGATGTGATATTGGCACCTCTGACCTCAACACCTATAGCTACCTCTTATGTTGAGGGGGAGCTTATGGATGTTGACTTAACCCTTCAACCAGTAGGTGCATCTTCCCAACAGGGTGCATCTATACAAATGGGATTCTTGCAATCTGGGTCACCCTCCCAACAGGGTGATGCCATTGAAAGACAGACCTCCACCCAAGGTCATACTATATATGTCTTACCCATATTTGAGTTAGCCTACACCCTTAACAAGCTCCAAACAGCTTGTTGATGTACTCAGGGGAACCCAATTGAGTTTAACCCCAACTCACACTCACATTCTTGTACCTACAATTGATTCACTTCTTACACATACTACTATACTACCTATCAATACTAGTGGTATAAACCAACCATTAGTATAGGGCACACTCTCTGTTCCCAGTGATCTTAGGCTTCTACACCAAAGTCTAAGTGAGGGACCCCACACCATTCCTGATATTGGCATTCACACTCAATCAATCCATGTTCAACCTACTCCCTCTACCTCAACTGAACCCTCACCCCAAATCCTTCAAAACCTACTGTCCATCTCTCAAAAGATAGATAGTCTTCAAGCCTCTTTCACCTCCTTTCAAACCAAAACAGAAACTCAACTTTCTCTTCTAACCAAAGAAGTTGAGTCACTTAAAGCTACCCAATCCCAACCCACCCCTGCCCCAGTTGATCTCACTCCAATTCTTACAAAATTGGATCAACTGTTAACCCAAACCTCTACTCCTACTCCTACCCCTTCTCCCATTATCTCTCCTTAAACTATTTCCTCTTTAAACCAAACCATTTCCAATCTTCTTAACAACCTTCAAAACATTAGACCTTCACCTCCCAACATTTCTGTTACTATCCCTGATCCAATCCTCAAAGCCCCCACCTTTCTCAGAACCATTGATGATGAGGTAACCAAACTTAGCCACTACTCACGCCAAAAGCACATTGAGACTCTCAAAGAATTTACCAATCTCACTGATGATATCAATAGGCTAAGACCTCTAACCTCTACTTCTCAACCATTCTTCTCACCTATACCTTCACATCTCATAACCTCTCCTCCACCTTTCACCCAACCTCTTATTCCTACTGCCTCTCCTTCAACCTCAACCATACCACCCTTCTCTACTACTCCCTTTCCTTTCTCATTTTCCACTACTACTCCCACTGCACCTGCCAAGCCTGCCAAGCCTACTGACAACTTTCCTTTCTCATTTGCTTATGACAAAAAGGGGGAAAAGTCAGACTCCTCTTCAAGCTTTATCCAGCTTCTGTCAGAGCAGCTTTTGATGCCTACACTGCTAAAGTAGAAGCTGAAAAGGCAGTAGCAGATCTAGCAGCCCTCAATGAAGGCTTAAATAGAAGGCTTAAATAGAAAGCCAGAAAGAAGAATGCAAAGAAGTCAAGGCAAGGTGAATCCTGTGCCCCAATCAAAGTTCCATCAGAGGATTCAGATGATGATGATGATGAAGATGACTTGCCTCTGTCCACTCTGCTCAAGATGAAAAAGCAGAGCTCCTCTTCAAAAGCTCCATCAGTCCAAGCTTTCTCTCCTATGAAGCAAAGTCCTTCAACTCCCAGCAGTACCTTAAGAAGAAAAGGAAAGAAAAATATGTCTGCTGAGGAGATTGAAGAGGAAGAAAGAAGAGAGGAAGAACTTCAAAAAGATGAAGATGATCTTCTGGAAATAAGGAAACTGGCTGCTGCACTTGGTAACGCAGTAGAGAATATATTAAAAGCCAAGGAAAGACACCAGGACTTCACCTCTCCAAAAGACATTGCTGCAATCATTGCTGCTACTGATGATTAACTTAGAGAGATATAAGAAGAAGAAATGATGATGTTGTCCTATCAAGATCCTCAAGTTCAAGCATCACAGTAGCAAGAAGACCCCTCTGTCAAGAAAGCTCCCAAAAAAGGAAGAACTCATAAAGAAGCTATCCAAGCTCTTCTCAACACAGATTTTGCCAGTACCAAAAAGCCAACAAGAATGCAATCTGAGGAGTTCTGGAAAAACAAGGAGACCTTGACAGATAGGAAGAATCCAAACATGATTTCCAGAATAACTCCATACAAAGGCAAAGAGAATGATCCTTAACATAAGGATTGTAAGGAGGAATGAATCCAGGACACTGGAAGATGCTTACCAAGAGCACTGTAAGACATTCTGTTGGTCCCTTGCATGAGAGAGTAACAACAAGCAACAGTGTGTAGAAGGGGGGGTTGAATACACTTTCTGCGGAAATTGAACAAATCAAAGAAAAGTGTCACACACAGTAAATCAAACCACAATCAATCAAATGCTTTTATTAATCAGAAGATGATTACAATGCTTTGAATAAGAAGATGATTACAATGACTATCAAGTAAGCAACTCTTGATACATAATCACCTAATATAAATCTCTCAATTCTCTCAAACTTAGATATCTATAATTAACATATAATTATAGACACCGACGACTCTCTAAACAGGATTTTCACAGATTGAATCAACACATGATTACTTACCAATATCACAACTGATGTGATTAATTCGAACACACGAACTTCTTTGGCAATCTGTGACTAAATCTTGATACTGAATCAAGACTCGTAACACATACGATGAGGTGAGGGTTGGCTCTGCAACACTTAGTTGTAATCGTCTCTGAGTCGTACCTCTAAACTTATCAGGAGATAAGTATTTATAATCCTGTTGCTACGGGTCCTAACAAACTAGACTTAGCCTAATTCGCTAACTAACTTTCTGATAAACCGGAATCTTGAATCTTGAGTCTTCAATCTTCAATCTTGATTCTGGAGTCTTCTTATCCGCACCATAGATATAGAGAGTTAAAACAAAATTTAAAACACATTAAAATTCTCTTGGACTGACTTCTTTAGTCAGGCTGAGTTACTCAGCTTGAAACTCATCAAGCTGAGTTCTTCGAGAACAAATCTGAATTCATACATGAACTAACACGTACATTGATAAACTCATCCTTAGAAGTCTAACTTAGTTGACTAAACATATTTAGCAACTCTGTCGAGCTGACTCTGCTTTCGAGCTGAGTCACTCAGCTTGAAACACATCAAGCTGACTACTCGATATATACCTTATGTGACATACACAGATTATCAAACACATTAATAATTTAACTAAGGTATAATGTAAACTGGTCGAACATATGCTCAGTTTACATTCAGCTTATACTCAGTCTGAATCACTATAAGTGTTCAGTCTGACTAAGCTTCATAATTCTGTTTAAGTTATATGTAGAACACATCTTACAAACTTAACTTTGTCTCATCAAATTCAAACTGATGAGATCATTTTCCCAACAAACTCCCCCTATTTGATGATGACAAAACCATCAAAACAGTTCTTAAGTTTGTTTAACAGAATTATGTTTTAAATCTTAAACTTATTAAGATTTTATTATTTGAACTAGTCAAATATTTATTGAACATATCAATATTAATTGAACTTATCAATTTAAATTGGAACACACCAATTTTTAGTTGAACATACCAACTAATTATGTTAATGAATAAGAACTTATCATTTATTCATTAAGCTGAACTTATCAGGCTTATAGCTATGAACATATCATAATACAGTTAAACATATCAAACTTTATATTTGTATTAATAGAATTGATCATAATACAAAAGTTGTTGATCACTTAGATCATGCACACATAGTGCTTACAAAAATATTAGAACTAATCTAATATTTACAATAGAACTAATCTATTGAATGAATTCAGGATGTAAAAGCTCCCAGTTAATGATTTCTTTAGTTACTTCATATAGTAACTTTTCAGCTTCTTCATATCCTTTGAATTCTTTGTGATGAACTTTAATCATTTTATTCAACTTGTATTTCAAAAGCTGATTTGATTCATTGTTTCTTTCTCCCCCTCAATCTGATCTGCTCCTTCTGCCAATAGTAGTAAAACTTTAGCTTTGACTGACTCAGCTTCAACTTCTTGAACCTTCTCCCCCTTTTTGTCATCATCAATAGGGGTTGAAGTCTTTTCTCTTTGTAAGGCAGCAACAGCAGATTTTAACATCAACACCTCCTCATCCAGATTATCAAGGATCATCAGCATATCTTTCTTTGCTTTCTTCCTTTTGAGGTGCAATGTATCAAACTGACCTTTGAAGAATGTTAGCAGATCATCCAAGTCAGCTTGAGTAGGTTGGAAATTGGGTGCATCATCCGAAGGTTGGTGTTTACCTTCAAATTCATCTGCACCAGAGTCTTGACCCTGTGAATCACCCTGGTTTGAAGATGAAACATTGACAGGTCGTGCACTAGAGTGTGAGAAATGAATAGAACGAATAGGGCTTGAGACGTGAAGTGTATGGGTTGGTGGTTGACTTTTGGGTAAAGAGGGGGGTGATTGACCCTGGGGATTGGTCATATGTTCAATGTAACCTGAATGTGTCTGTTCAGGCACAGAAGTAGGCTCTCCCATGGCACGAGCAAGTGTGGGCTGAGTAGACACCACACCCGGTTTAGGCTGTTGGGTTTGAATGAGCCGTGAGGTCGACACCTTGAGAGTAGGCGTCTCCCTCTCAACTCCTGCTGGAGGGATCAAGGTGATCTCAGCTCCAGTGATGCCTTTAGGAGTGGCACCACCTTTGGCAGTTTTTCTTTGGTAGGTTTGGATATTCTCCCTAGCAACAGTGGGCATACTAGGGGTGGCTTCAGATTTGGATTGTAGATGGAATGAAGGTGGAGGAGACGGGTTAGACTGAGTTGGTTCTACTGCAGTCTTATCTCCAAAAGTGGATGGAGAAAAGTGAGAAGAAAGAGAAAGTGGAGAGGTTTTACCTGAAGCAGCTTCTGTATGTGCTGGTTCAGCTTGAGCAGAGAGCTCATCCTGAACCTCGGTGTCAGCGTGAGAAGCTCCCCCTTGATTCGATCCCTCACCTCCACTTGCAGATGAAACTCCCTCAGCCACCAAGAGCATTGGACCACTTAGACCCTCTTGCTCTGGGAAGATGTCATTGTTAAACATGTTCGGACTTAGAGTTGGAAGAGGGAACACAACCCATCCAGCTTCATATAAATCCCCCAACTCAGCTTCAAGCACCAAGGACAAATACCTTATGAATGGTACATGGAGGTCCCTGGTGGTCTTCATTACTTGGACTTTGAGCTCGTTGAATATGAGCTGTGCATAATCGATACGCCTATCAAAGAACATGTTGTATAGCAGCTGCATTTCGAACTCGTTAACTTGGTCCAAGCCTCCAACCTTGGTCCCTAGTGAACGTACCACTGTGGAAACCATGAAGCCCCAACTGGTTGGGAAAGTGGCCTTCTTAATCACCCCTTCAGTTTGAGGGTGACCCATTTGAGGTAAAACTGACCTAGCCACTTGTCTAATCACGGTTGGCTCGAACACATCTTGAACAGGGAGTTGAAGAACATCCCTTAGCCATTGAACTGTGAGGGACACTGTTCTATCGCCATTTAGAACAGTGCCGATTATCTCTCCTCTGTTCTGATTGAAGGTGCATGTAAACCAGAACTCCAACAGGTGTTGTGGAACGATGTGAACAGGCGCTCCAATGAAAGCAAATGCCAAAGGGCATTTCCGAATATAAGCAACCCATGCTTCATATCCTCTCCCCTGTTTCCTCGCAGGGATATCAAGACATGCACCTGATTGTTGATTTTGATCAGCGGCAATCCATTGTTTTTCAACGCAGCACCACGAACCATTCGATCACTGAGAATGAGAGTGGTTCCTTCCATTGATGTAATTGCATATTACACTGAGTAACTACTTTACTTGCACTGAGCAATGAGCGTCGCACTGAGCGAGTTAGGGTTTCAAAATTGATGGAACTGAGAATCACACGTAGCAAATTTGTTGAAAGGTATATAGGCAGATGAGAGGTGTAGATATGAGAAGTTGAAGCGTAAACCTCTAAAATGTTGTTAAGGTTGTTATGTATACCTTTTCGAGGAGAGAGAAAATTACCGTTGGAATCCCTTTTTAATCCGTTACGCCGAAAAAAATTACGGTTTGACGTAACATTTAGATGGTAGAAACACATCATTCTCCAACGGATACAAGTGTAAAATAATAATATTAACAAATAATAAGATTACAAACACTTTGTAAGTATATCAATACACAATTGATATACGATACGAATTGAAACTGATTCAAATGCGTATGGACAGAAAAATTAATAACACGTAGTTATTAATTCATAGATTGGACACACCAAGCTGAGTAAACATATTACTCAGTCTAAGGCAAGCACTCAGCTTGATTCAAGCACTCAGCTTGAGTGGAGCACTAAGCTTGAGTGGAGCACTCAGCTTGAGATTGATACTCAGCTTGAGTAGAGCACACAGCTCAGGCTCAATGACACTTAGTCATTTATGTTTAAGACTGACTTAAACATGTAATTTTAGCCACACTAAGTAGGTAAAATATGTTTGGAACTTACCAAACGTGTGAACCAATCACACAGTGTGAGTTAAGCACATAGCTCAGACTCAATGACACTTAGTCAGTTCAACTACACTGAGTAGTTGAATTATGTTTGGAACTGACCAAACGTGTGAACTCATTATTCAGTTTGACATATAGATCAGTTTATGAAAACTTATTTATAAACTGTGCACCCAGCTTAAGACACTTAGTCTCTGTCAAACTGAGAACTCAAATTGTAGACACTTAGCTAGGGGTTGAGCATACCCAATTTACTTAGCAGATACATAAACCTCTTTTCATCAAGGGGCTTAGTAAAGATATCTGCTAATTGGTCATCAGTGGAGATAAATTTAATGTCAACTTTACCTTTTTCCACGATGTCCCTTATGAAGTGATGTCTAATTTCAATATGCTTGGTTCTTGAGTGGAATACTGGATTGTAAGTGATGACTATTGCACTTTGGTTATCACAGAAGATAGGAGTTTTCTTGAAACTCATCCCAAAGTCCTAAAGCTGATGCTGTATCCACAAGATTTGAGCACAATAGCTCCCTGCTGCAACATACTCAGCTTCAGCAGTTGAAGTAACGACTGAGTTCTATTTCTTACTAGTCCAGCTTACTAATTTACCTCCAAGCAATTGACATCCTCCAGTGGTTGATTTTCTATCTAACTTGCACCCAGGATAGTCAGCATCATAAAAACCAACTAACTCAAATTCAGAGTCCTTTGGATACCAAAGTCCTAGATTTGGTGTACCTTTTAGGTACCGAAAGATCCTTTTCACAGCTTGAAGATGTGATTCTTTAGGATCAGCCTGATATCTTGCACAAACACATGTAGCAAACATGATATCAGGTCTACTAGCTGTCAAATAGAGTAATGAACCTATCATTCCTCTGTAGGTAGACTGACACACAGACTTACCATCTGAGTCTTTACTCAGCTTGACAGCTGGTGACATGGGTGTTTTCATGGTTGAACTTGAATCAAAACCATATTTCTTTATCAAATCCAAACCATATTTGCTTTCATTGATGAAAATTCCATCAGGCTTTTGTTGAATTTGTAGGCCTAGGAAATATGTCATCTCACCCATCATACTCATCTTGTACTTTTGTGACATTATTTTAGAGAACCACTCACACAGAGATTCATTGGTTGAACCAAAAATAATATCATCCACATAAATTTGTACAAGAATCATCTGTCCTTTGCTCTTTTTAATAAAGAGTGTCTTATCTATACTATCTCTGGTGAAATCCATGGATAGTAGATAAGTGGACAGTGTATCATACCAAGCTCTTGGAGCTTGTTTAAGACCATACAACGCCTTGTCCAACTTATAGACATGATGTGGAAACTTTGAACTTACAAAGCCAGGAGGTTGTTTCACATAGACTTCCTCCTGAAGTTTTCCATTTAGGAAAGCACTCTTCACATCCATTTGATAGACTTTGAAGTCTTTATATGCTGCATAAGCCAGGAACAACCTTATAGCTTCAATTCTAGCAACAGGGGAAAAGGTCTCATCATAATCGATTCCTTCCTCTTGCTTATATCCTTGTGCTACCAACCTGGCTTTGTTCCTAACTATTTCTCCATCCTTGTCCATTTTATTTCTATAGACCCACTTAGTGCCTATAAATGAATGATCTTTGGTGGCAGGGACAAGGGTCCAGACTTTATTCCTCTCAAACTCATTTAATTCCTCTTGCATAGCATCAATCCAATCCTCATCTGCTAAGGCTTCCTCGGTTTTCTTTGGTTCCATCTGAGACAGAAAACCAAAGTGAGCAGCATAGTTAGTTGTAGCCTTAGATCTGGTCATGACTTTCTCTTGGACATTGCCAATGATTTGATCTTGATGATGATCTTTGAGGAATTTAAATGTGGTAGTTGGAGAGTCAGGTTCTGAATCTGAGTGATGTTGAGAACCTTGAGGTGAACTTATCTCCTCAGTCTCAATAGCAGTATTGTCAACAAACTGATTATCACTGAGATTCTCAGTCTGAGTCACATCAGCTCCAAAAGGATTGACGAACTCATCATCTTTCTCAGCTTGAGAATCCTTTGAAGCTTGTGATGATTTCATTGATGAACACACATCATCATCACTATCATCTCCTATGACATACATAGGATTTGACATGTTGATTTCCCTTGGCCTTTCAAGCTCACTCAGACTAACGGAGTCAGCTTGACTTTTCTCAACTTGATCAATACTATCTTCATCAAATGAAACATGAATTGATTCTTCAATGGCCTTTCTCCTAGAGTTATATACTCTGTATGATTTGGAGATTGAGGAATAAGCAACAAATATTCCAGGGTCAGCTTTGGGTTCCAACTTATGGAGCTGATCTCTTTGATTCAGCACATAGAATTTTGAACCAAAGATATGGAAATAACCTATATTGGGCTTTCTAGACTTATACATTTCATATGAAGTTTTTCCATGTCTTTTGACAATGATTGACCTATTCTGAGTATAGCAGACTGTACTAACAGCTTCATCCCAGAAATGGAGTTTCAATCCTGCCTCACATAGCATTGTCCTTGCAGCCTCAATTAAGGTTCTATTTCTCCCTTCAGCAACTCCATTTTGTTGTGGAGTTCTGATAGATGAGAAATTTTGTAATATTCCTTTTTGTTCACAGAAGCTTTCAAGGGTTGAGTTCCTGAACTCAGTCCCATGATCACTTCTTAGTTTCTTTACAGACAAACCTTTCTGCAACTCTTCCCTTTTGATTAAACTTATTATCTCCAGGGCAGGCTCACTTTTGGCTTTTAGGAATATTACCCAGGTGAATCGTGAGAACTCATCTCCTATCACCAGAGTGTACTTCTTGCCACTTAAGCTTGGAGTACTTATGGGTCCAAACAGATCCATATGCAACATATGCAATGGGTCTGTTATTGAAAAATTTTGCTTTGATTTAAAGGACCCTTTATGGTGTTTCCCTTGTTCACAGGCTGAACACAATTTGTCTTTGACAAATGTGATTTTTGGTAATCCAGAGACTAACTCTTTATTGGACAGCATATTTATATTTTTAAAGTTCAAATGAGACAAACGTTTATGCCATTACCAACTCAGCTCAGGAACAAAATGGGAATACAAGCAGGTTTCATTATTGGGATCAGCAGAATTAAGATGAAGTAGATACACATCTCTTTCTCTTTTAGCAATTAATACAGGCTTTCCCTTAACATTATAAATTGTTCCTGCTTTCTTCCTAAAAGTAACAACATTGTCCTCATCACACAATTGACTGATACTAATGAGGTTGTGTTTGAGGCCTTTGACATATGCAACTCTCTGGAAAGCGACTTTACCAGCTTGCATCTTTCCATAGCCTTTGGTCCTTCCATGGGAGTTGTCACCATATGTTACTTTAGGACCTTCATCTTCCTGGAAATCACTGAGAAGTCCTTTCCATCCGGTCATGTGCCTTGAACATCCACTATCCAAGTACCATTTACTTGAACCCTGCACATGATATAAAAACTAAACACATTAGTTTTGCTTGGGAACCCACTTCTTGGTGGGTTCAGATGAAGAGCACTTAGCATCTTCATCTTGTTGAACTGACTGCTCAACTTGAGCAGGAACTGAATCCTGTGTAGGCTGATCAGTTTGTTCTTGCTCAGGCCTTGAGATTTCAGCATCACAGTCCTTAGCCTCATGACCTCTACTTCTGCATTTGTAGCATCTCCTTCTTCCAATGATGACAGGAGGTAGAGTGTCTAACAATCCTTGTGAGAATTTACTTTCAGTTTTAGGATTGTATGTGGTGGATAACTTCTCAACTTTCTTTGCAAGCTGATTCACCTGGTGATCACTGACTTTGGACCTACCTTTGTCAGGTCTCTGTTTGTTATCCTGAGAAGATTGACTAACAACCTTCTTCTGCATGACTTTGGACTTATCTTTGTCATGCCTACTGGACTTACCAGTTTCAACAGGTTTGGACTTACCACTGTTGATCTTCTTGGACTTACCAAGATCAACAACTTTGGACTTACCATTGTTGTGATTTGACCTCTGACTTACAGTGGTCTTCCTGTTCTTATAACTTCTCTCCGAGCCAGATAGAGAATTTTATCTTTTGAAAGGATTTGGATTAAGCCTTTCTATGACTGAGTGCCTAATCTGTCCAACACAGACATACCATGTTGTTTGGATGTTGAGAACTCATTACCATGATCTTTGGCCTTCACAAACATATTGAATTTTAGGTTTGAATCATGTCTTTTCTCTGAGGCTGACGACTGAGACTTAATCAGTTGTCTATCTTCCTCAGAGTCTGTACTTGCTATCTCATCATCAGCTACATAAGCTGCTGTTTGATAGTCACCTCTAAGTACAGCCTTCACCTGTTTAGGTATCTGTTGGTTTATGCATTGTTCAGCAAGCTTTGATGACTTACACCAAGACTCAGTGATCTTTTGAAGTTGATCAGCTTTGTCTTTTGCTTCCTGAAGCTCTTCACTAAGAAGTTTATTAATGTGCCTCTGACATTCAAGGTCACACTGTGCTTTCTTACCAACATCAATGAGAGATTTATTTTCCTTAATCTCGTCTTTTAGTTTAGCTATTTCAGCTTTGAGGTCAGTCTGAGACTTAAGGCTGGTCTTGAAATCATTCAACAAATAATCAAAAGCAAGACCTTTTTCCTCATCTGTATAAGAGTAGAAATTACTGACCTTGTACATGGAAGCAGGATCCCAACCACTCAGTTTGATGTTTTCCTCAGCTTCCTTCATGTCAGCTTCAAAGATTGATTCGGACTAACCATAATCAACCTCATCCAATTCTAGCTCTTCATCTTCTTGAGCCATTAGGCATACATTATCATCTGAGGTGGATGATTCTGTATCCCAGGTTTCAGCATATAAACCTTTTCCGCTGGGTTTGTCTTCAGGCTTTGATTTCTTGAGCTGAGTGTACTTCTTCTTGTACTTATCAGCTCTATAAGCATTCTTATCAACAACAGATGTTGATTCTACCTTCTTAGATCTGCACTCAGCAGCTATATGTCCCTTTTTCTGATAGTTGAAGCACACAACATTCTTGGGATCAAATGAACTCTTTCCTTTGCTCCTGTCAGATCTTCCTCTTCCCCTTTGAGCTTTTCTCAAACGTCTGGCTAACATGGCCATTTGCTCAGTGATGGTCTGAACATCATCAGTATCACTTGAGTCTGAGTCTAAGTGGTCAGCTTGAGATTTTGACTCAGTCTCAGATTCAACAACCATAGCTTTTGAACCTTTCTTCTTCTTCTGTGCAACTAATGCAACTTCTGTTTTGTCCAAAGATTCTTTTAGTTGTTGTTGAGAAGCTCTTTTGTGTTCTATGATCTGTTCATGATTCAGCAAGAACCCATAGATGGACTGTAGGTTATACATGTGTAATGTTCCTCGAGCCCTTAGTGCAGTGGTTACTTCATTGAACCTTTCTGGTAACACATCCAGAAATTTCAGCACGAGCTCGGCTTCATCTCTCTTTACACCCACACTAAGTAGGTCATTTATCAAGCAGTGAAACCTTGTGAACAAATCTGCCAAGGTTTCATTCTTCTTTGAAAAGAAGTTTTCATACGATCTATTCAAGTGATTCTTCTTTTGCTGCTTGACCAGATCTGTGCCCTCATAAGTGACACTCAGCGTATCCCAGATATCCTTTGCGGTTTGACACCCAGTCACAGTACGCAGGATTTCATTAGTTAGGGAATTCTCTAGAACACTCTTTGCCTTGTCATCTAGATTGAAGAGTTTCCGGTCTTCTTCAGTCCAGGATGCAGTAGGCTTTCTTGTTTCCTTTTCAGTTTTGCCAGGAGACGTATCACTAACAGTAGAAGGAATTTTGGGAATGATTGGTCCTTTTGTGATAACTTCCGACATACGGTTGTCAATGGACTTTAGGAAGAGCGTGGCTCTGAACTTCCACATAGGATAGTCAGATCCATCAAATACGGGATATCCTTTTGCAGACATCTGAGGAAAGTTGGATGGAGTATTGCTTGTTGACATTTCAATCTTTCTCAGAATCTTGAAATATTCAACTGATAAAATCGTTCAACCTGCTCTGATACCAGTTGTTGGTCCCTTGTATGAGAGAGTAACAACAAGCAACAGTGTGTAAAAGGGGGGGGGGGGGTTGAATACACTTTCTGCGGAAATTGAACAAATCAAAGAAAAGTGTCACACACAGTAAATCAAACCACAATCAATCAAATGCTTTTATTAATCAGAAGATGATTACAATGCTTTGAATAAGAAGAAGATTACAATGACTATCAAGTAAGCAACTCTTGATACATAATCACCTAATATAAATCTCTCAATTCTCTCAAACTTAGATATCTATAATTAACATATAATTATAGACACCGACGACTCTCTAAACAGGATTTTCACAGATTGAATCAACACATGATTACTTACCAATATCACAACTGATGTGATTAATTCGAACACACGAACTTCTTTGGCAATCTGTGACTAAATCTTGATACTGAATCAAGACTCCTAACACATACGATGAGCTGAGGTTTGGCTCTGCAACACTTAGTTGTAATCGTCTCTGAGTCGTACCTCTAAACTTATCAGGAGATAAGTATTTATAATCCTGTTGCTACGGTTCCTAACAAACTAGACTTAGCCTAATTCGCTAACTAACTTTCGGATAAACCGGAATCTTGAATCTTGAGTCTTCAATCTTCAATCTTGATTCTGGAGTCTTCTTATCCGCGCCGTAGATATAGAGAGTTAAAACAGAATTTAAAACACATTTAAATTCTCTTGGACTGACTTCTTTAGTCAGGCTGAGTTACTCAGCTTGAAACTCATCAAGCTGAGTTCTTCGAGAACAAATCTGAATTCATACATGAACTAACACGTACATTGATAAACTCATCCTTAGAAGTCTAACTTAGTTGACTAAAACATATTTAGCAACTCTGTCGAGCTGACTCTACTTTCGAGCTGAGTCACTCAGCTTGAAACACATCAAGCTGACTACTCGATATATACCTTATGTGACATACACAGATTATCAAACACATTAATAATTTAACTAAGGTATAATGTAAACTGGTCGAACATATGCTCAGTTTACATTCAGCTTATACTCAGTCTGAATCACTATAAGTGTTCAGTCTGACTAAGCTTCATAATTCTGTTTAAGTTATATGTAGAACTCATCTTACAAACTTAACTTTGTCTCATCAAATTCAAACTGATGAGATCATTTTCCTAACACATTCTCTTTCCTTGAAATGATCGAGATCATGTATCATCTCCTTAAGTCCAAAAGTGAAGTTTCTCCCACCTTCATAAGACGTTTTGATTACTAGATTAGACAGAGAGTCTGCCATAGAGTATTCACTCATGATCAGTTTGTTGCACATGTTCAAATGATAGAGGATGCATTCAAGAAGACATCAAAAGCCTTTGTTTCTCCTGAACAAATCATACTCAATCCTGATCACCCCTATCTAACTGCTTATGAGAACCTAAACACTGCTCTTCCTCCCAATACCCATCCTGAAATATTCAAATATATAACAGAGCCTGAAAGAGGAATGTTCTTCATGAACAAAGCTGGTGATTGGAGGTTTCTAAGAGAATCAGAAATAGACAAAGCTCAAAGAGAACTCATATTTCATGTTGTGCTAACTACAAGTGATCTGAAAGGAAGTGATTACTTTGAACAACTACTAGGATCAAGAGCTGAACAGTTTAGCCGCAAATCCACAGATCAGAACCATGGAAGTCAAAGAAGAACCTTGGTGGGAAGGCAACTGAAACTTCATAACTAGACTAGTTATTATTTCAAATTCCTAGATTAGTTCAAATTCTGTAACTTAGTATAACTCATATTTTAGTTACTCTGTTGTAATTTCTTGTTTTTGTAATCTAGCTTAAACTTTTGATCATGGACTACTTATCTAAACTGCTAGTATAAATGGTTTTAAGTAGATAGCTCACTTAGTGTAAATATAGAAAATAAAAAAAATCCTAAAAACAGAAAAAGGATAGAAAAGATACCACAAAAACACAAAAATGGTACTTCATAAATGAAAAGATTCCCAAAAACAAAATATCAAGGGAACATATTTAAAGAGTTAACAGATAGCTAGGTAACCAAAATGAACTTAAAAGTTTTATCCTTACAAATTCGAGTCAAACTGATTCTTCTTAAACAAGATAAGGTTTTGTCATCATCAAATAGGGGGAGATTGTTGGGGAGATAGATATATCAAACCATAATCAAACCTGTCTATTATTTAAAATAGAATTTGATGCTAACAAAACCACATATTCAGTTTTGTACTTGGATCAATGAAAAACATGTGTTGTTTTTCATGTTAGACTTGAAGAAATTTCTAAGTAAGAAATGTCAGCTGAAGAACAAAAGTGTCAGCTGAACACTGGAGTATCAGCCAAAGGACCAGCTTCAGGAAGATCAGCTAAGAAGAAAAGACAAGTCAAGAAGCATCAGTTGAGCATCTACAAAAGCCATCAGCTGAGCATCTACAAAAGCCATCAGCTGAGGGTTCTTTCAGGATCAGCTAAGCAGTCAACGGATCAACTGAGTTAATCACTCTGATCAGCTAATGCCTCCCATCCGTTAGATAAGCTATCCTTACTTATCTAATCTTTTCTTTGTAAGCTTATCACTCTCAATGATCAGCTGAGCCCTTGGGATCTACTGATCATAAAAGTTGATTAGCTTATGTAGTATCACTCTAGTATGTATCATTAGCTGATCAATTATGATCAGCTGATCAGATTCTAATAGCTGAGTAAAAATATGTTTGCAGTTCAGTGTCTCTTAGCTGAGTCTTTATACAGTATCTCAGTTAATAGTTTTTCATTGTATTATTTTCTTACGTCCAAGACAGAACATGTGTTGTTCAATTATGCCTTTAAATCTATCTTTGTAAAAGTACTAAGCACTTTTTGAATTTGCAAAGAGACAAAAAGGATTGATCTTGATCCCCTGGAAAAGGTGATAGATACTTTAGAAGAGAAGATCTCGAAGATATGCTTCAACAACTAAGTATGGCTGGCAACTCTATACTTGGTTAAGTCAAGTCTTCAAGAAGCATGGTGTTGATTAAAGTACAAGCATGGAAAAAGAAGTTTACTCTCCCTAGACAAAAAGGTAGTACTTTAATAATATAATAATAGATAGTGGGATTTGACTTTACTAAATAGTACATTCACTTTACACACTTCGTGTATAAAGTGAATTTGCTTTTCACCCACTAACTTTATCTATTATAATATTATTAAATCAAGTACCTTTGTCTCCTTCTCCACTCCATCAACCCGGATACCATTTTCTTATATATACTCATGCATGTAAACATGCTAAGTATCGAATAGATCTGTTGAACACTGATATCTCATTAGTTGAGAGAATAGAAGAGTTAGCATTCATATTTCAGTGTAAACAAACTTGTTCATGTGTTGAACATCTTAGACATAAGTTGTTTAAGATTAGCCTTGTCTATGTGTTAGACAGTTTAGTTGCCACCTTTTATTGAACTTAGATTTTCCGCATCTAGTTCATGTAATTCTTGATTGATACCAATAAGAATTATATAAAAGTAAACCGTGTGTATTTTAAATTTTAAAAAGCTAAAGTTTGTATTCAACTCCCCCCCCCCCCTTCTACAAACATTTGTTGTTGTAGTATCTATTCGGGACCAACAAAATCCTTTAATATTTATTTTACCACTATTTTAACCTTTGTATTCTTTTTTAATCCTTTTAGTTTTTTAACTTATAATTTCTTAAAAACATGTATTCTAATTTTTAACCCCTTTAACTTCTTTTTAATCTTCTTATTCTTTTTAACCCTTTTTAACCTTTTTCTTTATTTGCTCAATGTAAATTTCATATATATTTCTTCTATAATTTTATGTAAACATTATTTTTTATATTTATTTATTAAAGAGTTTTAATTAAGATTAAAAATAACTTAAACTCTATTTCGATTAAAGTCAACCTTTTCCTTAATATTTTAACTTTAAAGTCTATGTTTATATTGTGAATCCGTTGACCTTCTACTCTTGGATTGTTTAAGCATTAAAAATTAAATTAACTTGATTTAACCATTAAACTTTATATTTAGAATGGATCTAATGTAAGTATGTATCATATTATAGCTTGATCATTTGGTCAAGATGTAAATAAGTCGTTATAGAACAACCACAACTTTTGAAGTTGCAACGTTTGTCTTTTTTAGTAAAAAAATATTCTTAAATATGTGTCATTAGCAAATAAGTTTTTTATGAAAAAAAATGTAACTTACAAATATGTTTAAAAAAAAAACTTTGCACTAACTCTTCTATAATATGTTTTCTTAATCAAACAAAAGACCACATTAATTTATGCATTAGTAATATGTATATTTATTTAAACGTAGAACCATTCGAAAAAAATATGAAGATTAAAATTTATAAAGCTTAGTTATTGATGACGGAAATAATGTTTAAGTATAAAAGTAAAATAACTTCATACTTTGAAAGGTTAGGTTTTTGGAAAACAAAATGTACATGTTAAATCAAATATAGTCTTAAATGTTAAACCAAAATAAAACTTTGATTTAAGGAATAAACCATATTAACCCTTTGGTAAAAAGATTAATTAAGAATAGGAAATTATGTCTTAATTGCTTTCGTTTTTAGTTTTTATTTAATAAAATATTAATGTACTTTTTTACATATTCTATCCTTATAAATTTTTTATATTATATCTATTTTATAAAAAATATCAGTTATATTTAATTATGAGGTTTAATAACTACTTAAATTTTTTTAAGAAAAAGTTGTATTAATATTGTATATATTTTTTTAATAACTATATTATTAGTGTCTATTAATAACTTCTCATGTTTCTCCTATGATGATTATATTTAAAGAAACAATAACTCAAGTATATTTTATTTTTTTCACAAACTTCATACTAATTATGTATTATTATTATTAAGTTAATATGGTTTTTGTGTATTATAAAACCTAAAGTGGGGTTTTTTTCAAAAAAATTAAACTTGACGGGTAAATATAAGTTTTTTAAAGATGAAAAGGTCAATATTTTGTCTATATGATTTAAAATCTCTTTCGACTCTTTTTTGTTTTATTATTCTTGAACCTTATTAAAACCATGATCCTCTGATTATTTTTTTATCATGTATTTTATTTTATTTTTTGATGTGTTTTTATAAATTTATTAGTATATTATCATTTATATGAACCTAATTCTATAATTTATTATGAGAATAAAATTTACATTTATAAAACTCAGCACAAAGGACGGGCTAATAAATCCTAGTTATAATATAATTCCGCTGACCTATTATTCTTCGGGGTTCGGAGTTCCAGACAGATCACGAGTGTGTTTCTGTGAATTTTGTGAAACGATGCTCGGTGGATTATATGGAGATCTACCCCCTCCATCTTCATCTTCAACATCCACAGATGATGATTCTCATACCAAAATCACGAATCCTTCTTCCAGTGTTTGGTCTAGCACCGTCAAAATGGCACCTCCAACACTCCGTAAACCATCGTCTTCTTCTGCAACAATCCCGCCTCCCAAAACCCTAATCAAACCCCAGCTAACGAAACCTAGAATCGTCAATTCCGATGTCATCACCACAACCTCCTCATCCTTCCAACCTGCACTTGTCGGCGTAACCTCGTCGGTCGTCGAGGAGTACGATCCCGCTAGACCTAATGATTACGAGGATTACAAGAGGGAAAGGAAAAGAAAGGCTGCGGAAGCTGAATATAAAAGGGAACTCGACAGAAGGCGACAAGAACAAGAGGAAAGGGAAAATAGAGACAAGGAGAATAAGGAGAAAAAGAGAGATAAGGATTTCAATATCTCCGGCGAGGAGGCCTGGAAGCGCCGTGCCGCTATGAGTGGTGGTAGTGGCGGTGGCGGTGGTGGTGTTCCACGGAGGTCTCCTTCGCCGCCGTCAGGTGGTGGTGATGGTTTTAGCATAGAAAAGTCTGAAACAGGGGGTTTGGGTGTTGGTGCTGGTGGCCAGATGACTGCTGCACAAAGAATGATGGCCAAAATGGGATGGAAAGCAGGGCAAGGACTTGGTAAGCAGGAACAAGGGATTACAACTCCATTAATGGCGAAGAAAACCGATAGGCGAGCTGGGGTTATTGTGAATGCTAGTGAGCCTAAGCAGCAGTCCGAAAAGAAGGCAAGAGGTGTTAGCATAAATGGTCAACCTACTCGTGTTGTACTCCTTCGGAACATGGTAAGCAACTTCTGCAAATTTCCTTCTTTGAACCAAAATTTTAGTATAAAACTTCATCAATCTTGCACTACCTTGATACTGTTGGCAATTTGGATAATAATGTGCATTTGAATATACATATTTATGGTGTTGAGTATAGTAATACACAGTTGCATATTTACTTTCAATGCTCTATTCACACGTGTATGATTAAGAATACCCTATGCATCATAGTGAAATAAAAAACAGATGATTGTTCCATAATATACAAATTAGGCATGGATTGGACCTATTGTGGTTCACATGTAGAATCAAGAGCAATTGGAGAGAAAAAACTTATGTTAATTCACTGTGTATCTTTACAAAGGGAATACATGCTATGTTTATAGACACGACTATGCAACATAAACTAAACCGTACGAGCCCATTTGGTCTGATGTTATATACTCTTGCGCTTCCAATAATGGGTATTATTTTACCTTCTTAGAATGTTGCTTATGTCAACTAGAAATAGAGTAGCCAGTGTAAAACACTTTCAGCTGAAATGACCTGACACACTCCCGTAGTCCCATTTTTTGCATACCATTTGTTGGGTAGATTCTATCATTTGATTGGTTAAATGATGATATTAAAGGTATCTTATCTGTTTTTCTGTATTGGGGCAACTTTCTTTCACTAGTTGCAGTAAAAATAATTGAAATGAAATTAAATAGTTAAATGCCCTAGATACGTTTGTAGTTCCATTTTCTTCTTTCCCCATTGTTTCCAATTGCTTATCTGTTTGTATGAAATGCGTGTCAACTGTCAAGCTTGAAATGATTTTTAAATCTATTAATTTGTCACAATTTTGGAGACAGTTGTCTTTTTGTAGTTAGTTAGTTTGTCAAAATCGTGAAGATCATCATATTCATCATCATCAACCACACGTTCATCTCCCTCGTCACTAGAACTCTAATATCTTGTTCGATCTCATCTGCATCCACCAAGACTCTACAAGCTGGTCCCGCATAACCTTATGACCAAGGTTCTTTTGACTATATAACCAAAATAGGGTCAGATTCTACTCCAGCAATAACCTAAAAGGCCACCTAAAAAACCCACTAAAAGGCCTACACATCAGCTAATGTACACTAGGCTCTAGTAAGCGCTGCCTAGGGGCTCCTTTCCAAGTGCCTTCCTGTTATTGCTTGTTCTACCCTATTCCTAGGTGCCTGACCGTTGCCTCAAGGCGCCAATCGCTTTAGGCATGCTTTTCTAAACCAAATTATATATATGGTACTTTTGTTGAATGTTGGCTATTTGAAAATGTCTATATCGTCAGTTATTTTATGTTCTATTTAAGTTTATATATCCCATAGGTTGCTATGTTTTCTTAAAGTGAAAAATGTTACAATAACCATACACCAACGTAATCTGCCCCTTCCATCCTCGATTGCTTCCGCCATTATCACTGTCATTGTGATTGGTGCCATAGTAGATAATTGTAGTAAGAAACCGAATGATTTGATAAGAACTGGGCTGAAGTTTCGTTGTTAAAATAGGAAATGAGATTAGAGACATTAATTAAATAATAAATACTAAGCCCTTTGATTATTCCGCTAATTACTTCACATCCCCCCCTGAATTTGATTGCTCCATTGTGCGATGGTTGATGATACAGCTGAAGTTTCAAATAGCGAGGAACTTACGATGGACCTATTTATTTTTTATTTTATTATTATTATTATTATATTTTTCCCACTCCTATATATATATATATAGTATTGTTTTTCATACCTATATATAATTTTCACTCTATTGTTTTTTATTTTTATTTTTTATAATATTTTTAATTTTATGTTTTTGTTTATTTTATTTTTTACAGTGTTCTCGTTGTTTCTCCTTTATTCTTATTGTTTTCTGTCCCTTTGATGCCGGAGGTCTTTTCAGGAAGCAATCTCTCTACCTACGGGTAGAGTTATAATTGTCTACATCTCACCTCCCCCATACCCTGCTTTTAGTGGGATTGGGTATTGTTGTTGTTGTTACGATGGACCTTCATGGGTGCGGAAAATGGTTTTGTGATTATCGCTTGCTCGTGATCCAAGGGTGTTGGTAAACCCTTTTTTTATGGAAAACATTATTACAGTCTCACAGTAACCAAGCCAATCACCTATTTCCTTATGAATTGAACTCGAGTCAGCTGACGGCTTGTTTAAACTCTTAATTCAACTTATATCCTTCTTCAGATCCCCAAGTTGCCCATGGTGTGAATTTAGGCAAATATAATGGTTCCACTTAGACCCAAATTCCATGCAGGTTACTATCTCTTTTTTCAAACCTTGAGTACCGTTATGAACCGTTTCCTATTACCTTCATATTTCCTAATGCTTGTAGCCACTTCATTGTCTACCAAATAATGTTCGTAGTTTTTAATTCAAGGGAAAGGAAGTCTTCATATCATGCAGTCCTGCAAATGAGATCACCACTGCCCGTAAACCCCTCATCTTTGATCCCAAAATTAGATGCACACCACTTCTGCAAGTCTCGGATGTGTGCTGAAAAGAAGTCTTAATCACCGTGCTATCCGCTAGAGGTCCAGAACCATGACTCTTTCTGATCCCACATGAACCCTTGTCGACTTCATGCTATGGTTTGGTGCGAATTCACAACACCGACCCTTAACACTTCAGTCCTAAGTTCTAAGTTCTAACAGCATCACCATCCTCGGTGTTCCTCACATGCCATTATTTTAAAGCTCTGATCCACCCTATAATCCCCATCCATACATGTCTTCACCATGAAACAGACACATTGTTAGTTTTCTCATCCTGCTGTCAAGCCTGTTCCTAGTCTCACCTTTTCCCCATTCTGATTCATTCTTAATGTTACACTCACCCCTATATGCTTATTCTTGATCCCATCGATCTCAAACAGACTTATCGGACCCTCTGGTGAAGTCCATATCATTGAAACTGACGTTCATCGCTACCCTGGCTTTCCTTAATTAGCATAGAACTGACTGTTAGGAAACTAAAGTATAATTACCAGGCCCGGCAAAGTAATACAAAAAAGAAGAAAAAATGAGGATTGTAAAATTGAATTAAGATAGACAATTACAAAGGAAATCTAGCCAAATCTTAACCTCCTGTCCAAGCATCTCTACTGGATTTTATAGATCTTCCAAATCAAAAATTATCCTACCTCGTACTCTTTTTGCAACCAGATTCCATCCCCTCACCACATGCATAACAATTACACACACTTGTCACCCTACACGTGTCCCCCTTTGACTTCCATGAGACAATTCCTTGTGTACAACTTTCCAGCTTATTCGCTCATTGAATCAATGAACGGAGGATCATAGTTGCATTTCTTATCACTGACGACCTAATGCCATTTAGTAGGAAGCAGGCTGAAATTCTTATTAAGAGCATGAACAATAAAAGAGAGCATGAACTACAGTTCTGAATTTAAGGTCTCTGCAAGTCTAATAAACAAAAACAAATGATCAAATTCATGATTACTCGATAAAGGAGTGCATTTGAAGTGATCATTATCATTTCATGTCAAAACAAATTAGTCAGTTGTTTGCCAAAAAGTGATTACAATTATGTGTGGTCAAAATAAGCAAATTTGTAAATACTTGATACAAGTTCTATAAAAAGAAGAAACTGATTTTCGAGATAAATGTGAAATTGCCCAACTGTCACTAACTTTCTCATTGAAAAATTTGAATCTTTTATGATTGAAGGTGGGTCCTGGTGAGGTAGATGATGATCTAGAAACCGAGGTTGCAGAAGAATGCGCAAAATACGGGACTGTAACAAGGGTTCTGATATTTGAAATAACGGAGCCTAATTTTCCAGTTGATGAAGCTGTTAGAATTTTTGTGCAGTTTGAGAGATCTGAGCAAGCAACGAAAGCATTGGTTGATCTTGAAGGTCGGTTTTTTGGGGGTCGGGTTGTACGTGCTACTTTTTATGAGGAGGAGAGATTCAATACTAACGAATTGGCACCAATGCCCGGGGAAATCCCGGGTTTTATTTAGAATTTATATCAGATTTCATTTCAAGTTTTGTGTTATATTGGTGGCTTTTTCATTGTTAACTTTGATAATGTAGAAGCTGTATTCTGTAATCAAGTTTTTCTAGATTTGTTGTCATTTTGGGTTATTGGGAACTAATGTAACCATGTTGCTTATTGCTGAAAATATATGAATCTTGCTCCTTTAAAACAGTTAATTTAGAATTAACAGGTACTTCATTTGGACCATAATTTTTACGAGGGATTTCTCGTATTAGTAGGTTTTTCACAAAAGTCAAGTTATGCTTTAACGTACGCCGACTAACTGTTTGAGTGGCTCTTTCCTATATTCCCTCTAGCTGTGCGAGATGTTTAAATAGAGAAGATTGAACTCGGGTTAATTTTGAGACTAACAACATACTAAATGGAGTTGAAGTTTTCTAATTTATAAACACAAACAAAATTACAATGTTGGCATTAGTCGCTTAGAATGGTAAAAATGTTGAGTTAATTTTCGGACTCCTTTTTGTAACAAGAACCATTAGACCAGCCGCACAGGTAGAGGCTGGCTCCTCTACCCGAGCTGGTTCACAACCAGCCACATCGTTTTATCACTGGTTCAAGAACATTTTTACCATGGTTCTCCATCTGGTTGCGAGTTTCATTTTTTTTCTTTTTTCTTTTCTTCTCTCTCCTCTCTCTCTCTCTCTTAAGTCTTAATTAATAGATATTTTTTATTAATATTTAATGTGGGTAGATGTGGGTTAGATGTGAGAGTTTGTAGGTTAGAGATGGTTGAAGGTGGAAGATGAGGTGGATGCTGAGAGGATAAGTCCAGGTTGGATGCTTGGATACTGATGGTCTTATGAAACATCATGGAAGATTGGTTTTGTAATACCCATGCTTGACAGTGTATAGAACTGCTTTACGTAATATTTATGTTTTAAACATGAGATGCTACATTGAACAAAATGATAGGCTTAGATTTCCTTAGTCAAAAGTTTGCTAGTCCCATATTAGATACTCAAACAATAAAGATTTTTTAGAATGGAAATTTGAATACAAACTTTAGTTTTTTAAACTTATTAAACATATAATTACTTTAATATAATTCTTATTGATTGTAAATCAGGAATTACAAGTGTTATGATGCAGAATTCCTTCACACTAGAAAAGATGACAACAAGTTTAGTCTAACACATAGACTAGCTAATCATAAGGATAACTAATATGTAAAGGTGTTCAACACATGAACAAGCTTGAAGGCTTCTAAATGTTAACTGTAATTGCCTATGTTAAGTTGCAAATGATTTTCTTGTGAGTCTAAGCCGTGCTCCAACAATAAAGTTAACTTGCATATATATAGATGATGAGGTAGCCCAATTGGAAGACATGTGAGATGTAGGAGTTCATAGCAAATCAAAAACCGCAACAGAAGCAAAGATAAACACATTTTCAAAACTAATTTTATGAACTCTTATGGTGGTTATCCTTAACATACATGCATGCCACCATAAAATATTATACCAACTCCAAGCTCCAAAAATTATGTTGAATGAGTTGGGATGAACTTACAAGACAAAAGGCTTTGTAATCCTCTTGAAAGCCTACACCAAGCTTTCTTCTATCCCAATGTGCTAGCACTCCAAATTTATCTCACAAGCCCTTGTAGATGAATTTGGTATAGCCCTTAGTTCCAGTGAACACGTAGAGATTTTATCACCCCACTCACCAAGTTAATGACTTCTCTTAAGCGTATGTTGCAAACTTAAGCAAAAGGATCAAATGCCACTTGAAACAAGTCTATATAGAACTCAAAATGCATTCTAAGTTTCCCAAAGTCGGCCACAGAAATGAAGGTGATTGGGGCAACAAGTTGGTCCAATGAAATCACAAGTGACACTTAAAATTTTGCCGTCACGACTTCTTCATGGGCCCTCACGGGCCGTGAAGCCCATATGACTCACGACCCATGCCGCCCAAAAGGAACTCGTGGCGTGGAGCATCATTCATGGCCGTGAAGCATATGTCATATTGAATTTGACTGTCATCTTTTGTTTAGGGTTGTCGGGGTAGAAACTTGGTGTGTGACCCAATAGGCCCGTACTTCATTGACAGTGATACAACTTATGTGTGTTAGTGGACAGACACCAACAGACTCTCACTTGCACATAACACACCGTATCCTTAAGTAACACAGACAATGAGCGGCCTTTCAGACATATCTGCCCCAAGTCAGAACAGGGTATGTCTCCCTGACAAGTACCAAATCACAACCTTACTTGTTTGATATGGTCATATAGATAGTGATCAATCATCATTTTGCTCGTGATATCTTTGTGAACACGATACATGGTACTAAGTCATTCTTCGATCGTTCATGATTATGTTTCTTGATAAAAATTGGTGGTGACCAAAATATACTAGCTGCAATCGATCACACATCATTGCAATCTTGAGCATGACTATGCATTTTGGTGATAGATTTGTGTGGTGAACCCTGATGTCACGTCCAACGTCATAGGGCACTCAAGGGTCACACCTGTGAGGGCATATAATCCGAGAAGTGATGCAACCATATTAGGGAGAATGGAGTTATCGTTAGTTATAAATCAGGATTTGTAAGTTATGGTTTTAACTTACGGTTTTAACTTACGTATGAGAGAAATTACCAAGTTGATTAATTGACAAAGAAATATATATTTATTAGTTAATAAATATATATTGTTAATTTATTTTATTCAAGATTAACAATTTAGGTTTAAATTATTTATTTTGGATAAGTTTTATAATTAATAATTAATAAAGAAAAAAGAAAAAAGAAAAATTTATATATATATATATATATATATATATAAGTTTTTCTTTTTATGTTTCTTGATAAAAATTAGTGGTGACCAAAATATACTAGCTGCAATCGATCACACATCATTGCAATCTTGAGCATGACTATGCATTTTGGTGATAGATTTGTGTGGTGAACCCTGATGTCACGTCCAACGTCATAGGGCACTCAAGGGTCACACCTGTGAGGGCATATAATCCGAGAAGTGATGCAACCATATTAGGGAGAATGGAGTTATCGTTAGTTATAAATCAGGATTTGTAAGTTATGGTTTTAACTTACGGTTTTAACTTACGTATGAGAGAAATTACCAAGTTGATTAATTGACAAAGAAATATATATTTATTAGTTAATAAATATATATTGTTAATTTATTTTATTCAAGATTAACAATTTAGGTTTAAATTATTTATTTTGGATAAGTTTTATAATTAATAATTAATAAAGAAAAAAGAAAAAAGAAAAACTTATATATATATATATATATATATATGGGATTTTTTTCGTACGAGAACTGCGAGAACCAATCTTAGCCGTTGGGTTGATAAGTGGAACTCATGGATGTAGAGCATGGAGGGATCAAGTATGGTAGGGTGCATGTGATGAATTCATAGGTGGGCGATGACATTAAAAGAGGGGGAATTGGACGGCTCAGATTGGTTCTCGCAGTTCTCGTATGAAAAACAATTCGCGTTTGAACTTTTACCCATATATATATATATATATATATATATAGAGAGAGAGAGAGAGAGAGAGAGAGAAATTGGATCAATATAGATCCCTCCTTAAACAAAGATCCCAAAGTCCAAATCTTAACCATTAGATTAATCAAATCAATGGTTAAGATCTATAATGACATGATTGTAATTAAGTAAACAGTTATATGACTTAATTTTAGAAGGAAGGGTATTATGGTAAAAACCCTCTTTTTTAATTTTTTTTACCCCTTAAATCTTTAAATGACCAGAACTATTTCAATTTTTTGAGTTTGAGCAAAAAAATTATACCAATCTTCTCATTGTTTAATCCTCTTTCAAACGAGACCACTCTTTCTATATTTCTGAAAAAAAAAAAATTCGACGAAAATGACGAAATTCATCATTTCGTCACCTGTTGTTGCTGTTACGTGAAAACAGGTGACGAAAATGATAAAAATTCGACATTTTCATCATTTTCGTGCCCCCTGTATGTCACGTAAAAGCAGGTGACGAAAATGATAAAAAATCGACATTTTCATCATTTTTTCGTGCCCCCTGTATGTAACGTAAAAGCAGGTGACGAAAATGATAAAAATTCGTCATTTTCATCATTTTCGTAAAAAAAAAAGGTGAACAGGTGTTCGAAAATGATGAAAACTGTTAGGTGTTTATGGGTATGAAGGTGATGGACGAAAATGATTAAACTGGTAGGTGTTACTTTTTTCCAACAGCCGAAAATGATTATTTTCATCATTCATATCATTTTCGTCAAGTTTTTTTTCCAAAAATATAGGAAGAGTGGTCTCGTTTGAAAGAGGATTAAAAAATGAGAAGATTGGTATAATTTTTTACTCAAACTCAAAAAATTGAAAAACTTATGATCATTTGAAGATTTAAGGGGTAAAAAAAACTAAATCTGAAAAGTTTGTTAGAGTTTTTAAAAGTTGTTTTAATTCCAATTTTACCCTTTTAAATGAGTGGCTGAGATTGAGACTTTGAGATCTATGTTTAAGAAGGGAGCTATGTTGAACCTCACTCTCTCTCTCTCTCTCTCTATATATATATATATATATATATATATGTAGATATATATATATATATATATATATATATATATATATATATATATATATATATATATATATGGGGCCTGCGCCATATATGTAGATATATATATGTATTATTTATTTTTTCTAAATTATTATTTTTAGTTAATTACTTGGTGATTAAGTTATTAATTCAAGATAAGTAAATATTTTAAAGTTTTCTAATTTAATCCTAATTCTAATTTAGTACAAATAGGAGATTAGGTTGTGAATTAAGGTCACACAATTCTAAGTTTTAGAATTACAAAACTCAATCTCTCTCTCTCTCTCTCCATCGCCTACGGCAGAAGACCCTAAGCCAAAACTGTGATCAGTTTTGGCCGGATCCTAGTTCCCATCGCGAGTAAGTGTTCGGGTGTGGCGGTTGTTAACCTTTCTAGCGGGTCTCACTTGTTGTTCTTGATTATATATATATATATATATATATATATATATATATATATATATATTAAATGATCATTGTTGTAGTTATCTTGTTCATATTAATGTTGTTAATACACACAAATTGTTCATATTAAATAAAGATCCTTACCCCTTCGGGTTTTGGGGTGTTGATCCTCAAGTGTCCCCTTGTAAGGATTAACCGGTTTCATTCTCCTGTTGTTTAAAACCAGTTGTGTTTGGATCCGGATGACACAGGGGAGGTGTATTATAATCCTACAATGTTATCAGAGCTTCAGCTCATTTAATCACTATATATATATATTTATACATGTTCGAAAAGAGATTAACAAGTTTATTAAATCTCAAAGTTGTAAACTTTATTATTCAAACAAGTTTGTCTTTGAATATTAAAGTGTTTATATTTATTTAATTTTAATCAGAAAGGTTAAACTAGCTAGGTTTAACCAGTTAAGAATTAAAAACTGTAAAGGTCAATTTTTGTTCATATCTATGTGTTGATGTATATAAATCGATTTCAATAACAAGAATTTTAACATGTTTTCTTAATATTATGTTTTTAAAGTTTTAATAAAAAACAAGGATTGTTTTTTATTAAAGGGATAAACTTTAAATATAAAATTTTAATCCTTATCAACAAGTTATGTTGATAAAGTTTAAGGTTTAAAATAAAACAAGTTTTGTTTTAGGATAAATGTTTAAACTTTAAATGGATTAGGATTTGTTATTTTTAAATTTGATATATATATAGTTCTTATTATTCCGAATTTTAGATGTGTCCGGAAAAACACCACCGTCGACCACCACAAACTGCTGGCGGCGGCCCACGGCAGTGGGTAGCGGCTCAAGTTGAGTGGCCCAACACCTTAGCTACGGCCTGATCACGTGCCGCCCAAGAGGAATCGCAATGCGACCCAGTTTTTTGGTCACGGACCAAGCAGATCCGGTCCAGCAACGATTCGCGATCAAATTGAGGCCCCTTTGCGACGGCCCGTCATCCTAGTTAGGTCGGCTCAGTTTGGGTTCGGCCTAGTCGGTTAGTTGGCCCGTTTCTTTTTTAAGGCCTAATACTTTTTAAATACTTTCTTTAAAGAAAGGGTTCAAAAATATTAGTTTGTGTTCATAAAAACTAAATTATTCTTTATTTTTGGTTTTAGAACTAAAATATTTTTGTTTATCTTTTGGGCTTAAAAAGTGTTTTTGAACTTGTTGGGCTTCTTGGTCTAGTTAGGTGTAACACACGCCTTCACAAGCTTAAAATTAGGGTTAATTTAAAATTTTAACCATAATTATCAAAACATGCAGCGGAATAAAAACGTCATTTACAAAAGTATCGTTAACTGACTTGGCTACTAATTACATCAAAAAATTATGCCATGTTTTAAACCAACAAGTGTTACCGACTAAACCGACCATCGGATCCAAAAGTATAACAAGTGTGTTCCCCAAAAGATAAATATACACAAACAACCATCAGTACCTGCCTCACCAGGCCAACTAGCATCAACCTGCGAAAAAGGGAAAACATGCACCGTTAGCTACAACTAGCTAGTGAGCACAAATTACACATAAGCATCAATAAGCAGGCTATCTCATATAGGAACAACACACAGGGCTATCCTATCATATCGCGCCGCGCCAATCATGTCATAAAGAGTCGTGTCTCGCAGGGTAGCTAGCCCCGCTCAACAACCCTAGCCGGGGAATCAGCCACAACCAACCGCACCAGTGGGGGAGCGAAAGTAGTCCACTCGGCGCGTTACGGAGTTAGATCAACTCAACCAGTTCCGGATTGCACCGAGAACCCCGTTCGTAACCAGTTCTGGAAGATAACTAGGAACCCTGTCTCATCAAGGAACGGCGTCCTGCAGAGCAACACCCAAGCGTGACTCGAGTACCGTTAGTCCCCCATTTCGTGGCCCAAGGAACCCCGGGAACCCAGCCTATCCGGCTGACCTCAATCGTCCTCCAATCAGTGTCCGGACAAACTCCAAATAACATATACGACCCAATCGGGTCCAGTTGCATGCATACATCATATACGACTATTAATACGACATGTCAAAATCATATAATAGCATACCTCTTGTGCGCACGTATCAAAACACAATCGCATGTCAAGAAGTACAACAGATAACTTACCGACTGAGATTCATGGGAAACCGGTACTCATCTCGAGGTCATAAGAGGCAAATATAATGTCGGGAATCCCCAGATTCCTCTGAATCACCTAACACAATAGGTTCAGGTTTAATCACCACTTAATAACAACTAACGCAGCTTAATACACAAGTCTACAATCTGTCAGCAAAACAACACAGCTTGCGATCGCAAGGGTTATCCTTACGGTCGCAAATGCCATCTTAAACCCCCCTTACGGTCGCAAGGGATATCCTTGCGATCGCAAGGGTCCTTCCCAAACCACCCCAGCTTACGAGCGCAAGAGATTATCTATACGATCGCAAGGGTGGTTCCTAGGGTGCTTACGATCGCAAGTTATGTACTTGCGACCGCAAGGATGTTTCTGTTGGTCAAATGATCTCATCAGTTGAAATTTGATGAGACAAAGTTAAGTTTGTAAGATGTGTTCTAAATATAACATAAACAGAATTATGAGGCTTGATTAGACTGAGCACTTATAGTGTTTCAGACTGAGCACAGGCTAAATATAAGCTGAGCATATGTTCGATCAGCTTAGACTATGTCTTAGAAAGATTATCAATATGTTTGATAAGCTGTGTATGTCACCTAAGATATAGGTTGAGTATTCAGCTTGATGTGTTTCGAGCTGAGTGACTCAGTGTATACACTGAGTCAGCTCAACAGAGTTGCTAAATAAGTTATAGCTAACTCTTATGACTTCCAAGGATGAGTTAATCATTATACGTGTTAGTACATGTTTGTTTTAGGGTTTGTTCTCGAAGAACTCAGCTTGATGAGTTTCAATCTGAGTAACTCAGTACGACTAAAGAAGTCAGTTTAAGAGAATTTAAATATGTTTTAAATTCCTTTTATCTCTCTATATCTACGGCAAGGATAAGAAGATTCCAGAATCAAGATTGAAGATTGAAGACTCAAGATAAGAAGATTCAAGATTCAAGATTCCGGATTATTCGTTAGTTTGTTAGCAAATTAGGATTAGTTCTAGTTTGTTAGGATCCGTAGGAACAGGATTATAAATACTTATCTCCTAATAAGTTTTGAGGAACGACGACTACATTCAACGAGTTACAGAGCCAAACTTAGTTTCACCTCAACCTATTGATCGTATGTGTTATGAGTCTTGATTCACTATTTGTAAGTTCAACGTGATCAAGAAACTCACAGATTTCCAATTTGTTTGTGTGTTCGAATCTTCACATCTATTGTGAAGTTGGTAAGTATTCAATCTGTGATTAAATCCTGTTTAGAGAGTCGTCCGGTATCTATAATCATAAGTTGATTATAGATAGCAAAGTTTGAGAGATTGAGAGATTTGATTTACATTAGGTGTTTATATATCAAGTGTTGCTTACTTGATTGTTTCTGTAATCATCTTCTTATTAATGAAAGCAAAGCATTCGACTGTTTGTGGTTTGATGTGTGTTAACACTTTTTATTGATTTGTTCAATTTTTCGCAGAAAGTGTATTCAACCCCCCTTCTAGACATTACTTGCTTGTTTACCTTCTCACCAAGGGACCAACAACTGGTATCAGAGCAGGCTGAACGATTTCATAAGTTGAACGTTCAAGATTCTGAGAAAGTATACAATGTCGACAAGCAACAATTCATCAAACTTTCCTCAGATGTCTGCCAAGGGCTGTCCCATATTCGATGGATCTGATTATCCTATGTGGAAATTCAGAGCCATGCTTTTCCTCAAGTCCATTGACAATCGTATGTACGATGTCATCACTAAAGGACCAATCATCCCCAAGATTCCTGCTGTTGTCAGTGATACGTCCACTAACAAAATCAAAAAGGAAGTAAAGAAGCCTGTTGCATCCTGGACTGATGAAGATTGGAAACTATATTCTTTGGATGACAAGGCAAAGAGTGTTCTGGCTAATGCCTTGACCAATGAGATATTGCCCAATGTGACTGGGTGTCAATCTACAAAAGAGATCTGGGATACACTGAGTATTACATATGAGGGCACATATCTGGTCAAGCAGCAGAAGAAGAATCATCTGAACAGATCCTATGAAAACTTCTTCTCTAAGAAGAATGAAACCTTGGCTAATGTGTTTACCAGGTTTCACTGTTTGATTAATGACTTGCTAGGTGTAGGCATTAAAAAGAATGAAGCTGACCTAGTACTGAAATTTCTGGATGTGTTACCAGAAAAGTTCAATGAAGTAACAACGGCACTAAGGGCTGGAGAAACATTACACATGTATAACCTACAGTCCATCTATGGGTTCTTGCTCAATCATGAACAGATCACAGAGCACAAGAGAACTTCTCAACAATAACTGAAGGATTCTTTTGATAAAACTGATGTTGCATTAGTTGCACAGAAAAAGAAGAAAGGTTCAAAAGCCTTGGTTGTTGAATCTGAGACTGAGTCAGACTCTCAAGCTGACCACTCAGACTCAGACTCAAGTGATGCTGATGATGTTCAGACTATCACTGAGAAAATGGCCATGCTAGCCAGACGTTTGAGAAGAGCTCAAAGGGGAAGAGGAAGATCTGACAGGGGCAAAGGAAAGAGTTCTTTTGATCCAAAGAAAGCCGTGTGCTTTAATTTTTAGAGGAAGGGACACATTGCTGCTGAGTGTAGATCAAAGAAGGATGAATCGGCTTCAGTAGCTGATAAGAATGCTTACAGAGCTGATACTTACAAGAAGAAATATACTCAGCTCAAGAAAGGAAAGCCTGAAGACAAGTCCAATGCAAAAGGACTCTATGCTATGAAAAGTATAATATTGTATAGAAATAGGAGTTTAATTGTAATATACTCATGGAGTATATATAGGGATATGACATATGTAATGTGAAAGGTTTTGCTCATAATTGAATAAAGAACTAGGTGTTTTCAAGGTGTAAATTCATATTCTCTCTAGTTTACATATGCAAACCTTCATTATCCTACATTATACTTGAATCACTTGTTATCAAGGCCTAACAAGTGGTATCAGAGCCAAGGGAGTGATGATTTGATTCTGAATTCAACATAAACAGTCGATTTTTTGAAGATTTTGAAGAAAAAGTTACTATTCATTCGGGTTTATTGCAAATTCATCAAATGGTGATTATTTTGATGTTATAAGGATTGGATTAGATTCGGTTTTGATGATATAATCAATGAAAATCAATCAGACATCAATTCGAATACATATCAGTGGCCAATTTGAAGATTTTTGAGTTTTTTGAGTTTTTGAAGTTCTTGAAGAAATTCGATCGAATCTGCTTGTTTGATCTATGTTTATGATAATTGTTGATTAAGAAGTGTAAATTGGGGGTAGGTGAAGTGATCCGGGCAAGAAATTATCAGATTTGAGCAAAATTTCGAGATTTTTGTATCTGAGCGGGATGAAGATGAAGTGTTCGGAATTCCAGCTTTGAATCATTCGGAATTCAGCTTCAATCAATCGGAATTCATATATTCCGGATAAAAAGTGTTGAAATTTGATTCATTCCGGATAGATTTTGCTCGGAATCTCTTCATTCCGTATAAAAGTTGATAGGAATTTCCTCATTCCGGATAAATTTTGATCGGAATTATCATTCTTCGGAATTGAGTTTGACCGGAATTCAAAAGTGCTCGGAATTGTTATTCTTCGGAATTCATGATTTCTTTGGAATTCATGTTCTCTTCGGAATCAAAGATTTTATTCGGAATTCCTAATCTTCGGAATTCAAGTTTGATCGGAATTCTTCGGAATTGAGGTTTCTTCGGAATTTGCATTATCCAGAATTTGAGTCATCCGGAATTCGAGTTATTCGGAAATTGTGCATTCGGAATTCTGTCATTCGGAATTTCAGTTACTTAGAAAATTTTTGCAATTTTAAAGAATCTTTTCCCCGAACCCCCATCGTTGTTGTGACTGAATTATCTTGTCACCTTGATTCCTAAGTCAAGTGTTTGGATTTTTTGGCTGAGTCAGAAGTTCTCAAAGTTTCAGTTATCATTCTGATGTTTCTAGATTCGGGTTTGCTTTTGGTCATTGTTACCATATGTTGAATGTCTAATACCCTTATGTCTAGTCATCCTAGTCTTTCCTAACTGATTTTTGGGTCTTCTTTCTTAGTGTCACCAATTTTTGGTCTCAAAACCAGATTTTAGCCATCCATCCCTTGTTTGTTTTGGATCTTGGTTATCTGTTATCAGTCATTTATGAAGACCCAAATCACAGTGTTGGTGAAATTGTTTGAAGGAATGACCTACATCAAATTGCTTCAGGTTTTTGAGAAGATTTTGTATTACATGCGAATGCACATTGCATATCATTCTTTTTGTGCTCTTGAATAAGGATGAATCCGACTCACTGATTATTATATCAAAGTCACCTACCCACTTATGTGTACCCAAGTTCATTTGTTGTTTGTCTTCCAAAATCTTTTTGGGACTTGCAGTGATCTAGTCAAGGTTGATTAAACGGTATTGGGATACTTACTTGACAACATCAATCTCCAATATCAGATTACATTCAACACAGAGTTATAAATCTTCAAGAATTCAGATCAAATCATTACCACTCCTCAACGATCAAGAGTGGTTCAAGTATCTATTCATTGTAGGATGTTCCCCACCCCTCTTCTATGTGTTTGCAACTGAATCTCATGTTGATGACTTTTGTGCATGATGCTCATGAAAAATCATAATCATCATGAGGGGGAGATAAAAAGTGAAGAAATTTTACATTGTTGAAGATATTCAGTTGTTGAGGGGGAGTTTGAATGTTTTTATTGATAAAATCATTGTGTTTACTCACGGGGAATAGATCATCAGTCTATGTCATGTCTAGGAGGAGTAAAGATCTATCATATGAAGACATGGGAACAATCTGAGCTACAAGTGTTTATGCTTCCGCTGTCAAAAGCTCAAGATAAAACATTGTTTCAGACTGATGTATTTGGTGGGACGCTACATCCAAAAGTGCTTATATAATCTAAGGAAGACTTAGGTTACTGGCGTGTACACTCCTATTTCAATACAAAGGGGGAGAATATAAAGTATAATATTGTATAGAAATAGGAGTTTAATTGTAATATACTCATGGAGTATATATAGGGATATGACATATGTAATGTGAAAGGTTTTGCTCATAATTGAATAAAGAACTAGGTGTTTTCAAGGTGTAAATTCATATTCTCTCTAGTTTACATATGCAAACCTTCATTATCCTACATTATACTTGAATCACTTGTTATCAAGGCCTAACATGCTGAAACTTGGGATACAGAATCATCTACCTCAGATGATGATGACAAATGTCTGATGGCTTAAGAAGATGAAGAGTTTGAAATAAATGAAGTTGATTACGGTTTGTCTTAATCAACTTTTGAAGCTGACATGAAGGAAGCTGAGGAAAACAACAAACTTGGTGATTGGGATCCTTCCTCCATGTACAAGGTTAGTAATTTAAACTCTTACACCGATGAAGAAAAAGTTCTTGCTTTCGATTATTTGTTAAATGATTTCAAGACTAGCCTTAAGTCTCAAAAGGACCTCAAAGCTGAGATAGCTAATTTGAAAGATGAGATTAAGGAAAATCAATCTCTCATTGATGTTGGTAAGAAGACACAATGTGATCTTCAATGTCAAAGACACATAAATAAACTTCTAAGTGAAGAACTTCAGGAAGCCAAAGATAAAGCTGACCAACTTCAAAAGGTCACTGAATCATGGTGTAAGTCATCAAGGCTTGCTGAAAAGTGCATCAACCAACAAATTCCTAAACAGGTACAAGCTGTACTTGGAGGTGACTATCAATCCGTAGCTTATGCAGCTGATGATGATGAGATAGCAAATACAGATTCTGAGGAAGATAGACAAGTGTTTGAGTCTCAGAAGTCAGCCTCAGAAAAGAAACATGATCCAAGCCTTAAATACAATATGTTTGTGAAGGCAAAAGATCATGGAAATGAGTGTTTAACATCTAAACAGCATAGTAAGTCTGTGCTGGACAGATTAGGCACTCAGCCTATTCAAAGAACTTTGGTCATAGAAAGGCTTAACCCAAATCCTTTCAAAAGACAACACTCTCTATGTGGCTCAGAGAGAAGTTACAAGAACAGGAAGACCACTGTAAGTCAGAGGTCATATCACAACAATGGTAAGTCCAAAGTTGTTGACATTGGTAAGTCCAAGGAGATCAACAGTGGTAAGTCCAAATCTGTTGAAACTGGTAAGTCCAGAAAACATGACAATGGTAAGTCCAAACTCAATGACAAGATGTTTGTTGGTTAAACCTCTGAACAAAAGGATAACAAACAAAGATCTGACAAAGGTAAGTCCAAAGTCAGTGAACATCAAGTGAATCAACTTGCAAAGAAAGTTAAAAAGTTATCCACAACATATAATCCTAAAACTGAGAGAAATTCTCACAAGGATTATTAAACACTCTACCTCCTGTAATCATTGAAAGAAGGAGATGCTACAAGTGCAGAAGTAGAGGACATGAGGCCAAGGACTGTGAAATTGAAATCTTAAGGCCTAAAAAGGAACAAGCTGATCAGCCTACATAGGACTCAACACCTGCTCAAGCTGATCAGTCAGTTCCACAAGAAGAAGCTGCTAAGTGCTCGTCATCTGAACCAACTATGAAGTAGGTTCCAAAACAAAACTAATGTGTTTAGTTTTTTTATCATGTGCAGGATTCAAGTAAATGGTACTTGGATAATGGATGTTCAAGGAACATGACTGGGTGGAAAGGACTTCTTAGTGATTTCCAGGAAGATGAAGGTCCTAAAGTAACATTTGGTGACAACTCCCATGGAAGAACTAAGGGTGCGTTTGGTACAGAGAATGAAATTGCAGAGAAATGATTGCAGAGAATGGAATTGCAGAGAAAGGGAATTAGTCTGGAGAAGGAGAATTGAATCTCCGGTTTGGTAGCACAGAGATTTCAGCAGAGAAATATTACAGAGAATCATTTCTCTTGTTTGGTAGCATATAGATTTCAACAGAGAATTGTATCAAATTTATCATTTGCATTTTTATTATTTTCAAAACAAACAGTCAATTTCGGTGAATTAACAATCCAATTTCATATATTTTAAATTCTAATGATGTCAATTTAACAACACCAACACATAATTAGCTTATAAAAAATATATTTTAAGCTAAAAAACATGCAAAAAAATGACATATATTAATCATTAAAAAGAATTATCAATAATGTTAGATGATCTAAAAAAACCCTTTAAACTATGGTCACATCCAAAAACATCATTACGACCCAAGTCTAACAAAAAATCAATAATCACAAACATTCAACTATCGGTATATGCTTCCACCATGGCTATTTTATCCTCTTGTGCCAACTCAAGAAATAACCGTCCAAGAAGCACATCCTTACCAATCACAGTAGTAGCCTGGTTTGAATCCGTTATCAGCACCGACATACTTTCCGGATGCATGTAGCTCCATTAATGCTTCAATTAACTTTGCATCTTCTTCATTTGTCCAAGTGTGCTTACTCCTTCCGGTTGCTCTAGCTACATTTGAATCTGCCATACCTACATACAAATGCATAATCCATAATTCAAGATTCTACAATAAATGAAGAAAATATTATTAAATAATATTCATTATTCTAGAAATAATGGTAGGTCACAAAGACTACAATTTTAATCACCAAACACCATCATCCATCATTCCATCCATCATCTATGTGTCATCATCTTAATCACCAAACACAATCATCCATCATTCCATCCATCATCTATATCTCTAAACTCGTATACAAATATGTATATATGTACTGTATAGTTTACACACACAAGTGTGTACTGTATATATATGCATATATCTGTGTATGTATATATAGTACACATATATATATATGTTGTAGAGATTTATATCTTATTTTAAGAGGAATTAGAATATGTTATATGGGATTGGAGGTTAGAGGACTGTTGAGTAAGAAGATGGAGAACTGAAAGTAGTTTCAAGATTCAAAACAATCGATCACTGAAGTTGAGATATAAATAGAGATCGACAAATAATGGTTCTACAAATAATGAAATAGAGATCATGGTTCTAGAAATAATGAAATAGAGATAGACATACCTTGGTCGTGAGGTTGCTGCCTGGAAGAGGTCGCCGGCGTGGAGGAGGTCTCCGGCGGAAAGGAACGGAGAACAGGGACGATGATCGTGGATGGCGGGTGCAAGTGACGTAGGGCTGCCGTAGGTTATCGAGGGCTGCAGGAGGTTATCGCAGGTTTAATTCTCCGTGTTTTTTTTTTTTGAAGCTCCCGAGAATTAGATAAGGTTTTCTCCCCATTTCTCCTCATAATATAGAGAAAAGATTTTAGGGAATAGGAATTGATTTAATTCCCACTTTTTAATTCTCTATCCTTACCAAACAAGAGATATCATTTCCTTTTCCATTTCCCACCCTTAAATCTCTCTACCAAACATACCCTAAAGGTAATGGGAAGGTGCATGCTGGCAAGGTGACTTTCCAGAAGGTTGCATATGTCAAGGGTCTTAAACACAATCTGATAAGTATCAGCCAGTTGTGTGATGAAGACAATATTGTTACTTTTAGGAAGAAAGCAGAAACTATATATAATGCTAAGGGTAAGCCTGTATTAATAGCAAAAGGAGAAAGAGATGTGTATCTACTTGATCTTAATTCTGCTGATCCCTATACTGAAACCTATTTATATTCCCAATCTGTTCCTAAGCTGAGTTGGTTGTGGCATAAAAGATTATCACATTTAAATTTCAAGAATATTAATATGCTATCCAATAAAGAGTTAGACTCTGGATTACCAAAGATCATATTTGTCAAGGATAAATTGTGTTCAGCTTGTGAACAAGGGAAACATCATAAAGGGTCCTTCAAATCAAAGAAAAATTTTTCAATAACAGACCCACTGCATATGTTGCATATGGATCTGTTTGGACCCATATGTACTCCAAGCCTAAGTGGCAAGAAGTACACTTTGGTGATAGTAGATGAGTTCTCACGATTCACCTGGGTAATATTCCTTAAAGCTAAAAGTGACGCTGCCCTGTAGATAATAAGTTTCATCAAACAGGAAGAGTTGCAAAAAGGTAAGTCTGTAAAGCAACTCAGAAGCGATCATGGGACTGAGTTCAGAAACTCAACCCTAGAAAGCTTTTGTGAATAAAAAGGAATATTACAAAATTTCTCCTCAGTCAGAAATCCTCAACAAAATGGAGTTGTTGAAAGGAGAATAAGAACCTTAATTGAGGGCTGCTAGAACAATTCTATGTGAGGCAGGATTGAAACTCTATTTCTGGGATGAAGCTGTAAGTACAACATGCTATACTCAGAATAGATCAATCATTGTCAAAAGACATGGCAAAACAGCATATGAGATGTATAAATCTAGAAAACCTAATATAGGTTACTTCCTTGTCTTTGGTTCAAAGTGCTATGTGCTGAATCAAAGAGATCAGCTCCATAAGTTGGAACCTAAAGCTGATCATGGAATTTTTGTTGGTTATTCCTCAATCTCCAAGTCTTACAGAGTGTATAACACTAGGAGAAAGGCTATAGAAGAATCAGTTCATGTCTCATTTGATGAAGACAGTTTTGATCAAGCTGATAAAAGACAAGCTGACTTGGTTGAAGGCTTTTGATCTGACCAAACCACCTAATGAGACAAACTGGTCAAGCCGTGGATTTGATTCTACTTGTTCAATCCTAAAGCAGATGCAGATTGAACACAACCCTCTAAACCCTAAAAGGGTTAGGATCATACTTATGATCATATCAGTTTCTTAACAACAATCCAGATAAAAGGTTTAGAAAAACAATACCTGCTTGATCTTGGGATTGCTAAAGGTAGTCCACCACTACTGCACCACTAATGAACTGGCTGCTAGACCGCTCCTGGAATTACCCGAATGGCACACAAAATCTCGTGTGTGTGTGTAGCTCGACGCAAAGCAAAACCAAACACCCCTTGGGTGTTGGTCGAAATCGACGAGAGGGAGAGGGAGAGAGAGAGGTCGACGCAGAGGGAGAGGGAGGGAGGCTAGGGTTTCTTTTGATTCACGTTTTTGAATGCCTTATCATAAAATGAGTCTTATCTAGGTTTAAATACTTAAACGTCCTATAAGCCCAAGCCCATTCAATTAAAGCCCATGACTTTAATTGAAGTTTCATTCCTCTCACTTTGACCCCCCGGACTTTACTAGTTAATTAATTAACTGGTCCGTTAAATATTAAACTTAATATTTAATTTCCCTTTAAATAATAAATGACTATTTATTATTTCTTTTCTTCTTAATAATTAATTCAACTGATTAATTATTTATTTTTCTCTCTAATAATTAATCCATCTGATTAATTATTTCCACACAGAATTATAGTAAATTCCAACTGTTCTAATTTAGGTGTGTAGCAGTGTGACCCTTTAGTCTCTTATAACATTGGATACAATGTACCCATTAATTATCTCTGTACATAACCCAACAGACTCCCACTTGTGCAAGATAAGTAATAGTTGTTGTACATTGTTAGCCTAAGGAGGTCCCTAGCCAGACACTTAGGATAACCAGGTTATAAGAACTCTTATACCCCAAAAACTTGTGATAATGTAAACTCTCATAAAACAACTGTTTATGAGCTATCATGAACTAACTGTTCATGAATCAACTATCATAAACTACCTGTTTATGAATGGGTACGTTTATTATAGGTTTGTCCCTTGCAGCGCCATATTTCATCTTTGAGCATGAGCATGGAGGGTGTCAACTCAAAATCTCAAGAATTATGTTCATGACATACTTGATTTCAAAACTGCGTGATAAACGACAAAGAACAGATCAGTTCGTTTGGGCACGACCATGCACTTACCAGTTTCTATCAAGGGGCCCATAAATATCTCTCCTAAAAAGAGGTGCAAATACCTTCTTGCATATTTGCATTTGGCAATACGGCTCCCACTGAATCTAGATACGCCCCTTATGACCACCCTGTTACGGCGTGGCGTTAAGAAGCACTAAGGAGACAACAGTTACCGCATCCCAAACCAAATAGCTCAGGTTTAAGGATAACCTATGTGATAAATACTTTTGACACGAATCCACGAAGTATTTTTCACGGTGGGTCAATCCAATATTCGTAACCCTAACGTATATCCATAAATTTTGGTCCGCAAAAGACTTTTGCAACTATATTCTATATACCTTTCGAATCCACCCCAAAATTACGATGACTTTACAACCCTATCAAGGTTCCCACCAAGATAAGTAGTCACGGATATTTTTTTGAATAAACCAAGTTTATTCCTGGATGGTCCAAAACATACAAAATGGTGAAGAACAATGAAACTAATTTCTCCACCCTCCATATTCCACCCTGGAATAAAGATGCATAATTTCTACCATTTCATTAACTCAATTCACAGCGTTTATCTGAATTACTTTATTATTTTACATTGTAACTTATCACGGATTACAGAGAAAATAATATGCCTATAAACCTAAAACTCAAGACTAGTACTTTAAGGTACTCCTTCTTGGTTTTGCTAGAAACCGGTTTCGCAACCCAAAAACAAATTCTAGACGTACTTATTTTATAAATTCCTTAAACTTGGAGAACTGGAAAATAACTCCGAAGTTTCTGAGTTTATAAAATAATCCCCTTGTAATTAAAACTATAATTACACTTGTAGATGTGATAAACCTTACTAGGTTCATATCCTCCTTTTTGAAATGATAAAACCATTTACCCAAACTTGTAAACTTGAGATTAGATCCCCAGTGTATACAAACACTTATCTAATTTTATTACTAAGGATACAAAAAATATCCTATTTTATCATCTCTAACGTTAATCAACCACCAACATTAATTATCTTGACCTTTTTGAACATTATTACATATAATTCCCTTTTAAGTCATGTCTTGACCTTAAAACTTTGCAATGACTTCCTTATTGAGAACCTTTCAATAAGTCATGCGTTCCTCCGATTAGTTCCCTTTCAAGAACTTTTTGTTTTAGATCACTTCTAAAATCATCCGACAATTATATACTTTAAAAGTTCGTACTTGTATTTATCATACTAGTTAAATAAATCCTTGATAACTTGATAAATACACTAGTCAAGGTGCTCCCACTATCTTTTATGAAAAAGTGCATTACCTTAAAACACCCTTTTTAGACTCAGTCAATCCTTGACTAATACGTCTAAAACTTGTGTTTTTAAACACTTGCTCAGTTTTTGTGAGAAATTTAAATGTTTTATGAAACCAAAACTTGGATTTCGCATATATCCATCTTTCCAATTACGGAATGTGGTTTCATTCAACCTAACACGTTTACAAGTATAAAACACTTGTAAAGATATTTTAAATTTCTTTGCCTAAAACATTTAGTATAAAACAACCTTGATTATATAACTATTACAATCACCTATATACTTTCTTAAATGTTTTGTCCAAAAACTTTTATCTAGAAATAATAACTACTATTTCTTATCTGATCATGTTCAATGCCTTGAACATTCATCTTTCATAAAATTCTTAAAAACTTGTATATTAGAAAGACTTATCTAATTTCATAAACACGACTTGTTTATCTAAGTATATAGCAGGACTAGCATTTATGCAACTATAACAATCACTGCATAAGATCACTATGAATCACCTATTAAGTCAAAACTTGACTTATTAGTATCCTTTAGTCACAACTGGACTAACCTGATTCATCAAAAACACACGTGCACGGATATAAACTAAATAATTCAAATTTTCAAATATTAAAACCATAGTGTCAACCCAAGAGTTTTAAGCAAACCATGCCAAAACAAATTCAAAAATTTAAAAGGTTTAATAACTACGAAAAAGAATTATTAAATATCCGAACTGCACGTGGGATCTCTAATGCTGGGCTGCTTCACTTTCCATCACCTCCTGCAATAAACTATTGCAAGGAATTAGAAAACTCGTAAGAAACTTTACAAGTGGAAAGTGACAAAGAAGCTAGTCACACGATACCTGAGAAGCTAGCCTTGCCTCCTGCTTCGTGAGCCTTCGGACAATCTCTCTTCCAGTGTCCGGCCTCGCCGCACTTGAAGCACCTATTCTCGGTTCTTGCCTTGTTCGGCTTTGGCTTCTTGCCCTTGTTGCTATCAGTAGCCCTGGGTGTATTTTGGCTGGGCTGGGTCTTACCCTTTCCCTTTCCGTTGCGCCCCTTCCTCTTCTTATAACCGCCGTTGCCCACAATGAGGACGTCCTTAGACTTGGTCCCGATACTCTGCTCCGCTGTCTTAGGCATAGAGTGCAACTCATCCACGGATTTCTCCATGTTCTTCATGTTGTAGTTGACTATAAAAGGCTTATAGTCGTCTGACAACTAGTTGAGTATCGTATCCGTTGCTAGCTGCAACGGTACTGGGTGCCCAAGCCTCTCTAGGTGGTCCATGTAACCTTTCATTTTCATGATGTGGTTACTGATCGAAGTCCCCTTCACCATCTAGCACGAGTTAAATGCCATAGTGGCATCATAACGCTCCGTGCGGGCTTGCTCCTGGAACATGTCCCTTAGCTGGTGGATCATTTCGTAAGCAGGAGTTTCCATCATGCTTGACTGCAACTCAGGACTCATCGTTGCAAGCATGAGGCAACTCACGTACAGGGCGTCGTTGGAGCGCTTCTGAAAAGCCTCCCTGACTTCTGCCCTGGCGTTGTTGGCAGGATGGTTCCCCAGAGGATGTTCTAGTACGTACCACTTTCTCTCGTGCCTCAGCACGATCCGGAGATTTTTCTCCTAAGTGAGAAAGTTTGGCCCGGTAAGCTTATCCTTCTCTAGGATAGAGCGAAGAGAGAGGTTGTTGGTCTTGGTAACGTTGGTTGCCATCTGCAAATTAAAACTCGGTTTAATTAGTAATTGCAAATAAACTTTCCTAACATATATAATCAAAACCCATAAATAATATATATCAGACCTAGGACCCATATTTCACATACTTGACGCAAGGTTTGGTCACTTCCCGCCAAGTCATGCTATTTCTGGTAGGTAACACCCTGTACCAATCGTACCTAGCTGGTATGACTCCTAGAACCTCGTAGAGTACTTAGAACCAGTCTAGTATGTTTAACTCTACTCTAGTGCATTTTGGGCCGGGACTCCCGATTATCACCAAAATAGATCGCACCACCTAAGACAGTATGAATTCTGGCCGGGACTCCCGATTATCGCAGAATCTTTCATACCCTTTGCCGCAATGGTTTCAACCTGGATGCCCAAGGTTTGGTCACTTCCGACACCCGAGTACCGTTTAACAGCAAAGGTGTACCATTAGATGGGTAGCACACTGATCTAAGATTTTCTTGGGTTTTATAATTAAGTTTAAAAGAAAAACTTAATTTTCCAGTTTTTGAAAAAAACATTTTAAAACCATCTGTTCTAAAAATACGATTTACATGTGTACCTATACTAGGTGCACAAAACGGCTTTATAAGTTCCAAACTTATAATCTTGACAAAACTTTAAATTTGTAAAAATTTAACTAATACGACTAACAACCTGTAGTCGTATTCTAGTTTGTCATAAATCGTGGTTTTTTTCTCTGTTTAATAATTACCTATTATTAAACCCTTTTCAATGTATCACATACAAATATGGACAAGTATAAAAAGATCACAAGCACGCATATAATAAGCAGATAAGACCTATAGTTTTGCCAACTAATCCTAAGGTCAATCCTAAGGATAAAGGACTTGGATTCGCCTTCGTGATGTATTGCTCCCACTTGCCTTGACACCTTCTCTGAAGTCTCCGAACAATGTGCAAGCCATCACCTTGGAAATATTCTTGAGCTCCGTCTTGATTATGGGACAAAACTACATCTACTCTATTACAAATACAATAATAAAGGGGTTGTAAGTGGCACGAAGGCCTCCCCGAACCAGTACAAGATTACAATTGAAAAAGGGATTGTAATTGACACGCAGGCCTTCCCAAAACCAATATAAAAGAAGAAAGAATAAAAGCGAGTCCAAAGTCGGCAAAACTATAGTTATATATATATATATATATATATATATATATATATATATATATATATATATATATATATCACAACCACGCAATATATATAAACAACATATACATATACAACAAACAAGCAATTATATATATATATATATATATAAAAGGTAAACTATGCGATAAACACATAAAACCTGATTCGTTTAACTATTCTCATCTACCCTTTTGATTAATAACTATCAATCAAATATGAGAATTATAATCTTCTAAATTATTCAAATCACCTTGACCAAAACAGCTTTTCAATAAACTTTGAAAAACATAACTTTATTCAAAAACTTGAATAAATCCTATGTCGAGTTTTCACTAGTTTTACCAAAAACTTAAACACGACAAAAATTGATCATTATTTGAATAACATCATCTTGTTAGTTTCTCCTTTTATATAAACTTACCCTTTTAGAGTTTATTTATAACGCCTCAACTGGACATCATAAACAAACATCCAAAAACTATATATTTCAATTAGACTAATTAAAATATATATGATTACTAGTTTATATAAAACTTATTAATTTTAGAAAAAATTAATAACTTTGTATTTAATCGGAAAACCAATTTGGGCCCACTACATTTGGGCCGGATCCTACTTGGACCGAGACCCCACTTGGGCCGAAACCTTCCAGGCCGAAAAACACCTAGGCCGAAACCCTCCTGGATCGTAGCCCATCTGGGCCGAAGACCCGTAACCAAACCGGCTGGGCCGTGGTACCTGGGCCAAAGCCTCATCACGTCGCCAAACAGCTGCCGCCGACCGACTGCCGACCGCCGCTGACCACCTCCGACCACCTGACGCCGCCGCCCGCGACCGCTGTTTGCGACCACCGCACTTGGGCTGCCGCCGTCGGCTATTGTGATGGTTTTGTCAATTTCTGATTAATACAAAATTAAAAATTTTAAAATCTAATCCTTTTAATCTATTAAAACTAACTAGTTTTAATATCCTGATTAAAACCTGGATTTAATCAAGAACCAAAAAACTTTTAATTATCAATGTAACCTAAAAACTGTTTCATTAATAAATATTAATCCTAAAACAAGATTTTAACCTTTTAAACAAAACTTTTTTAAATTTATGATCAAAATCAAGCTTTAGCTAAAAGACTTATCCTTTAACCATTTAAACATGAAGTTTGTTCAAACTTATCTGATTAAAGCAAATCTTTTATATTTTAGAAAAACAGAAACTTGTTTTTCTTATCCTATGGTTTTCGATTTTCATAAGAAGAAACAAGATGAAGTAGAAGATCATACAGATGAATCAATTTGCTAGATTAACTAGGTTTTATCAATTAAACAAACTATTTAATTTTCTTGATTAAACTTGTTTTTATCAAAAATCATAATCCTTTTAACCGTTTAAACTAACTGTTTAAACTTTCTGATCAATAGGATTAAACCTTTTGCAATTGGGTAACAAAAATAAACTGTTTCGTTGCGCTCTTGATTTTCGAAAAACACTAAGAAGAAGTAGGAGATCAAGAGCAAAACCTTAAATCTAAAAACAGAAAAAACTAGAAACTATAGATCATAGAGCCGAGGCTCTGATACCACTGAAGGGTTTTGATCTGACAAAACCACTTAATGACACAAACTGGTCAAGCCCTGGATTTGATTCTACTGGTTCAATCCTAAAGCGGAAACAGATTGAACACAACCCTCTAAACCCTAAAAGGGTTAGGATCATACTAATGATCAATCAGTTTCTTAACAACAATCCAGATAAAAGGTTTAGAAAAACAATACCTGCTTGATCTTGGGATTGCTAAAGGTATCCACCACTACTGCACCACCAATGAACTGGCTGCTAGACCGCTCCTGGAATTACCCGAATGACACATAAAATCTCGTGTGTGTGTGTGGCTCGACGCAAAGCAAAACCGAACACCCCTTGGGTGTTGGTCGAAATCGACGAGAGTGAGAGGGAGAGAGAGAGGTCGACGCAGAGTGAGAGAGGGAGGGAAGCTAAGGTTTCTTTTGATTCACGTTTTTGTATGCCTTATCATAAAATGAGCCTTATGTAGGTTTAAATACTTAAACCTCCTTTAAGCCCAAGCCCATTCAATTAAAGCCCATGACTTTAATTCAAGTTTCATTCCTCTCACTTTGACCCTCTGGACTTTACTAGTTAATTAATTAACTGGTCCTTTAATGTTATTCCGTTTTATTCACCAAAGGAATCTCTAAGCCTCATCGTTGGCAAGTGGAAGCTTTCAGGTCCAAACTTTGCTGTTTGGAAGATGCATCTAAAGAATGTTTTGGATGCACAGGGAAAGCTTCACGTCATAGAGACATTGCCTCCAGAGAGACCAGGGGTAGATGCCCAGGATAGTGAGTATGACACTTACTATCAGTATTTGGCTGATGAATCTGACGTTATGTCGATTCTCGTTCTCACAGCATCATCCGAGTTTACGGATGATCTCCGTGAGAAGTCATCTTATGAGGTTGTTCACTGGAGCATAAGTTCAAGTATAGTGAACGAATATGTCGCATCCTGCTGAAGAAGGAAATTCTTTCAGCAAAAATGAAAGAAAACCAGCCGATTAGCGATCATCTCATTAATATGAGAAGGCTCTTAGATTGCTATGAAAGTTTTGGGTCAAAATCAAAACCAGCCGATTAGCGATCATCTCATTAATGTATGTCCTCGGTGATTTTGAGATGACTGTCGCAGGGTTGCACGAAAACCTTATGTGCATTAGCGATGAGTTGAATCCAAAGCAGCTAGAGTCAACAGTTGTGGACCCTATGCAGGAGGATGACTGGCTGGAGGAACTTGGAGAGATTTGTTGCCCAGACTGTGGCAGCAAGGATTCATGCGAGCACTAACTCGACATAGATCAGCTGGACATTGGTTCACCCAATGACTCAGGTATCTTTATGATAGATTGTCTTATTACTTCTTATGAATCATGGGTATTGGATACCGGATGTGGTCATCACATATGCAATCATTTGCAGGGATTCAAGAGAAGTAAGAAGCTGAGACAAGGAGATATGGACCTGCGGGTAGGCGAAGACTCCATGGTTGGTGCTGAAGCTGTAGGAACATATTATCTTAGTTTGCCCTCGGGCATGGTCTTAGAACTAGAACCTTGTTATTATGTTCCTAGACTTATTAAAAATGTTATCTCGTTTGATTTGCTTATAGACTATGGTTTTAATTATGTTTTGAATGAAAAGGTTATTTCATGTTTCAAAAACGATATTTTCTTTTTAAAGCTACTCCAGAAAATGGTCTATATACTCTAAATCTAGATAACAATGAAATCTATCAAATAAGTAAGAGAACCAAGAGTAACTTGAATCAAACTTACCTCTGGCATTGTCGTTTAGAACATATAAACGAGAAACGCATAGAGAAACTCCGTGATGAAGGAATTCTAGAACCATTTGACTTAGAGTCATATGATATTTGCCAAACAATATACCAGTGTTACAAGGAGTGAAATCCTGGTTAGGTAAATGTTTCCAGATGAAAGACTTGGGAAAAGCTGCTTATATACTGGGTATAAAGATCTATAGGAATAGATCTAAGCGGCTTATTGGACTTAGTCAAAGTACATATATTGACAAAGTCGTGAAAAGATTCAAGATGGATGAATCCAAGAAAGGATTTATTCCTATGCAATCTGGCGCGATTTTGAGCAAGGGTCAGTGTCCTGTATTTAGTCAAGATCAGGACAAGATGAAATTGATACCATATGCCTTGGTAGTTGGTTCAATTATGTATACCATGCTATGTACTAAACCCGATGTTGCCTATTCTATCAGTGTCACGAGTAGATATCAGCAAAATCCTGGTGAAGCCCATTGGGTAGCCGTCAAGAATATTCTCAAGTACCTGAGAAGGACGAAAGACATATTCCTAGTTTATGGAGGTTCGATGGATGAGCTCAGTGTAACTGGTTACACTGATGCTAGTTTCCAGACCGACATGGACGACTTTAGGTTGCAGTCAGGATTTGTCTTTACCCTAAACGAAGGAGCCATATCTTGGAAAAGTCAGAAGCAAGATACAATAGCAGATTCTACTACAGAAGCAGAGTATATTGCAGCAAGTGATGTGGCAAAGGAAGCCGTCTGGCTGAGGAATTTTATCTCGGATCTTAGAGTTGTTGCCAGTATCTCTAGACCGATCGATATATTCTGTGACAACTCAGGGGCTGTGGCGCAAGCTAAAGAGCCTAGAGATCATCAGCGGACTAGGCACGTACTCAAGAAATATCACCTCATCCGAGAGATCATTGGAAGAGACGATATTAGATTGCAAAAGATACCGACGGACGACAACGTTGCTGACCCATTGACAAAACCTCTAGATAGGGCTAAGCATGAGAGGCATGTAAGTTCTATAGGAATGCAGTACTTAGAACATAGCAACTAGTTCATGTTTTTGATTATTACTATAGATGTAACTTGAAACTCTTTTATTATGTAATTACATTTCTAGTTGTCTATTTTTAGCATGTTTAAACCTATCCATGACAAGTCAAGTGATGAATTGTCTAAATACCCGTAGCTACTTAATGTAGTGAGAGCTACATTAGGGAGGTAACGCTATTATGGACATTTGATGATTTATTCGGGGATGAATAAAAACACAAGGTTGTGACCAAATATTCATAGATATTTATCAGGGGATAAATATTGGGGTGATCCGCATCGAGTTTACTTCATGGAGCGTAACTTGATAGGTTGTCCTTAGACCTGATATATTTGGTTTGGGGCATGGTAACTTCTGTACTTTAGCGTGTTCTAACGTCACGCCGTAACAGGGTAATCATAAGGGGCATGTCTAGGTGTAGCGGAAGCCATGTGCTCAAATTGCAAATAGTCAAGATGGGATTTGCACCTCCTTTTTAGGAGAGATATTTTCTGAGCTCCTCGACGATTAAGACTACTGAAATTGCGTGGCCGCGCTCGGTTAGAATGATAGTTTTTCATTTGGCAAACCGTAAATGCAGAGTGTCGAGATCAGAGTCGAGAAAATCTGAGTATTTAGAATAAGATCCCTGCTCCATGTCTAATACTCACATTACGGAATATCGCGATGCAAAAGGAAAAACCTAGATAATCCAATAGGTGGATTATGTCTCTAGATATAAGAGATCTCATAGTCTGGTTAACCTAAGTGTCTGGCTAGGGACCTCCTTAGGCCAACGATGTACAAGGAATGTTACTTATCTTGCACAAGTGGGAGTCTGTTAGATTGTGTGCATAGATAGATAACATGTATCATGTAACGCCGTGGTTTCGAAAATTTACACTTAACTTTTTTTTTATCATCGCAGCGGAAATATTAATGATCATCATTAAATGCTAAACGGTTAAAACCGTTAACCAAACATTATCCAAAAACCACTACATTACCACGCAGTCAAACGTTTACATAAAATGTTCCAAATCTCAAACACCCGTTAAAAATCCATCACAAGTTGGCTAAGAACAATAAATAGATTTAAACTACGCAATCATCTCTACCCAGCAGCTCCCACGCTCACCAGGCCTCTAACTCCTATGCTACCTGCACGAGTACGAGACACATTTCAAGAAACAAGTGTCAGCTTTCGCCTCGTGAGTCAGCAATAGGTATACAAAACCATTTAGTAAAACAGTTGTTTAATAGGTTAGGTTATTTACAACCAAGCCCAACCCTTATCTTGACCCACCCGCATTGCATCACTACCCCACATGGTCAAGTTTCGTCTTTTAGCATTGTTTACACATCGTCACACATAGTTATCATCGTTTCACATCGTATGCATCATTTACATCAAACAATTCATCATAACAAGTCAATAACATCGTATACATCTTTTCATCACTAAGCATCGCTAATCACATTATATCCATCGCTCTTAGTGGGGGTCTATCATCATACATCGCTATCGTCACTACCCCAAAGACCAGCTACGTGCCCGGCTACCACTAGGGTTCCAAGGTCCGTCCGTACCGGTATAGGTTCGCTACGCGTGCCCGGCAAGTCTAGTACCGATCGGGGCGCGACTCCCTCTCGTACACAAACCCCCGTGGTCCGTCCGCTATAGCTACTCCGACATATGTCGTTTAGGTGGAAGTACAAACGGTGCCCCATCGCTATGCCCTCCTCCCACCAACGTGGTGTTATGCGCGTTGACCTCATCATCATCGGTCATACACCACTCCAGTGTACAAGTACACCATGTGTTGTCGAGGTTGTCTAGAAAACCCGACAACTAAACATCGCTGTGCTAGCAAAAACCTAGAAGGCACACTACCCTACTAGGCATCATCGTACATCTTAGGAGTATGTCTACCCCCACCCGCAAGGCATCAAAAATTATAAATCAATCATCACAATTCAACATAAGCATTGTTAGAGTTCATCACATAGCATCGTTAAATAATTAATCAGATTCGTCATGTTCGTCATAATAAATTTTCACACATTTACATCTTAAAAGGTCATCATAAACATCATTAACCATTTCGAAAATGATTTTGTCTCCGTACTCGGTTTTAGAAAATACTGAACTCACCTGTGAGAGTCGAAATCGAAAAGGTCACTGAGAAGATTACCGAGCAACCTATAAAATATAAACGAGTCCTAGTAAGTACCCGACGAGCAACGAAACACAAGTCAATCAAATCCCCTAGAATCGCAATCGCAATTCAATAACAATTGTAATTCAAATACTCCCAACAAACAATCGTAGTTCACTCTTGACATGAATTGAAAACAACAAATAATGATCAATTTAAAACTTAGACAACTATTGCTTAAATAAAATCAAAAGTTCCTGCAGTCCCTAAATGACCAACTTTAATTTCAAATCTTAAATTCCTTGAGTTAAAATTCAAACTCCATACATATATATATGACACCAAGCGATTTGCTCAAATCAAATATGAGTCATCAACTTATGCTTAGTCATCACTTAGTTCTTTAATACCACCTATGGTTCCTCGGTTCACACACTCAAACCCACCGATTTAAAGACCAAGAATTCCACAAATTATTAATTTGCAAATTATGTTTCTAGCATTACAAGGTCATACGCAAGCTTCTAATAAAATCAATCTTTAATTCTATGTTTAATCCACCTTTAATTCTTCAATTCCGTACTCTTCCTTCTCGATTTAAAAACCCACCAGAAACAGCCCATATACGACTAAATCGGTTCTTAGAAATTCGAGATTAATCATATAGAATAAAGTTAAAGACTTACTTGAACAACGATCTCTAGTAACACCCCTTTGACACTCAATTTTTATGTTGTTCTCTCTTGCCGATCGTATGAACAGCTGCGCCTCTTTTTTTTTTATTTGCAATCTGCCGCAAGTGAGGTATGGGGCTGCCAAAAACGTAATCTAACCCTAACGTGGCTTAATTCCCTAATTACTTGTTAATCCCTTAGGTTCTCTTAATTACTCCTTAGTCCCTAACCTTTGTTTCTTATTTATTTACCTACTTAAAGTCCTTTGAACATCTTTCTAAAAACCAAGATAATTAATGCGAAGTCATAAATATATTTAAAGAATAAATACCTCGAGATTTCGGTCGTTACATATCATCGTGTCGAATACTATGTGACACTAAAGGATCACACTGCTACACACCCATTTAGAACCATCTGGATTTTACCGGATTGTGTGAACGAATAATTAATTAGTTTAATTAATTATTGAGTAAGAGAAATAATAATAAGTTAATTATTATTTGATGGAGAGGTTAATATTTAGTTTAAATATTAACAGAACCAATTAATTAATAGTTATTAATTAATTAGAAAGGTTAAGGGTATTTTCTGTAATTACTTAATAGTTTAATTAAAGCTGGACTTTAATTAAACGGGCTTGGGCTTAATAAAAGGTTTATTATATATAAACTTTATTAACCTTAGAATCACTAACAAGTAATTACAATTAAGAAAATAAACCCTAAGCTCTCTTCTCTCTCTCTCGTGGTCGACGTGAAGGCCGAGAACCACTAAGGGGGTCGACAGCGGCGGCGCGCACACACACACACACGTGGGATCAAGGTTTGATTCAAGGTGAAATTCTTTTGCGGTCTAGCAGACCGTTCGAGGTGGTGCAGTAGCGGTGTTTTACCTTCAGCATTCTAGGATTGATATCAGGATTGAATTGCTACAAAGGTATAATTTTTATCCTCTACTTGTTTTCGTTCCTGTATGAGTTAGATGAGATCACTGGAGGGGGTTTTTGTTTTTTTTCCGCTGTGCATGTATGATATTTTTTTATACCCTACAAAACCCTTCAAAATTATGCTGCTTACTTTGGTTTCCTATCTCAAATGGAACTAAAGAAGATTGATGAAGCCTTAGAGGATGAAGATTGGATTGAAGCTATGCAAGAAGAATTAAATGAGTTTGAGAGAAACAAGGTCTAAAGTATTGTCCCAGCCCCCAAAAATCATACAATTATAGGCACTAAGTGGGTGTATAGAAACAAAATGGACAAGGATGGAGTGATTGTTAGGAACAATGCCAGGCTGGTAGCACAAGGGTATAAACAAGAAGAATGAATCGATTATGATGAGACCTTTGCCCCTGTTGCTAGAATTGAAGCCATAAGGCTGTTCTTAGCTTATGCAACATATAATGACTTCAAAGTCTATCAAATGGATGTGAAGAGTGATTTCCTAAATGGAAAACTTCAGAAGGAAGTCTATGTGAAACAACCTCCTGGCTTTGTTAGTTCAAAGTTTCCACATCATGTCTATAAGTTAGACAAGGCTTTGTATGGTCGTAAACAAGCTCCACGAGCTTGGTATGATACCCTGTCCAACTATTTGCTATCAATGGATTTCACCATAGGTAGTATAGATAAGACACTCTTTATGAAAAAGAGTAAAGGACAGGTGATTCTTGTACAAATCTATGTGGATGACATTATTTTTGGTTTTACAAATGAATCTCTTTGTGAATATTTCTCCAAAATTATGTCAAAAAGGTACAAGATGAGTATGATGGGTGAAATGACATATTTCCTAGGCTTGCAGATTCAACAAAAGCCTGATGGAATATTCATTAATCAAAGCAAGTATGTTCTTGATTTGATAAAGAAATATAGTTTTGATTCTAGTTCAACCATGAAAACACCCATGTCACCAGCTGTCAAGTTGAGCAAAGACTCAGATGGTAAGTCTGTATGTCAGTCTACCTATAGAGGAATGATAGGTTCACTACTCTATTTGACAGCTAGTAGACCTGATATCATGTTTGCTACATGTGTTTGTGCAAGATATCAGGCAGATCCTAAGGAATCACATCTTCGAGCTATGAAAAGGATCTTTAGGTACCTTAAAGGTATACCAAATCTAGGCCTTTGGTATCCAAAGGACTCTGGATTTGAGTTAGTTGGTTTTTCAAATGCTGACTATGTTGGGTGCACATTAGATAGAAAATCAACAACTGGAGGATGTCAAATGCTTGGAGGTAAGTTAGTAAGCTGGACTTGTATGAAACAGAACTCAGTGGCTACTTCAACTGCTGAAGCTGAGTATGTTGCAGCAGGAAGCTGTTGTGTACAAATCCTGTGGATGCAACATCAGCTTCAAGACTTTGGTATGAATTTCAAGAAAACACCCATATTCTGTGATAACCAAAGTGCAATAGCCATTATTTACAATCTAGTCTTCCACTCAAGAACCAAGCATATTGAAATTAGACATCACTTCATTAGGGACACCGTGGAAAAAGGTAAAGTTGACATCAAATTTATCTCCACTGATGACTAATTGGTAGATATCTTTACAAAACCACTTGATGAAAAGAGGTTTATGTATCTGCTAGGTGAATTGGGTATGCTCAATCCCTAGCTAAGTGTCTAGAATTTGAGTTTTAGTTTGACAAAGACTAAGTGTCTTAAGCTGAGTGCACAGTTTATAAATAAGTTTTCATAAACTGAATATATTGTCAAGCTGCATAATGAGTTCACACGTTTGGTAAGTCCCAAGCATGTTTTAACTACTCAGTGTAGTTGAAATATAAGTTTGAGTCAGTCTCAAACATAAATGACTATGTGTCATTGATTCTGAGCTGAGTGATTAACTCAAGCTAAGTGTTTGACTTACGCTGAGTGATAAGTTTACTCAGCTTGGTGTGTCCAAACTATGATTTAATTACGATGTGTTATTAATTCATAAGTCATTATGTATTTGAGTCGGTCTCAAATAACGTTTTATACCGATTGCGTATTGGTGTAATACAACAGTGTTAATAATATTGTTGTAAGTCAATAATATTATTCTACAAAATTAACCATTGGGAGATGATAAGTTTCATCTCGATTACTGTTACCTAGCACCGTAAATTTGTTATGCGTAATGGATAAAAAGGGAATTCCAACCGTAACTTTTCTCTGTCCATGGAAAGGTATATATAACGACCATAACCGACATTCATAAGTTTACGCTTACATTTCTCATTCTTAAACTTCTACTATACATAAATACCTTCCACAAACACCTCTCCTTGCTTAGTGCAATCAACCGTTCAGATTTGATACCCTAAATCGCTCAGTGCGAATTCTAAATCGCTAAGTGCGAAGTCAAAATTTAGTCAGTGTGAATCACCAAAAAAACGATGGGCGGAACCATTCTCATTCTCAGTGATAGAATGGTTAGGGGTGCACAGATGAAAAACAATGGTGTGCCATTGATTCGAGTCAATAATCAACGTGCCTGTCTCACAATTCCAGAGACGAAACGAGGCAGAGGATATGAAATATGGGAGGACTATATTCGAAAATGCCCCCTGGCATTCGCTTTCTCAGGAGCACCACTTCATATCTTTCCACAACATCTGTTGGAGTTCTGGTATACTTGTACTTACGACCAGAACAGGGGAGAGATCGCTGGCACTGTTCTAAATGGGGATAGATCAGTTGTCATTACTGCGCAGCGGGTAAGGGAAGTTCTTTAACTGTTGGAGTATGCCCACTGACGCACGTACGCCAATTGATTACTGCCGATGATGTATGGGCCTATCGGGTCACACGCCGGGGGTTGATCTTGACAACAACTTGAAATGGAGGGTGAGAGAGAATAAATAAATGATAGTTGGCAGGCAAGACAGGATTAGCGACGCTAACCATATTGTCGCTAACTTAGCCACGATAGCGGCGCTAACCTTTAGAGGTTAGCGGCGCTAACCAACTTGACAGCATGCAACTTTATTTAATTCACCTCAATTTTCCACCAATGCATGTTACTATCTTGTCTACTCATTTGGCCGGCTTGGGTAGTTCTAGAGACTTCAGAGAATTTATAAAAACCTCTCTTTTGTCTCTCATAACAACCTTTTTTGGCTAATTAGAGTTCATACACATAAGAAAACCTTGAGTGTTGTTCTAGTGTATTTGAGAGGGCAAAGAAGAGAGTTCTACCTGGTGGTTTAGGATGGTGTTCCAGAATATACTCTTCAAGGAGAAGGAGTATTGAAGGTGTGCTAGTACACATAGATCACGGTTCTTCCCGGGGTGGACTTCGATAGCCTAAAGGAGGTCACTACATGCTTGGATTCGTGACTAACACCAACTCTAGAGACATCAAGGGTATTGATCTCCCTTATCTCTTTCCTTTTTGTTGCATTTCTTAGTTGTAGAGCTTGGTAACACCTTTGGGGTTCTCTTGTGGTTTCTTTCATGCTTTAAATTTCTATTTTTGCTTCCGTTGCGCCAGACCACGAACCCCAACAGTGTTATTAGAGCCACCTCTACACTAGATTTGCACTTGGTGGCTTGAAAAATCCGAAAAATGTGATTTTTGGTTCTGTCCAGGGTTTAGCGGCGCTAACTTTACCATGTTAGCGGCGCTAAACCAGTCGTAGTTATCGCTAAGCCATCTGGATTGAGCGGCGCTAACTTATGATTAGCGGCACTAACCCTTTTTGGTTAGTGGCGCTAACTCCTTTCTCGCAGAATGCATTTTATGCCTTAAATCAATTTTGTTGGATTTTTAGCTCAACTTGTACTTTCTGGAATTGTTCCAGAATTTTGGAAATTATGTTTTATGTTGCCTTATGTCTTGGTTGGTGTATTTATATGTGGATTAACATTTTGGCATGAAAATGGTTAATTGCATATACTTACATTGTGTATATATGAATATGGATTTTTGACTTGTTTAAGGTTCCTAATGCATATGTACATAGGATTATTTGTGCCTTGAGTGTTTAGATAATCTTAACCAAGACATATAAGATTTGCATGGTCTTGTGTGGCACACCATGTATTAGATTTGTTGTTGTATGTGGTTGTAATATTTGTGTCCGGTAACAATTTGAGCCTTTTAGACCTATGTGATGTGTTTGGTTGCTTGAATTAATTTATTCATTCATTTGGTGGTTTGTACCACAATCGTTTGTAGTAATTAATTCATTTATTCGGTTTGTAATATTTAACGGCTTGCATGCCGATTTCTATTCTTTGTAATTTGTAGTATTAGCTTAGAATAGAGAATTGTGGCTTGCATGCCATTTCCTTTTAAATTTGTAAATTGTAAAAGGGAGAACCGAAGGAAACCAACAAGAACCAAGGAGTGGTGTCTTGGCGGACTTGGATCAGGATGTTGGTGGGAGACGCAAAGGATCAAGTGGGAGAGCACACATCAATGTCTTGGATGTTTGTCCTTAGTAGACTTAGTCTTGCCCGTTGGCTCGCGGGCAAGACACATAGGGTTTTTGGCTCGTTACCGGACTTATATTACATGCGTGGTTAGTTTTATTTTGTATTATTTCTTGCATGGATGTTTAGGATCTTCGCATGCTAGAAAATTTTTCAAAATAATAAAACCAAAGAGTTTTAAATCGGTTTCCAACTCCGCGCGCCACATAGACAAGAATTGGTTTAAATCGTTTTAACCATAAAAACAAAATCCCGTTTTTAAAAGGTAAATCTCACGCCACCCGTAAGATGACACCACCCGAATCTAGTGAAGCAAGATCGGTCGTCGAGCTCTAGCCGAGGTCGGTTTTGTGTAACTGTGTGGAAGGTGCATGTGGCAACTCGCAAGGCTCGGTTGTCGAGCTCTAGCCGAGCCGGCCATTGGGCTAGAGTACCACCGTGTATCTTGACGGTTGATTTACAATTCCAAGACTTAAAACGCCTTGGTAGTTGTCGAGCTCTAGTCGAGCTACCAAAGTGGATTAATAAGGAATGGTGTGAAAGGGATCAAACATGCCAAATGGGTGCTGTGAGTACCTAGGATCCTGCAAGTGCTTAAGAGTTGCGATCCCGGACTGCAATTGGTAAATTGTTTACCTGCCTAAAATAGCTCCATGAAGTGATCCGCGGCAAACCCGTCATGAATTGGGGTATTTTGAGGTTCTTAGCCCTTGTTAAGATAATTTGGTTTTCTTAAATCAAGTGGGTAATTATTGTAACGAGGATTATATCGAAACATACTAAAACTTGTACTCTCATTTTAGATGGCAAACCTTAACGATACTATATCAAAACTATCATTTCGTTTGTTCCTAGAAAAGGAGAGACTCATAGGAGTGAACTTCGTTGACTGGTATCGTGTGCTAAGGATTGTCCTTCAACACGAGTCAAAGTTGCTCGTCCTTGAGGAGCCTCTTCCAGAGCTACCTGCTACCAACGCGAGCTGGGCCACTAGATACGCATGGGAAAGGCGTGTCAAAGATACACAAGATGTTTCTTGTCTCATGTTATCGACTATGAGCTCTGAGCTACGAAAGCAACTTAAGAAATTGAGTGCGTACGACATGATTAACCGGCTAAAGGACATGTTCCCACAGCAGGTTAGACAAGAACTTTTTGAGTATGTCAAGGCTTTAGTCGGTTGTAGGATGCAGGAAGGCGGGAATGTAAGTGTTCATGTCCTTAAGATGAAGGCGTACATAGACCAAATGGAGAGACTTGGATTTCCCATAGGGAGGGAGCTGATGGTGAATATGATTCTCCAATCCCTGCCCGCGTCTTATGAGAAATTTGTCATGAATTATCTCAAAGATAATATGGACTGGTCCTTAATTGAGCTACACGGCATGTTGAAGGCTGCTGAGTCTAACATGGCCAAAGGTAAGCTAATCTTGTCCACACCCGCTAAGGCTACTGGGAAACAAAACCATAAGAAGAAGAAACTGACCTCACATGGAAAGTTTGGTTTGACTAAGCCTACCATAACCGTGGAAGTAGAGGACAATGAGATTGTGCCTCAAGATAACGTTCCACTTGAGGTAGTTTGCTACTTTTGCGGAGAAATTGGAAATTGGCGCCGTCACGCCTGCCTTAAGTGCCTGAATGAGCTAAGTATCCTAAAGCGGAATAATATTAGCTCCCCGACTTCAGGTACATTCATGATTAAACTCCATTGATCTTCTACTTCAATAGACTGGGTTTTTTGAACGCTAGTAAAAAACACTAACGTTTGTTACAAACTTGTTTGTTGCAAAGTGTAGGTGTTTATCCAAAGTAGGCCGATGATGCATGGAGAGCTGGAAGAAGTGAAGGGAAGCATAAGTGCTTGTCTCTTTCTAAAAGGATTGGAAGAATTGATCTTGCCATTCCTACCAGCTAAATTATTACTTCATTGGATAGATGTTTTACGCCCTGCGAGGCAAGAAGCATTGTATCTTTTATGCTATTGGAGACGATGAATATTACTTTGAATTATGTTATTGTGGGTTTTAGAGATTTATTTCAAAGTTTATTCATGTCGTGGCATATGTAATAAGCTTTTGCTTAAGAAGTAATAATATGATCATGAATGCTTATGAATTAGTTATCCTTATAACATAGTTGATTTAACCATATAAACAAGACTAACATCACCAAACTCCATGTGGATAGGAATGCTGATGTGTGTTAACACTTTTTATTGATTTGTTCAATTTTCCGCAGAAAGTGTATTCAAGCCCCCTTCTACACATTACTTGCTTGTTGACCTTCTCACCAAGGGACCAACAGTTTCCTTCGTCCTTAGATGGTAAACCATTACGCAACATGCTTACGATTGCAAGACCCATTTCTTGCGATCGCAAGAGACATTAGATCTGCTTGCGACCGCAAGGCTTTCCCCTTGCGACCGCAAGGACCACTGTTACAGTGTGTTCTTGCTCTGTTCGAGCATAGCCGCTGTAAATAGTACTTTTAGACATAAAATTGACTTGAATCTGTTTTCAAGTGTTTGTACATCATCTTTAACATTCATATGAACTTAGTAACACATATTTGACACAAAACAACATTTACAACTCAATTGACCCATCAATTAGGTCGTCTTCCCCAATACCCACAAAGTAAGTTCAAAACCCAAAAACACTTACAAGGAATGTGACTATGGCTGGATTGCTTCTGAAATCAATTAAGGAAACCTCAATCAATAGCTTGTTTCTTGATTTCTTTCTCAAAAGATCAAGAGTTTGGGTGTGTGTGTATTCACGTATGTATGAATGTGTGTAGTGTGTGTTTGAAGTTCCCAGATGATAAAGGAAGCTCATAGACAGACCTTAAATGGTCAAATACCCCAATGTGGGTATTTTGTTCCCTTATTCAACTTATAACGCTACTAAGGTTTATCCGTTTCAACTAACGGATATATTTTTGGAACCATTATCTAAAACCGTTTAATAATTTACCGACTTGGTCCACTAACGACACTTTTCACATAACCACATTTTATCCACAATTAACACCAGTTCACATTTAAAATACACCAATTAGCAATAAACATACCACATTTAACAACAAAACACCAATTAGAATCAATGTACAAACCATAAAGCTACATGTACAAACGTTTACAACTAGGCCCAATTTTGAGGTGTTACTGTTGGGGTTCAGGGTAGCACGCAACATAAGCATACATGAATTTTAAAAGCATAAAAATAAACTACATGAACCCCAATGGTGTTACCATACTCTACAAAAAAGTTTGCAACTTAAAGAGAGAGTAGAAAAAGAGTATACCCCTTCGAAAAACTCTGGAGTTGTTGGTGATTGTTGATGCAAGAAAGATCCTCCTTGTTGAACTATCGAAGTCCACCCCGAGCTTAACGAGATCTTGGTGTACCAGCACCCCAAAGTATCCTTCACTCTATGAAGATACCTCTGGAACAATCAACCCAAAACCCACCAGCCTACTCTATTGATGAACACTCAAGAACACTTAGATAACTCACTTAGTTTCTATGTGTATGCATGTGTATATGCCAAAGAGGTGAGAGGTAAGACAATTGAGGCCTTTTTATAAACCCCAAGGTGTCCCTTCCATGCCCAAAACCGGCCAAGAGAGTAATGATAAGATTGCCATGCATTGGTGGAAAGAGAAGGTGAAAAGAATAAAGTTGCAATCTGTAAGACGCGTTCGCGCCATTAACACTAACTGAGTTCGCGCCGCGAACGACAAACCGCGATCTAAGTAAAAGTTCGCGCCCAGTGGTCAGCGCTGCTAACCTGTTCAGTCTGCCAACCATCATTTAATTATTCTTTCTCACCCTCCCTTTTGGCATACGTGTGTCAGTTGGCATACTCTAATAGTTACATTAGGGAAAAACCGTAGGGATGGGCTCCAACCCGGTTTCCTTTTTGTTTATAGTTCTAGGTTGAAGAATTATACGAGTTACGGAATAAGAAATAATACAAGCTCATATATATCATTTTTATGGTTTTTCTGGTTAATATATATGATTTATGATTAAGGTTTTATCTTAACTAGTTAAGTTAAAATAAAGAATTATTATTTTTTTAGCTTAAAATATTATGTTTAATCATAATAGTGTATTATTGAACAAAGAATAAGAACGGGTTATTTGAATCAATTAGGTGTTTTTGTTTTAAAACATATTTGGTATAATAGTCATTATACCAATAGTTTATAATTGATTAAAAAGGATGACGAAATTATATTTCGTCTTCTCGTCTCGATTAATAGTTTAATTAATTGAGAGGTAACGAGAAAATATAATAGATCAAGTTGTATATATGGTGTTCGCTTTAATTATAGTTTATAGTTTAGTTCGTGGTTGATTAGTTATATATTGTTTTATATATAAATGTTGTTAGTGTGACTTGTATACTAAGTCACATTAGTATCAAGTCGCCTTTGCAGTTTTTACATGTCAACTGCAAATGTAGACTTAAACAAGTCAACAGTATACTATTATTGTGGTTAGACATGTAGGTTATAGGTTTTGCCAACTTAGACCTGTAACACCCGCGTTTAGGGCCCGGTCGTTTCGTGACGGTGGTAAGTTATTTAATTGTTTATATTTGTATATTTAATTGTTTATAATTATTTGCTATTTATTTATATAATTGTTTGATGATTACTTGGTATTTAATTGTATCGCGAGATAAGAGGTAAAAATATTAGTTTAATATTTTATATGTTAGTTGGTACCATATGATTCGTTTTTACACGAGGGTCCTGAGTAATACCTCGTTGCTTGTTAATGACTTGAATAGGACCGCTTTATTTAGGTTCCTGTATGCTAGAAAACAGTATTTGACACTGTGTGTTTTAATATATATATCACCAGCCGACTTAGGTGGTTTTAATTGACTTTAAGAAGTCAAAATTCTTCTCTTTGTTCCTTGTGCTTGTTCCTGCCTTCGTGAAAAAGAAAACCCCAAAAAGTGCACATTGATTCAACCTTTAATTACTGATTTTGAGTGAATTCTTGCTGGATTAAAGTAAGTAAACTCATCTTTTATTGTTCTTGATCAAATGGGTTTTGCCTATTTCGATTTGTGTTCTTGATTTATCATGTTCCATGTTTAGTACTTACTGATTTAGAGTAGGAATCATGTTAATTTATGTGTATTTGATGAACTTGAGCTTAAACCCCATTAATGGTAGATTTGATAAATTTAGAATTAAAGATTTATAAATTGATGTTCTTGTATGTAGTTTGAGGTTAAATACATGTTAGTTGTTGTATACAAGTGTTTGTAATTGATTTTGGTTGATTAAAACTATTGCAAATCGATTTGTATGAGCTGTGTATTGCTGGAAATCGAACAGAACCAAGAACAGCGACTGTTTGCTGTGCGTGAATTTCCGCGGCGCGGAACTAGGGTCGCGGCGCGTAATTCCCTGTTCCAGCCCAGTACTTCGTCGTTTGCGATCTGTTTTGACTCGTGTTCTTTCGTATGCTGTTGTTTGATGTTAGTACATGTTAAGTATGTATTAATATAATAGTTATGAAGATCTTTTGTTGATGAAGTATAACTAGAAGGGTCTTGAACTATTTATGCTAAGTGTTGGGGTTCTCAGGGCACGCAGCGGAAGCAAAGGTACAACATAAAAAGCCCAAAGTACAAGCATGTAAAGCATAAAACGTAAAAACCCCAAACAAGGATCATTCTCTATGAAACGAAATGCAACAAAGACAGAGAGTAAAGGAGGTTATACCAGCTCCTTAGCTCCAGAGAATTGATGAAGATGATGTGGTTGCTCCTTGTGGCTAGAACGAATTGACTATCGAGTGGATACCCCGGCAACACGCCAAATCTCTTGAGCTAGCAAGCTCCCTTTGATTCTTCACGGTAGAAAATCAGTAGGAGAACAACAACCCACGAGCAAGGATCAATCTCTGGAACCAAAAACTCTCTTGAACTCACAAAGTCTATATAAGCACTAAAGAGTTCTCTCAAGTGTGTGTATTGCCAAGAAGCAAACAAATGAGAGAGTTAAGTACATTTTATAAACCTCAGGACGTCTTCTAGACTCCCACAGCCGGCCAAGAGAGTTACACACGCAACCTATCATGCATTGGCCAACTTTAAGGTGATATGACAAAAGGGTGCCGTTTGGACTTAGCGGCGCTATCCAAGACTTAGCGGCGCTAACTTATAAAAGTAGCGCTAACGCGGCTTGTCAGCTGACATGACACAAAGCCCATGCAGCCGTAGCGTCGCTAACCTCTAGGACTTAGCGGCGCTAATACCTAATAGTTAGCGGCGCTAACGCGGCCTGCGAAGTCAATTTTTCTCTTTTGTCAGATTTTGATCCCTTTACTTAAGTTGTTGTCAGATTTGACCCCGGTGTATGATCCAATAGGCCCATACATCATCGGTAGTGATTCCAAATGGTGTACGTGCATCGGTGGGCATATTCTAACAAACTCCCACTTGCACACGATGTACCATTTCTAATAAACCACAGAGAACGAGCGGCCTCTAGCAAAAGCATCATTGCCCCCAAGTCAGTATGGGTTTCGTTATCCGAATGAAACCTGTTCATAAAGAAAAGTCCTATAGATAAGTGATCTTAAACATCCTTTTGTTCACGATATCAATGTGAACACGAGACATGGATTGAGTGTCAATCTCCAGATCGTCCACGATTGTGTTTCTCGATGTTGATTGGTGGTGACCAAAAGTTAAGGACATATCTGATTCTAAATCAATATTCCTTGCGCATGGCCATGCAAAATTTTGGTGTCAGCTCCCAATCATCGAGGGGCCCAATGATATCTCTCTTATCAGAGGAACAAATCCCTTTTTGACTGCATAACCCTAAACCATACTCCTTAACTTACTTAGCCGTTTCCTTTATCACAGCCAGTTACGAACTGCTTTTGAAAAAGACTGAAGTAAGAAAGAAATATGATATAGCGGTTCATACATCTCAGGTCTAAGGACGTAAGATATTATCATCCCAAGTTACTCGTGACTATAATCCATGGAGTATACTTGGGTATGGGTCTTCCAATCACTTGAAACTCTTTTCAAGTATAGATAGGCATTGCTCCTTAATTCGACCATCTTGAATTCAAGGTCACATGCTTATCTCGGTCTTGTTTCAATCTTCCTTCCACAAGATTGACCGACCGTGGAAAGTTTGAAATATAAAATATTTCCGGAAGTGATTAAACATGCTAAGATGGAACACAGTAGAGTCTTATGAATGTAACCGTATCATACGCATATATAATCTCTATTATATATCGAAACAAGCATAAGTTACAATACTGTCTATATCGTTCCCAAAATATAAAATAAAGTTTACATATCAAACAAACTAAATATACAAACTCAAACCAAGTCGCTAGCAAATCTTACACCTATAGCATTAGTGTGAGAATCATGAGCTGCTTGCGATAATGGTTTCGTGAACGGATCCGCAAGGTTCTCATCCGTTGCTACTCTGCTTATGACGATTTCACCACTCTCAACTACTTCTCGTATGAAGTGGTATTTGCGCAAAATGTGTCTTGTTCTCTTGTGAGCTCTTGGTTCCTTCGCCAAGGCCACTGCACCCTCATTGTCACAAAATATCTCAATAGGGTCAGTGATGCTTGGAACCACTTGTAGATCTTGGATGAATTTCTTCATCCACACGGCCTCTTTTCCAGCTTCACTTGCCGCAATGTATTCCGACTCAGTAGTCGAATCAGCCACCGTGTCTTGCTTGGAGCTCCTCCAGCTCACAGCACCACCATTTAAAAGGAATACAAACCCCGATTGAGATCGGCAGTCATCCCTATCCATTTGGAAACTAGCGTCCGAGTAACCCTTTACTCTTAGCTCTTCTTCCCCACCATATACCAAGAACATTTCTTTTGTACGTCTAAGGTACTTAAGAATGTTCTTTACAGCTTTCCAATGAGGTTCCCCGGGATTAGCTTGATATCTACTAGTCATGCTCAAAGCACATGACACATCAGGACGAGTGCATAACATGGCGTTCATGATCGATCCCACAGCCGAAGCATATGGTACTCGCTTCATTACTTCTATCTCCTCTTGGGAGGTAGGACATTGAGTCTTGCTCAACATCAAGCCTTGCGCCATAGGGAGGTTTCCTTTCTTGGATTCCTCCATTTTAAAGCGTCTCACGACCTTATCTATGTATGCACTTTGAGAAAGCCCAAGTAGCTTTCTAGATCTATCTCTATAGATCTTGATTCCCAGAATATAGCTCGCATCGCCTAAGTCCTTCATTGAGAAACAATTCCCGAGCCAAGCTTTTACACTCTTAAGGCTCGGAACATGGTTTCCAATGAGTAATATGTCATCCACATATAGGACTAAGAAGACAATAGTGCTCCCACTAGCCCTGACATATACACATGGTTCATCTTTGCTTTTCGAAAATCCAAATTCCTTGATTTTCTCATCAAAGCACAGATTCCAACTGCGAGATGCTTGCTTAAGTCCATAAATGGACTTCTTTAGCTTACAAACCTTGTTCGGATATTCTGGATGTTCAAAACCATCAGGTTGTGTCATATACACCTCTTCGGAAAGCTTCCCGTTAAGGAAGGCGGTTTTAACATCCATTTGCCATATTTCATAGTCATAAAATGCGGCAATGGCCAGAAGTATCCGGATTGATTTCAACATAGCCACTGGGGAGAAGGTTTCATCATAATCAACACCGGGTGTTTGAGTGAAACCCTTTGCCACAAGTCGAGCTTTGAAAGTATCCAAGGTTCCGTCCATGCCGGTCTTCTTCTTGAAGACCCATTTACACCCTACGGGTCTAACCCCGGGTGTAGGATCAACCAGTTCCCAAACTTGGTTATCCGACATGGATTGCATCTCACTTTCCATCGCTTCTTTCCAATGTGCAGACTCAGGGCCCGCCATGGCTTCCTTATAGTTAGAGGGCTCATCAGAGTCCACTACTAACTCGCTGCCCTCAGATATGTAGAAACCATATCTCTCTGGCTCGAAACGAGTTCTACTGGAACGCCTTGGAGTAAGAGATGAAGTAGTGTCAGGTATTGCAGCATTTTCTTGCTCAGTTTCAACCGTCCTAGGTTGAGAGCTAGTGCCAACCTCAAGTTCTTTATCGGTTGATCCTTGAACTTCCTCAAGATCAATTTCCTTGTTGCCTCTTTGTTTGGATAGCAATTCTCTTTCTAAGAAGAATGCTCTTCGAGCAACAAAAACTTTGTTCTCAGAAGGTTTATAAAAAATATATCCAACACCGGCAGAAGGATATCCGATAAAGTAACACCTTTCCGATCGAGGTTCAAGTTTGTCCTCAGTCTCACGTCTCACGTAAGCTTGACAACCCCAAACTCGTAGATATGAAAGTGTCGGCTTCTTATTATGCCACATTTCATAAGGTGTTTTCGATACTTTCTTGGTTGGTGCAAGGTTAAGGATCCTTACCGCCGTTTCTAGGGCATATCCCCAGAAACTAATAGGTACCTCAGTTCGACTCATCATGGACCTTACCATATCTAGTAAAGTCCGGTTCCTCCTCTCAGCGACTCCATTTAATTGTGGAGTCCTTGGAGGTGTTAATTGCGAAATAATTCCACAATTCTTAAGATGATCGATAAACTCGGTACTTAGATACTCTCCACCTCTATCAGACCGGAGTATCTTTATTGTTTTGCCCAATTGATTCTCAACCTCGTTTTGGAATGTCTTGAACACTTCAAAAGTTTCATTCTTGTGCTTGACAAGATAGACATATCCATACCTATTATAGTCATCTATAAAGGTTACGAAGTATCTCGAGTTATTCCTTGTAACATGTTTAAAAGGCCCACATACATCCGTATGGATGATGTCCAAGAGGTCTTTACCTCTCTCATTTGTCCCCGTGAAGGGTGCCTTTGTCATCTTGCCTAGTAAACAAGAATCACATACATCATTCGACCCTTGGTCAAATGTCTCCAAGATTCCATCCACTTGAAGCTTGGTGATGCGAGTCTTGTTTATGTGGCCTAGACGACCATGCCATAAGGAATACTTATCCAAACCATCTTTGGAACTAGAATCAATGTTCATGATAGACTTTGTTGAATTAATGTATGCAGTTGCTTCATAAATGCCATGACATGGTAAAGCTTTAAAATAAACAATGTTATCTTTAAAGCATATAATAGTATCATCATCAAAATAAAATTTGTAACCATCGTCATACAATGCATGAAGTGATATAATGTTTCTAGCCACATAGGGCGAATAGCAGACATTTTTCAATAAAATAGAATAACTAGTCTTGAATGAAAGCTCCACACTTCCTTGAGCTTCCACCGGGACAATCTCGGAGTTTCCCATCACAAGATCTAGTTCTCCCTTCTCCAAGCTCCTACTTGCCCTTAGCACCTGCACCATATTACATATGTGAGTGCCACAGCCAGTATCTAAAACCCAGCCTCTAGAAGTAGAAGTATGGTGAAGTTCTATCATGAACGTACCTGAAGTTTCCGGGCCCGATATGCTCATTGCCTTGAGCTTATTGAGTCCCTCCAAGTACTTGGGGCAGCTTCGGCGGTAGTGGCCCTTGCCCCCACAAAAGAAGCACTCCGCATCCTCCGGAGTCTTGGCTTGGGGAGTCTTCCCCTTACCCTTACCCTCGGAGGCCGGGGCAGGCTTGGTTGCACCAACCTTTCCCTTACCCTTCCTTTTCTTGGAAGGGGCGGCCTTCCTTTTGGTTATGCGGCCTTCCCGGATGGCAAGAACGGGAGTGGAGGAGGAGGATGGCTTGCTCTTGGTCATGCTCGCTTCGGCAGTCTTGAGCATACCATGCAACTCCATCAAGGATTTATCCATGCTATGCATATGATAACTCATAGTGAATTGGTCATATGCACTGGGCAGGGATTGGAGGATCAAATCGACCGCCATCTCCCTCCCGATGGTAAATCCTAGCTTCTCCATCCGCTCAATGTTTGCTTTCATACGCAAAACATGAGCACTCACGTTCCCTCCATCTTGAAGCTTGCAAGCGAGGGCCGACTTGAAGCATTCATACCTCTCTTGCCTCGCTTGCTGCTGGAACATATCCCGCAGCTGCACGATCAAGTCGTGAGCACTTAAGTGGTCCATTTGCTTTTGCAAATCGGTACTCATGGTGCTCAGCATGAGGCATGTAATCTCCTCAGTCTCCTTGAGGCGTTTTTCATATGCCTCTCGGATTGCCCTAGTTGCACCGCTTGGAGGTGCCTCGGGTAAGGGTTCCTCTATGGTGTGCATCTTCCCTTCATAGCGTAGGACAAGTTTGAGTTGCCTATACCAATCCATGAAGTTGCTCCCATCGAGCTTCTCCTACTCAAGGAAAACTCTAAGAGAAACGTTGGTGGTGGTGGTGTTTGCGCTTGTTGATGCCATCTAAAATTGCAAAGTAGACTTAAATTAGTTTGTTATAGATATGTATTATCTTGTTAAATTAATTTACCCATAAAGAATTAACTTTAACAAGGCTAAGAACCGTATTTCATCCCACCATGTGACGGGGTTACCGCGGATCACACGATAAAATTATTTAGGTCGGCAACCATTTTGCCAATTGCAATCTCTATTGCAATCCTTAGCGCCTTGCGGGATCCTACGACATACAATGGTCGTTTGGCATGTTTGATCCCTTCTTGCACCAATTTTGAATCTTGAAATTTTGGTTAGCTCGTGCTAAGCTCGACAACTAACCAAGATTTCAAATCCAAAATTGCAAATAGTCCGTCAAGACATACGGTGACAAATTCACCAAAGTTGGCTCGTGCTAAGCTCGACAACCAAAATTGTGAATTTCCACACTCACTTTCCACACAGTTTTATGGGAGTTGGCTCGTGCTAAGCTCGACAACCAAAACCCATATGACTAGATTCGGGTGGTATCATCTTACGGATGGTGCATTATTTACGTTTCGTGGAAAGACGGGCTTTTGTTTCCGGTTTGGTTTTAGATTAACATGCAAGTGACAAAAGCCTATTTTCACTAGGTGGGTTAATCTTGTATGTGAGCGCGCGAGAGAGTTGTAAACCATTTTTATCAAATCTCTTTTGATTTTGTTAATTTTTGAAAAAATTATCTAGCATGCGAATCCTACACAATCCATGCATACAAAATCACATCACACGCATAAAATATTAAAATTGGTAACCCTTGCCATAAAAACCTATGCGTTCTTCCCATGAGCGTAACGGGAAGAACTTGGTCAATTCTAGGGACAAAATCTTCGATGCGAGATCCCACTAATCCCGCCATCTCCATTGGACTCCATCGTGGGCTTCATGGGCTCCTAGCTCCATCTCCTTTGACCCATCTTGTGTGTTCATCATCCATCATAAAATACATACAATAGAATAAAATGGCATACAAGCCATAAAACACCTATTTATCTATTACAATTACATGGATGAATGAAATGGCATGCAAGCCACATTATTATTACAAATTTATCATAAGAATAATAATACAACCAAATTTGCATCCAAACACACAAAACAACCAAAGGGTCTAGGCAAGGTTACCAACTAATATCTTCACATACAACCAAACATACATACATGCTACTGGAATTTAAACATCAAAATAACAAGATTAAAATTTCCAGAAGCTCAAAACATGGCTAAAAACCCGAGACCAAAAACTGTTTTTAAATTTGAACAAAAACCGACCAGCGACGATAGCGCCGCTATCTAAAACTAGTTAGCGCCGCTAACTCAAAGTTAGCGCCGCTAACCCTGTTCGACAGAAAACAAACAATTTTGATTTCGGGTTTTCAAAGCCACCAAGGGCATAACAATCATAGAGGTGACTCTGATACCACTGTTGGGGTTCTCAGGGCACGCAGCGGAAGCAAAGGTACAACATAAAAAGCCCAAAGTACAAGCATGTAAAGCATAAAACGTAAAAACCCCAAACAAGGATCATTCTCTATGAAACGAAATGCAACAAAGACAGAGAGTAAAGGAGGTTATACCAGCTCCTTAGCTCCAGAGAATTGATGAAGATGATGTGGTTGCTCCTTGTGGCTAGAACGAATTGACTATCGAGTGGATACCCCGGCAACATGCCAAATCTCTTGAGCTAGCAAGCTCCCTTTGATTCTTCACGGTAGAAAATCAGTAGGAGAACAACAACCCACGAGCAAGGATCAATCTCTGGAACCAAAAACTCTCTTGAACTCACAAAGTCTATATAAGCACTAAAGAGTTCTCTCAAGTGTGTGTATTGCCAAGAAGCAAACAAATGAGAGAGTTAAGTCCATTTTATAAACCTCAGGACGTCTTCTAGACTCCCACAGCCGGCCAAGAGAGTTACACACGCAACCTATCATGCATTGGCCAACTTTAAGGTGATATGACAAAAGGGTGCCGTTTGGACTTAGCGGCGCTATCCAAGACTTAGCGGCGCTAACTTATAAAAGTTAGCGGCGCTAACGCGGCTTGTCAGCTGACATGACACAAAGCCCATGCAGCCGTAGCGTCGCTAACCTCTAGGACTTAGCGGCGCTAATACCTAATAGTTAGCGGCGCTAACGCGGCCTGCGAAGTCAATTTTTCTCTTTTGTCAGATTTTGATCCCTTTACTTAAGTTGTTGTCAGATTTGACCCCGGTGTATGACCCAATAGGCCCATACATCATCGGTAGTGATTCCAAATGGTGTACGTGCATCGGTGGGCATATTCTAACACTAAGTTGATGTTAAATGCTCGCTTTAATTTTAAGAAATGGACGTAGATGACTTGTATTCGTATTCCATTAGTTCATACATGTTTTATATATTATTTATGATGTTTTTAAAGTGTTGAACCTGTATGACAAGTTAATTTGGTATTTTTAAAACCAAATGGATTGGGTTTGACCCGTTAGTAAGCAAACTTATGAAATATGGACTTTAAATGTGTTTTGTTGATTGCTATACCTTGTTGGTAACATATATGGATATTCTGAATGATATTAGATGTATTCTATGTTGGCTATATGAGTTTTGCGTAATGGCTAAGTTTTGAACCATTTACTATTGAACTTCAATTATTGAGTTTATTGGGATTTGATTTACTAATCTAGTTGTGTTGTGTTCTCAGGAAATCTGAAGCCTCAGTGAAATTAGACAACTGGGCTTGGAGTGTGTCGAGGACACACGTGAGTGGACTTTAATTCGCTGGCGGTTTTAGTTGTAACCGTTATGGTTACTTGAATTTTATACGATTAATCATGCGATAGACTTTTTAGTCTGATTTGATTGTTTGACTGGTTATGTGATGATTATTACATTTGAGTTCAAGATATGAGTATCAAGGCATGAAATTGTGCTCATGATGTTTGTGACAGAGGTCAGCTAAGCGTGGTTTTGGGCTGGGTCAGTTGCTTCTGGTTAGACAGTTTTAGATCCTCTGTTGCATTTGTTGTAGCAGAGGGGGTTAACTGTGCCAGTTAGCAAATGGCTATCGGTAGATCATTGCTATGGCCAGCATTGGTCGTAGGCTCGGCAGAGCTGCTGGTCCTTTGATATTTGAGATAAACTGTTCTTGTGATCATTGTGGTTCTGCTTTAATTGTTTGTGGCTTGATTTCCATTCACTTAGCTTTGTGCTAATTCCCCACCCTAACTCTCTGTTTCAGGTTTTGAGAGCACGGTAGGTTGCAGCTTTTGTGTACAGGGAAAGTTTGACCGTAGCTATGATATTTTGAGTTTAGAAAGGATGAGCCATACTTTATGAAATGTTTTGTAACACTAAACGAAGTACTGTATGTTTGTATAGTGTTGGTTTTAACTTTTAATGTTATTTCCTTTTTAGATTTATGACGTAATACTTCCGCTGTGATTTAAAAAAAAAATGGCTTGTATTTTGCGGTGTTACAAGACCTGTGGTTAAGTTTTTTATTCTCTTTCTATATTTTGGTTTTGGGAGGCCTACTTGCCACTTACAACCCCTTTCAATATGTAAAAGTAATAGAATAGGATTTTTGACTCTAATTTAGTTTGTTATTGTAACCAATATTAAAGACAGAGATCTTTCAAAAGACGGAGAAACAAAGCAGCGTTGCTCGAGTCAAGACCGGAGGTGTCAAGGCCAGTGAGAGGAAGGAAATGAGACACGAGATTAAGCCACATGATCAAGTATAGTCTAGGATGTCCTTAGCAGACCCCTTAGGACATAGTTGGCAAGACTATAACAAGTTATTAACTGTGTGGTTGTGCTTTCTTTCTATAGATATTCTGCGACAATAAAATTAAAGTAGAAGGGTAATAATGGATATTATTAATCATAGGTAAAATCACGGTATATGATAAAATTGGTATACGACAACAGTTTTATAAAAATTAAATATTTTATGATTATCGTATCAGCATTTTAAAAATTATCTAAAATTGTTTTTTCATACGACGTATTGTCTACCTAATTTAAGGTATACTAGATATACGAATTTTTAAAAAGTTAGTTTTGAAATGGTTTTAGAAAACTAGAATTAAGTTTTTCATTAAACATAGATATAACCAACTAAAATCTTAGACTAGTAGTGCTAGCGATTTAGTGGTACACCTCTCAGCTACCGGCACCTACGGTGTGTTGTCGTGTCCAAACTGTTAGAACCTAGAGTGGGGGTGAATATGTTATATATCCAATTTTTGAAGTTTTTACAAGTTCTTGCAAGAAAATAAAAGAGATAGAGTTAGAGAGATATCACCAATCAAAAGTTGAACATAATGATTTATAGTGGTTCATGCAAGTGTTCACAAACTTGCACTACATCCACTCCTTGGCCTCACCCACCAAGAGTTTGCTCCACTAGCTTCTCTCTTTGAAGGTAAAGATAAACCTTTTACACTTCTCTTTTTTCACTTACAAGAATTAACACTTCAAACTTGCAAGTAAGGTAAAGATAACCTTGCTTCACTCTAATTCTAAAGGCTAGAGTTGATCCTCACTTCTCTCTAGTTTCATAGGCTAGAGATGATCCTAAAACTATTACAAGTATACGAAAGATTGGAGTAGTGTTTAAGCTTTGAAGGCTTTGACTCTTGCTTGAATCTTGATCTGTAGAGTTGAATAAATAATCAAGAAATATGAGCTCACAAGTATTAGAGAGTATTCAGTATTTTTCTGTTTGCAAGAGGTGAGTAATGAATGAGGTTTGAGTTGGTTTAAATAAAGAAAAAGGTGCAAATGCCAAAACTGTCCAGACATCCCGCGGTCGATCAACAGTCGACCGTGGCTTTATCTAAAACCACACACAACTCATTTTTACCATAAAGATCAATTGAAAAGAAGATTTATAGTAGATTGGTTGATCCCATACTTCTATAGTTTGAATTCAAACATAAAAATAGAAGTTTGGAAACCAATTCACAAAGTTTGTTGGAATTTTACCCCTTTGGGAGATTCCTTTACCAATTATGGTGGTGTATTGTTTCAAAGTGGGATTGTGTTTGGTATTTGCTAAAAGAGGAAGACTTAGATTAATTCAACCAACACAAATGAGTTTATAAAATATTTGTCCATTTTTATAAAATTAAATTTATAAAAACTTAAAATTATTTAATTATTTTATTTGTAAGCTCATATAATTCGAATTTACTAATGTAAGTATCTTCGGCGAAGACTTGATCTTGAGCGTTGATGACGTTGATCTTTGACGATTGGATTTTTGACGATTTGTACAAAAACAATTTGTAACAAATAAATATAGATATTTATGTTCTTGATTATATATATATATATATATATATATATATATATATATATATATATATATATATATATATATATATGTATATGTGCACATATGTTAATGTTAATAGATAAAATTATATAAACAATTTCTATATTTTTGTGTCAACATAAGTGGATATAAATTTATATTCTTATTTTTCTCTACAATCTCCCCCTTTTTGTTGAAGACAAAAATTTACAATTTGTGAAACAATTGTATAGATAACTTTAACATGTTAACATGTGCATATATATATATATATATGTATATATATATAGATATATACCTTCTCTCCCCTTTTTGTCTTAACAAAAAGAGGCCTCCCTGTTGATTTGTGCTCCCCCTTGAAGAGAAAGTCTCCCTTGATTGTAGAATTCGATTTCTTGAAATCTATAAAATGTATGGAGATACTACCAAGGATTTGCTAAGGAGGGTGAGTAGATGATATATCATGCAATTATCATACAAGAAAGCATGCAATAAGAATCATCATACACATCATACAACATATGCAACCATGATAAAACACTATTCATAGTAATGACAAGCTAATCATAAAATGTGCCCAAATACCATAGCAAAGGTATTCACCAATCAAAGCATAAATATGTTTTAAAAACTAGAAGCCAAACAAAACTTGTTTAAAACATACACACCAAATAGAAATGTTTTTAAAATATCATTATGAAACAAGCAACTTAATCATCCTTGGTGATATAGCTCAACCGTATCTGTCCCGGAGTTGCAAGTAATTGCATTCATGATGGCCTTCAACATTTCTTGACGCCTTTCACCTCCTTTGTCACCTTCCTTTGAAATGATCTTTGCTCATTCCTTAGGTCATTTACATTGTGATGTAGAGCCGCAATGCGTTGATCCACGTCGTCATCCACCATCCCATAGTCTGGTGCAAGCACACTCTCCGCCTCCTCATTTGCATCATCTTCGTCTCCCTCAATTCCGGCAAACATTTTTTCAATGTTTGGGTCCGTCTCACCGGAGGATGAGGAGTATGCCCGCTTTTTCCCTTTGTGGGAATCCATCTTGCGAACGGTTACGGTGTCAATAGGGACACAGGTACCGGGAGGTGAAGCAACACGAGTGACTCCCGGAAGATTGGTAAAGAGTAAGGAGAGGAGACACCCATAAGGAAGATCTCTCCGATCCGACACAAGGCCACTCATGCATTTAGCTATAATGTGCATAAGATTTACCTCGGTTCCCGATTTGAGTGCATGAAGGAGGATAGCTTGTGTAACATTGATCACCGAATGATTCCCGGATTTTGGAAAAATGTTGGAATCAATGATTTTGTTTCACACATTTGTATTGGGAAGAAGATATTTCCCGTAGAGAAGTGTTGTGGTTGGAGGAACATTGGGCCGACAAATAGAGGTAAGGATTTCTGGGATTGAGAAGGCGCTGGGAAGATGAGTGCGGCTATGGGCGGCGTCATAAAATTTCCGAATTTCAGAATGGAATACGTTCAAGGGGTCGTTGCTGATCCAACACAACAGTCTGGGGTTAGTATACCTCTGGAGATCAGAGGTACTTATGTTTCAGATGCAATACCTATACAGACCGAGAGATCTACGGGCAACCCTTCTGGGGTAGATGGTACAGAAGAAGTGCAAGATCCAGATTATAATGTAATTAAAGATACAGTAGCAACGGAATTGGGAAAGGCTTTACAAGCCAATGTTCCTTTTATAATCAACCAAGTAGTTGAACAAGTGTCAGGAAGAATGGAAGTTTTACTCCAGCAACGTGTAGATGCAGCGGTACAGGCTGCCACAACTAACTTACCAGCAAGAATTGAACTAAATCAGGGATGCACGTACAGAGAATTCTCAGCTTGTGGAATGCCAGTTTTTGAAGGGGTGACAGACCCCATTGTTAGTAACTGATGGTTGTCAGATACAGAGGGAGCTTTTCGTACCAGTGGATGTCTACCAACGAAACAGGTTATGTATGCTTCAAATCTATTACGTGGGGTAGCTAAGGATTGGTGGACAACCTTATTATAGAAAAGAGAAGAAGCACCGATGGAAACTTTGACGTGGGCCCAGTTTAGAGAATTGTTCGAAAAGTAATTTACACCACAAGCTCGCATAGATAAGATATATGAAGAGTTCTTGGCTATGAGACAGGCGACGGAGTCTGTAGATGAAATGACAAAGAAGTTTCTAGCAATGGCTCGTTTTTGTCCAGAATATGTAGCTACTGAGTCAGTGAAGATGCAGCGATATATTTCTATTCTTAGAAATGATATCAGAGAGGTGTTAGCAACCTCTACTTGTACAACCGTCGATGAGATGATGGATCTAGCATGGAAGAGGGAGCAGGAATTGCTCAGGCAAGGAATAGTTGGTGGAAAGAGGAAGGTTTAACAGACGTATACACCAAGCAAGAAACTGGCAGTGACGCCACAGCGGGGAGGCGCAGCTCCCCCACCTAAATGTACCAAGTGTGGGAGAAATCATTCTGGAGAATGCAAGTTTGGTTTACTGGGTTGTTATAAGTGTGGAAAACAGGGGCATGTCGCCAAAGAATGTAAGACTCCATTGATGGTATGTCATAACTGTTATCAGCCGGGGCACTTCAAACCTCAATATCCCCGGCTCCTAGCAGCAGAGCAGAAACCCGCGAATCCCCTACCCCCTGTACGTGGTAACGAGGGTAGGAATGTGAAACAGGAGCAGCCCCGACCGAAAGGCAGAGCCTTCCAGCTTACAGCTGAAGAGGCAAAAGTTGAACCTGATGTGGTAGCAGGTACATTTGTTGTTAATAATATGCCTGCTTTAGTATTGTTTGATTCTGGTACCAGTAGATCTTTTGCTGCTATTTCGTTTTGTGCTCAGTTTAATGTGTCACCTGTTAAGTTAGAGTTTCATCTGGAAGTAGAAATAGCAGATGATAAAAGAACGATTATGACTAGTGTGTTTAAGGATAATGTGATAGAGATATGTAATTGTAAGTTCCCTATTGACCTTATCCCTATGGCTATCAAAGAATTTCAAGTAGTGGTTGGTATAGACTGGTTGGGTCTATATCAAGCTCAGATATTCTGTGATCAGAAGACGGTGCGGGTTCAAACCCCAAGTGGGGAAGAGCTGATTATTCGAGGCGACAGTAAGAGAGTCAGCCATTCAATTTGCTCTTTAGCAAAGGCGAGAAAGTACTTGCACACGGGTGTATTGCATTCGTAGCATATGTGGAAGATGTTGATATGATGTAGAAGCCGCCACATATTCAATAGATTCCCGTGGTTTGTGAGTACCCAGATGTTTTTCCAGATGAGTTACGAGGAGTCCCACCAGCTCGACAAGTAGAATTCAAAATTGATGTAATTCCAGGAGCAGAGCCGAAAGCGAAAGCCCCGTATAGATTAGCACCACCAGAAATGCAAGAGTTGTTGACTCAACTACAGGAGCTGACAGATAGGGGTTTCATCAGGCCTAGTAGTTCACCATGGGGTGCGCCAATTTTGTTTGTCAAGAAGAAAGATGGCACGTTCAGAATGTGTATAGACTACAGAGAACTCCACAAGGTCACGATCAAGAACAAGTATCCGCTTCCCAGAATAGACGATCTGTTTGATCAGCTACAAGGTGCTTCTTGGTTCTCCAAGATAGATTTGCGGTCAGGGTATCATCAGCTTAAAATCTGCGAGGAGGATATAGCCAAGACAGCTTTTTGAACGTGATATGGTCACTTTGAGTTTATTGTGATGCCGTTTGGTCTTACGAATGCTCCAGCAGCATTTATGGATTTGATGAATCGAGTTTGCCGGCCGATGGTTGACAAGTCAGTGATAGTATTCATCGACGACATTCTTATATATTCCAAGACTTCAGAGGAACATAGTGTTCACCTCAGAGAAGTGTTAGAAATTTTACGTAAGGAGAAGTTGTATGCGAAATTCTCTAAGTGTGAGTTTTGGCTTCAGGAAGTACAGTTCCTGGGTCATCTCATAATCAGGTAGGAATTAAAGTAGATCCTACAAAAGTAGAAGCTGTGATAAAGTGGGAGCCACCTCAAAATCCTACAGAAATAAGAAGTTTCCTTGGTTTAGCAGGGTATTATAGACGATTTATTCAAGACTTCTCCAAGACAGCAGTACCCCTAACCCAGTTAACCAAGAAGAGTGTAGAGTTTAAATGGGGTGAAGATCAGCAGAAAGGATTTGATATGTTGAAGCATAGGTTATGTAATGCTCCAGTACTTTCGTTACCAGATGGAGTAGAAGATATGGTAGTCTACTGTGATGCTTCATACCGAGGGTTGGGTTGTGTTTTGATGCAGAGAGGAAAAGTTATTGCTTATGCTTCTCGTCAGCTCAAGATACATGAGAACAACTACCCAACTCATGATTTAGAACTGGCAGCAGTCGTTTTTGCTCTAAAGATATGGCGACACTATTTGTATGGTGTCAAGTGTACTATTTATTCAGATCACAAGAGTCTTAAGTATTTCTTAGAACAGAAAAATCTGAATATGCGATAGAGGCGATAGCTAGAGTTATTGAAAGACTACGATTGCGAGATTTTGTATCATCCGGGCAAAGCTAATGTGGTGGCAGATGCGCTGAGTAGAAAGTCGGGTAGTATACAGATACAGATGCACCGAATACAGATGTCAGTGATCACACCGATACTGGACCAAATTAAAGCAGCACAGGTCGAAGCCGTTAAAGAAGTTAATCAGAAAAAAGAACGCATGAAAGGTCAAGTGTCATAGTTAATAAAAGAAAGTCGAGATCTTTTAACTCGCTATGATCGTGTGTGGGTACCCAGTTTCTGTTAGAGATATGCCCACTAATGTACGTACGCCATATAGACCGCTGCTGATGATGTATGGGCCTATTGGGTCATACACCGGGGTCAAACCTGACAGCAACTTAAGTTAAGGGACCAAATATGGCAAAAGACAAAAGTTGACATCGCAGGCCGCGTTAGCGCCGCTAACTCTTAGGGGTTAGCGCCGCTAAGTCCTTAAGGTTAGCGCCGCTACGGCTGCATGTACTTTGTGTCAAATCACTGGCAGGCCCCGTTAGCGCCGCTAACCATTTTGAGATAGCGCCGCTAACTCTAGGTTAGCGCCGCTAACCCTGCAGCTGGCTTTTTGTCATATAACCACCCAAACTGGCCAGTGCATGTGGGACTCGTGGAATCCACTATGGCCGGCCTTTGTGGGGTTTATTGGGTCTGGAGGCAGTAGAGACTATTGGGAGAATTCATTTTAGATACATGGTTTTCTCTCAACTCTCTTTGTAAGTTTTCCTACACACAACTTCACTTTCTTTGGTGCTACTAAGACCAAGAGAGAGCTAGAGAGTACTCCAGAAGCTTGGTCTCGAATTGTTGCTGTTCCTAAGTGGTATTCATGTTGAAGTATCACAAGGCTTGCTAGCACTTGTGGTTTGGCTTGTTCCCGGGGTATACCTCAATAGAAGATCCGTGATTTCGTTCTTGGAGGATCACCACCACGACTATTGGGAGATTTCTGGAGCTTAGGAGAAAGGTATAACACCTGTTTCCTTTTCAAGTTGCATTTTCTTGAACATAGAGTTTGGTCCATTTGAGGGATTTCGGTTTTTTATGCTTTGATTGCTTGTACATTGGGCTATTTTGTTTGTACCTTGCTTCCGCTGTGAGCCCACGAAATCTCAACAGTGGTATCAGAGCCACCTCTATGTTAGATCTGCACTTGGTGGCTTGAAAAATCCCGAAATCAAAATGGTTGTTTTCTGTTCGAACAGGGTTAGCGGCGCTAAACTCGGGTTAGCGGCGCTAACTCATAAATGTTAGCGGCGCTAACGCGCTGTAACAGTTTTAATTTTCAAAGTTAAAATCAGTTTTGGTCTCGGGAATTTTTAGCCTTTTTGTGATTCTGGAATATTGTTCCAGTTTTGTGTTTGGTAATTTTGTTACCACCATGTTTGTTTGGTTGTATGTGATAGATTTGAAATTGGTAACCTTGCCTTTGACCTTGTGGTTGACTTTGTGTGTTTGGATGCATTTGGTGATATTTAATCACATGGGCTGTAATATTTATTAAAATTGTTATATTTGTAATAATATTGTGGCTTGCATGCCATTTCATTCATCCGTGTATTTGTACTAGATAAATAGGAAATTAGTGTGGCTTGTACGCCATTTCAATTTCTATTGTATTTGTTGTACAATTTGGATGAAAACACACAAGATGGAGTCGGAAGGAGATGGAGCGTGTCCATAGAAGCCGGTGAAGTCCTTTGGTGATAGCGGTTCTAGTGGGAGCTCGCATTGAAGACCTTCCGTCCCTTAGATTGACCACGTTCTACCCGTTTTGGCTCACGGGAAGAACGCATAGGATTTTGGCAAGGGTTACCAATTTATTTCGTATATATGCGTGTGATGTGATTTTATTTTATTCTTGCATGGTTTGCTTAGTATTCGCATGCTAGAAATTTTTTCGAAATTAATAAAATCACAAGAGATTTGGTAAAAATGGTTTACAACTCTCTCGCGCGCTCACATACAAGATTAACTCACCTAGTGAAAATAGGTTTTGTCACTAAACAAGTTAATCAGTAACCAAGCCGAAAACAAAAGCCCGTTTTCATAAAAACGTAAATCTTTCACCATCCAAAAGATGACACCACCCAAATCTAGTGAAGCATGGAGTGATTGTCGAGCTTAGCACGAGTTATTCCATGTGGATCTGTGTGGAAGGTGAGTGTGGGATCTTGAAATTATCGGTTGTCGAGCTTAGCACGAGCCGGTAGTTGTCGGGGTATCACCGTGTATCTTGTTGGACGATTTGCAATTACAAATTAAAATCCTTAAGTGATTGTCGAGCTTAGCACGAGTCAACCAAGAATTTTAATTTGGAATTGGTGCTAGTAGGGATCAAACATGCCAAACGACCGATGGTTGTCGTAGGATCCCGCAAGTGTCTAAGAGTTGCAATAGAGATTGCAATCGGTAAAGTGGTTATCGGCCTAAATAGCTCCATGAAGTGATCCGCGGCAACCCCGTCATGAATTGGAGTGAAATATGGTTCTTAGCCCTTGTTAAAATATTTTTCGAGACGATAAGGGTAATTATTTTAACGAGGATTCAAATCAAACTAACTAATTCGTGTACTCTACTTTAATATAGGATGTCGAATCAAAACCACAACACGTCGAATTTTTCACTTCGTATGATTCTACAAAGGGTGAAACTCACGGAAGTGAACTTTGTTGACTGGCTTAGGCAATTGAGAATTGTCCTACGTGCTGAGTCTAAGTTGCACATTCTTGAGGAACCCCTTCCTGAACCACCTGCTATCAATGCGGAATGGGCTATCCGATATGCGTATGAAAAGCGTGTTCGGGATACACACGATGTTGCTAGTCTCATGTTATCAAGTATGAGCTCGGAACTGCGAAAGCAATTTGAGCACATGACTGTGTATGACATGATTAACAAGCTGAAGGATGTTTTCCGACAGCAAGTTAGACAAGAACATTTTGAGTGTGTTAAAAGTCTAACCGGTTGTAAGATGCAGGAAGGCGGGAGTGTAAGTGCCCATGTTTTGAAGATGAAATCATACATGGACCAGATGGAGAGATTAGGTTTTCCTATAGGGAGGGAGCTTGGTGTGAATTTCATACTTCAGTCTCTGCCCGCCACATATGAAAAGTTTATAAAGGACTATCATATGCATGGAAAGGAAATGTCTATAGATGAATTGCATGGAATGTTGAAGGTTGTAGAATCTAACATGTCCAAGCATGCATCATCTTCATCCACTCTTGTTTTTGGTTCTAAGGAACAACATAACATGAAGAAGGAGAAATCGATCCCATTAAAAGAAGAAGTTGGAGTTTCCAAGCTTGCTTCAAGTTTTGAGTCTATGGACATTGATGATGTGCCTAAAGAGACTCAACAAGGGGTGGTTTGCTACTTCTGCGGTAGATTTGGGGATTGGGGCCGTCATGCCTGCCCTTCGTGCCGAGAGGACATAAAACTTCTCAGACAAGAGAGAGTTAATTTTCCTACTTGAGGTACATTCATGATTATACTTCATTGCTATTCCTTATAAGCTGGGATGTTTACCCGAGCTATAAGACTCACGTTTGTCACAAATTTATTTTTTGTTGCAAAGTGTAGGTCTATTCGTTGTAAAAAGGAAAAAGCTTGAAGAACCGGATCTCTGAAGAAGAAATTTTGTTAATTGTATTCTACAAGAGAAATGGGAGTGTTGGTCTCGCCATTAAATCCGGATTTATTATTACTTTTGTTTGTATGCCCTGCGTGGCAAGAACTACTTTAGTGTATGCTCCTTTGGAGATGATGGATGTTTTTTATAAAGATTTTTCATTTTAATAGTTTCATTTCAAATTTGATCCATGTCTATGCTTTTGTGTTATTTTGACTATTTTAGTGCTTAAATACACATTTGATGACGATGGATATGACTTAGAATTGAAACAATTTTGAAAAATTATTTTGAGATGATTTTATCAAAACTTATCCATATCATTGCATACATAAAGGTTCGTTATAAGTAATAAGACAATCATGAACAATTGATTCTTAAATCCAAAAGTGATTTGGATATATTAGCTCTATGGCATAATCAAACTTGACCAAGTAAACAACATTTGCATCGCTTAGATCCATGTGGTTAGGATCTTTGTAAAAGTTTAGCCTCGGGCTAAATGAAAGATACAAATCTTGTTTATTGGAATAGGATGATTAATGAAATCCTTCACCAGTATTGGCAAGGAAGGATTGTGACTTGTTGGATATGATCATATTTGTGTGGATAATCCGTTCAAGTATGCCACAAAGAGTGACACTAGTGAAATTCTTCATCACTATCTTTATGGTAGTAGTTGAGAGAATGTTTACTAGAGAAAAGGCTTATGTCTGAAACCTAGTGGTGTTCGGAACTAACCTAAAGAGAATTAAGAATCAATAAGGGCATATAGATATAAATTCTTAGATCTAGAATAGATGCTAAGTTTTCTTATCTATATTGGTTTAAACATAAAATGAATCATGGGTTTAACCCATAATTCGTCTTTCCGAAGAAACACATTTGCACATGGTGTTACTTTAAAGAAAACCGGATATCTGTGTTGATGATCTGGTAAAAGGCAGGCCTAAAACATGTATTCAATGTGGTTTGTATACATTAATTTTATGAACCAAGTCCTCAATCTAAAACACAACATTATGGTCACTTAAGCATCCAATGAGATTTGACTAGAAAGTGTTCTTTGCTTGTCAATCTCATAACTTAAATTATATAGTCTACATAAAGTGAGAGATGGATGAATTATAAGTTGATGCCAATATATTTAAGTAGTTCATCTGAGTTTTGGATAATTGTTTCTTGAACTTATGGGAACCATTTTTGGTTGCTCAAAAGGGAAAGTACAATTTACAAAAGCATTCCAGTGGAAGAACGTAAAACTTAAATAAAAGACCTAATGTTGACACTAGCATTTAATCAGCATAGAGATGCTGGTAAAACCTGACAATATCCATTGCTTCTTTATATCTGATGGAAATCAAGAAGGCTGTTTAGAGATGAGGTTGTCATATTTTAGTAACAGCAACTTGATGGTAAATCATTGTGATGTTACCATTCATCGGAAACATAGTGGGACCCTGTGTTCACTAGTGAATAGAAGAAGATAATGGTGTAACCTATTTGCTGCATCCAAGTACTTGACTTGGGTTAATCCCACACCTAAGGTGTCAAGAAGGGTGAAGGGACTAACATATATGCCATAATGGACAACTTCAAATACTGACTAGAGACAAAGTGTTTCATATTGATTTTATGGAAACAAGTTCTAGTGGTTATGTTGAAGATAATTTGGATAAAGTGTAATTTTGTTGTCACCTTGTGGAAACAAGTTTGCTCACATGGACAAAAGAGATCTGAATCCTTCATAGGATCAAGTTGAGGAAATAGTTAAGGCATTTTCCGAGGGTCTCATTCATCCATAAAAACCAGATTAAGTCTGGATTAAGCGAAACATTGTTGTCACTATGGGGAAACAAGTAATCTCGCATGGAAATAAAAGGCCAAGATCCTTTGCAGGATTAAATTGAGGAAATGTTTGAATCATGTTCCGAGGCCTTATATATCCATTATGTCCAAATTGTGTTCATGACTAAGGTCAGCAAAACTTGCATCTTGTGGCTATAATCCTGCTTTATGAGAAAGTCAAAGGAATGAGTTTTCTAGAAAGCGTAGATTAAGCCAAATACCCTTGTCAGGGCTAGTGGGAGCATCATATGTTCCTAGTCAAATATGCTCTATGAAAATAATGTCCTAATTTAGGGTTGTTCTACAACCTAATGGTGGAATTGTTGTTCTATGAGTATAAATAGAAAATATGGAATCAAGTGGATTTTCTAATTCAAGAGGTACTGATGTATGTTCTTGATGTTCGACGAAAGTAGAATTGTCTTGAGTAAGTTATTACTGCAAGCAGAACTATGCTTATGAGACTGTCGATTTTATCGAAGTTTAGATTAATCAAGTATGTGGTACAGATACGACATTTAGACCTAAATGAGTGTCATCAACCCTATTGTGGACTTCGGTCACATTGAGGGTATGTCGACTCTAATAAACATGAGTGTCAATGACTCTATTGTGAACTTCGGTTACATTGAGAGTATGTCGACTCTGATAATCATAAGTGTCATTAATCCTATTGTTGACTTCTGTAACATTGAGGATATGATGACTATGATAACTTTGTATATGATCTCTTTAATAAACACTTCGCTAGTGGTTTAATAAGAGAATACAAAAGAGTACAAAGGGATATCGGGTAGATGATCCCATGGTTAAGCCGTTGTCGAATACTAGTGATGAGTTTCATACTAGGTATAAAAGCATTGTTCATGCTTATGACCGGGCTTAAATATCGTTTTAGTATATGTTTGATTTACTTATAAGCTTTGGGAACGATACAGACAGTATTGTAATTTATGCTTGTTTCGATATGCGAGTGATTCAGTTACATTCATAAGAATTTACTGTGTTCCATCTTAGCATGTTTAACCACTTCCTAGAATGTTTATACATTCTAAAATTCCACAGTCAGTCATTCTTCAAGGGAAGGAAGTTTGAAATAAGGCTGAGGTTAGGTGTTGGTTATGCATTAATCAAGGATTGAATGCATGAAACGCAACAGTAACCTGTGCTTGAAAGGGGTTTCAAGTGACTGGAAGACCTACACCTGAGTTCACTTCATGGATCATGGTCACAAGTAACTCGGGATGATAATATCATTACGTCCTTCGACCCGAGATGTATGAATTGCCATAGCATGAAACTTTCTTACTTTGGTTATTTCAAAACGTAGTTCGTAACTGGCTATTATAAAGGGAATAGCTGGGTAAGACAAGGTTCATGTTATGGGATTGTACAGTCAACGGAATTTGTTCCTCCTGTATGAGAGATATCCCTTGGCCCCTCGATGATTGGGCGCTGACACCAAAATAAGCATGGCCATGCGCAAAGGAATATTGATTGAGAATCAGATATGTCCTTAAATTTTGGTCACCACCAATCTTGATCGAGAAACATAATCGTGAACGATCTGGAGATTGACATATTAATCCATGTCTCGTGTTCACAAGGATATCGCGAACAAAAGGATGTTTGATCACTTATCTATAGGACCTCTACGTTTTATGTAGGTTATGGTTTTCTGCAAGGAAGCGGAACCCATACTGACTTGGGGGCATCGATGCTTTGCTAGAGGCCGCTCTTTGTCTGTGGTTACATGGGTACGGTGCATTATGTGCAAGTGGGAGTCTGTTAGAGATATGCCCACTAATGTACGTACGCCATATAGACCGCTGCTGATGATGTATGGGCCTATTGGGTCATACACCGGGGTCAAACCTGACAGCAACTTAAGTTAAGGGACCAAATATGGCAAAAGACAAAAGTTGACATCGCAGGCCGCGTTAGCGCCGCTAACTCTTAGGGGTTAGCGCCGCTAAGTCCTTAAGGTTAGCGCCGCTACGGCTGCATGTACTTTGTGTCAAATCACTGGCAGGCCCCGTTAGCGCCGCTAACCATTTTGAGATAGCGCCGCTAACTCTAGGTTAGCGCCACTAACCCTGCAGCTGGCTTTTTGTCATATAACCACCCAAACTGGCCAGTGCATGTGGGACTCGTGGAATCCACTATGGCCGGCCTTTGTGGGGTTTATTGGGTCTGGAGGCAGTAGAGACTATTGGGAGAATTCATTTTAGATACATGGTTTTCTCTCAACTCTCTTTGTAAGTTTTCCTACACACAACTTCACTTTCTTTGGTGCTACTAAGACCAAGAGAGAGCTAGAGAGTACTCCAGAAGCTTGGTCTCGAATTGTTGCTGTTCCTAAGTGGTATTCATGTTGAAGTATCACAAGGCTTGCTAGCACTTGTGGTTTGGCTTGTTCCCGGGGTATACCTCAATAGAAGATCCGTGATTTCGTTCTTGGAGGATCACCACCACGACTATTGGGAGATTTCTGGAGCTTAGGAGAAAGGTATAACACCTCTTTCCTTTTCAAGTTGCATTTTCTTGAACATAGAGTTTGGTCCATTTGAGGGATTTCGGTTTTTTATGCTTTGATTGCTTGTACATTGGGCTATTTTGTTTGTACCTTGCTTCCGCTGTGAGCCCACGAAATCCCAACAGTTTCGGGGGTGTACGACAAGTTCTTTTGGAAGAATGACATCGCTCACAACTTTCAGTTCACCCAGGGGGTACAAAAAATGTATAGAGACATGAGAATGAATTATTGGTGGCCGGGAATGAAACGAGATATAGCAAGACATGTAGAAAGATGTTTGACTTGTTTACAAGTTAAAGCAGAACATCAGAAGCCACATAGGAAATTGCAACCGCTGGATATTCCTGTATGGAAATGGGAACACGTTACTATGGATTTGATTACCAAACTACCTAAAACTCCTAGGGGGTTTGATGCTATTTGGGTAGTAGTTGATAGACTCACAAAGAGTGCGCACTTTATTGCAATAAAAGAGGCCTATTCGTAAGAGAAAATGGCAGATGTGTATATGAAAGAAATAGTGTCCAGACACGGAATCCCAGTCATGATTGTTTCAGACAGAGATACTCAGTTTATCTCCAGGTTTTGGAGTAAGTTTCATGAAGACCTGGGAACGAAACTACATTTGAGTACAACATTTCATCCACAGACCGACGGTCAAAGTGAAAGAACTATACAGACATTGGAGGATATGCTCAGAGCCTGTATCATCGACTTTGGTGGTAGTTGGGATACATATTTACCATTAGCGGAGTTCTCATATAATAACAGTTTTCATTCGAGTATAGGTATGCCGCCGTATGAGATGCTATATGGCCGAAAATGTAGAACTCCTGTTTGTTGGGGTGAAATTGGTCAGAGAGAATTGGGTAGTACAGAAATAGTACAGCAAACCACCGAGTTCATACAACAGATACGTGAACGACTAAAAGCAGCCCAGGAGAGACAGAAAAGCTACGCAGATAAACGACGATCACCACTAGAGTTCTAGGTTGGAGACTATGTGTTATTAAAGGTATCACCATGGAAAGGGGTGATCAGATTCAGAAAAAGGGGTAAGTTAGGGCCTCGATTTGTTGGTCCTTTCAAAATTATTGCGAGAGTTGGGAAAGTAGCGTACAGATTAAAACTTCCAGAAGAAATGTCACAGATTCACAATACCTTTCATGTGTCCCACCTTCGTAAATGTTTAGCAGACGAGATAGCTATCGTTCCTCTTCAGGATGTGACGATTGATGAGAAGCTTAGTTATATAGAACAACCAGTTGCTATTTTAGAAAGGAGAATGAAGAGTCTGTCTATCAAACAGATAAGTCTTGTAAAAGTTCAGTGGCATCATCGAAAAGGATCAGATTATACTTGGGAGCTAGAAAGTGACATGAGACAGAATTACCCTCAGTTGTTTGTACATTAGATTTCGGGGACGAAATCATCCCAAGTGGGGGAGAGTTGTAACACCCCACGGTCCGAAAGTTTCATTTTCAATTGTCTTAAAATGAATATTAAATGTTTTTGTGTTTGGTTAGTTGCCTTTATGAGTGTTGTGTTTGGGATACAAAGTTAGAGGACTAGTTTTGCCATTTCCGAAGTTAGATGAAGTACAGGGACTGATTGGTAATAAACTGAAAGTGATAGATAGATATCAGTCTCTTTTGACTCATTTGAATTCAAACAAACAGGAACCAAATTTCACTTACGTTCACACACACATAACAACTAAAATCGAGATTCTTAGCAAGAAATCAAGAGGAGGATAGCTGATTTTGTTTTTTACAGTGAAGTAGAAGCAAAAGGTAAGAGTTCTCCATGGTTTATTTGAGTAGTAAGTCAAGAAAAGGATTCATAGGTTGAATCCTTGTTCATAGATTGAATTAATGTGTTTTTATGATGTTTTTGTCATGTTTGATTCAAGAAAGTTGGTATTTATGTTTTAGGACCTGTTGGTATGATTGAAATTTAGTTTGATCAAGAAATTAGTGTTAAAAGGTGGATTTCGTATGCTGTTCGCGAACAGAGCAAAACCCTGCTGTACCGACTGTCCTTGCGACCGCATGGGTTATCCCTTGCGATCGCAAGGCAGAGATTTAGTGTTTTTGGTTGTTTTGCCCTTGCGGCCGTAAGCAAGGTGACTTGCGACCTTAAGGGTGTGTTTGGTGAGAATACCGTCCACGGACGAAGGGACCAAGTTTACTATCGCAAGTACATAACTTGCGATCGTAAGCAAGCTTAGAATCATCCTTGCGAGTGTAGCAAGGCTTGGTTTTTTAGAATGGACCCCTTGCGGTCGCATTAGTGAGTGCTTGCGGTCGCAAGCAGTTTTCTAGTTTCAGATAGAGTTTTGATCAGTATCTTTTGCAAGTCATATACAGATGTCTATGTAGTATTGTTTATTGCTTGTAAGCAATAAGAGTGGACGTTTCTGTATTAGAGAATAGCTGTTTATATTGCTGATAAGGTGAGTGTACTTACCTTTAATCAGATTAACATACTTGTGTATATTAATTACCTGAATTGTATTTACATATGTGATAGTATTGCACAGTAGAAAGAGATGGGGTATATTGAGATCCTTATACCCCAGTATAGTGTCAGGGGTTGGTTATACTTTGTGTAGTATACTCCTGGACCAGATAACAGATTTGGAATAGTTTTACAGATAATAGATTTGGGATGTGAGACATCCTAAAGAGATTTAGCCCTCATGCTTTCTTTATTGTTTCAGTAGTATACTCACTAAGCGTTAGCTTATTTTCAGTATTTTGTACATGCAGGTGCATCCGGTTCTGGCAAGGGGAAGGCCCCAATGGTTTGATAGGCTGGATAGCTCCTGGTTTTGTGTTCAGAAACGTTTTAAACACTACTTTTGATAAACATATTAGCACCATCGTAATAGTGATTGTATTTTGTAAAACTCCGATCCTTTTTGGGTGCTAAGAATTATATAATATGTTTAATAGCTTTTTAGAAAAAGTGGTGTTACAATATAAGTCACTTGAAGTCTTTGAGCCATGGTTACACACTTTGGTCATATAAGTGCTTATACTCTCAAATTGGATACTTAGAATACAAGGCCTTGTGAGTTCTAAGTAGTTCAAGTGTGGTGGTTCTTTTGGAGGACTCCAAACATTTTAGAAAGTGGGAACTAATGCTAGCTTAGTGTGGATTACACTAGAGAGTATTCTAGTTTGAACACTAACACTTCTAAGATCATCATCATCAACCACAAAAAGGGTTCTAGCATAAAGGCTATATTTCTAACCTTCTTCTTTTTTAATGTGGCTTAGTTCATGTATAGAGTTTTGGCCCATTTGGTGGACATTGGTGGTTAAAATAAAATTGTTTTTATAGCTTTTTAGCTTCCATTGCAATTTGATCAAACGACCAATACCCAACAATGGTATCAGAGTCATCTCTAACATGGCTTTGCACATAGTACTTGAAAAACTGGAAATTTGGTCGAAAACTATTTTTCGGTGCCCGAGCACGCCCGTACCTCTCTGAGGCACGAGGCTTACCGGCGGCCGGGTACGGCCGTGCCTGTGAGGATATGGGCCGTACCTTTCATAAGCCACACCCCTACCTTTCATAAGGCACAGCCGTGCCTCTGCATTTTTCGATCAAAATATGTATAAATTTAAAACAGATTATTTCATGTTTAAAAATATCAGTATTGTCAATTTTAGATCTGTTTTTGATTTGATGGTACGCCACTGTATTTTGGTTCTTATATTTATATATTTTGTATGAATTGGCATGAGGTGCATAAAAACATATACTTATAAGAGTATATATGAATATGTGATTTTAAACATGGTATTAGAATCACTAAAGCATTGGTACTAGGATTGTCTTTGTGCCTTGAGTTTTTTGACAATCTTGATCAAAATATATTTGTTTGACATGGTTTTGGTGGCACACCATGGTTTTGGTTTGCTTTGTGATGTTTGTGTTGTTCGGTAACATTTATGCCCTTTAGACCATTGTGATGTTTGTTGTGATTGGTTATTATTTTGGTAACCTGTGTGCCGTATTATTGTAATCAATTTTGGGTGTGGCTTGCATGCCGTTTATGATATTCTTTGTATTTGTAACAGATTAGTAGAAAATGCGACGTGGGTATCGTTTCATTATTTCTATATACTTGTACTTAGTATAATTTTTATTCCACCAACGGGAGTCATAGAGATGATGTCTTGGCGAGGAGCAATCCAGGTGGCTAATGGAGATGCCGGGTTAGGTGGGAGCCCGCCCAACGGATTTTGGTCTTGTCATTAGTTGACCTAGTTTTCCCGTTGTGGCTCACGGGGAAAACGCATAGGAATGGGCTTGTTACCGGACTTGTTTTATTTTGTATGCGTGGTTTTGTTTATTTATTTCTTTTCTCGCATGGATGTAGGATTCGCATGTTAGAAAATTTTTGACAAATAAATTAAACACAAAGATTTTGTAAAAATGTTTTGTTATTTATCTGCCCATAGAATCAAAATTTTAATATAAAATTGGTATTATATTTAATGAGCGAAAATAGAATTTTGTCACTCAATTGTTTATTCTCAAAATCATGCAAAATGATATAACTCGAAAATCAAAACCATGTTTTTCAAAAGCAAGTTACGCGCCATCCTTAAGACGACACCATCCGAATCTATCGAAAATGAATGATTGTCGAGCAATAGCACGAGTCATTCCTTGTGGAGATGTGTGAAAGGTGAGTTTGGCAACTCGCAATGTTGGTTTTCGAGCAAAAGCACAAGTCAGTAATTGGTCAAGAGTACCAACATGTGTCTTGACGGACGACTTACAAATTCCTTGTGATTCTTATGTGGCGTCGGATTTAAGGCGAGTCATTTAAGAGGCACAAGTGAATTGGTGCGGGAAGGGATCAAACATTCCTAGACATAATGGATGTCGAAGGATCCCGCAAGGACCCAAGAGTTGCAAAATGTTTGCAATCGGTAAAATGGTTACTAGCCTAAATAGCTTTCTTCGTGATCCGTGGCAAACCCGTCACCGAGGTAGAGTGAAATATGGTTCTTGGCCTTTTTTAAATAATTGGTTTTCTTAACTATATGGGTAATTATTTTACAAGGGTTTAAAACTAAAACTGGTACTCTATTTTGTAGATTGCATCCAACAACAACAACATCGCTTCGTCTTCTTCATCGAACTCAATTTCCCTAAAGTTGTTCCTCGAAAAGGCTAAGCTCGATTGCCAAAACTTCATGGATTGGTTCATGCAACTAAGGATAGTCTTTAGGTATGAACAAAATATGTGGGCCATCGAGGAGCCTTTCCCGGAAGCGTCATCGGGAGGGAGTTGGTGATAGATATCATCCTCCAATCCCTGCCCGTTTCATACTCCCAATTCATATGGAACTACCATATGGATAGTACGGACAAAACCCTAATGAAGCTTCATGGCATACTGAAGACGTTAGATTCTAACATGTCCAAGAAGCCGTGCACCTTGTCCACTTCTGTCCTAACTATGCGGGAGGGCGGAACTAAGAAAAGAAAGGTTGCGACCCCTTCCTCTAAGGGTAAGGGAAAAGGAAAGGTTGGTGATCCCAAGCCTAACCCTAGACCTAACCCGAAGGGTAAGGGGAAGAGCCCAGTCCCGCCAGCCGAGGACCCTGTGGAAGCCGAGTGCTTCTACTACAAGGAAAAGGGGCATTGGTGGCGTTCTTGCCCAAACTACCTCGAGGAGCTCAAGCACGTTAAAGCTAAGGGAGCTGGATCCTCAGGTATGTTTATGATTGAAATCCACAACACCACTTCTAATGGGTGGGTCTTACACACCGGTTGTGGCACTCATGTTTGTAACATTGTGCAGGTGCTAAAAAGAAGTAGGGTTCTGGGTGCTGGAGAGTTGGACCTGGTCATGGGGAACAAAGAGGTGGTCCCTATAGAGCGAATTAGGAGTGCGAATCTTGCCTTTCCTTCAGGCCAAATTTTTACTTTAGATAATGTTTGTTTTTCACCCTGCGTGGCACGAAACATTTTATCTTTTCAAGCTTTATACGATGATGGATATGGTTTTAATTTTAATAATGGTATTATTTCTTGTTTTAGAGGTGATGCTCATTATTTTAAAGCTTACCCATATCGTGGTATTTATGAGACAAGTGTGTATGTGAAAAGTAATAACTCAATCATGAATATAGATTCTGAGTCCAAAATTGGTATGGACAAGTTGTCATTGTGGCATAGTCGTCTTGGCCATATAAACAAGAAATGCATCGCCAAACTCCAAGCAGATGGGATTTTGGAATCGTTTGACCACGGGTCAAGCGACATATGCTATTCTTGTCTATTAGGCAAGATGACTAAGGCACCCTTCACCGGCGTTAGTGAGAGGGGAAAGGACTTGTTGGATATCGTTCACACGGATGTGTGTGGTCCATTCAAGTCCGCCACGAGAAACAACTGCAAGTACTTTGTTACATTTGCGTATGATTTTAGTAGATATGGTTATGTTTATTTAATTAAGCATAAGTATGAAACCTTTGAGGTGTTCAAGACATACCAAAACGAAGTGCAAAATTAATTGGGCAAACGTATTAAGATTCTCAGATCCGATAGGGGGGTGAGTATCTTAGTTCCGAGTTTCTCGATCATCTTAAGGATTGTGGGATTATCTCACAATTTACTTCACCCATGACACCGCAATTAAATGGGGTCGCTGAGAGCAGGAACCGAAGATTGTTGTATATGCTTAGGCCTATGTTGAGTTGAACAAAGCTACCCATTAGTTTTTGGAGATACGCTTTGGAAACTGTTGGTCCCTTGGTGAGAGTATCAACAAGCAAGTAATGTGTAGAAGGGGGGTTGAATACACTTTCTGCGGAAAATTGAATGAATCAATAAAAAGTGTTAACACACATCAAACCACATGAAATCGAATGCTTTCATTAATAAGAAGATGATTATAGTAACAACCAAGTAAGCAACACTTGATATGTAACTACCTAATGTAAATCAAATCTCTCAATCTCTCAAACTTTGCTATCTATAATCAACTTATGATTATAGATACAAACTGACTCTCTAAACAGGATTTATTCACATATTGAATACTTACCAACTTCACAACAGACGTGAAGGTCGAACACACGAACAATGTTGGCAATCTGTGAATTTCTTGATCACGTTGAACGTACAAACTGTGTATCAAGATTCGTAACACATAAGATCAATAGGTTGAGGTGAGATTAGAGTCTAGCACACGTTCCCATTGTTGTACCTCTAAAGTTATCTGGAGATAAGTATTTATAATTGTTGGAGAATGCCCACCTAACTTCTACACAAATAGCCCTAAATGGAAACAGCCGGTCAAGATGGTCAAATTCCAGTTGACCTAGGCTTCATGACCGTGAAGGATGCTCCACGGGTCGTGAAGCAAGGTGTCCCCATGAGTCCTTAAACGAGCATTATGGCTCGTGGACCAGAGTGGCTTCACGGTCCTTCACGGACCGTGAAGGGGATCGTGAAGGATAAATGCGCCACGGATACCTCTACGACTTGTAAAAACACGGCACGGGCCGTGGAGCTTTTAAGCTTCACGGGCCGTAACAGCCCGTGAGAGGTCGTGAAGCTCGGAATACTAAGTGGCACTTGATTCTCATTGGGTTGTTGATGTTGGTCCAATAGGAATTAAGAGCTTGGCCGGCTAAGTGAGAATGAGGTCGGTTTTTGAGGTCTTTATAAGGCATTAGCCTTATAAGCCTTGGATCCTTTTATCAAATTCTCCTCTCATACACACTTAAGCTTCAAAGGTTGTTCTTGTGAGGTATCTTGTGTGTGTTTCCAGAAAATCAAGAGGGTATTACAAGTGCATCAAGGTCTTGGTGATTGTTGGTGACTTGCTTTGCTAGCACAAGGGTAAAGTTTTGGTGTATCACTTCGGTGGAAGATCTTGAGGGCTTCTTCTTCAAGAGTTTGATCATCCCAAGCATACACAACCTTTCCAGTAGCAAGGAGCTAAGGAGGAAGGTATAAATCTCTTACCTTTGTGTTGTTTCTTTTGGATGCATGCATTGTCTTCAAGCCTTACCATTTATGGAGTTCATGGAAACTTTTGTTTTAAAATCCGTTTTATTTGCTTCCGTTGCGTTCCCGTGTTCATGATGAACTCCTACAATAATACTGTTCCTACGGATCCGAACAAACTAGAACTTATCCTAATCTGCTAACAAACTAACGGATAACCCGGAATCTTGAATCTTGAATCTTCTATCGTGAATCTTCAATCTTCAATCTTGATTCTGGAATATTCTTATCCATGCCGTAGATATAGAGAGTAAAAGGAATTTAAAATATATTTAAATTCTCTTAAACTGATGAACTCCTACAGTGGTTTCAGAGCCATCTTGATGCATTGCATGCACCATTTTGGCCTGAAAATCATTTTTATGCAAAGCTGGACATTCTGTCCAGGAGGTCTTCACGGGCCGTGGAGGTTTTATCTTCACGGTTCGTGAAGCCTACACGACTTCAGTGTGGGGTTGGGGTAGTGAAAAAGGTTATTTGAAAATTTTCCCGAGTCGTGAGACTCTCGGGCCGTGAGAAGCCGTGAAGGTCAGTGGTCGTGAAGGACGCCTGGAAATTGTTTTTTGACCTGTTTTAAAAGAAAAACTTTATAAAAATGATTTGGCCAATATTCTGGATTTTCCAGTAGATTAACTTGGTCTTTTGACCATTTTAGAAAACCCCATAATATCCTAACTCACATATTTATATGTATCGGGCGGTTTTGGCATGATAACGCGCACGTGCATATACTTGTGTTGTGTATGTATGAATATGGATTTTCAAAGTGTTTGAAATTCCTAATACATACGTACAAGATTTATTCATTCGTGCCTTGAGTGTTTTAGGTAGTCTCAGAATAAATCTAGTTGGGATATTTTTTGACACGGATTGGTGTGGCACACCGTGTTGTTTTGTGATGTTTGTTGTGGTTGTTTGTAAATCCGGTAACAATGAGCCCATTAGACCCTTGAGATGTGTTTTGGTTGGTTGTAATTATTTATTCATTCATTTGGTGGTTTGTACCACATTTGGTTTGTAATAATTAATTAATTTATTCGGTTTGTAATATTTAACGGCTTGCATGCCGATTTCTTATTCTTTGTAATTGTAAGAATTAACTTAGGATAGATTTCGTGGCTTGCACGCCATTTCCTTTTAAATTTGTAAAATTGTAAAAGGAGAACCGAATACAACCAAAGAAGAACCGGGAGGAGGTGTCTTTGCTCAATCTTGGATCCGGAGGTCGGTGGGAGACGCAATGGATCAAGCGGGAGGAGCACGCATCAAGTCATTCGGAGTTAGTCCTTAGATGACTTAGTCTTGTCCGTTTGCTCACGGGCAAGACGCATAGGGTTGGCACGTTACCGGATATGTTTACATGCGTGGTTGTTTATTTATTTTGTTTTTCTTGCTTGGTTGTTTAGTTTCTTCCAAGCTTGAAAATTTTTCAAAATAAATTAAAACCAAGAGTTTTGAATTGGTTAACAAACCTCGCGTTCCACAACAAGAATTGGTTAAAATTTGTTTTAACCGGAGAAATCAAAACCCCGTTTTTCTCAAAAAGTAAATCACACGCCAACCATAAGATGACACCACCCAAATCTAGTGAAACAAGATCGGTCGTCGAGCATAGCCGAGATCGGTTTTGTGTAACTGTGTGGAAGGTGCGTGTGGCAACTCGCAAGGTCGGTTGTCGATCTTAGCCGAGCCGGCCATTGGGCAAGAGTACCACCGTGTATCTTGATGGTCGATTTACAATTCCAAGACTTAAAACTCCTTGGTAGTTGTCGTGCCTATACCGAGCTACCATGGTGGATTAATGAGGAATGGTGTGGAGGGATCAAACATGCCAAATGGGTGCTATGAGTACCTAGGATCCCGCAAGTGTCTAAGAATTGCGATCGTGGATAGCAATTGGTAAAGTGTTTACCGGCCTAAGTAGCTCCATGAAGTGATCCGCGGCAAACCCGTCATGGATTGGGGTACTTTGAGGTTCTTGGCCCTTGTTAACATAATTTGTTTTTATAAACAAGTGGGTAATTATTTAACAAGGATTATAATACGTCAAACTAACCAAACTTCATATTCTGCTTGTAGAATGGCATCTACTAGCACCAACACCAACACCGCAAACATGTCGCTATGACCTTTCCTTGAGAAGGAGAAACTTCAAGGACCGAACTTTATGGACTGGTTTAGGACATTGAGAATTGTCCTACGCCACGAAATGAAGATGGAGGTCTTGGAGTCTCCTCTTCCGGATCCTCCTGCTACCAATGCAACGAGGGCTGTCCGAGACGCGTATGAAAAGCACATCAAGGACACTAATGACGTAACCTACCTCATGCTTACGACCATGAGTCCCGAGTTGCAACGGAAATTCGAGAATGTGAGTGCGTATGACATGATAACGCAGCTGAAGGACATGTTCCAGATGCAAGCGAGGCAAGAGTTGTTCGAATGCGTCAAAGCCTTCGTTGGTTGCCGGATGCAGGAGGGCGGCAACGTGAGTTCACATGTCCTTCGTATGAAGGGCTATGTGGATCAGTTGGAGAAGTTGGGGTTCCCGATGGGGAAGGAGTTGGCGGTTGAAATAATCCTACAATCCTTTCCTCCATCCTATGGGCCCTTCATTGTGAATTTCCATATGCATAATATGGATAAGACCATAATGGAGCTTAATGGCATGTTGAAGACCGCTGAGTCTAACATGGCCAAGACGAAGCCATCTTCCTCCACCGCCGTCCTTATGATCAATGAGGGTGGCAAGAAGCGGAAGTAACCCGCTTCGTCCTCCAAGGGAAAGGGGAAGGGAAATGCCAAGGTGGCAACACCAAAGCCTAACCCTACCCCGGAGGCGAAGGGGAAACAAGTGGCTGCCGCTGCCACCTCACCGGAAGAGGCAACCTGCTTCTTCTGCGGGGAAAAGGGTCACTACCGGCGTAGTTTCCCCAAGTACACGGAGGAGCTCAAAAGATTGAGATCTAAAGGTGCCGCTGCCTCCGGTATGTATATGATTGAACTCCATAACACTTCTACTTCTAACGCCTGGGTTTTTAACAGCGGGTGTGGTACTCACATTTGTAATAATGTGCAGGTACTAACAAGAAGTAGGGACTTGGTAGGTGGAGAGCTGGATCTCATCATGGGAAACAAGGCGGTTGTCCCGGTTGAGAAGATAGGAAGTGTGGAGCTTGCCTTTCAATCCGGCTTATGTATTGTTTTATCTAATGTTTGTTATTCGCCCTGCGTTGCAAGAAACATTATTTCTCTATATGCATTGTACGACGATGGATTTGATTTTGAATTTAAAAATGGTTCTATTTTGTGTTATAAGAATGGTTCTTTTTATTTCAAAGCATCTCCATGTCATGGCATATATGAAACAAGCGTAAGCTTGAGAAACAATAGATCAATCATGAATGTTGATTCGGGATCCAAAAGTGTTTTGGATAAAATGTCTCTTTGGCATGGTCGGTTAGGCCACATAAACAAGAAACGTATCGCCAAGCTCCAAGCGGATGGGATCTTGGAATCATTTGACCACGGGTCTAATGAAGTATGCGAATCTTGTTTATTGGGCAAGATGACCAAAGCACCCTTCACCGGTGAATGTGAGAGGGCGAAAGACTTGTTGGATATCGTTCACACTGATGTGTGTGGTCCGTTCAAGCATGCCACTAGAGATCACTCCCGCTACTTCGTAACCTTTATTGATGATTATAGTCGATATGAGTATGTATACTTGGTGAGACAAATGTCCGAAACCTTTGAGGTGTTTAGGACTTATCAAAACGAAGTAGAAAATCAACTTGGGAAAAGGATTAAGATGCTTAGATCCGATAGAGGTGGAGAGTATCTTAGTTCCGAGTTCCGAGACCATCTTAGAAATTCTGGGATTGTCTCGCAATTAATACCTCCTAGAACGCCTCAATTAAATGGTGTTGCTGAGAGGAGGAACCGAATATTGTTAGATATGGTTCGGTCTATGATGTGTCACACGGAAGTTCCCATTACATTTTGGGGTTACGCTATCGAAACGGCTGGTAGGATCCTTAACCTCGTACCAACAAAGAAGGTTAAGAGAACACCGTATGAAATGTGGTTTGGAAAGGTTCCATCCGTTTCATATTTAAAGGTCTGGGGATGTCCTGCCTACGTGAGACGTGAGGTGGAGGACAAGTTGGAGCACAGGGCCGAAAGGTGTTTCTTCATTGGTTATCCTGCTAGTTCTATTGGGTATTTGTTTTACAAACCTTCAGAGAACAAGGTATTTGTTGCTCGAAGGGTGGTCTTCCTAGAAAGGGAGCTGGTATCCAAGAAGGCTAGTGGGAGCAAGGTTGATCTCGAAGAAATTCGAGAGCCTACCGATGTAGAACCGGATGTTGGAGCTAGCTCACAACCGGCAACGGTTGAGTCTCAGCATGATGATGCTGGAGATAATGATGTAGATCCGTTACCTCTAAGGAGATCTGGTAGAAGTCGGCATGAGCCAGAGAGATATGGTTTTAACATACCTGAGGGCACCGACATGGTAGTTGTTTCTGATGAACCTACCAAATACCAGGACGCTGTGGTGGGCCCTGAGTCTGCCAAGTGGAAAGAGGCAATAGAATCCGAGATTAAATCTATGGTCGATAACCAGGTTTGGGACCTGGTAGATCCTGTACCAAGGTGTAAGCCCGTCAGGTGCAGATGGGTTTTCAAGAAAAAGATCGGCGTAGATGGCGAGGTAGACACCTTCAAAGCCCGACTGGTAGCTAAGGGTTTCACGCAAACTCATGGTGTAGACTATGAGGAAACCTTTTCTCCGGTGGCTATGTTGAAGTCTATCCGGATACTCATGGCCATTTCCGCATTTCATGATTATGAAATATGGCAGATGGACGTCAAAACCGCGTTCCTTAATGGAACACTGTCAGAGGAGGTGTATATGACACAGCCTGAAGGTTTTGTACATCCTGAGTTCCCGGATAAAGTCTGCAAGCTAAAGATGTCCATTTATGGGCTTAAGCAAGCCTCTCGGAGCTGGAACCTGTGCTTTGATGAGAAGGTCAAAGAATTTGGCTTCTCTAAAACCAAGGATGAGCCATGCGTATACATCAGGGCTAGTGGGAGCATAGTTGTATTCCTGATTCTATATGTAGATGATATTCTGCTAATTGAGAATGACGTCCCAACTTTGCAAGGTGTAAAAGCCTGGCTAGGGAGTTGTTTCTCAATGAAGGATCTGGAAGATGCAACATATATTCTTGGGATTAAAATCTATAGAGATAGATCTCGCAGGTTGATAGGCTTGAGCCAAAGTACATATATTGACAAGGTCCTAAAGAGGTTTAGGATGGAGGACTCCAAGAAGGGGTTTATACCTATGTCACATGGTTTGGTATTGAGTAAGACTCAATGCCCGAGTTCCCCTAAGGAACGGGAAGTTATGAGGTGAGTACCTTATGCTTCAGCAATAGGCTAGATCATGTACGCCATGTTGTGTACTAGGCCTGATGTCTCTTGTGCATTGAGTATGACAAGTAGATATCAAGCCAACCCTGGTGAGGCACATTGGACAGCGGTGAAGAACATTCTTATGTATCTTCGGAGAACGAAGGATATGTTCTTAGTATATGGTGAGGAAGAAGAGCTGAGGGTAACTGGTTACTCTGACGCCAGCTTCCAAACCTACAGGGATGACTGCCGATCTCAATCGGGGTTCGTGTTCCTGTTAAACGGTGGTGCTATCTCCTGGAGAAGCTCCAAACAAGACACGGTGGCTGATTCCACGACCGAGTCTGAGTACATTGCGGCAAGTGAAGCTGCAAAGGAGGCTGTATGGATGAGAAAGTTCATCCTTGATCTGGGAGTGGTTCCTAGCATTACCGACCCTGTTGAGGTTTTCTGTGACAACGAGGGTGCGGTTGCATTGGCAAAGGAACCTATATCTCACCGACGAACAAGACATATTCCGCGGAAATATCATTATATCCGGGACGTGGTCGAGAGTGGAGATATTGTCATCAGCAGAGTACACACGGATAGCAACGTAGCGGATCCGTTCACTAAACCGTTATCGCAAGCAAAGCACGATGCCCACACCCGTGCTATTGGTATTAGATTTGCTAGCGATTTGGTTTGAGTTTGTATCTTGTATTGTTTGGTTATTGTATTTGATGTATTTACCTTTTTGGGAACATTGAGCAGTATTGTATTTATTGTACTTAACGATTATTAAATGGAGATTTGATAATGCGCAAGTTGCGGATATTTCTTTAAATCTTTACTGTGTTCCAACTTAGCATGTTTTATTCTTCCCTGAATGTTTTACATTCTAAATGTCCACAGTCAGTCATTCTTCATGGGAAGGAAGTCTGAAAGAAGACTGAGGGAAGTGATTGGTCATGTGTCCAATGGTGATTGGGACACGGGGACGCAATACTTCGCCTGTACTTGAAAGGGGTTTCAAGTGACTGGACGACCCACACCTGACTCCACTTTGTGGTACTAGTCATGAGTGGATCAGGATGATAATATCATTCCATCCTCATACTGGAGATGCATGTGTCTGCATCACTTTTGTTTGCTTTGCTCTAGTTGCTTTCAAACGCAGTCCGTAACTGACTGTTATAAAGGGAGTAGCTGATCAGAGTATGATCACTGTGGTGGGCAATGTAGTCAAAGGAATTTGTTCCTCCGTTGAGAGAGATATCCCTGGGCCCCTCGATGATTGGGCGCTGACACAAAAATGCATGGCCGTGCTCGAGTGTGCAGTGATTTGAGTAATCGATTGCAACTCGTATGTTTTGGTCACCACCAATCTTGATCGAGAAACATAATCGTGAAGGACTAAGAATGACTTAGTACCATGTCTCGCCTTCACATGGATATCGTGAACAAAGGGATGATTGATCACTTATCTATAGGACCATCTCAAACCTGTTAGGTTGTGATTTGGTACTTGTCAAGGATGACATACCTCGTACAGACTTGGGGGCAGAGATATCTTGCTAGAGGCCGCTCTCTGTCGAAGACGCTTTAGGATACGGTGTGTCATGTGGAAGTGGGAGTCTATTGGAGAATGCCCACTGACACACGTATGCTGGGTCACTGCTAATGATGTGCGGGCCTGTTGGGTCATACACCTAACTTCTACCCAAATAGCCTTAAATGGAAACAGCCGGTCAAGATGGTCAAATTCCAGTTGACCTAGGCTTCACGACCGTGAAGGATGCTCCACGGGTCGTGAAGCAAAGTGTCCCCACGAGTCCTTAAACGAGCATTATGGCTCGTGGACCGGAGTGGCTTCATGGTCCTTCACGGACCGTGAAGGGGATCGTGAAGGATAAATGCACCACGGATACCTCTACGACTTGTAAAAACACGACACGGGCCGTGGAGCTTTTAAGCTTCACGGGCCGTAACAGCCTGTGAGAGGTACTGAAGCTCGGAATACTAAATGGCACTTGATTCTCATTGGCTTGTTGATGTTTGTCCAATAGGAATTAAGAGCTTGGCCGGCTAAGTGAGAATGAGGTCGGTTTTTGAGGTCTTTATAAGGCATTAGCCTTATAAGCCTTGGATCCTTTTATCAAATTCTCCTCTCATACACACATAAGCTTCAAAGGTTGTTCTTGTGAGGTATCTTGTGTGTGTTTCCAGAAAATCAAGAGGGTATTACAAGTGCATCAAGATCTTGGTGATTGTTGGTGACTTGCTTTGCTAGCACAAGGGTAAAGTTTTGGTGTATCACTTCGGCGGAAGATCTTGAGGGCTTCTTCTTCAAGAGTTTGATCATCCCAAGCATACACAACCTTTCCAGTAGCAAGGAGCTAAGGAGGAAGGTATAAATCTCTTACCTTTGTGTTGTTTCTTTTGGATGCATGCATTGTCTTCAAGCCTTACCATTTATGGAGTTCATTGAAACTTTTGTTTTAAAATCCGTTTTATTTGCTTCCGTTGCTTTCCCGTGTTCATGATGAACTCCTACAATAATCATGTTCCTACAGATCCGAACAAACTAGAACTTATCCTAATCTGCTAACAAACTAACGGATAACCCGGAATCTTGAATCTTGAATCTTCTATCGTGAATCTTCAATCTTCAATCTTGATTCTGGAATATTCTTATCCATGCCGTAGATATAGAGAGTAAAAGGAATTTAAAATATATTTAAATTCTCTTAAACTGACTTATTTAGTCGGGCTAAGTTACTCAGCTTGAAACTCATCAAGCTGAGTTCTTCGAGAACAAACCCGAAATCAAACATGTACTAACACGTATAATGACTAACTCATCTTTAGAAGTCATATGAGTTAGCTAGAACTTACTTAGAAACTCTGTTGAGCTGACTCAGTCTATAAGCTGAGTCACTCAGCTCGAAACGCATCAAGCTGAATACTCAACCTATACCTTAGGTGACACACACAGCTTATCAAACATAGTGATAATCTTACTAAGATATAGTCTAAGCTGATCAACTATATGCTCAGCTTATACTCAGCTTATGCTCAGTCTGAAACACTATAAGTGCTCAATCTGATCAAGCTTCATAATTCTGTTTAAGTTATATTCAGAACATATCTTACAAACTTAACTTTGTCTCATAAAATTTCAACCGATGAGATCATTTCACCAACAAACTCCCCCTATTTGATGATGACAAAACCATCAAACAGTTCTTAAGTTTGTTGAACAGAATTATGTTTTAAATCTTAAACTTACTAAGATTTTAAATTTTGAACTAATCTTAGCTAAGTTCTTTGTCAAGCTGAAGCTCAGAATCTAGACACTTATCTAAGGGTTGAGCATACCCAATTCACTTAGCAGATACATAAACCTATTTTCATCAAGTGGTTTTGTAAAGATGTTTGCTAATTGGTCATCAGTGGAGATAAATTTGATTTCAATGTTGGGGTTTCGGGAACAACCAGAGGAAGCATGGTACAACAAAAGTAACACAAGGTACAACCATGTAAAGCAAGAAAAACAAGGAAACCCCAAGAATGGACCAAACTCCATATCAATAAAATGCAACATAAAAGTACATATATAAGAAGTTTATACCCTCGTCAATCTTCCTGAAATGGTGAAGATGATGGTGAAGATCCAAGAAGCCGAAAATGGCTCCCTCTATTGAAGTCCCACCCAGGTAACCGCCAATCTCCACGTACTAGCGAGCCTCAGTGATATTCACAACTGGAAATCACCAAAGGAACAACAATCATGATCTTCTCCTCACTCTCCTCTTCAAAACTCACGAAGAACCCTCCTTTTTTTTGCACTAAGAGTGTATGGTGTATGTGTATAGCAAGAGAGAGTTCTTAGAGATAAAATTGCATGTACTCCCCTCTTTCAAAATGAAGTTTCCAGGCCCTTTTCAAAGCCCCAAAGGCCGGCCAAAGATGCTTCAATGTGATTGGTGGAGAATAGAGGCAACATGCAAAAGTTGTATGCAATCTGACAGGAGTTAGCGCCGCTAACTCTTAGGGATAGCACCGCTAAATCTAAGTTAGCGCTGCTATCGGGCCTTTATTTAGCGCCGCTAACTTTAAGAGATAGAGCCGCTAACTTTTTAAGTTAGAGCCGCTAACTCCATCAGCATGCCAACCTTTTGCAGTTTGACCAAATTGGTCCCTCCACTTAGGTTGTTGTCGAGATTGATCCCCAGTGTGTGACCCAATAGGCCCATACATCATCGGTAGTGACTCATATGGCGTACGTGCGTTAGTGGACATATCCCAACAAACTCCCACTTGCACATGACACACCGTACCCACGAAATCACAGACAAAGAGCGGCTTCTAGTAAAGACTCTTTGCCCCCAAGTCAGTATGGGTTTTGTCTGTTGGAATATGCCCGCTGACACACGTATGCCATATGGATCACTACCAATAATTTAAGGGCCTATTGGGTCACACACCGGGGACCTATCTCGACAGCCTAAAAGATGGAGGGACCAATGGTGTCAAAATGGGAAAGTTGTGATGCAGGCCGCGTTACCGGCGCTAACCTTTTAGGGTTAGAAGCGCTACACCCTAAAAGTTAGCGGCGCTAACGCCTGACAGACTGCATGCAACATTAAATTCCACCTCCTCTTTTGCCCAATGCACGGGCTTCTTTGTGGGGACCTCTTGGCCGGTCCGTGGGGTATTTAAGTGTCACTTGGGAGTTTATTTAAGCTTCCTCTAATTGTCACTTGGTAACCTTTTGCTTACACACACTTAAACACTTAGTTAGAAACTTTGAGAGTGTCCTTGAGTGTGCTTCCAAGAGGTCCGAGTTTTTGGAGTATTGTGGCTGTTCTTGTGAAGAGTTCAAGACTTTGAAGCTCTTACAAGCTAGCTAGTACAAGGAAAGAGGACAAACCCGGGGTGGACTTGAGTAGAGGAAGGCTACTTTGGTCTTCTAAGTCATCGCCATTTATCCACAAGTTTCCTGGAGCTAAGGAGAAGGGTATAATCTTCTTTCCTTCCTTTTTCATGTTGCAATTGATAGCTATAGAGTTTTGGTCCATCTTTTGGGGTTTTATGCTTTAAATACTTGTACATTATGCTTGGTTTGTTGTACTTGGTTGCTTCCGCTGTGTACATAGAACCCCAACAGTGGTATCAAAGCCAGGTTTATACTACTTTTGCTCATGGTGGCATGAAAAACCCAAAAACTAATTTTGGTTTTCTGACTAGAAGGGTTAGCGGCACTAACTGGTAACAGTTAGCGGCGCTAAATCCTTAAAGTTAGCGGCGCTACAGTGTCTGGCAGTGCTGTTTTTTGGTTTTTAAACTTTAAAAAAATATTTTTGGGTTTTTGGCATTTTGTTTTAGTTTCTTGATTTTTGGTCCAGAAATTAAAATTATTTATTTAAAGTTGCCTTGTATAATGGTTGGTGTATTTATATGTATATTATTATTTTGGCATGAAAATGATAATTGCATATACTTACATTATGTATTTTTGAATATGTTTCATAAAAAATGGTTTGGTGTTACTAATGCATAAATACATGGGATCTTTAGTGCCTTGAGTGCTTTGAAAAATCTTAACCATTATACATAAGTTGCCTTGAGTGCTTTGAAAAATCTTAACCATTATACATAAGTTCACAATGTTTTGTGTGGCACACCATGTTGTTTTTGTTGTTGTTCATTAGTGAACTTTGCATCTTCATGTGATGTTGGTAACCCTAGAAAATGCCCTAGACCTTGTGGATGTTTGGTTGTTTATTTTATTATTATTCATTCATTTGGTGACTTTAAGTCACATGGTTTGTAATAATAATTAATTTTTTTATTTGGTATGTAATCTATATTTGTGACTTACATGCCATTTAAATATTCCATATTATGTATTTGTACTAGAAAATAGGAATTTGTGGCTTGCATGCCATTTATTTAATTTTCTATGTAATTGTAATATGGAGCAACCATCCGGAGTCTATGGAGTGACGTCTTGGTGAACACGGATCCGAAAGGCCCAATGGAGGTGGCAGGTTTAGTGGGAGCACATCCAAGTCAAGGAGTTTTGTCCTTAGATGACTTGTTTTTCCCGTAGTGGCTCACGGAAAAAACGCATAGGTTTTAGGGGCATGGTTACCAGCTATGATGTATGCGTGTGATGGTTTTATTATATTGTTTATGCATGAGTTGTAGGACTATTTCATGCTAGACAATTTTTGACAAATAATAAAACCCAAGAGTTTTAAAAATGGTTTAACAACTCTCGCGCGCACATTTGATTAACAAAGAGGATATTAATTGGTTTAGTGTCCGCATAGTGAAAACGCTTGGTTTTTGTCACTTTTGTTAATTAAAACTCAAATTGGTTTTTTAACTGGAAAACTAAATCCCGTTTTCTAAATGTAAATGTCACGCCGTCCATAAGATGACACCACCCAAATCTAACCGCACAAGGGTTGATTGTCGAGCTTTAGCCAAGTCAATTTTTGTGTGTGCTGTGTGGAAGGTGCGTGTGGAAACTCGCTGTTGGGATATGCCCACTAACGCACGTACGCCGTATGAGTCACTACCGATGATGTATGGGCCTATTGGGTCACACACCGGGGATCAATCTCGACAACAACCTAAGTGGAGGGACTGATTTTGTCAAATTGCAAAGAGTTGGCATGCTGATGGAAGTTAGCGGCTCTAACTCTTTAGAGTTAGCGGCTCTAACTCCTTAAGGTTAGCTTTTCTAACTAGGGGCCCAATAGCGGCGCTACGTTTAATGTTCGCGGCGCTAACCCCTAAGAGTTAGCGGCGCTAACCCCTGTCAGATTGCATGCAACTTTTGCATGTTGCCTCCATTCTCCTCCAATCATGTGTGGTTGCTCCTAGAACTTTATGGCCGGTCTTTGGGGTCATAAGAGATTTTGAGACTTCACATTTGAGAGATGAACATGCAATTTCTCTCTTGATGCTCTCTCTTGCATAACACACACATAAAACACTCTTGGTGAGGTGAGTTTGATTTTTCTTGGTGTGATCTTGAAGAGGAGAGCAAGGAGAAAGCTTTGGCTGTTGTTCCTTTCGTGATTTCCAGTAGTGAAGATAACTAAGGCTTGCCAGTACTTGGAGATTGGCGTATACCCGGGGTGGACTTCAATAGAGGAAGCCATTTCGGCTTCTTGGATCTTCACCATTATCTTCACCATTTCCAGAAGTTATCAAGGGTATAATCTTTCCTTTTTCTTTTGCTTTCATGTTGCATTTTTATGTTATGGAGTTTGGTACATTCTTGAGGTTTCTTTGCATTTTATGCTTTATGTGGTTGTACTTTTTGCATTATTTGTTGTACCTTGCTTCCGTTGCTCAACCACGAAACCTCAACAGTGGTATCAGAGCCACCTCCATACTAGAATTGCACATGGTGGCCTGAAACACCCGAATCAAAAACATTTTGTTTTTTGGAACAAGGGGTTAGTGTCGCTAACTTCGGGTTAGTGGCGCTAACTCAGAAGGGTTAGCGGCGTTACGCACGCTGGACCAAATTTTTCTTTTTAAAATTAAACAGTTTTGGTTCTCGGGTTTTTGGCATTTTTGTAGATTCTGGAAATTTGTTTCAGAATTTATATGTATGTTTTGGTATTTTTGAAATACCATATGTTATGTTTGGATGTATGTGTGAAGATTTGAAATTGGTAAACCTTACCTTTGACCTTGTGGTTGATTGTGTGTTTGGATGCATTTGGTGATTTTTATTATCACTATGGGCTGTAATTTTATTAATTTAGTTATAAATGTAATAATATTGATGGAGTATGCCCACTGACACACGTACGCCAATTGATCACTACTGATGATGTATGGGCCTATCGGGTCACACGCCGGGGGTTGATCTTGACAACAACCTAAAAGGAGGGTTAGAAATGAATAATTAAAGATGGTTGGTAACCTGGTCAGGGTTAGCGACGCTAACCATGCTGTCGCTAACTGTGCCGCGTTAGCGGCGCTAACCTTAAGTGGTTAGCGGCGCTAAGCTTGGGAGGTTAGCGGCGCTAACCCATCTGACAGATTGCAACTTTATTCTTTTCACCTCCACTCTCCACCAATACATGTCGATTGCTTGGTTCTCTTTTTGGCCGGTCTTGGATGTCCCAGGGGTCAATAAGAAGAATAAAAACACATGCATTTTCTCTCTAATCTTCTCTAGATGAACTAAGTGAAGAAATACACTCAAAGAAAACAAGTTGGTTGTTCTTGAGTGCAAGAGAGAGAGTTCAAAAGAGAGTTCCTAGAGAGTTATGGTTGATGTTCTAGAAAGTGCTCTTCATATGTGAAGGAGTGCTCAAGGGATGCTAGTACACCAAGATCACGGTTTTCCCGGGGTGGACTTCGATAGAGGAAGAAGGTGCTATTGCTTGGATTTGTGGTCATCATCTACTTCAGGGGACTTCAAGGGTATATTACTCTCTTCTCTTCCCTTTAAGTTGCATTTCTTTGTTTTAGAGTTTGGTACACTTCTTGGGGTTCACATTGTGGTTTGTTTATTCCTTTTAAATTTCGTTTTTGTTACTTGCATGCTTCCGCTGTGACCAACCACGAACCCCAACAGTGGTATTAGAGCCACCTCTACACTGGATTTGCACTTGGTGGCTTGAAAAATCCGAAAAATGTGATTTTTGGTTGTTTCCAGGGTTTAGCGGCGCTAACTTTTCTGTGTTAGCGGCGCTAAATTTTCTGTGTTAGCGGCGCTAAACCAGCCATAGCGGTCGCTAAGTCTTCTGGCTTTAGCGGCGCTAACCTTAGTTTAGCAGCGCTAACTCCCTTCTGGCAGAATGCATTTTATGCCTTAAATCAATTTTGTTGGATTTTTAGCTCTCTTGTACTTTCTGGATTTTTCCAGAATTTTAGTTGTGATGTATTTAAGTTGCCTTATGTCTTGGTTGGTGTATTTATATGTGGATTAACATTTTGGCCTGAAAATGGTTAATTGCATATACTTACATTTTGTATATATGAATATGGAATTTTGACTTGTTGAAGGTTCCTAATGCATATGTACATAGGATTATTTGTGCCTTGAGTGTTTAGGTAATCTTAACCAAGACATATAAGATTTGCATGGTCTTGTGTGGCACACCATGTATTAGATTTATTGTATGTGGTTGTAATATTAGTGTCCGGTAACATCTTGAGCCTTTTAAACCTATGTGATGTGTTTGGTTGTTTGAATTAATTTATTCATTCATTTGGTGGTTTGTACCACAATGGTTTGTAATAATTTAATTTATTCGGTTTGTATATTTAACGGCTTGCATGCCGATTTCTATTCTTTGTAAAATTAGCTTAGAATAGAGAATTGTGGCTTGCATGCCATTTCCTTTTAAATTTTGTAAAATTGTAAAAAGGAGAACCGAAGCAACCAACAAGGACCATGGAGGATGTCTTGGCAAACTTGGATCCGAAGGTCGGTAGGAGACGCAATGGATCTAGTGGGAGAGCACACATCAATGTCTTGGATGTTTATCCTTAGTAGACTTTGTCTTGCCCGTTGGCTCGTGCACAAGACAGATAGGGTTTATGGCTCGTTACCGGACTTGTATTACTTGCGTGGTTGGTTTTATTTTGAATTATTTCTTGCATGGATGTTTAGGATCTTCGCATGCTAGAAAATTTTTAGAATAATAAAACCAAAGAGTTTTTAAATTGGTTTACAAACTCCGCGCGCCACATAGACAAGAATTGGTAAAAATCGTTTTAACCGGAAAAAACAAAATCCCGTTTTTAAAAATTGTAAATCTCACGCCATCCGTAAGATGACACCACCCGAATCTAGTGAAGCAAGATCGGTCGTCGAGATTTAGCCGAGGTCGGTTTTGTGTAACTGTGTGGAAGGTGTGTGTGGCAACTCGCAAGGGTCGATTGTCGAGCTCTAGCCGAGCCGGCCATTGGGCTAGAGTACCACCATGTATCTTTGACGGTTGATTTACAATTCCAAGACTTAAGACGCCTTGGTAGTTGTCGAGCTCTAGCCGAGCTATCAAAGTGGATTAATGAGGATTGGTGTGAAAGGGATCAAACATGCCAAATGGGTGCTGTGAGTACCTAGGATCCCGCAAGTGCCTAAGAGTTGCGATCCCGTATTGCAATTGGTAAATTGTTTACCTACCTAAAATAGCTCCATGAAGTGATCCGCGGAAAACCCGTCATTAATTGGGGTATTTTGAGGTTCTTAGCCCTTGTTAAGATAATTTGGTTTTCTTAAATCAAGTGGGTAATTATTTTAACGAGGATTATATCGAAAGTTACTAAAACTTGTACTCTTATTTTAGATGACAAACCTTAATGACACTACATCAAAACTATCCTTTCGTTTGTTCCTGGAAAAGGAGAGACTCATAGGAGTGAACTTTGTTGACTGGTACCGTGTCTTAAGGATTGTCCTTCAACACGAGTCAAAGTTGCACGTCCTTGAGGAGCCTCTTCCAGAGCCACCTGCTACCAATGCAAGCTGGGCCACTAGATACGCATGGGAAAAGTGTGTCAGAGATATACAAGATGTTTCTTGTCTCATGTTGTCGACTATGAGCTGTGAGCTACGAAAGCAACTCAAGCAATTGAATGCATACGACATGATTAACCAGCTAAAGGACATGTTTCCATAGCAGGTTACACAAGAACTTTTTGAATATGTCAAGGCTTTAGTCGGTTGTAGGATGCAGGAAGGCGGGGATGTAAGTGTTCATGTCCTTAAGATGAAGGCGTGCATGGACCAAAAGGAGAGACTTGGATTTCCCATAGGGAGGGAACTTATGAGAAGTTTGTCATGGAGTATCTCAAACACAATATGGATTGGTCCTTAAGTGAGCTATATGGCATGTTAAAGGCTACTGAGTTGAACATGGCCAAAGGTAAGCTAATCTCGTCCATACCCGCTAAGGCTACTGGGAAACAAAAACATAAGAAGAAGAAACTGACCTCAAAAGGAAAGCTTGGTTTGACTAAGCCTACCATAACCGTGGAAGTTGAGGAAAAAGAGATTGTGCCTCATGATAACATTCCACTTAGGGTAGTTTGCTACTTTTGCTGAGAAATTGGAAATTGGCGCCGTCACGCCTGCCCGAAGTGCCTGAATGAGCTAAGTATCCAAAAGCGGAAGAACCTTAGCTCCTCAATTTCAGGTACATTCATGATTATACTCCATTGATCTTCTACTTCAATAGACTGGGTTTTTTGAACGCTAGTCAAAACACTCACGTTTGTTACAAACTTGTTTGTTGCAAAGTGTAGGTGTTTATCCGAAGTAGGCCGATGATGCATGGAGAGCTGGAAGAAGTGAAGGGAAGCATAAGTGCTTGTCTCTTACTAGAAGGATTGGAAGAATTGATCTTGTCATTCCTACCAGCTAAATTATTATTTCATTAGATAGATGTTTTACGCCCTGCGTGGCAAGAAGCATTGTATCTGTTATGCTTTTGATGACGATGAATATTACTTTGAATTATGTTATTGTGGGTTTTAGAAGTTTATTTCAAAGTTTATTCATGTTGTGGCATATGTAATAAGCTTTTTCTTAAGAAGTAATAATATGATCATGAGTGTTTATTGATTAGTTATCCTTATAACATTGGTGATTTAACCATATAAACAATACTAACATCACCAAGGTCCATGTGGAAAGGAACTTGGAATCTTTTGGCTTTGAGTTATTAGTTGATGTTGAATCTTGCTTATAAAGTTAAATAACTATGACATCCTTCACTAGTTGATGTGGGAGGAATAAAAAGTTTGTTGGACTACGCTTGAACTTTTGTGTAAGGGGCGCGATCAAGCAAAGTTATAAGGATTAACTAAGTATACATTTGTTACCTTTACCTATGATGGTAGAAGAAAAGGGTATTAGAAAAGTGTTTGAAACCTGAGAGGTATTCAAAACTCACCCGTAACGAATTCATAACAAAAGTGGGCAAAAGGGAACTAAGATACTCAAATCTTATGAGATGTTGAGATATAATAGATTCCTAGTTCATCATAAGAATTATGGGAATGTCTCATAATTCACTTCTCCTAGGATACTTGTTTACATGCATCGTTTAGTAGAGATACGGAACATACTAGTTATGATTCCATTTGATGGCTTAGACTTAAGTAACCTGACGGATGGGTGTACTTGAGTTGTGGCGGGCAATATTCTTGTTTAGCAACAACAAAGATGGTCAAATTAGCAACCATGGAGGTTAGACTAGAAAGACAGCTTTGCTAGTCTACCTCATGGATTAAAGTCATCTAGTCTACATCAAGTGGGAGATGGATGAACTTTAAAAGATGCTAATACATTTAATAGGTTCTTCTTGGTTTTAGATGTTCTTTTCACAACCTTTTTGAGAACTGAGGTGAGTTACTCGAAAAGGGAAATGAACAACTGAAGCATTTCAGTGGAAGAACGTATGACTTAAATAAATACCTGATGTTGACACTAGAATTCAATCAGTAATGATTTGAACTATACATGGCAATGTTGAAGTACTTGGCATAACGATATTACCTCTTCATAAGTCTAGCAAAAGTCATCATAAGGCGGGAAGTGTATTAAATACATGAGGACGATGACTTTTTGATAATACATAATGTATGTATCAATTACCGGAATCTGTAGTGGGCCTTGGGTCTACTAAGATAAGGAAAAGGTAATGAAATAAGATATAATCCATGCTGGATTTCAAGGATGAGCTTGGCTAATTCAACACCTAGATGTGACGTGTAAGGTGTATATCTTTTGAATATAAGATCTGCATGGATTAGTTTGTAGATAACTTCAAATACTGACTGGTGGGAATTGGTTTCATGATGATTGACCATGTGAAAGGTATCATATGAAGACATTCTTCCAGTAGTTACGTTGAAGTTTACACGGGCACTTACGCCGTTTCATGGCAGAATGATTCAAAGACCATATTCCGTCAAAGGAATTCAATGAGGAAGTGCTTATAACACTGTCCGAAGGAGCTTTACATCTAAAGTATCCTTGTAAAATCTACAAAAACATAGAAAAGACTGTCTTGGACTTCAACAAACATTTAAGTTTCGTGTTTTTGCTATGAAAATCATGTGGATGAGTTTTCGATCAGCAATGATGAAACTTGGATAGATGCCAGAGCTAGTAGGAGTGTTGTTGTTATCCTATGTAATATTTCTTGGACATATGTAATAATGGAAATAATGTCTTGATCATGTTTGGCTGTAAGTTTGAATCAAGAATTATACGTCCGTTAAGGATAAACAAAGCAATTTGTAAAATACAAGAAATATCAAGATATGTTCTTGTTAATCAAAAGAAATGAGAGTAAATTATTACTCTGAGTGATAGTTTATGTTTTAAGGATAACCGCCAATTCGATTGGCGTTCGTGATCCTACAAACATTATGTTGTTAATAAGTGTGATACTTAAAGCATCGGTGACTCTATAGAGATCTTTATGAAAACTATGAGATTACGATGGCTTGAGTAGATAAGATTTTATTCTTAGAGCATTAATAACTCTATAGAGATCTTTATGAAAACTATGAGAGTATGATAGCTTATGCACATTAAAATTTTACATCCAAGCGTTGTTTGTCTTATTGGATTCCTTGAGACAATGAAAGTATAACGGCTTAGATAAATGATCATAATCCCATCCACGCACACTTTGGAAGTGGTTGGTTGGAGTGAGATACGATCATTATCAGAGTTCACACGGAGAGCATGGTGGCGGATCCGTTCACTGAGCTAAAGTAGCGGGTTAGTGAATATCATCAGACTAGGGCTTGCATATACTTGGCTTAAGTTCGTTTTAGTAATGTTTTGATATACATTTCTTTTGGGAACATTAAGCAATATTGTGCTTCTGCTTGTATCGATTATCAAATGAGGATTTGGTAATGCGCGTGTAGCGGGTACTCTCAGTAAGCCTTATTGTGTTCCAACCTACCATGTTTTACCTCTTCCCTGAATGTTTTAACATTCTAAATGTCCACAGTCGGTCATTCTTCATGGGAAGGAAGTCTGAACTAAGACTGAGGGAAGTGATTGGTCAAGTGTCCAATGATTTATGATCGATTGGAACACAGGGATACAATACTGTTGGAGTATACACGTATGCTGTATCACTGCCGATAATGTGCGGGCCTATTGGGTCCTACACCAAACTTCTACCCAAATAGCCCTAAGTGGAAATAGCTGGTCAAAATGGTCAAATTCCAGTTGACCTAGGCTTCACGACCGTGAAGGATGCTCCACGGGTCGTGAAGCATGGTGTCCCCATGAGTCCTTACACGAGCATTATATCTCGTGGACCAGAGTGGCTTCACGGTCCTTCACAGGCCGTGAAGGGATCGTGATGGACAAAATGAGTCACGGATACCTCCACGACTTCCAGGAACACGGCACGAGCCATGAAGTTTTTAAGCTTCACGGGCCGTGAGAGCCCGCGAGAGGTCGTGAAGCCCGGAAAACTAAGTGGCACTTGATTCTCATTGGCTTGCTCATGGTAGTCCAGTAAGAATCAATCTAATGGCCGGCTAGAACTGTTCTAGAAGGCTCCATAAGGTTTTATATAAGGCATATGCTTTAGAAGCGTAAGAACCTTTTGCCATCTTAACTTCTACACACCTAAAAGCTTCAAAGAGTTGTTTCTGATGAACCTACCAAATACCAGGACGCTGTGGTGGACCCTGACTCCGCCAAGTGGAAAAAGGCAATGGAATCCGAGATTAAATCTATGGCTGATGACTAGGTAAGGGACTTGGTAGATCTTGTGCCGGGGTGTAAGCCGGGTGCAAATGGGTCTTCAAGAAGAAGATCGGTGTAGTTGGCGAGGTAGACACCTTCAAAGCCCGACTGGTGGCTAAGGGTTTCACGCAAACTCATGGTGTAGACTATGAGGAAACCTTTTCCCCGGTGGCTATGTTGAAGTCTATACGGATACTCATGGCCATTGCCGCATTTTATGATTATGAAATATGGCAAATGGACGTCAAAACCGCGTTCCTTAATGGAACACTATCAGAGGAGGTGTATATGACACAACCTGAGGGTTTTGTAGATCCTGAGTTCCCGGATAAAGTCTGCAAGCTTAAGAAGTCCATCTATGGACTTAAGCAAGCCTCTCGGAGCTGGAACCTGTGCTTTGATGAGAATGTCAAAGAGTTTGGCTTCTCTAAAAGCAAGGGTAAGCCATGCGTATACATCAGGGCTAGTAGGAGCATAGTTGTATTCCTGGTCCTTTATGTGGATGATATTCTGCTAATTGGGAACGACGTCCCAACTTTGCAAGGTGTAAAAACCTGGCTAGGGAGTTGTTTCTCAATGAAGGATTTGGGAGATGCAGCTTATATTCTTGGAATTAAAATCTATAGAGATAGATCCCGCACGTTGATTGGTTTGAGCCAAAACACGTACATTGACAAGGTCCTAAAGAGATTTAGGATGGAGGACTCCAAGAAGGGGTTCATACCTATGTCATATGGTTTGGTATTTGGTAAGACTCAATGCCCGAGTTCCCCTGAGGAACGGGAAGTAATGAGGCCTGTTCCTTATGCTTCGGCAATAGGCTCGATCATGTACGCCATGTTGTGTACTAGGCCTGATGTCTCTTGTGCATTGAGTATGACAAGTAGATATCAAGCCAACAACGGTGAGGCACATTGGACAGCGGTTAAGAACATTCTCAAGTATCTTCGGAGGACTAAGGAGATGTTCTTAGTATATGGTGGGGAAGAGGGGCTGAGGGTAACTGGTTACTCCGACGCTAGCTTCCAAACCGACAGGGATGACTGCCGATCTCAATCGGGGTTCGTGTTCCTATTAAACGGTGGTGGTATCTCCCGGAGGAGCTCCAAACAAGACACGGTGGCTGATTCCACGACCGCGTTTGAGCATATTGCGGCAAGTGAAGCTGCAAAGGAGGCTGTATGGATGAGGAAGTTCATCCTTGATCTGGGAGTGGTTCCTAGCATTGCCGACCCTGTTGAGATCTTCTGTGACAACGAGGGTGCGGTTGCATTGAAAAAGGAACCGAGATCTCACCGATGCACGAGGCACATTCTGTGGAAATATCATTATATCTGGGACGTGGTCGAGAGTGGAGATATTGTCATCAGCAGAGTACACACGGATAGCAATGTGGCGGATCCGTTCACTAAACCGTTATCGCAAGCTAAGCACGATGCCCACACCAGTGCTATTGGTATTAGATTTGCTAGCGATTTGTGTTGGATTATGTGCAGAGATAATTAACGGGCATTTTGTATCCAATGTTATAAGAGACTAAAGGGTCACACTACTACACACCCAATTCAGAACAGTTGGATTTCACCATAAGTCTGTGTGGAAATAATTAATCAGTTAGATTAATTATTAAAGAGATAAACGAATAATTAATCAGTAGTATTAATTATTGAGAGATATAAATAATTATTCAGTCTGGATTAATTATTAGAAAGGAATAAATAATAAATAGTTATTTATTATTTAAAGGGAATTAAATATTAAGTTTTAATATTTAACGGACCAGTTAATAAATAGTTAATTAAATAACTAGTAAAGTCCAGGGGGTCAAAAAGGAGAAGAGTTGAAAGTTTAATTAAAACCAGTGGGCTTTTAATTAAACGGGCTTAGGTCCATTCTAATCCTTATATATATCATTTAAGCATTCAGGATTAAGGAGGAGAAGCATAATACAAACCCTAGCCACCTCACTCTCAGTCTCTCTCTCTATCTCGTCTCCCTCACGGTCGATCTCGACCGCGACCGTCGCACTCTCTCTCGGTCTGTCTCTCTCGAAGTCGAAATCGAAAAGAACCCCAAGGGTTCTGCGACTTTGGTAGTTCGACGCACACACACACACAAAGCTTTCGGGTTTTGTTGTTCGGGTGAATCCAGGAGCGGTCTAGCAGCCAGTTCAATCGGAGGTGCAGTAGTGGTGGACTATCTTTAGCAATGCCATTGTTTTTCTGATCAGGTATATTCATCATAACCTTATCTGTGGATTGTTATGCAAATAACTGTGTTAATCATGTAAGTTTAAAGATCCTAGCCCTTTTTGGGGTTTAGAGGGTTGTGTTCAATCCAGTTCCGCTTTTAGGATTGAACCAGTAGAATCAAACCCAGGTTCGACCAGTTTGTGTCATTAGGTGGTTTGGTCAGGTAATAAAACCCTTCAATTTGGTTTGAGTTTGTATTATGTATTGTTTGGTTATTGTATTTGATGTATTTACCTTCTTGGGAACGATAAGCAGTATTGTATTTATTGTACTTATCGATTATTAAATGGAGATTTGATAATGCGCAAGTTTCGGGTATTAGTTTAAATCTCTACTGTGTTCCAACTTAGCATGTTTTACACTTCCCTGAATGTTTTACATTCTAAATGTCCACAGTTAGTCATTCTTCAAGGGAAGGAAGTCTGAATAAAGACTGAGGGAAGTGATTAGTCATGTGTCCAATGGTGATTGAGACACGGGGACGCAATACTTCGCCTGTACTTGAAAGGGGTTTCAAGTGACTGGATGACCCACACCTGACTCTACTTTGTGGTACTAGTCATGAGTGGATCAGGATGATAATATCATTTCATCCTCAGACTGGAGATGCATGTGTCTGCATCACTTTGGTTTGCTTTGTTCTAATTGTTTTCAAACGCAGTCCGTAACTGGCTGTTATAAAGGGAGCAGTTGGGCAGAGTATGGTCAATGTGGTGGGCAATGTAGTCGAAGGAATTTGTTCCTATGTTCAGAGAGATATCCCTGGGCCCCTTGATGATTGGGCGCTGACACCAAAATGCATGGCCGTGCTCGAGTGTGCAATGATTTGGTAATCGATTACAACTTGTATGTTTTGGTCACCACCAATCTTGATCAAGAAACATAATCGTGAAGGGCTATGAATGACTTAGTACCATGTCTCACCTTCACACTGATATCGTGAACAAAGGTATGATTGATCACTTATCTATAGGACCATATCAAACCTTTTGGTTGTGATTTGGTACTTGTCACTGATGACATACCCCGTACTGACTTTGGGGCAGAGATGTCTTGCTAGAGGACGCTCTCTGTATGTGATACATATGGATACGGTGCGTCATGTGAAAGTAGGAGTCTGCTGGAGTATGCCCACTGACACACGTATGCCGTATCATTGCCGATAATGTGTGGGCCTATTGGGTCATACACCAAACTTCTACCCAAATAGCCCTAAGTGAAAATAGCTGGTCAAAATGGTCAAATTCCAGTTGACCTAGGCTTCACGACCGTGAAGGATGCTCCACGGGTCGTGAAGCAAGGTGTCCCCACGAGTCCTTACACAAGCATTATAGCTCGTGGACCAGAGTGGCTTCACTGTCCTTCACGGGCCGTGAAGGGATCGTGAAGGACAAAATGCGCCACGGATACCTCCACGACTTCCAGGAACACGGCACGGGCCGTGAAGTTTTTAAGCTTCACGGGCCGTGAAGTTTTTAAGCTTCACGGGCCGTGAGAGCCCGTGAGAGGTCGTGAAGCCCGGAAAACTAAGTGGCACTTGATTCTCATTGGCTTGCTCATGGTGGTCCAGTAAGAATCAATCTAATGGCTGGCTAGAACTGTTCCAGAAGGCTCCATAAGGTTTTATATAAGGCTTCTGCTTTAGAAGCGTAAGAACCTTTTGCCATCTTAACTTCTACACACCTAAAAGCTTCAAAGAGTGTTCTTGTGAGGGAAAGTGTGTGGTTCCAGCAATCAAAGGGCTGCAGATTAATAATCCAACCAAAGAGAGTGTGGATTTTGATCATCTTGCTAGCACAAAGGTAGAAGCACTCAGTGTATAGCTTCGATAGGAACTTGGAGGCTTCTTCTTCAAGTCTTAAATCATCCCATCCGAAAAACAACCTTCTCTACAGTAGCTAGGAGCTAAGGAGGAAGGTATAACACCATTTCTACCCTTGTTCTTGTTTGTTTTGGTTTCATGTAGGTTGTATCAAGTTAATGCCATTAATGGAGTTCATGAAATTTCTTGTGATAAAATGCTTATATCTTTGCTTCCGTTGGATTTTTGAGTTGTACTTGAACTCCTACAAATACTTCACCTGTACTTGAAGTGTTCAAGTGACTGGATGACCCACACCTGATTTTACTTTATGGTACTTGTCATGAGTAAATCAGGATGATAATATCAGTTCATTCTCATACTGTAGATACATGTGTCTGCATCATTTTTGTTTGCTTTTCTCTAGTAGTTTTAAAACGCAGTCCGTAACTGGCTGTTATAAAGGGGTTAGCTGGGCAGAGTATGATCACTGTGGTGGGAAATGTAGTCAAAGGAATTTGTTCCTCTGTTTAGAGAGATATCCCTGGGCCCCTCGATGATTGGTCGCTGACACCAAAATGCACGGCCGTGCTCAAGTGTGCAATGATTATAGTATCTGATTGCAACTTGTATGTTTTGGTCACCACCAATCTCAATCGAGAAACATAATCGTGAACGAACGGAGAATGACTAAGTACCCTGTCTCGTGTTCACATGGATATCGCGAACAAAAGGATGTTTGATCCCTTATCTATAGGACCATTTCACACGGGCTGCAGTTTGGTTTTTGTGAAGACAAAACCCATACTGACTTGGGGGAAGGATATCTTACTAGAGGCCACTCCTTGTCTGTGATGCTTTGGGTACGGTGAGTCATGTGCAAGTGGGAGTTTGATGGAGTATGCCCCCTGACACATTTACGCCAATTGATCACTACTGATGATGTATGGGCCTATCGGGTCACACACCGGAAAAGGAGGGTTAGAAATGAATAATTAAAGATAGTTGGTAATCAGGTCAGGGTTAGCGACGCTAACCAGGCTGTCGCTAACTGTGCCGTGTTAGCGGCGCTAACCTTAAGTGGTTAGCGGCGCTAATCTTGGGAGGTTAGCGGCGCTAACCCATTTGACATATTGCAACTTTATTCTTTTCACCTCCACTCTCCACCAATGCATGTGGATTGCTTTGTTCTCTTTTTGGCCGGTGTTGGATGTCCCAGGGGTCAATAAGAAGAATAAAAACACATGCATTTTCTCTCTAATCATATCTAGATGAACTAAGTGAAGAAATACACACAAAGAAAACAAGTTGCTTGTTCTTGAGTGCAAGAGAGAGAGTTCAAAAGAGAGTTCCTGGAGAGTTATGGTTGATGTTCTAGAAACTATGTGGTCATCAAGATCATGGTTTTCCCGGGGTGGACTTCGATAGAGGAAGAAGGTGCCATTGCTTGGATTTTTGGTCATCATCAACTCCAGGGGACTTTAAGGGTATATTACTCTCTTCTCTTCCCTTTAAGTTGCATATCTTTGTTGTAGAGTTTGGTACACTTCTTGGGGTTCACATTGTGGTTTGTTTTTCCTTTTAAATTTCGTTTTTGTTACTTACATGCTTCCGTTGCGACCAACCACGAACCCCAACAAATATTGTGGCTTGCATGCCATTTCATTCATCCGTGTAATTGTAATAGATAATTAGGAAATTATTGTGGCTTATACGCCATTTCAATTTCTATTGTATGTATTGTACAATTTGGATGAAGACACACAAATGGAGTCAAAAGGAGATGGAGAATGTCTATAGAAGCCGGTGAAATCCATTGGAAATGGCGGTTCTAGTGGAAGCTCGCATAGAATATTCTTTTGTCCCTTAGATTGACCACGTTCTTCCCGTTTTGGCTAACGGGAAGAACGCATAGCATTTTTGGCAAGGGTTACAAATTTATTTCGTTTATGCGTGTTATGTGATTTTATGTTTCTTGCATGGATTGTTAGGATTCGCATGCTAGATAATTTTTCCATAAAAAAATTAATAAAATCACAAGAGATTTGCTAAAAATGGTTTACATTTCTCGCACGCGCTCACGTACAAAGATTAACTCACGTAGTGGAACTAGGGTTTGTCACTAACAACTTAATCTAAATTCAAATAGGAAAAAAAGCCCGATTTCAAAAACGTAGATCTTGCGTCATCCAAAAGATGACACCACCCGAATCTAGTGAAGCATGGAGTGATTGTCGACCTTAGCACGAGTTACTCCATGTGGATCTGTTTGGAAGGCGAGTGTGGTATCTTGAAATTATCGGTTGTCGAGCTTAGCACGAGCCAGTAGTTGTCGAGGTGTCACCGTGTATCTTGTTGGACGATTTACAACTAGAGACAAAGGGTTTCATATTGATTATATGGAAACTTGTTCTAGTGGCTATGTTGAAGATAACTTGGATAAAGTGAAGTATTGTTTTCACCTTACGGAAACAAGTTAGTTCACCTGGACGTAAGATACCTCACATGATTATATCGAGGAAATGCTTGAAGCATGTTCTGAGGTCCCACACATCCATAATATCCAGATTAGGTCTGGATTATGTGAAGCATTGTTGTCGCATTGGGGAAACAAGTAAGTTCACATGGAAATAAGAAGACCTACATCCTTCACAGGATTAAGTTGAGGAAATGCTTGAGGCACTTTCCGAAGGTCTTACACATCCGTAATATCCAAATTAGGTATGCAACTATGGGTAAGTGCTTTGTGATAAGACTTGCATCTTATGGCTATAATTTTGCTTTGTGAGAAAGTCATTGAGATGAGTTTTCTGGAATGCATAGATTGAGCTGATAAATTTGTCAGGGCTAGTGGGAGCTTTATGTGTTCCTAGTGAAATGTACTCGATGAAAATAATGTTCTAATTTAGGGTTGTTTTCAACCTATTGTTGGAATATTGTTCCACGAGTACAAATAGAGAATATGGAGTAAAATGGATTCTAAAATTCACGAAATACTAAAGTATGTTCTTGATGTTCGACGAAAATAGAGTTGTCTTGAGTAAGTATTTACTGTAAGCCAATCTATCCTAATAAGACTGTCGATTTTAATCGAAGTTTTGAATATAAAAACATGTGGTGTAGATACGACATTTAAATCCGAATGAGTATCATTGACCCTATTGTGAACTTTGGTGTCATTGAGAGTATGTCGACTCTAATAGAAATGAGTGTCATTGATCCTATTGTCGACTTCGGTAACATTGAGGATGTGACGACTCTGATAATCTTGTGTATGATCTCTTTGATAAACACTATGAAAGTGGTTTAATAAGAGAATACAAAAGAGTACAAAGGGATATTGCGTTGATGATCCCATCGTTAAGCCGTTGTCAAATACTAGTGATGGATGTCATACTAGGTATAGTAGCATCGTTCATGGTAATGAATAGGCTTGAACATCGTTTTAGTAAATGTTTGATTTACTAATTAGCTTTGGGAACTGTAAGCAGTACTGCAACCGATGATTGTATCGATATATAGTGGGTACTATATATACGCATGATGCGGTTACCTTCTATTGGAGAATGCCCACTGACACAAGTACATTGGTGTTACTGCTGATGAAGTGCGAGCCTATTGGGTCACACGCCAAGGATTGATCCCGACAGCTTACTGGTAAAGAGAGAAGGTCCAAAAATCAAATTGTTTGATTTTGGGGATTCACGGCCGTGAGGGATGTTGCACGGGTCGTGAAGCCTAATGCCCTCACGTTTGACTTAACGACTCTCATACAGCTCGTGGAGTATTCACGGGTCGTGAGAGGTCGTGGAGGGATCGTAGAGGTGGCGCCCTCACGAGTCACTCGAACGCGGCACGGGCTGTGAAGGACTATGGCCGGTCGTGGCACATTTGTCTTCATGGGCTCTTCACGGGCCGTGAGAGGCCGTGAAGGTCTGTCTGCATGAAATCGTGATTTCTGATTGGGCCATCATGTTGTCCAATGAGACAACACTTCTAATCCGGCCATATTGAAGCAATAGGGGTCTGGAACAGTAGTGTGACATGCTAATGACTTGCTCTCTCTCTCAAAATAGTTCTCTCTCTTGGTGCCTTTGAAGAGATATACATACATACACTAAGATTGGTGTTTCTTGAGTGTTGTGTGGTTGTTTTGGTACAAGAGGAGATTCAAGTTGGCTGTCCCGAAAGGTGGAGTCTTGGTGAACGTCCGCTTGACGGAGTACTAGCATACGGGGATCGAGCAAACTTGGTGTGGATCAAGCAATAGAGGATGACACACTTGGGTTCTCGGATTCATCCCGTGTCGTGCATGTTCAGCCGATTTTGGAGCTTATAAGGATGTATTTTTCTGTCCTTGTTGGTCTTTTAAGTTGCAATTTGGTTTTGTAGAATATTATCACTTTGGAACATGTATGGACCTGTTTTTGTACGGTATTTGAACCTTTTGTTTTTGCTTCCGCTGTGTTTTGCTCCATACCGTGTTCCAACAGTAGTATCAGAGCCAAATCTACAAACAAATTGCACTTTCTTGGCTTGAAAACCGAAAATGGACATTCTGTCCAGAATGTCTTCACGGTTTGAACAATCTTAATCGAGATACATTTCACACGGTTTTGTTGTGGCACACCGTGTTGTTGTTTGATCCGGTAACGCCTTGCCCATTAGACCTATGTGTTGGTTGTTTGGTTGTGTTTAATTATTCATTCATTTGGTGGTTTGTACCACAATTGGTTTATAATAATTAAATTTATTCGGTCTTGTATTTTGTACTTTATTTTGGCTTGCATGCCGATTGCTTTTCTTTGTAATTGTTAGATTAGCTTAGATTAGCATTTCGCGGCTTGCATGCCGTTTCTTTTCAAATATTTGTATGTGTTTGTAAAAGAAGACCGAAGACAACCATCGAGAGTCGTGGAAGAGACGTCTCGGCTGTGGTGGATCCGGAGGTTCATTGGAGATGACGGATTCAGTGGGAGCGCTTCCAGCTGGTCCAAGTGGCTGTGTCCTTAGTTTGGCCTTGCTTTCCTCGTTTGGCTCACGGGGAAAGCGCATAGGGTTTAGGGGCATGTTACCGGATATTTCTTGTGCGTGGTTGTTGTTTTGTTTAGTTTATTGCGTGGTTGTTTAGTTTCTTCACTAGCTTGAAAACTTTTCAAAATAATAAAACCAAGAGTTTTATTGGTTTACAAACCTCGCGCGCCACAAGACCACTTTAAAAACAAAATCCCGTTTTTATCAAATGTAAATCACTCGCCTCCCGTAAGATGACACCACCCAAATCTAGTGAAGCAAGATCGGTCGTCGAGCTTAGCCGAGATCGGTTTTGTGTAACTGTGTGGAAGGTGCGTGTGGCAACTCGCAAGGGTCGGTTGTCGAGCTTAGCCGAGCCGGCCATTGGGCTAGAGTACCACCGTGTATCTTGACGGTCGATTTACAATTCCAAGACTTGAAACGCCTTGGTAGTTGTCGTGCCCATACCGAGCTATCAAAGCGGATTAATGAGGAATCGGTGAGAGAAGGGATCAAACATGTTAATAGGTGCTATGAGTACCTAGGATCCCGCAAGTGTCTAAGAGTTGTAATCTCGGATTGCGATTGGTAAAGCATTTACCGTTCTAAGTAGCTCCATGAAGTGATCCGCGGCAAACCCGTCATGGATTGGGGTACTTTGAGGTTCTTAGCCCTTGTTAAGATAATTTGGTTTTCTTAATCAGCTGGGTAATTATTTTAACGAGGATAATATCGAAACTAACTAAAACGTGTACTCTTTTATAGATGGCAAATATTAACGACACCACACCAAACTTTAAACTTCGATTATTCCTAGAAAGGTAGAGACTCACAGGAGTGACCTTCGCTGACTTGTATCGTGTATTGAGGATTGTCCTCCATCACGAGTCAAAGTTGCACATCCTTGAGGAACCCTTTCCGGAGCCACCTGCTACCAACGCGAACTGGGCTACTCGATACGCTTTTGAGAAGCGTGTTAGAGATACACAAGATATTTCTTGTCTCATGTTATCGACTATGAGCTTTGAGTTGCGTCAGCAGCTTGAGCAATTGAGTACTAAAGGACATGTTCCCGCAGCAGGTTAGACAAGAACGGTTTGATTGTATAAAGGCTTTGGTCGGTTGTAGGATGCAGGAAGGTGAGGATGTAAATGTCCATTTCCTTATAATGAAGGGATATATGGGCCAATTGGAGAGACTTGGACTTCCAATAGGGAGGGAGATTGCGGTGGATAAGATCCTCCAGTCCCTGCCCGCGTCTTATGAGAAGTTTGTCAAGAACTTTCACAAAGAAAATTTGGATAAATCCTTGATCGAACTTCAAGACATGCTGAAGGCTGTTCAGTCTTACATGATTGAGAAGGATCGTGTCTCGTCCACATCCACTATGGCTACTAGGAAACAAGTAAGCAAGAAGGAGAAACTGACCTCAAAAGGAAAGTCTAGTTTGACTAGGCTATCAGTAATTGTGGAGTCGGAGGACAATGAGATTGTGCCTCAAGATGATGTTCCACATGGGGTAGTTTGCTACTTTTGCGGAGAAATTGGAAATTGGCGCCGTCACCCCTGCCCCATGTGCCTGGAAGAGCTAAGTATCCTAAAGCGGAATAACGTTAGCTCATCTTCAGGTACATTCATAATCAAACTCCATTGATCTTCTACTTCTAACGACTGGGTTTTGAACGCTAGTCAAAACGCTCACGTTTGTCACAAACTTGTTTGTTGCAAAGTGCATGTGTTAATCAGAAGTAGGTAATGGATGCATGGAGAGCTGGATCTTAGAGAAGGGAAGCATGGTGCTTGTCCCTAACTAAAAGGATTGGAAGAAGAGTCTTGCCATTCCATCCAGCTAAACTATTACTTCATTTAGATCTTTGTCTTACGCCCTGCGTGGCAATAAGCATTGTATCTTATTTGCCTTTGATGATGATGAATATTACTTTGAATTAAGTTATTGTGGGTTTCGAGTTTTTTTTCAAAGTCTATTCATGTCGTGGCATTTACAATAAGTTTTGCTTAAGAAGTAATGGATTGATTATGAATGATTATTGAATTGTTATCCTTATGAAATAGTTGATTTAACCATATAAACAAGACTTGCATCACCAAGCTCCATGTGGTTAGGAACTTGGAATCTTTTGACCATGGGTCAATTGTTGATTGCAAATACTGCTTATAAGGCTAAATAACTAACATATCCTTCAGTTGTGAATGTGAGAGGAATAAAGGCTTGTTGGATTTCGTTTGCACGTTTGTGTAAAGACCGTTCAGGCAAATACATAAGGATTAACTATGTGTGATTTGTTACCTTTACCGATGATGGTAGAAGGAATGGGTAAGTCTAAATTATTAGACGAATGTCTGAAACCTGAGAGGTGTTCAAGACTCACCCTTAACAAATGAAAGATGAAGAGGGCAAAAGGGAATAAAGATACTCAAATCTTGTGAGATGTTGAGCATCTATATTCTAAACCATCATTTGAATCGTGAATTTGCCTCATAATTCACTTCTCCTAGGATACATGTTTTACATGGATCGCTTAGTGGAGGAAAGGAACATATTGGTTATGGTTCCGTCTTGATGGATTAAACTTAAGTAACCTGCTTGATAGGTGTACTTGAGTAGTGACGGGCAATGTTCTTGTTTTAAGTCAACAAAGATGGTCAAATTAGCATCTAAGGAGGTTCGATTAGAAAGTGTTCTTTGCTTGTCAATCTCATAGATCGGAGTTATCCAGTCTACATTTAGTGGGAGATGGATGAACTTAAAGGATGCTAATGTATTTAATAGTTCTTCTAAGTTTCAGATATTCATTTCATAACCTTTTGAGAACCGGGTTGATTGCTCGAAAAGGGAAAGGAATAACTGAAGCATTCCAGTGGAAGAACGTGAGATTTAAATAAAAGACCTGATGTTGACACTAGCATTCAATCAGAAATGATTGGAACTCAACATGGCTATGTTGGAGTATCTGGCATAAAGTTATTACTTCTTCATATGTCTGGTAAGAGACGTCATAAGACCAGAGAGATATAATTTATTATGTCTGAGGACGATGACTTATTGATGATACGTGTTGTATGCATCAACTACCGGAAGCTGTAGTGGGCCCGTGAGTCTGCTAAGAAGAGGAGTGTAATAACATAAGATACATTCCATGCTGGATTTTCAAGTTTTGAACTTGGTTAATCCAACACCTAGGTTTTGACCTGACGGTGTATATAGATCTTTTGGATCTGCATTGATTAATTTGTAGATAACTTCAAATACTAACTGGAAGGAATTGTTTTCATGGTGATTGACCATTGGGTAGGAATCACATGAAGACATTCTCCCAGTAGTTATGTTGAAGTTTAAGGGGATGCTTATGCCATGTGATGGCAATATGATGCAAAGACCGCATTCCGTTATAGGAATTTTATGAGGAAGTGTTCACAACACTGTCCGAGGGTCTTTTACATCCTGAGTATCCTTATGAAGTCTACAAAGGAGGAGTCCTTTTGGGCTTAGAACAAATCTAAGTTTTAAAATCCTTGCTAAGAAAATCAAGTGTTTGAGTTTTCAGTAAGCAATGATGAAACTTGGAGAGATGCCAGAGCTAGTGGGAGCACTGTTATAATCCTATTTGGTATGTCTAGAACATACAATATTTTGGAGATAATGTCTTGATTTAGCTTGGCAACAAGTGTAAATTGAGAATTATGCGTCCATAATAAATATGGGATATTCAAAGAAGTTTATGGAATACAAGAAATATTAGTATATGTTCTTGTGGTGATGTAATTAGAAGAAACCTAAAAGTGAGTTGTTACTCTTGTGATAGCTTATACTTTAAAGGATAACCGCTTATCTTGATTGGGGTTTGTGATCCTTTTCGAAATATGGTGTTATTAAATTTACGTGTGTCTTAAAGCGTCGTTGACTCTATTGGGTTCTTTTGAGGCAATGAGAGTACGATGGCTTATACACACTAAACTTTGTGAATCAAGCATTGTTTACCTTATTGGGTTCTTTTGAAACAATGAAGGTATAACTGCTTGGACAAATGATCAAAATCCCATCAACGCACACTTTGGAAGTGGTTGGTTGTAGTAGGGATATGATCACTAAGAATCAAGCATCGCTGACTCTATAGAGATCTTTGTGAAAACTATGAGGGTACGATGGCTTATGCACATTAAATTTGAGACCCGAGCGTTGTTTACCTTATTGGGTTCTTTTGAAAAAATGAAGGTATAACAGCTTGGATAAATGATCGATATCCCATCAACGCACACTTTGGAAGTGGTTGGTTGCAGTAGGGATATGATCAATGTTAGAGTACACACGGATAACATCGTGGATGGTGATCCGTTTATTGAGCTATAGTGGCAGTCTAGTGATGAGTGTCATACTAAGGTCTGCATGAACTTGGCTTGAGTGTGTTTTAGTCATGATTCGATATGTTTTACTCTTGGGAACGTTAAGCAATATTGTGCTTCTGCTTGTATCGATTATCAAAGGGGTTTGGTATCGATTATATGTTTTACTCTTTTAAGTTGCAATTTGGTTTTGTAGAATATTATCACTTTGGAACATGTATGGACCCGTTTTTGTACGGTTTTTGAACCTTTTGTTTTTGCTTCCGCTGTGTTTTGCTCCATACCGTGTTCCAACACCTTCATTGGTCTTTACTGTGTTCCATCTTAGCATGTTTAACTACTTCCCAGAATGTTTATACATTCAAAATTTCCACAGTCAGTCATTCTTCAAGGGAAGGAAGTTTGAATTAAGGCTGAGGTTAGGTGTTGGTTATGCATTAATCAGGGACTGAATGCTTGAAATGCAACAGTAACCTGTGCTTGAAAGGAGTTTCAAGTGACTGGAAGACCCGCACCTGAGTTCACTTAATGGATCATGGTCACAAGTGACTCGGGATGATAATATCATTACATCGTTCGACCTGAGATGTATGAATTCCTATGGCATGAATCCTCCTTACTTTGGCTATTTCAAAATGTAGTTCGTGACTGGCTATTATAAAGGGAATAGTCAAGTAAGATAAGATTCATGCTATGGGATTGTACAGTCAACGGAATTTCTTCCTCTGATATGAGAGATATCCCTGGGCCCCTCGATGATTGGGAGTTGACACCAAAATTCGCATGGCGATGAAGGAGGAATATTGATTGAGAATCAGATATTTCCTTAACTTTTGGTCACCACCAATCAACATCGAGAAACATAATCGTGAACGATCTGGAGTTTGACATATTAATCTATGTCTCGTGTTCCCATAGGATATCGCGAAGAAAAGGATGTTTGATCACTTACTTTAGGCCATCCCATATTTATTTTGGTTTATGGTTTTGTTCAAGATGACAAAACCCATACTAACTTAGGGGCAATGATGCTTTGCTAGAGGCCGCTCTTTGTCTGTGATTTCATGGGTACGGTGTGTCATGTGCAAGTGGGAGTTTGTTGGGATATGCCCACTGACGTATGTACGCCATATGAGTCACTACCGATGATGTATGGGCCTATTGGGTCACACACCGGGGATCAATCTCGACAACAACCTAAGTGGAGGGACTGATTTTGTCAAACTGCAAAGAGTTGGCAAGCTGATGGAAGTTAGTGGCTCTAACTCTTTAGAGTTAGCGGCTCTAACTCCTTAAGGTTAGCGTCTCTAACTAGGGGTCCGATAGCGGCGCTACGTTTAATGTTAGCGGCGTTAACCCCTAAGAGTTAGCGGCACTAACCCCTGTCAGATTGCATGCAACTTTTGCATGTTGCCTCAATTCTCCTCCAATCATGTGTGGTTGCTTCTAGAACATTATGGCCGGTCTTTGGGGTCATAAGAGATCTGGAGACTTCACATTTGAGAGATGAACATGCAATTTCTCTCTTGATGCTCTCTCTTGCATAACACACACATAAAACACTCTTGGTGAGGTGAATTTGATTTTTCTTGGTGTGATCTTGAAGAGGAGAGCATGGAGAAAGCTTTGGCTGTTGTTCCTTTAGTGATTTCTAGTAGTGAAGATCACTAAGGTCTGCTAGTACTTGGAGATTGGCGTTACCCGGGGTGGACTTCAATAGAGGAAGCCATTTTCGGCTTCTTGGATCTTCACCATTATCTTCACCATTTCCAGAAGTTATCAAGGGTATAATCTTTCCTTTTTCTCTGCTTTCATGTTGCATTTTTATGTTATGGAGTTTGGTACATTCTTGGGGTTTCTTTGCATTTTATGCTTTACGTGGTTGTACTTTTTGCATTATTTGTTGTACCTTGCTTCCTTTGCTCGACCACGAAACCCCAACACTCGCAAGGTTGATTATCGAGCTTTAGCTGAGTCGATTATTGGGCTAGAGTACCACCTTGTATCTTGATGGTTGATTTACGGTTTCAAATTAATATTTCATATAATCGTCGAGCTCTAGGCGAGGTTATATAAATTTTACTTTGAGATTGGTGTGGAGGGATCAAACATGCCAAACTTGGCACAATGGTTGTCAAGTAGGATCCTACAAGGAGCTAAGAGTTGCAATAACGGATTGCAATCGGTCAATGGTTGCCGGCCTAAATAGCTTTGCCACGTGATCCACGGAAAACCCGTCACGGTGCAAGGTGAAATAGGGTTCTTAGCCCTTGTTAAAATAGTTGTTTTTCATCAAACATTTGGGGTAATTATTTTAACAAGGATTTCAATCAAACTAACCAAATCTACTTTGCGTTTTATAGATGGCATCAACTAGCACCAGCAAGAGCAGTATGGTTTTCTCAATGACCTACTCGGTTACCGGTTGCAAGAGGGCGGGAACGTGTCCCACCACGTTCTTAAGATGAAAGCGTTGGTGGAACGCCTCGAGAGGTTGGGATTTCCCATGGCGCGAGAGATGGCGGTAGACTTGATTTTATGGTCTCTCCCACTGTCATATGATCAATTCTTTGTGAATTATCATATGCACGGGATGGATAAATCCCTAATGGAATTGCATGGTATGCTCCGGACCGACGAGTCCAACATGACCAAGCAAAAGCCATCTACCTCCGTTCCCGTCTTGGCCATCAAAGAGGGTGAGTCCAAGAAGAGGAAGAAACCGGCCTCTACCCCTAAGGGTAAAGGTAAGGGTAAGGTTGGGGCACCCAAGCCAAACCATGCCCCGGAGCCAAAGCCGAAGGGTCGAATCCCTCAAGCCAAAACTCCGGAAGAGGCGGTTTGCTTTTTCTGTGGGGTGAAGGGGCATATGCGCCGGAGCTGCCCTAAGTACCTAGAGGGCCTGAAGAAGCTACGAGCTTCGGGAGCGGGCACTTCTACTTCAGGTACGTTTGTGATTGAACTTCATCATACTTCTACATCTAACGGCTCGGTTTTAGGCTGTGGCACTCACATTTGTAATATGGTGCAGGTGCTAAAGGGAAGTAGAAGGCTGAGAGATGGGGAGCTGGAGCTAACTATAGGGAAGAAGGAGGTCGTACCCATGTTAGAGAAAGGAAGTGTCGAGCTTACTTTCAAGACTGGCTACTCTTTTATTTTGAAAGATGTATGCTATTCGCCAAATATGGCTAGACACATTTTATCCTTTTACGCTTTGTATGACGATGTATATTGTTTTAAATTAGAAATTGGTTTTGTTTGTTGTTTCAAAGATGATGTTTATAATTTTAAAGCTTATCTATATCGTGGTATATACGAAGCTGATGCATACATAGAAAATAATAGAGCAATCATGAACATTGATTCTGGATCCAAAAATGGTTTGGATAAGTTTTTCTTATGGCATAGTCGTCTTGGCCATATAAACAAGAAACACATCACCAAGCTCCAAGCGTATGGGATCTTGGAATCATTTGACCTTGGGTCAAATGAAGCATGCGAATCTTGTTTATTAGGCAAGATGACTAAGTCACCCTTTACCGGTGTGGTTGAAAGGGCTAAATGCTTGTTAGGAAATAGTGCATACCGATGTATGCGGTCCATTCAAGCATGTTACAAGGAACAACTCTAGATACTTCGTTACATTTACTGATGATTTTAGTAGATATGGATATGTCTACTTGATTAGGCACAAGTCTGAGACCTTTGAGGTCTTTAAGACATTCCAAAACGAAGTCCAGAATCAATTGGGCAAGACTATCAAGATACTTCTCTCCGATAGGGGAGGCAAATACTTGAGCTCGGAGTTCCGTGATCATCTTGCTAGTTTTGGGATTATTTCACAACTAACTCCTCCTAGGACGCCACAATTGAATGGTGTCGCCGAGTGAAGGAATCGGATATTGTTAGATATGGTCCGATCGATGATGAGTCGCATGGAAGTACCCATTAGTTTTTAGGGGTATGCTCTCTAGTCGGCGGCTAGGATCCTTAACCTCGTACCGACTATGAAAGTCCAAAAGAAACATTATGAGATGTGGCATGGAGTTTCTCCAGAGGTCACATATCTCAAAATTTAGGGATTTCCTTGTTAGAGATATGCCCACTAATGTACGTACGCCATATAGACCGCTGCTGATGATGTATGGGCCTATTGGGTCATACACCGGGGTCAAACCTGACAGCAACTTAAGTTAAGGGACCAAATATGGCAAAAGACAAAAGTTGACATCGCAGGCCGCGTTAGCGCCGCTAACTCTTAGGGGTTAGCGCCGCTAAGTCCTTAAGGTTAGCGCCGCTACGGCTGCATGTACTTTGTGTCAAATAACTGGCAGGCCCCGTTAGCGCCGCTAACCATTTTGAGATAGCGCCGCTAACTCTAGGTTAGCGCCGCTAACCCTGCAGCTGGCTTTTTGTCATATAACCACCCAAACTGGCCAGTGCATGTGGGACTCGTGGAATCCACTATGGCCGGCCTTTGTGGGGTTTATTGGGTCTGGAGGCAGTAGAGATCACAAGGAGAGAATTCATTTTAGATACATGGTTTTCTCTTAACTCTCTCTCTAAGTCTTCCTACACACAACTTCACTTTCTTTGGTGCTACTAAGACCAAGAGAGAGCTAGAGAGTACTCCAGAAGCTTGGTCTCGAATTGTTGCTGTTCCTAAGTGGTATTCATGTTGAAGTATCACAAGGCTTGCTAGCACTTGTGGTTTGACTTGTTCCCGGGGTATACCTCAATAGAAGATCCGTGATTTCGTTCTTGGAGGATCACCACCACGACTATTGGGAGATTTCTGGAGCTTAGGAGAAAGGTATAACACCTCTTTCCTTTTCAAGTTGCATTTCTTGAACATAGAGTTTGGTCCATTTGAGGGATTTCGGTTTATTATGCTTTGATTGCTTGTACTTTGGGCTATTATGTTTGTACCTTGCTTCCGCTGTGAGCCCACGAAATCCCAACCGTGGTATCAGAGCCACCTCTATGTTAAATCTGCACTTGGTGGCTTGAAAAATCCCGAAATCAAAATGGTTGTTTTCTGTTCGAACAGGGTTAGCGGCGCTAACCTCGGGTTAGCGGCGCTAACTCATAAATGTTAGCGGCGCTAACGCGCTGTAACAGTTTTAATTTTCAAAGTTAAAATCAGTTTTGGTCTCGGGAAATTTTAACCTTTTTGTGATTCTGGAAATTTGTTCCAGTTTTGTGTTTGGTAATTTTGTTACCACCTTGTTTGTTTGGTTGTATGTGATAGATTTGAAATTGGTAACCTTGTCTTTGACCTTGTGGTTGACTTTGTGTGTTTGGATGCATTTGGTGATTTTTAATCACATGGGCTGTAATATTTATTAAAATTGTTATATTTGTAATAATATTGTGGCTTGCATGCCATTTCATTCATCCATGTATTTGTACTAGATAAATAGGAAATTAGTGTGGCTTGTACGCCATTTCAATTTCTATTGTATTTGTTGTACAATTTGGATGAAAACACACAAGATGGAGTCGGAAGGAGATGGAGCGTGTCCATAGAAGCCGGTGAAGTCCATTGGTGATAGCGGTTCTAGTGGGAGCTCGCATTGAAGACCTTCCGTCCCTTAGTTGACCACGTTCTACCCGTTTTGGCTCACGGGAAGAACGCATAGGATTTTGGCAAGGGTTACCAATTTATTTCGTATATATGCGTGTGATGTGATTTTATTTTATTCTTGCATGGTTTGCTTAGGATTCGCATGCTAGAAAATTTTTTCGAAATTAATAAAATCACAAGAGATTTGGTAAAAATAGTTTACAACTCTCTCGCGCGCTCACATGCAAGATTAACTCACCTAGTGAAAATAGGTTTTGTCACTAAACAAGTTAATCAGTAACCAAGCCGAAAACAAAAGCCCGTTTTCATAAAAACGTAAATCTTGCACCATCCAAAAGATGACACCACCCAAATCTAGTGAAGCATGGAGTGATTGTCGAGCTTAGCACGAGTTATTCCATGTGGATCTGTGTGGAAGGTGAGTGTGGGATCTTGAAATTATCGGTTGTCGAGCTTAGCACGAGCCGGTAGTTGTCGGGGTATCACCGTGTATCTTGTTGGACAATTTGCAATTACAAATAAGAATCCTTGAGTGATTGTCGAGCTTAGCACGAGTCAACCAAGAATTTTAATTTGGAATTGGTACTAGTAGGGATCAAGCATGCCAAACGACCGATGGTTGTCGTAGGATCCCGCAAGTGTCTAAGAGTTGCAATAGAGATTGCAATCGGTAAAATGGTTATCGGCCTAAATAGCTCCATGAAGTGATCCGCGGCAACCCCGTCATGAATTGGAGTGAAATATGGTTCTTAGCCCTTGTTAAAATATTTTTCGAGACGATAAGGGTAATTATTTTAACGAGGATTCAAATCAAAGTAACTAATTCGTGTACTCTACTTTAATATAGGATGTCGAATCAAAACCACAACACGTCGAATTTTTCACTTCGTATGATTCTACAAAGGGTGAAACTCACGGGAGTGAACTTTGTTGACTGGCTTAGGCAATTGAGAATTGTCCTACGTGCTGAGTCTAAGTTGCACATTCTTGAGGAACCCCTTCCTGAACCACCTGCTGTCAATGCGGAATGGGCTATCCGATATGCGTATGAAAAGCGTGTTCGGGATACACACGATGTTGCTAGTCTCATGTTATCAAGTATGAGCTCGGAACTGCGAAAGCAATTTGAGCACATGACTGTGTATGACATGATTAACAAGCTGAAGGATGTTTTCCGACAGCAAGTTAGACAAGAACATTTTGAGTGTGTTAAGAGTCTAACCGGTTGTAAGATGCGGGAAGGCGGGAGTGTAAGTGCCCATGTTTTGAAGATGAAATCATACATGGACCAGATGGAGAGATTAGGTTTTCCTATAGGGAGGGAGCTTGGTGTGAATTTCATACTTCAGTCTCTGCCTGCCACATATGAAAAGTTTATAAAGGACTATCATATGCATGGAAAGGAAATGTCTATAGATGAATTGCATGGAATGTTGAAGGTTGTAGAATCTAACATGTCCAAGCATTCATCATCTTCATCCACTCTTGTTTTTGGTTCTAAGGAACAACATAACATGAAGAAGAAGAAATCGATCCCATTAAAAGAAGAAGTTGGAGTTTCCAAGCTTGCTTCAAGTTTTGAGTCTATGGACATTGATGATGTGTCTAAAGAGACTCAACAAGGGGTGGTTTGCTACTTCTGCGGTAGATTTGGGGATTGGGGCCGTCATGCCTGCCCTTCGTGCCGAAAGGATATAAAACTTCTCAGACAAGAGAGAGTTAATTTTCCTACTTGAGGTACATTCATGATTATACTTCATTGCTATTCCTTATAAGCTGGGATGTTTACCCGAGCTATAAGACTCACGTTTGTCACAAATTTATTTTTGTTGCAAAGTGTAGGTCTATTCATTGTAAAAAGGAAAAAGCTTGAAGAACCGGATCTCTGAAGAAGAAATTTTGTTAATTGTATTCTACAAGAGAAATGGGTGTGTTGGTCTCGCCATTAAATCCGGATTTATTATTACTTTTGTTTGTATGCCCTGCGTGGCAAAAACTACTTTAGTGTATGCTCCTTTGGAGATGATGGATGTTTTTGAATCTTGTATTTTATAAAGATTTTTCATTTTAATAGTTTCATTTCAAATTCGATCCATGTCTATGCTTTTGTGTTATTTTGACTATTTTAGTGCTTAAATACACATTTGATGACGATGGATATGACTTAGAATTGAAACAATTTTGAAAAAATATTTTGAGATGATTTTATCAAAACTTATCCATATCATTGCATACATAAAGGCTCGTTATAAGTAATAAGACAATCATGAACAATTGATTCTTAAATCCAAAAGTGATTTGGATATATTAGCTCTATGGCATAATCAAACTTGACCAAGTAAACAACATTTGCATCGCTTAGATCCATGTGGTTAGGATCTTTGTAAAAGTTTAGCCTCGGGCTAAATGAAAGATACAAATCTTGTTTATTGGAATAGGATGATTAATGAAATCCTTCACCAGTATTGGTAAGGAAGGATTGTGACTTGTTGGATATGATCATATTTGTGTGGATAATCCGTTCAAGTATGCCATAAAGAGTGACACTAGTGAAATTCTTCATCACTATCTTTATGGTAGTAGTTGAGAGAATGTTTACTAGAGAAAAGGCTTATGTCTGAAACCTAGTGGTGTTCGGAACTAACCTAAAGAGAATTAAGAATCAATAAGGGCATGTAGATATAAATTCTTAGATCTAGAATAGATGCTAAGTTTTCTTATCTATATTGGTTTAAACATAAAATGAATCATGGGTTTAACCCATAATTCATTTTTCCGAAGAAACACATTTGCACATGGTGTTACTTTAAATAAAACCGGATATCTGTGTTGATGATCTGGTAAAAGGCAGGCCTAAAACATGTATTCAATGTGGTTGGTATATATTAATTTTATGAACCAAGTCCTCGATCTAAAACACAGCATTGTGGTCACATAAGCATCGAATGAGATATTGACTAGAAAGAGTTCTTTGCTTGTCAATCTCATAACTTAAATTATCCAGTCTACATTCAGTGGGAGATGGATGAATTATAAGTTGATGCCTACATATTTAAGTAGTTCATCTGAGTTTTGGATAATTGTTTCTTGAACTTTTGGGAACCATGTTTGGTTGCGCAAAAGGGAAAGTACAATTTACAAAAGCATTCCAGTGGAAGAACGTAAAACTTAAATAAAAGACCTAATGTTGACACTAGCATTTAATCAGCATAGAGATGCTGGTAAAACCTGACAATATCCATTGCTTCTTTATATCTGATGGAAAACAAGAAGGTTGTTTAGATATGAGGTTGTCATATTTTACTAACAGCAGCTTGATGGTAAATCATTGTGATGTTACCATTCATCGGAAACATAGTGGGACCCTGTGTTCACTAGTGAATAGAAGAAGATAATGGTGTAACCTATTTGCTGCATCCAAGTACTTGACTTGGGTTAATCCCACACCTAAGGTGTAATTCAAGAAGGGTGAAGGGACTAATATATATGCCATAATGGACAACTTCAAATACCGACTAGAGACAAAGTGTTTCATATTGATTTTATGGAAACAAGTTCTAGTGGTTATGTTGAAGATAATTTGGATAAAGTGTAATTTTGTTGTCACCTTGTGGAAACAAGTTTGCTCACATGGACAAAAGAGATCTGAATCCTTCATAGGATCAAGTTGAGGAAATACTTAAGGCATTTTCCGAGGGTCTCATTCATCCATAAAAACCAGATTAAGTCTGGATTAAGCGAAACATTGTTGTCACTATGGGGAAACAAGTAATCTCGCATGGAAATAAAAGGCCAAGATCCTTTGCAGGATTAAATTGAGGAAATGTTTGAATCATGTTCCGAGGCCTTATATATCCATTATGTCCAAATTGTGTTCATGACTAAGGTCAGCAAAACGAGCATCTTGTGGCTGTAATCCTGCTTTATGAGAAAGTCAAAGGAATGAGTTTTCTAGAAAGCGTAGATTAAGCCAAATACCCTTGTCAGGGCTAGTGGGAGCATCATGTGTTCCTAGTCAAATATGCTCTATGAAAATAATGTCCTAATTTAGGGTTGTTCTACAACCTAATGGTGGAATTGTTGTTCTATGAGTATAAATAGAAAATATGGAATCAAGTGGATTTTCTAATTCAAGAAGTACTGATGTATGTTCTTGATGTTCGACGAAAGTAGAATTGTCTTGAGTAAGTTATTACTGCAAGCAGAACTATGCTTATGAGACTGTCGATTTTATCGAAGTTTAGATTAATCAAGTATGTGGTATAGATACGACATGTAGACCTAAATGAGTGTCATCGACCCTATTGTGGACTTCGGTCACATTGAGGGTATGTCGACTCTGATAAACATGAGTGCCAATGACTCTATTGTGAACTTCGGTTACATTGAGAGTATGTCGACTCTGATAATCATAAGTGTCATTAATCCTATTGTTGACTTCTGTAACATTGAGGATATGATGACTATGATAACTTTGTAAATGATCTCTTTAATAAACACTTCGCTAGTGGTTTAATAAGAGAATACAAAAGAGTACAAAGGGATATAAGGTAAATGATCCCATAATTAAGCCATTGTCAAATACTAGTGATGACATTCATACTAGGTATAAAAGCATTGTTCATGCTTATGACCGGGCTTAAATATCGTTTTAGTATATGTTTGATTTACTTATAAGCTTTGGGAACGATACAGACAGTATTGTAATTTATGCTTGTTTCGATATGCGAGTGATTCGGTTACATTCATAAGACTTTATTGTGTTCCATCTTAGCATGTTTAACCACTTCCCAGAATGTTTATACATTCTAAAATTCCACAGTCAGTCATTCTTCAAGGGAAGGAAGTTTGATATAAGGCTGAGGTTAGGTGTTGGTTATGCATTAATCAAGGATTGAATGCATGAAACGCAACAGTAACCTGTGCTTGAAAGGGGTTTCAAGTGACTGGAAGACCCACACCTGAGTTCACTTCATGGATCATGGTCACAAGTAACTCGGGATGATAATATCATTACGTCCTTCGACCCGAGATGTATGAATTGCCATAGCATGAAACTTTCTTACTTTGGTTATTTCAAAACGTAGTTCGTAACTGGCTATTATAAAGGGAATAGCTGGGTAAGACAAGGTTCATGTTATGGGATTGTACAGTCAACGGAATTTGTTCCTCCTGTATGAGAGATATCCCTGGGCCCCTCGATGATTGGGCGCTGACACCAAAATAAGCATGGCCATGCGCGAAGGAATATTGATTGAGAATCAGATATGTCCTTAAATTTTGGTCACCACCAATCTTGATCGAGAAACATAATCGTGAACGATCTGGAGATTGACATATTAATCCATGTCTCGTGTTCACAAGGATATCGCGAACAAAGGGATGTTTGATCACTTATCTATAGGACCTCTACGTTTTATGTAGGTTATGGTTTTCTGCAAGGAAGCGGAACCCATACTGACTTGGGGGCATCGATGCTTTGCTAGAGGCCGCTCTTTGTCTGTGGTTACATGGGTACGGTGCATTATGTGCAAGTGGGAGTCTGTTAGAGATATGCCCACTAATGTACGTACGCCATATAGACCGCTGCTGATTATGTATGGGCCTATTGGGTCATACACCGGGGTCAAACCTGATAGCAACTTAAGTTAAGGGACCAAATATGGCAAAAGACAAAAGTTGACATCGCAGGCCGCGTTAGCGCCGCTAACTCTTAGGGGTTAGCGCCGCTAAGTCCTTAAGGTTAGCGCCGCTACGGCTGCATGTACTTTGTGTCAAATCACTGGCAGGCCCCGTTAGCGCCGCTAACCATTTTGAGATAGCGCCGCTAACTCTAGGTTAGCGCCGCTAACCCTGCAGCTGGCTTTTTGTCATATAACCACCCAAACTGGCCAGTGCATGTGGGACTCGTGGAATCCACTATGGCCAGCCTTTGTGGGGTTTATTGGGTCTGGAGGCAGTAGAGATCACAAGGAGAGAATTCATTTTAGATACATGGTTTTCTCTCAACTCTCTCTCTAAGTCTTCCTACACACAACTTCACTTTCTTTGGTGCTACTAAGACCAAGAGAGAGCTAGAGAGTACTCCAGAAGCTTGGTCTCGAATTGTTTCTGTTCCTAAGTGGTATTCATGTTGAAGTATCACAAGGCTTGCTAGCACTTGTGGTTTGGCTTATTCCCGGGGTATACCTCAATAGAAGATCCGTGATTTCGTTCTTGGAGGATCACCACCATGACTATTGGGAGATTTCTGGAGCTTAGGAGAAAGGTATAACACCTCTTTCCTTTTCAAGTTGCATTTCTTGAACATAGAGTTTGGTCCATTTGAGGGATTTCGGTTTATTATGCTTTGATTGCTTGTACTTTGGGCTATTATGTTTGTACCTTGCTTCCGCTGTGAGCCCACGAAATCCCAACATTCCTGCCTTCGTTAGACGAGAGGTAGAGGACAAACTTGAACCTAGATCCGAGAGTTGCTACTTCATTGGGTATCCAACCGGAGCCATGGCTTATTTGGTTTACAAACCTTCCGAAAACAAGGTGTTTATCGCGCGAAGGGCCGTCTTCCTTGAAAGGGAGATGATATGCATGCAATCAGGTGGAAATGATGAAGTTCAAGAACCCGATGCAGAAGGGACTAGTGTTGGCACTAGCACTCAACCCGAAGTTATTGAAACCGAGCAAGAGGATGCGTCGGTACCTGACAACGCTCCACTAATTCCTCGAAGGTCCGGTAGGCCATGTCATAAGCCAGATAGATATTGGTTTCTCATATCTGAGGGGGATGACTTATTGGTGGATCATGATGAACCCATCAACTACCAGGAAGCCGTAGCGGGTACTGAGTCTACTAGGTGGAAGGAAGCAATGGAGAGTGAGATGCAATCCATGTCGGACAACCAAGTATGGGAATTGGTTGATCCTACACCCGGGTGTAAGACAGTGGGGTGTAAATGGGTCTTCAAGAATAATACCGGCGTGGATGGATCTGTAGACACCTTCAAAGCCCGACTGGTGGCTAAAGGTTTCACGCAAACTCATGGGATTGACTATGAGGAAACCTTTTCACCAGTGGTCATGTTGAAGTCTATTAGAATACTCATGGCTGTTAGAATATGCCCACTGACGCACGTACGCCATATGAATCATTACCGATGATGTATAGGCCTATTGGGTCACACACCGGGGATCAATCTCGACAGCAACGTAAGTGGAGGGACTGATTTTGTCAAATTGCAAAGAGTTGGCATGCTGATGGGAGTTAGCGGCGCTAACTCTTTAGAGTTAGCGGCTCTAACTCCTTAAGGATAGCGGCGCTAACCCCTGTCAGATTGCATGCAACTTTTGCATGTTGCCTCCCATCTCCACCAATGAGTGCATAGGTCCTCTTGGATGGCTTTGAAGCTTTGAAAAGGGTCTGGAGAGGTCATTTTGGAGATGCAACTCTAGTCTTGAATACTCTCTCTTGCAAATACACACACATATACCAAAATACACTTCCTTTTGTGAAGAGTTTTGAGAGGTTTTGTGTGAATCTTGAAGAGGAGAGCAAGGAGAACTCGTGGTTGCTGTTCCAGAGATGATTTCATGCTTGAAGATCATCAACGGCTAGCTAGTACTTGGAGATTGGCGTATACCCGGGGTGGACTTCAATAGAGAGAGCTATTTTCGGCTTCTTGGATCTTCACCTCCAACTTCATCAACTCCAGAAGTTTAAGTTGGGTATAATCTCCTTTATTCTCCTGTTTTTCATGTTGCTTTTCTTAGATATGGAGTTTGGTGCTTTCTCTTGGGGTTTTGTTGTTTTTGTGCATTATAGACTTGTACTTTATGTAACTTTTCTTGTACCATGCTTCCGCTGGTCGTTCTCGAAACCCCAACAATGGCTATAGCTGCGTTTTATGATTATGAGATATGGCAAATGGATGTAAAAACCGCCTTCCTTAATGGGAAGCTTAATGAATAGGTGTTTATGTCACAACCCGAGGGTTTTGTACATCCAGAGTATCCTCATAGAGTCTGCAAATTAAAGAAGTCCATTTATGGATTTAAGCAAGCATCTCGAAGCTGGAACCTGTGCTTTTATGAGAAAATCAAAGAGTTTGGATTTTCGAAAAGCAAGGATGAACAATGCGTATATGTCAAGGCTAGTGGGAGCGCTGTAGTATTCCTTGTCCTATATGTAGATGATATTCTACTTATTGGGAATGACGTCCCAACTTTGCAAGAAGTTAAATCTTTTCTTGGGAGTTGTTTCTCAATGAAGGACTTAGGAGAGGCAGCATATATCTTGGGCATTAAGATCTATAAAGATAGATCCAAGGGCTAATTGGGCTTAGCCAAAGTGCGTATGTCGACAAGGTCTTGAAGCGATTCAAGATGGAGGACTCAAAGAGGGGTAACACCCCTATGTTGCATGGAGTGACGTTGAGCAAGACTCAATGTCCTTGTTCCAAAGAGGAACTAGACGTAATGAAGAGGGTCCCTTATGCTTCGGCAATAGGATCAATCATGTACGCCATGCTATGCACTAGACCTGATGTATCGTGTGCCTTGAGCATGACGAGTAGATATCAGGCTAACCCCGGGCAAGCTCATTGGACTACGGTCAAGAACATTCTCAAGTATCTTTGGAGGAGAAAGGAGATGTTCTTGGTTTATGGTGGTGGGGAAGAGCTTAGAGTACTAGGTTACTTTGACGCCAGCTTCCAAACGGATAAGGACGACTGCCGATCACAATCGGGGTTCGTGTTCCTTCTAAATGGTGTTCCTATAAGTTCTAGGAGCTCCAAGCAAGACACCGTAGCTGATTCTACTACCGAATCGGAATACATTGCGGCTAGTGAAGCAGCTAAAGAGGCGGTATGGATGAGAAAGTTCATCCAAGACCTTGGAGTGGTTCCTAGCATATCCGACCCCATTGAGATCTTCTGTGACAATGAGGGTGCGGTTTCTCTAGCCAAGGAACCAAGGGCTCATAAGCGGACGAGGCACATTCTTCGAAAATACCACTTCATCAGAGATGTTATAGAGAGTGGTGACATAGCCATCAGCAGAGTAGCATCGGAAGGCAAGTTGGCCGATCTGTCAGGATCGGATATATATTATATCAAATAACAAGAACTAACTTTTAAATAATAAATCAGAGTAATATAAAAGTTAATCTTTAACTATGATCACAATCAACTAAGAAGTTGCGGAATCACACTTAATTGATTAAAGAAGGTTTTAAACAAAGATTAATTCAATCAAACAGTAGTTTTATTAACCAACCAGAATGATTACAAAAGCAAACTTCACCCCCAATCTAACTTATTCTGTTAGACGAAGAACACAGACTGTTCTTAGGTTTCAACAAGAAACTTAGAGGCTAAAACACTTTTAGAAAAAATGAATAACAATAAGAACAAATGCTTTGAATAATGAGATCAAGTCGTCGTCGTCAATTGATCATCTAATGAAGAATATATATACTCTTGATCCTCCTTGAATTGTTGACAGTTAGGTAATCTTCTATCTTCTGAGATAATCTTGATAATCTTCAAAGTATTTCGAGATATCTTCTAAGATAGGATTTTCCAAATATAGCTCAACAGAAACTGTTTAATGAACACAACAGTTCTTTAGTCTTCTAACAGTCTTCAGCTTCAAGGTCTTCTAACAGTTTTGACTTTGCCAACTAACAGTTCTCAACTGTTTTCATATTTTCAACAAACAGTTTTAAACTGTTTCACCAACCTTTACCAAACAGTTCTCATTTTCATGCTCAATAACTTAGATTATTTCCCAACAATCTCCCCCTAACTTAAAGTATTGAATAATACATTTAAGTTGTTGGTTTGATCATAGACAAATTAATATAAGTAATGAGTCACATTTCTTCTAATCTCCTTTTGAATCTGTTCAGTAAGTCTTCCTTCTGTTTTGAGTCTCCATGGAATTTAGCTTTAATAAAATACTCCAGCTTAGTCTTGTGATGCCCAATGAAGTTCAAATCAAACCACTCATGCAATGTATTTCCCATTACCACGTAATATGTCCTTGATCTTGCATATACCTTCACTGCCTTTATGGGAAAAGCTTCCTCTGCTGTCAGTTTGGGCATAATCTTCAATGGGTTGCAAATGCTGGTAAGATATTCCATCAAAATCTTGATTCCTTCATTTGGGTCACTAAAGTGCTTAATTCCATATGTATACAATTCTTGTACATCTTCTGGTGAGATTCTTGTCATCATTTGTACAAAATTGTCATATACCTCAACAGATCCATCTTCCCTTGCAATAGTAATGCAATGTTTGTCATTTGCTTTTTCTTCAAACTTCCATTCAACAATATGAGACTTTTCACCTAATTCTTTTTCCAATTGGTCAATCCCTTGCTGAACGTCTACTGTCAGTTTATCTTTCAAAATTTTGTGAACCACAGCAGCTTTGTTTGAAGTGGGAAGTTTCTTGGTTGGCTTAACTGTAACTGTTTTATCTTTTATTACCCTTTTTCTTTTAACTCCCTTACCAGCAGCTTCCTTCTCCTTTTTCTCTTCTTCTTCTAACTCTTTTGTCATTTGAGCACCTATCTTTTTAGCTAGCTCAAAATCTGATTGTTCTTGCAATTCAAGCTCAGCATTCAATCTCTGTGCATATTCCCTATCCCGTTCTTCTTGCTGTTCTTTAGAAAGTTTCAGCTTGGGAATATCAACCATTACTTCCTTTCCTTTTAATGATACAGGGGGCATCTTTTCTTCTTTCTTTTCTTCTTTCTGTTTCTCAGCAAAAGCAATGCCTTTAAATCCTGCTTTAGGAGGAAGTGGTTCCAACTTCTTTACCTTTCCTTCTAGCCATCCATCATCGATCCTTTGAGCCATTTTAAATGTGCTGATGTTGAGAATTTGAGCACCTATTTCAATTAAGTAATTTTGTTTGACTTTGGACCATGATCTGAAAGCTTCAGTCGTTGGATAATCACCTTGCATAACCATTCTGTTAATCATCACTCTATCCACCGCTGATAACCTTTCTTCTTCAACTACAGCTGTTTGCACATCTTCAACAACAGTTTCATCAACTACAGCAACTGTTTCAACAACTTCAGCAGCAACTGTTGGCTCAATGGTTGCAACTGTTTGTTCAGTTGTAGCAACAACTGTTTGTTTATCCTGTGGAACTGTCTGTTTAACTCCTTCCTGCTTGGATTTTCTTTTTCCTTTAGCTTGAGCAGTTGAAGAGGTTTTCACCAAGGATTTGGGTTTAAGCAGCATCTCATGAGTATGAAGAACATTAGTTGCCTTCTTCAGATTCTCATCAAGAAAGTTCAGCTGCTTATCTTGCCTTATTAGCACCTCATTGTGAATTGCTACTACCTTGAGTACTTCAGTTGCCTTCTCCAACTTTTCAGTCAGTTCTTTTATCTTCTCATCTTGAGAAACTATCCTTTTGTTTTGAAGAGCAATCCTTTTCTTTAGGTGTATATGAGCAGCAAGGTAAGGTGCAAAGTTAGGATCCGTCAATGCATGTTGTTTCAGTCTAGTCTCAATGTCAGTTAGTGTTTCCACTGTGACCATATCATTGACATTTTTCACTGGTGGCTTACTCCCCTGAGTATCACCATCAGTACCCCTCTGTTCTTGGTTCTGGGGATTACCAGAAACTGTTTTACTAGTCTCTGTTGCCATGGTTGAGGTCTTAGCTATGTTAACACTGTCCTGTTTATCCCTTGCGGATAAAACAGTAGTGTCAGCCTCAAAGACCATATGATCACCCTCTTGAGGAATGATCACCTCCTCATTGTGCCTGGGAGACAGCACCAAAGGTTCCCTTTCGATATTCTGCACAGGTAAATGCTCCTGTGCAGGGCTAACAGTTTGGGGTTCTCTAACTGTGGTGGAAGGAGCACCAACAGTTTTCCTCTTCTTTCTAAATATTTTTAGTGCAGGGGCTTGTGTTGTAGCTCTTTCAAAAGAAGCAGGTTGGAAATTTTGAGTATCTTGGACTGTGGGTTCCAGTGTTGGTGGTGTAGCAATACGATGGGTTTCATGCTCAACACTGGCAGTCCTGTTTCTTGACAGAAACTCCACCATTTCAGAGAGTGGAGGAGTTATGGCACCAGAGAAACTCTTGCCATTAATCAACAGTTTGCTCAAAGTGGAAGCCACATGAGCAGAGGGAATAATGACCCTCTTGTGTGTTTTCAGATTTGGCAACAAAAAGTTTAACAATACTTGCACAAATCGAGGATACATCAAAAAGAGACCATACTTGGTCCCTAGATGTTTTACCATGCCATTGAAAATTAATTTTGAGAAATTGAAGCAACGATTGTTGGCCAAACAGATTAAGGCCAAAGCAATGTTGCTTCCAAACTCGTTCCATCCTGTTCTTTTAGGACTAATGCACTGCTGGAGAGTATGGATTAAATACTTCCAGTGAGCACAAAATTGTCCCTTATAGAATGTACCCTTCCCTGAAGGACCCTCATACCCAAGCTTAACAAGCTCGGCATGCAAAAAATCTAGTGAAACTGAATCAGAATACTCACCCTCACTATCATTGAGTTGTAGAATTTGGCGAATGGTGTCCTCAGAGATTGAGACGGTCAACTCATCAATGGTAGAATCAATCCATTGCACGTCATCAGTTGTTCGAAGTTGAGCATGTTTCCAAAACTGATCAATGTAAGAAGTGTATATAGTAGGATTGATGGTGAGTGCAGTGTTGAGATCGGACAATGAGAGATAATCAATCGTATCGTGAAACATGTGAAGATCATCAGGTTTTGAAAGAAAAGCAAGCATGTTATGTTCCTTGACGAATGGAAGGGGAGCCATGGTGATTTGATAGCAGAATTCTAGGGTTTTAGCGTTCAAACGAAGTTCAGTATGCGTAAAGAAACCTCTGAGGAGAGAATGGTTTATATATGTTTCGATTTTTGAACGTAATCCAAAGGCTTTCAAAATCCTGCAAAGACCAAAGCACCCTTTAAAAGCTTAACAGTTGACGGACAAAAATGAACTAACAGTTGAGAAACTGTTTTCATAAGATGTAACAACTGTTATTCAAAAGTTCACTCCCTTTTGTTTGATCATTTATATGAATTGACAGTTGTTTAGGATTTACAACTGTTCTTTATTTCTCGCCCTTAGTTGACGAATTTCTCCCCCTCAGTTGCACATGGACTTTGTCTAACAGTTGCCGAAATATCCTAATGGCTTCAATCCTTGCAACAGGTGCAAAAACATCATCATAGTCTATTCCTTCCTCTTGTGTGTAGCCTTGTGCAACCAGTCTTGCTTTGTTCTTGATAACAATTCCTCTTTCATCTTTCTTGTTTCTGAACATCCACTTTGTGCCAATTACTCTTTTACCTCTTGGAAGCTCAACCAACTTCCAAACTTGCTGAATTTGAAATTGTAAGAGCTCCTCTTGCATTGCCTCTACCCATGAAGGATCTTTCAATGCCTCAATTGCTTTCTTTGGTTCTATTTGAGACAAAAAGCAAGCATTCACGTCAAATTGGGCAAGATCCATACCACTATTTTCATTTTGCAGCATATTTCTTGTTCTGATAGGAGTGGTTGGATTTCCAATTATTTGTGATATTGGATGAATCTTGTGAACTCTTGATGTAGGAATGTTTTCTTCAGTCAGTTCATCCCCTAGATTAGACAGATCAAACTCACATTCACTTGAATTTTCAGCGTTATCACACACTTGATCAGCAGAGTCAGTGTGATGTTGAGGATCATGGGATTCCATGTCCTTTAAAGATTCAGCATCCATCAATGGATCAACAGCGTTGGAGAACTCTTGTTGAAGCATAGGAATCACAACAAAGTCTTCAGTAACTTTGTTTGAACCAACAGTTGTTGGTTTTGAGCTAACAGTATCAAAACTGTTTGGGCTGGAGGAAGATGTTTGATGACTTTCACCAACAGTTGTTGGGGTACCTGTAGCTGTTTCAGTAGAATACTCAAAAGAAAGAGATTTAGACAATGCATCAATATCAAATAACCAATCAGGTCCATTACCTGCAATATTGATCCTATTTTCATTGAAAGAGATATTCATACTCTCTTCTATGATTCTAGTGACATTGTTAAAAACTCTATAAGCTTTACTTTGAGTGGAGTATCCTACAAAGAAACCTTCTTCAGCCTTACTCTCAAACTTGCCTAACTGTGACTTGGTATTAAGGATAGTGCACGGACAACCAAACGGTTTGAAGAAGTTGATTAAAGGTTTTCTCTTGAGAAACAACTCATAAGGAGTTTTCCCTTTGGACTTGACTACTTGTACTCTATTCTGAACATAGCAGGCAGTGTTCACTGCTTCTGCCCAGAATGTCATTGGAAGTCTAGAATCGGCTAACATTGACCTAGCAGCCTCTATCAAAGTCCTATTCCTTCTCTCAGCAACTCCATTCTGTTGGGGAGTCCTAGGAGCACTAAACTGTCTTTCAATACCTTTACTTTCACAAAAACTGTTTAGCTCATAGTTCTTAAATTCAGAACCATTGTCAGATCTAATGACTTTCACCTTCAAATCAGATTGATTTTCAATTTTAAGAATAAGGGACTTAACTAACTCAGCTGTTTCATCCTTTGTTCTAAGAAATTGAACCCATGTGAACCTGGTGAAGTCATCAACTATGACTAAACAATATGCTTTCTTCCCTATACTCATCACAGATGTAGGACCAAAAAGGTCCATATGTAACAATTGTAAAGGTGCAGTAATAGAAGAAACTTCTTTGGTCTTATAAGAAGTTTTGTGTTGCTTGCCTTTAAGACATGCCACACAATGATCATCACATGAGAACTCTTTTTGGGGCAAACCTCTTACCAAACTGTTTTTAGCTAACAAGTTCATGGTTTTAAAATTCATGTGACACATCCTTCTATGCCAAATGGCAGACTCATCATGAGATGCTTTGGAGAGTAAACAGCTTAACACATTCTGTTTAGCAATCTTTTGTGGATCAAGACAATATACATTATCTTTTCTAGGTGTTCTTAAAAGAACATCCTTCTCATTTAATTTAAAATCTTTTGAAAGAATAATGCATTCTGAATCTGTAAACAAAACTTTGTTTCCATTGTCACAGATTTGAGATACACTTAACAGATTGTACTTAAGCTGTTCAACAAAGAAAACATCATTAAATGTAAGTGTACCTGCCTCAACAGCTCCTTTACCTGTGATTTTTCCTCCCTTTGGATTTCCTCCAAATGCTACAAATCCTCCATTGATTCTTTTGAAATCCTTCAAACATTGTGGATTTCCAGTCATGTGCCTTGAGCATCCACTATCCACATGCCAGATAGATCCATGATTGGCCCTATGAATGCTCTGCACAAATAAAATCAGTTAGTAGCAGGAAGTACCCAGGCCATGCAGGTCTTGGGTACACCGTTCAAGTTATAATACTTAAACAGAGTTTGGTTCTTTTTGATTTCATCCAACTTAGATTTCTCTAATTTGTGTGATGAATACTTTGTAAGAACATGTGGTTTCCAACTGTTGTGATTAACAGTGGATACCTTTGAACAAACAGCTGGTGGAGTTGGTAAAACAGTTGAATCAAATTCCTTTTGAGTTTTAGTTTGAAAAACAGTTTTACCTTTTCCAGAATCAGTTTGTTTCTGAATTTTTATCCAAGCCAATCCAACAGTTTTTGGTTTTGCTAAAACAGTTTTGGAACTGTTAGTTGGTTTGGATGTAACAGTTTTAGAACTGTTTGCCAGTTTTGGCTTAACAGTTTTAGAACTGTTGATCTGTAGTTTGGGACTTTTGAATAAGTTTTGAGTGCCAGTGGTCTGTGGGTTATAGTAACAGTCTTGAACTAAATGATTAGATCTTCCACAAATGTAGCACTTTTTGGTTTTAACAATAGGTAAACCAGTTCTTTGTGACCAGAATTGGTTTCTATTTCTTTGATTTCCTCTAACAGCTGCAGATTGAGGAAACTTTTGGACACCATGTTTTTGACATGTGCAAGCAGGCACTTCAGTATGCCTTTTCTTAGATTTGGGTTTAGCCTGAGGTTTTGCAACTTCCTTCTTCTTCCTAGTATACACAACTTCACCAACTTTCTTCTTTCCTTTGGCTTTGGTACTAACAGTTGGGCTTTTTAGCTTAGAACTGTTTGGGTTCTTGTTGGAACTGTTAGTGTAAAGATGAGGACTATTTGTAACAGTTGTGGAACTGCTAATAGAGTTAACAGTTTTTGAGGATTTTGGCTCATTGGTGAGGGGTTCAGTGGATGCTTTTACAAACACCACAGGTTGTAAAGATGATTTTGTGGGAATGGGCTCACACAGGATGTGATTTTCATATGGAATACCTTCATCCTTCTTCACAACTTCCTCATTATCTTCAACACTTACTACTGACACAACTTCATCTTCATAACTCTCAAACTTTGGATCAGCTGACTTAAGTTCATCTTCCAAAGGTTCATTAACATATCTGTCAGCTACCTCAGACATTGGAGTTATGTAGTTTTGGTTGTATGGAGGTGGGGTTTGTTTGTATCCTAGGCCAGTTTTCACCTTGTCTCTCACTTGAGATTGTAGCAGAGTCTCAAGCTTAAGGTTTGCAGCCCTGAACATTCCAAGATCAATGTCCACACCCTCCAATTTCTTTGTGAGTTCATCCACCTTGCTTTCTTTTTCCACCAACTTCTTTTTCAGACTATCAATCTCATCTTGAAACTGCTCTTTCTCCCACTTATGATATTTTCTATCATAGTCCATTTGCAGTTCATTAGCCTGATAGTCTTTAATTTTCTTTTCAAAATCTTCTATCACAGCAGTATACTCATACCTTCTCTCCTCCATTTTACTTAGAGCAGCACATACTTTCTTATTGTGCTCTCTAAATCTCTTAACAATAGCTCTACATTCACCAGGACATAGTTTAGAAGATACCTGTATGTCCTCAGATTCTGGAGAATCCATCTTGATGGAGGAGTCAGTCAATGCCATCAAAGCTTTGTTGCTGGTAGCCTCCTCTGCTTGATCACTCCAATCAAATCCATGGCCTTCTTGTGAGACCAATGCTGAGGAGGTATGGTTCTGAGTTTGCCTCTGACCTTGATTCTGAACTTGTCCACCAGATTTGCATTCTCTTGCAAAGTGGCCAAGTTGTTGACATTTGAAGCATCTAACCTTTGACTTGTCAAATCCAGCCTTGCCATCAGCTCTGAAATTCATGTTTTGCCTTCCAGTTCTTTTAATGAATCGCTTGGCTCTAACGGTAAGCATGGCCATCTGCCATTTGAGATCCATTTCCTCAAGATCATCAGGGTGCACTTGTTCAAGATCCTCATTGGTGAGGGTTGAATGAGCATGGCTGGCAAGAAAAGCTTCAAGAACTGCATCTGGAGTATTCATATCTAGTCCAACACCAGAACTAGTACCTGCACCACTATCAAGAGAGTTAGTTAATGAATGGTTTGATTCCATACCTGAGGAAGATAGGAGAGCAGCATTATGACTAGGGATAGCAGTTTTTCTTTTTCCCTCTATTTCTCCCTCAAACACTATCAAACTATTATAGAGGTCATCTAACTCTATGTCTTCAAGAGAATCCTTGGTTCTCCATTGTGCAGCAAACACAGTCCATTCATCACCTAGAGACCTAAGAAATTTTCTATTTATCTCATCTTGATCAAGCCTAACCTTAGCACTCTCCAGTTGACTCACCAGTTTGTAAAACCTATCAAAGATTTGGGTGATACTCTCATTTTTCCCACTGGTGAAGTTCTCATAGGCTTGTTTAAGAATATCTCTTTGGTTTCTCTTAGAACTAGCATTCCCAGCAAACCTCTTTTCCAGAGCATTCCAAAGTTCATGAGCATCATCAAATTTCTTGAATTGATGTTGATACTCATTGGGAATTGCAATCTGAAGGATGCTGAGGGCTTTCATCTCAATCATTCTACTTTTCTTTTCAGCATCTGTCTTTGGTGGTGGTTTCTTCTTTGGTTTTCCATTCTCATCCAGTTCAATGGTATTAGTAGGAACAGTTTCAATGATTTGCCAAACATCATAGTCCATTAGTTGGACATGCTGTTTAATTCTTAGTTTCCACATCTCAAAATCAGATGGTTTGAGCATGGGAACACGAATGTTAGACCCTGATCCACTGTTATCAGAAGAACCTCCCGAATCCATTGAAACAAATTGATTTAAAAAAAAACAGTTTGAAAAAAAATAAAGCAAGGTAAAGCAAAAACCTTCAACTGGTGATCAAAGGAACCTTAATGATAAGGCTCTGATACCACTTGTCAGGATCGGATATATATTATATCAAATAACAAGAACTAACTTTTAAATAATAAATCAGAGTAATATAAAAGTTAATCTTTAACTATGATCACAATCAACTAAGAAGTTGCGGAATCACACTTAATTGATTAAAGAAGGTTTTAAACAAAGATTAATTCAATCAAACAGTAGTTTTATTAACCAACCAGAATGATTACAAAAGCAAACTTCACCCCCAATCTAACTTATTCTGTTAGACGAAGAACACAGACTGTTCTTAGGTTTCAACAAGAAACTTAGAGGCTAAAACACTTTTAGAAAAAATGAATAACAATAAGAACAAATGCTTTGAATAATGAGATCAAGTCGTCGTCGTCAATTGATCATCTAATGAAGAATATATATACTCTTGATCCTCCTTGAATTGTTGACAGTTAGGTAATCTTCTATCTTCTGAGATAATCTTGATAATCTTCAAAGTATTTCGAGATATCTTCTAAGATAGGATTTTCCAAATATAGCTCAACAGAAACTGTTTAATGAACACAACAGTTCTTTAGTCTTCTAACAGTCTTCAGCTTCAAGGTCTTCTAACAGTTTTGACTTTGCCAACTAACAGTTCTCAACTGTTTTCATATTTTCAACAAACAGTTTTAAACTGTTTCACCAACCTTTACCAAACAGTTCTCATTTTCATGCTCAATAACTTAGATTATTTCCCAACACGATCATTTCACTAAACCGTTGTGACAAGCTGTACCTGATTCTCACACTAGATCGATAGGTGTTAGATTCTCTAGTGACTTGGTTTGAGTGTAATATTTGGTTTATATTTGATTTGTACTTGTACTGTGGGAACATTAAGCAGTATTGTATTTCATACTATATTGATTATTAAATGTGATTTAATGATACGCCTGTTGGAGTATGCCCACTGTCACACGTACGCCAAATGATCACTACCGATGATGTATGGGCCTATCGGGTCACACGCCGGGGGTTGATCTTGACAACAACCTAAAAGGGAGGATGAGAAATGAATAATTAAAGATAGTTGGTGATCTGGACGTGGTTAGCGACGCTAACCAATCTGTCGCTAACTTAGCCGCGTTAGCGGCGCTAACCTTAAGTGGTTAGCGGTGCTAAATTTGGGCGGTTAGCGGCGCTAACCCACCTGACAGATTACAACTTTATTCTCTCCACCTCCATGCTCCACCAATGCATGTCTTTTGATAGGAATCTTCTATGGCCGGCAATTTGGATTATTGAGGCCAGATGAGATCTATATTTACATGCATTCACTCTCTCTTTTCTCTCTAGTTGGTTAAGGTGAAAAACACACACTTAAGAAAACTTGTTGGTGTTGTTCTTGTGTGTGTGAGAGAGAGCCGAGAATAGAGAGTTCCTGGAGTTCTTTAGTGTTGTTGTTCCAGAGATAGTGTCTCCATATGGTGTAGGACACTTGATGGCTCGCTAGTACGAGTGGATCACGGTTTTCCCGGGGTGGACTTCGATTGAGCAAGGAAGGTGCCATAGCTCGGTTCTTGATCTACATCAACTCCAGAGATATCAGGGGTATAAAATCTCTTCTCTCTTTTCTGTTGTAGTTGCATAACTTGGTTGTAGAGTTACATCCATTGATGGGGTTCACTATGTGGTCTTGTTTATGTTTGAAAATTCGATTTTGACCTTGCATGCTTCCGTTGCTGTATACCACGAACCCCAACAGTGGTATCAGAGCCAGCTCTACACTGGTTTTGCACTAAATGGCCAAGAAAATCCGAAAAATGTGATTTTTGGTTCTGTCCAGTGTTTAGCGGCGCTAACTTTTCAATGTTAGCGGCGCTAAACCTTAGTTAACGGCGCTAAAGTCGGAGTCAACAGTCCTCTTTGTTAAACTGACTTGTTTTAATGTCGTCTCGCGATAGCGGCGCTAAACTGAGTTAGCGGCGCTAACTCGTTATAGTTAGCGGCGCTAACCCCTTACTGGCAGAATGCATGGTTTTTGCCTTAAATCAATTTTGTTGGATTTTTGGGCTATTTGTACTTGCTGGAATTGTTCCAGATTTAAGCTGTGTTTAGATCAAAGTTGCCTTATGTCTTGGTTGATGTATTTATATGTGGATTAACATTTAGGCATGAAAATGGTTAATTGCATATACTTACATTGTGTACATATGACTATGGAATTTTGAATTGTTTAAAATTCCTAATGCATATGTACATAGGATTATTTGTGCCTTGAGTGATTTGATAATCTTAACCAAGACATATAAGATTTGCATGGTTTTGTGTGGCACACCATGTGTAGTTTGTGATTTCTTGTATGTGGTTGTAGTATGTGTATCCGGTAACATTTTGAGCCTTTGAGACCTATGTGATGTGTTTGGTTGTTTAAATTAATTTGTTCATTCATTTGGTGGTTTGTACCACATAATGGTTTGTAATAATTTAATTTATTCGGTTTGTATATTTTAACGGCTTGCATGCCGATTTCGTATTCTTTGTAATTTGTAGTATTAGCTTAGAATAGAAATTGTGGCTTGCATGCCATTTCCTTTTAAATTTTGTAAATTGTAAAAGGAGAACCGAAGCAACCATCAAGAACCATGAAGGGTGTCTTGGCAAGCTTGGATCCGGAGGTCGATAGGAGACGCAATGGATCGAGTGGGAGGAGCACACATCAAGTCATTCGGTCTAGTCCTTAGATGACTTAGTCTTGCCCGTTGGCTCACGGGCAAGGCTCATAGGATTGGCTCGTTACCGGATTTATATTACATGCGTGGTTGTTATTATTTCGTTTTGTTTCTTGCATGGATGTTTAGGATCTTCGCATGCTAGAAAACTTTTCAAAATAATAAAACCAAAGAGTTTTTAACTTGTTTACAAACTCCGCGCGCCACATAGACAAGAATTGGTTAAAATCGTTTTAACTGGTAAAACAAAATCCCGTTTTTCAAAATTGTAAATTTCATGCCATCCGTAAGATGACACCACCCGAATCTAGTGAAGCAAGATCGGTTGTAGAGCTCTAGCCGAGCCGGTTTTGTGTAACTGTGTGGAAGGTGCGTGTGGCAACTCGCAAGGGTCGGTTGTCGAGCTCTAGCCGAGCCGGCCATTGGGCTAGAGTACCACCGTGTATCTTGACGGTTGATTTACAATTCCAAGAATTAAAACGCCTTGGTAGTTGTCGAGCTCTAGCCGAGCTATCAAAGTGGATTAATGAGGAATGGTGTGAGAGGGATCAAACATGCCAAATGGGTGCTGCGAGTACCTAGGATCCCGCAAGTGTCTAAGAGTTGCGATCACGGATTGCAATTGGTAAATAGTTTACCTGCCTAAAATAGCTTCATGAAGTGATCCGCGGCAAACCCGTCATGGATTGGGGTATTTTGTAGGTTCTTAGCCCTTGTTAAGATAATTTGGTTTTCTTAAATCAAGTGGGTAATTATCATAATGAGGATTTTATCAATACTTACTAAAACTCGTACTCTTCTTTTGGATGACAAATTTTAACGACACTACATCAAAACTATCATTTCGTTTGTTCCTTGAAAAGGAGAGACTCATAGGAGTGAACTTCGTTGACTGGTATCGTGTGTTAAGGATTGTCCTTCAACACGAGTCAAAGTTGCACGTCCTTGAGGGGCCTCTTCCGGAGCCACCTGCTACCAATGCGAACTGGGCCACGAGATACGCATGGGAAAGGCGTGTCAGAGATACACAAGATGTTTCTTGTCTCATGTTGTCGACTATGAGCTGTGAGCTGCGAAAGCAACTCAAGCATATGAGTGCGTACAACATGATTAATAAGCTAAAGGACATGTTCCGCAGCAAGTTAGACAAGAACTTTTTGAGTATGTCAAGGCTTTGGTCGGTTGTAGGATGCAGGAAGGCGGGGATGTAAGTGTTCATGTCCTTATGATGAAGGCGTACATGGACCAAATGGAGAGACTTGGATTTCCTATAGGGAGGGATTTGATGGTGAACTTGGTTCTCCAATCCCTGCCCACGTCTTATGAGAAGTTCGTCATGGAATATCTCAAAGACAATATGGAATGGTCCTTAAGTGAGCTACATGGCATGTTAAAGGCTGCTGAGTTGAACATGGCCAAAGGTAAGCAAATCTCGTCCATACCCGCTAAGGCTACTGGGAATCAAAAATATAAGAAGAAGAAACTGACCTCAAATGGAAAGCTTGGTTTGACTAAGCCTACCATAAATGTGGAAGTTGAGGCAAATGAGATTGTGCCTCAAAATAACGTTCTACTTGGGGTAGTTTGCTACTTTTGTGGGGAAATTGGAAATTGGCGCCGTCACGCCTGCCCTAAGTGCTTGAATGAGCTAAGTATCCTAAAGCGGAAGAACGTTAGCTCCTCGACTTCAGATACATTCATGATTATACTCCATTGATCTTCTACTTCAAAAGACTAGGTTTTTGAACGCTAGTCAAAACACTCACGTTTGTTACAAACTTGTTTGTTGCAAAGTGTAGGTGTTTATCCGAAGTAGGCCGATGATGCATGGAGAGCTGGAAGAAGTGAACAGAAGCTTATGTGCCTGTCTCTTGCTAAAAGGATTTGAAAAGTTGATCTTGTCATTCCTACCAGCTAATTTATTACTTCATTAGATAGATGTTTTACGCCCTGCGTGGCAAGAAGCATTGTATCTTCTATGCTATCGATGACGATGAATTTTACTTTGAATTATGTTATTGTGGGTTTAGAGTTTTATATCAAAGTTTATTCATGTCGTGGCATAAAAAAAATAAGCTTTTGCTTAAGAAGTAATAATATGATCATTGATTAGTTATCCTTATAAGCATTGGTGATCTAACCATATAAGCAAGATTAACATCACCAAGGTCCATGTGGATAGGTACTTGGATTCTTTTAGCTTCGAGCTATTAGTTGATGTTGAATCTTACTTATAAAGTTAAATACCTATGACGTCCTTCACTCGTTGATATGGAAGGAATAAAAGTTTGTTGGACTTCGCTTACACTTTTGTGTAAGGTGCAATCAAACAAAGTCATAAGGATGAACTAAGTATAAATTTGTTACCTTTACCTTTGATGGTAGAAGAAAAGGGTACTAGAAAAGTGTTTGAAACCTGAGAGATATTCAAAGCTCACCCGTAACAAATTCATAACATGTGAAGAGGGCAAAAAGGGAAACTAAAATACTCAAGTCTTATGAGATGTTGAGATATAATAGATTCCTTGTTCATCATAAGAATTATGAGAATGTCTCATAATTTAACTCTCCTAGGATACATGTTATACATGCATCGCCAAGTGGAGAAAAGGAACATACTAGTTATGATTCCATTTGATGGCTTAGACTTAAGTAACCTGACAGATAGGTGTACTTGAGTTGTGACGGGCAATGTTCTTGTTTTATTACAACAAAGATGGTCAAATTAGCAACCATGGAGGTTAGACTAGAAAGATAACTTTGCTTATCTACCTCATGGATTAAAGTTATCTTGTCTACATTTAGTGGGAGATGGATGAACTTTAAAAGATGCTAATACATTTAAACATGTTATTCTTGGTTTTGGATGTTCCTTTCATAACCTTTTGAGAACTGAGGAGAATTGCTCGAAAAGGGAAATGAACGACTGAAGCATTCCAGTGGAAGAACGTGTAATTTAAATAATAACCTGATGTTGACACTAGCATTCAATCAGTAAAGATTGGAACTTAACATGGCAATGTTGAAGTACTTGGCATTATGATATTACCTCTTCATAGGTCTGGCAAAAGTCATCATAAGACCGGAAATGTATTACATACATGAGGACGATGACTTGTTGATAATACATTGCGTATGTATCAATTACCGGAATCTGTAGTGGACCTTGGGTCTACTAAGATAAGGAAAGGTAATGAGATAAGCTATAATCCATGCTGGATTTCAAGGATGAGCTTGGATAATCCAACAACTAGATGAGTCCAGAAAGGTGTAAAAAGGATCTTTTGGATATAAGATCTGCATGGATTAATTTGTAGATAACTTCAAATACTGACTGGTCGGAATTGGTTTCATGATGATTGACCATGTGGAAGGTATCATATGAAGACATTCTTCCAGTGGATATGTTGAAGTTTACACGGACACTTACGCCCTTTGATGGCTGCACGATGCAAAGACCGTATTCCGTAATAGGAATTCAATGAGGAAGTGTTGGTAACACTGTCCGAAGGTGCTTTACATCTAAAAGTATCCATGTAATATCTACAAAACATGAAAAGGATTGCCTTGAACTTCAACAAACATCTAAGTTTCGTGTTGTGAAAATCAAGCGATTGAGTTTTCAGTGACCAACGATGAAACTTGGATAGATGTCAGAGCTAGTGGGAGGGCTGTAGTTATCCTATGTGATATGTCTTGGACATATGCAATAATGGAGATAATGTCTTGATCATTTTTTGGCTTGAGTCAAGAATTATACGTCCATTGAGGATTAACAAAGCAATTTATGAAGTACAAGAAATATTAAGATATGTTCTTGTTAATCATAAGATATGAGAGTAATTTATTACTCTGGGTGATAGTTTATGTTTTGGGATAATCTCCAATTCGATTGGGTTTGTGATCCTACAAATATTGTGTCGTTAGTAAATGTGATTATTAAAGTATCGGTGACTCTATAGAGATCTTTATGAAAACTATGAGAGTACGATGACTTAATCACATGAGATTTGATTTTAAAGTGTCGGTGACTCTATAGAGATCCTTGTGAAAACTATGAGAGTGCGATGACTTTAACACATAAGATTTTATTCTTAAAGCATTGGTAACTCTATAGAGATCCTTGTGAAAACTATGAGAGTACAATGGCTTAAGCAAATAAGATTTTGATTTTAGAGCATCAATAACTCTATAGAGATCTTTATGAAAACTATGAGAGTATGATAGCTCATGCACATTAAATTTTAGATCCAAGCGTTGTTTGTCTTATTGGATTCCTTTAAGACAATGCATGTATAACGGCTTGGACAAATGATCATAATCCCATCAACGCACACTTTGGAAGTGGTTGGTTGGAGAAGGGATACGATCATTATCAGAGTACACACGGAGAGCAATGGTGGCGGATCCGTTAACTAAGCTATAGTAGCGGGTTAGTGATTTTTATCAGACTAGGGCCTGCATATACTTGGCTTAAGTTCGTTTTAGTTATATTTTGATATGCTTTTCTTTTGGGGAACGTTAAGCAATATTGTGCTTCTGCTTGTATCGATTATCAAAAGGGTTTGGTAATGCGCGTGTAGCGGGTACTCTCAGTAAGCCTTATTGTGTTCCAACTTTGCATGTTTTACCTCTTCCCTGAATGTTTTAACATTCTAAATGTCCACAGTCGGTCATTCTTCATGGGAAGGAAGTCTGAACTAAGACTGAGGGAAGTAATTGGTCATGTGTCCAATGGGGATTGGGGCACGGGGACGCAATTCTTCGCCTGTACTTGAAAGTGTTTCAAGTGACTGGACGACCCACATCTGATTTTACTTTGTGGTACTTGTCATGAGTAAATCAGGATGATAATATCAGTTCATCCTCAGACTGGAGATACACGTGGCTGCATCACTTTGGTTTGCTTTGCTCTAGTTGTTTTCAAACGCAGTCCGTAACTGGTTGTTATAAAGGGAGCAGCTGGGCAAAGTATGATCACTGTGGTGGGCAGTGTGAGTCAAAGGAATTTGTTCCTCTGTTAAGAGAGATATCCCTGGGCCCCTCGATGATTGGTCGCTGACACCAAAATGCACGGCCGTGCTCAAGTGTGCAATGATTAATGAATCTGATTGCAACTTGCAAGTTTTGGTCACCACTAATCTCTATCGGGAAACATAATCGTGAACGAACGGAGAATGACTAAGTACCATGTCTCGTGTTCACATGGATATCGCGAACAAAAGGATGATTGATCACTTATCGATAGGACCTTTTCACATGGGTTGCAGATTGGTTTTTTGTGCTGAAGACAAAACCCATACTGACTTGGGGGCAGGATGTCTTACTAGAGGCCGCTCCTTGTCTGTGATGTATTGGGTACGTAGAGTCATGTGCAAGTGGGAGTCTGTTGGAGTATGCCCACTGTCACACGTACGCCAAATGATCACTACCGATGATGTATGGGCCTATCGGGTCACACGCCGGGGGTTGATCTTGACAACAACCTAAAAGGGAGGATGAGAAATGAATAATTAAAGATAGTTGGTGATCTGGACGTGGTTAGCGACGCTAACCAATCTGTCGCTAACTTAGCCGCGTTAGCGGCGCTAACCTTAAGTGGTTAGCGGCGCTAAGTTTGGGCGGTTAGCGGCGCTAACCCACCTGACAGATTACAACTTTATTCTCTCCACCTCCATGCTCCACCAATGCATGTCTTTTGATAGGAATCTTCTATGGCCGGCAATTTGGATTATTGAGGCCAGATGAGATCTATATTTACATGCATTCACTCTCTCTTTTCTCTCTAGTTGGTTAAGGTGAAAAATACACACTTAAGAAAACTTGTTGGTGTTGTTCTTGTGTGTGTGAGAGAGAGCCGAGAATAGAGAGTTCCTGGAGTTCTTTAGTGTTGTTGTTCCAGAGATAGTGTCTCCATATGGTGTAGGACACTTGATGGCTCGCTAGTACGAGTGGATCACGGTTTTCCCGGGGTGGACTTCGATAGAGCAAGGAAGGTGCCATAGCTCGGTTCTTGATCTACATCAACTCCAGAGATATCAGGGGTATAAAATCTCTTCTCTCTTTTCTGTTGTAGTTGCATAACTTGGTTGTAGAGTTAGATCCATTGATGGGGTTCACTATGTGGTCTTGTTTATGTTTGAAAATTCGATTTTGACCTTGCATGCTTCCGTTGCTGTATACCACGAACCCCAACAACGCCGATGGCGAATATTTTATGAATCATTAATGTGTTCCATCTTAGCATGTTTAATACTTCCCTGAATGCCTTTTACATTCTAAATGTCCACAGTCGGTCATTCTTCATGGGGAGGAAGTTTGAGATAAGACTGAGGGAAGTGGTTGGTCGCTATCTAATAATGGATTAGATAAAAGAGACGCAACACTTCGCTTGTGCTTGCGATGGTCAAGTGACTGGACGACCCACACCTGAACTTACTTCATGGTTTATGTCACAAGTAATTGAGGATGATAATATCATCTTGTCCTTAGACTGGAGATACATGTGTTCCAAAGCATGGATCTGCTTTGCCTTGATTGCTTTCAAACGCAGTTCGTAACTGGCTGTTATAAAGGGAGCTTTTGGGTAAAGTATGGTGTATGTGGCAGGGCAATGTAGTCAAATGGATTCGTTCCTCTAGTTTTAGAGAGATATCCATGGGCCCCTTGATGATTGAGCGCTGACGTAAAATGCATGGCCATGCTTGAGTTGCAATGATATTTGATAGATTGCAACAGGATTTTGGGACACCATCAATCGAGATCGAGAAACATAATCATGAACGATTTGGAGATTGACTTTTAACCATGTCTCGTGTTCACAAGGATATCGCGAACGAAGGGATAAATGATCACTTATCTATAGGACCATTTCTGTAATACCGTGTTTCACGAGCTTAAAATTAGTGCCAATTTAAACTTTTAAAACTTATTAATCAAAAGCTTGCAATGGATGAAATCACCATTTACAAGAATATCAGATTATTATCTGACTATTTAACGTTTCAATTAACAGGTGTTACCACAACTAACAACCGACCATCGGATCACATGCATACAAATAACAATTAGTGTTCCACAAATATAAATACTACTATTACCCACGAGTAACCCAAGCTCGCCAGGCCATTAGTCACTAACCTGCGAAAAAGGGAAATCTTGCACGGTTAGCTACAACTAGCTAGTGAGCACCAATTTACACATAAGCATCAATAAGCATGCTATCACATCACAGTATGGCACACAGAGCTAAGCTATCACATAGCGGTGTACCGACATGTCAGCGGGATCATATCTTGCGAGGTAGCTAGCCTGGCTCAACGATCCAAGCTGGGGAATCAGTCATAACCAACCGTATCGGTGGGGGAGCGAAGAGTAGCGCACCATCACGTTTACCAATTACGGTTTACGCCAAGAACCCCATTACATAACCACTTCCGGTTTACGCTAAGAACCCCATCTTCGTCAAGGAACGGTGGCATGTAGAGCCATCACTAAGCGTATACACTCGGTGCCGTTAATCCCCCACTTCCAGACCCTATTTGGCCCCCAGGGACCAGCCTACACGGCTGACCTTAACCAATCCCAAGAACTGTGGTACAGTCCCCCAATTGTCCGGACATATAACAATAACACATAACTGATCCAATAAGGATCCATTTGCACGTGCGTATACAATAAACTAGCATGACTGATCCAATCAGGATCCAATTAATCTAACAAGGCTGATCCAATCAGGATCCAATTACATGCGCATAAGTATATCACATTAGCTTCTGCTCATACTTGATGAGCAGGATACAACTACGATTTAAACATAGCATACAACTATCACATAATTCATAACCCTACGCGGGTCTATCTCGTATCACTTCACTTATCTATCGTCACTACCATAATCATATTGGTGTATCTTCTTCACACAAACAAAAGTAGGGTTCTTGATAGAAAATCACTTACAAAAATGAAGAAGAACCACAGATTAACAACTAAACAGCTACTGGAATCACTTGCTACAGCTAGCTTCTGGATTTGCTTTTTCAAGTCTCTAAGGGTTAAGTGTGTGTATGTGTACACAAGTTTGTGTGTGTGTGTTTGGTGTGTGTATTTGCTGAATAAGGGGAGAAGGGGAAGTAGAGAACCGCCTTTGGTTCTCCTAATTAAACAACGGGGTATTTTGTTCCCCTTTTCAAGTTACAACTTGACACACGTTATCCCGTTTTGACTAACGGAGATATCTACGGAATCATTACGCGAAACCGTTTAACACTTTATCACTTTTAAACCCGTTTGACACTTTTCACATAACCACTCTAATTAACGCATAACACGCGTTATCAACTTAAAACACACTAATTTAAGTCATTTAAACTCACCGTACAACTATTTAAACACAAATTACAACTAGGTACTACTAGGCCCATTTTGAGGATGTTACAAATCTACCCTCTTAAAGAGGATTTCATCCTCGGAATCTAATCACGATCACACATTACCACAATCATTCTGCGTTAGACCACAACCACAATTTAACACGAAAAGCAACTAACACAAAACTTTATTTATTTCGACTAACCGCAACGCTACATTTCGCACGAAAAGTACACATTACATTTACACACACCACACTAAACTACACTTAGACCACTTTACTATTATCTCAAATTTCACACAACACTTTCAACTAGTTAGGGCACTCCGAGGAGTCATGCCCATACTGCCTGCAATTATAGCAGTATTTACCTAAACACTCCTTAGCATAATGCCCACGGAGTCCACAAGAATAACAAACCTTTTCTTTATGATGACACTCCCCAGCATGACCTTTACCACATATCTCGCACGCAACACTATGTCGAGAACCTCCGGTTTCAGTTCGAGTTTTCCTCTTCTTGTCTCCCTCATTTGGTTCTTCTCTTATCATGTCAAACTCTTCTCGGATAGTATCTCTTATTTCATTTTTAATCTCTTCCTTCATCTCATTCTTTATATCTTTCTTCATTCATTCTTAACATCTTTCTTCATTTCATTCTTTATATCGGTAAAAATTGGCGGCATGTTTTTCTTGACGCATTTGTCAAATTGCTCCGACATCACCTCTCCAAGATGACGTGTAGATACAGCTCCATGCCGATTTCGTAGACAGAAATATGATCTTGCAATTCCACAATAGTAGTTAGATCCAAAGTTTCTTCACGGTTCTCATTTCCAGCTTGTCTATCCGTGTCTCTATCCATCTTATTGCAATCAAATAACTCTCAGCTAGTACAAACGCAAAACATCACTTAAAATCTTTCTACTATTCATCAATTCAATCTAATCACACTCGGACATTCTCGGCTGTCCGCACTTAACACACATCTTTTCTTAGTACACTAATTAAGTCTTGTTTACCACCAATACTAGTCTTTTACACTATCAATAATACCACTTTATTCCTCTTACCGCGTTCATGTTTATTTAACACAATTATCATTCAACCTTAACTAACTTTTTCAAATAAATTTCTTACAGTTAATCAACACAAACAATACATTTCCGCAATTTGCATCGAGGTAAAACACTTGTCTCAAGAAACAACAAAACCTCTATCACCATTACTGAATTGGATTTCCCTCGACAATATCATTGCCGAATTAACCCACTTCAGTTCCAATACTGAAACCTCATAAGAAACACAATTACAATAAAAACAAGAAACAATCTCACTATAGCCAACAACCACTCATAAAACACTAATCATCATTACAACTACTTGAACATCAACAACTTACACTCGTAAACGAGTTTAGTCAACACCAGTACAAACACTTACAGTTCACCAAAATCTACAAAACACAAAATAACGAAAACTATACATCTGGTCTCTTTAGCTTCACTTGTCATTATCTACAACGCTTACCCCTTTTACACGGGAAGAGCCCTGACACAGATCCTCCAGTTTCTGCATTCTATCCCATTGGGCAATCACTAATTCGGTGCCCCAGCTTGTGGCACCTAAAACACACATTTCCTTTTAACTCGCATTCTGCAGTTATGTGGCCAATCTGCCCGTACCTCAAACACCCGGTAGTAGCTTTGGAGCAAGAACCAATGTGATACGCACGGCACTGAGAACACCATGAACCATCAAATTTGGGCTTCTTACCCGATCTCGACTTTTCGCCTATACAAGGCTGCTCTTTCGCAGGACCAGATTTAGAGGATTTTCTCGATTTCCTCTTCTGACCCTTAACTGTCTCGTCTCCCTTACACTTGAGGCGATCTCCCTCAATTTGTCGAGCCATTTCAAAAGCCCGATCCAAACTAGACACAGCTCTAACATGCACTCTATACTCCAATGGCAACATTCCCACAAACTTGCGAATCTTCGCACTTTCATCTACTACTAGGTGAGGAATAAATCTCACCTTATTAGTAAAAGCATGGATCAAATCTTTCACTGGCTTATCTCCTTTCTGGAGATCACTGAACTCCCGTTCCATCTTTTCTAAATCATAGTCAGTGCAACACGTTCAGAAAACTACTCCCCCGTCATTGCAACAATCACATCTCTGTTCACTGATTCTTTCACGGAATCCCACCAAAACATGGCATCACCTTTCATCATGCGTTCCGCATACCTAACACGGTACTCTGGCTCACAATCACAAGACTCGAAATCTTGATCGTCTCCCGAAGCCATCGTATGGTATTCGAAGGATTATCACTACCCTCGAATTCTTTGGGTCCACAAGAAAGAAACTTCTTGTAAGAACAGTGATCCAGACCCTTGCGTTTTACGGACTCTAACAATATCTCCCTCGTCATTCGAAGCTCTTCTTCTAGGTACAGAACATACGCCTGCAACTCTGGAATCGACCTCAAGTCCTGAGTATCATGTAGAGAAGATTCCTTCTCAGTTTCAACATGAGTACGAGATGCCTCGTCCTCCACATGCTTACGAGCATTTTCACTATCAGCTCGCTGCTCAAACATTCTCACTTACTCACTATACACATGAAGACCACACTTAGCACATCACTTATCCAACATCTACTAACATGGGGCATTAGTACACAACATATCACATCACATAACACTCACACTCAGCCCCAACTACTCCAATAGGAACACTTAACGATGGTCGGGCCCGAGTTTGAGATCGAATACTCTTCCAAGTATCCAATTCCCTCAAACTTAGGCTCTAATACCTATTTATAACACCGTGTTTCACGAGCTTAAAATTAGTGCCAATTTACAAGAATATCAGATTATTATCTGACTATTTAACGTTTCAATTAACAGGTGTTACCACAAGTAACAACCGACCATCGGATCACATGCATAAAAATAACAATTAGTGTTTCACAAATATATATACTACTATTACCCACGAGTAACCCAAGCTCGCCAGGCCATCAGTCACTAACCTGCTAAAAAGGGAAATCTTGTACCGTTAGCTACAACTAGCTAGTGAGAACCAATTTACACATAAGCATCAATAAGCATTCTATCACATCATAGTATGACACACAGAGCTAAGCTATCACATAGCGGTGTACCGACATGTCAGCGGGATCATATCTTGCGAGGTAGCTAGCCTGACTCAACGATCCAAGCTAGGGAATCAGTCACAATCAACCGTATCGATGAGGGAGCGAAGAGCAGCCCACCATCACGTTTACCAGTTCCGGTTTGCAGCAGGAACCCCATTTCACAACCAGTTCCGGCTTTCGCCGAAAACCCCATTACATAACCAGTTCCGGCTTACGCCAAGAACCCCATCTTCGTCAAGGAACGGTGGCCTGCAAAGCTGTCACTAAGCGTATACACTCGGTGCCGTTAATCCCCTACTTCCAGACCCTATTAGGCCCCCAGGGACCAGCCTACACGGCTGACCTTAACCAATCCCAGGAACTGTGGTACAGTCCCCCAATTGTCCGGACATATAACAATAACATGTTGGGGTTCTATGTACACAGCGGAAGCAACAAAGTACAACATATAAAGCAAAGAGTACAAGAAATCAAAGCATAAAACCCCAAACCATGGACCAAATTCTATAACTAACTTAAGGAACTTGAAAAACAGATAGAGAAGAGGTTATACCCTGCTCCTTAGCTCCAGCAAGTTGAAGATGTGGTGGTGATGACAAGAAAGCAAAGAAGCTCTCCTCTAATGAAGTCCAACCCGGGTATTGTCCTCTCTCCATGTACTAGCAAGCTTGGATGATCTTCTTTCAAGAGAAATCACCACAAGAACAGCCTCTTAGTAGCAAAAATTCGGATGCCCTCTTTGAACTCACAAGAACACTCTAAAAGTTCTCAAGACTAAGTGTTTATGTGGGTTTTTGCAAAAGGTTAGAATCAAGGACAAATGAGGGTATTTTATAGACCCTGAAATGCCACTTAATCTTCCCCATGGCCGGCCTCAGAGTACTGCACAAGCTAGCCCAACCATTGGGCAAGAGTGGGGTGAAAAAGACAAAAGTTGCATGCAGTCTGACAAAATTATGCGCCGCGTGCCCGTAAGGTTCCGCGTCGCGTTATTTGCCAGCACATCAATCTTTCAATTTTGACACCATTGGTCCCTCCATCTTTTAGGCTGTCGAGATAGGTCCCCGGTGTGTGACCCAATAGGCTCATACATTATCGGTAGTGATCCATATGACATACGTGTGTCAGCGGGCATACTCCAACAAACTCCCACTTGCACATGACACACCGTACCCATAAACCACAGACAAAGAGCGGCCTCTAGTAAGGCATCTCTGCCCCCAAGTCAGTATGGGTTTTTGTCAAAAACCAAATCCAAAATCAGTTACGAAATAGTCCTATAGATAAGTGATCATTTATCCCTTCGTTCGCGATATCCGTGTGAACACGAGACATGGTTAAATGTCAATCTCCAGATCGTTCACGATTATGTTTCTCGATATCGATTGATGGTGACCCAAAATCTAGTTGCAATCGATCAAATATCATTGCAACTTGAGCATGGCTATGCATTTTACGTCAGCGATCAATCATCGAGGGGCCCAAGGATATCTCTCTAAAGCTAGAGGAAGGAATCCCTTCGACTACATTGCTCCGCTACATACACCATACTTTACCTAAAAGCTCCCTTTATAACAGCCAGTTACGAACTGCGTTTGAAAGAAATCAAGACAAAGCAGATCCATGCTTTGGAACACATGTATCTTCAGTCTAAGGACAAAATGATATTATCATCCTGACTTACTCGCGACATAAACCATGAAGCAAGTTTAGGTACGGGTCGTCCAGTCACATGACCATTGCAAGCACAGGCGAAGTGTTGCGTCTCTTTAATCTAATCCATTATTAGATAGCGATCAACCACTTCCCTCAGTCTTATCTCAAACTTCCTCCCCTTGAAGAATGACCGACTGTGGACATTTAGAATGAAAAAACATTCTGGGAAGTATTAAATATGCTAAGATGGAACACAGTAAGGATTCATAAAATATTCGCCCTCGGCGTATCATTAAATCTCATTTAAAAATCAATATAGTATGAAATATAATACTGCTTAGCGTTCCCAAAATACAAATACAAATCAAACATAAACCAAACATTATACTCAAAGCAAGTCACTTGCGAATCTAACACCTATATCTCTAGTGTGAGAATCATGTACAGCTTGTGACAACGGTTTAGTAAACGGATCAGCCAAATTTCCCTCCGATGCTACTCTGCTGATGGCAATATCACCACTCTCAATAACATCTCTGATGAAGTGGTATTTGCGAGGAATGTGCCTCGTCCACTTATGAGCCCTTGGTTCCTTAGCTAAAGCCACCGCACCCTCATTGTCACAGAAGATCTCAATAGGGTCGGATATGCTAGGAACCACTCCAAGATCCTGGATGAACTTCCTCATCCATACCGCCTCTTTAGCTGCTTCACTAGCCGCAATGTACTCCGACTCGGTAGTTGAATCAGCTACGGTGTCTTGCTTGGAGCTCATCCAACTTATAGCACCACCATTGAAAAGGAACACGAACCCCGATTGTGATCGGCAGTCGTCCTTATCAGTTTGGAAGCTAGCGTCAGAGTAACCACGTACTCTAAGCATTTCCTTACCACCATATACCAAGAACATCTCCTTTGTCGTCCGAAGATACTTGAGAATGTTCTTGACCGCAGTCCAATGGGCTTGCCCGGGTTTAGCCTGATATCTACTCGTCATGCTCAAGGCACACGATACATCAGGACGAGTGCAAAGCATGGCGTACATGATTGATCCAACTGCCGAAGCATACGGGACCCTCTTAATTACGTCAAGTTCCTCTTTGGAATTAGGACATTGGGACTTGCTCAAAGTCACTCCATGCAACATAGGAGTGTTACCCCTCTTAGAGTCCTCCATCTTGAATCGCTTCACGACCTTGTCGACATATGCACTTTAGCTAAGCCCTATTAACCTTTTAGATCTATCTCTATAGATCTTTATGCCCATGATATACGCCGCATCTCCCAAGTCCTTCATAGAGAAACAACTCCCAAGAAAATTCTTAACTTCTTTCAAGGTTGGGACGTCGTTTCTAATAAGTAGAATATCATCTACATATAGGATAAGGAATACAACAGCGCTCCTACTAGCCCTGACATATACGCATGGTTCATCCTTGCTTTTCGAAAATCAAAACTCTTTGATTTTCTCATCAAAGCACATGTTCCAGCTACGAGATGCTTGTTTAAGTCCATAAATAGACTTCTTTAACCTGCATACTCTATCCGGATACTCAGGATGTACAAAACCCTCGGGTTGTGTCATAAACACCTCTTCAATTAGCTTCCCGTTAAGGAAGGCGGTTTTTACATCCATTTGACATATTTCGTAATCATAAAACGTAGCTATGACCATCAGTATTCGGATAGACTTCAACATGGCCACTGGTGAAAAGGTTTCCTCATAGTCAATCCCATGAGTTTGCGTGAAACCCTTAGCCACCAGTCGGGCTTTGAAGGTATCTACAGATCCATCCATGCCGGTCTTCTTCTTGAAGACCCATTTACATCCCACTGTCTTACACCCGGGTGTAGGATCAACCAATTCCCATACTTGGTTATCCGACATGGATTGCATCTCACTCTCTATTGCTTCCCTCAACCTAGCAGACTCAGTGCCCGCTACGGCTTCCCGGTAGTTGGTCGGTTCATTATGATCCACCAATAAGTCATTTCCCTCAGATATGAGAAACTCATATCTCTCTGGCTCTTGACGTGGTCTACCAGACCTACGAGGAATTAATGGTGCATTGTCAGGTACCGACGCATCTTCTTGCTCGGTTTCAACCACTTCGGGTTAATTGCTAGTGCCGACACTTGTCCCTTCCCCATTAGGTTCTTGAATTTCTTCAAGATCAATCCTCTTACCCGATTGCATGGATATAAGTTCCCTTTTAAGGAACACAGCCCTTCTCTCAACAAACACTTTGTTTTCGGAAGGTTTGTAGAATGTATATCACATTCCTCCGGTTGGATACCCAATGAAGTAACACCTTTCAGACCTTGGTTCGAGTTTTTCCTCTACCTCTCGTCTCACGAAGGCAGGACATCCCCTAACCTTGAGATATGCGATCTTTGGAGCAATTCCATGCCACATCTCATAAGGTGTCTTTTGGACCTTCTTTGTCGGTATGAGGTTAAGGATCCTAACCGCCGACTCGAGAGCATACCCCCAAAAGCTTATGGGTACTTCCGTGCGACTCATCATCGACCGGACCATGTCAAGCAATGTCCGATTCCTCCGCTCGGCGACACCATTCAATTGTGGCATCCTAGGAAGAGTTAGTTGCGAAATAATCCCACAACTAACAAGATGATCACGGAACTCCGAGCTCAAGTACTCGCCTCCTCCCTTATCGGAGCGAAGTACTTTGATAGTCTTGCCCAATTGATTCTGGACTTCGTTTTGGAATGTCTTAAAGAGCTCAAAGGCCTCAGACTTTTGCCTAATCAAGTAGACATATACATATCTACTGAAATCATCAGTAAACGTAACGAAGTATCTTGAGTTGTTCCTTGTAACATGCTTGAACGGACCGCATACATCCGTATGCACTATTTCCAACAAGCATTTAGCCCTTTCACCCACACCGGTAAAGGGTGACTTAGTCATGTTGCCTAATAAACAGGATTCGCATACTTCATTTGACCCGAGGTCAAATGATTCCAAGATCCCATCCGATTGGAGCTTGGTGATGCGTTTCTTGTTTATATGGCCAAGACGACTATGCCATAAGGAAAACTTATCCAAACCATTTTTGGATCCAGAATCAATGTTCATGATTGCTCTATTATTTTCTATGTATGCATCGGCTTCGTATATACCACGACATGGATAAGCTTTAAAATAACAAACATCATTTTTAAAGCATAAGATAAAACCATTTTCAAATTTAAACAAATATCCATTGTCATACAAAGCATAAAATGATAAAATGTTTCTTGCCACAAGCGGTGAATAGCATACATCTTTCAAAATAATAGATAAGCCGGTCTTGAAAGTAAGCTCCACACTTCCTTTCTCTAACACCGGGACAACCTCTTTGTTTCCCATTGTTAGCTCCAGCTCCCCATCTCTCATCCTTCTACTTCCCTTTAGCACATGCACCATATTACAAATGTGAGTGCCACAGCCGGTATCTAAAACCCAGCCATTAGATGTAGAAGTATGATAGAGTTCAATCACAAACGTACCTGAAGTAGAAGCGCCCGCTCCCGAAGCTCGTAGCTTCTTCAAGCCCTTTAGGTACTTAGGGCAGCTCCGGCGCATGTGTCCCTTAGCCCCGCAGAAGAAGCAAATCGCCTCCTCCGGAGTCTTAGCTTGAGGGATAAGTCCCTTCGGCTTCGGCTCCGGGGCAGGGTTCGGCTTGGGAGCCCCAACCTTACCCTTGCATTTCCCTTTCGGGGTAGAGGCCAGTTTCTTCCTCTTCTTAGACTCACCCTCCTTGATGGCCAAGACGGGAATGAAGGTAGATGGCTTTTGCTTGGTCATGTTGGACTCAGCGGTCCGCAGCATACCATGCAATTCCATGAGGGATTTGTCTATCCCATGCATATGATAACTCACAACAAATTGATCATATGACGGTGGGAGAGACCGTAGAATCAATTCTACCACCATCTCTCTCGATATGGCAAATCCCAACCTCTCGAGGCGTTCCACCAACGCTTTCATCTTTAGAACGTGGTGGGACACGTTCCCGCCCTCATGCAACCGGCAACCGAGAAGGTCGTTGAGACAACCATACCGTTCTTGCTTGGCTTGTTGTTGGAACATGTCCGATAACTCGTGCATCATGTTATAAGCACTCAAGTGCTCCATCGACTTTTGCAAGTCGGGGCTCATAGTGCTAAGCATAAGGCAAGTAACCTCGGTGATGTCTTTGAGGCGTTTCTCATAAGCCTCTCTAACGACCCTACTCGCGTTGGATGCAGGGACCTCGGGGATGGGTTCCTCAATGGAGGCCAACTTGTCCTCATGACGGAGGACAATCCGTAGTTGCCATGACCAATCCATAAAATTGGTCCCATCGAGTTTATCCTTCTCGAGAAACACTCTTAAGGATATGTTTGACGTGGTGTGGTTGGTGCTAGTTGATGCCATCGATAATAAGCAAAGTAGATATGGTTAGTTTGATTGAAATCCTCGTTAAAATAATTACCCCAAATGTTTAATGAAAAACAACTATTTTAACAAGGGCTAAGAACCTTATTTCACCTTGCACCGTGACGGGTTTTCCGCGTATCACGTGGCAAAGTTATTTAGGCCGGCAACCATTGACCGATTGCAATCCATTATTGCAACTCTTAGTTCCTTGCGGGATCCTGCTTCACAACCATTGTGCCAAGTTTGGCATGTTTGATCCCACCATATGAAAGATTAATTTGAAATTGTAAATCAACCATCAAGATACACGGTGGTACTCTAGCCCAATGGTCGACTCGGCTAGAGCTCGACAATCGACCTTGCGAGTTGCCACACGCGCCTTCCACACGGCTCATGCAAAGGCAATCTCGGCTAGAGCTCTACAATCAACCCTTACACGACTAGATTTGGGCGGTGTCATCTTATGGGTGGTGTGCGATTTACATTTAGAAAACGGGATTTAGTTTTCCGGTTAAAAAAACCATTTTGAGTTTGATTAACAAAAAGTGACAAAAACCAAACGTTTTCACTAATCGGATACTAAACCAATTTAAATCCGTTTGTTAATCAAGTGTGCGCGCGAGAGTTGTTAAACCATTTTTAAAACTCTTGGGTTTTATTATTTATCAAAAATTGTCTAGAATGCAATAGTCCAACAACTATGCATAAACAATATATAATAAAACCATCACACGCATACATAAGGTTGGTAACCATGCCCCTAAAACCTATGTGTTTTTCCCGTGAGCCACTACGGGAAAAAACAAGTCATCTAAGGACAAAAACTCCTTGACTTAGATGTGCTCCCACTAAACCCGCCACCTCCATTGGGCCTTCCGGATTTCGTGTTCGCCAAGACGTCACTCCATGGACTCCCGATGGTTGCTCCATATTACAATTACATAGAAAATTAAATAAATGGCATGCAAGCCACAAATCCTATTTTCTAGTGCAATTACATAATATGGAATATTTAAATGGCATGCAAGCCACAAAATAATTACATACCAAATACATAAATAAATAAATTATTATTACAAACCATTGTGACATAAAGTCACCAAATGAATGAATAATAAAACATATAACCAAACATCCACAAGGTCTAGGGCATTTTTCTAGGGTTACCAACAAAACAGGTTCAATAGTGAACAACAACAAGATCAACATCAACAACATGGTGTGCCACACAAAACCATGTAATGTTATGTATAATGGTTAAGATTTTTACAAAAACACTCAAGGCACTAAAAAACCCATGTACTTATGCATTAGTAACACCAAACCATTTTTGATGAAACATATTCATAAATACATTAAGTAAGTATATGCAATTATTTATTTTCATGCCAAAATAATAATCCACATATAAATTCACTAACCATTATACAAGGCAACTTAAAAAACTAAATTTTAATTTCTGGACAAAAATTCCAGAAACCAAAATCCAGTACCAAAAACCCAAAAATAAATTTTATTTAAAAAAAAAGTTTAAAAACAGAATCTGTACAGCGATATTCCGTGCCGCGTAACCTCATGAGTTCCGCGCCGCGGAAATTGACGAACAGAAAACACTAAACATTATATTCGGGTTTTTCAGGCCACCATGTGCAAAAGTAGTATAGAGGTGGCTCTGATACCACTGTTGGGGTTCTATGTACACAGCGGAAGCAACAAAGTACAACATATAAAGCAAAGAGTACAAGAAATCAAAGCATAAAACCCCAAACCATGGACCAAACTCTATAACTAACTTAAGCAACATGAAAAACAGAAAGAGAAGAGGTTATACCCTGCTCCTTAGCTCCAGCAAGTTGAAGATGTGGTGGTGATGACAAGAAAGCAAAGAAGCTCTCCTCTAATGAAGTCCACCCCGGGTATTGCCCTCTCTCCTTGTACTAGCAAGCTTGGATGATCTTCTTTCAAGAGAAATCACCACAAGAACAGCCTCTTAGTAGCAGAAATTCGGATGCCCTCTTTGAACTCACAAGAACACTCTAAAACTTCTCAAGACTAAGTGTTTATGTGGGTTTTTGCAAAAGGTTAGAATCAAGGAGAAATGAGGGTATTTTATAGACCCAGAAATGCCACTTAATCTTCCCCATGGCCGGCCTCAGAGTACTGCACAAGCTAGCCCAACCATTGGGCAAGAGTGGAGGTGGAAAAGACAAAAGTTGCATGCAGTCTGACAAAATTCCGCGCCGTGTGCCCGTAAGGTTCCGCGCCGCGGAATCTCCGCGTCGCGTAACCTTAGGTGCTCCGTGTCGCGTTATTTGCCAGCACATCAATCTTTCCATTTTGACACCATTGGTCCCTCCATCTTTTAGGCTGTCGAGATAGGTCCCCGGTGTGTGACCCAATAGGCACATACATTATCGGTAGTGATCCAAATGGTATACGTGTGTCAGCGGGCATACTCCAACATAACACATAACCGATCCAATAAGGATCCATTTGCACGCGCGTATACAATAAACTAGCATGGCTGATCCAATCAGGATCCAATTAATCTAACAAGGCTGATCCAATCAGGATCCAATTACATGCGCATAAGTATATCACATTAACTTCTGCTCATACTTGATGAGCAGGATACAACTACGCTTTAAACATAGCATACAACTGTCACATAAGTCATAACCCTACGTGGGTCTATCTCGTATCACTTCACTTATCTATCATCACTACCATAATCATATTACACATGTTATATCACAACACGTCAGTATCACAATAGCACGTTTCAACACACCACATATAGCCCTACTTATTGAGTCTCATCGGAAAACCGGTACTGACCTGGAGCCCTTGCTAAGCAAATACGCCACTCGCATCTTCCGGTTCCTCAGGTATCCCTAACACATCGTACATACGCTTGGTTATCACTTACACATAGTACACTTAGATCAAAACACAAGTTACACGAACTATTAGCACTAGACAGGCCCCCCTACGGCCGTAGAGGTCATGCCCTATGGCCGTAGGACACATTTCCAATAAATCATGCGCTACGGTAGTAGGAACCTATTCCTACACCTATAGCAGCTATTCCTTGGTGAACTACGACCGTAGGTTATATACCTACGCCCGTAGTACTTGTTCCATCGTCCATAGATGGTATTCCACACAAAACACATCCTACGGCCGCAGAAACCCTTGCCTACGGCCGTAGTATACCCGTACGGCCTTAGGGTGTATCCCCTAAGCCCGTAGGAAGCACCTGCACAACAGGTCTTCGTCCCTGTTTCACTACAGCCCTGTTCTTCGCGTTTTTGACACATAAAACGACCCAAAACTCAACTCCAATTATCCATACACTTTGTTTGACATCCATAAACACAATAAACACCAAAACCCAACACAAAAACATGATTTACACCATCAATTGGTGTATCTTCTTCACACAAACAAAACTAGGCTTCACGATAGAAAATCACTTACAAAAATGAAGAAGAAGCGCATATTAACAACTAAACAGCTACTGGAATCACTTGGTATAGCTAGCTTCTTGATTTGCTTCTTCAAGTCTCCAAGGGTTAAGTGTGTGTATATGTACGCAAGTTTGTGTGTGTGTTCGCTGTATGTATTGGCTGAATCAGGGGATAAGGGGAAGTAGAGAACCGCCTTTGGTTCTCCTAATTAAACAACGGGGTATTTTGTTCCCCTTTTCAAGTTACAACTTGACACACGCGATCCCGTTTCGACTAACGGAGATATCTACGGAATCATTACGCGAAACCGTTTAACACTTTATCACTTTTAAACCCGTTTGACACTTTTCACATAACCACTCTAATTAACGCATAACACGTGTTATCAACTAAAAACACACTAATTTAAGTCATTTAAACTCACCGTACAACTATTTAAACACAAAGTACAACTAGGTACTACTAGGCCCATTTTGAGGATGTTACAATTTCGTAACTGATTCTGGATTTGGTTTTTGTTCTAGATGACAAAACCCATACTGACTTGGGGGCAGAGATGCCTTACTAGAGGCGGCTCTTTGTCTGTGGTTTATGGGTATGGTGTGTCACGTGCAAGTGGGAGTTTGTTGGAGTATGCCCGCTGACATACGTACGCCATATGGATCACTACCAATAATGTATGGGCCTGTTGGGTCACACACTGGGGACCTATCTCGATAGCCTAAAAGATGGAAAGACCAATGGTGTCAAACTGGGAAAGTTGTGATGCAGTCCGCGTTAGCGGCGCTAACCTTTTAGGGTTAGTGGCGCTACACCCTAAAAGTTAGCGGCGCTAACGCCTGACAAACTACATGCAACATTAAATTCCACCTTCTCTGTTGCCCAATGCATGGGCTTCTTTGTGGGGACCTCTTGGCCGGTCTTTGGGGTATCTAAGTGTCACTTGGGAGTTTATTTAAGCTTCCTCTAATTGTCACTTGTTAACCTTTTGCCTACACAAACACTTAAACACTTAGAAACTTTGAGAGTGTCTTTGAGTGTGCTTCCAAGAGGTCCGATTTTCTAGAGTATTGTGGTTGTTCTTGTGAAGAGTTCAAGGCTTTGAAGCTCTTACAAGCTTGCTAGTACAAGGAGAGAGGACAAACCCGGGGTGGACTTGAGTAGAGGAAGGCTACTTTGGTCTTCTAAGTCATCACCATTCATCCACAAGTTTTCTGGAGCTAAGGAGAATGGTATAATCTTCTTTCCTTCCTTTTTCATGTTGCAATTGATAGCTATAGAGTTTGGTCCATATTTTAGGGTTTTATGCTTTAAATACTTGTACATTATGCTTGGTTTGTTGTACTTGGCTGCTTCCGCTGTGTACATAGAACCCCAACATTGTCATTCTGAACAAAACAAAATCCAAAATAATAATGGGATGGCCTAATAGACAAGTGACCAAACATCCTTTTGTTCGCGATATCCGTGTGAACACGAGACATGGATTAAAGTGTCAATCTCCAGATCGTTCACGATTATGTTTCTCGATCTCGATTGGTGGTGACCAAAAGTTAAGGATATATCTAATTCTCAATCAATATTCCTTGTGCATGGCCATGCAATTTTTGGTGTCAGCTCCCAATCATCGAGGGGCCCATGGATATCTCTCTACATAGAGGAACAAATCCCTTTGACTACATAGTTCCGCCACACGTCTCATACTTTATTTGAAAACTTTCTTTATAGCAGCCAGTTACGAACCACGTTTGAAAGCAATCAAAATAAAGCAGATTCGTGCTTTGGATGCTCATGTATCTCCGGTCTAAGGACGAAATGATATTATCATCCATAGTCACTTGTGACCATGATCCATGAAATGAGCTCAGGTGCGGGTCTTCCAGTCACTTGAAACTCCTTTCAAGCACAGGTTACTGCTGTGTTTCATGCATTCAATCTTTGATTAATGCATAACCAACACCTAACCTCAGTCTTAATTCAAACTTCCTTCCCTAGAAGTATGACTGACTGTGGAAATTTAGAATGTTAAAACATTATGGGAAGTAGTTAAACATGCTAAGATGGAACACAGTAAAGACCAATGAAAGTAACCGCATCTTGCATATATATAGTCCCTACTATATATCGATACAATCATCGGTGGCTGTACTGCTTACAGTTCCCAAAACTAATTAGTAAAACAAACATTTACTAAAACGATGTTCAAGCCTAGTCATTAGCATATAGGATGCTATTTTACCTAGTATGACATCCATTTTTAGTATATGACAACGGCTTAACGATGGGATCATCAACACAATATCCCTTTGTACTCTTTTGTATTCTCTTATTAAACCACTTTCGTAGTGTTTATCAAAGAGATCATACATATGATTATCAGAGTCGTCACATCCTCAATACTACCGAAGTCCACAATAGGATCGATGACACTCTTGTTTATTAGAGTCTGACACACCCTCAATGCCACCGAAGTTCACAATAGGGTCAATGACACTCATAGGGATTTAAATGTCGTATATACATCACATATTTGTATACTCAAAAACTTCAGTTAAAATCGACAGTCTTATTAGTATAGATTGGCTTACAGTAAATACTTACTCAAGACAAATCTATTTTCGCCGAACATCAAGAACATACTTCAGTATTTCTTAAATTTTAGAATCCACTTAACTCCATATTTTTCCTATTAGTACTCGTGGAACAATTATTTCAACAATAAGTTGAAAACAACCCTAAATTAGGACATTATTTTCATTGAGTATATTTCACTAGGAACACATATAGCTCCCACTATCCCTGACCAGTTTTTCGGCTTAATCTATGCTTTTCAGAAAACTCATCTCAGTGACTTTCTCATAAAGCAAAATTATAGCCATAAGATGCAAGTCTTATCACAAAGCGCTCACCGGTAGTTGCAGACCTAATTTGGATATTATGGTTGTGTAAGACCCTCGGAAAGTGCCTCAAGCATTCCCTCAACTTAATCATGTGAAGGATCATGGTCTCTCACGTCCATGTCAATTTACTTGTTTCCATAAAGCGACAACAATATTTCACTTAATCCAAATTATCTTCAACATACCCACTAGGACAAGTTTCCATATGATCAATATGAAATCTTTTGCCACTAGTCGGTATTTGAAGTTCTCTGCTATTGCATATTGGTTAGTCCCTTCACCCTTCTTGGATTACACCTTTAGTGTGGGATTAACCCAAGTCAAGTACTTGGATGTAGCAAATGGGTTACATCTATATATATACCATTCCCTTCTTATATTCACTAGTGAACTCTGGGCCCACTATGTTATTCCGATGAATGGTGACATCACAATGATTCACCATCAAGCTGATGTTACTATAATATGACAATCTCATATCTAAACAGCCTTCTTGACTTCCATCAGATTTAAAGAAGCAATGGATATTGTCAGGTTTTACAAGCATCTTTATGCTGATTAAATGCTAGTGCCAACATTAGGTCTCTTATTTAAGTTTTATGTTCTTCCACAGGAATGCTTTTGGATATTGTCTTCTCATTTTGAGCAACCAAACATGGTTCCCGTAAGTCTAAGAAACAATTATCCAAAACTCAGATGAACTATATATATATATATATATATATATATATATATATATATATATATATATATATATATATATATATATATATATATATATGAGCATCAATTTAGTTCAAGGTTCATCCATCTCCCACTGAATGTAGACTGGATAATTATAAGTTATGAGATTGACAAGCAAAGAACTCTTTCTAGTCAAAATCTCATTAGATGCTTAGATGACCATCATGTTGGGTTTTAGATTGAGGACTTGGTTCATAAAATTAATGTATACCAATTACATTGAATACATGTTTTAGGCCTGCCATTTACTAGATCATCAACAAAGATATCCGGTTTTCTTTAATGTGACACCATGTACAAATGTGTCTCTTAGAGAAAACAAATTATGGGATAAACCCATGATCCATTTCATATTTATACCAATATAGATAGAAAAACTTAGCATCTTGTCTGGAGCTATTTAGGCCGATAACCATTTTATCGATTGCAACTCCTAGACACTTGCGGGATCCTACGACAACCATCGGTCGTTTGGCATGTTTGATCCCTACCTGCACCAATTCCAAATTAAAATTCTTGGTTGACTCGTGCTAAGCTCGACAATCACTCAAGTATTTTAATTTGCAATTGTAAATCGTCCGTCAAGTCATACGATGTCAAATCCACCAAAATTGGCTCGTGCTAAGCTCGACAACCAAAATTATGAATTTGCCTTACTCACCTTCCACATAGTTTTATGAGAGTTAGCTCGTGCTAAGCTCGACAACCAAAACTCATAAATCTAGATTCGGGTGGTATCGACTTACGGATGGTCCAAGTTTTACGTTTTATGAAAACGGGTTTTTGTTTCCGGCTTGGTTACAGATTAACTTGTTTAGTGACAAAACCTATTTCCACTAGGTGAGTTAATCTTGTATGTGAGCGCGCGCGAGAGTTGCAAACCATTTTTACCAAATCTCTTGTGATTTTATTAGTTTCGAAAAATTATCTAGCATGCGAATCCTAAGCAAACCATGCAAGAATAATAAAATCACATCACACGCATATAAACGAAATAAATTGGTAACCCTTGCCAAAAGTCCTATGCGTTCCTCCCGTGAGCCAAAATGGGAAGAACGTGGTCAAACTAAGGGACGGAAGGTCTTTGATGCGAGCTCCCACTAGAACCGCCATCTCCAATAGACTTCACCGGCTTCTATGGTCATGCTCCATCTCTTTTTGATTCCTCTTGTGTGTCTTCATCCAAATTGTACAATACATACAATAGAAATTGAAATGGCATACAAGCCACAATAATTTCCTATTTATCTATTACAATTACACAGATGAATGAAATGGCATGCAAGCCACAATATTATTACAAACAAATCTGAATTAATAAATATTACAGCCATATGTGATATAAAATCACCAAATGCATCCATACACACAAAGTCAACCACAAGGTCAAAGTTAAGGTTACCAATCTAAAATTAACCACATACAACCAAACATGGTAAATGGTAACAAAATTACCAAATAATAATCTGGAACAAATTTCCAGAATCTCAAAGAATGCCAAAAATTCCCGAGACCAAAACTGTTTTTAACAAGAAACCAAAAACTGTTACAGCGAAGTTAGCGCCGCTAACTTTTAAGAGTTAGCGCCGCTAACCCCGGTTCGACAGAAAACAAACATTTCGATTTCGGGATTTTCAGGCCACCATTTGCAAATCTAACATAGAGGTGGCTCTGATACCACTGTTGGGATTTCGTGGGCAAGCAATGGAAGCAAAGTACAAGATTTAAAGCCTAAAGTACAACTAAACAAGAAATCCCAAAAGAGGACCAAACTCTATGTAAAGAAATGCAACATGAAAAGGAAAGAGGTGGTTATACCTTTCTCCTAAGCTCCAGAAATCTTCAATCCTAGTGGTGGTGATGCTCTAAGAACGAAACACGCGGATCTTCTATCGGGATATAACCCGGGAACACGTCAAACCACAAGTGCTAGCAAGCCTTTAGTGATACTTCACCATGAACATCACCATAGGAACAACAACTTAGTTGTATATTCTGGAACCACACTAGTCCACACTCTCTTCAAGCTCTCCCACTTAAGATAATAGCATATGTGTATGTGTGTTATGACCTTGAGAGAATTTTGAAGTAAAGACTCACTCCCCCTCATTGAATTATGTCTCCAGATCATTAATAATACCCCCTCAACCGGCCAAATGCCTTTTGTGTTGTCACACACGCATTGGCTAGCTTGGGAGGTGATTTGACAAAAAGCACATGCAGCTGTAGCGGCGCTAACCCCTTGAAGTTAGCGGAACTAACGCGGCCTGTCAGTGATATGACACAAACTACATGCAGCCTTAGCGGCGCTAACCGTTAAGGTTTAGCGGTGGTAAACCCTTAACGTTAGCGGCGCTATCGAGGCCTGCGATGTCAACTTTTGTCTTTTGTCAATTTTTGTCCCTTTACTTTAGTTGCTATCAGGTTTGACCTCGGTGTATGACCCAATAGGCCCATACATCATCAGCAGTGGTCTATATGGCGTACACGCATTAGTGGGCATATTTCTAACACAAACACATGTAGCAAACATGATATCAGGTCTACTAGCTGTCAAATAGAGTAATGAACCTATCATTCATTTATAGGTAGATTGACATACAGACATTCCATCTGAGTCTTTGCTCAGCTTGATAGCTGGTGAGATGGGTGTTTTCATGGTTTAACTAGAATCAAAACCATATTTCTTTATCAAATCAAGAACATACTTGCTTTGATTAATGAATATTCTATCAGGCTTTTGTTGAATTTGCAAGCTTAGGAAATATGTCATTTCACCCATCATACTCATCTTGTACCTTTTTGACATAACTTTGGAGAACCATTCACACAGAGAACCAAAGATAATGTCATCCACATAGATTTGTACAAGAATCACCTGTCATTTACTCTTTTTAATAAAGAGTTTCTTATCAATACTACCTCTGGTGAAGTCCATTGATAGTAGATAGTTGGACAGGGTATCATACCAAGCTCTTAGACCTAGTTTAAGACCATACAAAGCCTTGTCTAACAAATAGACATGATGTGGATACTTTGAACGGATAAAGTGGAGGTTGTTTCACATAGACTTCCTCCTTATGTTTTCCATTTAGGAAAGCACTCTTCACATCCATTTCATAGGCTTTGAAGTCTTTATATGCTGCATAACCTAAGAACAGCCTTATGGCTTCAATTCTAGCAATAGGGGCAAATGTCTCATCATAATCTATTCCTTCTTCTTGTTTATGCCCTTGTGCTACTAGTCTGGCATTGTTCCTAACAATCACTCCATCCTTGTCCATTTTGTTTCTATAGACCCACTTAGTGCCTATAATTGTATGATATTTGGGGGCTTGGACAAGACTCCATACCATGTTTCTCACAAACTCATTTAATTCCTCTTGCATAACTTCAATCCAATCTTTATCCTCTAAGGCTTCTTCAGTCTTCTTTGGTTCCATTTGAGATAGAAACCCAAAGTAAGCAACATAGTTTGTTGTTGCCTTAGATCTGGTAATTACTCTTTCTTGAAGATTACCAATCACTTGATCTTGAGGATGAACTTTGAGGAACTTTGTAGTAGGAGATTGTGATTCTGGACCTGAGTGATATTGAGGACTTGAGGTGAACTTACATCCTCAGTCTCAATTGCAGCAGTATCAGCTCCAAAGAGATTAATGAACTCATCATCTTTCTTAGCATGAGATTCCCTTGGTGCTTGTGATGATTTCTTTGATGTACATACATCATCATCACTGTCATCATCCATGATATACATGGGATTTGACATTTTGGTTTCCTCTGTCTTTTCAAGCTCACTCAAACTGACTATGTCAGCTTGTCTTTTATCTGCTTGATCAATACTGTCTTCATCAAAGGAGACATGAATTGATTCTTCTATAGCCTTTCTCCTTGAGTTATACACTCTGTAAGACTTGGAGATTGAGGAATAACCAACAAAAATTCCAGGATCAGCTTTAGGTTCCAACTTATGGAGCTGATCTCTTTGATTCAGCACATAGCATTTTGAACCAAAGAAATGGAAGTAACCTATAATAGGCTTTCTTGATTTATACATCTCATAAGCTGTTTTGCGATGTATTTTGACTATGATTGATCTATTCTGGGTATAGCATGATGTACTTATAGCTTTATCCCAGAAATAGAGTTTCAATCCTGCCTCACATAGCATTGTTCTTGCAGCCTCAATTAAGGTTCTATTTCTCCTTTCAGCAACTCCATTTTGTTGAGGAGTTCTTACCGAGGAGAAATTTTGTAATATTCCTTTGTGTTCACAAAAGCCTTCTAGGGTTGAGTTTCTGAACTCACTCCCATGATCACTTCTGAGTTGCTTAACAGACTTATCTTTTTGCAACTCTTCCTGTTTGATAAAACTTATTATCTCCAAGGTAGCTTCACTTTTCGCTTTAAGGAATATTACCCAGGTGAATCTTGAGAACTCACCTACTATCACCAGAGTGTACTTCTTGCCACTTAGGCTTGGAGTACCTATGGGTCCAAACAGATCCATATGCAACATATGCAGTGGGCCTGTTATTGAAAAAAATTGCTTTGACTTGAAGCACCCTTTATGATGTTTCCCTTGTTCACAAGCTAAGCACAATTTGTCCTTGAAAAATGTGATCTTTGGCAGTCCAGAGACTAACTCTTTATTGGATAGCATATTTATATTCTTGAAATTTAAATGTGATAACCGTTTATGCCACAGGCAACACAGCTTAGGAACAGATTGGGAATATAAGCAGGTTTCAGTGTAAGGATCAACTCAATTTAGATCAAGTAGATACACATCTCTTTCTCTCTTTGCTATTAGCATTGTCTTACCCTTAACATTGTATATTGTTCCTGCTTTCTTCGTAAAAGTAACAACATTGTCTTCATCACACAATTGACTGATACTTATCAGATTGTGTTTAAGACCTTTAACATATGCAACTTTCTAGAAAGTCACCTTTCCAGCATGTATCTTCCCATATCCTTTAGTTCTTCCATGAGAGTTATCACCAAATGTTACTTTAGGACCTTCGTCTTCCTGGAATTCACTTAGAAGTCCTTTCCACCCTGTCATGTGCCTTGAACATCCACTATCCAAGTACCATTTACTTGAACCCTGCACATGAGAAGAAAATTAAACATATTAGTTTTGTTTGGGAACCCACTTTGTAGTAGGTTCAGATGATGAGCACTTAGCAGCTTCATCTTGTGTAACTGTCTGGTTAGCTTGAGCAGGTTTTGAGTCCTGTATTGGCTGATCAGCTTGTTCCTTTTCATCCCTTAAGATTTCACTGTCACAGTCCTTGGCCTCATGTCCTGTATCTCTACACTTGTAGCATTTCCTTCTACCAATGACTACAAGAGGTAGATCATCCGATAATCCTTTAGGGAACTTACACTCAGTCATAGGATTATTTGTTGTGGATAATTTCTCAACTTTCTTTGCAAGCTGATTCACCTGATACTCATTGACTTTGGACTTACCTTTGTCAGATCTAGGTTTATTATCCTTTTGATTAGAAGCTTGACCAACAAACTTCTTTTCATTAACTTTGGACTTACCATTGTCATGTTTCCTAGACTTACCAGTTTCAACAGCTTTGAACTTACCACGGTTCAGTTCTTTGGACTTACCAATTTCAACAATTTTGGACTTACCATTGTTGTGATATGACCTCTGACTTACAGTTGTCTTCCTATTCTTAAAACTTCTCTCTGAGCCAGATGGAGAGTGCTGTCTTTTGACAGGGTTTGGATTATGCCTTTCAATAACAGAAGTTCTTTGAATAGGCTGAGTGCCTAATCTATCAACCACAGACTTACTATGCTGTTTAGAGGTTGCACACTCATTCCCATGATCTTTTGCCTTTACAAACTTATTGTATTTTAGGCTTGGATCATGTTTCTTTTCTGAGGCTGACTTCTGAGACTCAATCAGTTGTCTATCTTCCTCATAATTTGTACTTGCTATCTCATCATCATCAGCTGCATAAGCTACGGATTGATAGTCACCTCCAAGTACAACCTTTACCTGTTTAGGGATCTGCTGGTTGATGAACTGTTCAGCAAGCCTTGATGAGTTACACCAGGATTCTGTGACATTCTGAAGTTGGTCAGCTTTATCCTTGGCTTCCTGCAGCTCTTCACTTAGAAGTTTATTAATGTGTCTTTGACTTTCAAGGTCACATTGTGCTTTCTTTCCAGCAGTAATGAGAGTTTGATTTTCCTTAATCTCATTCTTGAGCTTAGTGATTTCATCTTTGAGGTCAGCTTGAGACTTAACGCTGTTCTTAAAGGTGTTTAACAAATAACCAAAAGTAAGACATTTTTCTTGATCGGTGTAAGAGTTGAAATTACTAACCTTGTACATGGACGAAGGATCCCAGTCACTTAGTTTACAATTTTCTTCAGCTTCCATCATGTTAGCTTCAAAAGTTGATTCAGAAAAACCATAATCAACTTCATCTAATTCAAACTCTTCATCTTCTTAAGCCATCAGACACTTGTCATCATCATCTGAGGTAGAAGATTACGTATCCCAAGTTTCAACATAGAGTCCTTTTGCATTGGGCTTGTCTTCAGGCTTTCCTTTCTTGAGCTGAGTATATTTATTCTTATACTTGTCAGCTCTATAAGCATTCTTGTCAGCTACCGAAGCTTTTTCATCCTTCTTCATTCTGCACTCAGTAGCAATGTGTCCCGTTCTCTGAGAGTTGAAGCACACAGCTTTCTTGGGATCAAAAGAACTCTTTCATTTGCCCCTGTCAGATCTTCCTCTTCCCCTTTGAATTCTTCTCAGTCTTCTGGAAAGCATGGCCATTTATTTAGTGATAGTCTGAACATCATCAATATCACTTGAGTCTGAGTCTGAGTGGTCAGCTTGAGAGTCTGACTCAGTCTCAGATTCAACAATGAAGGACTCTTTTTCTTCCTCTCTTCAAGTAATGCAGTTTCATGTTTAGTAAGTGTGTCCTTCATTTGTTGTTGAGAAGATTTATTGTGTTCTGTGATCTGTTCACGATTAAGCAAGAACCCATATATGGACTGTAGGTTATACATGTGTAATGTACCTCCAGCCCTTAGTGCTACAGTCACTTCATTGAATTTCTCTTGTAACACATCCAGAAATTTCAGTACTAGGTCAGCTTTATTCTTTTTAATGCACATACTTAGCAGGTCATTAATCAAGCAGTGAAACCTTGTAAACAAATCAGGCAAGTTTCATTTTTCTTAGCAAAGAAGTTTTCATAGGATATGTTAATATGATTCTTCTTTTGCTGCATGACCAGATCTGTGCCCTCATATGTAATACTCAAAGTATCCTAGATCTCTTTTGTAGTTTGACACCTAGTCACAGTGTGCAGGATCTAATTGGTCAGGGTATTAGCCAGAACACTCTTTGCTTTGTCATCCAGGGAATGTAGTTTCCAATCCTCATCAGTCCAGGATGCCAAAGGCTTCTTGACTTCTTTTTCTGTCTTGTCAGTAGGCTTATCACCAACAGCAGCAGAAATCTTGGGGATAATTTGTCCACGAGTTATGACATCGTACATACGAGTGTCAATGGACATGAGGAAAAGCATGGCTCTGAATTTCCACATAGGATAATCAGATACATCAAATATAGGACATCCTTTAGCAGCCATCTGAGGAAAGTTTGATGAATTGTTGCTTGTCGACATTGTATACTTTCTCAGAATCTTGAACTTTCAACTTATAAAATCTTTCAGGCGGCTCTGATACTAGTTGTTGGTCCCTTGGTGAGAGTATCAACAAGCAAGTAATGTGTAGAAGGGGGGGGGTTGAATACACTTTCTGTAGAAAATTGAACAAATCAATAAAAAGTTTTAACACACATCGAACCACATGAAATTGAATGCTTTCATTAATAAGAAGATGATTACAGTAACAACCAAGTAAGCAACACTTTATATGTAAACACCTAATTTAAATTAAATCTCTCAATCTCTCAAACTTTGCTATCTATAATCAACTTATGATTATAGAATCAAATTGACTCTCTAAACATGATTTATTCACAGATTGAATACTTACCAACTCCACAACAGACGTAAAGATTGAACACACGAACAATGTTGGCAATGTGTGAATTTCTTGATCACGTTAAACTTACAAATTGTGTATCAAGGTTCGTAATACATACAATTAATAGGTTCAGGTGAGATTAGAGTCTGGCACTCGTTCCCGTTGTTGTACCTCTAAACTTATCAGGAGATAAGTAATTATAATCCTGTTCCTATGGATCCTAACCAACTAGAACTTATATTAATCTGCTAACAAACTAACGGATAACCCGGAATCTTGAATCTTGAATCTTCTATCTTGAGTCTTCAATCTTCAATCTTGATTCTGGAATCTTCTTATCCATGCCGTAGATATAGATAGTAAAAGGAATTTAAAACATATTTAAATTCTCTTAAACTGATTTCTTTAGTCGGGTTGAGTTACTCAGCTTGAAACTCATCAAGGTGAGTTCTTCGAGAACAAACCCGAAATCAAACATGTACTAACACGTATAATGACTAACTCATCCTTAGAATTTATAAGAGTTAGCTAGAACTTACTTAGCAACTTTGTTGAGCTGACTCAGTCTATAAGCTGAGTCACTCAGCTCGAAACGCATCAAGTTGAATACTCAACCTATACCTTAAGTGACACACATAAATAATCAAACATAGTGATAATCTTACTAAGATATAGTCTAAGCTGATCAACTATATGCTCAGCTAATACTCAACTTATGCTCAGTCTGAAACACTATAACTGCTCAGTCTGATCAAGCTTCATAATTCTCTTTAAGTTATATTTAGAACATATCTTACAAAATTAACTTTGTCTCATCAAATTTCAACTGATGAGATCATTTGACCAACAGAAACCGCTGCCAGGACCTTGAACCTTGTACCAACAAAGAAGGTTACAAGTACACCTTTTGAGACGTGCCATGGAAGAGCTCCTTCGCTTGCTTAGCTTAAAGTCTGGAGTTGTGAGGCCTACGTACGACGTGAGGCTCAAGATAAACTCGAACCTAGAGGTGAGAGGCGTATTTTCATTGGTTACCCAGCTAACGCTTTTGGATATTTATTTTACAAACCTTCCGAGAACAAGGTAATTGTTGCTCGAAAGGCGGTCTTCCTTAAGAGGGAGCTGATATCCAAAGAGGCTAGTGGGAGGCAAGTCGATCTAAAAAATATTAAAGATGACACCGATGAAAGGCCTGATGTTGGCACTAGTACCACTTCTGAGGTTGGCGAACCGGAAGAAGTGGAGCCTCAACAAATGGATGTTGGGGTAACTGACACACAACCATCTACACTCTGTAGATCTGGTAGGGTTCGTAATGAGCAGCAAAGATACGGGTTTCTCATATCCGAGAGCAAAGAGCTATAGGTCGGTCATAATGAGCCAACCAACTGCCGGAAGCTGTAGAGGGCCCAGAGTCTGCTAAGTGGAAGGAGGCAATGGAAAGTTAGATTCATTACATGGTCGACAATCAAGTCTTGGACCTTTCCAAAAGCAGGGATGAACTTCGTGTGTATGTTAGGGCTAGTGGAAGGGTTGTAGTATTCCTCGTCTTGTATGTCGATGACATACTTCTCATAGGAAACAATGTGACTCCCTTGCAGGACGTTAAAACCAGGCTTGGGAGTAGTTTTTCTATGTAAGACTTTGGAGACGATGCATACATCTATGGTGTATGGCATGTCATTAACACTACCACAAAATGAAGCTAATGCAACACTTTAGACGCAACATTTAAAAAAATTGTTACATTAGGTTTAAGAATTATTATAAAGCAACACTTTGAAAATAAGTGTTGCAATTAAAACATCTAATGCAACACTTATCTTGAAGTGTCGCAAATTCTATAAAAAAATGCAACATTTGTAAGAAGTGTTGCACTTGTATAAACTCAAAAGTAACACTTATTTTTAAGTGTTGCGAAATTTAAGAAAAAATACAACATTTTAATCGAGTGTCGCAGTTATTAAAAATAGAAACAACATTTACTTAAAAGTGTTTCAAACTGAAGAAGAAACCAACAACATTTGAAAAAAAGGTTGTATTAGTTAAATATATATTTTAAATTTTTACAAAGGATGTGGGGGTTTGAGGGTTAGAGAGGGTTAGAGGTGGGAATGATGTGGATGCGGATGTGGAATGGATTTGGGAGGGTAAGAGAGGGTTGGATGCACATGATCTTATAATCGATTATGTTACGCTCCTTTAATAGTTTGGTAGTCTTATACATACCCTATTCGTGTTCCGCCTCGGGTTGGCTTTGCGTCTGCTTTGTAAATATCAATATTTACAACCAACTCAAATTTTAATAAAATATATTAATATTCATATAAATTACGTAATATAAACTCTAAATATAATATAGAAAAATAGAAGATAAAAAGTAAAACCATTCCCTCCCATGATTCCCTTTTCCCCAACACTATATAAATTTCCCCCTAAATTTACCCTAGAAAGAAGAAACCATCGGTCCTTATATCTCGCTAGAAAAATAAGTCCGCCCTAAACATGCTCACAGATAAAATCGATCCGACTCATTCCTGTTCAGTATCGATCGATTGGCCTTCACCCTTTGGTCGCGACACTCTCCATGGGAAATAGAATCATTCGGTATAGTCTTACTCACTCTCGTTTCATATGGTCTCGTCTTACGCTTGTATCATCTCCTTCCTTTGGAAGCGTGAAATTTATTATGTCTGCAATTATGTAAGGCTCGGTGTACATTGTATTAGCAATTATGTCTGCAATTTATTATATCTCGTTTGTTTTTTGAATCATTTATATGAAAGGAATGTGTTTTGAATCATTACTTATGATTTAGGGTTTGATCTAACTCACTTGTACATAGGACTTACTCACTTGTACTTCTTGAAACAAACGGCAATACAACCAAATCATGTATAGAATTTGAGTTATTTGTATTTGGCTTTACAATGCTATAAGTTTCTGTTGAGATGTTTGTTAACTACAAAATTGTCATGTTTTGATTTATAAAGAGTTCATTAAGTATGAACAACTCTGATATGTATTTCATATTTATTTTCCAACTTTAACCCTTCGTATAAATATACTCTTAGTTTTAAGTATTCGATTAGCTCTATTATTCTAAGCACTGTTAATATTTAATATTGAGTTGGCTTATTTAAAAATATAAAAGTCTATTTAAAGGTTTTGAGATTCATGGATTAAGTTTATATATAAACTTGCTGTGATTGAAGGTAGTTGCATAACCTTTTCAATTTATTTGGAATGTGGCAGGAGTTGTTGGTTTTGATATGTATGGAAAAAATTCCGCTATTGTTTTTGGATAACCCAAAAAATTAATATCATATTACACATTAGAATTATTCAGCACATTATTTTGTCCAGTGGTTTTATCATCGATATGGATCAGTCACAAGTAGGCATTTTCTTTGAGTTTTGAAAAACTATATTGCCCTTTGCTTAGGTATATCAGGTTTTTCTATGAGAATAAACATATGGGTTTAGCTAAGATAACTAGGTTTATCATCTAGTTTTGCCCTTTGCTGGTTGTTTGTGTTTATGGTATTCTTTTTTACATTTCACTGTTGTTTATGGGTCTAAAATCATTATATTGTGATTAAAAACAAGTGTTTGGCTAATGGGTCTAAATGGATTTGGTTGTGATTTAAAACAACTTGTTTTCTCAAACATGTTTTGTTATGATTTAAACAACTGATTTTGGCTAAAATGTTAATTTGGTTTCTAGGTAACCTCTTGTTTCAAATTGCCTATTAACTAACCTTCTAGTTGTATTTAAGCTTTGTTAGTTTTATGTAATGTTGTTTTATTTAATACGACATGGCTCATTGCAGTTGACCAAATGTCTCCTGTGTTTTATAACTCAAGGAAGGATGTGAGCTGAGCATAATGAATAAGTTGTTGATACAAACTTAAAAATATCAGTCTAGGCAACAACTACCAAGGGTGAGCTAATCTTAAATAGCAAAATGTTACATAGGCAAAGAGGGGCGTTCAAACAAAAAATAGATTAACATATATAATTCCACCAGAACAAACATATCAAGTAGACAAAGGAGAATTATTATTTTTTGTTGACAATGATCATGAGTTCATGACCTTGATTTCCCAAGGTACGTATGCCTCGTCCTACACTATTTCATCTAATGAGAAAAATAAAGGTAATTTTCAGATCAGCTTTTTATATTCACTTTTCTATAATTACAGATATAAACAAAGAGTTCATAGAACAAGATGTTTCTGTTATGATGAGAATGAAGAAAGGGAAAACATACTATTTGAAAATACTCGAACACGTGATACATGCCATCTCAAGGTACTCATCTTACTCTGTTTCACAAATTTATTGATGATACATGGTCATTAGTTTACATAAATAAATTTGTTTACTTCATAAGGTAAGGTTTAGTTCATATTAAGTAACATGAGATGGTGTTTTTCTTGATTCCTAGATTATTTAAAATGTTATGGCACTTGGATGTTAATGGGTCATGGATGAGCTTAATTATGACTATACTTTTTGCTAAATAGTCTTTGTCTTATGTTCATTTGACGTATGGTTTGTTTTAGTCATTCACTTCATGTTAAGCAACCTTAAATCGTGTTTATTTTGGTTTCTCCACTCCTTTTGGTATGTTTTGGTACGTGGATGTTAATGGGTCATGATGAGCTTAATTATGATTAATTTACTATATTCTTTCTATTCTTTCTTTGGTTTAATTGAATGTTTTTGCTGTATTTGGGTCGTGGTTTTGATGCAAATGGGATATAGATATGCTTCATATAGATTATGGGTCATGGATTTAAATCAGTGACCTTAATTATCTCTCTGGTTCTTGCTATCTTGTGGTTACATTTACTTTCATTCGTTAATTTTATTGTATTCCCGTAGTTGTTTTGCATCTGGGTATATTCCTGCATATGGATCATGATTAATGAGTTTAGATGGGTCAGCTTGATGTATTTTGCTAACGGGTCATGGGTCCTAGTTATGTTGCCTATGAATAATGGGTCAAAAACTAACCACTGGTTAACTATTTCTTATGTAGCAGGCTAAAGTTTATGGAGTTGTATATGAAAAGAAGGAACAGAAGATTTGCAAGGGTGATTTCAAATTTTTTGTGATTGTAATAAAAAACTTCTTATGTTGATTATATTTAGCAGTTGTGTTGTTGACTATTCTTTTATGATATTTTGTTCTTTTGTTACTCAGATTATGGAGGTACTATAAAATATTTATCGATAGAATGTTTTTTATGGCTATTGTAGAAATTAGGAGAATGTGTTACTTTAACCGAAAGAAAATGTTGCATCTATATAATTGAAATTGGCTTAAAAGTGTTGAAATACATGGATGAAAGTGTTGTATTATTTGAAACAAAATGAAGTGTCACATTAAATAGGTAAAATGATTCAGTTGGTGTAAAAAGTATTGCATATGACTTTTAATAAGTGTTGCAAGAGAGCTTAAAACATGTTTTATTTGAGTGTAAAAAGTGTTGTAATAGAGTGTAAGAAATGTTGCTTTTAAGCATAAAAACTGTTGCAATTGATTAGAAAATGTTGCATTTTGATATAAAAAAGTGTTGTATTTGTGCTTAAAAGTGTTGCATTAATTTTAATAAGTGTTGCATGTAGATATAAAAAGTGTTGCATATAGGTATAAAAAGTGATGCACTTAAAACTATTTCAATTATGTTATGTTTGGCAACAGTTTCAAAAGTGTTGCGTATTATATTAAAAGTGTTGCTTTATACCTAAGGCAACGTTGGATAATGTAGCACTTGTTAAAGTGTCGCATTAGCACTAATTCAACATTTTTAAGACCTAATGTAACACTTGATCAATGTTGCTTTAGCTTTAGTTTGTAGTAGTGTAAGGAAGTCTCAATGTCCTAGTTCCAAATAGGAACTAGACGAGATGAGTCGAGTCCCGTAAGCTTCGGCAGTGGGATGGATCATGTACGCTATGCTTTGTACCCGGTCTGATATTTCGTATTGTTGGGATTTCGTGGGCTCACAGCGGAAGCAAGGTACAAACAAAATAGCCCAAAGAACAAGCAAACAAAGCATAAAAACCGAAATCCCTCAAATGGACCAAACTCTATGTTCAAGAAATGCAACATGGAAAGGAAGAAGGTGTTATACCTTTCTCCTTAGCTCCAGAAAACTTCTTGTCTCGTGCTGTTGATGCTCCAAAACCCGTAACACGGAACGACTATCAGGATATACCCCGGGAACTCGTCATACCACAAGTGCTAGCAAGCCGTTGTAGATCTTCACCATGAAATCCACTCCGGGACAGCCACTAAATCGAGACCAACAACCTGGAACTAACTCTCTCTTGTGTCTTCTCTCTTGGTCTTAGTAGCACCAAAGAGAATCAATATCTAAAACAATGCTTAGAGAGAGAAGAGAGAAAAAACCCAAAAGATAAATAATGAGTTCATCTTCTCTTTTGGCTCCAGAATACGGGTTATGACCCCTCTCAACCGGCCCAACCTCGAGAAACAAAAGCTCCCATGCATTGGTCAGTTTTAGAGGTGGTTTTGATAAATGGCACTGGCAGGGTTTAGCGGCGCTAACCATAAGTTAGCAGCGCTAACTCCCAATAGTTAGCGGCGCTAACGCGCACTGTCAGTGATTTGACACAAAGTACATGCAGCCGTAGCGGTGCTAACCTCAAGGACTTAGCGGCGCTAACCCTTAAGAGTTAGCGGCGCTAACGCGGCCTGCGATGTCAACTTTTGTCTTTTGCCATATTTGGTCCCTTAACTTAAGTTGCTGTCAGGTTTGACCCCGGTGTATGACCCAATAGGCCCATACATCATTAGCAGTGGTCTATGGCGTACGTGCATTAGTGGGCATATCTCTAACAGACTCCCACTTGCACATAATGCACCGTACCCATGCAACCACAGACAAAGAGCGGCCTCTAGCAAAGCATCGATGCCCCCAAGTCAGTATGGGTTCCGCTTCCTTGCAGAAAACCATAACCTACATAAAATGTAGAGGTCCTATAGATAAGTGATCAAACATCCTTTTGTTCGCGATATCCTTGTGAACACGAGACATGGATTAATATGTCAATCTCCAGATCGTTCACGATTATGTTTCTCGATCAAGATTGGTGGTGACCAAAATTTAAGGACATATCTGATTCTCAATCAATATTCCTTTGCGCATGGCCATGCTTATTTTGGTGTCAGCGCCCAATCATCGAGGGGCCCAGGGATATCTCTCATACAGGAGGAACAAATTCCGTTGACTGTACAATCCCATAACATGAACCTTGTCTTACCCAGCTATTCCCTTTATAATAGCAAGTTACGAACTACGTTTTGAAATAACCAAAGTAAGAAAGTTTCATGTTATGGCAATTCATACATCTCGGGTCGAAGGACGTAATGATATTATCATCCCAAGTTACTTGTGACCATGATCCATGAAGTGAACTCAGGTGTGGGTCTTCCAGTCACTTGAAACCCCTTTCAAGCACAGGTTACTGTTGCGTTTCATGCATTCAATCCTTGATTAATGCATAACCAACACCTAACCTCAGCCTTATTTCAAACTTCCTTCCCTTGAAGAATGACTGACTGTGGAATTTTAGAATGTATAAACATTCTGGGAAGTGGTTAGACATGCTAAGATGGAACACAGTAAAGTCTTATGAATGTAACCGAATCACTCGCATATCGAAACAAGCATAAATTACAATACTGTCTGTATCGTTCCCAAGGCTTATAAGTAAATCAAACATATACTAAAACGATATTTAAGCCCGGTCATAAGCATGAACAATGCTTTTATACCTAGTATGAAAGTCATCACTAGTATTTGACAATGGCTTAATTATGGGATCATTTACCCGATATCCCTTTGTAATCTTTGGTATTCTCTTATTAAACCACTTGCGAAGTGTTTATTAAAGAGATCATTTACAAAGTTATCATAGTCATCATATCCTCAATGTTACAGAAGTCAACAATAGGATTAATGACACTTATGATTATCAGAGTCGACATACTCTCAATGTAACCGAAGTTCACAATAGAGTCATTGACACTCATGTTTATCAGAGTCGACATACCCTCAATGTGACCGAAGTCCACAATAGGGTCGATGACACTTATTTAGGTCTAAATGTCGTATCTATACCACTTACTTGATTAATCTAAACTTCGATAAAATCGACAGTCTCATAAGCATAGATCTGCTTGCAGTAATAACTTACTCAAGACAATTCTACTTTCGTCGAACATCAAGAACATACATCAGTACTTCTTGAATTAGAAAGTCCACTTGATTCCATATTTTCTATTTATACTCATAGAACAACAATTCCACCATTAGGTTGTAGAACAACCCTAAATTAGGACATTATTTTCATAGAGCATATTTGACTAGGAACACATGATGCTCCCACTAGCCCTGACAAGGGTATTTGGCTTAATCTACGCTTTCTAGAAAACTCATTCCTTTGACTTTCTCATAAAGCAGGATTACAGCCACAAGATGCAAGTTTTGCTGACCTTAGTCATGAACACAATTTGGACATAATGGATATATAAGGCCTCAGAACATGATTCAAACATTTCCTCAATTTAATCCTGCAAAGGATCTTGGCCTTTTTATTTCCATGCGAGATTACTTGTTTCCCCATAGTGACAACAATGTTTCGCTTAATCCAGACTTAATCTGGTTTTTATGGATGAATGAGACCCTCGGAAAATGCCTTAAGTATTTCCTCAACTTGATCCTATGAAGGATTCAGATCTCATTTGTCCATGTGAGCAAACTTGTTTCTACAAGGTGACAACAAAATTACACTTTATCCAAATTATCTTCAACATAACCACTAGAACTTGTTTCCATAAAATCAATATGAAACACTTTGTCTCTAGTCGGTATTTGAAGTTGTCCATTATGGCATATATGTTAGTCCCTTCACCCTTCTTGAATTACACCTTAGGTGTGGGATTAACCCAAGTCAAGTACTTGGATGCAGCAAATAGGTTACACCGTTATCTTCTTCTATTCACTAGTGAACACAGGGTCCCACTATGTTTCCGATGAATGGTAACATCACAATGATTTACCATCAAGCTGCTGTTAGTAAAATATGACAACCTCATATCTAAACAACCTTCTTGATTTCCATCAGATATAAAGAAGCAATGGATATTGTTAGGTTTTACCAGCATCTCTATGCTGATTAAATGCTAGTGTCAACATTAGGTCTTTTATTTAAGTTTTACGTTCTTCCACTAGAATGCTTTTGTAAATTGTACTTTCCCTTTTGCGCAACCAGACATGATTCCCAAAAGTTCAAGAAACAATTATCCAAAACTCAGATGAACTACTTAAATATGTAGGCATCAACTTATAATTCATCCATCTCCCACTGAATGTAGACTGGATAATTTAAGTTATGAGATTGACAAGCAAAGAACACTTTCTAGTCAATATCTCATTCGATGCTTAAGTGACCACAATGCTGTGTTTTAGATCGAGGACTTGGTTCATAAAATTAATGTATACCAACCACATTGAATACATGTTTTAGGCCTGCCTTTTACCAGATCATCAACACAGATATCCGGTTTTATTTAAAGTAACACCATGTGCAAATGTGTTTCTTCGGAAAAACGAATTATGGGTTAAACCCATGATTCATTTTATGTTTAAACCAATATAGATAAGAAAACTTAGCATCTATTCTAGATCTAAGAATTTATATCTATATGCCCTTATTGATTCTTAATTCTCTTTAGGTTAGTTCCGAACACCACTAGGTTTCAGACATAAGCATTTTCTCTAGTAAACATTCTCTCAACTACTACCATAAAGATAGTGATGAAGAATTTCACTAGTGTCACTCTTTGTGGCATACTTGAACGGATTATCCACACAAATATGATCATATCCAACAAGTCACAATCCTTCCTTACCAATACTGGTGAAGGATTTCATTAATCATCCTATTCCAATAAACAAGATTTGTATCTTTCATTTAGCCCGAGGCTAAACTTTTACAAAGATCCTAACCTCATGGATCTAAGCGATGCAAATGTTGTTTACTTGGTCAAGTTTGATTATGCCATAGAGCTAATATATCCAAATCACTTTTGGATTTAAGAATCAATTGTTCATGATTGTCTTATTACTTATAACGAGCCTTTATGTATGCAATGATATGGATAAGTTTTGATAAAATCATCTCAAAATAATTTTTCAAAATTGTTTCAATTCTAAGTCATATCCATCGTCATCAAATGTGTATTTAAGCACTAAAATAGTCAAAATAACACAAAAGCATAGACATGGATCGAATTTGAAATGAAACTATTAAAATGAAAAATCTTTATAAAATACAAGATTCAAAAACATCCATCATCTCCAAAGGAGCATACACTAAAGTAGTTCTTGCCACGCAGGGCATACAAACAAAAGTAATAATAAATCCGGATATAATGGCGAGACCAACACTCCCATTTCTCTTGTAGAATACAATTAACAAAATTTCTTCTTCAGAGATCCGGTTCTTCAAGCTTTTTCCTTTTTACAACGAATAGACCTACACTTTGCAACAAAAATAAATTTGTGACAAACGTGAGTCTTATAGCTCGGGTAAACATCCCAGCTTATAAGGAATAGCAATGAAGTATAATCATGAATGTACCTCAAGTAGGAAAATTAACTCTCTCTTGTCTGAGAAGTTTTATATCCTTTCGGCACGAAGGGCAGGCATGACGGCCCCAATCCCCAAATCTACCGCAGAAGTAGCAAACCACCCCTTGTTGAGTCTCTTTAGGCACATCATCAATGTCCAAAGACTCAAAACTTGAAGCAAGCTTGGAAACTCCAACTTCTTCTTTTAATGGGATCGATTTCTTCTTCTTCATGTTATGTTGTTCCTTAGAACCAAAAACAAGAGTGGATGAAGATGATGCATGCTTGGACATGTTAGATTCTACAACCTTCAACATTCCATGCAATTCATCTATAGACATTTCCTTTCCATGCATATGATAGTCCTTTATAAACTTTTCATATGTGGCGGGCAGAGACTGAAGTATGAAATTCACACCAAGCTCCCTCCCTATAGGAAAGCCTAATCTCTCCATCTGGTCCATGTATGATTTCATCTTCAAAAGATGGGCACTTACACTCCCGCCTTCCCGCATCTTACAACCGGTTAGACTTTTAACACACTCAAAATGTTCTTGTCTAACTTGCTGTCGGAAAACATCCTTCAGCTTGTTAATCATGTCATACACACCCGAACACGCTTTTCATACGCATATCGGATAGCCCATTCCGCATTGATAGCAGGTGGTTCAGGAAGGGGTTCCTCAAGAATGTGCAACTTAGACTCAGCACGTAGGACAATTCTCAATTGCCTAAGCCAGTCAACAAAGTTCACTTCCGTGAGTTTCACCCTTTGTAGAATCATACGAAGTGAAAAATTCGACGTGTTGTGGTTTTGATTCGACATCCTATATTAAAGTAGAGTACACGAATTAGTTAGTTTGATTTGAATCCTCGTTAAAATAATTACCCTTATCGTCTCGAAAAATATTTTAACAAGGGCTAAGAACCATATTTCACTCCAATTCATGACGGGGTTGCCGCGGATCACTTCATGGAGCTATTTAGGCCGATAACCACTTTACCGATTGCAATCTCTATTGCAACTCTTAGACACTTGCGGGATCCTACGACAACCATCGGTCGTTTGGCATGCTTGATCCCTACTAGCACCAATTCCAAATTAAAATTCTTGGTTGACTCGTGCTAAGCTCGACAATCACTCAAGGATTCTAATTTGTAATTGCAAATCGTCCAACAAGATACACGGTGATACCCCGACAACTACCGGCTCGTGCTAAGCTCGACAACCGATAATTTCAAGATCCCACACTCACCTTCCACACAGATCCACATGGAATAACTCGTGCTAAGCTCGACAATCACTCCATGCTTCACTAGATTTGGGTGGTGTCATCTTTTGGATGGTGCAAGATTTACGTTTTTATGAAAACGGGCTTTTGTTTTCGGCTTGGTTACTGATTAACTTGTTTAGTGACAAAACCTATTTTCACTAGGTGAGTTAATCTTGTATGTGAGCGCGCGAGAGAGTTGTAAACCATTTTTACCAAATCTCTTGTGATTTTATTAATTTCGAAAAAAATTTCTAGCATGCGAATCCTAAGCAAACCATTCAAGAATAAAATAAAATCACATCACACGCATATATACGAAATAAATTGGTAACCCTTGCCAAAATCCTATGCGTTCTTCCCGTGAGCCAAAACGGGTAGAACGTGGTCAACTAAGGGACGGAAGGTCTTCAATGCGAGCTCCCACTAGAACCGCTATCACCAATGGACTTCACCGGCTTCTATGGACACGCTCCATCTCCTTCCGACTCCATCTTGTGTGTTTTCATCCAAATTGTACAACAAATACAATAGAAATTGAAATGGCGTACAAGCCACACTAATTTCCTATTTATCTAGTACAAATACTCGGATGAATGAAATGGCATGCAAGCCACAATATTATTACAAATATAACAATTTTAATAAATATTACAGCCCATGTGATTAAAAATCACCAAATGCATCCAAACACACAAAGTCAACCACAAGGTCAAAGACAAGGTTACCAATTTCAAATCTATCACATACAACCAAACAAACAAGGTGGTAACAAAATTACCAAACACTAAACTGGAACAAATTTCCAGAATCACAAAAAGGCTAAAAATTCCCGAGACCAAAACTGATTTTAACTTTGAAAATTTAAACTGTTACAACGCGTTAGCGCCGCTAACCCGAGGTTAGCGCCGCTAACCCGAGGTTAGCGCCGCTAACCCTGTTCGAACAGAAAACAACCATTTTGATTTCGGGATTTTTCAAGTCACCAAGTGCAGATCTAACATAGAGGTGGCTCTGATACCACTGTTGGGATTTCGTGGGCTCACAGCGGAAGCAAGGTACAAACAAAATAGCCCAAAGAAGAAGCAAACAAAGCATAAAAACCGAAATCCCTCAAATGGACCAAACTCTATGTTCAAGAAATGCAACTTGGAAAGGAAGAAGGTGTTATACCTTTCTCCTTAGCTCGAGAAAACTTCTTGTCTCGTGGTGTTGATGCTCCAAAACCCGTAACACGGAACGACTATCAGGATATACCCCGGGAACTCGTCATACCACAAGTGCTAGCAAGCCGTTGTGGATCTTCACCATGAAATCCACTCCGGGACAGGCACTAAATCGAGACCAACAACCTGGAACTAACTCTCTCTTGTGTCTTCTCTCTTGGTCTTAGTAGCACCAAAGAGAATCAATATCTAAAACAATGCTTAGAGAGAGAAGAGAGAAAAAACCCAAAAGATAAAGAATGAGTTCATCTTCTCTCTTGGCTCCAGAATACGGGTTATGACCCCTCTCAACCGGCCCAACCTCGAGAAACAAAAGCTCCCATGCATTGGTCAGTTTTAGAGGTGGTTTTGATAAATGGCACTGGCAGGGTTTAGCGGCGCTAACCATAAGTTAGCGGCGCTAACTCCCAATAGTTAGCGGCGCTAACGCGCACTGTCAGTGATTTGACACAAAGTACATGCAGCCGTAGCGGCGCTAACCTCAAGGACTTAGCGGCGCTAACCCTTAAGAGTTAGCGGCGCTAACGCGGCCTGCGATGTCAACTTTTGTCTTTTGCCATATTTGGTCCCTTAACTTAAGTTGCTGTCAGGTTTGACCCCGGTGTATGACCCAATAGGCCCATACATCATCAGCAGTGGTCTATGGCGTACGTGCATTAGTGGGCATATCTCTAACACGTATGCCTTGAGCATGACGAGTAGATATCAGGATAATCCATGCCAAATTCATTGGTTTGCAGTCAAAGACATTCTCAAGTATCTTCAATGAACTCGGGACATGTTTTTTGTGTTTAGTGGATTGGAGGAGCTTAGGGTTACTTGATATTCTGATGCTAGCTTCTAGACGGAAAAGGATGACTACCTATCAAAATCGGGGTTTGTGTTCTTATTGAATGGCGGTGCTATTAGTTGGAGAAGTTCCAAGCAAGATACCGTGGCTAATTCAACAACAAAGTCTTAGTATATTGGTGCGAGCGAGGCTGCTAAGGAGGCGGTTTGGATGAAATTCTTCATCCAAGACCCTGGATTCGTTCCTAGCATCGCTGATCTTATTGAGATCTTTTGTGACAATGAGGGTGTGGTAGTTCTAGCTAAGGAACCGACATCCCATCGACGCACGAGACACATCGCTCAGAAATACCACTTCATACGTGATATAATTGAGGATGGTGAGATCGTGGTTACTAGTGTACCGACCGAGGGGAATTTGGCTGACCCGCTAACCAAACCGTTGTCACAGACTAAACATGATTCTCAATCTACGTCTATAGGCATTAGATTTGCTAGTCACTTGGTTTGATTATTTTGGTTGTAATATATGCTTTGAGAACGTTAAGCAATATTGTGTTTCTGATTGTAATGATTACTAAATGAAAATTTTAATATACGCATGGTGCGATTACTTTCAAGAAATCTTATTATGTTCTATCTTTGCATGTTTAACACATCCTTGAATAATTTATTTATTCTAAATTATCCACGACCGGTAGTTCTTCATGGAAGGAAGAAGTGAATTAAGATCGAGGCAAGTGGTTGGTATTCATAATGGATTGAATACAAAGTTATACAACACCTGCCTGTACTTGATAATGGATCAAGTGACTGGATGACCCGCACCTGAGTTTACTTCATGGACTTCAGCACAAGTAAATTAGGATGATAATATTATTTATCCTTCTACCGGAGATACATGTGCTTCTTTAGGACTAGTACGGTTTTGCTTTGATTGCTTTCTGTCCGTTATGAGGAAAGTTTTAGGCAAGGTCTTGCTATTACAACGGAACGATGTAGTCAAAGGTATTCATTCCTCTAAGGAGATACATAATGCATGGCCGTGCTCCAGTTGGATTGATAATGGATCAATCTTGCAACTTGTTTGTTTGTCATATTTGGTCTTGATCGAGAAACATAATTTTGAATGTGTTGGAGGTTGACGGCGTTCCATACCTTACATTGACGCTGGGTATCACGAACGAAGGGATAGATAGTCGCTTATCTGTAGGACGATTCTTCTCGATTGGTATGTGTCTTGTAATACATACCCTATGCTGACTTGGGGGGTATAGAGGCCTTGCTAGAGGCCGCTCTATGTCGGTGACACCTTTCGTAGGTGTGTCATGTGCAAGTGAGAGTCTGTTAGAGTATGCCCACTGACACACACGAGTTGGTGTCATTGCTGATGATGCATGAGCCTATTGGGTCATACGCCAAGTATTTGTTCCGGTATCACTACTCGTCAAAGGAGAGAGAAAACCAGATTTGACTCTTGTAGGCCAGGCACCACCGTGCCTTTCATAGCAACGGCCGTGCCCAATGGCTAGGCACAAGCCCAAGGACGGCATGCCTTGGGGCGTACTATTTGGGCCGGCACGGGCGTGCCTCGTGGGGGTAAGGCCATGCCTAGTGCTAAGACATGAGCCCAAGTCCGGCGTGACTTGGGTTTGCCCACTTGGGCTGGCACGGGCGTGCCTTTTGAAGGCACGGTCGTTCCCAGGGCAGTAACGCCAAATAAATTAGGTTTTGAAGTCTAGTTAATTGGGGTTAATGCATGTAACTGCTCTGAGACTTAATGTGTACTAATTTGAAATGACTTATTGGTTCTTTATAAGTCACTTGAATTCTTTGAGCCATGGTTACACACTTTGGTCATATCAGTGCTTATACTCTCAAATTGCATACGTAGAATACAAGGCTTTGTGATTTCTAAGTAGTTCAAGTGTGGTGGTGCTTTTGGAGGACTCCAAACATTCTAGCAAGTGGGAACTAAAGCTAGCTTGGTGTGGATTACACTAGAGAGTGTTCTAGTTTGAACACTAACACTTACAAGATCATCATTATCAACCACAAGAAGGGTTCTAGCATGAAGGGTATATTTCTAACCTTATTGTTTCTTTAGGTTACTTAGTTCATGTTTATACTTTTGGTCCATTTGGTAGACATTGGTGATTAATGTTAAAATTGTTTTTTATACATTTTTAGCTTCCGTTGCAATTTGATCAAACCACCAATACCCAATACCTACCTACCAGAAATAGCACGGTGTCGGTGTTGTCTTTCCCAAACGGTGCACCGGCACGTGTGAAATATGGATCCTAGGGCTAATATTTATCATTTAAGGATTTTTATCGTTGTATTGGAAAAGTCTATATTGTGTTACTAATTAAACCATATAATAATTGTAGATGGAAAACTTATCCAACACTAACAATCTCTCACTCTGTTCCATCCTTGAGATGGATAAGCTCACTGGACCTAATTTCCTCAACTGGGAGCGCAATCTCCGGATTGTGCTTAGGCATGAAAAGAAGTGGTACGCTTTAGAGGAGCCGGTGGGAAATGCCCCAACTAATAATGCAAGAACCAAAGTAAGGGAGGCTTACCAGAATCATGTCAATGACGTGGTAGATATAAGCTGCCTAATGCTTGCAACGATGAGACCAGAGTTGCAGTCAAGCTTGATGGGATACTTCAGCATACGACATGATCCGCCAGCTGAGCGACATGTTTCAGTTGTAGGCTCGTATTGAGCGTTGCGATGCCACGAGTGCTCTGAATACTTGCAAGATAGCTAAGGGTACTTCTGTTAGTACCCATATCATGAAGATGATATAGCACATGGACCACTTAGAAAGGCTAGGACAACCAATCTCGTTGTAGCTAGAAACGGATATGATACCCATAACTAAACAACATGGAGAAATCCATAACTGAGCTTCATTTGATGCTAAATACTACTGATTCGCATATGGGGACCAAGTCCAAGGATATTCTCATGATGGATAACGGAAGTGGTAAGAAGAGGAAGACTTGCAGTGGAAGGGGTAAAGGTAAAACCGAGCTAGGAGCATCTGCACCAAAGGACAAGGTATATGGCAACAAAAATGATAAGGGCAAGAGATTAAATCTAAACAAAGCAAGAGTAGAGAACCGGTGCTTTAAGTGTGGGGAGGTTGGACATTACATGTAACACCCTCTTTGCCGGCCTAGATTAATTAAGGTAATTGATTAATTAAGTTTGGGATTTAATTTGATTAATTGAATTATTTGTGATATGTAGTAATTGATATTTGGTGATATTAAGTTGTTTTATTATTTTTCGTAAATAATGAGTTTATATTGAGTTGTTGGGGGGGGGGGGGGGGGGGTTATGGCCGGTCTTGGGGGGTATGGCCATCCATTCCTTTCCCATACCACCCATACTTCATTTCTTGTAGAAGTAAACAAGTGTGTTGTGTGTGTCTTGTGTGAGTATTTTGGCCAAGAAGAAGAAAGGAAGAAGAAAGAATTCAACATTTGGTTTCCTATCTTGCATGCTTAAATTGTTAACTGAGAATCATCATCTTAAGGTGAGAATTTTGGAATCATATATTATATGTTATGTTATATTGTTTGCGGTTTTGAATAATTATATGAAAACTGATTTTTCTTGATGATTTGATAATCTAGGATTGAATGCATAATAGATTTCATGATCAATATATGTTGTTTATATGCTTAGAATGATTTCAGGAAACATATATAGCTTGTATGCATGAAATCACTAAGAGTTAAGTTAGAACTAGAGTTTATGCATGAAGTAATGATTCTGTCGGATTTTAGGTATGAATGACTCGGAAAACGATAGAAGTTTACTCGGATTTGGATTTTGTTGGAATCCGATTAAATTATCAGTGATGCCTTAACAATTCTCTCGGAATTGCCATTTTACTCGGAATCCGATAGAAGTTTACTCGGATTTGGATTGTGTCGGAATCCGACTAAATTTTCAGTGATTCCTTAACAATTCTCTCGGAATTGCCATTTTACTCGGAATCCGATAGAAGTTTACTCGGATTTGGATTGTGTCGGAATCCGGCTAAATTATCAATGATGCCTTAACAATTCTCCCGGAATTGCCATTTTACTCGGAATCCGATTAACTTTGTGGAATGTTTATATTCTCTCGGAATTGGACTTTTACTCGGATTATGACTTTGCTCGGATTTGGATTATGATTTTATAGGAATTGGGTATTTACTCGGAATCCGACTATAATCGGATTTAAACTTAGTCGGAATTGATGAATTGAAGATAAACATGATTTGTATATTTGTTTGGGTTTATGTATGATATATATATATATATATATATATATATATATATATATATATATATATATATATATGCATATGTGCACATACATGATTAACATGGTTAGATATGATATCTATTTTGGATCAGTATTATGAATTGAATACTGACTGGGGTAACTTCAATCTCAGGAACTGAGAAGACTCGGTGAATTTAGTCATCTGAGTGTGCCAATGTTTTGAAGACTTTGGTGAGTGGATTTATATCTTCGGATATACAGGATATGATATCCTCTTTGGAATGCTCTTGTTTGGATTGTATATACATGTTAATTTGGAGATCATTATGATGCTGGGCTTATTGCTTGGGGGATTATAGTATCTGATCTTGCAGTACCGTTGAGGTACTCAAGGGGGCTGGTACTGTTATCCATGTTAGCAAGGCTATCGGTAAACCTTGGTTTTGGTCGACCTTGGTTGTAGGTGCTTGCAACACCGCCGGTTCTCCTGGGATTCATGAGCTATTTGGTTTGGGCATATATGCGTTGTGTATGTTATTTATTCTCTCACTTAGCTTTGTGCTAATTCCCCACTAGATTGTTTTGCAAATACTCTTTGGTGAGCTTGATGCTTTTGGGCTGGGAGTATAGACGGACAAATTCTCTGATGCTAGATATTTTGTTAGAGCCTGTTTTTGTATTAACACTGTAAAGGTCTTTGTACATCAAACAAGTTAAATCTTTTTGTATCTATTAAGTAATTAAGATAATTATATGTAATTAGCTTCCGCGTGCAGTAAATTATATGTTTAAAAAGTACAGTGTTACAAATTGGTATCAGAGCCCTAGTTTGAGGATTTGCATGAAAGATTTGTGCGATACTCGAACCGAGGCTCTGGTCAGTCCAGTATTCCCAGGGTGGGTAATTAGTAGTGTAGCTTTGAGAGTAGTTAGTGTTTATTCTAACGGATTATATCTAACAATTGGTGAGATGCTGTGTATAGCATAGAAAATGGATGATAACGTGAACCAGACAACTACCCCTACGTCCCCCAGAAGAAATCACCAGTCCTCCACTGCAGTCAATGAGCAGCACCACAGAGCCGGTACTTCCCTCAATGATGAATCTGATCAACAAGACTATGTGATACAATTGGAAGATACTCTGCAAAGTTTGAGAGATCGGGTTCAGGAGTTGGAACAGCAGCAACATCAGACGCAGTTTTCTTATCAAACTCAGACCACTCATTTGCCCAGAGAGTTAGCTGTATTTACTCAGTCAATACCACCTCCTGTTTACTCAGCTGTACCATTCAACACTGTGTCTACACCATTTGGAACCTTACCATTTGTATCAATGCCACCGGTGACCCAGTTTTATCAACCTCAACAACAGCACCAACCACAACAGCAGAACTTTTTCATCCCTTGGTACCCAAATCAAGGAGGCTTTAAACAAAAAGGGCAATACAAAGATTTTATGTCTTGCCAGCCACGTGAGTATTCTGGAAGCTCAAATCTAACTGATACTTTGAGTTGGTTAAGGGAGATGGTGAAGGCTTTAGATGCCTGCAATTGTGAGGAATCCGATAGGGTTAGTTTTGCAACTCGGAGGCTGAAGGGTCAAGCTGCAACCTGGTGGGATTCTATAAGTGCTCATCTATCCAGGGAAGTGATGAATTATGTTACTTGGGATCAATGTCAAACCAAGTTCTGCGAGCAATTCTGTAATACTTATGATTTAGCTAAGGTGAAGCGGGAGTTCATGGATCTAGCTCGGGATGACAAGATGTCAGTGGATGAATTGATTGCAAAGTTTAACGAGAAGCTGAGGTTTGCTAAGCAATGGGTCCCGATGAACCATCACAAATATATCATTTTGTTCAAGCACTGTTTCCTGAGTATCGGGTAACACACGGATGGCAACATGGTTGGTGCATGGATTTACTGTCGCTAGGGCTGCGGAGGGTGATGTGAAAGCTCGGGAGAGGTTGAATTGGGAGAAATGGTTGGCTCACAGGTCCGGTGGAAATCAGGGTGGAAACAAGAGCAAGTGGCAGAATAACCAGAACCGGGGTGATCAGAAAGCAAAAGGTTCGGGAGCATATCAGAACAAGCTATGGTGTAAACCCTGCAATGCTAGTCATACTGGTCCGTGCACATCACAGACGAAACGATGTTTGCGTTGTGGTGGATTTGGCCACGAACCCTCAACTTGTCGGTTTAATACAAATGTTTGCTGGAATTGTCACGAAGAAGGTCATAGAGCTGGAGTCTGCACTAAATCAAGGCAAAAGGGGACGGGGCAGGGGGTAGCCAATGTCGGGGGATCATCTTCTGCATGTCAGAAGAGAAAAGTTACATTTTCTGCGGAAGGGAGAGGCTTCAAGATTACTGTTACAGAGGCTGTTGAAGACAGTGATGTGATCACGGGTATGTTTATTGTCAACTCTATGCCTGCTCGTGTGTTATTTGATTCTGGTGCCATTAGATCTTTCATGTCTGTATCTTTATGTGGCGAACTGAATTTTACCTGTTACTGTTATTACTTCTCCTTTAGAAGTAGAAATAGCTGATGGTAAGTTAGTGCCTGTAACTTCTTCTGTGACTAGGGTGTCTATAGATATTGATGGTACTAGTCTGCCTGTAGATTGCTTACTGATGCCTATTCTGGGGTTTGACTTAGTATTAGGCATGGATTGGTTAAGTCACCATAGAGCTAGTATTCAGTGCCATAAGAAACTGATTACTATTCCTTTGGCTGACGGGTCGCATGTCGTGGCTCGTGGGGATAGATCTCGATCTTCTTTTCCAATCATCTCGTATAAGAAGGCTAGAAAATCTCTAGCCAAAGGGTGTGTGTATTTTCTAGCTTACGCCATTAATGTGAAGAAAGAGAAGCGACCTGTTACCGATGTTCGTGATGTCTCCGAATATCCAGAGGTATTTCCAGATGATCTGTTAGGGTTACCACCTGTAAGGGATGTTGAGTATAAGATAGAATTGGTACCGGGTACCACACCGATTGCTAAAGCTCCTTATCGTTTAGCTCCTTCGGAGATCCGAGAAATGATGACTCAGATCCAGGAATTGTTAGACAAGGGTTTTATTCATCTGAGTTCTTCGCCGTGGGGTGCACCAGTACTGTTTGTGAAGAAGAAAGATGGAACTCTTCGTATGTGTATTGATTACAGGGATCTGAATAAGAGAACCATCAAGAACAAGTACCCGTTGCCCAGAATCAATGATTTGTTTGATCAGTTACAAGGGGCTTCCTACTTTTCAAAGATTGATCTACGATCCGGTTATCATCAGGTCAGGGTAGCAGAGGAGGATATTCCTAAGACTGCTTTCCGTACTCGATATGGTCATTACGAATTCTTGGTGATGCCATTTGGTTTGACGAATGCTCCTGCCATATTTATGGATTTGATGGATCGTGTGTGCAGATCTTTTCTAGACAAATTTGTCATTGTGTTCATCGACGATATTCTGGTGTATACAAAAACAGAGGATGAGCATGATCAGCACCTAAGACAGGTTTTGGAGATTCTAAAACAAAACAAATTATATGCCAAGTTTTCAAAATGTGAATTTTGGTTGCGAGAAGTTCAGTTTCTGAGTCATGTAATTTGTCAAGATGGTGTCAAAGTGGATCCGTCCAAATTTGAGGCCGTGATGAACAGGAGTGCTCCGAAAACACCTACATAGATAAAGAGTTTTCTTCGATTGGCAGGTTACTACCGTAGGTTTATCAAAGACTTCTCTAAGCTGGCTGGTCCGTTGACCAAGTTGACCAGAAAAGATGTTCCGTTTCAGTGGGGTTCAACTCAGGAGAGTGCTTTTCAGACGTTGAAACAGCTATTGTGTCAAGCTCCTGTTCTTTCCTTACCCGAGTGTTCGGAAGAGTTTGTTTTTTATTGTGACGCTTCGCATGCTGGGTTGGGTTGCGTTCTAATCCAGAGGGGTAAGGTAATTGCATATGCTTCGAGACAGTTGAAACCGAATGAAAGAAATTACCCGACTTATGATTTGGAGTTAGCAGCAGCGGTATTTGCTTTGAAACTGTGTAGAGACTACCTGTATGGAACCAAATGTATTATCTGCACTGATCACAAGAGTATGCAGTATGTGTTCACTCAAAAGGAATTAAATATGAGACAGCGTCGTTGGTTAGAATTGATCAAAGATTATGATTGTGATATTCAGTATCATCCTGGTAAAGCTAATGTAGTTGCAGATGCACTCAGCAGAAAGGAATCTTCGGATACTGTAAAATTTATGCGATTGGAGATCAAGTCTGATTTAGTGGATCAACTTTTGGCTGCTCAGTTTGAAGCTTTGAAAGATGAAAATCTGAAAGATGAACAAATGGTTAAACGACAACATGAGTTAACTTCTGACTCGCGTGGTTTGAAGGTTTATCATGCGCGCGTGTGGGTACCGAAATTTGGTAGATTAAGGGAATTAATTCTAAATAAGGCTCATAAGTCTAGATTGTCGATACATCCGGGTAGTACAAAGATGTATCTTGATTTAAAGACTCGGTATTGGTGGCCAACTATGAAAACAGATATAGCCAAGTTCGTTGGGATGTGTCACATATGTGCTCAAGTTAAGGCTGAACATCAGAAGCCGTATGGATCGTTGAAACAGTTGGAAATACCTGAGTGGAAGTGGGATCACATTACGATGGATTTTGTAACTAAACTTCCACGAACTCAGAGAGGTTATGATACTATTTGGGTTATAATCGATAGATTGACCAAGAGTGCACATTTTCTTGCTACTGCCGAAACTGAACCTTTAAGTAAACTGGCTCAATTGTGCATTGATGAGATAGTATCTAGACATGGAGTTCCATTGTCCATTGTTTTGGAAAAAGATTCGAGGTTTGTATCTAACTTCTGGAATAGACTTCAACAAGAATTGGGGTCCTGGGTAAATTTGAGTACAACTTATCATCCTCAGACAGATGGTCAATCAGAGAGAACTATTCAGACGCTAGAAGATATGCTTCGGGCATGTGTGTTAGAGTTTGGGGGTTCATGGGATTCACATTTGCCTTTGGTTGAGTTTGCTTACAACAATTCCTACCACTCCAGTATCGGTATGCCTCCGTATGAGATGTTATATGGTCGTCCTTGTAGAACTCCGACTTGTTGGTTAGAAGCTGGGGAAAAGAAGTTTGCAGGGCCTGATATTGTGCAGATGACAGTTGATAAGGTAGCTATTGCTCGTGAAAAACTAAAGGCTGCAAGGGATAGACAGAAAATGTATGCTGATCCGCGACGTCGACCAGTATCATTTGTTGAGGGGGAATTGGTTTATTTGAAAGTATCTCCTTGGAAGGGTGTGATCAGATTTGGTAAACGCGGGAAGTTGGCTCCACGTTATATTGGTCCTTTCAGAATCCGAAGAGTGGTTAATGATCAGCCTGTTGCATTAGATCTTCCAGATGAACTAGCTGGTATTCATGACACTTTCAATGTATGTTATCTGCGCAAGTGTAATGTAGAGGATCAGACGCAGGTTCTTCCGATTCAGGATCTTCGCGTGGATTTGAATCAGAAACTTATTGAGAAACCAGTTGAACTGCTGGATCGTAAAGTCACGAAATTGAGAAAGAAACAGATACCTTCGCGTGGTTTTGGTCAAATGGAAGCACAGTTTAGGTTCAGACTTGACTTGGGAGACTGAAGCTGATATGAGAAGCCGGTATCTTCTTAAGGGGGGAAGATTTGTAACACCCTCTTTGCCGGCCTAGATTAATTAAGGTAATTGATAATTAAGTTTGGGATTTAATTTGATTAATTGTATTATTTGTGATATGTAGTAATTGATATTTGGTGATATTAAGTTGTTTTATTATTTTTAGTAAATAATGAGTTTATATTGAGTTGTTGGGGGGGGGGGAGGAGGTTATGGCCGGTCTTGGGGGGTATGGCCATACTCTATTTCTTGTAGAAGTAAACAATTGTGTTGTGTGTGTCTTGTGTGTGTATTTCGGCCGAGAAGAAGAAAGGAAGAAGAAAGAATTCAACATTTGGTTTCCTATCTTGCATGCTAAATTGTTAACAGAGAATCATCATCTTAAGGTGAGAATTTTGGAATCATATATTATATGTTATGTTATATTGTTTGCGGTTTTGAATAATTATATGAAAACCGATTGTTCTTGATGATTTGATAATCTAGGATTGAATGCATGATAGATTTCATGATCAATATATGTTGTTTATATGTTTAGAATGATTTCTGGAAACATATATAGGTTGTACGCATGAAATCAGTAAGAGTTAAGTTAGAAATAGAGTTTATGCATGAAGTTATGATTCTGTCAGATTTGAGGTATGAATGACTCGGAATCGAATAGAAGTTTACTCGGATTTGGATTGTGTCAGAATCCGATTAAATTATCAGTGATGCCTTAACAATTCTCTCAGAATTGCCATTTTACTCGGAATCCGATAGAAGTTTACTCGGATTTGGATTGTGTCGGAATCCGACTAAATTATCAGTGATGCCTTAACAATTCTCTCGGAATTGCCATTTTACTCGGAATCCGATAGAAGTTTACTCGGATTTGGATTGTGTCGGAATCTGACTAATTATCAATGACTCGTTAACAATTCTCCCGGAATTGCCATTTTACTCGGAATCCGATTAGCTCTGTGGAATGTTTATATTATCTCGGAATTGGACTTTTACTCGGATTATGACTTTGCTCGGATTTGGATTATGATTTTATCGGAATTGGGTATTTACTCGGAATCCGACTATAATCGGATTTAAACTTAGTCGGAATTGATGAATTGAAGATAAACATGATTTGTATATCTGTTTAGGTTTATGTATGATATATATATATATATATATATATGCATATGTGCACATACATGATTAACATGGTTAGATATGATATCTATTTTGGATCAGTATTATGAATTGAATACTGACAGGGGTTACTTCAATCTCAGGAACTGAGAAGACTCGGTGAATTTAGTCATCTGAGTGTGCCAAAGTTTTGAAGACTATGGTGAGTGGATTTATATCTTCGGATATACAGGATATGATATCCTATTTGGAATGCTCTTGTTTGGATTGTATATACATGTTAATTTGGAGATCAGTATGATGCTGGGCCTATTGCTTGGGGGATTACAGTATCTGATCTTGCAGTACCGTTGAGGTACTCAAGGTGGCTGGTACTGTTATCAATGTTAGCAAGGCTATCGGTAAACCTTGGTTTTGGCCGACCTTGGTTTTAGGTGCTTGCAATAACGCCGGTTCTCCTGGGATTCATGAGCTATTTGGTTTGGGCATATTTGCCTTGTGTATGTTTAGATATTTATTCTCTCACTTAGCTTTGTGCTAATTCCCCACTAGATTGTTTTGAAGATACTCTTTGGTGAGCTTGATGCTTTTGGGCTGGGAGTATGGACGGACCAATTCTCTAATACTAGATATTTTGTTAGAGCCTGTTTTTGTATTAACACTGTAAAGGTCTTTGTACATCAAACAAGTTAAATCTTTTTGTATCTATTATGTAATTAAGATAATTATATGTAATTAGCTTCCGCGTGCAGTAAATTATATGTTTAAAAAGTACAGTGTTACATTACAAGATCAACTAACCGAAGCGTAACGAAGGTGGTGATACGTTTAACACCATAGGTAAAATTTGTGAGTAACTACAGTATTTACTTTCAAACTTATGTGTATAAGTGGTTTTTAACATTTACAATCGTTTATTGCAATAGGTCAATGAATGTAAAGATGCCAAGTATGCAAGGATCCCGCATGAAGATCAAGGATGAAGATAATTCATAGTTTCTTTGTTTTAAAATATTTCTAATTTCAAGTTGTAACAAACCTTTTTGGGAAATTATGGTTTTGAAATATTAATACATTTTTTAGTGATACATCCTTACACGTGTGAAGATATCTAGTCAAGGTTGACTAGATGTTGAGTAACAAGTCAAAGTCTTCACTTATTAGTATTTGATCGACTAATTAGTTATTGTCATTAAGTTATATTAATATTAGTTGCTCGACTAAACTTATGAAATTACTTGAAACAACAAAGTTGTTGTTGTAAATTAGAAAGTTTATCTAATTAAGTAATTTAATAAGTAGTTATGAAAACAAGTTCAAGTTGTGAACTAAGAGTAAAAACTTGAAATAATAGTTATTATTTCTAAGGTACGTGTTTATAGAGAAAACAAGTATGAGTGTTATTATAATAGATATTGTAATCAAGGATACTCGCATGTTTTAAATAATTATCTTTACAAGTGTTTTATAATTGTAATATAAAGTTTTGAGAAACCAATTTCGGTAATAAGAAATAGTAGATATAAGAAAAATCCTAGTTTGAGTTTTCATCAACTTTAAGATTCTTATTCGAAATCTAAATCTTAGATATAATACTTAAAATCAGTAGACTCGAAGGTCAAGTTTGACCAAGTCAATAGGTTATTTTAAGTAAGGCCGTTTTTTCATAATAGTCAGTGGGAGAAATTGACCTACACCAATATATTTGTTAGCTTATCAAGTACTAGATATTACTAAAATATATTCGCGAAGAAGATAATAAGTGTACGAACAACATAGTGGTTATTACCTTGTTGAATTTTAAGAACATATATAATTCGAATGACGGAAATATTAAGGATTGAAAATAGTCTAAGTGTTAGGACTACTCTCAGAATGTCATAATTATATATCAAAGTTAAATGTCACCAATATTAATATGTAAAGGAGATAAGTGTTGAAAATAATAAATAATTTATTAGATAAGTGTTCAAACACTAGGTATCTAATATTATTTACGGGTTAGTGTAAACAAGTGTTTATTATTTTGTCTATTTCTTGGAATAGAAAGTAATTATACGTCTACAATGTAACTACGTTTAGTTTCGGGAGTATTTTATTATTCAGAAACAAGGAGTTAATCCAGTTCTTCGAGTTTAAGGAATATGATAAAATTATAAAGCTAGAATTGTTTTCAGGGTCTGCGGAAAATGATTTATCTAGCAAAGAATGTAGGAGCACTAGTTAGTGTAGAACTTGTTTTTGGTTCATAGTAATATTGTAGTTACAAGTCGTAATCTGTGACAAGTTACACCTGAAACCAATATAGTAACGCAAATACGCGCCATGAATTGAGAAGATGGATCAGCATTGTTTATATATTTTATTCCAGGCTGGAATATGGAGAGTACATTATTAATCCTATTACTCTGCACAATTTTGCATGTTTTGTTAATATCCATGAATAAAGAGATTTTTATTCAAAATATTGTCCGTGACTACTTATCTTGGTGGGAACTTCGATAAGGTTGTAAGGTCATCATAGTCGTTGGTAGTGATTCATAGTTATTGAAGATAGCTACAGGGTGTAGGCCAAGGATTGACAGATATTCACCAGGGAGTGAGTATTGGGTAATGAGACCGTGAATAATGAATTTATAACTAGTTAGTTATAGATCAAGATTTGTAAGTTATGATTCAAGATAAGGAAATATTTCAATGTTTTCTAATCTAATCTTAATCCTATTCTAGTATAAATAGGGGATTAGGTTGTGAATTAAGGGTTACACAAATCTATGTTTTAGAATCACAAAACTCTCTCCTCTCCCTCTGAGATCGGTTTTGGCTGGTTCCGAGTTCCGATCGCGAGTACTTGTTCGGGTTGGTGGTTGTTAACCTTTATAGTGGGTATCGTCTTGCCTCATCACGGGTGGAATATTCTTGAGCAACCGAGGTCAAACTAAAGGTACAATCATCTTATGATCCTTGTTCTTTATGTTCGTGAATATATATATATATATATATATATATATATATATGTATGTATGTTTATATTAATGTTGTGTATACATACAAAATTTTCGATTTCATATATATATATATATATATTTGTGATTAAAATAAAGATCCTAATCCCTTCGGGTATATGGGTGTTGGTCCTCATGTTCCATCTTGTGAGGATTAACCGGTTCATTCTCGTGTTTGTTCAAAACCAGTTGTGTTTGGATCAGGGTGACATGGGGAGGTGTATTAAAACCCTACGTTTGGTGTCAGCAACCAATCATCAAGGGGCACATGGATATCTCTCTAAACATAGGAACAATTTCCTTTGACTACATTGCCCCATTACATTGGCAATACTTTGCCCAACTACTCCATTTTTACGGTCTGCGTCTGAATGTAATCTGAACAAGGCAGACCAATGTCGTGGAAAGACATGTATCTCCAGTCTTAGGATGAAATGATTTTATGATCCTCATCCACTCATGACAAGTACCACAAAGTGGAGTTAGGTGTAGGTCGTCCAGCTTTTCAAGTACAGGCGAAGTATTCGTTAACGACATGAAGCTTCATCTCATGACGTAGAACAATTCTCAAAGTCCTATGCTATTCCATGAAGTTCGGGGCCTTGAATTTCTCCAATTCCAAGAATGGATGGAGGGTCATGTTTGTGGCGGGTGTGCTAGTACATGCCATCTACAAGCAAAGTATGAAATTTGGTTAGTTTGACGTATTAAATCCTTGTTAAATAACTACCCACTTATTATGAAAACAAATTATATTAACAAGGGCTAAGAACCTTATTTCACCACAATCCATAACGGGTTTATCTCACTTCATAAAGCTATTTAGGCCGATAAGCGCTTTACCAATTACAATCCGAGATTATAACTCTTAGACACTTGTAGGATCCTAGGTACTCATAGCACCCGTTTGACATGTTTGATCCTTTCACACCTATTTATCGTTAAGCCGCTTTGGTAGCTCAGTATGGGCATGACAACTACCAAGGCGTATTTAGTTGAAATTGTAAATCGGCCATCAAGATACACATAGTACTCTAGGCTAATGTCCGACTCGGCTAATGCTCGATGACTGACCTTTCGAATTGCCCCATGCACCTTCCACATAGTTACGCAAAACCGGCTAGGCTAAAGCTCGACATCTGACCTTGTTTCACTAGATTCGGGTGGTGTCACCTTACGGGATGCGTGAGATTTACATTTTGAAAAAAATGGGACTTTTGTTTTTCCGGTTAAAAACCTCTTTTCGAATAGATTAACAAATAAGTGGCAAAACCCGTTTTCACTATTTGGATATAAACACTTTATTATTTGTTAATCTAGTGGGGCGCGGAGTTTGTTAACCGATTGGAAAACTCTTAGTTTTATTATTTTGAAAAATTTTCTAGCATACGAAGATCCTAACAAGCACTCAAGAAAATATACAAAATAATTAAAATAGTCACACATGTAAAGTAATCTGGTAACGAGCCAAAATTCCTATGCGTCTTACCCGTGAGCCAACAGGTAAGACAAATTCCATTAATGTCCCAAAAACCGATTGACTTTGATATGTGCTCCTCCCACTTTATCCATAAACACAAACAAAACACGGTGTGCCACACTTGGTTGTCTTCGGTCTTCTTTTACAAACACGTACAAATTTTGAAATGCAATGGCATGTAAGCCACGATAAAATATTCTAAGCTAATATATAATTACAAAGACTAGAAATTGGCATGCAAGCCGTAAATAAATATAAACTAAATATTAATTCATTATTACAACCCTTTGTGGTATAAAACCCCCAAAAAAATGAACAAATAATCATAAACAACCAAACACATCACATAGGTCTATTAAGGCTCACATGTCACCGGGTTTCATCACAACCACATAAACACAAACAAAACACGGTGTGCCACACCAAACCATATAAAAATGTATCTTAATTAGATTTGTTCCCAAAAAACCCATAATTGAACACTCAAGGCATATAATGAACAAATCTTGTACATATGCATTAGGATTTCCAAACACTTTGAAAAGCCATATTCATATATACACATCAACAAGTATATGCATGTGCGCGTTTTCATGTCAAAACTACCCAATACATATAAATGTGTGAATTAGGACACAATGGGATTTACTAATCGCCTAATTGACCAATACAAAATTTTGAAAAAAAACAAAACCAAGCCAAAATTCGATTTTCCAGTTTTTATTATAAAACCGGTTCAAAAACTGCTTTCATGACCTCCTTAAAGCACTGCCGATGATATATGGGCCTATATGGGTCACACACCGAGGTCTAACATGACAGCAAATAAGGTTGAGGGACCAAAGATAGCAAAAGTGAAAGTTAGCAATGCAGGTCGCGTTAGCGTCGCTAACTTAACGAGTTAGCACCGCTAACTTAACGAGTTAGCACCGCTAACTGTTAATTGTTAGCGCTGCTAAGGCTGCATGTGCTTTATGTCGTTTCAAAGCAGGTCGCGTTAGCGCCGCTAAGGGCTAAGGTTTAGCGCCGCTAACTTATTGTTAGCGGCGCTAAGGCAGCATGAACTTTAAGTCAAGATCACCTCTTGACTTGGCCAATGCATGGAGAATTGATGATTGCATTTTGCCCGTTAGAGGGGAGTTCCAGGGAGACTTAGAGGTTTTTATAAGACTTGAACTCCTGGACATTTATCTCTCTTGGCCAAAAAACTTTCACTCTTGCAACAAAATACTTTCTTTACTATATACCTAAGTCCTTGGTGATCTAGTGGAGATTTCGAGTTCCAGAAGCCTCACTTGTTGTTCTTGTGTGATATTTTAAGTAGAAGATATCAATAAGGTTGCTAGCACTTCTTGTTGGACGTGTACCCGGGGTGTGTTTTCGTGAAGAGAAAAGAAGGAGAAATGTCTTGCTTGCACACCACCATCAACGACCATCAATCCATTTTCTAGAGCTTAGGAGAAAGGTATAATCTTCTAACCTCCTTGCATATTGCTATTTTGTTACATACAGATGATCCACTTTGGGGATTTTATGTTTTCAACACTTTTTGTGCTTGTTTTGCTTCCGTTGCGTGTTCTGATAAACCCAACAGTGGTATCAGAGCCACCTCTATGTTAGAATAGCATATGGTGGCCTGAAAAACCCGAAATCAAAATGTTTGTTTTCTTCCGTTAGGGTTAGCGCCGCTAAGTTTTGGTTAGCGACGCTATGTCTTGTTGGTTAACGGCACTAACGTTACTGGAAATTTGTTTTTCGAAAATTTTGATTAAATCAGTTTTGGTCTCGGAATTTTTGGCTTTTTGACCTTCTGGAAATTTGTTCAAAAGGTTCCTTGCATGTTGTTGCAATAGTGACCTTGCCTTGGACTTATGGTTGATTTGTGTTGTGCATGCATTTGGTGGTTTTAATCCACTATTAAAGGCTGTAAATTTATTTAATTTCAGTATTATTGTAATAATTTTATGTCTTGCATGCCATTTCATTCATCCATGTTCTAGTATTAGATCAATAGGAAGATTTGTTGCTTGTATGCCATTTATTTTCTGTTGTACGTAATTTGTATGATGGAGGAATGAAGACACAAGTGGAGGCAAAACAAGATGGAGTTTTGAAGCCCTTAGAAGCCAATGAAGTCCAATGGAGATGGTGGTTGTAGTAGGAGCTTGCATTAAGAAGTTTTGTCCCGTAGCTTGACCAAGTTCTTCCCGTTATGGCTCACGGGAGGAACGCATAGGTTTGTTGGCAAGGGTTACCAACTATTTTGTATATTGCGTGTGTGTGATTTTATTATTCTATGCATGGATGTGTAGGTTTCGCATGCTATATAATTTTTCATTAAAATTAATAAAATCACAAGAGTTTTGATAAAAATGGTTTACTCTCGCGCGCGATCACATACATAGATTAACCCACCTAGTGAAAATAGGATTTGTCACTAATTAGTTAATCTAAAACCAAACAGGAAACAAAAGCCCGTTTTTCCAACAAAACGTAAATCGTGCACCATCCGTAAGTCGATACCACCCGAATCTAGTCTTATGGGATTTGGTTGTCGAGCTTAGCATGAGCCAATTCTCATAAAATTGTGTGGAAGGTGAGTGTGGCGAATTCACAATTTTGGTTGTCGAGCTTAGCACGAGTCAACTTTGGTGAGTTTGTTACCGTATGTCTTGACGGACGATTTGCAATTTTAGGTTTGAAATCTTGGTTAATTGTCGAGCTTAGCACGAGTTAACCAAAATTTCAAGACTTTAAATTGGTGCAAGAAGGGATCAAACATGCCAAACGACCATTGGATGTCGTAGGATCCCGCAAAGCGCTAAGGATTGCAATAGAGATTGCAATTGGCAAAATGGTTGCCGACCTAAATATTTTTATCATGTGATCCGCGGTAACCCCGTCACTTGGTAGGATGAAATACGGTTCTTATCCTTGTGAAGATAATTATTTTTGGGTAAATTATTTAAGAAGATAAAATATCAAACTAACTAAAATCTACTTTGCAATTTTAGATGGCATCAACAAGCGCAACTAACACCACCACCAACGTTTCTCTTCGAGTTTTCCTTGAAAAGGAGAAACTCGATGGAAGCAACTTCATGAATTGGCATAGACAAATGAGGTTGGTCTTGAGGTATGAAGGTAAGTTGCATACCATAGAGGAACCTCTACCCGAGGCACCTCCTGCTGGTGCAACAAGGGCTATCCGAGAGGGGTATGATAAACGCCTCAAGGAAACTGAGGAAGTCACGTGCCTTATGTAGAGCACAATGAACCAAGACTTGCAAAAGCAAATGGATCATTTAAGTGCTTATGACCTGGTCGTGCAGCTGAAGGACATGTTCCAACAGCAGGCGAGGCAGGAAATGTATGAGTGCTTCAAGATAACCCTTGCTTGCAAGATGCAAAAAGGAGGGAACGTGAGCGCGCATGTGTTGCGAATCAAAGCAAACATCGAGCGCATGGAGACATTAGATTTTACCATTGGGAGGGAGATGGCGGTTGATTTAATCCTCCAATTCCTACCCAGTACATATGATCAATTCATTATGAGTTATCATATGCACAACATGGACAAGACCTTGATGGAACTTCATGGTATGCTGAAGACCGCTGAGTCTAGCATGACCAAGAACAAACCATCCTCCTCCAATCACGTTCTCGCCATCCGGGAAGGCCGCATCACAAAGAGGAAGGCCGCCCCTTCCCATAAAAGGAGGGGCAAGGGAAAGGTTGGCGTGGCCAAGCCTATCCCGGCCTCCGAGGATAAGGGTTGGGGAAACTTCCCCAACCACAGACTCCGGAGGATGCGGAGTGCTTCTTTTGCGGGGGAAGGGCCATTACCACCGTAGTTGCCCGAAGTACCTGGAGGGACTCAACAAGCTCAAGGCAATGAGCATTTCGGGTCCGGATACATCAGGTACGTTCATTATAGAACTCCACCCTACTTCTACTTCTAAATGCTGGGTATTGGATACTGGTTGTGGCACTCACATATGTAATATGGTGCAGGTGCTAAGGGCAAGTAGGAGCTTGGAGCGGGGAGAGCTGGATCTTGTAATGGTAAACTCGGAGGTTGTACCAGTGGAAGCAAAGGGTGACTTGGAGCTTTCATTCAAGACTGGCTATTCAATTTTATTAAAAGATCTATGATATTCATCCTATGTGGCTAGAATCATTATTTTTTTTCTCAAGATGTATGACGATGGTTACCATTTTAAATTTGTAAATGGTACAATTATATGCTTTAAAAATGAAGTTGTTAATTTTAAAGCTCTACCATGTCATGGTATATATGAGGCAAATGCATACGTTGAATCAAGAAAATCTATCATGAATATTGATTCTGATTCCAAAAATGGTTTGGATAAGTATTCCATATGGCATAGTCGTCTTGGCCACATAAACAAGACTTGCATCGCCAAGCTCCAAGCAGATGGGATCTTGTAATCATTTGATTAAGGATCAAATGATGTATGCGAATCTTGCTTATTGGGTAAAATGACAAAAGCACCCTTTACGGGAACAAGTGAGACGGGAAAGGACCTTTTAGACATAATCCATACGGATGTATGTGGACCTTTCAAACATGTCACAAGGAATAACTCAAGATACTTCGTAACCTTTATAGATGATTATAGTAGGTATGGTTATGTCTATCTTGTTAAACACAAGTATGAAACATTTGAGGTGTTCAAGACATTCCAAAACGAAGTTCAGAATCAACTGGGCAAAACAATTAAGATACTCCGGTCTGATAGAGGTGGAGAGTATCTTAGTACCGAGTTTATCGATCATCTTAAAAATTGTGGAATTATTTCACAATTAACACCTCCAAGGACTCCACAATTAAATGGAGTCGCTGAGAGGAGGAACCGAACTTTACTGGATATGGTAAGGTCTATGATGTGTCGGACAGAGGTACCTATTAGTTTATGGGGATATACCTTAGAAACGGTAGGTAAGAATCCTTAACCTCGTACCAACCAAGAAAGTTGCTAAAACACCTTATGAAATGTGGCATGATAAGAAGCCGACACTTTCATACTTACGATTTTGGGGTTGTCAAGTGTACGTAAGACGTGAGGTCAAAGACAATCTTGAACCTCGCTCAGAAAGGTGTTACTTTATCGGGTATCCTCCTGCCGGTGTTGGATATTTATTTTATAAACCTTCAGAGAACAAGGTATTTGTTGCTCGTAGGGTATTCTTCCTTGAAAGGGAGTTCTTATCCAGACATGGCAGTAAGGAAATTGACCTTGAAGAGGATCAAAGGTCGACTGATAAAGAACTTGAGGTTGGCACTAGCCAAAATACCGAGCAACATGATGCTACGGTACCTGACACTCTAGCAGCGTCTACTCCTAGGCGTTTCAGTAGAACTCGTTCTGAGCCAGAGAGATTTCGATTTCTCATATATGAGGGCAACGAGTTATTGGTGGATCATGATGAACCCACCAACTATAAGGAAGCCATGGTAGACCCTAAGTCTGCTCAGTGGAGGAAGGCGATGGAGAGCGAGATGCAATCTATGTCGGATAACCAGGTTTAGGAACTAGTTGATCCTACACCAGGGATGAAACCCGTTGGGTGTAAATGGGTTTTCAAGAAGAAACCCGGCATAGATGGAACCTTGGATACCTTCAAAGCCCGACTGGTGGCAAAGGGTTTCACTCAGACTCAAGGAATTGATTATGATGAATCCTTCTCCCAAGTGGCCATGTTGAAGTCAATCTGGATACTACTTGCCATAGCTGCATTTCATGATTATGAAATTTGGCAAATGGATGTAAAGACCGCCTTCCATAACGTGAAGCTTCATGAAGAGGTGTATCTGACACAACCTGACGGTTTTGAGCATCCAAAGTGAAACAAGGTTTGTAAGCTTATGAAGTCCGTTTATGGACTTAAACAAGCATCTCGGAGCTCGAATCTTTGCTTTGATGAGAAAATCAAAGAATTTGGATTTTCAAAGAGTAAAGATGAACCTTGCGTATATATCAGGGCTAGTGGGAGCACTATAGTCTCCTTGGTTCTATATGTAGACGATATTCTACTCATTGGAAATCATATCCCAAGCCGAAGGAGTGTCAAAATTTGGCTAGGGAGTTGCTTTTTAATGAAGGACCTAGGGGATGCGAGCTGTATTCTGGGATTAAAGATCTATAGAGATAGGTCTAGAAGGCTGCTAGGGCTTTCTCAAAGTGCATACATAGAAAAGGTCGTGAGACGCTTTAAGATGGAGGAATCCAAGAAAGGAAACCTCCCTATGTTGCATGGCTTCACATTGAGTAAAACTCAATGTCCTACCTCTAGAGAGGAGATAGAAGTAATGAAGCAAGTACCATATGCTTCGGCTGTGGGCTCGATCATGTACGCCATGCTATGCACTCGCCCTGATGTGTCATGCGCTTTGAGCATGACTAGTAGATATCAGGCGAACCCAGGATAGACTCATTGCAGGGCCGTAAAGAACATTCTCAAATATCTGAGACGTACAAAAGAGATGTTCTTGGTATATGGTAGGGAAAAAGAGTTGAGAGTAAAGGGTTACTTGGATGCTAGCATCCAAACAGACAGGGATGACTGCCGATCATAATCGGGGTTTGTGTTCCTGTTAAATGGTGGTGCTGTCAGCGGGAGGAGCTCGAAGCAAGACACGGTGGCTGATTCGACTACCGAATCGGAATACATTGCAGCAAGTGAAGCCGCAAAAGAGGCCGTGTGGATGAAGAAATTCATCCATGATCTAGGAGTGGTTCCAAGCATCGCTGACCCTATTGAGATATTTTGTGACAATGAGGGTGCGGTGGCCTTGGCAAAGGAACCAAGAGCTCAAAAGATGACAAGATACATATTGCGCAAATACCACTTTATACGAGATGTAATTGAAAGTGGAGAAGTCATCATTAGCAGAGTAGCATCGGATGGAAATCTGGCAGATCCATTCACTAAGCCGTTACCGCAAGCAGCTCATGAATCTCACACTAGAGCAGTAGGTGTAAGATTTGCTAGCGATTTGGCTTGAGTTATATTTAGTTAATTTTGTGGGAACACGGTATGGAGCAAAGGCACAGCGGAAGCAAAAACAAAAGTTTAAAAACCGAACAAAATCGGGTCCATATCATGTTCCAAAAGTGAGATCTTTCTACAAAACCAAAATAGCAACTAAAGGAAACAAAGGAGAACAGAAAAATACCTCCTTTACCATGTAAAACTCAGGTATAACAAATGCGAAAGGGATGAAACCGAGAACCCAAATGTGTCCTTCTCTATCGTTGATCCACACCAAGTTAGCTCGATCCCTTTATGCTAGTAAACCATCGGGTGAACATCCACCATGACTTCACCGTCTGGAATAGCCCTTGAAATGAATTCCTCTTGCACCAATAAATAACACACACCACTCGAGAACAACTAATCTTAGTGAATGTAGGTGTTTTGCATGAAGGCACCAAGACAGTTTTTTTTAGAGAAAGTTAGAAGTGAGTCTCATGCATGTCTACTGCTGTCACAGACCCAAAAAGCCTCTTTTGGCCAGAGACAAAGGTTCCCATCCATTGGACCAAGAAATGGCCCAATGAAAATAAAGGAATTCATGCAGACAGACCTTCACGGTCTCGCACGGCCCGTGAAGCGCCCGTGAAGACAAATGCGCCTCAACTGGGCATCGTACTTCACGGCCCGTGCCACGTTCGAGTGACTCGTGAGGGCGTCTCCTTCACGACCCCTCCACGACCTCTCACGACCCGTGAAGACTCCACGAGCCGTATGAGATTCGTTGAGTCAAACGTGAGGGAAGTGGGCTTCACGACCCGTGGAGCATCCATCACGGCCGTGAAGATCTAAAATCAAACAATTTATTTTTGGACCTTCTCTCTTTATCAGTAATCTGTCGGGATCAATCCTTGGTGTGTGACCCAATAGGCTCGCACTTCATCAGCAGTATCACCAATGTACTTGTGTTAGTGGGCAGACTCCAACACTTTTGATATGTATATTTTATTTTGGGAATGATAAAGACAGTATTGTAACTTATGCTTGTTTCAATATATAATGGAGATTATATATGCGTGTGATATGGTTACATTCATAAGACTTTACTGTGTTCCATCTTAGCATGTTTAATTACTTCCAGAAATATTATTTTATATTTCAAACTTTCCACAGTCAGTCAATCTTATGGAAGAAAGATTGAATTAAGACTGAGATAAGCATGTGATCTTGAACTCAAAGTGGTTGAATTAAGGTGCAATGCTTATCTGTGCTTGAAAAGAGTTTCAAGTGACTGGAAGACCCACACCCAAGTATACTTTATGGATTATAGTCACGAGTAACTTGGGATGATAAAATCTTACATTCCTGATATGTATGAACTGCTATATCATAGTTCTTACTTGCTTTAGCTATTTTCAAAAGCAGTTCTTGACTGGCTGTGATAAAGGAAATGACTAGGTAAGTCAATAATTATGGTATGGGGTTATGCAGTCAAAGGGTTCCTCTGGTATGAGAGATATCCCTGGGCCCCTCGATAATTGGGATCTGACACCAAAATTTTGCATGGCCATGCACAAGGAATATTGATTGAGAATCAGATATGTCCTTAAGTTTTGGTCACCACCAATCAAGATCGAGAAACACAATCGTGAACAATCTTGAGATTGACATTTAATCCATGTCTCCTGTTCACAAGGATATCGTGAACAAAATATTGTCTAAGATCACTTATCTAGGACCACTACTTCTAGTATGATGGTTTTTTGCAGGTAGTCAGAACCCATACACACTTTGGGGCATTGATGCTTTGCTAGAGGACGCTCTTTGTCTGTGCTTACTAGGGTACGGTATATTATGTGCAAGTGGGAGTTTGTTAGAATCTTCCCGATAATATACGTACGCCTTAAAGCACTGCCGATGATGTATGGGCTTATATGGGTCACACACCGGGGTCCAACATGACAGCAAATAAGGTTGAGGGACCAAAGATGGAAAAAGTGAAAGTTAGCAATGCAGGCCTTGTTAGCGCCGCTAAGGCTGCATGTGCTTTATGTCGTTTCAAAGCAGGCCGCGTTAGCGCTGCTAAGGGCTAAGGTTTAGCACCACTAACTTATGGTTAGCGGCGCTAAGGCTGCATGAACTTTATGTCAAGATCACCTCTTGACTTGGCCAATGCATGGAGAGTTGATGATTGCATTTGGCTGGTTAGAGGGGTTTGACGGAGACTTAGAGGTATTTATAAGACTTGAAATCCTCGACATTTGTCTCTCTTGGCCAAAAAACTTTCACTCTTGCAACAAAACACTTTCTTTACTATATACCTAAGTCCTTGGTGATCTAGTGGAGATTTCGAGTTCGAGAAGCCTCACTTGCTGTTCTTGTGTGATATTTCAAGTAGAAGATATCAACAAGGTTGCTAGCACTTCTTGTTGGACGTGTACCCGGGGTGTGTTTTCATGAAGAGAGAAGAAGGAGAAGTGTCTTGCTTCCAGACCACCATCAACGACCATCCAGCAATTTTCTGGAGCTTAGGAGAAATGTATAATCTTCTAACCTCCTTGCATGTTGCTATTTTGTTACATAGAGATGATCCACTTTGGGGATTTTATGTTTTGAACACTTCTTGTGCTTGTTTTGCTTCCGTTGCGTGTCCTGATAAACCCAACGGCTTTCATGATCCCGTCACGACTCGCTTCATGACCACTCATAGCTCGTGAAGGCTCACTGGGCAAAATGCCAAATTTTCAAAATCGAAATTTTAGGGCACCATGTTACATGTATTATGTTAAGATGGCTCTGTAACACTATAGGAGTTCATAGCAAATCAAAAACCGCAACGGAAGAAAAGATAAACACATTTTCAAAACGGATTTTATGAACTCTTATGGTGGTTATTCTTAACATACATGCATGCAACCATAATATATACAAAGGGAAGAAGGGATTATACCAACTCCAAGTTACATAAATCTTGTTTAATGAGTTGGGATGAACTTGCAAGGCAAAAGGCCTTGTACTCCTCTTTAAAGCCTACACCAAATTTTATCCTACCCCAATATGCTAGCACTCCAAAATCTATCTCACAACTCCTTGTAGCTGAATTTAGTACAACCCTTAGTTCAAGAGAACACTTATAGATTTCATCACTTAACTCACCAAGTTAATGATATATCTCAAGTGTATGTTGCAAACTTAAGCAAAAGGGATCAAATGCCACTTGAAACAAGTCCATATATAGAGCTCAAAATGCCTTCTAAGTTTCCCAAAATCGGCCACCAAAATGAAGGTGATTGGACTACCAAGTTGGTCCAATGAAATCACAAGTGACACTTGAATTTTTGCCTTCACGACTTCTTCATGGGCCCTCAGAGGCTGTCAAGCCAATATGACTCATGACCCGTTCCTCCCAAAAGAATCTCGTGGCGGCCGAACGCTTCACGACCCGTGGAGCATCCTTCATGGTCAAGAAGCCTAGGTCAGACTGAATTTGTTCATTTTGATTGGCTTCCTTTTCTTATGTCCGTTGTGTTGGGATTTCAAGAACACCCAACGGAAGCGAGAACAACAAAAATCATGCATACAAGTGTTCAAAACAATGAAATCCCAAGCATGGATCTACTCTATGTACAAAATAGCAACTAAACAAAAAGGTAAGAGAGTTATACCAGCTCCTATGCTCCAGTAAACTTCTTCTTGGTGGCTGATCGTGGATGTAGAAGCAAGAAACACCTTCTTCTTCTTGTTGTCTTCTCTTGAAATCGCAAACCGGGAACAAGTCCAACACCAAGTGATAGCAAGCTTGAGAGAAATCTTCACCACGAAATTTCACTCAGGAACAACAAGAGATTTCTGGAAACCAAAGTCTCTACTCCACTATATCACCAAGCTAGGTATCAAGTAAGAGAGAGATATGTAGGCTTTTAGAGAGAAATTGACCAAGAGTAAATAAAGTCCAGCTCTTAAGTCTTTTATAGACTCAAAACCGACCCTCTATATCCCCATTAACCGGCCAAGTCGGTTCTAGAACCTTTTCTCTATTGGATACAAGTAGAGGTGATTTTGACACAGAGCCCATGCAGGGTTAGCGGCGCTAACCATAAGTTAGCGGTGCTAAACCTTGACCCGTAGCGGCGCTAACGGGGCCTGACTTCGATTTGACGTAAAACACATGAAACCATAGCGGCGCTAACCTTTAACAGTTAGCGGCGCTAACTCGTTAAGTTAGCTGCGCTATCGTGGCCTGCATTGCTAACTTCCACTTTTGCCATCTTTGGTCCCTCAATCTTATTTGCTGTCATGTTAGACCCCGGTTTGTGATACTTATAGGCACATACATCATCGGCAGTGCTCTAAGGCGTACATATATTATCGGGGCAGATTCTAACAAACTCCCACTTGCACATAATATATTGTACCCTGGCAAGCACAGACAAAGAGCGGCCTCTAGCAAAGCATCAATGCCCCCTAGTCTATATGGGTTCTGAATACCTGCAGAAAACCATAATACTAAAAGTAGTGGTCCTAGATAAGTGATCTTAGACATCCTTTTGTTCGCGATATCCTTGTGAACACGAGACATGGATTAGAAAATGTCAATCTCCAGATCATTCACGATTATGTTTCTCGATCTTGATTGGTGGTGACCAAAAGGTAATGACATATCTGATTCTCAATCAATATTCCTTTGTTCATGGCCATGCAATATTTTGGCGTCAGCTCCCAATCATCGAGGGCCCAGGGATATCGCTCATACAGGAGGAACAAATCCCTTCGACTGCATAATCCCATACCATACCTCTTGACTTATCTAGTCATTCCCTTTATCACAGCCAGTTACGAACTGCTTTTGAAAATGGCTAAAGCAAGTAAGAACTATGATATAGCAATTCATACATCTCGGGTCTGAGGATGTAAGATTTTATCATCCCAAGTTACTCGTGACTATAATCCATGAAGTATACTTGGGTGTGGGTCTTCCAGTCACTTGAAACTCCTTTCAAGCACAGGTTACTGTTGCGTTTCATGCATTCAATCCTTGATTAATGCATAACCAACACCTAACCTCAGCCTTATTTCAAACTTCGTTCCCTTGAAGAATGACTGACTGTGGAAATTTAGAATGTATAAACATTCTGGGAAGTGGTTAAACATGCTAAGATGGAACACAGTAAAGTCTTATGAATGTAACCGAATCACTCGCATATCGAAACAAGCATAAAATACAATACTATCTGTATCGTTCCCAAAATAAATTAATACATATCAAATAAACTAATATATACAACTCAAGCCAAATCGCTAGCAAATCTTACACCTATCCCTCTAGTGTGAGATTCATGAGCTGTTTGCGGTAACGACTTAGTGAATGGATCTGCCAAGTTTCCATTCGATGCTACTCTGCTAATGATGACTTCACCACTTTCAATAACATCCCGTATAAAGTGGTATTTGCGCGAAATATGCCTTGTCCTCTTGTGAGCTCTTGGTTCCTTTGCCAAAGCCACCACACCCTCATTGTCACAAAATATCTCAATAGGGTCAGCGATGCTTGGAACCACTTGTAGATCTAGGATGAATTTCTTCATCCACACGGCTTCCTTTGCTGCTTTACTAGCCGCAATGTACTCCGATTCGGTAGTTGAATTAGCCACCGTGCTTTGTTTTGAGCTCCTCCAGCTGACAGCACCACCATTTAACAGGAACACAAACCGCGATTGAGATCAACAGTCATCCCTGTCAGTTTGGAAGCTAGCATCCGAGTAACCCTTTACTCTCAGCTCTTCTTCCCCACCATATACCAAGAACATCTCTTTTGTACGTCTCAAGTACTTAAGAATGTTCTTCACTGCCCTCCAGTGAGGCTCTCCTGGGTTCGCCTGATATCTACTAGTCATGCTTAAAGCACATGACACATCAGGACGAGTGCATAGCATGGTGTACATGATCGATCCCACAGCGGAAGCATATGGTACTCGCTTTATTACTTCTATCTCCTCCTTGGAGGTAGGACATTGTGTTTTACTCAAAGTCAAACCATGCAACATAGCGAGGTTTCCTTTCGTGGATTCCTCCATTTTAAAGCGTCTCACGCCCTTTTCTATGTATGCACTTTGAGAAAGCCCTAACAGCCTTCTAGATCTATCTCTATAGATCTTTATCCCCATAATACAGCTCGCATCGCCTAGGTCCTTCATTGAAAAGCAATTCCCTAGCCAAGCTTTGACACTCCTTAGGCTTGGGATATGATTTCCAATGAGTAGAATATCATCTACATATAGAACCAAGAAGACTATTGTGCTCCCACTATCCCTGACATACACGCAAGGTTCATCTTTACTTTTTGAAAAACCAAACTCTTTGATTTTCTCATCAAAGCAAAGATTCCAGCTTCGAGATGCTTGCTTAAGTCCATAAATGGACTTCTTAAGCTTACAAACCTTGTTTGGATATTTTGGATGTTCAAAACCGTCAGGCTGTCTCATATACACCTCTTCATGAAGCTTCCCGTTAAGGAAGGCGGTCTTCAACATGGCCACTGGGGAGAAGGTTTCATCATAATCAATCCCTTGAGTCTGAGTGAAACCCTTTGCCACCAGTCGGGCTTTGAAGATATCTAAGGTTCCATCTATGCCGGGTTTCCAACGGGTTTTATCCCTGGTGTAGGATCAACCAGTTCCCAAACCTGGTTATCCGACATAGATTGCTTCTCGCTCTCCATCGCCTTTCTCCACTGAGCAGAGTCAGGGCCTGCCATGGCTTCCTTATAGGTGGTAGGTTCATCATGATCCACCAATAACTCGTTGCCATTATATATGAGAAACCCATACCTCTCTGGCTCAAAACGAGTCCTATTGGAACGCCTAGGAGTAGACGTTGCAAGAGTGTCAGGTACCGCAACATTATCTTGCTCGGTATTTTGGCTAGTGCCAACCTCAAGTCCTTTATCGGCCGACCCTTGATCTTCCTCAAGGTCAACTTCCTTACTACCATGTTTGGATAGCAACTCCCTTTCAAGGAAGAATGCCCTTCGAGCAACAAATACCTTGTTCTCTGAAGGTTTATAAAATAAATATCCAACACCGTTAGGAGGATATCCGATAAAATAACACCTCTCAGAACGAGGTTCAAGTTTGTCTTCAGCCTCACGTCTCACGTACGCTTGATAACCACAAACTCGTAGGTATGAAAGTGTCGGCTTCTTACCATGCCACATTTCATAAGGTGTTTTAGCAACTTTCTTGGTTGGTGCGAGGTTAAGGATTCTTACCGCAGTTTCTAAGGCTTATCCCCAGAAACTAATAGGTACCTCTGCTCGACTCATCATAGACCTTACCATATCAACCAAAGTCCGGTTCCTCCTCTCAGCGACCCCATTTAATTTTGGATTCCTCGGAGGTGTTAATTGTGAAATAATTCCACAATTCTTAAGATGATCGACAAAATCGGTACTAAGATACTCTCCACCTCTATCAGACCGTAGTATCTTTATAGTCTTGCCCAACTGATTCTGAACTTCGTTTTGGAATGTCTTGAACACCTCAAAGGTTTCATTCTTGTGTTTAACAAGATAGACATACCCGTACCTACTATAATCATTTATAAAGGTTACGAAGTATCTTGTATTATTCCTCGTGACATGCTTGAAAGGACCACATACATCCGTATGGATTATGTCTAGAAGGTCCTTACCCCTCTCACTTGTTCCCGTGAAGGGTGCCTTTGTCATTTTTCCCAATAAGCAAGATTCGCATACTTCATTTGATCCTTGATCAAATGATTCCAAGATCCCATCCACTTGGAGCTTTGTGATACGAGTCTTGTTTATATGGCCAAGACGACTATGCCACAGAGAATATTTATCCAAACCATTTTTGGAGTCAGAATCAATATTAATGATAGATTGTCTTGATTCAATGTATGCATTTGCCTCATATATGCCATGACATGGTAAAGCTTTAAAATACACAACTTCATTTTTAAAGCAAATGATTGTACCACTTATAAATTTAAAATCAAAACCATCGTCATACAATTTGTGAAAAGAAATAATGTTTCTAGCCACATTGGGCGAATAGCATACATCCTTTAACAAAATGGAAAAGCCGGTCTTGAATGAAAGCTTCAAGTCTCCTTTAGCTTCCACTGGGACAACCTCCAAGTTTCCCATGACAAGATCCAGTTCTCCCCGTTCCAAGCTCCTACTTTCTCTTAGCACCTGCACCATATTACATATGTGAGTGCCACAGCCAGTATCCAAGACCCAGCCTTTAGAAGTAGAAGTATGGTGGAGTTTTATCATGAACGTACCTGACGTATCCGGACCCGAAATGCTCATAGCTTTGAGCTTGTTGAGTCCCTCCAGGTACTTCGGGCAAGTACGGCGGTAATGACCTTTGCCCCCGCAGAAAAAGCACTCCGCATCCTCCGGAGCCTTGGTTTGGGGAAGTTTCCCCTTGTCCTTGCCCTCGGAGGCCGGGTTAGGCTTGGTCACGCCAACGTTTCCCTTACCCTTCCTTTTGTTGGAAGGGGCGGCGTTCTTCTTCGTGATGCGGCCTTCCCGGATGGCGAGAACTTGAGAAGTGGAGGAGGATGGCTTGTTCTTGGTCATGCTAGACTCAGCGGTCTTCAACATACCATGAAGTTCCATCAAGGTCTTATCCATGCTGTGCATATGATAACTCATGACGAATTGATCGTATGCACCGGGCAGGGATTGGAGGATTAAATCAACCGCCATCTCCCTCCCTATGGTAAAACCCAATTTCTCCATGCGCTCGATGTTTGCTTTCATCCGCAACACATGCGCGCTCACGTTCCCACCCTCTTGCATTTTGCAAGCAAGAGTCGTCTTGAGGCACTCGTACCTCTCCTGCCTCGCCTGCTGCTGGAACATGTCCTTTAGCTGCACGAGCAGGTCGTAAGCACTAAGATGATCCATTTGCTTTTGCAAATCTTGGTTCATCGTGCACAACATAAGGCACGTGATTTCCTCAGTCTCCTTGAGGCGTTTTTCATACGCCTCACGGACAGCCCTTGTTGCACTTGCAGGAGGTGCCTCGGGGAGGGGTTCCTCTATGGTATGCAATTTTCCTTCATACCGCAAGACCAACCTCAGTTGTCTATGCCAGTCCATGAAATTGCTACCGTCGAGTTTCTCCTTTTCAAGGAAAACCCGAAGAGAAACGTTGGTGGTGGTGTTTGTTGCGCTTGTTGATGCCATCTAAAATTATGCAAAGTAGATATTAGTTAGTTTGATATTTTATCTTGTTAAATAATTTACCCATATAGAATTAAGTTAACAAGGCTAAGAACCGTATTTCATCCTACCATGTGACGGGGTTACCACGGATCACATGATAAAACTATTTAGGTCGGCAACCATTTTGCCAATTCGCAATCTCCATTGCAATCCTTAGCACATGCGGGATCCTACGACATCCAATGGTCGTTTGGCATGTTTTGATCCCTTCTTGCACCAATTTTAAGTATTGAAATTTTGGTTAACTCGTGCTAAGCTCGACAATTAACCAAGATTTCAAACCTAAAATTGCAAATCGTCCGTCAAGACATACGGTAACAAATTCACCAAAGTTGGCTCGTGCTAAGCTCGACAACCAAAATTGTGAATTTTGCCACACTCACCTTCCACACAGTTTCATGAGAATTGGCTCGTGCTAAGCTCGACAACCAAATATCATAAGACTAGATTTGGGTGGTATCGACTTACGGATGGTGCATGATTTACGTTTGTGGAAAAACGGGCTTTTGTTTCCGGTTTGGTTTTGATTAACTTGTTAGTGACAAATCCTATTTTCACTAGGTGGGTTAATCAATGTATGTGATCGCGTGCGAGAGGAAACCAATTTTAACAAAACTCTAGTGATTTTATTAATTTTATGAAAAAAATTTCTAGCATGCGAAACCTACATATCCATGCATAGAATAATAAAATCACACGCAATATACAACGTAGTCGGTAATCCTTGCCATTAAACCTATGCGTTCCTCCCGTGAGCCAAAACGGGAAGAACTTGGTCAAACTAGGGACAAAACAATCTTGATGCAAGCTCCCACTAGAACCACCATCTCTATGGACTTCATTGGCTTCTAAGGGCATCAAACTCCATCTTGTTTTGCCTCCTTCTTGTGTCTTCATTTCTCCATCATACAAATTACAATACAATAGAAAATAAATGGCATACAAGCCACATAATTTTCCTATTTATCTAATACTTGTACATGGATGAATGAAATGGCATGCAAGCCATAAATTATTACAATCAATCTGAATTTAATAAATTTACAGCCATCATATGTGGATTAAAACCACCAAATTACATGCACAACACAAATCAACCAAATGGGCCAAGGCAAGATTACCAACTCATGTTAACACATACAACCAAACATATCATGCCACTACTGGAACAACATGAAAAACACCTTTTGAACAAAATTCTAGAAGGTGTAAGTGCCAAAAATCCCGAGACCAACACTGTTTTATTCAAAATTTTCAAAAAACAATTTCCAGTAACGTTAGCGCCGCTAACGCGTGAGACTTAGCGCCGCTAACCTCAGCGTAGCGCCGCTAACCCTAACGGCATAATACAAACATTTTGATTTCGGGTTTTTCAAGCAACCAAGTTCTATTCTAACATAGAGGTGGCTCTGATACCACTCTTGGGATTTCAAGAACACGCAACGGAAGCGAGAACAACAAAAATCATGCATACAAGTGTTCAAAACAATGAAATCCCAAGCATGGATCTACTCTATGTACAAAATAGCAACTAAACAAAAAGGTAAGAGAGTTATACCAGCTCCTATGCTCCAGTAAACTTCTTGTTGGTGGCTTATCGTGGATGTAGAAGCAAGAAACAGCTTCTTCTTCTTGTTGTCTTCTCTTGAAATCGCAAACCAAGAACAAGTCCAACACCAAGTGCTAGCTGGCTTGAGAGAAATCTTCACCACGAAATTTCACTCAGGAACAGCAAGAGATTTCTGGAAACCAAAGTCTCTACTCCACTAAATCACCAAGCTAGGTATCAAGTAAGAGAGAGATATGTGGGCTTTTAGAGAGAAATTGACCAAGAGTAAATAAAGTCCAGCTCTTAAGTCTTTTATAGACTCAAAACCGACCCTCTATATCCGCATTAACCGGCCAAGTCGGTTCTAGAACCTTTTCTCTATTGGATACAAGTGGAGTTGATTTTGACACAGAGCCCATGCAGGGTTAGCGGCGCTAACCATAAGTTAGCGGCGCTAAACCTTGACCCGTAGCGGCGCTACCGGGGCTTGACTTCGATTTGACGTAAAGCACATGCAACCATAGCGGCGCTAACTCGGTAAGTTAGGTTCGCTATCGTGGCCTGCATTGCTAACTTCCACTTTTGCCATCTTTGGTCCCTCAATCTTATTTGCTGTCATGTTAGACCCCGGTTTGTGACCCTTATAGGCCCATACATCATCGGCAGTGCTCTAAGGTGTACATATATTATCGGGGCAGATTCTAACATGTTGTGGGTAGAAACTTGGTGTGTGACCCAATAGGCCCGCACTTCATTGGTAGTGATACATCCTACGTGTGTCAGTAGGTAGACCCACCATGAGATAGAGTTAAAGTACATATTATTTCAATCAATTTCCTAATAAAGTAGTATTATTATTTTAGAAGTACAGCATGTTGAGTATGCCCACTAACACACGTACGCCATTCGATCACTGCCGATGATGTATGGGCCTATCGGCCGGTGGTTGATCTTCATATGAACCTAAAAGGGAGGGTGAGAAAGAATAATTAAATGATGATTGGCAGGTTGGACGGGGTTAGCGGCGCTGCCGCAATCGCGGTACTAAAGTTTAAGGGTTAGCGCCGTGAATGCCTTAAAGTTAGCGGCGCGAACCCGTCTGACAACATGCAACTTTATTCTTTTCACCTTCTCTTTCAACCAATGCATGGCTAGCTAATGATGAACTCTTGGGCCGACCTTGGGAAGATCTGGAGTCATCTTGGGGCTTATAAAACACATGCTGTTGGCTCTTGTACACTCTTGCAAAACATAAGATTAAAAACTTTTAGAAATATTGTGAGTTGTCTAAGCATCAAAAAAAGAGTTCTTGAGTGTCCATGTTCTGGTGGTTTTGGGTGTTGTTCCAGTAACACTTTCAAGGATTGAAGAGTGTTTCGGGTGCTAGTACAGTAAGGTCATACATAGCTCGGGGTGGACTTTGGTAGAGGAAAAAGAGGATGGTTTCTTCCTTGCACTTGTGAACAACTCAAACTCCAGAGACATCAAGGGTATAATCTACTCTCTTTTATGTCATTAAGTTGCATTTCTTAATTGGGGTATTGGTTCTTTTCTTGCTTTTAAATTTCGTTTTTACTTCCGTTACGCTTTACCACGAACCCCAACACACCAGACAACCAATATTTGAATATGTATTTCATACATTTTCTACTTGAGCAGCACAAACTTCCCTTTTCTGAGAACTTTTATCATCTATAATTATCTTCAGTGCTTGACATTCCTAAACATGTTTGTTGTCGGCCATGCTTTAGTACTTGAATAAGATGTTCGACATTTTCTTTCTTTAGCAACTTCAACCTTTTCCATCAGATTCATGTTCTATCATTTACATTTACTTTGCAAAACCAAAAATGTTGGTACTTTTATAAATAAAAGATATAAGCTTGTAAGGAACAACAAATGTTCAGCATTTGTATTAAATAATTATACTCTAGAAATATTATAGCTAACTCAAAACTTATTTGCTGAAATAAGATTGCATAGCTGAGAAATTGATTTTTAAACTATGCCCGGTTAGCTAGAGTAAGCTATTGCTTAGCTATGTTTGCTCACCTAAGCGAATAATATTACTTAGCTAATCAAATATGAGCTTAAGTACTGGATTAGATGAGTGATTCACTCTTAATTATACATATTTTTAGTACAAATTCCTCATACTTTGAACCACAATTGTTGGTGAATTACGCACAAAACGTTGCATATTCCTTTGTTTTCATCATCGCAGGCATAAATCGACTTTTTTAAAGCGAAACATGGAGATTTTGAAGAAAATAAAAAGAAAGTTGATTTCACCAAAGAAGTCAAAAGCCTCATTGAAAAAAAAACAACCGAAGATGGGATAACTGAATATTTCAAGACCTAACACCCTACCCAACAGACGTTAGGTCGGGCGTTAGACCCCTGCCGACCATCAGCTTATCTAACAACCTTATTTGGTATAACTGACGGGGTATCTTGTTTTTCATTTTACTTATTTCAATTTGCATTTCTGCTTAGTTATTGTTCATTTTTAGAGTTATTAATATTGTCTTAGTTTTAACTACATGTTCCTTGTAGTTAAACTCCATCCTTCCCCATAATTATTGATAGCTTCTGGATCTTGAAACACAGGTACATGCTTCTGGAATGTGAAAATGAATTTTGATAGCAACTAACGAACATACAAACGTAATCTACGCTAAATATTACATATAGAAACTAAGATTTACTAAACTACTGAGCCTGGGACGAGAGTATACGAGAGTATAGCTCTGGTTATCGAATTCTAGCCCTCCTCTTTAACTGAAACCGAAGGCATCTATTTATAGAGGAAGTTCGACAATTTCCGCGCCGCGTAACGATCCATTTCCGCGGCGCGGAAATATTCCTGACAAGATTCCTGACAAGATTCGATGACAACTTGCATTCTGTTGAAACTGAATTCGGTGGGTCCGCGTCGCGGAAGAAGATAGGGTACGCGGCGCGTAACTTTCTTTTTCATAATATCTCTATCTTTTGCGCTGTGTTTTCTCGTTATGACGCACGTTATCCATTTTTCGGTAATGTGTACCTGAAATAGCCTTAAATAAAATAAGAGAACATTTAAAGATTATTTTGGCTATATATTCTTAATAAAAACCAGATATTGTCAGATATCAGATATATATTTTATGTATATTTATGAAAATATCAATTACCCCACACTTAGGTTTTTGCTTGTCCTCAAGCAATAGCTGCACACTTAATCAAAAACAAATCATCAAAAATTTACAAGTATAATTATGTCAGAAATCCAGCTCTATCTAACATGATTCAGATATTAGCATAAGCACAGAAAAGTATTCAGAATTTAACACGACTTTTGCATTCTCATCAGGTGGTTCACCATTTCACTCAAGTGTATAAGGTTTATATCAATTTAGTGAATCACATAATGTAATAAAAATGAAATATTACCATATGCTTGTATCCAAATTGAATCTGCACCACTAGAGAGTTTAGAACTATCAAGAGGACTTTTGGGTTTAAAAAGTAAAAGGCTATGGGTTAAAGGTAGGAAAAAGGCATTTTAAAAGTGGCTAAAATAAGAATCCAGAGATTAAGTTTAAAAAAATTTCTAAACTGCTTTTATTGAAATATGGAACAGGAATATCACAATATTTTTGTTGAGATTACAGTTAATCAAGCTGTAATGGAATCAGAGTCTTCTGAATGACAGCTATTCACTCAGGCAATACTGAAGAAAAAACTACTACTCAATGTATGACAACCTCAAAAATAGCTGAAGAAAGGTATGTCAGGCAACTGAAATTTCTCATTTTTCTATTGATTTTTGATTTTTATGGATTTTTGGGTTCAGCTGTATGCAACGGATAGATCAAAGATATTAACTTTTCATGTCCCGCTGATCGGTGCATGAACAACTGAAGAATATAGGAACACAGAATGGAACTAAGCAGCATATAATGGATTTAACTAATTCTGGAACTTAAAAATAAAATAGACTAAAAATGGGATAAATATGGTTGATGAAATGAAAGGTTAAGGCTCAAAGTGGTTAACTAGGGTATCGAATGCTAAAAATGAGCATTGCGCTGAAAAAGGGTAAAAAAAATAAATTAATAAATTAAATAATCTAAAATTGAGATTATTTAAGTTTTAAAGAAAAAGGCTTAAAACAACGGGTTTTAAAAAGAAAGACGGCCTCTATCAGTGCAATAGTATAGTTCTCATTTTGGTGGTTTTGATAAGAATTCTGTAACAAGTTCTGAAATATATGCAATTTTAGACATTCTTACAGCAAAAGAATTCAGTGTTTAATGATAACAACTGATAGGCTCAAACACTCAATTTAAGTGCAGGCTGTATTTATGCTAAGTCGTGAAAATTCGAATAAAATTCTTTTTATGTAATCTTGAAATCATGAAAATTTTTGCTGGAATTTCAAACAATAATTACAAATGCGAAAATTTTTCTGATTTGAATTAAGATTAATTTACAGACAAAGCATTGAAATTTTTTTTTACTCTTTTAGGGTTTTCTAACAACTTGTGCCAGAAATATTTTGGATAATAGCGTACATCTCTACCCCACACTTAAAACATACATTGTCCTCAATGTATACAAAACATGAAATAAAGAAACTGTGGTAGAGAAAACTCCCTTTTGTTTTTGATGATTGGAATTCCCTTTAGATGTGCCAGCATATGGATTCTCAAACAATAATATCTATTCTGAAGGCAGAAAATTCAAAGCAAACACTATCAATCAAAACGCAATATAAATATGCAAAAGCAAATATAATACGCACGTTCCAGTGTCAGTACAAACAAAATATAATAATAAACTGAAATCAGTCCATGTCATCATCATCATGATCATCATCATCACCTGCCCTGGCACCTGATGTACCAGCCTCTACATCATGAGCTCGTGGAGGAAAAGGAGTAGAAGGAGTGAAGCCCTCATGCTGAAAATACTCTTGCATAGCTATAGTCATCCACTCCATCGAGCTGCATAGCCACTGTGAATCTCGCTCTAAGGCTGAAAGTCTGGCTGGGATATCCGGAGTGGTGGATTGTGTAAAAGTGTTGCGTGGCCTGACTCTCCTAACAGGTGGCTGCTCTGGAATCTCAGGCTGCTCCATCTCCTCATCAGCCTCTTGCTCTGGTCCACTAACAGGTTCATCATCTAAAATCCTCACACCACCACCAGGAATCCTCTGTATAACACTCATAGTATCTAATAGAATCTCAGAAAGGATCCTAGGTTGGTGGGCGGTCAAAAGAGGTTCCTCCTCTGCGGTCAAAATGTGATATGACCGGGCTAGTCTAGTAATGAACTGACCACCGCAGAGGGTACTGGTAGGATGGACACCTATGGCTCTACGGCTCAAAAATAGTGCAAGGCTGAATGGTAGATGGCAGTGGACATCGGTGCTCAGAACACACCCCATGAAAAATAAATCAGATAAGGGTACTTTCTCACTGCCTCGGCGGTGAGCAACGGTGGTGGCTATCAAGCGGTGGATAAGACAGTGTACTGGACGTCGAAAACTGCTCTCTAGAGCTCTGGCTGAATAATATACTCCATGGGCGATCTTTCGCCAGAACTCAGCACCGGAAAAGGTAAAAGGATGCCCTCTCAATGCAATTGTTAGGAATGGTATAAACTGAGGGTTCTCGGTCTCTTCCCTAGTGTACAAGCCTACTCTCCAAGCAAACTCTCTAATGCTCAACTGCCTCTGCTGTCCTCCCAATCTAAATCGTAGGACAGTCGGATCTATGTAGTCTAGGGAGGTGGCATCAAAGTGGACAGTGGATAGGAACTCTTAAACTAGCTCCCGGTATATAGGCTCGTGTATGCTGAAAAGTCTACGCCAACCATGACAGGTAAACAACACAGGTCCACCCTCAGATCTATATCTATGGCGAAGGTAGCGCTGGATGAGTGGACTCAAATGTAATCTATCTAAAAGCTCCCAATCTACAGAGATACCTATATCTATAACTCTAGGTAGTAATGGTGCTAACCTAGAAACATACTCTGTGCTTTCGACCTCGTCATCAATAAGAGCTGGGAAGTCTAGCCAGCGGTGTGGAACATGTGGAATCTGAGGTGCGACGGCTGGGGCTCTCCTCTGAGCTCTTGCTCTTCCTCTGGGTCTCTGTGCCATCTGAATACAGTTTTAAATCAGAGAAATACGCAAAATGACCTATGTTATAGGTATGACTATTCTAATGATAATTCCTGCATTAACATTAAGCATGAAAGATAAATAATCAGGAAAAACAGTTTGAAAAAGTCAACAAAAGAAAAAACTAGGTCAAAACACTTTCCGCCGCGCGGAGTCAACTGGTACCGCGGCGCGGAAATTAAGAAGACGATGAACAGTGCCATTTGCAAAATCAGTCTACCAAACTAGTCCCATTTTGATCCTAGACTAGCAATTAAGCAATGGGGACTAGTTTTAATCATTTCCATCCACTCAATTGAGAGAAATCAGTCCTTATAGGTTCGGTTTTTTAGGGTTTTTCAAAAATCGAATAAATGCTTATTTTTCGAGAAATTTATCATGCTAAAACACAAAATAAACAATCCTAATCACTTCTAGTATGCTATTAACTACTAATCCGAGGTCAATCGAACAAAATATGTAAAATACTTCTCGGATTAGGCCGAAAAACGCAAAAAGGGGGTTTTTGAATATACCTTTGTCGATTACGAGGTACGATGATCGATTTGTAGACTGAAATCGGTTGGAGTTTGGTCGGGAGTGGATTCCGCGTCGAAGGGTTAGGGTTTCGCGTTGTGTGTATGTGTGTGTTTTGAACAGAAATTGGGGTTTTATTTTAAAAACCTGTTCGACAAATTCCGCGTCGCGTAGGAGAATGAGCTCCACGGCGTGGAAATTGACGAATGGAAATATTTTGCACCTTTTGTTCTATTTTCGAATTTAAACACTTAGGAACATTTCAAAACACAACACTCTTTGATATGTGACAAAATGACAAGGAATAATACGGAAAAAAAAACTACGCTACGAACAAACAACAAAACAATATAAACAAGCTACATACTATTTGCACGATATGTAAGCGAACAGTTTAACGCGTTGAATTGCGGAATCTTTTAGAGTCAGATCTTCAAGACTAATTATTGACAATATGAAAGCAACTTTAATAATAATAAGCAGGAATAGATTATACCTTAGTGCGGTTTTAGATGTGACTTACTTACTTGGAGTTGACAAAAATACTTAACCATCTCGCTAGCATTGCTTTTCGACCTGATTATCTTTTCAGCTTTTAGCTTAAACGGATCATCCCTTAATGCACTAGTGCAGTCAAATTGTGATATTGTCAGCAATTCCATGTAAGACTTTGATTGTATAGGCACATCATATTTTCAACATTATCCTACTTTTCTCGCTCTCTGTTTGATTGCAGAGCGTGATGTTTTCTACAGAAGTTTCTGTAGCTCTTCAAAATTGTTTCATATTCTGTTCTTCTCTATCAATAATTTATACTCTAACATTTAAAGGCAAATTAGTACGAAAATAAAAACAGGAAAGTAAAGCAAAAGATCCTACTGAAAGCATTTCCAGTTCTTTTCCGTCTCCCGGTAAAACACGAATGTTTCTTTATTATCAAAGAAACTCAGACTGAAGCATCAGTACCTCAGTTGGTTCATTTTCAAGTGGAATGCCTAAATAGTGTTTCACATGGTGACCATTAACTTTAAAAATGTTACCTTCAAATTTACCAAATCAACGGCACCATAAGGATATGATTTATGCACTACATAAGGACCAGTCCATCTTGACTTTAATTTTCCTGGAAACAAGCGAAGACGAGAATTATACAAAAGAACACGATCTCCCCGTTGGAATTCTCTTTTGTCCTTCAGTCGGCTGTCGTGGTATTTCTTTGTTCTTTCTTTGTATATTTTTGAATTCTCATATGCTTGTAGCCTTAACTCATCGAGTTCATTCAAATCGAGCAAACGCTTTTCTTTTGAAGTCGAAACATCGAGATTTAGCTTTTTAAGAGCCCAATATGCTTTATGTTCTAGTCCAACTGGTAAACGACATGCTTTGCCAAAAACCAACCTATATGGTGTAGTACCAACAGGTGTTTTATATGCTGTTCTGAATGCCCAAAGTGCATCATCTAGCTTATCGGACCATTCTTTTGGATTATTACTCATGGTTCTTTCCAAAATTCTTTTTAATCCTCTGTTTGTGACTTCGACTTGACCACTCGTTTGCGGATGGTAAGGTGTAGAAAACCTATGGGTTACCCCATATCGTTTCAATACCTTCTCGAGCTGTGAATTACAAAAATGAGTGCCCCGGTCACTGATTAGTGCCTTCGGGGTTCCAAATCGAGAAAATAACTTTTTTAAGAATTTTGAAACCACCCTTGCATCGTTGGTAGGCAAAGCTTGTGCTTTTGCCCATTTGGAAAAATAATCAACCGCTACAAGGATGTACTTATTTCCATGTGAGTTTGGGAATGGTCCCATGAAATCAATACCCCACACTTCAAATATTTCAGTTATTTGAATGTTATTCTGAGGCATTTCGTTTCTGGTAGAGATGTTTCCTGCTCTTTGGCATGCATCGCACGATTTGACATAAACAAAAGCATCTTTAAAAATGGTTGGCCAATAAAATCCTGAATCTAAGATTTTCTTAGCAGTGTATCCAGGTCCATTATGACCACCAGTAGGTCCTTTGTGGCAATGATCAAGAATGCTTTTTGCTTCGGTCTCACTTACACATCTTCGAATGATGGAATCAGATCCTATCTTGAAAAGATAAGGATAATCCCAGAAATAGTGTTTCAAATCAGAGAAGAATTTCTTCTTCTGTTGATAAGTGAGTCCTTTTCTCATGACTCTTCCTGCTAGATAATTCGCGAAATCGGCGAACCAGGGAGTGTCATCACCAATTGATAAATTCAAAAGGAATTCATCAGGAAAAGTATCGTGAATAACGGTTTCATCGAGAGCTTCTAAGGTCGGATTATCAAGCCGCGAAAGATGATCTGCCGCTAAGTTTTCTGCACCTCTTTTGTCACGGATTTCGATATCAAACTCCTGAAGTAGGAGTATCCATCTAATCAATCGAGGCTTCGCATCTTGTTTAGCGAACAAATACTTAAGAGCGGAATGATCAGTAAAAACCACTGTTTTTGATAAAATCAAGTAGGATCTAAATTTATCAAAAGCAAATACGACTGCCAAGAGTTCTTTTTCAGTTACAGTGTAGTTTTCTTGTGCATCGGTTAAGGTTTTACTTGCGTAATGGATTGGATGAAATCGTTTTTCTTTTCTTTGTCCTAAAACAGCACCTACTGCATAGTCACTAGCATCGCACATTATTTCAAATGGTAAAGACCAATCAGGGCTAGCAAGTATAGGTGCATTTATTAGTTTCTCCTTTAATAAATTAAACGAAGTTAAACATTCGGGAGAACAACAAAAAGGAGTATCCTTTTCCAATAGCTTAGTCAAAGGTTTAGATATTTTTGAAAAATCTTCAATGAACCTTCGATAAAAGCCAGCATGGCCAAGGAAACTTCTAATGGCTTTGACATTAGTCGGGGGAGGTAATTTTGCAATAATGTCAGTTTTAGCTTTATCCACCTCAATTCCCGAACTAGAGATTTTATGACCAAGAACAATTCCCTCGCGTACCATGAAATGGCATTTTTCCCAATTTAACGTGAGATTAGTGTTCTCACATCTTGACAGCACTTTCTCTAAATTCTTAAGACAAGAATTGAAAGAATTTCCAAAGACTGAGAAATCTTCCATGAAAATTTCAAGACCATCTTTAAATAAGTCATGAAATATTGCTGTCATGCATCTTTGAAAAGTGGCAGGAACATTACATAACCCAAAAGGCATCCTTCGATAGGCAAAAGTACCATAAGGGCATGTAAATGTGGTTTTCTCTTGATCTTCAGGAGCAATCGGGATTTGAAAATATCCAGAGAAACCATCAAGAAAACAATAGAACGAATTTCCTGCTAAACGCTCTATCATTTGATCAATGAAAGAAAGAGGATAATGATCTTTTCTTGTGGACTCGTTGAGTTTTCTATAGTCTATACAAACACGCCAACTAGTAATTGTACGGGTTGGAATCAGTTCATTTTTATCATTTAGCACAACGGTCATTCCTCCTTTCTTTGGGACTACTTAAACAGGGCTAACCCACGGGCTATCCAAAATCGGTTAAATCAAGCCTGCATCAAGTAGTTTGATTACTTCTTTCTTGACTACCTCTTGCATGTTAGGGTTGAGTCTTCTTTGTCTCTGTACACATGGCTTGTAATTTTTCCTCCATGAAAATTTTATGTGTACAAAAAGAAGGATTAATTCCTTTTATATCTGAAAGCTTCCATGCAATAGCAGTTTTGTATTTTCTTAATACTTGTTAAAGCTTAGCTTTTTCTTCTTCTTTAAGATCAGATGCTATGATCACAGGTAATTTCGAATCTTTCTCAAGGAATGCATATTCCAAGTGACAAGGAAGTTCTTTTAACTCAAGAGACGGGGGTTCAATAACAGATGGTTTTGATTTGTTAAGTTCAGTTGTTTCAAGAGTTTTGAATGCTTCAGAATCGGAATTATCATTATGTAAATCCGTATCTTCAGTTTAATCACAATTGTCTTGTGATTTTTCAAAGAATTCAGATACTTGATTCACATTATGACATAGCAATTGAGTTTCGAAATCATATTTTTGTATGAAAGATGGAATTGGATTTTGAGCACATTGGTAAAAGATATCGACAAGATAAAGAACATCGTCTTGAGAAGAGGAGTTTTTCATCGATTTGTTAATATCGAAAGTAACTTCCTCATCATCAACTTTCAAAGTTAATTTTCCACGGCAGACATCGATCACAGCCCCGACTGTGGCTAAGAATGGACAACCTAATATAAGGGGAATATTGGTATCTTCATCCATATCTAATATGACGAAATCTACAGGAAAGATGAAATTTTGTACTTTAACCAAAACATTTTCCACTATGCCTTTTGGAAATTTAATTGATCTGTCTGCTAACTGAATTGACATTCTGGTAGGAATAGGCTCACCTAATCCTAATCTTGCAAATACAGAATAAGGCATCAAGTTTATGCTTGCACCTAAATCTGCTAATGCATTAGTAACAGATAGATTCTCAATAAGGCACGGAATTAAGAAATTTCCTGGATCGGACTTTTTGATTGGTAATTTATTCTGAAGAATAGTAGAACATTCTTTATTTAAAGTTACAGTGGAATGATTTTCCAACTTTCTTTTGTTACTCAGAATATCCTTCAAAAACTTTGCATACTTTGGCATTTGAGATAGAGCTTCAATAAATGGAATATTAACATGGAGTTGTTTAAACAATTCCAAGAATTTCCCATACTGAGCTTCCATCTTTTCTTTTACTAGTCTTTGAGGATAAGGAATTCTTGGCTTGAATTCTGGAACTAAAGGTTTTTCTTTGACAACATCTTGATTATCCTTTGGTTCTTCTATTTTCTCTTCAAGAATTTCCTTTTCAGAGTCTTTGGATTTTGTGGGATCGAACGGTGGTTTCGTGGTTGTTCCACTCCGTAATGTTATGGCATTAACGTGAGCATTTGGATTTTTCCCCGTATTACTTGGAATTGAACTAGATGGTCGTTCGGCTAACATTTTTGAAATTTGTCCTAATTGATTTTCAAATGTTTTTAACGAGGCATGTTGATTTCGAATGTCAGTTTCAATTTGTTGAAAACGTGTTTCTGAAACAGAGACAAATTTTTCAAGAAGATTTTCCATATTGGAAATTTTGTTGGAAATCAGATTAGAATTGAACTGTTGATTTTGATTCCCAAACTGTTGGTTTGGTCTAGGTTGGAATTGATTTTGAACCGGACCTTGATTAGGGTAAGGTAGATTTGGTTGTATCGGAGGTCGATTTCCAGGAGGTGATGGATTTGAACTTGCAGAAGCATTTCTGTAACTGAAATTTGGATGATTTCGGTTACTTGGATGGTATGGTGGATTATAGTCGAATGTATTGTTCTGTGGTCTTTGTTGAGAGCTTATGAAGTCTACTTCTTCTTGAGAAGCATAAACATTACCATTTTGACAATCTTTGCTTGAATGGGGTCCTTCACAAAGGTGACAAAGAGTTTGAATCGAGTTAACCTTCATGCTATCAACCTTTTTAGATAATGCCTCTACTTGTGAAGATAGCAGCTTGACAGGATCAACTGGAATTATCCCCGATGATTTGGGTTGCGAACCTCTTGGATATTGCCATTGGTAATTATTCATTGCCATCTCCTCGATGAGTTCATAAGCCATTTCTGGGGTTTTGCTTGTAAGAGCTCCTCCTGTGTCAGGATCGGATATAGATTATATCAAATAACAAGAACTAACTTTAAATAATCAATCAGAGTAAAATAAAAGTTAATCTTTAACTATGATCACAATCAATTAAGAAGTTGCGGAATCACACTTAATTGATTAAAGAAGGTTTTAAACAAAGATTAATTCAATCAAACAGTAGTTTTATTAACCAACCAGAATGATTACAAAAGCAAACTTCACCCCCAATCTAACTTATTCTGTTAGACGAAGAACACAGACTGTTCTTAGGTTTCAACAAGAAACTTAGAGGCTAAAACACTTTCAGAAAAATAAATAACGATAAGAACAAATGCTTTGAATAATGAGATCAAGTCGTCGTACTAAATTAACCATCTAATGAAGTATATATAGACTCTTGATCCTCGTTGTATTGTTGACAGTTAGGTAATCTTCTATCTTCTGAGATAATCTTGCTAATCTTCAAAGTATTTCGAGATATCTTCTAAGATAGGATTTTCCAAATATAGCTCAACAGAAACTGTTTAATGAACACAACAGTTCTTTATCCTTCTAACAGTCTTCAGCTTCAAGGTCTTCTAACAGTTTTGACTTTGCCAACTAACAGTTCTAAAACTTGCAGCAACTGTTAGTTACAACTGTTTTTCATATCTAACAGTTTTACCTTTGCATGTTCAACAGTTTCAATAACTTAGCGAATTTCCCAACAATCTCCCCCTAACTTAAAGTATTGAACAATACACTTAAGTTGTTTTATAGGGTTCAACCATAGAAACATTCACATAAGCAAAGAACACATTAACATTAATTTTGCAAAGTAAAATTGTTATAATCAAAATATGAAAGAAAAATTACATTTTCTCTTTCTCTATCAGCTCCATCCTTTCTTTCAGTCTTCTCCCCAGATCTTCCCTTAACCTTACAGGACCATAGAACCTTGCCTTTATCATGTACATCAACTTGGTCCTACTGTGATCAACAAAATTAAGATCAAACCACTGGGTTTTAGCATTGTTTGTCACAAGATTATACACCCTTGATCTTTCAAAAACTTTCACAGTCGATATAGGAAATCTTTCATCACTTGTCAGTAAAGACATTACTCTCTGTGGATTGCATATACTCGATAAATGTACTAAAAATACTTTTATCTCAATTTCAGCATCCTTTCCAAAATGACTTACCCCATATTCATACATTTCTTGTACATCTCTCCTGGTCACACTATCCATCATTGCAGAGAAACTGACATAGCTTTCAATTGGTTCCACCTCTCTAACAATGGTGACACCCTGCTTTCCAGTTTCCACTCTCAGCATTTCAAACCTCCATTCTTTGATATGCGACTTTTCAGCTTCAAATTTATCAATTCTTTCTTTTATCTCTTTTGAGAGTCTATCTTGCAGAATAGTTTTGACCAAGCCTGTTTTGACTTTTTCTTCAGACTGTTGGGGTTTTTGGACTGATTGGGGTTTCTTCTTTTCCACTACTGGCTTGGGAGGTGGAACTGTTTTCTTCTTTACAACTCTTTTTCTTTTTACTCCCTTACCAGCAGCTTCCTTTACTTTCTCTTCTTCATCAATCTGAGTAGTAATCTCATCAGCCAGCTTCTTTGCTATCTCAAAATCAGACTGTTCTTGTTCTCTTAGCTCAGCTGCTAGCCTTAATGCAAATTCATGATCACGCTCTTCTTGTTGCTGTCTTGAAAGCTTGAGTTTAGGACAAACAACAACAATTTCTTTACCTTTGCCTGAAACAGGAGGCAACTCAGATTCTTTCTTTCCTTCCTGGATGACCACCCCTTTATACCCTTTCTTTGGTGGTAAAGATTCTAACGTAGCAACCTTTCCATCAAGCCATCCATCATCAATTTTCTGTGCCATTCTAGAAGAACTTATTCCCAGATATTGAGCACTAATATCAACCAAATAGTTCTGCTTAACTGTTGACCACGATTTGAAAATCTCAGTGCTTGGAACATCTGCAGTTGATACCATCCTGTTGATTAGCATCCTATCAACACTTGAAAGCTGTTCTTCTTCTTCTTCATTAACCGCTTGGACACTTGCAACTGTTAGTTGATTTGAAGTTACAACTGTTGGTTGTGGTGTCGCAACTGTTTGCTCATTTGGAGCAACAACTGTTTGTTTATCCTGTGAAACTGTTTGCTTAACTTCTTCCTGCTTGGATTTTCTTCTTCCTTTAGCTTGAGCAGTTGAAGAGATTTTCACCAAGGATTTGGGTTTAAGCAACATCTCATGAGTATGAAGAACATTTGTTGCTTTCTTCAGATTCTCATCAAGAAAGTTCAGCTGCTTATCTTGCCTTATTAACACCTCATTGTGAACTGCTACCACCTTGAGTACTTCGGTTGCCTTCTCCAACTGTTCAGTCAGTTCTTTTATCTTCTCATCTTGAGAAACTATCCTTTTGTTTTGAAGAGCAATCCTTTTCTTTAGGTGTAAATGAGCAGCAAGGTAAGGTGCAAAGTTAGGATCCGTTAATGCATGTTGTTTCAGTCTAGTCTCAATGTCAGTTAGTGTTTCCACTGTGACCATATCATCGACATTTTTCACTAGTGGCTTACTCCCCTGAGTATCACCATCAGTACCCCTCTTTTCTTGGTTCTGGGGATTACCAGAAACTGTTTTACCAGTCTCTGTTGCCATGGTTGAGGTCTTAGCTATGTTAACACTGTCCTGTTTATCCCTTGCGGATAAAACAGTATTGTCAGCCTCAAAGACCATATGATCACCCTCTTGAGAAATGATCACCTCCTTATTGTGCCTGGGAGACAGCACCAAAGGTTCCCTTTCGATATTCTGCACAGGTAAATGCATCTGTGCAGGGCTAACAGTTTGGGGTTCTCTAACTGTGGTGGAAGGAGCACCAATAGTTTTTCTCTTCTTTTTAAATACTTTTAGTGCAGGGGCTTGTGTTGTAGATTTTTCAAAAGAAGCAGGATGGGAATTTTGAGTATCTTGGACTGTGGGTTCCAGTGTTGGTGGTGTAGCAATACGATGGGTTTCATGCTCAACACTGGCAGTCCTGTTTCTTGACAAAAACTCCACCATTTCAGAGAGTGGAGGAGTTATGGCACCAGAGAAACTCTTGCCAGTAATCAACAGTTTGCTCAAAGTGGAAGCCACATGAGCAGAGGGAATAATGACCCTCTTGTGTGTTTTTAGATTTGGCATCAAAAAGTTTAACAATACTTGCACAAATCGAGGATACATCAAAAAGAGACCATACTTGGTCCCTAGATGTTTTACCATGCCATTGAAAATTAATTTTGAAAAATTGAAGCAACGATTGTTGGCTAAACAGATTAAGGCCAAAGCAATGTTGCTTCCAAACTCGTTCCATCCTGTTCTTTTAGGACTAATGCATTGCTGGAGAGTATGGATTAAATACTTCCAGTGAGCACAAAATTGTCCCTTATAGAATGTACCCTTCCCTGAAGGACCCTCATACCCAAGCTTAACAAGCTCGGCATGCAAAAAATCTAGTGAAACTGAATCAGAATACTCACCCTCACTATCATTGAGTTGTAGAAGGTGGCGAATGGTGTCCTCAGAGATTGAGACGGTCAACTCATCAATGGTAGAATCAATCCATTGCACGTCATCAGTTGTTCGAAGTTGAGCATGTTTCCAGAACTGATCAATGTAAGAAGTGTATATGGTAGGATTGATGGTGAGTGCAGTGTTGAGATCGGACAATGAGAGATAATCAATCATATCGTGGAACATGTGAAGATCATCGGGTTTTGAAAGAAAAGCAAGCATGTTATGTTCCTTGACGAATGGAAGGGGAGCCATGGCGAATTGATAGCAGAATTCTAGGGTTTTAGCGTTCAAACGAAGTTCAGTATGCGTAAAGAAACCTCTGAGGAGGGAATGGTTTATATATGTTTCGATTGTTGAACGCAATCCAAAGGCTTCCAAAATCCTGCAAAGACCAAAGCACCCTTTAATAGCTTAACAGTTGACGGACAAAAAGGAACTAACAGTTGAGAAACTGCTTTTAATAGCTTAACAGTTGACGGACAAAAATGAACTAACAGTTGAGAAACTGTTTTCATAAGATGTAACAACTGTTATTCAAAAGTTCACTCCCTTTTGTTTGATCATTTATATGAATTGACAGTTGTTTAGGGTTTACAACTGTTCTTCATTTCTCGCCCTTAGTTGACAAATTTCTCCCCCTCAGTTGCACATGGACTTTGTCTAACAGTTGCCGAAGCCATATGCTAACAGTTGAAAAACTGTTAGTATTGATTGAAACAGAAATGTGCAACTGTCAAACAAACTTTCAGCTCACATATATCAAATGCTGAAGCAATAAAAATAAAACATTAGAGAACACAGTCATCAACATAAGATATATTTTATTCAAGATAATCACAATTGAGCTACAATAATTTTGAGACAAACAATACTGTCTTGTGCTATAGATCTAAACACAGCTTATAAGAACTGTCTTAACTCCTAGATCTACATATGACAAAATATCGATAACAGTTTGTATCATCAAATCTGAACTTTAAGGGAAGACAATCATCATCACATTCTTGCTCAAGACTGTCTTCGTTATTTAAGAATCGAGTTCAGAATAGCCTCTACAGTGCCGCCATTGCCTTACTGAGAAGCCTGTCTTCAAAGAGTGGTCATGTAATGCACAAGCCATTGTTGGTACTGCTTATCTAATTGTGCAAGGCCGTCTCGTAGGTGTGGGAGAACAATGATCTACACCGTAAGTGTAGACAACTTTCTCCGTCAACTGTTGACAGGCCTTAGACAATTGTCAAAACATACTACCTACCAATGGGTGTGCAGTAGACCTTCTCATCATATGCATCACCAGAGACGATTGTCATAATTTGCCTCGTGGGTGTGCAGTGGAACTAGTCATCTAAGTCAGTGACTTCCACTGCCTCATCATCTGAGGCCCTCTGGTGGTTACGAGTATTATATCTTCGAACATGGAACCATACTACGGAGTTTGTAGTGCCTGTTAGGTTCAAGACGAATCTTAGACAACATGGTGTAGGCAATTCATGAAAGAGAGTGAAATTTTCAAAATCACCTCTTATACGAATATGATCAATTGGTTTATTTGGCCTACGTGGATCTGGATGTTGTGTCAAGGTGAACCTATCTCGATCATCATGCATCTCAAGAACACATGATGAGTAATGCCAAAGCTCATGCATTCTTACAAATGGGGCAGGGATGGTTACATAACTTTGTCTAACATTAATATCTTTGAGGGTTATTAGAAAAAGTTAGTATCTATTTGCAGAGAGAAGAGTGTGCAAATGTAGGTGTGATTTGTGAAGGATGGGTGCAAGACTATTTATAGAGAAACTAGGAGGCATTAATAGCCATTAATGACCATTAATATCCAGTAATTTCCATTAATAGCATGCAGTGACTGGTCACATCAAATGCACTATAGAACAAGCAAAATGACTCACCTTTATCAGTTTGGAACTGTTGATTCAAGAAAGTGAATTTACCTTTACCTCATAACAAGGACAGTCACGAGTGTGAAAAACTGTTTGTGAGACAGGTCAGCAGATATGTCCAAAACTGATGTGTGAAATTGCATTTCCCTCTCTGAATACTTAAAGGATAACAGTTGTTAGAAAACGTAACTAACAGTTGAAAATTGTTAGTGTGAAAAACATGGAATAATGAACAACTGTTAGTCCAAGTTAATCATTCCAATGTTGGAAATCAAAAAGTTGAATCTGCTCACATCAAAAGCTTTAGTGAACAAATCAGCTAATTGATCATCAGTATGAATTTTCATAACTTGAATTAATCTCTTTTCATTGCAGTCTCTTATGAAGTGAAATCTGATTTCAATGTGCTTGGTTTTAGAATGCTTCACTGGATTATTAACTATGCTAATAGCACTGGTGTTATCAACATAAATAGGAGTATTTAAGAAAGACAAACCATAATCCAGAAGCTGATTTTGGATCCATAACACTTGTGAACAGCAGCTTGATGCAGCAATGTATTCAGCCTCAGCTGTTGAAGTTGAAACTGTTGTTTGTTTCTTGCATTGCCATGAGACCAGCCTTGATCCAAAGAATTGACATCCTCCAGAGGTTGATTTTCTGTCCACATTGGCTCCACCATAGTCACTATCAGAATATGCCACCAAATCAAAAGGTGAATCTTTAGGATACCAAAGTCCCAATTTTGGTTGGCCTTTGAGATATCTAAAGATTCTCTTTACAGCAAACAGGTGTGACATCTTCGGACTGCATTGGAACCTGGCACAAACACAAACAGCAAACATTATATCAGGTCTAGAAGCAGTTAAGTACATTAATGAACCAATCATTGATCGATAGAGGTGTATATCAACATCCTCCCCCTCAGAATCTGCTCCCAACTGTTTGTGTGTTTCCATTGGAGTACTTGCCAGCTTCACATCTTGATAGCCAAACTTGTCCAATATGTCCTTGACATACTTAGATTGGCTTAGAAAAATACCAGTGGGCTTCTGTTTGACTTGTAATCCCAAGAAAAATGTGAGTTCACCCATTGAACTCATCTGAAATCTTTTGTGCATAATGACTTCAAATTCTTTGCACAAGCTGTCATTTGTAGATCCAAAGATTATATCATCAACATAGATTTGAACAAGCAAAATCTCTGTTTTAACAATCTTTGTAAACAATGTTTTGTCAATTGTGCCTCTCTTAAAACCATTCTCAAGGAGATAGGATGACAATGTCTCATACCAAGCTCGAGGAGCTTGATGTAGACCATATAGGGCTTTATCTAACCTATATACCTTGTCAGGGTACTTTGAGTCTTCAAAGCCAGGGGGTTGACACACATATACCTCCTCATCAATAGTGCCATAGAGAAAAGCAGACTTGACATCCATTTGATACACCTTAAATCCTTTGAAGCTTGCAAAAGCAAGAAATAGCCTAATGGCTTCAATCCTTGCAACAGGTGCAAAAACATCGTCATAGTCTATTCCTTCCTCTTGTGTGTAGCCTTGTGCAACCAGTCTTGCTTTGTTCTGGATAACAATCCCTCTTTCATCTTTCTTGTTTCTGAACACCCACTTGGTGCCAATTACTCTTTTACCTCTTGGAAGCTCAACCAACTTCCAAACTTGCTGAATTTGAAATTGTAAGAGCTCCTCTTGCATTGCCTCTACCCATGAAGGATCTTTCAATGCCTCAATTGCTTTCTTTGGTTCTATTTGAGACAAAAAGCAAGCATTCACGTCAAATTGGGCAAGATCCACACCACTATTCTCATTTTGCAGCATATTCCTTATTCTGATAGGAGTGGTTGGATTTCCAATTATTTGTGATATTGGATGAATCTTGTGAACTCTTGATGTAGGAATGTTTTCTTCAGTCAGTTCATCCCCTAGATTAGACAGATCAAACTCACATTCACTTGAATTTTCAGCGTTATCACACACTTGATCAGCAGAGTCAGTGTGGTGTCGAGGATCATGGGATTCCATGTCCTTTAAAGATTCAACATCCATCAATGGATCAACAGCATTGGAGAACTCTTGTTGAAGCATAGGAATCACAATAAAGTCTTCAGTAACTTTGTTTGAACCAACAGTTGTTGGTTTTGAGCTAACAGTGTCAAAACTGTTTGGGCTGGAGGAAGATGGTTGATGATTTTCACCAACAGTTGTTGGGGTACCTGTAGCTGTTTCAGTAGAATACTCAAAAGAAAGAGATTTAGATAATGCATCAATATCAAATAACCAATCAGGTCCATTACCTGCAATATTGATCCTATTTTCATTGAAAGAGACATTCATACTCTCTTCTATGATTCTAGTGGCATTGTTAAAAACTCTATAAGCTTTACTTTGAGTGGAGTATCCTACAAAGAAACCTTCTTCAGCCTTACTCTCAAACTTGCCTAACTGTGACTTGGTATTAAGGATAGTGCACGGACAACCAAACGGTTTGAAGAAGTTGATTAAAGGTTTTCTCTTGAGAAACAACTCATAAGGAGTTTTCCCTTTGGACTTGACTACTTGTACTCTATTCTGAACATAGCAGGCAGTGTTCACTGCTTCTGCCCAGAATGTCATTGGAAGTCTAGAATCGGCTAACATTGACCTAGCAGCCTCTATCAAAGTCTTATTCCTTCTCTCAGCAACTCCATTCTGTTGGGGAGTCCTAGGAGCACTAAACTGTCTTTCAATACCTTTACTTTCACAAAAACTGTTTAGCTCATAGTTCTTAAATTCAGAACCATTGTCAGATCTAATGACTTTCACCTTCAAATCAGATTGATTTTCAATTTTAAGAATAAGAGACTTAACTAACTCAGCTGTTTCATCCTTTGTTCTAAGAAATTGAACCCATGTGAACCTGGTGAAGTCATCAACTATGACTAAACAATACGCTTTCTTCCCTATACTCACCACAAATGTAGGACCAAAAAGGTCCATGTGTAACAATTGTAAAGGTGATGTAATAGAAGAAACTTCTTTGGTCTTATAAGAAGTTTTGTGTTGCTTGCCTTTAAGACATGCCACACAATGATCATCACATGAGAACTCTTTTTGGGGCAAACCTCTTACCAAACTGTTTTTAGCTAACAAGTTCATGGTTTTAAAATTCATGTGACACATCCTTCTATGCCAAATGGCAGACTCATCATGAGATGCTTTGGAGAGTAAACAGCTTAACACATTCTGTTTAGCAATCTTTTGTGGATCAAGACAATATACATTATCTTTTCTAGGTGTTCTTAAAATAACATCCTTCCCATTTAATTTAAAATCTTTTGAAAGAATAATGCATTCTGAATCTGTAAACAAAACTTTGTTTCCATTGTCACAGATTTGAGATACACTTAACAGATTGTACTTAAGCTGTTCAACAAAGAAAACATCATTAAATGTAAGTGTACCTGCCTCAACAGCTCCTTTACCTGTGATTTTTCCTCCATTTGGATTTCCTCCAAATGCTACAAATCCTCCATTGATTCTTTTGAAATCCTTCAAACATTGTGGATTTCCAGTCATGTGCCTTGAGCATCCACTATCCACATGCCAAATTCCTCCTTGATTAGCCCTATGAATGCTCTGCACAAATACAATCAGTTAGTAGCAGGAAGTACCCAGGCCATGCAGGTCTTGGGTACACCGTTCAAGTCATAATACTTAAACAGAGTTTTGTTCTTTTTGATTTCATCCAAATTAGATTTCTCTAACTTCTGTGAAGAATACTTTGTAAGAACATGTGGTTTCCAACTGTTGTGATTAACAGTGGACACCTTTGAACAAACAGCTGGTGGAGTTGATAAAACAGATGAATCAACTTGTGATTCCTTTTGATTTTCAGTATGAAGAACAGTCTTACCCTCTCCAGAATCAGTTTGTTTTTGAATTTTCATCCAAGCCAAACCAGCAGTTTTTGGTTTTGCTAAAACAGTTGTGGAACTGTTAGTTGGTTTGGATGTAGCAGTTGTAGAACTGTTAGCCTGTTTTGGCTTAGCAGTTCTAGAACTGTTAATCTGCTTTGACTTAACAGTTTTAGAACTGTTATTCTGTCTTTTGGGACTTTTGTTTTGAGTGCCATTTGTCTGTGGGTTATAGTAACAGTCTTGAACTAAATGATTTGATCTTCCACAAATGTAGCACTTTTTGGTTTTCACAATAGGTAAACCAGTTCTTTGTGACCAGAATTGGTTCCTATTTCTTTGATTTCCTCTAACAGCTGCAGATTGAGGAAACTTTTGTACACCATGCTTTTGGTATGTGCATGCAGGCATTTCAGTATGCCTTTTCTTAGGCTTGGGTTTAGCCTGAGATTTTGCAGCTTCCTTTTTCTTCCTGGTATACACAACTTCACCAACTTTCTCCTTTCCTTTGGCTTTGGTACTAACAGTTGGGTTTTTTAGCTTAGAACTGTTTGGGTTCTTGTTGGAACTGTTAGTGTAAAGATGGGGACTATTTCTAACAGTTGTGGAACTGCTAATAGAGTTAACAGTTTTTGAGGATTTTGGCTCATTGGTGAGGGGTTCAGTGGATGCTTTTACAAACACCACAGGTTGTAAAGATGATTTTGTTGGAATGGGCTCACACAGGATGTGATTTTCATATGGAATACCTTCATCCTTCTTCACAACTTCCTCATTATCTTCAACACTTACTACTGACACAACTTCATCTTCATAACTCTCAAACTTTGGATCAGCTGACTTAAGTTCATCTTCCAAAGGTTCATTAACATATCTGTCAGCTACCTCAGACATTGGAGTTATGTAGTTTTGGTTGTATGGAGGTGGGGTTTGTTTGTATCCTAGGCCAGTTTTCACCTTGTCTCTCACTTGAGATTGTAGCAGAGTCTCAAGCTTAAGGTTTGCAGCCCTGAACATTCCAAGATCAATGTCCACACCCTCCAATTTCATTGTGAGTTCATCCACCTTGCTTTCTTTTTCAACCAACTTCTTTTTCAGATTATCAATCTCATCTTGAAACTGCTCTTTCTCCCACTTATGATATTTTCTATCATAGTCCATTTGCAGTTCATTAGCCTGATAGTCTTTAATTTTCTTTTCAAAATCTTCTATCACAGCAGTATACTCATACCTTCTCTCCTCCATTTTACTTAGAGCAGCACATACTTTCTTATTGTGCTCTCTAAATCTCTTAACAATAGCTCTACATTCACCAGGACATAGTTTAGAAGATACCTGTATGTCCTCAGATTCTGGAGAATCCATCTTGATGGAGGAGTCAGTCAATGCCATCAAAGCTTTGTTGCTGGTAGCCTCCTCTGCTTGATCACTCCAATCAAATCCATGGCCTTCTTGTGAGACCAATGCTGAGGAGGGATGGTTCTGAGTTGTCCTCTGACCTTGATTCTGAACTTGTCCACCAGATCTGCATTCTCTTGCAAATTGGCCAAGTTGTTGACATTTGAAGCATCTAACCTTTGACTTGTCAAATCCAGCCTTGCCATCAGCTCTGAAATTCATGTTTTGCCTTCCAGTCCTTTTAATGAATCGCTTGGCTCTAACAGTAAGCATGGCCATTTGCCATTTGAGATCCATTTCCTCAAGATCATCAGGGTGCACTTGTTCAAGATCCTCATTGGTGAGGGTTGAATGTGCATGGCTGGCAAGAAAAGCTTCAAGAACTGCATCTGGAGTATTCATATCTAGTCCAACAACAGAACTAGTACCTGCACCACCATCAAGAGAGTTAGTTAATGAATGGTTTGATTCCATACCTGAGGAAGACAGGAGAGCAGCATTATGGCTAGGGATAGCAGTTTTTCTTTTTCCCTCTATCTCTCCCTCAAACACTATCAAACTATTATAGAGGTCAACTAACTCTATGTCTTCAAGAGAATCCCTGGTTCTCCATTGTGCAGCAAACACAGTCCATTCATCACCTAGAGACCTAAGAAATTTTCTATTTATCTCATCTTGATCAAGCCTAACCTTAGCACTCTCCAGTTGACTCACCAGTTTGTAAAACCTATCAAAGATTTGGGTGATACTCTCATTCTTCCCACTGGTGAAGTTCTCATAGGCTTGTTTAAGAAGATCTCTTTGGTTTCTCTTAGAACTAGCATTCCCAGCAAACCTCTTTTCCAGAGCATTCCAAAGTTCATGAGCATCATCAAATTTCTTGAATTGATGTTGATACTCATTGGGAATTGCAATCTGAAGGATGCTGAGGGCTTTCATCTCAATCATTCTATTCTTCTTTTCAGCATCTGTCTTTGGTGGTGGTTTCTTCTTTGGTTTTCCATTCTCATCCAGTTCAATGGTATTAGTAGGAACAGTTTCAATGATTTGCCAAACATCATAGTCCATTAGTTGGACATGCTGTTTAATTCTTAGTTTCCACATCTCAAAATCAGATGGTTTGAGCATGGGAACACGAATGTTGGACCCTGATCCACTGTTATCAGAAGAACCTCCCGAATCCATTTAAACAAATTGATTTGAACAAAAAAAACAGTTTTGAAAAATAAGGCAAGGTAAAGCAAAAACCTTCAACTGGTGATCACAGGAACCTTAATGATAAGGCTCTGATACCACTTGTCAGGATCGGATATAGATTATATCAAATAACAAGAACTAACTTTAAATAATCAATCAGAGTAAAATAAAAGTTAATCTTTAACTATGATCACAATCAATTAAGAAGTTGCGGAATCACACTTAATTGATTAAAGAAGGTTTTAAACAAAGATTAATTCAATCAAACAGTAGTTTTATTAACCAACCAGAATGATTACAAAAGCAAACTTCACCCCCAATCTAACTTATTCTGTTAGACGAAGAACACAGACTGTTCTTAGGTTTCAACAAGAAACTTAGAGGCTAAAACACTTTCAGAAAAATAAATAACGATAAGAACAAATGCTTTGAATAATGAGATCAAGTCGTCGTACTAAATTAACCATCTAATGAAGTATATATAGACTCTTGATCCTCCTTGAATTGTTGACAGTTAGGTAATCTTCTATCTTCTGAGATAATCTTGTTAATCTTCAAAGTATTTCGAGATATCTTCTAAGATAGGATTTTCCAAATATAGCTCAACAGAAACTGTTTAATTAACACAACAGTTCTTTATCCTTCTAACAGTCTTCAGCTTCAAGGTCTTCTAACAGTTTTGACTTTGCCAACTAACAGTTCTAAAACTTGCAGAACAGTTAGTTACAACTGTTTTTCATATCTAACAGTTTTACCTTTGCATGTTCAACAGTTTCAATAACTTAGCGAATTTCCCAACATCCTGCAGCAGCATCAATCATTTGACGAGCTTCATTGGACAACCCATTGTAAAAAGTGTGAACTTCTAACCAAGGGGGTAGTCCATGATGTGGGCATCTTCTAAGAAGATCTTTGTATCTTTCCCAAGTGTCATAAAGAGATTATCCTTCTTGCTGACTAAAGGATGAAATATCATTCCGTAATTAGGTCGTTTTCGAAGGTGGAAAATATTTAAGCACAAATTTTTCGGCCAAATCGTTCCATGTAGTGATGGAACCAGCTGGAAGGGAATTAAGCCAGAGTTTGGCTTTCTCCTTTAATGAGAAGGGAAAAAGACGTAATCGGATAGCATCATTTGAGACACCATGTATTTTGAAAGTATCAAAGATTTCTAGAAACTTGAGATATGATCATTAGTATTTTCATTCGGAAGTCCATGAAATAAAACTGAGTTTTGAAGCATGTGAATGACATTAGGTTTAATCTCAAAGTTATTGGTATTAATGGTTGGTCTGATAACACTTTGATGAATATAATTGACATCGGGTCGCGCATATTCACCGATTGTTCTCGTAACTGGCGGAGGTGGATTTTCAGCCATTACGGTTCTTCTACGTGAGTTTTGCCGACGATGATAAAATTCTCGTTCAGGTTCAGGAAAAGGATTAACAATTTCAGCGGACGAATAACGAGTCACTTTTAGAATATATTTATGTTTTGCTACTTAAAAGAGTGGCCAGGCAAGTCGATTGGTAGGCAGGATCCTTTCGGCTCCTTTCAGTTTAAAACCTTTCGGAAATCCAGCAACCTAAACCAATTCAGTTATTCTAGACACCACTTAGTCACGTAGTTTTGTTGAGTATTTTAATTAACTAGTGCTAAATCAATAATTCAAAAAAAAGTTACAACAGTATCAATAATTTTCACCGGCAACGGCGCCAAAAACCTTGGTGTGCGTGTTATATACGTCTCAAGTACGCGAAATGATGTCACGGAAAGGTTTTTATTTGGAATTACTATTAATCTACATAAACGCATACGGGCAGAGCACCCACGTATGTAATATAGGCTACTGGTAAGACCGAAGATTTATCGAACACGGGTAATGATAACTGTTATTACTTTAATCCGAACCTTCTGTCTAGGTATCAATAATTATGGGGAAGGATGGAGTTTAAGTACAAGGAACATGTAGTTAAAACTAAGACAATATTAATAACTCTAAAAAGAACAATAACTAAGTAGAAATGCAAATTGAAATAAGTAAAATGAAAAACAAGATACCCCGTCATGAATCCTCCAAATCAATATTAATTAGTAATGTTAACTAATCCAGTTATGTAAGACTGATTTAACAAAGATTGCCTTTAAAACATGATTTATCTTTTTAGTGTCAAATATAGATAATCCTGATTTAATCTTTAAATTATTAAAACATTAGTTAGATAAAACCTTGCTTTCCAGGTGTTATCCCGTTTTACTTAAAAGGTTAGTATTTATCTTTTAACGAAATAATAGATAAAGTAAATACCATCATTGGTCAACATCCGGTAAAAAGATATATATTTGGGTATTAAGATAATATATCAGTTCAACACCTCAAGTGGGTCTATGAGCAAATGTCCTTATATACATATACCAAACTTATACGTATCGTACACCTCAAGTGGGTCTATGAGCAAATGCATATAATTATGAGTTTGTTTGAATATATATGTATAAAGATACATATATTCTAAGCAAATGGTTTTCCAACATTTACAATGCCGAATACCCGCATGAGCCGATAGTTTTATACAAAATAACCAAATATATGTTTCATTAATTCAGAAATATCATGTCTTTATTAAAATCATTCTAACATAACTTGTGTATAACAACTACATATTTTTACTGATCTGGATTCATCATAACGAGGTAATGAAAAGTTAGTTACTCATTATGACTGGAGTACGTGCATACGAAGACATATTTAAGGAAAGAAAGTACCAACATGTAGATTATAGAAGGAAGATGAATCTTACAGCTTCTGGATCTTGAAACACAGGTACATGCTTCTGGAATGTGAAAATGAACTTTAATAGCAACTAACGAACATACGAACGTAATCTACGCTAAATATTACATATAGAAACTAAGATTTACTAAACTACTGAGCCTGGGACGAGAGTATACTAGAGTATAGCTCTGGTTATTGAATTCTAGCTCTCCTCTTCAACTGAAACCGAAGGCATCTATTTATAGAGGAAGTTCGACAATTTCCGCGCCGCGTAACGATCCATTTCTGCGACGCGGAAATATTCCTGACAAGATTCCTGACAAGATTCGATGACAACTTGCATTCTGTTGAAACTGAATTCGTTGGGTCCGCGTCGCGGAAGAAGATAGGGTACGCGGCGCGTAACTTTCTTTTTCATAATATCTCTATCTTTTGCGCGGTGTATTCTCGTTTTGACGCACGTTATCCATTTTTCCGTAATGTGTACCTGAAATAGCCTTAAATAAAATAAGAGAACATTTAAAGATTATTTTGGCTATATTTTCTTAATAAAAACCAGATATTGTCAGATATCAGATATATATTTTATGTATATTTCTGACAATATCATAACAAATCTTAAGCTTAAACAGATTTACAAACCAAAGCATCTGTCCACTTCCAATCCCCTTTCTCGTCTACACTTAGACTTACCTGAATCATCACAAGCTGCAGCCAGTCGACCACGACTTCATTCTAATCTTTTACGCTCTGCTGCAGATTTGAAGAAGGCTGGAAACAAGAAGTGTGAAATAAATACATCATGGAAAAGAGCTATTCCTAGATCCACTAGGAGGTGTTCAAATTTGAAACCTGTCTGTGAAAACGTTTTGATGTTTAATTCTGTTTGTAATCATTCGGGTTCACAAGATAAAACTGCTTCTACCATGTTTTGTATGAGTGATGGTTGTACTCATGGACACTGTGAATTTAATTGTTGTTATGATCAATTGAGAAAGTCTTTAGGTGTTAAACGATGTGCTGATTGGACTGATTTTTATGCTAATCAAGTCTGTGTTCCATTTTTAAATTCAAAAGGCTACATCATTAATCAATGGATCACCACTCGTCAATCACATGCACTTAAACGATTAAACAAATCTCACCGATTGCTCACGATCAAGGAACTGGAAGTCTACAGACGGCAGGGCTATGAAGCATTTTAAAGGGCTTGGATTGCACAGGAAAAACACCTGCACTCTCAAAAGCATTCTCGCAATTCCCCTTCCAAAATCTCAAAATTTTCTAAACCCAAGCCATCATCCATTCAACGAGTAGCAAATCCTACTAATCTAAGTGCTCCAGTTCAGCAAAAGCAAGTTGAGGCATCGAGGCCACAGAGAATTCTTAAGAATTCCTCGCAAACATGGATTCGCAAATATAACGCTTCCGCAACTCTACCGAATCCAAAACCTCCGATTCCATCAACTGTCAAACCAACAGTGGTAAAGAAACTTTCTTCTCAACCTATTTCTTCCAAATCTATTCCTTCACATCAACAGATTAAACCCACGTGGGTACTCAAGAATAGATCAGTAGAAGTTTCACCACCACAAACAGACAACATCACTGCTCAATCACTTCTAGGGACTAACAATCAAGGACTCATTCCTATATGGGGACCTAAACGTGATTTATTCTCTTTTTGCAGGTGCCTCACTTGTGGTACCTTGACTCCGGCTGTACCAAACATATGACGGGCAACAAAAGTCTTCTCAAGAACTATATCCCTAAGTACTCCGGGAATGTACGTTTTGGGAACGACAATGTTGCACCAATAATGGGGTACGGAGACATTGAGAAAAAGCACATCAAGATCAAGAAAGTCTCATATGTTGAAGGGTTGGGTCATAACTTGTTCAGCATTGGACAGTTCTGTGATAAAGACCTAGAGGTAGTGTTCAAAAAGAACAAATGTTCAGTTTTAACTTAAAATGGAGATGAGTTGCTCATAGGTTCCAGAAATTCTAACCAGTATTCCATTGACTTGGAAAAATATGACTCTCCTACCTCTGTGTGTCTACTGTCCGAAGCATCTACGGATCTGACTTGACAATGGCACAGAAAACTCTCTCACCTGAACTTTCAAAATATTAACAAATTAGTCACTGGTGACTTGGTGAGAGGCATTCCCAAGTTAAGATTAAAGAAGGATCATTTGTGTGCAGATTGTGAAAAGGAAAAATAAAGAAGGCTTCTCATAAATCTAAACAAGTATTTAGCACTACAAAGCCTTTGGAACTACTGCACCTGGATCTGTGTGGTCCTATGAGAATCCAGTCCAAGAATTGGAAGAAGTATATTTTAGTCATGGTGGATGACTACTCTAGATATACCTGGGTCAAATTTCTGCGCTCAAAAGATGAAGCCACTCCAACAATCATTTCCTTCATCAAACAACAGCAGAACAAGCATAGTCAGAGTGTTGTCTCTATCAGGAGAGACAATGGAACGGAATTCAAAAACAATACTCTGAAGAGCTTCTGTGATCTTGTGGGAATCTGCCACCAGTTCTCTGCTGCATACACACCACAACAAAATGGTGTAGTGGAACGAAGAAATAGAACGTTGGTTGAAGCTGCCCGAACAATGCTTTCATATTCCGGGCTCCCACCTTCCTTCTGGGCTGAAGCAATCAGCACTGCCTGCTACACGCAGAACCCCTCTTTCATTAACAAACGCTTTAATAAAACTCCATATGAACTAGCCAATGGCATAGTGCCTAATATCAAATACTTCCATGTATTTGGTAATAGGTGCTTTGTAATAAATGACAAGGATAATCTAGGAAAATTTGCTCCAAAAGCGGATGATGCTGTTTTCCTAGGTTATTCTACTGAGTCCAAAGCCTACAGAGTTTTTAACAAACGTATAAAGAGCATTGTTGAAAGTCTCAATGTAACATTTGATGATACATTGAATGTTACAGATTTTCCACCTAAATCAACAGCAAATGCTTCTGAACATACCTGCTCAGGACCCGCACTTCAAAATAAAGAATCAGACAATCCATCCAGTTCAAATATACATCTTGAATTTTTGTTTTATTTCTTTCGATCTGAATCTTCTCCTGTTTTTACTGACAACAGGAAAAACACATTTGTTCAAACAAGTGTTACTCTAACGGCTCCTACGGTTACTGAGACGAATCCATTTGCAGATCTATACGCTGAGGATTCAACTTCTGTTTCTGTCACTTGTCCCCCTGTGACTTCTCAGATTCCTGACCCAGAGAGCCCTCCTGTGTTTGATTCAGACCCACATTTCTCTCCAGAAGATGAAGAAGAAGCACGCCACTTACAAGATCTCATTCCTTCATCTTCCACTTCACATGAAATTAAGTGAACCAGACATCACTCTGAAGAGAACATCATCGGAGATCCTTCAGTTGGCATTCAAACAAGATCCGCAACAGCAAACAAATGCCAATTCTCTGGTTTCTTAAGCATCAGTGAATCCACCAAGACTTGTGACGCATTAGATGATCCAGATTGGGTAATTGCCATGCAGGAAGAATTACACCAATTTGATCGCCTTAAAGTCTAGAGATTAGTTCCTCTTCCATATGGCAAAACTGTTGTCGGAACTAAATGGGTATTCAAGAACAAATGGGATTCGGATGGAGTGGTCATCCGTAACAAAGCTAGGTTGGTTGCTAAGGGATACAATCAACAGGAGGGCATTGACTATGATGAAACTTTTGCCCCTGTTGCTCGAATTGAAGCCATACGGCTATTTCTTGCTTATGCAGCCTCTAGAAGCTTTCGTGTCTTCCAAATGGATGTGCATACAACTTTTCTTAATGGTGTACTTAAAGAAGAAGTTTATGTCTCACAGCCTGAGGGTTTCATCAATTCAAAACATCCAAATCATGTTTATATCTTAGATAAGGCCTTGTACGGGTTAAAGCAAGCTCCGCGTGTATGGTACGACGTCTTATCTGAATATTTGATTGGTGAAGGCTTATCCACAGGAAAGACTGATACCACTCTCTTCACAAAGACAAAGGGTCGGGATAAGATTTTGGTTCAGATATATGTGGACGATATTATTTTTGGATCTACAAATCCAAAATACAGTGACGAGTTTGCTAAAATCATGGCAAACAGATTCCAAATGAGTATGATGGGGGAGATGTAATTCTTTCTCGGACTCCAGGTGAAGCAGTTAAGTCATGGCAGCTTTATTTGCCAATCAAAGTACATCAAAGATCTTCTCCCGAAGTATGATATGATTAACTGCACACCCATATCCACACCCATGGCTGCTAAGGCACAACTCTCAGCAGATCTTGATGGTTCTCCTATAGATCTGAAAAACTATCGTGGGATGATTGGATCGTTACTGTATCTCACTGCTAGTCATCCGGATATCATGTTCTCTACCTGTCTCTGTGCCAGATTTCAGGAAAACCCTAAAGAGTCACATATTCTAGCAGTTAAGCGGATATTCAGATATCTAAAAGGGTCTATGGATCTAGGTCTGTGGTACCCCAAAGATTCAAATCTGGATCTTCATGCTTACTCAGATGCTGACTATGCCGGTTGCAAGATAGATCGGAAAAGCACCTCTGGTAGTGCACACTTCCTGGGTGATCGTTTAGTCTGTTGGGCCTCAAAGAAGCAAAACTGCGTATCCACTTCTACAGCTGAAGCTGAGTACGTTGCTGCTGCAATGTGTTGTTCACAAAGTCTCTGGATACGCACACAGTTATCAGACTTTGGCCTTGAGTATGACAACATTACATTACTATGCGATTCCCAGTCTGCCATAGCTATCTCTTGCAATCCGGTACAACACTCTAAAACCAAACACATTGATATACGTTATCACTTCATAAAAGATAATGTAGAGAAAGGTCTTATTGAGCTCCAATATGTTCCTACTGAAAATCAGCTTGGTGACTTGTTTACCAAACCATTAGACGAAAGTCGCTTCACTGAGTTGGTATCCAAGTTAGGCATGCTCAATCAGAAAATATAACATACTGTTGCTCCATTTTTCCTTTCTTTCCTTTTTGTTTAGAGTAGGTATTTCACTGTTTGTTCTTGGTGCAGCTTCATGATGCAACACTCAAGGGGGAATGAATTTCTGATGACACACATGTATCTTATGTGTAGGGGGAGAAAAATTATACACATACTGCACATGTGTAGAGGGAGGAGTATATAACTGATACATTTCCTAAATCTTTCATCAATTGACAAAAACAAACCCTCTAGTTCGGTTTTAATATTTAATTAATCAACTATTGATTAATATATTTTAACCAAACGTAATCATATTAAATATTAACTAATATTTAATATTCCCTTTTAATAATAAATAAATATTTAATATATTTCTTCTCTTGATAATTAATCAACTATTAGTTATCTCTTTTACACATATTGTATTGTTTTCTGGTTCATTAGTTGGGTGTGTAGTTGTGTGACCCTTTAGTGACTTATAGTGTTCATGGATATGTTGACACGTGTATACTATCCCTGCACACTATCTATCAGTCTCTCACTTGTGCATAATAGTTACACTCCCTTGTTCATCATAGGCCTAAAGAGGTTCCCAGCCAATAACTAAGGTTAACCACGACTATAACTTCTCTTATGTCCAGAGATTCTGTAATCATCTACCTTGATTACCCGGATTTTCCTTTTGCATCGCGATATTCCGTAATGTGGATTTCATACATGGAGCACGTGATCTATCCTGAAATATCCAGATTATATTTCTTGACTTCTGATCTCGACTAACTGCAGTTACAGAGTTACCAAATGATGTCAAACATTCTATATGACCGCGGCCACGCATTTCATTTAGTCTTAACCATCAAGGGGCCCTGGAATATCTCATTTGTTTCAAAGAAGGTGCAAATACCATCTTGACTGCTTGCTTTTGAGCACACGTCTTCCGCTGCACCCAGATATGCCCGTTATAGTTACCCTGTTACGGCGTAAGGTTAGGACGTTCCAAAGTACTGAATTCCTCGTGCCCTAAACCAAACATCTCAGGTCTAAGGACAACCAATCAGCTAACTCATGTCAGAAGGCTCCATGAAGTTAGACTAATGCGGATCACCTCCAATATTTGTACCTCTGACAAATATCTATAAACACTTGGTCACAAAACTTGTACTGTTATTCTCTACAGGAATAATCAATAAGTATTTATAATAGCGTTAGTATCTCCCTAATGTGGCTCCCACCACATCAAGTATCCACAAAGTAATTTTGATATAACAAGGCTTGTATATCATGGATAAACAAATATGCTAACAATGGAGAAATTTATATTGATTATATTAAAGCTCCTATTTCCATCACGCGGAAATGTTTAATACATAATCATAAGTCTTAAAATTCAATCCATATAATTTAATTAAATACTGAAAAACTAGCTGCTAGGTCCCATGTACTTCATTCCAATCTCGTGTTCACCACCAAAAGCCGAGAGCTTTGGTGTGTATGTATGTCGCCACCGTGAAGGACCTCGCCGCAAAGGGAGGTCGGCTGAAAGGGGGTGTCGCCAAGGAGAGGAGGCCGCCGCAAGGCAACCGTCGACCGTTGTCGCCGCAATGTTTTATACATAATCATAAGTCTTAAAATTCAATCCATATAATTTAATAAAATACTGAAAATACACACCAAAGCTCTCGCCATGCACAAGGAATATTGATTGAGAATCCATGTCTCGTTTTCACAAGGATATCGCGAACACAAGGATGTTTAAGATCACTTATCTATAGGACCATTTCTTATGAATTGGTTTTGTTCTTGATGACGAAACTCGTACTGACTTGGGGGCAATAATGCTTTGCTAATGGCCGCTCGTTGTATGTGACTTAAGGATGCGGTGGATTATGTGTTTGTGGGAGTTGGTTAGAATATGCCCACTGATGCATACACACCGTTTAAGTCACTACCGATGATGTATAAGCCTATTGGTTCATACACTGGGGTCTAACTTTACAACAACCAATGAAAAGGGACCAAAAATGGTAAAAATCAAAAGTTGGTGTAACTGGTCGCGTTAGCGCTGCTAACATTAAGGAGTTAGCTCCGCTAACTCTTAACGATTAACGCCGCTACGCATAGATATGACCGTTTGGTGGAAAAGTTGTAGGCCGCGTTAGTGCCGCTAAACATAAGGGGTTAGCGCCGCTACGGCTGCATGTGCTTTTTTTCAAATCACCTCTTTGATTGGCTAATGCATGTGAAGATTATCATGGTGTCTTGGCCGGCCTTGGGCATACTAAGGTGTCATTTAGAGGTTTATAAAACACCTCACTTTACTCTCATTTGTACGTTTTGCCAATCTACCACAAAGTTTTCTCTTAAATGCTAACAAGGCTTAGAGAGAGTTTGAGAGGAGAGGTTCCAGAAAAATTAGTCTCATTATTGATGTTCCTTAGTGGTTTTCAAGAGGAAGTACCACAAGGCTTGCTAGCACTCAAAGTTGGACGCGTTCCCGGGGTGTCCACCAATAGAGGAGGCTATATTTGCTTCTTGGATAAACCCCACAATCTTCTACACGTTTTCTGGAGCTTAGGAGGCTGGTATAACCACTTTTCTTCTTTCTCTTTTGTTGCGTTTCTTTACATAGAGCTTGGTCCATTAGTGGGGTTTTCATTTTTATGTTTTGTATGGTTGTACATTGGGCTTTATATGGTGTACCTTGCTTCCGTTGCGTGCCCAAGAAACCCCAACACACAGATGTGTGTGGTCCTTTATGTCAAGAAGCCTAAGGAGGATACCGGTACTTCATTACCTTTACTGACAATTTTAGTAGGTATGGTTATGTATATTTTATGAGACACAAGTTTGAAAATTTTAATTTCTTCAAACGAATTCAGAATGAAGTACAAAACCAGCTTGACAAGAAGATAAAGCTACTTCACTCTAACCGGGGTGGTGAATATTCCAGTCAAGAGTTTGACGATCATCAAAAAGAATGTGGGATTGTTTCACAAGTCACACCTCCTTATACACCATAGTGGAATGGTGTATCAGAAAGGAGGAATAGAACCTTGCTTGACATGGTTCGTTCTATGATGAGTAGAACTAGTCTACCAATGTCGTTATGATGACATGCACTCGAAATGGCTGCTTTTATGCTGAAGCGAGTTCCAACAAAATCTGTTAAGAAAAGAAAGACACCGTTCGAGCTAAAGACAGGGATAACGCCCAAGTTGTCATTCATAAAGATTTGGGGTTGTGCGTCGTTTGTTAAACGACCGTTCTCGGAAAAACTCAAACCCAAATCAGACAAGTGTATCTTCGTAGGTTATCCTAAGGAAACCTTAGGGTACTATTTCTCTAGTTCCGATGAGAACAAAGTATTTGTTGCTCGGTTAGGGACCTTTGTAGAGGTCAAGTTTCTGAATTCAGAAACTTCTAGAAAAGAAATAGATTTTCAAGGAATTGAAGAAGATGATGGTATGCCTTAACCATTTGTGGAACCACTAATTGAACAAAGAATTGTTGAATCCCAACCCGACTCTGTGGTTAAGGAGGAAGTCGAAACACAAGGCCTTCGCACGTCAGGTAGGATTCAGACAAAGCCAAATAGATATCTAGAATTTGTAATTGCTCAAGAAGAAGGGGATCTTTATGAACCAACATCCTACGGGGGTGCTATGTCAGGCAGTGAGTCTGACAAATGGCTAGATGCCATGAAGGCAGAGATGCAAACAATGTATGACAACCAAGTTTGGGAGTTAGTAGGCTTGCCACAACACAGTAGAGTTGTTGGATGCAAGTGCGTCATCAAGAAGAAGAAAGATATGGAAGGAAATGTGTATACTTTCAAAGTTAGACTTATTGTGAAAGGTTCCACTCAGACTCATGGTATTGAATATGATGAAACCTTCTTGCCAAAAGCTATGCTTAAGTCTATTAGGATTTTTATGGAAATATCTGCATACTTCAATTATGAGATATGGCAAATAAATGTCAAAACCGCTTTCCTTAACGGGAAAGTATCCGAGGATGTGTATATGGCACTACCGGATGGTTTTCAGGACTCCAAAAAACCAGGCAATGTATGAAAATTGCTAAAATCCATTTATGGATTAATACAAACATCTAGTAGCTGGAACTTGTACTTTGATGAGCGCATCAAAGAGTTTAGTTTTACCAAAAGCGAGTTCGAGTCTTGTGTTTACATGAAGTTCAGTGGGAGCATAGCAATCTTCCTGATCGTTGGAAACGATATACCAGCATTACAAGGAGTAAAATCCTGGTTAGGTAAATGTTTCGAGATGAAGGACCAAGGAGAAGCCGCGTATATACTTGGTATAAAGATCTATAGAGATAGATCTAGGTGGCTGATCGGACTTAGTCAAAGTACATACATTGATAAAGTGTTAAAACACTTTAAGACGGAATATTCCAAGAAAGGATTCATTCCAATGAGATCTGGTATATACGATTGAGCAAGGCTCAATGTCCTACTTCTACAGAAGAGTAGAAGAGGATGAAATCAGTTCCTTATGTTTCGGTAGTAGGATCAATTATGTATGCCATGCTATGTACTAGGCCCGATGTTGCTTACTCCATAAGCCTTACGAGTATATACGAGCAAAATCCAGGTGAAGCTCACTGGGTGGCTGTCAAGAACGTTCTCAAGTATTTGAGAACGACAAAAGAAATGTTCTTGGTCTTTGGAGGAAGCACGGATGAAATCAGTGTAACTGGTTACACAGATGCGATATTCTAGACTGATAGAGACAACTTTAAGTCGCAGTCATGATACGATAGCAGATTCAACTACATAGGTTGAGTACATTGTGGCAAATGATGCGGCAAAGGAAGCGGTTTAGCTGAGGAATTTTATTTCGGATCTAAGAGTTGTTGCCAGTATCTCTAGAACGATTGATATATTTTGTGATAACATGTGAGCGTTAGGGCAACAAAAGAATAATAAGATCACCAGCGGACCAGACACGTACTTTGAAAGTATCACATCATCCGAGAGATATTCGGAAGGGGAGTTGTGAGGATATGCAAGATACCAACAGAAGACAACGTGGCTGATCCGTTGACTAAAGCGTTTACTAGAGATAAGCATGAGAGACATGCTAGTTCTATTGGAATGCAGTACACGGGACCTAGCAGCTAGTTTTTCAGTATTTAATTAAATTATGGTATACAAGAAGGTAAGGACATATCTGATTCTCAATCAATATTCCTTGTGCATGGCGATGCGTATTTTGGTGTCAGCTCCCAATCATCGAGGGGGCCGGGGGATATCTCTCATATCAGAGGAACAAATTCTGTTGACTGTATAACCCTATACCATACTTCGTGTCTTACCTAGCTATTTCTATTATCACACCCAGTCACGAACTGCTTTTGAAAATGGGCAAATTTAGGAAGAATAATGATATAGCTGTTCATACATCTCTGGTCTAAGGACGTAAGATATTATTATCTCAAGTTACTCGTGACTATAATCCATGAACTATACTTGGGTGTGCGTCTTCCGGTCACTTGAAACTCTTTGTAAGCACAGGTATGTATTGCACCTTAATTCAACCATTTTGAACACTAGGTCACATGCTTGCCTCAGCCTTAATTCATTCTTTTTTCTAGAAGATTAACCGACTGTGGAAAGTTTGAAAATATCATAATATATTTCTGGAAGCATTAAACATGCTAAGATGGAACACAGTAAAGTCTTATGATTGTAACCGTATCACACGCATATTAGATCTCTATCATATATCGAAACAAACATAAGTTACAATACTGTCCAAAAATTCCCAAAATAAAATTACATATCAAAGAAACTAAATACAGATCTCAACCCAAATCACTAGCATATCTAACACCTATTGCTCTAGTGTGAGAATCATGAGCTGCTTGCGGTAACGTCTTCGAGAATGGATCCGCCAGGTTTCCATCCGATGCTACTCTGCTGATGACGATTTCACCACTTTCAATTATATCCCGTATAAAGTGCTATTTGCGCAATATATGTCTTGTCCTCTTGTGAGCTCTTGGTTCCTTTGCAAAGCCCACCGCACCCTCATTGTCACAGAATATCTCAATAGGGTCCGTGATGCTTGGAACCACTCCTAGGTCCTGGACGAATTTCTTCATCCATACGGCTTCCTTAACAGTTTCACTTGCCGCTATGTATTCCAACTCAGTAGTCGAATCAGCCACCATGTCTTGCTTCGAGCTCCTCTAGCTGACAGCACCACCATTTATTAGGAATACAAACCCCGATTGTGATAAGCAGTCATCCCTATCGGTTTAGAAGCTAGCATCCAAGTAACCCTTTACTCTCAGCTCTTCTTCCTCACCGTATACTAAGAACATCTCTTTCGTACGCCTTAGGTATTTTAGAATGTTCTTTACGGCTCTCCAATGAGGTTCCCCGGGGTACGCCTGATATCTACTAGTCATGCTAAAAGCACATGACAAATCAGGATGAGTGCATAGCATGGCGTACATGATCGATCACATAACCGAAGCGTATGGTACTCACTTCATTACTTCTATCTCCTCTTAGGAGGTAGGACATTGAGTTTTACACAAAGTCAAACCATGCAACATAGGGAGATTTCATTTCTTGGATTCCTCCATCTTAAAGCGTCTAACGACCTTGTCTATGTATGCACTTTGAGAAAGCCCAAGTAGCCTTCTAGATCTATCTCTATAGATCTTGATCCCCAAAATGCAGCTCGCATCCCCTAGATCCTTCATTGAGAAGCAACTCCTTAGCCAAGCTTTAACATTCCTTAGGCTTGGAATACGATTTCCATTGAGTAAAATATCATCAACATATAGGATTAAGAAGACAATTGTGCTCCAACTACCACTGACATATACACATGGCTCATCTTTGCTTTTCGAAAATCCAAATTCCTTGACTTTCTCATCAAATCATGGATTCTAGCTTCGAGATGCTTGTTTGAGTCCATAAATGGATCTATTAAGTTTACAGACCTTGTTTGGATACTCTGGATGTATAAAACCATCAGGTTGTGTCATATACACCTCTTCAACATTATCACTGGGGAAAAAGTTTCATCATAGTCTATTCCAGGCGTCTGTGTGAAACCTTTAGCCACCAGTCGGGCTTTCAAGGTATACAAGGTTCCGTCCATGCCGGTCTTCTTATTAAAAACCCATTTACACCTCACGGGTTTAACCCCGGGTGTAGGATCAACCAGCTCCCAAACCTGGTTATCCGACATGGAATGCATGTCGCTCTCTATTGCTTCTCTCCACTTTGCAGACTCGGGGCCTGCCATAGCTTCCATGTAGCTGCTGGGCTTATCATGATCCACCATTAACTCGTTCCCCTCAGATATGTGGAATCAATATCCCTCTGGCTCAGTACGAGTTCTACTAGAACGGATTGGAGTCGACATTGGAAGAGTGGCAGGTACCGCAGCATTACTTTGCTCGGTTTCAACCATCTCAGGTTGAGTGTTAGTGACAACCTCAAGTTCTTTATCGGTCGACCCTTGATCTCCCTCAAGGTCAATTTCCTTACTGCCCCTTTGCTTGGATAGCATTTCTCTTTCGAGAAAAAATGCCCTTCGAGCAACAAAAACTTTGTTCCCAGAAGGTTTATAAAATAAATATCCGACACCGGCAGGAGGATATCCAATAAAGTAACACCTTTCCGAGCGAGGTTCAAGTTTGTCTTCGGCCACACGGCTCACGTAGGCTTGACAACCCCAGACTCTTAGGTATGAAAGTGTTGGCTTCTTATTATGCCACATTTCATAAGGTGTGTTCACAACTTTCTTGGTTGGTACGAGGTTAAGGAATCTTACCCCCGTTTCTAGAGCATATTCCCAGGAACTTATAGGTACCTCCGTCCGACTCATCATAGACCTCACCATGTCTTGCAAAGTCCGCTTCCTCCTTTCAGCGACCCTAGTTTATTGTGGAGTCCTTGGCGGTGTTAATTGTGAAATAATTCCACAATTTCTTAGATGATCCATAAACTCGGTACTTAGATACTCTCCACCTCTATCAGTCCGGAGTATCTTAATTGTTTTGCTCAATTGATTATGGACTTCGTTTGGGAATGTCTTGAATACCTCAGAGGTTTCATTCTTGTGTTTAACAAGGTAGACATATCCATACCTACTATAGTCATCTATAAAGGTAACGAAGTATATTGACTTGTTTCTTGTGACGTGCTTAAAAGGACCACATACGTCAGTATGAATGATTTCCAAGAGGTCCTTTCCCCTCTCACTTGATCCCGTGAAGGGTGCTTTTGTCAACTTGCCTAATAAGCAAGATTCACATACATCACTTGATCCGTGAAAAAATGATTCCAACATTCAATCTCTTGGAGCTTGGTGATGCGAGTCTAATTATATGACCAAGACGACTATGCCAGAAAGAGAACTTATCTAAACCATTTTTGGAATCAAAATCAATATTCATGATAGATTTTCTAGATTCAATGTATGCATTTGCCTCATATATACCTTGACACGGTAATGCTTTAAAATAAACAATATCATTTTTAAAACAGATAATTGTTCCATCAACAAAATTAAAGTTAAAACCGTCGTCATACAATACGTGAAAAGATATAATGTTTCTAGCCACATTGGGCGAATAGCATACATTCTTTAACAAAATAGAATAGCCGGTCTTGAATGAAAGCTCCAAGTCTCCTCTTGCTTCCACTAGGACAATTTCCAAATTTCCCATCACAAGATCCAGCTTTCCCTGCTTCAAACTCCTACCTGTCCTTAGCACCCGCACCATATTACATATGTGAGTTCCACAGCCGGTATCTAAAACCCAGCCTTTAGAAGTAGAAGTTTGATGGAGTTCTATCTGAAAGTACCTGAAGGTTCGGGTCCCGAAATGCTCATGGCCTTGAGCTTGTTGAGCCCCTTAATGTACTTCGGGCAGCTTCGGCGGTAGTGCCCCTTTCCCCCACAGAAATAGCATTGAGCATTCTCCGGGGTCTTGGTTTGGGGAATTTTCCGCTTACCCTTACCATCGGAGGTGGGGTTAGGCTTGGATTCACCAACCTTCCCCTTTCTCTTCCCTTTGGAAGGGTGCTCTTCTTCTTATTCTTGGAGATACGGCCCTCCCGAATGGCTAGAACGGGTATGGAAGAAGAAGATGACTTACTCTTGGTCATGCTCGCTTCGGCAGTTTTGAGAATACCATGCAGCTTCATCAAGGATTTATACATGTTGTGCATATGATAACTCATAGTGAATTAATCATATGCATTAGGCAGGGATTGGAAGATCAAATTGACCGCCATATCCCTCCCGATGGTGAATCCCAACTTATCCATGCACTCAATGTTTTCTTTCATAGGCAAAACATGAGCGCTCACGTTCCCTCCATCTTGAAGCTTTTAAGCGAGAACGGACTTGAGGCATTCATACCTCTCCTGCCTCGCCTGTTGTTGGAACATATCCTTCAGCTTCACGATCAGGTCGTAGGCACTCAATTGCTCCATTTGCTTTTGCATATCGGAGCTTATCGTTCTCAACATGAGGCATGTGATATCTTCAGTTTCCTCGACGAGTTTTTCGTACGCCTCTCGGACCGCCCTCGTTACACTGCTTGGAGGTGCCTCGGGTAAGGGTTCCTCAATGGTGTGCAACTTTCCTTCATAGCGTAGGACAAGCCTTAGCTGCCTTAGCTGCCTATGCCAATCCATAAAGTTGCTACCATCGAGTTTCTCCTTTTCAAGGAAAACTCGTAGAGAAACGTTGGTAGTGGTGTTGTTTGCGCTTGTTGATGCCATCTAAAATTTGCAAAGTTGATTATAGTTAGTTTGATATTTTATCTTGTTAAAACAATTTACCCATAAAGAATCATCTTAACAAAAGTAAGAACCGTATCTCATCCTACCATGTGACAGGGTTTCTGCGGATCACATGATAAAACTATTTAGGTCGGCAATCATTTTGCCAATTGCAATCTGTATTGCAATCCTTAGCACCTTGCGGGATCCTACGACAACCAAGGGTCGTTTGGCATGTTTGATTCCTTCTTGCACCAATCTTAAGCTTTGAAATTTTGATTAACTCGTGCTAAGCTCGACAATTAATCAAGATTTCAAACTTAAAATTGCAAATCATCCGTCTAGACATACGATGAAAAATTCACCAAAATTGGCTCGTGCTAAGCTTGACAACCAAAATTGTGAATCTTGCCACCCTCACCTTCCACACAGTTTTATGAGAGTTGGCTCGTGCTAAGCTCGACAACCAAAACTCATAATACTAGATTCAGGTGGTATCGACTTACGGATGGTGCATGATTTACGTTTTATAGAAAAACGGGCTTTTGTTTCCGGTTTTATTTTTAGATTAACTTATTATTGAAAAAAACCTAATTTCACTAGGTGAGTTAAGCTTGTATGTGAGAGCGCGAGAATGGTAAACCATGCATATCATGCATAGCAAATCCTATCACAAGCATAAAATATTCTAATTGGTAACCCTTGCAATAAAAACCTATGCGTTATTCACGTGAGCTAAACGGGAAGAACATGGTCAATTCTAAGGGACAAAAGAACTCCGATGCGGGTTCCCACTAGAACCGCGATCTCCTCGGATTTCACCGGCTTCTATGGACATCTTGCTCCATCTTCTTTTGACTTCTCTTGTGTGTCTTAACCCACCATGAATTACAATACATATAATAGAATAAAGAATGGCATGCAAGCCACAATATTCCTATTTATCTATTACAATTACATGGATGAATGAAATGGCATGTAAGCCACATTATTATTTCAAATTTATCAAATGAATAATAATACAACCACAAATGCATCCAAACACAAAATCAACCACAAGGCCAAGGCAAGGTTACCAATTCATAAATCCACATACAACCAAACATACACTATAGCTACTGGAATAACATATTATATCAACAAAAATAAAAATCTAGAAGCTCCAAAATGAGCCAAAAACCCGCAACCAGAAACTGTTTTTGTTGGTCCCTTTGTGAGGGTATCAACAAGCAAGTAATGTGTAGAAGAGGGGTTGAATACACTTTGTGCGGAAAATTGAACAAATTAATAAAAACTGTTACACAAATCAAACCACATGAAATCGAATGCTTTCATTAATAAGAAGTTGATTATAGGAACAATCAAGTAAGCAACACTTGATATGTAAACACCTAATATAAATCAAATCTCTCAATCTCTCAAACTTTGCTATCTATAATCAACTTATGATTATAGATAGAAACTGACTCTCTAAACAGGATTTATTCACAGATTGAATACTTACCAACTTCACAACAGACGTGAAGATCGAACACACGAACAATGTTGGAAATCTGTGAATTTCTCGATCACGTTGAACTTACAAACAGTGTATCAAGATTTGTATCACATACGATGGTTAGATTGTGGTAAGATCGGGTACCTCTAAACATATCATGAGATAAGTATTTATAATCATGTTCCTACGGATCCTAACAAACTAACGGATAACTCGGAATCTTGAATCTTCTATCTTGAGTCTTCAATCTTCAATCTTGATTCTGGAGTCATCTTAATCCATGCCATAGATATAGAGAGTAAAAGAAATTTACAACATATTTAAATTCTCTTAAACTGACTTCTTTAGTCGGGCTGAGTTACGCAGCTTGAAACTCATCAGGCTGAGTCCTTCGAGAACAAACTCGAAATCAAACATGTACTAGCATGTATAATGACTAACTCATCCTTAGAAGTCATAAGAGTTAGCTAGAACTTACTTAGCAACTCTGTTAAGCTGACTCAGTCTATAAGCTGAGTCACTCAGCTCGAAACGCATCAAGGTGAATACTCAACCTATATCTTAAGTGACACACACAGCTCATCAAACATATTTATAACCTGACTAAGATATAGTCTAAGCTGATAAACTATATGCTCAGCTTATACTCAACTTATGCTCAGTCTGAAACACTATTCGTGCTCAGTATGATCAAGCTTCATAATTATGTTTAAGTTGTATTTAGAACATATGTTACAAACTTAACTTTCTCTCATCAAATCTTAACTGATGAGATCATTTGACCAACAAACTCCCCCTATTTGATGATGACAAAACCATCAAGCAGTTCTTAAGTTTGTTGAACAGAATTATGTTTTAAATCTTCAACTTAATAAGATTTTAATTTTGAACTTATCAAATATTAATTGAACTTATCAATTGTAAGTTGAATATACCAAGCAATCATAACAATGAACACGAACTATTCAAATTGTTTATTCAAGCTGAACTCATCAGACTAACAATTATGAACATATCATAAACAGTTGAACATATTAGAATACAAAATTTTGATCACTTAGATCATGCACACTTAGTGCTTACATATTATTAGAACTAATCTAATAATTACAAATAGAACTAATCTATTATAAAATGTCAGGATGCAACTAGTCAAACTCTTTGATCTCTTTGTTAATGTCTTCAAGGAGTTATTTCAGATTTGGCAAGTGTTGAAGTTCATCCTTTTGTGATCTGATTGCTCTGTTTAGTCTATATATGAACTTGGCATTTTGTTCAGTTTTCTCCACTGGTAATCTCAGAGCTAATACCTGAGCTACCCCACATATATAAATTACTGCATCAGCCTGGAAGCATTGTTCTCCATTACTGTCCAAGTACATAAATCCTTTCTGAGGCTTTTCAAATTAGTATTCTCTTTAAACTCCATGCCTTCAGGAAGATCAAGATCATACTTGCTCCTTTTTGCTAATCCAATTGGCTTTGATAACTTTTTCTTTCCAACCTTGTGAAATGAAGTAAGTAGGGTTCAGATCTCGGATCTGGGTATGATTTCCATTGTATTAGCTTTTGCTAGCAGCCTTAAGATTTCATCCTTTACTTCATTTCTAGCAGAGGACTTTTCCATCTGCTTGATGAGTATGACTACTTTCTTCCATTCAGCATATCCCAGTCTGTGTAGTTGATTCAGATCCAGGGAAGTTGTTTCACCATTTTCTAGGACTAACTCTAGAATTACGATCCCTTGGGACTGTGCTCAGCTTAAGTATTTTAATCCGGGAGGAGAAGTACGTCTTGACATAACACTAAGTAATGTCTTCTTCCTCTGTTTGATTTTCAACATGAAGCTCTACTTCTTCTTCCTTTGGCTCTATAGGCAGTCTGAGTCTAACTAACTCCTCATTCTGCTTTCTTATCTGTTCAGCCAAAGCCCGCTCCCTTTTTTTTTTCATTTTGAATAATTTCTAACTCAGCTTGAACACTCATTTGTCTTCTTCTTAGTTCATCCACAGACATCCCAAGCTGGTCAGCGTCTTGTTGCTCTAATCTTCTAATTGCTATTAGAGAAGCACTTTCTTTCAAAGTCATTCCATCCGTAGCGTCTTCATCTGAGTCTGATTCACCAAGAATCATTTTTCTTCGTCTCTACTTTGGGGCTTCTGAATCCTCTGAGCTGACTACTTGGGTCTTTTTCCTTTAGCTTTTTTAGTAAGCTCAGCTTCAGAATCTTTCTCTTTCTCTTTCTCCCGCTCAATCTGATGTGGCTTTTCTGCTCCCTTAGCACGAAGTAACAGAGCCTTAGCTTGAACTGACTCAGCTTCAGCCTCTTGAACCTTTTCCACCTTTTTGTCATCATCAATAGGGTTTGAAGTCTGGTTTTGAGTTAGATCAGCCACTGCAGATTTCAGTTTAAGCACCTCTCCATCTAGGAAATCCAATGTCAGCAACATATGTTTCTTGGTCTTTCTTCTCTTAAGATGCAGGATTTCAAACTGACCTTTAATGAATGTCAATAGTGTTAGGGTTCTATGTACACAGCGGAAGCAACAAGGTACAACATACAAAGCAAAGAGTACATGTAATCAAAGCATAAAACCCCAAGCCATGGACCAGAAACAAGAAAAAGAGAAGGAATAGAGATTAGCAAGCTCTATGGATCTTCAAAGCCTTGAAATCCTTAGAGAACAGCCCACAATTTGCAGAGAGTCGGAGCTTTTCTCTGGAGCAAACACACACTCTCAAAGTTGAAAGAACTAAGTGGGTGTTTTATGAATTTGGCCAAAAGATCAAAAGCTTGGACAAAAGGCTTCTTTTTAAAGACTCCAGATTCCACTTGATCTTCCCTGGCCTGCCTCTCTCTCCAGAAAAAGTCGCACATGCAATGGGCATGTGTGGAGGTGGAAAAGACAAAAAGCTGCATGCTGTCAGACGAAATTCCGCGCCGCGTGCCCGTAGAGCTGCATCGCGTAATCTGCTAGCACACAAATCTTTCCAGTCTGACACAATTGGTCCCTCCACTCATTAGGCTGTCAAGATAGATCCCCGGTGTGTAACCCAATAGGCCCGTACATCATCGGCAGTGATACTTATGGCGTATGTGCGTCAGTGGGCATACTCCAACAAACTCCCACTTGCACATGACCACATAAAAAGAGCGGCCTCTAGTAAGGCATCTCTGCCCCCAAGTCAGTATGGGTTTTTCTCAAAAACCAAATCCAGAATCAGTTACGGAATGGTCCTATAGATAAGTGATCATTTATCCCTTCTTTCGCGATATCTGTGTGAACATGAGACATGGTTAAATGTCAATCTCCAGATCGTTCACGATTATGTTTCTCGATCTCGATTGATGGTGACCCAAAATCTAGTTGCAATCAATCAAACATCATTGCAACTTGAGCATGGCTATGCATTTTACGTCAGCGCTCATTCATCGAGGGGCCCAAGGATATCTCTCTAAAACTAGAGGAATGAATCCCTTCGACTACATTGCTCCGCTACATACACCATACTTTACCTAAAAGCTCCCTTTATAACAGATGTATCCTCAGTCTAATGACAAAATGATATTATCATCCTGACTTACTCGCGACAGAAACCATGAAGCAAGTTCAGGTACGGGTCGTCCAGTCACTTGACCATTGCAAGCACAGGCGAAGTGTTGCGTCTCTTTTATCTAATCTTTTATTAGATAGCGACCAACCACTTCCCTCAGTCTTATCTTAAACTTCCTCCCCTTCAAGAATAACCGATTGTGGACATTTAGAATGAAAAAGCATTATGTGAAGTATTAAACATGCTAAGATGGAACACAGTAAGGATTCATAAAATATTCGCCCTCGGCGTATCATTAAATCACATTTAATAATCAATATAGTATGAAATACAATACTGCTTAGCGTTCCCAAAATACAAATACAAATCAAACATAAACCAAACAATACACTCAAACCAAGTCACTAGCGAATCTAACACCTATATCTCTAGTGTGAGAATCATGTACAGCTTGTGACAACGGTTTAGTGAACGGATCAGCCAAATTGCCCTCCGATGCTACTCTGCTGATGGCAATATCACCACTCTCAATAACATCTCTGATGAAGTGGTATTTGCGAGGAATGTGCCTCGTCCGCTTATGATCCCTTGGTTCCTTAGCTAAAGCCACCACACCCTCATTGCCACAAAAGATCTCAATAGGGCCGGATATGCTAGGAACCACTCCAAGATCCTGGATGAACTTCCTCATCCATACTGCCTCTTTAGCTGCTTCACTAGCCACAATGTACTTCGACTCGGTAGTTGAATCAGCTACGGTGTCTTGCTTGGAGCTCGTCCAACTTATAGCACCACAATTGAGAAGGTACACGAACCCCGATTGTGATAGGCAGTCGTCCTTATCAGTTTGGAAGCTAGCGTCAGAGTAACCATGTACTCTAAGCTCTTCATTACCACCATATACCAAGAACATCTCCTTTGTCCTCCGAAGATACTTAAGAATGTTTTTGACCGCAGTCCAATGGGCTTGCCCCGGATTAGCCTGATATCTACTTGTCATGCTCAAGGCACACGATACATCAGGACGAGTACATAGCATGGCGTACATGATTGATCCCACTGCCGAAGCATACGGAACCCTCTTCATTACGTCAAGTTCCTCTTTGGAACTAGGACAATGAGACTTGCTCAAAGTCACTCCATGCAACATAGGGGTATTACCCCTCTTAGAGTTCTCCATCTTGAATAGATTCAAGACCTTAGCGACATATGCACTTTGGCTAAGCCCTATTAACCTTTTAGATCTATCTCTATAGATCTTTATGCCCAAGATATACGCCGCATCTCCCAAGTCCTTCATATAGAAACAACTCCCAAGAAAAGTCTTAACTTCTTTCAAGGTTAGGACGTCGTTTCCAATAAGTAGAATATCATCTATATATAGGACAAGGAATACAACAGCACACTAGCCCTGACATATACGCATGGCTCATCCTTGCATTTTGAAAATCCAAACTCTTTGATTTTCTCATCAAAGCACAGGTTCCAGCTACAAGATGCTTGTTTAAGTCCATTAATAGACTTCTTTAACCTGCAGACTCTATCCTGATACTCAGGATGTACAAAACCCTCGGGTTGTGTCATAAACACCTCTTCACTTAGCTTCCCGTTAAGGAAGCTAGATTTTACACCCATTTGCCATATCTTGTAATCATAAAACGCAGCTATGGCCATGAGTATTCGGATAGACTTCAACATGGCCACTGCCGAAAAGGTTTCCTCATAGTCAATCCCATGAGTTTGCGTGAAACCCTTAGCTACCAGTCGGGCTTTGAAGGTATCTACAGATCCATCCTTGCCGGTCTTCTTCTTGAAGACCCATTTACACCCCACTGTCATACACCCGGGTGTAGGAGCAACCAATTCCCATACTTGGTTATCCGACATGGATTGGATCTCACTCTCCATTGCTTCCCTCCACCTAGCAGACTCAGTGCCAGCTACGGCTTCCCGGTAGTTGGTCGGTTCATCATGATCCACCAATAAGTCATTGCCCTCAGATATGAGAAACCCATCTCTCTCTGGCTCTTGATGTTGTCTACCGGACCTACGAGGAATTAATGAAGTGTTATCAGGTACCGACACATCCTCTTGCTCGGTTTCAACCACTTCGGGTTGATTGCTAGTGCCGACACTTGTCCCTTCCCCATTAGGTTCTTCAATTTCTTCAAGATCAATCCTCTTACCCGATTGCATGGATATAAGTTCACTTTCAAGGAACACTGCCCTTCTCGCAATAAACACTTTGTTTTCAGAAGGTTTGTAGAATGTATATCCCATGCCTCCGGTTGGATACCCAATGAAGTAACACCTTTCAGACCTTGCTTCGAGTTTGTCCTCTACCTCTCGTCTCACGAATGGAGGACATCCCCAAACCTTGAGATATGCGATCTTAGGAGAAATTTCATGCCATATCTCATAAGGTGTCTTTTGGACCTTCTTTGTCGGTACGAGGTTAAGGATCCTAACCACATACTCGAGAGCGTACCCCCAAAAGCTTATGGGTACTTCCGTGTGACTCATCATCGACCGGACCATATCCAACAATGTCCGATTCCTCCGCTCAGCGACACCATTCAATTGTGGCGTCCTAGGAGGAGTTAGTTTTGAAATAATCCCACAACTAACTAGATGATCACGGAACTCCGAGCTCAAGTATTCGCCTCCCCTATCAGAACGAAGTACTTTGATAGTCTTTGCCCAATTGATTATGGACTTCGTTTTGGAATGTCTTAAATGTTAGAATCTGCCTAATAATATATGTACACCTTAGAGCACTGCCGATGATGTATGGGCCTATATGGGTCACACACCGGGGTCTAACATGACAGCAAATAAGGTTGAGGGACCAAAGATGGAAAAAGTGGAAGTTAGCAATGCAGGCCACGATAGCGCCGCTAACTTAACGAGTTAGCGCCGCTACGGCTTCATGTGGTTTATGTCAAATCGAAGTCGGGCCGCGTTAGCGCCGCTACGGGTTAAGGTTTAGCGCCGCTAACCCTGCATGGGCTTTATGTCAAATTCACCTCCACTTGTAGCCAATGGGTGTGAGCTTCTAGAACCGACTTGGCCGGTTAGTGGGGAGATACAGGGTCGGTTTTTGAGTCTTTAAAAGACTTAAGATCTGGACTCTTTTGCTCTCTTGGTCAATTTTTCCTCATAAGCACTCATATTTCTCTCTCACACTTGATACCTTGTCTTGGTGATATTTGGTGAACAAGAGAAACTCACGAGTTCAAGAAGACTCTTTTGCTTTCCTTGAGTGATATTTCAAGTAGAAGATATCATCAAGCTTGCTAGCACACGTTGTTGGACTAGTTCCCGGGGTGCGATTTCGAGGACCAAGCAAGAAGAGGAAGGATCTTGCTTCTACCACCACATTCAGCCACCAACAAGAAGTTTACTGGAGCATAGGAGCTGGTATAACTCTCTTACTTTCTTGTTTTTGTTGCTATTTGTTACATAGAGTAGATCCACCTTTGGGATTTCTTTGTTTTGAACACCCATTTGTATGTTTGATGTTTTTTTCGCTTCCGTTACGTGTTCTTGAAATCCCAACTGTGGTATCAGAGCCACCTCTATGTTAGAATAGCACTTGGTGGCTTGAAAAACCCGAAATCAAAGTGTTTGTATTCTGCCGTTAGGGTTAGCGGCGCTAAGTCTCTGGAGTTAGCGGCGCTAACGCTACTGGAAATTGTTTTTCAAATTTTTTGAATAAAACAGCCTTGGTCTCGGGATTTTTGGCATTTTGCCTTCTGGAAATTTGTTCCAAAGGTATTTTTCTTGTTGTTCCAGTAGAGACATGATATGTTTGGTTGTATGTGTTAACATGAGTTGGTAATCTTGCCTTGGCCCATTTGGTTGATTTGTGTTGTGCATGTTATTTGGTGGTTTTGATCCACATTTGATGGCTATAAATTTATTAAAATCAGTTTGTTTGTAATAAATTTGTGGCTTATGCCATTTCATTCATCCAGTACATGTAATTAGATAAATAGGAAAATTATGTGGCTTGTATGCCATTTATTTTCTATTGTATGTAATTTGTCTGATTGAGGGATGAAGACACAAGAGGAGGCAAAAGTAGATGGAGTTTGATGCCCTTAGAAGCTAATGAAGTCCAATGGAGATGGTGGTTCTAGTGGGAGCTTGTATCAAGACCGTTTTGTCCCTTAGTTTGACCGAGTTCTTCCCGTTTTGGCTCACGGGAGAAACGCATAGGTTAGATGGCAAAGATTACCGACTATGTTGTATATTGCGTGTGATGTGATTTTATTATTCTATGCATGGATTGTAGGTTTCGCATGCTAGATAATTTTTTATAAAATTAATAAAATCACAAGAGTTTTGATAAAATTGGTTTCCTCTTTGCGCGCGATCACATACATTGATTAACCAACCTAGTAAAAATAGGTTTTGTCACTAACAAGTTAATCAAAACCAAACCGGAAACAAAAGCCCGTTTTTACACAAAACTTAAATCATGCACCATCCGTAAGTCGATACCACCCGAATCTAGTCTTATGGGATTTGGTTGTCGAGCTTAGCATGAGCCAATTTCCATGAAACTGTTTGGAAGGTGAGTGTGGTGAATTCACAACTTTGGTTGTGGAGCTTAGCACGAGCCAATTTTGGTGGATTTGTTACCGTATGTCTTGACGGACGATTTGCAATTTTAGGTTTGAAATCTTGGTTAATTGTCGAGCTTAGCACAAGTTAACCAAAATTTCAAGACTTAAAATTGGTGCAAGAAGGGATCAAACATGCCAAACGACCATTGGATGTCGTAGGATCCCGCATGTGCTAAGGATTGCAATTGGCAAAATGGTTGCCGACCTAAATAGTTTTATCATGTGATCCGCAGTAACCCCGTCACATGGTAGGATGAAATACGGTTCTTAGCCTTGTTAAGTTAATTCTTTATGGGTAAATTATTTAACAAGATAAAATATCAAACTAACTAATATCTACTTTGCAATATTTTAGATGGCATCAACAAGCGCAACAAACACCACCACCAACGTTTCTCTACGAGTTTTCCTAGAAAAGGAGAAACTCGATGGAAGAAACTTCATGGACTGGCATAGACAACTGAGGTTGGTCCTGCCGGTTCAACAAGGGCTACCCGTGAGGCGTAGGACATGTACCAACAGCAGGCGAAGCAGGAAAGGTACGAGTGTCTCAAGTCGACCCTTGCTAGCAAGATGCAATAGGGTGGGAACGTGAGCGCGCATGTGTTGCGGATGAATGCAAACATCGAGTGCATGGAGAAGTTAGGTATTACCATCGGGAGGGAGATGGCGGTTGATTTAATCCTCCAATCCCTGCAAGGTACATATGATCAAATCGTTATGAGTTATCATATGCACAGCATGGATAAAACCTTGATGGAACTTCATGGTAAGTTGAAGACCGCTGAGTCTAGCATGACCAAGAACAAGCCATCCTCCTACACTTCTCAAGTTCTCGCCATCCGGGAAGGCCGCATCACGAAGAAGAAGGCCGCCCCTTCCAACAAGAGGAAGGGTAAGGGAAAGGTTGGCGTGGCCAGGCCTAACCTGGCCTCCGAGGTCAAGGGCAAGGGGAAACTTCCCCAAGCCAAGGCTCCGAAGGATGCGGAGTGCTTTTTCTATGGGGGCAAGGGTCATTACCGCCGTAGCTGCCCGAAGTACCTGGAGGGACTCAACAAGCTCAAGGCAATGAGCATTTCGGGTCCGGACACATCAGGTATGTTCATGATAGAACTCCACCATACTTCTACTTCTAAAGGCTGGGTATTAGATACTGGCTGTGGCACTCACATATGTAATATGGTGCAGGTGCTAAGGGCAAGTAGGAGCTTGGAGCGGGGAGAACTGGATCTTGTAATGGGAAACTCGGAGGTTGTCCCTGTTGGAGTATGCCCACTGACACACGTACGCTAAATGATCGCTACCGATGATGTATGGGCCTATCGGGTTACACACCGGGGGTTGACCTTGACACAACCTAAAAGATGAGGGTGAAAGGATAAATAATGATAGTTGGTTTCCTGGCAGGGGTTAGCGGCGCTAACCCTGGCGTCGCTAAATCAGCCGTGTTAGCGGCGCTAACCTTGGGCGGTTAGCGGCGCTAACCGTGGGCGGCCACCGGCGCTAACCCTGCCTGATAGAAACAACTTTATTCTTTTCACCTCTAAATTCCACCAATGCATGTCATTTGCAATGATTCATCTCTGGGGCCGACTTGGGAGACCTGGAGTCGTGAATAGGCATATAAAAACATGCATAACTCTCCTCTCTATACTCTTGGTCAATTTGAGAGAAAAACTAACTTAGAACTATTGTGAGTTGCTAAGTGCTAAGAGAGAAGAGAGTTCCCTGGAGTTTCAAGGTTGTGTTCCAGTAGTACCTTCGTGAAGAAGAAGGGTACTTGGAGTGCTAGTACACTTGGGTTACCTAGTGTCTCGGTGTGGACTTCGATTGAAGAAGAAGGAGCTCAAGGAAGAAATCAAGTTTGGAGCTAGCTACACACAACTAACCAGAGATATCAGGGGTATAAAATCTCTTCTCCCTTTTCTGTTGTAGTTGCTTAACCATGTTGTAGAGTTTGGTACATTGATGGGGTTCACCATGTGGTCTTGTTTATATTTGAAAATTTGTTTTTTGACCTTGCATGCTTCCGTTGCTGTGTACCACGAACCCCAACAGTGGTATCAGAGCCAGCTCTACACTGGTTTTGCACTAGATGGCCAAGAAAATCCGAAAAATGTGATTTTTGGTTCTGTCCAGTGTTTAGCGGCGCTAACTTTTGTATGTTAGCGGCGCTAAACCTTAGTTAACGGCGCTAAAGTCGGAGTCAGCAGTCCTCTTTGGTAAACTGACTTGTTTTAATGTCGTCTCGCGATAGCGGCGCTAAACTGAGTTAGTGGCGCTAACTCTTTATAGTTAGCGGCGCTAACCCCTTACTGGCAGAATGCATGGTTTTGCCTTAAATCAATTTTGTTGGATTTTTGGGCTATTTGTACTTGCTGGAATTGTTCCAGATTTGAGCTGTGTTTAGATTAAAGTTGCCTTATGTCTTGGTTGGTGTATTTATATGTGGATTAACATTTTGGCATGAAAATGGTTAATTGCATATACTTACATTGTGTACATATGACTATGGAATTTTGAATTGTTTAAAATTCCTAATGCATATGTACATAGGATTACTTGTGCCTTGAGTGATTTGATAATCTTAACCAAGACATATAAGATTTGCATGGTTTTGTGTGGCACACCATGTGTAGTTTGTGATTTCTTGTATGTGGTTGTAGTATGTGTATCCGGTAACATTTTGAGTCTTTGAGACCTATGTGATGTGTTTGGTTGTTTAAATTAATTTGTTAATTCATTTGGTGGTTTGTACCACAATGGTTTGAAATAATTAATTTATTCATTCGGTTTGTATATTTAACGGCTTGCATGCCGATTTCTTATTCTTTGTAATTTGTAGTATTAGCTTAGAATAGAAATTGTGGCTTGCATGCCATTTCCTTTTAAATTTTGTAAATTGTAAAAGGAGAACCGAAGCAACCATCAAGAACCATGGAGGGTGTCTTGGCAAGCTTGGATCCGGAGGTCGATAGGAGACGCAATGGATCGAGTGGGAGGAGCACACATCAAGTCATTCGGTCTAGTCCTTAGATGACTTAGTCTTGCCCGTTGGCTCACGGGCAAGGCTCATAGGATTGGCTCGTTACCGGATTATATTACATGCGTGGTTGATTTTATTTTATATATTTTCTTGCATGGATGTTTAGGTTCTTCGCATGCTAGAAAATTTTTTCAAAATAATAAAATCAAAGAGTTTTAAATTGGTTTACAAACTCCGCGCGCCACATAGACAAGAATTGGTTAAAATCGTTTTAACCGGTAAAACAAAATCCCGTTTTTCAAAATTGTAAATCTCACGCCATCCGTAAGATGACACCACCCGAATCTAGTAAAGCAAGATCGGTTGTCGAGCTCTAGCCGAGCCGGTTTTGTGTAACTGTGTGGAAGGTGCGTGTGGCAACTCGTAAGGGTCGGTTGTCGAGCTCTAGCCGAACCGGCCATTGGGCTAGAGTACCACCGTGTATCTTGACGGTTGATTTACAATTCCAAGAATTAAAACGCCTTGGTAGTTGTCGAGCTCTAGCCGAGCTATCAAAGTGGATTAATGAGGAATGGTGTGAGAGGGATCAAACATGCCAAATGGGTGCTGCGAGTACCTAGGATCCCGCAAGTGTCTAAGAGTTGTGATCACGGATTGCAATTGGTAAATCGTTTACCTGCCTAAAATAGCTTCATGAAGTGATCCGCGGCAAACCCGTCATGGATTGGGGTATTTTGTAGGTTCTTAGCCCTTGTTAAGATAATTTGGTTTTCTTAAATCAAGTGGGTAATTATCATAACGAGGATTATATCAATACTTACTAAAACTCGTACTCTTCTTTTAGATGACAAATCTTAACAACACTACATCAAAACTATCATTTCGTTTGTTCCTTGAAAAGGAGAGACTCATAGGAGTGAACTTCGTTGATTGGTATCGTGTGTTAAGGATTGTCCTTCAACACGAGTCAAAGTTGCACGTCCTTGAGGAGCCTCTTCCGGAGCCACCTGCTACCAATGCGAACTGGGCCACGAGATACGCATGGGAAAAGCGTGTCAGAGATACACAAGATGTTTCTTGTCTCATGTTGTCGACTATGAGCTGTGAGCTGCGAAAGCAACTCAAGCATATGAGTGCGTACAACATGATTAATAAGCTAAAGGACATGTTCCCGCAGCAAGTTAGACAAGAACCTTTTGAGTATGTCAAGGCTTTGGTCGGTCGTAGGATGCAGGAAGGCGGGGATGTAAGTGTTCATGTCCTTATGATGAAGGCGTACATGGACCAAATGGAGAGACTTGGATTTCCCATAGGGAGGGATTTGATGGTGAACTTGGTTCTCCAATCCCTGCCCACGTCTTATGAGAAGTTCGTCATGGAATATCTCAAAGACAATATGGAATGGTCCTTAAGTGAGCTACATGGCATGTTAAAGGCTGAGTTGAACATGGCCAAAGGTAAGCAAATCTCGTCCATACCCGCTAAGGCTACTGGGAAACAAAAATATAAGAAGAAGAAACTGACCTCAAATGGAAAGCTTGGTTTGACTAAGCCTACCATAAATGTGGAAGTTGAGGCAAATGAGATTGTGCCTCAAAATAACGTTCCACTTGGGGTAGTTTGCTACTTTTGTGGGGAAATTGGAAATTGGCGCCGTCACGCCTGCCCTAAGTGCCTGAATGAGCTAAGTATCCTAAAGCGGAAGAACGTTAGCTCCTCGACTTCAGGTACATCCATGATTATACTCCATTGATCTTCTACTTCAAAAGACAAGGTTTTTTGAACGCTAGTCAAAACACTCACGTTTGTCACAAACTTGTTTGTTGCAAAGTGTAGGTGTTTATCCGAAGTAGGCCGATGATGCATGGAGAGCTGGAAGAAGTGAAGAGAAGCTTGTGTGCTTATCTCTTGCTAAAAGGATTTGAAGAGTTGATCTTGTCATTCCTACCAGCTAATTTATTACTTCATTAGATAGATGTTTTACGCCCTGCGTGGCAAGAAACATTGTATCTTCTATCCTATTGATGACGATGAATATTACTTTGAATTATGGGTTTAGAGTTTTATATCAAAGTTTATTCATGTTGTGGCATAAATAATAAGCTTTTGCTTAAGAAGTAATAATATGATCATTGATTAGTTATCCTTACAACATTGGTGATTTAACCATATAAACAAGATTATCGTTACCAAGCACCATGTGGATAGGTACTTGGAATCTTTTAGCTTTGAGCTATTAGTTAATGATTGAATCTTGCTTATAAAGTTAAATACCTATGACTTCCTTCACTAGTTGAAATGGAAGGAATAAAAGTTTGTTGGACTTCGCTTACACTTTTGTGTAAGGTGCAATCAAACAAAGTCATAAGGATGAACTAAGTATAAATTTGTTACCTTTACTTTTGATGGTAGAAGAAAAGGGTACTAGAAAAGTGTTTGAAACCTGAGAGGTATTCAAAGCTCACCCGTAACAAATTCATAACATGTGAAGAGGGCAAAAAGGGAAACTAAAATACTCAAGTCTTATGAGATGTTGAGATATAATAGATTCCTTGTTCATCATAAGAATTATGAGAATGTCTCATAATTTAACTCTCCTAGGATACATGTTCTACATGGATCGCCAAGTGGAGAAAAGGAACATACTAGATATGATTCCCTTTGATGGATTAGACTTGAGTAACCTAAAAGATGGGTGTACTTAAGTAGTGGCTGGCAATGTTCTTGTTTTATTACAACAAAGATGGTCAAATTAGCAACCATGGAGGTTAAACTAGAAATATAGCTTTGCTTATCTACCTCATGGATTAAAGTTATCTTGTCTACATTTAGTGGGAGATGGATGAACTTTAAAAGATGCTAATACATTTAAACATGTTATTCTTGGTTTTGGATGTTCTTTTCATAATCTTTTGAGAACTGAGGAGAATTGCTCGAAAAGGGAAATGAACAACTGAAGCATTCCAGTGAAAGAACGTGTAATTTAAATAATGACCTGATGTTGACACTAGCATTCAATCAGTAATGATTGGAACTTAACATGGCAATGTTGAAGTACTTGGCATTATGATATTACATCTTCATAAGTCTGGTAATAGTCATCATAAGGCCGGAAATGTATTACATACATGAGGACGATGACTTATTGATAATACATTGCGTATGTATCAATTACCGGAATCTGTAATGGACCTTGGGTCTACTAAGATAAGGAAAAGGTAATGAGATAAGCTATAATCCATGCTGGATTTCAAGAATGAGCTTGGATAATCCAACACCTAGATGAGTCCAGTAAGGTGTAAATAGATCTTTTAGATATAAGATCTGCATGGATTAGTTTGTAGATAACTTCAAATACTGACCGGTTGGAATTGGTTTCATGATGATTGACCATGTGGAAGGTATCATATGAAGACATTCTTCCAGTGGATATGTTGAAGTTTACACGGACACTTACGCCGTTTCATGGCTGCTTGATGCAAAGACCGTATTCCGTAATAGGAATTCAATGAGGAAGTGTTGGTAACACTGTCCGAAGGTGCTTTACATCTAAAAGTATCCATGTAATATCTACAAAACATGAAAAGGATTGCCTTGAACTTCAACAAACATCTAAGTTTCGTGTTGTGAAAATCAATTCGATTGAGTTTTCAGTGACCAACGATGAAACTTGGATAGATGTCAGAGCTAGTGGGAGGGCTGTTGTTATCCTATGTGATATGTCTTGGACATATGCAATAATGGAGATAATGTCTTGATCATTTTTGGCTTGAGTCAAGAATTATACGTCCATTGAGGATTAACAAAGCAATTTATGAAGTACAAGAAATATTAAGATATGTTCTTGTTAATCATAAGATATGAGAGTAATTTATTACTCTGGGTGATAGTTTATGTTTTGGGATAATCTCCAATTCGATTGGGTTTGTGATCCTACAAATATTGTGTCGTTAGTAAATGTGATTATTAAAGTATCGGTGACTCTATAGAGATCTTTATGAAAACTATGAGAGTACGATGACTTAATCACATGAGATTTGATTTTAAAGTGTCGGTGACTCTATAGAGATCCTTGTGAAAACTATGAGAGTGCGATGACTTTAACACATAAGATTTTATTCTTAAAGCATTGGTAACTCTATAGAGATCCTTGTGAAAACTATGAGAGTACAATGGCTTAAGCAAATAAGATTTTATTCTTAGAGCATCAATAACTCTATAGAGATCTTTATGAAAACTATGAGAGTATGATGGCTCATGCACATTAAATTTTAGTTCCAAGCGTTGTTTGTCTTATTGGATTCCTTTAAGACAATGCATGTATAACGGCTTGGACAAATGATCATAATCCCATCAACGCACACTTTGGAAGTGGTTGGTTGAAGTTGGGATACGATCATAATCAGAGTACACACGGAGAGCAATGGTGGCGGATCCGTTAACTAAGCTATAGTAGCAGGTTAGTGATTTTATATCAGACTAGGGCCTGCATATACTTGGCTTAAGTTCGTTTTAGTAATATTTTGATATGTTTTTCTTTTGGGGAACGTTAAGCAATATTGTGCTTCTGCTTGTATCGATTATCAAAAGGGTTTGGTAATGGGCGTGTAGCGGGTACTCTCAGTAAGCCTTATTGTGTTCCAACTTTGCATGTTTTACCTCTTCCCTGAATATTTTAACATTCTAAATGTCCACAGTCGGTCATTCTTCATGGGAAGGAAGTCTGAACTAAGACTGAGGGAAGTAATTGGTCATGTGTCCAATGGGGATTGGGGCACGGGGACGCAATTCTTCGCCTGTACTTGAAAGTGTTTCAAGTGACTGGACGACCCACATCTGATTTTACTTTGTGGTACTTGTCATGAGTAAATCAGGATGATAATATCAGTTCATCCTCAGACTGGAGATACACGTGGCTGCATCACTTTGGTTTGCTTTGCTCTAGTTGTTTTCAAACGCAGTCCGTAACTGGTAGTTATAAAGGGAGCAGCTGGGCAAAGTATGATCACTGTGGTGGGCAGTGTGAGTCAAAGGAATTTGTTCCTCTGTTAAGAGAGATATCCCTGGGCCCCTCGATGATTGGTCGCTGACACCAAAATGCACGGCCGTGCTCAAGTGTGCAATGATTAATGAATCTGATTGCAACTTGCAAGTTTTGGTCACCACTAATCTCTATCGGGAAACATAATCGTGAACGAACGGAGAATGACTAAGTACCATGTCTCGTGTTCACATGGATATCGCGAACAATAAGGATGATTGATCACTTATCGATAGGACCTTTTCACATGGGTTGCAGATTGGTTTTTGTACTGAAGACAAAACCCATACTGACTTGGGGGCAGAGATGTCTTACTAGAGGCCGCTCTTTGTCTGTGATGCATTGTGTACGCAGAGTCATGTGCAAGTGGGAGTCTGTTGGAGTATGCCCACTGACACACGTACGCTAAATGATCGCTACCGATGATGTATGGGCCTATCGGGTCACACACCGGGGGTTGACCTTGACACAACCTAAAAGATGAGGGTGAAAAGGATAAATAATGATAGTTGGTTTCCTGGCAGGGGTTAGCAGCGCTAACCCTGGCGTCGCTAAATCAGCCGCGTTAGCGGCGCTAACCTTGGGCAGTTAGCGGCGCTAACCGTGGGCGGCTAGCGGCGCTAACCCTGCCTGACATAAACAACTTTATTCTTTTCACCTCTAAATTCCACCAATGCATGTCATTTGCAATGATTCATCTCTGGGGCCGACTTGGGAGACCTGGAGTCGTGAATAGGCATATAAAAACATGCATAACTCTCCTCTCTATACTCTTGGTCAATTTGAGAGAAAAACTAACTTAGAACTATTGTGAGTTGCTAAGTGCTAAGAGAGAAGAGAGTTCCCTGGAGTTTCAAGGTTGTGTTCCAGTAGTACCTTCGTGAAGAAGAAGGGTACTTGGAGTGCTAGTACACTTGGGTTACCTAGTGTCTCGGTGTGGACTTCGATTGAAGAAGAAGGAGCTCAAGGAAGAAATCAAGTTTGGAGCTAGCTACACACAACTAACCAGAGATATCAGGGGTATAAAATCTCTTCTCCCTTTTCTGTTGTAGTTGCTTAACCATGTTGTAGAGTTTGGTACATTGATGGGGTTCACCATGTGGTCTTGTTTATATTTGAAAATTTGTTTTTTGACCTTGCATGCTTCCGTTGCTGTGTACCACGAACCCCAATAGTCCCAGTGGAAGCTAAAGGAGACTTGGAGCTTTCATTCAAGACCGGTTTTTTTATTTTGTTAAAGGAAGTATGCTATTCGCCCAATGTGGCTAGAAACATTATTTCTTTTCACAAATTGTATGACGATGGTTTTGATTTTAAATTTGTAAGTGGTACAATCTTTTGCTTTAAAAATGAAGTTGTTTATTTTAAAGCTTTACCATGTCATGGCATATATGAGGCAAATGCATACATTGAATCAGGACAATCTATCATGAATATTGATTCTGACTCCAAAAATGGTTTAGATAAATATTCTATGTGGCATAGTCGTCTTAGCCATATAAACAAGACTCGTATCACCAAGCTCCTAGCGGATGGGATCTTGGAATCATTTGATCAAGGATCGAATGAAGTATGCGAATCTTGCTTATTGGGAAAAATGACAAAGGCACCCTTCACGGGAACAAGTGAGAGGGGAAAGGACCTTTTGGACATAATCCATACGGATGTATGTGGACCTTTCAAGCATGTCACAAGGAATAATTCAAGATATTTCGTAACCTTTATAGATGATTATAGTAGGTACGGGTATGTCTATCTTGTTAAACACAAGAATGAAACCTTTGAGGTGCTCAAGACATTCCAAAATGAAGTTCAGAATCAGTTGGGCAAAACTATAAAGATACTCCGGTCTGATAGAGGTGGAGAGTATCTTAGTACCGAATTCGTCGATCATCTTAAAAATTGTGGAATTGTTTCACAATTGACGCCTCCAAGGACTCCACAATTAAATGGGACCGGACTTTGCTTGATATGGTAAGGTCTATGATGAGTCGGACGGAGGTACCTATTAGTTTATGGGGATATGCCTTAGAAACGGCGGTAAGAATCCTTAACCTCGCACCAACCAAGAAAGTTGATAAAACACCTTATGAAATGTGGCATGGTAAGAAGCCGACACTTTCATATCTAAGAGTTTGGGGTTGTCAAGCCTACGTGAGACGTGAGGCCGAAGACAAGCTTGAACCTCGTTCAGAGAGGTGTTATTTTATTGGATATCCTCCTAACGGTGTTGGATATTTATTTTATAAACCTTCAGGGAACAAGGTATTTGTTGCTTGAAGGGCATTCTTCCTTGAAAGGGAGTTGCTATCCAAACATGGCAGTAAGGAAGTAGATCTTGAGGAAGATCAAGGGTCGGCCGATAAAGGACTTGAGGTTGGCACTAGCAAAAATACCGAGCAAGATGATGCTGCGGTACCTGACACTCTAGCAACGTCTACTCCTAGGCGTTCCAGTAGGACTCGTTTTGAGCCAGAGAGATATGGGTTTCTCTTATCTGAGGGCAACGAGTTATTGGTGGATCATGATGAACCTACCAACTACAAGGAAGTTGTGGCAGGCCCTGAGTCTGCTCAGTGGAGTAAGGCGATGGAGAGAGAGATGCAATCTATGTCGGATAATCAGGTTTGGGAACTGGTTGATCCTACACCAGGGATAAAACCCGTTGGGTGTAAATGGGTTTTTAAGAAGAAACCCGGCATAGATGGAACCTTGGAAATCTGCAAAGCCCGACTGGTGGCAAAGGGTTTCACTCAGACCCAAGGAATTGATTATGATGAAACCTTCTCCCCAGTGGCCATGTTGAAGTCAATTCGGATACTACTTGCCATAGCTGCATTTCATGATTATGAAATTTGGCAAATGGATGTAAAGACCGCCTTCCTTAACGGGAATATTCATGAAGAGGTGTATATGAGATAGCCTAACGGTTTTGAACATCCAAAGTATCCAAACAATGTTTGTAAGCTTATAAAGTCCATTTATGGACTTAAGCAAGCATCTCGAAGCTGGAATCTTTGCTTTGATGAGAAAATCAAAGAGTTTGGATTTTCGAAGAGTAAAGATGAACCATGCGTGTATGTCAGGGCTAGTGGGAGCACTATAACATTCTTGGTTCTATATGTAGATGATATTCTACTAATTGGAAATCATATCCCAAGCCTAAGGAGTGTCAAAGCTTGGCTAGGGAATTGCTTTTCAATGAAGGACCTAGGCGATGCGAGATGTATTCTGGGAATAAAGATCTATAGAGATAGATCTAGAAGGCTGTTAGGGCTTTCTCAAAGTGCATACATAGAAAAGGTCGTGAGATGCTTTAAAATGAAGGAATCCAAGAAAGGAAACCTCCCTATGATGCATGGTTTGACCTTGAGTAAAACTCAATGTCCTACCTCCAAGGAGGTGATAGAAGTAATGAAGCGAGTACCATATGCTTCGGCTGTGGGCTCGATCATGTACGCCATGCTATGCACTTGTGCTGATGTGTCATGTGCTTTAAGCATGACTAGGAGATATCAGGCAAACCCAGGAGAGCATCACTGGAGGGCAGTAAAGAACATTTTTAAATATCTGAGACGTACAAAAGAGATGTTCTTAGTATATGGTGGGGAAGAAGAGCTGAGAGTAAAGGATTACTCGGATGCTAGCTTCCAAACTGACAGGGATGACTGCCGATCTCAATCGGGGTTTGTGTTCCTGTTAAATGGTGGTGCTGTAAGCTGGAGGAGCTCAAAGCAAGACACAGTGGCTGATTACACTACCGAATCGGAGTACATTGCGGGAAGTGAAGCTGCATAGGAAGCCGTGTGGATGAAGAAATTCATCCAAGATCTACAAGTGGTTCCAAGCATCGCTGACCCTATTGGGATATTTTGTGACAATGAGGGTGTGGTGGCTTTGGCAAAGGAACCAAGAGCTCACAAGAGGACAAGACACATTTCGCGCAAATACAACTTTATACGGGATGTTATTGAAAGTGGTGAAGTCATCATTAGCAGAGTAGCATCGAATGGAAACTTGGCAGATCCATTTACTAAGCCGTTACCGCAAGCAGGTCATGAATCTCACACTAGAGGGATAGGTGTAAGATTTGCTAGCGATTTGGCTTGAGTTGTATATATTAGTTTATTTGATATGTATTATTTTATTTTTGGGACGATACAGACAGTATTGTAACTTATGCTTGTTTCGATATATAATGGGGATTATATATGCGTGTGATACGGTTACATTCATAAGACTTTACTGTGTTCCATCTTAGCATGTTTAACCACTTCCATAAATATTATCCTATATTTCAAACTTTCCACAGTCAGTCAATCTTATGGAAGAAAGATTGAATCAAGACTGAGATAAGTATGTGATCTTGAATTCAAAATGGTTGAATTAAGATGCAATGCTTATCTGTGCTTGTAAAGAGTTTCAAGTGACTGGAAGACCCACACCCAAGTTTACTTCATGGATTATAGTCACGAGTAACTTGGGATGATAAAATCTTACAACCTCAGACCCAAGATGTATGAACTGCTATATCATAGTTCTTATTTGCTTTAGCCATTTTCAAAAGCAGTTCGTAACTGGCTGTGATAAAGGAAATGACTAGGTAAATCTAGAGGTATTGTATGGGGTTATACAGTCGAATGGATTTGTTCCTCCTATATGAGAGATATCCCTGGGCCCCTCGATGATTGGGAGCTAACACCAAAATATTGCATGGCCATGCACAAGGAATATTACTGAGAATCAGATATGTCCTTACCTTTTGGTCACCACCAATCAAGATCGAGAAACATAATCGTGAACGATCTAGAGATTGACATTTTCTAATCCATGTCTCGTGTTCACAAGGATATCGCGAACAAAAGGATGTCTAAGATCACTTATCTTGGACCACTACTTTCAGTATGAAGGTTTTCTGCAGGTATTCAGAACCCATATCTGGACTCTTTTGCTCTCTTGGTCAATTTTTCCTCATAAGCACTCATATTTCTCACTCACACTTGATACCTTGTCTTGGTGATATTTGGTGAATAAGAGAAACTCACGAGTTCCAGAAGACTCTTTTGCTGTCCTTAAGTGATATTTCAAGTAGAAGATATCATCAAGTTTGCTAGCACACGTTGTTGGACTAGTTCCCGGGGTGTGATTTCGAGGACCAAGCAAGAAGAAGAAGGATCTTGCTTCTACCACCACGTTCAGCCACCAACAAGAAGTTTACTGGAGCATAGGAGCTGGTATAACTCTCTTACCTTCTTATTTTTGTTGCTATTTGTTACATAGAGTAGATCCACCTTTGGGATTTCTTTGTTTTGAACACCCATTTGTATGTTTGATGTTTTTCTCGCTTCCATTACGTGTTCTTGAAATCAACAGTAAACGTAATGAAGTATCTTGAGTTGTTCCTTGTAACATGCTTGAACGGACCGCATACATCCGTATGCACTATCTCCAACAAGCATTTTGCCCTTTCACCCATACCGGTAAAGGGTGACTTAGTCATCTTGCCTAACAAACAAGATTCGCATGCTTCATTTGACCCGAGGTCAAAGGATTCAAAGATCCCATCCGATTGGAGCTTGGTGATGTGTTTCTTGTTTATATGGCCAAGACGGCTATGCCATAAGGAAATTTATCCAAACCATTTTTGGATCCAGAATCAATGTTCATGATTGCTCTATTATTTTCTATGTATGCATCGGCTTTGTATATACCACAACATGGATAAGCTTTAAAATAACAAACATCATTTTTAAAGCATAAGATAAAACCATTTTCAAATTTAAACAAATATCCATCGTCATACAAAGCATAAAATGATAAAATGTTTCTTGCCACAAGCGGCGAATAGCATACATTTTTCAAAATAATAGATAAGCCGGTCTTGAAAGTAAGCTCCACACTTCCTTTCTCTAACACCAGGACAACCTCTTTGTTTCCCGTTGTTAGCTCCAGCTCCCCATCTCTCAGCCTTCTACTTCCCTTTAGCACCTGCACCATATAACAAATGTGAGTGCCACAGATGGTATCTAAAACCCAGCCATTAGATGTAGAAGTATGATGGAGTTCAATCACAAACGCACCTGAAGTAGAAGCGCCCGCTCCCGAAGCTCGTAGCTTCTTCAGGCCCTCTAGGTACTTAGTGAAACTCCGGCGCATGTGACCCTTTGCCCAGCAGAAGAAGCAAATCGCCTCCTCCGGAGTCTTAGCTTGAGGGACAGGTCCCTTCGGCTTCGGCTCCGGGGCAGGGTTTGGCTTGGGAGCCCCAACCTTACCCTTGCCTTTCCCTTTCGGGGTAGAGGCCGGTTTCTTCCTCTTCTTGGACTCACCCTCATTGATGGCCAAGACGGGAACGGAGGTAGATGGCTTTTGCTTGGTCATGTTGGACTCGGCGGTCCGCAGCATACGATGCAATTCCATGAGGGATTTGTCCATCCTGTTAATATGATAACTTACAACAAATTGATCATATGAAGGTGGGAGAGACCGTATAATCAAGTCTACCGCCATCACTCTCGATATGGCAAATCCCAACCTATCGAGGCGTTCCACGAACGCTTTCATCTTAAGAATGTGGTGGGACACGTTCCCGCCCTCATGCAACCGGCAACCGAGAAGATCGTTAAGACAACCATACCGCTCTTGCTTCGCTTGTTGTTGGAACATGTCTGACAACTCGCGCATCATGTCATAAGTACTCAAGTGCTCCATCGACTTTTGCAAGTCGGAGCTCATAGTGCTAAGCATGAGGCAAGTAACCTCGGTGATGTCTTTGAGGGGTTTTTCATACGCCTCTTTCACGACCCTACTCGCGTTGGATGCAGGGACCTCGGGGATGTGTTTCTCAATGGTGGCCAACTTGTCCTCATGACGGAGGACAATCCGTAGTTGCCGTGACCAATCCATAAAATTGGTCCCATAGAGCTTATCCTTCTCGAGAAACACTCTTAAGGATATGTTTGACGTGGTGTGTTTGGTGCTAGTTAATGCCATCTATAATAAGCAAAGTAGATTTGGTTAGTTTGATTGAAATCCTCGTTAAAATAATTACCCCAAATGTTTAATGAAAAACAACTATTTTAACAAGGGCTAAGAACCTTATTTCACCTTGCACCGTGACGGGTTTTCCGCGGATCACATGGCAAAGCTATTTAGGCCGGCAACCATTGACCGATTGCAATCCATTATTGCAACTCTTAGTTCCTTGCGGGATCCTACTTCACAACCATTGTGACAAATTTGGCATGTTTAATCCCTCAACACCAATATCAAATTAATATTTTACATGACCTCGGCTAGAGCTCGACGACCATATGAAAGATTAATTTGAAATTGTAAATCAACCATCAAGATACACGGTGGTACTCTAGCCCAATGGTCGACTCGGCTAGAGCTCGACAATCGACCTTGCGAGTTGCCACACGCGCCTTCCACATAGCTCATGCAAAGGCAATCTCGGCTAGAGCTCGACGATCAACCCTTACACGACTAGATTTGGGCGGTGTCATCTTATGGGTGGTGTGCGATTTACATTTAGAAAACGGGATTTAGTTTTCCGGTTAAAAAAATATTTTGAGTTTGATTAAGAAAAAATTACAAAACCAAACGTTTTCACAAATCGGATACTAAACCAATTTTAAATCCGTTTATTAATCAAGTGTGCGCGCGAGAGTTGTTAAACCATTTTTAAAACTCTTGGGTTTTATTATTTATCAAAAATTGTCTAGCATGCAATAGTCCTAAAACTCATGCATAAACAATATATAATAAAACTATCACACGCATACATAAGGTTGGTAACCATGCCCCTAAAACCTATGTGTTTTTCCCGTGAGCTACTACGGGAAAAAAACAAGTCATCTAAGGACAAAAACTCCTTGACTTGGATGTGCTCCCACTAAACCCGCCACCTCCATTGGGCCTTTCGAGTTTCGTGTTCGCCAAGACATCACTCCATGGACTCCCGATGATTGCTCCATATTACAATTACATAGAAAATTAAATAAAATGACATGCAAGCCACAAATTCCTATTTTCTAGTACATGTACATAATATGGAATATTTAAAAGGCATGCAAGCCTCAAAACAAATTAGTTACCAAATAAATAAATAAATTATTATTACAAACTGTTGGAGTCTGCCCACTGACACAAGTACATTGGTGTTACTGCTGATGAAGTGCGAGCCTATTCGGTCACACACCAAGGATTGATCCCGACAGCTTACTGATAAAGAGAGAAGGTCTAAAAATCAAATTGTTTGATTTTGGGGCTTCACGGCCGTGAGGGATGCTCCACAGGTCGTGAAGACCACTGCCCTCACGAATGGCTCAATGAACTTTACACGGCTCGTGGAGTCTTCACGGGTCGTGATGAGGTCGTGAGGGGTCGTGAAGGAGACGCCCTCACGAGTCACCCGAGCGCGGCACGGGCCATGAAGGACTATGGCCGGTCGTGGTGCATTTGTCTTCACGGGCTCTTCATGGGCCGTGAGAGGCCGTGAAGGACTGTCTACATGGAAATCTCTTATTTCATTGGGCCATTTCTTGGTCCAATGGGAGATATCCTCTAATCTGGCCGTATGTGTTTGGTATGGGTTTGTAACAGATAGTAGTTGCATAAGACATGTTTTTTACTCTCTCTCTCAATTCTCTCTTGGCTTCTTGATGCTACACATACATACATACACTAATTGAGTAAGTTCTTGAGTGTTGTGTGGGGTTTTGGTGCAAGAGGAGAAACACGTGGGCTGTTCCAGAAGGTGGGTTCGTTGAGAGACATTCACCGGAAGGAGTACTAGCATACGGGGATTGAACCAACTTGGTGTGGATTATTCAATAGAGGATAAGACATTTGGATTCTCTCTTGTCACCCGTTTGTTTTGCTACAGCCGATTTAGAGCAATGGTAAGGAGGTATATTTTCTGTCCTTGTTGCTCTCTTAAGTTGCAATTTAGTTTTTGTAGAATACTATCACTTTGGAACATGTATGGACCCGTTTTTGTACGGTTTTTGAAACTTTAGTTTTTGCTTCCGCTGTGTTTTGCTCCATACCGTGTTCCAACAGTGGTATCAGAGCCAAATCTACAAACAAATTGCACTTTCTTGGCTTGAAAACCGAAAAAGGACATTCTGTCCAGAATGTCTTCACGGGTCGTGAAGGATTATTCTTCGCGGTCGTGAAGTCTCACGACCAGTATCGTGAAGGTTTTTACTTCACGGTCGTGATGGCTTACGACCTGTCTCGTGAAGATTTTTCTTCACGGTCGTGAAGGCTCACGACCAGTTACGTGGGGTGTTGGTCGTGAAGAACGTTGTTAACATTGTTTTTGTCCTTTTGGTAAAAGAAAAATATTTTCGGTTTAAGCTCCTTGCGATTCCGTTTTTCCAGAATCTGTCCAAAGTGTTTGTATGTTGGAAAAGCCCCATATGTGTCTTGATTCGTACATTTATATTTATTGGGTGGTTTTTGGCATGAAATGCACACATAAATATACTTGTATTGTGTATATATGAATATGTACTCTCAAAGTGTTTGGGGTACTAATGCATATGTACAAGGATTCTTCACTTTGTGCCTTGAGTGTTTAGCTAGGTTTGAACAATCTTAATAGAGATACATTTCACACGGTTTTGTTGTGGCTCACCGTGTTGTTGTTGTTTGTGGTTTGTTGTTTGATCCGGTAACGCCTTGCCCATTATACCTATGTGTTGGTTTTTTGGTTGTGTTTAATTATTCATTCATTTGGTTGTTTGTACCACAATTGGTTTGTAATAATTAAATTTATTCGGTCTTGTATTTTGTACTTTATTTTGGCTTGCATGACGGTTGCTTCTCTTTGTAATTATTAGATTAGCTTAGACTAGCATTCCGCGGCTTGCATGCCGTTTCTTTTCAAATATTTGTATGTATTTGTAAAAGAAGACCGAAGACAACCATCGAGAGTCATGGAAGAGACGTCTCGGCTATGGTGGATCTGGAGGTTCATTGGAGATGACGGATTCAGTGGGAGCACTTCCAGCTGGGCCAAGTGGATGTGTCCTTAGTTTGGCCTTGCTTTCCTCGTTTGGCTCACAGGGAAAGTGCATACGGTTTAGGGGCATGATACCGGATATTTCTTATGCGTGGTTGTTGTTTTGTTTAGTTTCTTGTGTGGTTGTTTAGTTTCTTCGCTCGCTTGAAAACTTTTCAAAATAATAAAACCAAGAGTTTTAATTGGTTTACAAACCTCGCGCGCCACAAGACCACTTTAAAAACAAAATCCCGTTTTTATCAAATGTAAATCACTCGCCTCCCGTAAGATGACACCACCCAAATCTAGTGAAGCAAGATCGGTCGTCGAGCTTAGCCAAGATCGGTTTTGTGTAACTGTGTGGAAGGTGCTGTGGCAACTCGCAAGGGTCGGTTGTCGAGCTCTAGCCGAGCCGGCCATTGGGCTAGAGTACCACCGTGTATCTTGAGGGTCGATTTACAATTCCAAGACTTAAAACGCCTTGGTAGTTGTCGTGCCCATACCGAGCTATCAAAGTGGATTAATGAGGAATCGGTGAGAGAAGGGATCAAACATGCCAAATGGGTGCTATGAGTACCTAGGATCCCGAAAGTGTCTAAGAGTTGTAATCTCGGATTGCAATTGGTAAAGCGTTTACCGGCCTAAGTAGCTCCATGAAGTGATCCGCGGCAAACCCGTCATGGATTGGGGTACTTTGAGGTTCTTAGCCCTTGTTAAGATAATTTGGTTTTCTTAATCATCTGGGTAATTATTTTAACGAGGATAATATCGAAACTAACTAAAACGTGTACTCTTTTATAGATGACTGGTATCGTGTATTGAGGATTGTCCTCCGTCACGAGTCAAAGTTGCACATCCTTGAGGAACCCTTTCCGGAGCCACCTGCTACCAACGCGAACTGGGCTACTCGATACGCTTTTGAGAAGTGTGTTAGAGATACACAAGATCTTTCTTGTCTCATGTTATCGACTATGAGCTTTGAGTTGCGTCAGCAGCTTGAGCATTTGAGTGCGTATGACATGATAAACCGGCTAAACGACATGTTCCTGTAGCAGGTTAGACAAGAATGGTTTGAGTGTATAAAGGCTTTGGTCGGTTGTAGGATGCAGGAAGGTGAGGATGTAAATGTCCATTTCCTTATGATGAAGGGATACATGGACCAATTGGAGAGACATGGACTTCCAATAGGGAGGGAGATTGCGGTGGATATGATCCTCCAGTCCCTGCCCGCGTCATTTGAGAAGTTTGTCAAGAACTTTCACAAAGACAATTTGGAAAAATCATTGATCGAACTTCAAGACATGCTGAAGGCTGTTCAGTCTTACATGGTTGAGAAGGATCTTGTCTCGTCCACATCCACTATGGCTACTAGAAAACAAGTAAGCAAGAAGGAGAAACTGACCTCAAAAGGAAAGTCTAGTGTGACTAGGCTATCCGTAATTGTGGAGTCTGAGGACAATGAGATTGTGCCTCAAGATGATGTTCCACATGGGGTAGTTTGCTACTTTTGCGGAGAAATTGTAATTTGGCGCCGTCACGCCTGCCCTAAGTGCCTAGAGGAGCTAAGTATCCTAAAGCGGAAGAACGTTAGCTCATCTTCAGGTACATTCATGATCAAACTCCATTGATCTTCTACTTCTAATGACTGGGTTTTGAACGTTAGTCAAAACGCTCACGTTTGTCACAAACTTGTTTGTTGCAAAGTGCAGGTGTTAATCAGAAGTAGGTAATGGATGCATGGAGAGCTGGATTATAGAGAAGGAAAGCATGGTGCTTGTCCCTAACTAAAAGGACTGGAAGAAGAGTCTTGCCATTCCATGCAGCTAAACTATTACTTCATTTAGATCTTTGTCTTACGCCCTGCGTGGCAAGAAGCATTGTATCTTATTTGCCTTTGATGCGATGAATATTACTTTGAATAACGTTATTGTGGGTTTTCGAGTGTTATTTCAAAGTCTATTCATGTCGTGGCATTTGGAATAAGTTTTACTTAAGAAGTAATGGATTGATTATGAATGATTATTGAATTGTTATCCTTATGAAATAGTTGATTTAACCATATAAACAAGACTTGCATCACCAAGCTCCATGTGGTTAGGAACTTGAAATCTTTTGACCATGGGTCAATTGTTGATTGCAAATATTGCTTATAAGGCTAAATAACTAACATATCCTTCACTTGTGAATGTGAGACTAATAAAGGCTTGTTGGATTTCGTTTGCACGTTTGTGTAAAGACCGTTCAGGCAAATACATAAGGATTAACTATATGTGATTTGTTACCTTTACCGATGATGGTAGAAGGAATGGGTAAGTCTAATTTATTAGACGAATGTTTGAAACTTGAGAGGTGTTCAAGACTCACCCTTAACAAATTTAAGATGAAGATGGCAAAGTGGGAATAAAGATACTCAAATCTTGCAAGATGTTGAGCATCTACATTCTTAACCATCATGAGAATTGTGAGTTTACATCATAATTCACTTCTTCTAGGATACATGTTTTACATGGATCGCTACGTGGAGGAATGGAACATATTGGTTATGGTTCCGACTTGATGGATTAAACTTAAGTAACCTGCTGAAAGGGGTACTTGGATAGTGGCGGGCAATGTTCTTGTTATAATTCAACACAGATAGTCAAGTTAGCATCTAAGGAGATTCGATTAGAAAGTGTTCTTTGCTTGTCAATGTCATAGATCAGAGTTATCCAGTCTACATTTAGTGGAAGATGGATGAACTTAAAGGATGCTAATGTATTTAATGTTTCTTCTAAGTTTCAGATATTCATTTCATATCTTTTTGAGAACCCTTTTTGGTTGCTCGAAAAGGGAAATGAACAACTGAAGCATTCCAGTGGAAGAACGTGAGATTTAAATAAAAGACCTGATGTTGACTCTAGCATTCAATCAGAAATGATTGAAACTCAACATGGCTATGTTGGAGTATCTGGCATAAAGTTATTACTTCTTCATTTGCCTGGTAAGAGTCGTCATAAGACCAGAAGAATATAATTTATTATATCTGAGGACGATGACTTATTGATTATACGTGATGTATGCATCAACTGCCGGAAGCTGTAGTGGGCCCTTGAGTCTGCTGAGAAGAGAAGTGTAATAACATAATATATATTCCATGCTAGATTTTCAAGTTTTGAACTTGGTTAATCCAACACGTAGGTTTTGACCTGAAGGTGCATATAGATCTTTTAGATATAAGATCTGCATGGATTAATTTGTAAATAACTTCAAATACTGACTGGAAGGAATTGGTTTCATGGTGATTGACCATTGGGTAGGAATCACATGAAGACATTCTCTCAGTAGTTATGTTGAAGTTTAAGCGGATGCTTATGCCGTTTTATGGCAATATGATGCAATGACCACATTCCGTTATGGGAATTTTATGAGGAAGTGTTCACAACACTGTCCGAGGGTCTTTTACATCTTGAGTGTCCTTATGAAGTCTACAAAGGAGGAGTCCTTTTGGACTCAAAGTAAATCTAAGTTTTGGAATCTTTGCTAAGAAAATAAAGTGTTTGAGTTTTCAGTAAGCAATGATGAAACTTGGATACATGCCAGAGCTAGTGGGATCGCTGTCATAATCCTATTTGGTATGTCTAGCACATACTTTCTTTTGGAGATAATGTCTTAATACAGCTTGGCAACAAGTGTAAATTAAGAATTATGCGTCCATAATAAATATGGGATATTCAAAGAAGTTTATGGAATACAAGAAATATGAATATATGTTCTTGTGGTGATGTAAAGAGAAGAAGCTTAAAGTGAGTTGTTACTCTTGTGATAGCTTCTACTAGAAAGGATAACCGTCGATCTTTATTGGGGTTTGTAATCCTTTTTAATATAGTGTTGTTAGTTTGCGTGTGTCTTAAAGCGTCGTTGACTCTATTGGGTTCTTTTGAGGCAATGAGAGTACGATGGCTTATACACACTAAACTTTGTGAATCAAGCATTGTTTACCTTATTGGGTACTTTTGAAACAATGAAGGTATAACAGCTTGGATAAATGACCGAAATCCCATCAACGCACACTTTGGAAGTGGTTGGTTGCAGTAGGAATATGATCAATGTCAGAGTACACACGGATAACATCGTGGATGGTGATCCGTTTACTGAGCTATAGTGGCAGTCTAGTGATGAGTGTCATACTAAGGTCTGCATGAACTTGGCTTGAGTATGTTTTAGTCATGATTCGATATGTTTTACTCTTAGGAACGTTAAGCAATATTGTGCTTCTGCTTGTATCGATTATCAAAGGGGTTTGGTAATGCGCGTGTAGCGAGTACTCTCACTAAGCCTTATTGTGTTCCAACTTTGCATGTTTTACCACTTCCCTGAATGTTTTTACATTCTAAACGTCCACAGCCAGTCATTCTTCAAGGGAAGGAAGTCTGAACGAAGGCTGAGGGAAGTGATTGGTCAAGTGTCCAATGGTGATTGGGACACAGGGACGCAATACTTCGCTTGTACTTGAAAGGGGTTTCATGTGACTGAACGACCCATACCTGAATTCACTTTGTGGTACTTGTCATGAGTGATTCAGGATGATAATATCAGTTCATCCTCATACTGGAGATGCATGTGTCTGCAACACTTTGGTTTATTTTGCTCTAGTTGCTTTCAAACGCAGTCCATAACTGGCTGTTGTAAAGGGAGTAGCTGATCAGAGTATGATCACTGTGGTGGGCAATATAGTCAAAGGAATTTGTTCCTCTGTTTAGAGAGATATCCCTGGGCCCCTCGATGATTGGGCGCTGACACCAAAATGCATGGCCATGCTCGAGTGTGCAATGATTTGGGTAATCGATTGCAACTTGTATATTTTGGTCACCACCAATCTCGATTGAGAAACATAATCGTGAAGGACTGAGAATGACTTAGTACCATGTATCGTCTTCACATGGATATCGTGAACAAAAGGATGGTTGATCACTTATCTAGGGCCATTTCAAACCTTTGGTTGTGAAGTGGTACTTGTCTATGGGATGACATACCTCGTACTGACTTGGGGGCAGGGATGCCTTGCTAGAGGCCGATCCCTGTCTGTGATACCTCTGGGTACGTTGTGTCATGTGCAAGTGGGAGTCTGTTGGAGTCTGCCCACTGACACAAGTACATTGGTGTTACTGCTGATGAAGTGCGAGCCTATTCGGTCACACACCAAGGATTGATCTCGACAGCTTACTGATAAAGAGAGAAGGTCTAAAAATCAAATTGTTTGATTTTGGGGCTTCACGGTCGTGAGGGATGCTCCACGGGTCGTGAAGACCACTGCCCTCACGAACGGCTCAATGACCTTTACACGGCTCGTGGATTGTTCACGGGTTGTGAAGAGGTCGTGAGGGGTCGTGAAGGAGACACCCTCATGAGTCACTCGAGCGCGGCACGGGCCATGAAGGACTATGGCCGGTCGTCGTGCATTTGTCTTCACGGGCTCTTCACGGGCCGTGAGAGGCCGTGAAGGAGTGTCTGCATGGAAATCTCTTATTTCATTGGGCCATTTCTTGGTCTAATGGGAGATATCCTCTAATCCAGCCGTATGTGTTTGGTATGGGTCTGGAACAAATAGTAGTTGCATGAGACATGTTTTTTACTCTCTCTCTCTCAATTCTCTCTTGGCTTCTTGATGCTACACACACATACATACACTAAGTGAGTAAGTTCTTGAGTGTTGTGTGGGGTTTTGGTGCAAGAGGAGAAACACGTGGGCTGTTCCAGAAGGTGGGGTCGTTGAGGGACGTTCACCGGAAGGAGTACTAGCATACGGGGATTGAACCAACTTGGTGTGGATCATTCAATAGAGGAGAAGACATTTGAATTCTCTCTTGTCACCCGTTCGTTTTGCTACAGCCGATTTAGAGCAATGGTAAGGAGGTATATTTTCTGTCCTTGTTGCTCTCTTAAGTTGCAATTTGGTTTTTGTAGAATACTATCACTTTGGACCATGTATGGACCCGTTTTTGTACGGTTTTTGAAACTTTTGTTTTTCCTTCCGCTGTGTTTTGCTCCATACCGTGTTCCAACACAAACCATTGCAATTTGGTTTTTGTAGAATACTATCACTTTGGACCATGTATGGACCCATTTTTGTACGGTTTTTGAAACTTTTGTTTTTCCTTCCGCTGTGTTTTGCTCCATACCGTGTTCCAACACAAACCATTGTGACTTTAAGTCACCAAATGAATGAATAATAACAAATCATACAACCAAACATCCACAAGGTCTAGGGCATTTTCTTAGGGTTACCAACAAAACAGGTTCACTAGTGAACAACAACATCAACATGGTGTGCCACAAAAAAACAATGTAAACTTATGTATAATGGTTAAGATTTTTTTTACAAAAACACTCAAGGCACTAAAAAAAACCCATGTACTTATGCATTAGTAACACCAAACCATTGTTGGTGAAACATATTCATAAATACATAATGTAAGTATATGCAATTACCATTTCCATGCCAAAACAATAATCCACTTATAAATAAACCAACCATTATACAAGGCAAGTAAATAAAACTAAATTTTAATTTCTAGACTAAAAATCCAGTAACCAAAAACCCAAAAATAATTTTTATTTAAATCAAAGTTTATAAACAGAATCTGTACAGCGATATTCCGCGCCGCGTAACCTTAAGGATTCCGCGCAGCGGAAACTGACGAACAGAAAACACAAAACTTTATTTTCGGGTTTTTCAGGCCACCATGTGCAAAAGTAGTATAGAGGTGGCTCTGATACCTGTAGGACCGGCTGGGGGACGGGGTTCTAAACTAAACTAAAACACCCTAATGCTAGGACTGATCTAGGATGAGAAATATCGCGGAATTATATTTCCCAAACCTCCTAAGGATACTAGGATCTACTTAGGTGTCCGGCACACAGTGACTCACACAGAAAGGTAGAAGACAAACACACAGTACTCACACAGAGATGCCTAGGCTGCCTTGGAATTCGGTATTAACACTAAGTTCGCAAGTTTCAAGGGCAAGATTACGTTATCGAAGGCTTAAGGTCACAAAGGGTCAAGTTTCGTCCGATATAGGCTTAATATGCGTAGTCTCTTTCGAATGACACGAATCAAGATGTATTTATAGAATAATTTATTCACTTCGTACGTAGTGCAGAGCACTTCGTACGAAGTTAGTCGAATTCGTACGACCCTGAATATATTAATATTATTTATCTCACGGTAACCGACATAGTCACTGTTGGAATATGCCCACGAACACACGTACATCAAATGATCACTACCGATGATGTATGGGCCTATCGGGTCACACGCCGGGGGTTGACCTTAACACAACCTAAAAGATGAGGGTGAGAAAGGATAAATAATGATAGTTGGTTTCCAGCAGGGGTTAGCGGCGCTAACTCTGGCGTCGCTAAATCAGCCGAGTTAGCGGCGCTAACCATGGGAGGTTAGCGGCGCTAACCGTGGGCGGTTAGCGGCGCTAACCCTGCCTGACAGAAACAACTTTATTCCTTTCACCTCTAGCCTCCACCAATGCATGGGTTTCGTGATGATTAGCCTTGGGCCGACTTGGGAGACCTGGGGTCGTGGCTTGGCTTATAAAAACATGCATGAATCTCTCATTTCTCTTTTTGACCATTTTTGCTACAAAAATACACTTAGAACTATATTGAAAGTTGCTAAGTCCAAAGAGAGAAGAGAGGTCCCTGGAGTTTGAGGTTGTGTTCCAGAAGTACTTTCTTGATAGAGGAAGAGTACTTGGAGTGCTAGTACACTTAGGTCACGTGTTTCTCGGGGTGGACCTCGATAGTTTAAGAAGGAACCGAAGTTCAAGAGGACCAAGCTTGAAGCTAGCATTTCACAACAATCCAGAGACATCAAGGGTATAAATCTCCTCCTTTCTCTTCTGCTTAGTTGCTTAACTAGCTTGTAGAGTTAGATCCACTTATGGGGTTCATCTTGTGGTTTCCTTTTATGTTTGAAAATTCGTTTTTTGACCTTGCATGCTTCCGTTGCTGTGTACCACGAACCCCAACAGTGGTATCAGAGCCAGCTCTACACTGGTTTTGCACTTGATGGCCAAGAAAATCCGAAAATGTGATTTTTGGTTCTGTCCAGTGTTTAGCGGCGCTAAACCTTAGTTAACGGCGCTAAAGTCGGAGTCAACAGTCCTCTTTGGTAAACTGACTTGTTTTAATGTCGTCTCGCGATAGCGGCGCTAAACTGAGTTAGCGGCGCTAACTCTTTATAGTTAGCGGCGCTAACCCCTTACTGGCAGAATGCATGGTTTTGCCTTAAATCAATTTTGTTGGATTTTTAGGCTATTTGTACTTGCTGGAATTGTTCCAGATTTGAGTTGTGTTCAGATTAAAGTTGCCTTATGTCTTGGTTGATGTATTTATATGTGGATTAACATTTAGGCATGAAAATGATTAATTGCATATACTTACATTGTGTATATATGACTATGGAATTTTGACTTGTTTGAGGTTCCTATTGCATATGTACATAGGATTATGAGTGCCTTGGGTGATTAGATAATCTTAACCAAGACATATAAGATTTACATGGTTTTGTGTGGCACACCATGTGTTGATGTGTGATTTCTTGTATCTGGTTGTTGTATGTATATCCGGTAACGTTTTTGAGCCATATGACCTATGTGATGTGTTTGGTTGATTTAGATTAATGTATTAATTCATTTGGTGGTTTGTACCACAATGGCATGTAATAATTAATCTATTTATTCGGTTTGTAATTTTAACGGCTTGCATGCCGATTTCGTATTCTTTGTAATTTGTAGAATTAGCTTAGAATAGAAATTGTGGCTTGCATGCCATTTCCTTTTAAATTTGTAAATTGTAAAAGATGAACCGAAGCAACCAACAAGAACCGTGTGGAGGGTGTCTTGGCGTACTTGGATCCGGAGGTCGGTAGGAGACGCAATGGATCAAGTGGGAGGAGCACACATCGGGTCATTCGGTCTAGTCCTTAGATGACTTAGTCTTGCCCGTTGGCTCACGGGCAAGATGCATAGGATTTGGCTCGTTACCGGATTATATTACATGCGTGGTTGATTTTATTTTATATATTTTCTTGCATGGATGTTTAGGTTCTTCGCATGCTAGAAAATTTTTCAAAATAATAAAATCAAAGAGTTTTAAATTGGTTTACAAACTCCGCGCGCCACATAGACAAGAATTGGTTAAAAATGTTTTAACCGGAAAAACTAAAAACCCGTTTTTCAAAAGTAAATCTCACACCACCCGTAAGATGACACCGCCCGATTCTAGTGAAACAAGATCGGTTTGTCGAGCTCTAGCCGAGACCGGTTTTTGCGTAACTGTGTGGAAGGCGCGTGTGGCAACTCGCAAGGTCGGTTGTCGAGCTCTAGCCGAGCCGGCCATTGGGCTAGAGTACCACCGTGTATCTTGACGGACGATTTACAATTCAAAGACTTAAAACGCATTGGTAGTTGTCGAGCTCTAGCCGAGCTATCAAAGTGGGTTAATGAGGAATTGGTGTGGAGGGATCAAACATGCCAAATGGGTGCTAAGAGTACCTGGGATCCCGCAAGTGCCTAAGAGTTCTGATCACGGATTGCAATTGGTAAATAGTTTACCGGCCTAAAATAGCTCTATGAAGTGATCCGCGGAAAACCCGTCATGGATTAGGGTATTTTGAGGTTCTTAGCCCTTGTTAATATTATTTGTTTTTATAACAAGAGGGTAATTATCTTAACAAGGATTTAATACAACAATAACTAACCATTTCGTACTTTGCTTGTAGATGGCATCTACTAGCAACACCAACACCACCAACATGTCACTCCGTCCATTTTTGGAGAAGGAGAAACTCACGGGGCCAAACTTTATGGATTGGCATAGGACTTTGAGAATTGTCCTACGTCATGAAATGAAGCTAGAGGTCCTTGAGTCACCTCTTCCGGAGGCTCCTGCTACCAACGCGGCGAGGGCCGTCCGCGAGGCGTATGAAAAACGCCTCAAGGATACAAATGACGTGACTTGCCTTATGCTAATGACCATGAGTCCCGAATTGCAAAGGCAATTCGAGAAAGTGAGTGCGTTTGAGATGATTTCTCAGCTGAAGGACATGTTCCAACAGCGAGCTAGGCAAGAACTCTATGAGTGCGTCAAGGCCTTCATCGGTTGCCGGATGCAGGAGGGCGGCAATGTGAGCTCCCACGTACTTAAGATGAAAGGGTACGTGGATCAGCTCGAGGAGTTGGGCTTTCCCATGGGGAAGGAGTTGGCGGTTGATATCATCCTCCAATCCTTGCCTCCTGCATATGGTCCGTTCATTGTGAACTTCCACATGCATAGTATGGACAAGTCCATTATGGAATTGCATGGCATGCTAAAAACCGCCGAGGGCGAGCTTGCCAAGTCAAAGCCCACCACCTCCACTGCCGTTCTCACAATCAACGAGGGTGGTAACAAGCGGAAGCAACCCGCTTCGGGCTCCAAGGGGAAGGGAAAGAAGAAGTCCAAGGCCCAAGGGCCGAAGCCCAAACCTAACCCAACCCCGGAGCCGAAGGGGAAGCAAGTGGTTCCCGCTGCCACTTCACCGGAAGAGGCAACCTGCTACTTCTGCGGGGAGAAGGGTCACTACCGGCGTAGCTGCCTCCGGTACGTACATGATTGAACTCCATAACACTTCTACTTCTAACGCCTGGGTTTTAGACAGCGGGTGTGGTACTCACGTTTGTAATAATGTGCAGGTACTAAGAAGAAGTAGGGACTTGGTTGATGGAGAGCTGGATCTCATCATGGGAAACAAGGCGGTTGTCCCGGTTGAGAAGATTGGGAGTGTGGAGCTCGCCTTTCCTTCCGGCTTATCTATTGTTTTGTTAAATGTATCTTTTGCGCCCTGCGTGGCAAGAAACATTATTTCATTGTATGCCTTGTATGACGATGGTTTTACTTTTAAATTTGAGAATGGTAGTATTTTATGTTACAAAGATCATGTCTTTTATTTCAAAGCATTTCCATGTCATGGCATATATGAAACAAGCGTAAGCTTGCAAAGCACTAGATCAATCATGAATGTTGATTCGGGTCCCAAAAACGTTTTGGATAAATTGTCTCTATGGCATGGTCGGTTAGGCCACATAAACAAGAAACGCATCGCCAAGCTCCAAGTGGATAGGATCTTGGAATCATTTGACCACGGGTCTAATGACGTATGCGAATCTTGTATATTGGGCAAGATGACCAAAGCACCCTTCACCGGTGTTTGTGAGAGGGCGCAAGACTTGTTGGATATCGTTCACACGGATGTGTGTGGTCCGTTCAAGCATGCCACAAGAGATCATTCCCGCTACTTCGTTACCTTTATTGATGATTATAGTCGATACGGGTATGTCTACTTGTTGAGACAAAAGTCGGATACCTTTGAGGTATTTAAGACTTATCAAAACGAGGTAGAAAATCAACTAGGGAAAAGGATTAAGATGCTACGATCCGATAGAGGCGGTGAATATCTTAGTTCCGAGTTCCGTGAACATCTAAGGGATTGTGGGATTATCTCGCAATTGACCCCTCCTAGGACGCCACAATTAAATGGTGTCGCCGAGAGGAGGAACCGAACATTGTTGGATATGGTTCGGTCTATGATGGTTCGTACGGACGTTCCCGTTACGTTTTGGGGATATGCGCTTGAGACGGCCGGTAGAATCCTTAACTTCGTACCAACAAAGAAGGTTAAGAAAACACCGTATGAGATGTGGTATAGAAAGGTTCCATCCATTTCATATTTAAAGGTCTGGGGTTGTCCTGCCTACGTGAGACGTGAGGTTGAGGACAAGTTGGAGCCCAGGGCCGAAAGGTGCTTTTTCATTGGTCATCCTGCTGGGTCTATGGGATATTTGTTTTACAAACCTTCGGAGAACAAGGTGTTTGTTGCACGAAGGGCGATGTTCCTTGAGAGGGAACTGTTATCCAAAGACGCTAGTGGGAGAAAGGTTGATCTTGAAGAAATTCAAGAGACTGCCAATGTAGAACCTGATGTTGGGACTAGCTCACAACCTGAGAGGGTTGAATCTCAGTATGATGAAGCTGGAGATGATGTAGACCCGTTGCCTATTAGAAGATCTGGTAGAAGTCGGCATGAGCCAAACAGATATGGTTTTCACATATCTGATGGCACCGACATGGTAGTGGTCTCTAATGAGCCTACCAAATACTAGGACGCTGTGGTGGGCCCTGAGTCCGCCAAGTGGCTAGAGGCAATGGAATCCGAGATTCAGTCCATGTCGGATAATCAAGTCTGGGACTTGGTTGATCCCGTGCCGGGGTGCAAACCCGTAGGGTGCAAGTGGGTCTTCAAGAAGAAGATCGGCATGGATGGCGAGGTAGACACCTTCAAGGCCCGACTGCTGGCTAAGGGTTTCACTCAAACTCATGGTATAGACTATGAGGAAACCTTTTCACCGGTGGCTATGATGAAGTCTATCCGGATACTTTTGGCCGTTGCCGCATTTCATGATTATGAGATTTGGCAAATGGACGTCAAAACCGCGTTCCTTAATGGAACATTAGCAGAGGATGTGTATATGACACAGCCTGAGGGTTTTGTACATCCTGAGTTTCCGTATAAAGTCTGCAAGCTTAAGAAGTCCATTTATGGGCTTAAGCAAGCCTCTCGGAGCTGGAACCTGTGCTTCGACGAGAAGGTCAAAGAATTTGGCTTCTCTAAAAGCAAGGATGAGCCATGCGTTTACATTAGAGCTAGTGGGAGCATAGTTGTATTCCTAGTTCTTTATGTAGATGATATTCTACTAATTGGGAACGACGTCCCAACTTTGCAAGGGGTAAAAGCCTGGCTAGGGAGTTGTTTCTCAATGAAGGATCTTGGGGATGCAGCCTACATTCTTGGGATCAAGATCTATAGAGATAGATCCCGCAGGTTGATTGGATTGAGCCAGAGTACGTACATAGACAAGGTCCTAAAGAGATTTAGGATGGAGGATTCCAAGAAGGGGTTCATACCTATGTCGCATGGTTTAGTGTTGAGCAAGACTCAAAGCCCGAGTTCCCCTGAGGAACGGGAAGTAATGAGTCGAGTTCCATATGCTTCGGCAATTGGCTCGATCATGTACGCCATGTTATGTACTAGGCCTGATATATCTTGTGCATTGAGTATGACAAGTAGATATCAAGCCAATCCTGGTGAAGCTCATTGGATGGCAGTAAAGAACATTCTCAAGTATCTTCGGAGGACTAAGGAGATGTTCTTGGTGTATGGACGTGCGGAAGAGCTACGGGTGACTGGTTACTCAGAGGCTAGCTTCCAAACCGATCGGGACGACTGCCGATCTCAATCGGGGTTTGTATTCCTGCTCAATGGTGGTGCTATTTCCTGGAGAAGCTCAAAGCAAGACACTGTGGCCGATTCTACTACCGAGTCGGAGTATATTGCGGCCAGTGAAGCTGTGAAGGAGGCTGTATGGATGAAGAAATTCATCCAAGATCTGGGAGTGGTTCCTAGCATTGCTGACCCTGTTGAGGTGTTCTGTGACAACGAGGGTGCGGTTGCTCTTGCCAAGGAACCAAGGTCTCACCGACGCACGAGACATATTCCGCGGAAGTATCATTACATCCGGGACGTGGTCGAATGTGGAGACATTGTTATCAGCAGAGTACACACGGATAGCAATGTGGCGGATCCGTTCACCAAACCTTTATCGCAAGCAAAGCATGACGCTCATACTCGAGCTATTGGGATTAGATTTGCTAGTGATTTGGTTTGATCATGCCTTTGTATTTGGTTAGTATATTTGTTGTATTTACCCTTTAGGGAACATGAAGCAGTATTGTATTTATTGTATTTATCGATTATTAAATGGGATTTGGTAATACGCAAGTTGCGGGTATTTCTTTAAATCTTTACTGTGTTCCAACTTAGCATGTTTTGCTCTTCCCTGAATGTGCAAGCATTCTAAATGTCCACAGTCGGTCATTCTTCTCGGGAAGGAAGTATGAACTAAGACTGAGGGAAGTAATTGGTCATGTGTCCAATGGGGATTGGGGCACGGGGACACAATTCTTCGCCTGTACTTGAAAGTGTTTCAAGTGACTGGACGACCCACACCTGATTTTACTTTATGGTACATGTCATGAGTAAATCAGGATGATAATATCAGTTCATCCTAAGACTGGAGATGCACGTGGCTGCATCACTTTGGTTTGCTTTGTTCTAATTGCTTTCAAACGCAGTCCGTAACTGGCTGTTATAAAGGGAGTAGTTGGGCAGAGTATGATCACTGTGGTGGGCAGTGTAAGTCAAAGGAATTTGTTCCTCTGTTTAGAGAGATATCCTTGGGCCCCTCGATGATTGGTCGCTGACACCAAAATGCATGGCCATGCTCAAAGCTTGCAATAATTTATGATTGATTGCAACTTGTATATTTTGGTCACCACCAGTCTAGATCGAGAAACATAATCGTGAACGAACGGAGAATGACTTTGTACCATGTCTCGTGTTCACATAGGATATCGCGAACAAAAGGATGCTTGATCACTTATCGATAGGACCTTTTCACATGAGATGCAGATTGGTTTTTGTGCTGAAGACAAAACCCATACTGACTTGGGGACAGAGATGTCTTACTAGAGGCCGCTCTTTGTCTGTGATGCATTGGGTACGTAGAGTCATGTGCAAGTGGGAGTTTGTTGGAATATGCCCACGAACACACGTACATCAAATGATCACTACCGATGATGTATGGGCCTATCGGGTCACACGCCGGGGGTTGACCTTAACACAACCTAAAAGATGAGGATGAGAAAGGATAAATAATGATAGTTGGTTTCCAGCAGGGGTTAGCGGCGCTAACTCTGGCGTCGCTAAATCAGCCGAGTTAGCGGCGCTAACCATGGGAGGTTAGCGGCGCTAACCGTGGGCGGTTAGCGGCGCTAACCCTGCATGACAGAAACAACTTTATTCCTTTCACCTCTAGCCTCCACCAATGCATGGGTTTCGTGATGATTAGCCTTGGGCCGACTTGGGAGACCTGGGGTCGTGGCTTGGCTTATAAAAACATGCATGAATCTCTCATTTCTCTTTTTGACCATTTTTGCTACAAAAATACACTTAGAACTATATTGAAAGTTGCTAAGTCCAAAGAGAGAAGAGAGGTCCCTGGAGTTTGAGGTTGTGTTCCAGAAGTACTTTCGTGATAGAGGAAGAGTACTTGGAGTGCTAGTATACTTAGGTCACGTGTTTCTCGGGGTGGACCTCGATAGTTTAAGAAGGAACCGAAGTTCAAGAGGACGAAGCTTGAAGCTAGCATTTCCCAACAATCCAGAGACATCAAGGGTATAAATCTCCTCCTTTCTCTTCTGTTTAGTTGCTTAACTAGCTTGTAGAGTTAGATCCACTTATGGGGTTCATCTTGTGGTTTCCTTTTATGTTTGAAAATTCGTTTTTTGACCTTGCATTCTTCCGTTGCTGTGTACCACGAACCCCAACAGTCACCTCGTGCGAAGTGGGCTTCACTACGCACGTAGTGAGCTCATCACGCACGTGGTGAACTTATCACACCCATGGTGAATTTTCACACAGTCTTACACTTTCAATCATACACCAACACATGATCAAGTACTTGTAAGCTTAAGATAATCACATAGAATCACTAAGAATATATAAACATGCAAACCATTAATCAAAACACATTTAATTAACACCACATTAATATACTTTATTGATACGAACTAGGTAAACATTTCTATCAATAACCATTTCACTAAGTAAACATTCACAAAGCAAAAAGTACATAGCATGCTGCACACAGCACAATGCTATTGGAATACCTTTCGTTACACCCTTACCTGCACTAAGCACATTGTGAGCTGTAACCCGTATTTAGTGACTCCATTTCGCATGTGATGAGCTTCTCCTCTGTGAACCTTGATACTGTTAGTACTACACTCAGCAGCAACCAGTCAGTAACTTCAAGACCACTAGTAAGCATCTAAGTACATCAAAGCGAAAAGAGAAAGTCTAAACAAATAACACACTAAAAGACATAAAAACATATCAATCCTCTTCGTATGTTTTGTTTATCAACTTCGTGCGTTTTGATTCACTTCGTGTGAGTCAGCTTCCTCACATAGAGTTGGCTCTTTTTCTCGATTGTCCTGTACTTAGCACACAGCTATTAGTAACTTCAGGGCAAGTTATTAACATATAAGTACCAGTGAACATTCAGAGTAATAACGAACAAGAATATCAAGAAATAAGATAGACTGAAGGAAACTTTAACTAATAAAAGAATATAAATTTAAATCTAATCTATTTACTAACTAAATCCTAAGGAACAAACTGGAAAACAAACAGTAAAGAAATTGCAGGAATTTAAAATTTACTGAAATTAAATCTTTTTGTGAGAAGGTTCCAATATGGAGTCAGTACCAGCTCGTCTATACTTAGTAGTCATTCATTTCAGAACTTTGGGCCTAAACATATTCTCTCAAACTCTGTCTGTCAACCTAACTTTCCTCAGATAATGACAGATTTTGTTTCAACATTTTCAGATTATCTAGATTGGATACACGGTTAAGGCTATCTCTTTCAAAGTCTCACAGTATATTGATTTACTTAGTAGTTTGCACAACTTGGTTACCTAGACTACCATGCTTGTGTGATTTTGTTAATTTGTCAACGCATTTTATGCTCTTTGACATGGAGGTCAATTTTTCACCTCACTTGACATTTTTCTTGCTGAGCTTGTGTCAATGCATTTTATGCTCTTTGACAATTTAACATTTAGATCGATAAGTCTAAATTCTTTTGACATAAACAAGGTTTGGGGTCAATTTTTCACCCTCTTTTAGCTCAATGTCATTTATCACATTTGGCATGGTAACAGATGTGTGCATCAAACTAAGCTAGTCTCAACTGTTTTTGACCTATAGACTTGGAATGTCTCGATAGCTTAAATCTTATGAGATTTTCACAGCATAACCATCTATCTGTCTAGACTTTCCTTATATGTCTTACACACTATCTGTTTCTTATCTGATTCAGCTATGTTTTCAGACATTTTTCTCAGGATTATGTATATGCCTTCAGTCCTAATTTTACTAAGACATACTTTGTATTGACAGCCAGTGTGCCATCATTTTCCATTTGAGTTGGATCAACTTCTCATTTTTATATATATATTTTTTTGTATTTTCTAAGTTTTCTGATTTTTTGTATTTTCTAAGTTTTCTGATTTTTTTGTATTTTCTAAGTTTTCTGATTTTTTTTGTATTTTCTAAGTTTTCTGAACTAACTATCTCCCCCCTAAAATACTAAACAAACTAGAAACTAAGAAAATAGAAATGCAACGACACAGAAAATAAGCACAAAGAAAATAAAATGATAAAGACACACAGTCATAGAAACCTTAACCTGGACTATTTCGGTTGACACCCTTCACTTAGAAGAATGAGTTAGACAACATTAGGAACCCAAGCCCGAATGGTCATGGGTTTCCCGTCTTCTCCAACAACTGGAAGTTTCATCCATGTTCCAGTCTTGATGATCCTGTCACTTGATTCCTTGGACATTTGAACACACAGTTTGTTAGTCCACTTAGGAATCCTTTGATGCTGAACAGGAAGAGTTGAGTTTTGATGGTTTTTAAGAAACGTTTTATTTTCTTGCAAAATCTCAACTTTCTTGTTACAGCTTTGAAGTGTCTTCTGATCACACTTGTAACTGAGGTGACCAGGTCTCCTGCACACATAGCAGACCCTTTCTGGGTATTGCTTCACAGAGCCTTTCGTTACCTTTTGAGGCCGATACCCTAACCCTTGATGTTTGGGTAGTTGTTTGACCTCTTGGTATGGACGGGTATCAGGAGACTTAATACCCTCATTTTCAAATTTCCGAAGTGCATCATGGATACGATGCATCAACGGACCTTGCACATAGGAACTGTCCAACAGTTCTCTAATGCCTGGTTCAGCCTTTTTGGTAACCTCTTGCTGAACCTCATTCTTCTGAGGCTTACCCACATCCTCATGTAACGTTAAATCCTCATTTGAGGTTGATGCAGAAGATTCATCAACCTTTGTGAGTAGTAGGTCAGCTTCAGAATGGACATCATCGTTCATCAGTTGATTTAACACTGGTGGTGGACATTTTGAATATACGTTTTTGTCCTTTTCTGAATCGGTACCTTGACCTCTCTGATCGATTATGTACTCAAAAAGATAAGAACACGTGGAATAGCTTTTGAGTTTTTGACTCAGAGTCTCATACTCGACCTTTGAGGTAGTAAGGTCCCGTTTCAGCTTATCGATTTCGTTTATGTAAAACACGATAGCATCTTGTTTATTTAACAGAGCCACACCTAGTTCATTAACCTGTTTACCTAGACTTTCATTCTTTTCTTTTAATTGATTTTCTCTTCCTTTGATCAACAGGTTATTATCTAACTTAGATGTGAGATCTGAAATAGTAGACTTTAAGAACATTATCTGTTTTACATATTCATCACACGAACCACAAGGTAATCCAAAGGTACATACCTGATCCGCAGACGGTTGACCACAGCTGCACACCTTTTGATTTGACTCTTTGGCACGGACATTCACTGGTGTCTCTTCTGCAGCTGGTGTCGAGGCTGGTTCATCATCATTGCTGGCACTTGATTCTTCTTCACTTGAATAGCTTTCGGTCTCGGATGAAGAATCTTCGTTCAACACATGAACGTTCGCCAAGTTGATGTCAGCATCAGCATTCCCGAACTGTACAGACCAATCCACTCCCTCATCTCTTTGAACAACCGCCATAGCCTTAGTCGGTGTTGGAGTTGCTTCAGATTTTATGGTTGTGGAGGTAGATGATCTGCTGCCAGAACCAGTTTTGAATGGATACCTCGGTCCCGAATTCTTCGGCTTTTCACATTCACGCGCGAAGTGACCCTTTTCACCACAGTTATAGCAGGTCACAGCAGATTTATCAAAGCCGAGTTTGGTATCCTTGGTTGCTGATATTGACTTTCCCGTTCTTCGCTCATAAGCTTTTGCCCTTCTCACTAAGTTGGCATACGACCAGAGGATATCTTGTCTCTCCATCTCATCCTCGTCGATCTGGTCATAGTCCTCTTGAGTCATATGAGCATTACCAATCTTCCCTTTCAGTAGATCATCATAAGAGGAGACTAGTGCACTTAGCATGCTCATATGTGTCTTAACCTCATCTGTACTTCCATACTTGAAGTGTTCGACATTAAGTCCGGAGGAAGATGCAGTATAAGATGGCCCAGAGGATGAAGCATCAGAGGTAGATCTGCCTGATTCATTCACGTTGGTCACATAGGCAGACTGTAGGGGGGCATGTGAAGAGGTGGATGACGATACAGGTGTTCCGGAGTAGTAGAGTGAGGGGTTCTGTTGATAACTAGACATAGAATCCAGATTTAGTTCCTCCTGCTCCTGCTCCTTCAACTTGGTGATGAAGTCATTAAGGTCCATCCCGTCAAAGCCGTTACCATTCTTGAGTATCATGATGAATGGCCGCCAGCTCTTGGGCAAAGCATTCGCCAAGATCTCTACTTGCTGCTTCTCTGGAACAGTAACACCCAGACTGTCCAGTTCACTTAGAAGGTGGTTGTATCTTGTAATAAGGGAAGGAATCTTCTCATCTCTTGTAGCCGTGAAATGGTCTAATTCCTTCCTTAATTGACTTGCTTTAAGTTCCTTCAGAGCAGCGTTTCCCTCATTCCTCTTCTCAAGAGCTCTCCATAGACTGTAGGAAGTTCGATACCTCCTAAACTGGTGGAAAATCTCGTTGGGAGTCGCCTGAATTAGTTGAGCATATGCCTTCTTTTCGGCATTGTAATTGGTCTGCTGTTCGACAGTCATCTTGTCGTAAGGGGTTTCAATGTTTCCCTCCCCTTTCGGAACCATATACTCAACGTTCATGGCTCGCCGCAATCTACAGTACGTGCGAACTGGCTTCACCACGCACGTACTGGAGAACCACTACGCACGGAGAAGAAAACAAAGGTTCTAGACGCACACACAGCAACTACGCACGCACCACAAGCACTTCGTGCGGACTGCGACCACCACGCACGCAGTGAGGACACACCACGCACGGATTGGAGAACAAACACTACGCACGCACGTCTGGAAGTATGCGCGGACTGCAGGACCACTTCGCACGAGGCACACAGACAGCAATCGAAGGATCTAGAACACACAAACAGTTCGTGCGAACTGGCTCCACTACGCACGGAGTGGAAGTCCACTACGCACGGACGGAATTCAAGAAACTTATCACTAAAAAATTTTGACCTTTTAAACGCAAAAGACCTATTTCCGACCTATTTTCGGTTAAAATCGACGCAAAAGGGCACACACAGGCCTAAAGGAACACCTAGATCGACAAATCCTAAGGAAAAGTGATCAATCAAAGCACAAGGCTCTGATACCACTTTGTAGGACCGGCTGGGGGACGGGGTTCTAAACTAAACTAAAACACCCTAATGCTAGGACTGATCTAGGATGAGAAATATCGCGGAATTATATTTCCCAAACCTCCTAAGGATACTAGGATCTACTTAGGTGTCCGGCACACAGTGACTCACACAGAAAGGTAGAAGACAAACACACAGTACTCACACAGAGATGCCTAGGCTGCCTTGGAATTCGGTTTTAACACTAAGTTCGCAAGTTTCAAGGGCAAGATTACGTTATCGAAGGCTTAAGGTCACAAAGGGTCATGTTTCGTCCGATATAGGCTTAATATGCGTAGTCTCTTTCGAATGACACGAATCAAGATGTATTTATAGAATAATTTATTCACTTCGTACGTAGTGCAGAGCACTTCGTACGAAGTTAGTCGAATTCGTACGACCCTGAATATATTAATATTATTTATCTCACGGTAACCGACATAGTCACCTCGTGCGAAGTGGGCTTCACTACGCACGTAGGGAGCTCATCACGCACGTGGTGAACTTATCACACCCATGGTGAATTTTCACACGGTCTTACACTTTCAATCATACACCAACAAATAATCAAGTACTTGTAAGCTTAAGATAATCACATAGAATCACTAAGAATATATAAACATGCAAACCATTAATCAAAACACATTTAATTAACACCACATGAATATACTTTATTGATACGAACTAGGGATTCATAAAATATGCACCAACAATACCACTGTTGGGGTTCTATGTACACAGCGGAAGCAACAAGGTACAACATACAAAGCAAATAGTACATGTAATCAAAGCATAAAACCCCAAGCCATGGACCAAACTCTATAGCTAACTTAAGCAACATGAAAAAGAGAAGGAATAGAGATTATACCATGCTCCTTAGCTCCAGAAACAACTTGATGAAGAGATGAAGACAAGAACACCAAAGAAGGCTTCCTCTATTAAAGTCCACCCCGGGTTTGTACTACCTCCTTGTACTAGCAAGCTCTATGGATCTTCAAAGCCTTGAAATCCTTAGAGAACAGCCCACAATTTACAGAAAGTCGGAGCTTTTCTCTGGAGCAAACACACACTCTCAAAGTTGAAAGAACTAAGTGGGTGTTTTATGAATTTGGCCAAAAGATCAAAAGCATGGACAAAAGGCTTCTTTTTAAAGACTCCAGATGCCACTTGATCTTCCCTGGCCGGCCTCTCTTTCCAGAAAAAGTCGCACATGAATTGGGCATGTGTGGAAGTTGAAAAGACAAAAAGCTGCATGCTGTCAGATGAAATTCCGCGCCGCGTGCCCGTAGGCTCAACACGTGATAAGTCTAAGTAGGTGGTTGGCTTATATGGTGAGTGGGGGGTGATTGACCCTGGGGATTGGTCAGATCTTCAATGTTACCTGAGTATGTCTGCTCAGGCACTATAATAGCCTCTCCCATGGCTCGAGTAAGTGTGGGCTGAGTAGTCACCACACCCAGGTTTGGTTGTTGAGTTTGTGTTGGTCCCTTAGTGAGAATAACAACAAGTAACAAATGTGTAGAAGGGGGGTTGAATACACTTTCTGCGGAAATTGAACAAATCAAAATAAAGTGTTACAGAAAGTAGATCGAACCACAATCGAATGCTTTGCTTTTCATTAATAAGAAAATGATTACAGACTCTATCAAGTAAGAAACTTTGATAAGTAAACACCTAATATAAATCTCTCAATCTTTCAAACTTAGCTATCTATAATGAACTTATGATTATAGATACTGACGACCCTCTAAACAGGATTTTATCACAGATTGAATACTAACCAATCTCACAACTAATGTGAGTATTCGAACACACAAACAAATTGGCAATCTGTGAATATCTTGATCACGTTGAACTGACAAACAGTAATTCAAGAATCGTAACACATACGGTTAAGGTGAGGTATTTGGCTCTGCAACACTTAGTTGTAATCGTTTCAGAATCGTACCTCTAAACTTAACAGGAAGATACGTATTTATAATCCTGTTCCTACGGTTCCTAAAAAACTGGACTAATCCTAATTTTCTAAATAACTACCGGATAACTCGGAATCTTGAATCTTGAATCTTCTTATCTTGAGTCTTCAATCTTCAATCTTGATTCTGGAGTCTTCTTATCCTTCCCGTAGATATAAAGAGTTAAAAAAGATAAGTTTAAAACATATTTAAAATTTCTTTCGGTTGACTTCTTACTCGGACTAAGTTACTCAGCTTGAAACTCATCAAGCTGAGTTCTTCGAGAACAAACTCGAAAACCAACATGAACTAACACGTATATTAATAAACTCATCCTTAGAAGTCCTAAAAGTTACCTAGAACTTATTTAGCAACTCTGTTGACTCAGTATATACGCTGAGTCACTCAGCTTGAAACACATCAAGCTGAAAGCTCGATATATCTTAGGTGACACACACAGCTTATCAAAACACATCGATAATCTTACTAAGATATAATCTAAGCTGATCAAACATATTTACAGCTTATACTCAGTCTGAATAACTGTGATTGTTCGGTCTCATTAAGCTTCATAATTTTATTTAACTTATATGTAGAACACATCTTACAAACTTAACTTGGTCTCATCAAATCTAAACTGATGAGATCATTTTCCCAACAAACTCCCCCTATTTGTGATGACAAAACCATCAAACAGTTCTTAAGTTTGTTTAACAGAATTATGGTTTAAATCTTAAAATTATTAAGATTTTACATTTGAACTAATCAAATATCAATTGAACTTATCAATTTTAATTGAACTTATCAATTATAAGTGGAACAAACCAACTTTAAGTTGAACATACCAACTAAACACATTAATGAATAAGAACTAATCAATTATTCATTCAAGCTGAACTTATCAGACTAATAATTATGAACATATCATAACACAGTTGAACATATCAAACTCATACTTGTATTAATTGAACATATCATAATACAAAAGTTTTGATCACTAAGATTATGCACATTTAGTGCTTACAAAATTAGAACTAATCTAATTTATACAATAGAACTAATCTATTCAGGATTTCATCTGTTGAACTCAGGATGTAGAATCTCCCAAAGAATTATTTCTCGGTTAATCTCTTCTAGTAGGCTCTCTGCTTCTACATATCCTTTAAGTTCCTTTTGTTGCACTCTGATGATTTTATTCAGCTTGTATTTGAGTTATCACCACAACAACTTCTTATATGGATGGCATCCTTAGCTTTTAGATAGCATATTCATTCAGCTTGATAAAGCTAGGTTTGCCTGCCTGATCCTTTAACATAAACCCCTGAACAGGTGCATCAATACCTTGATTCTCTTTGAACTCAACACCTTCAGGTATCTCGAATAATCTCTCCCATTGCAGACCAGGAACTGGAACATATCTCAATTCCTCAGCTCTGTTAATCAGCTTAGAAACTTCAGTAAAGATCTCCTGCTTGATTTGGCTTCGTTTGAACTTCTTTAGCATCATTATGTAGCCCATCCTGTGAACATATCTCAGGTCCATCCCCATTGTAGATTTATCTTCAAATTCAAAGTTGAGGATGATGGATCCATCAATTCTGCTCAAGGTCATGCCTTTGATATCTTTACTGGAGTTCCTTCTGAAATAGCATTCTTGAATTTCTGTATCTGTATATGGGACAGGATCAGGTCTTGGACCAGTGTAGTCAGCTTCAGCTTGAGCTAAAGCTTTTCTTAGTTTTTCCTTTTCTTGATCCATTGCTTCCTTCTCTTTCCTCTTTCTTAACTCAGCTACAGAGATTTTAAGCTCATCTACTTCTTCTTGCTTGAGCATCTCTATCAGTTCTCTTGTAGCTTTCTCTTCTTCTGTTTCCTACTCAGTCTCAGAAACCTCTTCAGCCTCAGACTTAGATTATGTTAATTTTTGTTTCTTGGCTGCAGGTTCATCTTCTTTTAATCCCAGCTCCCCCTCAAGCTGAGCTTGCCTATCTGCTCCTTTTGATAGTGCTAGTAGAGCTTCAGCTTGAACTAACTCAGCATCAGCTTCAGCTTGAGCCTTCTTCCCCTTTTTGTCATCATCAATAGGAGATGAAGTCTTTTGCTGTTGGAGTGCAGCAACTGCAAAGGCAACCTCTTGAACATCTTTCGTCAGCTTCTCAAGGCGTTGATAAATTGTACGTTTGTTCTTCTTCTGCTTGAGATGGAAAAGACCAAACTGAGCTGCAAGATATTGCTTCAGTTGTTCAATGCCTGAGGAGGCAGATGCTTCGGAAAGAGACTGGTTTTTTTATTGGACTCAATATGAATATCTAGTGAATTCTGAGATTCAAAAACATGAAGAGGTGAGTGAATGGGTGCATCATCCAAGGGTTGGTGTGTACCCTCAAACTCATTTGCACCAGAGTTTGGTCCCTGTGAATCACCTTGGTGTGTATATGAAACATTGACAGATCGTGCTAGTGGGTGTGAGAAGTGAAGAGAAGTAATGGGGCTCGAAACGTGAAGTGTATGGGTAGGTGGTTGGCTAATTGGTTTGGAGGGGGGTGATTGACCCTGGGGATTGGTCATTTCTTCAATGTGACCTAAGTGTGTCTGCTTAGGCACAGTAGTGAGCTTTCTCATGGCACTGGAGAGTGTGGGCTGAGTAGATACCACACCCGGTTTAAGCATTAGGGTTGATATGATCCTCGAGGTTGACACCTGAAGAGTAGGCATCTCCCCCTCAACTCCTGCCGGTGGAGGGATCAATATGATCGCAGCTGTAGTGATACCCTCAACTCTAGTACAGGTTCGGATATTCTCCCTAGCAGCAGTGGGCATACTAGGGGTGGCTTCAGAGTGGGATTATAGATGGAATGAGAGTGGAGGAGATGGGTTAGACTGGGTTGGGATTACTACAGCCTTATCTCAAAGAGTGGATGGAGAAAAATAAGAAGAAAGAGAAAGTGGAGAGGTCTTACCAGAAGCAGCTTCAGTGTTTGCTGGCTCAGCTTGTGCAGAGTGCTCAACTTGAACCTCGGTGTCAGCTTGGGAAGCTCCCCCTTGATTGGATCCCTCTTCTTCACTTTCTAATGAAGTTGCCTCAACTATCAGTAGCATAGGCTTACTCAGACCCTCTTACCTGGGAAGATGTCGTTGTTGAACATCTTGGGGCTGAGTGTAGGAAACAGGAACACATCCTGATCAGTTTCATATAGTGTTGTCCCCAGCTCGGATTCAAATGCCAAGGACAGGTACCTTATGAAAGGTTCATGAAGATCCCTTTTGGTCTTCATCACTTGGACCCTGAGTTACTTGAAGATAAGCAGAGCATAGTCCAGATTTCGGGCAAAGTATATGTTGTATAGCAGCTGCATCCCGAACTCATTTACCTGGTCCAATCCTCCAACCTTGGTACCAAGTGAACGATTCACTGTGGAAACCATGAAACCCCAACTGGTTGGAAAGGTGGCCTTTTTTATTACACCCTCTGTCTGCGGGTGTCTCATTCTGGGTAGGACAGACCTAGCCACCTGTCTCGTCACAGCAGGCTCGAACTCATCAGATTGAGGGAGTTGAAGAACCTCCCTTAGCCTGTGTACTTTGAGAGTAATGGTCCTCTCTCCGTTCAACACTATGCCCCGGATTTCGTCGTTTTTTTTGTCGTAGACACACGTATACCAAAACTCGAGCAGATGCTGAGGAACAACATGTAAAGGTGCTCCAGTGAAAGCAAAAGCCAATGATATTGGATTCGCACTGAACGATTTAGGGTTTCGTGATCGATGAAACGAGTAATTGCACTGAGCAATTTGTGGTTATTTGTGAAAGGTATTTTAGAAGGTGAGAAGTCAGAGTTGTAAGCGTAAACTTCTCTAAACCGGTTATGATCGGTATATATACCTTTCTGAGGAGAGAGAAAAGTTACCGTTAGAATCCCTTTTTATCCGTTACGCCAGAAAAATTACGGCTTGATTTAACAGAGAGAGGGTAGAAACATATCTTCTTCCAACGGATACAAGTGTAAAATAATATTATTAACGCATAATAAGATTATAAACACTGTTAAAATTATACTAATACATAATTGATATTCGATGAGATTTGAGACTGACTCAAATACACATTGACATCTGAATTAAAGACACGTAGTAATCAAATCATAGTTCGGACACACCAAGCTGAGGAAACTTATTACTAAGCTTGAATTGAGCACTCAGCTTGAGATTGAAACTCAGCTTGAGTAGAGTACTCAACTCAGGCTCAATGAAACTTAGTCATTATTGTTTGAGACTTACGCAAACTAACACTTATAACTACACTGAGTAGTTAATGTAGGTTTGGTTGTTACCAAACGTGTGAACCAATCACACAACATTAGTTAAGCACATAGCTCAGACTCTATGACACTCAATCATTTAAGTTTGAGACTGACTCAAACTATATATCTTAACTACAATGAGTAGCTAATGTATGTTTGGAACTTACCAAACGTGTGAACTCATCATTTAGCTTGACAGGTTAATCAGTTTATGAAAACTTATTTATAAATTGTGCACTCAGCTTAAGACACTTAGCCTTTATCAAACTAAAAAACTCAGATTCTAGACACTTATCTAGGGGTTAAGCCTACCCAATTTACTTAGCAGATACATAAACCTCTTTTCATCAAGGGGTTTAGTAAAGATATTTACAAATTGGTCATCAGTGTAGCTAAATTTTATGTCAACCTTACCTTTTTCCACGATATCCCTGATGAAGTGATGTCAAATTTCAAAGTGCCTGGTTCTTGAGTGGAAGATTGGATTGTAAGTTATGGCTATAGCACTTTGGTTATCACATAAGATAGTAGTTTTCGTGAAACTCATACCAGAGTCTTGAAGCTGATGCTGCATCCATAGGATTTGAGCACAACAGCTTCCTGCTACAACATATTTAGATTCAGCAGTTGAAGTAGCCACTGAGTTCTGTTTCTTACTAGTCCAGCTGACTAACTTCCCTCCAAACATTTGACATCCTCCAGTAGTTGATTTTCTATCTAACTTGCACCCAACATAGTCAGCATCGGAAAAACCAACTAACTCAAATCCAGAATCCTTTGGATACCAAAGGCCTAGATTTGGTGTACCTTTAAGGTACCTAAAGATCCTTTTCACAGCTTGAAGATGTGATTCTTTAGGATCTGACTGATATCTTGCACACACGCATGTAGCAAACATGATATCATGTCTACTAGCTGTCAGATAGAGCAATGAACCTATCATTCCTCTATAGGTAGACTGACACAAAGATTTACCATCTGAGTTCTTGCTCATCTTTACAGCCGGTGACATGGGTGTTTTCATTGTTGAACTTGAATCAAAACCATATTTCATTATCAAATCAAGAACATACTTGTTTTGATTGATTAATATTCCATCAGGCTTTTGTTGAATTTGTAGGCCTAGGAAATAAGTCATCTCACCCATCATACTCATCTTGTACTTTTGTGACATTATTTTGGAGAACCATTCACACAGAGATTCATTAGTAGAACCAAAGATAATGTCATCCACTTAGATTTGTACACGAATCACCTGTCCTTTACTATTTTAAATAAAGAGTGTCTTATCTATACTACCTCTGGTGAAATCCATTGATAATAGATTAGTGGACAGTGTATCAAAGCAACCTCTTGGAGCTTGTTTAATACCATACAAAGCCTTGTCTAACTTATAGACATGATGTGGAAACTTTGAACTGACAAAGCCCGGAGGTTGTTTCACATTGACTTCCTCCTGAAGATTTCCATTTAGGAAAGCACTTTTCACATCCATTTGATAGACTTTGAAGTCTTTATATGCTGCATAAGCTAAGAACAGCCTTATGGCTTCAATTCTAGCAACAGGGGCAAAGGTTTCATCATAATCGATTCCTTCTTCTTGCTTATACCCTTATGCTACCAGCCTGGCTTTGTTCTTAACTATCACTCCATCCTTGTCCATTTTATTTCTATAGACCCACTTAGTGCCTATAATTGAATGATCTTTGGGGGCAGGGACAAGGCTCGAGACATTATTTTCTCTTGCATAGCTTCAATCCAATCCTCATCCTCTAAGCCTTCTTCAGTCTTCTTTGGTTCCATTTGAGATAGAAAACCAAAGTGGGCAGCATAGTTGGCTGTAGCCTTAGATCTGGTCATTACCATTTCTTGGACATTTCCAATGATCTGATCTTAAGGATGATCTTTCAGAAATTTAAATGTTGTAGTTGGAGAATCTGGTTCTGGATCTGAGTGATGTTGAGAACCCTGAGGTGATGTTATCTCCTCAGTCTCAATAGCAGTATTGTCAACAAACTGATGATCACTTAGATCCTCAGTCTGAGTGACTTCAGCTCCAAAGGGGTTGATGAACTCATCATCCTTCTCAGCTTGAGAATTCCTTGGAGCTTGTGATGATTTCTTTGATGAACACACATCATCATCACTATCATTTCCCATGACATACATAAGATTTGACATATTAGTTTCCTCTGGCTTTTCAAGCTCACTCAGACTAACCAAGTCAGCTTGTCTTTTCTCAGCTTGATCAAGACTGTCTTCATCAAATGAGACATGAATTGATTCTTCTATGGCCTTTCTCCTAGTGTTATACACTCTGTATGATTTGGAGATTGAGGAATAACCAACGAATATTCCTGGATCAACTTGTTAGAATATGCCCACTGATGCGTGTATACCATTTGAATCACTACCGATGATATATGGGCCTATTGGGGCAACTTAAGTAAAGGGATCAAAACTGACATAAGAGAAAAGTTGACTTCGCAGGCTAAGTGAGCGCCGCTAACCATAAGGTGTTAGCGCCGCTAACACTTAAGGGTTAGAGCCGCTGCAGCCGCATGGGCTTTACGTCAAGTCTTCTGACAGCCCATGTTAGCGCCGCTAACTCCTATAGGTTAGCGCCGCTAACACGGGTTAGCGTCGCTACGGCCAAACGTCAACTTTTTGTCACATCACCTCTCTACTAGACCAATGCATGTGAGCTTCTTGCTGCGACTTGGGCCGACTTGGGGCATACCAGGAGACGGTTTTGGGGTTTATAAAAGACCCTAACTCAGCCTCATTCCTCTCTCTTGGCTCTACATGCATTTGTGATACTCTAAAAGGTTTCTTGACTTAGAGAGAGTTCTAGAGAGAGTTTGTTCCAGAAAATTGATCCAAGCTTCGTGGGTTGCTGTTCCATAAGTGATTTTCGAGTAAGAAGAATCACCAAGTCTTCCTAGCTCAAGGGATTTGACGTGTTGCCGGGGTACCACTCAATAGCCGATTCGTTCAAGCCAAAGGGGAAGCAAGCTCATCATCTTCATCACATTTCTGGAGCTAAGGAGCTGGTATAACCTTCTCTCCTTTATGTTTAGTTGCATTTCTTATCATAGAGATTGTTCCATGTTTGGGGTTTTATGATTTGTGCTTTATATACTTGTACTATGGGCTTTTTGAGTTGTACCTTGCTTCCGTTGCGTGCCCAAGAAACCCCAACACTAGTATCAGAGCCACCTCTATCAGAGTTATGCACATGGTTGCTTTGAAAACCCGAAATCGGAATTGTTTGTTTTATGTCGAAGTGAGTTAGCGGCGCTAACTTTGGTGTGCTAACTATTTTTTGTTAGCGGCGCTAGCATCGCTGAAGCAGTTTTGGTTCATGTTTAAAAATAGATTTTGGTCTCGGGTTTTGGCCTTGTTTTTGGCTTCTGGAAATTTTAATCTTGTTATTATGATGTTTAAATTCCAGTAGCATATATATATATGTATGTTTGGTTTTATGTGTATATAAATTGGTAACCTTGCCTAGACCATTTGGTTATTTTGTGTGTTTGGATGCAAATTGGTTGTATTATTATTCTTATGATAAATTTGTAATTATAATGTGGCTTGCATGCCATTTCATTCATCCATGTAATTGTAATAGATAAATAGGTATTTTATGGCTTATATGCCATTTTATTCTATTGTATGTATTTTTTATGATGGATGATGACACACATGAAGGGTCAAAAGAGATGGAGTTTGGAGCCCATGAAGCCGATGAAGTCCAATGGAGATGGCGGGATTAGTGGGAGCTTGCATATAAGACTTTGTCCCTAGAATTGACCAAGTTCTTCCCATTTGGCTCACGGGAAGAACGCATAGGTTTTTATGGCAAGGATTACCAATTATCGTATTTTATGCGTGTGATGTGATTTTGTATGCATGGATTGTGTAGGATTCGCATGCTAGATAATTTTTCGAAAATTAACAAAATCACAAGAGATTTGATAAAAATAGTTTACAACTCTCTCGCGCGCTCACATACAAGATTAACTCACCTAGTGAAACGATCATTGGATGTCGTAAGATCCCGCAAGGCGCTAAGGATTGCAATAGAGATTACAATTGGCAAGATGGTTGCCGACCTAAATAATTATATCATGTGATCCACGGTAACCCCGTCACATGGTGGGATGAAATATGGTTCTTAGCCTTGTTAAAGCTAATTCTTTATGTGTAAATTAATTTAACAAGATAATACATATGCAACAAACTAACTTAAGTCTACTTTGCAATTTTAGATGGCATCAACAAGCGCTAACACCACCACCACCAACGTTTCTCTACGAGTTTTCCTTGAGAAGGAGAAACTCGATGGTAGCAACTTCATGGATTGGTATATGCAGCTTAAGCTTGTCCTACGCTATGAAGGGAAGATGCACACCATAGAGGAACCCTTACCTGAGGCACCTCCAAGAAGTGCAATGAGGGCAATCCGTGAGGCGTACGAGAAACGCCTCAAGGAGACTGAGGAGATTACATGCCTCATGCTGAGCACTATGAGTACCGATTTGCAAAAGCAAATGGATCACTTGGGTGCTCACGACCTGATCGTGCAGCTGCGGGATATGTTCCAGCAGCAGGCGAGGCAGGAGAGGTATGAATGCTTCAAGTCCGCTCTCGCTTGCAAGCTTCAAGATGGAGGGAACGTGAGTGCTCATGTTTTGCGTATGAAAGCAAACATTGAGCGCATGGAGAAGCTAGGATTTACCATCGGGAGGGAGATGACGGTCGACTTGATCCTCCAATCCCTGCCCAGTGCATATGATCAATTCACTATGAGTTATCATATGCATAGAATGGATAAATCCTTGATGGAGCTACATGGTATGCTCAAGACTGCCGAAGCGAGCATGACCAAGAGCAAACCATCCTCCTCATCTACTCCCGTTCTAGCCATCCGGGAAGGCCGCATAACCAAAAAGAAGGCCACCCCTTCCAAGAAAGGGAAGGGTAAGGGAAAGGTTGGCGCTGCCAAGTCTGCCCCGGCCTCCGGAGGTAAGGGCAAGGGGAAGATTCCCCAAGCCAAGACTCCGGAGGATACGGAGTGCTTCTTTTGTGGGGGCAAGGGCCACTACCGCCGAAGCTACCCTAAGTACTTGGAGGGACTCAATAAGCTCAAGGCGATGAGCATATCGGGCCCGAAAGCTTCAGGTACGTTCATGATAGAACTTCACCATACTTCTACTTCTAGAGGCTGGGTTTTGGATACTGGTTGTGGCCCTCACATATGTAATATGGTGCAGGTGCAAAGGCAAGTAGGAGCTTGGAGAAGGGTGAGCTAGATCTTGTGATGGGGAACTCGGAGATCGCCCCGGTGGAAGCTGAAGGAAATTTGGAGCTTTCATTCAAGACTAGCTATTCTATTACTTTATTTGATGTATGTTATTCGCCCTGCGTGGCTAGAAACATTATTTCACTTCATAAATTGTATGACGATGGTTACAATTTTCATTTTGATCATGGTGCTATTATATGCTTTAAAGACAACATTGTTTATTGTAAGGCTTTACCATGTCATGGCATTTATGAGGCAACTCCATACATTAATTCAACAAAGTAAATCATGAATATTGATTCTAGTTCCAAGGATGGTTTGGATAAATATTCCTTGTGGCATGGTCGTCTTGGCCACATAAACAAGACTTGCATCACCAAGCTTCAAGCGGTTGGAATCTTGGAGTCATTTGACAAAGGCACCCTTCACGGGGACAAGTAAGAGGGGTAAAGACCTCTTGTACATCATCCATACGGATGTATGTGGGCCTTTCAAACATCTTACAAGGAATAACTCGAGATACTTCGTAACCTTTATAGATGATTATAGTAGGTATGGATATGTCTATCTTGTTAAACACAAGAATGAAACCTTTGAGGTGTTCAAGACATTCCAGAACGAAGTTGAGAATCAATTGGGCAAAACGATAAAGATACTCCGGTCTGGATAGAGGTGGAGAGTATCTAAGTACCGACTTTACTGATCATCTCAAGAATTGTGGAATTATTTTGCAATTAACACCTCCAGGGACTCCATAATTAAATGGGGTCGCTGAGAGGAGGAACCGGACTTTACTAGATATGGTAAGGTCCATGATGAGTTGTATGGAGGTACCTATTAGTTTCTGGGGATATGCCCTAGAAACGGTGGTAAGGATCCTTAACCTTGCACCAACCAAGAAAGTAACAAAAACACCTTATGAAATGTGGCATAAGAAGAATCCGACACTTTCATACCTACGAGTTTGGGGTTGTCAAGCCTACGTGAGACGTTAGACTGAGGATAAACTTGAACCTCGATCGGAAAGGTGTTACTTTATCGGATATCCTCCTGCCGGTGTTTGATATATATTTTATAAACCTTCTGTAAACAAAGTTTTTGTTGCTTGAAGGGCATTTTTCTTGGAAAGAGAATTGCTGTCCAAACAAAGAGGCAACAAGGAAATTGATCTTGAGGAAGTTCAAGGATCAACCGATAAAGAACTTGAGGTTGGCACTAGTACTCAACCTAGGACGGTTGAAAATGAGCAAGAGAATGCTGCAATACCTGACACTAGTTCATTGCTTACTCCAAGGCGTTACAGTAGAACTCGTTTCGAGCCAGAGAGATATGGATTCTACATATCTGAGGGCAACGAGTTAGTAGTGGACTCTGATGAGCCCACTAACTACAAGGAAGCTATTGCGGGCCCTGAGTCTGCACATTGGAAGGAAGCGATGGAAAGTGAGATACAATCTATGTCGGATAACCAAGTTTGGGAACTGGTTGATCCTACGCCCGGGGTTAGGCCCGTAGGGTGTAAATGGGTCTTCAAGAAGAAGACCGGCATGGATGGAACCTTCGATACTTTCAAAGCCCGACTGGTGGCAAAGGGTTTCACTCAAACACCTGGTGTTGATTGTGATGAAACTTTTTCTCCAGTGGCAATGTTGAAATCAATCCGAATACGCCTGGCCATTGCTGCATTTTATGATTATGAAATATGGCAAATGGACGTTAAAACCGCCTTCCTTAACGGGAAGCTTTCCGAAGAAGTGTATATGACACAACCTGATGGTTTTGAACATCCAGAGTATCCGAACAAGGTTTGTAAGCTAAAGAAGTCCATTTATGGACTCAAGCAAGCATCTCGCAGTTGGAATCTATGCTTTGATGAGAAAATCAAGGAATTTGGATTTTCGAAAAGAAAAGATGAACCATGTGTATATGTCAGGGCTAGTGGGAGCACTATTGTCTTCTTAGTCCTATATGTGGATGACATATAGCTTATTGGAAACCATATTCTGAGCCTTAAGAGTGTAAAAGCTTGGCTAGGGAATTGTTTCTCAATGAAGGACTTAGGTCGCAGTTGGAATCTATGCTTTGATGAGAAAATCAAGGAATTTGGATTTTCGAAAAGAAAAGATGAACCATGTGTATATGTCAGGGCTAGTGGGAGCACTATTGTCTTCTTAGTCCTATATGTGGATGACATATAGCTTATTGGAAACCATATTCTGAGCCTTAAGAGTGTAAAAGCTTGGCTAGGGAATTGTTTCTCAATGAAGGACTTAGGGGATGCGAGCTACATTCTGGGAATTAAGATCAATAGAGATAGATCTAGAAAGCTGCTTGGGCTTTCTCAAAGTGCATACATAGATAAGGTTGTGAGACGCTTTAAAATGGAGGAATCCAAGAAAGGAAACCTCCCTATGTCATATGGGTTGATGTTGAGCAGGACTCAATGTCCTACATCCCAAAAAGAGATAGAAGTAATGGATCGAGTACCATAAGCTTTGGCTGTGGGATCGATCATGTACGCCATGTTATGCACTCGTCCTGATGTGTCATGTGCTTTGAGCATGACTAGTAGATATCAGGCGAATCCCGGAGAGCCTCATTGGAAAGCTGTAAAGAATATTCTTAAGTACATTAGGCGTACGAAAGAAATGTTCTTGGTTTTTGGTGGGGAAGAAGAGCTAAGAGTAAAGGGTTACTCGGACGCTAGCTTCCAAACGGATAGGGATGACTGCCGATCTCAATCGGGGTTTGTATTCCTGTTAAATGGTGGTGTCTCAATCGGAATACATTGCGGCAAGTGAAGTTCCAAAAGAGGCCGTGTGGATGAAGAAATTCATCCAAGATCTACAAGTGGTTCCAAGCATCACTGACCCTATTGAGATATTTTGTGACAATGAGGGTGTAGTGGCTTTGGCGAAGGAACCAAGAGCTCACAAGAGAACAAGACATATTTTGCGCAAATACCACTTCATACGGGAAGTAGTTGAGAGTGGTGAAATCGTCATAAGCAGAGTAGCATCGGATGGAAACCTTGCGGATCCATTCACGAAGCCATTATCGCAGGCAGCTCATGATTCTCACACTAATGCTATAGGTGTTAGATTCGCCAGCGATTTGGCCTGAGTTATGTATTTAGTTTGTTTGATATGTAATTTTATATATTTTGGGAACGATATAGACAGTATTGTAACTTATGCTTGTTTCGATATATAATATAGATTATATATGCGTATGATACGGTTACATTTATGAGACTCTACCATGTTCCATCTTAGCATGTTTAATCACTTTCGGAAATATTTTATATTTCAAACTTTCAACGGTCAGTCAATCTTGTGGAAGGAAGATTGAATTAAGACCGAAATAAGCATGTGACCTTGAATTCAGTATGGTCGAATTAAGGAGCAATGCCTATCTGTACTTGAAAAGAGTTTCAAGTGATTGGAAGACCCACACCCAAGTATACTCCATGGATCATAGTCATGAGTAACTTGGGATGATAATATCTTATGTCCTAATACCTGAGATGTATGAACCGCTATATCATACTTCTTTCTTACTTTAGCCCTTTTCAAAAGCAGTTCGTAACTGGCTGTGATAAAGGAAATGGCTAGATAAGTTAAGGAGTATGGTTTAGGGTTATACAGTCAACAAAGGATTTGTTCCTCTGATATGAGAGATATCACTGGTCCCCTCGATGATTGGGAACTGACACCAAAAATTTTGCATGGCCATGCGCAAGGAATATTGATTTAGAATCAGATATGTCCTTAACTTTTGGTCACCACCAATCAAGATCGAGAAACACAATCGTTTACGATCTGGAGATTGACACTCAATCCATGTCTCGTGTTCATATTGATATCGTGAACAAAAGGATATTTAAGATCACTTATCTATAGGACCTTTCTTTGTGAACAGGTTTCATTCGGATAACGAAACCCATACTGACTTGGGGGCAATGATGTTTTTGCTAGAGACCGCTCATTGTCTGTGATTTGTTAGAAATGGTGCATCATGTGCATGTGGGAGTTTGTTAGAATATGCCCACTGATGTGTGTATACCATTTGAATCACTACCGATGATGTATGGGCCTATTGGGTCATACACCGGGGTCAAATCTTACAACAACATAAGTAAAGGGATCAAAACTGACATAAGAGAAAAGTTGACTTCGCAGGCTAAGTTAGCGCCGCTAACCATAAGGTATTTGCACCGCTAACACTTATGGGTTAGAGCCGCTATACCGGTATGGGCTTTACGTCAAGTCTTCTGACAGGCCACGTTAGCGCCGCTACGGCCAAACGTCAACTTTTTGTCACATCACCTCTCTACTAGACCAATGCATGTGAGCTTCTTGCTGCGACTTGGGGCATACCAGGAGACGGTTTTGGGGTTTATAAAAGACCCTAACTCAGCCTGATTCCTCTCTCTTGGCTCTACATGCATTTGTGATACTCTAAAAGGTTTCTTGACTTAGAGAGAGTTCTAGAGAGAGTTTGTTCCAGAAAATTGATCCAAGCTTCATGAGTTGCTGTTCCATAAGTGATTTTCGAGTAAGAAGAATCACCAAGGCTTGCTAGCTCAAGGGATTTGACGTGTTGCCGGGGTACCACTCAATATCCGATTTGTTCAAGCCAAAGGGGAAGCAAGCTCATCATCTTCATCACATTTCTGGAGCTAAGGAGCTGGTATAACCTTCTTTCCTTTCTGTTTAGTTGCTTTTCTTATCATAGAGATTGATCCATGTTTGGGGTTTTACGATTTTTGCTTTATATACTTGTACTATGGGCTTTTTGAGTTGTACCTTGCTTCCATTGCCTGCCTAAGAAACCCCAACACAACTTTGTATTCCAACTTATGAAGCTGATCTCTTTGATTCAGCACATAACATTTTGAACCAAAGACATGGAAATAACCTTTATTGGGCTTTCTAGACTTATACATCTCATATGATGTTTTACCATGTCTTTTGACAATGATTGATCTACTTTGAGTATAACAGGCTGTGCTGACAGCTTCATCCCAAAGATAGAGTTTCAATCCTGCCACAACATTTTTCTAGAAGTCTTAATTAGGGTTCTATTTCTCATCTTAGCAACTCCATTTTCTTGGGGAGTTCTGACAGATGAGAAATTTTGTAATATTCCCTTTTGTTCACAGAAGCTTTCAAGGGTAGAGATATGAACTCAGTCCCATGATCACTTCTGAGTTGCTCTACAGACTTACTTTCTGCAACTCTTCCTGTTTGATAAAACTTATTATCTCCAGGGCAGCCTCACTTTTGGCTTTAAGGAATATTACCCAGGTGAATCGTGAGAACTCATTTACTATCACCAGTGTTTACTTCTTGCCACCTAGGCTTGGAGTACTTATGGGTCCAAACAGATCCATATGCAAAATATGCAGTGGGTCTGTTATTGAAAAATTTTGCTTTGATTTAAAGGACCCTCTGTGGTGTTTCCCTTGTTCACAAGTTGAACACAATTTGTCCTTGACAAATGTGATCTTTGGTAATCCAGAGACTAACTATTTATTGGATAGCATATTTATATTTTTTTTAATTCAAATGTGATAATTGTCAATGCCACAACCAACTCAGCTTAGGAATAGATTAGGAATACAAGCAGTTTTCAGTATAGGGATCAGCAGAATTAAGATCAAGAAGATACATATCTCTTTCTCTTTTAGCTATTAATACAGGCTTTCCCTTAGCATTATATGTTGTTCCTGCTTTCTTCCTAAAAGTAACAATGTTGTGTTCATCACACAATTGGCTGTACTAATTAAATTGTGCTTAAGACCCTTGACATATGCAACCTTCTGGAAAGTAACTTTGCCAGCATGCATCTTCCCGTAGCCTTTAGTTCTACCATAGGAATTGTCTCCAAATGTTACTTTAGGACCTTCGTCTTACTGGAAATCACTAAGAAGTCCTTTCCACCCGATGTGCCTTGAGCATCCACTATCCAAGTACCATTTACTTGAACCCTGCACATGATATAAAAACTAAACATATTAGTTTTGTTTGGGAACCCACTTCGTGGTGGGTTCAGAAAAGGAGCACTTAGCATCTCCATCTTGTTGAACTGACTGTTCAGCTTGAGCAGGAGTTGAGTCCTGTGTAGACTTATCAACCAGTTCTTGTTCAGTCCTTGACATTTCAACATCACAGTCCTTAGCCTCATGACCTCTACTTCTACACTTGTAGCATCTCCTTCTACCAATAATTACAGGAGGTAGAGTGTCTAATAATCCTTGTGAGAACTTGCTCTTAGTCTTAGGATTATATGTGGTGGATAACTTTTCAACTTTCTTTGCAAGTTGATTCACTTGATGATCACTAACCTTGGAATTACCTTTTTCAATTCTTTGTTAATTATCCCTTTGATTAGAAGTTTGACCAACAAACTTCTTTTCCATGACCTTGGACTTACCTCTGTCATGTTTACTGGACTTACCAGTTTCAACAAATTTGGACTTAATACTGTTGATTTCCTTGGACTTACCATTGTTGTGATTTGACCTCTGACTTACAGTGGCCTTCCTATTCTTGTAACTTCTCTCCGAGCCAGATAAAGAATGTTGTCTTTTGAAAGGATTTGGGTTAAGCCTTTCCACAACTGAAGTTCTTTGAATTGGCTGAGTGCCTAATCTGTCCAGCACAGACTTACTATGTTGTTTGGATGTTGAACACTCATTTCCATGATCTTTAGCTTTTACAAACATATTGTATTTCAAGTTTGGATCATGTCTTTTCTCTGAGGTTGACTTCTGAGACTCAATCAGTTGTCTATCCTCCTCAAAGTCTATACTTGCTATCTCATCATTAGCTACAAAAGCTGTTGTTTGATAGTCACCTCCAAGTACAGCTTGTACCTGTTTAGGAATTTGTTGGTTTATGGACTTTTCAGCAAGCTTTGATGGCTTACACCAAGACTCAGTGACCTTTTGAAGTTGGTCAGCTTTGACTTTAGCTTCCTGAAGTTCTTCATTTAGAAGTTTATTAATGTGTCTTTGAAATCCAAGATCACACTGTGCTTTCTTACCAACATCAATGAGAGATTGATTTTCCTTGATCTCATCTTTGAGTTTAGCTATTTCAACTTCGAGATCATTTTGAGACTTAAGGCTGATTTTGAAATCATTCAGCAAATAATCAAACGCAAGAACCTTTTCTTCATCGGTGTAAGAGTAGAAATTACTGACCTTGTACATGGAAGCAGGATCCCAATCACTAAGCTTGTTGTTTTCCTCAGCTTCCTTCATGTCAGCTTCAAAGATTGATTCAGACTGACCATAATCAGCCTCATCTAATTCTAACTCTTCATCTTCTTGAGCCATTAGACATACATCATCATCTGAGGTAAATGATTCAGTATCCCAGGTTTCAGCATATAATCCTTTTGCACTAGGTTTGTCTTCTGGCTTTCCTTTCTTGAGCTGAGTATATTACTTCTTGTATTTATCAGCTCTGTAAGCATTCTAATCAGCAACTGATGCTGATTCTCCCTTATTTAATCTACACTCAGCATCAATATTTTGTTTCTTCTGACAGTTGAAGCACACATCATTCTTGGGATCAAAGGAACTCTTCCCTTTGCCCTTGTCAGATCTTCCTATTCCCCGTTGAGCTCTTCTAAAACATCTGGCTAACATTGCCATTTGCTCAGTGATTATATAAAATCATCAGTATCACCTGAGTCTGAGTCTGCGTGGTCAGCTTGGGATTCTGACTCAGTCTCAGATTCAACAACTAGTGCCTTGGAACTTTTCTTCTTTTTCTGTGCAACCAATGCAACTTCAGCTTTATCCAAAGACTCCTTGACTTGTTGTTGAGAAGTTCTTTTGTGTTCAGTGATCTATTCATGATTTAGCAAGAACCCATAAATGGACTGTAGGTTATACAAATGCAATGTTCCTCCAGCCCTCACTGCTGTGGTCACTTCATTGAACCTTTCTGGTAACACATCCAGAAACTTCAGCACGAGTTCAACCTCTTCTTTCTTAATTCCTACACTTAGCAGGTCATTAATCAAGTAATGAAACCTGGTAAACACATCAAGAAGGGTTTCATTCTTCTTTGAGAAGAAGTTCTCATATGATCTGTTTAAATGATTTTTCTTCTGCTGTTTGACCAGATATGTACCCTCATATGTAACACTCAGAGTATCCCAGATCTCTTTTGCAGACTGACACCTAGTCGCAGTATGCAAGATCTCGTTGGTCAGGGCATTTGCCAGAACACTTTTAGCCTTGTCATCCATATTGTATAGTTTCCAATCTTCATCAGTCCAGGATGCAGTAGGCTTTCTCATATCCTTTTCAGTTTTGCCAAGAGACGTATCACTGACAGTAGCAGGTATCTTGGCGATGATAGGTCCTTTTGTAATGACATCGTACATACGATTGTCAATGGACTTGGGGAACACAATGGCTTTGAACTTCCACATAGGATAGTCAGATGCATCAAATATGGGACAACCTTTGGCAGACATCTGTTGAAAGTTTGAAGAATTATTGCTTGTAGACGTTGTAAACTTTCTCAAAATATTGAACTTTCAACTTATGAAATCGTTCAGCCTGCTCTGATACCAGTTGTTGGTCCCTTGGTGAGAATAACAACAAGCAACAAATGTGTAGAAGGGGGGATGAATACACTTTCTGCGGAAATTGAACAAATCAAAATAAAGTGTTACACAAAGTAAATCAAACCACAATCGAATGTTTTGCTTTTCATTAATAAGAAGATGATTACAGACACTATCAAGTAAACAACTCTTGATATGTAAACACCTAATATAAATCTCTCAATCTTTCAAACTTAGTTATCTATAATCAACTTATGATTATAGATACTGACAACTCTCTAAACAGGATTTAATCACAGATTGAATACTTACCAATCTCACAACTAATGTGAGTATTCGAACACACGAACAAATTCGCAATCTGTGAATATATTTATCACGTTGAACTGATAAACAGTGATTCAAGAATCGTAACACATACGGTTGAGGTGAGGTATTTGGCTCTGCAACACTTAGTTGTAATCGTTTCAGAATCGTACCTCTAAACTTATTAGGGAGATAAGTATTTACAATCATGTTCCTAAGGTGTCAGGATCGGATATAAATTATATCAAATAACAAGAACTAACTTTTAAATAATAAATCAGAGTAATATAAAAGTTAATCTTTAACTATGATCACAATCAATTAAGAAGTTGCGGAATCACACTTAATTGATTAAAGAAGGTTTTAAACAAAGATTAATTCAATCAAACAGTAGTTTTATTAACCAACCAGAATGATTACAAAAGCGAACTTCACCCCCAATCTAACTTATTCTGTTAGACGAAGAACACAGACTGTTCTTAGGTTTCAACAAGAAACTTAGAGGCTAAAACACTTTCAGAAAAATAAAAAACAATAAGAACAAATGCTTTGAATAATGAGATCAAGTCGTCGTTCTAAATTGATCATCTAATGAAGTATATATAGACTCTTGATCCTCCTTGAATTGTTGACAGTTAGGTAATCTTCTATCTTCTGAGATAATTTTAATAATCTTCAAAGTATTTCGAGATATCTTCTAAGATAGGATTTTCCAAATATAGCTCAACAGAAACTGTTTAATGAACACAACAGTTCTTTATCCTTCTAACAGTCTTCAGCTTCAAGGTCTTCAAACAGTTGTAGTAGTTTGTACTAACAGTTCTGAACTCTATATAACAGCTTTAAAGTTCACAGCAACTGTTGGTTACAACTGTCTTCACAATTTCAACTAACAGTTCCAAACTGTTTGTCAATATTCTTCTAACAGTTTTAAACTGTTTTTCACAAAGTCCATTAACAGTTTTAACTCACACATCTTCAACAATCTTAATGCCTTAGCTAATTTCCCAACAATCTCCCCCTAACTTAAAGAATTGATCAAAATCTTTAAGTTCTTTCGATCATCGTGTTCAATCACAGACAAATTAAGCATAAGCGAAGAATGAATTCCATGTATTTATGCAAAGTAAACTGTTAGTAATGAACTCTCCCCTTTTTTTTTATTGGAACAGTTGAAGGAGGTTTAACAGCAGCTGTCAACTGTTGGAGCACTTAATCATGTAGCTTTATTACCTCATTAGCGTGCTTCAAACTGTTGGTCAAAACCTTGATTTGCTGGTCTTGTTGAAGAATCCTTTTGTTTTGAAGAGCAATCCTTTTCTTTAGGTGTAAATGAGCAGCAAGGTAAGGTGCAAAGTTAGGATCCGTTAATGCATGTTGTTTCAGTCTAGTCTCAATGTCAGTTAGTGTTTCCACTGTGACCATATCATCGACATTTTTCACTAGTGGCTTACTCCCCTGAGTATCACCATCAGTACCCCTCTTTTCTTGGTTCTGGGGATTACCAAAAACTGTTTTACTAGTCTCTGTTGCCATGGTTGAGGTCTTAAAGATGTTGACACTATCCTGTTCACCCCTTGTGGATGAAACAGTAGTGTCAGCCTCACAAACCACATGATCACCCTCTTGAGGAATGATCACCTCCTCATTGTGCCTGGGAGACAGCACAAGGGGTTCCCTTTGGATATTCTTCACAGGTGAATGCACCTGTGCAGGGCTAACAGTTTCAGGTTCACGAACTGTTGTGGAAGGAGCACCAACAGTTTTTTTTTTTTCTCTTCTTTTGAAATGTTTTATGAGTTGAGGATTTTGCTGTAGCTATTTCAAAAGTAGCAGAGAGAGGATTTTGAGTATCGTGAGCTGTGGGTTCCAGAGGTGGTGGTGTAGCAATAAGTTGGGCTTCATGCTCACCCCTGGCAGCTCTGTTTCTTGAAAGAAACTCCACCATTTCAGAGAGTGGTGGAGTTATGGCACCAGAAAAATTCTTGCCATTAATCAACAATTTGCTCAATGTGGAAGCCACATGAGCAGAGGGAATAATGACCCTCTTGTGTACTTTAAGGTTTGACGTCAAAAAGTTTAAGAAAGTTTGTACAAACCTGGGGTACATCAAAAAGAGACACTAACAGTTGTGCATTCTACACACTAACAGTTGAAGACTGTTTTTGTTAGAAAGTAGAACGGTTATTAGACGAGTTTCTCCCCCTCAGATGCACATGGATTTTGCCTAACAGTTGTGCAGGCCATATGCTAATAGTTAAAAACTGTTAGTAGTATTTCAAACAACTGTGATTTTTCCTCCCTTAGCATTTCCTCCAAATGCTACAAATCCACCATTGATGCTTCTGAAATCCTTCAAACAATGTGGATTTCGAGTCATGTGCCTTGAGCATCCACTATCCACATGCCAGATAGATCCATGATTGGCCCTATGAATGCTCTGCACAAATAAAATCAGTTAGTAGCAGGAAGTACCCAGGCCATGCAGGTCTTGGGTACACCGTTCAAGTCATAATACTTAAACAGAGTTTTGTTCTTTTTGATTTCATCCAAATTAGATTTCTCTAACTTGTGTGAAGAATACTTTGTAAGAACATGTGGTTTCCAACTGTTGTGATTAACAGTGGACACCTTTGAACAAACAGCTGGTGGAGTTGATAAAACAGATGAATCAACTTGTGATTCCTTTTGATTTTCAGTATGAAGAACAGTCTTACCCTCTCCAGAATCAGTTTGTTTTTGAATTTTCATCCAAGCCAAACCAGCAGTTTTTGGTTTTGCTAAAACAGTTGTGGAACTGTTAGTTGGTTTGGATGTAATAGTTGTAGAACTGTTAGCCTGTTTTGGCTTAGCAGTTCTAGAACTGTTAATCTGCTTTGACTTAACAGTTTTAGAACTGTTATTCTGTCTTTTGGGACTTTTGTTTTGAGTGCCATTTGTCTGTGGGTTATAGTAACAGTCTTGAACTAAATGATTTGATCTTCCACAAATGTAGCACTTTTTGGTTTTCACAATAGGTAAACCAGTTCTTTGTGACCAGAATTGGTTCCTATTTCTTTGATTTCCTCTAACAGCTGCAGATTGAGGAAACTTTTGTACACCATGCTTTTGGCATGTGCATGCAGGCATTTTAGTATGCCTTTTCTTAGGCTTGGGTTTAGCCTGAGATTTTGCAGCTTCCTTCTTCTTCCTGGTATACACAACTTCACCAACTTTCTCCTTTCCTTTGGCTTTGGTACTAACAGTTGGGCTTTTTAGCTTAGAACTGTTTGGGTTCTTGTTGGAACTGTTAGTGTAAAGATGGGGACTATTTCTAACAGTTGTGGAACTGCTAATAGAGTTAACAGTTTTTGAGGATTTTGGCTCATTGGTGAGGGGTTCAGTGGATGCTTTTACAAACACCACAGGTTGTAAAGATGATTTTGTGGGAATGGGCTCACACAGGATGTGATTTTCATATGGAATACCTTCATCCTTCTTCACAACTTCCTCATTATCTTCAACACTTACTACTGACACAACTTCATCTTCATAACTCTCAAACTGTGGATCAGCTGACTTAAGTTCATCTTCCAAAGGTTCATTAACATATCTGTCAGCTACCTCAGACATTGGAGTTATGTAGTTTTGGTTGTATGGAGGTGGGGTTTGTTTGTATCCTAGGCCAGTTTTCACCTTGTCTCTCACTTGAGATTGTAGCAGAGTCTCAAGCTTAAGGTTTGCAGCCCTGAACATTCCAAGATCAATGTCCACACCCTCCAATTTCTTTGTGAGTTCATCCACCTTGCTTTCTTTTTCAACCAACTTCTTTTTCAGACTATCAATCTCATCTTGAAACTGCTCTTTCTCCCACTTATGATATTTTCTATCATAGTCCATTTGCAGTTCATTAGCCTGATAGTCTTTAATTTTCTTTTCAAAATCTTCTATCACAGCAGTATACTCATACCTTCTCTCCTCCATTTTACTTAGAGCAGCACATACTTTCTTATTGTGCTCTCTAAATCTCTTAACAATAGCTCTACATTCACCAGGACATAGTTTAGAAGATACCTGTATGTCCTCAGATTCTGGAGAATCCATCTTGATGGAGGAGTCAGTCAATGCCATCAAAGCTTTGTTGCTGGTAGCCTCCTCTGCTTGATCACTCCAATCAAATCCATGGCCTTCTTGTGAGACCAATGCTGAGGAGGTATGGTTCTGAGTTGTCCTCTGACCTTGATTCTGAATTTGTCCACTAGATCGGCATTCTCTTGCAAAGTGGCCAAGTTGTTGACATTTGAAGCATCTAACCTTTGACTTGTCAAATCCAGCCTTGCCATCAGCTCTGAAATTCATGTTTTGCCTTCCAGTTCTTTTAATGAATCGCTTGGCTCTAACGGTAAGCATGGCCATCTGCCATTTGAGATCCATTTCCTCAAGATCATCAGGGTGCACTTGTTCAAGATCCTCATTGGTGAGGGTTGAATGTGCATGGCTGGCAAGAAAAGCTTCAAGAACTGCATCTGGAGTATTCATATCTAGTCCAACAACAGAACTAGTACCTGCACCACCATCAAGAGAGTTAGTTAATGAATGGTTTGATTCCATACCTGAGGAAGACAGGAGAGCAGCATTATGGCTAGGGATAGCAGTTTTTCTTTTTCCCTCTATCTCTCCCTCCAACACAATCAAACTATTATAGAGGTCATCTAACTCTATGTCTTCAAGAGAATCCTTGGTTCTCCATTGTGCAGCAAACACAGTCCATTCATCACCTAGAGACCTAAGAAATTTTCTATTTATCTCATCTTGATCAAGCCTAACCTTAGCACTCTCCAGTTGACTCACCAGTTTGTAAAACCTATCAAAGATTTGGGTGATACTCTCATTCTTCCCACTGGTGAAGTTCTCATAGGCTTGTTTAAGAAGATCTCTTTGGTTTCTCTTAGAACTAGCATTCCCAGCAAACCTCTTTTCCAGAGCATTCCAAAGTTCATGAGCATCATCAAATTTCTTGAATTGATGTTGATACTCATTGGGAATTGCAATCTGAAGGATGCTGAGGGCTTTCATCTCAATCATTCTATTCTTCTTTTCAGCATCTGTCTTTGGTGGTGGTTTCTTCTTTGGTTTTCCATTCTCATCCAGTTCAATGGTATTAGTAGGAACAGTTTCAATGATTTGCCAAACATCATAGTCCATTAGTTGGACATGCTGTTTAATTCTTAGTTTCCACATCTCAAAATCAGATGGTTTGAGCATGGGAACACGAATGTTGGACCCTGATCCACTGTTATCAGAAGAACCTCCCGAATCCATTGAAACAAATTGATTTGAACAAAAAAAACAGTTTTGAAAAATAAAGCAAGGTAAAGCAAAAACCTTCAACTGGTGATCAAAGGAACCTTAATGATAAGGCTCTGATACCACTTGTCAGGATCGGATATAAATTATATCAAATAACAAGAACTAACTTTTAAATAATAAATCAGAGTAATATAAAAGTTAATCTTTAACTATGATCACAATCAATTAAGAAGTTGCGGAATCACACTTAATTGATTAAAGAAGGTTTTAAACAAAGATTAATTCAATCAAACAGTAGTTTTATTAACCAACCAGAATGATTACAAAAGCAAACTTCACCCCCAATCTAACTTATTCTGTTAGACGAAGAACACAGACTGTTCTTAGGTTTCAACAAGAAACTTAGAGGCTAAAACACTTTCAGAAAAATAAAAAACAATAAGAACAAATGCTTTGAATAATGAGATCAAGTCGTCGTTCTAAATTGATCATCTAATGAAGTATATATAGACTCTTGATCCTCCTTGAATTGTTGACAGTTAGGTAATCTTCTATCTTCTGAGATAATTTTAATAATCTTCAAAGTATTTCGAGATATCTTCTAAGATAGGATTTTCCAAATATAGCTCAACAGAAACTGTTTAATGAACACAACAGTTCTTTATCCTTCTAACAGTCTTCAGCTTCAAGGTCTTCAAACTGTTGTAGTAGTTTGTACTAACAGTTCTGAACTCTATATAACAGCTTTAAAGTTCACAGCAACTGTTGGTTACAACTGTCTTCACAATTTCAACTAACAGTTCCAAACTGTTTGTCAATATTCTTCTAACAGTTTTGAACTATTTTTCACAAAGTCCATTAACAGTTTTAACTCACACATCTTCAACAATCTTAATGCCTTAGCTAATTTCCCAACATAAGGTTCCTAACAAACTGGACTAATCCTAATTTGCTAACTAACTACCGGATAACTCGGAATCTTGAATCTTGAATCTTCTTATCTTAAGTCTTCAATCTTCAATCTTGATTCTGGAGTCTTCTTATCCATCCCGTAGATATAGAGAGTTAAAAAACATAAGTTTAAATCATATTTAAACTTTCTTTAGGCTGACTTCTTACTCGGACTAAGATACTCAGCTTGAAACTCATTAAACTGAGTTCTTCGAGAACAAACTCGAAAACAAACATGAACTAACACGTATATTAATAAACTCATCCTTAGAAGTCCTAAGAGTTAGCTAGAACTTATTTAGCAACTCTGTTAAGCTGACTCAGTATATACGCTGAGTCACTCAGCTTGAAACACATCAAGCTGAAAGCTCAATATATCTTAGGTGACACACACAGCTTATCAAAACACATTGATAATCTTACTAAGATATAATCTAAGCTGATCAAATATATTACAGCTTATACTCACTTAGCTTATACTCAGTCTGAATCACTGTGAGTGTTCAGTTTGATTAAACTTCATAATTCTGTTTAAGTTAAATGTAGAACACATCTTACAAACTAAACTTTGTCTCATCAAATCAAAACAGATGAGATCATTTTCCCAATAGTTTGGATGAGCCTTGAGGTTGGCACCTAAAGAGTAGGTGTCTCCCCCTCAACTCCTGCCGGTGGAGGAATCAGTGTGATTTCTGCTCCAGTGGTACCTTTAGTTGTGGCACCACCTTTGGCAGTTTTTCTATTGTAGGTTTGGATATCTACCTTGGTAGTAGTGGGCACACCAAGGTTGGCTTCAGAGTGGATTTTATGACGGAAATAAGGTGGAGGAGATGGGTTAGACTGGGTTGGGCTAACCACAGTCTTATATCCAAAAGAAGATAGAGAAAAGTAAGAAGAAGAAAGTGGAGAAGTCATACTTGGTGCAGCTTTAATGTTTGCTGGCTCAGCTTGAGCAGAGTGCTCATCTTGAACCTCAGGGTCAACTTGAGCTGCTCCCCCTTGAGTAGACCCCTTAGCTCCACTTTCAGAGGAAGCCCTCTCTGCTATCCATTGCATAGGCTCACTTAGGCCTTCTTGCCCTGGAAATATGTCGTTGTTGAACATCTTGGAGATGAGTGCTGGTGTAAGGAACAAATCCTGACCAGCTTTATACAGTGCAGTCCCTAGCTCATCTTCAAATGCTAAGGACAGGTACCTTATGAAAGGCACATGAAGATCCCTTGTGGTCTTCATCACTTGGACCTTGAGTTCGTTGAAGATAAGCAGTCCATAATCCAGATTGTGTGCAAAATAAATGTTGTAGAGCAGCTGCACCTCGAACTCATTTACCTGGTCCAATCCTCCAACCTTGGTTCCAAGTGAATAGATCACTGTGGACACCATAAAACCCCATCCGGTTGGAAAGGTGGTTTTTTTATTACACCTGCTGTTTGTGGGTGACCCATTCGGTGTAGGACTGACCTTGCCACCTGCCTTGTCACAGCAGGCTCAAACACATCGTTTTGAGGGAGTTGAAGAACTTCCCTTAGCCGTTGAACTGTGAGGACGATGGTTCTCTCCCCATTTAGCATTGTGCCTCTGATTTCCCCTCTGTCCTGGTCGTATAAACATGTGTACCAGAAGTCTAGTAAGTGCTGAGGAACCACATGAATTGGTGCTCCAGTAAAAATGAATTTCAGTAGGCATTTTCGGTTATAATCCACCCATGCTTCATAACCCCTGTTCCTTTTCCGCTCAGGGATTGCTAGGCAGGCTCGTTGATTGTTGATTTTAATCAACGGCAATCCGTTGTGTTGGGGTTCATGGTTGAGCACAACGGAAGCATGCAAGTACAAATAACAATTTTCAAAGCAAAAATCAACCATAAAATGAACCCCATCAATGGATCTAGCTCTACAACAACGTAATACAACAAAACAGAAAAGGAAGAAGAGATTATACCCTTGATATCTCTGGAAAGTTGTTGAATGCTAGCTTCCAAGCTTGATCTTTGATCCTCTTGAGCTATCCAAGTCCACCCCAAGAGAAAATGTGACCCAAGTGTACTAGCACTCCAAAAGCCAAATCCTTGTTTGAAGAAGACTTCTGGAACAACAACCAAACTTCTCTCCAGGAACTCTAGCTCTAGTTCTCTCTCTTTCACTTAGCAACACGTCAAAGTTCTAAGTGGGTTTTTCTTTATAAAATCACAAAGACTATTTTAGAGACAAGAGAAGCATGTATATATAAGCCCCAAGTTGCCCCCTGAACTACCCAAGCCGGCCATGAGGTAATAATGAGGCTTGACATGCATTGGTGGAGAGAGGAGATGAAAAAAATAAAGTTATTTCTGTCAGGCAGAGTTAGCGCTGCTAGCCGCCCATGGTTAGCGCCGCTAACCACTTAAGGTTAGCGCCGCTAACGCGGCTGAGATAGCGATGCTAGGGTTAGCGCCGCTAACCCCTGCCAGGAAACTAACTTACATTATTTATCCTTTCTCACCCTCATCTTTAGGTTGTTGTCAGGATCAACCCTTGGCGTGTGACCCGATAGGCCAATACATCATCGGTAGCGATCATTTGGCGTACGTGTGTCAGTGTGCATACTCCAACAAACTCCCACTTGCACATGACTCACCGTACCCAATGCATCATAGACAAAGAGTAGCCTCTAGTAAGACATCTTTGCGCCCAAGTCAATATGGGTTTTGTCTTTAGCACAAAAACCAATCTGCAACCCGTGTGAAATGGTCCTATAGATAAGTGATCAATCATCCTTTTGTTCGCGATATCCAAGTGAACACGAGACATGGTACTAAGTCATTCTCCGTTCATTCACGATTATGTTTCTCGATCTAGACTGGTGGTGACCAAAATATACAAGTTGTAACCGATCATAAATCATTGCAAGCTTTGAGCATGGCCATGCATTTTGGTGTCAGCGACCAATCATCGAGGGGCCCAAGGATATCTCTCTAAACAGAGGAACAGATTCCTTTGACTTACACTGCCCACCACAGTGATCATACTTTGCCCAACCACTCCCTTTATAACAGCTAGTTAGGGACTGCGTTTGAAAGCAATTAGAACAAAGCAAACCAAAGTGATGCTGCCACGTGAATCTCCAGTTTGAGGATAAACTGATATTATCATCCTGATTTACTCATGACATGTACCATAAAGTAAAATCAGGTGTGGGTCGTCCAGTCACTCGAAACACTTTCAAGTACAGGCGAAGAATTGCGTCCCCGTGCCCCAATCCCCATTGGACACATGACAAATTACTTCCCTCAGTCTTAGTTCATACTTCCTTCCCGTGAAGAATGACCAACTGCGGACATTTAGAATGCTTATGCATTCAGGGAAGAGCAAAACATGCTAAGTTGGAACACAGTAAAGATTTAAAGAAATACCCGCAACTTGCGTATTACTAAATCTCATTTAATAATCGATAAATACAATAAATACAATACTGCTTCATGTTCCCAAAAGAGTAAATACATCAAATATACTAACCAAATACATAATCAAACCAAATCACTAGCAAATCTATTCCCAATAGAACGTGTATGAGCATCGTGCTTTGCCTGCGATAAAGGTTTGGTGAATGGATCCGCCACATTGCTATCCGTGTGTACTCTGCTGATGACAATGTCTCCACTATCGACCATGTCCCGGATGTAATGATACTTCCGCGGAATATGCCTCGTGCGTCGGTGAGACCCTGGTTCCTTTGCCAAATCAACCGCACCCTCGTTGTCACAAAACACCTCAACAGGGTCGTCTATGCTAGGAACCACTCCCAGATCTTGGATGAATTTCTTCATCCATACAGCCTCCTTCACAGCTTCACTGCCCGCAATATACTCCGACTCGGTAGTAGAATCGGCCACAGTGTCTTGCTTGGAGCTTCTCCAGGAAATAGCTCCACCATTGAGCATGAACACGAACCCCGATTGAGATCGGCAGTCGTCCCGATCAGTTTGGAAGCTAGCTTTGTCCTCAGAAGATACTTGAGAATGTTCTTTACTGCCGTCCAATGTGCCTCTCCAGGGTTTGCTTGATATCTACTTGACATACTCAATGCACAAGATGCATCAGGCCTAGTACATAACATGGCGTACATGATCGAGCCTATAGCCGAAGCATATGGGACTCGCCTCATTACTTCCCGTTACTCAGGGGAACTCGGGCTTTGAGCGTTGCTCAACACTAAACCATGTGACACAGGTATGAACCCCTTGTTGGAGTCCTCCATCCTAAATCTCTATAGGACCTTGTCAATGTACGTACTCTGGCTCAATCCGATCAACCTGCGGGATCTATCTCTATAAATTTTAATCCCAAGAATGTAAGACGCATCCCAAAGATCTTTCATTGAGAGAACAACTCCCTAGCCAGGCTTTTACCCCTTGCAAAGTTGGGACGTCATTCCCAATTAGTAGAATATCATCTACATAAAGAACTAAGAATACAACTACGCTCCCACTAGCTCTAATGTAAACTCATGGCTCATCCTTGCTCTTAGAGAAACCAAACTCTTTGACCTTCTCGTCGAAGCACAGGTTCCAGCTCCGAGAGGCTTGCTTAAGCCTATAAATGGACTTCTTAAGCTTGCAGACTCTATCCGGAAACTCTGGATGTACAAAACCCTCAGCCTGTGTCATATACACATCATCTGAAAGTGTTCCATTAAGGAACGCGGTTTTGCCGTCCATTTGCCAAATCTCATAATAATGAAATGCGGAAATTTATAAGAGTATCCGGATAGACTTCATCATAGCCACCGGGGAAAAGGTTTTCTCATAGTCTATACAATGAGTTTGAGTGAAACCTTTAGCCACCAGTCGGGCCTTGAATGTGTCTACCTCTCCATCCATGCCGATCTTCTTCTTGAAGACCCACTTGCACCCTACGGGTTTGCACCCCGGCACGGGATCAACCAAGTCCCAGACTTGATTATCCGACATAGATTGAATCTCGGATTCCATTGGTTCTAGCCACTTGGCGGACTCAGGGCCCAACACAGCGTCCCGGTATTTGGTAGGCTCATCAGAGACCACTACCATGCCGGTGCCCTTAGATATGTTAAAACCATCTGTCTCTGGCTCATGCCGACTTCCACCAGATCTTCTAATAGGAAATGGGTTTACATTATCTCCAGCATCATCATGCTAAGAATCAACCCTTATGGGTTGTGAGCTAGTCCCAACATCAGGTTCTACATTGGTAGGCTCTTGAATTTCTTCAAGATCAACCTTTCTCCCACTAGCGTCTTTGGATAGCAGTTCCCTCTCAAGGAACACTGCCCTTGGAGCAACAAATACCTTGTTCTCCGAAGGTTTGTAAAACAAATATCCCATAGACCCGGCGGGATAACCAATGAAAAAGCACCTTTCGGCCCTAGGCACCAATTTGTCCTCAGCCTCACGTCTCACTTAGGCAGGACAACCCCAGACCTTTAAATATGAAATGGATGAAACTTTTTCGTGCACATCTCATACGGTGTTTTCTTAACCTTCTTTGTTGGTACGAGGTTAAGGATTCTACCAGCCGTTTCAATCGCATATCCCCAAAACGTAACGGGAACGTCCGTACCAACCATCATAGACCGAACGATATCTAATAATGTTCGGTTCCTCCTCTCGGCGACACCATTTAGTTGTGGCATCATAGGAGGTGTCAGTTGCGAGACAATCCTACAACTCCTTAGATGTTCGCGGAACTCAGAACTAAGATACTCACCGCCTCTATCAGATCGTAGCATCTTAATTCTTTTCCCTAGTTGATTTTCCACCTCATTTTGATAAGTCTTAAATATCTCAAAGGTATCCGACTTTTGTCTCACCAAGTAGACATACCCAAATCGACTATAATCATCAATAAAGGTAACGAAGTAGTGGGAATGATCTCTCGTGGCATGCTTGAACGGACCACACACATCAGTGTGAACGATATCCAACAAGTCTTGTGCCCTTTCACATACACCTGTGAAGCGTACTTTGGTCATCTTGCCCAATAAACAGGATTCACATACTTCATTTGAACCGTGCTCAAATGATTCCAAGATCACATCCGCTTGAGGCTTGGCGATGCGTTTCTTGTTTATGTGGCCTAACCGACCATGCCATAGAGATAATTTATGCAAAATACTTTTGGATCCCGAATCAACATTCATGATTGATCTATTGTTTTGCAAGCATATGCTTGTCTCATATATGCCAAGACATGGAAATGCTTTAAAATAAAAGACATGATCTTTGTAACATTCAATGCTACCATTCTCAAATTTAAAGTTAAATCCATCGTCATACAAGGCATACAAAGAAATAATGTTTCTTGCCACACAGGGCGCATAAGATACATTTAATAAAACAATAGATAAGCCGGAAGGAAAGGCGAGCTCCACACTCCCAAATCTTCTCAACCGGGACAACCGCCTTGTTTCCCATGATGAGATCCAGCTCTCCATCAACCAGGTCCCTACTTCTTCTTAGTACCTGCACATTATTACAAACGTGAGTACCACACCCGCTGTCTAAAACCCAGGTGTTAGAAGTAGAATTGTTATGGAGTTCAATCATGTACGTACCGGAGGCAGCGGCACCTTTAGCTCGAAGCTTATTGAGCTCCTCCGTATACTTGGGGCAACTACGCTGGTAGTGACCCTTCTCCACGCAAAAGTAGCAGGTTGCCTCTTCCAGAGAGGTGGCAGCGGGAGCCACTTGCTTCCCCTTCGGCTCCGGGGTTGGGTTAGGTTTAGGCTTTGGCCCTTGGGCCTTGGCCTTCCCCTTTCCCTTCCCCTTGGTACCCAAAGCGGGTTGCTTCCGCTTCTTTCCACCCTCGTTGATGGCTAGGAAGGCAGTGGAGGTGGAGGGCTTTGCCTTGGCAAGTTCGGACTCAGTAGTCTTCAGCATGCCGTGCAATTCCATAATGGTTTTATCCATACTATGCATATGGAAGTTCACAATGAACGGTCAATATGACGGAGGCAAAGATTGGAAGATTATTTCAACCGCCAACTCTTTCCCCATGGGAAAGCCCAACTACTCAAGCTGAACCACGTACACTTTCATCTTAAGGACGTGGGAGCTGACATTGCCGCCCTCCGGCATATTACAACCGACAAAAGCCTTAACACACTCATAAAGCTCTTGCCTTGCTTGCAATTGGAACATGTCCTTAAGCTGAGAAATCATCTCAAACGCACTCACTTTCTCGAATTGCCTTTGCAATTCGGGACTCATGGTCGTTAGCATTAGGCAAGTGACATCGTTAGTGTCACGGACACGCTTTTCATGCGCGTCCTTCACGACTCTTGGCGTATTGATTGCCGACGCCTCCGGAAGAGGTGACTCAAGGACCTCTAGCTTTATCTCTTGACGTAGGACAATTCTCAAAGTCCTATGCCAATCAATGAAGTTTGGCCCCATGAGTTTCTCGTTTTCTAGAAATGGACGGAGTGACATGTTGGTGGTGTTGGTGTTGCTAGTAGATGCCATCTACAAGCAAAGTACGAAATTGGTTAGTTATGACGTATTAAATCCTTGTTAAAATAATTACCCACTTGTTATAAAAACAAATTATAATAACAATGGCTAAGAACCTCAAAATACCCTAATCCATGACGGGTTTTCCGCGGATCACTTCATAGAGCTATTTTAGGCCGGTAAACACTTTACCAATTGTAATCCGTGATCACAACTCTTAGACACTTGCGGGATCCTAGGTACTCATAGCACCCATTTGGCATGTTTGATCCCTCCACACCAATTCCTCATTAATACACTTTGATAGCTCGGCTAAAGCTCGACAACTACCATTGCGTTTAAGTCTTGGAATTTGTAAATCGTCCGTCAAGATATACGGTGGTACTCTAGCCCAATGGCCGGCTCGGCTAAAGCTCAACAACCGACCTTGCGAGTTGCCACACGCGCCTTCCACACAGTTACGCAAAACCGATCTCGGCTAGAGCTCGACGACCAATCTTGTTTCACTAGATTTGGGCGGTGTCCTCTTACGGGTGGTGTGAGATTTACTTTTGAAAAACGGGTTTTTGTTTCTCCGGTTAAAACACTTTTAATCAATTCTTGTATATGTGGCGCGTGGAGTTTGTAAACTGATTTAAAACTCTTTGATTTTATTATTTTGAAAAATTTTCTAGCATGCGAAGATCCTAAACATCCATGCAAGAAAAAGTACAAAATAAAATCAACTACGCATGTAATACATATCCGGTAACGAGCAAATCCTATGCGTCTTACCCGTGAGCCAACGGGCAAGACTAAACATCCATACTAGACCGAAAGACTTGATGTGTGCTCCTCCCACTTGATCCATTGCATCTCCACGCCGACCTCCGGATCCAAGTATGCCAAGACACCCTCCAAGGTCCTTGTTGGTTGCTTCCGTCCTCCTTTTACAATTTACAAATTTAAAAGGAAATGGCATGCAAGCCACAATTTACTATTCTAAGCTAATACTACAAATTACAAAGAATAGAAATTCGGCATGCAAGCCATTAAATATACAAACCGAATAAATAAATTAATTATTACAAACCATTGTGGTACAAACCAACAAATGAATGAATACATTAATTTAAACAACCAAACACATCACATAGGTCTTATGGCTCATATTGTTACCGGATTCTAATATCACAACCACATATAAGAAATTTAAAACTACACATGGTGTGCCACACAAAACCATGTAATCTTATATGTCTTGGTTAAGATTATCTAATCACTCAAGGCACAAATAATCCTATGTACATAGGCATTAGGAACCTTAAACAAGTCAAAATTCCATAGTCATATGTACACAATGTAAGTATTTGTAATTAACCATTTTCATGCCTAAATGTTAATCCACATATAAATACATCAACCAAGACATAAGGCAACATAGAACTAATCACATCCCAAATTCTGAAATAATTCCAGAAAGTACATCTAGCCTAAAAATCCAACAAAATTGATTTTAAAAACAAAACTTGCATTCTGCCAGAAGGATTAGCGCCGCTAACTATAAAAGTTAGCGCCGTTAACCCTAGGTTAGCGCCGCTATCGCGAGACGGCTTAGCGGCCGCTACGGAAGGTTTAGCGCCGTTAAACCCTGCACAGAACCAACAATCACATTTTTCGGATTTTCCAGGCCATCTATTGCAAAACTAGTGTAGAGATGGCTCTGATACCACTGTTGGGGTTCGTGGTTGATCACAACGGAAGCATGCAAGTACAAATAACAATTTTCAAAGCAAAAATCAACCATAAAATGAATCCCATCAATGGATCTAGCTCTACAACAACGTAATGCAACAAAACAGAAAAGGAAGAAGAGATTATACCCTTGATGTCTCTGGAAAGTTGTTGAATGCTAGCTTCCAAGCTTGATCTTTGATCCTTTTGAGCTATCCACGTCCACTCCAAGAGAAAATGTGACCCAAGTGTACTAGCACTCCAAAAGCCCAATCCTTGTTTGAAGAAGGCTTCTGGAACAACAACCAAACTTCTCTCCAGGAACTCTAGCTCTAGTACTATCTCTTTCACTTAGCAACACCTAAAAGTTCTAAGTGGGTTTTTATTTATAAAATGACAAAGAGTGTTTTAGAGATAAGAGAAGCATGTATATATAAGCCCTAAGTTGCCCCCTGAACTCCCCAAGCCGGCCATGAGGTAATAATGAGGCTTGACATGCATTGGTGGAGAGAGGAGGTGAAAAGAATAAAGTTGTTTCTGTCAGGCAGGGTTAGCGCCGCTAGCCACCCATGGTTAGCGCCGCTAACAACTTAAGGTTAGCGCCGCTAACGCGGCTGAGATAGCGACGCCAGGGTTAGCGCCGCTAACCCCTGCCAGGAAACCAACTTACATTATTTATCCTTTCTCACCATCATCTTTTAGGTTGTTGTCAGGATCAACCCTTGGCGTGTGACCCGATAGGACCATACACCTGTTGGGATTTCAAGAACACGCAACGGAAGCGAGAACAAGATAAAACATGCATACAAGTGTTCAAAACTATGAAATCCCAAGTATGGATCTACTCTATGTAACAAATAGCAGCTAAACAAGAAGGAAAGGGTGTTATACCAGCTCCTTAGCTCCAGTAAAGTTCTTGTTGGTGGCCGAACTTGGTGGTAGAAGCAAGAACCTCCTTCTTCTTGCCCTTCTTCGAAATCTCACCCCGGGAACAAGTCTAACAAGGAGTGCTAGCAACCTTGGTGATATCTTCTGCTCGAAATAACACCCAAGAACAGCAATAAGTCTACTGGAACTCGAGATCTCTCCTTCACCAAGTCACCAAAAGCTAGGTATATAGTGAGAGAGAAGTATGAGTGTTTCTAAGAGGATTTGACCAAGAGTTAATAAAGTCCAGCTATTGAGTCTTTTATAGACTCAAAACCGACCCTCTATATCCCCTTTAACTGGTCAAGTCGGTTCTAGAACCTCTCACTCATTGGCTTCAAGTGGAGGTGACTTGTACATAAAGTCCATGCAGGTTTAGCGGCGCTAACCAAGAGTTAGCGGCGCTAAACCTTAACCCGTAGCGGCGCTAACGCGGCCTGACTTCGATTAGACGTAAAGCACATGCAGCCTTAGCGGCGCTAATCTCTAACAGTTAGCGGCGCTAACTCGTTATAGTTAGCGGCGCTAACGTGGCCTGCATTGCCAACTTCCACTTTTGCCATCTTTGATCCCTCAACTTTATTTGCTGTCATGTTAGACCCCGGTGTGTGACCCTTATAGGCTCATACATCATCAGCAGTGCTATAAGGCGTACATATATTATCGGGCAGATTCTAACAAACTCCCACTTGCACATAATATACTGTACCCAGGCAAGCACAGACAAAGAGCGGCCTCTAGCAAAGCATCAATGCCCCCAAGTCTGTATGAGTTCTGAATACCTGCAGAAAACCATCATACTAAAGTAGTGGTCCTAGATAAGTGATCTTAGACATCCTTTTTGTTCGCGATATCCTTGTGAACACGAGATATGGATTAGTAAATGTCAATCTCCAGATCGTTCACGATTATGTTTCTCGATCTTGATTGGTGGTGACCAAAAGGTAAGGACATATCTGATTCTCAATCAATATTCCTTGTGCATGGCCATGCAATATTTTGGCGTCAGCTCCCAATCATCGAGGGGCCCAGGGATATCTCTCATACAGGAGGAACAAATCCCTTTGACTGCATAATCCCATACCATACCTCTTGACTTACCTAGTCATTCCCTTTATCACAGCCATTTACGAACTGCTTTTGAAAATGGCTAAAGCAAGTAAGAACTATGATATAGCGATTCATACATCTCGGGTCTGAGGATGTAAGATTTTATCATCCCAAGTTACTCGTGACTATAATCCATGAAGTATACTTGGGTGTGGGTCTTCCAGTCACTTGAAACTCCTTTCAAGCACAGGTTACTGTTGCGTTTCATGCATTCAATCCTTGATTAATGCATAACCAACACCTAACCTCAGCCTTATTTCAAACTTCCTTCCCTTGAAGAATGACTGACTGTGGAAATTTAGAATGTATAAACATTCTGGGAAGTGGTTAAACATGCTAAGATGGAACACAGTAAAGTCTTATGAATGTAACGAATCACTCGCATATCGAAACAAGCATAATTACAATACTGTCTGTATCGTTCCCAAAATAAATTAATACATATCAAATAAACTAATATATATATATTCAACTCAAGCCAAATCGCTAGCAAATCTTACACCTATCCCTCTAGTGTGAGATTCATGAGCTGCTTGCGGTAACGGCTTAGTGAATGGATCTGCCAAGTTTCCATTCGATGCTACTCTGCTAATGATGACTTCACCACTTTCAATTACATCCCGAATAAAGTGGTATTTGCGGGAAATGTGTCTTGTCCTCTTGTGAGCTCTTGGTTCCTTTGCCAAAGCCACCGCACCCTCATTGTCACAAAAGATCTCAATAGGGTCAGCAATTCTTGGAACCACTTGTAGATCTTGGATGAATTTCTTCATCCACACGGCTTCTTTTGCTGCTTCACTAGCCGCAATGTACTCCGATTCGGTAGTCGAATCAGCCACCGTGTCTTGTTTTGAGCTCCTCCAGCTGACAGCACCACCATTTAACAGGAACACAAACCCCGATTGAGATCGGCAGTCATCCCTGTCAGTTTGGAAGCTAGCGTCCGAGTAACCCTTTACTCTCAGCTCTTCTTCCCCACCATATACCAAGAACATCTCTTTCGTACGTCTCAAGTACTTAAGAATGTTCTTCACTGCCCTCCAGTGAGGTTCTCCTGGGTTCGCCTGATATCTACTAGTCATGCTTAAAGCACATGACACATCAGGACGAGTGCATAGCATGGCGTACATGATCAAGCCCACAGCCGAAGCATATGGAACTCGCTTCATTACTTCTATCTCCTCCTTGGAGGTAGGACAATGAGTTTTACTCAAAGTCAAACCATGCAACATAGGGAGGTTTCCTTTCTTGGATTCCTCCATCTTAAAGCGTCTCACGACCTTTTCTATGTATGCACTTTGAGAAAGCCCTAATAGCCTTCTTGATCTATCTCTATAGATCTTTATACCCATAATACAGCTCGCATCGCCTAGGTCCTTCATTGTAAAGCAATTCCCTAGCCAAGCTTTGACACTTCTTAAGCTTGGGATATGATTTCCAATAAGTAGAATATCATCTACATATAGAACCAAGAAGACTATGGTGCTCCCACTAGCCCTGACATATACGCAAGGTTCATCTTTACTCTTTGAAAAACCAAACTCTTTGATTTTCTCATCAAAGCAAAGATTCCAGCTTCGAGATGCTTGCTTAAGTCCATAAATGGACTTCATAAGCTTACAAACCTTGTTTGGATACTTTTGATGTTCAAAACCGTCAGGTTGTCTCATATACACCTCTTCATTAAGCTTCCCGTTAAGGAAGGCGGTCTTTACATCCATTTGCCAAATTTCATAATCATGAAACGCAGCTATGGCAAGTAGTATCCGGATTGACTTCAGCATGGCCACTGGGGAGAAGGTTTCATCATAATCAATTCCTTGCGTCTGAGTGAAACCCTTCGCCACCAGTCGGGCTTTGAAGATATCCAAGGTTCCATCTATGCCGGGTTTCTTCTTAAAAACCCATTTACACCCGACGGGTTTAATCCCTGGTGTAGGATCAACCAGTTCCCAAACCTGGTTATCCGACATAGATTGCATCTCGCTCTCCATCGCCTTCCTCCATTGAGCATACTCAGGGCCTGCCATGGCTTCCTTGTAGCTGGTGGGATCATCATGATCCACCAATAACTCATTGCCCTCAGATATGAGAAACCCATATCTCTCTGGCTCAAAATGAGTTCTGCTAGAACGCCTAGGAGTAGAAGTAGCAAGAGTGTCAGGTACCGCAACATTATCTTGCTCGGTATTTTGGCTAGTGCCAACCTTAAGTCCTTTATCGGCCGACCTTTGATCTTCCTCAAGGTCAACTTCCTTACTGCCGTGTTTGGATAGCAACTCTCTTTCAAGGAAGAATGCCCTTCGAGCAACAAATATCTTGTTCTCTGAAGGTTTATAAAATAAATATCCAACACCGTTAGGAGGATAACCGATAAAATAACACCTCTCCGAACGAGGTTCAAGTTTGTCTTCAGCCTCACGTCTCACGTAGGCTTGACAACCCCAAACTCGTAAATATGAAAGTGTCGGCTTCTTACCATGCCACAATTCATAAGGTGTTTTAGCGACTTTCTTGGTTGGTGCGAGGTTAAGGATTCTTACCGCAGTTTCTAAGGCATATCCCCAGAAACTAATAGGTACCTCAGCTCGACACATCATAGACCTTACCATATCAATCAAAGTCCGGTTCCTCCTCTCAGCGACCCCATTTAATTGTGGAGTCCTCGGAGGTGTTAATTGTGAAACAATTCCACAATTTTTAAGATGATCGACGAATTCGGTACTAAGATACTCTCCACCTCTATCAGACCGGAGTATCTTTATAGTCTTGCCCAACTGATTCTGAACTTCGTTTTGGAATGTCTTGAACACCTCAAAGGTTTCATTCTTGTGTTTAACAAGATAGACATACCCGTACCTACTATAATCATCTATAAAGGTTACGAAGTATCTTGAATTATTCCTTGTGACATGCTTGAAAGGTCCACATACATCCGTATGGATTATGTCTAAAAGGTCCTTTCCCCTCTCACTTGTTCCCGTGAAGGGTGCTTTTGTCATTTTGCCCAATAAGCAAGATTCGCATACTTCATTTGATCCTTGATCAAATGATTCCAAGATCCCATCCACTTGGAGCTTGGTGATACGAGTCTTGTTTATATGGCCAAGACGACTATGCCACATGGAATATTTATCCAAACCATTTTTGGAGTCAGAATCAATATTCATGATAGATTTTCTTGATTCAATGTATGCATTTGCCTCATATATGCCATGACATGGTATAGCTTTAAAATAAACAATTTCATTTTTAAAGCAAATGATTGTACCACTTACAAATTTAAAATCAAAACCATCGTCATACAACTTGTGAAAAGAAATAATGTTTCTAGCCACATTGGGCGAATAGCATACATCCTTTAACAAAATAGAAAAACCGGTCTTGAATGAAAGCTCCAAGTCACCTTTAGCTTCCACAGGGACAACTTCGGAGTTTCCCATGACAAGATCCAGTTCTCCCCGCTCCAAGCTCCTACTTTCCCTTAGCACCTGCACCATATTACATATGTGAGTGCCACAGCCAGTATCCAATACCCAGCCTTTAGAAGTAGAAGTATGATGGAGTTCTATCATGAATGTACCTGACGTTTCCGGACCCGATATGCTCATTTCCTTGAGCTTGTTGAGTCCCTCCAGGTACTTTGGGCAGCTTCGGCGGTAATGGCCCTTGCCCCCGCAGAAAAAGCACTCCGCATCCTCCGGAGCCTTGGCTTGGGGAAGTTTCCCTTTGCCCTTGCCCTCGGAGGCCGGGTTAGGCTTGGCCCCGCCAACCTTTCCCTTACCCTTCCTTTTAGAGGAAGAGGCGGCCTTCTTCTTCGTGATGCGGCCTTCCCGGATGGCGAGAACATGAGAGGTGGAGGAGGATGGCTTGTTCTTGGTCATGCTAGACTCAGCGGTCTTCAACATACCATGAAGTTCCATCAAGGTTTTATCCATGCTGTGCATATGATAACTCATAACGAATTGATCATACGCACCGGGTAGGGATTGGAGGATTAAATCAACCGCCATCTCCCTCCCTATGGTAAAACCCAACTTCTCCATGCGCTCGATGTTTGCTTTCATACGCAACACATGCGCGCTCACGTTCCCACCCTCTTGCATCTTGCAAGCAAGGGTTGTCTTGAGGCACTCGTACCTCTCTTGCCTCGCCTGCTGCTGGAACATGTCCTTTAGCTGCACGAGCAAGTCGTAAGCACTAAGATGATCCATTTGCTTTTGCAAATCTTGGTTCATCGTGCTCAACATGAGGCACGTGACTTCCTCAGTCTCCTTGAGGCGCTTTTCATACGCCTCACGGATGGCCCTTGTTGCACCAGCAGGAGGTGCCTCGGGGAGGGGTTCCTCTATGGTATGCAATTTTCCTTCATACCGCAAGACCAACCTCAGTTGTCTATGCCAGTCCATGAAATTGCTACCGTCGAGTTTCTCCTTTTCAAGGAAAACCCGAACAGAAACATTGGTGGTGGTGTTAGTTGCGCTTGTTGATGCCATCTAAAATTTGCAAAGTAGATATTAGTTATTATGATATTTTATCTTGTTTAATAATTTACCCAATAAGAATTAGTTAAACAAGGCTAAGAACCGTATTTTATCCTACCATGTGACGGGGTTACCGCGGATCACATGATAAAACTATTTAGGTCGGCAACCATTTTGCCAATTGCAATCTCCATCGCAATCCTTAGCACATGCGGGATCCTGCGACATCCAATGGTCGTTTGGCATGTTTGATCCCTTCTTGAACCAATTCTAAGTCTTGAAATTTTGGTTAACTCGTGCTAAGCTCGACAATTAACCAAGATTTCAAACCTAAAATTGCAAATCGTCCGTCAAGACATACGGTAACAAATCCACCAAAATTGGCTCGTGCTAAGCTCGACAACCAAAGTTGTGAATTTGCCACACTCACCTTCCACACAGTTTCATGAGAATTGGCTCGTGCTAAGCTCGACAACCAAATCTCATAAGACTAGATTCGGGTGGTATCGACTTACGGATGGTGCATGATTTACGTTTTGTGGAAAAACGGGCCTTTTGTTTCCGGTTTGGTTTTGATTAACTTATTAGTGACAAATCCTATTTTCACTAGGTGGGTTAATCAATGTATGTGATCGCGCGCGAGAGGAAACCATTTTTAACAAAACTCTTGTGATTTTATTAATTTTTATCAAAAAATTTTCTAGCATGCGAAACCTACAATCCATGCATAGAATAATAAAATCACATCATACGCAATATACAACATAGTCGGTAATTCTTGCCATAAAACCTATGCGTTCCTCCCGTGAGCCAAAACGGGAAAAACTCGGTCAATCTAAGGGACAAAACAATATTGACGCGAGCTCCCACTAGAACCACCATCGCCATCGGATTTCTTTGGCTTCTAAGGGCACCATGCTCCATCTCGTTTTGCCTCCTCGTGTGTCTTCATCCCATCATCATACAATATACAATACAATAGAAAATATAAATGGCATACAAGCCACATAATTTTCCTATTTATCTAATACTTGTACATGGATGAATGAAATGGCATTCAAGCCACAAATTATTACAATCAAACTGAATTTAATAAATTTACAGCCCCAATTGTGGATCAAAACCACCAAAATGGGCCAAGGCAAGATTACCAACTCATGTTAACACATACAACCAAACAAATCATGCTACTACTGGAACAACATGTTAAACATCTTTGGAACAAATTTCCAGAAGGTACAAGTGCTAAAAATCCCGAGACCTAAGCTGTTTTATTCAAGATTTTCGAAAACAATTTTCCAGTGGCGTTAGCGCCGCTAACCCTAGAGACTTAGCGCCGCTAACTCTAGGATAGCGCCGCTAACTCTAGGATAGCGCCGCTAACCCTAACGGCAGAATACAAACACTTTGATTTCGGGTTTTTCAAGCCACCAAGTGCTATTCTAACATAGAGGTGGCTCTGATACCACTGTTGGGATTTCAAGAACACGCAACGGAAGCGAGAACAAGATAAAACATGCATACAAGTGTTCAAAACTATGAAATCCCAAGTATGGATCTACTCTATGTAACAAATAGCAACTAAACAAGAAGGAAAGGGTGTTATACCAGCTCCTTAGCTCCAGTAAAGTTCTTGTTGGTGGCTGAACTTGGTGGTAGAAGCAAGAACCTCCTTCTTCTTGCCATTCTTCGAAATCTCACCCCAGGAACAAGTCTAACAAGGAGTGCTAGCAACCTTGGTGATATCTTCTGCTCGAAATAACACCCAAGAACAGCAATAAGTCTACTGGAACTCGAGATCTCTCCTTCACCAAGTCACCAAAAGCTAGGTATATAGTGAGAGAGAAGTATGAGTGTTTCTAAGAGGATTTGACCAAGAGTTAATAAAGTCCAGCTATTGAGTCTTTTATAGACTCAAAACCGACCCTCTATATCCCCTTTAACCGGCCAAGTCGGTTCTAGAACCTCTCACTCATTGGCTTCAAGTGGAGGTGACTTGTACATAAAGTCCATGCAGGTTTAGCGGCGCTAACCAAGAGTTAGCGGCGCTAAACCTTAACCCGTAGCGGCGCTAACGCGGCCTGACTTCGATTAGACGTAAAGCACATGCAGCCTTAGCGGCGCTAATCTCTAACAGTTAGCGGCGCTAACTCGTTATAGTTAGCGGCGCTAACGTGGCCTGCATTGCCAACTTCCACTTTTGCCATCTTTGATCCCTCAACTTTATTTGCTGTCATGTTAGACCCCGGTGTATGACCCTTATAGGCTCATACATCATCAGCAGTGCTATAAGGCGTACATATATTATCGGGCAGATTCTAACAACACCATCGGTAGTGATCATTTGGTGTACGTGTGAAAGTGGGCATACTCCAACACGTTGTTCTTGAAGGCAGCACCCCTTACCATTCGACCACTCAGATTTAGAATGGTTCCGTCCATCGTAGAATGATTTCTATTCGCACTGAGTAAATACGCAATTCGCACTGAGTGATTAGGGTTTCAAATTCGATTAAACGGTGAAATGCATGTAGAAAATAGGTGGTTTTAGAAGGTATATGGAGTATATTAGAATTTTAGGAAACATAAACTTCTAAATTTCGGTTACAAACGATATATATACCTTTTTGAGGAGAGAGAAAATTTACCGTTGGAAATCCCTATTTATCCGTTACTCTAACTAACTTACAGATAGATGTAACAGTAATCGAGATGAAACACATCATATCCCAACGGATAAGTTTGGTAAATAACATTCTTGACGTACAAAAATATTATTTACACTGTTGTATTACACCAATACGTAATCGGTATAAAACGGGATTTGAGACAGACTCAAATATAATTTCTCATGGATTAATAACACATAGTAATTAAAACATGGTTTGGACATACCAAGCTGAGTAAACTTACCACTTAGCGTGAGTCAAGCACTCAGCTTGATTTGAGCACTCAGCTTGAGATTGATACTCAGCTTGAGTGGAGCACATAGCTCAGAATCAATGACACTTAGTCATTTTTGTTTGAGACTAACTCAAATTGATATTTTAACCACACTTAGCAGTTAAAACATGTTTGGAACAGACCAAACGTGTGAACTTATCTCTCAGCTTGACCAAGTGAATAGTTTATGAATACATATATATAAATTGTACGCTCATCATAAAACACATAGTCTTTGTCAAGCTGAAACTCAGTTTTAGAAACTTATCTAGGGGTTGATCATACCCAATTTACTTAGCAGATATGAAAACCTTTTCTCATCAAGAGGTTTGGGAAAGATATCTTTGGAGATAAAATCGATGTCAACTTTACCTTTTTTCCACGATGTCTCTTATGAAGTGATGTCTAATTTCTATATACTCTGTTCTTGAGTGGAAGATTGGATTATATGTGATGGCTATTACAATTTGGTTATCACAGAAGATAGGAGTTTTCCTAAAATTCATATCAAAGTCTTGAAGCTGATGTTGAATGCACATGATTTGAGCACAACAGCTTCCTGCAGCAACATACTCAACTTCAGCGGTTGAACTAGCCACTGAATTTTGTTTCTTACTAGTCCAGCTTTCCCACCAAGCATTTGACTTCCTCCTGTTGTTGAATTTCTGTCTAATTTGCACCCAGCATAATCAGCATCTGAAAATCCAACTAACTCAAATCCAGAGTCCTTTGGATACCAAACACCCCTAGATTTGGTGTACCTTTAAGGTACCTAAAGATCATTTTCACAGCTTGAAGATGTGATTCCTTAGGATCTGCCTGATATCTTGCACAAACACATGTAGCAAAAATGATATCAGGCATACTAGTTGTCAAATAGAGTAATGAACTTATCATTCCTCTATAGGTAGACTGACATACAGTCTTTCCATCTGAGTCCTTGCTCAACTTCACAGTTGGTGACATGGGTGTTTTCATGGTTGAACTATAATCAAAACCATATTTCGTTATCAAATCAAGAACATACTTGCTTTGATTAATGAATATTCCATCAGGATTTTGGTGAATCTGCATGCCTAGGAAATATGTCATTTCACCCATGATACTCATCTTGTACCTTTTTGACATTACTTTGGAGAGCCATTCACATAGAGATTCATTTGTAAAATCAAAGATAATGTCATCCACATAGATTTTTACAAGAATAATCTGTCCTTTACTCTTTTTAATGAAGAGTGTTTTATCAATACTACCTCTGGTAAAGTCCATTGATAGTAGATTTTTGGACAGTGTATCATACCAAGCTCTTGGAGCTTGTTTAAGACCATACAAAGTATTGTCTAACTTATAGACATGATTTGGATACTTTGAACTGACAAAGCCAGGAGGTTGTTTCACATAGACTTCCTCCTGATGTTTTCCATTTAGGAAAGCACTTATATGCTGCATAACCTAAGAACAACCTAATAGCTTCAATTCTAGCAACAGGGGCAAATGTATCATCATAATCTATTCCTTTTTCTGGTCTATACCCTTGTGCTACCAGCCTGTCTTTGTTCCTAACAATCACTCCATCCTTATCCATTTTGTTTCTATAGACCCACTTAGTGCCTATAATTGTACGATCTTTGGGGGCTGGGACAAGACTTCATACCTTGTTTCTCTCAAACTCATTTTATTCCTATTGCATAGCTTCAATCCAGTCCTCATCCTCTAAGGCTTCTTCAATATTCTTTGGTTCCATTTGAGATAGAAAACCAAAATAAGCAGCATAGTTTGTTGTTGCCTTAGATCTGGTCATTACTCTTTCATAAACATTTCAAATCACTTGATCTTAAGGATGATCTTTGAGGAACTAAAATGTTGTAGTAGGAGATTGTGGTTCTGGACTTGAGTGATATTGAGGACTCTGATGTGAACTTACATCCTCAGTCTTAATTACAGCATTGTCATCAAATTGTTGATCACCAATATCTTCAGTTTGAGTAGTATCCTCTCCAAAACGATTAATGAAATGAACTAATCATCTTTCTCAGATTGAGAGTCCTTTGAAGCTTGTGATGATCTCTTAGATGTACATACATCATCATCACTGTCATCATCTATGACATACATAGGATTTGACATCTTGTTTTCCGCAGGCTTTTCAAGCTCACTCAGACTAACTGAGTCAGCTTGACTTTTGTCTGCTTGATCTATATTGTCTTCATCAAATGAGACATGGATTGATTCTTCTATAGCCTTTGTCCTTGAGTTATACACTCTGTAAGACTTAGAGATTGAGGAATAACTAACAAAAATTCCAGGATAAGTGTTAAGTTCCAACTTATGGAGCTGATCTCTTTGATTCAACACATAGCATTTTGAACCAAATATGTGGAAGTAACCTATATTGGGCTTTCTTGATTTATACATTTCATATGTAGTTTTGCCATGTATTTTGACTATGATTGATCTATTTTGGGTATAACATCTTTTACTGACAGCTTCATCCCAGAAATAGAGTTTCAATCCTACCTCACACAGCATTATTCTGGCAGCCTTAATTAAGGTTCTATTTCTCCTTTCAGCAACACCATTTTGTTGAGGAGTTCTTACTGAGGAAATTTTTTTTAATATTCCTTTTTGTTCACAAAAGCCTTCTAGGGTTGAGTTTCTAAACTCAGTCCCATGATCAATTCTGAGTTGCTTGATAGACTTACCTTTTTGCAACTCTTCCTATTTGATAAAACTTATTATCTCCAGGGGAGCTTCACTTTTGGCTTTAAGGAATATTATCCAGGTAAATCTAGAGAACTTATCTACTATCACCAGGGTGAACTTCTTGCTACTTAGGCTTGGAGTACTTATGGATCCAAACAGATCCATATGCAACATATGCAATGGGTCTATTATTGAAAAAAATTTCTTTAACTAATGACCCTTTGTGATGTTTCCCTTACTCACAAGCCGAGCAAAATTTGTCTTTGAGAAATGTGATTTTTGGCAATCCAGAGACTAACTCTTTGTTGGATAGCATATTTATATTTTTGAAATTTAAATGTGACAACCTTTTATGCCACAGCTAACTCAGAATGGGGACAGATTGGGAAAATAAGCAGGTTTCAGTGTTGGGATCAGCAGAATTGAGATCAAGTAGATACACATCTCTTTCTCTCTTTGCTATTAGCACATGCTTACCCTTTGAACTGTATATTGTTCCTGCTTTCTTCCTAAAAGTAACAACATTGTCTTCATCACACAATTGACTGATACTTATCAGATTATGTTTAAGACCTTTAACATATGCAACCTTCTGGAAAGTCACCTTGCCAGCATGCATCTTCCCATATCCTTTAGGACCTTTCATCTTCCTGGAATTCACTCAGAAGTCCTTTCCACCGTGTCATGTGCCTTGAGCATACACATTCCAAGTACCATTTACTTGAACCCTGCACATGAAAAGAAAACTAAACATATTAGTTTTGTTTGGGAAGCCACTTTGTAGTAGGTTCAGATGATGAGCACTTAGCCATTTCATCTTGTGGAGCTGACTGGTCAGCTTGAGCAGGTGTTGAGTCCTGCGTAGGCTGATCAACTTGTTCCTTTTGAGGCCTTAAGGTTTCACTATCACAGTCCTTGGCCTCATCTCTTCTACCTACACACTTGTAGCCCTTCCTTCTACCAATAACTACAGGAGGTAGGTTATCCAATAATCCTTTTGAGACTTTGCTCTCAGTTTTAGGATTATAGGTTGTAGATAATTTCTTAACTATCTTTGCAAGCTGATTCACCTGATACTCATTGACTTTGGACTTACCTTTGTCATGTTTGCGTTTATTATCCTTTTGATCAGAAGTTTGACCAACAAACTTCTTTTCATTGACTTTGGACTTACCATTGTCATGTTTTCTAGACTTACCAGTTTCAACAGCTTTGGACTAACCACTGTTGAGTTCTTTGGACTTACCATTGTCAACAACTTTAGACTTACCATTGTTGTGATATGACCTATGACTTATAGTTGTCTTCCAATTCTTGAAGTTTCTCTCTGAACTTGACAGAGGGTGTTGTCTTTTGAAAGGGTTTGGATTCAACCTTTCAATAACAGACATTCTTTGAATAGGTTGAGTAAATCTATTATGCATAGACTTACTATGCTGTTTAGAGGTTGAGCACTCATTTCCACGATCCTTTCCCTTTACAAACTTATTGTATTTTAGGCTTGGATCATGTCTCTTTTCTGAGGCTGACTTCTGATACTCAATCAGTTTTCTATATTTCTCAGAATCTGTACTTGCTATCTCATCATCATCAGTTGCATTAGCTGAGGATTGATAGTCACCTCCGAGTACAACTTTTACCTGTTTAGGATCTGCGGGTTGATGCACTGTTCAACAAGCCTTGATGACTTACACCAGGATTCAGTTACCTTGTCAGCTTTATCCTTGGCTTATCAAATCTGTAAGCATTCTTATCAGCTAATGAAGCTGATTAATCCTTATTTATTATGCACTCAGCAGCAATGTGTCCCTTCTTCTGACAGTTGAAGCACACAACCTTCTTGGGATCAAAATAACTCTTTCATTTGCCTCTGTCAGATCTTCCTTTTCCCCTTTGAATTCTTCTCAGTCTTCTGGAAAGCATAGCCATTTGTTCAATGATAGTTTGAACATCATCAGTATCACATGAGTCTGAGTCTGAGTGGTCAGCTTGAGAGTCTGACTCAGTCTCAGATTCAGATATTAAGGCTTTTGAACTCTTTTTTCTTCTTCTCTGCAACTAATATAGTTTCATGTTTATCAAGAGAGTCCTTCATTTGTTGTTGAGAAGATTCCTTGTGTTCTGTGATCTGTTCATGATTAAGCAAAAACCCATATATGGACTGTAGGTTAAAAAAATGTAGTGTATCTCCTGCCCTTAGTGCTATGGTTACTTCATTAAATTTCTCTGGTAACACATCCAGAATTTTCAGCACTAGGTCAGCTTCATTCTTTTTAATTCCTACACTTAGCAGGTCATTTATCAAGCAGTGAAACCTTGTAAACAAATTAGGCAAGGTTTCATTCTTCTTAGAAAAGAAGTTTTCATACGATCTATTAAGATGATTCTTCTTTTGCTACTTGACCAGATCTGTACCCTCATATGTAATACTCAAAGTATCCCAGATCTTTTTTGCACTTTGACACTCAGTAACAGTTTGCAAGATCTCATTGGTCAAGGCATTTGCCAGAACACTCTTTGCTTTGTCATCCAGAGAATGTAATTTCCAATCCTCTTCAGTCTAGGATGCCAAAGGCTTCTTGACTGCCTTTTCAGTCTTCTCAGGAACTTATCACTGACAACAGTAGGAATCTTGGGGATGATTGGTCCACGAGTTATGACATCATACATTCTAATGTCAATGGACTTAAGGAAGAGCATGGCTCTAAATTTCAACATAGGATAATCAGATCTATCAAATATGGGACATCCTCTAGCAGCCATCTGAGGAAAGTTTGATGAATTGTTGCTTGTCGACATATTATACTTTCTCAGAATCTTGAACTTCAACTTATGAATAGTTCAGCATGCTCTGATACCAGTTTTTGGTCCCTTGGTGAGAGTATCAACAAGCAAGTAATGTGTAGAAGGGGGGTTGAATACACTTTCTGCGGAAAATTGAACAAATTAATAAAAAATGTTCCACAAATCAAACAACATGAAATTGAATGCTTTCATTAATAAGAAGATGATTATAGGAACAATCAAGTAAGCAACACTTGATATGTAAACACCTAATATAAATCAAATCTCTCAATCTTTCAAACTTTGCTTTCTATAATCAACTTATGATTATAGATACAAACTGACTCTCTAAATAGGATTTACTCACAGATTGAATGCTTACCAACTTCACAAAAGACGTGAAGATCGAACACACGAACAATGTTGGCAGTCTGTGAGTTTCTTGATCACGAACAGTGTATCAAGATTCATATTCCATACGATGGTTAGATTGAGGTGAGATCAGGTACCACTAAACTTATCATGAGATAAGTATTTATAATCCTGTTCGTACGGATCCAAACAAACTAGAACTTATCCTAATCTGCTAACAAACTAACGGATAACTCAGGTACCACACAGCTTATCAATCATATTGATAACCTGACTAAGATATAGTCTAAGTTGATCAACTATATTCTCAGCTTATACTCAGTTTATGCCAAGTCTGAAACATTATACTTGCTCAGTCTGATCAAATCTTAACTGATAAGATCATTTGACCAAGTATAATGAAGCTTGACTAAGTGTCATTTAGAGGTTTACAAACTTAACTTTGTCTCATCAAATCTTAACTGATAAGATCATTTGACCAACAGTTTTTAACTGAAACAAAAAAAAACTCTTACAGTGCAGTTAGCCCCGCTAACTTTAAGAGTGCGCCGCTAACACAAGTATAGCGCTGCTAACCCTGTTTGACAAAAAACAAACATTTTTAATTTCGGGGTTTTCAGGCCATCATGTGCAAATCTAACATAGAGGTGGCTCTGATACCACTGTTGGGGTTACTTGGGCACGCAACGGAAGCAAGGTACAACATATAAAGCCCAATGTACAACCATACAAAGCATAAAAATGAAAAGCACACTAATGGACCAAGCTCTATGTAAAGAAATGCAACAAAAGAGAAAGGAGAAAAGTGGTTATCCCAGCCTCCTACGCTCTAGGAAATGTGTAAAAGATTGTGGGGTTGATCCAAGAAACAAATGTAGCCTCCTCTATTGGTGTACAACCCTGGAAAACATCCAACTTCGAGTGCTAGTAAGCCTTGTTGTACTTCCTCTTGAAAACCACTAAGGAATATCAACAATGAGACTAACTTTCTGGAACCTCTCCTCTCAAACTCTCTCTAAGCCTTGTTAGCATTTAATAGAATATTTGGTGGTAGAATTGGCGAAGGGTACAAATAAGAGTCAAGTGAGGTGTTTTATAAACCTCTAAATGACACTTAGTATGCCCAAGGCCGGCCAAGACACCATGATAGTCTTTACATGCATTGGCTAAGCCAAGAGGTGATTTGACAAAAAGCACATGCAGCCGTAGCGGCGCTAACTTTAAGAGTTAGCGACACTAACCCCTTAAGTTTAGCGGTGCTAACGCGGCTTGCAGCTTTTCCACCAAACGGTCATATCTATGCGTAGCGGCGCTAACCGTTAAGAGTTATCGGAGCTAACTCCTTAACGTTAGCGGAGCTAACGCGGCCAGTTACACCAACTTTTGATTTTTGCCATTTTTGTCACTTTTCTTTTCTTGCTGTCAAGCTAGACCCCGGTGTGTGACCCAATAGTCTCATACATCATCGGTAGTGACATAAACGGTGTGTATGCATCAATAGGCATATTCTAACACTGTGCGCATAAATCCTAGCAGTTCCTTTGACCTTTCATTCAAACTGTCGAAAGGTTTCTTTGTCATCTTGCCGGACAAACAAGATTCGCAATTGTCAATTGATTCAAGATCAAATGACCCTAGAACTCCATCGTCATGAAGTTGCTCCATGCGTTTCTTATGAATATGTCTGAGCCGACAATGCCAAAGGTAAGTTTGGTTCAAAGTGTCCTTTGACGTTTTACTTATATGATAGATTTCATTCTCATCTTGTAGATTTATTGTGTATAGACCATTTTGTGAACTTGCTTTAAAATAAAATAAATCATCTTTAAAGCACAAAATTGTTCTTCCTACCGCCTGATAGGTAAAACCATAGTCTATTAATAAATCATACAAGATTACATTTTTAACTAATCTAGGAACATAATAGCAATTATCTAGTTCTATCATTAATCCCGAACGTCCTACAACTTCAGTACTAATGATGGAGCCTTCTCCAATGATGGAGCCTTCGCCTACCCGTAGGTCCATGTCCCCCTTCCTTAGTTTCCTACTATTCTTAAATCCCAGCAAGTGATTGTAAATGTGATGACCACATCTGTGTTGGGGTTCATGGTAGAGCACAACGGAAGCAAATACAAATTTTAAAAGCAAGTAAACAAGCTACTTTGAACCCCAATGGTGCTACCATGCTTTACAAGTAATTTTGAAACTTAAAAGAAGAGAGAATAAGAGATTATACCCCTGATGTCTCTGGCTTTGTTGTAGATTATGGATCCGAGCTTCAAATCGGCCTCCTTGCACTATCAAAGTCCACCCCGGGAAGCACGTGATCCACTTGTACTAGCAAGACTTGAAAATCCTTCAACACTTAAAGATATTCACTGGAACAACAAGGCTTGACCACAAGAAATTGCACTCTTGAACTCTCTTCTTGAACACTTAGAACACTCATAAAGTTTCTATGTGTATAAACTCAACATAACCAAGAGTGTAAGAGAGAGCCAAGAGGAGGTCTTTTATAAACCCCAAAATGTCTCCAGAACCCCCCCAAGGTCGGCCAAGTGGTAATCATGGAGTACACATGCGTTGGTGGAAAGAGCAGGTGAAAAGAGTAAATGTGCATGATGTCATTGTTTTGTGGAATGGTTTACATTTATTATTTATCTGGTGTGGGGAGGCGTGTGTGTCACTTACAATCTCTATTCAATTTTGTAAAAGTACTAGATTTAGCGGGCCTGCGTGCCTTTGAATTATTATGTAATAGAGCATTAGTTTTTTTTATCAAAATTGTTGGGGAGATAGAGATATCAAACCATAATCAAACCTGTCTATTATTTAAAATATGATTTGATCCTAACAAAACCACATATTCAGTTTTTGTACTTGGATCAATGAAAAACATGTGTTGTCCAAAGTAAGAAATGTCCTAAGTAAGAAATGTCAGCTCAAGAACAAAAGTGTCAGCCGAACACTGAGTATCAGCCAAAGGACCAGCTTCAGGATGATCATCTAAGAAGAAAAGACAAGTCAAGAAGCATCAGCTGAGCATCTATAAAGCATCAGCTGATGGTCCAAGACCATCAGCTAAGGGTTCTTTTAGGATCATCTGAGCAGTCAACGGATCAGCTGAGCCAGTCACTCTGATCAGCTGATGCCTCCCATCCTCAGATAAGCTATCCTTACTTATCTAATCTTTTCTTTGTAAGGTTATCACTCTCAAGATCAGCTAAGCCCTTAGGATCTACTGATCATAAAGGTTGATTAGCTTATGTAGTATCACTCTAGTATGTATTATTAGTTGATCAATTATGATCAGCTGATCAGATTCTAGTAGCCGAGTCTTTCTTATCTAACCTTAGATGAGCAAAAATATGTTTGCAGTTAAGATTCTTGTAGCTGAGTCTTTATACAGTATCTCAGTTAATAGTTATTCATTGTATTATTTTTTTAGGTCCAAGGCAGAACATGTGTTGTTCTATTATGCCTTTAGATCTATCTTTGTAAAAGTACTAAGCACTATTTGGATCTGCAAAGAGACAAAAAGGATTGATCTTGATCCCCTGGAAAAGGTAATAGATACTTTAAAAGAGAAGATCTCGAAGATATGCTTCAACAACTAAGTATGGCTGGCAACTCTATACTTGCTTAAGTCAAGTCTTCAAGAAGCATGGTGTTGATTAAAGTACAAGCATGGAAAGAGAAGTTTACTCTCCCTAGACAAAAAGGTAGTACTTTAATAATATAATAATAGATAGTGGGATTTGAATTTACTGAATAGTACATTCACTTTACACACTTCCTCTATAAATTGAATTTTATTTTCACCCACTAACTCTATCTATTATAATATTATTAAATCAAGTACCTTTGTCTCCTTCCCCACTCCATCAACCCGGATACCATTTGCTTACATATACTTATGCATGGAAATATGCTAAGTATCGAATAGATTTGTTGAACACTAATTTCTCATTAGTTGAGAGAATAGAAGAGTTAACATTTATCCTTCAGTGTAAAGAAACTTGTTCATGTGTTGAACATCTTAGACATAAGTTATTTAAGATTAACTTTGTCTATGTGTTAGACAGTTTAGTTGCAACCTTTTATTGAACTTAGATTTTCTGGATCAAGTCCATGTAATTCTTGATTCATATGTTGGAGAATGCCCACTGACACATGTAAATTGGTGTTACTGCTGATGAAGTGCGAGCCTATTGGGTCACACACCAAGGATTGATCCCGACAGCTTACTGATAAACAGAGAAGGTCCAAAAATCAATTTTTTTGATTTTGGGGTTTCATGGGCGTGAGGGATGCTCCACGGGTCGTGATGCCCACCGCCCTCACGTTTGACTCAACGACTCTCATACAACTCGTGAAGTCTTCACGGGTCGTGAGAGGTAGTGGAGGGGTCGTGAAGGAGATGCCCTCACGAGTCAGTCGAACGCGGCACGGGCCGTGAAGGACTATAAGGACTGTCTGCATGAAATCCATATATCTGATTGGGCCATATTGTGGTCCAATGAGAATATACCTTTGTATCCGGCCAAAACAGGGTTTTGTGACCTGGGATAGATGGTTACATGCATTAGACACTTTGAGACACTCTCTCTCTCTAGAATCTCTCTTGGCACCTAGTTGCAAGATACACACACTAATAAACTAAGTGAGGGTCTTGAGTGTTGAGGTGAGTGGATTTGGGTGCAAGAGGAGAAACCTTCAAGGCTGTTCCAAAAGAGTGGAGTAATTGGTGACGTCCATTCGGAGGTGTACTAGCATACGGGGATCGTGGTTACTTGGAGTGGATCATTCAATAGAGGAGAAGACATTTTTGGATTCTCTCTTGTCACCCACATGCATGCTACAGCAGATTTGTCTAATGGTAAGAAGGTATTTTCTGCCTTCTTCTTGTTTCTTTAAGTTGCATTTTGTTTTGTAGACCGATTCTCACTTTGGAACACGATACGTACCCGTTTTTGTACGGTTTTTAAACTTTTTTTTTTGTGCTTCCGCTGTGCCTTGCTCTATACCGTGTTCCAACAGTGGTATCAGAGCCAAATCTACAAACAAATTGCACTTTTTTGGCTTAAAAACCGAAACTGGACATTCTGTCCAGAATGTCTTCACGGTCTGTGAAGGCTTGTTCTTCACGGTCGTGAAGGCTTGTTCTTCACGGTCGTGAAGGCTTGTTCTTCACGGTCGTGAAGGCTCACGACCAGTCTCGTGGGGTGTTGGTCGTGAAGGGTTTTTCACTGGTCAGAGTCGTGGAGCTCATGGGCTTCTCGGGCCGTGAGAGGCTTTGAAGGCTTCTGGGCCGTGAAGGATGTCGTGAACAGTGTTTTTGACCTTTTTGTAAAAGAAAAATATTTTTCGGTTTTAGCTCTTTTCGATTCTGTTTTTCTAGAATCTGTCCAAAGAGTTTGGATTTTTGTAAAGCCCCATATGTGTCTTGATTCGTACATTTATATGTATTGGGTGGTTTTTGGCATGAAATGCACACATGCATATACTTGTATTGTTGTGGCACACCGTGTTATTGTTTGTGGTTTGTTGTTTGATCCGGTAACACCTTTCCCGTTAGACCTATGTGTTGGTTGCTTGGTTGTATTTGATTATTCATTCATTTAGTGGTTTGTACCACAATTGGTTTGTAATAATTAAATTTATTTGGTCTTGTGGTTTGTACTTGTTTTTGGCTTGCATGCCGATTGCTTATCTCTGTAATTGTTAGATTAGCTTAGATTAGCATTCCTCGGCTTGCACGCCGTTTCTTTTCAAATAATTGTATGTATTTCTAAAAGAAGACCGAAGACAACCATCGAGAGTCGTGGAGGAGACGTCTCGGCTATGGTGGATCCGGAGGTTCCTTGGAGATGACGGATTCAGTGGAAGCACTTCCAGCTGGGCCAAGTGACTGTGTCCTTAGTTTGGCCTTGCTTTCCTCGTTTGGCTCACGGGGAAGGCGCATAGGGTTTAGGGGCATGTTACCGGATATTGCATGTGCGTGGTTGTTATTTTGTTTATTTTCTTGCGTGGTTGTTTAGTTTTTCGCTCGCTTGAAAATTTTTCAAAATAATAAAACCGAGAGTTTTGAACTGGTTTACAAACCTCGCGCGCCACAAGACCACTTGAAAAACTAAAACCCGTTTTTCTCAAATGTAAATCACTCGCCTCCCGTAATATGACACCACCCGAATCTAGTGAAACAAGATCGGTCATCGAGCTTAGCCGAGATCGGTTTTGTGTAACTGTGTAGAAGGTGCGTGTGGCAACTCGCAAGGGTCGGTTGTCGAGCTTAGCCGAGCTGGCCATTGGGCTAGAGTACCACTGTGTATCTTGACGGTCGATTTACAATTGCAAGACTTAAAACGCCTTGTTAGTTGCCGTGCCCATACCGAGTTATCAAAGCGGATTAATGAGGAATCGGTGAGAGAAGGGATCAAACAAGCCAAACGAGTGCTATGAGTACCTAGGATCCCGCAAGTGTCTAAGAGTTGTAATCTCGGATTGCAATTAGTAAAGCATTTACCGGCCTAAATAGCTCCATGAACTAATCCGCGGCAAACCCGTCATGGATTGGGGTGAAATATGGTTCTTATCCCTTGTTAAGATAATTTGATTTTCTTAATCAGCTGGGTGATTATTTTAACGTGGATTATATCGAAACTAACTAAAACGTGTACTCTTTTATAGATGGCAAAAATTAACGACACCACACCAAACTTTAAACTTCGATTATTCCTAGAAAGGGAGAGACTCATAGGAGTGAACTTCGCTAACTTGTATCGTGTTTTGAGGATTGTCCTCCATCACGAGTAAAAGTTGCACATCCTTGGGGAACCCTTTCCAGAGCCACCTGCTACCAACGCGAACTGGGCCACTCGATACGCTTTTGAGAAGCGTGTTAGAGATACACAAGATATATCTTGTCTCATGTTATCGACTATGAGCTTTGAGTTGCGTCAGCAGATTGAGCAATTGAGTGTGTATGACATGATAAACCGGCTAAAGGATATGTTCCCACAGCAGGTTAGACAAGAACGGTTTGAGTGTATAAAGGCTTTGGTCGGTTGTAGGATGCAGGAAGGTGAGGATGTAAATGTTCATTTCCTTATGATGAAGGGATACATGGACCAATTAGAGAGACTTGGACTTCCAATAGGGAGGGAGATTGCGGTGGATATGATCCTCCAGTCCCTGCCCGCGTCTTATGAGAAGTTTTTCAAGAACTATCACAAAGACAATTTGGATAAATCCTTGAACGAAGTTCAAGACATGCTGAAGGATGTTCAGTCTTACATGGTCGAGAAGGATCGTACCTCGTCCACATCCACTTTGGCTACTAGGAAACATACTAGCAAGAAGGAGAAACTGACATCAAAAGGAAAGTCTTGTATGACTAGGCTATCCGTAATTGTGGAGTCGGAGGACAATGATATTGTGCCTCAAGATGATGTTCCACATGGGGTAGTTTGCTAGTTTTGCGGTGAAATTGGAAATTGGCGCCCTCACGCCTGCCCTAAGTGTCTGGAAGAGCTAAGTATCCTAAAGCGGAAGAACGTTAGCTCATCGAATTCAGGTACATTCATGATCAAACTCCATTGATCTTCTACTTCAAAAGACTGGGTTTTGAACGCATGGAGAGCTGGACCTTAGAGAAGGAAACATGTCTGTTGTCCCTAACTAAAAGGATTGGAAGAAGAATCTTGCCATTCCATCCAGCTAAACTATTACTTCATTTAGATATCTGTCTTACGCCCTGTGTGGCAAGAAGCATTGTATCTTATTTGCATGTAATGACAATGAATATTACTTTGAATTATGTTTATGTGGGTTTTCGAGATTTATTTCAAAGTTTATTCATGTCTTGGCATTTATAATATGCTTTTGCTTAAGGAAGTAATGGAATGATTATGGAATTGTTATCCTTATGAAATAGTTGCTTTAACCATATAAACAAGACCAACATCACCAAGCTCCATGTGGTTAGGAACTTGGAATCTTTTGACCATAGGTCAATTGTTGATTACAAATCTTGCTTATAAGGCTAAATAACTAACACATCCTTCAATTGTGAATGTGAGAGGAATAAAAGCTTGTTGGATTTCGTTTGCACTTTTGTGTAAAGACCGTTCAAGCAAAGACATAAGAGTAACTATATATGATTTGTTACCTTTACCGATGATGGTAGAAGGAAGGGTATATCTAATTTATTAGATAAATGTCTGAAACCTGAGAGGTGTTCAAGACTCACAATTAACAAATTTAAGATGAAGAGGGCAAAAGGGAATAAAGATACCCAAATCTTGGAGATGTTGAGCATCTACATTCTAAGCCGTCATAAGAATTGTGAGTTTGCCTCATAATTCACTTCTCCTAGGATACATGTTTTACATGGATCACTGAGTGGAACATATTGGTTATGGTTCCATTTTGATGGATTAAACTTGAGTAACCTGCTGGAAAGGTGTACTTGAGTAGTGGTGGGCAATGTTCTTGTTTTAAACCAACAAATATGGTCGAATTAGCAGCTGAGGAGATTTGACTAGAAAGAGTTCTTTGCTTGTCTATCTCATAGATCATAGTTAACCAGTCTACATTTAGTGAGAGATGGATGAACTTAGAGGATTCTAATGTATTTAATAGCTCTTCTGAGTTTCAGATATTCATTTCATACCCTTTTGAGAACCGGGTTTGGTTGATCGAAAAGGGAAAGGAATAACTAAAGCATTCCAGTGGAAGAACGTGAGATTTAAATATAAGACCTAATGTTGACACTAGCATTCGATCAGAAATGATTGACACTCAACATGGTTATGTTAGAGTATCTAGCATAAAGTTATTACTTCTTCGTATGTCTGGTAAGAGTCGTCATAAGACCAGAAGAGTATAATTTATTATATCTGAGGACGATGAATTATTGATGATACGTGATATATGCATCAACAACCGGAAGCTGTAGTGGGCCCTTGAGTCTGCTAAGAAGATGAGCGTAATAACAAAAGATACATTCCATGCTGGATTTCCAAGTTTTGAACTTGGCTAATCCAACACCTAGGTTTTGACCTGATGGTGTAAATAGATCTTTTGGGAATGAGATCTGCGTGGATAAGTTTGTAGATAACTTCAAATACTGACTGAGAGGAAATGGTTTCATAATGATTGACCATTGGGTAGGAATCATATGAAGACATTCTCCCAGTAGTTATGTTGAACTTTAAGCGGATGCTAATGCTGTTTCATGGCAGTATGATGCAAAGACCGTATTCCGTTATAGGAATTTTATGAGGAAGTGTTCACAACACTGTCCGAGGGTCTTTCACATCCTGAGTATCCTTAAGTAGTCTACAAGCATGAAAAAGTCCTTTGGGCATAGAATAAATCTATGATTTGGAATCTTTGCTAAGAAAATCAAGTGTTTGAGTTTTCAATAAGCAATGATGAAACTTGGATAGATGCCAGAGCTAGTGGGAGCACTGTTATAATCCTATTTGGTATGTCTAGAACATACTATATTTTCGGAGATAATGTCTTGATGTTGCTTGGCAACAAGCGTAAATTGAGAATTATGCATCCATAATAAATATGGGATATTCAAAGTAGTTTGTGGAATACAAGAAATATGAGTATATGTTCTTGTGGTGATGTAATTAAAAGAAGCTTAAAGTGAATTATTACTCTAATGATGGCTTATATTTAAAGGAGAACCGCCGATCTTGATTGGGGTTTGTGATCCTTTTCTGAATATGGTGTTGTTAATTTACGTGTTTCTTAAAGCATCGTTGACTCTATTGGGTTCTTTTGAAACAATGAGGGTACGATGGCTTATACACATTAAATTTAGTGAACCAAGCATTGTTTGCCTTATTGGGTTCTTATGAAACAATGAAGGTATAACTGTTGGGATTTCGTGGGCTCACAGCGGAAGCAAGGTACAAACATAATAGCCCAAAGTACAAGCAATCAAAGCATAATAAACCGAAATCCCTCAAATGGACCAAACTCTATGTTCAAGAAATGCAACTTGAAAAGGAAAGAGGTGTTATACCTTTCTCCTAAGCTCCAGAAATCTCCCAATAGTCGTGGTGGTGATCCTCCAAGAACGAAATCACGGATCTTCTATTGAGGTATACCCCGGGAACAAGCCAAACCACAAGTGCTAGCAAGCCTTGTGATACTTCAACATGAATACCACTTAGGAACAGCAACAATTCGAGACCAAGCTTCTGGAGTACTCTCTAGCTCTCTCTTGGTCTTAGTAGCACCAAAGAAAGTGAAGTTGTGTGTAGGAAGACTTAGAGAGAGAGTTGAGAGAAAACCATGTATCTAAAATGAATTCTCTCCTTGTGATCTCTACTGCCTCCAGACCCAATAAACCCCACAAAGGCCGGCCATAGTGGATTCCACGAGTCCCACATGCACTGGCCAGTTTGGGTGGTTATATGTCAAAAAGCCAGCTGCAGGGTTAGTGGCGCTAACCTAGAGTTAGCGGCGCTATCTCAAAATGGTTAGCGGCGCTAACAGGGCCTGCCAGTGATTTGACACAAAGTACATGCAGCCGTAGCGGCGCTAACCTTAAGGACTTAGCGGCGCTAACCCCTAAGAGTTAGCGGCCCTAACGCGGCCTGCGATGTCAACTTTTGTCTTTTGCCATATTTGGTCCCTTAACTTAAGTTGCTGTCAGGTTTGACCCCGGTGTATGACCCAATAGGCCCATACATCATCAGCAGCGGTCTATATGGCGTACGTACATTAGTGGGCATATCTCTAACAATAACTGCTTGAAAAATTGATCAAAATCCCATCAACGCACACTTTGGAAGTAGTTGGTTGTAGCAGGGATTTGATCACTGAGAACCAAGCATCGCTGACTCTATAGAGATCTTTATGAATACTATGAGAGTACGATGGCTTATGCACATAAAATCATAAAACCAAGCATTGTTTGCCTTATTGGGTTCAATGAAACAATGAAGGTATAATGGCTTGGATAAATGATCGTAATCCCATCAACGCACACCTGACGAGTGATAGGTTGAAGTGGGATATGGTCAATGTCAGAGTACACACGGATGACATCGTGGATGGTCCGTTTAGTGAGCTATAGTTGCAGTCTAGTGATGAATGTCATACTAAGGTCTACATGAACATGGCTTGAATTGGTTTTAGTAAAAATTTTGATATTCTTAGTGTTTGGGAACATTAAGCAATATTGTGCTTCTGCTTGTATCGATTATCAAAGGGGTTTGATAATGCGCGTGTAGTGGGTACTCTCAGTAAGCCTTATTGTGTTCCAACTTTGAATGTTTTACCTCTTCCTGAATGTGTATACATTCTAAATGTCCACAGCCAGTCATTCTTCATGGGAAGGAAGTCTGAATGAAGGCTGAGGTAAGTGATTGGTCAAGTGTCTAATGGTGATTTGGACACAGGGACGCAATACTTCGCCTGTACTTGAAAGTGTTTCAAGTGACTGGACGACCCACACCTGAATTCAATTTGTGGTACTTGTCATGAGTGATTCAGGATGATAATATCAGTTCATCCTCATACTGGAGATGCATGTGTCTGCATCATTTTGGTTTGCTTTGCTCTAGTTGCTTTCAAACGCAGTCCGTAACTGGCTGTTATAAAGAGAGTAGCTGGGCAGAGTATGATCACTGTGGTGGGCAATGTAGTCAAAGGAATTTGTTCCTCTGTTTAGAGAGATATCCCTGGGCCCCTCGATCATTGGGCGCTGACACCAAAATGCATGTCCGTGCTAGAGTGTGCAATGATTTGAGTAATCGATTGGAACTTGTTTATTTTGGTCACCACCAATCTCCATCGAGAAACATAATCGTGAAGGACTGAGAATGACTTACTACCATGTCTCGCCTTCGCATTGATATCGCGAACAAAAGGATGGTTGATTACTTATCTATAGGGCCATTTCAAACCTTTGGGTTGTGAATTGGTACTTGTCTATGGGATGACATACCTCGTACTGACTTGGGGGTAGGGATGCCTAGCTAGAGGCCGCCCCATGTCTATGATACCTCTGAGTACGTTGTGTCATGTGCAAGTGGGAGTCTGTTGTAGAATGCCCACTGACACAAGTACATTGGTGTTACTGCTGATGAAATGGGAGCCTATTGGGTCACACACCAAGGATTTATCCCGATAGCTTACTGATAAAGAAAGAAGGTCCAAAAATAAAATTGTTTGATTTTGGGGCTTCACGGCCGTGAGGGATGCTCCACGGGTCGCGAAGCCCACCGCTCTCACGTTTGACTCAACGACTCTCATACGGCTCGTGGAGTCTTCACGGGTCGTGAGAGGTCGTGGATGGAGACACCCTCACGAGTCACTCGAACGCGGCACGGGCCGTGAAGGACTATGGCCAGTCGTGGAACATTTAGTCTTCACGGGCCATGAGAGGCCGTGAAGGACTATCTGCATGAAATCCTTATATCTGATTGGGCCATCTTGTGGTCCAAAGAGAATATACCTTTGTATCCGGCCAAAACAGGGTTTTGTGGCCTGGGACAGATGGTTACATGCATTAGACACTTTAAGACACTCTCTCTTTAGAATCTCTCTTGGCACCTAGTTGCAAGATACACACACTAATACACTATGTGAGGATCTTGAGTGTTGAGGTGAGTGGATTTAGGTGCAAGAGGAGAAACCTTCAAGGTTGTTCCAGAAGAGTGTAGTCATTGGTGACGTCCATTCGGAGGTGTACTAGCATACGGGAATCGTGGTTACTTGGTGTGGATCATTCAATAGAGGAGAAGACATTTTTGGATTCTCTCTTGTCACCCGCATGCATGCTACAGCCTATTTGTCTAATGGTAAGAAGATATTTTCTGCCTTCTTCTTGTTTCTTTAAGTTGCATTTTGTTTTGTAGACCGATTCTCACTTTGGAACACGATACGGACCCGTTTTTGTACGGGTTTTAAACTTTGTTTTTGTGCTTCCGCTGTGCCTTGCTCCATACCGTGTTCCAACATCATATCAATAAGAATTATATAAAAGTAAACCGTGTGTCTTTTAAATTTTTAAAAAAAGCAAAAGTTTGTATTCAACCCCCCCCCCCCCTCTACAAACATATGTTGTTGTAGTATCCATTCGGGACCAACAACTGGTATCAGAGCATGTTAGATAATTCATATCTAAGATATGTTTTGCTTACTCTTCAACTGTTTCTACCCCTCACTAAATGGCCACTCCTATTGCTGCCTCTAACAGCTTCTCAAACGATGGCTCACTCCCAAGGTGTCCAATGGTTGATGGGGAAAACTTTTACATCTCGAAAAGTAGAGTTCTTTTGTACATGTCCAGCCTTGATGATGTGATGCTCAAGACTGTTACTAAAGACCCTATGTTCCTTCCTCCACTGTTGAAGTCACTGTTGCCACTGATACAACTCCTGCAGTACATAGATATGTTGTCAAAGTTGTGCATTTGTGGTCTGATGAAGAAAAAAGGCTAGTTAATCTTGTTGTCAAAGCAAGAACTGCCTTAGTCTCTGCATTACCCAATGAGGTCTATCAACAAGTTCTCTACTGCAAATCTGCAAAGGATATGCTAGACACTTTGACCGTTGAATATGAAGGCACTGAAGAATAAGAAACTCCTTCTGGTTAGAGAATATGAGTTCTTCTTTGCTTATAAAGGTGAAAGTTTTACCCAGACCTACACCAGGTTCAACTGTCTCATTAATGACTTAAGAAGGGCAGATGTTCCCAAGAGCAACAAAGAGCTTGTAAACAAGTCTCTAGACTCTCTCCCAGAATCTTGGGATCATTTAATCATTGTGCTGAAACATGGTGAGAATATCAAGGGTCTTACACTGGTTGGTTTGTATGGTAACCTTATGAACCATGAATAATCAGTGAATCAAAAGAAACTCTCTACCAAAGATATGAAGGAGGCTGCAAAAGTTCCATCAATTGCTCTTGTGTCTAAGGATACAAGATCTAGAAGTTTTGCTGCTATGGTGGATGAGTCCAGTGATGAAGAGGAAGAGGTGGAGTCTTATGAAGATGAAGAGCAAGTGGCTGATAGGGAAGAAGATTTGGAGGACATGGACAATATTGAAGCTGCGGTTGAGCAGGCTGCCATATTAGTTAAAAGGAACCTTTCCTCAAGGGAAAGGGTGTCAAGAAGTTTGGGAAGAGACCTTTCAAAGGTGAAAAAGCCAAGTATAAGTCAAAGGCTTCAGAAGGATGCTTTTGTTATGGCAAGACTGGTCACTATGCCAGTGAATGTAAGTCCAAAGGAAGCTCAAGCTTCAAGGGTCCCTCAAACTCAGACAGTAAGGTCGATTATGAAGCTAAGTATAAGAAGCTTCTTGCTGTTGTTCTTGACAAGAAAAAGAAGAAAGCCCAGAAGATTGGGCTGAGGAAGATCTCTCAAGTGATAAAGATGAGGTCCTCACTACTCAGTTCACCTTGATGGCCAACACTGAGGGTACAAGTTCCTTAGTTGAGGTCATGAAGAAAGCTGCTAAAGCTTGTACCTCTCCTGACTGGGATCCTTCTTCAATGTATCCAAGTTAGAAAATTTATTACTTATGAAGATAATGAAAAGAACACTATGTTTGATTATATGTGTGTTGAGTTTCAGTCAAATATTCAAAGAGAAAAGAAGCTAAAAATAGACATAGAATCACTAAAAGAGAAGTTAAGTCTTAAAGATGAGAAACTGAAATAGATGACAAAATTGGAAGATGATCTAGCTAATCAAAAGATGCTTAATCAGATCTTGGTAAAAGAATACAATGAAGCAACCATAAAGTTTAATAACCTACAAAAATTAGTTTAATCTTGGTGTGTTTCTGCTGAAAAGACCACTCAGTGTAAATGAGAAGATTCCAAAACAAGTTCAAGCTATTATTGGTGGAAATTATTCCCAAGCTGCTAGTTGTGTTGATTTTAACAAGGACATAAATATCTTAGAAAAGGCTGATATTTTACCTCTTTCTTTTCAAAAAATTGTAAAAGGAAAAAGTATTATCACTAACAGATTTGTCAAAAGTAAATGCTCTTAACTAAAAGACATAACCCCTTCAAAAGTTGATTCAAATTCTATTGTTCTGTCAGAAAGTAAAAGTACTAAAAATTTAATGTTAAAGGAAGCTAGTAAAGGAATGGAATCATTAGTTGATACCAAAGAGACATTATGTTGTCAATCCTTAAAAGTTGATGCATTAAATATAGGTACTCAGCTGACTGACATTTCAATAGCTAATGATCTTACATCAGCTGATCAACAACTAGATGATAAATGCTCAGCTGATAGCCCGTTAGCTGATCATGGATCCTATGCTAATTTCTTAGTTGATCAAGTATCACTTCAAACTCTTTCAATAAGAGAAACCAAGAGAAAAGGACTTAATGTTCACATAAAGTCTAAGTCTGCCACATCTAAGGATGATCAAAAATTCCTATTAACTAAGGGTCAGTCAAACGTGACTGTAAACAAAGACCTTTTTAGTATACAGAATCAACTGCAACAACTGAATGGCCAAATCTAACAGCTGATGACCCATAGTCGTCAAAAGACTGTTAAGACATCTCATGGGCAATCACTAAAACATGTTAAATGCTCCAAAAATAAAAAATGTTGTAAATGTGATAGCAAAGAACATAAGGTAATTGATTGTTCTCATGAAGGTAACTCAAGACAGCGGTCTGATATTGATAACACTGTTGTTTCACTCATTCATAAACAACCTAATATGAAGTGGATGGTTAGGTGCAATCCATAGGGATCCACTTAACTGTGGATGCCCTAAGTGTCACTAACCTTCTTTCAAACTTATCTATGCAGGGTCTTAACAAATGGTATCTTGACAGTGGATGTTCAAGAACCATGACAGGTTGCAAAGCTTTACTTAGTAACTACAAGAAGGAAAAGGGTCCAATAGTGACCTTTAGTGACAACAACTCTGGGCAAACAAAAGGCTATGATGAACTTCATAGTGGGAACTTAACCTTGTCCAAGGTTTCATATGTTAAAGGGCTTAAGTATAACCTTATCAGTATAAGTTAACTCTGTGATAGTGATCACAAGGTCCTTTTTACTAAGACAGGTGGTCCATTATAAATCAAGAAGGTGAAACAGTAATTTGTGCAAAGAGAACCAAGGATGTTTATACACTTCATATGTCCTATGTTGATCCATCTAAGTTAACTTGTTTGTATACAAAATCTGGTACATACACAAACTGGTTATGGCACGAAATGCTTTCCCACCTAAACTTCAAAAACATAAACAAAGTTGAGCAAGGGTGATCTAGTGTCAGGACTACCTTCACTGACTTATGTTAAGCCTAAACCTTGCTCTGCATGTGAAACGGGGCAGCATCACAAGACATCTTTTCCATCTAAGCAGGCCTTCTCCATTACTGACCTTTCTACATGTTGCACATGGATCCATTTGGTCCTTTTGCCACTGCAAGTATTGGTGGAAGTAAGTATGCACTGGTGATGGTTGATGAATTCTCAAGATACACTTGGGTCATCTTCCTTAAAGCAAAGAGTGAGGCTGCTGAAGAGATAATTATCTTTATTAGAAAGATGGAAGTGGTAAATGGCAATCTGGTAAGGATGCTTAGAAGTGATCGTGGAACCTAGTTTAGAAATCAAACTCTAGAAGGTTTCTATGATGAGAGAGGGATATCTCAAAACTACTCTGCTACAAGAACTCCACAACATAATGGTGTAGCTGAAAGAAGAAACAGAATATTGATTGAAGCTAAAGAACCATGTTGTGTAAGAGTAGGTTAGGATTCAATTTCTGGGCAGAAGCTGTCATATGTGCTTGTTTCACACAGAACAAATCCCTTGTGATAAAAGGGCACAACAAGACTCCTTATGAAGTGCTCACGGGAAGCAAGCCAAACATCAGCTTTCTGCACATTTTTGGTTGTCAATGTTTAATTATAAACCAGCAAGACCAATTGAAAAAGTTTTCACCTAAATCTGATGAAGGTGTGTTTGGTGGATACTCTGTGATCTCCAAAGCATACAGGGTTTACAACGTCAGAACAAAGGTCATAGAAGAATCAATCAATATAAGATTTAATGAAAAAAAACTTTGTTGCTTCCTGTTCTACTAATCCATCTACATGTAAGGAATTTAATGATCTACTGCATACTGAAGACAACATTCCAGTGTCAGCTGATCCACTCCCATCAGCTGGTGTAGGGGAGGTAGAAGAAATTGTTCTGAATATGTATGAAACAAATGCACAACCTATCTTAAACCAAGCCACATATTTACTGAATGATGTGAATCATGACTAAACATCAATGGACTCTAATTCCATATCAAATATTCCTTCATCAGTAGTTTTTTTCACAGATTGTAATATTGAAATTTTGTCTGCTGACCAACTAGATATATCATCAGCTGATCCCAACCAAGGAATTTCAACTCCCTGAATCCAAATCAATCCAAACTCTCCCACAATCCAAAATCCCTACAAGGACCTTAGAGATCATCCAATAGACCATGTAATAGGTAATATAGAAGCACATGTACTAACAATGTCAAAGTCCTGTAATTTCTGTTTGTACACAGGTTTTGTTTCTATGATTGAACCAGAGAAGGAAGATGAAGCTCTCAATGATCCCCGCTGGATTAATGTCATGCAAGAAGAGCTGGAAAAATTCACTAGTAACAATGTATGGACTTTGGTACCAAGATCAAAGGATAAATCCATCATTGGTACTAAGTGGGTGTTCAGAAATAAGATGAATGAACAAGGGCTGATAATCCGAAATAAGGCAAGGCTAGTTGCTCAGGGATACTGTGAAGAAGAAGGTATTGACTTTCATGAAACTTTTGCCCCTGTTGCAAGACTTGAAGCAATAAGACTATTCCTAGCCTATGCTGCCTTCAAAGACTTTAAAGTATTCCAAATGGATGGTAAGAGTGCTTTCCTCAATAGAGAACTAAAGGAGGAGGTGTATGTCAAACAACCTTCTGATTTTGAGGATGCAAGAAGCCTGTGTTAGAATAGACACACTGATGCATACACGTCATTTAAATCACTGCCGATGATGTATGGGCCTATTGGGTCATACACCAGGGTCATACCTGACAACAACTAAAGGAAAGGGACCACAAATGACAAAAGACAAAAGTTGACATCGCAGGCCGCTAGGGTTTAGGGTATAGGGTGTTAGCGCCGCTAATACTTATGGGTTAGAGCCGCTACGGCTGCATGTACTTTGTGTCATATTACCTGACAGACCGCGATAGCGCCGCTAACTTTAAGGGGTTAGCGCCGCTAACCCTTAAGGGTTAGAGCCCCTACGGCTGCATGTGTTTTTTGTCAAATCACCTCAAGGCTTGACCAATGCATGGGAAGGCTATGATTGTTTTTGGCCAGCCTTGGGGAGATTAAGGAGCATCTGGAGGTTAATAAAAGACGCTTTATTGCTCTCTTTTCATACTTTTGGCCACAAGCACTTAAAAACACTCTTAAGTGCTTCAATAGACTTAGAGAGAGTTTCACAAGAGAAGTTCCAGAAAATTGTCCTTTGTTGCTGTTCCACAAGTGAAGTACCACTAGAGGCGAGCTAGCACTCGTGGTTGGCGTGTTCCCGGGGTATATCTCAATAGAAGAACTGGGTGTTAGTTCTTGAAGCAACACCACCACTCTTCTCATTAAGTTTTTGGAGCTAAGAAGGCTGGTATAACCTATTATCTTTTCTTTTATGTTGCATATCTACTCATAGAGCTTGATCCATTTGTGGGGTTTCACCTTTTTGTGCTTTATTTGGTTGTACCTTGGGCTTTTCATGTTGTACCTTGCTTCCGTTGTGTGTCTAAGAAACCCCAACAGCCTAACCATCTTTACTTCTTAAACAAAGCTTTATATGGTCTCAAGCAAGCTCCAAGAGCCTGGTATGATACCCTCTCTTCTTTTCTAACCACTAAAGGCTTTACTAGAGGAAGCATAGGTAGCACTTTGTTTATAACGAAATTCCAAGGTGATATAATCCTAGTGCAGATATATGTAGATGACACAATATTTGGGTCTACAAATTTGGATCTTTGTAATAAGTTTTCTAAACTCATGTCTGATAATTATCAGATGAGCATGATGGGTAAACTAAACTATTTTCTTGGACTTCAAATTAAACAAGAGGTTGATGGAATTTTCATTCATCAAACAAAGTATGTAAATGACTTACTTAAGAAATTTGAGTTTGAAAATTGTTCCTCAATGAAAACACCTATGTGCACTGCCTTAAAGCTTGGAAAGGACATTGATGGTGAATCAATGAACATTATTGCTTATAAAGGCATGATAGGGTCACTTTTATACCTCATTGCAAGCAGAACCGATATAATGTTTTCAACATGTCTCTGTGCTAGATATCAAGCAGATCCTAAATAATCTCACTTAGCTGTTGTAAAAAGAATTTTCAGGTATCTCAATGAAACTCCTAATCAAGGTCTTTGGTATGGACTCAGATTTTGAGTTAGTTGGGTACACTGATTCTGATTTTGTAGGTTGCACTCTGGACAGAAAGAGTACATCTGGTGGTTGTCAATTGTTAGGTGGATGGTTAGTCAGCTGGTCAAGCAAGAAACAGAACTTTGTTTCCACATCTACAGCTGAGGCAGAGTACATTGTTACTAGTAGCTGTTGTGTTTAGTTGTTGTGGCTACAAAACCAACTACTTGACTATGACATACAGTTTGAAAACTTCCCAATCCTGTGTGACAACACAAGTGCCATATCTATTTCTAACAATCCTATTTTGCAATCAAAGACTAAGCACATTGAAATCAGACATCACTTTTTAAGAGATAATGTGTAGAAAAATAAAGTGTCAGTGCACTACATCAGCACTGATTTTCAATTAGCTGATCTATTTACAAAACCATTGTATGAATCTCGGTTCAATTTCCTAATATCCAAACTTGGCATGTTAAACTTGTAAAATATTCTTTTACTAGGTAGATTAGCTTTGTTTGAGAAAATAATCTTATTCGTGCGTGAATTCTAACTGAAGTACTTATCTAAGCTTTTTTATGTCTTACTAATAGTGAATCAGCTAAAGGAATTATGTCAGCTGATAACTATCAGCTGATGAAATGCCTCAGCTGATAAACCATTAGCTAAGGACTAGCAGCTCAGCTAAGTATAATCATTAGCTGACACTTGTTTTCTCTCAAAATGGATGAGCTGATCCTTTTTCCTCATCACCTGATGTCTCTCAGAGTCAAAATTTTGTGTCCCCACACTTATTTTATTAATTTCTCATTTGTATTTAATGTGTTCCTAGGTTGTATTTAATTCGATTTAATTGTCCGTTAGTTGTCTATGTATTTATTAACCCTTCCGTTAACTCCCTTTTTACAGACGTGACAGTTACTTTTTGAAAAGATATTTTTGTGACAGTATAGGTTTCCAAAGAAGATATAAATGATGTTTGAGCGGTTTCCAATTTCCTAAGCTTTCAAAATTCTCAAAACCTCTCCTTCTTCACAAATACGAAACCTACTCCCTCACTGTTTTCAGTATCTCCGTCCTGCAACTACAATGGTGACTTTCAACCCTACCTCAACTCCAACTGCCATTCTTGGTGAGAATGTTACTCAAAATTCTATGTTCACCATTCGTCTAAACAACTTCCTCATCAATACTGACATCCCCTCGAGCAAGGTAAACCGGGGCTATGAACCCATGGTCGCTTTTATAACTGCTCATCCTCTGTTTCAATGCTTATATGCTCACCCCCTATTCATCTTCCCTAACATTATTGGGGAGATGTGGTACACCGCTAGATACCACCTAGCAGAGCAAACCGTAACATGTTCCTTCCTTAATAACACCATAAACTCATCCATTACAGTTGATTCCCTTCGCCAAGCAATCTCCATACCCAACTTAGCCCCATTTCAACCCTTTGCATCTTTAGACCAAACTTTGGAGGTCTTATCCCTGATTGGCTACAATGAAGTTGTTGCCCATGGTTAGTACTGTTGGTCCCTTGGTGAGAATAACAACAAGCAACACATGTGTAAAAGGGGAGGTTGAATACACTCTCTGCGGAAATTGAACAAATCAAAGAAAAGTGTCACACAAAGTAAATCAAACCACAATCGAATGCTTTACTTTTCATTAATAAGAAGATGATTACAGACTCTATCAACTAAGCAACTCTTGATATGTAAATACCTAATATAAATCTCTTAATCTTTCAAACTTAGCTATCTATAATCAACTTATGATTATAGATACTGACGAATCTCTAAACAGGATTTTATCACAGATTGAAAACTTACCAATCTCACAACTAATGTGAGTATTCGAACACACGAATAGCTTGGCAATCTGTGAATATCTTGATCACGTTGAACTGACAAACAGTGATTCAAGAATCGTAACACATACAGCTAAGGTGAGGTATTTGGCTCTGCAACACTTAGTCGTCGTTGTTGTTTCTGAGTCTTACCTCTAAACTTATCAGGAGATAAGTATTTATAATCATGTGCCTACGGAATCTAACAAACTAAGACTCAGCCTAATTTGCTAACCAACTATCGGATAACTTGGAATCTTGAATCTTGAATCTTCTTATCTTAAGTCTTCAATCTTCAATCTTGATTCTGGAGTCTTCTTATCCTTCCTGTAGATATAGAGAGTTAAAAAAAAGATTAATTTAAAACATATTTAAACTTTCTTTAGACTGAGTTCTTACTCGGACTGAGTTACTCAGCTTGAAACTCATCAAGCTGAGTTCTTCGAGAACAAACTCGAAAACCATCATGAACTAACATGTATATTAATAAACTCATCCTTAGAAGTCTTAAGAGTTAGCTAGAACTTATTTAGTAACTCTGTTGAGCTTACTCAGTATTCACGCTGAGTCACTCAGCTTGAAACACATCAAGCTGAAAGCTCAATATATCTTAGGTGACATACACAGCTTATCACACATAGTGATAATCTTACTAAGATATAGTCTAAGTTGGTCGAACATATGCTCAGCTTATACTCAGCTTATACTCACTCTGAATCACTATAAATGTTCAGTCTGACTAAGCTTTATAATTCTGTTTAAGTTGTATTTAGAACTTATCTTACGAACTTAAGTTTGTCTCATCAAATCTTAACTGGTGAGATCATTTTCCCAACAAACCATCAAACAGTTTTTAAGTTTGTTTAACAGAACTACGTTTTAAATCTTAAACTTATCAAGATTTTAAATTTGAACTAATCAAATATTAATTGAACTTATCAATTTTAATTGAACTTATTAATTATAAGTGGAACAAAACAACTTTTAGTTGAACACACCAACTAAATATATTAATGAATAAAAACTAATCAGTAATTCATTTAAGCTGAACTTATCAGACTAATAATTATGAACATATCAAACTTATACTTGTATTAATTGAACTAAACATAATACAAAAATATTGATCACTTAGATCATGCACACTAAGTGCTTACAAAAATATTAGAACTAATCTATTATACATTTTATCTTATGAACTCAGGATGTAGAAGCTCCCAGATGCTAATCTCCTTGTTGATCTCATCTAACAGTCTTTCAGCATCTTCATTACTACTGAGTTCCTTTTGTTGTACCCTGATGATCTTGTTCAGCCTACATTTCATTAGTTGATTTGAATCATCATCACCACAACACTTAGCATTGTCAACAATCCAGTGAAGCATTAAAAAACAAAGCACATTGAGATCAGGTTTCACTTCATTCAAGATTTCAATGAGCAGGTTCAACTTTTTGATCCATGTTATGAAAGTCCATACTGATGATCCATGTTATGAAAGTCCATACTGATGATCAGTTAGCTGATTTGTTCACTAAAGCTTTTGATGTGAGCAGGTTCAACTTTTTGATCTCCAATATTGGAATGATTAACATGGAATAACAGTTGTCTGTTTATCTATGTTTTCTCACTAACAGTTTGCAACCGTTAGTTTTTTTGTCTAACAACTGTTTGAGTAAGTGTTCAGAGAACAGCTGTATGAGATACAACTAACAATTTTCAACTGTTAGTACATGGTCTTCACAACTGTTAGACAAACATAATGTTTATTTAAGGGGGAGTACTTCATTTCAATAACAGTTTACGTTTATTACCAAAACAGTTCTCAACTGTTAGCTTGTTATTTCCTTCAACTGTTAGTTTTGTTCAAAGGGTATTTTAGTCTTTGCAGAAACTCTGAGGACGTTTGAATTGCATTTACTATTCGAAACATATATAAGCCATTACCTCCTCACAGTTTCATTTACGCTTACTGAACTTCAATCAAACGCTAAAACCCTAGAATTTTGCTCTCAAATCGCAATGGCTCCCCTTCCGTTTGTCAAAGAACACAACATGCTTTCCTTACTTTCGAAACCTGCTGATATCAATGCTTTTCATGACATGATTGACTATCTCTCGATGTCAACTCTCCACACTTCTCTCACCATAAATCCAACCATCTACACTTCTCATATCGACCACTTTTGGAAACATGCTACACTCCGGGAAGCTGATAGAGTGCAATGGATTGATTCAAATGTTGATGGTTTGGCTGTTTCAATCTCTGAGGATACCATACGCCAACATCTTCAACTCAATGACAGCAATGGTGAGTATTCTGATTCTGTCTCACTAGAATTTTTGCATGCTGAGTTGGTAAAACTTGGGTATAAGGGCCCTAGGGGAAAGGGTACCTTCTATAAGGGACAATTTTGCGCACACTGGAAGTATCTGATTCATACTCTCTAGCAGTGTATCAGTCCCAAAAGGACGGGGTGGAATGAGTTTGGAAGCAACATTGCCTTGGCCTTGATCTGTCTAGCCAACAATCGCTGAGCAAGTTGCTAATTCCTAATTCCCTCTTCTCATGTGGCCTCCACATTGAGCAAGTTGCTAATCAATGGCAAAAACTTCTCTGGTACTACAACTCCACCACTCTCTGAAATGGTGGAGTTTCTTTCAAGAAACAGAGCTGCTAGAGTTGAGCATGAAGCCCCACTTATTGCTACACCTCCAACTCTAGAACCCACAGCTCATGATACTCAAACATTCCCCTCTGCTACCTTGTCTCAAGCTACAACACAAGCCCCCACACTCATAACATTTAAAAAGAAAAGGAGAACTGTTGGTGCTCCTTCCATCACAGTTCAAGAGCCTCAAACTATTAGCCCTGCACAGGTGCATTCACCTGTGTAGAATATCCAAAGGGAAACCATAGTGCTATCTCCCAGGCACGATGAGGAGGTGATCACTCCACTATAGGGTGATCATGTGGTTTTTGAGGATGATGCTACTGTTTCATCCGCAAGAGATGAGCAGGCCAGTGTTAACATTGCTAAGACCTCAACCACGGCAACAGAGGCTGGTCAAACAGCTTCTGGAAATCCCCAGTACCAAGAAAAAAGGGGTACTGGTGAGGGAACTTCAAGGAGTGACCCACCAGTTCTATCTGCCGATGATATGTTCACAGTGGCAACACTGGATGACATTGAGGCAAGTATGAAACTTAAAGCATTAACGAATCCAGATCTTGTACCATTCTTTGCTGCATTCCTCTATCTCAAGAAGTGGAACTTTCTACAAGACAAGCTTCTGGCCAAACATAATGAATTAATCATCAAGCAAGACAAACATATCAAGTTTCTGTCAGATACTTTGAAGAGGGCTACTGATGTCCTTCAAGTCCATGATCAAATGCTCAAAAAGTCCACAACAAGTGCCAGAACCCCTTCTCAAACAGTTCCAATCAAAAAGGGGGAGAAATCTTTAAAGCTAGTGATGATTCTACCAACAGTTGCTGAAACAGTTGTGCAGACTGAACTAACAGTTGCACCAGATACACAAACAGTTGCAACTTCAGAACCAACAGTTGCTCCAGTTCAACAAACAACTGCAAGTGTTCAACCAGTTAAAGAAGAAGAAAGGTTGTCAACAGTGGATAGGGTGTTGATAAACAAGATGATTATGACAGGAGACTATCCAACAACTGAGGTTTTCAAAGCATGGTCAAAGGTTAAGCAAAATCATAAGATTGAAATAGGTGCTCAAACTCTTAACATTAGCACATTCAAGATGGCTCAAAAGATAGATGATGGGTGGTTAGATGGCAAAGTCTCAAAACTGGAACCACTTGCACCTAAGCCAGGGTTTAAAGGCATTGCAATTATTGAAGGAAAGAAAGAGGAAAAGAGGCCTCCTGTGCTAGGTAAGGGAAAGGAGATTGTAGTTGATATTCCTAAGCTAAAGCTCACCAAAGAACAACAAGAAGAGCATGATCGTGAATTAGCACAAAGGCTGGATGCTGAGCTTAAGCAACAAGAACAGAAAGATCTTGAATTGGCTCAACAGCTTGCTGACAAATTTACTGCTGAAATAGATGAAGAAGAAAAGGAAAAGAAAGCTGGTAAGGGAGTCAAAAGAAAACGAGTTGTGATGAAGAAAACAGTTCCATCTCCTAAGCCAGCAGCTGAAAAGAAATAGCAAACAGCTAAACCTCAACTGTCTCAACAATCCCAAACAGTTCAAACTAAAGCTGGTATGGTTCAAACAATCCTACAAGACAGACTCAGGGTGGATGTGGAAGAAAGAATAGATAAACTTGTGGCAGAGCATCTAGGCCAAAAATCCCACATTACTGAGTGGAGATTTGAATTTTTGAGGATTGAAACTGGGAAGAAAGGGATGACTATTGTAAGAGAAGTAGAGCCGATAGAAAGCTATGCTAGCTTCAATAATCTAATGGAGAATGTGACTAGAAGGGATATACAAGAGATGTATGAATATGGAATTAGTCACTTTGGGGAAGCTGCTGAGATTGAAATCAGAGTTTTGATGAGGCATTTAACAAGTATATGCAATCCACTGGGAATAATGCACATGGTGATAATTGATGAAACCTTCCCAGTAGTTTCTATGAAGGTATATGACAAATCAAGAGTTTATCATATGGTAATGGGAAAGGGAAAAACTCAGTGGTTTGATTTTGAGTTTATTGAACATGGTAAAATAAAGCTTGTGTATATGTTGAAGGCAAAGTTCTATGGCCCTGCTAACATGAAGGAAGATCTGATGAAGAGGGTGAAAGACAGATTGGAGTCTCTGCAATCAAAGAAAGTGTAATTTTCTTTCTTTTGTGTTTTGATTGTAATAGTTTGCTTTGCATAATTAATGTTAATATTTTCTTTGCTTATGTTAATTTTTCTATGGTTGAACCCTTAAAACAAACAACTTAAATGTATTGTTCAATACTTTAAGTTAGGGGGAGATTGTTGGGAAATTTGCTAAGTAATGGAAACTGTTGGACATGCAATGGTAAAACTGTTAGAGGAAATTTGAGAAAACAGTTGAAAACTGTTAAGTGAAGTATGAAAACAGTTGTGACTAACAGTTGCTGTGAGCATTACAACTGTTAGTACAAAGTTCAGAACTGTTAGTTCAAGTGTTTATAACTGTTAGAAGACCTTGAAGAGAAGACTGTTATAAGAAGACCAGAACTGTTTCATTCATCAAACAGTTTCGGTTGAGCTATTCATCGAAAATGCTATCTTTGTGGATTTGAAGTATATCTTTATCAAAGTCGAAGATTATCTTAGAAGATAGAAGATTACCTAACTGTCAACTTATCAAGGAGGATCAAGAGTCTATAAATACTCAATTAGAATATTGTTACTTTAAACATATAAATCTCTTGTTTGTATTGATTTGCATTCATTCGTATTCTTATTTACTTTCAGAAAGTGTTTTAGCCTCTAAGTTTCTTTTGAAACCTAAGAACAAATTGTGTTCTTCGTCTAACATAAGAAGTTAGATTGGAGGTGTAGATGAATATTGTAATCGTTATTGATTATTAATAAACATCTTTGTTTGGCAGTATTTTGTGTTTATTGATTGAATTGTTTTGTGTTGAAAACCTTTATAATCAATTAAGTGTGATTCCGCAACTTCTTAATTGATCGTGATCAAACTATAGATTGTCTTTTTAACAACTTTAATTTAAAAGATAATTCTTGTTATTTGGTATTAAGCAATATCCGATCCTGACACATAATTCAAAGTATAGTTCATCGTCATCATATGCATAAAAGATATAATGCTTCTTGCCACACAGGGCGTAAGACAATGATCTAAATGAAGTAATAGTATAGCTGGATGGAATGTCAAGACTCTTCTTCCAATCCTTTTAGTTAGGGACAACCACCATGTTTCCCTTTATAAGGTCCAGCTCTCCATGCATCCATTACCTACTCCTGATAAACACCTGTACTTTGCAACAAACAAGTTTGTGACAAACGTGAGAGTTTTGACTAGCGTTCAAAACCCACTCTTTAGAAGTAGAAGATCAATGGAGTTTGATCATGAATGTACCTGAAGTCGATGAGCTAACGTTCTTCCGCTTTAGGATACTTAGCTCTTTCAGGCACATAGGGAAGGCGTGACGGCGCCAATTTCCAATTTCTCCGCAAAAGTAGCAAACTACCCCATGTGGAACATCATCTTGAGGCACAATCTCATTGTCCTCCGACTCCACAGTTACGGACGAGGTACGATCCTTCTCAACCATGTAAGACTGTATAGCCTTCATCATGTCTTGAAGTTCGATCAAGGATTTATCCAAATTGTCTTTGTGATAGTTCCTGACAAACTTCTCATAAGACGCGGGCAGGGACTGGAGGATCATATCCACCGCAATCTCCCTCCCTATTGGAAGTCCAAGTCTCTCAAATTGGTCCATGTATCCCTTCATCATAAGGTAATGGACATTTACATCCTTACCTTCCTGCATCCTACAACCGACCAAAGCCTTTATACACTCAAACCGTTCTTGTCTAACCTGCTGTGGGAACATCTCCTTTGGCCGGTTTATCATGTCATACGCACTCAATTGCTCAAGTTGCTGACGCATCTCAAAACTCATAGTCGATAACATGAGACAAGAAATATCTTGTGTATCTCTGATATGTTTTAGTTAGTTTATATATAATCCTCGTTAAAATAATTACCCAGCTGATTAAGAAAACCAAATTATCTTAACAAGGGCTAAGAACCTTATTTCACCCCAATCCATGATGGGTTTGCCGCGGATCACTTCATGGAGCTATTTAGGCAGGTAAACGCTTTACCAATTGCAATCCGAGATTACAACTCTTAGACACTTGCGGGACCCACTGATACTCACAGCATCTGTCTGGCATGTTTGATCCATTCCCTCACCGATTCCTCATTAATCCGCTTTGATAGCTCGGTATGGGCACGACAACTACCAAGGCGTTTTAAGTATTGGAATTGTAAATCAACCGTCAAGATACATGGTGGTACTCTAGCCCAATGGCCTGCTCGGCTAAGCTCGACAACCGACCCTTGCGAGTTGCCACACGCACCTTCCACACAGTTATGCAAAACCGACCTCGGCTAGAGCTCGACGACCGATCTTGTTTCACTAGATTCGGTGGTGTCATCTTATGGGAGGCGAGTGATTTACATTTGAGAAAAATGGGTTTTAGTTTTTCAAGTGGTCTTGTGGCGCGCGAGGTTTGTAAACAAATTCAAAACTCTTGGTTTTATTATTTTGAAAAAATTTCAAGCGAGCGAAGAACTAAACAACCACGCAAGAAATTAAACAAAACAACAAGCACGCACAAGCAACATCCGGTAACATGCCCCTAAACCCTATGCGCCTTCCCCGTCAGCCAAACGAGGAAAGCAAGGCTAAACTAAGGACACAACCACTTGGCCCAACTGGAAGTGCTCCCACTGAATCCGGTATCTACAATGAACCTCCGGATCCAACATAGCCGAGACGTCTCCTCCACGACTCTCGATGGTTGTCTTCAGTCTTCTTTTACAAATACATACAAATATTTGAAAAGAAACGGCGTGCAAGCCGCGAAATGCTAATCTAAGCTAATCTAACAATTACAGAGAAAAGCAATCGGCATGCAAGCCAAAATAAAGTACAAAATACAAGACCGAATAAATTTAATTATTACAAACCTCCAAATGAATGAATAATCAAATACAACCAAACAACCAACACATAGGTCTAACGGGCAAGGCGTTACCGGATCTAACAACAACCACAAACAAAAACACGGTGTGCTACAACAAAACCGTGTAGAAATATCCCAACAAGATTTGTTCCGAAACAACCTAAAATACTCAAGGCACAAAGTGAACAAATCTTGTACGTATGCATTAGGAATCCCAAACACTTTGAAAAACCATATTCATACATACACAACACAAGTATATGCACGTGCGTGTTATCATGCCAAAACCGCCCGATACATATAAATATGCGAGTTAGGATATTTAGGACAGATTCTGGAAAAACATAATCGAAAAGGAGCTAAAACCGAAAATATTTTTCTTTTACAAAAAGGACAAAAACACTATTTCCGAGCTCCTTCACTGCCAAGAAGCCTTCACGGCCTCTGACGGCCCGTGAAGCCCATGAGCTCCACCTCTCTGACACAGTGAAAACCCTTCACGACTAACACCCCACGAGACTGGTCGTGAGCCTTCACGACCGTGAAGAACAAGTCTTCACGACCCGTGAAGACCTTCTGGACAGAATGTCCATTTTCGGTTTTCAAGTCAAGAAGTGCGATTTGTTTGTAGATTTGGCTCTGATACTACTGTTGGAACACGGTATGGAGCACAAGGCCTAGCGGAAGCACAAAAACAAGTTTAAAAACCAAACAAAATCGGGTCCATACATGTTCCAAAGTGATGATCTTACTACAAAACCAAATTGCAACTAAAAGAAACAAGAAGAGGGCTGAAAGTACCTTTTTACCTTCTCTGAAAATCGGCTGTAGCAAGTACAAAACCGGGAAAAACAAGAGATCCAAGTGTATCTCCTCTATTGTTAGTCGACACCAAGGTAGACTCGATCCCCGTATGCTATTACCCAGTCAAGTGAACGTCCCTCATGACTCCACCTTCTGGAATAGCCCACTTGTATCTCCTCTTGCACCAAGAAAGCTCACACATCACACTCAATAACTCACACTTAGTGTATAATGTGTATATTGCATGTAGGCTCCAAGAGAGATGTTAAGAGAGAGAGTAAAAGAGTCTCTTGGATATACTCTTACTCTACCAGACCACAATAACTCGTATAAGAGTGGTAATCCTATTGGACCACAAGATGGGCCAATCAGAAATAAGAATTTCATGCAGACAGTACTTTACGGCCTCTCACGGCCCGTGAATTGCCCGTGAAGACAAAATGCGCCACGACTGGCGATAGTCCTTCACGGCCCGTGCCGCGTTGAGTGACTCATGAGGGCGCCATCCTCTACGACCCCTTCACGACCTCTCACGACCCGTGGAGCATCCCTCACGGCCGTGAAGCCCCAAAATCAAACAATTTGATTTTTGGACCTTCTCTCTTTATCAGTTAGCTATTGGGATCAATCCTTGGTGTGTGACCCAATAGGCTCGCACTTCATCAGCAGTAATACCAATGTACTTGTGTTTGTGGGCAGACTCCATCACCATTGTCTTCTTAGTGCGTCCTAACGCCACGCCGTCATAGGGTAGCCATAAGGGGTGTGTCTAGATTCAGTGGGAGCCGTATTGCCAAATGCAAATATGCAAGAAGGTATTTGTACCTCTTTTTCAGGAGAGATATTTCTGGGCCCCTTGACTGATTAAAAACTGGTAAGTGCATGGTCATGCCCAAACGAACTGATATGTTCTTTGTCGTTTATCACGTACTTTGAAATCAAGGATGTCATGAAATTTTTTTGAGATTTTGAGTTGACACCCTCCATGCTCATGCTCAAAATTGAAATATCGCGTTGCAAGGGACAAACCTAATAACCATACCCATTGATAAACAGGTAGTTTATGATAGTTAATTCATGAACAGTTAGTTTATGATAGATTGCTCATAAAAAGTTGATTTATGAGAGTTTACTTTATCACTCGTTACTCTGGGATATAAAAGTTTTTATGACCTGGTTATCATAAGTGTCTGGCTAGGGACCTCCTTAGGCTAGCAATGTACAATAACTATTACTTATCTTGCACAAGTGGGAGTCTATTAGATTATGTGCACATATAATTAATAGGTACATTGTGTCCAATGTTATAAGAAACTAAAGGGTCACACTTCTACACATCTAATTAGAACAGTTTGGAATTTACCAGTTTTGTGTGGTAATAATTAATCAGTTGAAGGGAGTTTAATATTAAGTTTTAATATTTAACGGACTAGTTAATTAATTAACTAGTAAAGTCCAGGGGGTCAAAGTGCAAGGAATGAAAGTTCATTTAAAGACATGGGCTTTAATTGAACGGGCTTGGGCTTGGATAAGGTTTAAGTATTTAAACCTAGAAAAGACTAATTATCCAAAGGAGATTTTAATCTTGAAACAAGGAAAAACCTAGCCTCATCACTCCCTCCCTGCGTTGACTTCTCCCTCTCCCTGCGTCGACTTCGAAAAGAACCCCATGGGGGTTTCGGCTTTTTTGATTCACGATCACCACACATACACGCAGGTTTCACGTGTTGATTTTTCGGGTATTTACAGTCACGGTCTAGCAGCTAGTTCGTGGTGGTGCAGTAGTGGTGGACTGACTTTAGCAATCCCAAGATCAAAGAGGTAATTGTTTCTAACCTTTTATCTTGATTGTTAGTTTGAAACAGTATAGATCATTAGTAATATCCTAACCCTCTTTAGGGTTTAGGGGGTTGTGTTCAATCTGTTTCCACTTTAGGATTGACCTAGTAGAATCAAACCCAGGGTTAGACCAGTTTGTGTCTTAAGTGGTTTGGTCAGGTAAAAACCCTTCACATACACTATAGAGAAAGTGATATTATGATAGTCAAACTTGTGTTTACAAGTAAGCCTAAGGCTTATATAGCCTTTTGCCCAAAATACATTTTACACGCTCACTTTTCTAATTTCTAACAATCTCCCCCTAAGGGAGGAGTGTAACTATTAAAAAATTAAAGTTCTACAAAAAGATAATTCTATATACTAAGTCTATTTCGTAGACCAAAAGACACTTTCCATTCTCGAAATATTCTCCTGCTATCCAGTATGCGTTTGAGCTTGTTAACAGTTCACATTATATGATTATGTTGTCTCTGACACTGTTGTTCCAGCTCTTGTCACTTTGAGTTCCAGCATGTTATATAAGATCATTTGAAGTATTCGTTGCAAGCATTACCAATTGTTAACTTTCAAGATGACTATGTCATGGTTTTCGAAGGTTAACTTTCAGATGATTGTTTTCAGCAGCCAATTTCATATCATGCTATTCTATGAACTCCATGAGCTTTCTCATATATTTCATCAATGCAGATCTGCCAAACTGTTCATTGGTCATTTTCCTTGCTTCTCTGATAGATACTGATAAATGAAATTTATGTGGTGTAGTTAAATGTATCTCATATCAGTTTCGTTGAAAACAAACTTTTTGTCATTTGCTCTTTCAACTTCGAATCTAACCACATTCTGACGCAAAGCCATTTCACTGTATACATTAATAAGCTTTGTGATTGGATATTCAGATATAACTTGTTCCATTGGAGTTATGTTCTTTTAAAGTAGATGCTCATATCTACTTTTCTGATTTTCGTCTAGATGTCTCAGCTCTGGAGGAGTCCTAATCTCATGTATATTAACGAAGATCATAGGAATTCGGTCTTCAAGGAAAGGACCTTTTACTGAGTAATTTCTCCTGACTGGATCTTCTCTTGCACTCTAGTATACATATATCTAATATCAAGCCCTAAGTTTCCTAGATTAACTGAAGGAACAGATGGAACAATTGCAGTTATGGAAATTGGCCATTCAACATCTTTGAAAAATTCTTCAACTTCTTCTCTTTGTTCATTCTGAAGTAGAATATCTGCAGCTGAAATCTGAAACTGACCACCAGGAGGTGGAAATGTAGTATGTACCTCATATGAAACACCTCTCAAAATCCAAGACACATCAAAAGTTTTCTTTTTCATAGCTTGTCTTTTTACCTTACTTGAGCTTGCTTTTGGAGACCCTTTTCTTCTCTTTTCAATTTCAGACGGATTCATGTCAGGTTCAAAGCTGTCAACTACACGAGTATGGGTATATTTCGGGTTAGTAACAGATGTAACATATTTGTCAATATCAACATCTACTTCATCATACTCTTCCTTAATTATTTCACTTATACCAATATCACCATATAATTCATCAAAATCCATATATGTATAAGCCTCATCAATCTGATCATTTTGACTTATCTCTTCCTCTTCACTTACCCCAGGCCTTTGTTCATAAAGTACCATTTGGTTATTATGAGTTTCTTGTTGTTGTTCAGGAACATCATTGGCCTACTTTTATGTTTCACCTTGATCCCCAGCAAGAATTTGTACCCTCAATCGTTGGAAATATAGTACTCAGAGGAGTACTTGGAACAACAGCTCTTGCAGCTAAGTATAATCTTTGTCTTTTCTCCCCCTCGGGACGATCATCAGCATCTTGATCGTCATGCTTCCATTTCTCACTACATGCTTGTACCTTTCCCCCTCCAAAGCTTTCAACTTGTCAGTAACTTGAGACATGGTAGTATGGAAAGCTCTAGTAAACCAATCTATCTTTGCATGCATGTCATCCTGAAACTCCCCACGATTGCTACCATGAAAAGTTTGCTCGTTACGCAAAATGGTTAAAAGATCTTTATTATGTTCGGATTCAGGGAGTTGTTCTAGGAGTTTAACATATAGTAAGCTTTTCAAAGCATCAAAAGTTAAGGTGGAAGGATATGAGGTATGAGGTTGAGGTTGAGGGTGAGTTTGTGTTCTGGATAATGGAAGTGATTCAATTTGATCAAGTTTTCATGGAGAGATTCAAGGCGGTCTATTTTTGCATGAAGAGGGTTCACGGCTTGATTGATAGCTTCTTGAAGTTCAGCTCCTTTAACAAACCCTGTATCACTAAGATGACCAGTTGAGGTTCCAGCCACAGAGGTAGAACCACCTATCAGAGCTATAGAAATGTTGACACAAGCAGGATTTCCATCCGATCCTCGAATGATACCATCAGTGGTATCACCTACGGAAGTTCTGGGTACTTGTTTGGTTACTAAGACTAGTGCATTAATATTGTCGTTGTGTTTAGAAAGAAATGCAGAAATCTACGGTATATCAATGTGCTCAGAAAGAATATTTGAAGACGAGAGAGACGGTTCTCTAGTTTCAATACGTCTGTCCTCCAAATGAGGCGGTCATAGATGATATGCTAATACCCTTTGCAATAAAGTAGGTGTTTGTTGAGAAACACCTATGTAGCTGGGTGGGCTTTGAAGATGCAATGGTGGGATAATCGTGTCTATTTCAATATCAAACCTAACTGTGTCAGGTCCAATAGCAGATGTCGCAACCCGACTTTCTAGGTTTAAGGGTCCCTTAACACTGACTTTTTCTTTTCTCACTTCGAAATCACTAGCACTCATAATCTCTTCTTCTTCGTTTCTACTGCCTACTCCATACCCAACATACCGATTTGGAGAAATAGGGGAGTCCTCAGGGGTTACAGAAGCAAATTCAACAGAGGGTTCTTTTTAAATTTCAATTTCAGTGTGAACCAACCCTGGGAATACAGCTGGTTGCTGAGAAGGATCAAGGACTAGAGCAAGACATGCTTGACTTGTTGAAGCAGGAGGTTGAATAGTATGGGTCAAGTCAGGGGCAGAAGACACAGGTTCTATTAGTTTCATATACTCAGGGGTACTTTCATCGATTGGTTCAATATTGTTTCTGGAGTACCCACTAGTGATGTTTCTTGGAACATAGACTCCATAGTGTTTGACTCTGAACTTTCTAGTACATCTTGTTTAGTTGGAGTTGTAGGTTGAATATCAGGTGAAGTATGAGTATAGGTCAAGGAATCAACAATGTTTTGAACAGATACGGGATCATATGCATCCTCTCCCTCTCCACCTTCACCTTCTTCACCACCCCTCTCTAGATTTTCTCTCTCCACAGCCCTTTCAGCATCTCCCAGAGATGACTGAGGCCTATTCTGTACATCGTCACTAGGTACTACTCCTCCTTGGGTAGGTATGGCCGGTGCTGGCCTAACCATAGGAGGTACACCTATGCTTAGCATATAACTAACCACCAAATCATTTTGTTCACATAAGTCCAAAAGTGATGCAGGAATAGCAGGAGGCAATGTTAAACAGTTTAGGAGCAATAGAGAAAGAACCTGCTCTTCGAGGTATGTTTTGATTTTGATCCATTACATGCTGGATGACCATAGACAGAAACCTTGGTTACGGTAAAAACCCTGCACCAGCTTTCCTCTGACTATTCTTTAGTTGAATTGTTGCCTTGATGTCATTGAAGAGTAATAGTGCCTAATCAACATGTAAGTGGTTATCAACTACAACAAATATTCTCAGCTGGTTCTCAGTCAGAAACTCATACCCAGTATACTTAGCTGTAAGGCAGTTCTGGAGTATGGTCATAAAGATGTTATACATGGGATGCAAATTATTTCTTTTGAACTGGGCCTAGTGTTCAAGAGCGCCCGTATATCCCAAGACTTGAGTTGAAGCCATGCACAGTGCATCATCAGGTAAATCTACAAAAGTTGTTGAGGGAGGACGACTATTTGCAGTAAGAAGTCGGAAGATCTCCATAAGCCTATCAACAGTGACAGAGACGGTGTATTCATATATTTCAGCACAGATAGACAAATTTCCATTACGACTGGTGTGCACATAATAGGTTTTCCAGAATTATTGTGCATACACCGCAGGAACATGAGTACCAGACATGGCAGGATTGTATGTCAGAATGTAGTTAAAAGGATGAACCATAAGAACTTCATTAAAAATTGGATAATTTGGATTTTTTAAAGTATCAGGGCTTATGAACATATTTTTTTGATGAGTAGTAATAGACAGGAACTCAGTCCTGAGAATTAATTGTTCATCAGGTTTTAGGTTTTGAGCTGACTCATCACTCGCAGCAGAAGAAAGATGTGATATTGATACATCTTCCATATTAGTCATGTTATCTGCAACAAAATAGCAAAATTGGTTAAACCTGCTATATAATCAAATGTATGAAACCCACACAATCATGAAAAGCTCTAATTTGTAGTCAAACTTAGATCAAACTCGACCTTTTGATGCTAAGTTGACGCAGTTTGACCAAACTCTGGATCATTGAAAAAGTTAACTTTTTGACAAAAATCTAACACTTACAGTCCCATTGAGTACATGATGTTAAATGGTATTAGAAATTTATTTTGACACTTGATATACACTAATTAGGTGTATATGAGTAACTTTGTTACATTGAAGCACAATCAAAATATCAATTAGATGGTGAAAAATGCTAATTTCAGTCCGTAAACCCCTCAAGTTTCGGAATTGTTTTGATCTTAAACACCATTAAAATCTGATTTTTAATAAAATCCACCGTACAATATGTATACCTCGATGAATCCGATAAAAAAGAACCAAAATTTTGAAATTTTGACGGAGTTTTTGTTGGGATTTCATGAACACGCAACGAAAGCGAGAACAAAAAGAAACAAGCATACAAGTGTTCAAAACAATGAAATCCCAAGTGTGGATCTACTCTATGTACATAATAGCAACAAAAACAAGAAGGATAAAGAGTTATACCAGCTCCTAAGCTCCAGTTATCTTCTTGTTAGTGGTTGAACTTGGCTTGGAAGCAAGATCCTTCTTCTTCTTTGTTTGTCCTCGAAATCGCACCCCGGGAACTAGTCCAACAACGTGTGCTAGCAAGCTTGATGATATCTTCTTCTTGAAATATCACTCAAGGACAGCAAAAGCCTTTTGGAACTCGAGATCTCTTGTTCAACAAATCACCAAAGCTAGGTATCAAGTGAGAGAGAGAGAGAAGTATGAGTGCTTATGAGGGAAAATTGACCAAGAGTATAAACAGTTCAATTCTTCAGTCTTTTAAAGACTCAAAGATGACCCTATATCTCCCCTCTAACCGGCCAAGTCGGTTCTAGAAGATAACCCTCATTGGCTCCAAGTGGAGGTGATTTTGACACAAAGCCCATGCAGGGTTAGCGGCGCTAAACCTTAACCCATAGCGGCGCTAACGCGGCCTGACTTCGATTTGACGTAAAGCACATACAGCCGTAGCGGCGCTAACCTTTAACAGTTAGCGGTGCTAACTCGTTAAGTTAGCGGCGCTATCGTGGCCTGTATTGCTAACTTCCACTTTTGCCATCTTTGGTCCCTCAACCTTATTTGCTGTCATGTTAGACCCCGGTGTGTGACCTATATAGGCCCATACATCATCGGCAGTGCTCTAAGGCGTACATATATTATCGGGCAGATTCTAAAAAACTCCCACTTGCACATAATATACTATATCCTAGCAAGCACAGACAAAGAGCGGCCTCTAGCAAAGCATTAATGCCCCCAAGTCTGTATGGGTTCTGAATACCTGTAGAAAACAATCATACTGAAAGTAGTGGTCCTAGATAAGTGATCATAGACATCCTTTTGTTTGCGATATCCTTGTGAACAAGAGACATGGATTAGAAAATGTCAATCTCCAGATCGTTAACGATTATGTTTCTCAATCTTGATTGGTGGTGACCAAAAGGTAAGGACATATCTGATTCTTAATCAATATTCCTTGTGCATGGCAATGCAATTATTTGGCGTCAGCTCCCAATCATTGAGGGGCCCAGGGATATCTCTCAAACAGGAGGAACAAATCCCTTTGACTGCATAATCCCATACCATACCTCTTGACTTACCTAGTCATTCTCTTTATCACAGCCATTTACGAACTGCTTTTGAAAATGGCTAAAGCAAGTAAGAACTATGATATAGCGATTCATACATCTCGGGTCTGAGGATGTAAGATTTTATCATCCCAAGTTACTCGTGACTATAATCCATGAAGTATACTTAGGTGTGGGTCTTCCAGTCACTTGAAACTCCTTTCTAGCACAGGTTACTGTTGCGTTTCATGCATTCAATCCTTGATTAATGCATAACCAACACCTAACCTCAGCCTTATTTCAAACTTCCTTCCCTTGAAGAATGACTGACTGTGGAAATTTAGAATGTATAAACATTCTGGGAAGTGGTTAAACATGCTAAGATGGAACACAGTAAAGTCTTATGAATGTAACCGAATCACTCGCATATCGAACCAAGCATAAATTACATTACTGTCTGTATCGTTCCCAAAATAAATTAATACATATCAAATAAACTAATATATACAACTCAAGCCAAATCGCTAGCAAAATTTACACCTATCCCTCTAGTGTGAGATTCATGAGCTGCTTGCGGTAACGGCTTAGTGAATGGATCTGCCAAGTTTCCATTCGATGCTACTCTGCTAATGATGACTTCACCACTTTCAATAACATCCCGTATAAAGTGGTATTTGCGCGAAATACGCCTTGTCTTCTTGTGAGCTCTTGGTTCCTTTGCCAAAGCCACCGCACCCTCATTGTCACAAAAGATCTCAATAGGGTCAGCGGTGCTTGGAACCACTTGTAGATCTTGGATGAATTTCTTCATCCACACGGCTTCCTTTGATGCTTCACTAGCCGCAATGTACTCCGATTCGGTAGTCGAATCAGCCACCGTGTCTTCCTTTGAGCTCCTCCAGCTGACAGCACCACCATTTAATAAGAACACAAACCCCGATTGAGATCGGCAGTCATCCCTGTCAGTTTGGAAGCTAGCATCCGAGTAACCCTTTACTCTCAGCTCTTCTTCCCCACCATATACTAAGAACATCTCTTTTGTACGTCTCAAGTACTTAAGAATGTTCTTCACTGCCCTCCAGTGAGGCACTCCTGGGTTCGCCTGATATCTACTAGTCATGCTTAAAGCACATGACACATCAGGACGAGTGCATAGCATGGCGTACATGATCGAGCCCACAGCTGAAGCATATGGTACTCGCTTCATTACTTCTATCTCCTCCTTTGAGGTAGGACATTGAGTTTTACTCAAAGTCAAACCATGCAACATAGGGAGGTTTCCTTTCTTGGATTCCTCCATTTTAAAGCGTCTCACGACCTTTTCTATGTATGCACTTTAAGAAAGCCCTAACAGTCTTCTAGATCTATCTCTATAGATCTTTATTCCCAGAATACAGCTCGCATCGCCTAGGTCCTTCATTGAAAAGCAATTCCCTAGCCAAGCTTTGACACTCCTTAGGCTTGGGATATGATTTCCAATAAGTAGAATATCATCTACATATAGAACCAAGAAGACTATAGTGCTCCCACTAGCCCTGACATACACGCAAGGTTCATCTTTACTATTCGAAAAACCAAACTCTTTGATTTTCTCATCAAAGCAAAGATTCCAGCTTCGAGATGCTTGCGTAAGTCCATTTGCCAAATTTCATAATCATGGAATGCAGCTATGAAGCTTCCCGTTAAGGAAGGCGGTCTTTACATCCATTTGCCAAATTTCATAATCATGGAATGCAGCTATCGCAAGTAGTATCCGGATTGACTTCAACATGGCCACTGGGGAGAAGGTTTCATCATAATCAATTCCTTGGGTCTGAGTGAAACCCCTTTCCACCAGTCGGGCTTTGAAGATATCCAAAGTTCCATCTATGCCGGGTTTCTTCTTAAAGACCCATTTACACCTAACGGGTTTTATCCCTGGTGTAGGATCAACCAGTTCCCAAACCTGGTTATCCGACATAGATTGCATCTCGCTCTCCATCGCCTTTCTCCACTGAGCAGACTCAGGACCTGCCATGGCTTCCTTGTAGTTGGTAGGTTCATCATGATCCACCAATAACTCGTCGCCCTCAGATATGAGAAACCCATATCTCTCTGTCTCAAAACGAGTCCTACTGGAACGCCTAGGAGTAGACGTTTCTAGAGTGTCAGGTACCGCAGCATCATCTTGCTCGGTATTTTGGCTAGTGCCAACCTCAAGTCCTTTATCGGACGACCCTTGATCTTCCTCAAGGTCTACTTCCTTACTGCCATGTTTGGATAGCAACTCCCTTTCAAGGAAGAATGCCCTTCGAGCAACAAATACCTTGTTCTATGAAGGTTTATAAAATAAATATCCAACACCGTTAGGAGGATATCCGATAAAATAACACCTCTCTGAACGAGGTTCAAGTTTTTCTTCGGCCTCACGTCTCACGCAGGCTTGACAACCCCAAACTCGTAGGTATGAAAGTATAGGCTTCTTACCATGCCACATTTCATAAGGTGTTTTAGCAACTTTCTTGGTTGGTGCGAGGTTAAGGATTCTTACCGCAGTTTCTAAGGCATATCCACAGAAACTAATGGGTACCTCCGCTCGACTCATCATAGACCTTACCATATCAAGCAAAGTCTGGTTCCTCCTCTCAGCGACCCCATTTAATTGTGGAGTCCTCGGAGGTGTTAATTGTGAAATAATTCTACAATTCTTAAGATGATCGAAAAAATCGGTACTAAGATACTCTCCACCTCTATCAGACTGGAGTATCTTCATAGTCTTGCCCAACTGATTCTGAACTTCCTTTTGGAATGTCTTGAACACCTCAACGGTTTCATTCTTGTGTTTAACAAGATAGACATACCCGTACCTACTATAAACATCTATAAAGGTTACGAAGTATCTTGAATTATTCCTCGTGACATGCTTGAAAGGTCTACATACATCCGTATGGATTATGTCTAAAAGGCCATTTCCCCTCTCACTTGTTCCCGTGAAGGGTGCGTTTGTCATTTTGCCCAATAAGCAAGATTCGCATACTTCATTCGATCCTTGATCAAATGATTCCAAGATCCCATCCGCTTGGAGCTTGGTGATACGAGTTTTGTTTATATGGCCAAGATGACTATGCCACATAGAATATTTCTCCAAACCATTTTTTGAGTCAGAATCAATATTCATGATAGATTGTCTTGATTTAATGTATGCATTTGCCTCATATATGCCATGACATGGTAAAGCTTTAAAATAAACAACTTCATTTTTAAAGCAGATAATTGTACCCTTTACAAATTTAAAATCAAAACCATCGTCATACAATTTGTGAAAAGAAATAATGTTTCTAGCCACATTCGGCGAATAGCATACATCCTTTAACAAAATAGAAAAACCGGTCTTGAATGAAAGCTTCAAGTCTCCTTTAGCTTCCACTGGGACAACCTCCGAGTTTCCCATGACAAGATCCAGTTCTCCCCGCTCCAAGTTCCTACTTTCCCTTAGCACATGCACCATATTACATATGTGAGTGCCACAGCCAGTATCCAATACCCAGCCTTTAGAAGTAGAAGTATGGTGGAGTTCTATCATGAACGTACCTGACGTATCCGGACCAGAAATGCTCATAGCTTTGAGCTTATTGAGTCCCTCCAGGTACTTTGGGCAGCTATGGCGGTAATGGCCCTTGCCCCCGCAGAAAAAGCACTCTGCATCCTCTGGAGCCTTGTCTTGGGGAAGTTTCCCCTTGCCCTTGCCATCGGAGGCCGGGTTAGGCTTGGCCACGCCAACCTTTCCCTTACCCTTCCTCTTGTTGGAAGGGGCGGCCTTCTTATTCGTGATGCGGCCTTCCCGGATGGCGAGAACTTGAGAAGTTGAGGAGGATGGCTTGTTCTTGGTCATGCTAGACTCAGCGGTCTTCAACCGCCATCAAGGTTTTATCCATGCTGTGCATATGATAACTCATAACGAATTGATCATATGTACCGGGCAGGGATTGGAGGATTAAATCAACCGCCATCTCCCTTCCGATGGTAAAACCCAACTTCTCCATGCGCTCGATGTTTGCTTTCATCCGCAACACATGCGCGCTCACGTTCCCTCCTTCTTGCATCTTACAAGCAAGGGTTGTCTTGAGGCACTCGTAACTCTCCTGCCTCGCCTGCTGCTGGAACATGTCCTTTAGCTGCACGAGCAGGTCGTAAGCACTAAGATGATCCATTTGCTTTTGCAAATCTTGGTTCATTTTGCTCAACATAAGGCACGTGATTTCCACAATTTCCTTGAGGCATTTTTCATACTCCTCACGGGTAGCCCTTGTTGCACCGGCAGGAGGTGCCTCGGGGAGGGGTTCCTCTATGGTATGCAACTTTCCTTCATACCGCAAGACCAACTTCAGTTGTCTATGCCAGTCCATCGAGTTTCTCCTTTTCTAGGAAAACTCGTAGAGAAACGTTGGTGGTGGTGTTTGTTGCGCTTGTTGATGCCATCTAAAATATTGCAAAGTAGATATTAGTTAGTTTGATATTTTATCTTGTTAAATAATTTACCCATAAAGAATTAACTTAACAAGGCTAAGAACCATATTTTATCTTACCATGTGACAGGGTTACCGCGGATCACATGATAAAACTATTTGAGTCGGGAACCATTTTTCCAAATGCAATCTCCATTGCAATCCTTAGCACATGCGGGATCCTACGACATCCAATGGTCGTTTGGCATGTTTGATCCCTTTTTGCACCAATTTTAAGTCTTGAAATTTTGGTTAACTAGTGCTAAGCTCGACAATTAACCAAGATTTCAAACCTAAAATTGCAAATCGTCCGTCAAGACATACGGTAACAAATTCACCAAAGCTGGCTCGGGCTAAGCTCGACAACCAAAATTGTGAATTTTGCCACACTCACCTTCCACACAGTTTCATGAGAATTGGCTCATGCTAAGCTCGACAACCAAATCTCATAAGACTAGATTTGGGTGGTATCGACTTACGGATGGTGCATGATTTACTTTTTGTGGAAAAACGGGCTTTTGTTTCCGGTTTGGTTTAGATTAACTTATTAGTGACAAAACCTATTTTCAGTAGGTGGGTTAATCAATGTATGTGATCGCGCACTTGAGGAAACCAATTTTGTCAAAACTCTTGTGATTTATTAATTTTATCAAAAATTATCTAGCATGCGAAACCTACAATCCATGCATAAAAAAATTAAATCACATAACACGCAATATACAACATAGTCGGTTATCTTTGCCATTAAACCTATGCGTTCCTCCCGTGAGCCAAAACGGGAAGAACTCGGTCAAACTAAGGGTCAAAACAATTTTGATGCAAGCTCCATCTTGTTTTGCCTCCTCTTGTGTCTTCATCCCTCCATCATACAAATTACAATACAATAGAAAATAAATGGCATACAAGCCACATAATTTTCTTATTTATCTAATACTTGTACATGGATGAATGAAATGCCATGCAAGCCACAAATTATTACAATCAAACTGAATTTAATAAATTTACAGCCATCATATGTGGATTAAAACCACCAAATAACATGCACAACACAAATCAACCAAATGGGCCAAGGCAAGATTACCAACTCATGTTAACACATACAACCAAACTTATCATGCCACTACTGGAACAACAAGAAAATACCTTTGGAACAAATTTCCAGAAGGTAAAAGTGCCAAAAATCACGAGTCCAAAGTTGTTTTATTCAAATTTTTCGAAAAACAATTTCCAGTAACGTTAGCGCCGCTAACGCATGAGACTTAGCACCGTTAACCTCGGCGTAGCGCCGCTAACTCTAACGGCAGAATACAAACACTTTGATTTCGGGTTTTTCAAGCCACCAAGTGCTATTCTAACATAGAGGTGGCTCTGATACCACTGTTAGGATTTCATGAACACGCAACGGAGGAGAGAACAAAAAGAAACAAGCATACAAGTGTTCAAAACAATGAAATCCCAAGTGTGGATCTACTCTATGTACAAAATAGCAACAAAAACAAGAAGGATAAAGAGTTATACCAGCTCCTAAGCTCCAGTTATCTTCTTGTTGGTGGCTGAACTTGGCTTGGAAGCAAGATCCTTCTTCTTCTTTGTTTGTCCTCGAAATTGCACCCCGGGAACTAGTCCAACAACGTGTGCTAGCAAGCTTGATGATATCTTCTTCTTGAAATATCACTCAAGGACCGCAAAAGCCTTCTGGAACTCGAGATCTCTTGTTCACCAAATCACCAAAGCTAGGTATCAAGTGAGAGAGAGAGGGAGAAGTATGAGTGCTTATGAGGGAAAATTGACCAAGAGTATAAAGAGTTCAATTCTTCAGTCTTTTAAAGACTCAAAGATGACCCTATATCTGCCCTCTAACCGGACAAGTCTGTTCTACAAGATAACCCTCATTGGCTCCAAGTGGAGGTGATTTTGACACAAAGCCCATGCAGGGTTAGCGGCGCTAACCAAGAGTTAGCGGCGTTAAACCTTAACCCGTAGCGGCGCTAACGCAGCCTGACTTCGATTTGACGTAAAGCACATGTAGCCGTAGCGGCGCTACCCTTTAACAGTTAGCGGCACTAACTCGTTAAGTTAGCGGCGCTATCGTGGCCTGCATTGCTAACTTCCACTTTTGCCATCTTTGGTCCCTCAACCTTATTTGCTGTCATGTTAGACCCCGGTGTGTGACCCATATAGGCCCATACATCATCGGCAGTGCTCTAAGTGCTTTCTTGTACACAATTTTGTTCTTTTATTGAAAACTCTGTATGCTTTTGACTCTTGGGAATAACCTTGGAAAATTGCTTCATCTGCCTTATCTGCAAATTTCCCAAAGTTATCTTTGTCATTTAAAATGAAGCACCTATTACCAAATATATGGAAATATTTGATATTAGGCACAATGCCATTGGCCAGTTCATACGGAGTTTTATTTAAACGTTTATGTATAAAAGAATGATTCTGCGTATAGCAGGCAGAGCTAATTGCTTCAGCCCAAAAGGAAGGTGGGAGCCCGGAGTAGGACAACATGGTACGTGCAACATCAACCAGAGTTCGGTTGCGACGTTCGACCACACCATTTTATTGAGGTGTGTATGGTGTCGAGAACTGATGGTTGATTCACCCAAGGTCAAAGTAGCTTTTCAGAGTACTGTTTTTGAATTCAATGCAGTTATCTATACGGATGGCCATAAAACTCTGATTATGCTTGTTCTGCTGCTGCTTTATGAAAGATATGATAGTTGGAGTGGCTTTATCTTTTTTATATAGAACTTTGACCCAAGTATACCTTGAATAGTCATCCACCATGACTAGGATATACTTCTTCCCATTTCGCGATTGAATTCTTATCCGATCACAAAGATCCATGTGCAGAAGATGAAGAGGCTTTGTAATGCTAAACACTTGTTTGAAGTTATGAGAAGCCCTTTTCATTTTCCCTTTTTCGCAGTCTGCACACAGATAGTCCTTGTTAAACCTTAGCCTTGGCAAGCCTCTCACTAGGTCTCCTGTGACCAATTTATTAATGCATGGAAAGTTCAAGTGAGATAATATGTGATGACAATGCCAAGTAAGATCAGTTGAAGCCTCGGAAAGTAGACACACATAAGTAGAGGTGTTGTAGTTGTTCACGTCAATGGAGTACAAATTTGATTTTCTTGAACCAGAAAGCAAAACATCTCCATTCTCAGTTGAAACTAAACATGAATTCTTTTTAAACACCATATCAAGATCTTTATCACAGAACTGCCAGATGCTAAACAAATTGTGACCCAAACCCTCCACATAAGAAACCTTCTTTATTTTTATATTTTTATTTTTTAAATATCTCCGTACCCAAAGATTGATGCAACATTGTCATTCCCAAAATATACGTTCCCGGAGTACTTAGAAACGTAGTTATTTAGAAGACTCTTGTCACCTGTCATATGTTTGATGCATCCGAAGTCTAGGTACCGTAGATTTGGCGCTGCAAAACGAAAACAAAGAAGATTTAGGTCCCTATGTAGAAATGGGTCCTGAACTATTAGTTTCATCGAGGTGAGTCTTTTTAATCATGTGTAATTATTCACTAAAGAAACTCCTTGTGATCTATGCTTTGGAACTCATTTGGGGGTTAGTCTTTTGGTAGGAGTCATGTGCTTTTACTTGTTAACCTGTTGCACAGGTGAATGAATTACAGAAGATGGATGAGGTTGAGAAGTAGTTTGAGTTACGGAAGCGATCGGTTTAGAAATCCATTTTGAAGCAGGACGCTTAGAAACAGATTTAGACTTCTTAACCTCAGCCCGTCGTTGCTTTGCAGAAGCAATAAAATTTGAGTTTTTGACAACCTACTGTTGTAACTGTGGGTTGTATGAAGAAGTGTGATGGACATTCTTTGACTTAGAAGGTTTGGAACGTTTAGACTTCTTGAGATGTTGTTCTTGTGCGAGCCATGCCTATTGAAATGCATCAAATCCACTTCTACGCCTCCAATTCACCAATGATCATCATACGTTTCGAGATGTAGGCACGATTTAACGCATAAGACTGATGTTTTGTAATCCATTGATGGATTACATGACCCTTAGAATTGATGAAAGGAACAAGAACTTGATTTCCGTAAAAGTCTTATCAATGTGCACATAGTTTAATGCCGAGAAATTTTCGCAATTGATCATACTCACATTGAAACTCACAATGACCATGCAAATAATCATCACTCATACAAAATATTTTTGAAGCAATATTTTCATTTGTATTAAATCTAGTGCACGTGATTTCGACAATCAAAATGTTTTGACAAGTAGAGGTGTCACCAGTACATATCCTCTTAGACTTAGGTATGACTCTTCTCCATTTTTATTTTATTTTACTCTCCTCGCTCGATTTCTTCACATCTGAAGCACAATCAAACAAGTTAGTTTTCAATCTTGGATGACTTGCAGCTGTTGCAGAAGTTTCAGGTTTATCAGAAAGAACATGAGAGTTGTGACAATTTGCATGTGTCTGTTTTTTGTTATAAACCTGTTTTAACTTTTGATTTACCGATGAAGAATTATTAACATATTTGTGTGAAACGTAAGTGAGATTGGAAGAAGCTGAGACTTGGGATGACTTGACGCTTCGTTCAGTAGAAGTATGAGAAACAGATGGAACTGAATGCTCTTGAGGAGATGTAACATATGATGTAATTGTACTATTCAATTGATGTGTTAGACTGTCGACTTTGGCTTTCAACTGAGCATTTTCAATGCATAATTTATCAATGATTTTTTGATCATTGTTCCACAATGTAGACAATCTTTGGTTGAGCTTGGCATTGACTCGTGTTAGATCAGCAAGGCGTGAATCCTGCGTAAGAGGTGATGAGATCGAAGATGATAAATGTGCAGGTGATGATGAAGTGGTTTGAATACGTGAAGCAGAAGAAATGATCAAAGAATTAATATCGCTCAATATTTGGAACGTGAATCAATATTCCTGTAAGGTATAGAAGCCTTGAGATCATGTGTTATGATACTTGTTTCTTGAGTTAATTTTACAAGTTCAGATTCTTTTTCTACTAATTGAACTTTTGAATCATTTATGTCTGTTTCCAGTTGTTCAATTATGGAGTGCGCTTCCTCATCTTGACTTTCTATGATTTGTTTTGGTGCCTGATTTTTATTTGTCAAGGTACTAACTTTGGTTTCTAGGTTTTTCATGCATTCTAAAATGGTTTGAACATGCTCCAGATTAAAACCTGCAAAAGAATGAAAGTTAGTGTTTACCTCTGTAGTCTCTTTCTCCTCCAGCTCATCATCGGATTTGTCAAAAGTTGGACAATCCTCAATATTATCATCAGAATCTCCTCCATCTACCTTGGCCTTGAGACAAAAATGTGTCAGATCTTTAGCATCTATATCTGTTTTTGTATCAGTATCAGTCAGGAACTGATCTTCTTCCACCATGAGCACTTTCCCAGCCTTCTTCTATTTATACAGGTGGTACTTTTGTTTGTAATATTCTGCATCCTTTGTCTTCTTTTGTGGGAAATTCCTGATAAGATGGCCAGTGCCTCCACAATTGTAGCATTTGGACTTACCTCTCTTCTCTACTTCCTTATCTTCTCTCTGGAATCTAGGTTTATCAGCAGACTTATACATCTTAGGACGTCAAAAACCTGAAGTAAACCTTTGCTTGTTGTTTCTTTGCAAACCTGTTCCTGAAAGTTTTTGATACAAATGAGAGAGCCTGGATTGTTGCTTCGACAGAGTCTTAAGAATTTTCAGGTTCAAATTCACTGAGAATAATGTGTTTATACTTTGTTGGTTTTGAATATTTTCTTGAATATCTATCACCAGCAACCAAAGCAAGAGGGTCAGAACCGGAAAATCTAGGCATGATTTTCGAAACTTCTTCCTGATATCGATTTATATCTTCAAACACATTGTGAAAAGTTACCGCAGTCAGATCCTTGTTAATATTCTTGTACAATTTGACATGTTCACTCTGAACCCAAGGACTTTAGAAATACAAAGTTGAGGTCAAGATCTGTTCTTGGAATTTTGTTAGAGCGTAGCTCGTTCTGCTCTTTGAAAAACGGCCATAGGTTTCAGCTAGAAGTTCATTCTCACAAGCACTGAAGTGGTGGAAGCTGTTAACTAGTTGCGTTCGCTTAATATATTCTCCTTGTGTTGTGCCTTGCAACTGCTTCTTAATATCATCCCATATTTCCTTGGCAGTTCCCAAGCTATCTACCTTGGTGTACATCTCAGAGGATAATCCCTGCTTGAGATAATATTTTGCCAACCGTTCTGCCATCCTCCTTTCCTTTTCAGTGGCAGTTAGCTCATCATTTGTTTTGTCTCTTCTTGTTTCTGCAATTGGAGGATTGTTGGTAGAATTCCCTTTAATGACTTTTTCATACTTTTTATTACCATTGTTAATACAATCTATCATTTCTGCACCATATGTTTCATTGTGCTCGAGGAAGTCCATGAACCTTCCTTTCCACACCAGATAATCACTCCTAAAGAGAACTAGTGGTTTGGTGTCAGTACCAATTGCGAACATTTCATTGAAATTTGACATGATTATAGTTGGTATAAACGTCGATCGTTTAACTCTTTCAATTTGATTTGTTCAAACTATTATTATAAAAAAGAATAAGGATTATTCAAATTGATGTCCTTAATTGTTCACAAGTTCGATGACTAAGATCTAAGTTCCAAGTTCAATGACTAAGATCGAAGTTCCAAGTTCGATGACTAAGATAGAAGTTCCAAGTTCGATGACTAAGATCGAAGTTCCAAGTTCGATGACTGAGTTCAATGATTTAGTTTGATGATTTAGTTCGATGACAGTTCTATAACTAAGTTCGATGAGTTATGTTCAATGATGAAGTTCGATAACAATGATGTGTTAACTGGTTATTCACAAGCACTTCTTGTTCGACGAGTCAGTTTGATGATAAGATTCGATAAATTGAATCAAAGTGCTATCACTTAAATAATTTGCAAAAATCCAATAGAGTAACACCTTGTAACATTGTGTTATAGTAACCAACTTAGGATCGATGATCCATGTCCGATAACCAATCAGTTCAATAAACTCATTTCGATGAAATCAATTTAATGTCACTTTAAAAAATTTTAAAAATCCACTAGAGTAACACCTAGTAGCTTAATGTTTTAGTAACTGGAATAGTATCAATGATCCAAGTTCGATAGCCTCAAATCGATAACCTAGGATCGATGATTTCAGTTCAATCACCCAACAACACGGTTGATGTAACACTCTTATCAAACTCACCAAAACACACTTGATGATCAGCTTATCGAACTCACTTACCAAAACACACTTGATGAGTAAGAAACTCACCTACCCAGTTCGATGATAACAACTTTTCACACACAAATAGCAATTCAATAGTGTTTTTCAATCCAGAAGATCTATATCTCAGATCTATCCCGTTCTTCCTGTTCTTGAGAGAAAACCACTTGAACTTTCAAAACTCCTTCAAATCGATGTTAAATGGTTTCAAAATATTTAGAAACTTCCATCGAACACAGATCGATAATATTCAAATTAAAACAATTCAGGATCGATGATGAAAATGCAACTTCGTAAAACTGATTTTCACATCGAAATGAACTCAAATATGTCAGATCTCCATCAAAGATGAATTTGGATTGAAATTAAATCAAATACCTTGAATTATTCTATAATTAAACTGATATTGCAAAAAATCTGATCAAACAGCTTCTTAAACTCAACGAACGGTGAGATCGTAGATGCTACAATGCCATCGACGCTGTAACAGTGATTTCAATGAAGAAATAGTAATAGATGATCAGCAAACTCGAGGAACAGCTCTGTCGAAGATGCTACAGTAACATCGAAGAAGTAACAGTGATTTCAGCAAAAAAACAGTAACTCGATGATAGAATCCATAGATCTTCGATCAATGATGATGGTTTGAATGATTCACGAGCCAAATTCAAAGATATTTGGCTCTGATACCAATTGAAGGTCCCGATATACGGATTGAAGTAATGCTTTAGAGAGAAAACACACACATACACCATAGAGAAAGTGATTTTATGATTGCCAAACTTGTGTTTACAAGTAAGCCCAAGGCTTAGATAGCCTTCAGCTCAAAATACATTTTACACCCTCACTTTACTTATTTCTAACAAAAATCTCACTTTTCTTCCTTTATTTCTAAAAATTATGTTGACAGTCACTATGGTTTGCATTTTGCTTCAAGTTTAATCCTTTAGAGTGACAACCACCGTTAACTTTTACATTAAGAGCCCCTCATGCACAGGCGGACCCAGGAAAAATACTAGGGGTTGCACAAATATTTTTCCCCTAGTATATAATAGCATGTATAATTTCATTAAATTGCATACACATGATTAAACTCTACATACTAAAGTTGACCTTTTTTATTTTCATTTTCCAAAAGCGTTAAATTACACTTTCAATCTTAACATTCAAAAGCGCTTCCTTTTCGATGACACAAATCAAGGCATGATTCATAAAGTAGTCTCTCATTTTGATGCGCAAGCCCCTCTTCAAAATATTCATAGTAGAAAAACATCTTTCAACAGTTGCGGTTGCAACCGGCAATACCAAAACTAACTTTAACAGCCTATAGAACAAAGGAAAAGAACGATGTTTCCCTGTTTCCACCATCAAGCGAGAAAGGTCGTCAATTCCATTCAAGTTAGCAAATCTATCATCTTGTAGCAAAAAGTGATAGTATATCTCAAGTTGACCACCAAGATACATGCTTTTCGAGTCACTAAAATCATCTGGATACATCTCACTTAACTTCAATAACTTTGATGTATCAAACTTAGAAAATGAATCACAAAGACTTAAAGTTGCCATGTTTTCTAGCAATTCGGTGCTCACCTCACTAAACGGACCTCCAAATTCTTGAATTTGCATATCCAAAACTGTGTTAAACTTCTCAACCTCAAAATGATATTGATTAGTGATCTTGGTCTTTTGGTTTCTTAGAGTAACATAATATCCCGCCATATCCAAAGTTTCAATACTATGTTTGTTCCTCTGATATGAAAGATATCCCTGGGCCCCTCGATGATTGGGAGTTGACACCAAAATTATGCATGGACATGCACAAGGAATATTGATTGAGAATAAGATATGTCCTTAACTTTTGGTCACCACCAATCAAGATCGAGAAACACAATCGTGAACGATCTGGAGATTGACATTTATTCCATGTCTCATGTTCACACGGATATCGCGAACAAAAGGATGTCTAAGATCACTTATCTATACGGCCATTTCTTATGAATTGGTTTTATTTTTTGAAACGAAACTCATACTTACATGGGGGCAGAGATGCTTTGCTAGAGGCGGCTCTTTGTCTGTGATTTGAGGATACGGTGCATCATGTGCAAGTGGATGTTTGTTAGAATATGCCCATTGATGCATACAGCAATTAAAGAAAAGGGACCAAAATTGGCAAAAGACAAAAGTTGACCATACAGACCGCGTTAGTGCCGCTAACACTTAATGGTTAAAGCCGCTACGGCTGCTTGGACTTTGTGTCATTTCATCTAACAGATCGTGATACGCTGCTACCCTTAAGGGGTTAGTTCCGCTATCTTTTAAAGTTAGCGGCGCTACTGATGCATGTGCTTTTTGTCAAATCTCCTACAAGGCTAGCCAATGCAATAATGAGTGATCATTGTCTTTAGCCGGCCATGGGGAGATAAAGGGGCAATCTGAGGTTTATAAAACAACTCTCTTGACTCTCATTTGTTACCTTTGCCAATTTCACCACCAAAGTGTTCTCTTAAGTGCTACCAAGACTTAGAGAGAGTTAGAAAAGAGAGGTTCCAGAATTTGATCTTTTAGTTGTTGTTCAAGAAGTGGTGTTCTAGTAAAGTACCACTTAAGGCAAGCTAGCACTTGTGGTTGACGTGTTCCCGGGGTATACACCAATAGAAGATACGGTTTTGTTCTTAGAGGATCATCATCACCACATTTGACATCTTCTGGAGCTAAGGAGGCTTGTATAACATCCTTTCTCTTTTCTATATGTTGCATTTCTTTTACATAGAGCATAGTCCATTGGTTTCATTTTTGTGCATTTTATGGTTGTACTATGGGATTTTGTTGTTGTACTTTGCTTCCGTTGCGTGCCCGAGAAACCCCAACAGTTATAGCTTTCTCCATAGCTCCAGAAAATGTGTGAGTGAAGGTGATGATGATCTAAGAACCCAAAGCCGAGATTTCTCTATCGATGTTCACCCCTGGTACACGTCAAACTTCAAGTGCTAGCAAGCTTGAGTGATTCTTCTCGTTGAAAATCACTCAAGAACAGCAACCTTTGAATAGTTTCTGGACTCACACAAGAACTCACTACCAAAAATCTCTCAAGGTAGAACATATGTGTTTGTGTAGCGAATATGGCAAAAGTTACAAGTGAAGGCACGGAGAGCAATTTTATAAACTCCAGATGCCACTTGAACTACCCCATGACCGGCCAATGTTCCATCATAAGCCCTACATGCATTGGCCAAGTCATGAGGTGATTTGACAAAAAGTTACGTGTAGCGATCACAACGCTAAACCTTAAGAAAATCCGTGTGCGATCTTCTCTTTATTTAGAGGCGCGAACTCTGCTGGCGCACCAACTTTTGTTTATTGCCATTTTTGATCCCTTTACTTTTGTTACTGTCAAGTTTGACCCCGGTGTGTGACCCAATACCCGCATACATCATCGGTAGTGATTTAAATGGTGTACGTGCATCAGTGGGCATATTCTAACAAACTCCTACTCGCACATGATGCACCATACCCACAAAACCACAGACAAAGAGTGGCCTCAAGCAAAGCATCATTTCACCCAAGTCAGTATAGGTTTTGTCATCCTACACAAAAACCAAATCAGAAGAAACATCCCTTTGTTACATAGTTCCATAACATGTTTCCATAACATGTTTCTTATTTCCTTGTGATAAGTGATGTTACATCCCTTTGTTCGTGATATCCTTGTGAACACGAGACATGGTTATGAGTCAATCTCCAGATCATTCACGATTATGTTTCTCAATCTTGATTGGTGGTGACCAAAAGTTTGAGATACATCTGATCCATAATCAATGTACCTCGTGCGTGGCCATGCAATTTTTGGTGTCAGCTCACAATCATCGAGGGGCCTAGGATATCTCTTTAAACAGAGGAACAAATCCTTTTGACTACATAGTTCCATAACATGTTTCTTATTTCACTTAGCTATTTACTTTATGATAGCCAGTTACGAACTGTGTTTGAAAATGGCCAAAGTAAAGCAGATTCATGTTATGGAAACTTATGCATCTCAAGTATAATGATATATGGTATTATCATCCCAAGTTACTCTTGACAATAAACCATGAAGTAGACTTGGGTGTGGGTACACCAGTCACTTGAAACTCTTTTCAAGCACCGGTAAGTATTGCAGCTATATTCAAACCATTTTGAACACAATGTCAACTAGTTACATATAAAACATACTAAATAGAAGTCACAAGTCAAATCTCTAGAATATCTTACACCTATTACCTTGGTGTGAGAATTATGAGCTGCTTGCGGTAACGGCTTAGTGAATGGATCCACCAAGTTTCTATACGTCGATACTCTGCTGATGGCTATATCTCCACTTTCAATTACATCTCATATAAAGTGGTATTTGCGTAGTATATGTCTTGTAATCTTTTGAGCACTTGGTTCCTTTGCAAAAGCCACGCACCCTCATTGTCACAAAAATTTTCAATAAGGTTCGCGATGCTTGGAACGACTCCTGGATCTTGAATGAATTTCTTCATCCACACAGCCTCTTTAGCAGCTTCACTTGCTGCTATGCATTCCGACTCGGTAGTGGAATTAGCGACTGTCTCTTGTTTCGAGCTCCTCCATCTTATTGCACCACCATTTAGTAGGAATACAAACCCCGATTGTGATTTGCAGTCATCCATATCAGTTTGGAAGCTTGTATCCGAGTAACCCTTTACTCTTAGCTCTTCCTCCCCACCATATACCAAGAACATCTCTTTTGTATGCCTAAGATACATGAGAATTTTTTCACGGTCCTCCAGTGAGGCTCACCCGTGTTTGCCTGATATCTACTAGTCATACTTAAAGCACATGACACATCAGGACGAGTGCGCGTACATGATAAACCCCACAGACGAAGCGTATGGTACTCGCTTCATTACGTCTATCTCATCTTGGGAGGTAGGACACTGAGTCTTGCACAAAGTCAATCCATGCAACATCGGGAGGTTTCCTTTCTTGGAATCCTCCATTTTGAAGCATCTAATGACCTTGTCTATGTATGCACTTTGAGAAAGCCCGAGAAGCCTTCTAGATCTTCTTCTATAGATCTTAATTCCCAGAATGCAGCTTGCATCCCCAAGATCCTTCATTGAGAAATAATTTCCTAGCCAAGCTGTAACACTCCTTAAGCTCGGAATATGATTTCCAATAAGCAGAATGTCATCTACTTATAGGGTCAAGAAGACTATGGTGCTCCCACTAGCCCTGACGCATGGTTCATCTTTGATTTTTGAAAACCAAATTCATTGATTTTCTCATCAAGGCATAGATTCTAGCTACGAGATGCTTTTATTAGTCCATAAATGGACTTCTTCAGATTGCTGACCTTATTCGGATACTCCGGATGTACAAAACCACCTTGTTTTCTCATATACACCTCTTCAGGTAGCTTCCCGTTAAGGAAGGCGTTTTTTACATCTATTTGCCATATCTCATAATCGTGAAATGCAGCAATGGCTAGTAGTATCCGGATAGACTTCAACATTGCCATTGGAGAAATTTTTTCATCATAGTCAATGCCAGGTGTTTGTGTGAAACCATTTGCCACCACTCGGACTTTGAAGGTATCCAAGGTTCGGTCCATGCCGGCCTTCTTTTTTGAAGACCCATTTACACCCTACGGGTTTAATCCCAGGTGTATGAACAACCAGTTCCCAAACCTAGTTATCCGGCATGGAGTGCATCTCGCTTTCCATTGCTTCTCTCTATTTTACAGACTCAGGGCCTGCTATGGCTTCCTTGTAGTTAGTGGGCTCATCATGATCTACCAATAAGTCGCTGCCCTCACATATGTGAAATCCATATCTCTCTGGCTCATGACGAGTTCTACTAAAACACCTCGGAGTAGATAATGGAAGAGTGCTAATGCCAACCTCATGTTCTTTATCGGTTAGCTCTTGATCTTCCTCAAGGTCAATCTCCTTACTACTAGCTTGTTTGCATAGCAATTCTCTTTCGAAGAAAACTTCCCTTCGAGCAACAAAAACTTTGTTCTCTAAAGGTTATAAAATAAATATCCAATACCAGCAGGAGGATAGCCGATAAAGTAACACCTTTCCGAGCGGGATTCTAATTTTTAATCAGCCTCACGTCTCACGTAGGATTGGCAACCCCAGACACACAAAGAAGAAAGTGTTGGCTTCTTATTATGCCACATTTTGTAAGATGTCTTTGCAACTTTCTTGGTTGGTACGAGGTTAAGGACTTTTACTGTCGTTTCTAAAGCGTAACCCAGAAACTAATGGGAACCTCTGTCGGACTCATCATAGACCGCACCATGTCAAGCAAGATCTGGTTCCTCCTTTCGGCGACCCCATTTAATTGTAGAGTCGTAGGTTGTGTTAGTGGTGAAACAATTCCACAATTGCTAAGATGTTTGGTGAACTCAGCAATAAGATACTCTCCACCTCTATCAGACCGGAGTATCTAAATAGTTTTTGTCCAATTAATTCTGGACTTCGTTTTGGAATGTCTTGAACACGTCAAAGGTTTCAGACTTTTGTCTAATAAGATAGACATATCGATACCTACTATAGTCATCTATAAAGGTTATGAAGTATCTTGTGTTATTCCTTGTAACATTTTTCAAAGGACCACATACATCAGTATGTATGATTTTGAGGATGTCTTTTCCCCTCTCACTTTTACAGATGAAGGGTGCTTTTGTCATCTTGTCCAATAAGCAAGATTCACATACATCACTTGATCCATGGTCAAATGATTCCAAGATTCCGTACGCTTGAGCTTGGTGATGCGAGTCTTCTTTATTAGACAAAGACGACTATGCCACAAGGAAAACTTATCTAAACAATTTTTGGATTCAGAATCAATGTCAATGATAGATTATTTTGATTTAACGTATGCATTCGCCTCGTATAAGCCATGACACGGAATGCTTTAAAATAAACAACATCAGTTTTACAACATACAATTGTTCCATTGACAATATTAAATTTGAAACCGTCATCATACAATGTGTGAAAATAAATAATGTTTCTAGGCACATGGGGGAATAGCATACATCTTTTAATAAAATAGAATTGCCGGTCTTGAAAGATAGCTTCAAATTCCCTTTAGCTTCCACTGGAATAGTCTCCGAGTTTCCCATCATAAGATCCAACTCTCCCTCTCCAAGCTCCTACTTGCTCTTAGCATTTGCACCATATTACATATGTGAGTGCCACAACCGGTATCTAAAACTGTTGGTCAAATATCCTTATTAGTTAAGATTTGATGAGACAAAGTTATGTTTGTAAGATATGTTTTGAATACAACTTAAACAGAATTATGAAGCTTGATCAGACTGAGCACTTATAGTGTCTCAGACTGAGCATAAGGTGAGTATAAGCTGAGCATATAGTTGATCAGCTTAGACTATATCTTAGTTAGTTTATCAATATGTTTGATAAGTTGTGGGTGTCACCTAAGTTATAGGTTGAGTATTCAGCTTGATGCCTTCCGAGCTGAGTGACTCATCTTCTAGACTGAGTCAGCTCAAAAAAGTTGCTAAGTAAGTTCTAGCTAACTCTTATGACTTCTAAGGATGAGTTAGTCATTATACATGTTAGTACATGTTTGATTTCGAGTTTGTTCTCGAAGGACTCAGCTTGATGATTTTCAAGCTGAGTAACTCAGTCTAACAAAAGAAGTTAGTTTAAGAGAATTTAAATATGTTATAAATTATGTAACTCTCTATATCTATGGTATGGATAAGAAGTTCCAGAATCAAGATTGAAGATTGAAGACCCAAGATAGAAGATTCAAGATTCAAGATTCCAGGTTATCCGTTAGTTTGTTAGCCAATTAAGATAAGTTCTAGTTTGTTAGGATTCGTAGGAACAGGATTATAAATTCTTATCTCCTGATAAGTTTAGAGGGATCTCACCTCAACCTAACCTCACCATCGTATGTGTTATGAATCTTGATACATTGTTTGTGTGTTCAACGTGATCAAGAAATTCACAGATTGCCAACATAGTTCGTGTGTTCGATCTTCACGTATGTTGTGAAGTTGGTAAGTATTCAATCTTCGAATAAATCTTGTTTAGAGAGTTAGTTTGTATCTATAATCATAAGTTGATTATATAGGAAGGTTGAGAGATTTGATTTAATTAGGTGTTTACATATCAAGTGTTGCTTACTTGATAGTCAATGTAATCATCTTCTTATTTAAGAAAGCATTCGATTTCATGTGGTTTGATTTGTGTAACACTTTTTATTGATTTGTTCAATTTTCTGCAGAAAGTGTATTCAACCCCCCTTCTAGACATTACTTGCTTGTTGATACTCTCACCAAGTGACCAACAACTGGTATCAGAGCAGGCTAAACTATTCATTAGTTTAAGTTCAAGATTTTGAGAAAAAATAATATGCCGACAAGCAACAATTCATCTAACATTCCTCAGATGGGTGCTAAAGGATGTCCCATATTTGATGGACCTGATTATCCTATGTGGAAATTCAGAGCCATGTGTTAGATTATGTGCAGAGATAGATAACATGTACTATTGTGTCCAATACTATGTGACACTAAAGGATCACACCGCTGCACACCCAAATAGAACCTGTTGGATTTTACCTGTTTGTGTATCATAATAATTAATAGTTTAATTTAAAAGAGAAGTTAATATTTAGTTTAAATATTAACATGACCAATTAATTAATAGTTATTAATTAATTAGAAAGGTCGAGGGTATATTCTGTAATTGATTAATAGCTTAATTAAAGCTGGGTTTTAGTTAAACGGGCTTGGCCTAATAAGGGTTATTATATAAACCTTATTATTAGCCTCATTAATCATATAAGTTAATTACAAGAAACAAAAGAAAACCCTAAGGCTCTCTCCCTCTCCTCTCTCTTCGGCGGCGGCGCAAGAGCCGAGACCAACCACCGTGCGACGGTGGCCGGCGGCGACGCGGAACACACACACACATGGGTTTGATCCGGGTTTAATCCTTAGACGGTCTAGCAGCCAGTTCGAGGTGGTGCAGTAGCGGTGGATAACCTGCAGCTGTCTAGAGGCTTTAGAAAGTTTTTGTTTTAGCATCAAAGGTATAACTTTCTAACCCTTTTTCTCCTTTTAGTTTCTGTACCAGTTAGATGAGGACACTAGAGGGGGTTTTTATTCCGCTGTGCATGTTATTATATTTTTTTTATATCCTTCAAAAACACTTCACCATGCTCATCCTGAAGTCCATTGACAGCAGAATGTATGATGTCATAACTCGTAGACCAATTATCCCCAAGATTCCTGCGGCTGTCAGTGATATTTCTCCTGACAAGACTGAAAAGGAAGTCAAGAAGCCTTTGGCATTCTGGACTGAAGAGGATTGGAAATTACATTCTCTGGATAACAAAGCAAAGAGTGTTGCAAATGCCCTGACTAATGAGATCTTGCATACTATGACTGGGTGTCAATCTGCAAAAGAGATCTGGGATACTCTAAGTATTACATATATGGTCAAGCATCAAAAGAAGAAAAATTGTTCACAAGGTTTCATTGCCTGATTAATGATCTTCTAAGTATAGGCATTAAAAAGGATGAAGCTGACCTAGTGCTGAAATTTCTGGACGTGTAACCAGAGAAATTTATTGAGGTGACCATAGCACTAAGGGCTGGAGGTATATATCATATGTATAACCTACAGTCCATATATAGGTTCTTGCTTAATCATGAACAGATCACAGAACACAAGAAATCTTCTCAATAACAAATGAAGGACTCTCTTTATAAACATGAAAGTGCATTAGTTGCAGAGAAGAAGAAAAAGAGTTTAAAAGCATTCATAGCTGAATCTGAGACTAAGTTAGATTCTCAAGCTGACCACTCAGACTCAGACTCAAGTGATACTGATGATGTTCAGACTATCACTGAACAAATGGCTATTCTTTCCAGAAGGTTGAGAAGGGCACAAAGGGGAATAGGAGGATCTAACAGAGGCAAAGGAAAGAGTTCCTTTGACCCCAAGAAAGCTGTGTGCTACAATTGTCAAAAGAAGGGACGCATTGCTGCTGAGTGCAGAGTCAAGAAAGGTGAATCAGCTTCAGTAGCTGACAAGAATGCTTACAGAGTTGATAAGTACAAGAAGAAATATACTCAGCTTAAGAAAGGAAAGCCTGAAGACAAGTCCAATACTAAAGGACTTTATGCTGAAACATGGGATACAGAATCATCTACCTCAGATGATGATGACAAGTGTCTGATAGCTCAAGAAGATGAAGAGTTTGAAATAGATGAAGTTGATTATGGTCTGTTTGAATCAACTTTTGAAGCTGACATGAAGGAAGCTGAGGAAAACAGCAAACTAAGTGACTAGGATCCTTCCTCCAGGTTCAAGGTTAGTAATTTCAACTCTTACACTGATGAAGAAAAAGGTTTTACATTTGGTTATTGGTTAAACGACTTTAAGACAAGCCTTAAGACTCAAGCTGACCTCGAAGTTGAAATCACTAAGCTTAAGAATGAGATTAAGGAATATCAAACTCTCATTACTGCTGGATAGAAAGCACAATGTGATCTTGAATGTCAAAGACACATTAACAAACTTCTAAGTGAAGAAATTCAGGAAGCTAAGGATAAGGTTGACCAACCTCAAAAGGTCACTGAATCCTGGTGTAAGTCATCAAGGCTTGCTGAAAAGTGCATCAACCAGCAGATTCCTAAACAGGTAAAAGCTATACTTGGAGGTGACTATCAATCCGCAGCTTATGCAACTGATGATGATGAGATAGCAAGTACAGATTCTGAGGAAGATAGACAACTGATTGAGTCTCATAAGTCAGCCTCTGAAAGAGTCATGATCAAAGCATTATATATAATAAGTTTGTAAGGGCAAAGGATCATGGGAATGAGTGTTCAACTTCTAGACAGCATAGTAAGTCTGTTCATGATAGATTAGGCACTCAGCCTATTCAAAGAACATCTGTTATTAAAAGGTTGAATCCAAACCCTTTCGAAAGACGACACTCTCTGTCCAGTTTAGAGAGAAGTTTCAAGAATAGGAAGACAACTGTAAGTCAGAGGTCATATCACAACAATGGTAAGTCCAAAGTTGTTGAAACTGGTAAGTCCAAAGAACTCAACAGTGGTAAGTCCAAAGTTGTTGAAGCTGGTAAGTCCAGAAAACACGACAATGGTAAGTCCAAAGTCAATGAAAAGAAGTTAGTTGGTCAAACTTTTGATCAAAAGGATAATAAACCTAGATATGACAAAGGTAAGTCCAAAGTCAATGAGCATCAGGTAAATCAGCTTGCAAAGAAAGTTAAGAAAATATCCACAACCTATAATCCTAAAACTGAGAGCAAGTTAGTTGTCAAATCCAAGACAAGGGTCAATCACATAGAAGTCTCCCCGATTATTCTTCGAGAGGCTTAAAAAATTATATCCATTAATAAGTTGTGAAGAGTTTAACCATAAATAATCTCTTAACCAGTACGCTTGGAAGTTTACTACTGGAAATTGGGAAGGGCTATAAGTAGCCCGTTTGCTATTGCTATAAGGGCGGCCAAGGACTGTGATAGTGAAACTTTCAGGCCTGAAAAGGAACAAGCTGATCAGCCTATGCAGGACTCAACACCTGCTCAAGCTGACCACTCAGCTCCACAAGATGAAACGGCTAAGTGCTCATCATCTGAACCTACTACAAAATGGGTTCCTAAAAAAAACTAATATGTTTAGTTTTCTTTTCATGTGTAGGGTTCGAGTAAATGGTACTTGGACAGTGGATGCTCAAGGCACATGACAGGGTGGAAAGGACATCTAAGTGAATTCCAGGAAGATGAAGGTCCTAAAGTAACATTTGGTGATAACTCCCATGCAAGAACTAAAGGATATGGGAAGATGCATGCTGACAAGGTGACTTTCCAGAAGGTTGCATATGTTAAAGGTCGTAAATACAATCTGATAAATATCATTCAATTGTTTGATGAAGACAATGTTGTTACTTTTAGGAAGAAAGTAGGAATAATATACAATTCAAAGGGTAACCCAGTGCTAATAGCAAAGAGAGAAAAAGTTATGTATCTACTTGATCTCAATTCTGCTGATCCCAATACTGAAACCTGCTTATATTCCCAATCTGTTCCTAAGCTGAGTTTGATGTGGCATAAAAGGTTGTCACATTTAAATTTCAAGAATATAAATATGCTATCCAACAAAGAGTTAGTCTCTGGATTGCCAAAGATCACATTTGTCAATGACAAATTGTTCTCAGCTTGTGAACAAGGGAAACATCACAAATGATCATTTAAATCAAAGCAAATCATGTTTTAATTACTATGTGTTATTAATTCATGAGGCATTATGTTTGAGTCAGTCTCAAATTACGTTTTATACCGATTATGTATTGGTGTAATACAAGAATGTAAATAATATTTTTGTAAGTCAACAATATTGTTTTACAAACTTATCCGTTGGGATATGATATGTTTCATCCCGATTACTGTTATACCTATTTGTAAGTTAGTTAGAGTAACGGATAAATACGGATTCCCAACGGTAACTTTTCTCTCTCACTAAAAAAGTATATATATCGACAGTAACTGAAATTCAGAAGTTTACGCTTACCTTCTACCATTTCTAAACTTCTGATATCCTCACTATACCTTCTACAAACACCTCTTTGCTAAGTGCAATCAACTCTTCGTCCAAACTTGAAATCCTCGTTCAGTGCGATATACGATTTTACTCTGTGTGAATCGAAGTTAAACCTAATTGCTCTACGATGGACGGGATCATTCTAAATCTCAGTGATAGGATGATAAGAGGTGTTCCGTTTAAAAATAATGGATTGCCGTTGATTAAGATCAATAATAAACGAGCCTGCCTCGCTATACCCGATCAGAAAATGCCCGTTGGCATTCGTTTTTATTGGATCTTTCTTCCACGTCGTTCAACATTTATTGGAGTTCTGGTACACATGTGTCTATGACCATGATAGAGAAGAAATTCGAGGGACGGTTGTTAATGGAGAGAGGCAAGTAACAATCACGGTTCAGAGGCTAAGAGAGATTCTAAACCTCCCAGCAAAGGATGTGTTCGAGCCCACCATGTGCAGACAGGTGGCAAGGTCAGTTCTACCCTGGATGTGTCACCCACAAACTGACGGTGTAATTAAGAAGGCCACCTTCCCAACAGGTTGGGGATTTACGGTTTCCAATGTGATCTGTTCACTTGGAACGAAGGTTAGAGGTTTGGAGCAGGTCAATGAGTTCGAGATGCAGCTGCTATACAACATCTACTTTGCACGGAATCTAGATTTTGCACTTCTTATCTTTAACAAACTCCAGGTGTAGGTGATGAAGACACTAAGGGACTTGCACGTACCATTCATAAGATATTTGTCCTTAGTGATTGAAGCTGAGCTATGGATTGAACTTTACGAAGCTGGTCAGGATGTGTTCCTCACACCAGCACTCAGTTTGAAGATATTCAACAATGAGATATTTCCAGAGCAAGAGGGCCTTAGTAAGCCTATGCAATGGATTGCTGAGAGAGCATCATCAGAAAGTGGAGCTAAGGAGTCTACTCAAGGGGGAGCAGCTCAAGTTGACCAAAAGGTTCAAGCCGCGCACTCTGCTCAAGCTAAGCCAGCCAATCTTGGAGCTGCGCCAGGTAGGACTTCTCCACTTTCTTCTTCTTACTTTTCTCAATCGTCATTTGGAGATAAGACTGTGGCAAGCCCAACCTAGTCTAACCCATCTCCTCCACCTTCTTTCCATTATAATATCCAATCTGAAGCCAACCTTGGTGTGCCCACTTCTACCAAGGAAAGTATCCAAAACTATATTCGCAAGACTGCCAAAGGTGGTGCCAGAACTAAAGGTACCACTGGGCAGATATCACTTTGATACCTCCAAAGGAAGGAGTTGAGAGGGAGACACCTACTCTTCAGGTGCCAACCTCACGACTCATTAAAACCATTAAGCCAAAGCAGGGTGTGGTGTCTACTCAGCCCACACTTGCTAGAGCCATGGGAGAGCCTGTTACTGTGCCTGAGCAGACACACTCAGGTAACATTGAAATTTTGACCAATCCCAGGGTCAATCACCCCCACTCACCAAATAAGCCAATCACCAATCCATTCTCATCATATTTTGATCTCAACTCATTCTCTTCACTTCTCACACTCTCCTGCATGACCTGCCAATGATTCACCTAAATACCAAGGTGAGTTACAGGGTCCAACTGTTGGAGTATGCCCGCTGACACACGTATGCCATTTGGATCACTACCGATAATGTATAGGCCTATTGGGTCACACACCGGGGACCTATCTCGACAGCCTAAAATATGGAGGGACCAATGGTGTCAAAATGGAAAGATTCATGTGCTGGCAAATAACGCGACGCGGAGCACTTAAGGATACGCGATGCGGAGATTCCGCGATACGGAACCTTACGGGCACGCGGCGCGGAATTTTGTCAGACTGCATGCAACTTTTGTCTTTTCCATCTCCACTCTTGCCCAATGGTTGGGCTAGCTTGTGCAGTACTCTAAGGCCGGCCATGGGGAAGATTAAGTGGCATTTCAGGGTCTATAAAATACTCTTATTTGTCCTTGATTCTAACCTTTTGCCAAAACCCACATAAACACTTAGTCTTGAAAACTTTTAGAGTGTTCTTGTGAGTTCAAAGAGGGCATCCGAATTTCTGCTACTAAGAGGCTGTTCTTGTGGTGATTTCTCTTGAAAGAAGATCATCCAAGCTTCCTAGTACAAGGAGAGAGGACAATACCCGGGGTGGACTTCATTAGAGGAGAGCTTCTTTGCTTTCTTGTCATCACCACCACATCTTCAAGTTGCTGGAGCTAAGGAGCAGGGTATAACCTCTTCTTTTTCTGTTTTTCATGTTGCTTAAGTTAGTTATAGATTTTGGTCCATAGTTTGAGGCTTTATGCTTTGATTTCTTGTACTCTTTGCTTTATATGTTGTACTTTATTGCTTCCGCTGTGTACATAGAACCCCAAACTTTGTTTTAAATAAAAAAAAATTATTTTTAGGTTTTTGGCACTGATTTTTGGTTTCTGGATTTTGTCCAGAAATTAAAAATTTGTTTTGTAGTTGCCTTGTATAATGGTTGGTGTATTTATATGTGGATTATTATTTTGGCATGAAAATAAATAATTGCATATACTTACATTATGTATTTATGAATATGTTTCACTAAAAATGGTTTGGTGTTACTAATGCATAAATACATGGGATTATTTTGTGCCTTGAGTGTTTTAAATAATCTTAACCATTATACATAAGTTTACATGGTCTTTGTGTGGCACACCATGTTGTTGATCTTGTTGTTGTTGTTCACTAGTGAACCTTTTTTGTTGGTAACCCTAGAAAAATGCCCTAGACCTTGTGGATGTTTGGTTGTATGTTTTATTATTCATTCATTTGGTGACTTTGGGTCACAATGGTTTGTAATAATAATTTATTTATTTATTTGGTATGTATTGTTTTGTGGCTTGCATGCCATTTAAATATTCCATATTATGTATATGTACTAGAAAATAGGATTTGTGGCTTGCATGCCATTTATTTAATTTTCTATGTAATTGTAATATAGAGCAACCATCGGGAGTCCATGGAGTGAAGTCTTGGCAAACACGAAATCTGGAAGGCCCAATGGAGGTGGCGGGTTTAGTGGGAGCACATCCAAGTCAAGCAGTTTTTGTCCTTAGATGACTTGTTTTTCCCGTAGTGGCTCACTGGAAAAACACATAGGTTTTAGGGGGCATGGTTACCAACCTTATGTATGCGTGTGATGGTTTTATTAAATATTGTTTATGCATGAGTTGTAGGACTATTGCATGCTAGACAATTTTTGACAAATAATAAAACCAAAGAGTTTTAAAAATGGTTTAACAACTCTAGCGCGCACACTTGATTAACAAACGGATTTAAACTGGTTTAGTATCCGACTAGTGAAAACTTTTGGTTATTGTCACTTTTGTTAATCAAACTCAAAATTGTTTTTCAACCGGAAAACTAAAATCCCGTTTTCTAAATGTAAATCGCACACCACCCATAAGATGACACCGCCTAAATCTAGTCGTGTAAGGGTTGATCGTCGAGCTCTAGCCGAGATTGCCTTTGCATGAGCTGTGTGGAAGGCGCGTGTGGCAACTCGCAAGGTCGATTGTCGAGCTCTAGCCGAGTCGACCATTGGGCTAGAGTAGCACCGTGTATCTTGATGGTTAATTTACAATTTCAAATTAATCTTTCATATGGTCGTCGAGCTCTAGCCGAGGTCATGTAAAATATTAATTTGGGATTGGTGTGGAGGGATCAAACATGCCAAACTTGGCACAATGGTTGTCAAGTAGGATCCCGCAAGGAACTAAGAGTTGCAATAATGGATTGCAATTGGTCAATGGTTTCCAGCCTAAATAACTTTGCCACGTGATCCGCAGGAAACCCGTCACGGTGCAAGGTGAAATACGGTTCTTAGCCCTTGTTAAAATAGTTGTTTTTCATTAAACATTTGGGGTAATTATTTTAACGAGGATTTCAATCAAACTAACCAAATCTACTTTGCTTATTATAGATGGCATCAACTAGCACCCACCACACCACGTCAAACATATCCTTAAGAGTGTTTCTCGAGAAGGATAAGCTCGATGGGACCAATTTTATGGATTGGTCACGGCAACGACGGATTATCCTCCGTCATGAGGACAAGTTGGCCACCATTGAGGAACGCATCCCCCAGGTCCCTGCATCCAACGCTAGTAGGGTCGTTAGAGAGGCTTATGAAAAACGCCTCAAAGACATCACCGAGGTTACTTGCCTCATGCTTAGCACTATGAGCTCCGACTTGCAAAAGTCGATGGAGCACTTGAGTGCTTATGACATGATGCGCGAGGTGTCGGACATGTTCCAACAACAAGCCAAGCAAGAACGGTATGGTTGTCTCAACGACCTTCTCGGTTGCCGGTTGCATGAGGGCGGGAACGTGTCCCACCACGTTCTAAAGATGAAAGCGTTGGTGGAACGCCTCGAGAGGTTGGGATTTGCCATATCGAGAGAGATGGCGGTAGACTTGATTCTACGGTCTATCCCACCGTCATATGATCAATTTGTTGTAAGTTATCATATGCACGGGATGGACAAATCCCTTATGGAATTGCATGGTATGCTGCGGACCGCCGAGTCCAATATGACCAAGCAAAAGCCATCAACCTCCGTTCCCGTCTTGGCCATCAAGGAGGGTGAGTCCAAGAAGAGGAAGAAACCGGCCTCTACCCCGAAAGGGAAAGGCAAGGGTAAGGTTGGGGCTCCCAAGCCGAACCCTGCCCCGGAGCTGAAGCCAAAGGGACTTATCCCTCAAGCTAAGACTCCGGAGGAGGTGATTTGCTTCTTCTGCGGGGCTAAGGGACACATGCGCCGGAGCTGCCCTAAGTACCTAGAGGGCCTGAAGAAGCTACGAGCTTCGGGAGCAGGCGCTTCTACTTCAGGTACGTTTGTGATTGAACTCCATCATACTTCTACATGTAATGGCTGGGGTTTAGATACCGGCTGTGGCACTCACATTTGTAATATGGTGCAGGTGCTAAAGGGAAGTAGAAGGCTGAGAGATGGGGAGCTGGAGCTAACAATGGGAAACAAAGAGGTTGTCCCGGTGTTAGAGAAAGGAAGTGTGAAGCTTACTTTCAAGACCGGCTTATCTATTTTTTTGAAAGATGTATGTTATTCGCCACTTGTGGCAAGAAACATTTTATCATTTTATGCTTTGTATGACGATGGATATTTGTTTAAATTTGAAAATGGTTTTATCTTATGCTTTAAAAATGATGTTTGTTATTTTAAAGCTTATCCATGTCGTGGTATATACGAAGCCGATGCATACATAGAAAATAATAAAGCAATCATGAACATTGATTCTGGATCCAAAAATGGTTTGGATAAGTTTTCCTTATGGCATAGTCGTCTTGGCCATATAAACGAAAAACGCATCACCAAGCTCCAATCGAATGGGATCTTGGAATCCTTTGACCTCGGGTCAAATGAAGTATGCGAATCCTGTTTATTAGGCAAGATGACTAAGTCACCCTTTACCGGTGTGGGTGAAAGGGCTAAATGCTTGTTGGAAATAGTGCATACGGATGTATGCGGTCTGTTCAAGCATGTTACAAGGAAAAACTCAAGATACTTCGTTACGTTTACTGATGATTTCAGTAGATATGGATATGTCTACATGATTAGGCAAAAGTCTGAGGCCTTTGAGGTCTTTAAGACATTCCAAAATGAAGTCCAGAATCAATTGGGCAAGACTATCAAAGTACTCCGCTCCGATAGGGGAGGCGAGTACTTGAGCTCGGAGTTCCGTGATCATCTTGTTAGTTGTGGGATTATTTCGCAACTAACTCCTCCTAGGATGCCACAATTTAATGGTGTCGCCGAGCGGAGGAATCGGACATTGTTTGATATGGTCCGGTCGATGATGAGTCGCACGGAAGTACCCATTAGCTTTTGGGGGTACGCTCTCGAGTCGGCGGTAAGGATCCTTAACCTCGTACCGACAAAGAAGGTCCAAAATACACCTTATGAGATGTGGCATGGAGTTGCTCCAAAGATCGCATATCTCAAGGTTTGGGGATGTCCTGCCTTCGTGAGACGAGAGGTAGAGGACAAACTCGAACCAAGGTCTGAAAGGTGTTACTTCATTGGGTATCCAACCGGAGGCATGGGATATACATTCTACAAACCTTCCGAAAACAAAGTGTTTATTGCGAGAAGGGCTGTGTTCCTTGAAAGGGAACTCATATCCATGCAATCGGGTAAGAGGATTGATCTTGATGAAATTCAAGAACCCAATGAGGAAGGGACAAGTGTTGGCACTAGCAATCAACCTAAAGTGGTTGAAACTGAGCAAGAGAATGCGTCGGTACCTGACAACACTTCATTAATTCCTCGTAGGTCCGGTAGACCACGCCAAGAGCCAGAGAGATATGGGTTTCTCATATCTGAGGGCAATGACCTATTGGTGGATCATGATGAACCGACCAACTACCGGGAAGCCGTAGCGGGCAGTGAGTCTGCTAGGTGAAGGGAAGCAATGGAGAGTGAGATGCAATCCATGTCGGATAACCAAGTATGGGAATTGGTTGATCCTATACCCGGGTATAAGACAGTGGGATGTAAATGGGTCTTCAAGAAGAAGACCGGCATGGATGGAACTGTAGATACCTTCAAAGCCTGACTGGTGGCTAAGGGTTTCACGCAAGCTCATGGGATTGACTATGAGGAAACCTTTTCACCAGTGGCCATGTTAAAGTCTATCCGAATACTCATGGCCATAGTTGCGTTTTATGATTACGAGATATGGCAAATGGATGTAAAAACCGCCTTCCTTAACGGGAAGCTAAATGAAGAGGTGTTTATGACATAACCTGAGGGTTTTGTACATCCTGAGTATCCTGATAGAGTCTGCAAGTTAAAGAAGTCTATTTATGGACTTAAACAAGCATCTTGTAGCTGGAACCTGTGCTTTGATGAGAAAATCAAAGAGTTTGGATTTTCGAAAAGCAAGGATGAACCATGCGTATATGTCAGGGCTAGTGGGAGCGCTGTAGTATTCCTTGTCCTATATGTAGATGATATTCTACTTATAGGAAACGACGTCCCAACCTTGAAAGAGGTTAAGACTTTTCTTGGGAGTTGTTTTTCTATGAAGGACTTGGGTGATGCGGCGTATATCTTGGGCATAAAGATCTATAAAGATAGATCTAAAAGGCTAATAGGGTTTAGCCAAAGTGCATATGTCGACAAGGTCTTGAAGCGATTCAAGATGGAGGACTCTAAGAGGGGTAACACCCCTATGTTGCATGGAGTGACTTTGAGCAAGTCTCAATGTCCTAGTTCCAAAGAGGAACTTGACGTAATGAAGAGGGTTCCATATGCTTCGGCAGTGGGATCAATCATGTACGCCATGCTATGCACTCGTCCTGATGTATCGTGTGCCTTGAGCATGACGAGTAGATATCAGGCTAATCCCGGGCAAGCCCATTGGACTGCGGTCAAGAACATTCTCAAGTATCTTCGGAGGACAAAGGAGATGTTCTTGGTATATGGTGGTAAGGAAGAGCTTAGAGTACATGGTTACTCTGACGCTAGCTTCCAAACTTATAAGGACGACTGCCGATCACAATCGGGGTTCATGTTCCTTCTCAATGGTGGTGCTATAAGTTGGAGGAGCTCCAAGCAAGACACCGTAGATGATTCAACTACCGAGTCGGAGTACATTGCGGCTAGTGAAGCAGCTAAAGAGGCGGTATGGATGAGGAAGTTCATCCAGGATCTTGGAGTGGTTCCTAGCATATCCGACCCTATTGAGATCTTCTGTGACAATGAGGGTACGGTGGCTTTAGCTAAGGAACCAAGGGCTCATAAGCGGACGAGGCACATTCCTCGCAAATACCACTTCATCAGAGATGTTATTGAGAGTGGTGATATTGCCATCAGCAGAGTAGCATCGGAGGGCAATTTGGCTGATCCGTTCACTAAACCGTTGTCACAAGCTGTACATGATTCTCACACTAGAGATATAGGTGTTAGATTCGCAAGTGACTTGGTTTGAGTGTAATGTTTGGTTTATGTTTGATTTGTATTTGTACTTTGGGAACGCTAAGCAGTATTGTATTTCATTCTATATTGATTATTAAATGTGATTTAATGATACGCCGAGGGCGAATATTTTATGAATCCTTACTGTGTTCCATCTTAGCATGTTTAATACTTCCCAGAATGCTTTTTCATTCTAAATGTCCACAGTCGGTCATTCTTCATGGGCCAAGTGACGTAACACTTCGCCTGTGCTTGCAATGGCCAAGTGACTGGATGACCCGCACCTGAACTTACTTCATGGTTTCTGTCACGAGTAAGTCAGGATGATAATATCATTTTGTCCTTAGACTGGAAATACATGTGTTCCAAAGCATGGATCTGCTTTGCCTTAATTGCTTTCAAACGCAGTTCGTAACTGGCAGTTATAAAGGGAGCTTTTAGGTAAAGTATGGTGTATGTAGCGGAGCAATGTAGTCGAAGGGATTCTTTCCTCTAGTTTTAGAGAGATATCCTTGGGCCCCTCGATGATTGATCGCTGACGTAAAATGCATGGCCATGCTCAAGTTGCAATGATATTTGATCGATTGCAACTAGATTTTGGGTCACCATCAATCGAGATCGAGAAACATAATCGTGAACGATCTGGAGATTGACATTTAACCATGTCTCGTGTTCACACGGATATCGCGAACGAAGGGATAAATGATCACCTATCTATAGGACCATTTCGTAACTGATTCTGGATTTGGTTTTTGACAAAAACCCATATTGACTTGGGGGCAGAGATGCCTTACTAGAGGCCGCTCTTTGTCTGTGGTTTATGGGTACGGTGTGTCATGTACAAGTGGGAGTTTGTTGGAGTATGCCCGCTGACACACGTATGCCATTTGGATCACTACCGATAATGTATGAGCCTATTGGGTCACACACCGGGGACCTATCTCGACAGCCTAAAATATGGAGGGACCAATGGTGTCAAAATGGAAAGATTGATGTGCTGGCAAATAACGCGATGCGGAGCACTTAAGGATACGCAACGAGGAGATTCCGCGGCGCGGAACCTTACGGGCACGCGGCGCGGAATTTTGTCAGACTGCATGCAACTTTTGTCTTTTCCACCTCCACTCTTGCCCAATGGTTGGGCTAGCTTGTGCAGTACTCTGAGGCCGGCCATGGGGAAGATTAAGTGGCATTTCAGGGTCTATAAAATACCCTTATTTGTCCTTGATTCTAACCTTTTGCCAAAACCCACATAAACACTTAGTCTTGAGAACTTTTAGAGTGTTCTTGTGAGTTCAAAGAGGGCATCCGAATTTCTGCTACTAAGAGGCTGTTCTTGTGGTGATTTCTCTTGAAAGAAGATCATCCAAGCTTGCTAGTACAAGGAGAGAGGACAATACCCGGGGTGGACTTCATTAGAGGAGAGCTTCTTTGCTTTCTTGTCATCACCACCACATCTTCAAGTTGCTGGAGCTAAGGAGCAGGGTATAACCTCTTCTCTTTCTGTTTTTCATGTTGCTTAAGTTAGTTATAGAGTTTGGTCCATGGATTGGGGTTTTATGCTTTGATTTCTTGTACTCTTTTCTTTATATGTTGTACTTTGTTGCTTCCGCTGTGTACATAGAACCCCAACACCAACTTCTGGTGCAAATGAATTTGAGGGTATACACCAACCATTCGATGATGCACCCAAATTCCAACCTTCTCAAGCTTCTTTGGATGATATATTGCTTTTCATTAAAGGTCAGTCACGCGTCAAGAGGAAAAAGACTAAGCAGTATCTGTTGTTGAAATTTGATTCGTTGGATGAAGAGGTACTTACACTCAAATTGCAGTGGCTGCTCTAACTCAAAAACATACTTCAAATTATTGATGATGACAAAAAAGGGGCGATGGTTCAAGAGGCAGAAACTGAGTCAATACAAGCTGAGGCTCTGTTACTTCTAGCCAAATGAGCAGAAAAGCCATATCAGATTGAGGGGGAGAAAGAGAAAGACATAGAATCTAAAGCTGAGCTTACTGAAAAAGCTAAAGGAAAACGACCTCAAGTAGTCAGCTCAAGAGATTCAGAAGCCCCAAGGAAAAAAAGAAGAAAAATGATTCTTGGTGAATCAGATTCAGATGAAGACTTTGCAGATGGCATGAACTTGAAAGAAAGAGCTTTTCTGATGGCAGTTAGAAGATTAGAGCAACAAGTTGCTGATCAGCTTGGGATGTCAGTGGATGAACTAAGGAGAAGACAAATGAGTGTACAAGCGGAGTTAGCAAATATTATAAGTGAGAAAGCAACAAAGGAACATGCTTGGGCTGTACAGATAAGAAAGGAAAATGAGGAGTTAGCTAAAATCAGACTACCTATAGGGCCAAGGAAGAAGAAGTAGAGCTTCCTGAACTCAACTAGAGGAAAAAGACATTATTCAGTGTTATGTCAAGACACATTTCTCCTCTCAGATTAAATTACTTAAGCTGAGCATAGTCCAAGGAGTTGTATTTCTAGAGTTAGTCTTAGAAAATGGTGAAACACCTAAAGGGTTTTGATCTGACCAAACCACCCTAAGACACAAACTGGTCAATCCTATATTTGATTCTACTGGTTCAATCCTAAGGTGGAAACAGATTGAACACAACCCTCTAAACCCCAAAAGGGTTAGGATCTATCTAATGATCATATTAGTTTCTTAACAACAAACCAGATAAAAGGTTTAGAATAACAACACCTGCTTGATCTTGGGAATGCTAAAGTTAGTCCACCACTACTGCACCACCAACGAACTGGCTGCTAGACCGCTCCTGGATTTACCCAAAAGTCAACACGCAAAATCCTGCGTGTGTATGTGGCGTTCGCCGATCACCAAAAAGCGAAAGGATTTTGCCTTTCTTTCTTGTTTGATGCAAAGAGAGAGAGCCGAGAGAGAGAGAGAGAGTCGACGAGAGGGAGAGTCGACGAGAGGGAGAGAGAGAGTCTAGGGTTTTTCTTTGATTCAAACTTGAATACCTTATGATTAAATGAGCCTTATCTAGGTTTAAATACTTAAACCTTATTCAAGCCCAAGCCCGTTCATTTAAAGCTTATCACTTTAATTAAAGTTTCATTCCTCTCACTTTGACCCCCTGGACTTTACTAGTTAACTGGTCCATTAAATATTTAACTTAATATTTAATTTCTATGATAATTAATCTAACTGATTAATTATTTATTTCTCTTTCTAATAGTTAATCCAACTGATTAATTATTCGCACATGAAATTATGGTAAATTACAACTGTTCTAAGGTGTGTAGCAGTGTGACCCTTTAGTCTCTTATAACATTGGATACAATGTACCCATTAATTATCTCTGTACATAATCCAACAGACTCCCACTTGTGCAAGATAAGTAATAGTTACTATACATTGTTGGCCTAAGGAGGTCCCTAGCCAGACACTTAGGATAACCAGGTCATAAGAACTCTTATACCCCAAAGAAAAATGTGATAATGTAAATTCTCATAAAACTACTTATTATGAGAAACATGCCATGAACCAACTGTTCATAGATCAACTATCATAAACTATTTGTTTGTGAATGGGTACGTTTATTATAGGTTTGTCCCTTATAGCGCGATATTTCAATTTTGAGCATGAGCATGGAAAGTGTCAACTCAAAATCTCAAGAATTATGTTCATGACATGCTTGATCTCAAAACTGCGTGATAAACAACAAAGAACAGATCAGTTCGTTTGGGCACGGCCATGCACTTACCAGTTTCTCTAATCAGTCAAGGAGCCCAGAAATATCTCTCCTAAAAAGGAGGTGCAAATACCTTCTTGCATATTTGCATTTGGCAATACGGCTCCCACTGAATCTAGATACGCCCCATATGACCACCCTGTTACGGCGTGGCGTTAAGACACACTAAGGAGACAATAGTTACCACATCCCAAACCAAATACCTCAGGTTTAAGGATAACCTATGTGATAAATACTTTTGACACGAATCCACGAAGTATTTTTCACTGTGGGTCAATCCAATATTCGTAACCCTAACGAATATCCGTAAATTTTGGTCCGCAAAAGACTTTTGCAGCTTTATTGGATATACCTTCGAATCTACCCCAAAATTACGATGACTTTACAACCCTATCAAGGTTCCCACCAAGATAAGTAGTCACGGATAATGTTTTGAATAAACCAAGTTTATTCCAGGATGAACCAAAATATACGAAATGGTGAAGAACAATGAAACTAATTTCTGCACCCTCTATATTCCACCCTGGAATAAAGATGCATAATTTCTACCATTTCATTGACTCAATTCACAGCGTTTATTTGAATTACTTTATTATTTTACATTGTAACTTATCACGGATTACAGAGAAAATAATATGCTTATAAACCTAAAACTCAAGACTAGTACTTTAAGGTACTCTTTCTTGGTTTTGCTAGAAACCGTTTTCGTAACCCAAAAACCAATTCTAGACTTACTTATTTTATAAATTCCTTAAACTTGGAGAATTGGAAAATAACTCCAAAATTTCTGAGTTTATAAAATAACCCCCTTGTAATTAAAACTATAATTACACTTGTAGATGTGATAAACCTTATTAGGTTCATATCCTCCTTTTGAAATGATAAAACCATTTACACAGACTCGTAAACTTGAGATTAGATTCCCAGTGTACACGAAACACTTATCTAATTTCATTACTAAGGATACCGAAAAATATCCTATCTTATCATCTCTAACGTTAATCAACCACCAACATTAATTATCTTGACCTTTTGAACATTTTTATATATAATTCCCTTTTAAGTCATGTCTTGACCTTAAAACTTTGCAATGACTTCCTTATTGAGAACATTTCAATCACTCATGCGTACCTCGGATTAGTTCCCTTTCAAGAACTTTTATTTTAGATCACTTCTAAAATCATCCGACAATTATATACTTTAAAAGTTCATACTTGTATTTATCATACTAGTTAGATCAATCCTTGATAACTTGATAAATACACTAGTCAAGGTGCTCCCACTATCTTTTATGAAAGAGTGTATTACGTTAAAACACCCTTTTTAGACTCAGTCAATCCTTGACTAATACGTCTAAAACTTGTGTTTTTAACCACTTGCTCAGTTTTTGTGAGAAATTTAAATATTTTATGAAACCAGAACTTGGATTTCGCATATATCCATCTTTCCAATTACGGAATGTGGTTTCATTAACATATTTACAAGTATAAAACACTTGTAAAAATATTTTAAATTTCTTTGCCTAAAACATTGAGTATAAAACAACCTTGATTATAATAACTATTATAATCACCTTTATACCTTTTAAATGTTATTGTCTAAAAACTTTTATCAAGAAATAATAACTATCATTTCTTATTTGATCGTGTTTAAAACCTTGAACCTTTGTCTTTCATAAAAAAAACTTAAATACTTGCAGATTAGAGAGACTTATCTAATCTAATAAACACGACTTGTTTATGCAAGTATTTATATAGTGAGAATTAACTAACTACAACAATTATTGCATAAGATTACCGTGAATCACCTATTAAGTCAAAACTTGACTTATTAGTATTCTTTAGTCACAACTGGACTAACCTGATTCATCAAAAGCACATGTGCACGGATATAAACTAAATAATTCAAAATTCCAAATATTAAAACCATAGTGTCATCCCAAGAGTTTTAAGAAATCCATGCCAAAACAAATTCAAAAGCTTTAAAAAGAAAGTTTAATAACTACGAAAAAGAATTATTAAATATCCGAGCTGCACGTGGGATCTCTAATGCTAGGCTGCTTCACATTCCATCTCCTCCTGCAATAAACGATTGCAAGATGTTACAATACTTGTAATAACTTTACAAGTGGAAAGTGACAAATAAGCTATTCACACGATACCTGAGGAGCAAGCCTTGCCTCCTGCCTCGTGAGTTTTCGGACAATCTCTCTTCCAATGTCCGGTCTGGCCACACTTGAAGCACCGGTTCTCGGTTCTTGCCTTGTTTGGCTTTAGCTTCTTGCCGTTGTTGTTGTCAGTGGCCCTGGGTGCATTCTGCCCTTTCCCTTTCCATTGTGCCCCTTCCTCTTCTTATAACCGCCATTGTCTAGCAGGAGGACGTCCTTAGACTTGGTCCCGATACTCTGCTCCGTTGTCTTAATCATGGAGGGCAACTCAGCCACGGATTTCTCCATGTTGTTCATGTTGTAGTTGACTATAAAAGGCTTACTGTCGTCTGACAATGAGTTATGTATCGTATCCGTCACCAGCTGCAACGGTACTGGGTGCCCAAGCCTCTCCAGGTGGTCCATGTAACCTTTCATTTTCATGACGTGGTTACTGACCGATGTCCCCTTCACCATCTTGCATGAGTTAAATGCCCTAGTGGCATCATAACGCTCCGTGCGGGCTTGCTCCTAGAACATGTCCCTCAGCTGGCGGATCATTTCATAAGCAGGAGTTTCCATCATGCTTAACTGCAACTCAGGACTCATCGTTGAAAGCATGAGGCAACTCAAGTCCAGGGCGTCGTTGGAGCGCTTCTGAAAAGCCTCCCTGACTTCTGCCCTAGCATTGTTGGCAGGAGGGTTCCCCAGAGGTTGTTCTAGGACGTACCACTTTCTCTCGTGCCTCAGCATGATCCGGAGATTTCTCTCCCAAGTGAGAAAGTTGGACCCGGTGAGCTTATCCTTCTCAAGGATAGAGCGAAGAGAGAGGTTGTTAGTGTTGGTAACGTTGGTTGCCATCTAAAAATTAAAACCCGGTTTAATTAGTAATTGCAAATAAAATTTTCTAACATATATCATCAAAACCCATAAATAATACATATTAGATTTAGGACCCATATTTCACATACTTGATGCAAGGTTTCGTCACTTCCCGCCAAGTCATGCTATTTCTGCTAGGTAACACCCTGTACCAATCGTACCTAACTGATACGACTCCTAGAACCTCGTAGAGCACTTAGACCTAGTCTAGTATGTTTAACTCTACTCTAGTGCTTTTTGGGCCGGGACTCCCGATTATCACCAAAATAGATCGCACCACCTAAGACATTATGAATTATGGCCGGGACTCCCGATTATCGCAGAATCTTTCATACCCTTTTCCGCAATGGTTTGAACCCGGATGCCCAAGGTTTGGGCACTTTATACACCCGAGTGCTGTTTAACAGCAAAGGTGTACCATTAGATGGGTAGCACACTGATCTAAGATTTTCTTGGGTTTTATTATTAAGTTTAAAAGAAACTTAATTTTCCAGTTTTTGAAAAACCATTTTAAGACTAACTGTTTTAAAAATACGATTTACATTTGTACCTATACCTGGTGCACAAAGCGGCTTTATAAGTTCCAAACTTATAATCTTGACAAAACTTTTAAATTTATAAAAATTTAACTAAGACAACTAACAAAGTGAAGTCGTACTCTAGTTTGTCATAAACCGTGGTTTTTCACTATTTAATAATAACCTATTATTAAACCCCTTTTCACAGCATCGCATACAAAATGAATAAGCATAAAAGGGATCACAACCAAGCAGATAATAAGCATATGAAAACCTATAGTTTTGCCAACTAATCCTAAGGTCAATCCTAAGGACAAAAGGACTTGGATTCGCCTTCATGATGCATTACGCCCACTTGCCTTGACACCTTCTCCGAAGTACCTAAACTCTGTGTAAGCCATCATCTCCAAATTCTCCTTGAACTTCATCTTGGTAAAGGGACAAAAACTACAACTATTCTATTATAATTACAATAATGAATGGGGTTGTAAGTGGCACGCAGGCCTCCCCGAACCAGTGCAAGATTACAATTGAAAAAGGGATTGTAATTGGCATGCAGGCCTTCCCAAAAACTAAAATAAAAGAAGAAAGATAAAATATGAGTCCTAAGTAAGCAAAAACTATAGCTATATATCACAACCACGCAATATATATGAACAACATGTATATATAACCACGCAGTTAAATATATATAAACCAAAAACTATGCGATAAAACGCATAACCTGATTCGTTTAATCATTCTCATCCACCCTTTTGATTAATAACTATCAACCAAAAAAGAGAATTATGATCTTCTAAAGCATTTAAATTTACTTGACCCAAAAAGTTTTTCAACAAACTTTAAAAAACTGGACTTTATCCGAAAACTTGAATGAAATCCTATGTCGGGTTTTTACTAGTTTTACCAAAAACTTAAACACGACATAATTTGCTCATTATTTGAATATCATCTTGTTTGTTCCTCCTTATATAAACTTACCCCTTTTGAGTTTATTTATAACATCCCAACTGGACATTATAAACAATCACGCAAAAATATATATTTTAACTAAAGCTGATTAAAAATATATAATACTAGTTTATATAGAACATTATTAATTTTAATACATAAAATTAATAACCTTTTTGCATTTAACCGAAAAACTACTTGGGCCAACTACTATTGGGCAGAAAAAGACCTTGGTCTAGAACCCCTTGGGCCGACCGCTACCTGGGCCTAGAAACCCTTGGGAGAAAACCCACTTGGGCCGTAGACCACTTGTGCCAAAGCCCTCATGGGCCGGAACCCCTCTTGGGCCGTAACCACGCCACCGCCGACTGCAGCCCTGAGCCACGCTGCCGACGACCGTCCCCGACCGCCTGGCCTGCCGCCGCCCTGCGACCGCCACTCCTGGGCTGCCGTCGGCGGCTACGGTGGTGGTCTCAGTTTATTTTCCGATTAACACAAAAATTAAACTTTTTAAATCCTAATTCCTTCTAATCTATCAAAAACAAACTTGTTTTTAATATCCGGCTTAAAAACTGGATTTAATCAAAACCAAAACTTTAATTATTAATGTGACCAAAAACTGTTCCATTAATAATTAACAATCCTAAAAACTGATTTTAACCTTTAAAACAAAACTTGTTTAAAATTTCTGATCAAGATCAAGTTTTAGATAAAAGATTTCTCCTTTAACCGTTTAAACAGACAAAAAACTTGTTTAAACCTATCCGATTAAAGTTAAACCTTTTATTGTCTGGATGAAAAACATAAAATCATTTTTCTATCCCTTTGGTTTTTCGATTTTTACAAGAAGAAAACAAGAAGAAACAGAGGATCATATATCATAAACGAATCAACTAACTGAATTTAACTAGGTTTATCAATTAAACAAACTGTTTAATTTATCTTGATTTAAAACTCGTCTTTATCCAAAAATCATAATCCTTTTAACCATTTAAACTAACTGTTTAAACTTTCTGATCAATAGGATTAAGTGCTTTTGCAACTGGATAACAAAAACAAACTATCATAAAGAACAAGTAGGAGATCAAGAACAAAACCTTAATCCTAAAAACATATAAAACTAGAAACTATAGATCATAGAGCCGAAGCTCTGATACCACTGAAGGGTTTTGATCTGACCAAACCACCCTCAGACACAAACTGGTCAATCCTGGATTTGATTCTACTAGTTCAATCCTATAGCGGAAACAGATTGAACACAACCCTCTAAACGCCAAAAGGGTTAGGATCTATCTAATGATCATATTAGTTTCTTAACAACAAACCAGATAAAAGGTTTAGAATAACAATACCTGCTTGATCTTGGGAATGCTAAAGTTAGTCCAACGAACTGGCTGCCAGACCGCTCCTGGATTTACCCGAAGGTCAACACGCAAAATCCTACGTGTGTATGTGGTGTTCGCCGATCACCAAAACCCGAAAGGCTTCTGCCTTTCTTTCTTGTTCGATGCAGAGAGAGAGAGAGAGAGAGTCGACTAGAGGGAGAGTCGACGAGAGGGAGAGAGAGAGAGAGAGAGAGAGTCTAGGGTTTTTCTTTGATTCAAACTTGAATACCTTATGATTAATTGAGCCTTATCTAGGTTTAAATACTTAAACCTTATTCAAGCCCAAGCCCGTTCAATTAAAGCCTATGACTTTAATTGAAGTTTCATTCCTCTCACTTTGACCCCCTGGACTTTACTAGTTAATTAATTAACTATTAATTAACTGGTCCGTTAAATATTAAACTTAATATTTAATTTCTCCTTAAATAATAAATAACGATTTATTATTTATTTCTTTCTAATAATTAATCTAACTGATTAATTATTTATTTTCTTTCTAATAATTAATCTAACTGATTAATTATTCCCACACGAAATTATGGTAAATTCTAACTATTCTAATTTGGGTGTGTAGCAGTGTGACCCTTTAGTCTCTTATAACATTGGATACAATGTACACATTAATTATCTCTGCACATAATCCAACAACACCTTCCTTGGATCTGAATCAACTTCATAAACTGGGTTATGCTGAATGGAAGCAAGTAGCCACACTAATCAAGCAGATCGAAATCTCCTCTGCTAGAAATCAAGTAAAGGATGAGATCTTAAGGCTGCTAGCAAAAGCTGATGCAATGGAAATCATACCAAGATCTAAGATCACAACCCTACTTACTTCCTTTCACAAGGTTGGAAAGAAAAAGTTGTCAAAGCCAGCTGGATTAGAAAAACGGAGCAAATACGATCTTGATCTTCGTGAAGGCATGGAGTTTAAAGAGAATACTTATGTTGAAAAGCCTCAGAAAGGGTTTATGTGTAGGAGTTCAAGTACATCACAGAAACGCAACGGAAGCAAAGATTTACATCAAAAATTATCTTGAACTCCATAAAATGGTATAAACTTGATACAATCATGCATGCAACTAAAACAAGCAACACAAGAGAAGAAATGGTGTTATACCTTCCTCCTTAGCTCCTTGCTACTGTGAGAAGGTTGTTTTCGGATGGGATGAACCAAAACTTGAAGAAAAGGCCTCCAAGTACTTCTACCGAAGTGATACACCAAGTACTTCTACCTTGTGCTAGCAAGATGATCAAAACCCACACTCTCCTTGGTTGGATTCTTGATCTACAGTCCTCTAATCTCTAGAACTAAACACTCAACCTCACCAGAACTTCTCTTTGAAGTGTTTAAGTGTTTTGCTTTCAAAAATGACAAAAGGATCAAATGGCTATCAAGGTAACACCTTAAATAAACCATGTTTTCGTCACTTGGAGTCCCATAGCCGGCCACAGCTTGAATTCTGATTGGACCACAAACCAACAGCCAATAAAATTCAAGTGCCACTTAGTTTTCCGGGCTTCACTACCTCTCACGGGCTATTACGGCCCGTGAAGCTTAAAAGCATTACGGCCCGTGCCGTGTTTTTACAAGTCGTAGAGGTATCCGTGGCGTATTTATCCTTCACGATCCCTTCACGGTCCGTGAAAGACCGTGAAGCCACTCTGGTACACGAGCCATAATGCTCGTGTAAGGATTCGTGGGGACACCTTGCTTCACGACCCGTGGAGCAACCTTCACGGTCGTGAAGCCTAGGTCAACTGGAATTTGACCGTTTTGACCAACTATTTCCACTTAGGGCTATTTGGGTAGAAGTTAGGTGTATGACCCAATAGGCCCGTACATCATCGGCAGTGATACGGAATACGTGTGTCAGTGGGCATACTCCAACAGACTCCCACTTGCACATGACTCACCGTATCTATATGTATCACAGATAGAGAGCGGCCTCTAGCAAGGCATCTCTGCCCCCAAGTCAGTACGGGGTATGTCATCCCTGACAAGTACCAAATCACAACCTAACAGGTTTGAGATGGTCCTATAGATAAGTGATCAATCATCCCTTTGTTCACGATATCCATGTGAAGGCGAGACATGGTACTAAGTCATTCTCAGTCCTTCACGATTATGTTTCTCGATCAAGATTGGTGGTGACCAAAACATACGAGTTGCAATCGATTACTCAAATCACTACACACTCTAGCACGGCCATGCATTTTTGTGTCACCGCCCAATCATCGAGGGGCCCAGGGATATCTCTCTAAACAGTGATCATACTCTGTCCAGCTACTCCCTTTATAACAGCCAGTTACGGACTGTGTTTGAAAACAACTAGAGCAAAGCAAACCAAAGTGATGCAGACACATGCATCTCCAGTATGAGGATGAAATGATATTATCATCCTGATCCACTCATGACTAGTACCACAAAGTGGAGTCAGGTGTGGGTCGTCCAGTCACTTGAAACTCCTTTCAAGTACAGGCGAAGTATTGCGTCCCCGTGTCCCAATCACCATTGGACACATGACTAATCACTTCCCTCAGTCTTCTTTCAGACTTCCTTCCCATGAAGAATGACTGACTGTGGACATTTAGAATGTAAAACATTCAGGGAAGAATAAAACATGCTAAGTTGGAACACAGTAAAGATTTAAAGTAATATCCGCAACTTGCGTATTATCAAATTTCCATTTAATAATCGATAAATACAATAAATACAATACTGCTCAATGTTCCCAAAAGGTGAATACATCCAATACAGTAACCAAACAATACAAAATAAAAATCAAACCAAATCGCTAGCAAATCTAATACCAATAGCACGGGTGTGGACATCGTGATTCGCTTGCGATAACGGTTTAGTAAACGGATCCGCCACATTGCTATCCGTGTGTACTCTGCTGATGACAATATCTCTACTCTCGACCACGTCCCGGATATAATGATATTTCCGCGGAATATGTCTCGTGCGTCGGTGAGATCTAGGTTCCTTTGCTAACGCAACCGCACCCTCGTTGTCACAGAAAACCTCAACAGGGTCGGAAATGCTAGGAACCACTCGCAGATCAAGGATGAATTTCCTCATCCATACAGCCTCCTTTGCAGCTTCACTTTCCGCAATATACTCAGACTCGGTCGTGGAATCAGCCACCGTGTCTTGGTTGGAGCTCCTCCAGGAGATAGCACCACCATTTAACAGGAACACGAACCCCGATTGAGATCGGCAGTCATCCCTGTCGGTTTGGAAGCTGGCATCGGAGTAACCAGTTACCCTCAGCTCTTCTTCCCCACCATATCCTTAGTTCTCCGAAGATACTTAAGAATGTTCTTCACCGCTGTCCAATGTGCTTCACCAGGGTTGGCTTGATATCTACTTGTCATGCTCAATGCACAAGAGATATCAGGCCTTGTACACAGCATGCCGTACATGATCGAGCCTATTGCTGAAGCATAAGGTACTTGCCTCATTACTTCCCGTTCCTCAGGGGAACTCGGGCATTGAGTCTTACTCAATACCAAACCATGTGACATAGGTATGAACCCCTTCTTGGAGTCGCCCATCCTAAACCTCTTTAGGACCTAGTCAATATATGTACTTTGGCTCAAGCCTATCAACCTGCGGGATCTATCCATATAGATTTTAATCCCAAGAATATAAGCTGCATCTCCCAGATCCTTCATTGAGAAATAACTCCCTAGCCAGGCTTTTACACCTTGCAAAGTTGGGACGTCGTTCCCAATTAGCAGAATATCATCTACATATAGGACCAGGAATACAACTATGCTCCCACTAGCCCTGATGTATACGCATGGCTCATCCTTGCTTTTAGAGAAGCCAAACTCTTTGACCTTCTCATCAAAGCACAGGTTCCAGCTCCGAGAGGCTTGCTTAAGCCCATAAATGGACTTCTTAAGCTTGCAGACTTTATCCGGGAACTCAGGGTGTACAAAACCTTCAGGCTGTGTCATATACACCTCCTCTGACAGTGTTCCATTAAGGAACACGGTTTTGACGTCCATCTACCATATTTCATAATCATGAAATGCGGCAATGGCCATGAGTATCCGGATAGACTTCAACATAGCCACCGGAGAAAAGGTTTCCTCATAGTCTATACCATGAGTTTTCGTGAAACCCTTAGCTACCAGTCGAGCTTTGAAGGTGTCTACCTCGCCATCTACGCCGATCTTTTTCTTGAAAACCCATTTGCACCCGACGGGCTTACACCCCGGTACAGGATCTACCAAATCCCAAACCTGGTTATCGGCCATAGATTTAATCTCGGATTCCATTGCCTCTTTCCACTTGGCAGACTCAGGGCCCACCACAGCGTCCTGGTATTTAGTAGGTTCATCAGAAACAACTACCATGTCGGTGCCCTCAGATATGTTAAAACCATATCTCTCTGGCTCATGCCGACTTCTACCAGATCTTCTTAGAGGTAACGGATCTACATCATTATCTCCAGCATCATCATGCTGAGACTTAACCGTTGCCGGTTGTAAACTAGTTCCAACATCATGTTCTACATCGGTAGGCTCTTGAATTTGTTCGAGATCAACCTTACTCCCACTAGCCCTCTTGGATACCAGCTCCCTTTCTAGGAAGACCGCCCTTCGAGCAACAAATACCTTGTTCTCCGATGGTTTGTAAAACAAATATCCAATAGAACTAGCAGGATAACCAATGAAGAAACACCTTTCGGCCCTGGGCTCCAACTTGTCCTCCACCTCACGTCTCACGTAGGCAGGACATCCCCAGACCTTTAAATATGAAATGGATGGAACCTTTCCATGCCACATTTCATACGGTGTTCTCTTAACCTTCTTTGTTGGTACGAGGTTAAGGATCCTACCAGCCGTTTCAATAACATAACCCCAAAATGTAATGGGAACTTCCGTGTGACACATCATAGACCGAACCATATCCAACAATGTTTGGTTCCTCCTTTCTGCAACACCATTTAATTGAGGCGTTCTAGGAGGTGTTAATTGCGAGACAATCCCACAATCTCTAAGATGGTCTCGGAATTCGGAACTAAGATACTCTCCACCTCTATCAGATCTAAGCATCTTAATCTTTTTCCCAAGTTGATTTTCTACTTCGTTTTGATAAGTCCTAAACACGTCAAAGGTTTCGGACTTTTGTCTCACCAAGTAGACATACCCATATCGACTATAATCATCAATAAAGGTAACGAAGTACCGGGAGTGATCTCTAGTGGCATGCTTGAACGGACCACACACATCAGTGTGAACGATATCCAACAAGTCTTTCGCCCTCTCACATTCACCGGTGAAGGGTGTTTTGGTCATCTTGCCCAATAAACAAGATTCGCATACTTCATTAGACCCATGGTCAAATGATTCTAAGATCCCATCCGCTTGGAGCTTGGCGATGCGTTTCTTGTTTATGTGGCATAATCGACCATGCCAAAGAGACATTTTATCCAAAACACTTTTGGATCCCGAATCAACATTCATGATTGATCTATTGTTTCTCAAGGTTACACTTGTTTCATATATGCCATGACATGGAGATGCTTTGAAATAAAAGGAACCATTCTTATAACACAAAATAGAACCATTTTTAAATTCAAATCAAATCCATCGTCGTACAATGCATATAATGATATAATGTTTCTTGCCACGCATAGTGAATAACAAACATTAGATAAAATAATAGATAAGCCGGATTGAAAGGCAAGCTCCACACTTCCTATCTTCTCAACTGGGATAACCGCCTTGTTTCCCATGATGAGATCCAGCTCTCCACTCACCAGGTCCCTACTTCTTGTTAGTACCTGCACATTATTACAAATGTGAGTACCACACCCGCTGTAAAAAACCCAGGCATTAGAGGTAGAAGTGTGAAGGAGTTCAATCATATACATACCGGAGGCAGCGGCACCTTTAGATCTCAATCTCTTGAGCTCCTCCGTGTACTTGGGGCAATTACACCGGTAGTGACCCTTTTCCCCGCAGAAGAAGCAGGTTGCCTCTTCCGGTGAGGTGGCAGCGGCAGCCACTTGTTTCCCCTTCGCCTCCGGGGTAGGGTTAGGCTTTGGTGTTGCCACCTTGGCCTTTCCCTTCCCCTTTCCCTTGGAGGACGAAGCGGGTTGCTTCCGCTTCTTGCCACCCTCATTGATCATAAGGACGGCGGAGAAGAAGATGGCTTCGTCTTGGCCATGTTAGACTCGGCGGTCTTCAACATGCCATGAAGCTCCATTATGGTCTTATCCATATTATGCATATGGAAATTTACAATGAAGGGCCCATAGGATGGAGGAGAGGATTGGAGGATTATTTCAACCACTAAGTCCTTCCCCATCGGGAACCCCAACTTCTCCAACTGGTCCACATAGCCCTTCATACGAAGGACATGTGCACTCACATTGCCGCCCTCCTGCATCCGGCAACCAACGAAGGCTTTGACGCATTCGAACAACTCTTGCCTTGCTTGCATCTGGAACATGTCCTTCAGCTGCGTTATCATGTCATACGCACTCACAGTCTCGAATTGCCGTTGCAACTCGGGACTCATGGTCGTAACCATGAGGCCGGTTACGTCATTAGTGTCCTTGACGAGCTTTTCATACGCGTCCCGGACAACCCTTGTTGCATTGGTAGCAGGGGGATCCGGAAGAGGAGACTCCAAGACCTCCATCTTCATTTCGTGGCGTAGGACAATTCTCAATGTCCTAAACCTGTCCATAAAGTTCGGTCCTTGAAGTTTCTCCTTCTCAAGGAAAGGTCGTAGTGACATTTGTTAATAAAAACAAATTATATTAACAAGGGCCAAGAACCTCAAAGTACCCCAATCCATGACGGGTTTGCCGCGGATCACTTCATGGAGCTACTTAGGCCGGTAAACACTTTACCGATTGCAATCCGCGATCGCAACTCTTAGAAGCATGCGGGATCCTTGGTACTCATAGCACCCATTTGGCATGTTTGATCCCTCCACACCATTCCTCATTAATTCACCATGGTAGCTCGGTATCGGCACGACAACTATCAAGGTGTTTTAAGTCTTGGAATTGTAAATCGACTATCAAGATACACAGTGGTACTCTGGCCTAATGGCCGGCTCGGCTAAGCTCGATAACCGACCTTGCGAGTTGCCACACGTACCTTCCACACAGTAACACAAAACCGATCTCGGCTATGCTCGACGACCGATCCTGTTTCACTAGATTTGGGTGGTGTCATCTTATGGTTGGCGTGTGATTTACTTTTTGAGAAAAACGGGGTTTTGATTTTTCCGGTTAAAACAAATTTTAACCAATTCTTGCTGTGGCGCGCGAGGTTTGTTAACCAATTCAAAACTCTTGGTTTTAACTTATTTTGAAAAAATTTCAAGCTTGCGAAGAACTAAACAACCAAGCAAGAAAAACAAAATAAATAAACAACCACGCATGTAAATATATCCGGTAACGAGCCAACCCTATGCGTCTTGCCCGTGAGCCAACGAACAAGACTAAGTCATCTAAGGACTTTCCGAATGACTTGATGCTTGCTCCTACCACTTGATCCATTGCGTCTCATCCCGACCTCCGGATCCAAGATTGAGCAAATATACCTCCTCCCTGTTCTTCTTTGGTTGTATTCGGTTCTCCTTTTACAATTTTACAAATTTAAAAGGAAATGGCGTGCAAGCCACGAAATCTATTCTAAGCTAATTCTAACAATTACAAAGAATAAGAAATCGGCATGCAAGCCGTTAAATATTACAAACCGAATAAATTAATTAATTATTACAAACCAAATGTGGTACAACCACCGAATGAATGAATAAATAATTATAACCAACCAAAACACATCACAAGGGTCTAATGGGCTCATTGTTACCGGATTTACAAACAACCACAACAAACATCACAAAACAACACGGTGTGCCACACCAAACCGTGTCAAAAAATATCCCAACTAGATTTATTCCGAGACTACCTAAAACACTCAAGGCATGAATGAATAAATCTTGTACGTATGTATTAGGAATTCCAAACACTTTGACAATCCATATTCATACATACACAACACAAGTATATGCACGTGCGCGTTATCATGCCAAAACCGCCCGATACATATAAATGTGTGAGTTAAGATATTATGGGGTTTTCTAGATTGTCAAAAGACTAAGTTAAACTACTGGAAAAACCAGAATATTGGCCAAATCATTTTTATAAAGTTTTTCTTTTAAAACGGGTCAAAAAACAATATCCAGACGTCCTTCACGACCACTGACCTTTACGGCTTCTCACGGCTCGTGAACCCAGTGCGTCTCACGACTCATGAAAAATTTCAAAAAACCCTTTCACGACCCCAACCCCACACTGAAGTCGTGTAGGCTTCATGAGCCGTGAAGATAAAACCTTCACGGCCCGTGAAGACCTTCTGGACAGAATGTTCAACTTTGCATAAAAATGATTTTCAGGCGCAAATAGTGAATGCAATGCATCAAGATGGCTCTGATATCACTGTAGGAGTTCAAGTACATCACAGAAACGCAACAGAATCAAAGATTTACATTAAAAATTATCTTGAACTCCATAGAATGGTATAAACTTGATACAATCATGCATGCAACCAAAGCAAGCAACACAAGAGAAGAAATGGTGTTATACCTTCCTCCTTAGCTCCTTGCTACTGTGAGAAGGTTGTTTTCGGATGGGATGAACCAAAACTTGAAGAAAAGGCCTCCAAGTACTTCTACCGAAGTGATACACCAAGTACTTCTACCTTGTGCTAGCAAGATGATCAAAACCCACACTCTCCTTGGTTGGATTCTTGATCTACAACCCTCCAATCTCTGGAACTAAACACTCAACCTCACAAGAACTTCTCTTTGAAGTGTTTAAGTGTTTTGCTTTCAAAAATGACAAAAGGATCAAATGGCTATCAAGGTAACACCTTAAATAAACCATGTTTTCGTCACTTGGAGTCCCTTAGCCGGCCACAGCTTGAATTCTGATTGGACCACTAAACCACAGCCAATAAAATTCAAGTGCCACTTAGTTTTCTGGGCTTCACGACCTCTCACGGGCTCTTACGGCCCGTGAAGCTTAAAAGCTTCACGGCCCGTGCTGTGTTTTTACAAGTCGTAGAGGTATCCATGGCACATTTATCCTTCACGATCCCTTCACGGTCCGTGAAGGACCGTGAAGCCACTCTGGTCTACGAGCCATAATGCTCGTGTAAGGACTCGTGGGGACACCTTGCTTCACGACCCGTGGAGCATCCTTCACGGTCGTGAAGCCTAGGTCAACTGGAATTAGACCGTTTTGACCAGCTATTTCCAGTTAGGGCTATTTGGGTAGAAGTTAGGTGTATGACCCAATAGGCCCGTACATCATCGGCAGTGATACGGAATACGTGTGTCAGTAGGCATAATCCAACATTATGTACTTCGAGAGTAATGGTGAACATTCCAGGCAGATGTAACACTTTATATATGTGGGATAGCTCAGGTGTTAGCTCTGAGAATACTAGTGGAGAAAACTGAACAAAATGCCAGGTTTAGATATACACTAAATAGAGCGATCAGATCACAAAAGGATGAAGTTCAACACTTGCGAAATCTGAAAGAACTCCTTGAAGACATTAACAAAGAGATCAAAGAGTTTGAAGAGTTGCATCCTGATCTTTTGTAATAGATTAGTTCTATCTGTAATTATTAGATTAGTTTTAATAATATGTAAGCACTAAGTGTGCATGATCTAAGTGATCAAAATTTTGTATTATGATATGTTCAAATTAATGAATACAATTATTATTTTGATATGTTCAAATGTTTATGATATGTTCATATTTATTAGTCTGATGAGTTCAGCTTGAATGAACAATTTGATTAGTTCGTTTTCATTGTTATGTTTGGTTGGTATGTTTAACTTATAACTGATAAGTTCAATTAAAATTGATAAGTTCAATTAATAATTGATTAGTTCAAAAATAAAATGTTAGTAAGTTTAAGATTTGAAACATAATTCTGTTCAACAAACTTAATAACTGTTTGATGGTTTTGTCATCATCAAATAGGGGAGTTTGTTGGTCAAATGACCTTATTAGTTAAGATTTGATGAGACAAAGTTAAGTTTGTAAGATATGTTCAGAATACAAATTAAACAGAACTATGAAGCTTGATCAGCCTGAGCACTTATAGTGTTTCAGATTGAGCATAAGCTGAGCATATAGTTGATCATCTTAGACTATATCTTAGTTAGTTTATCAATATGTTTGATAAGCTGTGTGTGTCACCTAAGTTATAGGTTGAGTATTCAGCTTGATGCGTTTCGAGCTGAGTGGCTCATCTTCTAGACTGAGTCAGCTCAACAAAGTTGCTAAGTAAGTTCTAGCTAACTCTTATGACTTCTAAGGACCAGTTAGTTATTATACATGTTAGTACATGTTTGATTTCGAGTTTGTTCTCGAAGGACTCAGCTTGATGATTTTCAAGATGAGTAACTCAGTCTAACAAAAGAAGTCAGTTTAAGAGAATTTAAATATGTTATAAATTATGTAATTCTCTATATCTACGATATGGATAAGAAGTTCCAGAATCAAGATTGAAGATTGAAGACTCAAGATATAAGATTCAAGATTCAAGATTATGGGTTATCTGTTAGTTTGTTAGCAGATTAGGATAAGTTCTAGTTTGTTAGGATCCGTAGGAACAGGAATATAAATACTTATATCCTGATAAGTTTAGATGGATCTCACCTCAACCTAACCTCACCATCGTATGTGTTCTGAATTTTGATACATTGTTTGTGTGTTCAACGTGATCAAGAAATTCACACATTGCTAACATTGTTCGTGTGTTCGATCTTCACGTCTGTTGTGAAGTTGGTAAGTATTCCATCTGTGAATAAATCTTGTTTAGAGAGTTAGTTTGTATCTATAATCATAAGTTGATTATAGATAGCAAGTTTGAGAGATTGAGAGATTTGATTTAGATTAGGTGTTTACATATCAAGTGTTGCTTACTTGATAGTCACTGTAATCATCTTCTTATTAATGAAAGTATTCGATTTCATGTGGTTTGATTTGTGTAACATTTTTTATTGATTTGTTCAATTTTCCGTAGAAAGTGTATTCAACCCCCTTCTACAAATTACTTGATTGTTGATATTCTCATCAAGGGACCAACAAAAACCCAGCCTTTAGAAGTAGAAGTTTGATAAAGTTCCATCATGAAAGTACCTGAAGAGTCGGGTCCAGAAATGATCATAGCCTTAAGCTTGTTGAGCCCCTCAAGGTACTTAGGGCAGCTTCGGCGGTAATACCCCTTGCCCCGGCAGAAAAAGCATTGTGCATCCTCCGGGGTCTTAGCTTGGGGAAGTTTCCCCTTGCTCTTTACCTCGGTGGTAGGGTTAGGCTTGTTTTCATCAACCTTTCCCTTACCCTTCCCTTTGGAAGGGGTGCTTTTCTTCTTCTTTTGGATGCGGCCCTCCCGGATGGCTAAGACGAGGTTGGAAGAAGATTGCTTGCTCTTAGTCATGTTAGACTCCGTGATCTTCAGCATACCATGGAGCTCCATAAGGGTTTATGTGTTGAGGTTTCGGGAACAAGCAACCGAAGGAAGGTAGAAGAAAAAATGCATCATGTACAACACAATAATGCATATAAACCAAGAAACCCCAAGAAAAGTGGACCAAACTCCGTAACGCAGAAATGCAACATGAAAACAAGAGGAAAGGAGATTATACCCTAGTCGATTTTCAGGAGAGAACCAAGTTAGATGGACAAGAAATCTAATCCAAGTTTTCCTCTATTGTTGATTGACACCGAGTTGGTTCAGTCTCCATGTACTAGCATGCCATTGATGGTCTTTAATCTTGAAATCACCTCTGGAATAATCAACCCAATGTTCTCCTTAACACGCCTCTTCGAAGAACTCACCAAGAACACTCAAGATTGGCACTTCAATTTTGTGTTTTTGGTGTAAGAGAGAAAGAGAGGCAAGAGCTTGTTGTTTACATGCATGTATATCTATATATCAACTCTCTCTAGACCTCTTCCATGCCCCAAGGCCGGTCATAAAAGGTGAGACATGCATTGGTGGAGAATGGAGGTGCATGCAAAAGTTGCATGCATTCTGACAGGTGTTAGCGCCACTAACTTTTAGAGTTAGCGCCGCTATCGGGCCTCTAGTTAGAGCCGCTAACCTTTAGAAGATAAAGCGGCTAACTTTTAAAGTTAAAGCCACTAACTCCATCAGCATGCCAACTTACTTGCAATTTGACCAAATCAGTCCCTCCACTTAGGTTGTTATCGAGATTGATCCCCGGTTTGTGACCCAATAGTCCCACACATCATCGACAGTGATTCATATGGTGTACATGCTGTTAGAATATGCCCACTGATGCGAGTACACCATTTGAATCACTACTGATGATGTATGAGCCTATTGGGACATACACCAGGGTAAAATCTGACAAGAACTTAAGTAAATGGATAAAAAATGACAAAAGACATAAGTTGACTTCGCAGGCTGGGTTAGCGCCGCTAACACTTATGAGTTAGAGTCGCTACAGCTGCATGTACTTTACGTCAAGTCATCTGATAGGCCGCATTAGCGCCGCTAAACATTACAGGTTAGCGCCGCTAACTCTGGGTTAGCGCTGCTACGGCCGGACGTGACATTTTGTCATATCAACTCTAAAGTTGGCCTATGCATGTGGGTTTCTTGAAAACAATCTTGGCCGGCTTTAGGAGACTAAGTGTCATCTGGATGCTTATAAAAGAGAACTTATTTCCTCTCATTTAGCTCTCTTAAACAACATACACATTTGAGAGACTCTTAAGTGCTTCAAGGCTTAGAGAGTTCAAGAGAGAGTGCTAGATAGAGTTCTTGCTCCAGAATTTCGTCCTTGATCATGAGTTGTTGTTGTTCAAGTGATTTTCAAGAGAGAAGAATCACAAGAAGCTTGCTAGCACAAGGGATTTGCGTGTTACCGGGGTATCACTCTTTAGTCGATTCGTTCATGTGACAAGGAGAAACTTCATCATCTTCATCAACATTTTTCTGGAGCTTAGAAGATGGTATAATCTTCTTATCTCTCTCTTTTTGTTGCATTTCTATTCATAGAGTATGGTCTATGTTTGGGATTTCAACTTGTATGCTTTGTATGTTTGATTTTTGGGCTTTTCTTTTTTTTTTTTGCTTCTGTTGCGTGCCCTAGAAATCCCAACAGTGGTATCAGAGCCACTTCTATGATAGTTATGCACTTGGTGGCTTGTAAAACCCAAAATCAAAAATGTTTGTTTTCTGACGAACAGGGGTTAGTGTCGCTAACCATGAGTTAGTGGCGCTAACTCTTTCAAGTTAGCGGCGCTAGAGTCGCTGTAACAATTTTTTGTTCTTGGTTAAAAACATATTTTGGTCTCGGGTTTTAGGCTTGTTTTTTGAGCTTCTGGATATTTTATCTTGTTATTATGATGTTAATTCCAGTAGCATTCTCATGTTTGGTTGTATGTGGATATGTAAGTTGGTAACCTTGCCTAGACCATTTGGTTGATTTTGTTTGTTTGGATGCTTGGTTGGTTGTATTATTATTCTTATGATAAATTTGTAATAATAATGTGGCTTGCATGCCATTTCATTCATCCATGTAATTGTAATAGATAAATAGGTATTTTATGGCTTGTATGCCATTTTATTCTAGTGTATATATTGTTTTGATGGATGATGACACACAAAAGATGGGATCAAAGGAGATGGAGCATGGTGTCCATGAAGCCGATGAAGTCCAATGGAGATAGCGGCGTTAGTGGGAGCTCGCGTTGGAGACTTTGTCCCTTAGAAAAAGACCAAGTTCTTCCCATTTGGCTCACGGGAAGAACGCATAGGTTTTTATGGCAAGGGTTACCAATTATAGTATTTTATGCGTGTGATGTGATTTTTGTATGCATGGTTTGTTTAGGATTCACATACTAGATAATTTTTCGAAATTTAACAGAATCACAAGAGATTTGATAAAAATGGTTTACAAACTCTCTCGCGTGCTCACATACAAGACTAACCCACCTAGTGAAAATAGGATTTGTCATTAATATTTTAATCTAAAAACCAAACCGGAAACAAAAGCCCGTCTTTCCACGAAACGTAAATCATGCACCATCCGTAAGACGATACCACCCGAATCTAGTCTTATGGGTTTTGGTTGTCGAGCTTAGCACGAGCCAACTCCCATAAAACTGTTTGGAAGGTGAGTGTGGAAATTCACAATTTTGGTTGTCGAGCTTAGCACGAGCCAACTTTGGTGAGTTTGTCACCATATATCTTGACGGACGATTTGCAATTTTAGATTTGAAATCTTGGTTAATTGTCGAGCTTAGCACGAGTTAACCAAAATTTCAAGATTTAAAATTGGTTCAAGAAGGGATCAAACATGCCAAACGACCATTGGATGTCGTAGGTTCCCGCAAGGCGCTAAGGATTGCAATAGAGATTGCAATTGGCAAAATGGTTGCTGACCTAAATAATTTTATCACGTGATCCGCGGTAACCCCGTCACATGGTGGGATGAAATACGGTTCTTAGCCTTGTTAAAGTTAATTCTTTATGGGTAAATTAATTCAACAAGATATAATATCAAACTAACTAAAGTCTTCTTTGCATTTATTTTAGATGGCATCAACAAGCGCAAACACCACCACTACAAACGTTTCTCTACGAGTTTTCCTTGAGAAGGAGAAACTCGACGGGAGAAACTTCATGGATTGGTATAGGCAGCTTAAGCTTGTCCTACGCTATGAAGGGAAGATGCATACCATTGAGGAACCCTTACCCGAGGAACCTCCAAGCGGTGCAACGAGAGTGGTCCGCGAGGACTACGAAAAATGTCTCAAGGAGACTGAGGAGATCACATGCCTCATGTTAAGCACAATGAGTACTGATTTGCAAAAGCAAATGGATTACTTGGGTGCTTACGACCTGATCATGCAGCTGAAGGACATGTTCCAACAGCAGGTGAGGCAGGAGAGGTATGAGTGCTTGAAGACCGTTCTCGCTTGCAAGCTTCAAGATGGAGGGAACGTGAGCTAACATGTTTTGCGCATGAAGGAAAACATTGAGTGCATGGAGAAGCTGGGATTTACCATCGGGAGGGAGATGGCGGTCGATTTGATCCTCCAATCCCTGCCCAGTGCATATGATCAATTCACTATGAGTTATCACATGCACAACATGGACATATCCTTGATGGAGCTACATGGTATGCTAAAAACTGCCAAAGCGAGCATGACCAAGAGCAAACCTTCCTCCTCTTCCACTCCCGTTCTAGCCATCCGGGAAGACCGCATTACCAAAAAGAAGGCCGCCCCTTCCAAGAAAAGGAAGGGTAAGGGAAAGGTTGGCGCGCCCAAGCCTGCCCCGGCCTCTGAGGGTAAGGGCAAGGGGAAGATTCCCCAAGCCAAGACTCCGGTGGATTCGGAGTGCTTCTTTTGAGAGGGCAAGGGCCACTACCGCCGAAGCTGCCCAAAGTACTTGGAGGGACTCAATAAGCTCAAGGTGATGAGCATATCGGGCCCGGACACATCAGGTACATTCATGATAGAACTTCACCATACTTCTACTTCTAGAGGCTGGGTCTTGGATACTAGCTGTGGCACTCACATATGTAATATGGTGCAGGTGCTAAACGCAAGTAGGAGATTGGATAAGGGATACTAGATCTTGTGATGGGGAACTCGGAGATTGTCCCAGTGGAAGCACAAGGAAGTTTGGAGCTTTCATTCAAGACTGGAAACTCTATTTTATTGAAAAATGTCTGTTATTCGCCCAGCGTGGCTAGAAACATTATTTCATTTCATGCATTGTATGACGATGGTTATAACTTTCATTTTGATGATGGTTCTATTATATGCTTTAAAGATAACATTGTTTATTTTAAGGCTTTACCATGTCATGGCATTTATGAGGCAACTGCATACATTAATTCAACAAAATCTATCATGAATATTGATTCTAGTTCCAAAGATGGTTTGGATAAGTATTCCTTGTGGCATAGTAGTCTTTGCCATATAAACAAGACTCGCATCACCAAGCTCCAAGTGGATGGGATCTTGGAATCATTTGATCAAGGGTCGAACGATGTATGTGATTCTTGTTTATTAGGCAAGATGACAAAGGCACCCTTCACGGGGAGAAGTGAGAGGGGAAAGGACCTCTTGGATATCATCCATACGGATGTATGTGGGCCTTTCAAGCATGTTACAAGGAATAACTAGAGATACTTCGTAACCTTTATAGATGATTATAGTAAGTATGGATATGTCTATCTTGTTAAACACAAGAATGAAACCTTTGAGGTGTTCAAGACATTCCAAAACGAAGTTGAGAATCAATTGGCCAAAACAATAACGATACTCCGGTCTGATAGAGGTAGAGAGTATCTAAGTACTGAGTTTACCGATCATCTTAAGAATTGTGGAATTATATCGCAATTGACACCTCCAAGGACTCCACAATTAAATGGGGTCGCTGAGAGGAGGAACTGGACTTTTCAAGATATGGTAAGATCCATGATGAGTCGAACGGAGGTACCCATTAGTTTATGGGGATATGCTCTAGAAACGGCGGTAAGGATCCTTAACCTTGCAACAACCAAGAAAGTATCGAAAACACCTTATGAAATGTGGCATAATAAGAAGCCGAAACTTTCATACCTACGAGTTTGGGGCTGTCAAGCCTACGTCAGACGTGAGGCTGAGGACAAACTAGAACCTCGCTCCGAAAGGTGTTACTTTATCGGATATCCTCCTGCCGGTGTTGGATATATATTTTATAAGCCTTCTGAGAACAAAGTTTTTGTTGCCTGAAGGGCATTTTTCCTTGAAAGAGAAATGTTATCCAAATAAAAGGGCAACAAGGAAATTGATCTTGAGGAAGTTCAAGGATCAACCGATAAAGAACTTGAGGTTGGCACTAGCACTCAACCTAGGACGGTTGAAACTGAGCAAGAGAATTCTGCAGTACCTGACACTAGTTCATTGCTTACTCCAAGGCGTTCCAGTAGAACTCGTTATGAGCCAGAGAGATATGGATTCTACATATCTGAGGGCAGCGAGTTAGTAGTGAACTCTGATGAGCCCACTAACTACAAGGAAGCTATGGCGGCCCCTGAGTCTGCAAAATTGGAGAGAAGCAATGGAAAGTAAGATGCAATCCATGTCGGATAATCAGGTTTGGGAACTGGTTGAAGCTACGCCCGGGGTTAGATCCGTAGGGTGTAAATGGGTCTTCAAGAAGAAGACCGGCATGGACGGAACCTTGGATACCTTCAAAGCCCAACTAGTGGCAAAGGGTTTCACCCAGACACCTAGTGTAGATTATGATGAAACCTTTTCCCCAGTGGCTATGTTGAAGTCTATCCGGATACTATTAGCCATAGCTGCATTTCATGATTATGAAATATGGAAAATGGATATTAAAACCTCATTCCTTAACGGGAAGCTTTCTGAAGAGGTGTATATGACACAGCCTGATGGGTTTGTACATCCATAATATCCGGACAAGGTCTGTAAGCTCAAGAAGTCCATTTATGGACTTAAGCAAGCATCTCGCAGTTGGAATCTATGCTTTGATGAGAAAATCAAGGAATTTGGATTTTCGAAAAGTAAAGATGAACCATGTGTATATGTCAGGGCTAGTGGGGGCATTATAGTCTTCTTAGTCCTATATGTAGATGATATACTACTCATTGGAAATCACATTCCGAGCCTAAGGAGTGTTAAAGCTTGGCTAGGAAATTGTTTTTCAATGAAGGACCTAGGGGATACGAGCTATATTTTGGGGATCAAGATATATAGAGATAGATCAAGAAAGCTGCTTGGCCTTTCTCAAAGTGCATACATAGATAAGGTTGTGAGACGCTTTTGAATGGAGGATTCCAAGAAAGGAAACCTCCCTATGTCACATGGCTTGACGTTGAGCAAGACTCAATGTCCTACCTCCCAAAAGGAGATAGAAGTAATGGAGCGAGTACCATATGCTTCGGCTGTAGGATCGATCATGTACGCCATGTTATGTACTCGTCCTGATGTATCATCTGCTTTAAGCATTACTAGTAGATATCAGGAAAATCCCGGGGAACCTCATTGGAAGGCTGTAAAGAACATTCTCAAATACCTTAAGCGTACAAAAGAGATGTTCTTAGTATATGGTGGGGAAAAAGAGCTGAGAGTAAAGGGTTACTCAGACGCTAGCTTCCAAACAGATAGGGATGACTGCCGATCTCAATCGGGGTTTGTATTCCTATTAAATGGTGGTGCTGTCAGCTGGAGGAACTCGAAGCAAGACACGGTGGCTGATTCGACTACTGAGTCGGAATATATTGCGGCAAGTGAAGCCGCAAAGGAGGCCGTGTGGATGAAGAAATTCATCCAAGATCTACAAGTGGTTCCAAGCATCACTGAACCTATTGAGATATTTTGTGACAATGAGGGTGAAGTGGCTATGGCGAAGGAACCAAGAGCTCACAAGAGAACGAAACACATATTGCGCAAATACCACTTTATACGAGAAGTAGTTGAAAGTGGTGAAATCATCATTAGTAGAGTAGCGTCGGATGGAAACCTTGCGTATCCATTCACAAAGTCGTTATCGCAGGCAGCTCATGATTCTCACACTAGTGCTATAGGTGTAATATTTGCCAGCGATTTGGCTTAAGTTATGTATTTAGTTTGTTTGATATGTAATTTTTATATTTTGGGAACAATAAAGACAGTATTGTAACTTATGCTTGTTTCGATATGTAATAGAGATTATACACGCGTGCGATACGGTTACATTCATAAGACTCTACTGTGTTCCATCTTAGCATGTTTAACCACTTCCGGAAATATCTTATATTTCAAACTTTCCACGGTCGGTCAATCTTGTGGAAGGAAGATTGAATTAAGACTGAGATAAGCATATGACCTTGAATTCAATATGGTCGAATTAAGGAGCAATGACTATATGTACTTGAAAAGAGTTTCAAGTGATTGGAAGACCCACACCCAAGTGTACTTCATGGGTTATAGTCACAAGTAACATGGGATGATAATATCTTACGTCCTTAGACCTGAGATGTATGAACCGCTATATCATACTTCTTTCTTACTTTAGCCAATTTCAAAAGCAGTTCGTAACTGGCTGTGATAAAGGAATTGGCTAGATAAGTCAAGAGGTATGGTTTAGGGTTATACAGTCAAAGGGGATTTCTTCCTCTGATATGAGAGATATCACTGGGCCCCTCGATGATTGGGAGCTGACACCAAAATTTCTGCATAGCCATGCGCAAGGAATATTGATTGAGAATCAGATATGTTCTTAACTTTTGGTCACCACCAATCAAGATCGAGAAACACAATCGTGAACGATCTGGAGATTGACATTTAATACATGTCTCGTGTTCACACTGATATCGCGAACAAAAGGATGTTTAAGATCACTTATCTATAGGACCTTTCTTTGTGAACATGTTTTTATTCGGGATAACGAAACCCATACTGACTTGGGGGCAATGATGCTTTTGCTAGAGGCCGCTAATTGTCTGTGGTTTATTAGAAATGGTGCATCGTGTGCAACTGGGAGTTTGTTAGAATATGCCCACTGATGCGAGTACACCATTTGAATCACTACCGATGATGTATGGGCCTATTGGGTCATACACCGGGGTTAAATCTGACAGGAACTTAAGTAAATGGATCAAAAATGACAAAATACAAAAGTTTACTTCGTAGGCTGGGTTAGCGCCACTAACCATAAGGTGTTAGTGCCGCTAACACTTATGAGTTAGAGTCCCTACAGCTGCATGTACTTTAAGTCAAGTCATCTGACAGGCCGCGGTAGCGCCGCTCAACATTACAGGTTAGCGCCGCTACGGACGGATGTGACATTTTGTCATATCACCTCTAAAGTTGGCCTATGCATGTGGGTTTCTTGAAAACGATCTTGGCCGGCTTTGGGAGACTAAGTGTCGTCTGGATGCTTATAAAAGAGAACTTATTTCCTCTTATTTAGCTCTCTTAACAACATACACATTTGAGAGACTGTTAAGTGCTTGAAGGCTTAGAGAGTTCTAGATAGAGTTCTTGCTCCAGAATTTCGTCCTTGATCTTGAGTTGCTGTTCTTCAAGTGATTTTCAAGAGAGAAGAATCACAAGAAGCTTGCTAGCACAAGGGATTTGCGTGTTACCGGGGTATCACCCTTTAGTCGATTCGTTCAAGTGAGAAGGAGAAACTTCATCATCTTCATCAACGTTTTTCTAGAGCTTAGGAGCTGGTATAATCTTCTTATCTCTCTCTTTTTGTTGCATTTCTATTCATAGAGTATGGGCCATGTTTGGGATTTCAACTTGTATGCTTTGTATGTTTGATTTTTGGGCTTTTCTTATTATTTTTTGCTACCGTTGCGTGCCCTAGAAATCCCAACACATGCGTCAGTGGGCATATCCCAACAAACACCCACTTGCACATGACACACCGTACCCAAGAAATCACAGACAAAGAGCGGCTTATAGTAAAGCATCTTTGCCCCCAAGTCAGTATGGGTTTTTTCATCCTGAACAAAACCAAATCCAATATAATAATGGGATGGCCTAATAGATAAGTGACCAAACATCCTTTTGTTCGCGATATCCTTGTGAACACGAGACATGGATTAAAATGTCAATCTTCAGGTCGCTCACGATTATGTTTCTCGATCTCGATTGGTGGTGACCAAAAGGGGGAGATATATCTGATCCCAATCAATATATCCCTGTGCATGGCCATGCAGTTTTTAGTGTCAGATCCCAATCATCGAGGGGCCCATGGGGATTGACAAGCAAAGAACTCCCACTTAATGTAGATTAGATAATTTTAAATTGTGAGATTGACAAGCAAAGAAAGTCATATCTCATTTGATGCTCATGTGACCATCTTTGATAGCTTTTGACACTTAGATTAATGTATACCAATCAAATTGAATAAATTTATTTGGCCTGCTTTTCACCAGATCATCTTCAATAATATCTATTTTTATACTATGTGACACCATGCACTAATGTGTAGGAAATGAATTGTGAGATAAACGCACGATTTATTTTATGGCTACCCAGTATAGCTATATAAGAAACATTAGCATCTTTGCTAGATGTAAGTATCTTGATCTATAAACCCTTATTGATTCTTTATTTACTTTGGTTAGTTCCGAACACCATCAAGATTTCGGACATTAACCCTTTGACTAGTAAACAATCTCACAACAACAATCGTCAAAGATGGTGATGGAGAAGTTTCACTATTGTCACAACAACAACAACAATCGTGAAAGATGCATGCATTCTGACAGGGGTTAGCGCCGCTAACTTTTAGAGTTAGAGCCGCTAACTCTAAGTTAGCGCCGCTATCGGGCCTCTAGTTAGAGCTGCTAACCTTTAGAAGATAGAGCCGCTAACTTTTAAAGTTAGAGCCGCTAACTCCATTAGCATGCCAACTTACTTGCAACGTGACCAAATCAGTCCCTCCACTTAGGTTGTTATCGAGATTGATCCCCTGTGTGTGACCCAATAGTCCCATACATCATCGGCAGTGATTCATATGGTGTACGTGCGTCAGTGGGCATATCCCAAAAAACTCCCACTTGCACATCACACACCGTACCCAAGAAATCACAGACAAAGAGCGGCTTCTAGTAAATCATCTTTGCCCCCAAGTCAGTATGGGTTTTGTCATCCTGAAAAAAACCAAATCCAATATAATAATGGGATGGCCTAATAGATAAGTGACCAAACATCCTTTTGTTCGCGATATCCTTGTGAACACGAGTCATGGATTAAAATGTCAATCTTCAGGTCGCTCACGATTATGTTTCTCGATCTCGATTGGTGGTGACCAAAAGGGTGAGATATATCTGATCCCAATCAATATATCCCTGTGCATGGCCCTGCAGTTTTTAGTGTCAGATCCCAATCATCGAGGGGCCCATGGGGATTGAGAAGCAAAGAACTCCCCCTTAATGTAGATTAGATAATTTTAAATTGGGAGATTGACAAGCAAAGAACTCTTCATAGTCATATCTCATTTGATGCTCATGTGACCATCTTTGATAGCTTTAGATTGATGACTTGGACACTTAGATTAATGTATACCAATCAAATTGAATACATGTATTTGGCTTGCTTTTCACCAGATCATCTTCAATGATATCTATTTTTATAATATGTGACACCATGCACTAATGTGTCTTAGTAGGAAATGAATTGTGAGATAAACTTAGGATTTATTTTACGGCTACCCAATACAGATATATATAAGAAGCATTAGCATCTTTGCTAGATGTAAGTATCTTTATCTATATACCCTTATTGATTCTTTATTTACTTTGGTTAGTTCCGAACACCTTCAAGATTTCGGACATTAACCCTTTGACTAGTAAACATTCTCACAACAACAATCGTCAATGATGGTGATGGAGAAGTTTCACTATTGTTACTCCTTGTGTCACGCTTTAACAGATTATCTACACAAGTGTGATCAATATTCCAACAAGTCTTAATCCTTCTCACTAACACTAGTGAAGGATTTTTTAACCGTCTTAACCCAATAAACAAGATTTGTATCAAGATTTAGCCCAAGGCCAAACTTTCTTGAAGATCCCAACCACTTGGATTCAAGTGATGCAATTCTTGTTTACTTAGTTTAAGTTGATTATGACATAGAGTTAACATATCCAAACCACTTTTGGATCTAAGAAGCAATTATCCATGATTGTCTTATTACTTACTTCGAGCCTTTATGTATGCTATGATATGGATAAGTTTTGATTTTCAACAATCATCTCAAAAAAAATTTCAAAATAGATGTTTCAATTCAAAGCCATATCCATCGTCATCCAATGTATATTTAAATACCACAAATGGTTAAAGTAATACATAAGCATTGACATGGATAAATTTCGAAATGAAACTATTTATATGAATAATATTTTACGTCAAAAACTACTAGAGTCAAAAACATCCATCATCTTCAAAATAGCATACAGTAAAGCATAAGTTGCCACATAGTGCATTACAACAAAAGTAATAATCCGGAAATAACGGCGAGATCAAAACTCCCAATTCTCTTCTAGAGTACAATCAACAAAGTTTCCTCTTCAGAGATCCGGTTCTTCAAGCTTTTCCTTCTTTTAGCGAACAGAATTACACATTGTAACAAATAAATTTGTGACAAACGTGAGTCTTATAGCTTAGGTTAACAAACCAGCTTTTTAAGGAATAGCAATGAAGTGTAATTATGAATGTACCTTAAGTAGGAAAATTAACTCTCTCGTTTCTGAGAAGTTTTAATTTCTCTCGGCACGAAGGGCAGGCATGACGGCCCCAATCCCCAAATCTTCCACAAAAGTAGCAAACCACCCCATGATGAGTCTCCTTAGGCACACCATCAATGTGCAAAGACTCTATGCTCAAAGCAGGCTTGGTCACTCCAACCTCTTCTTGTGGGGTCAATTTCTCCTTCTTTATAATGTTCTGTTCCTTAGAATCAAAACCGGGAATGGATGAGGTTGAACCATACTTGAACATGTTAGACTCTACAGTCTTCAACATTCCATGCAGTTCATCTATGGATTTCACCATCTCATGCATATGATAGTCTATAACAAATTGATCATATGATGCGTGCAAGGACTGAAGTATGAAATTTACACCGAGCTCCCTCCCTATAGGAAATCCTAGCGTCTCCAATTGGTCCATGTATTACTTTAGTTTGAGAAAATGGGCACTTACACTCCCACCTTCCCGCATCTTACAACAGGTTAGACTTTTAACACACTCATATTGTTCCTGCCTAACTTGCGGTTGGAACATAACCTTCAGCTTGTTAATCATGTCGTACACACTCATGTTCTCAAATTGCTTTTGCAGTTCCAAGCTCATAGTTGACAACATGAGACAGGCAATATCGTGTGTGTCCTTAACACGTTTTTCATATGCGTATCGGACGGCCCAGGCCGCTTTGGTAGCCGGTGGTTCAGGAAAGGGTTCCTCAAGGACATACAACTTAGACTCAGCACGTATGAAAATTCTAAGATGTCTAAGCCAGTAAACAAAGTTCACTCCCGTGAGTTTCTCCCTTTCTAGGAACATACGAAGTGAAAATTCGACATGGTGTTATTATGATTTAACATCCTGTAGTAAAGAGAGTACATGAACTAGTTAGTTTGATTTAATCCTCATTAAAATAATTACCCATAACCTCTCACAAATTATTTTAACAAGGTCTAAGAACCATATATCACTCCAATTCATGACGGGTTTGCCGCGAATCACTTCATTGAGCTATTTAGGCCGGTAACCATATTAGCGATTGCAATATCTATTGCAACTCTTAGACACTTGCAGGATCCTACGACAACATCAGTCGTTTGGCATGTTTGATCCTTACTTGCACCAATCTTAAGCTTTGCAATTTTGATTATCTCGTGCTAAGCTCAACAATCAATCAAGATTTCAAACTTATAATTGCAAATCGTCAAACTAGATACACGGTAAAAACTTGACAACTATTGGCTTGGATTAAGCTCGACAGCTAATAATTTCAAGTTTCCACACTCACCTTCCATACAGATCCACATGCAATAACTCGTGCTAAGCTCGACAATTATCCCACGCTTCACTAGATTCGGGTGGTGTCATTTCTTGGATGGTGCGAGATTTAAGTTTTATGGAAAAACGGGCTTTTGTTTCCGGGTTGCTTTTAGATGAACTATTTAGTGACAAATCCTAATTTCCACAATGTGAGTTAATCTTGTCTGTGAGCGCGCGCGATAAAAGTTACCATTTTTAACAAATCTCTTTTGATTTTATTAATTTTGATAAAATTTTCTAGCATTCGAATCCTAAGCAATCCATGCATATAAATAAAATCATATCACACGCATATTTATATAAAATTGGTAACCCTTGCCAAAAGTCCAATGCGTTCTTCCCGTGAGCCAAAACGGGAAGAGCGTGGTCAATCTAAGGGTAGAAACTTCTTCGACGCGAGCTCCCACTAGAACCGCCATCTCCAATAGATTTCACCGGCTTCTATGGACACGTTACTCCATCTCCTTTCGGCTCCAATAGTGTGTTCATCCATCCAAAATTTACAATACATACAAATAGAAAATAAATGGCATGCAAGCCATGATTTTCCTATTTATCTATTACAAATTACATGGATGAATGAAATGACATGCAATCCACAATATTATTACAAACATATCAAAATTAAAAAATATTACAGTGTTGGAGTCTGCCCACTGACACAAGTACATTGGTGTTACTGCTGATGAAGTGCGAGCCTATTGGGTCACACACCAAGGATTGATCCCGACAGCTTACTGATAAAGAGAGAAGGTCCGAAAATCAAATTGTTTGATTTTGGAGCTTCACGGCCGTGAGGGATGCTCCAAGGGTCGAGAAGCCCAGTGCCCTCCCGAATGGCTCAATGACTTTTACACGGCTCGTGGAGTCTTCACGGGTCGTGAAGAGGTCGTGAAGGGTTCGTGAAAGAGACGCCCTCACGAGTCACTCGGACGCGGCACGGGCCGTGAAGGACGATGGCCAGTCGTGGCGCATTTGTCTTCACGGGCCGTGAAGGAGTGTCTGCATGAAAATCTCATATTTCATTGGATCATCTTGTGGTCCAATAGATAGATACTTCTAATCCGACCAAATCGGTGGTATTGTGGTTTGGAACAGCAGTAGCTTCATTTTTTTTTAACTCTCTCTCTCTCTCTCTCTAATTCTCTCTTGGTACAATACATGACATAGACACAATATACACTAAGTTGGTATTACTTGAGTGTTGTGTGAGCTCCATTGGTGCAAGAGGAGATGTTTGTAGGCTGTCCCGGAAAGGTGGAGTCGTGGTGGACGTCCGCTTGACGGAGTACTAGCATACGGGGATCGAGCAATCTTGGTGTGGATCAAGCAATAGAGGAGGACACACTTGGGTTCTCGGATTCATCCCGTGTCGTGCATGTTCAGCTGTTTTTGGAGTTTGTAAGGAGGTATATTTTATGTCCTTCTTGCTCCTTTAAGTTGCAATTTGGTTTTTGTAGAACATTATCACTTTGGAACATGTATGGACCCGTTTTTGTACGGTTTTTGAACTCTTTGTTTTCGCTTCAGATGTGTTTTGCTCCATACCGTGTTCCAACAGTGGTATGAGAGCCAAATCTACAAACAAATTGCACTTTCTTAACTTGAAAACCGAAAATGGACATTCTGTCCAGAATGTCTGCACGGGTCGTGAAGGATTATTCTTCACGGTCGTGAAGTCTCACGACCTGTATCGTGAAGGTTTTTACTTCACGGTCTTGAAGGCTTACGACCTATCTCGTGAAGATTTTTCTTCACTGTCGTGAAGGCTCACGACCAGTTACGTGGGGTGTTGGTCGTGAAGGTTTTTCACTATGTCAGAGTCGTGGAGTTCATGGGCTTCACGGGCCGTGAAAGGCAGTGAAGGCTCCTGGGTCGTGAAGGACGTTGTGAACAGTGTTTTTGTCCTTTTGGTAAAAGAAAAATATTTTCGGTTTTAGCTCCTTGCGATTCTGTTTTTCCAGAATCGGTCAAAAGCGTTTGGATTTTTTAAAAGCCCCGTATGTGTCTTGATTCATGCATTTATATGTATTGGGTGGTTCTAGGCATGAAATGCACACATGCATATACTTGTATTGTGTATATATGAATATGTGTTCTCAAAGTGTTTGGGGTACTAATACATATGTACAAGGATTGTTCACTTTGTGCCTTGAGTGTTTAGCTAGGTTTGAACAATCTTAATCAAGATACATTTTGTACGCTTTTGTTGTGGCACACCGTGTTGTTGTTTGTGGTTGTTGTTTGATCCCGTAACACCTTGCCCATTAGACCTATGTGTTGGTTGTTTGGTTGTGTTTAATTATTCATTCATTTGGTGGTTTGTACCACAATTGGTTTGTAATAATTAAATTTATTCCGTTTTGTATTTTGTACTTTGTTTTGGCTTGCATGCCGATTGCTTTTCTTTGTAATTGTTAGAATTAGCTTAGATTAGCATTTCGCGGCTTGCATGCCGTTTCTTTTCAAATATTTGTATGTATTTGTAAAAGAAGACCGAAGACAACCATCAAGAGTCGTAGAGGAGACGTCTCGGCTATGGTGGATCCAGAGGTTCATTGGAGATGACGGATTCAGTGGGAGCACTTCCAGCTGGGCCAAGTGGCTGTGTCCTTAGTTTGGCCTTGCTTTCCTCGTTTGGCTCACGGTGAAAGCGCATAGGGTTTAGGGGCATGTTACCGGATATTGCTTGTGCGTGGTTGTTATTTTGTTTAGTTTCTTGCGTGGTTGTTTAGTTTCTTCGCTCGCTTGAAAACTTTTCAAAATAATAAAAGCAAGAGTTTTGAATTTGTTTACAAACCTCGCGCGCCACCTGCAACCAATGCGAACTGGGCCACTCGATACGCTTTTGAGAAGCGTGTTAGAGATACACAAGATATTTCTTGTCTCATGTTATCGACTATGAGCTTTGAGTTGCGTCAGCAACTTGAGCATTTGAGTGCGTATGACATGATAAACCGGCTAAAGGACATGTTCCCGCAGCAGGTTAGACAATAACGGTTTGAGTGTATAAAGGCTTTGATCGGTTGTAGGATGCAGGAAGGTGAGGATGTAAATGTCCATTTCCTTATGATGAAGGGATATATGGACCAATTGGAGAGACTTGGACTTCTAATAGGGAGGGAGATTGCGGTGGATATGATCCTCCAGTCCCTACCCGCGTCTTAGGAGAAGTTTGTCAAGAACTTTCACAAAGACAATTTAGATAAATCCTTGATCGAACTTCAAGACATGCTGAAGGCTATTCAGTCTTAAATGGATGAGAAGGATCGTGTCTCGTCCACATCCACTATGGCTGCTAGGAAACAAGTAAGCAAGAAGGATAAACTGACCTCAAAAGGAAAGTCTAGTGTGACTAGGCTATCCGTAATTGTGGAGTCGGAGGACAATGAGATTGTGCCTCAAGATGATGTTCCACATGGGGTAGTTTCCTACTTTTGCGGAGAATTGGAAATTGGCGCCGTCACGCCTGCCCTAAGTGCCTGCAATAGCTAAGTATCCTAAAGCGGAAGAACGTTAGCTCATCTTCAGGTACATTCATGATCAAACTCCATTGATCTTCTACTTCTAACGACTGGGTTTTGAACGCTAGTCAAAACGCTCACGTTTGTTACAAACTTGTTTGTTGCAAAGTGCCGGTGTTAATCAGAAGTAGGTAATGGATGCATGGAGAGCTGGAACTTAAAGAGGGAAACATGGTTGTTGTCCCTAACTAAAAGGATTGGAAGAAGAGTCTTGCCATTCCATCCAGCTAAACTATTCCTTCATTTAGATCTTTGTCTTACGCCCTACGTGGCAAGAAGCATTGTATCTTATTTGCCTTTGATGACGATGAATATTACTTTGAATAACGTTATTGTGGGTTTTCGAGTTTTATTTCAAAGTATGTTCATGTCGTGGCATTTGCAATAAGTTTTGCTTAAAGAAGTAATGGAATGATTATGAATGATTATTGAATTGTTATCCTTATGAAATAGTTGATTTAACCATATAAACAAGACTTGCATCACCAAGCTCCATGTGGTTAGGAACTTTGAACCTTTTGACCATTGGTCAATTGTTAATTACAAATCTTGCTTATAAGGCTAAATAACTAACATATCCTTCACTTGTGAATGTGATAGGAATAAAGGCTTGTTGGATTTCGTTTGCACGTTTGTGTAAAGACTGTTCAGGCAAATACATAAGGATTAACTATGTGTGATTTGTTACCTTTACCGATGATGGTAGAAGGAATGGGTAAGTCTAATTTATTAGACGAATGTCTGAAACCTGAGAGGTGTTCAAGACTCACCCTTAACAAATTAAAGATGAAGAGGGCAAAAGGGAATAAAGATACTCAAATCTTGTGAGATGTTGAGCATCTACATTCTAAACCATCATATGAATTGTGAGTTTGCCTCATAATTCACTTCTCCTAGGATACATCTTTTACATGGATCGCTAAGTGGAGGAATGGAACATATTGGTTATGGTTCCGTCTTGATGGATTAAACTTAAGTAACCTGCTTGATAGGTGTACTTGAGTAGTGACGGGCAGTGTTCTTGTTTTAAATCAACAAAGATGGTCGAATTAGCATCTGAGGAGATTTGACTAGAAAGAGTTCTTTGGCTTGTCTATCTCATAGATCAGAGTTATCCAGTCTACATTTAGTGGGAGATAGATGAACTTAAAGGATGCTAATGTATTTAATAGTTCTTCTAAGTTTCAGATATTCATTTCATATCCTTTTGAGAACCGGTTTTGGTTGCTCGAAAAGGGAAATGAACAACTGAAGCATTCCAGTGGAAGAACGTGAGATTTAAATAAAAGACCTGATGTTGACACTAGCATTCAATCAGAAATGATTAAAACTCAACATGGCTATGTTGGAGTATCTGGCATAAAGTTATTACTTCTTCATTTGTCTGGTAAGAGTCGTCATAAGACCAGAAGAATATAATTTATTATATCTGAGGATGATCACTTATTGATGATACGTGATGTATGCATCAACTACCGGAAGCTGTAGTGGGCCCTTGAGTCTGCTAAGAAGAGGAGTGTAACAACATAAAATACATTCCATGCTGGATTTCCAAGTTTTGAACTTGGTTAATCTAACACCTAAGTTTTGAACTATAAGGTGTATATAGATCTTTTGGATATAAGATATGCATGGATTAATTTGTAGATAACTTCAAATACTCACTGGAAGGAATTGGTTTCATGATGATTGACCATTGGGTAGGAATCATATGAAGACATTCTCCCAGTAGTTATGTTGAAGTTTAAGGGGATGCTTATGCCGTGTTATGGCAATATGATGCACAGACCGCATTCCGTTATAGGAATTTTATGAGGAAGTGTTCATAACACTGTCCGACCTGAGTATCCTTATGAAGTCTACAAATGAGGAGTCCTTTTAGACTCAGAGTAAATCTAAGTTTTGGAATCTTTGCTAAGAAAATCATGTGTTTGAGTTTTTAGTAAGCAATGATGAAACTTGGATACATGCCAGAGCTAGTGGGAGCGCTGTCATAATCCTATTTGGTATGTCTAGCACATACTTTGTTTTGGAGATAATGTCTTAATACAGCTTGTCAACAAGTGTAAATTAAGAATTATGCGTCCATAATAAATATGGGATATTCAAAAAAGTTTATGGAATACAAGAAATATGAGTATATGTTCTTATGGTGATGTAAGGAGAAGAAGCTTAAAGTGAGTTGTTACTCTTGTGATAGCTTCCACTAGAAAGGATAACCGTCAATCTTTATTGGGGTTTGTAATCCTTTTTAATATGGTGTTGTTAGTTTGCGTGTGAATCAAGCATTGTTTACCTTATTGGGTTTTTTTTGAAACAATGAAGGTATAACTGCTTGGACAATATGATCAAAATCCAATCAACACACACTTTGAAATTGGTTGGTTGTAGTAGGGATATGATCACTGAGAATCAAGCATCGCTGACTCTATAGAGATCTTTGTGAAAACTATGAGGGTACGATGGCTTATGCACATTAAATTTGAGACCCGAGCGTTGTTTACCTTATTGGGTTCTTTTGAAATAATGAAGGTATAACAACTTGGATAAATGATCGAAATCCCATCAACGTACACTTTGGAAGTGGTTGGTTGCAGTAGGTGTTGGAGAATTCCCACTAACACACGTATGCCGGGTCACTGCCAATGATGTGCGGGCCTATTGGGTCATACACATAACTTCTACCTAAATAGCCCTAAGTGAAAACAGCCGGTCAAAAAGGTCAAATTCCAGTTGACCTAGGCTTCACGACCGTGAAGGATGCTCCACGGGTCGTGACGCAAGGTGTCCCCACGAGTCCTTACACGAGCATTATGGCTCGTGGACCAGAGTGGCTTCACGGTCCTTCACGGACCGTGAAGGGATTGGAGGGCTGTAGATAAAGAATCCAACCAAGGAGAGTGTGGGTTTTGATCATCTTGCTAGCACAAGGTAGAAGTACTTGGTGTATCACTTCGGTAGAAGTACTTGGAGGCATTTTCTTCAAGTTTTGGTTCATCCCATCCAAAAAACAACCTTCTCACAGTAGAAAGGAGATAAGGAGGAAGGTATAACACCATTACTACCCTTGTTCTTGTTTGTTTTGGTTGCATGCAAATTGTATCAAGTTTATACCATTCAATGGAGTTCAAGATTGTTTTTGATGTAAATCTTTGCTTCCGTTGCATTTCTGTGTTGTACTTGAGCTCTCACAACCGGCAACGGTTGAGTCTCAGCAAGATGACGCTGGAGATAATGATGTAGATCCGTTACCTCTAAGAAGATCTGGTAGAAGTCGGCACGAGCCAGCAAGATATGGATTTAACATATCTGAGGGCACCGACATGGTAGTTGTTTCTGATGAACCTACCAAATAGCAGGACGCTGTGGTGGGCCCTGAGTCTGCCAAGTGGAAAGAGGCAATGCAATCCGAGATTAAATCTATGGCCGATAACCAGGTTTGGGACTTGGTAGATCCTGTACCAGGGTGTAAGCCCGTCGGGTGCAAATGGGTCTTCAAGAAGAAGATCGGTGTAGTTGGTGAGGTAGACACCTTCAAAGCCCGACTGGTAGCTAAGGGTTTCACGCAAACTCATGGTGTAGACTATGAGGAAACCTTTTCTCCGGTGGCTATGTTGAAGTCTCTCCGGATACTCATGGCCATTGCAGCATTTCATGATTATGAAATATGGCAGATGGGCGTCAAAACCGCGTTCCTTAATGGAACACTGTCAGAGGAGGTGTATATGACACAGCCTGAAGGTTTTGTACATCCTGAGTTCCCGAATAAAGTCTTCCAGCTTAAGAAGTCTGTTTATGGGCTTAAGCAAGCCTCTCGGAGCTGGAACCTGTGCTTTTATGAGAAGGTCAAAGAGTTTGGCTTCTCTATAAGCAAGGATGAGCCATGCGTATACATCAGGGCTAGTGAGAGCATAGTTGTATTCCTGGTCCTATATGTAGATGATATTCTGCTAATTGGGAACGACGTCCCAACTTTGCAAGGTATAAAAACCTAGCTAGGGAGTTGTTTCTCAATGAAGGATCTGGGAGATGCAGCTTAAATTCTTGGGATTAAAATCTATAGAGATAGATCCCGCAGGTTGATAGGCTTGAGCCAAAGTACATATATTGACAAGGTCCTAAAGAGGTTTAGGATGGAGGACTCCAAGAAGGGGTTCATACCTATGTCACATGGTTTGGTATTGAGTAAGACTCAATGCGCGAGTTCCCCTGAGGAACGGGAAGTAATGAGGCGAGTACCTTATGCTTCAGCAATAGGCTCGATCATGTACGCCATGCTGTGTACTAGGCCTGATGTCTCTTGTGCATTGAGCATGACAAGTAGATATCAAGCCAACCCTGGTGAGGCACATTGGACAGCGGTGAAGAACATTCTTAAGTATCTTCGGAGAACTAAGGATATGTTCTTAGTATATGGTGGGGAAGAAGAGCTGAGGGTAACTGGTTACTCCGATGCCAGCTTCCAAACCGACAGGGATGACTGCCGATCTTAATCGGGGTTCGTGTTCCTGTTAAACGGTGGTGCTATCTCCTGGAGGAGCTCCAAACAAGACACGGTGGCTGATTCCACGACCGAGTCTGAGTATATTGCGGCAAGTGAAGCTGCAAAGGAGGCTGTATGGATAAGTAAATTCATCCTTGATCTGGGAGTGGTTCCTAGCATTTCCGACCCTGTTGAGGTTTTCTGTGACAACGAGGGTGCGGTTGCGTTAGCAAAGGAACCTAGATCTCACCGACGAACGAGAAATATTCCGCGGAAATATAATTATATCCGGGACGTGGTCGAGAGTGGAGATATTGTCATCAACAAAGTACACACGGATAGCAACGTGGCGGATCCGTTTACTAAACCGTTATCGCAAGCGAAGCATGATGTCCACACCCGTGCTATTGGTATTAGATTTGCTAGCGATTTGGTTTGAGTTTGTATCTTGTATTGTTTGGTTATTGTATTTGATGTATTCACGTTTTAGGAACATTGAGCAGTATTGAATTTATTGTATTTATCGATTATTAAATGGAGATTTGATAATACGCAAGTTGCGGATATTACTTTAAATCTTTACTGTGTTCCAACTTAGCATGTTTTATTCTTCCTTGAATGTTTTACATTCTAAATGTCCACAGTCAGTCATTCTTCATGGGAAGGAAGTCTGAAAGAAGACTGAGGGAAGTGATTGGTCATGTGTCCAATGGTTATTGGGACACGGGGACGCAATACTTCGCCTGTACTTGAAAGGAGTTTCAAGTGACTGGACGACCCACACCTGACTCCACTTTGTGGTACTAGTCATGAGTGGATAAGGATGATAATATCATTTCATCCTCAGACTGGAGATGCATGTGTCTGTATCACTTTGTTTTGCTTTGTTCTAATTGTTTTCAAACACAGTCCGTAACTGGCTGTTTTAAAGAAAGCAGTTGGGCAAAGTAGGATCACTGTGGTGGGCAATGTAGTCAAAGGAATTTGTTCCTCTGTTTAGAGAGATATCCCTAGGCCCCTCGATGATTGGGCACTGACACCAAACTGCATGGCCGTGATTTGGGTCATCGATTGCAACTCGTATGTTTTGGTCACCACCAATCTTGATCGAGAAACATAATCGTGAAGGACTGAGAATGACTTAGTACCATGTCTCCCCTTCACATGGATACCGTGAACAAAGGGATGATTGATCCCTTATCTATAGGACCATCTCAAACCTGTTAGGTTGTGATTTGGTACTTGTTAGGGATGACATACCTCGTACAGACTTGGGGGCAGAGATGTCTTGCTAGAGGCCGCTCTCTGTCTGTGATGCTTTAGGATACGGTGTGTCATGTGCAACTGGGAGTCTGTTGGAGAATGCCTACTGACACACGTATGCGGGGTCACTGCCAATGATGTGCGGGCCTATTGGGTCATACACCTAACTTCTACCAAAATAGCCCTAAGTGAAAACAGCCGGTCCAAATGGTCAATTCTAGTTGACCTATGCTTCACGACCGTGAAGGATGCTCCACGGGTCGATAAGCAAGGTGTCCCCACGAGTCCTTACATGAGCATTATGGCTCGTGGACCAGAGTGGCTTCACGGTCCTTCACGGACCGTGAAGGGATTGTGAAGGATAAATGCGCCACGGATACCTCTACGACTTGTAAAAACACGGCACGTGCCGTGAAGCTTTTAAGCTTCACGGGCCGTAAGAGCCCGTGAGAGGTCGTGAAGCACAGAAAACTAAGTGGCACTTGAATCTTATTGGCTGTGGTTTAGTGGTCCAATTAGAATTCAAGCTGTGGCCAGCTAACGGACTCCAAGTAACGAAAACATGGTTTATTTAAGGTGTTACCTTGATAGCCATTGGATCCTTTTGTCATTCTTGAAAGCAAAAACACTTAAATACTTCAAAGAGAAGTTCTTGGGAGGTTGAGTGTTTAGTTCCAGAGATTGGAGGGCTGTAGATCAAGAATCCAACCAAGGAGAGTGTCGGTTTTGATCATCTTGCTAGCACAAGGTAGAAGTACTTGGTGTATCACTTCGGTAGAAGTACTTGGAGGCATTTTCTTCAAGTTTTGGTTCATCCCATCCGAAAAACAACCTTCTCACAGTAGCAAGGAGCTAAGGAGGAAGGTATAACACCATTACTACCCTTGTTCTTGTTTGTTTTTGTTGCATGCAAATTGTATCAAGTTTATACCATTCAATGGAGTTCAAGATTGTTTTTGATGTAAATCTTTGCTTCCGTTGCGTTTCTGTGTTGTACTTTAACTCTTACAGTAGGGATATGATCAATGTCAGAGTACACACGGATAACATCGTGGATGGTGATCCGTTTACTGAACTATAGTGGCAGTCTAGTGATGAATGTCATACTAAGGTCTGCATGAACTTGGCTTGAGTATGTTTTAGTTGAAGTTTTGATATGCTTTATCTTTGGGAACATTAAGCAATATTGTGCTTCTGTTTGTATCGATTATCAAAGGGGTTTGGTAATGCGCGTGTAGCGGGTACTCTCAGTTAGCCTTATTGTGTTCCAACTTTGCATGTTTTACCTCTTCCCTGAATGTGTTTACATTCTAAATATCCACAGCCAGTCATTCTTCAAGGGAAGGAAGTCTGAATGAAGGCTGAGGGAAGTGATTGGTCAAGTGTCCAATGGTGATTGGGACACAGGGACGCAATACTTCGCCTGTACTTGAAAGGGGTTTCAAGTGACTGGACGACCCACACCTGAATTCACTTTGTGGTACCTGTCATGAGTGATTCAGGATGATAATATCAGTTCATCCTCATACTGGAGATGCATGTGTCTGCATAGCTTTGGTTTGCTTTGCTCTAGTTGCTTTCAAACACAGTCCGTACCTGGCTGTTATAAAGGGAGTAGCTGATCAGAGTATGATCACTGTGGTGGGCAATGTAGTCAAAGGAATTTGTTCCTCTGTTTAGAGAGATATCCCTGGGGCCCTCGATGATTGGGCGCTGACACCAAAATGCATGGCCATGCTCGAGTGTGCAATGATTTGGGTAATCGATTGCAACTTGTATATTTTGGTCACCACCAATCTCGATCGAGAAACATAATCGTGAAGGACTGAGAATGACTTAGTACCATGTCTCGTCTTCACATGGATATCGCACACAAAAGGATGGTTGATCACTTATCTATAGGGCCATTTCAAACCTTTGGGTTGTGAATTGGTACTTGTCTATGGGATGACATACCTCGTACTGACTTGGGGGCAGGGATGCCTTGCAAGAGGCCGCTCCCTGTCTGTGATACCTCTGGGTACGTTGTGTCATGTGCAAGTGGGAGTCTGTTGGAGTCTGCCCACTGACACAAGTACATTGGTGTTACTGCTGATGAAGTGTGAGCCTATTGGGTCACACACCAAGGATTGATCCCGACAGCTTACTGATAAAGAGAGAAGGTCCGAAAATCAAATTGTTTGATTTTGGAGCTTCACGGCCGTGAGGGATGCTCCACGGGTCGTGAAGCACACTGCCCTCACGAATGGCTCAATGACTTTTACACGGCTCGTGGAGTCTTCACGGGTCGTGAAGAGGTCGTGAAAGGGTCGTGAAGGAGACGCCCTCACGAGTCACTCGGACGCGGCACGGGCCATGAAGGACGATGGCCAGTCGGGACACATTGTCTTCACGGGCTCTTCACGGGCCGTGAGAGGCCGTGAAGGACTGTCTGCATGAAAATCTCTTATTTCTGTTGGGATTTCGTGAGCAGCGCAGCGGAAGCAAGTACAACAAACAAAGCCCACGGTACAAGCAAATAAAGCATGAAAACAAGAAATCCCAAAATGGACCAAACTCTATGTATAAAATGCAACTTAGGAAAAGGAAGAAATGGTTATACCAGCCTCCTTAGCTCCAGAATTCTGCAAATCTCGTGGTGATGAAGCTCCAAGAATAAAACACGGATCGACTAATGGGTAGTACCCCGGGAACACGTCTAACCCCTTGAGATAGCAAGCCTCCATGGTACTTCAGCTTTGAACACCACTTCTAGAACAGCAACAAACCGAGATCAACTCTGGAGCTATACTCTCTTGAATGATCCTCTCTTGGCCTTAGTAGCACCAAAGAGGTTAATAATTCTTTTAGAGAGAGAGAGAGCAAGAGAGGAAAAACCACACACATAACAAAATCCTTCTGCTTTTCTTTTGGCTCCAGATGCGGGATATAACCCCCACAAACCGGCCATGCCTCGAGACTAATAAATCCACATGCAATGGTTGATTTAGGAGGTTATTTGACAAATGGCACTGGCAGGGTTTAGCGGCGCTAACCAAGAGTTAGCGGCGCTAACTCAAAAGGGTTAGCGGCGCTAACGCGCCCTGTCAGCGATTTGACACAAAGTACATGCAGCTGTAGCGGCGCTAACCTATAGGACTTAGCGGCGCTAACCCCTAATAGTTAGCGGCGCTAACGCGGCCTGCGATGTCAACTTTTGTCTTTTGCCATGTTTGGTCCCTTTAACTTAAGTTGCTGTCAGGTTAGACCCCGGTGTATGACCCAATAGGCCCATACATCATCAGCAGCGGTCCATATGGCGTACGTACATTAATGGGCATATTTCTAACAATTTCATTGGGCCATCTTGTGGTCCAATGGATGGAGACTTCTAATCCGACCATATCGGTGGTATTGTGGTTTGGAACAACAGTAGCTTCATTTTTTTTAACTCTCTCTCTCTCTCTAATTCTCTCTTGGTACCATACATGACATAGACACAATATACACTAAGTTGGTATTACTTGAGTGTTGTGTGAGCTCCATTGGTGCAAGAGGAGAAGTTTGTAGGCTGTCCCGGAAAGGTGGAGTCGTGGTGGACGTCCGCTTGACGGAGTACTAGCATACGGGGATCGAGCAAACTTGGTGTGGATCAAGCAATAGAGGAGGACACACTTGGGTTCTCGTATTCATCCTGTGTCGTGCATGTTCAGCCGTTTTTGGAGTTTGTAAGGAGGTATATTTTCTGCCCTTCTTGCTCCTTTAAGTTGCAATTTGGTTTTTGTAGAACATTATCACTTTGGAACATGTATGGACCCGTTTGTGTACGGTTTTTGACCTATTTGTTTTCGCTTCCGCTGTGTTTTGCTCCATACCGTGTTCCAACATACAGCCCATGTGACTAAGTGTCACCAAATGCAACCATATCACACATAATCAACCACAAGGTCCAAGGCAAGGTTACCAATCCAATATCAACCACATACAACCAAACATAAAATATGGTAACAAGATTACCAATAATATTTCTAAAATAAATTTCTAGAAAGTATAAAATATTCCAAAAAAACCGACACCAAATTTTTTTTATAAAAAGTTTGAAAACAGTTCCAGCGCGCGTGGTGAAGGGTTTTGTAGGGTATAAAAACATATTATCAAGCATGCACAGCGGAAATCAAAACCCCCTCCAGTAATCTCATCTAACTCATATAGGAACTAAAAAGAGAAGAGGGTTAGAAAGTTATACCTTTAGAAATTAAAAACTTTTCTATGACCTGTAGACTGCTGCAGGCTATCCACCGCTACTGCACCGCCTCGAACTGGCTGCTAGACCGCCTAAGGATTAGACCTCGGATCAATACGTGACCCGTGTGTGTGTGAACCCTTGCGCCGCTGTCGACCACAACCCTTGCCGCCTTGCGCCGCCGTCGACCACCACCCTGCGGCCTTGCGCCGCCGTCGACATCGAAGAGAGAGAGAGAGAGGGTCGGCCGAGAGTTAGAGAGAGAGAGAGCTAGGGTTTTTTCTTTTTAACTTGTAATTGACTTATGTGTTTAATTAGGTATATATATAATAAATCCTTATTAGGCCAAGCCCGTTTAATTAAAGCCCAGCTTTAATTAAACTATTAACCAATTACACAAAATACCCCTTGACCTTTCTAGTTAATTAATAACTATTAATTAACTGGTCCCGTTAATATTTAAACTAAATATTAACATCTCTCTTTTAAATAATAATTAACTATTATTATTTTTCTCTTTCTCGATAATTAATTAAACTAATTAATTATTTCTTTTCCACACAAAAGGTTATAATCCAAAATGTTATAATTGGGTGTGTAGCGATGTGATCCTTTAGTGTCACATAGTATTGGACACGATGATACATGTTATCTATCTCTAAACATAATCTAACAGACTCCCACTTGTGCAAGATAAGTAACACTCCTTGTACATCGTTGGCCTAAGGAGGTCCCTAGCCAGACACTTAGGTTAACCAGACTATGAGATCTCTTATATCTAGAGATATAATCCATACCTTGGATTATCTAGGTTTTTCATTTTGCATCGCGATATTTCGTAATGTGAGTATTTGACATGGAGCAGGGATCTCATCTAATACTAAGATTTTCTCGACTCTGATTTCGACACTCTGCAGTTACGGTTTTCCCGAATGAATAACTATCATTCTAACCGAGCGCGGCCACGCATTTTCAGTAATCTTAATCGTCGAGGAGCTCAGAAAATATCTCTCCTAAAAAAGAGGTGCAAATCCCAACTTGACTATTTGCAATTTGAGCACACGGCTTCCGCTGCACCTAGACAAGCCCCTAATGATCACCCTGTTACGGCGTGACGTTAGAACATGCTAAAGTACAGAAGTTACCATGCCCCAAACCAAATATCTCAGGTCTAAGGACAACCTATCAGGTTTACTTATGTTAGTGCTCCATGAAGTAAGCCCGATGCGGATCACCCCAATATTTAACCCCTGATAAATATCTATGAATATTTGGTCACAACCTTTTGCTTTTATTCTTACCCGAATAAATCATCAAATATCCATAATAGCGTTACATCCCTAACGTAGCTCCCACTACATTAACTAGCTACGGGCATTTAGACAATTCATAACTTGACTTGTCATGGATACGTTAAACATGCTAAAAATGGACAACTATGAAACATTATGCAAATACCTCCTATTTCAATCCCATGAAATGTAAATACATAATAAAAGGTTTCAAGTTACATCCATAGTAATAATAAAAAAACACGAACTAGCTGCTATGTTCCAAGTACTATATTCCTATATAACTCGCATGCCTCTCATGCTTAGCCCTAGCTAGCGGCTTCGTCAACGGGTCAGCAACGTTGTCGTCCGTCGGTATCTTTTGCAGTCTAATATCATCTCTTCCAATGATCTCCCGGATGAGGTGATATATCCTGAGTACGTGCCTAGTCCTCTGATGATCTCTAGGCTCTTTAGCTTGCGCTACAGCCCCTGAGTTGTCACAGAATATATCAATCGGTCTAGAGATACTGGCAACAAATCTAAGATCCGAGATAAAATTCTTCAGCCAGACAGCTTCCTTTGCCGCATCACTTGCCGCAATATACTCTACCTCTGTAGTAGAATCTGCTATTGTATCTTGCTTCTGACTCTTCCAAGATATGGCTCCTCCGTTTAGGGTAAAGACAAATCCTGACTGCGACCTAAAGTCGTCTCTGTCGGTCTGGAAACTAGCATCAGTGTAACCAGTTACACTGAGCTCATCCATCGAACCTCCAAATACTAGGAATATGTCTTTCGTCCTTCTCAGATACTTGAGAATATTCTTGACGGCCACCCAATGAGCTTCACCAGGATTTTGCTGATATCTACTCGTGACACTAATAGAATAGGCAACATCGGGTCTAGTACATAGCATGGCATACATAATTGAACCAACTTCCGAGGCATATGGTATCAATTTCATCTTGTCCTGATCTTGACTAGACACAGAACAGTGAGCCTTGCTCAAAATCGCGCCATATTGCATAGGAATAAATCCTTTCTTGGATCCATCCATCTTGAATCTTTTCATGGCTTTGTCAATATAAGTACTTTGACTAAGTCCGATAAGCCGCTTAGATCTATTCCTATAGATCTTTATACGCAGTATATAAGCAGCTTCTCCCAAGTATTTCATCTGGAAACATTTACCTAACCAGGATTTTACTCCTTGTAATACTGGTATATTGTTTCCTATTAACAGTATGTCGTCTACATACAAGACTACGAAGGTTACCGCGCTCCCACTGAATTTAGTGTAAACACATGACTCGAACTCACTTTTGGTAAAACCAAACTCTTTGATGCACTCATCAAAGTGTAAGTTCCAACTCCTAGATGCTTGCTTTAGTCCATAAATGGATTTAAGCAACTGGCATACTTTATTAGGGTTCTTTGGATCCGCAAAACCATCTGGTTGTATCATATATACATCCTCTGTCAGTTTCCCGTTAAGGAAAGCGGTTTTGACATCCATCTGCCATATCTCATACTCAAAATATGCTGATATGACCATTAGAATCCTAATAGTTTTAAGCATTGCCACTGGGGAAAATGTTTCATCATAGTCAACGCCATGAGTCTGCGTGAAACCTTTTGCCACTAGCCTTGCTTTAAAAGTATGCACATTTCCATGCATGTCTGTCTTCTTCTTGAAGACCCATTTGCACCCAACAACTTTACTGTGTTGAGGCAAATCTACTAACTCCCAAACTTGGTTGTCATACATGGATTGCATCTCTGCCTTCATGGCTTCTAGCCATTTCTCAGATTCTAAACCTGAGGCAGCGTCTTGGTAGGTAGTGGGTTCTAAGAGATCCCCTTCGTCTTGAGCTACTAGGAATCCCAGATACCTATCTGGCTCAATACGAGGCCTACTAGACCTGTGAAGGTCTTGTGTTTGCACCTCTTTCTCAACCACAGACTCGGGTTGAGGTTCAACAATTCTCTGTTGAACTACAGGTTCAACTATCGGTGGTGGTGTAATCTCCTCCTCTTCAATTTCTTGAAGCTCTATTTCTTTTCTTGGAGTTTCTGAGTTTAGAAACTTCTCTTCCAAGAACACCCCTTTACGAGCAACAACGAATTTGTTCTCATCTGGGTTGTAGAAATAGTATCCCATGGTTTCCTTGGGATAGCCCACGAAGATACACTTATCTGATTTTGGATTGAGTTTATCCGTGAATGTTCTCTTAACATACACCTCGCATCCCCAAACCTTGAGAAAAGACATTTTGGGCTTTTTCCTCGTCCATATTTCAAACGGTGTCTTTTCAACCGATTTGGTAGGAACCCGGTTCAGCATGAACGCCGTTGTCTCGAGTGCGTGTCCCCAAAACGACAATGGCGGCGAACTTCGACTCATCATTGATCGTACCATGTCAAGCAGAGTACGATTCCTCCTTTCTGACACACCATTCATCTGAGGTGTATACGGAGGTGTTAGTTGTGAAACAATCCCACATTCCTTCAAATGATCGTCGAATTCCTGACTCAAATACTCGCCACCTCGATCCGACCGAAGCGACTTTATCTTCTTGTCCAGCTGGTTTTGTACCTCTTTCTGAAACTGTTTGAACTTGTCAAAATTTTCAGATTTAAGTCTCATGAGGTATACATAACCGAACCTACTGAAGTCATCAGTAAAGGTTATGAAATACCGGTATCCTCCTCTGGCCTCTGGAGTGAAGGGTCCACACACATCTGTGTGTATAATCCCTAATAACTCACTGGCCCTTTCATTCTCACTGTTGAAAGGCGGCTTTGTCATTTTACCAGACAAACAAGATTCGCAAACATCATATGACTCCAAGTCAAATGGTTCTAGAATTCCGTCATCTCAGAGCTTCTCTATGCGTTTCTCGTTTATGTGTCCTAAACGACAATGCCAGAGGTAAGTTTGATTCAAGTTACTCTTGGATCTCTTACTTATATGATAGATGTCATTGCTATCTAGATTTAGCGTATATAGACAATTTTCTGGAGTAGCTTTAAAATAGAAAACATTGTTTTTGAAACAAGAAATAGACTTTTCATTTAAGATATAAGCAAATCCACAGTCTATAAGCAAATCAAACGAGATAACATTTCTTATAAGTCTTGGAACATAATAACAAGGTTCTAGTTCTAAGACCTGTTAGGGTTCTATGAGCGCAGCGGAAGCAACAGGCAACAAACAAATTGAGAGAACAAGCAAACAAAGCATAAAACCCCAAAATAGACCAATCTCTACCACTAGTATTTGCAACATGGAAAAGGAAGAGAAAGAAGGAAATACCTTTCTCCTTAGCTCCAGCAACCTGTAGAAACCGGTGGTGATGATGAAGAAGCAACCGAGCTCCTCTCTATTGATGATCCACCCCGGGTTTGCTCAATCCACAAGTACTAGCTTGCTTGGATGAACTTCAACGACTTGAATCCACCACAAGGACAGCAAAACTCTCTCAAATCTGGAATAAAACCTCACATGCACTAACTAGAAGATGCAAGATCTCTCAAAGTGCCATGTAGCTTCAAGGGTTTTCTAAAGAGAGAGAGTGAGAGAGAAATCCGAAATCCTTGCATGTCAAATGAGCCAAAAGACCCTTTATTCTCCCCCCAGGCCGGCTAACAGAAAGCAAGCTCTCTTATTGGCCCAAAAAGGAGGTGGAGCCAAAAGTTGCAAGCTGTCAGACGAATTTACGCGCCGCGTGCCCGTATGTTTCCGCGCCGTGCAACATCCGCTTCGCGTACCATAACAAGGGCCGCGTCGCGTAATCTTCCTGCACACCAACTTCTCCACTTTGACAATTTCAGTCCCTCATCTTTCATTGCTGTCAGGATTGATCCCCAGCGTGTGACCCAATAGGCCCACACTTTATTGGCAGTGATCTTAATGGCGTACGTGCGTCAGTGGGCATACTCCAACAAACTCCCACTTGCACATGACACACCATACCCATAAACCACAGACAAAGAGCGGCCTATAGCAAGGCATCTCTGCCCCCAACAAGCATGGGTTTTGTCATCAAGAACAAAAACCAAATCCAGAATCAGATACGGAATGGTCCTATAGATAAGTAATCATTCATCCCTTCGTTCGCGATATCCGTGTGAACACGAGACATGGTTAAATGTCAATCTCCAGATCGTTCACGATTATGTTTCTCAATCTCGATTGATGGTGACCAAAAATCTAGTTGCAATCGATCAAATATCATCGCAACTTGAGCATGGCCATGCATTTTACGTCAGCGCTCAATCATCGAGGGGCCCATGGATATCTCTCTAAAACTAGAGGAACGAATCCTTTTGACTACATTGCTCCGCCACATACACCATACTTTACCTAAAAGCTCCCTTTATAACAGCCAGTTACGAACTGCGTTTGAAAGCAATCAAAGCAAAGTAGATCCATGCTTTGGAACACATGTATCTCCAGTCTAAGGACAAAGTGATATTATCATCCTGATTTACTCGTGACAGAAACCATGAAGTAAATTCAGGTGCGGGTCGTCCAGTCACTTGACCATTGCAAGCACAGGCGAAGTGTTGTGTCTTATTTACCTAATCCATTATTAGCTAGCGACCAACCACTTCCCTCAGCCTTATCTCAAACTTCCTCCCCGTGAAGAATGACCGACTGTGGACATTTAGAATGAAAAGAGCATTCTGGGAAGTGTTAAACATGCTAAGATGGAACACAGTAAGGATTCATAAAATATCCGCCCTCGGCGCATTATTAAATCACATTTAATAATCAATATGGTATGAAGTACAATACTGCTAAATGTTCCCCAAGATAATATATACCAAACATATAACTAAAACAAACTCAAGCCTTGTTCACCTAGGCCTAGTATCGTAAACATCACTAGCCCGTGACAACAACTTAGTTAACGGATCTGCCATAAAGCTATCCGTGTTAACTCTGCTGGCGACCACGTCTCTACCTCAACCATCACTCACATAGTATGCGTTGGTGAGACCCTGGTGCTTTCTTCAATTCATAGTACCTTCATTGTTTCAGAAGAACCCAATAAGGTAAATGACTGTTCGAGACTTCGGTTCTTATAGTAAAGCCATCCTACCCTCATTGTCTCAGAAGAATCCAATAGAGTCAGTGATGCTTCAAGAACTACTTTGATCAACAACACCACATATTATAGGATCATAAACTCCGAATAAGATAGGCAGTTATCCCATTCTATTCAGAAGCTAACACTAGAGTAACAACTTACTCTTGCTTCTTTTATAACAGAGTACCAAGAACATATCTTAATATTTCTTGATGCCCTAAACAGGTTTTGTATATTCTATTGTCGACATGGATGCATAATTCCTTACTTTATCTTTTGAACAATACGAGGTATGGACATTATCTCCATTTGATCGCAATTATAGAATTACAACAATATTCCCACTAGCCCTGACATTCATATGTGTTTCATCCTTGCTTATTGAAAACTCAAACAATTGATTTTCATATCAAAGCAAAGGTTGTAACCTAGAGATGCTTATTTAAGTCCTTCAAGGGACTCCTTTTGCTTGTAGACTTTACAAGGATACACTTAATGTAACAGACCATCGGAAAGTGTTATGAGCACTTCCTCAGAGAATTCCTATTAAGGAATGTGGTATTTGCATTAAGTTGTCTTAGCTATTAAAGGCACTAAAATCACAAGTATCCGAGTTTACTTCAACATAACCACCGATAGAGAATTTTTAGATGATACCCTCCTAATGGTCAATCATCGTAAAACTATCTCCTACTAGTCGGTATTTGAAGTTGTCTACGAACTCAATATTCGACATAACCACTGAGAGAAAGTCATCATATGATACCTTCCACATGGTCAATCATCGATCTTTCCTATCAGTCGGTATTCGAAATCATAAATATATCCATGTTGGTCTCTTTCAACAAAGAACCATTTTTACCTTTCGATTTTCAACCTAGGGGTTGGAATTACCAAGTCCAATACTTGGATATCCCTCATGGATCGCATCTCATTTTCATCGCCCCTTCCTTCTAGCAGACTCTAGGCCCACTCTTGTTTTGGTAGTTTGATGTAAACATCATTAAGTCGTCTCCCTCAGATATAAAACTATATCTTTCCGGCCTTATGACAACTATTACCAAGTTTAAGAGGTAATGACTTAATGTCAGGTGCTCCAGCATAGCCATGCTGAGCCTCAATCACAATTGATTGCTAGTGCCAACATCAGGTTTTTCCATTCAAGGTAAACTTTACTCCTACTGGCACCCGCAGATATTTGAAACCTTTTGAACAACAATACTCTTTATTCAAATATCCCATGGCCACAACAGAATACCTAATGGAGTAGCACCTCTAGATTCCGGTTTCCTCCAATACACCTTAAACACAGGTTGAGGAATTAGGACTTTGTGATGGACTAGCAAAGACATACTTTCTAGTATCATTATCTAAGGTGCAAACATAACCATCTTTGTTGGTTTGGCTTATGGAACATTTCCCGCCACTCTCAAAGTACTCCCCAAACATTAGGGTACTTTGGTTAAACCCATCATAAATGGACCATAACTAGAATGTCCGGTTCCTCCACTTGATGACCATATATAACAATATGTCCTAGGAGGTTTGAATTATGAGACAAAACCATAATTCTTATGATGGTCACAAAACTCAGAACTTCATCCTCAACATCTCTACTAGATTTGAGTATTATAGTCTTATGCCCTCTTAGTCATGTACTTTGTCACGGATGTGTCTTGAACACCTTTCAAGGCTTCAGACAAGTGTCTAACAAATTAAACATATTCATCCTTTTACCTTCACTGGTAAGGTAACAAAGTATCAAATGTTACTCCTTAGGTTTTGCTTGAACGGTCTACACACAAAAGTGTGAACGAAATCCAACAAGCCTTCATTCATCTCACATACATAAGTGAAGGATGTTTGAGTCATTCTACCCTAATAAATAAGATTTACAGTCATCAATTGATCCTAGATCAAAAGATCCAAGTTCCTAACCACATGTAGCTTGGTGATGCAAGTCTTATTTATATGGTTAAATTGACTTTAGCAATAAGAGTAACATGTATAAATCATTCACGATCAATCTATTACTTCATAAGCAAACGCTTATAATAAATGCCATAACATGGATAAACTTTCAAATAAGCCACCAAATACATAATTCATGAGAAGTTAATCCATCGTTATCAAAAGGCATAAAAGATACATTGTTTCTAGCCACGCAGGGCGTTAAACATAGATCTAGTAAAGTAATAGACTAGCTGGAAGGAGTGGCAAGATTCCGACTTCCAATCCTTTTCAAATAGGGACAACTATCTTGATTCCCGTTATGAAGTCCAGCTCTCTACATCTTCTACTTCTCTCTAACACCTGCACTTTGCAACAAACAAATTTGTGACAAACGTGAGTGTTGTGGCTAGTATCCAAAACTTGCCCATAGAAGTAGATAAATAGTAGGGTTTGATCATGAATGTACCTTAAGCTTTGGAGCCAATATTTCTCATCTTGTGCATCCTTAGCTCTTCAAGGCACTTAGGGCAGGCGTGGCGGCGCCAATTTCCATGCTTTCCACAAAAGTAGCAAACTTCCCCATTAGGAGTCTCATCTTGAGGCGCAATCTCATTGCCCTTCGACTCCATGAACATGGTGAGCTTAGTAGAACCAAGCTTCCCATTTGAGGTAGTTCGCCTTTTGGTAGCCTTAGCGAGAGTGGACGAGGTGAGCTTACTTTTGGCCATGTTAGACTCACGAGTCTTCAGCATGCCATGAAGCTCCATAAAGGATTTATCCATACCATGTATGTGATAATTCATAATGAATTGCTCATACGATGGTGGGAGTGATCGGAGAACAATATCCACCACCATTTCCCCTTCAATGGTAAATCCTAGCCTCTCCAAGCGTTCCACAAGTGATTTCATCTTAAGCACGTGAATGCTTACGCTCTCACCATCTTGCATCCGGCAACCAAGTAGTTTATTTATACACCCATACCGTTCTTGCCTTGCTTGTTGTTGGAACATGTCCTTCAACTCAAGCATCATCTCGTATGCATTTAGATCCTCTAATTGCCTTTGCAAGTTTGGGATCATCATGCTTAACATGAGACAAGAGACCTCGTTGGTGTCCTTAACGCGTTTATTATACACATCAAGAATAGTCCTACTTGCGTTGGTAGCAGGGGCTGCCGGAAGGGGTTTCTCAATGGTGTGTAACTTGTCTTCGTGTCGTAGGACAATGCGCAATTGCCTAGACCAATCCATAAAGTTACTTCCATTGAGTTTCTCCTTCTCAAGAAACGTACATAACGTGAAGTTGGTGTTGTTGATGCTAGTCGACGTCATCTATGAAACAGAGTAGTTTTAGTTAGTTTGATTGAAATCCTCGTTAAAATAATTACCCCATGTGTTTAAGAAAAACAACTATTTTAACAAGGGCTAAGAACCCTATTTCACCATGCACCGTGACGGGTTTTCCGCGGATCACGTGGCAAAGCTATTTAGGACGGCAACCATTGAACGATTGCAATCCATTATTGCAACTCTTAGTTCCTTGCGGGATCCTACTTGTCAACCATTGTGCCAAGTTTGGCATGTTTGATCCCTCCACACCGATTCTCAATTAATATTTTGCATAACTCGGCTAGAGCTCGACAATCATCCAAAATATTACATTGAAACCGTAAATCAACCATCAAGATACACGGTGGTACTCTCGCCCAAAATCGACTCGGCTAGAGCTCGACAATCGACCTTGCGAGTTGCCACACACACCTTCCACACAGCTCATGCAAAGGCTAATTCGGCTAAAGCTCGACAATCAACCCTTACACGACTAGATTCGGGTGGTGTCATCTTATGGCTGGTGTGCGATTTACATTTTAGAAAACGGGATTTAGTTTTCCGGTTAAAGAACCATTTTGAGTATGATTAACAAAAAGTGACAAAAACCAAACGTTCTAACTAATCGGATACTAAACCATCGTTAAATCCGTTTGTTAATCGAGTGTGCGCGCGAGAGTTGTTAAACCATTTTTAAAAACTCTTGGGTTTTATTATTTACAAAAATTGTCTAGCATGCAATAGCCCTACAACTCATGCATAAACAATATAATAAAACCATCACACGCATACAACAAATTGGTAACCATGCCCCTAAAACCTATGCGTTTTCCCGTGAGCCACTACGGGAAAACAAAGTCATCTAAGGACCAAAAGCCTTGACTTCGGATGTGCTCCAACTAAACCCGCTACCACCATTGGGCCTCTCGGATTCGTGTTCGCCAAGACATCACTCCATTGACTCCCGATGGTTGCTCCATATTACAATTACATAGAAAAAGAAATAAATGGCATGCAAGCCACAATTCCTAACTTCTAGTACAAATACATAACATGGAATATTTAAATGGCATGCAAGCCATATATACAAAATTACATACCAAATAAATAAATTTAATTATTACAAACCATGTGACTTAAAGTCACCAAATGAATGATTAATTAAAATGCAACCAAACATCCACAAGGTCTAGGGCATATCTATGGTCACCAACATCACAAGAACAAACAACCAAGTTCACTAATGAACAACAACATGGTGTGCCACACAAAACCATGTAAACTTTTGTATAATGGTTAAAATTTTTACAAAACACTAAAGGCACTAAAAATCCCATGTACTTATGCCTTAGTAACACCAAACCATTTTTTATGAAACATATTCATAAATACATAATGTAAGTATATGCAATTACCATTTTCATGCCAAAATAATAATCCACATATAAATACACCAACCATTATACAAGACAACTTACAAAAACCAAATTTTAATTTCTGGACAAAAAATTCCAAAAACCAAAATTTAGTGCCAAAAACCCAAAAACAATTTTTCTTTAACAAAAGGAAAAACGGATTCTGCACAGGTAAGTTCCGCGCCGCGGACCCAACAACAGGACCGCGCCGCGTAAAAACACTGGCAGAAACCAAATTTCGTCCCGTCATTTTCCGCGCCGCGTGACCACAAGAGTTCCGCGCCGCGGAAATCCATTGGACAAAAAATTAAAAACTTATTGTCGGGTTTTTCAGGCCACCATGTGCAAATATAGTATAGAGGTGGCTCTGATACCACTGTTCTGGTTCTATGAGCGCAGCAGCGGAAGCAACAGGCAACAAACAAATTGAGAGAACAAGCAAACAAAGCATAAAACCCCAAAATGGACCAATCTCTACCACTAGTATTTGCAACATGGAAAAGGAAGAGAAAGAAGGAAATACCTTTCTCCTTAGCTCCAGCAACCTGTAGAAACCGGTGGTGATGATGAAGAAGCAACTGATCTCCTCTCTATTGATGATCCACCCCGGGTTTGCTCAATCCACAAGTACTAGCTTGCTTGGATGAACTTCAACGACTTGAATCCACCACAAGGACAGCAAAACTCTCTCAAATCTGGAATAAAACCTCACATGCACTAACTAGAAGATGCAAGATCTCTCAAAGTGCCATGTAGCTTCAAGGGTTTTCTAAAGAGAGAGAGTGAGAGAGAAATCCGAAATCCTTGCATGTCAAATGAGCCAAAAGACCCTTTATTCTCCCCCCAGGCCGGCCAACAGAAAGCAAGCTCTCTTATTGGCCCAAAAAGGAGGTGGAGCCAAAAGTTGCATGCTGTCAGACAAATTTACGCGCCGCGTGCCCATATGTTTCCGCGCCGCGGAACATCTGCCTCGCGTACCATAACAAGGGCCGCGTCGCGTAATCTTCCTGCACACCAACTTCTCCACTTTGACACTTTCAGTCCATCATCTTTCATTGCTGTCAGGATTGATCCCCAGCGTGTGACCCAATAGGCCCACACTTTATTGGCAGTGATCCTAATGGCGTACGTGCGTCAGTGGGCATACTCCAACAAGACCATGCCTGAGGGCAAACTAAGACAGTATATCCCTACAACTTCAGCACCAACCATAGAGCCTTCGCTTACCCGCAGGTCCATATCTCCTTGTCTCAGCTTCTTACTTCTCTTGAATCCCTGCAAATGATTGCATATGTGATGACCACATCCGGTATCCAATACCCATGATTCATAAGAAGTAATAAGACAATCTATCATAAAGATACCTGACTCATTTGGCGAACCAATGTCCAGCTGATCTTTGTCGAGTGAGTGCCCGCATGAATCCTTGCTACCACAGTCTGGGCAACAAATTTCTCCAAGTTCTTCCAGCCAGTCATCCTCCTGCATAGGGTCCACAACTGGTGACCCTAGCTGCTTCGGGTTTAACTCGTCGCTAATGCACATGAGGATTTCGTGCAACCCTGCGACAGTCATCTCAAAAACAACGAGGACATAAATTACTCTTTTCTGGTAGTAGTCCGACTAGGAAGCAAACAATAGCATAACTAGTTCATGTGGTTTTGATTTTGACCCCAAGCTCTCATAGCAATCCAAGAGCCTTCTCATATTAATGAGATGATCGCTAATACGTTGACTTTCTTTCATCTTGGCTGAAAGGATTTCCCTCATCAGTAGCATACGACATATCCGTTCACTAAACTTGAACTTCTTCTCCAATCCTTGAACAACCTCATAAGAAGACTTCTCACGGAGATCATCCGTAAACTCGGATGATGCTGTGACAATGAGAATCGACATGACGTCAGACTCGTCATCCAGATACTGATAGTAAGTGTCATGCTCACTATCCTTGACATCTACTCCTGGTCATTCTGGAGGCAATGTCTCAATGATGTGAAGCTTTCCCTGTGCATCCAAGACATTTTTCAGATGCATCTTCCGAACAACAAAGTTTGGACCTGAAAGCTTCCACTTGCTAGTGATGAGACTTAGAGACTCTCTTGGTGAATAAAACGGAATAACAAATATAATAGACATCTACAGAAAAAGAAAAAGATAAAACCGATTCAGCGTTGATTATATATTCTAATAATTATTACCTTTTAAAAATAAATTATTAGACTAGGATCCATATTTCACATTTCCCGATGCAAGGTTTGGGCACTTCCTACCGGGACAATGCTATTTCTGGTAGGTAAAAACTATACCAATCGTATCCTAACTGGACACGACTCCTAGATCCGCGGGACATCGGTTACAAGAACCGTGCATGTTTAGTCCCTCTAGTGCATTTTGGGCCGCGACTCCCGATTATCACCAAAATAGATCGCACCACCTAAGACAGCATGAATTCTGGCCGGGACTCCCGATTATCGCAGAATCTTTCATGCCCTCTCCCGCAATGGTTTGAACCCGGATGCCCAAGGTTTGGGCACTTCCGACACCCGAGTACCGTTTAACAGTCGAGGTGTGCCATTAGGTGTGTAGCACACTGATCTAAGATTTTTCTAAAAGGGATTTTCCAAGTTTTTTAACGAAAAAACTTTAATGCCAGGTTTCTTTTAAACATTTGTTAATCACAACCACGCATATAAATAATATGTAAAGAAATAAAACAACCACAAACAACTATGCCTTAGCCTTGCCCTTTTCTAATGTCGGTTTCGTGAGCCACACGAAAAACACGACGGTCAAAACCAAAGTGGAAAAACAACACACATGGGATGGCATTCTGAAGCTCCCACTGGCTCCAACATCCAATCCTGCTTCCTGCTCCTTGGTTCTTGAATCAGCTTCAGATTTATTCTATTAATGCTATTCTATTCTATTATCTAAAACTAGAAATAATAAAATTACAAGATAATCAAAGGCACGCAGGCCCGCTAATTCTAGTACTTTTACAAAAAGAATAAGGGTTGTAAGTGGCACACAGGCCTCCCTACACCATAGAATAATAAAACCAATCACAACCACAAGTGCAGAAAAGTAAACAATCCACAAGGTCTAAAAAGAGGGCTCGGCTATGGCATCCCAAACATGTATTTAAACTAATACATACAAAACTAGTTCTTAATTATCATATCCCGACGAATTAACTTTGACTTTTAACAAACTGTTAAAAATCATTTTGTTTAAAATAATAAAAATTATTTAATTATTGTTTACGCGTATAGAGTAACTAAAATAATTAATTCTAACCAATACTTGATTAAAATTAACATTTTATACATATAAGTTTTATAAAATAAAACTCATACAATATTTTTTTTTAGTTTTAATCCTGTTAGGTGTTACCCTAAACCCAAAATACTAAAATACACTTTTGGACCTTAAAACTGGGACAAAACGTGAGACCGTGGGCCGACCACAAACTGGGCCGAAACGACATGGGCCGCAGGCAGCAGGCCTCGGCTGGGCCGCCCCTACGCCGCCGGTTTGGACCTGGGCCGCCGACCACCTTCGCCACCGACCAATCTGGTGGCTGCGACTGGCTGGTCAACACCGCCGCCGGCAACGGTGGTGAAACCGCCGCCGGCCACCACGCTTTACGCAAACAACAATAAAAAAATAATAATAATATTTAAAATTTACACCTTAAACCTTATCCTTTTTTCATAACTAATTCTTGTTATCCATTTAAAAATCTAAACTTGATTTTTAAAATACTTGGATAAACAAAAAGAAAAAGTTAAAACTTGATAAAAGAAAAAACTATTCATCATGATAAAAAGAATCCTACCTAGTTCCCTATGAGGTTAGAGTGGCTCTGATACCACTGAAGGGTTTTGTAGGGTATAAAAACATATTATCAAGCATGCACATCGGAAATCAAAACCCCCTCCAGTGATCTCATCTAACTCATACAGGAACTAAAAAGAGAATAGGGTTAGAAAGTTATACCTTTAGGAATTAAAAACTTTTCTTTGACCGCTAGACTGCTGCAGGTTATCCACCGCTACTGCACCGCCTCGAACTGGCTGCTAGACCGCCTAAGGATTCAACCTCGGATCAATCCGTGACCCGTGTGTGTATGAACCCTTGCGCCGCCGTCGACCACAGGCCTTGCGGCCTTGCGCCGCCGTCGACTACCACCCTGCGGCCTTGCGCCGCCGTCGACCTCGAAGAGAGAGAGAGAGGGTCGGCCGAGAGTTAGAGAGAGAGAGCTATGGTTTTTTCTTTTTAACTTGTAATTGACTTGTGTGTTTAATTAGGCTTAATTAGGTTTATATATAATAAACCCTTATTAGGCCAAGCCCGTTTAATTAAAACCCAGCTTTAATTAAACTATTAACCAATTACACAAAATACCCCTTGACCTTTCTAGTTACTTAATAACTATTAATTAACTGGTCCCGTTAATATTTAAACTAAATATTAACATTTCTCTTTTAAATAATAATTAACTATTATTATTTTTCTCTCTCTCGATAATTAATTAAACTAATTAATTATTTCTTTTCCACACAAAAGGTTATAATCCAAAAGGTTCTAATTGGGTGTGCAGCGGTGTGATTCTTTAGTGTCACATAGTATTGGACACGATGATACATGTTATCTATCTCTGCACATAATCTAACATGTGGCGCCGCTATCTTTAGAGAATTAGTGCCGCTAACCCCTACAACAGGATACAAAAATAATTTTACTTCGACTTTTTCAGGCCACCGTGTGCATTTTTAGTATGGAGGTGGCTCTGATACCACTATTGGGGTTTCAGGAACAAGCAGCGAAAGCAAGGTAAAAGAAAACATGCATAATGTACAACACAATAATGCATAAAAACCAAGACACACCAAGAAAAGTAGACCAAACTCCATAACGCATAAATGCAACATGAAAACAAGAGGAAATGAGATTATACCCTAGTCGATTTTTAGGAGAGAACCAAGTTGGATGAACAAGAAAACTAATGCAAGTTTTCCTCTATTGTTGATCCACATCGAGATTGTTCAATCTCCATGTACTAGCATGCCATTGATGATCTTCAATCTTGAAATCACCTCTGGAACAATCAACCCAAAGTTCTCCTTAACATGCCTTTTTCAAGAACTCACCAAGAACACTCAAAATTGGGACTTCAATATTGTGTTTTTGGTGTAAGAGAGAAATATTGGCAAGAGCTTGTTGTTTACATGCATGTATGTCCATATATCAACTCTCTCTAGACCTCTTTCATGGCCCAAGGCCGGTCATAAAAGAAGGGACGTGCATTGGTGGGGAATGGAGGTGCATGCAAAAGTTGCATGCATTCTGACAGGGGTTAGCGCCACTAACTTTTAGAGTTCGCGCCGCTAACTCTAAGTTAGCGCTGCTATCGGGCCTATAGTTAGAGCCGCTAACCTTTAGGATATAGGGGCACTAACTTTTAAAGTTAGAGCCGCTAACTCCATCAGCATGCTAACTTACTTGCAATTTGACCAAATCAGTCCCTCCACTTAGGTTGTTATCAAGATTGATCCCCGGTGTGTGACCCAATAGGCCCATACATCATCGGAAGTGATTCATATGGCGTACGTGAGTCAATGGGCATATCTCAACATTATGTCCATGCTATGCATAAGATAACTCATAGTGAATTGATCAGATGCACTGGTCAGGGATTCGAAGATCAAATCGACCACCATCTCCCTCCCGATTGTGAAACCCAACTTTTGCATGTGCTCAATGTTTGCCATCAAATGCAAGACATGAGCGCTCACATTCTCGCCATCCAGCTTGCATGCAAGGACGACCTTGAAACATTCGTACCTTTCTTGCTTCCCCTTCTGTTGGAACATGTCCTTCAGCTATACGATCAATTCATATGCACTCAAGTACTCCATTTGCATTTGCAAATCGGAGCTCATGGTGCCAACATAAGGGACGTTATCTTTTCGGTCTCCTTAAGGCATTTATCATACGTCTGTTTTACCGTATTAGTTGCAGTGATCGGAGGTGCCTCGGGTAGGGGTTCCTCGATGGTGTGCAACTTCCCTTCATAGCGTAGGATGAGCCTCAGCTGCCTATGCCAGTCCATAAAGTTACTACAGTCGAGTTTCTCCTTCTCGAGGAAAACTCGTAGAGAAACGTTAGTGGTGGTGGTGTTCGCGCTTGTTGATGCCATCTATAATTAGCAAAGTAGATTTAGTTACTTTGACATAAACTTGTTAAAATAATTTACCCAAAATAATCAACTTAACAAGACTAAGAACCGTATTTCATCCTAGCAAGTGACGAGTTTACCGCGGATCACATGATAAAACTATTTAGGTCGGCAATCATTTTGCCAATTGCAATCTCTATTGCAATCCTTAGTACCTTGCGGGATCCTACTACAACCACGGGTCATTTGGCATGTTCGATCCCTTCTCGCACCAATCTTATGCTTTGAAAATTTTGATTGACTCGTGCTAAGCTCAACAATCATTCAAAATTTCAAACTCAAAATTGTGAACCGTCTGTCAAGACCAACGATGACAAACCCACCAAAATTGGCTCGTGCTAAGCTCGACAACCAAAATTGTGTATTTGCCGTGTTGGAGAATGCCCACTAACACACGTATGTCGTATCACTACCGATAATGTGTGGGCCTATTGGGTCATACACCTAGCTTCTACCCAAAATAGCCCTAAGTGAAAATAGCCGGTCAAAATGGTCAAATTCCAGTTGACATAGGCTTCACGACCGTGAAGGATGCTCCACGGGTCATGAAGCAAGGTGTCCCCACGAGTTCCTATATGGGCCATACGGCTCGTGGACCAGAGTGGCTTCACGGTTCCTCACAGGCGGTGAAGGGATCATAAAGGGCAAAATGCGCCACGGATACCTCCACGAGTTCCAGAAACACGGCACGAGCCGTGAAGCTTTTAAACTTCAAGGACCGTGAGAGCCCGTGAGGGTTCGTGCAATTCGGAAAACCAAGTGGCACTTGAATTCTATTGGCTGGTTCATGGTGGTCCAATGGTGATTCAATCTATGGCCGGCTAGAGTGTTCCAGAAGCTGTTTTGAGGTCTATAAAAGATATAAGCCTTTGTAGCCTTAGGATCTTTTGCCACAATCACTTCATACATACTAAGAACACTTCAAAGAGTCTTGTGAGGTTTCTTGTGTGTTTCCAGAAATTTAAAGGGCTAGAATCAATATCTCAACGAAGGGAGTGTGAGATTTGATTGTCTTGCTAGCACAAGGGTGAAGTTCTTTGGTGTATAACTTCGGTGGGTAACTTGGAGGCGTTTTCTTCAAGTCATTGTTCATCCATACATCATCACCTTCATATTCCAGAAGCTAGGAGCTAAGGAGGAAGGTATAACACTTCTTACCTTTGTGTTGTTGTTTTGGTTGCATGTATTGTCTTCAAGCTTATACCATTACGGAGTTAATTGATTTCTTTTGTTTTAAATCCGATTTATTTTCTTCCGTTGCATTTTCGTGTTGATAATGAACTCCTACAGTGGTATCAGCGCCATCTTGATGCCTTGCATGCACCATATTGGCCTGAAAATCATTTTTTTATGCGAAACTGGACGTTTTGTCCAGATGGTCTTCATGAGTGTGAAGGTTTTTCTTCACGGTCATGAAGCCTCCATGACCTCTGTGTGGGGTTGAGGTCGTGAAAGGGTTTTTGAAAATTTTCACGAGTCATGGGACTCACTGCCTTCACGGGCCGTGAGAGGTCGTGAAGGGAAGTGGCTATTTTCTGGATTTTTCCAGTAGTTTTGATTGGTCTTTTGACCATTTAGAAAACCCCATAATATCCTAACTCGCATATTTATATGTATCGGGCGGTTTTTGGCATGATAACGCGCACATGCATATACTTGTGTTGTGTATGTATGAATATGGTTTTTCAAAGTGTTTGGAAATCCTAATGTATACGTACAAGATTTATTCACTCGTACCTTAAGTGTTTTAGGTAGTTTTGGAATAAATATAGTTGGGATATTTTACACGGTTTGGTGTGGCACACCGTGTTGTTTTGTGTTGTTTGTTGTGGGTGTTTGTAAATCCGGTAACATTGAGCCTTTTGACCTATGTGATGTGCTTTGGTTGGTTGTAATTATTTATTGATTCATTTGGTGGTTTGTACCACAGTTGGTTTGTAATAATTAATTAGTTCATTCGATTTGTAATATTTAACGGCTTGCGTGCCAGTTTCCTATTCTTTGTAATTGTTAGTATTAACTTAGAATTTAACGGCTTGCATGTCATTTCCTTTTAAATTTGTAAAATTGTAAAAGGAGAACCGAACACAACCAAAGAAGAACCGAGAGGTGGTGTCTTTGCTCAATCTTGGATCCGGAGGTCTGTTGGAGACGCAATGGATCAAGTGAGAGGAGCACACATCAAGTCATTCGGAGTTTGTCCTTAGATGACTTAGTCTTGCCCGTTGGCTCACGTGCTAAACGCATAGGGTTGGCTCGTTACTCGATGAGTTTACTTTGCGTGGTTGTTATATTTATTTTTTATTTCTTGCTTGGTTGTTTAGTTTATTCGCAAGCCTGAAAACTTTCAAAATTAATAATACCAAGAGTTTTGAATTGGTTAACAAACCCTCGCACGCCACAACAAGAATTGGTTAAAATTTGTTTTAACCGGAGAAATCAAAATCCCGTTTTTCTCAAAAGTAAATCACACACCAAACATAAGATGACACCACCCGAATCTAGTGAAACATGATCGGTCGTCGAGCTTAGCCGAATACAGTGGCAACTCGCAAGGTCGGAATGTCGAGCTTAGTCGAGCCGGCCATTGGGCTAGAGTACCACCGTGTATCTTGATGGTCGATTTACAATTCCAAGACATAAAACGCCTTGGTAGTTGTCCTGCCCATACCGAGCTACCATGGTGGATTAATGAGGAATGGTGTGTAGAGATCAAATATGCCTAATGGGTGCTATGAGTACTTAAGATCCGACAAGTGTCTAAGAGTTGCGATCGCGGATTGCAATCGGTAAGTGTTTACCGGCCTAAGTTGCTCCATGAAGTGATCCATGGCAAACCCGTCATGGATTGGGGTACTTTGAGGTTCTTGGCCCTTGTTAACATAATTTGTTTTATAAAAAAGTGGATAATTATTTAACAAGGATTTAATACGTCAAACTAACCAAACTTCGTATTTTGCTTATAGATGGCATCTATGGCATCTACTAGCACCAACACCAATACCGCAAACATGTCGCTACGTCCTTTCCATGAGAAGGAGAAACTTCTAGGACCAAACTTTATGGATTGGTTTAGGACTTTGAGAATTGTCCTGCGCCATGAGATGAAGCTTGAGGTCTTGGAGTCTCCTCTTCCGGATCCACATGCTACCAATGCAACAAGGGCTGTCAAAGACGTGTATGATAAATGCGTCAAAGACATGAACGACGTGACCTGCCTCATGCTTACGACCATGAGTCCCGAGTTGCAAAGAAAATTCAAGACTGTGAGTGCATATGACATGATAACGAAGCTAAAGGACATGTTCCGTTTGCAAGTGAGGCAGGAGTTGTACGAATGCGTCAAAGCCTTTGTTGGTTGCCGGATGCAAGAGGGCGGCAACGTGAGTTCACATGTCCTTCGTATGAAGGGTTATGTGGATCAATTAGAGAAGTTGGGGTTCCCTATAGGGAAAGAGTTGGCGGTTGAAATAATCCTCCAATCTTTGCCTTCATCTTATGGGCCCTTCATTGTGAACTTCCATATGCATAATATGGATAAGACCATAATGGAGGTTCATGGCATGTTGAAGACTGCTGAGTCTAACATGGCCAAAACGAAGCCATCTTCCTCCACCGCCGTCCTTGCTATCAATGAGCATGGTAAGAAGCGGAAGCAACCTTCTTCGGCCTCTAAAGGGAATGGGAAGGGGAAGGCTAAGGTGGCAACACCAAAGGCTAACCCTACCTCCACCCCGGAGGCGAAGGGGAAACAAGCCGCTACCGCTATCACCTCTAAAGGGAAGGGGAAGGGGAAGGCTAAGGTGACAACACCAAAGCCTAACCCTTATCCGAGATTAAATCTATGGCCGATAACCAGGTTTGGGACTTGGTAGATCCTGTACCGGGGTGCAAGCCCGTCGGGTGCAAGTGGGTCTTCAAGAAGAAGATTGGCGTAGATGGCAACGTAGACACCTTCAAAGCCCGACTTGTAGCTAAGGGTTTCACGCAAACTCATGGTGTAGACTATGAGGAAACCTTTTCCCCGATGGCTATGTTGAAGTCCATCTGGATAGTCATGGCCATTGCCGTATTTTATGATTATGAAATATGGCAGATGGACGTCAAAACCGCGTTCCTTAATGGAACACTATCAGAGGAGGTGTATATGAGACAGCTTGAGGGTTTTGTACATCCTGAGTTTCCGGATAAGGTCTACAAGCTTAAGAAGTCCATTTATAGGCTTAAGCAAGCCTCTCGGAGCTGTAACCTATGCTTTGATGAGATGGTCAAAGAGTTTGGCTTCTCTAAAAGCAAGGATGAGCCATGCGTATATATCAGGGCTAGTGGGAGCATAGTTGTATTCCTGGTCCTATATGTAGATGATATTCTGCTAATTGGGAACGACGTCCCAACTTTGCAAGGTGTAAAAGCCTGGCTAGGGAGTTGTTTCTCAATGAAGGATCTGGGAGATGCAGCTTATATTCTTGGGATTAAAATCTATAGGGATAGATCCAGCAGGTTGATAGGCTTGAGCCAAAGTACATATATTGACAAGGTCCTAAAGAGATTTAGGATGGAGGACTCCAAGAAGGGGTTCATACCTATGTCACATGGTTTGGTATTGAGTAAGACTCAATGCCCAAGTTCCCCTGAGGAACTGGAAGTAATGAGGCGAGTACCTTATGCCTCGGCAATAGGCTCGATCATGTACGCCATGTTGTGTACTAGGCCTGATGTCTCTTGTGCATTAAGTATGACAAGTAGTTATCAAGCCAACCCTGGTGAGGCACATTGGACAGCGGTGAAGAACATTCGCAAGTATCTTCGGAGAACTAAAGAGATGTTCTTAGTATATGGTTGGGAAGAAGGGCTGAGGGTAACTGGTTACTCCGATGCCAGCTTTCAAACCGATAGGGATGACTGCCGGTCTCAATCGGGGTTCGTATTCCTGCTAAACGGTGGTGCTATCTCCTGGAGGCTGAGTACATTGCAGCAAGTGAAGATGCAAAGGAGGCTGTATGGATGAGGAAGTTCATCCTTGATCTGGGAGTGGTTCCTAGCATTTCCGACCCTGTTGAGGTTTTCTGTGACAACGAGGGTGTGGTTGCATTGGCGAAGTAACCGAGATCTCACCGACGCACGAGGCACATTCCCTGGAAATATCATTATATCCGGGACGTGGACGAGAGTGGAGATATCATCATCAGCAGAGTACACACGGATATCAACGTTGCGGATCCGTTCACTAAACCGTTATCGCAAGCGAAGCACGATGCCCACACCCGTGCTATTGGTATTAGATTTGCTAGCGATTTGGTTTGAGTTTGTATCTTGTTTTTTTTGGTTGTTGTACTTGATGTATTTACCTTCTTGGGAACATTAAGCAGTATTGTATTTATTGTACTTATCGATTATTAAATGGAGATTTGATAATGCGCAAGTTGCGGGTATTACTTTAAATCTTTACTGTGTTCCAACTTAGCATGTTTTACACTTCCCTGAATGTTTTACATTCTAAATGTCCACAGTCAGTCATTCTTCCTGGGAAGGAAGTCTGAACGAAGAATGAGGGAAGTGATTGGTCATGTGTCCAAATAGTGATTGGGACACGGGGACGCAATACTTCGTCTGTACTTGAAAGGGGTTTCAAGTGACTGGACGACCCACACCTGACTCCACATTGTGGTACTAGTCATGAGTGGATCAGGATGATAATATCATTTCATCCTTAGACTGGAGATGCATGTGTCTGTATCACTTTGGTTTGCTTTGTTCTAATTGTTTTCAAACGCAGTTTGTAACTGGCTGTTATAAAGGGAGTAGTTAGGCAAGGTATGGTCAATCTGGTGGGCAGTGTAGTTAATGGAATTTGTTCCTCTGTTTAGAGAGATATCCCTGGGCCCCTTGATGATTGGGCGCTGACACCAAAATGTATGGTCGTGCTCGAGTGTGCAATGATTTGATAATCGATTGCAACTTGTTTATTTTGGTCACCACCAATCTCGATCGAGAAACATAATCGTGAAGGACTGAGAATGACTTAGTACCATGGCTCGCCTTCATATGGATATCGCGAATAAAGGGATGATTGATCACTTATCTATAGGACCATCTCAAACCTGTTAGGTTATGATTTGGTACTTGTCAGGGATGACATACCCCGTATTGACTTGAGTTAGAGATGTCTTGCCAGAGGCCGCTCTCTATCTGTGATACGTATGGATACGGTGCGTCATGTGCAAGTGGGAATCTGTTGTAGTATGCCCACTGACACACGTATGTCCTATCAATGCCGATAATGTGCGGGCCTATTGGGTCATACACCTAACTTCTACCCAAAATAGCCCTAAGTGAAAATAGCCGGTCAAAATGGTCAAATTCCAGTTGACATAGGCTTCACGACCGTGAAGGATGCTCCACCGGTCATGAAGCAAGGTGTCCCCACGAGTTCCTATATGGGCCATACGGCTCGTGGACCAGAGTGGCTTCACGGTTCCTCTCATGCTGTGAAGGGATCATAAAGGACAAAATGCGCCACGGATACCTCCACGAGTTCCTGAAACACGGCACGAGCCGTGAACTTTTAAACTTCAAGGACCGTGAGAGCCTGTGAGGGTTCGTGCAACTCAGAAAACCAAGTGGCACTTGAATTCTATTGGCTGGTTCATGGTGGTCCAATGGTGATTCAATCTATGGCCGGCTAGAGTGTTCCAGAAGCTGTTTTGAGGTCTATATAAGATATAAGCCTTTGTAGCCTTAAGATCTTTTGCCACAATCACTTCATACATACTAAGAATACTTCAAAGAGTCTTGTGAGGTTTCTTGTGTGTTTCCAGAAATTTAAAGAGCAAGAATCAATATCTCAACCATGGGAGTGTGAGAATTGATTGTCTTGCTAGCACAAGGGTGAAGTTCTTTGGTGTATAACTTCGGTGGGTAACTTGGAGGCGTTTTCTTCAAGTCATTGTTCATCCATACATCATCACCTTCATATTCCAGAAGCTAGGAGCTAAGGAGGAAGGTATAACACTTCTTACCATTGTGTTGTTGTTTTCGTTGCATGCATTGTCTTCAAGCTTATACCATTATGGAGTTCATTGATTTCTTTTGTTTTAAATCCGATTTATTTGCTTCCGTTGCGTTTTCGTGTTGATAATGAACTCCTACATGCCACACCCACCTTCCACTCAGTTTTATGAGAATTGGCTCGTGCTAAGCTCGACAACCAAAATTGTGAGCCGAACGGGAAGAACATGGTCAAACTATAGGACAAAAGGCTTTGATGCGAGCTCCCACTAAAACCGCCATCTCCAATAGATTTCACCGGCATCATGGTCACCCTGACTCCATCTCCTTTTGGCTCCGTAAGTGTTTGGCTCAACAGGGTTCTATCGATTGCATTTGGTTACTTATTCTATCGAACCAAGCTGTTACTCTTTCCAATTTTCTATAGCTCAAGCTGAGTCTATTGATCCGGTTTCTAAGAAAAATTGCCAAGTGTTGGGATCTATAGAAGCTATTCAACGAATTCTATCGAACAAGGGTTTAACTCTAAGAACTTGTGACTTGATTGAACCTATCGAACAAGTGTTGAACTCATTGAAAATGTGATCTATAGAATACAAGACTGAACTTATCGAACAAGGGGACCTTGGACTTTAAACTTAAAAATCAATCTAATTCAAAGTTGAATTTAATCTAATTTGATCTATTTCGAAATTGAATTAAATTGTCTTAATTTCTCTAATATCACCTGAAAGTTTAAAGCTAACCTTGAAAGGATCTTTTTGTGTCTTTGATACTAAAAGACTTCGAACAATCAACTACAAACGAGTAAACGATCATTCCTTATACAACAATCCACATGTCAAGCTCGAATGAAATGATGTCCATTGTGTTGGGATATGCCCACTAACGCACGTACACCGTATGAATCACTACCGATAATGTATGCGCCTATTGGGTCACACACCGGGGATCAATCTCGACAACAAGCTAAGTGGAGGGACCAATTTGGTCAAATTGCAAAAGGTTGGCATGCTGATGGAGTTAGCTGCTCTAACTTTAAAAGTTAGCGGCTCTATCTCCTAAAGGTTAGTGGCACTAACTCGAGCCCGATAGCGGCGCTAACTTTAAGAGTTAGCGGAAATATCTTTAAAAGTTAATGGCGCTAACCCCTGTCAGATTGCACGCAACTTTTGCATGTTGCCTCCATTCTCCACCAATGATAATGCCTTGCTTTTACAACACTTTGGCTGGCCTTGGGGCATTGAAAAGACCTGGAAGAGATTATTTTGAGGTAGTTACATGCATTTCTCTCTAAGGGGAACTCTCTCTTGTCACATACACACATACACCACATATTCTCTCTAATGGTAAGGTGAGATATATTGTTCTAAGTGTGTTTTCTGGAAGAGGAGAGATTGGAGATCATGGTTGTTGTTCCAGAGGTAATTTCATGTAATGAAGATCACTAATGGCTAGCTAGTACATGGAGGTTGACCAAACCCGGGGTGGACTTCGATAGAGGGAACTATTTTATGCTTCTTGTCACAATTTCAGAAGTTCAAAGACGGTATAATCTTCCTTCTCTTCTGTTTTACATGTTGGATCTCATAGATATGGTGTTTGGTACTTTCTCTTGGGGTTTCTTTTATTTTTATGCATTATAGACTTGTACTTTATGCTTTTGAACTTGTACCATGCTTTCGTTGCTTGTCCCTGAAACCCCAACAGTGGTATCAAAGCCACCTCCATACATGAAATGCACATGGTGGCCTAAAAAAACCCGAATCAAATTTTTTGTTTTCTGGAACAGAGGGTTAGTGGCGCTAACTTTGGGTTGTATATGGATGTATTGATTGATAACCTTGCCTTTGACCTTGTGGTTGACTTTGTGTGTTTGAATACATTTGGTGACATTTTTGTCACATTGGGTTATAATATTCATTAAAATTGATATATTTGTAATAATATTGTGGCTAGCATGCCATTTAATTCATCCGTGTAAATTTGTAATAGATAAATAGGAAAATCGTGGCTTGCATGCCATTTAATTTTCTATTGTATGTATTGTAAATTTTGGATGGATGAACACACAAATGGGCCGGAAGGAGATGGAGTAACGTGTCCCTAGAAGCCACTGAAATCTATTGGAGATGGCGGTTCTAGTGGGAGCTCGCGTCGAAGACCTTTCGTCCCGTAGTTTGACCAAGTTCTTCCCATTTTGGCTCACGGAAAGAACGCTTAGAACTTATGGCAAGGGTTACCAATCTTGATTCTAGAGTCTTCTTATCCTTTCCGTAGATATAGAGAGAGATAAAGATGAATTTAAAACATATTTAAATTATCTTTAAACTGACTTCCTTACTCAGGCTGAGTTACTCGAAAACACACTCGAAAACAAACATAGACAAACATGGACAAACATGTATAATTATTAACTCATCCTTAGAAGTCCAAAGAGTTAACCAAAACATATTTAGCAACTCTATTGAGCTGACTTAGTCTTCACGCTGAGTCGCTCATCTTGAAACTCATCAAACTGAAACTCAATATGTATATCTTAGGTTACGCACACAGCTTATCAAACATATTGATAATCTTACTGATATAGTCTAAGCTGATCGAACATATGCTCAGCTTATATTCAGCTTATACTCAGTCCGAAACACAATAAGTGTTCAGTCCGACTAAGATTTATAATTCTATTTAAGTTATATGTAGAACTCATCTTAGAAACTTAACTTTGTCTCATAAAATCTAAACTGATGAGATCATTTTCCCAACAAACTCCCCCTATTTGATGATGACAAAACCATCAAACAGTTCTTAAGTTTGTTTAACAGAATTATTAGTAAATCTTAAACTTATCAAGATTTTAAATTTGAACTAATTAAATTTTAATTGAACTTATCAATTTTAATTGAACTTATCAATTTAAATTGGAACACACCAACTTTCAGTTGAACACACCAACTAATTACATTAATGAATAAGAACTTATCAGTTATTCATTTTGCTGAACTTATCAGACTTATAACTATGAACACATCACAACACAGTTGAACATATCAAACTTTATACTTGTATTAATTGAACTAATCATAATACAAAATGATTGATCACTTAGATCATGCACACTAAGTGCTTACAAAAATATTAGAACTAATCTAATATTTACAATAGAACTAATCTATTATACAGTTTATCTTATTAACATAGGATGTAGAAGCTCCCAAATGCTGATCTCCTTGTTGATCTCATCTAACAGTTTTTCACCTTCTTCATTTCCACTGAGTTCCTTCTGTTGTACCCTGGTGATCTTGTTTAGTCTGTATATCATTAGTTGATTCGAAGCATCATCACCACAACACTTTCTAACTCTCAAGGCATCCTCAGCTTTCAGATAACATACTTCATTCAGTTTGATGAATCTAGGATTGCCTGCCTGATCCTTAAACATAAATCCATGAATAGGTGTGTTGACACTTTGATTTTCCTTGAATTCTACACCCTCAGGCATTCTGAACAGATTTTCCCACTGCAGACCAGGAACTGGAACATACCTCAGTTCTTCAGCTCGAGCAATCAACTTGGAGACTTCAGATATAATTTCTTGTTTGATCTGACTTCTTTTAAATTTCTTGAGCAGCATCATTACCCTTTGCCATTTAATGTAGCCCATCCTGTGAACGTATCTCAGGTCCATTCCCACTATTGATTTGTCACTAAGCTCAAAAGTGAGAATGACAGCTCCATTTGCTCTGCTCAAGGTCATTCCTCTGATCTCTTTGTTGAAGCTCCTTCTGAAGTAACATTCCTGCAGTTCTGCATCTGAGTATGGAACTAGATCAGGTCTTGGTCCAGTGTATGTAGCTTCAGCTTGAGCCAAAGCTTTTCTTTCCTTTTATTTTTCTTGGTACTTTATCTCTTCCTTGTTTCTCTTTCTCAGCTCAGCTACAGATATCCCAAGCTTATTTGCTTCTTCTTGCTCAAGCATCTCTATTAACTCTCTTGTAGCTTTTTCTTCTTTTGTCTCTTCCTCAGACTCAGAAACACTGTCAGCTTCAAGTTCAGATTCTTTTAACTTTTGTCTCTTAGCTGCTGGTTCCTTTTTATTTATTTCCAACTCCCCCTCATCCTGAGCCTTCCTCTCTGCTCCTTTAGCTAGTACTAGCATGGATTTAGCTTCAACTCGAACTAGCTCAGCTTCAGTATCAGCTTGAACCTTCTCCCCCTTTTTGTCATCATCAATAGGGGTTGAAATCTTTTGTTGTTGGAGTGCAGAAACTGCAGAGGAAATCTCTTTAACATACATGGTCAGCTTCTCAAGCCTTTGATAGATTTGACGTTTGTGCTTCTTCTGCTTGAGATGGAACAAACCAAACTGAGAAGCAACATAATCTTTCAGCTGCTGGATGCCTGAGGAGGCAGTGTCAGTGTGAGGAGATTATTTGGGTGCATCATCCAAAGGTTGGTGTTTACCTTCAAACTCATTTGCACCAGAGTTTGGACCCTGTAATTCATCCTGGTTTGAAGATGAATCATTGACAAGTCATGCAAGAAGGTGTGAGAATTGAAGAGAAGTTATTGTGCTAGAAACGTGAAGTGTATGGGTTGGTGGTTGGCTAATTGGTTTAGAGGGGTATGATTAACCCTGGGGGATTGGTCAAATTTTCAATGTTACCTGAGTGTGTCTGCTCAGGCACAGTAATAGGGTCTCCCATGGTTCGAACAAGTGTGGGCTGAGTAGTCACCACACCCGGTTTAGGCTGTTGGGTTGATATGAGCCTTGAGGTTGACACCTTAAGAGAAGGCGTCTCCTCCTCAACTCCTGCCAGGGGAGGGATCAGTGTGATCTCAGCTCCAGTGATGCCTTTAGGAGTGGCACCACCTATGGAAGTCTTTCTTTGGTATGTTTGGATATTCTCCCTAGCAGCAGTGGGCAGACTAGGGGTGGCTTCAGAGTGAGATTGTAAAAGGAATGAAGGTGGTGCAGATGGGTTAGACTGAGTTGGGTCCACTACAGTATTATCTCCAAAGGTAGATGGAGAAAAGTGAGAAGAGAGAGAAAGTGGAGAAGTCTTATCAGAAGCAGCTTCAATGGTTGATGGTTCAGCTTGAGCAAAGTGCTCAGCTTGAACTTCGGTCTCGGCTTGAGAAGCTCCCCCTTGATTCGATCCCTCTGCTTCCCTTTCAGATGAAGCTGCCTTAGCTATTTGGAGCATGGGCTCACTCAGACCCTCTTGCTCTGGGAAGATGTCGTTGTTGAACATCTTGTAGCTGAGTGTAGGAAACAGGAACCCATCCTGATCAGCTTCATAGAGTGTTGTCCCCAGCTCGGCTTCAATTGCCAAGGACAGGTACCTTATAAATGGTACATGAAGATCCCATGTGGTCTTCATCACTTGGACCTTGAGTTCATTGAAGAAAAGCAGAGCATATCCAGATTTCTGTTGAAGTAAATATTGTACAGTAGCTGAATTTCGAACTCATTTACCTGGTCCAGTCCTCCAACCTTAGTCCCCAGTGAACGAATCACTGTTAAAACCATGAAGCCCCAATTGGTTGGAAAAGTGGACTTCTTGATGACACCCTCTATCTGTGAGTGACCCAATCGAGGTAGGACAGACCTAGCCACTTGCCTTGTGACAACCGGCTCGAGCTCATCAGAATGAGGGAGTCGAATAACATCCCTTAGCCGCTGCACTGAAAGGGTTACTTTCTATTGCCATTTAGAACAGTCCCTGTTATCTCTCCCATGTCCTGGTCGTAAGTACAGGTGTACCAGAACTCTAGTAGATGTTGAGGAACGATGTGAAGGGGTGCGCCGTAGAAGGCGAATGCCAGGGGGCGTTTACGAATATAAGACACCCAGGCTTCATAACCTCTGCATTGTTTTCTCGGAGGAATAGCAAGGCAGGATTGTTGATTGTTGATTTTAATCAACGGCGCTCCATCGTTCTTAAACTGAGCACCTCGAATCATCTGATCACTTAGAACTAACGTGCTTCCGTCCATGTTGGGTCAATTACACTGAGTAATTTGAAATTCGCACTGAGCACTTTTTTTTAAAAAAAAATTGCACTTAGCAAAGTAGGGTATTGAATCAGACGTATGCACTAAGCAATGAAGATGTTTGCGAAAGGTAGTTTAGAAGGTGAGAAGTCAGAATTGTAAGCGTAAACTTCTCTAATTCGAATATGATTGGTATATATACCTTTCCGAGAAGAGAGAAAAGTTACCGTTAGAAATCCCCTTTTTATCCGTTACACCGTAAAAATTACGGCTTGATGTAACAATTATAGGTTAGAAACACATCGTCTTCCAACGGATACAAGTGTAAAATAATATTAGTGACTTACACATATTATTAACACTGTCGTATTACACCAATACCGAATTAGTATAATACTCGATTTGAGACTTACTCAAATATGCACTTGCATATGAAGTAATCACACTTTGTAATTAAATCATAATTTGGACACACCAAGATTTAGTAAACTGATTACTCAGTTTATGTCAAGCACTCAGCTTGAGTTGAGTACTCAGCTTGAGATTGGTACTCAGCTTGAGTAGAGCACACAACTCAGACTTAATGACACTGAGTCAATTTTTGTTTGAGACTGACTCAAACTTACAGTTTAACTACACTGAGTAGTTAAAGTATGTTTGGAACATACCAAACGTATGAACTAATCACACAGCCTGAGTTAAGCACATAGCTCAGACTCAATGACACTTAGTCATTTATGTTTGAGACTTACTCAAACATACATTTTAACTACACTGAGTAGGTACTGTATGTTTGGAACCGACCAAACATGTGAACTCATTATTCAGCTTGACAGGTTATTCAGTTTATGAAAACTTATTCATAAACTGTGCACTCAGCTTAAGACACTTAGTCATTGTCAAATTGAAAACTCAGATTCTAGACACTTAGCTAGGGGTTGAGCATATTGGAGTTTGCCCACTCAAACACGGCACGGGCCGTGAAGGACGATGGCCAGTCGTGGCGCATTTTGTCTTCACGGGCTCTTCACGGGCCGTGAGAGGCCGTGAAGGACCATCTGCATGAAATTCTTATATCTGATTGGGCCATCTTGTGGTCCAATAGGATTACCACTCTTACACCGACCAAATACGAGTTATTGTGGCTGGAACAGTAGAGCATGCATGTAAGTCTACCCAAAAGGGTTCTCTCTCTCATTCTCTCTTTGTATCTTGATGATACACATACACACATACACTAAGTTACTAAGATCTTGAGTGTGGTGAGTATGTTGGTGCAACAGGAGATATTCTAGTGGCTGATCCAGAAAAGGAGAATCATATGGATGTCTTTTTGATGGATTGCTAGCACTTTGGGGTCAAGCAAACTTGGTGTGGATCATGCAATACAGAAGGATTCACTTGAGTTCTTGGTTTTCCCGACTTGTCACTTGCTACAGCCGATTGTTGAGAAGGTAGTGAGGTATTCTCTGCCTTTCTTTTTCTTTAAGTTGCAATTTGCTTTTGTAGAGAAACTATCACTTTGGAACACGATACGGATCCGATTTCGTTCGGTTTTTAAATTTTGTTTTATGCTTCCGCTGTGTTTTGCTCCATACCGTGCTCTAACAGTGGTATCAGAGCCAAATCTACAAACTAATTGCACTTTTTTGGCTTGAAAACTGAATCTGGTCATTTTGTCCAGATTGTCTTCACAGGTCGTGAAGGCTTGTTCTTCACGGTAGTGAAGGCCCACGACCAGTTTCGTGGGGTGCTTGGTCGTGAAGGGTTTTTCACTGGTCATGGCTTTACGGGCCGTGACAGGCCGTGAAGGCTTATGGGTCGTGAAGGAGCTCATGAACAGTATTTTTGTCCCTTTTGAAAAAGAAAATTGTTTTCGGTTTTAGCCTGCTTGCGACTCTGTTTTTCCTGAATCTGTCCAAAGTGTTTGGATTTTTGTAAAGACCCATATGTGTCTTGATTCATGCATTTATAAGTATTAGGTGATTTTTTGCATGAAATTCACACATGCATATACTTGTATTGTGTATATATGAATATGTATTCTCAAAGTGTTTGGGGTACTAATGCATATGTACAAGGATTGTTCACTTTGTGCCTTGAGTGTTTAGCTAGGTTTGAACAATCTTAATCAAGATACATTTTGCACGGTTTGGTTATGGCACACCGTGTTGTTGTTTGTGGTTGTTGTTTGATCCGGTAACACCTTGCCCGTTAGACCTATGTGTTGGTTGTTTGGTTGAGTTTAATTATTCATTCATTTGGTGGTTTGTACCACAATTGGTTTGTAATAATTAAATTTATTCGGTCTTGTATTTTGTAGTTTATATTGGCTTGAATGCCGATTGCTTTTCTTTGTAATTATTATATTAGCTTAGATTAGCATTTCGCGGCTTGCACGCCGTTTCTTTTAAAATATTTGTATGTATTTGTAAAAGAAGACCGAAGACAACTATTGAGAGTCGTGGAGGAGACGTCTCGGCTATGGTGGATCCGGAGGTTCATTGGAGATGTCGGATTCAGTGGGAGCACTTCCAGCTGGGCCAAGTGGTTGTGTCCTTAGTTTGGCCTTGCTTTCCTCGTTTGGCTCACGAGGAAGGCGCATAGGGTTTAGGGGCATGTTACCGGATATAACTTGTGCGTGGTTGTTGTTTTGTTTATTTTCTTGCGTGGTTGTTTAGTTCTTCGCTCGCTTGAAAATTTTTCAAAATAATAAAAACCAAGAGTTTTAATTGGTTAACAAACCTCGCGCGCCACAAGACCACCTTAAAAACAAAATCCTGTTTTTATCAAATGTAAATCACTTGCCTCCCGTAAGATGGCACCACCCGAATCTAGTGAAAAAGATCGGTCGTCGAGCTTAGCCGATATCGGTTTTGTGTAACTGTGTGGAAGGTGCGTGTGGCAACTCGCAAGGGTCGGTTGTCGAGCTTAGCCGAGCCGGCCATTGGTCTAGAGTACCACCGTGTATCTTGACGGTCGATTTACAATTCCAAGACTTAAGACGCCTTGGTAGTTGTCGTGCCCATACCGAGCTATAAAAGTGGATTAATGAGGAGTCGGTGAGAGAAGGGATCAAACATGCCAAATGGGTGCTATGAGTACCTAGGATCTAGCAAGTGTCTAAGAGTTGTAATCTCGGATTGCAATTGGTAAAGCTTTTACCGGCCTAAATAGCTCCATGAAGTGATCCGCGGCAAACCCGTCATGGATTGGGGTACTTTGAGGTTCTTAGCCCTTGTTAAGATAATTTGGTTTTCTTAATCAGCTGGGTAATTAGTTTAACGAGGATAATATCGAAACTAACTAAAACGTGTACTCTTTTATAGATGGCAAATATTAACGACACCACACCAAACTTTAAACTTCAATTATTCCTAGAAAGGGGGAGACTCACAGGAGTGAACTTCGCTAACTGGTATCGTGTATTGAGGATTGTCCTCCGTCACGAGTCAAAGTTGCACATCCTAGAGGAACCCTTTCCGGAGCCACCTGCTACCAACGCAAACTGGGCCACTCGATACGCTTTTGAGAAGCGTGTTAGAGATACACAAGATATTTCTTGTCTCATGTTATCGACTATGAGCTTTGAGTTGCGTCAGCATCTTGAGCAATTAAGTGCGTATGACATGATAAACCGGCTAAAGGACATGTTCCCACAGCAGGTTAGACAAGAACGGTTTGAGTGTATAAAGGCTTTGGTCGGTTGTAGGATGCAGGAAGGTGAGGATGTAAATGTCCATTTCCTTATGATGAAGGGATACATGGACCAATTGGAGAGACTTGGACTTCCAATAGGGAGGGAGATTGCGGTGGATATGATACTCCAGTCCCTGCCCACGTCTTATGAGAAGTTTCTCAAGAACTATCATAAAGACAATTTGAAAAAATCCTTGATCGAACTTCAAGACATGGTGAAGGCAGTACAGTCTTACATGGTTGAGAAGGTTTGTATCTCGTCCACATCCGCTATGGCTACTAGGAAACATGAAAGCAAGAAGGAGAAACTGACATTAAAAGGAAAGCCTTGTATGACTAGGCTATCCGTAATTGTGGAGTCGGAGGACAATGAGATTGTGCCTCAAGATGATGTTCCACATGGGGTAGTTTGCTACTTTTGCGGAGAAATTGGAAATTGGCGCCGTCACGCTTGCCCTAAGTGCCTGGAAGAGCTAAGTATCCTAAAGCGGAAGAACGTTAGCTCATCTTCAGGTACATTCATGATCAAACTCCATTGATCTTCTACTTCTAATGACTGGGTTTTGAACGCTAGTCATAAAACTCACGTTTGTCAAAAACTTGTTTGTTGCAAAGTGCAGGTGTTTGTCCGAAGTAGGCCGATGATGCATGGAGAGCTGGTATAGTGAAGAGAAACATAGTGTTTGTCTCTAACTAAAAGGATTGGAAGAAGAGTCTTTCCATTCCATCCAGCTATACTATTACTTCATTTAGATCTTTGTCTTACGCCCTGCGTGGCAAGAAGCATTGTATCTTTTATGCATGTGATGACGATGAATATTACTTTGAATTAAGTTATTGTGGGTTCGAGTTTTATTTCAAAGTCTATTCATGTCGTGGCATTTGCAATAAGTTTTGCTTAAGAAGTAATAATATGATTATGAATGATTATAGAACTGTTATCCTTATGAAATAGTTGAATTAACTGTATAAACAATACATGCATCACCAAGATCCAAGAGGTTAGGAACTTGGAATCTTTTGACTTTGAGTCAATTATTGATGGTAAATCGTGCTTATAAGGCTAAATAACTAAGCATCCTTCACTTGTGAATGTGAGAGGAATAAAAGCTTGTTGGATTTCGTTTGCACGTTTGTGTAAAGGCCGTTCAGGAAAATACATAAGGATTAACTATATGTGATTTGTTACCTTTACCGATGATGGTAAAAGGAATGGGTAAGTCTAATTTATTAGACGAATGTCTGAAACCTGAGAGGTGTTCAAGACTCACCCTTAACAAATTTAAAATGAAGAGGGCAAAAGGGAATAAAGATACTCAAATCTTGTGAGTTGTTGAGCATCTACATTCTTAACCATCATAAGAATTGTGAGTTTGCCTCATAATTCACTTCTCCTAGGATACATGTTTTTCATGGATCGCTTAGTGGAGGAATGGAACATATTGGTTATGGTTCCGACTTGATGGCTTAAACTTAAGTAACCTGCTTGATGGGTGTACTTGAGTAGTGACGGGCAATGTTCTTGTTTTAAATCAACAAAGATGGTCGAATTAGCATCTGAGGAGATTTGACTAGAAAGAGTTCTTTGCTTGTCTATCTCATAGATCAGAGTTATCTAGTCTACATTTAGTGGGAGATGGATGAACTTAAAGGATGCTAATGTATTTAATAGTTCTTCTAAGTTTCAGATATTCATTTCATATCCTTTTGGAGAACCGGTTTTGGTTGCTCGAAAAGGGAAATGAACAACTGATGCATTCCAGTGGAAGAACGTGAGATTTAAATAAAAGACCTGATGTTGACACTAGCATTCAATCAGAAATGATTGAAACTCAACATGGATACGTTGGAGTTTCTGGCATAAAGTTATTACTTCTTCATATGTCTGGCAAGAGTTGTCATAAGACCAGAAGAGTATAATGTATAATATCTGAGGACGATGACTTATTGATGATACGTGATGTATGCATCAACTACCGGAATCTGTAGTGTGCCCTTGAGTCTGCTAAGAAGAGGAGTGTAATAACACAAGATACATTTCATGCTGGATTTTCAAGTTTTGAACTTGGTTAATCCAACACCTAGGTTTTGACCTGATGGTGTATATAGATCTTTTGGATATAAGATCTGCATGGATTACTTTGTAGATAACTTCAAATACTGACTGGAAGGAATTGGTTTCATGATGATTGACCATTGGGTAGGAATCATATGAAGACATTCTCCCTGTAGTTATGTTGAAGTTTAAGCGGATGCTTATGCCGTTTTATGGCAGTATGATGCAAAGACCGCATTCCGTTATAGGAATTTTATGAGGAAGTCCTCACAACACTGTCCGAGGGTCTCTTACATCCTGAGGATCCTTATGAAGTCTACAAAATATGGAGTCCTTTTGGACTTAGAATAAATCTAAGTTTTGGAATCTTTGCTAAGAAAATCAAGTGTTTGAATTTTCAGTAAGCAATGATGAAACTTGGATAGATGCCAGAGCTAGTGGGAGCGCTGTTATTATCCTATTTGGTATGTCTTGAACATGCTATGTTTTGGAGATAATGTCTTAATTTAGCTTTGCAACAAGAGTAAATTGAGAATTATTGTCTTCTCCCTTTTTGAGCAACCAAGCATGGTTCTCGTAAGTTCAAGAAACAACTATCCAAAACTTAGATGAACTACTTAAATATATAAGCATCAATTTATAATTCATCCATCTCCCACTGAATGTAGACTGGATAATTTTAAGTTATGAGATTGACAAGCAAAGGATCCTTTCTAGTCAAAATCTCATTAGATGCTTAGATGACCATCATGTTGGGTTTTAGATTGAGTACTTGGTTCATAAAATTAATTTATACCAATCACATTGAATACAGGTTTTAAGTCTGCCTTTCACCAGATCATCAACGAAGATATCCGGTTTTTCTTTGATGTGACACCATGTACAAATGTGTCTCTTAGAGAAAACGAATTATGAGTTAAACACATGATCCATTTTATGTTTAAACCAATATAGATAAGAAAACGTAGCATCTTTACTGGATCTAAGAATTTATATCTATATGCCCTTACTGATTCTTAGTTTTCCTCAGTTTATTTCCGAACACCTCCAGGTTTCAGACACAAACCTTTTATCTAGTTAAACATTCTCCCAACAACTATCATAAAACGGTGATGGAGAATTCTACTAGTATCACTCTATATGGCATACTTGAACGGATTATCCCCACAAGTGTGATCAACATCCAACAAGTCATAATCCTTCCTACCAACACTGGTGAAGGATTTCTTAATTACCATAGTCCAATAAACAAGATTTATATCTTTCATTTAGCCCGAGGCTAATCTTTTACAAAGATCCTAACCACATGGATCTAAGCGATGTAAATGTTGTTTACTTGGTTAAGTTTGATTATGCCATAGAGCTAATGTATCCAAACCACTTTTGGATCTAAGAATCAATTATTCATGATTGCCTTATTACTTATGACGAGCCTTTGTGTATGCAATGTAATGGATAAGTTTTTGATAAAAATAACTCTTTTAAAAAATGTTTCAATTCTAACTCATATTCATCGTCATCAAATGTTTATTTAAGTACCATATATGGTAAAAAACAACACATAAGCTTTGACATGGTTCAAATTTGAAATGAAATCAACAAAGTAAAAAAAAACTTTTTATCAAAGTATAAGATACAAAAACATCCATCATCTTCAAAAGAACATACAACAAAGCAAGTCCTGCCATGCAGGGCATAAAAACATATGTAATAATTAATCCGGAAATAATGGCGTGACCAACACTCCCAATTCTCTTGTAGAAGACAATCAACAAAATGTCTTCTTCAGAGATCCGGTTCTTCAAGCTCTTCCTTCTTGGAACGAACAGACCTACACTTTGCAACAAAATAGATTTGTGACAAACGTGAGTCTTATAGCTCGGGTTAACAACCCAGCTTATCAAGGAATAGCAATGAAGTATAATCATGAATGTACCTTAAGTAGGAAAATTAACTCTCTTTTTTCTGAGAAGTTTTATATCCTCTCGGAACGAAGGACAGGCATGACGGCCCCAATCCCCAAATCTTCCGCAGAAGTAGCAAACCACCCCTTGTTGAGTCTCCTTAGGCACATCATCAATGTCGATAGACTCAAAACTTGAAGCAAGCTTGGATACTCCAACTTCTTCTGATGGGATCGATTTCTTCTTTCTCGTAATGTGTTGTTCCTTAAAACCAAGTACGGGAGTGGATGAGGAAGATGCATGCTTGGACATGTTAGATTCTACAATCTTCAACATTCCATGCAATTCATCTATAGATATTTCCTTTCCATGCATATGATAGTCCTTAACAAACTGTTCATATGATGCGGGCAGAGACTGAAGTATGAAATTCACACCAAGCTCCCTCCCTACAGGAAATCCTAGCCTCTCTATTTGGTCCATGTATGATTTCATCTTCAAAACATAGGCACTTACACTCCCGCCTTCCCGCATCTTACAACCGGTTAGACTTTTAACACACTCATAATGTTATTGCCTAACTTGCTGTTGGAATACGTCCTTCAGCTTGTTAATCATGTCAACCACAGTCATGTGCTCAAATTGCTTTCGCAGTTCTAAGCTCATACTTGATAACATGAGACAAGCAACATCATGCATAACCCGAACACGCTTTTCATACGCGTATCGGATAGTCCATTCCGCATTGATAGCAGGTGGTTCAGGAAGGGGTTACTCAAGGATGTGCAACTTAGACTCGGCACGTAGGACAATCCTCAATTGCCTAAGCCAGTCAACAAAGTTCACTCCCGTGAGTTTCTCCCTTTGTAAAAACATACGAAGTGAAAAGTTCGACGTGGTGTTGTTATGATTCGACATCCTATGTTTGAATAGAGTGTACACGAATTAGTTAGTTTGATTTAATCCTCGTTAAAATAAATACCCATATCGAATCGAAAAATATTTAAACAAGGGCTAAGAACCATATTTCACTCCAATTCATGACGGGGTTGCCGCGGATCACTTCATGGAGCTATTTAGGCCGATAACCATCTTACCGATTGCAATCTCTATTGCAACTCTTAGACACTTGCGGGATCCTACGACAACCATCGGTCGTTTGACATGTTTGATCCCTACTTGCACCAATTCCAAATTAAAATTCTTGGTTGACTTGTGCTAAGCTCGACAATCACTCAAGGATTTTAATTTGCAATTGTAAATCGTCCAACAAGATACACGGTGATACCTCGACAACTACCGGCTCGTGCTAAGCTCGACAACCGATAATTTCAAGATCCCACACGCACCTTCCACACAGATCCACATGGAATAACTCGTGCTAAGCTCGACAATCACTCCATCCTTCACTAGATTCGGGTGGTGTCATCTTTTGGATGGCGCAAGATTTACGTTTAATGAAAACGGGTTTTGTTTTCGGCTTTGTTACAGATTTACTTGTTTAGTGACAAAACCTATTTCCACTATGTGAGTTAATCTTGTATGTGTGCGCGCGCGAGAGTTGCAAACCATTTTTACCAAATCTCATGTGATTTTATTAATTTTTCGGAAAAATTATCTAGCATGCGAATCCTAAGCAAACCATGCAAGAAATAATAAAATCACATCACACGTATATAAATGAAATAAATTGGTAACCCTTGCCAAAAGTCCAATACGTTCTTCCCGTGAGCCAAAACGGGTAGAACGTGGTCAATCTAAGGGACGGAATGTCTTCAATGCGAGCTCCCACTAGAACCGCTATCTCCAATGGACTTCACCGGCTTCAATGGACACGCTCAATCTCCTTCCGATTCCAAATTGTGTGTCTTCATCCAAATTGTACAAAACATACAAATAGAAAATAAATGGCATACAAGCCACAATATTCCTATTTTATCTATTACAATTACACGGATGAATGAAATGGCATGCAAGCCACAATATTATTACATACAAAACTGAATTAATACATATTACAGCTCAGATGTGATATAAAATTACCAAATGCATCCATAACACACAAAGTCAACCACAAGGTCAAAGGAAAGGTTACCAATTTCAAATCAACCACATACAACCAAGCATGACTAAAATGGTAACACAAATACCAAATCAAAATCTGGAACAAATTTCCAGAATCACAAAAAGCCAAAATTTCCCGAGACAAAACAGTTTTTAACTTTGAAACCAAAATCTGTAACAGCGCGTAAGTGCCGCTAAGTTTGAGAGTTAGCGCCGGTAACTCAAGGGTAGCGCCGCTAACCCGGTTCGAACAGAAAACAAACATTTCGATTTCGGGATTTTTCAGGCTACCAAGTGGAAATCTAACATAGAGGTGGCTCTGATACCACTGTTGGGATTTCGTGGGCTAGCAGCGGAAACAAAGTACAAGTTTTTAAGCCCAAAGTACAACACATCAATGCACAAAAACAAGAAATCCCAAAAATGGACCAAACTCTATGTGTAGAAATGCAACAAGAAAAGAAGGAAGAAAGTTATACCTTCCTCCTTAGCTCCAGAAAACTGATTGTCTTGTGGTTTTGATGCTTCAAGAACGAAGTGCGGATCGACTAATGGGATGTACCACGGGAACACGTCAAACCATAAGTGCTAGCAAGCCATTGTGTTTTATCACCGTGAAAAACACTCCGGGACAGCAACAAACCGAGACCAAAACTTCTGGAACACTCTCTCTTGAACTCTCTCTTGGTCTTTATAGCACCAAAGAGAGTAAAGTGTGTATTATCTTAGAGTGAAAAAGAGAGAACTAAACTAAAAGAATTCCCACTTCACTCCTTATGCTCCAGATCTCCAATAAACCCCTCAAACCGGCCAAACCTCGAGACAAGGAGTCTACATGCATTGGATAGTTTAGGAGGTGATTTGACAAATGTCACATGGCAGCTGTAGCGGCGCTAACCATTAGGGTTTAGCGGCACTAACCCCTTAATGTTAGCGGCGCTAACGCGGCCTGTCAGTGATTTGATACAAAGTACATGCAGCCGTAGCGGCGCTAACTATTAGGACTTAGTGGAGCAAACTCTCAGAGTTAGCGGCGCTAACGCGGCCTGCGATGTCAACTTTTTTCTTTTGCCATTTTTGGTCCCTTTACTTTAGTTGCTGTCAGGTTTGACCCCGGTGTATGACCCAATAGGCCCATACATCATCAGCAGCGGTCTATATGACGTACGTACATTAGTGGGCATATTTCTAACAGTTAACTCTTTGGCTTAATCAAACTCGAGCAAATAAACAAGAATTGCATTACTTATATCCATGTGGTTAGGATCTTTGTAAAAGTTTAGCCTTGGGTTAAATGATAGATACAAATCTTGTTTATTAGACGTGGATGATTAAGAAATCCTTCACATGTGTTTGTTGAGAGGGATTAAGACTTGTTGGATATTGATCACACTTTTGTGGATAATCCGTTCAAGTATGTCACAAAGAGTGACAATAGTAAAAATTCTCCATGACCATCTTAATGAAACCTTAGAGGTATTTGGAACTAGCATAAGGAAAGATGAGAATTATTAAGGGCATATAGATATTAACTCTTAGATCCAGTCAAGATGCCAAGTTTTCTTATCTTTAATGGTTTAAACATGAAATGGATCATGGGTTTGACACATAATTCATTTTCTATGAAAGACACAATGGTACATGGTGTCATAATAAGGGACTCTGGATATCATTGTTGATGATCTGGTGAAAGGCAGGCCTAAAACATGTATTCAATGTGATTGTATACATTAAATTCGTGAACAAAGTCCTCAATCCAAAACTCAACATGATGTCACCTGAGCATCTGATGAGATTTGACGAGAAAGAGTCCTTTTCTTGTCAATCTCATAATTTAAAATTATACAGTCTACATTCAGTGGGAGATGGATGAATCTTGAACTAAATTGATGCTTATATATATATATATATATATATATATATATATATATATATATATATATATATATATATATAATTAGTTCATCTGAGTTTTGGATAACTGTTTCTTAGACTTACGGGAACCATGTTTGGTTGCTCAAAAGGAGAAGACAATATCCAAAAGCATTCCAGCGGAAGAACGTAAAACTTAAATAAAAGACCTAATGTTAGCACTAGCATTTAATCAACAAAAAGATGCTGGTAAAACCTGACAATATCCATTGCTTCTTTAAATCTGATGGAAGTCAAGAAGGCTGTTTAGATATGAGGTTGTCATATTATAGTAACAACAGCTTAATGGTGAATCATTGTGAGGTCACCATTCATCTGAATAACATAGTGGGCCCAGAGTTCACTATTGAATATAAAAAGGGAATGGTATGTATAGATGAAACCCATTTGCTGCATCCAAGTACTTCACTTGGGTTAATGCCATACCAAAGGTGTAATCGAAGAAGGGTGAAGGGACTAACTAATATGCAATAGCAGACAACTTCAAATACCGACTAGTGGCAAATGATTTCATATTGATCATATGGAAACTTTTCCTAGTGGCTATGTTGAAGATAAATTTGGATTAAGTGAAATATTGTTGTAACTTTTCGGAAACAAGTAAATTCACATGGACGTGAGAGACCAAGATCATTCATAGGACTAAGTTAAGGAAATGCTTGAGGCACGTTCCGAGGGTCTTACACATCCATAATATCCAAATTAGGTCTTGTTAGAAAAATGATATCATCAGTTTAGATTTGATGAGATAAAGTTAAGTACGTAAGATGTGTTCTACATATAACTTAAACAGAATTATGAAGCTTAATCATACTGAACACTCACAGTGATTCAGACTGAGTATAAGCTGAGTATAAGCTGTAAATATGTTTGATCAGCTTAGATTATATCTTAGTAAGTTTATCAATGTGTTTTGATAAGCTGTGTGTGTCACCTAATATATATTGAGCTTTCAGCTTGATGTGTTTAAAGCTGAATGACTCAGCGTATATACTGAGTCAGCTCAACAGAGTTGCTAAATAAGTTCTAGCTAACTTTTAGGACTTTTAAGGATGAGTTTATTAATATACGTGTTAGTTCATGTTGGATTTCGAGTTTGTTCTCGAAGAACTCAGCATTATGAGTTTCAAGCTGAGTAACTCAGTCCGAGTAAGAAGTCAGCCTAAAGAAAGTTTAAATATGTTTTAAACTTATCTTTTTAACTCTCTATATCTACGGGAATGATAAGAAGATTTCAGAATCAAGATAGAAGATTGAAGGCTCAAGATAAGAAGATTCAAGATTCAAGATTCCGAGTTATCCGGTAGTTAGTTAGCAAATCAGGATTAGTCCAGTTTGTTAGGAACCGTAGGAACATGATTATAAATACTTATCTCCCTCAAAAGTTTAGAGGTACGATTCTGAAAAGATTACAACTAAGTGTTGCAGAGCCAAATACCTCACCTCAACCGTATGTGTTACGATTCTTGAATCACTGTTTGTCAGTTCAACGTGATCAAGATATTCAAAGATTGCAAATTTGTTCGTGTATTCGAATACTCACATTACTTGTGAGATTGGTAAGTATTCAATCTGTGATTAAATCATCTTTAGAGAGTCGTCAGTATCTATAATCATAAGTTGATTGTGGATAGCTAAGTTTGAAAGATTGAGAGATTTATATTAGGTGTTTACATATCAAGAGTTGCTTACTTGATAGAGGCTGTAATCATCTTCTTATTAATGAAAATCAAAGCATTCGATTGTGGTTTGATTTACTTTATGTAACACTTTATTTTGATTTTTTCAATTTCCGCAGAAAATGTATTCAACCCCCCTTCTACACATTTGTTGCTTGTTGTTATTCTCACCAAGGGACCAACAACTGGTATCAGAGCAGGCTGAACGATTTCATAAGTTGAAAGTTCAAGATTCTGAGAATGTTTACAATTTCTATAAGCAATAATTCTTCAAACTTTCCACAGATGTCTGCCAAAGGCTGTCCCATATTTGATGGATCTGACTATCCTATGTGGAAGTTCAGAGCCATGTGGTTCCTCAAGTCCATTGAAAATCGTATGTACGATGTCATTACAAAAGGACCTATCATCCCCAAGATACCTACTACTGTCAGTGATACGTCTCCTGGAAGAACTGAAAATGATATGAGAAAGCCTGCTGGATCCTGGACTGATGAAGATTGGAAACTATACAATCTGGATGACAAGGCAAAAAGTGTTCTGGAAAATGCCCTAACCAACGAGATCTTGCATACTTCGACTGGGTGTCAGTCTGCAAAAGAGATCTGGGATACTCTGAGTGTTACATGTGAGGGCAAAGATATGGTCAAACAACAGAAGAAAAATCATTTAAACATATCATATGAGAACTTCTTCTCAAAGAAAAATGAAACCCTGGCTGATGTGTTTACCAGGTTTCATTGCTTGATTAATAACCTGCTAAGTGTAGGCATTAAGAAAGAAGAGGCTGAACTCGTACTAAAGATTATGGATGTGTTACCAGACAGGTTCAATTAAGTGACCATAGCACTGAGGGCTGGAGGAACATTGCATTTGTATAACATATAGTCCATTTATGGGTTCTTGCTAAATCATGAACAGATCATTGAACACAAAAGAACTTCTCAACAACAACTCAAGGAGTCTTTGGATAAAGCTGAAGTTGCATTGGTTGCACAGAAAAAGAAGAAAAGTTCCAAGGCACTAGTTGCTGAATCTGAGACTGAGTCAGAATCCCAAGCTGACCACTAAGACTCAGACTCAGGTGATACTGATGATGTTCAGATAATCACTGAGCAAATGGCAATGTTATCCAGACGTTTGAGAAGAGCTCAACGGGGAAGAGGAAGATCTGACAGGGGCAAAGGGAAGAGTTCCTTTGATCCCAAGAATGTTGTGTGCTTCAACTATTAGAAGAAGGGACATATTTTTGCTGAGTGCAGATTAAAGAAGGGAGAATCAGCATCAGTTGCTGATAAGAATGCTTACAGAGCTGATAAATACAAGAAGAAATATACTCGGCTCAAGAAAGGAAAGCCAGAAGACAAACCCAATGTAAAATGATTATATGCTGAAACCTGGGATACTGAATCATCTACCTCAGATGATGATATATGTCTAATGGCTCAAGAAGATGAAGAGTTAGAATTAGATGAGGTTGATTATGGTCAGTCCGAATCAATCTTTGAAGATGACATGAAGGAAGCTGAGGAAAACAGCAAGCTTAATGATTGGGATCCTGCTTCCATGTACAAGGTCAGTAATTTCTACTCTTACACCGATGAAGAAAAGGGTCTTGCGTTTGATTAGTTGCTGAATGATTTCAAGACCAGCCTTAAGTCTCAAAATGATCTCAAAGTTGAAATAGCTAAACTCAAAGATGAGATCAAGGAAAATCAATCTCTCATTGATGTTTGTAAGAAAACACAGTGTGATCTTGAATGTCAAAGACACATTAATGAACTTCTAAGTGAAGAACTTCAGGAAGTTAAAGTCAATACTGACCAACTTCAAATGGTCACTGAGTCTTTGTGTAAGTCATCAAAGCTTGCTGAAAAGTGCATAAACCAACAAATTCCAAAACAGGTACAAGCTGTACTTAGAGGTTACTATCAAACACCAGCTTATGTAGCTGATGATGAGATAGAAAGTACAGACTCTGAGGAGGATAGACAACTGATTGAGTCTCAGGATCCAGCCTCAGAAAAAAGACATGATCCAAACATGAAATACAATATGTTTGTAAAAGCTAAAGATAATGGAAATGAGTGTTCAACATCCAAATAACATAGTAAGTCTGTGCTGGACAGATTAGGCACTCAACCTATTCAAAGAACTTCAGTTGTGGAAAGGCTTAACCCAAATCCTTTCAAAATACAACATTCTCTATATGGCTAGGAGAGAAGTTACAAGAATAGGAAGACCACTGTAAGTCAGAGGTCAAATCACAACAATGGTAAGTCCAAAGTTGTAGACCTTGGTAAGTCTGAGGAGATCAACAGTGGTAAGTCCAAATCTGTTAAAACTGGTAAGTCCAGTAAGCATGACAGAGGTAAGTCCAATGTCATGGAAAAGAAGTTTGTTGGTCAAACTTCTTATCAAAGGGATAACAAACAAAGATCTAACAAAGGTAAGTCCATGGTCAGTGATCATCAAGTGAATCAACTTGCAAAGAAAGTTGAAAAGTTATCCACCACATATAATCCTAAGACTGAGATCAAGTTCTCACAAGGATTATTAGACACTCTACCTCCTGTAATCATTGGAAGAAGGAGATGATACAAGTGTAGAAGTAGAGGTCATGATGCTAAGGACTGTGATGTTGAAATCTCAAGGTCTGAACAAGAACAGGCTGATCAGTCTACACAGGACTCAGCTCCTGCTCAAGCTGAATATTCAGTTCAACAAGATGGAGATGCAAGTGCTCCTCATCTGAACCCACCAAGAAGTGGGTTCCCAAACAAAACTAATATGTTTAGTTTTTATATCATGTGCAGGATTCAAGTAAATGGTATTTGGATAGTGGATGCTCAAGGCACATGACCGGGTGGAAAGGACTTCTTAGTGATTTCCAGGAAGACGAAGGTCCTAAAGTAACATTTGGAGACAATTCCTATGAAAGAACTAAAGTCTATGGGAAGATTAATGCTGGTAAAGTTACTTTCCAGAAGGTTGCATATGTCAAGGGTCTTAATCACAATCTGATTAGTATCAGCCAATTGTGTAATGAAGACAACATTGTTACTTTTAGGAAGAAAGCAGGAACAATATATAATGCTAAGGGAAAGCCTGTAATAATAGCTAAAAGAGAAAGAGATATGTAGCTACTTGATCTTAATTTTGCTGATCCTTCTACTGAAACCTGCTTGTATTCCCAATCTGTTCCTAAGCTGAGTTGGTTTTGGCATAAACGATTATCACATTCGAATTTTAAAAATATAAATATGCTATCCAATAGAGGGTTAGTCTCTGGATTACCAAAAATCACATTTGTCAAGGAAAAATTGTGTTCAGCCTGTGAACAAGGGAAACACCATAAAGGGTCCTTTAAATCAAAGAAAAAATTTTCAATAACAGACCCACTGCATATGTTGCATATGGATCTGTTTGGACACATAAGTACTCCAAGCCTAAGTGGCAAGAATTACACACTGGTGATAGTAGATGAGTTCTCACGATTCACCTGGGTAATATTCCTTAAAGCCAAAAGTGAGGCTTCCCTGGAGATAATAAGTTTTATCAAACAGGAAGAGTTGGAGAAAGGTAAGTCTATAAAGCAACTCAGAAGTGATCATGGGACTGAGTTCAGAAACTCTACCCTTGAAAGCTTCGGTGAACAAAAGGGAATATTACAAAATTTCTCATCTGTCAGAACTCCCCAACAAAATGGAGTTGCTGAGAGGAGAAATAGAACCCTAATTGAGGCTGCTAGAACAATGTTGTGTAAGGCAGGATTGAAACTCTACTTTTGGGATGAAGCTGTCAGTACAGCCTGTTATACTCAAAATAGATCAATCATTGTCAAAATACATGGTAAAACATCATTTCAGATGTATAAGTCTAGAAAGCCCAATATAGGTTATTTCCATGTCTTTGGTTCAAAATGCTATGTGCTAAATCAAAGAGATCAGCTCCATAAGATGGAACTCAAAGCTGATCCAGGAATATTAATTGGTTATTCCTCAATCTCCAAATCATACAGAGTGTATAACATTATGAGAAAGGCCATAGAGAAATCAATTCATGTCTCATTTGATGAAGACAGTCTTGATCAAGCTGAGAAAAGACAAGCTGACTTGGTTCGTGTTAGTGAGCTTGAAAAGCCAGAGTTAACCAATATGTCAAATCCTATGTATGTCATGGGAAGTGATAGTGATGATGATGTGTGTTCGTCAAAGAAATCATCACAAGCTCCAAGGAATTCTCAAGCTGAGAAGGATGATGAGTTCATCAACCCCTTGGAGATGAAGTCACTCAGACTGAGGATCTAAGTGATCATCAGTTTGTTGACATTGCTGCTTTTGAGACTGAGGAGATAAGTTCACCTCAGGGCTCTCAACATCACTCAGATCCAGAACCAGATTCTCCAACTACAACATTTAAATTCCCCAAAGATCATCCTCAAGATCAGATCATTGGAAATGTCCAAGAAAGGGTAATGACCAGACAAGATCTAAGGCTACAGCTAACTATGCTGCCCACATTGGTTTTCTATCTCAAATGAACCAAAGAAGACTTAAGGAGCCTTAGAGGATGAGGATTGGATTGAAGATATGCAAGAGGAATTAAATGAATTTGAGAGAAATAAGGTCTGGATCCTTGTCCCTACCCCCAAAGATCATTCAATTATAGGCACTAAGTGGGTCTATAGAAATAAAATGGACAAGGATGGAGTGATAGTTAGGAACAAAGCCAGGCTGGTAGCACAAGGGTATAAGCAAGAAGAAGGAATCGACTATGATAATACCTTTGCCCATGTTTCTAGAATTGAAGCCATAAGACTGTTCTTAGCTTATGCAGCATATAAATACTTCAAAGTCTATCAAATGGATGTGAAAAGTGCTTTCCTAAATGGAAAACTTCAGGAGGAAGTCTATGTGAAACAACCTCCTGGCATTGTCAGTTCGAAGTGTCCACATCATGTCTATAAGTTATACAAGGCTTTGTATGGTCTTAAACAAGCTCCAAGAGCTTGGTATGATACATTGTCCACTTATCTATTATCAATGGATTTCACCAGAGGTAGTACAAATAAGACACTCTTTATTAAAAAGAGTAAAGGACAGGTGATTCTTGTACAAATCTAGGTGGATGACATTATCTTTGGTTCTACTAATGAATTTCTGTGTGAATGGTTCTCCAAAATAATGTTCCAAAAGTACAAGATGAGTATGATGGGTGAGATGACTTATTTCCTAGGCCTACAAATTCAACAAAAGCCTGATGGAATATTCATCAATCAAAGCAAGTATGTTCTTGATTTGATAAAGAAATATGGTTTTGATTCAAGTTCAACCATGAAAACACCCATGTCACCGGCTGTCAAGCTGAGCAAGGACTCCGATGGTAAATCTATGTGTCAGTTTACCTATAGAATAATGATAGGTTCATTGCTCTATCTGACAGCTAGTAGACCTGATATCATGTTTGCTACATGTGTTTGTGCAATATATCAGTCAGATCTTAAAGAATCGCATCTTCAAGGTGTGAAAAGGATCTTTAGGTACCTTAAAGGCACACCAAATCTAGGCCTTTGGTATCCAAAGGATTTTGGATTTGAGTTAGTTGGTTTTTCATATGCTAACTATGTTGGGTGCAAGTTAGATAGAAAATCAACTACTGGAGGATGTAAAATGCTTGGAGGGAAGTTAGTCAGCTGGACTAGTAAGAAACAGAACTCAGTGCCTACTTCAACTGCTGAAGCTGAATATGTAGCAGCAGGAAGCTATTGTGCTTAAATCCTATGGATGCAGCATCAGCTTCAAGACTTTGGTATAAGTTTCACGAAAACCCCTATCTTCTGGGATAACCAAAGTGCTATAGCCATAACTTACAATCCAGTCTTCCACTTAAGAACCAAGCACATTGAAATTAGACATCACTTCATCAGGGACATCGTGGAAAAAGGTAAAGTTGACATAAAATTTATGTGCACTGATGTCCTATTAGCATATATCTTTACTAAACCCCTTGATGAAAAAAGGTTTATGTATCTGCTAAGTAAATTAGGTATGCTTAACCCCTAGCTAAGTGTCTTAAGATGAGTGCACATTTTATAAATAAGTTTTCATAAACTGAATAACCTGTCAAGATGAACGATGAGTTCACATGTTTGGTAAGTTCCAAACATACATTAACTGCTCAGTGTAGTTAAGATATATAGTTTGAGTCAGTCTCAAACATAAATGTCTGAGTGTGCTTAACTCATGCTATGTGTGATTGGTTCACACTTTGGTAAGTTCCAAACCTACATTAACTACTCAGTGTAGTTATAAGTGTTAGTTTACGTAAGTCTCAAACAATAATGACTAAGTGTCATTGAGCCTAAGCTGAGTGCTCTACTCAAGCCGAGTTTCAATCTCAAGCTGAGTTCTTGACTTAGGTTGAGTAATAAGTTTACTCAGCTTGGTGTGTCCAAACTATGATTTGATTACTACGTGTCATTAATTTATATGTCAATGTGTATTTGAGTGAGTCTCACATCTCATCGAATATCAATTGTGTATTGGTATAATTTAACAGTGTTTATAATCTTATTATGCGTTAATAATATTATTTTACACTTGTAACCGTTGGAAGATGATATGTTTCTACCCTCTCTCTGTTAAATCAAGCCGTAATTTTTCCGGCGTAACGGATAAAAAGGGATTCTAACGGTAACTTTTCTCTCTCCTCAGAAAGGTATATATACCGATCATAACCGGTTTAGAGAAGTTTACGCTTACAACTGTGACTTCTCACCTTCTAAATTACCTTTCGCAAACAACCACAAATTGCTCAGTGCAATTCCTCGTTTCATCGATCACCAAACCCTAAATCGCTCAGTGTGAATCCAATATCGCTCAGTGCGACATAAATTGCTTAGTGCGAATAGAACAGTTACTTAGTGTAATCTTCTAAATTCAATGATGGACGGAACCGTTCTGAATCTCAGTGACAGTATTGTTGGAGTATGCCCACTGATACAAGTACATTGGTGTTACTGCTGATGAAGTGCGAGCCTATTGGGTCGCACGCCAAGGATTGATCCCGACAGCTTATTGATAGAAAGAGAAGGACTAAAAGTCAAATTGTTTAATTTTGGGGCTTCACGACCGTGAGGAATGCTCCACGGGTCGTGAAGCCCACCGCCCCACGTTTGACTCAACGACTGACACGTGTCGTGATACCCTTGGGTCTTCACGGCTCGTGAGAGGTTGTGAAGGGGTCGTAGAGGATGACGGCCTCACGAGTCACTCGACGCGGCACGGGCCGTGAAGGACTATGGCCAGTCGTGGCACATTTAGTCTTCACGGGCTCTTCACGCGCCGTGAGAGGCCGTGAAGGACTGTCTACATGAATTTCTTTATTCTGATTGGGCCATCTTGTGGTCCAATAGGATACTACTTCTAATCCGGCCAAATGAGTGTTTTTGGGGTATGGAACAATTATAGAACTTGCATGAGACACATTAGAACTCTCTCTCTTTTCTCTCTTGGTGCCACACATGCAATACATACATTATACACTAAAATTGGTAGTTCTTGAGTGTGGTGAGTGTTCTTGGGTTCAAGAGGAGAAGTTTGTGGGCTGTTCCAGAAGGTGGAGTCACTAGGGACGTTCACCGGAAGGAGTACTAGCATACGGGGATTGAACAAACTTGGTGTGGATCAACGATAGAGGATGACACCCTTGGGTTCTCGGTTTCATCCCGGTTTGCATTTGCTACAGCCGATTTTCAGATTGGTAAGGAGGTTTTTTCTGCCCTCCTTCGTTTCCTTTTAGTTGCAATTTGGTTTTGTAGAAAGATCATCACTTTGGAACATGTACAGGACCCTATTGTTTTTCGGTTTTTGAACTTTTGTTTTGCTTCCGCTATGCTTGTGCTCCGTACCGTGTTCCAACAGTGGTATCAGAGCCAAATCTACAAACAAATTGCACTTTTTGGCTTGAAAACCGAAAATGGACATTCTGTCCAGAAAATCTTCATGGGTCGTGAAGACTTGTTCTTCACCGTCGTGAAATCTCACGACCAGTCTAGTGGGGTGTTGGTCGTGAAGGATTTTTCACTGTGTCAGAGTCGTGGAGCTCATGGGCTTCACGGGCCGTGAGAGGAGGTGAAGGCTTCTTGGGCCGTGAAGGACTTTGTGAACAGGGTTTTTGGTCCTTTTGGAAAAAATTTTTTTTTTCGGTTTTAGCTCCATTCGATTCTGTTTTTCCAGAATCTGTCCTTTGTTGTTTGGACTTTGAAAAACCCCATATGTGTCTTGATTCATACATTTATATGTAGTGGGTGGTTTTTGGCATTAAATGCACACATGCATATACTTGTATTGTGTATATATGAATATGTATGCTCAAAGTGTTTGGGGTACTAATTCATATGTACAAAGATTGTTCACTTTGTGCCTTGAGTGTTTAGCTAGGTTTGAACAATCTTAATCAAGATACATTTTGCATGGTTTTGTGTGGCACACCATGCTTTTGTTTGTGGTTATTGTTTGATCCGGTAACACCTTGCCCGTTAGACCTATGTGTTGATTGTTTGGTTGTATTTAATTATTCATTCATTTGGTGGTTTGTATCACAATTGGTTTGTAATAATTAAATTTGTTCGGTCTTGTATTTTGCACCTTATTTTGGCTCGCATGCCGATTGCTCTTCTCTGTAATTGTAAGATTAGCATTTCGCGGCTTGCACACCGTTTCTTTCAAATATTTGTATGTATTTGTTAAAGAAGACCGAAGACAACCATCGAGAGTCGTGGAGGAGACGTCTCGGCTATGGTGGATCCGGAGGTTAATTGGAGATGATGGATTCAGTGGGAGCACTTCCAGCTGGGCCAAGTGGTTGTGTCCTTAGTTTGGCCTTGCTTTCCTCGTTTGGCTCATGGGGAAGGCGCATAGGGTTTAGGGGCATGTTACCGGATGTTGTTTATGCGTGGTTGTTGTTTTGTTTATTTTCTTGCGTGGTTGTTTAGTTTCTTCTCTCGCTTGAAAATTTTTCAAAATAATAAAACCAAGAGTTTTGAATTGGTTTACAAACCTCGCGCGCCACAAGACCACTTGAAAAACAAAATCCCGTTTTTTTTTTCAAATGTAAATCACTAGCCTCCCGTAAGATGACATCACCCGAATCTAGTGAAACAAGATCGGTCGTCAAGCTTTAGCCGAGGTCGGTTTTGCGTAACTGTGTGGAAGGTGCGTGTGACAACTCGCAAGGGTCGGTTGTCGAGCTTTAGCCGAGCCGGCCATTGGACTAGAGTACCACCGTGTATCTTGATGGTCGATTTACAATTCCAATATTTAATACGCCTTGGTAGTTGTCGAGCTCTAGCCGAGCTATCAAAGCGGATTAATGAGGAATCGGTGAGGGAAGGGATCAAACATGCCAAACAGATGCTGTGAGTATCGGTGGATCCCGCAAGTGTCTAAGAGTTGTAATCTCGGATTGCAATTTGTAAAGCGTTTACCGGCCTAAATAGCTCCATGAAGTGATCCGCGGCAAACCCGTCATGGATTGGGGTGAAATAAGGTTCTTAGCCCTTGTTAAGATAATTTGATTTTCTTAATCAGCTAGGTAATTATTTTAATGAGGATTATATCGAAACTAACTAAAACGTGTACTCTTTTATAGATGGCAAACACTAACGACACCACACCAAACTTTAAACTTCGATTATTCATAGAAAGGGAGAGACTCATAGGAGTGAACTTCGCTGAATGGAGTCGTGTATTTAGGATTGTCCTCCGTCACGAGTCAAAGTTGCACATCCTTGAGGAGCCTCTTCCGGAGCCACCTGCTACCAACGCGTATTGGGCTACTCGATACGCTTTTGAGAAGCGCGTCAAAGACACACAAGATATTTCTTGTCTCATGTTATCGACTATGAGCTTTGAGTTGCGTCAGCAGCTTGAACAATTGAGTGCGTATGACATGATAAACTGGCTAAAGGATATGTTTCCACAGCAGGTTAGAAAAGAACGGTTTGAGTGTATAAGGGCTTTGGTCAGTTGTAGGATGCAGGAAGGTGAGGATGTAAATGTCCATTTCCTTATGATGAAGGGATACATGGACCAATTGGAGAGACTTGGACTTCCAATAGGGAGGGAGATTGCAGTGGATATGATCCTCCAGTCCCTGCGCGTGTCTTATGGGAAGTTTGTCAAGAACTATCACAAAGACAATTTGGAAAAATCCTTGACCGAACTTCAAGACATGTTGAAGGTTGTACAGTCTTACATCGTTGAGAAGGATCGTGGCTCGTCTACATCTACTATGGCTACTAGGAAACAAGTAAGCAAGAAGGAGAAACTGACCTCAAAAGGAAAGCCTTGAATGACTGGGCCATCCGTAACTGTGGAGTCGGAGGACAATGAGATTGTTCCTCAAGATGATGTTCCACATGGGGTAGTTTGGTACTTTTGCGGAGAAACTGGAAATTGGCGCCGTCACGCCTGCCCTATGTGCCTGGAAGAGCTAAGTATCCTAAAGCGGAAGAACGTTAGCTCATCATCTTCAGGTATGTTCATGATCATACTCCGTTGATCTTCTACTTCTAATGACTGGGTTTTGAACGCTAGTAAAAAACGCTCATGTTTGTCACAAACTTGTTTTGTTGCAAAGTGCAGTTGTTTATCCGAAGTAGGTGATGGATGCATGGAGAGCTAGACCTTAGAGATGGAAACATGGTGGTTGTCCTTAACTAAACGATTGGAAGAAGAATTGTATATTTTATGCCTGTGATGACGATGAATTCTACTTTGAATTATGTATTTGATATTGGTGGGAATTTATTTCAAAGTTTATTCATGTCTTGGCATTTATAATAAGCTTTTTGCTTAAGGATGTAATGGAATGATTATGAATGATTATGGAAATGTTATCCTTATGAAATAGTTGATTTAACCCTATAAATAACATCACCATGATCCATGAGGATAGGAACTTGGATGCGTTTGACTTTGAGTCAATTGTTGATTTTAAATCTTTTTTATGAGGTTAAATAACTAGCATACCCTTCACTTGTGAATGTGAGAGGAATAAAAGCTTGTTGGATTTCGTTTGCACGTTTGTGTAAAGACCATTCAGGCAAAAACATAAGGAGTAACTCAATATGATTTGTTACCTTTACCGATGATGGTAGAAGGAATGGGTGAGTCTAATTTATTAGACGAGTGTCTGAAACCTATGAGGTGTTCAAGACTCACCCTTAACATTTAGAAAATAAAGAGGGCAAAATGGAATAAAGATACTCAAATCTTGTGAGGTGTTTAGCATCTACGTTCTAAAGTTTCTAAACCATCATAAGAATTGTGAGGTTTCCTCATAATTCACTTCTCCTAGGATACATGTTCTACATGGATCGCTGAGTGAAGGAATGGAACATATTGGTTGTGGTTCCGTCTTGATGGGTTAAACTTAAGTAACCTGCTGGATAGGTGTACTTAAGTAATGGCGGGCAATGTTCTTGTTTTAAATCAACATAGAAGGTCGAATTAGCATCTGAGGAGATTTGACTAGAAAGAGTTCTTTGCTTGTCTATCTCATAGATCAGAGTTATCCAGTCTACATTTAGTGGGAGATGGATGAACTTAGAGGATGCTAATGTATTTAATAGTTCTTCTGAGTTTCAGATATTCATTTCATATTCTTCTGAGAACCGGGTTTGGTTGCTCGAAAAGGGAAAGGAATAACTGAAGCATTCCAGTGGAAGAACGTAAGATTTAAATAAAAGACCAGATGTTGACACTAGCATTTGATTGAAACTCAACCTGGCTATGTTGGAGTATCTGGCATAAAGTTATTACTTCTTTATATGTCTAGTAAGAGTCGTCATAAGACCAGAAGAATATAATTTATTATATCTAAGGACGATGACTTATTGATGATACATGATGTATGCATCAACTACCGGAAGCTGTAGTGGGCCCTTGAGTCTGCTAAGAAGAGGAGTATAATAACATAACATATATTCCATGTTGGATTTTCAAGTTTTGAACTTGGTTAATCCAACACATAGGTTTTGACGTGATGGTGTAAATAGATCTTTCAGGAATGAGATATGCATGGATAAGTTTGTAGATAACTTCAAATACTGACTGAGAGGAAATGGTTTCATGATGATTGACCATGTGGTAGGAATCATATGAAAACATTCTCCCAGTAGTTATGTTGAAGTTTAAGCGGATGCTTATGCCGTTTTATGGTAGTATGATGCAAAGACCGCATTCCGTTATAGGAATTTTATGAGGAAGAGCTCATTACACTGTCTGAGGGTCTTTTACATCTCGAGTATCCTTATGAAGTCTAAAAATATGGAGTCCTTTTGGGCTTAGAATAAATCTAAGTTTTGGAATATTTGCTAAGAAAATCAAGTGTTTGAGTTTTCAATAAGCAATGATGAAACTTGGATAGATGCCAGAGCTAGTGGGAGCGTTGTTATAATCCTATTTGGTATGTCTAGAACATACTATATTTTTGGAGATAATATCTTGATTTAGCTTGGCAACAAGCGTAGATGGAGAATTATGATTCCATAATAAATATGGGAAATTCAAATAAGTTTGTGGAATACAAGAAATATGAGTATATGTTCTTGTGGTGATGTAATTAGAAGAAGCTTAAAGTGAGTTGCTACTCTTGTGATGGCTTCTAGTTGAAAGGATAACCGCCAATCTTGATTGGGGTTTGTGATCTTGCTTAATATGGTGTTGTTAATTTACGTGTTTCACAAAGCATTGCTGACTCCATTGGGTTCTTTTGAAACAAAGAGGGTACGATGGCTTATAAACGTTAATCACTGAGAACCAAGCATCGCTGAATCTATTGGGATATTTTGAGACAATGAGGGTACGATGGCTTATGCACATTAAATTTGAAATCTGAGCGTTGTTTACCTTATTGGGTTCTTTTGAAACAATGAAGGTATAATGGCTTGGATTAATGATCGTAATCCCATCAACGCACACCTGATGAGTGATTGGTTGAAGTGGGATATGGTCAATGTCAGAGTACACACGGATGACATCGTGGATGGTCCGTTTACTGATCTATAGTTGCCATCTACTGATGAATGTCATACTAAAGTCTGCATGAACTTGGCTTGAGTTTGTTTTAGTAAAGTTTTGATATGCTTTATCTTTGGGAACATTAACCAATATTGTGTTTCTGCTTGTATCGATTATCAAAAGGGTTTGGTAATGCACCTGTAGCGGGTACTCTCAGTAAGCCTTATTGTGTTCCAACTTTGCATGTTTTACCTCTTCCCTGAATGTGCATACATTCTAAATGTCCACAGCCAGTCATTCTTCAAGGGAAGGAAGTCTGAATGACGGTTGAGGGAAATGATTGGTCAAGTGTCCAATGGTGATTGGGACACAGGGACGCAATACTTCGCCTGTACTTGAAAGGGGTTTCAAGTGACAGGACGACCCACACCTGAATTCACTTTGTGGTACTTGTCATGAGTGATTCAGGATGATATAATCAGTTCATCCTCATACTGGAGATGCATGTGTCTACATCACTTTGGTTTGCTTTGCTCTAGTTGTTTTCAAACGCAGTCCGTAACTGGCTGTTATAAAGGGAGTAGCTGGGCAGAGTATGATCACTATGGTGGGCAATTTAGTCAAAGGAATTTGTTCCTCTGTTTAGAGAGATATCCCTGGGCCTCTCGATGATTGGACGCTGGCACCAAAATGCATGGACGTGCTCGAGTGTACAATGATTTGGGTAATCAATTGCAACTTGTTTATTTTGGTCACCACCAATCTCGATCGAGAAACATAATCATGAAGGACTGAGAATGACTTAGTACCATGTCTCGCCTTCGCAAGGATATCGCGAAGAAAAGGATGGTTGATCACTTATCTATAGGGCCATTTCAAACCTTTGGGTTGTGAATTGGTACTTGTCTATGGGATGACATACCTCGTACTGACTTGGGGGTAGGGATGCCTTGCTAGAGGCTGCTCCCTGTCTGTGATACCTCTGGGTACGTTGGGTCATTTCTAAGCGGGAGTCTGTTGGAGTATGCCCACTGACACAAGTACATTGGTGTTACTGCTTATGAAATGCAAGCCTATTGGTCACACGCCAAGGATTGATCCCGACAACTTATTGATAAAGAGAGAAGGACCAAAAGTCAAATTGTTTAATTTTGGGACTTCACGACCGCGAGGAATGCTCCATGGTTCGTGAAGCCCACCGCCCCACGTTTGACTCAACGAATGACACGTGTCGTGATACCTTTGGCTCTTCACGGCTGGTGAGAGGTCGTGAAGGGGTCCTAGAGGATGACGCCCTCACGAGTCACTCGACGCGGCACGGGCTGTGGAGGACTATGGCCAGTCCTGGCGCATTTAGTCTTCACGGGCTCTTCATGGGCAGTGAGAGGCCGTGAAGGACTGTCTGCATGATTTTCTTTATTCTGATTGGGCCACCTTGTGGTCCAATAGAATACTACTTCTAATCCGGTTAAATGAGAGTTTTTGGGGTATTGAACAGTTGTATAACTTGCATGAGACACATTAGAAATCTCTCTCTTTTCACTCTTGGTGCCATACATGTAATACACACATTATACACTAAGATTGGTAGTTCTTCAGTGTGGTGAGTGTTCTTGGGTGGAAGAGGAGAAGCTTGTGGGCTGTTCCAGAAGGTGGAGTCACTAGGGACATTCACCAGAAGGAGTACTAGCATACGGGGATTAAAAAAACTTGGTGTGGATCAAGGATAGAGGAGGACACCCTTGGGTTCTCGGTTTCATCCCGTTTTGCATTTGCTACAGCCGATTTTCAGATTGGTAAGGAGGTTTTTTCCGCCCTCCTTTGTTTCCTTTTAGTTGCAATTTGGTTTTGTAGAAAGATCATCACTTTGGAACATGATATAGACCCGATAGTTTTTCGGTTTTTGAACTTTTGTTTTACTTCCGTTGTGTTTGTGCTCCATACCGTGTTTCAACAAGTATGGTAATGGGTGCTGCGTTCAACAACAACGGATTGCCGCTGATCAAAATCAACAATCAGTGTGCCTGCCTTGCAATCCCTCATTGCAAAATTAACAGAGGATACGAACCCTGGGTATACTATATTCGTAAATGCCCATTGTATTTTTCTTTCACTGGAGCACCTTTACAAGTGGTTCCTTAGCATCTGCTCGAGTTTTGGTATACGTGTGTCTCCGACCAAAACAATTATGAAATCCGGTGCACAGTGCTGAACGGAGAGAGGACCATTACTCTCACAGTACACAGGCTAAGGGAGTTTCTTCAACTCCCTCAATTTGATGAGTTCGAGCCTGCTGTGACGAGACAGGTGGCTAGGTCTGTCCTACCCAGAATGGGACACCCGCACACAGAGGGTATAGTAAAAAAGGCCATATTTCCAACCAGTTGGGGTTTCATGCTTTCCACATTGATTCGTTCACTAGGTACCAAGATTGGAGGAATGGACCAGGTAAATGAGTTCGAGATGCAGCTGCTACTAACATATACTTTGCCCGAAATCTGGACTATGCTCTGCTTATCTTCAATGAACTCAGGGTCCAAGTGATGAAGACCACAAGGGATCTTCATGTACCTTTAATAAGGTACATGTCCTTGGCATTTGAAGCCGAGATGGGGACAACATTATATGAAGTTGATCAAGATGTGTTCCTGTTTCCTACACTCAGCCCCAAGATGTTCAACAACGACATCTTCCGAGGGCAAGAGGGTCTGAGTGAGCCCATGCTACTGATAGCTGAGGCAGCTTCATCAGAAAGTGAAGAAGAGGGATCCAATCAAGGGGGAGCTTCCCAAGCTGACACCGAGGTTAAAGCTGAGCACTCTGCATAAGCGGAACTGGCAAACACTGAAGCTGCTTCTGGTAAGACCTCTCCACTTTCTCTTTCTTCTCATTTTTCTCCATCAACTTTTAGAGATAAGGATGTGGTAATCCCAACCCAGTCTAACCCATCTCATCCACCTTCATTCTATCTACAATCTCACTCTGAAGCCGCCCCTAGTATGCCCACTGCTACTAGGGAGAATATCCGAACCTATTCTAGAAAAACTGCCATAGGTGGTGCCACTCCTATAGGCATCACTGGAGCTGAGATCACATTGATCCCTCCACCGGCAGGAGTTAAGGGGAGATGCCTACTCTTCACGTGTCAACCTCGAGGCTCATATCAACCCTAAAGCCTAAACCTGGTGTGGTGTCTACTCAGCCCACACTCTCCAGTGCGATGGGAGAGCTCACTACTGTGCCTAAGCATACACACTTAGGTCACATTGAAGAAATGACCAATCCCCAGGGTCAATAACCCCCCTCCAAAACAATTAGCCAACCACCTACCCATACACTTCATGTTTCGAGCACCATTAATTCTCTTCACTTCTCACACCCACTAGCACGACCTGTCAATGTTTCATCTACACACCGAGGTGATTCACAGGGTCCAAACTCTGGTGCAAATGAGTTTGAGGGTACACACCAACCCTTGGACGATGCACCCAAATTCCAACCCTCTCAGGCTGACTTAGATGGCTTGATATATTTCTTTAAAAGGCAGTTTGACAAGCTGCACCTCAAGAGAAAGCAGACCAAGAAGGAAATGATCATGATTTTGGATTCTCTAGATGAGGAGGTGTTACACTTGAAATCTGCCATTGCTGCCCTTCAAGAAAAACAAAAGACTTCAAACCCTATTGATGATGACAAAAAGGGGTAGAAGGTTCAAGATGCTGAAGCTGAGTCAGTCAAAGCTGAAGCTCTACTACTATTGGCAAAGGGAGCAGAACAGATTAAGGGGGAGACAGAAATAGAAAAAGAAGGTGAGCTGACTGAAAAAGCAAAATGCAAGAGACCAGCAGTGGTTTGCTCAGAAGAGTCAGAACCCCCTCAGCAGAAAAGAAGAAAAATGATTCTCAGTGAATCATCAGCCTCAGATGAAGACTCTGCTGACAAAATGACTTTACAAGAAAGAGCTTCACTGATGGCAGTGAGGAGAATGGAACAAGAAGTTGGTGACCAGCTTGGGATATCTATCTAATAATTACAGAGAAGACAATTGGATGCTCAAGTTGTGTTAGTGGATGAGAAACGAACAAGAGAACAGGTCTTGGCTGAGCAAATCAGAAAGCAGAATGAGGAATTAGCTAAACTCAAACTGCCTTTTGTGCCCAAGGAGGAAGAGGTAGAAGAACCTCCTATTCAAGATCAACAAGAGGAAGATAACATAACTCAGTGTTATACAAGAACCTACTGAAGGATTTTGAGCCTGACCAAACCACCATATGACACAAACTGGTCAAACCTGGGTTTGATTTCACTAGTTCAATCCTAAAAGCGGAACTGGATTGAACACAACCCCCTAAACCCCAAAAGGGTTAGGATCTTTTAACCAATACGTGATCCACATAGTTTCTTGCAAAACAATCTATCATAAGGTTATAGAATTATACCTGATCTGAAAAAACTTCAGGATTGCTAAAGTAGTCCACTACTATTGCACCTCCGATTGAACTGGCTGCTAGACCGCTCCTGGATCACCAAGCCTTCAACAATTCTCGAAACTGAGAATGTATGTGTGTGTGCCTTAGCGTCGACCTCCACTTCGCAAACACCCTTTGGTGTTTTCTCTTGTGATCGTCGAAGATGGGAAGCCAAGAGAGAGATAGAGTGCGACGAGAGATAGTTCGCCCGAGAGAGAGAGAAAGGCGATATCGAGAGAGAGATAGATCGTAGTGGTTAGGGTTAATCCCTTAATGTCTCACTTATCTAATCCTTAAGGCTTAAGGATATTATTTAGGGATTAACTTGGACCAAAGCCCGTTTAATTAAAAGCCCAACTGGTTTTAATTAAACTTTCATCTCTTCTGTTTTTTACCCCCTGGACTTTACTAGTTAATTAATTAACTATTAATAAACTTAGTCCATTAAATATTAAAACTTAATATTTAATTCTCCTTTTAAATAATAATAAATAACTATTTATTATTTATTTCCTTTGAATAATTAATACAAACTGATTAATTATTTATTTCTCTCTTTTCAATAATTAATTCTACTGATTAATTATTCATTTTTCTCTTTAATAATTAATCTAACTGATTAATTATTTCGTTTATCTCTTTAATAATTAATCTAACTGACTAATTATTTCCACACAGATTTATGGTGAAATCCAACTGTTCTAAATTGGGTGTGTAGTAGTGTGACCCTTTAGTCTCTTTTAACATTCGATACAATATGCCCGTTAATTATCTCTGCACATAATCCAACAGACTCCCACTTATGCAAGATAAGTAACCGTTACTGCACATTGTTAGCCTAAGGAGGTCCCTAGCCAGACACATAGGATAACCAGGTCATAAGAACTCTTATACCCCAAAGTAACTTGTGATAAAACTTCATAAGCAACCTGCTTAGAAGTGGCCTGTTATAAACTAACTGTTTATAAACTGTACTATCATAAACTCCCTGTTTATGAATGGGTATGTTTTTATATATACATAACTTGCATATATATAGGTTTGTCCCTTGCAGCGCGATATTTCAATATTTGAGCATGAGCATGGAGGAAGTTAAATCTGAGACTCAAGAATTTGTTCATGACAAACTTGATTTCGAAACTGCGTGATAAACGACAAAGAACAGATCAGTTCGTTTGGGCACGGCCGTGCACTTACCAGTTTCTCTTATCAGTCAAGGGGCCCGGAAATATCTCTTCTAAAAAGAAGGTGCAATTACCATCTTGCATATTTGCATTTGGAAATACGGCTCCCACTGAATCTAGACACACCCCTTATGACCACCCTGTTACGGCGTGGTGTTAGAGCTAGCTAAGAAGACAGTAGTTACCGCATCCCAAACCAAATACCTCAGGCTTAAGGATAACCTATGTGATTAATACTTTTGACATGAAACCACGAATTATTATTCACGTTGGTTCAATCCAATATTCGTAAACCTAACGAATATCCGTCAGTTTTTGTCCGCAAAAACCTTTTGCAGCTATATTCGACAAACTTTCGAATCTACCCCAAAATTACGATGACTTTATAGCCATATCATAGTTCCCACCATGATAAGTAGTCACGGATGATATTTTGAATAAACCTAGTTTATTCCTGGATAAACCAAAACATACAAAATTGTGAAGAACAATGAAACTAATCTATACATCCTCCAATATTCCTCCCTGGAATAAAGGTGTATGATTTATACCATTTCATTGACTCAATTCACGGTGTCTATTTGAATTACTTATTATTTTGCATTGTAACTTATCACAGATTACAAAGAAAAGTAATATGATTATAAACCTAAAACACAAGACTAGTACCCTGAAGTACTCTTTCTTGGTTTTACTAGAAATCGTTTTTGCAACCTAAGAACAATTCTAGATTTACTTATTTCATAAAATTCCTTAAACTTGGAGAAAACTGGAAAATAACTCCTTAGTTTCTGATTTTATAAAATATCTTTCTTGTAATTAAAATTTTAATTATATTTGTAGATTAAATCTTACTAGATTTATCCATTTGAAACGATAAGACTTTCTTACACCAACTTGTAAGAACCTTGAAATTAGATTCCCTGTGTATGCAAACACTAATCTAATATCATTACTAAGAATGTTAAAGAACATCCTATTTTATCATTTCTAACGTTAACCAACCAACAATATTTAATTAAGCTGACTTACTAAACATTTTAGAACGTATATAATTTCAGGTCATAACTTGACTCGAAATCTTGCAATGATATCTTTATTGAGTACCTCCCAATAAATCATGCATTCCATGGATTAGTTCTTTCTCAAGAACTTACTGTTTTAGATAGCTTCTAAAAACATCCAATAATTATATACTCTAAAAGTTCGATTTTGTATTTATCATACTTGTTAACAACAACCTTTTATTAATTCTGATAGATACATTTGTCAGATGCTCCCACTGTCTTTTATGGAAAAAGTGCATTACTTTAAAACATCCTTTTAGGCCTCAGTCAAAACTTTTACTACTATGCTTAAACCTTGTGTTCCAAACACATGTTTTAAAGCTTAGTTTTTGTAAGAAATTTATTCTATGAAAACAAGAACTTGGATCTTCATATATCCATCTTTCTAATTACAGAATGTGGTTTCATTGAACTTGCCATGAGCACAAAAAACTTTGTGAAGGCATTTCAATTTCTTTCTAAAAACATTTAGTATAAAGCTTCCTTGATTATAGTAACTACCATAATCACTTTTATAATATCTTGAATGTTTTATCAAAAACTATTTATACTTGGAAATAATGACTATTATTTCAACTTGTTCAAGACTTGAACATTCACTTTTTTACTAAAAACTTAAATACTTGTTAAATTAGAAAAATTATCTAATTTTTATAAACATCACTTGTTTATTTAAGTATTTTGAATAGTGGAGCCGGCATTTTATAATAACTACAACAAATCACAGCATAAGATTATTATGAATCACCAATCAAGTCAACACTTGACTTATTGGCACTCTTTCAGTCACAACTGGACTAATTATGATTCATAAAGTAAGAATACGTGCACGGATATATATAACCAAATAATTAGATTTCCATAAACTCCAAAAAATATCCATAAACCAACAATATATAAAAAATGTTCAAATAAACTTAAAGAGTTTAATAAACTAGGAAATATAAATATTATTAATATCCGCATGCCGCACGTGTGATCTCCTCATGCTGGGCCGCATCACTTTCCATTTCCTCCTGCAATAAATGATTGCAAGATATTAGAATACTCGTAAAAACCTTTACAAGTGGAAAGTGACAAAGAAGCTACATGATACCTGAGGTGCCAGCCTTGCCACCTGCCTCGTGACCCTACGGGCAATCTCTTTTCCAGTGCCCGACCTCGCCGCACTTAAAGCACCGATTCTCGGCTTTAGCTTTGTTCGGCTTCGGCTTCTTGCCCTTGTTGTCGTTATTAGACCTGGGTGCACTCTGGCTGGGCTGGGCCTTGCCCTTTCCCTTTCCGTGATGCCCTTTCCTCTTCTTATGCCCGCCATGACCCACCATGAGAACGTCCTTAGACTTGGTCCCGATACTCTGCTCAGCGGTCTTGAGCATTGAGTGCAACTTAGCCACGGATTTCTCCATGTTGTTCATGTTGTAGTTGACTATAAAAGGCTTATAGTCATCCGACAACGAGTTGAGTATCGTATCCGTTGCTAGCTGCAACGGTACTGGGTGCCCAAGTCTCTCTATGTGGTCCATGTAACCCTTCATTTTCATGACGTGGTTACTGACCGAGGTCCCCTTAGCCATCTTGCACGAGTTGAATGCCCTGGTGGCATCATAACGCTCAGTGCGAGCTTGCTCCTGGAACATGTCCCTCAGCTGGTGGATCATGTCATAAGCAGGAGTCTCCATCATACTCGACTGCAACGCTGGACTCATAGTTGCGAGCATGAGGCAGCTAACGTCCAGGGCGTCATTGGAGCGCTTCTGAAAAGCCTCCCTGACTTCTGCCCTAGCGTTGTTGGCAGGAGGGTTTCCTAGAGGTTGTTCTAGGACATACCACTTTCTCTCGTGCCTAAGCACAATCCGGAGATTTCTCTCCCATGTGAGAAAGTTAGGTCCGACAAGCTTGTCCTTCTCAAGAATGGAGCGGAGAGGGAGGTTATTGGTACTAGTAACGTTGGTTGTCATCTACAAATTAAAACCCGGTTTAATTAGTAATTGTAAATAAACTTTCTAATCATATATCATCAAATCCATAAATAATATATATTAGACCTAGGACCCATATTTCACATACTTGACGCAAGGTTTTGGCACCTCCCGCCAAGTCATGCTATTTCTGGTAGGTAACACCCTGTACCAATCGTATCTAACTGATACGACTCCTAGAACCTCGTAGAGCACTTACACCCAGTCTAGTATGTTTAACTCTACTCTAGTGTTTTTTGGGCCGGGACTCCGGATTATCACCAAAATAGATCGCACCACCTAAGACAGCATGAATTCTGGCCGGTACTCCCGATTATCGCAGAACCTTTCATGCCCCTTCTCGCAATGGTTTGAACCCGGATGCCCAAGGTTTGGGCACTTCCGACACCCGAGTACCGTTTAACAGTTAGTGTGTACCATTTGGTGGGTAGCACACTGATCTATGATTTTTCTTGGGTTTTATAATTATAGTAAAAACTTAATTTTCCAGTTTTTAAAAAACCATTTTAAAACTAACTGTTTTAAAAGTACGATTTAAATGTGAACCTAAACTAGGTGCATAAAACGGCCTTTATAGGTTCCAAAATTATAACCTTGACAAAACTTTAAATTTATAAAAAATTTAATTAACACGACTAACAGCCTGTAGTCGTATTCTAGTTTGTCATAAATGGTTTTTCACTGTTTAATAATAGCCTGTTATTAAATCCCTTTTTATTTAGCATCATATAAGTGTCGCAAGAATATATGATAAACAGTAAATAAAAGAAACACAACCACGCAGATATAAGAGTAAGCATATAAAACCCTATAGTTTTGCCAACTAATCCTAAGGTCAAGCCTAGGGACAAAGTGACTTGGATTCGCCTTTCTAGACATGCTGCTCCCACTAGCCTTGGCACTTCCCCGAAGTGTCCGTGCTTCGCGTATAGAACACCATTTACGTCGTCATCTTCTTCGAGTCCATCTTGGTAGAGGGATTAAACTAACACTAGTCTATTACAAATACAATATTGAATGGGGTTGTAAGTGGCACGCAGGCCTCCCCGAACCAGTACAATATTACAAATAAGAAAGGGATTGTAATTGGCACGCAGGCCTTCCCAAAACCAAAAAAAAATAAAAAATGAAAAACGTGTCCTAAGTCGGCAAAAATATATCTATATGCATCACAACCACGCAATTTATATATAAGCAATATATATATAAAAGTGAACCACGCAGTCATAATATAAAAGCAATAAACTGTGCTGTTAAGCACACAACCTGATTTGTCTAAAACTCTCTCATTTATCCTTCTGATTAATACCTATTAACCAAAAAGAGAGTTATGACCTTCTAATTTATTTGACCAATATAATTTTTCAATAATACTTTGAAAAACTTGGCCTTATTCAAAACTTGAATGAAAGCCTCTACGTCGAGTTCTTTTACCAGTTTTTCCATAAACTTAAAACCGACAACTTTGGTCAAATAAATACTATCTTATTTGTTTCTCCATTATATAAACTTTATCCCCCTTTTTTTTAGAATTTTTTTAAAACGACTAACCTAGTCATAATAAATAAAAACTAAAAAATATATATTTTAACTTAAACTAATTAAAATATATATAGTAGTAGTTTATATAACACCTTATTAATTTTATAACTTAAAAATTAATAATCCTTTTTGTATTAATCCGGAAAAACAATCTGGGCCAACATCTCCCGTCAACCCGAGAAACCTATTTGGACCGACACCCTCTTGGGTCGAAGACCCACTGGACCAAAATCACCTGGGCCGTAAGCCCTATTGGACCGAGAACCTCACTGGGCCGAGAGCCACTTGGGCCGAATGCCGTTTTGGCCGAAAACAGTTATGGTCGCGGTTTCAATTTGCTATTTCCGATTTAACAAAAAAATATATTTTAAATCCTTTTTAACCTATTAAAACTAACTGTTTTATTATACTGATTAAAAAACGGATTTAATTCAAAAACCAAAAACTATTAATTATTAATTTCAACAAAACTTGTTTTATTAATAATTAATTATCCTAAAACTAAAAAATTAACCTTTTAAACAAAAGTTTAAAATTTCTGGTTAAGATAAAGTTTTAGATAAAAGGCTTATCCCTTTTAACCATTTAAACACAAAACTGGTTTAAACCTAACTGGTTAAAATCAAACCTTTTATAATCTCGACAAAAACAGAAAACTTGGTTTTTATCCTCATGGTTTTCGAAAATTGTGGAGAAAGAAATAAGATGAAAAATATCATATAACTATTAAACAAACCAACAAATTAGATTAACTGGGTTTAACTAATTAAACAAACTTTTTAATTTAATCTTAATTCAAACTTATTCTTTATCCAAAAAAACATGATCCTTTTAACCATTCAAACTAACTGTTTGAATTTTCTGATTAATAGGATAAACCTGATAACAAAACAAACTGTTTTGCTACCTTCTTGATTTTCGAAATTTCCAAGAACAAATAGTGAATCAAGAATAAAACCTTAATCTAAAAACAGATAAAAAACTAGAAACTATGGGTCATAGAGCCGAGGCTCTGATACCACTGAAGGGTTTTGAACCTGACCAAACCACCATATGACACAAACTCGTCAAACCTGGGTTTGATTCCACTGGTTTAATCCTAAAAGCGGAACTGGATTGAACACAACCCTCTAAACCCCAAAAGGGTTAGGATATTTTAACCAATACGTGGTCCACATAGTTTCTTGCAAAACAATCTATCATAAGGTTATAGAATTATACCTGATCTGAAAAAACTTCAGGATTGCTAAAGTAGTCCACCACTACTGTACCTCCGATTGAACTGGCTGCTAGACAGCTCCTGGATCACAAGCCTTCAACAATTCTTGAAATTGAGAATGTATGTGTGTGTGCCTTTGCGTCGACCTCCACTTCGCAAACACCATTTGGTGTTTTCTCTTGTGATCGTCGAAGAGGGGAAGCCAAGAGAGAGATAGAGTGCGACGAGAGAGAGTTCGACCGAGAGAGAGAGAGAGAGAGGCGAGATCGAGAGAGAGATAGAAGGTGGTGGCTAGGGTTAATCCCTTAATGTCTCACTTATCTAATCCTTAAGGCTTATGGATATTATATAGGGATTAACTTGGACCTAAGCCCGTTTAATTAAAAGCCCAACTTGTTTTAATTAAACTTTCATCTCTTCTCTTTTTGACCCCCTGGACTTTACTAGTTAATTAATTAACTATTAATTAACTTAGTCCATTAAATATTAAAACTTAATATTTAATTCTCCTTTTAAATAATAATAAATAACTATTTATTATTTATTTCCTTTTAATAATTAATACAAACTGATTAATTATTTATTTCTCTCTTTTCAATATTAATTCTACTGATTAATTATTCATTTTTATCTTTAATAATAAATCCAACTGATTAATTATTTCGTTTATCTCTTTAATAATTAATCTAACTGACTAATTATTTCCACACATATTTATGGTGAAATCCAACAGTTCTGAATTGGGTGTGTAGCAGTGTGACCCTTTAGTCTCTTATAACAATTGATACAATATGCCCGTTAATTATCTCTGCACATAATCCAACACCTACTTCTCTTCTCAGATTGATTCATTGAGTTGAGTTCAATTCAAGGGATTATCATTATGGAGTTCGTCTTAAGAAATGGTGAATTACTTTCTCTAGAGCAAAATCAACTACATAAACTGGGATATGAAGAGTGGAAGCAAGTGGCTATTCTCATCAAGCAGATGGAAAAGTCCTCTGCCAGGAATCTAGTTAAAGACGAGATCTTAAGGCTACTTGCAAGAGCTGATGCGATGCAAATCATACCCAAGACTGAGATAGCTACTCTACTAACTTCTTTTAATAAAGTTGGAAAGAAAAAGCAAACAAAGCCAGCTGGATTAGCAACTATAGATAAGTACAGTCTCAACCTTCCTGAAGTTATGGAGTTCAAAGAAAATACATATGTGGAAAAACCTCAGAAAGGATTCATGTACTGGGACAGAAATGGTGAACAATGCTTCCAGTCTGATACAAGTATATATACATGTGGGGTATCTCAGCTGTTTGCTCTGAGACAAATAGTGGAAAGGACTGAAAAAACTGGCAGGTTTAGATACAGAATAAACAGAGCTATTAGATCACAAAAGGATCAGCTTCAACACTTGCCTAATTTGCAAGAAATCCTTGAAGAAATCAACAGGGAGATCAAGGAGTTTGAAGATCTGCATCCTGAATAGATTAGTTCTATTGTATAAATTAGATTAGTTCTAATTTTGTAAGCACTAAGTGTCATGATCTTTGTGATCAAAACTTTTGTATTATGATATGTTCAATTAATACAAGTATGAGTTTGATATGTTCAACTGTGTTATGATATGTTCATAATTATTAGTCTGATAAGTTCAGCTTTAATGAATAATTGATTAGTTCTTATTCAATAATGTGTTTAGTTGGTATGTTCAACTTAAAGTTGGTTTGTTCCACTTATAATTTATAAGTTCAATTAATATTGATAAGTTCAATTGATATTTGATTAGTTCAAATGTAAAATCTTAATAAGTTTAAGATTTAAACCATAATTCTGTTAAACAAACTTAAGAACTGTTTGATGGTTTTGTCATCATCAAATAGGGGGAGTTTGTTGGGAAAATGATCTCATCAGTTTAGATTTGATGAGACAAAGTTAATTTTGTAAGATGTGTTCTACATATAACTTAAACAGAATTATGAAGATTAATCAGACTGAACACTCACAGTGATTCAGACTGAGTATAAGTTGTAAATATGTTTGATCAGCTTAGATTATATCTTAGTAAGATTATCAATGTGTTTTGATAAGCTGTGTGTGTCACCTAAGATATATTGAGCTTTCCACTTGATGTGTTTCAAGCTGAGTGACTCGTCGTATATACTGAGTCAGCTAAACAGAGTTTCTAAATAAGTTCTAGCTAACTCTTATGACTTCTAAGGATGATTTTATTAATATACGTGTGAGTTCATGTTGGTTTTCGTGTTTGTTCTCGAAGAACTCAGCTTGATGAGTTTCAAGCTGAGTAACTCAGTCCGAGTAAGAAGTCAGCCTAAAGAAAGTTTAAATATGTTTTAAACCTATCTTTTTAACTCTCTATATCTACGGGAAGGATAAGAAGACTTCAGAATCAAGATTGAAGACTGAAAACTCAAGATAACAAGATTCAAGATTCAAGATTCCGAGTTATCCGGTAGTTAGTTAGCAAATTAGGATTAGTCTAGTTTATTAGAAACCGTAGGAACAGGTTTATAAATACTTATCTCCCTGATAAGTTTAGAGGTACGATTCTGAAACGATTACAACTAAGTGTTGCAGAGCCAAATACCTCACCTCAACCGTATGTGTTACGATTCTTGAATCTCTGTATGTCAGTTCAACGTGATCAAGATATTCACAGATTTCCAATTTGTTCATGTGTTCGAATACTGACATTAGTTGTGAGATTGGTAAGTATTCAATCTGTGATTAAATCCTGTTTAGAGAGTCGTCAGTATCTATAATCATAAGTTGATTATAGATAGCTAAGTTTGAAAGATTGAGAGATTTATATTAGGTGTTTACATATCAAGAGTTGCTTACTTGATAGAGTCTGTAATCATCTTCTTATTAATGAAAAGCAAAGCATTTGATTGTGGTTTGATTTACTTTGTGTAACACTTTATTTTGATTTGTTCAATTTCCGCAGAAAGTGTATTCAACCCCCATTCTACACATTTGTTGCTTGTTGTTATTCTCACCAAGGGACCAACAGGTCTGAAACTACGGGTTAGTGCTTTGTGATAAGACTTGCATCTTATGGCTATAATTTTTCTTTGTGAGAAAATCATTGAGATGAGTTTTTTAGAAAGCATAAATTAAGCCGATAGACATGTCAGGGCTAGTGGGAGCTTTATGTGTTCCTAGTGAAATGTACTCAATGAAAATAATGTCCTAATTCAGGGTTGTTTTCAACCTATGGTTGGAATTATCATTCCACGAGTACAAATAGGTAATATGGAGTTAAGTGGATTCTAAAATTCAAGAAATACTGAAGTATGTTCTTGAGGTTCGACGAAAATAGATTTTTCTTGAGTAAGTATTTACTGGAGGCCAATCTATACTAATAAGACAGTCGAATTTAATCAAAGGTTTTGAGTGTACAAATATGTGGTGTAGATACGACATTTAAATCCCTATGAGTTTCATTGACCCTATTGTGAACTTCGGTGTCATTGAGGGTGTGTCGACTCTAACAAACATGAGTGTCATTGATCCTATTGTGGTCTTCGGTAGCATTGAGGATATGATGACTCTGATAATCCTATGTATGTTCTCATTGATAAACACTACGAAAGTGGTTTAATTAGAGAATACAAAAGAGTACAAAGGGATATTGCGTTGATGATCCCATCGTTAAGCCGTTGTCAAATACTAGTGATGAATGTCATACTAGGTATAATAGCATCGTTTATGCTAATGACTAGGCTTGAACAATCGTTTTGGTAAATGTTTAATTTACAAATTAGCTTTGGGAACAGTAATTAGTACTGCTACCGATGATTGTATCGATATATAGTAGGGACTATATATACGCAAGATGCGGTTAGTTTCATTGGTCTTTACTGTGTTCCATCTTAGCATGGTTAACCACTTCCCATAATGTTTACGCATTCTAAATTTTCACAGTCAGTCATTTTTCAAGGGAAGGAAGTTTGAATTAAGGCTGAGGTTAGGTGTTGGTTATGCATTAATCAAGGATTGAATGCATGAAACACAACAGTAACCTGTGCTTGAAAGGAGTTCCAAGTGACTGGAAGACCCGCACCTGAGCTCACTTCATGGATCATGGTCACAAGTGACTCGGGATGTTAATATCATTTCGTCCTTACACCGGAGATACATGAGTATCCAAAGCACGAATCTGCTTTATTTTGATTGCTTTTAAATGTAGTTCGTTACTGGCTACTATAAAGGAAGTTTTCAAATAAAGTATGAGATGTGTGAAGGAACTATGTAGTCAAAGGGATTTGTTCCTTTGTGGAGAGAGATATCCATGGGCCCCTCGATGATTGGGAGCTGACACCAAAAATAGCATGGCCATGCACAGGGATATATTGATTTGGATTACATATATCTCACCGTTTTGGTCACCACCAATCAAGATCGAGAAACATAATCGTGAACGATCTGGAGATTGAAATTTTAATCCATGTCTCGTGTTCACAAGGATATCACGAACAAAAGGATGTTTGATCACTTATCTTTAGCCCATCCCTTATTTGTTCTTGTTGTTGGTTTTGTTCAGGATGCCAAAACTCATACTAACTTGGGGGCAAAGATGTTTTACTAGAGCCCACTCTTTATCGGTGATTTCTTGGGGACGGTGTGTCATGTGCAAGTGGGAGTTTGTTGGGATATGCCCACTGACGCACGTACGCCGTATGAATCACTACCGATAATGTATGGGCCTATTGGGTCACACACTGGGGATCAATCTCGACAACAACCTAAGTGGAGAGACAAATTTGGTCAAATTGCAAAAGGTTGGCATGCTGATGGAGATAGCGGCACTAACTTTAAGAGTTAGCGGTGCTATCCCTAAAAGTTAGCGGCACTAACCCCTGTCAGATTGCATGCAACTTTTGCATGTTACCTTCATTCTCCACCAATGAGAATGCCTTGCTTGTACAACACTTTGGCCGGCCTTGGGGCTTTGAAAAGACCTAGAAGAGATTATTTTAAGGTAGTTACATGCATTTCTCTCTAAGGGGAACTCTCTCTTGTCCAAAACCTGCCTCAGGTGCTGATTATGCTCATCCTCTGTCTTCGAATACACCAAGATGTCATCGATAAACACAATGAGAAACTTATCTAGAAAAGGTCTGCACACACGATTCATTAAATCCATAAATATAGCAGGAGCATTCGTCAAACCAAATGGCATCACCAAGAACTCGTAATGACCATATCGAGTATGGAAAGCAGTCTTAGGTATATCCTCTTCTGTTACCCTGACCGGATGATAATCTGATCGTAGATCAATCTTTGAAAAGTATGAAGCCCCTTGCAACTGATCAAACAAATCATCGATTATGGGCAACGGGTACTTGTTCTTGATGGTTCTCTTATTTAAATCTCTGTAATCAATACACATACGGAGAGTTCCATCTTTCTTCTTTACAAACAATACTGGTGCACCCCACGGTGAAGAACTCGGACGGATAAACCCCTTGTCAAGCAATTCTTTGATCTGAGTCATCATCTCTCGGATCTCAGATGCAGCCAAACGATACAGAGCTTTAGCAATCGGTGTGGTACCCGGCACCAATTCTATCTTATACTCAACATCCCGTACATGTGGTAACCCTAGCAGATCATCTGGAAATACCTCTGGATATTCGGAGACCACACGAACATCGGTAACAGGTCGCTTCTCCTTCTTCACATCAATGGCGTAAGCAAGAAAAGACACACATCCTTTGGCTAGAGATTTTCTAGCCTTCATATACGAGATGTTCGGAAAAGAAGATTGAGATCTATCCCTACGAGCCCTATGGAGACTTAACCAATCCATGCCTAGTACTAAATCAAACCCCGGTATAGGCATCAACAAACATTCTACAGGCAAACTAGTACCATCAATATCTATTGATATCCCAGTCACAGAAGAAGTTACACGCACTATCTTACCATCTGCTATCTCTACTTCTAAAGGAGTAGCAATCACAGTAGCAGGTAATTTCAATTTATCACAAAAAGTTACAGATATGAATGATCTATTCGCACCAGAGTCAAATAACACACGAGTAGGCACAGAGTTTAGAATAAACATACCCGTGATAACATCACTGTTCTCAGTAGCCTCTGGGACTGTCATCTTGAAGTATCTCCCTTCCGCAGAAGGTGCAACCTTTCTCTTATGACCTGCAGAAGATGATCCCCCGACATTTGCTACCCCCTGCCCCGTTCTAAACGATCTCTACTTTGTGCAAGCCCTAGCTCTATGACCCTGTTCGTGACAATTACAGCAAACATTTGTTTTAAACCGACAGACTGATGGTTCATGACCAAATCCACCACAATGCAAACATCATTTCGTCTGTGATGTGCAAGGACCAGTATGACTACCATTGCAAGGTTTACACCATGGCTTGTTCTGATAAGATCCCGAACCTTTCGATTTCTGATCACCTCTGTTCTAGTTATTCTGCCACTTGCCCTTGATCCCACTCTGATTTCCACCGGATTTGTGAGATGAACCTTTCTCACTATTCATTCTCTCCCGAGCTTTCACGTCACCCTCAACAGCTCGTGCAACAGTAAACGCCTCTACGAACGATGTTGCCATACGGGTGTTACCCCGATACTCAGGCAACAGTTCTTGAACAAAATGATCTATCTGCGATGATTCATCGGGTACCCACTGCTTAGCAAACTTCACCTTTTCGTTAAACTTTGCAATCAATTGATCCACTGACTTCTTGTCATTCTGAGCTAGATCCATGAACTCCCTTTTTACCTTAGCCAAATCATAGGTATTACAGAATTGCTCACAGAACTTGGTTTGAAATTGATCCCAAGTAACAGAATTCACCACTTCCCTGGATAGATGAGCAGTTAGAGAATCCCAACAAATTGCAGCTTGACCCTTCAACCTCCGAGTTGCAAAATTAACCCTATCGGATTCTTCACAATTGCAGGCATCTAAAGCCTTCACCATCTCCCTTAGTCAGCTCAAAGTATCACTTAGGTTCAAGCTTCCAAAATACTCAGGTGGTTTGCAACCCATGAAATCCTTGTATTGCCCTTTAGGTTTAAATCCTCCTTGAGTTGGGACCAAGGAATGAAAAAGTTATGCTGTTGTGGTTGGTGCTGTTGTTGAGGTTTGTACGGCTGAGTCACAGGTGGCATTGACACAAATGGTAAGGTTCCAAATGATGTAGACATAGTGTTAAATGGTGCAGCTGAGTAAACAGGAGGTTGTATCGACTGAGTAAATACAGCTGACTCCCTAGGCTTGTGGATAGTTTGGGTTTGCTGTGAGGACTAAGTTTGCTGTCGTTGTTGTTCCAGTTCCTGAACCCGATCCCTCAAAGATTACAGAGTATCGTCAAATTGAAATACATATTCTTGTTGATCAGATTCATCGTTGTGGGAAGTACCGGCTCTGTTGTGCTGCTCATTGACTGCAGTGGAGGACTGGTGGTTTCTTCCGGGGGACGCAGGGGTAGTTGTCTGGTTCACGTTGTCAGCCATTTTCTATGCTATACACAGCATCTCACCAATTGTTAGATATAATCCGTTAGTTTAAACACACTAACTACCCTCAAAGCTACACTACTAATTACCCACCCTGGAAATACTGGACTGACCAGAGCCTAGGTTCGAGTATTGCACAAATCATTCATGCAAATCCTTAAACCAGTGCTCTGATATCAATATCTAACACTGTACTTTTTAAACATATAATTTACTGCACGCGGAAGCTAATTACATATAATTATTTTAATTACATAATAGATACATGCTGTGTCTCTGCTAGACGGATTTTTTAGATGATTAAAAGCTTTTACACAGAGTGGTTTTAAATTTATAAAAACGATATTACAAAGCAGATACTACACACAACTCAGGCGAGTATGACCTGATTGATAGTAGTATAGACTAGGTAAGACCGGATATCGTTCCACCAGGACAGGAAGCTACCAATACTTAAGTATAATTGTTGTTTGATCAGTAAAGAATTAGAGGATTAATTATTTAATATTAAATCAAAGGTACTAATTTATATAAGGAGATGGATCGAGCAGGGAGATAATAAGCAGAAAAGGAGATGCTCACTCGAATATTAAATCAACGAACATAGTCATGGATATCATGGTTATACATATGCCTTTATAACAATGATCAAGTGGATTTCTTTAAACATGCTGAGTTAGCCAAATCATCACATAAAGAGTTATGAATGAAGATGATACAACCCGTATTCGTACAAATTATAATTTTATAAAGACTCAAGATTTAAAAACCTATGTAACCCGAAATCTTTACTTACAAAAATGGTTTATTTGAACGCGCCAAGTTTCATGAGCATAACCTCTCAAACCGCTTGGAAATACAAAAAGATGCATAAATCAAGATTCCAAACCATCCCCCATTAACCTAATGTGAAGCCCCAAAATTGCATACCAAGCATGACCAAATCAAAAACCACCAAACCTAGCATGAATTTGACAAGATCAAAACTTGTTTGAATATATGAAATTTCAAAGATAGATTGAATAATGATGTAGACAAACCTATCATACATTACTAGACAACCCACACGGACCGAAATCATTAATAAACATATTTGATCATACCTTCAATTGATCATCATCATTAATAAACATCTAGAAATTCATATAATCAAGGTATAAAAACATACATATAACCAAGAACTACATTGGCATGATTTTGATTCAAGTGAGCAAATGAGTTTAGAATTCCATTATAACAAAATCAATCATACAGACCATTGATTTCATACCTAACATTATGGAAATTAGTTTAGAGATTACTCATAATGAAGAACAATAACAATGGTAATGAAGGAAATGAAAATGGAAATTCAACAAGCTTGAAAGATCTTCTCCTATGCTTCTCCCATACTCCAAGGGTTTCCCCAAGGAGTTTAGAACCAAAAACTAAATAACTAATATATACAAAGTGGTATTTGGGTGTTTAAGGGGCGTCTGGGGTCTGATTTTTATGCCCCTCTGGTCTGTCTTTTCGAATGAGGTTGGTCTGCTATTTATAGAGATGCAAGGTGGTCTTCACGGCCGTGAAGAACATTCACGGGCCGTGATGAGATAGGCTTCACGACAGTATACGGGCCGTGAAGGGCGTCGTGAAGTGCTGAGGAAGCAACTTGATCAAGTGGCCATGTGCAACTTCTCACGACCTTCTCACGGGCCGTGAGAGGTCATAAAGGTCTTTGGCATCCTGGCCCGTGAGGTTATTATACGGCTCGTGGATAACTTTTGACCTTCACGGCCCGTAAGGGGTCGTGAAGGGCCGTGAAGATTTCTGTTCATTTATTTTTCAACTTCTTTTACTGGAAATCAACCGGGAACCGTATGTTTGTTGCTGAAATGCCAATAAATGTCTGCATGGTGAATAATAAGTGATTTAGATGCTAATTTAAGGATAATCACCGCAAATCTAGGCATTACGCAGGGAAATATGCGTACGAAATATGTATAATTTAGAGTATATCAAACATCCCCACACCTAAACGTTGCTTGTCCTCAAGCAAACTCAGATTTATCAAACAATTCAAAAACCTCAAATGACTTCAATTAGTGCAGAAAAGTATCCTTCCGACAAAGTAAAGATCTAAAAGCATAACGGATATCTAAGCAAAGTACTGAGGACACGCTTTCATGTTTTATTATAGACAAAGTCCATGCAAACCTAACACGCACACAAGAATTCTGACAAGTATCTGACTTCAAACCTCACCAGTGGTCTCTCAAGCACTCAATCTGTATGTAGGGCAAGTGTATACGTGCAGTAGTGCTTATTTGAAGCAAAAAATAACATAAGCTTGATCAAACATCAAATCTTCACCAAACAACATAAGCATATGCAAATATCAAGAGGTTAAGGCTAAGGGAAGGAATGGGGATATATAAAAAAAGTGGCTAAATAGAATCCATAAATCAAGTTCAAAATCGTATAAGCTGCTATTATTGAAGGAAAATAGGGATAACACAATATTTTTGATGAGAATACAGTTCATCAAGCTAAAGTGGAATCAAAATCTTCTGAATGATGGCTAACATTCAGGTAATACTGAAACAAAAACGACTACTCAATGTATGATAGACTCAAAAATAGCCAAGGCAAAGCATGCCAAATAACTGCAGATCTCATTTTTCTCATTTTCTAATTTTTTTGGATTTTCTAAGATAACTCAGCTGCATACAGCATAAACAGAACAAGCAAAGGGACATATGTATTTTCATATCCCGCTAATCGGTGGGTGAACAACGGAACAACACAAGATAACCGAAAGGAACTTAGCAGCATAACACTTGGTCAAACTGATTCTGGAATCTTAAAAAATAATTTAGAATAAAATAGGAAAAATATGTTGGAGTATGCCCACTGACACACGTACGCCAATTGATCACTATCGATGATGTATGGGCCTATCGCGTCACACGCCGGGGGTTGATCTTGACAACTACCTAAAATGGAGGGTGATAAAGATTAATTAAATGATGGTTGGCATACTGGTCAGAGTTAGCGGCGCTAACCTGGCTGTCGCTAACTCCGCCGCGATAGCGGCGCTAACTTTTATAGGTTAGCGGCGCTACACGTGGGCGGTTAGCAGCGCTAAGCCTTCTGACAGCATGCAACTTTAATTAATTCACATCCATGCTCCACCAATGCGTGTGGTTCTCTTTTTGGCCGGCCTTGGAAGTTCCAAAGGGCAGTAGAGACTTATTAAAGCTACATGCATTCTCTCATTTGGCTATCTAGAAGTATTGGTGAAAATACACACACTTAAGAAGCCTTAAGTGGTTGTTCTTGTGAGTTGTTAGAGAGAATCAAAGTGAGAGTTCCTGGAGTTCTTGGGTTGCTGTTCCAGAAGGTGTCTCCAAACGTTGTAGGATACCCGATGGCTTGCTAGTACAAGAAGATCACGGTTTTCTCGGGGTGGACTTCGGTAGAGCTAAAAAGGAGGTCGTCTTGGCTTGGATCCGTGATCATCACCAGCTCCAGGGGATCTTCAAGGGTATATTTCTATCTTTCTCTTCTGTTTTAGTTGCTTGACTAGTTGTAGAGCATGGTACACTCATGGGGTTCCTTTTGGGGTTTGATTTTAAATTTGTAAAATCCCATTTTTTTACTTGCTTGCTTCCGTTGTGATGAACCACGAACCTCAACAGTGGTATCAGAGCCACCTCTACACTAGTTTTGCACTTGGTGGCTTTGAAAATCCGAAAAATGTGATTTTTGGTTCTCTCCAGGGTTTAGCGGCGCTAACCTGTCTATGTTAGCGGCGCTAAGTTGGAGTTAACGGCGCTAACTTTTATAGTTAGCGGCACTAACCCGTCTGGCAGAATGCATTTTTGGCCTAAAATCAATTTTGTTGGATCGCTTGAGCTACTTGTATTTTCTGGAATTGTTCCAGAATTTGAGTTGTGATTACTTTAAGTTGCCTTATGTCTTGGTTGGTTTATTTATATGTGGATTAACATTATGGCATGAAAAATGGTTAATTGCATATACTTACATTGTGTACATATGACTATGGAATTTTGACTTGTTTAAAGGTTCCTAATGCATATGTACATAGGATTATTAGTGCCTTGAGTGATTTGACAATCTTAACCAAGACATATAAGATTACATGGTTTTGTGTGGCACACCATTTGTAGATTTGATTTCTTGTATGTGGTTGTAATATTTTGAATCCGGTAACATTTTGAGCCATAAGACCTATGTCATGTGTTTGGTTGTTTAAAATAATGTATTCATTCATTTGGTGGTTTTTACCACAATGGTTTGTAATAATTAATTTATTTATTCGGTTTGTATCTTTAACGGCTTGCATGCCGAATTTCTATTCTTTGTAATTTGTAGTATTAGCTTAGAATAGTAAATTGTGGCTTGCATGCCATTTCCTTTTAAATTTTGTAAATTGTAAAAGGAGAACCGAAGCAATCAACAAGAACCATATAGGGTGTCTCGGCGTACTTGGATCCGGAGGTCGGTAGGAGACGCGATGGATCAAGTGGGAGGAGCACACATCAAGTCATTCGGTCTAGTCCTTATATGACTTAGTCTTGCCCGTTGGCTCACGGGCAAGACGCATAGGATTGGCTCGTTACCGGATATGTATTACATGCGTGGTTGATTTTATTTTGTACTTTTTCTTGCATGGATGTTTAAGATCTTCGCATGCTAGAAAATGTTTCAAAATAATAAAATCAAAGAGTTTTAAATTGGTTTACAAACTCCGCGCGCCACATAGACAAGAATTGGTTAAAAGAGTTTTAACCGGAAAAACAAAAAAAACCCGTTTAAAAAAAAAGTAAATCTCACGCCATCCGTAAGATGACACCGCCCGAATCTAGTGAAACAAGATCGGTCGTCGAGCTCTAGCCGAGATCGGTTTTGCGTAACTGTGTGGAAGGCGCGTGTGGCAACTTGCAAGGTCGGTTGTCGAGGTCTAGCCGAGCCGGCCATTAGGCTATAGTACCACCGTGTATCTTGACGGACGATTTACAAATTCCAAGATTTAAACGCAATGGTAGTTGTCGAGCTTTAGCCGAGCTATCAAAGTGTATTAATGAGGAATTGGTGTGGAGGGATCAAACATGCCAAATGGGTGCTAAGAGTACCTAGGATCCCGCAAGTGTCTAAGAGTTGTAGTCTCGGATTGCAATTGGTAAATAGTTTACCGGCCTAAGTAGCTCCATGAAGTGATCCGCGGCAAACCCGTCTTGGATTGGGGTACTTTGAGGTTCTTAGCCCTTGTTAAGATAATTTGGTTTTCTTAATCAGCTGGGTAATTATTTTAACGACTATAATATCGAAACTAACTAAAACGTGTAGTTACATATGGCAAACATTAACAACACCACACCAAACTTTAAACTTCGATTATTCCTAGAAAGGGAGAGACTCATAGGAGTGAACTTCGCTGACTGGTATCGAGTATTGAGGATTGTCCTCCGACACGAGTCAAAGTTGCACGTCCTTGAGGAGCCTCTTCCGGAGCCACCTGCTACCAACACGAACTGGGCCACTCGATACGCTTTTGAGAAGCGTGTTAGAGATACACAAGATATTTCTTGTCTCATGTTATCGACAATGAGCTTTGAGTTGCGTCAGCAACTTGAGCAATTGAGTGCGTATGACATGATCAACCGGCTAAAGGACTTGTGTATGATCTCTTTGTTAAACACAATGCAAGTGGTTTAATAAAGAGAATACAAAAGAGTACAAAGGGATATTGCGTAAATGATCCCATCGTTAAGCTATTGTCAAATACTAGTGATGAATTTCATACTAGGTATAATAGCATCATTCATGCTAATGACTAGGCTTTAACATCGTTTTAGTAAATGTTTGATTTACTAATAAGCTTTGGGAACTGTAAGCAGTACTACTAACCGATGATTGTATCGATATATAGTGGAGACTATATATACGCATGATGCGGTTACCTTCATTGGTCTTTACTGTGTTCCATCTTAGCATGTTTAACCACTTCCCATAATGTTTATACATTCTAAATTTCCACAGTCAGTCATTCTTCATGGGAAGGAAGTTTGAGTTAAGGCTGAGGTTAGGTGTTGGTTACGCATTGATCAAGGATTGGATGCATGAAACACAACAGTAACCTTTGCTAGAAAGGAGTTTCAAGTGACTTGAAGACCCGCACCTGAGTTCACTTCATGGATCATGGTCACGAGTAACTCGGGATGGTAATATCATTACGTCCTTCGACCTGAGATGTATGAATTACTATAGCATGAAACTTTCTTACTCTGGCTATTTCAAAACGTAGTTCGTAACTGCCTATTATAAAGGGAATAGTTAATTAAGACAAGGTTCACGCTATGGGATTGTACAGTCAACAGAATCTGTTCCTCTGATATGAGAGATAGTTAATTAAGACAAGGTTCACGCAAGTGGGAGTTTGTTAGAAATATGCCCACCAATGTACGTACGCCATATGGAACGCTGCTGATGATGTATGGGCCTATTGGGTCATACACCGGGGTCAAACCTGACAGCAACTAAAGTAAAGGGACAAAAAATGGCAAAAGACAAAAGTTTTCATCACAGGCTGCGTTAGCGCCGCTAACTTTAAGGATTAGCGCCGCTAAGCCCTAAAGGTTAGCGCCGCTACGTCTGCATGTACTTTGTGTCACATCCCTGACAGGCCGCGTTAGCGCCGCTAACTTTAAGGGGTTAGCGCCGCTAAACCCTGAGAGTTAGCGCCGCTACGGCTGGATGGGCTTTATGTCTAATCGCCTCCCAAGCTAGCCAATGCGGGGGTAACACCTTGTTTAACACTTTGGCCGGCCAAAAGAGGTGAAATACGAATCTGGAGACATAAGTTTGTGGGGGATTTTATTTTCTTTGAAGTTCTTTTTCTCTCTCTTTAAAACATACACAATATACACACTATTTGGTACTAAGAAGATCAAGAGAGAGTGTTACTAGAGAGAGTTCCAGATTTTGGTCTTCAAGTTACTGTTCCATGGTGGTGTTCAAGGTGAACTACCACTAGAGGCGAGCTAGCACTCGTGATTGACGTATTCCCGGGGTATATCCCAATAGAAGATCCGTTTTTTCGTTCTTGAAGGATCAGCACCATGAGATTGACATTTTCTGGAGCTAAGGAGAAATGTATAACCACCTCTTTCCTTTACATGTTGCATTTCTTGAACATAGAGTTTGGTCCATTTTGGGATTTCTATTTTTGGGCTTTTTTGAATTGTACCTTGGGCTTTTTTCTTTGTACTTTGCTTCCGTTGCTTGGCCATGAAATCGCAATAGTACGTGTGTCCGTAGGCATACTCCAACAAACTCCCACTTGCACATGACACACCGTACCCATAAAAAAACAAACAAAGAGCGGCCTCTAGTAAGGCATCTCTGCCCCAAGTCAGTATGGGTTTTGTCATGTAGAACAAAAAACCAAATCCAGAATCAGTTACCAAATGGTCCTGTAGATAAGTGATCATTCATCCCTTCATTCGCGATATACGTGTGAACACGAGACATAGTTAAATGTCAATCTCTAGATCGTTCACGATTATGTTTCTCGATATCGATTGATGGTGACCTAAAATCTAGTTGTAATTGATCAAATATCATTGCAAATAGAGCATGGTTATGCATTTTACGTCAGCGCTCAATCATCGAGGGGCCCATGTATGTCTCTCTAAATCTATCTTCAATCTTGATTCTGGAATCTTCTTATCCATTCCGTAGATATGGAGAGTAAAAAGAATTTAAAACATTTTAAATTATCTTAAATTGACTTCTTTAGTCGGGATGAGTTACTCAGCTTGAAACTCATCAAGCTGAGTTCTTCGAGAAAAAACTCGAATACAAACATGTATTAACATGTATAATGACTAACTCATCCTTAGAATTCATATGAGTTAGCTAGAACTTACTTAGCAACTCTGTTGAGCTGACTCAGTCTATAAGCTGAGTCACTCAGTTCGAAACGCATCAAGCTGAATACTCAACCTATACCTTAGGTGACACACATAGCTTATCAAACATAGTGATAAACTGACTAAGATATAGTTTAAGTTGATCAACTATATGCTCAGCTCATACTCTGCTTATGCTCAGTCTGAAACACTTTAAGTGCTCAGTCTGGTCAAGCTTCATAATTCTGTTTAAGTTGTATTTAGAACATATCTTACAAACTTAAATTTGTCTCATCAAATCTCAACTGATAAGATCATTTGACCAACAAACTCCCCTATTTGATGATGACAAAACCATCAAACAGTTGTTAGGTTTTTTGAACAGAATTATGTTTTAAATCTTAAACTTACTAAGATTTTAATTTTGAACTTATCAAATATAATTGAACTTATCAATTATAAGTTGAACATACCAACCAATCATATTAATGAAGAAGAACTAATCAAAATGTTCATTCAATCTAAACTCATCAGACTAAGAAATATGAACATATAATAAATAGTTGAACATATCAAACTAATACTTGTATTCATTAAATTGAACATATCAGAATACAAAATTTTGATCACTTAGATCATGCACACACTTAGTGCTTACATATTATTAGAACTAATCTAATAATTACAAATAGAACTAATCTTTTACAAAAGTGTTTGGGTTCTATGACCACAGCGGAAGCAACAAGGTACAACAAATAAAGCATAATGTACAAGCACTTAAAGCATAAAACCCCAAAATGGACCAAACTTTATGCCTAATATTTGCAACATGTAAAAGAGGAAAGGAAAGAAGTTATACCCTCTCCTAAGCTCCTTGAGTTGTAGAGTTGAATGAAGAAATGACAAGAAACCGAATGGAAGCTCCTCTCTATCGAAGTCCACCCCGGGTACACGTTCAACTCCTTGTACTAGCAAGCTCTAGTGTACTTCACACTTGAAAACACTAGTAGAACAGCAAGTAACTCCTGGACTTGTACACACCAACACTCTAATATGAAACTCACAAGAAGCTCTAAGTGAAAGTATGTAATATTGCCAAAAAGATGGAATGCAAGACAAAGAGGGGTCTTTTATAAGCCCTCAAATGACCCCAGACCTTCCCTTGGTTGGCCATGAGCCAATGATGGCCTTTACAAGCATTGCCCAAAGAGACAGGTGAGTTTAAAAGCACATGCAAATCTGTCGGACGGTAGCGCCACTAACGAAGAAGAGTTAGCACCGTGACCTCCCAAGAGTACCTCCGCTAACTGTCTGCCAGTCTCATCTTTTGTATTTTGCCAATTTTAGTCCCTAAACTTTTCTTGCTATCGAGATTGAACCCCTGTGTGTGACCCAATAGGCCCATTCCTAATCGGTAGTGATCTATATGGCATACGTCTGTCAGTGGGCATATTCCAACAAACTCCCACTTGCACATGACACACCGTACCCATAAACCACAGACAAAGAGCGGCCTCTAGTAAGGCATCTTTGCCCCCAAGTCAGTATTTGTCGTTTAGAACAAAAACAAAATCCAGAATCAGTTACAAAATAGTCCTATAGATAAGTGATCATTTATCCCTTCGTTCGCGATTTCCGCGTGAACACAAGACATGGTTAAAAGTCAATCTTCAGATCGTTAACGATTATGTTTCTCGATCTTGATTGATGGTGACCCAAAATCCAGTTGTAATCGATCAAATATCATTGCAACTCCAGCATGGCCATGTAGTTTACGTCAACGCTCAATCATCGAGGACCATGGATATCTTTCTAATCCTAGAGGAACGAATCCCTTTGACTACATTGCTCTGCCACATACACCATACTTTATCTAAAGGCTCCCTTTATAACATCCTGTTACGAACTGCGTTTGAAAGTATTCAAGGCAAAGCAGACCCATGCTTTGGAACATATGTATCTCCAGTCTAAGGACAAAATGATATGATCATACTGATTTACCCGTGACATAAACTATGAAGTAAGTTCAGGTGTAGGTCATCCAGTCACTTGACCATTGCAAGCACAGGTGAAGTGTTGCGTCTCTTTTATCTAATCCAATATTAGATAGGGACCAACCACTTCCCTCAGTCTTATCTCAAACTTCCTTCCCATGAAGAATGACCGACTGTGGACATTTAGAATGTAAAACGCATTCAGGGAAGTATTAAACATGCTAAGATGGAACACAGTCACGATTCATAAAATATTCGCCCTTGGCGCATCATTAAATCACATTTAATAACCAATATAGTATGAAATATAATACTGCTTAATGTTCCAAAGGTTCAAGTACAAATCAAACTCAAACATAATTTTACACTCAAACCAAATCACTAACAATTCTAACACCTATCGATCTAGTCTGAGAGTCATGTATAGCTTGTGACAGTGGTTTAGTGAGAGGATCGGCCAAATTGCCTATCGATGCTACTCTGCTGATGACAATTTCACCACTCCCTATAACATCTCTGAGGAAGTGGTAGTTTTGAGTAATGTGCTATTGGAGAATGCCCACTGACGCACGTACACCAATTGATCACTACCGACGATGTATGGGTCTATCGGGTCACACGCCGGGGGTTGATCTTGACAACAACCTAAAAGATGAGAGTGGGAAAGGATAAATAATGATAGTTGGTTTCCTGGACAAGGTTAGCGACGCTAACCCAGACGTCGCTAACTCAGCCGCGTTAGCGGCGCTAACCTTAAGTGGTTAGCGGCGCTAAGTGTGGGCGGTTAGCGGTGCTAACCCTGCCTGATAGAAACAACTTTATTCTTTTCACCTCCCTCTCCACCAATGCATCACATTGCCATCATTGAGTCCTGGACGATCTTAGGGAGACCTGGGGTCGGTTCAAGGCTTATAAAAACTCCCTCATTAGTCTCTCTTGGGTCTCTTGGCTTATGCTACATTTCACCCACTTAAAGAAAACAAAGGTTGTTCTTTCAAGAGAGAAAAAGAAGAGAGTTTCCTGGTGGTTTCAAGGTTGTGTTCCATATTACTTTCATACAAGGAAGAGTACATTGGGGTGCTAGTACACCAAGGTCACGTTTCATCTCGGGGTGGACTTGGATAGCTCAAGAAGAAGGAGATCAAGCTTGGAGCTAGGCACACACAACCGACCAGAGACATCTAGGGTATAAATCTCTCTTCCTCTTCCTGTTTTAGTTGCAAAAGTTTGTTGTAGAGCATGGTACACTTATGGGGTTCAATTTGTGGTTTGTTTTATGCTTTGAAAATTCGGTTTTGTACTTGCGTGCTTCCGTTGCTCTGGTTCTCGAACCCCAACAGTGGTATCAGAGCCACCTCTACACTGGTTTTGCACTTGGTGGCTTTAAAAATCCGAAAAAAATTGATTTTTGGTTCTGTCCAGGGTTTAGCGGCGCTAACCTGTCCATGTTAGCGGCGCTAAATCGTCTGTAGCGGTCACTATCTCGTCTCGCGATAGCGGCGCTAAACTGAAGTTAACGACGCTAACTTCTAATAGTTAACGGCGCTAACCTGTTCTGGCAGAATGCAAGTTTTTTGCCTTAAATCTATTTTTTTGTATTTTTGGGCTACTTGTACGTTCTGGAATTTTATTCCAGATTTTGATGTGTGTTTATATTAAGTTGCCTTATGTCTTGGTTGGTGTATTTATATGTGGATTAACATTTTGGCATGAAAATGGTTAATTGCATATACTTACATTGTGTATATATGACTATTGAATTTTGACTTGTTTAAGGTTCCTAATGCATATGTACATAGGATTATTAGTGCCTTGAGTGATTTGATAATCTTAACCAAGTATATAAGATTTACATGGTTTTGTGTGGCACACCATGTGTAGCTTTGTTGTTTCTTTTATGTGGTTGTAATATTTGCATCCGGTAACATTTTGAGCCATAAGACCTATGTGATGTGTTTGGTTGATTTAAATTAATTAATTCATTCATTTGGTGGTTTGTACCACAATGGTTTGTAATAATTAATTTATTTATTCGGTTTGTATATTTGAAGGCTTGCATACCGATTTCGTATTCTTTGTGATTGTAAGTATTATCTTAGAATAGTAAATTGTGGCTTGCATGACATTTCCTTTTAAATTTGTAAAAATGTAAAAGGAGAACCGAAGACAACCAAAGAAGAACCGAGAGGTGGTGTCTTTGCTCAATCTTGGATCCGGAGGTCGGTAGGAGGCGCAATGGATCAAATGGGTGGAGCACGCATCAAGTCATTCGGAGTTTGTCCTTAGATGACTTAGTCTTGTCCGTTGGCTCACGGGCAAGACGCATAGGGTTGGCTCGTTACCAGATGTGTTTACTTTGCGTGGTTGTTGAATTTATTTTGTATTTATTGCTTGGTTGTTTAGTTTCTTCGCAAGCTTGAAGACGTTTCAAAATAAATAATACTAAGAGTTTTGAATTGGTTAACAAACCTTCGCGCGCCACAACAAGAATTGGTTAAAATTTGTTTTAACCAGAGAAATCAAAATCCCGTTTTTCTCAAAAGTAAATCACACACCAACCATAAGATGACACCACCCGAATCTAGTGAAACAAGATCGGTCGTCGAGCTTAGCCGAGATCGTTTTTGTGTAACTATGTGGAAGGTGTATGTGGTGACTCGCAAGGTCGGAATGTCGAGCTTAGCCGAGCCGGCCATTAGGCTAGAGTACCACCGTGTATCTTGATGGTCGATTTACAATTCCAAGACTTAAAACGCCTTGGTAGTTGTCGTGCCCATACCGAGCTACCATAGTGGATTAATGAGGAATGGTGTGGAGGGATCAAACATGCCAAATGGGTGTTATGAGTACCTAGGATCCTTCAAGTGTCTAAGAGTTGCTATCGCGGATTGCAATCGGTAAAGAGTTTACCGGCCTAAGTTGCTCCATGAAGTGATACGCGGCAAACCCGTCATGGATTGGGGTACTTTGAAGTTCTTGGCCCTTGTTAATATAATTTTTTTTCATTAACAAGTGGGTAATTATTTAACAAGGATTTAATACGTCAAACTAACCAAACTTTGTATTTTGCTTGTAGCTGGCATCTACTAGCACCAACACCAACACCGCAAACATGTCGCTACGTCCTTTCCTTGAGAAGGAGAAACTTCAAGGACCTAACTTCATGGATTGGTTTAGGACTTTGAGAATTGTCCTGCGCCATGAGATGAAGCTTGAGCTCTTGGAGTCTCCTCTTCCGGATCCACCTACTACCAATGCAACAAGGGCTGTCAAAGACGCGTATGATAAACGCGTCAACGACACAAACGACTTGACCTACCTCATGCTTATGACCATGAGTCCCTAGTTGCAAAGGCAATTTGAGACTGTGAGTGAGTATGACATGATTACGCAGCTGAAGGACATGTTCCAGTTGCAAGCGAGGCAGGAGTTGTACGAATCCGTCAAAGCTTTTGTTGGTTGCCGGATGCAGGAGGGCGGCAACGTGAGTTTACATGTCTTTCGTATGAAGGGCTATGTGGATCAATTGGAGAAGTTGGGGTTCCCTATGGGGAAAGAGTTGGCGGTTGAAATAATCCTCCAATCTTTGCATCCATCTTACGGGCCCTTCATTGTGAACTTCCATATGCACAATATGGATAAGACCATAATGGAGCTTCATGGCATGTTGGGGACTGCCGAGTCTAACATGGCCAAAACGAAGCCATCTTCATCCACCGCCGTCCTTACAATCAAAGAGGGTGGCAAGAAGCAGAAGCAACCCGCTTCGGCCTCAAAGGGGAAGGGGAAGGCCAAGGTGGCAACACCAAAGATTAAACCTAACACCACCCCGGAGGCGAAGAGGAAACAAGTAGCTACCGCTGTCACCTCTCCGGAAGAGACAACCTGCTACTTCTGCGGGGAAAAGGGTCACTACTGGCGTAGTTGCCCCAAGTACAAGGAGGAGCTCAAGAAGTTGAGATCCAAAGGTGCCGCTGTCTCCGGTATGTAGATGAGTGAACTCCATAACACTTCTACTTCTAACGCCTGGGTTTTAGACAACGGGTGTGGTACTCACGTTTGTAATAATGTGCAGGTACTAACAAGAAGTAGGGACTTGGTTGATGGAGAGCTGGACCTCATCATGGGAAACAAGGCGGTTGTCCCGGTTGAGAAGATAGGAAGTGTGGAGCTTACCTTTCAATCCGGATTATCTATTGTTCTATTGAATGTATGTTATTCGCCCTACGTGGCAAGAAACATTATTTCCTTATATGCCTCGTACGACGATGGATATGATTTTGAATTTATGAATGGTTCTATTTTATGTTATAAGAATGGTTCCTTATGTTTCAAAGCATTTCCATGTCATGGCATATATGAAACAAGCGTAAGCTTGAGAAACAATAGATCAATCATGAATGTTGATTCTGGATCCAAAAGTGTTTTGGATAAAATGTCTCTTTAGCATGGTCGATTAGGTCACATAAACAAGAAACGCATCGCCAAGCTCCAAGCGGATGGGATCTTTGAATCATTTGACCATGGGTCTAATGAAGTATGCGAATCTTGTGTATTGGGCAAGATGACCAAAGCACCCTTCACTGGTGAATGTGAGAGGGCAAAAGACTTGTTGGATATCGTTCACACTGATGTGTGTGGTCCGTTCAAGCATGCCACTAGAGATAACTCCCGCTACTTCGTTACCTTTATTGATGATTATAGTCGATATGGGTATGTCTACTTGGTGAGACGAAAGTCCGAAACATCTGAGGTGTTTAGGACTTATCAAAACGAAGTTGAAAATCAACTTGTGAAAAGGATTAAGATGCTTAGATCCGATAAAGGTGGAGAGTATCTTAGTTCCGAATTTCGATACCATCTTAGAAATTGTGGGATTGTCTCGCAATTAACCCCTCCTAGGACGCCTCAATTAAATGGCGTCACCGAAAGGAGGAACCGAACATTGTTGGATATGGTTCGGTCTATGATGTGTAATACGGAAATTCCCATTACATTTGTGGGTTACGCGAATGAGATGGATGGTAGAATCCTTAACCTCGTACCAACAAAGAAGGTTAAGAGAATACCGTATGAGATATGGCATGGAAAGGTTCCATCCATTTCATATTTAAAGGTCTGGGGATGTCCTGCCTACGTGAGAACAAGGTATTTGTTGCTCGAAGGCCAGTCTTCCTAGAGAGGGAGCTGGTATCCAAGAGGGCTAGTGGGAGCAAGGTCGATCTTGAAGAAGTTCAAGAGTCTACCGATGTAGAACCTGATGTTGGAACTAGCTCACAACCGGCAACGGTTGAATCTCAGCAAGATGATGCTGGAGATAATGATGTAGATCTGTTACCTCTAAGAAGATCAGGTAGAAGTCAGCATGAACCAGAGAGATATGGCTTTCACATATCTGAGCTCACCGACATGGTAGTAGTTTCTGATGAACCTACCAAATACCCTGCTGTGGTGGGCCCTGAGTCTGCCAAGTGGAAAGAGGCGATGGAATCCGAGATTAAATCTATGGCCAATAACCAGGTTTGGGACTTGGTTGATCCTGTACCGGGGTGTAAGCCCGTCGGGTACAAGTGGGTCTTCAAGAAGAAGATCGGCGTAGATGGCAACATAGATACCTTCAAAGCCCGACTGGTGGCTAAGGGTTTCACGTAAACTCATGGTGTAGACTATGAGGAAACCTTTTCCCCGATGGCTATGTTGAAGTCTATCCGGATACTCATGGTCATTGCCGCATTTTATGATTATGAAATATGGCAGATGGATGTCAAAACTGCGTTCCTTAATGGAACACTATCAGAGGAGGTGTATATGACACAGCCTGAGGGTTTTGTACATTCTGAGTTTCCGAATAAGGTCTGCAAGCTTAAAAAGTCCATTTATGGGCTTAAGCAAGCCTCTCGGAGCTGGAACATGTGCTCTGATTAGAAGGTCAAAGAGTTTGGCTTCTCTAATTGGGAATGACGTCCCAACTTTGCAAGGTGTAAAAACCTAGCTAGGGAGTTGTTTCTCAATGAAGGATCTGGTAGATGCAACTTATATTCTGGGGATTAAATTCTATAGAGATAGATCCCGCAGGTTGATTGTTTTGAGCCAAAGTGCGTACATTGACAAGGTCCTAAAGAGATTTAGGATGGAGGACTCTAATAAGGGGTTCATACCTATGTCACATGGTTTGGTATTGAGTAAGACTCAATGCCCGAGTTCCCCTGAGGAACGGGAAGTAATGAGGCGACTACTTTATGCTTCGGCAATATGCTCGATCATGTACGCCATGCTATGTACTAGGCCTGATGTCTCTTGTGCATTGAGTATGACAAGTAGATATCAAGCCAACCCTGGTGAGGCACATTGGACAACGTTGAAGAACATTCTCAAGTATCTTCGGAGGACTAAGGAGATGTTCTTAGTATATGGTGGGGAAGAGAAGCTTAGTGTAACTGGTTACTCCGATGCCAGCTTCCAAACTGACAGGGATGACTGCCGATCTCAATCGGGGTTCGTGTTCCTGCTAAACGTTGGTGCTATATCTTGGAGGAGCTCCAAACAAGACACGGTGGTTGATTCCACGACCGAGTCTGAATACATTGCGGCAAGTGAAGCTGCAAAGGAGGTTGTATGGATGAGGAAGTTCATCCTTGATCTGGGAGTGGTTCATCCTTGATCGAGGGTGCGGTTGCATTGTCAAAGGAACCGAGATCTCACCGACGCACGAGGCACATTCCGCGGAAATATCATTATATCCGGGACGTGGTCGAGAGTGGAGACATTGTCATCAGCAGAGTACACACGGATAGCAACGTGTCGGATCCGTTCACTAAACCGTTATCGCAAGCGAAGCACGATGCCCACACCCGTGCTATTGGTATTAGATTTGCTAGGGATTTGGTTTGAGTTTGTATTATGTATTGTTTGGTTATTGTATTTGATGTATTTACCTTCTTGGGAACATTAAGAAGTATTGTATTTATTGTACTAATCGATTATTAAATGGAGATTTGATAATACGCAAGTTGCGGGTATTACTTTAAATCTTTACTGTGTTCCAACTTAGCATGTTTTATACTTCCCTGAATGCTTTACATTCTAAACGTCCACGGTCAGTCATTTTTCATGGGAAGGAGGTCTGAATAAAGACTGAGGGAAGTGATTGGTCATGTGTCCAAGGGTGATTGGGACATGGGGATGTTAGAGATATGCCCACTAATGTACGTACGCCATAGACCGCTGCTGATGATGTATGGGCCTATTGGGTCATACACCGGGGTCAAACCTGACAGCAACTTAAGTTTGGGGACCAATTATGACAAAAGACAAAAGTTGACATCGCAGGCCGCGTTAGCGCCGCTAACTTTAAAGGGTTAGCGCCGCTAAGTCCTAAGAGTTAGCGCCGCTACGGCTGCATGTACTTTGTGTCACATCCCTGGCAGGCCGCGTTAGCGCCGCTAACTTTAAGGGGTTAGCGCCGCTAAACCCTAAGAGTTAGCGCCGCTACGGCTGCATGGGCTTTATGTCAAATTACCTCCCAAGCTGGCCAATGCGTGGTGTACACCTAGGAACGCACTTTGGCCGGTCATAGGGGTTAAAATACGAACTGGAAGCAGAAGTGAGGGTAAGACTTCATTTGTTTTGAAGTTCCTTTGCCTTTCTCTCTCAAAAACACATATTACCTTCTTTGATGCTACAAGAGATCAAGTGAAGGTCTAAAAGAGAGATTTTCCAGTAGCTTGGTCTAGAAAAGTTGCTGTTCCATTGTGGTTTTCATAGTGAAGTATCGCAATGGCTTGCTAGCACTCGTGGTTGACGTGTTCCCGGGGTATATCCCAATAGAAGATTCGGTTTTCGTTCTTGGAGGATCATCACCACGACCTGAAGAAATCTGGAGCTAAGGAGAAAGGTATAACCTCTTTCCTTTTCAAGTTGCATTTCTTGAACATAGAGTTTGGTCCATTTGAGGGATTTCGTTTTTATGCTTTGATTGCTTGTACTTTGGGCTATTTTGTTTGTACCTTGCTTCCGCTGTGAGCCCACGAAATCCCAACAGTGGTATCAGAGCCACCTCTATGTTAGATCTGCACTTGGTGGCTTGAAAAATCCCGAAATCAAAATGGTTGTTTTCTGTTCGAACAGGGTTAGCGGCGCCAACCTCGGGTTAGCGGCGCTAACTCATAAATGTTAGCGGCGCTAACGCGCTGTAACAGCTTTAATTTTCAGAGTTAAAATCAGTTTTGGTCTCGGGAATTTTTAGCCTTTTTGTGATTCTGGAAATTTGTTCCAGTTTTGTGTTTGGTAATTTTGTTACCACCTTGTTTGTTTGGTTGTATGTGATAGATTTGAAATTGGTAACCTTGTCTTTGACCTTGTGGTTGACTTTGTGTGTTTGGATGCATTTGGTGATTTTTAATCACATGGGCTGTAATATTTATTAAAATTGTTATATTTGTAATAATATTGTGGCTTGCATGCCATTTCATTCATCCGTGTATTTGTACTAGATAAATAGGAAATTCGTGTGGCTTATACGCCATTTCAATTTCTATTGTATTTGTTGTACAATTTGGATGAAAACACACAAGATGGAGTCGGAAGGAGATTGAGCGTGTCCATAGAAGCCGGTGAAGTCCATTGGTGATAGTGGTTCTAGTGGGAGCTCGCATTGAAGACCTTCCGTCCCTTAGTTGACCACGTTCTACCCGTTTTGGCTCACGGGAAGAACGCATAGGATTTTGGCAAGGGTTACCAATTTATTTCGTATATATGCGTGTGATGTGATTTTATTTTATTCTTGCATGGTTTGCTTAGGATTCGCATGCTAGAAAATTTTTCGAAATTAATAAAATCACAAGAGATTTGGTAAAAATGGTTTACAACTCTCTCGCGCGCTCACATACAAGATTAACTCACCTAGTGAAAATAGGTTTTGTCACTAAACAAGTTAATCAGTAACCAAGCTGAAAACAAAAGCCCGTTTTCATAAAAACGTAAATCTTGCACCATCCAAAAGATGACACCACCCAAATCTAGTGAAGCATGGAGTGATTGTCGAGCTTAGCACGAGTTATTCCATGTGGATCTGTGTGGAAGGTGAGTGTGGGATCTTGAAATTATCGGTTGTCGAGCTTAGCACGAGCCGGTAGTTGTCGGGGTATCACCGTGTATCTTGTTGGACGATTTGCAATTACAAATTAAAATCCTTGAGTGATTGTCGAGCTTAGCACGAGTCAACCAAGAATTTTAATTTGGAATTGGTGCTAGTAGGGATCAAACATGCCAAACGACCGATGGTTGTCGTAGGATCCCGCAAGTGTCTAAGAGTTGCAATAGAGATTGCAATCGGTAAAGTGGTTATCGGCCTAAATAGCTCCATGAAGTGATCCACGGCAACCCCGTCATGAATTGGAGTGAAATATGGTTCTTAGCCCTTGTTAAAATATTTTTCGAGACGATAAGGGTAATTATTTTAACGAGGATTCAAATCAAACTAACTAATTCGTGTACTCTACTTTAATATAGGATGTCGAATCAAAACCACAACACGTCGAATTTTTCACTTCGTATGATTCTACAAAGGGTGAAACTCACGGAAGTGAACCTTGTTGACTGGCTTAGGCAATTGAGAATTGTCCTACGTGCTGAGTCTAAGTTGCACATTCTTGAGGAAACCCTTCCTGAACCACCTGCTATCAATGCGGAATGGGCTATCCGATATGCGTATGAAAAGCGTGTTCGGGATACAGACGATGTTGCTAGTCTCATGTTATCAAGTATGAGCTCGGAACTGCGAAAGCAATTTGAGCACATGACTGTGTATGACATGATTAACAAGCTGAAGGATGTTTTCCGACATCAAGTTAGACAAGAACATTTTGAGTGTGTTAAAAGTCTAACCGGTTGTAAGATGCGGGAAGGCGGGAGTGTAAGTGCCCATGTTTTGAAGATGAAATCATACATGGACCAGATAGAGAGATTAGGTTTTCCTATAGGGAGGGAGCTTGGTTTGAATTTCATACTTCAGTCTCTGCCCGCCACATATGAAAAGTTTATAAAGGACTATCATATGCATGGAAAGGAAATGTCTATAGATGAATTGCATGGAATGTTGAAGGTTGTAGAATCTAACATGTCCAAGCATGCATCATCTTCATCCACTCTTGTTTTTGGTTCTAAGGAACAACATAACATGAAGAAGAAGAAATCGATCCCATTAAAAGAAGAAGTTGGAGTTTCCAAGCTTGCTTCAAGTTTTGAGTCTATGGACATTGATGATGTGCCTAAAGAGACTCAACAAGGGGTGGTTTGCTACTTCTGCGGTAGATTTGGGGATTGGGGCCGTCATGCCTGCCCTTCGTGCCGAGAGGACATAAAACTTCTCAGACAAGAGAGAGTTAATTTTCCTACTTGAGGTACATTCATGATTATACTTCATTGTTATTCCTTATAAGATGGGTTGTTTACCCGAGCTATAAGACTCACGTTTGTCACAAATTTATTTTTGTTGCAAAGTGTAGGTCTATTCGTTGTAAAAAGGAGAAAGCTTGAAGAACCGGATCTCTGAAGAAGAAATTTTGTTAATTGTCTTCTACAAGAGAAATGGGAGTGTTGGTCTCGCCATTAAATCCGGATTTATTATTACTTTTGTTTGTTTGCCCTGCGTGGCAAGAACTACTTTAATGTATGCTCCTTTGGAGATGATGGATGTTTTTGAATCTTGTATTTTATAAAGATTTTTCATTTTAATAGTTTCATTTCAATTTTGTTCCATGTCAATGCTTATATGTTGTTTTCGACCTTTTTGGTGCTTAAATAGACATTTGATGACGATGGAGATAACTTGGAATTGAAACATTTTGAAAAATTATTTTGAGATGTTTTGTCAAAACTTATCCATATCATTGCATACATAAAGGCTCGTTATAAGTAATAAGGCAATCATGAACAATTGATTCTTAAATCCAAAAGTGGTTTGGATATGTTAGCTCTATGGCATAATCAAACTTGACCAAGTAAACAACATTTATATCGCTTAGATCCAAGTGGTTAGGATCTTTGTAAAAGTTTAGCCTCGGGCTAAATGAAAGATACAAATCTTGTTTATTGGAATAGGATGATTAATGAAATCCTTCACCAGTATTGGTAAGGAAGGATTGTGACTTGTTGGATGTGATCATATTTGTGTGGATAATCCGTTCAAGTATGCCACAAAGAGTGACACTAGTGAAATTCTTCATCACTATCTTTATGGTAGTAGTTGAGAGAATGTTTACTAGAGAAAAGGCTTATGTCTGAAACCTAGTGGTGTTCGGAATTAACCTAAAGAGAATTAAGAATCAATAAGGGCATATAGATATAAATTCTTAGATCTAGAATAGATGCTAAGTTTTCTTATCTATATTGGTTTAAACATAAAATGAATCATGGGTTTAACCCATAATTCGTTTTTCCGAAGAAACACATTTGCACATGGTGTTACTTTAAATAAAACCGGATATCTGTGTTGATGATCTGGTAAAAGGCAGGCCTAAAACATGTATTCAATGTGGTTGGTATATATTAATTTTATGAACCAAGTCCTCGATCTAAAACACAGCATTGTGGTCACATAAGCATCGAATGAGATATTGACTAGAAAGAGTTCTTTGCTTGTCAATCTCATAACTTAAATTATCCAGTCTACATTCAGTGGGAGATGGATGAATTATAAGTTGATGCCTATATATTTAAGTAGTTCATCTGAGTTTTGGATAATTGTTTCTTGAACTTTTGGGCACCATGTTTGGTTGCGCAAAAGGGAAAGTACAATTTACAAAAGCATTCCAGTGGAAGAACGTAAAACTTAAATAAAAGACCTAATGTTGACACTAGCATTTAATCAGCATAGAGATGCTGGTAAAACCTGATAATATCCATTGCTTCTTTATATCTGATGGAAATCAAGAAGGTTGTTTAGATATGAGGTTGTCATATTTTACTAACAGCAGCTTGATGGTAAATCATTGTGATGTTACCATTCATCGGAAACATAGTGGGACCCCGTGTTCACTAGTGAATAGAAGAAGATAATGGTATAACCTATTTACTGCATCCAAGTACTTGACTTGGGTTAATCCCACACCTAAGGTGTAATCCAAGAAGGGTGAAAGGACTAACATATATGCCATAATGGACAACTTCAAATACCGACTAGAGACAAAGTGTTTCATATTGATTTTATGGAAACAAGTTCTAGTGGTTATGTTGAAGATAATTTGGATAAAGTGTAATTTTGTTGTTACCTTGTGGAAACAAGTTTGCTCACATGGACAAAAGAGATCTGAATCCTTCATAGGATCAAGTTGAGGAAATACTTAAGGCATTTTCCGAGGGTCTCATTCATCCATAAAAACCAGATTAAGTCTGGATTAAGCGAAACATTGTTGTCACTATGGGGAAACAAGTAATCTCGCATGGAAATAAAAGGCCAAGATCCTTTGCAGGATTAAATTGAGGAAATGTTTGAATTATGTTCCGAGGCCTTATATATCCATTATGTCCAAATTGTGTTCATGACTAAGGTCAGCAAAACTTGCATCTTGTGGCTGTAATCCTGCTTTATGTGAAAGTCAAAGGAATGAGTTTTCTAGAAAGCGTAGATTAAGCCAAATACCCTTGTCAGGGCTAGTGGGAGCATCATATGTTCCTAGTCAAATATGCTCTATGAAAATAATGTCATAATTTAGGGTTGTTCTACAACCTAATGGTGGAATTGTTGTTCTATGAGTATAAATAGAAAATATGGAATCAAGTGGATTTTCTAATTCAAGAAGTACTGATGTATGTTCTTGATGTTCGACGAAAGTAGAATTGTCTTGAGTAAGTTATTACTGCAAGCAGAACTATGCTTATGAGACTGTCGATTTTATCGAAGTTTAGATTAATCAAGTATGTGGTATAGATACGACATTTAGACCTAAATGAGTGTCATCGACCCTATTGTGGACTTCGGTCACATTGAGGGTATGTCGACTCTAATAAACATGAGTGTCAATGACTCTATTGTGAACTTCGGTTACATTGAGAGTATGTCGACTCTGATAATCATAAGTGTCATTAATCCTATTGTTGACTTCTGTAACATTGAGGATATGATGACTATGATAACTTTGTATATGATCTCTTTAATAAACACTTCGCTAGTGGTTTAATAAGAGAATACAAAAGAGTACAAAGGGATATCGGGTAGATGATCCCATGGTTAAGCCGTTGTCGAATACTAGTGATGAGTTTCATACTAGGTATAAAAGCATTGTTCATGCTTATGACCGGGCTCAAATATCGTTTTAGTATATGTTTGATTTACTTATAAGCTTTGGGAACGATACAGACAGTATTGTAATTTATGCTTGTTTCGATATGCGAGTGATTCGGTTACATTCATAAGACTTTACTGTGTTCCATCTTAGCATGTTTAACCACTTCCCAGAATGTTTATACATTCTAAAATTCCACAGTCAGTCATTCTTCAAGGGAAGGAAGTTTGAAATAAGGCTGAGGTTAGGTGTTGGTTATGCATTAATCAAGGATTGAATGCATGAAACGCAACAGTAACCTGTGCTTGAAAGGGGTTTCAAGTGACTGGAAGACCCACACCTGAGTTCACTTCATGGATCATGGTCACAAGTAACTCGGGATGATAATATCATTACGTCCTTCGACCCGAGATGTATGAATTGCCATAGCATGAAACTTTCTTACTTTGGTTATTTCAAAACGTAGTTCGTAACTGGCTATTATAAAGGGAATAGCTGGGTAAGACAAGGTTCATGTTATGGGATTGTACAGTCAACGGAATTTGTTCCTCCTGTATGAGAGATATCCCTGGGCCCCCTCGATGATTGGGCGCTGACACCAAAATAAGCATGGCCATGCGCAAAGGAATATTGATTGAGAATCAGATATGTCCTTAAATTTTGGTCACCACCAATCTTGATCGAGAAACATAATCGTGAACGATCTGGAGATTGACATATTAATCCATGTCTCGTGTTCACAAGGATATCGCGAACAAAAGGATGTTTGATCACTTATCTATAGGACCTCTACGTTTTATGTAGGTTATGGTTTTCTGCAAGGAAGCGGAACCCATACTGACTTGGGGGCATCGATGCTTTGCTAGAGGCCGCTCTTTGTCTGTGGTTACATGGGTACGGTGCATTATGTGCAAGTGGGAGTCTGTTAGAGATATGCCCACTAATGTACGTACGCCATAGACCGCTGCTGATGATGTATGGGCCTATTGGGTCATACACCGGGGTCAAACCTGACAGCAACTTAAGTTTGGGGACCAATTATGACAAAAGACAAAAGTTGACATCGCAGGCCGCGTTAGCGCCGCTAACTTTAAAGGGTTAGCGCCGCTAAGTCCTTAGCGCCGCTACGGTTGCATGTACTTTGTGTCACATCCCTGGCAGGCCGCGTTAGCGCCGCTAACTTTAAGGGGTTAGCGCCGCTAAACCCTAAGAGTTAGCGCCGCTACGGCTGCATGGGCTTTATGTCAAATTACCTCCCAAGCTGGCCAATGCGTGGTGTACACCTAGGAACGCACTTTGGCCGGTCATAGGGGTTAAAATACGAACTGGAAGCAGAAGTGAGGGTAAGACTTCATTTGTTTTGAAGTTCCTTTGCCTTTCTCTCTCAAAAACACATATTACCTTCTTTGATGCTACAAGAGATCAAGTGAAGGTCTAAAAGAGAGATTTTCCAGTAGCTTGGTCTAGAAAAGTTGTTGTTCCATTGTGGTTTTCATAGTGAAGTATCGCAATGGCTTGCTAGCACTCGTGGTTGACGTGTTCCCGGGGTATATCCCAATAGAAGATTCGGTTTTCGTTCTTGGAGGATCATCACCACGACCTGAAGAAATCTGGAGCTAAGGAGAAAGGTATAACCTCTTTCCTTTTCAAGTTGCATTTCTTGAACATAGAGTTTGGTCCATTTGAGGGATTTCGTTTTTATGCTTTGATTGCTTGTACTTTGGGCTATTTTGTTTGTACCTTGCTTCCGCTGTGAGCCCACGAAATCCCAACAGGGGACGCAATACTTCGCCTGTACTTGAAAGGGGTTTTCAAGTGACTGGACGACCCACACCTGACTCTACTTTGTGGTACTAGTCATGAGTGGATCAGGATGATAATATCATTTCATCCTTTGATTGGAGATGCATGTGTCTGCATCACTTAGGTTTGCTTTGTTCTAATTGTTTTCAAACGCAGTCCGTAACTAGCTGTCATAAAGGGAGAAGTTGGGCAATGTATGATCAATGTGGTGGGCAATGTAGTCAAAGGAATTTGTTCCTCTGTTTAGAGAGATATCTATGGGCCCCTCGATGATTGGGCGCTAACACCAAAAATGCATGGTCGTGCTCAAGTGTGCAATGATTAGTGTAATCGATTGCAACTTGTTTATTTTGGTCACCACTAATCTTGATCGAGAAACATGATCGTGAAGGGCTGAGAATGACTTAGTACCATGTCTCGCCTTCACACGGATATCGTGAACAAAGGGATGATTGATCACTTATCGATAGGACCATTTCACCTGGGCTGCAGTTTCGTTTTTGTGCTGAAGACAAACTCATATTGACTTGGGGGCAGAGATGTGTTACTAGAGGTCACTCTCTATCTGTGATGCATTGGGTACGGTGAGTCATGTGCTAGTGGGAGTTTGTTGGAGAATGCTCACTGACGCACGTACACCAATTGATCACTACCGATGATGTATGGGCCTATCGGGTCACACGCCGGGGGTTGATCTTGACAACAACCTAAAAGATGAGTGTGAGAAAGGATAAATAATGATAGTTGGTTTCCTGGACAAGGTTAGCGACGCTAACCCATTGGCTTATGCTACATTTCACCCACTTAAAGAAAACAAAGGTTGTGTTCCAGAGTACTTTCATACAAGGAAGAGTACATTGGGGTGCTAGTACACCAAGGTCACGTTTCATCTCGGGGCGGACTTGGATAGCTCAAGAAGAAGGAGATCAAGCTTGGAGCTAGGCACACACAACCAACCAGAGACATCTAGGGTATAAATCTCTCTTCCTCTTCCTGTTTTAGTTGCAAAACTTTGTTGTAGAGCATGGTACACTTATGGGGTTCAATTTGTGGTTTGTTTTACCCTTTGAAAATTCGATTTTGTACTTGCATGCTTCCGTTGCTCTGGTTCTCGAACCCCAACATGTGCCTCGTTCACTTATGAGCCCTTGGTTCCTTAGATGGAGCAACCGCACCCTCATTGTCACAGAAGATCTCAATAAGGTCGGATATGCTAGGAACCACTCCAAGGTCTTGGGTGAACTTCCTCATCCATACCGCCTCTTTAGCTGCTTCATTAGTCGTAATGTACTCCGATTCGGTAGTTGAATCAGCTACGGTATCTTGCTTGGAGCTCCTCTAACTTATAGCACCACCATTGAGAAGGAACACGAACCCCGATTGTGATCGGCAGTCGTCCTTATTAGTTTGGAAGCTTGCGTCAGAGTAACCATGTACTCTTAGCTCCTCCCCACCACCATAAACTAAGAACATCTCCTTTGTCCTCCGAAGATACTTGAGAATGTTCTTAACCGCAGTCCAATGGGCTTGCCCGGGATTCGCCTGATATCTACTCGTCATGCTCAAGGCACACGATGCATCAGGTGTAGTGCATAGCATGGCATACATGATTGATCATATTGCCGAAGCATAAGGGACCCTCTTCATTACGTCTAGTTCCTCCTTCGAACTAGGACATTGAGCCTTGCGCAATGTCACTACATGCAACATAGGGGTGTTACCCCTTTTTGAGTCCTCCATCTTGAATCACTTCAAGACCTTGTCGACATATGCACTTTGGCTAAGCCCAATCAACCTCTTAGATGTATCTCTATAGATCTTAATGCCCAAGATATATGCTGCTTCTCCCAAGTCCTTCATTGAGAAACAAATCCCAAGAAAGGATTTAACATCTTTCAAAGTTGGGACGCCATTCCCAATAAGTAGAATGTCATATACATATAGGACAAGGAATACTATAGCGCTCCCACTAGCCCTAACATATACACATGGTTCATCCTTGCTTTTCGAAAATCCAAACTATTTGATTTTCTCATCAGGTACTAGCTACGAGATGCTTGCTTAAGTCCATAAATAGACTTCTTTAGTCTGCAAACTCTATCAGGATACTCAGGATGTACAAAACCCTCGGGTTGTGACATAAACACCTCTTCATTGAGCTTTTAGTTAAGGAAGGCGGTTCTTACATCCATTTGCCATATCTCGTAATCATAAAATGCAGCTATGGCCATAAGTATTCTAATAGACTTCATCATGGCCACCGGTGAAAAGGTTTCTTCATAGTCAATCCCATGAGTTTGCGTGAAACCTTTAGCCACCAGTCGGGCCTTGAAGGTATCTACTGATCCATCCACACCGGTTTTTTTCTTGAAGACCCATTTACACCCCACTGTCTTACACCCGGGTGCAGGATCAACCAATTCGCATACTTGGTTATCCGACATGGATTGCATGTCACTCTCCATTGCTTCCTTCCACCTAGCAGACTCACTGCCCGCTACGGCTTCCCGGTAGTTGGTCGGTTCATCATGATCCACCAATAAGTCATCGCCCTCAGATATGAGAAACCCATATCTCTCTAGCTCATGACGTGGTCTACCGGACCTACGAGGAATTAATGCAGTGTTGTCAGGTACCGACGCATCCTCTTGCTCGGTTTCAACCACTTCGGGTTTAGTGCTAGTGCCGACACTAGTCCCTTCTCCATCGGGTTCTTGAATTTCCTCACGATCAATCCTCTTTCCACCGGTTTGCATGGATATCATCTCCCTTTTAAGGAAGACGGCCCTTTGTGCGATAAACACTTTGTTTTCGGAAGGCTTGTAATACAAGTAACCCATGGCTCCGGTTGGATACCCAATGAAGTAACACCTTTCAGATCTAGGTTCAAGTTTGTCCTCCACCTCTCGTCTAACGAAGGCAAGACATCCCCAAACCTTGAGATATGCGACCTTTGGAGCAACTCCATCTCATATCTCATAAGGTGTCTTTTGGACTTTCTTAGTCGGTATGAGGTTAAGGATCCTAGCCGCCGACTCGAGAGCGTAACCCCAAGAGCTAATGGGTACTTTCGTGCGACTCATCATCGATTGGACCATATCTAACAATGTCAGATTCCTCCGCTCGGCGACACCATTCAATTGTGGCGTCGTAGGAGGAGTTAGTTGTGAAATGATCCCACAACTAGCTAGATGATCACAGAACTTCGAGCTCAGATACTCGCCTCCCCTATCTGAGCGAAGTATCTTGATAGTCATGCCTAATTGATTATGGACTTCATTTTGGAATGCCTTATAGACCTCAAAGGTCTCAGACTTATGCCTAATCAAGTAAACATATCCATATCTACTGAAATGATCAGTAATGTAACAAAGTATCTAGAGTTGTTCCTTGTTACATGCTTGAACGGACCGCATACATCGGTATGCACTATTTCCAACAAGCATTTAGCCCTTTCACCCACACCGGTAAAGGGTGACTTAGTCATCTTGCCTATTAAACAAGACTTGCATGCTTCATTTGACCCGAGGTCAAATGATTCCAAGATCCCATCCGCTTGGAGCTTGGTGATGCATTTCTTGTTTATATGGCCAAGACGACTATGCCATAAGTAAAACTTATCCAAAGAATTTTTGGATCTAGAATCAATGTTCTTGATTGCTCTATTATTCTCTATGTATGCATCAACTTCTTATATACCACGACATGGATAAGCTTTAAAATAACAAACACCATTTTTTAAACAAAAAATCAATCCATTTTAAATTTAAAAGAATATCCATCATCTTACAAAGCATAAAAAGATAAAATGTTACGTGCCACAAGTGATGGATAAGATTTTGGCCATCCGGCTCTTTCTTCACTGATTTTTGGGTCTTCTTTCTTAGTGTCACCAATTTTTGGTCTCAAAACAAGATTTTGGCCATCCATTTCTTGTTTCTTTTGAATCTTGGTTATCCTTTATCAGTCATATTCGAAAACCCAGATCTCATTGTTGGTGAAAATATTTGAAGAATTGACCAACATCAAATTACTTCAGGTTTTTGAGAGGATTTTGAATTACATGCGCGCTTGCTCACGTGCATATCAATCCGACTCACTGATTATTATATCAAAGTCAATCGTTTGGTGCTCTTGAATAAGGATGAATCCGACTCACTGATTATTATATCAAAGTCACCTACCCTCTTATGTGTTCCGAAGCTCATTTGCACCCGTATGTATTTTAAAATATTTGTATCTTGCGGTGATTTGGTCAAGGTTGATTATACGGTATCGGGAGACTTACTTGACAACATTATTCTCCAAATGTCATACTACATCCAACAAAGAGTTATTAATCTTGAAGAATTCAGATCAAATCATTACCACTCCTCAAAGATCAAGAGTGGTTCAAGTATCTATTCAAGTAAGGGAATGTTTGAAGATTATCTTGACTTGAAGTGTAAGATCCTCCCTACCCCTCTTCCATGTTTTTGCAACTGAATCTCATGGTGATGTATTTTATGCATGATGCTCATAAAGTATTATAATCATCATGAGGGGGAGAATAAAAAGTGAAGAAATTTTACATTGTTGATTCAGTTGTTGTGGGTGTCTACTCAAGTGGGAGAGAGAAAAAAAAACATCAGTCTATATCATGTCTAGGGGGAGTCAAGATTTTCAGACTTATGAATACATGGAAACAAACTGAGCTACATTGTAGGGGGAGACAAAAAGAAGATTCTTCCCAACACATCAAAAGTGTTTATGCTTCCGCTGTCCAAGGCTTAAGATAAAACAATGTTTCAGACTGATGTTTATGGTGGGACGCTACATCCAAAACTGCTTATATAATCTAAGGAAGACTTAGGTTACTGGCGTGTACACTCCTATTTCAATACAAAGGGAGAGAATGTAAATTCATACATTGTATAGAAATAGGAGTTTCTATGTAATATACTCATGGAGTATATATAAGGATATGGCTATTGTAATAGCTAAGGTTTTGCACACAATGAAAAAAAGAACTATGTGTTTTCATGGTGTTTTTACACATTCTCTCTAGTTCTACATATGCAATCCTTCATCTATCCTACATATTACTTGAACCACTTGTTGTATTGGACTAACATTGTTGTTGGAACATGTCCGAAAACTCGCGCATCATGTCATAAGTACTCAAGTGCTCCATCGATTTTTGCAAGTCAGAGCACATGCTGCTTAGCATGAGGCAAGTAACCTCAGTGATATCTTTGAGGCGCTTTTCATACGCCTCTTTGATTGCCCTACTTGCGTTGGATGCAGGGGCCTGAGGGATGGGTTCCTTGATGGTGGCCAACTTATCCTCATGATAGAGGACTATCCTTAGTTTCCTTGACCAATCCATAAAATTGGTCTCATCAAGTTTGTCTTTCTCAAGGAAAATCCTTAGAGAAAAGGTGGTGTTGCTGTTGGTGCTAGTTGATGCCATCTATAAAACGCAAAGTAGATTTGGTTAGATTGATTGAAATCCTTGTTAAAATGATTACTCCAAATGTTTAATGAAAACAACTATTTTAACAAGGGCTAAGAACCCAATTTCACTTTGCACCATGATGGGTTTTCTGCGGATCACGTGGCAAAGCTATTTAGGCCGGCAACCATAGGCCGATTGCAATCCATTATTGAAACTCTTAGTTCCTTACGGGATCCTACTTGACAACCATTGCGACAAGTTTGGCATGTTTGATTCCTCCACACCAATCTCAAAGTAATATTGTACATAATCTCGGCTAGAGCTCGACGACTATATAAAATATTAATTTGAAACCGTAAATTAACCATCAAGATACACGGTGGTACTCTAGCCCAATAATCGACTCGGTTAAAGCTCAACAATCGACCTTGCGAGTTGCCACACGCACCTTCCACACAACTCACACAAAAATTGACTCGACTAAAGCTCGACAATCGACCCTTGTGCGGTTAGATTTGTGTGCTGTCATCTTATGGACGGCGTGAGATTTACATTTAGAAAACAGGATTTAGTTTTCAGGTAAAAAAACCATTTTGAGTTTTGATTAACAAAAGTAACAAAAACCAAGCGTGTTCACTATTCGGATACTAATTCAATTTATATCCTATTTGTTAATCAAGTATACGCGCAAGAGCTGTTAAACCATTTTTAAAACTCTTGAGTTTTATTATTTATCAAAAATTGTCTAGCATGCAATAGTCCTAAAACACATGCACAAACAATATATAATAAAACCATCACACACATACATCATAGCTGGTAACCATGCCCCTAAAACCTATGCGTTTTTCCCGTGAGCCAGTACGGGGAAAAATAAGTCATCTAAGGACAAATTCCTTGACTTGGATGTGCTCCCACTAAACCCGCCACCTCCATTGGGCCTCTCGGATTTGTGTTTGCCAAGCCGCCACTCCATGGACTCTCGATGGTTGCTCCATATTACAAGAACATAGAAAATTAAATAAATGGCATGAAAGCCACAAATTCCTATTTTTCTAGTACAAATACGTAATATGGATTATTTAAATGGCATGCAAGCCACAAAAGAAATTACATACCAAATAAATAAAATTAATTATTATTACAAACCATGTGACTTGAAGTCAGCAAATGAATGAATAATAATAAAACAACCAAACATTCATAAGGTTTAGGGCATACTAATGGTTACCAAAATCACATGAACATACAAGATTCACTAATAAACAACATGAAAAATAATTTAAAACCATGTACATAATGGTTAAGATTTTTAAAATCACTCAAGGCACTAAAAATCTCATGTACATATGCATTAGTAACACCAAACCATTTTTGGTGAAACATATTCATAAAGACATAATGTAAGTATATGCAATTATCATTTTCATGCCAAAATAATAATATACATATAAATACACCAACCATTATACAAGGAAACTTAAATAAACAAATTTTAATTTCCGCTACCCTTCTGATCAGAAAACAAAATTTCATTTTTTTGGGTTTTTAAGGACACCATGTGCAAAAGTAGCATAGAGGTGACTCTGATACCACTGTTGGGATTCTATGAGCACAGCGGAAGAAACAAGGTACAACAAACAAATCATAATGTAGAAGCTCTTAAAGAATAAAACCGCAAAATCGACCAAACTCTACGCCTAACATTTGAAACATGTAAAAGAGGAAAGAAAAGAAGTTATACCCTCTCCTAAGCTCCTGAAGTTGTAGAGTTGAATGAAGAAATGACAAGAAACCGAATGGAAGCTCCTCTCTATCGAAGTCCACCCCGGGTACTCGTTAAACTCCTAGTACTAGCAAGCTCTAGTGTACTTCACACTTGAAAACACTAGTAGAACAGCAAGTAACTCCTGGACTTGTACACACCAATACTCTAATATGAAACTCACAAGAAATTCTAAGTGAATGTTTGTAATATTGGCAAAAAGATGGAATGCAAGACAAAGAGGGGTCTTTTATAAGCCCTCAAATGACCCCAGACCTTCTCTCGGCCTGCCACGAGCCAATGATGTCCTTTACATGCATTGGCCAAAGAGAGAGGAGAGTTTAAAAGCACATGCAAATCTGTCGGACGGTAGTGCCGCTAACGACGAAGAGTTAGCGCCGTGACCGCCCAAGAGATAGCGCCGCTAACTGTCTGCCAGACCCATCTTTTGTACTTTGCCAATTTTAGTCCCTGAACTTTTCTTGCGACCCAATAGACCCATACCTCATCGGTAGTGATCTATATGGCATACGTGTGTTAGTGGGCATACTCCAACAAAAAGATCATTTCTTGAACTCTGGATGCAGAACTTCCCAGAGTATAATTTCTCTGTTGATTTCTTCAAATAACACCTCAGCTTCTGCATTTCCATTGAGTTCTTTTTGTTGCATACGAATGATTTTGTTCAACTTGTATCTCACAAAATGATTCGCGCTTTCATCACCACAACAACTCCTTATTTGTAAGGCATCCTAGTGTAACACTGTACTTTTAAACATATAATTAAATCACATGCGGAAGCTAAATACATATACTTAACTTAATTACATAATAGATACAAAAGATTAACTTGTTTTATACATCAAAACTTTTACAGTGTTAAACCAAAACAGGCTCCTAATAAAAACTTTGACATCAGAGTGAGGTCTGTCCATATTCCCAGTCCAAACTCCGAGACTCACCAAGATGATCTGCAAAACAGTCTAGTGGGGGATTAGCACAAAGCTAAGTGAGGGAACCAATATCTAATCAAATACAAGGCAAACATGCCTAAACTCAAATAGCTCATGAATCCCAAGAGAACCGGCGGTGTTGCAAGCACCTACAACCAAGGTCGGCCAAAACCAAGGTTTACCGATAGCCCTGCTAACAGTGATAACAGTACCAGCCTTCTTGTATACAATAAATGCACTTCAAGATCTGGTACGGTACACCCCCAAGCAACAAGCCCAGCATCATGCTGATCTCTAAATAACATGTATATACAATCCAAACAAGAGCATTCCAAATAGGATATTAAATCCTGTATATCAAAAGATATAAACCCACTCACCAAAGTCTTCACAAACTCTGATGCACTCAAGTGACTAACTCACTGAGTCTTCTCAGTTCCTGAGATTGAAGTAACCCAAGTCAGTATTTAAATCATAATACTGATCCAAACATAGATATCATATCTATCCAACTAATTCATGTACGAACACTATTGAACATATACACAAGTTCATCATACATAAATTCCAAAGCATATAAATCATGTTTATATACTATATAATTTATCCTTTGCAAAAATTCGAATCCCTTTGAGAATCGTATGCGATTGGTTCATGCGAATCACATGCGATCAACCACTTGTAGAATCCGGGTTACTTGTGAATCGCACGCGATTGAATCTTGTGAATCGGATGCGATTTACACTATGCTTTTCCATGCGATTCATACACGAACCCGAATAATTCTCTAAGTTAAATCCAATGCGATTCAGTCTAATTCCAGTACGAATTTAATTTTTACAATCCAATCGAATGCAATCCAAAATGTTAGGGCAAGTTTAATATAATCCAATCAAATGCGATCCAAGTCACATATAGCTCAATGTGATTCGATTCCAGTAAGGGCAATGTGATTTAAATCCAGAAAAGGCATTTCTAAGTATAAAGGTTCAATGCAGTTCGATTCCTAAACAGTCCATGCGATTCAGCCCATAAGATTCGGATTTCAATCAAATTCCGATTGTTTCATCCCCCAAATCCGATCAGATCACAAATTCATCCAAACTTCCACTTTATTTCATAATTAACATCGATTTAAGCATGCATGTTCTAAAATCTTATAAAACATAGAAATATCATATAAGCATGATCAATCTAACATGCATTCATATATTCTTCATGAGTTCATCATGTTTACTCGAAAATAGCATGCAAATCCTAAAACCGAATTCAAATAAAAATTAACACATAAAGTTCAATTAATCTAACCTTGTGATCATGAACACTTGAAATATAATATCAATTCGAGATTATAATACCAAAATCGGCTTTCTTCTTCTTTCTAACTTCAACCGAGAGCAAAGAAGAACACACACACACACTAAGTTTGAAGTTTGCATGCAAATGAGGAATGAAGAGAGAGCTAAACCTTTCTAACCGGTGAGTATACCCACAAACACACATGCAAAAGGGTTAGTGGCAACCTAGAATAATAGGGTGGTGACTAATCACTCCCTAATCGGCCACCTCATGGCCACCGCCCCACCATCCATTATTTTAATATTTATTTAATGATATTCACAATTATTCATATAAGTCACATAATAAAAGAATTAATTTACTTAAATTAATTCAAAACCCAAATCAAACTTAATTAATTACCTTAATTAATCTAGGTCGGAAGAGAGGGTGTTACAAATCTACCCCCTTAAGAAGATTCCGTCCTCGGAATCTCTTCGCGCTCGAACAAGGAAGGATAACGGCTCCTCATGTCGGCTTCGGTTTCCCAAGTTAAATCAGATCCCAAACTGTGATTCCATTTAACCAAAACCAATGGTATCTGCTTCTTTCTCAACTTTGTAACCTTTCGATCTAACAGTTCAACTAGTTCTTCTACAAGTTTCTGATTAATATCAACCCGAAGATCCTGAATAGGTAGAACCTGTGTCTGATCCTCTACATTACACTTGCGAAGATAACACACATTAAAAGTGTCATGAATTCCCGCCAACTCATCAGGTAGGTCTAAAACCACAGTCTGATCATTAACAACTCTTCGGATTCTAAAAGGACCAATATAACGAGGAGCTAACTTCCCACGTTTACCGAATCTGATTACACCTTTCCAAGGTGATACTTTCAAGTAAACCATTTCCCCCTCGACAAACGATACCGGTCGACGTCGCGGATCAGCATACATTTTCTGTCTATCCCTTGCAGCTTTTAACTTTTCCCGAGCAATAGTAACCTTATCAGCTGTCATCTGTACTATTTCCGGTCCTGCAAATTGTTTTTCCCCAGCTTCTAACCAACAAGTAGGAGTTCTGCAAGGTCGACCATACAGCATCTCATACGGAGGCATACCAATACTACTATGATAGGAATTGTTATAAGCAAATTCCACCAAAGGCAGATGTGAATCCCATGATCCTCCGAATTCTAACACGCAAGCCCGAAGCATATCTTCCAAAGTCTGAATAGTTCTCTCTGACTGACCATCTGTTTGCGGGTGATATGCCGTACTCAAATTTACTCTGGATCCTAATTCCTGTTGCAATCTGTTCCAGAAGTTAGATACAAACCTCGAGTCTCTGTCCGAAACAATAGATAGAGGCACCCCATGTCTAGACACTATCTCATCTACATACAGTTGAGCCAGTTTGCTTAAAGAAGCAGTTTCAACTGTAGCCAAGAAGTGTGCACTCTTAGTCAATCTGTCGACAATAACCCAAATCATATCATGTCCTTTCTGTGTTCGTGGCAGTTTCGTTACAAAATCCATCGTTATGTGATCCCATTTCCACTCAGGTATTTCCAACTGTTTCAACGATCCGTACGGTTTCTGATGTTCAGCCTTAACTTGAGCACAAATGTGGCACATCCCTACAAACTTGGCTATATCTGTTTTCATTGTAGGCCACCAATAACGAGTTTTTAAATCATGGTACATCTTCGTGCTACCCGGATGTATTGATAGTCTGGACTTGTGAGCTTCATTCAGTATTAACTCCCTCAAATTCCCAAACTTAGGTACCCAAACACGTGTATGATAAATCCTCAAACCACGCGAATCGGTAGTTAACTCTTGCTGACGTTTAATCATCAGTTCATCCTTTAAGTTCTCATCTTTCAAGGCTTCTAGCTGTGCAGCTACCAATTGATCCACTAAGTCAGACTTAATCTCCAATCGCATAAATTGTACAGTCTCTGTAGATCCTTTTCGACTGAGCGCATCTGCAACTACATTCGCTTTACCAGGATGATACTGAATATCGCAGTCGTAATCTTTGATTAGTTCTAACCAACGACGCTGTCTCATGTTTAATTCTTTCTGCGTAAACACATACTGTAACTTTTATGGTCTGTGCAGATCGTACATTTAGTTCCATACAAATAGTGTCTCCACAGTTTCAATGCAAACACAACAGCTGCTAATTCCAAATCGTGAGTTGGGTAGTTTCGTTCATTTGGTTTCAACTGTCTAGAAGCATACGCAATCACTTTACCCCTCTGCATTAGAACACAACCTAAACCGGCGTGAGAGGCATCACAATACACCACAAAATCTTCGGAACCCTCAGGCAACGAAAGAACAGGCGTTTGGCACAACAAATGTTTCAAAGTCTGAAAAGCATTCTCTTGAGCTGAACCTCATAGAAACGGAAAATCCTTTCGAGTTAACTTAGTTAACGGTCCAGCCAACTTAGAAAAGTCTTTTATAAATCTGCGGTAATAACCTGCCAATCCCAGAAAACTCTTTATCTCAGTAGGTGTTTTCGGTGTACTCCAATTCATTACTGCCTCAATCTTGGATGGATCCACTTTGATACCTTCTTTACAAATCACATGTCCCAAAAATTGAACTTCACTTAACCAAAATTCGCACTTCGAAAGCTTGGCATATAACTTGTGTTGTTTCAGAATCTCCAAAACCTGTCTTAAATGCTGATCATGCTCATCTTCAGTCTTTGAATATACCAAAATGTCATCGATAAACACAATAACGAATTTATCTAGGAAAGGTCTACACACACGATTCATCAAATCCATAAATATGGCAGGAGCATTTGTTAAACCAAATGGCATTACTAGGAACTCGTAATGACCATACCTAGTACGAAAAGCAGTCTTTGGGATATCTTCCTCTGCTACCCTGACTTGATGATAACCCGATCTAAGATCAATTTTCGAAAAATAAGAAGCCCCTTGTAACTGATCAAACAGATCATCAATTCTCGGCAAAGGATATTTATTCTTGATAGTTCTCTTGTTAAGATCTCTGTAGTCAATACACATACGAAAAGTTCCATCCTTCTTCTTAACAAACAAAACTGGTGCACCCCACGGCGAAGAACTCGGTCGGATGAACCCTTTATCAAGTAATTCTTGAATCTGTGTCATCATTTCACGGATCTCAGATGGAGATAAAAGATACGGAGCTTTCGCAATCGGCGAAGTACCAGGAATCAGATCTATCTTGTATTCAACATCCCGAACAGGAGGCAGTCCCGGTAAATCATCTGGAAACACTTCCGGATACTCTGACACAACCCGAACATCGGTAATCACTTTCTTTTCTTTCTTTGCATCTATTGCGTAGGCCAGGAAAGACGCACACCCTTTAGCTAGAGATTTTCTAGCTTTCATAAACGAGATGATTGGAAAAGAAGAAGAAGATCTATCCCCACGAGCCACGACATGCGACCCGTCAGCCAAGGGGATAGTAATTAGTTTCTTGTGGAACTGGATACTAGCCCTATGGTGACTTAACCAATCCATGCCTAGTACTAAGTCAAACCCCGGAATAGGCATCAGTAAGCAATTCACAGGCAGACTAGTACCATCAATATCTATAGAAACCCCATTCACAGAAGAAGTTACAGGCACTAACTTACCATCAGCTACCTCTACTTCTAAAGGCGAAGCAATAACAGTAACAGGTAATTGCAGTTTGTCACACAAAGTTACAGACATGAAAGATCTATTGGCACCCGAATCAAATAACACACGAGCAGGCATAGAGTTCACAATAAACATACCCGTGATAACATCACTGTTTTCTGCAGCTTCTGTAACCGTCATCTTAAAAGCTCTACCTTCCGCAGAAGGTACGACTTTCCGCTTTTGACCTGCAGACGATCCCCCGACAGATGCTACCCCCTGCCCCGTCCCCTTTGATCTCTGCCTTGTGCAAGCACCCGCTCTGTGACCTTCCTCGTGACAATTCCAGCAGACATTGGTTTTGAACCTACAAGCAGATGGTTCATGACCAAACCCACCACATCTTAAACATCGTTTAGTCTGAGCTGTACAAGGACCGGTATGGCTGGAGTTACATGGTTTACACCATGGCTTATTCTGATACGAACCCGAACCCTTTGACCTCTGATCATTCCAATTATGGTTACCCTGTCCTTTACCCTTGTTGACACTTTGATTTCCACCAAATTTCTGAGACGATCCTTTCTCACGGTTCATACTCTCACTTGCTTTCACATCTCCCTCAGCAGCACGAGCAAGTGTAAAAGCCTGTACCAATGAAGTTGCCATTCGGGTGTTACCCCGATACTCAGGCAATAGAGCTTGGAAAAAATGATCTATTTGTGATGGCTCATCCGGAACCCACTGCTTGGCAAATCTCAGCTTTTCATTAAACATCACAATCAACTCATCAACTGACATTTTGTCGTCTTGTGCTAAATCCATGAATTCCCGTTTCACCTTGGATAAATCATAAGTGTTACAAAACTGTTCACAAAACTTAGCTTGGAATTGCTCCTAAGTTATAGAGTTGATAACATCCCGAGATAAGTGGGCTGTTAGAGAATCCCACCAAGTGGCAGCTTGCCCTTTCAATCTCTTCATAGCAAATTTAACCCTATCAAATTCCTCGCAGTTGCAAGTATCTAAAGCCTTAACTGTTTCCCGCAACCAGTTCAAAGTATCGGTAGGATTAGAACTTCCAAAATATTCAGGCGGTTGGCAATCCATGAAATCTTTGAATTGAGCCTTGGATTTAAAACCTCCCTGATTAGGGTACCAGGGTACAAAGAAATTATGTTGCGGTTGGTACTGTTGTTGGGGTTGGTAAGGTTGGGACATAGGAGGCATAGACACAAATGGTAAAGTTCCAAACGGTGTTGACACCGTGTTATAAGGTGCAACTGAGTAAACAGGTGGTGGTATGGATTGAGTAAACACTGCCGACTCCCGAGGCATCTGGATTGTCTGAGTCGGTTGTGATGACTGTGTCTGAAGTTGCTGCTGCTCCAATTCTTGTACCCTATCCCTCAAAGACTGTAAAGTATCTTCTAATTGCAACACATATTCCTGTTGCTCAGATTCACCATTGTGAGAAGTTCCTGCCCTGTTATGCTGTTCATTTACTGCAGTAGAGAATTGATTGTTGTTCCTTCTGGGGGACGTAGGGGTAGTTGTCGGATTCACGTTATCAGCCATTATCTATGCTATACACAACATCTCACCAATTGTTAGATATAATCCGTTAGTTAAAACACATTAACTACCCTCAATGCTATTCTACTTATTACCCACCCTGGAAATACTGGACTGACCAGAGCCTAGGTTCAAGTATTGCACAAATCATTCATGCAATTCCTCAAACAAGGGCTCTGATCCCAACTTGTAACACTGTACTTTTAAACATATAATTAAATCGCATGCGGAAGCTAAATACATATACTTAACTTAATTACATAATAGATACAAAAGATTAACTTGTTTTATACATCAAAACTTTTACAGTGTTAAACCAAAACAGGCTCCTAATAAAAACTTTGACATCAGAGTGAGGTCTGTCCATATTCCCATTCCAAACTCCAAGACTCACCAAGATGATCTGCAAAACAGTCTAGTGGGGGATTAGCACAAAGCTAAGTGAGGGAACCAATATCTAATCAAATAAAAGGCAAACATGCCTAAACCCAAATAGCTCATGAATCCCAAGAGAACCGGCGGTGTTGCAAGCACCTACAACCAAGGTCGGCCAAAACCAAGGTTTACCGATAGCCCTGCTAACAGTGATAACAGTACCAGCCTTCTTGTATACAATAAATGCACTTCAAGATCTGGTACGGTACACCCCCAAGCAACAAGCCCAGCATCATGCTGATCTCTAAATAACATGTATATACAATCCAAACAAGAGCATTCCAAATAGGATATTAAATCCTGTATATCAAAAGATATAAACCCTCTCACCAAAGTCTTCACAAACTCTGATGCACTCAAGTGACTAACTCACTGAGTCTTCTCAGTTCCTGAGATTGAAGTAACCCAAGTCAGTATTTAAATCATAATACTGATCCAAACATAGATATCATATCTATCCAACTAATTCATGTACGAACACTATTGAACATATACACAAGTTCATCATACATAAATTCCAAAGCATATAAATCATGTTTATATACTATATAATTTATCCTTTGCAAAAATTCGAATCCCTTTGAGAATCGCATGCGATTGGTTCATGCGAATCACATGCGATCAACCACTTGTAGAATCCGGGTTACTTGTGAATCGCACGCGATTGAATCTTGTGAATCGCATGCGATTTACACTATGCTTTTCCATGCGATTCATACACGAACCCGAATAATTCTCTAAGTTAAATCCAATGCGATTCAGTCTAATTCCAGTGCGAATTCAATTTTTACAATCCAATCGAATGCAATCCAAAATGTTAGGGCAAGTTTAATATAATCCAATCAAATGCGATCCAAGTCCCATATAGCTCAATGTGATTCGATTCCAGTAAGGGCAATGTGATTTAAATCCAGCAAAGGCATTTCTAAGTATAAAGGTTCAATGCAGTTCGATTCCTAAACAGTCCATGCGATTCAGCCCATAAGATTCGGATTTCAATCAAATTCCGATTGTTTCATCCTCCAAATCCGATCAGATCACAAATTCATCCAAACTTCCACTTTATTTCATAATTAACATCGATTTAAGCATGCATGTTCTAAAATCTTATAAAACATAGAAATATCATATAAGCATGATCAATCTAACATGTATTCATATATTCTTCATGAGTTCATCATGTTTACTCAAAAATAGCATGCAAATCCTAAAACCGAATTCAAATAACAATTAACACATAAAGTTCAATTAATCTAACCTTGTGATCTTGAACACTTGAAATATAATATCAATTCGAGATTATAATACCAAAATCGGCTTTCTTCTTCTTTCTAACTTCAACCGAGAGCAAAGAAGAACACGCACACACTAAGTTTGAAGTTTGCATGCAAATGAGGAATGAAGAGAGAGCTAAACCTTTCTAACCGGTGAGTATACCGACAAAAACACATGCAAAAGGGTTAGTGGCAACCTAGAATAATAGGGTGGTGACTAATCACTCCCTAATCGGCCACCTCATGGCCACCGCCCCACCATCCATTATTTTAATATTTATTTAATGATATTCACAATTATTCATATAAGTCACATAATAAAAGAATTAATTTACTTAAATTAATTCAAAACCCAAATCAAACTTAATTAATTACCTTAATTAATCTAGGTCGGAAGAGAGGGTGTTACACTTAGCCTTCAGATAACATACCTCTGAAAGCTTAATGAAGCTAGGATTGCCTGCCTGATCCTTAAACATGAACCCCTGAACTATTGTGTTAATGGCTTGGTTCTCTTTGAATACAACACCTTCAGGTATCTTAAATAAGATCTCCCATTGCAGACCAGGAACTGGAACACATCTCAGATCCTCAGCTCGAGAAATCATCTTGAAGACTTCAGTCATAATCTCTTGCTTGATCTGACTCTTTTTGAATTTCTTGAGCATCATTATTATTCTTTTCCATTCAATGTAGCCCATCCTGTGAACATATCTTAGGTCCATTCCCACTGTTGATTTGCCAAAAAATAGGAATGTGAGAATGATGGCTCCATTTGCTCTGCTCTGAGTCATGCTCTTGATTTCCTTGCTGGTGCTTCGTCTGAATAATCAGGCCTTGGACCAGAATAATCAGCTTGAGCTTGAGCTTAAGCCTTTATATCTTTTTCCCTTTCTTGGTCCCTCACTTCCTTTTCTTTCCTCTTTTTCAGTTCAGCTACAGATATCCCAAGCTCATCAGTTTCCTCTTGTTCGAGCATCTCAATCATTAGCCTTGTAGCTTTCTTTTCCTAAATTTCGGAGACACTGTCAGGTTCAGATTCATAATCTATCACTTTTTGCCTTTTAGCTATAAGTTCCTCTTTCTCTAGCTCCTCCTCAATCTAAGCTTGTCTCTCTGCTCCTTTTGCTAGCACAAGTAGAGCCTCAACTTCATCTTGAACTAACTCAGCGTCAGCTTCAGCTTAAACCTTCTCCCCCCTTTTTGTCATCATCCACAGGGTTTGAAGTATGTTTTTGTTGTAGAGCAGCAACTGCAGAGGCAATTTCTTTATCATTGGTCAGTTTTTCAAGCCTCTACTAGATATGGCGTTTGTACTTCTTTTGCTTGAGATGAAACAGACCAAACGGAGCTGCAATGTATGTCTTCAGCTCTTGAATGCCTGAGGATGCAGCTTCATCCTGAGGAGACTGATTCCTTCCCTTGAACTCAAATTGTTGATCCTCTATAGTTAAAGAGTTAAGATTCTTAGGAGAGTATTTGGATGCATCATCCAAGGGTTGGTGTATACCCTCAAAGTCATGTGCACCAGAATTTGGACCCTGTAATTCACCTTGGTATTGAGATGAATCATTGATAGGTCGGGCAAGAGAGTGTGAGAAGTGAAGAGAAGTAATTGGGCTCAAAACGTGATGAGAGTGGGTTGGTGCTTGGCTTATTAGGTGAGAGGGGGTGATTGACCCTGGGAATTGGTCATATATTCAATGTTACCTCAATGTGTCTGCTCAAGCATAGTAGTACACTCTCCCATGGCTCGAGTAAGTGTGGGGTGAGTAGTCACCATACCCAGGTTAGGCTGTTGGGTTTGAATGAGCCTAGAGGTTGGCACCTGAAGAGTAGGTGTCTCCCCCCTCAACTCCTGCCGGTGGAGTAATCATTGCGATTTCAGCTTCAGTGGTACTTTTAGTTGTGGCACCACATTTGGCAGTTTTTCTAATATAGGTTTTGATATTGACCTTGGTAGAAGTGGGCACACCAAGGTTGGCTTCAGAGTGGAGTTTATGATGGAAAGAAGGTGGAGGAGATAGGTTAGACTGGGTTAGGCTTACCACAGTCTTATCTCCAAAAGAAGATGGAGAAAAGTAAGAAGAAGTATAAAGTAGAGAAATCTTACAAGATATAGCTTCAATGTTTACTGGCTCAGCTTGAGTAGGGTGCTCAGCTTGAACCTCTGGGTCCGCTTGCACTGCTTCCCCTTGAGTAGACCCCTCAGCTTCACTTCCAGATGAAGCTTTCTAAGTTATCCATTGGATAGGCTCACCTAGGCCTTCCTGCTCTAGAAAGATGTCATTGTTGAAAATCTAGGAGCTGTGTGCTGGTGTATGGAACAAATCCTGACCAGCTTCATACAGTGCTGTCCCTAGCTCAGCTTCAAATGCCAAGGACTGGTACCTTATAAACGGTACATGAAGATCCCTCGTGGTCTTCATCACCTGGCCCTTGAGTTCATTAAAGACGAGCAGTGCATAATCCAGGTTTCGTGCAAAGTAGATGTTGTATAGCAGCTGAATCTCAAACTCATTAACTTGGTCCAGTCCTCCAACCTTGGTACCAAGTGAATGAATCACTGTTGACACCATAAATTCCAATCCGGTTGGAAAGGTGGCCTTTTTTATTACACCCTCTATTTGTGGGTGACCCATTCTGGGTAGGACTGACCTTGCCACCTGCCTCGTCACAGCAGGCTTGAATACATCGTTTTGAGAGAGTTGAAGAACCTCCCTTAGCCATTGAACTGTGAGAACGATGGTTCTCTCCCCATTCAGCACCGTGCCTCAAATTTCCCCACTGTTATGGTAAAAAACACATGTATACCAAAACTCCAGTAGTTATTGAGGAACAACATGGATTGGTGCTCCAGTAAAAATGAATGCCAGTGGGCATTTACGTATATAATCCACCCACGCTTCGTAGCCCCTGTTTCTCTTGCGTTCAGGGATTGCTAGACAAGCACGTTGATTGTTGAGTTTAATCAACGGCAATCCGTTGTTCTTGAAGGCAACACCCCTTACCATTCGATCACTAAGATTTAGAATGGTTCCGTCCATCGTAGAATGTTTCCGATTCATACTGAGTAAATTCGCACTGAGTGATTTAGGGTTTCAAAATCGATTGAACGATGAAATGCACTTAGCAAATAAGTGGTTTTAGAAGGTATATTGACTATATCAAAACTCTAGTAAGTGTAAATGTCTGAATTTCGGTTACAACCGATATATATAGCTTTTTGAGGAGAGAGAAAAGTTACCGTTGGAAATCCCTATTTATCCGTTACTCTAACTAACTTACAGATAGAGATAACACATCATATCCCAACTGATAAGTTTGTAAAATAACATTCTTGACTTACAAAAATATTATTTACACTGTTGCATTACACCGATACATAATCGGAATAAAACGTAATTTGAGACAGACTCAAACATAATGTCTCATCAATTAATAACACATAGTAATTAAAACATGGTTTGGACATACCAAGTTGAGTGAACTTATCACTCAGCGTGAGTCAAACACTCAGCTTGATTTGAGCACTCAGCTTGAGATTGACACTCAGATTGAGTGGAGAACACATCTTAGAATCAATGATACATAGTCATTTATGTTTGAGAATGACTCAAATTGATATTTTAACCACACTTAGCAGTTAAAACATGTTTGAAACAGACAAAACGTGTGAATTTATCACTCAGCTTGACCAAGTAAAGAGTTTTAGAGACATATCTATAAACTCAGCTTAAGACACAGAGTCTTTGTCAAGCTGAAACTCTGTTTTAGAAACTTATCTAGGGGTTGATCATACCCTATTTACTTAGCAGATATGAAAACCTCTTCTCATCAAGAGGTTTGGTAAAGATATCCGCTAATTGATCATATGCGGAGATAAAATTTATTTCAACCTTACCTTTTTCCACGATATCTCTGAGGAAGTGATGTCCAATTTCTATATTCTTGGTTCTTGAGTGGAAAACTGGATTATATGTGATGGCTATTGCACTTTGGTTATCATAGAAGATAGGTGTTTTCCTAAAATTCATACCAAAGTCTTGAAGCTGATGTTGCATCCACAGGATTTTAGCACAACAGCTTCCTGCAGCAACATACTTAGCTTCAGCAATTGAAGTAGCCACTTAGTTCTGTTTCTTACTAGTCCAGCTTACTAACTTCCCTCCAAGCATTTGACATCCTCCAGTTGTTGATTTTCTATCTAATTTGCACCCAGCATAATAAGCATCTAAATATCTAACAAACCCAAATTCAAAGTCCTTTGGATACCAAATACCTAAAATTGGTGTACCTTTAAGGTACCTAAAGATCCTTTTCATAGCTTGAAGATGTGATTCCTTATAATCTGCCTGATATCTTGCACAAACACATGTAGCAAACATGATATCAGGTCTACTAGCTGTCAAATAAAGTAATGAACCTATCATTCCTCTATAGGTAGACTGACATACAAATTTTCCATCTGAGTCTTTGCTCAGCTTGACAGCTGGTGACATGGGTGTTTTCAAGGTTGAACTAGAATCAAAACCATATTTTTTTATCAAATCAATAACATACTTGCTTGCATTAATAAATATTCTACCAGGCTTTTGTTGAATCTACAAGACTAGAAAATATGTCATTTCACCCATCATACTCAACTTGTACCTTTTTAACAAAACTTTTGAGAACCATTCACACAGAGATTCATTTGTAGAACCAAAGATAATGTCATCCACATAGATTTGTACAAGAATCACCTGTCGTTTACTCTTTTTGATGAAGAGTGTCTTATCAATACTACCTCTGGTAAAGTCCATTGATAGTTGATATTTGGACAAGGTATCATACCAAGCTCTTGGAGCTTGTTTAAGACCATACAAAGCCTTGTCTAACTTATACACATGTAGGGGATACTTTGAGCTAACAAAGCCAGTAGGTTGTTTCACATAGACTTCCTTCTGAAGTTTTCATTTAGGAAAGCACTTTTCACATCCATTTGATAGACTTTGAAGTCTCTATATGCTGCATAAGCTAAGAATAGCCTAATGGCTTTAAGGGGAAGTTGTCTCATCATAATCGATACCCTTGTGCTACTAGCCAGGCTTTGTTCCTAATAATCACTCCATCATTGTCCATTTTGTTTCTATAGACCCACTTAGTGCCTATAATTGTATGATCTTTCGAGGCTGGGGACAAGACTCCATACCTTGTTTCTCTCAAACTTATTTAATTCCTCTTTCATAGCTTCAATCCAGTCCTCATCCTCTAAGGCTTCTTCAGTCTTCTTTGGTTCCATTTGAGATAGAAAACAAAAGTAAGCAGCATAGTTTGATGTTGCCTTAGATCTGGTAATTACACTTTCTTGAAGATTACCAATCGCTTGATCTTGAGGATGATCTTTGAGGAATTTAAATGTTGTAGTAGGAGATTGCGGTTCTGGACTTGAGTGATATTGAGGGCTCTGAGGTGAACTTACATCCTCAGTCTCAATTGCAGCATTGTCATTGAACTGTTGATCATCAAGATCTTCAGTCTGAGTAGTATCAGCTCCAAATAGATTAATGAACTCATCATCTTTCTCAGCTTGAGAGTCCCTTGGAGTTTGTGATTATTTCTTATATGTACATACATCATCATCACTGTCATCATCTATGACATACATAGGATTTGACATTTTTGTTTCCTTCTGCTTTTCAAGCTCACTCACACATACTGAGTCAGCTTGACTTTTGTCAGCTTGATCAACACTGTCTTTTGTTGGAGTATGCCCACTGACACACGTACGCTAAATAATTACTACCGATGATGTATGGGCCTATCGGGTCACACGCCGGGGGTTGACCTTGACACAACCTAAAAGATGAGGGTGAGAAAGGATAAATAATGATAGTTGGTTTCCTGGCAGGGGTTAGCGGCGCTAACCCTACCTGACAGAAACAACTTTATTCTTTTCACCTCTAAACTCCACTAATTCAAGTAATTTGTCATCATGAGCTCTGGGGTCGACTTGGGAGACCTGGAGTCATGGGTTGACTTATAAAATGATGCATAATACTCCTTTCCTTTCTCTTGGTCATTTTTTAGAGAAAAAAAAAACATTTAGAACTAAGAGTGAGTTGCTAAGTGTCAAGAGAGAAAGAAAGTTCCTTGGAGTTTGGTTGTATTCCTGAAAAGGATCTTCATCAAGGAAGGATTCTTGGAGTTCTAGTACACTTGGGTCACCTTGTTTCTCGGTATGGACTTCGATTGTGCAAGAAGGAGCTCAAGGAGGATTTCGAGTTTGGAGCTAGCCCCACACAACCGACCAGAGACATTTAGGGTATAAATCTTCTCCTTTCTCTTCTGTTTTGGTTGCATTACCTTGTTGTAGAGCTAGATCCATTGATGGGGTTCACTTTATGGTTGATTTTTTCTTTCAAAATTGTTATTTGTACTTGCATGCTTCCGTTGTGCTCAACCACGAACCCCAACAGTGGTATCAGAGCCAGCTCTACACTGGTTTTGCACTAGATAGCATGGAAAATCCGAAAAATGTGATTTTTGGTTCTGTCCAGGGTTTAGCGGTGCTAACTTTTCCATGTTAGCGGCGCTAAACCTTCCTTAGCGATCGCTAAGTCGTCAGACGTTAACGGCGCTAACTTTTATAGTTAGCGGCGCTAACCCTTCTGGCAGAATGCAAGTTTTGTTTTTAAAATCAATTTTGTTGGATTTTTAGGCTTGATGTACTTTCTGGAATTATTCCAGAATTTGGGATGTGATTAGTTCTAAGTTGTCTTATGTCTTGGTTGATGTATTTATATGTGGATTAACATTTAGGCGTGAAAATGGTTAATTACATATACTTACATTGTGTACATATGACTATGGAATTTTGACTTGTTTAAGGTTCCTAATGCATATGTACATAGGATTATTTGTGCCTTGAGTTATTAAATAATCTTAACCAAGACATATAAGATTTACATGGTTTTGTGTGGCACACCATGTATAGATTTGTGTTTCTTGTATGTGGTTGTAGTATTTAACATCCGGTAACATATTGAGCCATATGACCTATGTTATGTGTTTGGTTGATTTAAATTAATGTATTCATTCATTTGGTGGTTTGTACCACAATGGTTTGTAATAATTAATTTAATTATTCGGTTTGTATATTTAACGGCTTGCATGCCGATTTTCTATTCTTTGTAATTTGTAATATTAGCTTAGAATAGTAAATTGTGGCTTGCATGCCATTTCCTTTTAAATTTGTAAATTGTAAAAGGAGAACCGAAGCAACCAACAAGGACCATGGAGGATGTCTTGGCATACTTGGATCCGTAGGTCGGTGGGAGACGCAATGGATCAAGTGGGAGATGCACACATCGGGTCATTCGGTCTAGTCCTTAGATGACTTAGTCTTGCCTGTTGGCTCACGGGCAAGACGCATAGGATTGGCTCGTTACCGGATATATATATATATATTACATGCGTGGTTGATTTTATTTTGTGTATTTTCTTGCATGGATGTTTAGGATCTTCGCAAAATAACAAAATCAAAGAGTTTTTAAATTGGTTTACAAAAATTGGTTAAAAGTGTTTTAACCGGAGAAACAAAAACCCATTTTTCAAAGGTAAATCTCACACCACCCGTAAGATGACACTGTCCAAATCTAGTGAAACAAGATTGGTCGTTGAGCTCTAGCCGAGATCGGTTTTGCGTACCTGTGTGGAAGGCGCGTGTGGCAACTCACAAGGTCGGTTGTCGAGCTCTAGCTGAGCCGGCCATTTGGCTAGAGTACCACCGTGTATCTTGACGGACGATTTACAAATTCCAAGACTTAAACGTAATGGTAGTTGTCGAGGTTTAGCCGAGCTATCAAAGTGTATTAATGAGGAATTGGTGTGGAGGAATCAAACATGCCAAATGGGTGCTTTGAGTAACTAGGATCCCGCAAGTGTCTAAGAGTTGTGATCACGGATTACAATTGGTAAAGTGTTTACCGACCTAAAATAGCTCTATGAAGTGATCCACGGAAAACCCGTCATGGATTAGGGTATTTTGAGGTTCTTAGCCCTTGTTATTATGATTTGTTTATATAACAAGTGGGTAATTATTTTAACAAGGGATTAATACGTCATAACTAACCAATTTGGTACTTTGCTTGTAGATGGCATCTACTAGCAACACCAACACCACCAACATGTCATTCCGTCCATTTCTGGAAAAGGAGAAACTCACGGGGCCAAACTTCATTGATTGGCATAGGACTTTGAGAATTTTCCTACGTCAAGAGAAGAAGCTAGAGGTCCTTGAGTCACCTCTTCCGGAGGCGCCGACAATCAATGCGCCAAGAGCCGTGAAGGACGCGCATGAAAAGCGTGTCCGTGACACTAATGATGTCACTTGCCTAATGCTAACGACCACGAGTCCCGAATTGCAAAGGCAATTCGAGGAAGAGAGTGCGTTTGAGATGATTTCTCAGCTTAAGGACATTTTCCAATTGCAAGCAAGGCAAGAGCTTTATGAGTATGTCAAGGCTTTTGTCGGTTGTAAGATGCCGGAGGGCGGCAATGTTAACTCCCACGTCCTTAAGATGAAAGGGTACGCGGATTAGCTTGAAGAGTTGGGCTTTCCCATGGGGAAAGAGTTGGCGGTTGAAATAGTCCTCCAATCTTTGCCACCGTCATATGGACCGTTCATTGTGAACTTCTATATGCATAGTTTGGATAAAACCATTATGGAATTGCACGGCATGCTCAACACTACTGAGTCCGAGCTTGCCAAGGAAAAGCCCTCCACCTCCACTGTTGTCCTCACCATCAACGAAGGTGGGCACAAGCGGAAGCAACCCGCTTCGGGCTCCAAGGGGAAGGGAAAGAAGAAGGTCAAGGGCCAAGGGCCGAAGCCTAAACCTAACCCAACCCCGGAGTCGAAGGGGAAGCAAGTGGCTCCCGCTGCCACCACTCCGGAAGAGGCAACCTGCTACTTCTGCGGGGAGAAGGGTCACTACCGGCGTAGTTGCCCCAAGTATACGGAGGAGCTCAAAAAGCTACGAGCTAAAGGTGCCGCTGCCTCCAGTACATACATGATTGAACTCCATAACACTTCTACTTCTAACGCCTAGGTTTTAGACAGCGGGTGTGGTACTCACGTTTGTAATAATATGCAGGTACTAAGAAGAAGTAGGGACTTGGTTGATGGAGAGCTGGATCTCATCATGGGAAACAAAGCGGTTGTCTCGGTTGAGAAGATTGGGAGTGTGGAGCTCGCCTTTCCTTCCGGCTTATCTATGGTTTTATTAAATGTATCTTTTGCGCTTGCGTGGGAAGAAACATTATTTCTTTGTATGCCTTGTATGACGATGGATTTAACTTTAAATTTGAGAATGGTAGCATTGAATGTTACAAAGATCATGTCTTTTATTTTAAAGCATTTCCATGTCATGGCATATATGAGACAAGCATAAGCTTGCAAAACAATAGATCAATCATGAATATTGATTCGGGATCCAAAAGTATTTTGGATAAATTATCTCTATGGCCTGGTCGGTTAGGCTACATAAACAAGAAACGCATCGCCAAGCTCCAAGTGGATGGGATCTTGGAATCATTTGACCACGGGTCTAATGAAGTATGTGAATCTTGTGTATTGGGCAAGATGACCAAAGCACCCTTCACCGGTGTTTGTGAGAGGGCGCAAGACTTGTTGGATATCGGTCGCACGGATGTGTGTGGTCCGTTCAAGCATGCCATAAGAGATCATTCCCGCTACTCCGTTACCTTTATTGATGATTATAGTCGATAAGAGTATGTCTACTTGGTGAGACAAAAGTCGGATACCTTTGAGGTGGTCAAGACTTATCAAAATGAGGTGGAAAATCAACTACGGAAAAGGATTAAGATGCTACGATCTGATAGAGGTGGTGAGTATCTTAGTTCCGAGTTCCGTGAACATCTAAGGGATTGTGGGATTATCTCGCAATTAACCCCTCCTAGGACGCCACAATTAAATGGTGTCGCCAAGAGGAGGAACCGGACATTGTTAGATATGGTTCGGTCTATGATGGTTCGTGCGGACGTTCCCATTACGTTTTGGGGATATGCGATTGAGACGGCCGGAAGAATCCTTAACCTTGTACTAACAAAGAAGGTTAAGAAAACACCATATGAGATGTGGCATGGAAATGTTCCATCCATTTCATATTTAAAGGTCTGGGGTTGTCCTGCCTACGTAAGACGTGAGGTTGAGGACAAATTGGAGCCCAGGGCCGAAAGGTGATTTTTCATTGGTTATCCTGCTGGGTCTATGGGATATTTGTTTTACAAACCTTCGGAGAACAAGGTATTTGTTGCTCGAAGGGCGATGTTCCTTGAAAGGGAACTGCTACCTAAAGACGCTAGTGGGAGAAAGGTTGATCTTGAAGAAATTCAAGAGCTTGCAAAAGTAGAACCTGATGTTGGGACTAGCTCAAAACCCGTAAGGGTTGATACTCAACATGATGATGCTAGAGATGATGTAAACCCATTGCCTAATAGAAGATCTGGTAGAAGTCAGCATGAGCCAGAGAGATATGGTTTCAACATATCTGAGGGCACCGACATGGTAGTGGTCTCTGATGAGCCTACCAAATACCGGGACGCTGTGGTGGGCCCTGAGTCCGCCAATTGGAAAGAGGCAATGGAATCCGAGATTCAATCCATGTCGGATAATCAAGTCTGGGACTTGGTTTATCCCGTGCCAGGGTGTAAATGGGTCTTCAAGAAGAAGATTGACATGGATGGCAGGGTAGACACCTTCAAGGCCAGACTGGTGGCTAAGGGTTTCACTCAAACTCATGGTGTTGACTATGTGGAAACCTTTTCCCCGGTGGCTATGATGAAGTATATCCAGATACTTTTGGCCATTGCCGCATTTCATGATTATGAGATTTGGCAAATGGACGTCAAAACCGCGTTCCTGAATGGAACACTTTCAGAGGATGTGTATATGACACAGCCTGAGGGTTTTGTACATCCAGAATTTCCGGATAAAGTCTGCAAGCTTAAGAAGTCCATTTATGGGCTTAACAAAGCCTCTCGGAGCTGGAACCTGTGCTTCGACGAGAAGGTCAAAGAGTTTGGCTTCTCTAAGAGCAAGGATGAGCCATGCGTTTACATTAGAGCTAGTGGGAGCGTAGTTGTATTCCTAGTTCTTTATGTAGATGATATTCTACTTATTGGGAATGACGTCCCAACTTTGCAAGGGGTAAAAGCCTGGCTAGGGAGTTGTTTCTCAATGGATGATCTTAGGGATGCGGCTTATATTCTTGGGATCAAAATCTATAGAGATAGATCTCGTAGGTTGATCGGATTGAGCCAGAGTACGTACATGGACAAGGTCCTAAAGAAATTTAGGATGGAGGACACCAAGAAGGGGTTCATACCTATGTCACATGGTTTAGTGTTGAGCAAGGCTCAAAGCCCGAGTTCCCCTAAGGAACGGGAAGTAATGAGGCGAGTTCCATATGCTTCGGCAATTGGCTCGATCATGTACGCCATGTTATGTACTAGGCCAGATATATCTTGTGCATTGAGTATGACAAGTAGATATCAAGCTAATCCTGGTGAAGCTCATTGGACGGCAGTGAAGAACATTATCAAGTATCTTCGGAGGACAAAGGAGATGTTCTTGGTGTATGGAGGTGCGGAAAAGCTTCGGGTGACTGGTTACTCCGATGCTAGCTTCCAAACCGATCGGGACGACTGCCGATCTCGATCGGGGTTTGTGTTCCTGCTCAATGGTGGTGCTATTTCCTGGAGAAGCTCCAAGCAAGACACTGTGGCCGATTCTACTACCGAGTCGGAGTATATTACGGCCAGTGAAGCTGCGAAGGAGGCTGTATGGATGAGGAAGTTCATCCAAGATCTGGGAGTGGTTCCTAGCATTGCCGACCCTGTTGAGGTGTTTTGTGACAACGAGGGTGCGGTTGCTCTAGCAAAGGAACCAAGGTCTCACCGACGCACGAGGCATATTCCGCGGAAGTATCATTACATCCGGGACGTGGTCGAATGTGGAGACATTGTCATCAGCAGAGTACACACGGATAGCAATGTGGAGGATCCGTTCACCAAACCTTTATCGCAAGCAAAGCATGATGCTCATACACGTGCTATTGGGATTAGATTTGCTAGTGATTTGGTTTAATTATGTATTTGGTTAGTATATTTGATGCATTTACCCTTTTGGGAACATGAAACAGTATTGTATTTATTGTATTTATCGATTATTAAATGAGATTTAGTAATACGCAAGTTGCGGGTATTTCTTTAAATCTTAACTGTGTTCCAACTTTGCATGTTTTGCTCTTCCCTGAATGCGTAAGCATTCTAAATGTCCGCAGTCGGTCATTCTTCACGGGAAGGAAGTATGAACTAAGACTGAGGGAAGTAATTGGTCATGTGTCCAATGGGGATTGGGGCACGGGGACGCAATTCTTCGCCTGTACTTGAAAGTGTTTCAAGTGACTGGACGACCCACACCTGATTTTACTTTATGGTACATGTCATGAGTAAATCAGGATGATAATATCAGTTCATCCTAAAACTGGAGATGCACGTGGCTGCATCACTTTGGTTTGCTTTGTTCTAATTGCTTTCAAACACAGTCTGTAACTGGCTGTTATAAAGGGAGTTGTTGGGCAGAGTATGATCACTGTGGTGGGCAGTGTAAGTCAAAGGAATTTGGTCCTCTGTTTAGAGAGTTATCCTTGGGCCCCTCGATGATTGGGCGCTGACACCAAAATGCATGGCCAATGTCAAAGCTTGCAATAATTTATGATTGATTGCAACTTGTATATTTTGGTCATCACCAATCTAGATCGAGAAACATAATCGTGAACGAACGGAGAATGACATTGTACCATATCTCGTGTTCACATGGATATCGCGAGCAAAAGGATGATTGATCACTTATCGATAGGACCTTTTCACATAGGTTGCAGATTGGTTTTTGTGCTGAAGACAAAACCCATACTGACTTGGGGGCAGGGATGTCTTGCTAGAGGCCGCTCACTGTCTGTGATATATTAGGTACAGTGAGTCATGTGCAAGTAGGAGTCTGTTGGAGTATGCCCACTGACACACGTACGCTAAATAATTAATACCGATGATGTATGGGCCTATCGGGTCACACGACGGGGGTTGACCTTCACACAACCTAAAAGATGAGGGTGAGAAAGGATAAATAATGATAGTTGGTTTCCTGGCAGGGGTTAGCGGCGCTAACCCTGGTGTCGTTATCTCAGCCGCGTTAGCGGCACTAACCTTGGGCGGTTAGCGGCGCTAACCCTGCCTGACAGAAACAACTTTATTCTTTTCACCTCTAAACTCCACCAATGCATGTAATTTGTCATCATGAGCTCTGGGGCCGACTTGGGAGACCTGGAGTCATGGGTTGGCTTATAAAATGATGCATAATACTCCTTTCCTTTCTCTTGGTCATTTTTGAGAGAAAAAAAAACACTTAGAACTAAGAGTGAGTTGCTAAGTGTCAAGAGAGAAAGAAAGTTCCCTGGAGTTTGCATGTATTCCAGAAAAGGATCTTCATCAAGGAAAGATTCTTGGAGTGCTAGTACACTTGGGTCACCTTGTTTCTGGGCTTGGACTTCGATTGTGCAAGAAGGAGCTCAAGGAGGATTTCGAGTTTGGAGCTAGCCCCACACAACCGACCAGAGACATCTAGGGTATAAATCTTCTCCTTTCTCTTCTGTTTTGGTTGCATTACCTTGTTGTAGAGCTAGATCCATTGATCGGGTTCACTTTATGGTTGATTTTTGCTTTGAAAATTGTTATTTGTACTTGCATGCTTCCGTTGTGCTCAACCACGAACCCCAACATCTTTATCAAAGGAGACATGAATTGATTCTTCTATTGCCTTTCTCCTTGTGTTATACACTCTGTAAGACTTGGAGATTGAGGAATAACCAACAAAATTCCAGGATCAGCTTTAGGTTCTGACTTATGGAGCTGAACTCTTTTATTCAGCACATAGCATTTTGAACAAAAGACTTGGAAGTAACCTATATTGGCCTTTCTTGATTTATACATCTCAAAAGCAGTTTTGCCATGTCTTTTGACTATGATGGATCTATTATGGGTATAGAATGTTGTACCGATAGCTTGATCCCAGAAGTAGAGTTTCAATCTTGCCTCACACAACATTGTTCTAGCAGCCTCAATTAAGGTTTTGTTTCTCCTTTCAGGAACTCCAATTTTGTTGATGACTTCTTACTGAGGAGAAATTTTGTAATATTCATTTTTTTTCACAAAAGCCTTCTAGGGTTGAGTTTCTGACCTCAGTCCCATGATCACTTCCGAGTAGATTGACACACTTACCTTTTTGCAACTCTTCGTATTTGATAAAACTTATTATCTCCAGGGCAGCTTCACTTTTGACATTAAGGAATATTACCCGGGTGAATGTTGAGAACTCATCTACTATCACCAGTGTATACTTCTTGCCACTTAGGCTTGTAGTACTTATGGGTACAAACAGATCCATATGCAACATATGCAGTGGGTCTGTTATTGAAAAAAATTTCTTTGACTTGAAGGACCCTTTGTGATGTTTCCCTTGTTCACAAGCTGAGCTCAATTTGTCTTTGACAAATGTGATCTTTAGCAATCCAGAGACAAACTCTTTATTGGATAGCATATTTATATTCTTGAAATTTAAATGTGATAACCTTTTATGCCACAACCAACTCAGCCTAGGAACAGATTGGGAATATAAACAGGTTTCAGTATTGGGATCAGCAGAATTGAGATCAAGTAGATACAAATCTCTTTCTCTATTTGCTATTAGCACAGGCTTACCCTTTGCATTGTATATTGTTTATGCTTTCTTCCTAAAAGTAACAACATTGTCTTCATCACACAATTGACTGATACTTATCAGATTTTTTTAAGACCTTTAACATATGCAACCTTCTAGAAAGTCACCTTGTCAGCATGCATCTTCCCATATCCTTTACTTCTTCCATGGGAGTTATCACCAAATGTTACTTTAGGACCTTCATCTTCCTGGAATTCATTTAGAAGTCTTTTCCACCCTGTCATGTGCCTTGAGCATCCACTATCTAAGTACCATTTACTTGAACCCTGCACATGAAAAGAAAACTAAACATATTAGTTTTGTTTGGGAACCCACTTTGTAGTAGGTTCAGAAGATGAGCACTTAGCAATTTCATCTTGTGTAACTGACTGGTCAGCTTGAGCAGGTGTTGAGTCCTGTGTAGGCTGATCAGCTTGTTCCTTCTCAGGCCTTAAGATTTCACTATCATAGTCCTTGGATTTACCGTTGTCATGTTTTCTGGACTTACTAGTTTCAACAACTTTGGACTTACCACTGTTGAGTTCTTTGGACTTACCAATTTCAACAACTTTGGTCTTACCATTGTTGTGATATGACCTCTGACTTACAGTTGTCTTCCTATTATTGAAACTTCTCTCTGAGCCAAATAGAGAGTGCTGTCTTTTGAAAGGATTTGGATTCAACCTTTCAAGAACACATGTTCTTTGAATAGGCTGAGTGCCTAATCTATCATGCACAGACTTACTATGCTGTTTAGATGTTGAACACTCATTCCCATGACCCTTTGCCTTTACAAACTTATTCTATTTGAGGTTTGGATCATGCCCCTTTTTTTAGGCTGACTTCTGAGACTCAATCAATTGTCTATCTTCCTCAGAATCTGTACTTGCTATCTTATCATCATCAGCTGCATAAGCTGTAGGTTTACAGTCACCTCTAAGTACAACCTTTACCTGTTTAGGGATCTGCTGGTTGATGCTCTCTTCAGCAAGCCTTGATGACTTACACCAGGATTCAGTGACCTTCTGAAGTTGGTCAGCTTTATCCTTGGCTTCCTGAAGTACTTCACTTAGAAGTTTATTAATGTGTCTTTGACATTCAAGATCACATTATGCTTTCTTTCCAGCAGTGATGAGAGTTTGATTTTCCTTAATCTCTTTCTTGAGCTTAGTGATTTCAGCTTTGAGGTCAGCTTGAGACTTAAGGCTGGTCTTAAAGTCATTTAACAAATAACCAAAAGTAAGACCTTTTTCTTCATCGGTGTAAGAGTTGAAATTAGTAACCTTGTACAAGGACGAAGGATCCCAGTCACTTAGTTTGCTGTTTTCCTCAGCTTCCTTCATGTCAGCTTCAAAAGTTGATTCAGACAGACCATAATCAACTTCGTCTAATTCAAACTCTTCATCTTCTTGAGCCATTAGACACTTGTAATCATCATCTGAAGTAGACGATTATATATCCCAAGTTTCAGCATAAAGTCCTTTTGCATTGGGCTTGTCTTCAAGCTTTTCTTTTCTTCAGTTGAGTATATTTCTTCTTATACTTATTAGCTCTATAAGCATTCTTTTCAGCTACTGGATCTGTTTCATCCTTCTTTAATTTGCACTCATCATCAATGTGTCCCTTCTTCGGACAGTTGTAGCACACATCTTTCTTTGGATCAAAAGAACTCTTCCCTTTGCCCCTGTCAGATCTTCCTTTTCCCCTCTGAATTCTTCTCAGTATTTTGGCAAGCATAGCCATTTGTTTAGTGATAGTCTGAACATCATCAGTATCACTTGAGTATGAGTCTGAGTGGTCAGCTTTAGAGTCTGACTCAGTCTCAGATTCAACAATGAAGGATTTTGAAATCTTTTTCTTTCTCTCTGCAACTAATGTAGTTTCATGTTTATCAAGAGTGTCCTTCATTTGTTGTTGAGAAGATTTCTTGTGTTCTGTGATCTGTTCATGATTAAGCAAGAACCCATATATGGACTGAAGGTTATATGTGTAATGTACCTCCAGCCCTAAGTGCTACAGTCACTTCATTGAATTTCTCTGGTAACACATCCAGATATTTCAGCACTAGGTTAGCTTCATCCTTTTTAATGCCTACACTTAGCAGGTCATTAATCAAGCAGGGAAACCTTGTGAACAAATCGGGCAGGGTTTTATTCTTCTTCAAAAAGAAGTTTTCATAGGATCTGTTAAGATTATTCTTCTTTTGCTGCTTGAGCAGATCTGTGCACTCATATGTAATACTCATCGTATCCCAAATCTCTTTTGCAGTTTGACACCCAGTCATAGTATGCAAGATCTCATTTGTCAGGGCATTTGCCATAACACTCTTTGCTTTGTCATCCATAGAATGCAATTTCCAATCCTCTTCAGTCCAGGATGCCAAAGGCTTCTTCACTTCCTTTTCAGTCTTGTCAGGAGACTTATCACTAACAGCAGCAGGAATCTTGGGGATGATTGGTCCACGAGTTATGACATCATACATCCTAATGTCAATGGACTTAAGGAAAAGCATGACTATGAAACTTCCACATAGGATAGTCAGATCCATCAAATATGGGACATCCTTTAGCAGCCATCTGAGTAAAGTTTGATGAATTGTTTCTTGTCGACATATTATACATTCTCAGAATCTTGAACTTCAACTTATTAATAGTTCAGTCTGCTCTGATACCAGTTGTTGGTCCCTTGGTGAGAGTACCAACAAGCAAGTAATGTGTAGAAGGGGGGTTGAATACACTTTCTGCGGAAAATTGAACAAATCAATAAAAAAATTTAACACACATCAAACCACATGAAATCGAATGCTTTCATTAATAAGAAGATGATTATAGGAACAATCAAGTAAGCAACACTTGATATGTAAACACCTAATAGAAATCAAATCTCTCAATCTCTCAAACTTTGCTATCTATAAGCAACTTATGCTTATAGATACAAAATGACTCTCTCAATAGGATTTATTCACACATTGAATACTTACCAACTTCACAACAGACGTGATGATCGAACACACGAACAATGTTGGCGATCTGTGAATTTCTTGATCACGTTGAACTTACATACGGTGTATCAAGATTCGTAACACATACGATGAATAAATTTAGGTGATATTAGAGTCTGGCTCTGTACCTCTAAACTTATCAGGAGATAAGTATTTATAATCCTGTTCCTACGGATCCTAACAAACTAGAACTTATCCTAATCTGCTAACAACCTAACGGATAACTCGGAATCTTGAATCTTCTATCTTCTATCTTGAGTATTCAATCTTCAATCTTGATTCTGGAATCTTCTTATCTATGCCGTAGATATAGAGAGTAAAAGGAATTTAAAACATATTTAAATTCTCTTAAACTAACTTCTTTAGTCGGGCTTAGTTACTCATCTTGAAACTCATCAAGCTGAGTTCATCGAGAACAAACTCAAATACAAACATGTATTAACATATATAATGACTAACTCATCCTTAGAAGTCATAAGAGTTAGCTAGAACTTACTTAGCAACTCTGTTCAGCTGACTCAGTCTATAAGTTGAGTCACTCAGCTCGAAACGCATCAAGCTGAATACTCAACCTATACCTTAGGTGACACACACAACTTATCAAACATAGTGATAAACTGACAAAGATATAGTTTAAGCTGATCAACTATATGCTCAGCTCCTACTCAGCTTATGCTCAGTCTGAAACACTTTTAAGTGCTGAGTTTGATCAAGCTTCATAATGATTTTTAAGTTGTATTTAGAACATATCTTACAAAATTAATTTTGTCTCATCAAATCTTAACTAATAAGATCATTTGACCAACACTAACAATCACTCCATCCTTGTCCATCTTGTTTCTGTAGACCCACTTAGTGCCTATAATTGTGTGATCATTGGGGGCTGGGACAAGATTCCATACCTTGTTTCTCTCAAACTCAGTTAATTCCTCTTGCATTGCTTCAATCCAATCTTCATCCTCTAAGGCTTCTTCAGTATTCTTTGGTTCCATTTGAGATAGGAACCCAAAGTAAGCAGCATAGTTGGCTATTGCGTTTGATCTGGTGATCACTCTTTCTTGAATATTACCAATCACTTGATCTTGAGGACGAGCTTTGGGAATTTAAAGGTTGTAGTGGGAGATTGTGGTTCTGGACTTAAGTGATATTGAGGAATTTGACGTGAACCTACATCCTTAGTCTCAATTGCAGCATTGTTATCAAACTGTTGATCACCAAGATCTTCAATCTGAGTAGTGTTTTCTCCAAAAGGATTAAAGAACTCATCTTCTTTCTCAGCTTGAGAATCGTTTGGAGGTTGTGATGATCTCTTAGATGTACAAGTTGGGGTTTCTCTGGCACGCAGCGGAAGCAAGGTACAACAAAATAAGCCCATGGTACAAGCATACAAAGCACAAAACATGAACCCCATACATGGATCAATCTTTATGTAAAAGAAATGCAACATAAAAGAGAGGAGAAGATGGTTATACCAGTCTCCTTAGCTCCAGGAAATTTTAGGAGGTCTTGTTGTTTCTCCAAGAAGCAAATAAACGAATCTTCTAATGGGTTATACCCCGGGAACATGCCAACCTCTTGTGATAGCAAGCTTTTGGGATTCTTCTCACAAAAAAATCACTGGAGAACATCAATCAATGTCTATTTTCCTGGAACCAGTCTTTTAGAATTATCTCTAAGTCTTGTGAAAGAACTTAAGAGTGTCTAGTATTGGTGTACGTGGCCAAGAGTGCAAATGAGAATCTAATAGGGACTTTTATAAACCTCCAGGAGTCAATTGGTATGCCCAAGGCCGGCCAAGATCACATCATGATACCCACATGCATTGGCCAAGTCTAGAGGTGATTTGACAAAAAACACATGCAACCGTAGCGGTGCTAACCCCTTAAAGTTAGCGGCGCTATCGCGGCATGCCAAGTGATATGACACAATGCACATGCAGCGACTCTAACGCATAAATGTTAGCGGCGCTAACACCTTATGGTTAGCGGCGCTAACGCGGCCTGCGATGTCAACTTTTGTCTTTTGTCATTTTTGGTCCCTTTTCTTTGGTTGCTGTCAGGTTTGACCCCGGTGTATGACCCAATATGCCCATACATCATCGATATTGATTTAAACGGTGTATACACATCAGTGGGCATATTCTAACAAAATCCTACTTACACACGAGGCACCGTATCTTTAAATCACAGAGAATGAGCGGCCTCTAGCAAAGCATCATTGCCCCCAAGTCAGTATGAGTTTCATTATAAAAAACAAAACCAATTCATAAAGAATGGTCCTACAGATAAGTGATCTTAGACATCCTTTTGTTCGCGATATCCTTGTGAATACGAGACATGGATTAAATGTCAATCTCCAGATCATTCATGATTATGTTTCTCGATCTTGATTAGTGGTGACCAAAAGTTAAGGATATATCTGATTCTCAATCAATATTCCTTGTACATGGCCATGCAAAATTTTGGTGCCAGCTCCCAATCATCGAGGGGCACAGGGATATCTCTCATATCATAGGAACAAATTCCTCTGACTACATAACCCTATACCATACTTCTTGGCTTACCTAGTCATTTCCTTTATCACAGCCAGTGACGAACTACTTTTGAAAATGGCTGAAGCAAGGAACAACTATGATATAGCGGTTCATACATCTCAGGTCTGAGGACGTACGATATTATCATCCCAAGTTACTCGTGACTATAATCCATGAAGTATACATGGGTGTGGGTCTTCCAGTCACTTGAAACTCTTTTCAAGCACAAATAGGCATTGCACCTTAATTCAACCATTTTGAATTCAAGGTCATATGCTTATCTCGGTCTTAATTCAATCTTTCTTCCATAAGATTGACCGACTGTGGAAAGTTTGAAATATAGTATAATATTTCTGGAAGTGATTACACATGTTAAGATGGAACACAGTAAGTCTTATGAATGTAACCGTACCACACGCATATATAATCTCTATTATATATCAAAACAAGCATAAGTTACAATACTATCTTTATCGTTCCCAAAATAAAATTACATATCAAACGAACTAAATACAAAACTCAAGCCAAATCGCTAGCAAATCTTACACCTATTGCTCTAGTTTGAGATTCATGAGCTGCTTGCGGTAACGGCTTAGTGAATGGATCTGCCAGTTTTCCATCCGATGCTACTCTACTAATGACGACTTCACCACTTTCAATTACATCTGGTATAATGTGGTATTTGCGCAATATGTGTCTCGTCCTCTTGTGAGCTCTTGGTTCCTTTGCCAATGCCACCGCACCCTCATTGTCACAGAATATCTCAACAAGGTCAGCGATGCTTGGAACCACTCCTAGATCTTAGATGAATTTTTTCATCCACACGGCCTCCTTTGCGGCTTCACTTGCCGCAATGTACTCCGATTCGGTAGTCGAATCAGCCACCGTTTCTAGCTTCGAGCTCCTCCAGCTGACAGCACCACCATTCAACAGGAATACAAACCCCGATTGTGATCGGCATTCATCCCTGTTTGTTTGGAAGCTAGCATCCGTGTAACCCTTTACTCTCAGCTCTTCTTCCCCGCCATATACTAAGAACATCTCTTTCGTACGCCTAAGGTATTTGAGAATCTTCTTTACGGCTCTCCAATGAGGTTACCCGGGATTCGCCTGTTATCTACTAGCCATGGTTAATGCACATGACACATCAAGACGAGTGCATAACAAGGCGTACATGATCGACCCCATAGTCGAAGCATATAGTACTCGCTTCATTACTTCTATCTCCTCTTGGGAGGTAGGACATTGATTCTTGCTCAATGTCAAGCCATGCAACATAGGGAGGTTTCCTTTCTTGGATTCCTCCATGTTAAAGCGTCTCACGACCTTATCTATGTATGCACTTTGAGAAAGCCTGATCAGCCTTCTAGATCTATCTCTATAGATCTTGATCCCCAGAATACAGCTCGCATCCCCTAGATCCTTCATTGAAAAGCAACTCCCTAGGCAAGCTTTAACACTCCTTAGACTCGGGATGTGATTTCCAATGAGTAGAATATCATCTACATATAGGATTAAGAAGATAATTGCGCTCCCACTAACCCTGACATATACACATGGCTCATCTTTGCTTTTCGAAAACCCAAATTCCTTGATTTTCTCATCAAAGCATAGATTCCAGCTTCGAGATGTTTGTTTGAGTCCATAAATTGACTTCTTCAGTTCACAAACCTTGTTTGGATACTCCGGATGTATAAAACCATCAGGTTGTGTCATATACACCTCTTTAGAAAGCTTCCCATTAAGGAAGATAGTTTTAACATCTATTTGCCATATTTCATAATCATGATATGCAACAATAGCTAAAAGTATTTGGATAGACTTCAACATAGCCACTAGGGAAAAGGTTTCATAATAGTCTATGCCAGGTGTCTGAGTGAAACCATTCTCCACCAGTCGGGCTTTGAAGGTATCCAAGGTTCCGTCCATGCTGGTCTTCTTCTTGAAGACCCATTTACACCCTACGGGTCTAACCCCGGGTTTAGGATTAAACAATTCCCAATTCTGGTTATCCGACATGGAATGCATTTCGCTTTCCATTGCTTCTCTCCACTTTGCAGACTCACGGTCTGCCATGGTTTCCTTGTAGTTGGTGGGCTCCTCATAGTCCACCACTAACTCGCCGCCCTTAGGTATGTGAAATCCATATCTCTCTGGCTCACGACGAGTTCTACTGGAATGCCTCAGAGTTGGCAATGAAAGAGTGTCAGGTACTGCAGCATTTTTTTGCTCAGTCTCAACCGTGTTAGGTTGAGTACTAGTACCAACCTCAAGTCTTTTGTTTGGATAACATTTCTCTTTCTAGGAAAAATGCCCTTGGAGCAACAAATACTTTGTTCTCAGAAGGTTTATAGAATAAATACCAACACCGGCACGAGGATATCCGATAAAGTAACACCTTTCCGAGTGAGGTTCAAGTTTGTCCTCAGCCTCACGTCTTACGTAGGCTTGATAACCTGAAAGGTATTAAGATGAGTATAACCAAGAATCAAGTAGAGAGGATTTGGTAGAAACACCTTTAAGTGTGTTTTTCTATATTGAATATGGCAAAGGTTACATAGCTTTACATGGACTTCCTATTTATATGTCAACAACTATTACAATTATAACATGACATGAATGTCCATACACATACAAAATTAAAACTAGATCTCAAACATACAATTTAAGATCTAAAAATCTCCCCCTTGATTGAGTCTAGTCTAAATTTCTTTCACCAAGTATTCTTTGCCATCTTCTTAGAGTTGCTCTTTCATGCAGCTTTGCTTCAATTGATTCCATCACTTTAGTTATGCTAACTCTAGAACAACAACACCAACAACAACAACGGTACCCAATCCCGCATGAGCGGGGTATGGGAGAGGTAAAAGCGTAGACAATCATACCCCCACTAAAATGTAGAGAGATTGCTTCCTGAAAAGGACCTCCGGCCACAAAGATAAGAACAAGAAAATAGTAAAAAATAAAATAAAGTAAAACAAAATATAAATCAAAGAAAACAAAAAACTAGGTGAAAAGGAGGAAAAAAGTAAGATAAAATCAACAACTAAGGCTAAAGAAAAAAAAATAAACATATATATATATATATATATATATATAAATATATATATATACCTCCCTAAACCCTAAGTAGCTAGGTGTCGGCTCTACACCTCCTAACCCTGAATCTTAATCCTCCTCCTCCAAGACACCCTATATGAGATCATGTCTTCGGAAAGAGAAAGCTCCTGTAAATCAGCTTTCACTCTATCTTCCCACCTCATAAAAGGACGACCACGCCTCCTAGTACCTTCAACTACAATCTCTTCCGTTCTCCTTACTGGTGCAGTTGATTGTCTCCTTTTAACATGGCCAAACCACCGTAGTCTACCTTCCCTCAGCTTTTTGCCAATAGACGTTACACATAATTCGGTTCTAAAGACACTCACCGGGATTTTATCCATCAAAGTCTTCCCGCAGATCCATCTAAGCATCCTCATCTCGGCCACTTCCATCTTCTCTACTTGTGCCTTTTTCAGGGGCCAACACTCGGATCCATATAACATGGCCGATCTAACAGCTAATCTGTAAAATTTTCCTTTAAGTTTAAGAGGAACTTTCTTGTCGCATAGAACTCCAGAAGCCGCTCTCCACTTGCTCCACACCGCTTGGATACGATTAATGACGTCCTCGTCCACCCTCCCTGTTTTATGTAGAATGGAGCCTAGGTACCTAAAGGAGTCTTGGGGTCTCAACACTTGGTCCTCAAGGCGGAGGTCTAGACCCTCTTCGGTTGTTGTCTTGCTGAATTGACAATAGAGATATTCGGTCTTACCCCGGCTAATCCTAAGTCCTGAATCCTCTAGTGTAGTCCTCCACTGTTCTAAACGTCTGTTCAAATCCTCCTTCGAATCAGAGACCAAAACTACGTTAAGTTTCAAACTTTGTTCTCTGATCTTTATCAACCAAACCCTAAGAGATCCATTTGAATATGCATTAAGCTCCTTTGTTCTTAAGAAAAACTTTTCTTTCTTGCTGTTGAATAGTATGATGCCATTATCTGTTTCAAGTCCACCATCAACATCTTTCCAAATTCAGGCGAGGCAGGAAAGGTACGAGTGCCTCAAAACAACCCTTTCTTGCAAGATGCAAGAAGGAGGGAACGTGAGCGCGCATATGTTGCTGATGAAAGCAAACATCGAGCGCATACAGAAGCTAGGTTTTTCCATTGGGAGGGAGATGGCGGTTGACTTAATCCTCCAATCAGTGCCAGTACATATGATCAATTCGTTATGAGTTATTATATGCACAGCATGGATAAGACCTTGATGGAACTTCATGGTATGTTGAAGACCACTGAGTCTAGCATGACCAAGAACAAGCCATCCTCCTCCAATCACGTTCTAGCCATCCGGGAAAGCTGTATCATGAAGAGGAAGGCTGCCCCTTCCCATAAAAGGAAGGGCAAGGGAAAGGTTGGCGTGGCCGATCCTACCCCGGCCTCCGAGGGTAAGAGCAAGGGGAAACTTCCCCAAGCCAAGACTCTAAAGGATGCAGAGTGCTTCTCCTGCAGGGGCAAGGGCCATTACCGCCGTAGCTACCCAAAGTACCTGGAGGGACTCAACAAGCTCAAGGCAATGAGCATTTCGGGTCCGGAGACGTCATGTACGTTCATGATAGAACTCCACCATACTTCTACTTCTAAAGGTTGGGTATTAGATACTGGTTGTGGCACTCACATATGTAATATGGTGCAGGTGCTAAGGGCAAGTAGAAGCTTGGAGCGGGGAGAGCTGGTGTTGGTGTATGCCCACTTACGCACGTACGCCATTAGGATCACCGCCAATATAGTATGGGCCTATTGGGTCACACGTCGGGGATCAATCCTGACAGAAATGAAGGATGAGGTACTGAAAGTGTTAAAGTAGAGACGTTGGTGTGCAGGAAGATTACGTGACGCGGTGCTTGTTAGGGTACGCGACGCGGATGTTCCGCGGCGCGGAAACCTACGGGTACGCGGCTCGTAAATGCGTCTGACAGCTAAGGTACATTCATGGGCAAGTTTTGGATATTAGCCACAAGACTCACGTTTGTCACAAATTTGTTTGTTGCAAAGTGCAGGTGTTAGAGAGAAGTAGAAGATGTAGAGAGCTGGACTTCATAACGGGAAACAAGATGGTTGTCCCTATTTGAAAAGGATTGGAAGTCGGAATCTTGCCACTCCTTCCAGCTAATCTATTACTTTGTTAGATATAGGTTTTACGCCCTGCGTGGCTAGAAACAATGTATCTTCTATTTCTTTTGATAACGATAGATTAACTTCTTATGAATTATGTATTTGGTGGCTTATTTGAAAGTTTATCCATGTTGTGGCATTTATTATAAGCGTTTTCTTATGAAGTAATAGATTGATCGTGAATGATTTGTACATGTTACTCTTATTGCTAAAGTCAATTTAACCATATAAATAAGACTTGCATCACCAAGCTCCATGTGGTTAGGAACTTGGATCTTTTGATCTAGGATCAATTGATGATTTTAAATCTTATTTATTAGGGTAGAATGACTCAAACATCCTTCACTTATGTATGTGAGAGGAATGAAGGCTTATTGGATTTCGTTCACACTTTTGTCTGTAGACCGTTTAAGCAAAACCTAAGGAGTAACATTGGAAACTTTGTTACCTTACCAATGAAGATAAAAAGGATGAACATGTTTAATTTGTTAGACACTCGTCTGAAACCTTGAGAGGTGTTCAAGACACATCCGCGACAAAGAACATGACTAAGAGGGCAAAAGAGTATAATACTCAAATCGAATAGAGATGTTGAGGATATAGTTCTGATTTCTGTAACAATCATAAGAATTATGGTCTTGTCTCATAATTTGATCCTCCTCGGACATATTGTTATATGGGTCACGAAGCGGAGGAACCGGATGTTGGAGTATGCCCACGAACACACGTACGCCAAATGATCACTACCGATGATGTATGGGCCTATCGGGTCACACGCCGGGGGTTGACCTTGACACAACCTAAAAGATGAGGGTGAGAAAGGATAAATAATGATAGTTGGTTTCCCGCAGGGGTTAGCGGCGCTAACTCTGGCGTCGCTAAATCAGCCGCGTTAGCGGCGCTAACCATGGGAGGTTAGCGGCGCTAACTATGGGCGGCTAGCGGCGCTAACTCTGTCTGACAGAAACAACTTTATCTTTTCACCTCTAAATCCGACCAATGCATGTAATATCTAATGATGACTTCTGGGACCGACTAAGGGAGACCTGGAGTCGTGAGTTGGTCTATAAAACACATGCATATCTCTCATTCTCTACTCTTGGCCACTTGTTAAGAAAAATACAAACTTAGAACTCTTGTGATAGTTGCTAAGTTCAAATAAGAGAGAAAGTGAGTAGATTCCTGGTGGATTTTGGTTGTGTTCCAGAAGCTAATCTTCTTGTTGATTGAGCTAAAGGAGTGCTAGTACACTTGGGTCACGATTCACTCGGGGTGGACTTCGATATTGCTAGAAGGAGCCGAGAAAGGAGGTCACGAATTGAAAGCTAGCCACACACACACAACCATCAGAGACATCAAGGGTATAATCTTCTCTTTTCTTTCTATTTAGTTGCTTAACTTAGTTGTAGAGTTAGATCCATTGATGGGGTTCCTATTGTGGTCTTGTTTTTGCTTGAAAAATTCGTTTATGACCTTGCATGCTTCCGTTGCTGTGTACCACGAACCCCAACAGTGGTATCAGAGCCAGCTCTACACTGGTTTTGCACTAAATGGCCAAGAAAATCCGAAAAATGTGATTTTTGGTTCTGTCCAGTGTTTAGCGGCGCTAACTTTTCTATGTTAGCGGCGCTAAACCTTAGTTAACGGCGCTAAAGTCGGAGTCAACAGTCCTCTATGGTAAACTGACTTGTTTTAATGTCGTCTCGCGATAGCGGCGCTAAACTGTGTTAGCGGCGCTAACTCTTTATAGTTAGCGGCGCTAACCCTTACTGGCAGAATGCATGGTTTTGCCTTAAATCAATTTTGTTGGATTTTTGGGCTATTTGTACTTGCTGGAATTGTTCCAGATTTGAGTTGTGTTTAAATTAAAGTTGCCTTATGTCTTGGTTGATGTATTTATATGTGGATTAACATTTAGGCATGAAAATGATTAATTGCATATACTTACATTGTGTATATATGACTATGGAATTTTGACTTGTTTGAGGTTCCTAATGCATATGTACATAGGATTATGAGTGCCTTGAGTGATTAGATAATCTTAACCAAGACATATAAGATTTACATGGTTTTGTGTGGCACACCATGTGTTGATGTGTGATTTCTTGTATGTGGTTGTTGTATGTATATCCGGTAACGTTTTTGAGCCATATGACCTATGTGATGTGTTTGGTTGATTTAGATTAATGTATTAATTCATTTGGTGGTTTGTACCACAATGGCATGTAATAATTAATCTATTTATTCGGTTTGTAATTTTAACGGCTTGCATGCCGATTTCGTATTCTTTGTAATTTGTAGAATTAGCTTAGAATAAAAATTGTGGCTTGCATGCCATTTCCTTTTAAATTTGTAAATTGTAAAAGGTGAACCGAAGCAACCAACAAGAACCGTGTGGAGGGTGTCTTGGCGTACTTGGATCCGGAGGTCGGTAGGAGACGCAATGGATCAAGTGGGAGGAGCACACATCGGGTCATTCGGTCTAGTCCTTAGATGACTTAGTCTTGCCCGTTGGCTCACGGGCAAGACGCATAGGATTGGCTCGTTACCGGATTATATTACATGCGTGGTTGATTTTATTTTGTATTTTTCTTGCATGGATGTTTAGGTTCTTCGCATGCTAGAAAATTTTTCAAAATAATAAAATCAAAGAGTTTTAAATTGATTTACAAACTCCGCGCGCCACATAGACAAGAATTGGTTAAAAGTGTTTTAACCGGAAAAACTAAAACCCGTTTTTCAAAAGTAAATCTCACACCACCCGTAAGATGACACCGCCCGATTCTAGTGAAACAAGATCGGTTTGTCGAGCTCTAGCCGAGACCGGTTTTGAGTAACTGTGTGGAAGGCGCGTGTGGCAACTCGCAAGGTCGGTTGTCGAGCTCTAGCCGAGCCGGCCATTGGGCTAGAGTACCACCGTGTATCTTGACGGACGATTTACAATTCCAAGACTTAAAACGCATTGGTAGTTGTCGAGCTCTAGCCGAGCTATCAAAGTGGGTTAATGAGGAATAGGTGTGGAGGGATCAAACATGCCAAATGGGTGCTAAGAGTACCTTGGATCCCGCAAGTGCCTAAGAGTTGTGATCACGGATTGCAATTGGTAAATAGTTTACCGGCCTAAAATAGCTCTATGAAGTGATCCGCGGAAAACCCGTCATGGATTAGGGTATTTTGAGGTTCTTAGCCCTTGTTAATATAATTTGTTTTTTATAACAAGAGGGTAATTATCTTAACAAGGATTTAATACAACAATAACTAACCATTTCGTACTTTGCTTGTAGATGGCATCTACTAGCAACACCAACACCACCAACATGTCACTCCGTCCATTTTTGGAGAAGGAGAAACTCACGGGGCCAAACTTTATGGATTGGCATAGGACTTTGAGAATTGTCCTACGTCATGAAATGAAGCTAGAGGTCCTTGAGTCACCTCTTCCGGAGGCTCCTGCTACCAACGCGGCGAGGGCCGTCCGCGAGGCGTATGAAAAACGTCTCAAGGACACAAATGACGTGACTTGCCTTATGCTAACGACCATGAGTCCCGAATTGCAAAGGCAATTTGAGAAAGTGAGTGCGTTTGAGATGATTTCTCAGCTGAAGGACATGTTCCAACAGCGAGCTAGGCAAGAACTCTATGAGTGCGTCAAGGCCTTCATCGGTTGCCGGATGCAGGAGAGCGGCAATGTGAGCTCCCACGTACTTAAGATGAAAGGGTACGTGGGTTAGCTCGAGGAGTTGGGTTTTCCCATGGGGAAGGAGTTGGCGGTTGATATCATCCTCCAATCCTTGCCTCCTGCATATGGTCCGTTCATTGTGAACTTCCACATGCATAGTATGGACAAGTCCATTATGGAATTGCATGGCATGCTAAATACCGCCGAGGGCGAGCTTGCCAAGTCAAAGCCCACCACCTCCACTGCCGTTCTCACCATCAACGAGGGTGGTAACAAGCGGAAGCAACCCGCTTTGGGCTCCAAGGAGAAGGGAAAGAAGAAGGCCAAGGCCCAAGGGCCGAAGCCCAAACCTAACCCAACCCCGGAGCCGAAGGGGAAGCAAGTGGCTGCCGCTGCCACCTCACGGGAAGAGGCAACCTGCTACTTCTGCGGGGAGAAGGGTCACTACCGGCGTAGTTGCCCCAAGTACACGGAGGAGCTCAAGAAGCTTCGCTCTAAAGGTGCCCCTGCCTCCGGTACGTACATGATTGAACTCCATAACACTTCTACTTCTAATGCCTGGGTTTTAGACAGCGGGTGTGGTACTCACGTTTGTAATAATGTGCAGGTACTAAGAAGAAGTAGGGACTTGGTTGATGGAGAGCTGGATCTCATCATGGGAAACAAGGCGGTTGTCCCGGTTGAGAAGATTGGGAGTGTGGAGCTCGCCTTTCCTTCTGGCTTATCTATTGTTTTGTTAAATGTATCTTTTGCGCCCTGTGTGGCAAGAAACATTATTTCATTGTATGCCTTGTATGACGATGGTTTTACTTTTAAATTTTAGTATGGTAGCATTTTATGTTACAAAGATGATGTTTTTTATTTCAAAGCATTTCCATGTCATGGCATATATGAAACAAGCGTAAGCTTGCAAAGCACTAGATCAATCATGAATGTTGATTCGGGTCCCAAAAACGTTTTGGATAAATTGTCTCTATGGCATGGTCGGTTAGGCCACATAAACAAGAAACGCATCGCCAAGCTCCAAGTGGATGGGATCTTGGAATCATTTGACCACGGGTCTAATGACGTATACGAATCTTGTATATTGGGCAAGATGACCAAAGCACCCTTCACCGGTGTTTGTGAGAGGGCGCAAGACTTGTTGGATATCGTTCACACAGATGTGTGTGGTCCGTTCAAGCATGCCACAAGAGATCATTCCCGCTACTTCGTTACCTTTATTGATGATTATAGTCGATACGGGTATGTCTACTTGTTGAGACAAAAGTCGGATACCTTTGAGGTATTTAAGACTTATCAAAACGAGGTAGAAAATCAATTAGGGAAAAGGATTAAGACCCTACGATCCGATAGAGGCGGTGAGTATCTTAGTTCCGAGTTCCGTGAACATCTAAGGGATTGTGGGATTATCTCGCAATTAACCCCTCCTAGGACGCCACAATTAAATGGTGTCGCCGAGAGGAGGAACCGAACATTGTTGGATATGGTTCGGTCTATGATGGTTCGTACGGACGTTCCCATTACGTTTTGGGGATATGCGCTTGAGACGGCCGGTAGAATCCTTAACCTCGTACCAACAAAGAAGGTTAAGAGAACACCGTATGAGATGTGGCATGGAAAGGTTCCATCCATTTCATATTTAAAGGTCTGGGGTTGTCCTGCCTACGTAAGACGTGAGGTTGAGGACAAGTTGGAGCCCAGGGCTGAAAGGTGCTTTTTCATTGGTCATACTGCTGGGTCTATGGGATATTTGTTTTACAAACCTTCGGAGAACAAGGTGTTTGTTGCTCGAAGGGCGATGTTCCTTGAAAGGGAACTGTTATCCAAAGACGCTAGTGGGAGAAAGGTTGATCTTGATGAAATTCAAGAGACTGCCAATGTAGAACCTGATGTTGGGACTAGCTCACAACCTGAGAAGGTTGAATCTCAGCATGATGAAGCTGGAGATGATGTAAACCCGTTGCCTATTAGAAGATCTGGTAGAAGTCGGCATGAGCCAAAGAGATATGGTTTTCACATATCTGAGGGCACCGACATGGTAGTGGTCTCTGATGAGCCTACCAAATACCAGGACGCTGTGGTGGGCCCTGAGTCCGCCAAGTGGCTAGAGGCAATGGAATCCGAGATTCAGTCCATGTCGGATAATCAAGTCTGGGACTTGGTTGATCCCGTGCCGGGATGCAAACCCGTAGGGTGCAAGTGGGTCTTCAAGAAGAAGATCGGCATGGATGGCGAGGTAGACACCTTCAAGGCCCGACTGGTGGCTAAGGGTTTCACTCAAACTCATGGTATAGACTATGAGGAAACTTTTTCACCAGTGGCTATGATGAAGTCTATCCGGATACTTTTGGCCATTGCCGCATTTCATGATTATGAGATTTGGCAAATGGACGTCAAAACCGCGTTCCTTAATGGAACACTAGCAGAGGATGTGTATATGACACAGCCTGAGGGTTTTGTACATCCTGAGTTTCCGGACAAAGTCTGCAAGCTTAAGAAGTCCATTTATGGGCTTAAGCAAGCCTCTCGAAGCTGGAACCTGTGCTTCGACGAGAAGGTCAAAGAGTTTGGCTTCTCTAAAAGCAAGGATGAGCCATGCGTTTACATTAGAGCTAGTGGGAGCATAGTTGTATTCCTGGTTCTTTATGTAGATGATATTCTACTAATTGGGAACGACGTCCCAACTTTGCAAGGGGTAAAAGCCTGGCTAGGGAGTTGTTTCTCAATGAAGGATCTTGGGGATGCAACTTACATTCTTGGGATCAAGATCTATAGAGATAGATCCCGCAGGTTGATCGGATTAAGACAGAGTACGTACATAGACAAGGTCCTAAAGAGATTTAGGATGGAGGATTCCAAGAAGGGGTTCATACCTATGTCGCATGGTTTAGTGTTGAGCAAGGCTCAAAGCCCGAGTTCCCCTGAGGAACGGGAAGTAATGAGTCGAGTTCCATATGCTTCGGCAATTGGCTCGATCATGTACGCCATGTTATGTACTAGGCCTGATATATCTTGTGCATTGAGTATGACAAGTAGATATCAAGCCAATCCTGGTGAAGCTCATTGGACGGCAGTAAAGAACATTCTCAAGTATCTTCGGAGGACTAAGGAGATGCTCTTGGTGTATGAAGGTGCGGAAGAGCTACGGGTGACTGGTTACTCAGATGCTAGCTTCCAAACCGATCGGGACGACTGCCGATCTCAATCGGGGTTTGTGTTCCTACTCAATGGTGGTGCTATTTCCTGGAGAAGCTCCAAGCAAGACACTGTGGCCGATTCTACTACTGAGTCGGAGTATATTGCGGCCAGTGAAGCTGTGAAGGAGGCTGTATGGATGAAGAAATTCATCCAAGATCTGGGAGTGGTTCCTAGCATTGCCGACCCTGTTGAGGTGTTCTGTGACAACGAGGGTGCGGTTGCTCTTGCCAAGGAACCAAGGTCTCACCGACGCACGAGACATATTCCGCGGAAGTATCATTACATCCGGGACGTGGTCGAATGTGGAGACATTGTTATCAGCAGAGTACACACGGATAGCAATGTGGCGGATCCGTTCACCAAACCTTTATCGCAAGCAAAGCATGACGCTCATACTCGAGCTATTGGGATTAGATTTGCTAGTGATTTGGTTTGATCATGCCTTTGTATTTGGTTAGTATATTTGTTGTATTTACCCTTTTGGGAACATGAAGCAGTATTGTATTTATTGTATTTATCGATTATTAAATGGGATTTAGTAATACGCAAGTTGCGGGTATTTCTTTAAATCTTTACTGTGTTCCAACTTAGCATGTTTTGCTCTTCCCTGAATACGCAAGCATTCTAAATGTCCACAGTCGGTCATTCTTCTCGGGAAGGAAGTATGAACTAAGACTGAGGGAAGTAATTGGTCATGTGTCCAATGGGGATTGGGTCACGGGGACGCAATTCTTCGCCTGTACTTGAAAGTGTTTCAAGTGACTGGACGACCCACACCTGATTTTACTTTATGGTACATGTCATTGTTGGGATTTCAAGAACACGCAACGGAAGCGAGAACAACATAAAACATGCATACAAGTGTTCAAAACAATGAAATCCCAAGCATTGATCTACTCTATGTACAAAATAGCAACTAAACAAGAAGGAAAGAGGGTTATACCAGCTCCTAAGCTCCAGAAAACTTGTGATGGTGGCTGAAAGGATGATGTTGAAGCAAGCAACTCCTTCTTCTTGATCTAGGCTTTCTCTTCACGAAACCACAAACCGGGCACAAGTCCAACAAGATGTGCTAGCACCCTTCAACGATATCTCCAACTAGAAATATCACCTAAGAACAGCAAATGGCTTCTGGAACCCGAAAAATACCTTCACTTGATCACACACACAAGTATCAAAGTGAGAGAGGGAGATATATGCCTCTTTGAGAAATTGTCCAAGAAGAAGCAATGGCCTGGAGTAGTGGGCTTATAAAGGCATCTGAAATGCCCTTTGATATCCCTCTAGCCGGCCAAGATTGTTCCAAAATTCTCCCTCATTGGCTACAAGTGGAGGTGACTTGTACATAAAGTCCATGCAGGTTTAGCGGCACTAACCAAGAGTTAGCGGCGCTAAACATTAACCCGTAGCGGCGCTAACGCGGCCTGACTTCGATTAGACGTAAAGCACATGCAGCCTTAGCGGCGCTAACCTTATACAGTTAGCGGCGCTAACTCGTTAAGTTAGCGGCGCTAACGTGGCCTGCATTGCCAACTTCCACTTTTGCCATCTTTGGTCCCTCAACCTTATTTGCTGTCATGTTAGACCCCGGTTTGTGACCCTTATAGGTACATATATTATCGGGCAGATTCTAACAGTCATGAGTAAATTAGGATGATAATATCAGTTCATCCTAAGACTGGAGATGCACGTGGCTGCATCACTTTGGTTTGCTTTGTTCTAATTGCTTTCAAACGCAGTCCGTAACTGGCTGTTATAAAGGGAGTAGTTGGGCAGAGTATGATCACTGTGGTGGGCAGTGTAAGTCAAAGGAATTTGTTCCTCTGTTTAGAGAGATATCCTTGGGCCCCTCGATGATTAGTCGCTGACACCAAAATGCATGGCCATGCTCAAAGCTTGCAATAATTTATGATTGATTGCAACTTGTATATTTTGGTCACCACCAGTCTAGATCGAGAAACATAATCGTGAACGAACGGAGAATGACTTTGTACCATTTCTCGTGTTCACATTGGATATCGCGAACAAAAGGATGATTGATCACTTATCGATAGGACCTTTTCACATGGGTTGCAGATTGGTTTTTGTGTAGAAGACAAAACCCATACAGACTTGGGGGCAGAGATGTCTTACTAGAGGCCGCTCTTTGTCTGTGATGCATTGGGTACGTAGAGTCATGTGCAAGTGGGAGTCTGTTGGAGTATGCCCACGAACACACGTACGCCAAATGATCACTACCGATGATGTATGGGCCTATCGGGTCACACGCCGGGGGTTGACCTTGACACAACCTAAAAGATGAGGGTGAGAAAGGATAAATAATGATAGTTGGTTTCCCGCAGGGGTTAGCGGCGCTAACTCTGGCGTCGCTAAATCAGCCGCGTTAGCGGCGCTAACCATGGGAGGTTAGCGGCGCTAACTATGGGCGGCTAGCGGCGCTAACTCTGTCTGACAGAAACAACTTTATCTTTTCACCTCTAAATCCGACCAATGCATGTAATATCTAATGATGACTTCTGGGACCGACTAAGGGAGACCTGGAGTCGTGAGTTGGTCTATAAAACACATGCATATCTCTCATTCTCTACTCTTGGCCACTTGTTAAGAAAAATACAAACTTAGAACTCTTGTGATAGTTGCTAAGTTCAAATAAGAGAGAAAGTGAGCAGATTCCTGGTGGATTTTGGTTGTGTTCCAGAAGCTAATCTTCTTGTTGATTGAGCTAAAGGAGTGCTAGTACACTTGGCTCACGATTCACTCGGGGTGGACTTCGATATTGCTAGAAGGAGCCGAGAAAGGAGGTCACGAATTGAAAGCTAGCCACACACACACAACCATCAGAGACATCAAGGGTATAATCTCCTCTTTTCTTTCTGTTTAGTTGCTTAACTTAGTTGTAGAGTTAGATCCATTGATGGGGTTCCTATTATGGTCTTGTTTTTGCTTGAAAAATTCGTTTATGACCTTGCATGCTTCCGTTGCTGTGTACCACGAACCCCAACACCGGACATTCTAGTTATAGTCCGGATGTGATGGGTTTAACCTAAGTATCCCATTGTTTGGGGTGTACTTTAGAGAGTGGCGGGCAATGTTCCAAAAGCCAAACCAACAAAGATGGTTAAGTACGCACCTTAGATGATGATACTAGAAAGTATGTCTTTGCTAGTCCATCACAAAGTCCGAATTCCTCAAACTGTGTTAAGGGTGAGTTAGAGGAAACCGGAATCTAGAGGTGCTACTCCATTAGGTATTCTGCTGTGGCCATGGGATATTTGAACAAGAATATGTTGTTCAAAAGGAAAAAGGTTTCAAATATCTGTGGGTGCTAGTGGAAGTAAAGGTTACCTTGAATGGAAAGACCTGATGTTGGCACTAGCAATCAATTGTGATTGAAGCTCATCATGGCTATGCTGGAGCACCTGACATTAAATCATTACCTCTTTAAAATTGGTAATAGTTGTCATAAGGCCGGAAGGATATAGTTTTATATCTGAAGGAGACGACTTAATGATGTTTACATCAAACTACCAAAACAAGAGTGGGCCTAGTGTCTGCTAAAAGGAAAGAGGCGATGAAGATGAGATGCAATCTATGTGGGATATCCAAGTATTGGACTTGGTAAACCCAACCCTTGGGTGGAAACTCGAAAGGTAAAAATGGTTCTTTGTAGAAAGAGACCAACATGGATATGTTTATGACTTCGAATACCAACTGATAAGAAATATCTATGATTGACCATGTGGAAGGTATAATATGATGACTTTCTCTCTGTGGTTGTTGGGGTTCGTGGTTGAGCACAACGGAAGCATGCAAGTACAAATAAAATTTTCAAAGCAAAAATCAACCATAAAATGAACCCCATCAATGGATCTAGCTCTACAACAAGGTAATGCTACAAAACAGAAAAAGAAGAAGAGATTTTACCCTTGATGTCTCTGGAGAGTTGTTGAATGCTAGCTTCCAAGGTTGATCTTTGTTCCGCTTTAACTATCCAAGTCCACCCCAAGAGAAAATGTGACCCAAGTGTACTAGCACTCCAAAAGCCAATCCTTGTTTGAAGAAGACTTCTGGAACAGCAACCAAACTTCTCTGCAGGAACTCTAGCTCTAGTACTCTCTCTTTCACTTAGCAACACCTCAAAGTTCTAAGTGGGTTTTTCTTTATAAAATGACAAAGAATATTTTAAAGACAAGAGAAGCATGTATATATAAGCCCCAAGTTGCCCCCTGAACTCCCCAAGCCGGCCATGAGGTAATAATGAGGCTTGACATGCATTAGTGGAGAGAGGAGGTGAAAAGAATAAAGTTGTTTATGTCAGGCAGGGTTAGCGCCGCTAGCCGCCCATGGTTAGCGCCGCTAACCACTTAAGGTTAGCGCCGCTAACGCGGCTGAGATAGCGACGCTAGGGTTGGCGCCGCTAACCCCTGCCAGGAAACCAACTTACATTATTTATCCTTTCTCACCCTCATCTTTTAGGTTGTTGTCAGGGTCAACCCTTGGCGTGTGACCCGATAGGCCCATACAACATCGGTAGCGATCATTTGGCGTACGTGTGTCAGTGGGCATACTCCAACAAACTCCCACTTGCACATGAGTCACCATACCCAATGCATCACAGACAAAGAGCGACCTCTAGTAAGAGATCTTTACCCGCAAGTCAGTATGGGTGTTGTCTTTAGTACAAAAACCAATCTGCAACCCATGTGAAATGGTCCTATAGATAAGTGATCAATCATCCTTTTGTTCTCGTTATCCAAGTGAACACGAGACATGATACAAAGTCATTCTCCGTTCGTTCACGATTATGTTTCTCGATCTAGACTGGTGGTGACCAAAATATACAAGTTGCAATCGATCATAAATCATTGCAAGCTTTGAGCATGGCCATGCATTTTGGTGTCAGTGACCATTCATCAAGGGGCCCAAGGATATCTCTCTAAACAGAGGAACAAATTCCTTTGACTTACACTGCCCACCAGAGTGATCATACTCTGCCCAACTACTCCCTTTATAACTGCGTTTGAAAGCAATTAGAACAAAGCAAACAAAAGTGATGCTGCCACGTGCATCTCCAGTTTGAGGATAAACTGATATTATCATCCTGATTTACTCATGACATGTACCATAAAGTAAAATCAGGTGTGGGTCGTCCAGTCACTCGAAACACTTTCAAGTATAGGCGAAGAATTGCGTCCCCGTGCCCCAATCCCCATTGGACACATGACCAATTACTTCCCTCAGTCTTAGTCCATACTTCCTTCCCGTGAAGAATGACCGACTGCGGACATTTACAATGCTTACGTATTCAGGGAAGAGCAAAACATGCTAAGTTGGAACACAGTAAAGATTTAAAGAAATACCCGCAACTTGCGTATTACAAAATCTCATTTAATAATCGATAAATACAATAAATACAATACTGCTTCATGTTCTCAAAAGGGTAAATACATCAAATATACTAACCAAATACATAATCAAACCAAGTCACTAGCAAATCTAATCCCAATAGCACGTGTATGAGCATCGTGCTTTGCTTGCGATAAAGGTTTGGTGAACGGATCCGCCACATTGCTATCGGAGTGTACTCTGCTGATGACAATGTCTCTACTATCGACCACATCCCGGATGTAATTATACTTCCGCGGAATATGCCTCGTGCGTCGGTGCGACCTTGGTTTCTTTGCCAAAGCTACCGCACCCTCGGTGTCACAAAACACCTCAACAGGGTCGGCTATGCTAGGAACCACTCCCAGATCTTGGATGAATTTCTTCATCAATACAGCCTCCTTCACAGCTTCACTGGCCGCAATATACTCCGACTCGGTAGTAGAATCGGCCACAATGTCTTACTTGGAGCTTCTCCAGGAAAAAGCTCCACCATTGAGCAGGAACACGAACCCCGATTGAGATCGGCAGTCGTCCCGATCAATTTGGAAGTTAGCATCGGAGTAACCAGTTACCCGTAGCTCTTCCGCACCTCCATACACCAAGAACATCTCCTTTGTCCTCCGAAGATACTTGAGAATGTTCTTTACTACCGTCCAATGTGCCTCGCCAGGGTTGGCTTGATATCTACTTGTCATACTCAATGCACAAGATACATCAGGCCTAGTACATAACATGGCGTACATGATCGAGCCTATAGCCGAAGCATATGGGACTCGCCTCATTACTTCCCGTTCCTCAGGGGAACTCGGGCTTTGAGCTTTGCTCAACACTAAACCATGTGACATAGGTATGAACCCCTTCTTGGAGTCCTCCATCCTAAATCTCTTTAGGACCTTGTCAATGTACATACTCTGGCCGAACCATATCTAATAATGTTCGGTTCCTCCTCTCGGCGACACCGTTTAGTTACGGCGTCCTATGAGGTGTCAGTTGCGAGACAATCCCAAAACTCCATAGATGTTCGCTGAACTCAGAACTAAGATACTCACCGCCTCTATCACCTCGTTTTGTTAAGTCTTAAGTACCTCAAAGGTATCCGACTTTTGTCTCACCAAGTAGACATACCCATATCGACTATAATCATCAATAAAGGTAACGAAGTAGTAGGAATGATCTCTTGTGGCAAGCTTGAAAGGACCACACACATCAGTGTGAACGATATCCAACAAGTCTTGTGCCTTTTCACATACACCTGTGAAGGGTGCTTTGGTCATCTTGCCCAATAAACAGAATTCACATACTTCATTTGAACCGTGCTCAAATGATTCCAAGATCCCATCCGCTTGGAGCTTGGCGATGTGTTTCTTGTTTATGTGGCCTAACCGACCATGCCATAGAGATAATTTATCCAAAATACTTTTGGATCCCGAATCAACATTCATGATTGATCTATTGTTTTGCAAGCTTATGCTTTTCTCATATATGCCATGACATGGAAATGCTTTAAAATAAAAGACATGATCTTTGTAACATTCAATGCTACCATTCTCAAATTTAAAGTTAAATCCATCGTCATACAAGGCATACAAAGAAATAATGTTTCTTGCCACACAGGCCGCATAACATACATTTAATAAAACAATAGATAAGCCGGAATGAAATGCGAGCTCCACACTCCCAATCTTCTCAACCGGGACAACCACCTTGTTTCCCATGATGAGATCCAGCTCTCCATCAACCAGGTCCCTACTTCTTCTTAGTACCTGCACATTATTACAACCGTGAGTACCACACCCCCTGTCTAAATCCGAGGTGTTAGAAGTAGAAGTGTTATGGAGTTCAATCATGTACGTACCGGAGGCAGCGGCACCTTTAGCTCGAAGCTTCTTGAGCTCCTCCGTATACTTGGGCCAACTACGCCGGTAGTGACCCTTCTCCCCGCAAAAGTAGCAGGTTGCCTATTTCGGAGAGGTGGCAGCGGGAGCTACTTGCTTCCCCTTCGGCTCCGGCGTTGGGTTAGGTTTGGGCTTTGGCCCTTGGGCTTTGGCCTTCCCCTTTCCCTTCCCCTTCATACCCGAAGCGGGTTGCTTCCGCTTCTTGCCACCCTCGTTGATGGCTAGGACGGCAGTGGAGGTGGAGGGCTTTTCCTTGGCAAGTTCGGACTCAGTAGTCTTGAGCATGCCGTGCAATTCCATAATGGTTTTATCCATACTATGCATACGGAAGTTCACAATAAACGGTCCATACGACGGAGGCAAAGATTGGATGATTATTTCAACCACCAACTCTTTCCCCATGGGAAAGCCCAACTCCTCAAGCTGATCCACGTACCCTTTCATCTTAAGGACGTGGGAGCTGACATTGCCGCCCTCCGGTATCTTACAACCGACAAAAGCCTTGACACACTCATAATGCTCTTGCCTTGCTTGCAATTGGAACATGCCCTTAAGCTGAGAAATCATCTCAAACGCACTCACTTTCTCGAATTGCCTTTGCAATTCGGTACTCATGGTCATTAGCATTAGGCAAGTGACATCATTAGTGTCACGGACATGCTTTTCATGCGCGTCCTTCACGGCTCTTGGCGCATTGATTGCCGGTGCCTCCGGAAGAGGTGACTCAAGGACCTCTAGCTTCATCTCTTCACGTAGGACAATTCTCAAAGTCCTATGCCAATCAATGAAGTTTGGCCCCGTGAGTTTCTCCTTTTTCCAGAAATGGTCGGAGTGATATGTTGGTGGTGTTGGTGTTGCTAGTAGATGCCATCTACAAGCAAAGTACGAAATTGGTTAGTTATGACGTATTAAATCCTTGTTAAAATAATTACCCACTTGTTATAAAAACAAATTATAATAACATGGGCTATGCGTTGGGATTTCGTGGGCAAGCAGCGGAAGCAAGGTACAACAAAAACAGCCCAATGTACAAGCACATAAAGTATAAAAACCGAAATCCCACAAATGGACCAAACTCTATGTAAAAAAATGCAACAAGGAAAGGAAAGAGGTGTTATACCTTGAACGGATTATCCACACTCTTTGTGTCACTCTTTGTGGCATACTTGAACGGATTATCCACACAAGTGTGATCAAAATCCAACAAGTCATAATCCTTCCTACCAACACTGGTGAAGGAGTTTATAATCAATCAAGTCCAATAAACAATATTTATACCTTTCATTTAGCCCGAGGCTAAACTTTTACAAAGATCCTAACCACATGAATCTAAACGATGTAAATGTAGTTTACTTGGTCAAGTTTGATTACGCCATAGAGCTCATATATCCAAACAACTTTTGGATCTAAGAATCAATTATTCATGATTGCATTATTACTTATAACGAGTCTTCATGTATGCTATGATATGGATAAGTTTTGGTAAAACATCTCAAAAAAATTTTTTTTTTCAAAAATGTTTCAATTCCAAGTGATATCCATCGTCATCAAATGTGTATTTAAGCACTAAAAAATAGTCAAAATAACACATAAGCCCATACATGGATCGAATTTGAAATGAAACTATCAATATGAAAAATCTTTTTCATTAAATAAAAGATACAAAATATCCATCATCTTTGAAATAACATACAATAAAGCAAGTCTTGCCACGCAGGGCATAAAACAAAAGTAATAATTAATCCGGAAATAATGGCGAGACTAACACTCCCAATTCTCTTGTAGAAGACAATCAACTAAATTTTTTCTTCAGAGATCCGGTTCTTCAAGCTCTTCCTTCTTGCAACGAACAGACCTACACTTTCTAACAAAATAAATTATTGACAAACGTGAGTCTTATAGCTCGGGTAAACAACCCAGCTTAATAAGGAATAGCAATGAAGTAAAATCATTAATGTACCTCAAGTAGGAAAATTAACTCTCTCTTTTCTGAGATGTTTTATATCCTCTCGGCATGAAGGGCAGGCATGACGGCCCCAATCCTCAAATCAACCGCAGAAGTAGCAAACCAACCCATGTTGAGTCTCCTTAGGCACGTCATCAATGTCCATAGACTCAAAACTTGAAACAAGCTTGGAAACTCCAACTTCTTCTATTAATGGGATCGATTTCTTCTTCTTGGCTAGAAGTTGTCCCTTAGAACCAAGAACGGGAGTGGATGAGGATGATGTATGCTCGGACATGTTAGATTCTACAACCTTCAACATTCCATGCAATTCATCTATAGATATTTCCTTTCCATGCATATGATAGTCCTTTACAAACTTTTCATATGTGGTGGGCAGAGACTGAAGTATGAAATTCACACCAAGTTCCCTCCCTACAGGAAATCCTAGTCTCTCCATTTGGTCCATGTATGATTTCATCTTCAAAACATGGGCACTTACACTCCCGCCTTCCCGCATCTTACAACCGGTTAGACTCATAACACACTCATAATGTTCTTGCCTAACTTGCTGTTGGAATACATCCTTCAGCTTGTAAATTATGTCATACACAGTCATGTGCTCAAATTTCTTTCGCAGTTCTAAGCTCATACTTGATAACATGAGACAAGCAACATCGTGCGTATCCCGAACACGCTTTTCATACGTGTATCGGATAGTCCATTCCGCATTGATAGCAGGTGTTTCAGGAAGGGGTTCCTCAAGAATGTGCAACTTAGACTCGGCACGTAGGACAATTCTCAATTGCCTAAGCCAGTCAACAAAGTTCACTCCCGTGAGTTTTTCCCTTTCAAGGAACATGCGTATTGAAAAATTCGACGTGGTGTGGTTTTGATTTGACATCCTAAAATTAAAGAGAGTACGCGAATTAGTTAGTTTGATTTAATCCTCGTTAAAATAATTACCCATATCGTCTCGAAAAATATTTTAACAAGGGCTAAGAACCATATTTCACTCCAATTCATGACGGGGTTGCCGCGGATCATTTCATGGAGCTATTTAGGCCTATAACCATTTTACCGATTGCAATCACTATTGCAACTCTTAGACACTTGGGGGAACCTACGACAACCATCGGTCGTTTGGCATGTTTGATCCCTACTTGCACCAATTCCAAATTAAAATTCTTGGTTGACTCGTGCTAAGCTCGACAATCACTCAAGGATTTTAATTTGCAATTGTAAATCGTCCGTCAAGACATACAATGTCAAACCCACCAAAATTGGCTCGTGCTAAGCTCGACAACCAAAATTGTGAATTTGCCACACGCACCTTCCACACAGTTTTTTAAGAGTTGGCTCATGCTAAGCTCGACAACCAAAACTCATAAATCTAGATTCGGGTGGTATCGACTTACGGATGGTGCAAAATTTACGTTTTATGAAAACGGGATTTTGTTTTCGGCTTAGTTACAGATTAACTTGTTTAGTGACAAACCTATTTCCAGTAATCCGATTGTCTCGTGGTGTTGAAAGTCCAAGAACGAAATGCGGATCTTCTATTGGGATAAACCCCGGTAATACACCAACCTCAAGAGCTAGAAAGCCTCCATGGTACTTCACCTTTGAATACCACTTATGGAACAGCTTCTCAAGAGACCAACTCTGGAGATCTCTCTTGAATAACCCTCTCTTGGTCTTAGTAGCACCAAAGAGTGTGTGTGAATGTTAGAGAGAACTTAGGAGAGAAAACCAAAACCATAAAAATGAGTTCACACATTCTCTCCTATCTCCAGATTCGAGTATAACCCCTCTCTACCGGCCACACCTCGAGAATATGAAATCCACATGCATTGGCTAGTTTAGGAGGTGAATTTGACAAATGGCACTGGCAGAGTTTAGCGGCGCTAACCACAAGTTAGCGGCGCTAACTCAAAATAGTTAGCGGTGCTAACGCGCCCTATCAGTGATTTGACACAAAGCACATGCAGCCGTAGCGGTGCTAACCTCTAGGACTTAGCGGCGCTAACCCCTAAGAGTTAGCAGCGCTAACGCGGCCTGCGAAGTCAACTTTTGTCTTTTGCCATATTTGGTCCCTTGACTTAAGTTGCTGTCAGGTTAGACCCTGGTGTATGACCCAATAGGCCCATACATCATCAGCAGTGGTCAAGATGGCGTACATGCATTAATGGGCATATTTCTAACACTAAGAGCCTCAAAATACCCTAATTCATGACGGGTTTTCCGCGGATCACTTCATAGAGCTATTTTAGGCCGGTAAACACTTTACCAATTGCAATCCGTGATCACAACTCTTAGGCACTTGCGGGATCCTAGGTACTCTTAGCACCCATTTGGCATGTTTGATCCCTCCACACCAATTCCTCATTAATACACTTTGATAGCTCGGCTAAAGCTCGACAACTACCATTGCGTTTAAGTCTTGGAATTTGTAAATCGTCCGTGAAGATACACGGTGGTACTCTAGCCCAATGGCCGGCTCGGCTAAAGCTCGACAACCGACCTTGCGAGTTGCCACACGCGCCTTCCACACAGTTACGCAAAACCGATCTCGGCTAGAGTTCGACGACCAATCTTGTTTTACTAGATTTGGGTGGTGTCATCTTACGGGTGGTGTGAGACTTACTTTTGAAAAACGGGTTTTTGTTTCTCCGGTTAAAGAACTTTTAACCAATTCTTGTCTATGTGGCGCGCGGAGTTTGTAAACCGATTTAAAACTCTTTGATTTTATTATTTTGAAAAATTTTTCTAGCATGCGAAGATCCTAAACATCCATGCAAGAAAATACACAAAATAAAATCAACCACGCATGTAATATATATTTCCAGTAACGAGCCAATCCTATGCGTCTTGTCCGTGAGCCAACGGGCAAGACTAAGTCATCTAAGGACTAGACCGAATGACTTGATGTGTGCTCCTCCCACTTGATCCATTGCATCTCCACGCCGACCTCCGGATCCAAGTATGCCAAGACACCATCCAAGGTCCTTGTTGGTTGCTTCAGTCCTCCTTTTACAATTTACAAATTTAAAAGGAAATGGCATGCAAGCCACAATTTACTATTCTAAGCTAATACTACAATTTACAAAGAATAGAAATTCGGCATGCAAGCCGTTAAAAATAGAAACCGAATAAATAAATTGATTATTACAAACCATTGTGGTACAAACCACCAAATGAATGAATACATTAATTTAAACAACCAAACACATCACATGGGTCTTATGGCTCATATTGTTACCGGATTCTAATATCACAACCAAATACAAGAAATTTAAAACTACACATGGTGTGCCACACAAAACCATGTAATCTTATATGTCTTGGTTAAGATTATATAATCACTCAAGTCACAAATAACCGTATGTACATATGCATTAGGAACCTTAAACAAGTCAAAATTCCATAGTCATATGTACACAATGTAAGTATATGTAATTAACCATTTTCATGCCTAAATGTTAATCCACATATAAATACATCAACCAAGACATAAGGCAACTTAGAACTAATCACATCCCAAAATTCTTGAATAATTCCAGAAAGTACATCAAGCCTAAAAATCCAACAAAATTGATTTTAAAAAAAAACTTGCATTCTGCCAGAAGGGTTAGCGCCGCTAACTATAAAAGTTAGCGCCGTTAACTCCAGGTTAGCGCCGCTATCGCGAGACGGCTTAGCGGCCGATACGGAAGGTTTAGCGCCTCTAACATGGAAAAGTTAGCGCCGCTAAACCCTGGACAGAACCAAAAATCACATTTTTCGGATTTTCCAGGCCATCTAGTGCAAAACCAGTGTAGAGATGGCTCCGATACCAATGTTGGGGTTCGTGGTTGAGCACAACGGAAGCATGCAAGTACAAATAACAATTTTCAAAGAAAAGGAAGAAGAGATTATACCCTTGATATCTCTGGAGAGTTGTTGAATGCTAGCTTCCAAGCTTGATCTTTGTTCCTCTTGAGCTATCCAAGTCCACCCCAAGAGAAAATGTGACCCAAGTGTACTAGCACTCCAAAATCCCAATCCTTGTTTGAAGAAGACTTCTGGAACAGCAACCAAACTTCTCTGCAGGAACTCTAGCTCTAGTACTCTCTCTTTCACTTAGCAACACCTCAAAGTTCTAAGTGGGGTTTTCTTTATAAAATGACAAAGAGTATTTTAGAGACAAGAGAAGCATGTATATATAAGCCCCAAGTTGCCCCCTGAACTACCCAAGCCGGCCATGAGGTAATAATGAGGCTTGACATGCATTGGTGGAGAGAGGAGGTGAAAAGAATAAAGTTGTTTCTGTCAGGCAGGGTTAGCGCCGCTAACCACTTAAGGTTAGCGCCGCTAATGCGGCTGAGATAGCGACCCCAGGGTTAGCGCCGCTAACCCCTGCCAGGAAACCAACTTACATTATTTATCCTTTCTCACCCTCATCTTTTAGGTTGTTGTCAGGATCAACCCTTGTCGTGTGACCCGATAGGCCCATACATCATCGGTAGTGATCATTTGGCGTACGTGTGTCAGTGGGCATACTCCAACAGTGGTTATGTCGAATATTGAGTTCGTAGACAACTTCAAATACCGACTAGTAGGAGATAATTTTACGATGATTGACCATTAGGAGGGTATCATCTAAAAATTCTCTACCGGTGGTTATGTTGAAGCAAACTCGGATACTTGTGATTTTAGTGCCTTTTCATGGCTGCGACAACTTAATGCAAAGACCACATTCCTTAATAGGAATTTCTGAGGAAGTGCTCATAACACTATCCGATGGTCTGTTACATTAAGTGTATCCTTGTAAAGTCTACAACCAAAGGTAGTCCCATGGTAGACTTAAATAAGCATCTCAAGATTACAATCTTTGCTTTGATATGAAAATCAATTGTTTGAGTTTTCAATAAGCAAGGATGAAACATAAATGAATGTCAGGGCTAGTGGGAGTATTGTTGTAATTCTATATTTACGATGAAGTGGAGATAATGTCCTTACCTTATATTGGTCAAAAGATAATGTAAGGAATTATGCATCCATGACGACTATAGAATATACAAAACCTGTTTAGGGGATCAAGAAATATTTAGATATGTTATTGGTACTCTTTCATAAAAGAAGCAAGAGTAAGTTGTTACTATAGTGTTAGCTTCTGAATAGAGTGGGATAACTGCCGATCTTAATCGGAGTTCATGATCCTACAATATATGGTGTTGTTGATCAAAATAGTTCTTGAAGCATCACTGACGCTATTGGGATCTTCTGAGACAATGAGGGTAGGATGGCTTTACTATAAGAACCAAAGTCTCGAAAAAGTCATTTACCTTATTGGGTTCTTCTCAAACAATGAAGGTTCAATGAATTGAAGGAAGCGTCATGGTCTCACCAACGCATACTATATGAGTGATGGTTGAGGTAGAAACGTAGTCGCTAGCAGAGTTAACACGGATGGCTTTATGGCAGATTCGTTAACTAAGCAGTTGTCACGGGCTAGTGATGTTTACCATACTAGACTTAGGTGCACAAAGCTTGAGTTTGTTTTAGTTATATGTTTGGTATATATTATCTTCGGGAACATTAAGCAGTATTGTACTTCATACTATATTGATTATTAAATGTGATTTAATAATGCGCCGAGGGCGGATATTTTATGAATCATTACTGTGTTCCATCTTAGTATGTTTAACACTTCCCAGAATGCTCTTTTCATTCTAAATGTCCACAGTCGGTCATTCTTCACGGGGAGGAAGTTTGAGATAATGCTGAGGGAAGTGGTTGGTCGCTATCTAATAATGGATTAGGTAAAAGAGATGCAACATTTCGCCTGTTCTTGCAATGATCAAGTGACTGGACGACGCGCACCTGAACTTACTTCATGGTTTCTGTCACGAGTAAGTCAGGATGATAATATCATTTTGTCCTTAGACTGGAGATACATGTGTTCCAAATCATGGATCTTCTATGCTTTTATTGCTTTCAAACGCAGTTCGTAACTGGCTGTTATAAAGGGAGCTTTTAGGTAAAGTATAGTGTATGTGGCGGAGCAATGTACTCAAAGGGATTCATTCCTCTTGTTTTAGAGAGATATCCTTGGGCTCCTCGATGATTGAGTGCTAACGTAAAATGCATGACCATGCTCAAGTTGCGATGATATTTGATCGATTGCAACTAGATTTTGGGTCACCATCAATGGAGATCGAGAAACATAATCGTGAACGATCTGGAGATTGACATTTAACCATGTCTCGTGTTCATACGGATATCGCGAACGAAGGGATGAATGATCACTTATCTATAGGACTATTCCGTATCTGATTCTGGATTTGGTTTTTGTTCTTGATGACGAAACCCGTGCTTATTGGGGGCAGAGATGCCTTGCTAGAGGCCGCTCTTTGTCTATGGTTTATGGGTACGGTGTGTCATGTGCAAGTGGGAGTTTGTTGGTGTATGCCCACTGACGTACGTACGTCATTAGGATCATTGCCAATATAGTATGGGCCTATTAGGTCACACGCCGGGGATCAATCCTGACAGAAATGAAGGATGAGGAATTGAAAGTGTTAAACTAGAGAAGTTGGTGTGCAGGAAAATTACGCGACGAGGTGATTGTTATGGTACATCCGCGGCGCGGAAACCTACGGGTATACGGCGCGGAAACCTACGGGTAAATGCGTCTGACAGCATGCAACTTTTAGCTCCACCTCCCCATTTGACAAATGCATGTCTTAGCTTTTTCCAAAAGCAATGGCCGGTCTTTGGGACAGTATTAGGTCGGTTTTGGCCTTATTTTTCCATAACTCACTTAAGTCGTCTCTCTCTCTACCTTCTTGAATAGTTTTTATCTCTTGGGTGTTTAGAAACTAACATTCACTTAGAGCTCCATGGTGGGTTTCATTTTTGAGTGATTGTGAGTGATTTCCAGGAGACAAAATCAGAGAGATTGATGTTCTTGCGTGGATTCAAGGCTTTAAAGTCCACACAAGCTTAAGTCGTCTCTCTCTCTACCTTCTTGAATAGTTTTTATCTCTTGGGTGTTTAGAAACTAACATTCACTTAGAGCTCCATGGTGGGTTTCATTTTTGAGTGATTGTGAGTGATTTCCAGGAGACAAAATCAGAGAGATTGATGTTCTTGCGTGGATTCAAGGCTTTAAAGTCCACACAAGCTTGCTAGTAGTTGAGGATTGAGGAAACCCGGGGTGGACTTGCAATAGAGGGAAGCTATTTTGCTTTCTTGTCAACACCGTCTCATTCTACAGGTTGCTGGAGCTAAGGAGAAAGGTATTTTTTGTTTCTATTCCTTTTTCATGTTGCAAATATGTATTATAGAGTTTGGTCCTCTTTTGGGTTTTATGCATTGCATGCTTGTACCATGGCTTTGCTTGTTGTTCTGTTGCTTCCGCTGTGTTCCCGTAAACCCAACAGCTGGATCTTGTCATGAGAAACTCGGAGGCTGTTCCAGTGGAAGCGAAGGGTAACTTGGAGCTTTCATTCAAGACCGGTTTTTCAATTTTGTTAAAAGATATATGTTATTCGCCCTATGTGGCTAGAAACATTATTTCTTTTCACAAATTGTATGATGATGGTTATGATTTTAGATTTGTAGATGGAACAATTATTTTCTTTAAAAATGAAGTTGTTTATTTTAAAGCTTTACCATGTCATGGCATATATGAGGCAAATGCATACATTGAATCAAGAAAATCTATCATAAATATTGATTCTGATTCCAAAAATGGTTTGGATAAGTATTTCATATGGCATAGTCGTCTTGGCCACATAAACAAGACTCGCATCGCCAAGCTCCAAGCGGATGGGATCTTGGAATCATTTGATCAAGGATGAAATGAAGTTTGCGAATCTTGCTTATTGGGTAAAATGACAAAGGCACCCTTCACGGGATCAAGTGAGAGGGGAAAGGACCTTTTAGACATAATCCATACGGATGTATGTGGACCTTTCAAGCATGTCACAAGGAATAATTAAAGATACTTCGTAACCTTTATAGATGATTATAGTAGGTACGGGTATGTCTATCTTGTTAAACACAAGTATGAAACCTTTGAGGTGTTCAAGACATTCCAAAACGAAGTTCAGAATCAGCTGGGCAAAACAATAAAGATACTCCGGTCTGATAGAGGTGGAGAGTATCTTAGTACCGAGTTTATCGATCATCTTAAAAATTGTGGAATCATTTCACAATTAATACCTCCAAGGACTCCACATTTAAATGGGGTCGCTGAGAGGAGGAACCGGACTTTGCTTGATATGGTAAGGTCTATGATGAGTCGGGCGGAGATACCTATTAGTTTCTGGGGATATGCCTTAGAAACGGCGGTCAGAATCCATAACCTCGTACCAACCAAGAAAGTTGCTAAAACACCTTATGAAATGTGGCATGATAAGAAACTGACACTTTCATTTCTACGAGTTTGGGGTTGTCAAGCCTACGTGAGACTTGAGGCCAAAGACAAACTAGAACCTCGTTCAGAAGGGTGTTATTTTATCGGATATCCTCCTAACGGTGTTGGATATTTATTTTATAAACCTTCAGAGAACAAGGTATTTGTTGCTCGTAGGGCACTCTTCCTTGAAAGGGAGTTGCTATCCAAACATGGTAGTAAGGAAGTTGACCTTGAGGAAGATCAAGGATCGGCCGATAAAGGACTTGAGGTTGGCACTAGCCAAAATACCGAGCAACATGATGCTGCGGTACCTAACACTCTAGCAACGTCTACTCCTAGGTGTTCCAGTAGAACTTGTTCTGAGCCAGAAAGATATGGGTTTCTCATATCTGAGGGCAACGAGTTATTGGTGGATCATGATGAACCCACCAACTACAAAGAAGCCATGGAAATCTGCTCATTGGAGAAAGGCGATGGAAAGCGAGATGCAATCTATGTCGGATAACCAGGTTTGAGAACTGGTTGATCCTACACCAGGGATAAAACCCATTGGGTGTAAATGGGTTTTCAAGAAGAAACCCGGCATAGATGAAACCTTGGATATCTTCAAAGCCTGACTGGTGGTGAAGGGTTTCACTCAGACTCAAGGAATTGATTATGATGAAACCTTCTCTCCAGTGGCCATGTTGAAGTCAATCCGGATACTACTTGCCATAGCTGCATTTCATGATTACGAAATTTGGCCAATGGATGTAAAGACCGCCTTCCTTAACGGGAAGCTTAATGAAGAGGTGTATATGAGACATCCTGATGGTTTTGAGCATCCAAAGTATCCAAACAAGGTTTGTAAGCTTATGAAGTCCATTTATGGACTTAAACAAGCATCTCGAAGCTGGAATCTTTGCTTTGATGAGAAAATCCAAACTCAGTAAAGATGAACCTTGCGTGTATGTCAGGGCTAGTGGAAGCACTATAGTCTTCTTGGTTCTATATGTAGATGATATTCTACTCATTGGAAATCATATCCCAAGCCTAAGGAGTGTCAAAGCTTGGCTAGGGAATTGCTTTTCAATGAAGGACCTAGGCGATGCAAGCTGTATTCTGGGAATAAAGATCTATAGAGATAGATTGAGAAGGCAGCAAGGGCTTTCTCAAAGTGCATACATAGAAAAGGTCGTGAGACGCTTTAAGATGGAGGAATCCAAGAAAGGAAACCTCCCTATGATGCATGGCTTGACCTTGAGTAAAACTCAATGTCCTACCTCTAGAGAGGAGATAGAAGTAATGAAGCTAATACCAAATGCTTCGGCTGTGGGCTCGATCATGTACGCCATGCTATCCACTCGCCCTGATGTGTCATGTGCTTTGAGCATGACTAGTAGATATCAGGCGAACCCATGAGAGCCTCATTGGAGAGCAGTAAAGAACATTCTCAAATATCTGAGACGTACAAAAGAGTTGTTCTTTGTATATGGTGGGGAAGAAGAGGTGAGAGTAAAGTGTTACTCGGATGCTAGCTTCCAAATAGACAGGGATGACTGCCGATCTCAATCGGGGTTTGTCTTCCTGTTAAATGGTGGTGCTGTCAGCTGGAGGAGCTCAAAGCAAGACACGTTGGCTGATTCGACTACCGAATCGGAGTACATTGCGGCAAGTGAAGCCGCAAAAGAAGCCGTGTGGATGAAGAAATTCATCCAAGATCTACAAGTGGTTCCAAGCATCACTGACCCTATTGAGATATTGTGTGACAATGAGGGTGCGGTGGCATTGGCAAAGGAACCAAGAGCACACAAGAGGACAAGACACATTTCGCGCATGTACCAATTTATACGGGATGTTATTGAAAGTGGTGAAGTCATCATTAGTAGAGTAGCATCGAATGGAAACTTGGCAGATACATTCACTAAGCCGTTACCACAAGCAACTCATGAATCTCACACTAGAGCTATAGGTGTAAGATTTGCTAGCGATTTGGCTTGAGTTGTATATTTTAGTTCATTTGATATGTATATTTTATTTTGGGAACGATACAGACAGTACTGTAACTTATGCTTGTTTCGATATATAATGGAGATTATATATGCGTGTGATACGGTTACATTCATAAGACTTTACTGTGTTCCATCTTAGCATGTTTAATCACTTCAAGAAATGTTGTTCTATATTTCAAACTTTCCACAATCAGTCAATCTTATGGAAGAAAGATTGAATCAAGACTGAGATAAGCATGTGATCTTGAATTCAAATTGGTTGAATTAAGGTGCAATGCTTATCTGTGCTTGAATAGAGTTTCAAGTGACTGGAAGACCCACACCAAAGTATACTTCATGGATTATAGTCACGAGTAACTTGGGATGATAAAATCTTACATCCTTAGACCCGAGATGTATGAACTGCTATATCATAGTTCTTACTTGCTTTAGCCATTTTCAAAAGCAGTTCGTGACTGGCTGTGATAAAGGAAATGACTAGGTAAGGTATGGGGTTATGCAGTCAAAGGGATTTTTTCCTCCATTATGAGAGATATCCCTGTTAGAAATATGCCCATTAATGCACGTACGCCATATGGACCGCTGCTGATGATGTATGGGCCTATTGGGTCATACACCGGGGTCTAACCTGACAGCAACTTAAGTTAAGGGACCAAATATGGCAAAAGACAAAAGTTGACATCGCAGGCCGCGTTAGCGCCGCTAACTGTTAGGGGTTAGCGCCGCTAAGTCCTATAGGTTAGCGCCGCTACGGCTGCATGTACTTTGTGTCAAATCGCTGACAGGGCGCGTTAGCGCCGCTAACACTTTTGAGTTAGCGCCGCTAACTCTTGGTTAGCGCCGCTAAACCCTGCCAGTGTCATTTTGTCATTTCCACCTCCAAAATGACCAACGCATGTTGTTTTTACAACTCTCGATGTTGGGGCCGGTGGAGAGGGAATATTAGACGAAATCTTGAACACAAGAGGAGTAACTCATTTTTTGATTTGGGTTTTCTCTCTTGAAGCTCTCTCTCTCTCAAAATATACATTATCTTCTTTGGTGCTACAAGAGGCCAAGAGAAGTTTAAGGGAGAGGGTTGTTCTCCAGAGTTTGGTCTCGTTTTATTGCTGTTCCAGAAGTGGTTTTCGAGTAGAAGTACCATGGAGGCTTGCTAGCTCAAGAGGTTGGCGTGTTACCGGGGTATATCCCATTAGTCGATCCGCAATTTGTTCTTGGAGCTCAACACCACGAGACAATCACTTTTCTGGAGCTTAGGAGAAAGGTATAACACCTCTTTCCTTCTTAGTTGCATTTCTTTACATAGAGTTTGGTCCATGTTCGGGATTTCTCGTTTTGTGCTTTATTTGCTTGTACTGTGGGCTTTGTTTGTTGTACCTTGCTTCCGCTGTGTTGCCCACGAGATCCCAACAGTGGTATCAGAGCCACCTCTATGTTAGATTTGCACTTGGTGGCCTGAAAATCCCGAAATCAAAATGTTTGTTTTCTGTTCGAACCGGGTTAGCGGCGCTAACTGTCTTCAGTTAGCGGCGCTAACTACTTAAACTTAGCGGCGCTAACGCGCAGCTACGATTTTGGTTTAAAAGTTAAAAACAGTTTTGTTCTCGGGTATTTTGGTCATTTTCTGTTTCTGGAAATTTGTTCCAGATTTGTTTTGGTATTATAGTTACCATTATGTTTGGTTGTATGTGGTTGTTGTGAAATTGGTAACCTTGCCTTGACCTTGTGGTTGTATTTGTGTGTTTGGATGCAATTTGGTGATTTTAATCACATATGGGCTGTAATAGTTATTAATTCAATTTTGTTTGTAATAATATTGTGGCTTGCATGCCATTTCATTCATCCGTGTATTTGTACTAGATAAATAGGAAGTTATTGTGGCTTGTACGCCATTTCTTTTTCTATTGTATGTTTTGTACAAATTGGATGAAGACACACATTTAGGAGTCGGAAAGGAAATGGAGCGTGTCCATAGAAGCCGGTGAAGTCCATTGGAGATGGCGGATCTAGTGGGAGCTCGCATTGAAGACTTTCCGTCCCCTAGTTTGACCACGTTCTACCCGTTTTGGCTCACGGGAAGAACGCATAGAATTTTGGCAAGGGTTACCAATTTACTTCGTTTATATGCGTGTGATGTGATTTCATTTTATTCGCATGCTAGACAATTTTTCGAAATTAATAAAATCACAAGAGATTTGGTAAAAATGGTTTGCAACTCTCGCGCGCTCACATACAAGATTAACTCACCTAGTGGAAATAGGTTTTGTCACTAAACAAGTTAATCTGTAACCAAGCCGAAAACAAAAGCCCGTTTTTCATAAAACGTAAATCTTGCGCCATCCGTAAGTCGATACCACCCGAATCTAGATTTATGGGTTTTGGTTGTCGAGCTTAGCACGAGCCAACTCTCATAAAGCTGTGTGGAAGGTGAGTGTGGCAAATTCACAATTTTGGTTGTCGAGCTTAGCACGAGTCAATTTTTGTGAATTTGTTACCGTATGTCTTGACGGACGATTTACAATTGCAAATTAAAATCCTTGAGTGATTGTCGAGCTTAGCACGAGTCAACCGAGAATTTTAATTTGGAATTGGTGCAAGTAGGGATCAAACATGCCAAACGACCGATGGTTGTCGTAGGATCCCGCAAGTGCCTAAGAGTTGTAATAGAGATTGCAATCGGTAAGATGGTTATCGGCCTAAATAGCTTCATGAAGTGATCCGCGGCAAACCCGTCATGGATTGGAGTGAAATATGGTTCTTAGCCCTTGTTAAAATATTTTTCGAGACGATATTGGGTAATTATTTTAACAAGGATTAAATCAAACAACTAATTTGTGTACTCTACTTTAATATAGGATGTCAAATCAAAACCACAACACGTCGAACTTATCACTACGTGTGTTCCTACAAAGGGAGAAACTCACGAGAGTGAACTTTGTGGACTGGCTTAGGCAATTGAGGATTGTCCTACGTGCCGAGTCCAAGTTGCACATCCTTGAGGAACCCCTTCCTGAACCACCTGCTACCAATGCGGAATGGGCTATCCGATACGCGTATGAAAAGCGTGTTCGGGATACGCACGATGTTGCTAGCCTCATGTTATCAAGTATGAGCTCGGAACTGCGAAGGAAATTTGAGCACATGACTGTGTATGACATGATTAACAAGCTGAAGGATGTTTTCCGACAGCAAGTTAGGCAAGAACATTATGAGTGCATTAAAAGTCTAACCGGTTGTAAGATGCGGGAAGGCGGGAGTGTTAGTGCCCATGTTTTGAAGATGAAGTCATACATGGACCAGATGGAGAGACTAGGTTTTCCTATAGGGAGGGAGCTTGGTGTGAATTTCATACTTCGGTCTCTGCCCGCATCATATGAAAAGTTTGTAGAGAACTATCATATGCATTGAAAGGAAATATCTATAGATGAACTGCATGGAATGTTGAAGGATGTAGAATCTAACATGTCCAAGCATGCATCATCTTCATCCACTCTTGTTTTTGGTTCTAAGGAACTACATAACATGAAGAAGAAGAAATCGATCCCATTAAAAGAAGAAGTTGGAGTTTCCAAGCTTGCTTCAAGTTTTGAGTCGATGGACATTGATGATGTGCCTAAAAAGACTCAACAAGGGGTGGTTTGCTACTTCTGCGGTAGATTTGGGGATTGGGGCCATCATGCCTGCCCTTCGTGCCGAAAGGATATAAAACTTCTCAGACAAGAGAGAGTTAATTTTCCTACTTGAGGTACATTCATGATTATACTTCATTGCTATTCCTTATAAGCTGGGATGTTTACCCGAGCTATAAGACTCACATTTGTCACAAATTTATTTTGTTGCAAAGTGTAGGTCTATTCGTTGTAAGAAGGAAAAAGCTTGAAGAACCGGATCTCTGAAGAAGAAATTTTGTTAATTGTCTTCTACAAGAGAATTGGGAGTGTTGGTCTCGCCATTGTTTCCGGATTAATTTATTACTTTTGTTTGTACGCCCTGCGTGGCAAGAACTGCTTTAGTGTATGCTCCTTTGGAGATGATGGATGTTTTTGAATCTTGTATTTTATAAAGATTTTTCATTTTAATAGTTTCATTTCAATTTTATTCCATGTCAATGCTTATGTGTTATTTTCGACCTTTTTGGTGCTTAAATAGACATTTGATGACGATGGAGATAACTTGGAATTGAAACATTTTATAAAATTATTTTGAGATGTTTTATCAAAACTTATCCATATCAATGCATACATAAAGGCTCATTATAAGTAATAAGGCAATCATGAATAATTGATTCTTAAATCCAAAAGTGATTTGGATAAATAAGCTCTATGGCATAATCAAACTTGACCAAGTAAACAACATTTACATCGCTTAGATCCATGTGGTTAGGATCTTCGTACAAATTTAGCCTCGGGCTAAATGAAAGATATAAATATTGATTATTGGACTAGGGTGATTAAGAAATCCTTCACCTGTGTTGGTAGGAAGGATTATGACTTGTTGGATATTGATCACACCTCTGTGGATAATCCGTTCAAGTATGCCATATAGAATGACACTAGTAAAATTCTCCATCACCATCTTTATGATAGTAGTTGGGAGAATGTTTAACTAGTTAAAAGGTTTGTGTCTGAAACCTGGAGATATTCGGAAATAACCTTAAGAGAATTAAGAATCATGAAGGGCATATAGATATGGATGAATTAGATCTAGAGTAGATGCTAAGTTTCCATTATCTATAACATCAAATGAATCATGGGTTTATCCCATAATTCATATTCTTGAAGAAACACATTTGTATATGGTGTTGCTTTGAATAAAAACCGGATATCTTTGTAGATGATCTGGTAGTTGGCAGGCCTAAAACATGTATTCAATGTGATTGGTATACATTAATTTTTATGAACCAAGTTCTCAATCTGAAACACAACATTATGGTCAACTTAAGCATCCAATGAGATTTTGACTAGAAAGAGTACTTTGCTTATCAATCTCACAACTTAAAATTATTCATTAAGTGGGAGATGTATGAATTATAAGTTGATGCTTGTATATTTAAGTAGTTCATCCGAGTTTTGGATAATTGTTCATGAACTTATGGGAACCATGTTTGGTTATTCAAAAGGGAAAGAACAATTTACAAAAGCATTCCAGTGGAAGAACGTTAAACTTAAATAAAAGACCTAATGTGGAAACTAGCACTTAAGCAGCATAGAGATGCTGGTAAAACCTGACAATATCCATTGCTTCTTTATATCTGATGGAAATCAAGAAGGTTGTTATAGATATGAGGTTGTCATATGAGAGTAGCAACAGCTTGATGGTAAATCATTGTGATATTACCATTCATCGGAAACATGGTGGGACCCTGTGTTCGCTAGTGAATATAAGAAGTGAATGGTGTACATAGATGTAATCAATTTGCTGCATCCAAGTACTTGACTTGGGTTAATCCCACACCTAAGGTGTAATCCGAGAAGGATGAGGGACTAACATATATGCATTTATGGATAACTTCAAATACCGACTAGAGACATAGTGTTTCATATTGTTTAAATATGGAAACATGTTCTAGTGGTTATGTTAAAGATAATTTGGATCAAGTGAGATATTGTTATCACCTAGCGGAAACAAGATTAGTTCACTTGGATGTAAGAGACCTATATCCTTTATGGGATTAAGTTGAGGAAATGCTTAAGGCACAATTCCGAGGGTCATATACATCTGTAATATCCAGATTAGGTCTGGATTATGTGAAACATTGCTGTCGTCTTGGGGAAACTAATATGTTCACATGGAAATAAAAGACCAAGATCCTTCGCGGGATTAATTTGAGGAAATGTTTTAAACATGTTTCGAGGTCTTATATATCCATTATGTCCAAGTTATGTCCATGACTAAAGTCAGCAAAACTTGCATCTTGTGGCTGTAATCCTGCTTTGCGAGAAAGTCAAAGGAATGAGTTTTCTAGCAAACATAGATTAAGCTGGATACCCTTGTCAGGGCTAGTGGGAGCTTCATGTGTTCCTAGGAAAATATGCTCAATAAGAATAATGTCCTAATTTAGGGTTGTTCTACAACCTAATGGTGAAATTGTTGTTCTATGAGTATAAATAGAAAATATGGAATCAAGTGGATTTTTAATTCAAGAAGTACTGATGTATGTTCTTGATATTCGACGAAAGTAGAATTGTCTTGAGTAAGTTATTACTGCAAGCAAATCTATACTTGTGAGACTGTCGATTTTATCGAAGTTTTGATTAATCAAGTATGTGGTATAGATACGACATTTAAACTTAAATGAGTGTCATTAACCCTATTGTGTACTTCGGTCACATTGAGGGTATGTCGACTCTAATAAACATGAGTGTCTATGACTCTATTGTGAACTTCGGTTACATTGAGAGTATGTCGACTCTGATAATCATAAGTGTCATTAATCCTATTGTTGACTTCGGTAACATTGAGGATATGATGACTATGATAACTTTGTATATGATCTCTTTGATAAACACTTCGCTAGTGGTTTAATAAGAAAATACAAAAGAGTACAAAAGGGATATTGTGTGAATGATCCCATAATTAAGCCGTTGTCAAATACTAGTGATGAATTTCATACTAGGTATAATAGCATTGTTAATGCTTATGACTAGGCTCGAATATCGTTTTAGTAAATGTTTGATTTACTTATAAGCTTTGGGAACGGTAAGCAGTACTGCTAACTGATGATTGTATCGATGTATAGTGGGGACTATATATACGCATGATGCGGTTACCTTCATTGGTCTTTACTGTGTTCCATCTTAGCATGTTTAACCACTTCCCAGAATGTTTATACATTCTAAATTTCCACAGCCAGTCATTCTTCAAGGGAAGGAAGCTTGAATTAAGGCTGAGGTTAGGTGTTGGTTGTGCATTGATCAAGGATTGAATGCATGAAACGCAACAGTAACCTGTGCTTGAAAGGAGTTTCAAGTAACTGGAAGACCCGCACCCGAGTTCACTTCATGGATCATGGTCATAGAGTGACTCGGAAGGATAATATCATTACGTCCTTCGACCCGAGATGTATAAATTGCTATAGCATGAAACTTTCTTACTTTAGCCATTTCAAAACGTAGTTCGTAACTGGCTACTATAAAGGGAATAGCCAAGTAAGAGAAGGTTCACGCTATGGGGTTGTATAGTCAACGGGATTTGTTCCTCTGGTATGAGAGATATCCCTGGGCCCCTCGATGATTGGGCGCTGACACCAAAATAAGCATGGCCATGCGCAAAGGAATATTGATTTAGAATCAGATATTTCCTTAAATTTTGGTCACCACCAATCAAGATCGAGTAACATAATCGTGAACGATCTGGAGATTGACATATCAATCCATGTCTCGTGTTCACAAGGATATCGCGAACAAAAGGAGTATTGATCACTTATCAAATAGGACCTCTACGTTCTTTTTGTAAGTAATGGTTTTCTGCATAAAAGCGGAACCCATACTGACTTGGGGGCATTGATGCTTTTGCTAGAGGCCGCTCTTTGTTTGTGGTTACATGGGTACGGTGCATTATGTGCAAGTGGGAGTTTGTTAGAAATATGCCCATTAATGCACGTACGCCATATGGACCGCTGCTGATGATGTATGGGCCTATTGGGTCATACACCGGGGTCTAACCTGACAGCAACTTAAGTTAAGGGACCAAATATGGCAAAAGACAAAAGTTGACATCGCAGGCCGCGTTAGCGCCGCTAACTGTTAGGGGTTAGCGCCGCTAAGTCCTATAGGTTAGCGCCGCTACGGCTGCATGTACTTTGTGTCAAATCGCTGACAGGGCGCGTTAGCGCCGCTAACACTTTTGAGTTAGCGCCGCTAACTCTTGGTTAGCGCCGCTAAACCCTGCCAGTGTCATTTTGTCATTTCCACCTCCAAAATGACCAATGCATGTTGTTTTTACAACTCTCGATGTTGGGGCCGGTGGAGAGGGAATATTAGACGAAATCTGGAACACAAGAGGAGTAACTCATTTTTTGATTTGGGTTTTCTCTCTTGAAGCTCTCTCTCTCTCAAAATATACATTATCTTCTTTGGTGCTACAAGAGGCCAAGAGAAGTTTAAGGGAGAGGGTTGTTCTCCAGAGTTTGGTCTCGTTTTATTGCTGTTCCAGAAGTGGTTTTCGAGTAGAAGTACCATGGAGGCTTGCTAGCTCAAGAGGTTGGCGTGTTACCGGGGTATATCCCATTAGTCGATCCGCAATTTGTTCTTGGAGCTCAACACCACGAGACAATCACTTTTCTGGAGCTTAGGAGAAAGGTATAACACCTCTTTCCTTCTTAGTTGCATTTCTTTACATAGAGTTTGGTCCATGTTCGGGATTTCTCGTTTTGTGCTTTATTTGCTTGTACTGTGGGCTTTGTTTGTTGTACCTTGCTTCCGCTGTGTTGCCCACGAGATCCCAACAATCCCTGGGCCCCTCGATGATTGGGAGCTGACACCAAAATTTTGCATGGCCATGCACAAGGAATATTGATTGAGAATCAGATATGTCCTTAACTTTTGGTCACCACCAATCAAGATCGAGAAACATAATCGTGAACGATCTGGAGATTGACATTATCTAATCCATGTCTCGTGTTCATAAGGATATCGCGAACAAAAGGATGTCTAAGCTCACTTATCAAGGACCACTACTTCTAGTATGATGGTTTTCTGCAGGTATTCAGAACCTATACAGACTTGGGGGCATTGATGCTTTGCTAGAGGCCGCTCTTGGTCTGTGCTTACGATGATGTATGGGCCTATATGGGTCACACACCGGGGTCTAACATGACAGCAAATAAGGTTGAGGGACCAAAGATGGCAAAAGTGAAAGTTAGCAATGCAGGCCGCGTTAGCGCTGCTAAGTTACCGAGTTAGCGCCGCTAACTGTTAAAGGTTAGCGCCGCTAAGGGCTAAGGGTTAGCGCCGCTAACTCATGGTTAGCGGCGCTACAGCTGCATGGACTTTATGTCAAAATCACCTACACTTTTGGCCTTTGCATGAGGGGTTCTAGATGGATCTTGGTCTTTAAAAGGACTTAAAACCTGGATATTTGTTCTCTCTTAGCCAATTTCTCTCTTGCAACCAAAAACCCTCTCTTCACTCTATCTCAAAGTTCTTGGTGATCTAGTGAAGATTTCGAGTTCCAGAAGCCACAATCTGCTGTTCTTGTGTGAGATTTGTTGAGAAAGAGAAGAAGAAGAAGGAGAGATTTGTTCCTACACTACCATCAGCCACCATCAAACAATATCTGGAGCTTAGGAGCTCGGTATAATTTTCTAACCTCCTTGTTTGTTGCTATTTTGTTACATAGAGTTGATCCATCTTTCAGATTTCATGTTTATGAACACTTTTTTGGCTTGTTTGTTTTTATTCTTGCTTCCGTTGTGTGTTCTTGAAATCCCAACATTTTGCCTGGTTTATAAAAATCCCATGACTGAATTGTGAAATTTGCAATCCAAGGAAAAAATTAACTTCCCCCATCATGCTCATTTCGAAACGTTATTTCATAGTATTGGCAAAGTCATCACCATATTTAGGGCTAGTTAAACCAAATATAATATCGTCAACATATATTTGTACTAAAATGTAGTATGTGCCCAATTGTTTCTTGAACAGAGTAGTGTCTGTTTTGCCTTTAACATATCCCTTGCTCAATATATAATCTGACAATTCGTCATACCAAACTCTCGGGGCTTGTTTCAAACCTTACAAGCCTTGTCAAGAATATACACATCGTGAGGCGTCTTGAGATCGACAAAACCTTCAGGTAGACCACCATACACCTCTTCTTTGAGTTTACCATTAAGAAAGGCTGTCTTTACGTCCATCTGGAAAACCTTAAAGTTTTTAAAGGCAGCAAAGGCGAGAAAGAGTCTGATAGCCTCTATTCTTGCTACAGGGGAAAATGTCTCATCATAATCAATACCTTCCTGTTGATTATACACCTTAGCCACAAGCCTTGCTTTGTTTCGAACCACTACTCCATCAGAATCTTTCTTATTATTTAGAATTCATTTAGTTCCAACAACTGATTTTCCTTCTGGTTTGGGAACTAAACGCCACAATTTTAGCCTTTCAAACTGATTTAATTCATCTTGCATTGCTACAATCCAGTCTGGATCAGCTAATGCTTCAGAAACCCTCGTGGGCTCAATCATACTCAGGAAACTAGAATTGAGACATTCATTCGCAGTCGCAGATCTCGTTCGAACACCATCGTCCAAACGACCAATAACTTGAGTCTCGGGGTGATCTCTTAGCCAAACAGGTTCGGGGGAACGCACCTGAAAGAACTCATCTATCCTTTGATCTTCAGATTGTAGATTTTCTACAAAAGGATTAACCATATCATACTATAGAGATTCCTGAACAACAGATGGATTTGTCCTTTCTTCATTGAATGGACTGTGTGTCGCTTCATATTAAGAAATCTCAGGATCAGTTTCTTGAACAGTTGATTAACTTAATGGTGTCGTGATTGTCACAGATTCTTGTGGAGCCGGTTCAATCCTCTGTACAGTAACAGAAGAAGTATCATTTGATTTAAAAAATTCAAACATAAAATATAAATTGATATCTTCATGCCGAACATTTGAATTAAGCGATTGTTGTTTTTCAGAAACAGATGATTTTGAAAGTGAAGGTTTAACCGTCAAAGAATTTAAATTGTCTAAATCATTAAACGTAACATTTATGCTTTCGACAATCATGTTCGTTCTTTGATTTAGTACTTGAAATGCCTTTTTATCGGATGAATAGCCAAGAAAAAATCCTTCATCTGCTTTTGGATCAAATTTTGAAAGTTTTTCCCATTCATTTAAGACAAAGCACCTATTACCAAATACATGAAAGTATTTGATATTAGGTACTACTCCATTACACAAATCGTAAGGAGTCTTATTAAAGCGTCGACGAATTAAAGATTTGTTCTATGTGTAACAAGCTGTATTGACAGCTTCAGCCCAGTAAGACAGTGGAAGTTTGGAGTATTGCAGCATAGTTCTCGCAGCTTCAACCAAGGTTCTATTCTTGCGTTCCACAACTCTATTCTGTTCTGGAGTATATGTTGAAGAAAACTGATGAACAATCCCCTCAGAATCTAAATAGGAATCCAGAGTCCTATTTTTAAATTATGTGCCATTGTCTGTACGAATTGCCTTCATAGGTTAGCCTTGCTGAGTTTTGTGTTTTGTTTGAAACAATATGATCTTAGATGGAACTTCATTCTTGTGACCAACAAACCTAACCCATGTGTAGCGTGAAAAATCATCCACCATCACCAGAATATATTTCGTGGAATTCCTGGACTGCACCTTCATTGGACCACAAAGATCCATATAAATTAGTTGCAATGGAGCTGTGGTTGTTGAAATCTGGTTGACTTTATGTGGTACTTGCTTCAATATACCCAACTCACAGTCTTTACACAGATGATCTTTTTCAAATTTCAATTTCGGTAAACCTTTGACCAAGTTGCCATTTACTAACTTGTTGATGTTCTTGAAGTTGAGATGAGATAACTTTCTGTGCCATGACCAGTTCAGATCGAAAGCAGCTTTGGAAAGTAGACAAACAGGAGAACCTGATCCTTTTCCAGACAAGTCAATTGTATACAAATTAGACTTTCTGTTATCACCAAGTATCTCATCCCCTTCTTCTGTTCTCAGTGAAAATGTCTTCTTTTGAAACAATACTTCCATTCATCTGTCACAGAATTGACCAATGCTGAACAAATTATGCCGTAATCCTTCCACATATGAAACCTTTTCTGTTCTCACATTTCCAGTCTCCAAAACACCATATCCTAAGATAGGTGCAACCTGGTCATTCCCAAATTTCACATTACCGGAATACTTTCCAACAAAGTCTTTAAGAAGACCTTTATCACCCGTCATATGTTTTGAGCATCTTGAATCCATGTACCAATGATGGTTCATCTGCACATGGAAAAGAATGGTGATGTCCTTACCCATCGTTAAATTGGATTAGGCAAGTTAGCAGCAGAGACATTTGAAATTACAGGTTCAGTTAAGATAGGTTCAGATGGTGATGGAATTGATGACTTAAACTTTGAATTGTTTAAGAAAGAGGATTTTGTGTGAACGACATTATGGTTTGATTTGAATGCTGGTTTCTTGAAGCCTTTGTCCATTAATGTCACATTCTCAGTGTGATTCTTAACTGATTGAGCTTTATTGCTTATGAAAGAAGAAGTTTGTGGAAATTTGAAGTTATTAACATGATGTGATTGCTTTTTCAGAAATTGTGAATGGAATTTAGAAAATGACTGTGAAACAGGCGGTTTTGACTTGTTGTGAACAAGTAGTCGTTGTCGTGCAAGTTTATCCATTTCCAGCTTCTGTTGTTTCTCTCTTCGTTCAGAAGCTTTCACTCTGCTCATCACCTAAAGATGCTCATGCCATTGTCCAGGCAGCATTGGTAGTTTGTGATGTGCGTACTTACAAAGAATGAATCGCAATTCACTCTTTTTCATCCACTGGTAATAATATAACCTTGTCGATTCACGAACCAAGTGAATACGTTATTGTCATCAGGATTTTTCCAGTTAGGTACTGACTTGTATTCTCTCTGCATTCGCTCTTGATGATAAGAATAGGAATTGACACAATGTCCCTCAATACAGCCACTACTTACACAAAAAGTTTCAATTCTAGATGACGCTTGTTTCGGAATATCAGTCTTAAGTTTCAAAGAAAAAAGAGAATTACAGTTTGAATTACAAAAGTTTTTATGTATAGAACAAAAAGATGGAATGAATGTTTGTTTTCTCGAACGTGAAATGTTCTTTGGATTTTTCAGCACGTCTTTTGTCCTCATAGGCAGCTCCTTTTTCTTCTCTTCAGTCTTCGCTCCAATCTTCACATGCTTCTCGCTTCCTTTGTGCACATGGTTTCCTGAAGAAACTTGTCTTCTGATTTTATCCGGTGTAGAACCAACATGAGAAGATTTGTTAGCATTTTTCTTAACTTTGGAAAACATATGAGAAGTGGATTTAGATGAAGAATGTGATTGCGGTGATGAATCCTTTGTTCCTGATGTTGAACCTGTCTCACGTTTGTTGTTGGGATCACAAAATTGATTGCATTTATGAGCGATAAATTCTCTACATGCTTTTGGACATGTAGGAATTTTGACATCCAAACCAAGTTCTACTTCTGCTTTAAGTCTTGCAATTTTCTCATCACGTAATTGTTTTTCAATTTCATGAGAAATGATTTGTGGAACAAGCAAATGAGCATAATCTAAACTTTCGGTGTTAACAAAATTTGTTTTATCAGCTTGTCTTAATTTGATTTGCAAATAAGTGCAAAATTTTGTGATGACCATCTCATGTTGCTTTATTGTCTTTTGTGCTTGTGCATACTGTTCTGAAAAATCATGAATCTTTTGTTTTACAATCTCATTTTCCATTTGAGCCTGAATCATAAAATCAGAGTTGGTTTGATTAATCTGAACAGCGGAAGTCTCTTTGAGTTTTTGTGATAAGGTGTCCTGAAAAATGAGGTTCTCCAACTCTAGCATGATGTTGTTGATTACACAGCGTGTCTCAAGATTTTCCTTTCTGCGTTGTAATTCCATGTGTGGAATGTACACGCGTGGTGCATACGAAGTGATTGGATGTTCAGTTGTTTGAAAAATGGAAAATTCAGTTGGAAAAACAGATTTTGATTTAAACTTCTTTCCATCGTTTACTTCATATGATTCATTGAGTTTGTCATAATTAAAAAATGCTAGACACTTGGATGTTGTGTTACGTTTGAATGCTTCCTCTCGTTGAACTTCTTCTTCTCCCACAAATGTCACCTTTTGAGTCAGTCCAAAATTCATTCGTTCAGCTTGATACAATTGAGTGCAATTGATTTTTGAAAAGAAACCAGTTTCATCATACCCTAAGCCTTTATATTTATTCCTGGTGTCTGGTGTAAGACTCTTAAAGATAGTATGACGAGTGGTGACATTCTTTTTAACAGACTCTTCAAGTTTTTGCACCTTTGTGTGCAAATTATTTTTCTCTTGCATAATCAAATTCAGGTTAATCTCAGCACTCAACTTCGCATTATTTAAGTCATGAACTTTATGTTCAGTTTCTTGTTGAATTTGAATAAGTTTTTCTTCTTTATCCTGAATGTCTTGTTGGAGTTGAGTTAGTTGTGATGATTGCTCAGAAGTGACGGCTTGATTCATTTTAAAAGTTAAATTTTGTGCACGTAATTTCTGGTTTTTAGCAGTGAGTGTTTGAACCTGATTAACAAGTGTCATGATGTCATCAGCAGAAAGACTTGAATGCTCGAGATGTACCTTATCAGCAGTAGACTCAGAATTAGTCGAAGGAGGACTGGTGCTATAAGTACTTTCCTCTGCTTCTTCTTCACTCTCATATTCACTTTCTTCATCGGTTTCATGAAACTTGGCCTTAAACCCACTGTCAGACCTAACAATTACCACATCCTCAGTTGAAGTTTCTTCACTTTCTTCAGCAAACATGTTCTCAACCTCATCATCAATTTCACCATCGTTTTCCACAAACTCAAATTCCTCTACATTCGCCATAAGAACAAACTGAGCATGCACCTCAGTGTCTTCATCACTCTCATCAGTGTCAGACAAGAACTGATCTTCTTCAGCTAACAGAACTGTGCCACTATTTCTTTGCTTAATCAAATTCAATTTAGCCTTGTAGTATTCCGAGTCTTTAACTTTCGGCTTTTTGCACTCTTTGATCACATGGCCAGTGTTTCAACAGTTGTAGCATTTTTTCAGTTGAGAAGACTGAAATTTCCTCTCATATCTCTTCTCCAAACTCATCCCATCATTCCTCTGAAATTTATCCTCACGCCTTCGAGATCCAGCAGTGAATCTTTGGCGATTGTTTGTCTTTGATTTAGAAAACTGATTCTGTAACATGTTGGTCAAATATGCTACAGCCTGTATCACCTTCTCATTATCTGCAGGTTCTTCAGTTTCAGATTCAGATGTTTCAGACTCTTGAATCTGTTTCAACTTGTGGGACTTTGATGAGGATCTGATTTTTTCTCATTGACCACTAAAGCAAGTGGATCAATGTTTTCTTTCTACAAGCTCACACCAACTTCTTCTTGATACTAGTTTAACTCTTCAAAGATCCTATGATGAGTGACCTTGTTTAGAACTTTCTGATTCATCTGTCCGTAGATAGTAACTTGGGTTCTCCACTCAGCTCCTAAAGAGTTTAGGAACCTAGTGTTCTTAGTTAGATCAGAATAGTTATCCAATTTTTGATTTCTAAGGTCAATTAGCAGCTTGCAGAATCTGCTGTATGTGTCAATGAGAGTTTCACCTTCTGTTGCATGGAAGTGATCAAAAGCATTCACAAGTGTGGTTTCCTTGATCTAGACACCTGATTCAGTACCCTCCATTTGCTTTTTTATTTCGTCCCAAATTTCCTTTGTTTTGTTTAAACCATTAACCTTGATATAGAATTCAACAGAAAGGCCGCGTTTTAGGTAGTATTTGGCCTTTTGGTCAGCAGTTGCTCTCAGTTTTTCATCTGCTGTGTATTCACTTGGAACCTTTGGACGATGTATTCTTTGCAAATGAGGATTATTGGTCAAGTCTTCCTCTTGATGAAACATGAAAACACTATTTTCTTTATCAATGCTTTCCTTCATTAACTCACTATATTTTTTGTTGTTTTCGATGAAGTCCATGAACCTGCCTTTCCACACATTATACTCTCCACGGTAAAGAACCAGAGATTTAGTATATGAATCAAACTACAACGTTTCACTGTAAGACTCATCTCTTTCTGATCGTTCCTCTGAAAAGATTGTTGTAAAGTGCTAAAAAGTCTCAAAGGTTTCAAAATCGGAACAAAAAATCCAAATACACCAAATCCGAATACAACAAATCCGAATACAACAAATCCGAATACAACAAAATCCGAACACACCAAATCTGAATACAACAAATCCGAATAAATGGATTAAAAAAATCTAAACAATTCTCAAATTCCGAATGTTCTAAATTCCGAATGTTTTCAAATCCGAATATTTTTCAAACTCTGAATATTTCCAAATCCGAATATCTAGATACCGAATACCAAACAATCAGAATTTGAATTCCGAATGTTCACAATCCGAACTCTATCAATTCTGAATAGTATGAATCGGTAAAAAATTCCAATAACAGTCACGATTCCGAACACCCTCAAATACAAATGCAATCACAATCCGAACACTTTCAGGTATCAACTACGAAATACGAACAACTTCTATTTAGAATACAGGAAATTTGAACAACTTTAATTCGGAATTCAGGAAATCCGAAAATTTTATATGCGGAATTCAGCGAAACTGAACAATTTCTATTCGGATTAAAGCAAATCCGAATGATTCAAAACCAATTCCGAATGATTCAACCCTGGAATTCCGAACACTTCATATTTTTCACGAGAATTTTTGATTTTTCAAGTAAAATGATGCCAATCTATCCAAGAACTTCCAGAACTGATCGCAATATGATAATAACAAGTTCTAATCCATAAAAACAATCAATTCGATATCAGAATTTGAACTTTCGACCAATTTTCTTCAAGAACTTCGAACTTTTAAATCCCAGATTTACCCAATTATGTTGAATTCCTGTAACTGTTGTTGATCAACGAGTGTTTCTGTGATGAATGTACTCCTAATCACCTCAACTTCAACTCAAAAACTCCGTCAAATCTTCAAAAATAGATTGTAGGTCGTGAACCCTCTTTTTCTTGAAAAATCTTAAAAAATCCATCAATTCTTGAACCTTTGAATCTGAATTTGCACTTTCCAACTTGAATCTGATCAGAGTATGGCTCTGATATCAATTGAAAGGTATTAAGATTAGTATAAGCAAGAATCAAGTAGAGAGCATTTGGTAGAAACACCTTTAAGTGTGTTTTTCTATATTGAATATGGCAAAGGTTACATAGCTTTACATGGACTTCCTATTTATATGTCAACAACTATTACAATTATAACATGACATGAATGTCGATAGACATACAAATTTAAGACTAGATCTCAAACATACAATTTAAGTTCTAACATAACCCCAAACTCGTAGGTATGAAAGTGTGGGCTTCTTATTATGCCGCATTTCATAAGGTGTTTTTACAACTTTCTTTATTGGTTCGAGGTTAAGGACTCTTACCACCGTTTCTAGAGCATATCCCTATAAACTAATAGGTACCTCCGTTCGACTCATCATAGACCTTACCATGTCTAGTAAAGTCCGGTTCCTCCTCTCAGCGTCCCCATTTAATTGTGGAGTCCTTGGAGGTGTTAATTGTGAAACAATTCCACAATTCCTAAGATGATCCGTAAACTCGGTACTTAGATACTCTCCACCTCTATCCGACCGGAGTATCTTTATTGTTTTGCCCAATTGATTATGAACTTCGTTTTGGAATGATTTGAATACCTCAAAGGTTTCATGCTTGTGTTTAACAAGGTAGACATATTCATACCTACTATGATCATCTGTAAAGGTTACGAAATATCTTGAGTTATTCCTTGTGACATGCTTGAAAGGTCTACATACATCCGTATGAATGATATCTAAGAGGTCCTTTCCCCTCTCACTAGTTCCCTTGAAGTGTTCTTTTGTCATCATTCCTAACAAGCAAGATTCACATACATCATTTGACCCATGGTCAAATGATTCCAAGATCCCATCCGCTTGGAGCTTGGTGATGCGAGTCTTGTTTATGTGACCAAGACGACTATGCCACAAAGAGAACTTGTCCAAACCATTTTTGGAGTTAGAATCAATGTTCATGATAGATTCTCTAGATTCAATGTATGTATTTGCCTCATATATGCCATGACACGTTTCCATGTTAGCGGCGCTAAACCTTCCATAGTGGCCGCTAAGCCGTCTCGCGATAGCGGCGATAACCTGGAGTTAAAGGCGCTAGCTTTTATAGGTAGCGGCGCTAACCCTTCTGGCAAAATGCAAGTTTTGTTTTTAAAATCAATTTTGTTGGATTTTTAGGCTTGATGTACTTTCTGGAATTATTCCATAATTTGGGATGTGATTAGTTCTAAGTTGCCTTATGTCTTGGTTGATGTATTTATATGTGGTAACATTTAGGCATGAAAATGGTTAATTACATATACTTACATTGTGTACATATGACTATGGAATTTTGACTTGTTTAAGGTTCCTAATGCATATGTACATAGGATTGTTTGTACCTTGAGTGATTAGATAATCTTAACCAAGACATATAAGATTACATGGTTTTGTTTGGCACACCATGTGTAGTTTTAAATTTCTTGTATGTGGTTATGATATTAGAATCCGGTAACAATATGAGACCATAAGAACTATGTGATGTGTTTGGTTGATTTAAATTAATGTATTCATTCATTTGGTGGTTTATACCATAAAGGTTTGTAATAATTAAATTAATTATTCGGTTTGTATATTTAACGGCTTGCATGCCGACTTTCTATTCTTTGTAATTTGTAGTATTAGCTTAGAATAGTAAATTGTGGCTTGCATGCCATTTACTTTTAAATTTGTAAATTGTAAAAGGAGAACCGAAGCAACCAACAAGGATGTCTTGGCATACTTAGATCCGGAGGTCGGTGTGAGACGCAATGGATCAAGTGGGAGATGCACACATCGGGTCATTCGGTCTAGTCCTTAGATGACTTAGTCTTGCCCGTTGGCTCACGGGCAAGACGCATAGGATTGGCTCGTTACCGGATATATATTTCTTACATGCGTGGTTGATTTCATTTTGTGTACATTCTTGCATGGATGTTTAGGATCTTCGCATGCTAGAAAATGTTTCAAAATAACAAAATCAAAGAGGTTTTAAATTGGTTTACAAACACCGCGCGCCACATAGACAATAATTGGTTAAAAGTGTTTTAACCGGAGAAACAAAAACCCGTTTTTCAAAAGTAAATCTCACACCACCCGTAAGATGACACCGCCCAAATCTAGTGAAACAAGATTGGTCGTCGAGCTCTAGCCGAGATCGGTTTTGCGTAACTGTGTGGAAGGCACGTGTGGCAACTCGCAAGGTCGGTTGTCGAGCTCTAGCCGAGCCGTCCATTGGGCTATTGTACCACCGTGTATCTTGACGGACGATTTACAATTCCAAGACTTAAAACGCATTGGTAGTTTTCGAGCTTTAGCCGAGCTATCAAAGTGGGTTAATGAGGAATTGGTGTGGAGGGATCAAACATGCCAAATGGGTGATAAGAGTACCTAGGATCCCGCAAGTGCCTAAGAGTTGTGATCACGGATTGCTAATGGTAAAGTGTTTACCGGCCTAAAATAGCTCTATGAAGTGATCCGCGGAAAACCCGTCATGGATTAGGGTATTTGAGGTTCTTAGCCCTTGTTAATATAATCAGTTTTACAACAAGTGGGTAATTATTTTAACAAGGATTTAATATGTCATAACTAACCAATTTCGTACTTTGCTTGTAGATGGCATCTACTAGCAACACCAACACCACCAACATGTCATTCCGTCCATTTCTGGAAAAGCAGAAACTCACGGGGCCAAACTTCATTGATTGGCATAGGGCTTTGAGAATTTTCCTACGTCAAGAGATGAAGCTAGAGGTCCTTGAGTCACCTCTTCCGGAGGCGCCGACAATCAATGCGCCAAGATCCATGAAGGACGTGCATGAAAAGCTTGTCTGTAACACTAATGATGTCACTTGCCTAATGCCAACGACCATGAGTCCTGAATTGCAAAGGCTATTCGAGAAAGTGAGTGCGTTTGAGATGATTTCTCAGCTTAAGGACATGTTCCAATTGCAAGCAAGGCAAGAGCTTTATGAGTATGCCAATGCTTTTTTCGGTTGTAAGTTGCCGGAGGGCGGCAATGTCAGCTCCCACGTCCTTAAGATGAAAGGGTACGTGGATTAGCTTGAGGAGTTGGGCTTTCCCATGGGGAAAGAGTTGGCGGTTGAAATAATCCTCCAATATTTGCCTCCGTCATATGGACCGTTCATTGTGAACTTCCATATGCATAGTATGGATAAAACCATTATGGAATTGCACGGCATGCTCAAGACTACTGAGTCCGAGCTTGCCAAGGCAAAGCCCTCTACCTCCACTGCCGTCCTCACCATCAACGAAGGTGGGCACAAGTGGAAGCAACCCGCTTCGGGCTCCAAGGGGAAATGAAAGAGGAAGGCCAAGGCTCAAGGGCCGAAGCCTAAACCTAACCCAACCCCGGAGCCGAAGGGGAAGCAAGTGGATCCTGCTGCCACCACTCCGGAAGAGGCAACCTGCTACTTCTGCGGGGAGAAGGGTCACTACCGGCGTAGTTATCCCAAGTATACGGAGGAGCTCAAAAAGCTACGAGCTAAAGGTGCCGCTGCCTCCGGTACGTACATGATTGAACTCCATAACACTTCTACTTCTAACGCCTGGGTTTTAGACAGCGGGTGTGGTACTCACGTTTGTAATAATGTGCAGGTACTAAGAAGAAGTAGGGACTTGGTTGATGGAGAGCTGGATCTCATCATGGGAAACAAAGCGGTTGTCCCGGTTGAGAAGATTAGGAGTGTGGAGCTCGCCTTTCCTTCCGGCTTATCTATTGTTTTATTAAATGTATTTTTTGCGCCCTGCGTGGCAAGAAACATTATTTCTTTGTATGCCTTGTATGACGATGGATTTAACTTTAAATTTGAGAATGGTAGCATTGAATGTTACAAAGATCATGTCTTTTATTTTAAAGCATTTCCATGTCATGGCATATATGAGACAAGCATAAGCTAGCAAAACAATAGATCAATCATGAATGTTGATTCGGGATCCAAAAGTATTTTGGATAAATTATCTCTATGGCATGGTCGGATAGGCCACATAAACAAGAAACGCATCGCCAAGCTCCAAGCGGATGGGATCTTGGAATCATTTGATCACGGGTCTAATGATGTATGCGAATCTTGTGTATTGGGAAAGATGACCAAAGCACCCTTCACCGGTGTTTGTGAGAGGGCGCAAGACTTGTTGGACATCGTTCACACGGATATGTATGGTCCGTTCAAGCATGCCACAAGAGATCATTCCCGCTACTTTGTTACCTTTATTGATGATTATAGTCGATACGGGTATGTCTACTTGGTGAGACAAAAGTTGGATACCTTTGAGGTGTTTAGGACTTATCAAAACGAGGTGGAAAATCAACTAGGGAAAAGAATTAAGATGCTACGATCTGATAGAGGCGGTGAGTATCTTAGTTCTGAGTTCAGCGAACATCTATGGAGTTGTGGGATTGTCTCGCAACTGACATCTCCTAGGACGCCACAACTAAACGGTGTCGCCGAGAGGAGAAACCGAACATTATTAGATATGGTTCGGTCTATGATGGTTCATACGGACGTTCCCATTACGTTTTGGGGATATGCGATTGAAACGGCTGGTAGAATCCTTAACCTCGTACCAACAAAGAAGGTTAAGAAAACACCGTATGAGATGTGGCATGGAAAGGTTCCATCAATTTCATATTTAAAGGTCTGGGGTTGTCCTGCCTACGTGAGACGTGAGGCTGAGGACAAATTGGAGCCCAGGGCCGAAAGGTGCTTTTTCATTGGTTATTCCGCCGGGTCTATGGGATATTTCTTTTACAAACCTTCGGAGAACAAGGTATTTGTTGCTCAAAGGGCAGTGTTCCTTGAGAGGGAACTGCTATCCAAAGACGCTAGTGGGAGAAAGGTTGATTTTGAAAAAATTCAAGAGCCTGCCAATGTAGAACCTGATGTTGGGACTAGCTCACAACCCGTAAGGGTTGATTCTCAGCATGATGATGCTGGAGATAATGTAAACCCATTGCCTATTAGAAGATCTGGTAGAAGTCGGCATGAGCCAGAGAGATATGGTTTTAACATATCTGAGGGCACCGACATGGTAGTGGTCTCTGATGAGCCTACCAAATAACGGGACGCTGTGGTGGGCCCTGAGTCCGCGAAGTGGCTAGAAGCAATGGAATCCGAGATTCAATCCATGTCGGATAATCAAGTCTGGGACTTGGTTGATCCCGTGCCGGGGTGTAAACCCGTAGGGTGCAAGTGGGTGTTCAAGAAGAAGATCGGCATGGATGGCGAGGTAGACACCTTCAAGTCCCGACTGGTGGCTAAAGGTTTCACTCAAACTCATGGTGTAGACTATGAGGAAACCTTTTCCCCGGTGGCTATGTTGAAGTCTATCCGGACACTCTTGGCAATTGCCGCATTTCATGATTATGAGATTTGGCAAATGGACGTCAAAACCGCGTTCCTTAATGGAACACTTTCAGAGAATGTGTATATGACACAGCCTGAGGGTTTTGTACATCTAGAGTTTCCGGATAAAGTCTGCAAGCTTAAGAAGTCCATTTATGGGCTTAAGCAAGCCTCTCGAAGCTGGAACCTGTGCTGCGATGAGAAAGTCAAAGAGTTTGGCTTCTCTAAAAGCAAGGATGAGCCATGCGTTTACATTAGAGCTAGTGGGAGCGTAGTTGTATTCCTAGTTCTTTATGTAGATGATATTCTACTTTTTGGAAACGACGTCCCAACTTTGCAAGGGGTAAAAGCCTGGCTAGGGAGTTGTGTCTCAATAAAAGATCTTGGGGATGCGGCTTATATTCTTGGGATCAAAATCTATAGAGATAGATCCCGCAGGTTGATCGGATTAAGCTAGAGTACGTACATTGACAAGGTCCTAAAGAGATTTAGGATGGAGGACTCCAAGAAGGGGTTCATACCTATGTCACATGGTTTAGTGTTGAGCAAGGCTCAAAGCCCGAGTTCCCCTGAGGAACGGGAAGTAATGAGGCGAGTTCCATATGCTTCGGCAATTGGCTCGATCATGTACACCATGTTATGTACAAGGCCTGATATATCTTGTGCATTGAGTATGACAAGTAGATATCAAGCCAACCCTGGTGAGGCACATTGGACGGCAGTAAAGAACATTCTCAAGTATCTTCGGAGGACAAAGGAGATGTTCTTGGTGTATGGAGGTGCGGAAGAGATACGGGTGACTGGTTACTCCGATGCTAGCTTCCAAACAGATCGGGACGACTGCCGATCTCAATCGGGGTTTGTGTTCCTGCTCAATGGTGGTGCTATTTCCTGGAGAAGCTCCAAGCAAGACACTGTGGCCGATTCTACTAGCGAGTCGTAGTATATTGCGAAGGAGGCTGTGTGGATGAGGAAGTTCATCCAAGATCTGGGAGTGGTTCCTAGCATTGCGGACCCTGTTGAGGTGTTTTGTGACAACGAGGGTGCGGTTGCTCTAGCGAAGGAACCAAGGTCTCACCGACGCACGAGGCATATTCCGCGGAAGTATCATTACATCCGGGACGTGGTCGATTGTGGAGACATTATCATTAGTAGAGTACACACTGATAGAAATGTGGTGGATCCGTTCACCAAACCTTTATCGCAAGGAAAGCATGATGCTCATACGCGTGCTATTGGGATTAGATTTGCTAGTGATTTGGTTTGATTATGTATTTGGTTAGTATATTTGATGTATTTACCCTTTTTAGGAACATGAAGTTGTATTGTATTTATTGTATTTAAATCTTTACTGTGTTACAACTTTGCATGTTTTGCTCTTCCCTGAATGCGTAAGCATTCTAAATGTCCGCAGTCGGTCATTCTTTACGGGAAGGAAGTATGAACTAAGACTGAGGGAAGTAATTGGTCATGTGTCCAATGGGGATTGGGGCATGGGGACGCAATTCTTCGCCTGTACTTGAAAGTGTTTCAAGTGACTGGACGACCCACACCTGATTTTACTTTGTGGTACATGTCATGAGTAAATCAGGATGATAATATCAGTTCATCCTCAAACCGGAGATGCATGTGGCTGCATCACTTTGGTTTGCTTTGTTCTAATTGTTTTCAAACGCAGTCCGTAACTGGCTGTTATAAATGGAGTAGTTGGGGCAGAGTATGATCACTTTGGTGGGCAGTGTAAGTCAAAGGAATTTGTTCCTCTGTTTAGAGAGATATCCTTGGGCTCCTTGATGATTGGTTGCTGATACCAAAATGCATGGCCATGCTCAAAGCTTGCAATAATTTATGATTGATTGCAACTTGTATATTTTGGTCACCACCAATCTACATCGAGAAACATAATCGTGAACGAACGGAGAATGACATTGTACCATGTCTCGTGTTCACTTGGATATCGTGAGCAAAAGGATGATTGATCACTTATCGATATGACCTTTTCACATGGGTTGCAGATTGGTTTTTGTGCTGAAGACAAAACCCATACTGACTTGGAGGCAGAGATGTCTTGCTAGAGGGCGCTCTCTGTTTGTGATGTATTATGTACGGTGAGTCATGTGCAAGTGGGAGTCTGTTGGAGTATGCCAACTGACACATGTACGCTAAATAATTACTACTGATGATGTATGGGCCTATCGGGTCACACTCCGGGGGTTGACCTTGACTCAACCTAAAAAATGAGGGTGAGAAAGGATAAATAATGATAGTTGGTTTCCTGGCAGGGGTTAGCGGCGCTAACCCTGGTGTCGCTATCTCAGCCCCGTTAGCGGCACTAATCTTAAGTGGTTAGCGGCGCTAACCTTGGGCGGTTAGCGGCGCTAACCCTGCCTGCCAGAAACAACTTTATTCTTTTCACCTCTAAACTCAACCAATGCATGTAAAATGTAATCATGAGCTATGGGGCCGACTTGGGAGACCTGGAGTCGTGGGTTTGCTTATAAATATCATGTACATTACTCTCTTCCTTCTTCTTGGTCATATTACTGAGAGAAAAACACTTAGAACTAAGAGTGAGTTGCTAAGTGTCAAGAGAGAAAGAGAGTTTCCTAGAGTTTGGTTGTGTTCCAGAAAGGGATCTTCATCAAGGAAGGATTCTTGGAGTGCTAGTACACTTGGGTCACCGTGAATCTCGGGGTGGACTTCGATTGTTCAAGAAAGGAGCTCAAGGAGGATTTCAAGTTTGAAGCTAGCCACACACAACCAACCAGAGATATCAAGGGTATAATGCCTTCTCTTCCTTTTCTGTTTTGTTGCATTACCTTGTTGTAGAGCTAGATCCATTGATGGGGTTCACTTTATGGTTGATTTTTTCTTTGAAAATTGTTATTTGTACTTGCATGCTTCCGTTGGGCTTAACCACGAACCCCAACAGTTAGACCCCGGTGTATGACCCAATAGGCCCATACATCATCAGCAGCGGTCTATATGGTGTACGTGCATTAGTGGGCATATTTCTAACAATGCGGCCCTCCCGGATAGCCAAGACGGGAGTGGAAGAAGAGGATGGCTTGTTCTTGGTCATGCTCGCCTCTGCAGTTTGAGCATGTCATGCAACTCCATCACGGTTTTATCCATGCTATGCATATGATAACTCATGACGAATTGATCATATGCACTGGGCAGGGATTGGAGGATCAAGTCGACCGCCATCTCCCTACCCATGGTAATACCCAACTTCTCTATGTGCTCAATGTTTGCTTTCATTCGCAAAACATGAGCGCTCACATTCCTGCCCTCTTGGAGCTTGCACGCAAAGACGGACTTGAAGCATTCGTACCTTTCTTGCCTTGCCTGCTGTTGGAACATGTCCTTCAGCTGCACGATCAAGTCGTAAGCACTCAAGTGCTCCATTTGCTTTTGCAAATCAGAGCTAATGGTGCTTAACATTAGGCACGTAACTTCTTCGGTCTCTTTGACGCGTTTATCATGTGCCTCTTTGACCGGCCTTGAGGCATTGCTCACAGGTGCCTCGGGTAGGGGTTCCTCAATGGTATGCAACTTTCCTTCATAGCGTAGGACAAGCCTCAGCTGCCTATGACAATCCATGAAATTGCTACTGTCGAGCTTCTCCTTTTCAAGGAAAACTCGGAGAGAAACGTTGGTGGTGGTGTTGTTTGCGCTTGTTTATGCCATCTAAAATTGCAAACTAGTTTTTAGTTTGTTTTATATTTTATCTTTTAAAACAATTTACCCATAAAGAATCATCTTAACAAGGCTAAGAACAGTATTTCATCCTACCATGTGACGGGGTTATTGCGGATCACATGATAAAACTATTTAGGTCGGCAACCATTTTGCCAATTGCAATCTCTATTGCAATCCTTAGCACCTTGCGGGATCCTACGACAACCAAGGGTCGTTTGGCTTGTTTGATCCCTTCTTGCACCAATTTTAAGTCTTGAAATTTTGGTTAACTCGTGCTAAGCTCGAAAATTAACAAAGATTTCAAACCTAAATTTGCAAATTGTCCGTCAAAACATACGGTAACAAACTCACCAAAGTTGGCTCGTGCTAAGCTCGACAACCAAAATTGTGAATTCGCCACACTCACCGTCCACACAGTTTTATTAGAATTGGCTCGTGCTAAGCTCGTCAACCAAATCCCATAAGACTAGATTCGGGTGGTATCGACTTACGGATGGTGCATGATTTACGTTTTATGGAAAAATGAGCTTTTGTTTCCGGTTTGGTATTAGATTAACTTATTAGCGACAAATCCTAATTTCACTAGGTGAGTTAATCTTGTATGTGAGCGCGCGAGAGAATTGTAAACCATTTTTAGCAAGTCTCTTGTGATTTTATTAATTTTTGAAAATTATCTAGCATGTGAATCCTAAGCAAACCATGCATATAAAATCACAATCACACACATAAGATACTATAATTGGTTACCCTTGCCACAAAAACCTATGCGTTCTTCCCATGAGCCAAACGGGAAGAACATGGTCAATTCTATGTGACAAAGTCTTCGATGCGAGCTCCCACTAAAACCGCCATCTTCATTGGATTTCACCGGCTTCTTGGACAACATGCTCCATCTTCTTTGACCCCTTCTTGTGTGTTTTTATCCACCAAGATTATAATACATACAAAAGAATAAAATGTCATGCAAGCCACAATATACCTATTTATCTATTATAATTACCTGGATGAATGAAATGGCATGCAAGCCACATTATTATTACAAATTTATCAAATGAATAATAATATAACCAAACAAGCATCCAAAACACACAAACAACCAGAAGGTCTAGGCAAGGTTACCAACTTATAAAAGCACATACAACCAAACATATATAATAGCTACTAGAATAACACAAAATAAAAACAAATATAAAATTCCAGAAACTCAAAAAAATGCCAAAAACACGAGACCTAAACTGTTTTTTAACCAAGAACAAAAAATTGTTACAGCGGGGTTAGCACCGCTAACTTTTATGAGTTAGCGCTGCTAACACAAGTTTAGCGCCGCTAACCCTGTTCGACGGAAAACAAACATTTTTTATTTCGGGTTTTTCAGGCCACCATGTGCATAACTAACATAGATATGGCTCTGATACCACTGTTGGGGTTTCTTGGGCACGCAACGGAAGCAAGGTACAACAAAATAAGCCCATGGTACAAGCATATAAAGAACAAAACATTAACCCCATACATGGATTAAAATCTATGTAAAATAAATGCAACATAAAATAGAGGAGAATATGGTTATACCAGTCTCCTTAGCTCCATGAAATATGATGAGGTCTTGTTGTTTCTCTAAGAAGCAAATAAACGAATCTTTTAATGGGTTATACCCCGGGAACACGCCAGCCTCTTGTGCTAGTAAGCTTGTGATTCTTCTCTCAATAAAATCACTGGAGAACAACAATCAATGTCTAATTTCCTGGAACTCCACTTTTAGAACTCACTCTAACTCTTGTGAAAGCACTTAAGAGTGTATAGTATTGGTGTAAGTGGCCAAGAGTGCAAATGAGGTTCCAATAGGGACTTTTATAAACCTCCAGGAGTCACTTGGTTTGCCCAAGGCCGGCCAAGATCACATCAAAAGACCCACATGCATTGGCCAAATCTAGAGGAGATTTGACAAAAAGCACATGCAGCCGTAGCGGCGCTAACCCTTAAGGGTTAGCGGCTTGCGATGTCAACTTTTGGATTTTGTCATTTTTGGTCCCTTTTCTTTGGTTACTGTCAGGTTTAACCCTGGTGTATGACCCAATAGGCCATACATCATCCGTAGTGATTTAAACGAATATTACTCCAATTGGTTTTGTTTTGATAACGAAACTCATACTGGCTTGGGGGCAGAGATGCTTTGCTAGAGGCCGCTCTCTATCTGTGATTTGAGGATACGGTGCATCATATGCAAGTGGGAGTTTGTTAGAATATGCCCACTAATGCGTACACGCCGTTTGAATCACTGCCGATGATGTATGAGCCTATTTGGTCATACACCGGGGTCAAACCTGACAACAACTAAAGAAAAGGGACCAAAAAATGAAGAAAAACAAAAGTTGACATCGCAGGTCGCGTTAGCACCGCTAGCCATAAGGTGTTAGCGCCGCTAACACTTATAGGTTAGCGCTGCTAAGGCTGCATGTACTTTATGTCACATCAACTGACAGGCCACGATAGCGCCGCTAACTTTAAGTGTTAACCCTTAAGGTTAGCGCTGTTAACCCTTAAGGGTTAGCGCCGCTACGACTGCATGTGTTTTTTGTCAAATCACCTCAAGGCTTGACCATTGCATGGGAAGGCTATGATTGTTCTTGGCCGGCCTTGGGGAGACTGTGGCATCTGGAGGGTCATAAAAGAGGATCTATTGCACTCTTTTCACACATTTTTTGCCACATTCACTTAAAACACTCGTAAGTGCTTCAATAGACTTGGAGAGAGTTTTGCAAGAAGAGGTTCCAGAAAATTAGTTATCTAGTTGTTGTTAAAAGGTGGTTTTCAACGTGAAGTACCACTATATGCAAGCTACCACTTGTGGTTGACGTGTTCCCGGGGTATACACCACTAGGAGGTTCGGCTTTGTACAAGAAGGATCATCATCTTCCACACACTTTCTGGAGCTAAGGAGGCTGGTATAACCTCTCCTCCTTCCTCTTTATGTTGCATTTCATTACATAGAGTTTGATCTATTTATGGGGTTTCACCTTTTGTGCTTTATTTGGTTGTACCTTGGGCTTTTCATGTTGTATATTCCTTCCGTTGCGTGCCCTAGAAACCCCAACAGTGGTATCAGAGCCACCTCTATGTTGGTTATGCACATGGTGGCCTGAAAAACCCGAAATCAAAATGTTTGTTTTCTGTCAAATTACGGTAGTGGCGCTAAACCTTTCGTAGCGGTGCTAACTTTTAAAGTTAGCGGCGCTACAGGCGCTGGACAATTTTGGTTTTTAAGTTTAAAACAGTTTTGAGTCTCGGGTTTTTGAGAATAGTTTGAGCTTCTGGAATTTTTTAATTTCTTGTTATAACATGTTACTCCAGTAGCTATCATGTTTGTTTAGATTTTTGTGGATTTATAAGTTGGTGACCTTGCCTTGGCCTTGTGGTTGATTGTGTGATTTGGATGCATTTGTGGTTGTATTATTATTCATTTGATAAATTTGTAATAATAATGTGACTTGCATGCCATTTCATTCATCCTTGTAATTGTAATAGATAAATAGGAATATTGTGGCTTGTATGCCATTTTTATTCTATTATATGTATTGTAATTTTGGTAGATGAAGAAGACACACAAGAAGGGGTCAAGGAAGATGGATCATGGTATCCATGAAGCCGATGAAATCCAAAAGAGATGGCGGCTTTAGTGGGAGCTCGCATTAAAGACTTTATCCCGAGTGTCGACCATGTTCTTTCCGTTCGGCTCACGGGAAGAACGCATAGGGTTTTATGGCAATGGTCACCAATTATAGTATATTGTGCGTGTGATGTGATATTATATGCATGGAGCACTTGAGTGCTTACGACTTAATCGTGCAGCTGAAGGACATGTTCCAATAGCAGGCAAGGCAAGAAAGGTACGAATGCTTCAAGTCCGTCCTTGTGTGCAAGCTCCAAGAGGGTGGGAATGTAAGCGCTCATGTTTTGCGGATGATAGCAAACATTGAGCGCATGGAGAAGTTTCGTTTTACCATGGGGAGGGAGATGGCGGTCGACTTGATCCTCTAATCCCAGCCCAGTGCATATGATCAATTCGTTATGAGTTATCATATGCATAGCATGGATAAAACCGTGATGGATTTGTTGGAGTATGCCCACTGACGCACGTACGCCATAAGTATCATTACCGATGATGTATGGGCCTATTGGGTAACACACCGGGGAATTATCTCTACAGCCTAAAAGATGGAGGGACCAATGGTGTCAACATGGGAAGATTGGGGTGCTGGGTAATACCGCGACGCGGACCGTCCGCAGCGCGCAACCTTACGGGTACGCGGCACGGAATTTCTTTGACAGCATTTAATTAAAGTATCTTTTCTACCTCCACTCTTGCCCACTAGTTGGGTTTGCTTTTGCAGATCTGTTGGCCGACCATGGGGAGATGAAATGGCATCTCTGGGTTTATAAAAGAACCCTACTTGCCATTCCATCTATCCTTTTGCCAAAACCCACATAAACACACTTAGTGAGAGACTTTTAGAGGGTGTTTTGGGTGCTCCAGAAAATAAGTCCGAAAATCTGCAATTTGTGAGCTGTTCTCAAGGGATTTCAAGGCTTTGAAGATCCATTAAGCTTGTTAGTACAAGGAGGTGGAACAAACCCGGGGTGCACTTCAATAGAGGAAGCCTTCTTTGGTGTTCTTGTCTTCATATCTTCATCAAGTAGTTTTTGGAGCTAAGGAGCAGGGTATAACCTCTTTCTCTTCTCCTTTTAATTGTTGCAAATTTCAGCTTATAGAGTTTGGTCCATTTTGGGGTTTTATGCTTTGTATGCTTTAAGTATTTGTACATTATGCTATTCATGTTGTACCTTGTAGCTTCCGCTGTGTACATAGAACCCCAACAGTGGTATCAGAGCCAACTCTATACTGTATTTGCACATTGTGGCCTGAAAAACCCGAAAATAAGTTTTTTGTTTTCTGTTCGTCAAGTTCCGCGGCGCGGAACGCTAGTTGTTACGCGGCGCGGAAACTCGCTGTGCAGATTCTGTTTTTTTTTTTTGAAAACTTGTTCTAAAAAAAAAGAAAAAAAATTTCTGGTTTTTGGCAGTTTAATTTATTTTCTGGAATTTTATTTCCAGAAATTAAATTGTTTTGGTTAAGTTGCCTTGTATAATGGTTGGTGTATTTATATGTGGATTATTATTTTGGCTTGAAAATAAATAATTGCATATACTTACATTATGTATTTATGAATATGTTTCACCAAAAATGGTTTGGTGTTACTAATGCATAAATACATGGGATTATTTTGTGCCTTGAGTGTTTTAAATAATCTTAACCATTATACATAAGTTTAACATGGTCTTTGTGTGGCACACCATGTTGTTGATGTTGTTGTTGTTATTGTTCACTCGTGAACCTGTTTTGTTGGTAACCCTAGAAAAATGCCCTAGACCTTGTGGATGTTTGGTTGTATGTTTTATTATTCATTCATTTGGTGACCTTTTGTCACAGTTGTTTGCAATAATAATTTATTTATTTATTTGGTATGTAATTTATTTTGGGGCTTGCATGCCATTTAAATATACCATATTATGTAATTGTACTAGAAAATAGGATTTGTGGCTTGCATGCCATTTATTTAATTTTCTATGTAATTGTAATATGGAACAATCATCGGGAGTCCATGGAGTAACGTCTTGGCGAACACGAAATCCGAAAGGCCCAATGGAGGTGGCGGGTTTAGTGGGAGCACATCCAAGTCAAGGAGTTTTTGTCCTTAGATGACTTGTTTTTCCCGTAGTGGCTCACGGGAAAAACACTTAGGTTTTAGGGGCATGGTTACCAACCTTATGTATGCGTGTGATGGTTTTTTATATATATTGTTTATGCATGAGTTGTAGGACTATTGCATGCTAGACAATTTTTGATAAATAATAAAACCCAAGAGTTTTAAAAATGGTTTAACAACTCTCGCGCGCACACTTGATTAACAAACGGATTTAAAATTGGTTTAGTATCCGATTAGTGAAAACGTTTGGTTTTTGTCACTTTTTGTTAATCAAACTCAAAATGGTTTTTTAACCGGAAAACTAAATCCCGTTTTCTAAATGTAAATTGCACACCACCCATAAGAAGACACCACCCAAATCTAGTCGTGTAAGGGTTGATCGTCTAGCTCTAGCCGAGATTGCCTTTGCATGAGTTGTGTGGAAGGTGCGTGTGGCAACTCGCAAGGTCGATTGTCGAGCTCTAGCCGAGTCGAAGATTGGGCTAGAGTACCACCGTGTATCTTGATGGTTGATTTACAATTTCAAATTAATCTTTCATATGGTCGTCGAGCTCTAGCCGAGGTCATGTAAAATATTAATTTGGGATTGGTGTGGAGGGATCAAACATGCCAAACTTGGCACAATGGTTGTCAAGTAGGATCCCGCAAGGAACTAAGAGTTGCAATAATGTATTGCAATCGGTCAATGGTTTCCGGCCTAAATAACTTTGCCACGTGATCCGCGGAAAACCCGTCACGGTGCAAGGTGAAATAAGGTTCTTAGCCCTTGTTAAAATAGTTGTTTTTCATTAAACATTTGGGGTAATTATTTTAACGAGGATTTCAATCAAACTAACCAAATCTACTTTGCTTATTTTAGATGGCATCAACTAGCACCCACCAAACCACGTCAAACATATACTTAAGAGTGTTTCTCGAGAAGGATAAACTCGATGGGACCAATTTTATGGATTGGTCACGGCAACTACGGATTGTCCTCCGTCATGAGGACAAGTTAGCCACCATTAAGGAACCCATCCCCGAGGCCCCTGCATCTAACGCGAGTAAGGTCGTTAGAGAGGTGTATGAGAAATGCCTCAAAGACATCACCGAGGTTACTTGCCTCATGCTTAGCACTATGAGCTCCGACTTGCAAAAGTCGATGGAGGACTTGAGTGCTTATGACATGATGCGCGATTTGTCAGACATGTTCCAACAACAAGCCAAGCAAGAACGGTATGGTTGTCTCAACGACCTTCTCGGTTGCCGGTTGCATGAGGGCGGGAGCGTGTCCCACCACGTTCTAAAGATGAAAGCGTTGGTGGAACGCCTCGAGAGGTTGGGATTTGCCATATCGAGAGAGATGGCGGTAGACTTGATTCTACGGTCTCTCCCACCGTCATATGATCAATTTGTTGTGAGTTATCATATGAACGGGATGGACAAATCCCTCATGGAATTGCATGGTATGCTACGGACCGCCGAGTCCAACATGACCAAGCAAAAGCCATCTACCTCCGTTCCCGTCTTGGCCATCAAGGAGGGTGAGTCCAAGAAGAGGAAGAAACCGGCCTCTACCCCGAAAGGGAAAGGCAAGGGTAAGGTTGGGACTCCCAAGCCGAACCCTGCCCCGGAGCCGAAGCCGAAGGGACCTATCCCTCAAGCTAAGATTCCGGAGGAGGCGATTTGCTTCTTCTGCGGGGCTAAGGAACACATGCGCCGGAGCTGCCCTAAGTACCTAGAAGGCCTAAAGAAGCTACGAGCTTCGGGAGCAGGTGCTTCTACTTCAGGTATGTTTGTGATTGAACTCCATCATACTTCTACATCTAATGGCTGGGTTTTAGAAACCGGCTGTGGCACTCACATTTGTAATATGGTGCAGGTGCTAAAGGAAAGTAGAAGGCTGAGGGATGGAGAGCTAGAGCTGACAATGGGAAACAAGGAGGTTGTCCCGGTGTTAGAGAAAGGAAGTGTTGAGCTTACTTTTAAATCCGGCTATTCTATTATTTTGAAAGATGTATGCTATACGCCACTTGTGGCAAGGAACATTTTATCATTTTATGCTTTGTATGACGATGGATATTTGTTTAAATTTGAAAATGGTTTTATCTTATGCTTTAAAAATGATGTTTGTTATTTTAAAGCTTATCCATGTCATGGTATATACGAAGCCGATGCATACATAGAGAATAATAGAGCAATCATGAACATTGATTCTGGGTCCAAAAATGGTTTGGATAAGTTTTCCTTATGGCATATTCGTCGTGGCCATATACACAAGAAACGCATCACCAAGCTCCAATCGGATGGGATCTTGGAATCCTTTGACCTCGGGTCAAATGAAGTATGCGAATCTTGTTTATTAGGCAAGATGACTAAGTCACCCTTTACCGGTGTGGGTGAAAGGGCTAAATGCTTGTTGGAAATAGTGCATACGGATGTATGCGGTCCGTTCAAGCATGTTACAAGGGACAACTCAAGATACTTCGTTACGTTTACTGATGATTTCAGTAGATATGGATATGTCTACTTGATTAGGCAAAAGTCTGAGGCCTTTGAGGTCTTTAAGACATTCCAAAACGAAGTCCAGAATCAATTGGGCAAGACTATCAAAGTACTTCGCTCCGATAGGGGAGGCGAGTACTTGAGCTCGGAGTTCCATGATCATCTTGTTAATTGCGGGATTATTTCGCAACTAACTCCTCCTAGGACGCCACAATTGAATGGTGTCGCCGAGCGGAGGAATCGGACATTGTTGGACATGGTCCGGTCGATGATGAGTCGCATGGAAGTACCCATAAGTTTTTGGGGGTACGCTCTTGAGTCGGCGGTTAGGATCCTTAACCTCGTACTGACAAAGAAGGTCCAAAAGACACCTTATGAGATGTGGCATGGAGTTGCTCCAAAGATCGCATATCTTAAGGTTTGGGGATGTCCTGCCTTCGTGAGACGAGAGGTAGAGGACAAACTCGAACCAAGGTCTGAAAGGTGTTACTTCATTGGGTATCCAACCGGAGGCATGGGATATACATTCTACAAACCTTCCGAAAACAAAGTGTTTATTGCGAGAAGGGTTGTGTTCCTTGAAAGGGAAATTATATCCATGCAATCGGGTAAGAGGATTGATCTTGAAGAGATTCAAGAACCCAATGGGGAAGGGACAAGTGTCGGCACTAGCAATCAACCCGAAGTGGTTGAAACCGAGCAAGAGGATGCGTCGGTACCTGACAACACTCCATTAATTCCTCGTAGGTCCGGTAGACCACGTCAAGAGCCAAAGAGATATGGGTTTCTCATATCTGAGGGCAATGACTTATTGGTAGATCATGATGAACCGACCAACAACCGGGAAGCCGTAGCGGGCACAGAGTCTGCTAGGTGGAAGGAAGCAATGGAGAGTGAGATGCAATCCATGTCGGATAACCAAGTATGGGATTTGGTTGATCCTACACCCGGGTGTAAGACAGTGGGATGTAAATGGGTCTTCAAGAAGAAGACCGGCATGGATGGATCTGTAGATACCTTCAAAGCCCGACTGGTGGCGAAGGGTTTCACGCAAAGTCATGGGATTGACTATGAGGAAACCTTTTCACCAGTGGCCATGTTGAAGTCTATCCGAATACTCATGGCCATAGCTGCGTTTTATGATTATGAGATATGGCAAATGGATGTAAAAACCGCCTTCCTTAACGGGAAGCTAAGTGAAGAGGTGTTTATGACTCAACCCGAGGGTTTTGTACATCCTGAGTATCCTGATAGAGTCTGCAAGTTAAAGAAGTCTATTTATGGACTTAAACAAGCATCTCGTAGCTGGAACCTATGCTTTGATGAGAATATCAAAGAGTTTGGATTTTCGAAAAGCAAGGATGAACCATGCGTATATGTCAGGGCTAGTGGGAGCGCTGTAGTATTCCTTGTCCTATATGTAGATGATATTCTACTTATTGGAAACGACGTCCCAACCTTGAAAGAGGTTAAGACTTTTCTTGGGAGTTGTTTTTCTATGAAGGACTTGGGATATGCGGCGTATATCTTGGGTATAAAGATCTATAGAGATAGATATAAAAGGCTAATAGGGCTTAGCCAAAGTGCATATGTCGACAAGGTCTTGAAGCGATTCAAGATGGAGGACTCTAAGAGGGGTAACACCCCTATATTGCATGGAGTGACTTTGAGCAAGTCTCAATGTCCTAGTTCCAAGGAGGAACTTGAAGTAATGAAGAGGGTTCCGTATGCTTCGGCAGTGGGATCAATCATGTACGCCACGCTATGCACTTGTCCTAATGTATCGTGTGCCTTGAGCATGACGAGCATATATCAGGCTAATCCCGGGCAAGCCCATTGGACTGTGGTCAAAAACATTTTCAAGTATCTTTGGAGGACAAAGGAGACGTTCTTAGTTTATGGTGGTAAGGAAGAGTTTGAGGTGAGTATATTTCCTCTTATACTTAGCATTCTTATCAGCTACTGAAGTTGTTTCTCCCTTCTTTACTCTGCACTCAGCAACAATGTGTCCCTTCTTCTGACAGTTGAAGCACACAACTTTCTAGGGGTCAAAAGAACTCTTTCCTTTGCCTCTGTCAGATATTCTTATTCCCCTTTGTGCTCTTCCCAATCTTCTGGAAAGCATAGCCATTTGTTCAGTGATAGTCTAAACATCATCAGTATCACTTGAGCCTGAGTCTGGGTGGTCAGCTTGAGAATCTGAGTCAGTCTCAGATTCAGCTATGAAGTCCTTTGAACTCTTTTTCTTTTTCTCTGCAACTAATGCAATTTCATTTTTCTCAAGAGAGTCCTTCCTCTGTTGTTGAGAAGATTTCTTGTGTTCTGTGATCTGTTCATGATTTAGCAAGAACCCATATATGGACTGTAGGTTATACATATGTAATTTACCTCCAGCCCTTAGTGCGATGGTCACCTCATTGAATTTCTCAACTAACACATCCATAAATTTCAACAGTAGGTCAGCTTCATCCTTTTTAATGCCTACACTTAACAGGTCATTAATCAAGTAGTGAAACCTTGTAAACACATCAGATAGGGTTTCATTCTTCTTAGAAAAGAAGTTTTCATAAGATCTGTTAAGATGATTCTTCTTATGCTGCTTGACCAAATCTGTACCCTCATATATGATACTCAGAGTATCCCAGATTTCTTTTGCATATTAACACCCAGTCACAGTATGCAAAATCTCATTGGTCATGGCATTTGCCAGAACACTTTTTTCTCTGTCATCAATAGAATGTAACTTCCAATCCTCTTCAGTCCAAGATGTCAAAGGTTTCTTGACTTCCTTTTCAGTCTCGTCAGGAGACTTATCACTGACAACAGCAGGAATCTTGGGGATAATTGGTCCACGAGTTATGACATCATCCATTCTGGTGTCAATGGACTTAAGGAAAAGCATGGCTATGAATTTCCACATAGGATAATCAGATCCATCAAATATGGGACATCCTTTAGGAGCCATATGAGGAAAGTTCGATGAATTGTTGCTTGTCGACATCTTACTCTATATCAGGATCTTGATATCTTCAACTTATGAAATATTTCAGACTGCTCTGATACCAGTTGTTGGTCCTTTGGTGTGATAAACAACAAGCAAGTAATGTGTAGAAGGGGGGTTGAATACACTTTATGCCGAAAATTTAACAAATCAATAAAAAATGTTACACAAATCAAACCGAATGAAATCTAATGCTTTCATTAATAATAAGATGATTACAATAACTATCAAGTAAGCAACACTTGATATGTAAACACCTAATACAAATCAAATCTCTCAATCTCTCAAACTAATTGATCTAACTTGCTATCTATAATCAACTAATGATTATAGATACAATATAATTCTCTAAACAGGATTTATTCACATATTGAATACTTACCAACTTCACAACAAACGTGAAGATCGAACACGAACTATTGTTGGCAATTTGTGAATGATTGATCATGTTGCTCAACTTACAATCAATGTATCAAGAACGGTGAGATGTTGAGGTGTTTACCTCTCTCCTGATTAAGAGAATTTATAGTCCTATTCTACGTATCGTCACAAACTAGAAATTATTCTAATCTATTAACTAACTAACAGATAAACCAGATATCTTGAATTTTAAATTTTCAATCTTGATTCTTCAATCTTCAATCTTGATTATGAAATCTTCTTATCTGCACCGTAGAAATAGGATAACAAAATTAAAAACAAATTTAAATTCTATTAGGCTGACTTCTTTCATCAGGATGAGTTACTCAGCTTGAAACTCATCAAGCTGAGTTCATCGAGAACTAACTTGATATCAAACAATTACTAACATGTATAAGGACTAACTCATCCTTAGAAGTCATAAGAGTTAGCTAGTACCGACTTAGCAACTCCGTTGAGCTGACTCAGCCTAGAAGCTGAGTCACTCAACTTGAAACACATCAGCTGAATACTCAACCCATACCTTAGGTACCACACAGTTTATCAAATATATAGATAAACTGGCTAAGATATAATCTAAGTTGATCAACTATAATACTCAGCTTATACTCAGCTTATGCTCAGTCTGAAACACTATAAGTGCTCATTCTGATCAAGCTTCGTAATTCTGTTTAAGTTATACTCAGAACATATCTTACAAACATAACTATGTCTTATCAAATCTTAACTAATAAGATCATTTGACCAACACTAGCAAGCTTGGATGAACTTCTTAACTAGATATACCCAAGAACAGCAACTTCTTGTGTTATTTTCTGAAACCTCCCACTCAAACTCTCTCTAAGCCTTTGTTTCACTTAAGAGTGTGTGTGTATGTTCAATATGGCAAAAGGTACAAGTCAAGGCAACCTTTGGCTCTTTTCTAAACATAAAAATGCCATTTGGGTTGCCCATGGCCGGCCAAAACCCATGATTATTAACACATGCATTGGCCAAGCCAAGAGGTGATTTGACAAAAAGCACATGAAGCCATAGCAGGCTAACCTTTAAGAGTTCGTGGCGCTAAACTTTAAGAGTTTGCAGCGCTAACCCTTAAAGTTAGTGGCGCTAACGCGGCCTTCACCTTTTCTACCAAACGGTCACATGCAGCCGTAGCGGCGCTAACTGTTAAGAATTAGCGGCGCTGACGCGGCCTGCAATGCCAATTTTTGTCTTTTGCCATTTTATTTTGGTCTCTTCTTTAGTTGTTGTCGTGTTTACCTCCGGTGTGTGACCCAATAGGCCCATACATCATCGGTAGCGATCTAAATGACGTACGTGCATTATCGGGCATATTCTAGCACTCTCATCTGAGATATATACCAAAGTAGACAACTTAGCTACTGCCAAAGAGGTATGGGATGAAATAAAGAAACAACTTCAGGGCAGTAAACAAGGAGAGTACATCACACGTACTCAACTGGTTAACAGCTTTCATGACTCCGGTGCTCGTGAAAATGAACTTCTCTCAGAAACTTATTGACGTTTTTGTAAACTTCAAAACAAATTAAGATCAAACAAGATCATCAGGACTGATCTAGACCTTAACTGTGTATTCCAGAAATCTTTAGGTACGGAATGGAAGGAACATGAAAGATTATATAAGCATATCAACAAGGACTTAACCACAGTCACCTTCCACAACATCTTTGAAGATCTAAATCAATACCAAGAAGAGGTTTCCAAATCACAACCCAAGCAAGCTACTGTTGATCCTCTCGCTCTGGTTGCTGTTGACGGATATCTACGGGAATCGTCATCCCAACAAATGAAGTACAAACAAGTGGTCGTAAGTGAGTCTGAAGCAGATGATGATGATGAAGATGTAGTTAAAGCAACAATTTTAAGCTCTTTCCTTTGTTAGCAACACTTTCAGAAATCGCTTTGCTAAAACAAACAACAGGCAGCGATTTACTTCTAGGTCTCGATGTCCTAAACAATTCACCTCTTCTGAAAAGCCAAGATTTCCTAGGGAAGACAATAAAGACGAAAAAAAATCTGAGTCCAAGTGCTACAACTGCGGTCGCACGGGGCATATGATCAGGAATTGTCCTCACAAGAAAAAAAGGATTCAGAGTACTATCGTCAAAAGTACCACCTTTCCAAACAAAAGAAGATTGGGAATGCACTGATGGTAGAGGAAGATCAGTTCCTGGAAGATACTGACTCAGATAGTAATTTGGAAGCTGAGGATCAAGCTCAGTTCTGCTTAATGACTAATGTGGAAGGTGTAGACAATGATGCTGGTGATGCAGATGATCACTCCGATACTGAGCAGGAGCATCTTGACAACAGGAAGGTTTACTCTAACTCTGACTCATGTGCAGGTTTCAATTTTGAACATACTCAAACTATACTAAAACGCATGAAAAAGTTAGAGTATAAGGTAAATATATTAACCAGTAAATATCAGGTACTAAAAGAGGTTCTTCACACACAAGAAAAAGAAGCACATAGTTCAATTGAACAATTAGAAAATGACATCACCGACTCTAAGGTTCAATTAGCTATCAAAGAATCTGAATTTCTAGACTTAATTGACAAAACCAATATCATCATGCACGATCTCAAACCAAAACGTGTAAGTGCAGAAAAAGATTCAGAAATTCTTCGAAATGAACAACCTGCTCTTTACACTAAAATCAAAGAACTTGAAGACGTAATAATTAAACGTGGGCAAAGTGAACAAACCATCTTTTTATATAAAGAAAAGGAACGTGAATTTACAAGATGGACATTCGAAGGACTCGGTTTTGAAAATCCGAGTGTCTTGAGCAAAGTTACTGCCAAACAATTCTACAATGCAAACTATTTGGCGAGGGTCTTACTCAACGAATGGTGTTCGTGGGTCAAGAAGAGGAAAGGCTTGAAGAGAACATCAAAATAACTCTACACCTCAAAGCAGAAATCCATTTCAACTACTCTGACCTAAACAACACCTATTTTGTTCAGCCCCCACCAAACCACAATCAAAAGCCATCTCTCCTGTCTACACTATTGAGGAACTTTATGCTCCTGATGTCCCAAAACCTCAATTTAAATACATTCCCCACAAAGAACTACAACACAGGTTCCATAGCCTGCAAGGATTTTGCTACACCACTCAAGTAATAAGAGATCTGCTTCTAGCCTTCCAACCTGTCACTACCCCTGTTCATGATTTAGTAACATCACCCAATCTTGCACAACTCAAACAAGAAAATGCTGACCTAACTCAAAGAGTGAAAAATATCTGGCGCAACGATGGAAAGATCATCGACTCGCTATGCCTTGAAAATGCTGAGTTAGAAGCCAAACTCGACAAAATGCAACAACAGATGCAAGATTCCACTCCAACCACATCTCTTCTGAATGAAGAAAGAATCTCCAGCTCCCAGCATGTTTCCACCTCTTATCAATTACTTCAAAAGTTTAAACAATCTGTTAATCCCACGAATTTGGTAAATCTAAAATTTAAACAGATTCTCAAGCCGAAACATGCAACCTCAATCCATCACAACTCTTACCTACAGTCAGAAATTCCTGAAACATTCAAAGCTGGTGCAAGTCGTCCAAGATTAAATACTAACATTTTCTCTTCTGCTGCAGATGTTGTTAGGTCTCGAATATGAGAATGAAGCTTTGCTTAACTAGAGAAACACACACACACACCCCTTAGAAGTATGTGTAAAATGAAGGCAAAACTTGTATTGATCAAAATGCCAAGGCCTTATATAGCCTTTAGCTAAATTACATAAAACACCCTCACTTTTAGGTGTTCTAACAATCTCCCCCTAAGTGAGGAGTGTTTCTATTACAAAATATTTGAACTAAAAAGATTTAACTATCAAGGCACTCTATTACGTAGTCCAAATAACTTTGCCATTTTCTTACTATCCTTCTACTCTCCAGTGTTCGTTTGAATTTCTCAATGTATCATCCTATTCGTTGTCTCTCCTGCTCTGTGATACAAGTTCCAGAGTTTGCATTTTTCATTTCAAGACTGTTGTACAAGATTCTCAGCGTGCCATCTGAATAAGCTAAAACATCGCACATACGTAAAAATGTTATCTCTTTCTTTGAATTCCTGAATACGACACCTGGTTCACCATTGAAGAACTTATGACCAGCTTCAACTATTGTTAACAAATCCATTTGATCCAAGTTTGGATGATTCTGTTGAGTTTTCTGAAGATTAACTTTTCCATTGTTGTTCTCAGCTGCTAGTTGCATGTCATGTTCTTCTATAAACTCCATCAACTTTCTCATGTATTTTTAATGCATATCGGCTAAATATTTCATTAGGATTCTTTCCTTGCTTTTCTGATAGGTACAAATAGATGAAGTTGATGTCATGAAGTTGGATGTATCTGAGATCTGCTTCATTGAATGTGAACTTCTGACTATTTTCCTTCTCCACTTCAAACCACACAACTGTATTACCAAATCCTGTTTCACTGTATACATTGAGAAGTTTGGTTATTGGATTTTCTGAAATGATCTGTTCTTTAGGAGTTCAGAACCTTTCTAACATATGCTGATATTTTCTCAGTTTATTTTCATCCAAATGTCTCAACTCTGGTGGTGTTCTAGCTTCAATTTAATCCACATATATCTCTGGAATTCTGTCTTCAAGATATGAAATATTTACTAAGTAGTCTCTCCAGATTGGATTCACTCTTGCTTGTCTTGTAAACATGTTACTTCTATCAAGAGATGGAATACCTATATACACTGGAGTAGCAGGCGGTACAATTACATTTGATGGCAACGGCCATTCAGCATTTCTCACAAATTCTATACCTGCTTTCTTTTGTTGTTCTTGTCTGATTAGATCTGTAGCAGATGTCTGAAACTAACCTGTTGGAGGTGGAAAGGCAGAATGAATTTCAAAGTTAACCCCGCTCCAAACTGTTGACACATCAAAAGTTTTCTTTTTAGCTTGACTCTTGACTCTGCCAACTGTAGATTTTCCTTTTCTCCTCTTTTCAGTCTCCGCAGGATTCAAATCATCTTCAAATCTTCTCACAACTTGAGTATAAAGAGCTTCAGGATTAGTTACTAACGTTACATATGTTGAAGTATGCCCACTGACACAAGTACATATGTTCGAGCCTATTAGGTCACACGCCAAGGATTGATCCTGACAACTTAATGATAGGGAGAAGACCGAAAGAATAAAATTTGTTTAATTCTCGTGCTTCAACGCGGCATGGGTCGTGGAGGACTAAGGCCGGTCGTGGCGATTTTTGTCTTCACGACCTCTTCACGGGCCGTGAGAGGCCGTGAAGACCCGTCTGCATGAATACTCTTATTTCATTGGGCCATTCATTGGTCCAATTGTTGAGAGGCTTTGTCTCCGGCCAAAAGGGCTCTTTTGGGTCTGGAACAAGATAGAGACATGCATGAGAAACTCCCCTCTCTCTCTCTCTCTAATATCTCTCTTGGTACTACATGGTGAGATACTCACGTATACACTAAGTTCTTGATCTTGAGTGTTCTAGTGAGTGATTTTTTGGTACAATAGGAGATATACACGGCTATTCCAGAAGGTGGAGTCATAGAGGACGTCTACTTGATGGGGTACTAGCATTTGTGGGTCAAGCAAACTTGGTGTGGATCATTCAATAAAGGAGAAGACATTTGGATTCTCTCTTGTCACCCGTTTGAGTTTGCTACAGCCGATTTTTTTTACATGGTAAGGAGGTATACTTTCTGCCCTTCTTCCCTTTCTTTTGATGCATGTATGGTTTATAGAGATTTACCCACTTTGGAGCATGGTTGGCACTCGTTTTTGTAACTTGAAAATCTTTTTTTTTGTTGCTTCCACTGCGTGTGTGTGCCCACCATGACCCAATAGTGGTATCAGAGCCAACTCTGTAAGATACATTCACGTTTTTGGCTTGAAAAACCGAAATATTGAATATGGACTTTCTGTCCAGTTTGTCTTCACGGGCCGTGAAGGGCCGTTTGAGCGGTAGTGAAGGTTCGTGAAGGCTACACGATCTGTCTCGTGGGGTGCAGATCATTAGGGTTTTTGACTGATTCACGGGTCACGAGTCCTTTAGTCTTCACGGGCAGTGGGAGGTCGTGAAGGGCTTCAGGTCGTGAGGAGGTCGTAAACAGTATATTTTGTACCTTTTGTTAAGAGAAAATTTATTTTGGTTTTTAGCCTCTATTTCTGGTTTTTCTAGATTATGTTCAAATTTTATTTGGACTTAGAAAAGCTCTATAATATCCTAACTCACATATTTATATGTATCGGGCGGTTTTGGCATGATAACGCACACGTGCATATACTTATGTTGTGTATATATAAATATGGTTTTTCAAAGTGTTTGAGATTCCTAATGCATACGTACAAGATTTGTTTACTCGTGCCTTGAGTGTTTTAGGTAGTTTAGTAACAAATCTAGTTGGGATATTTCTACATGGTTTTGTTGTGGCACACCGTGTTTATACTTGTGCTCTGTTTGTGGTTGTATGTATATCCGGTAACATGTGAGCCATTAAGACCTATGTGATATGTTTGGTTGTATGGAATTATTTATTCATTCATTTGGTGGTTTGTAATAATTAATTCATTTATTTAGTTTGTACTTTAACGGCTTGCATGCTGATATCTATTCTTTGTAATTTTAGATTAGCTTTGAATAGTTGTATCGTGGCTTGCATGCCATATCTTTTAAATTTTGTATTTGTAAAAGAAGAACCGAAGACAACCAACAAGAACCATGGAGGAGGTGTCTTGCCTCAACTTGGATCCGGAGGTCAATGGGAGACGCGATGGGTCAAGTGGGAGGAGCACATACCAAGTCATTCGGATTTGTTCTTAGATGACTTAGTCTTGCCCGTTGGCTCACGGGCAAGGCGCATAGGAATTTTGGCTCGTTACCGGATACTTATACATATGCGTGGATGTTTCATTATTTGGTATCTTTCTTGCATGGATGTTTAGGATCATCGCATGGTAGAAAATTTTTCAAAATAATAAAAACCAAGAGTTTTAAATTGGTTAACTCTCCGCGCACCACATAGACAAGAATTGGTTAAAATCGTTTTAACCGGAAAAACAAAATCCCGTTTTTAAAAGGTAAATCTCACACCTCTCATAATATGACACCACCCGAATCTAGTAAAACAAGATCGGTCGTCGAGCTCTAGCCGAGGTCGGTTTTGCGTAGTTCTGTGGATGGTGCGTGTGGCAAGTCGCAAGGGTCGGTTGTCGAGCTCTAGCCGAGCCGGCCACTGGGATAGAGTACCACCGTGTATCTTGACGGTTAATTTACAATTCCAAGATTTAATATGCCTTGGTAGTTGTCGTACCCATACCAAACTGCCAAAGTGGATTAATGAGGAATCGGTGTGGAAGGTATCAAACATGCCAAATGGGTGCAATGAGTACCTAGGATCCCGCAAGTGACTACGAGGGTAATTGTTTTAACAAGGATTATATCGAAACGAACTAAAACGTGTACTCTCATTTTAGATGACAAACCTTAACGACACCACATAAAAACTATCATTTCGTTTGTTCCTAGAAAAGGAGAGACTTATAGGAGTGAACTTTGTTCACTAGTATCTTGTGCTAAGGATTGTCCTTCAACACGAGTCAAAGTTGCACGTCCTTGAGGAGCCTCTTCTGGAGCCGCCTGCTACCAATGTGAACTGGGCCACTAGATACGCATGGGAAAAGGGTATTAGAGATACACAAAATGTTTCTTGTCTCATGATGTCGACTATGAGCTCCGAGCTACGACAGCAACTCAAGAAATTGAGTGCGTACGACATGATTAACCGGCTAAAGGACATGTTCCCACAGCAGGTTAGACAAGAGATTTTTAAGTATGTCAAGGCTTTGGTCAGTTGTAGGATGCAGGAAGGCGGGAATGTAAGTGTTCATGTCCTTAAGATGAAGGCGTACATGGACCAAATGGAGAGACTAGGATTTCCCATAGGGAGGGAGCATGCGGTGAATATGATTCTCCAGTCCCTGCCCGCGTCTTATGAGAAATTTGTCAAGAACTATCTCAAAGACAATATGGGAAGGTCCTTGAATAAGCTACATGGCATGCTGAAGGCTGTTGAGTCTAACAAGGGGAATGGTAAGCTTGTCTCATTCACACCCGCTAAGACTAGTAGGAAAAAAGTTTATAATAAGAAGAAACTGACCCCAAATGGGAAGCTTGGTTTGACTAAGCCTACCATAAATATGGAAGTAGAGGACAATGAGATTGTGCCTCAAGATAACGTTCCACTTGAGGTAGTTTGCTACTTTTGCAGAGAAATTGGAAATTTGCGTCGTCACGCCTGCCCTAAGTGCCTGAATGAGCTAAGTATCCTAAAGCGGAAGAACGTTAGCTCCTTAACTTCAGGTACATTCATGATTAAACTCCATTGATCTTCTACTTCAATAGACTAGGTTTTTTGAACTCTAGTCAAAACACTCACGTTCGTTACAAACTTGTTTGTTGCAAAGTGTAGGTGTTTATCCGAAGTAGGCCGATGATGCAGGGAGACCTGGAGATAGTGAAAGGAAACATTGTGTTTGTCTCTTACTAAAATGATTGGAAGTGTGAACCTTACCATTCCTTCTAGCTAGATTGTTACTTCACTAGATAGATGTTTTACGCCCTACGTGGCAAGAAGCATTGTATCTTTTATGCCTTTGATGACGATGAATATTACTTTGAATTATCTTATTGTGGGTTTTAGAGATTTATTTCAAAGTTTATTCATGTCGTGGCATATGAAATAAGCTTTTGCTTAAGAAGTAATAATATGATCATGAATGTTTATGAATTAGTTATCCTTATAACATTGTTGATTTAACCATATAAACAAGACTAACATCACCAAGATCTATGTGGATAGGAACTTGGAAGCTTTTGACTTTGAGTCAATTGTTGATTTTAAATCTTGTTTATGAGGTTAAATAACTAAGACATCCTTCATTGGTTGATGTGAGAGGAATAAAAGCTTGTTGGACTTTGCTTGCATGATTGTGTAAGGGCCAATCAAGCAAAGTCATAAGGATTAACTAAATATCATTTGTTACCTTTACCGATGTTGGTAGAAGAGAAGAATATCCAATTTATTAGATAAATGTCTGAAACCTGAGAGGTGATCCAGACTCACCCGTAACAAATTTAAGATAAAGAGGGCAAGAGGAACTGAGTTACTAAAATCTGGCATGATGTTGAGCATGTAGACTCTAGATTCCTCAACCATCATAAGAATTATGGGAATGTCTAGTAATTCACTTCTCCTAGGATACATGTTTTACATGCATCGTCGAGTGGAGAAACGGAAAATACTAGTTGTGATTCCATTTGATGGCTTAAACTTAAGTAACGTGATGAGTGGGTGTGCTTGAGTAATGGCGGGCAATGTTCCTATTTTGTATCAACAAAGATGGTCAAATAGCATCTATGGATACTTGACTAGAAAGAGTTATTTGCTTGTCTATTTCATAGATTAAAGTCATCTGATCTACATTTAGTGGGAGACGGATGGACTTTAAAAGATGCTAATACATTTAATAGGTTCTTCCTTGTTTTAGATGTTCTTTTCATAACCTTTTTGGGAACTGAGATTGAGTTGCTTGAAAAGGGAAATGAACAACTGAAGCATTCCAGTGGAAGAACGTGAGACTTAAATGAAGACCTGATGTTGACACTAGCATTCAATCAGAAATGATTGAAACTCAACAATGATTATGTTGGAGTATCTGGCATAAAGATATTACCTCTTCACAAGTCTGGTAAGAGTCGTCATAAGGCCAGAAGAGTATAATTAGTTATACCTGAGGACGATGACTCATTGATACGTGATGTATGCATCAACTACCAGAATCTGTAGTGGGCCCTGCATCTACTAAGATAAGGAAAGGTAATGAAATAATATGAAATTCATGCTGGATTTTCAAGTTTGAACTTGGTTAATCCAACACCTAAGTTTTGAACTATAAGGTGTATATAGATCTTTTGGATTTAAGATCTGCATGGATTAGGTTGTAGATAACTTCAAATACTGACTGGTAGAAATGGTTTCATGATGATTGACCTTAGGGAAGGTATCATATGAAGACATTTTTCCAGTAATTATGTTGAAGTTTACATGGACACTTATGCCGTTTTATGGCAATATGATGCAAAGACCGCATTTTTGTCAGAGGAATTTAATGAGGAAGTGTTAATAATAATGTCCGAGGGTCTTTTACATCTTGAGTATCCTTATTTAATCTACAAAATATGAGGGAGTCTGTTTTGGAGATAATGTGGTTGAGTTTTCAATAAGCAATAATGAAACTTGCATAGATGCCAGAGCTAGTGGAAGCGTTGTTGTTATCCTATCTAATATGTCTAGGAAATATGTCATAATGGAGATAATGTCTTGATCATGCATGGCTGTAAGTTTGAATCAAGAATTATGCATCCGTTAAGGATAAACAAGGCAAGTAGTAAAGTACAAAAAATATCAATATATGTTCTTGTTAATTAGAAGAAGCTAAGAGTAAGTTGTTACTGTAAGTAATAGTTTCTGTTTTAAAGGACAACCGTCAATTTGATTGGGGTTCTTAATCCTACAAACATGGTGTCGTTAATAAGTATGATGCTTGAAGCTGTTGGATATTATGCCCACTGACACACGTAGATTAGTAATACTACCAATGATACACGAGCCTATTGGGTCACACGCCAAGGATTGATCCCGACGACTCGTAATAGAAAGAGAGAGAGAAATAAAGATTCTGTAAACAGTGTTTACGCGGCGCGTAACCTTTTGGTTTACGCGACGCGTAAATCACCTGACAGAAACTTGACTTTTTGGTTGTTGCTTGGCTCAAGTTATTGACTTAGTGGTACATCATAATGATTACTCCGACTTTTGTGACCTTCTTTATCTGCTGAAGTAAATAAAGTAGTGAGGTATGGATGTAGAACTTGACTAAGAATAGTAGCAAAAATCTATCTTTCTCTCTTGAACTTGCATACTCACTTCAAGAGAGTTCTTGGGTGTTCTTGAGAAGTCCAGAAATTCATCCATGTCTATGGAGTGATTCTGGAAGTTGTGAGTTGTACCAAGTGTGATTTCAAGGCTTTGAAGATCACAAGAAGGCATACTAGCATTTGGGGATCGAACAAACTTGGTGTGGACTAGCAATAGAGAGTTGCTCTCTTGTGACTTAGAGTTCATCCCAACATGAATAAATCAGAAGCTGGAGCATGGTATATTTCCTATCCCATCTCTTTTATTTGGTTGTTTTATCTTTATGTAGAGTTCCTCCATTTGTGGGTCTTGTTGGCATCATGTTTATTTACCCGAAAAATCTGTTTTTCACGCTTCCGCCACGCGGGTAAGATGGCCAACGAAACCCAACAGTGGTATCAGAGCCATCTCTACATAGGTATTGCACCTTGGTGGCCTGAAAAAACCCGAAATCGAAAAAATGGATATGTTGTCACGTGGGTTACGCGGCGCGGAACTTTTTGGGTTACGCGGCGCGTAAAATGGATCTGACAGTTTTAAAAAAAAATATTATAAAACAGTTTTTTGCAGTCAGGTTTTTGGCATCTAAAAATGGTTTCTGTGATTTTTGTTCCAGAAATTATTTTTTGTATATTAAGATGCCTTGTATCTTGGTTGGTGTATTTATATGTATATTATTATTTTTGGCATAAAAATAGTAATTGCATATACTTACATTATGTATATATGAATATGTTTCATCAAAAATGGTTTGTTGTTACTAATACATATATACATGGGATTATTTAGTGCCTTGGGTTTTTAGAAATAATCTTAATCAAGATACATAAGTTTACATGGTTTTGTGTGGCACACCATGTTGTTCATGTTGTTCATGACGTTCATGTTATGGTGGTAACCAAACCATGCCCTAGACCTTGAGGATGTTTGGTTGTGTTAAATTAGTTATTCATTCATTTGGTGACTAAATGTTAATATGGAGGCAACCATCAGGAGTCAAGAAGTGACGTCTTGGCAAACATGAAACCGAGAGGCCCTATGGAGGTAGCGGGTTTAGTGGGAGCACATCCAAGTCAAGGATATGTCCTTAGATGACTTCGTTTTTCGGTAATGGCTCACGGGAAAATGCACAGGTTTTAGGGGCGTGGTTACCAATCCTTTTGTATGCGTGTGGTTGTTTTATTATTTATTGTTTATGCATGGATTATAGGATTATTGCATGCTAGACAATTTTTTGACAATAATAAAACTCAAGAGTTTTTTAACATTGGTTTAACAAACTCGCGCGCGCATAAGATTAACAAATAGGATATAAAATTGGTTTATATTCCGAAGTGAAAACTTTTGGTTATTGTCACTTTTGTTAATCAAACTTGAAATGGTTTTTTAAACCGGAAAACTAAATCCCGTTTTCTAAATGTAAATCAGACACCACCCATAAGATGACACCATCCGAATCTAGTTATACAAGGGTTGATTGTCGAGCTCTAGCCGAGTTAATCTTTGTATAGACTGTGTGGAAGGCGCATGTGGCAACTCGCAAAATTGATTGTCGAGCTCTAGCCGAGTCAATCGTTGGGCAAGAGTACCACCGTGTATCTTGATGGTTGATTTACGATTTCAAAATAATATTTTGAATAATTGTCGAGCTCTAGCCGAGTTATTTAAAATCTTAGTTTGAAGTTGGTGTGGAGGGATCAATCATGCCAAATTTGAAACCATGGTTGTCAATTAGGATCCTGCATGGAACTAAGAGTTGTAACAATGGATTACAATCGGTGAATTTGAACCGGCCTAAATAGCTTTGCCACGTGATCCGCGGAAAACCCGTCACGGTGCACGGTGAAATATGGTTCTTAGTCCTTGTTAAAAAATTTTGATTTTATAAATCAATTGGGTAAAATATTTTAACGAGGATCATATCAATATTAACTAAAACGTGTACTCTAATTTAAGATAACTTACACGTTAACAACACATCAAAATAAATACTCCGTAGGTTCCTAATAAAGGATAAACTCATGTAAACTTAATTGTCTAACATTATTGGTTGAGACAAAGTTGTACATTATTGAGAAAACCTTTTAAAGCCACTTGCTACCAATGCGAATTAGGTCCATAGATGCGTAAAATGCGTGTCATAGACACAAGAGAGGATTATGTGTCTAGACCTAAGTCGGTTGTTGGATGCAAGAAGGTGGGAATAAATATGTCTATGTCCTTATTATTAAGGCGAACATGGACTGAATGAAGAACTCTTTGATAGAGCTTCATGGTATGATTAGAGACTACAAAGTCTAAACATGACCAATGAAGATTACTTGATATATTCCCAAATAAGGCTACTAAGGAACAAATAATCAATGAAATAGAAACTTACCTTTAATGGAATTTTTTATATTAATCAAGCCTTCCATTATATTGGAGTTAAAGGGCAATGTGATTGCGCCTATGGTGATTAGACTCCATAAGGGGTAGTTTGCTACTTCACGATAAGATTAGAAATTAGCGCCACCATTTTAATGCTACTTCTATAGGCTAGGTTTTTGAACGCTAGCTATAATATTTAAATTTGTTGCAAATTTATTTGCTGCAAATTATAAGTATTAAAATGGAAGTAGGCATATAAGGCATAGAGAGCTGGACTTCAAATAGAAAAACAAGATAGTTGTTTCTATTGAAAGGATTGGAAGTATGATACTTGCCTATCCTTCTAGCTAATATATTACTTCAATAGATATTTGTTTTGCTTTTTTCGTGGCAAGAAACATTATATCTATTATGCCCTTTGTTGGACGATGTATATTATTTTGAACCATGTATTTGTTTCAAAGTTTATACATGTCATGGCATTTATATTAAGCTTATGCTTAAGAAGTAATATCATGATCATGAATAATTTGGATAAGTTATCCTTATGACATAGTTGACTTAACCATATAAACAAGCTTTGTGTCACCAAACTCCGTGTGGTAAGGAATTTGGAATCGTTTGATCATGGGTCAAATGTTGACTAACAAATCTTATTTATTAGGTTAATTTAATTATACATCCTTCACTTTTGTATGTGAGAGGATTGATAGCTTGTTGGATTACGTACACACTCTTGCGTGTAGACCGTTCAAGCAAATCATAAGGTATAAAATCCAAATACTTCGTTATCTTTACCGATGATGGTAGAAGAAATGGATATGTCTATTCATAGATAGACTATATGTTTGAAACCTTATAGGTGTTAGAGACACACCATAACGAAGTGCCTGATTTAAAATAGATAAAGAAATATGATACTCGATTCAAGTTACACAAAGGTTGATTGTCGAGCTTTAGCCAAGTTAATCCTTGTGTAGACTGTGAAGATTGAGTTAATATGTTCTAAAATTCTATTACCATCAATTGAATTATGGATTTGTCACATAATTCACTCCTTCTATGACACATTGAATAATTGGTCATATTATGAAGGAACCAGACATTCTTGATTTGGTCTGGTAATTGATATGTTACACTTTAGTACTCAATTATGGAGTAATCTAAAGTAGTGGCGGGCTATGTTCTTAATCTTAATCCATCAAAGACGGTTAAGACTACACCTTAGGGGATGAGACTAGAAAGAGTATCTTTGCTTGTCTATCTCAAAGTCTAGATTGTCTAAACCTGCGTTTTGTACGTGAGGTGAAGGAATCCGGAATCTAGAGGTGTTACTCCATTAGGTATTCTTCTAAGACCATGGGATATTTGTTTTTATAAAACAAAAGTGTTTTTTGGGAAAATATTTCTTTTCTTCAAAACTAATATCCATGAATGTCTGTAGAAGTAAAAGTAAACCTTTAATGGAATAACCTGATGTTGGGACTAGCAAATAATCAGAAATGATTAAAATTCAGCATGAGAAGGCTGGAGAACCTGACATATAGTCATTTCCTCTTAGACTGGTATATGTCGTCATAAGACCAGAAATATATAGTTTATTATATCTAAGGAAGACGACTTGATGATAACTCATCAAATACTGGAAGCGTAGTGGGCCTAGTGTCTACTAGTAGAAAAGAGATAATGAATATGAGATGTTATCCATGGAGGATATTCAAGTTTGAAACTTGTTTTTATCCTATACCGGGGTGGAAACCCGTAGAGTGTATATGGTTCTTTATTGAAAGAAACCAGCATGGATTTGTTTACAACTTTGAATACCGACTAATAGAAAGATTTTAAGATGATTAACCATTAGGGAGGTATCATCTAGAAATTTTCTCTTAGTGGTAATGTCAAAGAGTAAATTTGTAGACCAATTTGAATACCGACTTATTGGAAAGGTGTTCTTGATAATTGACCAAGTGGAAGGTATCATCTAGAGACTTTCTTTCAGTGGCTATGTCAAAAGTAGTTTTGTAGACAACTTCAAATATCGCATGGATGAGAAGGTTGTTCTCGATGATTGACCGTAAGGATGGTATCAACTTTAAACTTTATCCCAATGGTTATGTTGAAGTTTACTTAGATACTTATAAGATATCACTGCCCTTTTATGGCTATGTTATATTGATATAAGGACTCCATTCCTTAACAGGAATTTGTATGAGGTAGTGTTTAAAACACTATCAGGAGGTCGTTTACATCAAAAGTATCCTTGTATTGTCTACAAGCACAAACATCCTTTTGTCGTCTGAGAGCACAAGTATTCTTGTAAAGTCTGCAAATTTTGGAAGTCTATTGATAGACTTAAATAAGCATCTCAGGGTTGGAACCTTTGCTTTGATATGAAAATTATATATGTGAGTTTTCAAAAGCAAGGATTAAACCTGTATGAATGTCTGGGCTAGTGGGAGCATTGTTATAATTACATTGGAGAAAATGTCCCGACTATGCTTGGTTCAAAAGCTTAGTTCAGGGGTTATTCGTCCATAATTATTATTATATATTGATTAAGGAGTGCAAGAAATATTGAGATATGTTCTTGGTAAATTTATGGAAAGATAAAGCTTAGAGTAAATAATTACTCTAGTGTTAATTTCTATATAGGATATTTGCCGATTTTGATCGGAGTACATGATCCTTTTTTTTTGTGTAGTTGTTATTAAGAATGGTTGTTAAAGCATTTATGACCCTATTTGTATCTTGTGAGATAATGAGGGTATAATGGCTTTTGCACAAGAACCATTGTCCTTAGTGTCACTTACCTTATTGAGTTCTTTTGAAGCAATGAAGGTACTCGGACTTGGACAAAGGACCATAGTCTCGTCAATAAACACTTTATTAGTTGTTTGGTTGTGTTTGGTGGTATGGTCTTCATGAGAGTACAAACGGATAGCATTATGACTGATCTGTTTAATTAAGCTTAAGTCATAGGCTGATGATGGTTGTCATACTAGTGCCTACATGCAAATCCTTTTGCAAAAGGAGTTGACTTAAGTTTATTTTAGTTATATATTGATATACTAAACTTTGGGAACATTAAGCAGTATTGTATATCATATTATATAGATTATTAAATGTGATTTAATAATACGCCATGGGCGGGTATTTTCATGAATCTATATTGTGTTCCATCTTAGCATGTTTAGTAACTTCTCAGAGTGATTTTGCATTCTAAATATCCACAGTCGGTCATTCTTCAAGGGGAGGAAGTTTGAATTAAGACTAAGGGAAGTGGTTGGTCGCTATCCAATAATGGATTGGGTAAAGAGACGCAACACTTCGCCTGTACTTGCAATGGTCAAGTGATTGGACGACCCACACCTGAGCTTACTTCATGGTTTCTGTTATGAGTAACTCAGAAAGATAATATCATTTCATCCTTAGACTGGAGATACATGTGTTCCAAATCATGAACCTACTTCGCTTTGATTGCTTTCTAACGCAGTTCGTGACTGGCTGTTATAAAGGGAGCTTTTAGGTAAAGTATAGGGTATGTGGCGGAGCAATGCAGTCAAAGGGATTTGTTCCTCTAGTTTTAGAGAGATATCCATGGGCCACTCGATGATTGAGAGCTGACGTAAAATGCACGGCCGTGCTCGTGTTGCTATGATTTTTGATCGATTGCAACTAGTTTTTGAGTCACCATCAATCGAGATCGAGAAACATAATCGTGAACGATCGGAGATTGACATTTAACCATGTATCGTGTTCACAAGGATATCGCGAACAAAAGGATGATTGATCGCTTAACTATAGGGCCATATCAAACCTATAGGGTTGTGATTTGGTACTTGTCTTGGGATGACATAACTCGCGTTGACTTGGGGGCAGAGATGTCTTGCTAGAGGCCGCTCTCTGTCTGTATTACCTCTTGATACGCTGTGTCATGTGCAAGTGGGAGTCTGTTGGATATTATGCCCACTGACACACGTAGATTAGTAATACTACCAATGATACACGAGCCTATTGGGTCACACGCCAAGGATTGATCCCGACGACTCGTAATAGAAAGAGAGAGAGAAATAAAGATTATGTAAACAGTGTTTACGCGGCGCGTAACCTTTTGGTTTACGCGACGCGTAAATCACCTGACATAAACTTGACTTTTTGGTTGTTGCTTGGCTCAAGTTATTGACTTAGTGGTACATCATAATGATTACTTCGACTTTTCTGACCTTCTTTATCTGCTGAAATAAATAAAGTAGTGAGGTATGGATGTAGAACTTGACTAAGAATAGTAGGAAAAATCTATCTTTCTCTCTTGAACTTGCATACTCTCTTCAAGAGAGTTCTTGGGTGTTCTTGAGAAGTCCAGAAATTCATCCATGTCTATGGAGTGATTCTGGAAGTTGTGAGTTGTACCAAGTGTGATTTCAAGGCTTTGAAGATCACAAGAAGGCATACTAGCATTTGGGGATCGAACAAACTTGGTGTGGACTAGCAATAGAGAGTTGCTCTCTTGTGACTTAGAGTTCATCCCAACATGAATAAATCAGAAGCTGGAGCATGGTATATTTCCTATCCCATCTCTTTTATTTGGTTGCTTTATCTTTATGTAGAGTTCCACCATTTGTGGGTTTTGTTGGCATCATGTTTATTTACCCGAAAAATCTATTTTTCACGCTTCTGCCGCGCGGGTAAGATGGCCAATGAAACCCAACATAAGCATCGTGACTTTATAGGGATCTTTATAAGACTATGAGAGTACGATGGCTTATGCACATAAAATCATAGACCCGAGCGTTGTTTGCCTTATTGAGTTCCTTGAAACAATGAAGGTAGGGTTGGATAAATGATCGTAATCCCGTCAACGCACACGTTATTAGTGGTTGGTTGGAGTGGGATATGGTCACTATCAGAGTACACACGGATAGCATGATGGCGAATCCGTTTACTAAGCTAAAGTAGCAGGTTAGTGATGATTATCAGACTAGGGCCTGCATACACTTGGCTTAAGTTTGTTTTAGTAATGTTTTGATATTCTTTATTTTTTAGAACATTAAGCAATATTGTGCTTCTGCTTATATCGATTATCAAATGGGGATTTGGTAATGCGCATGTAGCGGGTACTCTCAGTAAGCCTTATTGTGTTCCAACTTAGCATGTTTTACCTCTTCCCTGAATGTGCTTACATTCTAAATGTCCACAGCCAGTCATTCTTCAAGGGAAAGAACTCTGAACGAACGCTGAGTGAAGTGATTGGTCAAGTGTCCAATGGTGATTAGGACACAGGGACGCAATACTTCGCCTGTACTTGAAAGTGTTTCAAGTGACTGGACGACCCACACCTGAATTCACTTTGTGGTACTTTTCATGAGTAATTCAGGATGATAATATCAGTTCATCCTCATACTGGAGATTCATGTGTCTGCATCACTTTGGTTTGCTTTGCTCTAGTTGCTTTCACACGTAGTCCGTAACTGGCTGTTATAAAGGGAGTAACTGGGCAGTGTATGGTCAATTTGGTGGGAAATGTAGTCAAAGGAATTTGTTCCTCTAGTTAGTGAGATATCCTATGGCCACTAGATGATTGGGCGCTGACACCAAAATGCATGGCCATGCTCAAGCTTGCAATGATGTATGATCGATTGCAATTTGTATATTTTCGTCACCACCAATCATGATCGAGAAACACTATGGTGAACGATCGGAGAATGACTTAGTACCATGTCTCGTGTTCACATGGATATCGCGAACAAAAGGATAATTGATCACTTATCTATAGGGACATTTCAAACCATTGGGTTGTGAATTGGTATTTATCTAGGGGATGACATACCTCGTACTGACTTGGGGGCAGGGATGCCTTGCTAGAGGTTGCTCCCTGTCTGTGATACCTCTTGATACGTTGTGTCATGTGCAAGTGGGAGTCTGTTGGAGTATGCCCACTGACAGAAGTACAATGGTGTTGTTGCTGATGTAGTGAGAGCCTATTGGGTCACACGCCAAGGATTGAATCCGATAGCTTAATGATAGAGACAAGACCGAAAGAATCAAATTTGTTTGATTCTGGTGCTTCACGGTCGTGAAGGATGTTCCACGGGTCGTGAAGCCCACTGCCCTCATGAATGACTTAACGACTCTCACGGGTCATGATAATTTAGTCTTCACGGCTCGTGAGAGGTCGTGAAGGGGTCGTAGAGGTTGACGCCTTCACGAGTCATTCAACGAGACACTGGTCGTGGAGGACTAAGGCCGGTCATGGCGCTTTTTATCTTCACGACCTCTTCACGGGCCGTGAGAGGACGTGAAGACCTGTCTGCATGAATTCCTCCTATTTCATTGGGCCATTCATTGGTCCAATGTTTGAGAGGCTATTTCTCTAGCCAAAACGGCTCTTTTGGGTCTGGAACAAGATAGAGAAATGCATGAGACACTACCCCCCTCTCTCTCTAATATCTCTCTTGGTACTACATGGTGAGATACTCACATATACACTAAATTCTTGATCTTGAGTGTTCTAGTGTGTGATTTATTGGTACAAGAGGAGATATACACGGCTGTTCCAGAAGGTGGAGTCATAGAGGACGTCCACTTGACGGGGTACTAGCATACGGGGGTCAAGCAAACTTGGTGTGGATCATTCCATAGAGGAGAAGATATTTGGATTCTCTCTTGTCACCCATTTGAGTTTGCTACTGCCGATTTTTTTTACATGGTAAGGAGGTATACTTTCTGCCCTTCTTCCCTTTCTTTTGTTGCATGTATGCTTTATTGAGAGTTACCCACTTTGGAGCATGGTTGGCACTCATTTTTGTAACTTAAAAATCTTTTTTGTTGTTGCTTCCGTTGCATGTGTTTGCCCACCGTGACCCAACAACATACTCATCAATCTCATTATCAATATCATCAAACCTTTCCTCATTTTCCATATGAACTCCAATATCACCATATAAATCATTAACCTCTGTATCTGATTCAATATAGATCTCCTCAGTCTGTTCACTGTTATCACTCTATTCAGTCTCTGTAACACTATACTTTTTAATTAACATAAAATTGCGTACGGAATATAATTACATATATTTACATTCAGAACATAAGATAATTACAATAATTATCATGTTTTAAGTTTACAAAAATGCCACTACAGTGTTAATTACAAAATCAGGCTCTTTATAAAAAAAAATAGACATCAGAGTAATGGTGTGTCCATTTTCCCAGCCATCATCTTTTAGAAACTTACCACGGAGAATCTGCAAAATAAACTAGTGGGGAATTAGCACAAAGCTAAGTGAGGGAACATATATCTAAACATATACGAGGCAATCATGCCAAAACACAAAGCTCATAATCCCAAGAGAACCGGTGGTGTTGCAAGCACCTACAACCAACGTCGGCCAAAACCAAGGTTTACCGATAGCCGTGCTAACATGGACAACAGTACTAGCACCCTTGAATACAACAAATGCATGTCCAGATCTAATACTGTAAATCCCTAAACAACAGGCCCAGCCGAAATTCGACGACGCTGATTGTTGGAGTATGCCCACGAACACACGTACGCCAAATGATCACTACCGATGATGTATGGGCCTATCGGGTCACACGCCGGGGGTTGACCTTGACACAACCTGTAAGATGAGGGTATGAAAGGATAAATAATGATAGTTGGTTTCCCGCAGGGGTTAGCGGCGCTAACTCTGGCGTCGCTAAATCAGCCGCGTTAGCGGCGCTAACCGTGGGCGGTTAGCGGCGCTAACCCTGCCTGACAGAAACAACTTTATCTTTTCACCTCTAGCTTCCACCAATGCATGTTGATCGTGATGATTAGCCTTGGGCCGACTTGGGGAGACCTGGGGTCGTGGCTTGGCTTATAAAAGACATGCACTTCTCTCATTTCTTACTCTTGGCCATTTTGTTAAAAAGAAATACACTTAGAACTAATCAAGAGAGTTGCTAAGTTCATCAAGAGAGAAAGGGAGCAGATTTCTGGTGGAGTCTTGGTTGTGTTCCAGTAGCTTCATCAAGCTAAAGGAGTGCTAGTACACTTGGGTCACGATTCACTCGGGGTGGACTTCGATATTGTAAGAAGGAGCCGAGAAAGGAGGTCATGACTTGGAAGCTAGCCACACACACACAACCATCAGAGACATCAAGGGTATAATCTCCTCTTTTCTCTTCTGTTTAGTTGCTTAACTAGCTTGTAGAGTTAGATCCACTTGTGGGGTTCATCTTGTGGTTTCCTTTTATGTTTGAAAATTCGTTTTTGAGCTTGCATGCTTCCGTTGCTGTGTACCACGAACCCCAACAGTGGTATCAGAGCCAGCTCTACACTGGTTTTGCACTAGATGGCCAAGAAAATCCGGAAAATGTGATTTTTGGTTCTGTCCAGTGTTTAGCGGCGCTAACTTTTCTATGTTAGTGGCGCTAAACCTTAGTTAACGGCGCTAAAGTCGGAGTCAACAGTCCTCTTTGTTAAACTGACTTGTTTTAATGTCGTCTCGCGATAGCGGCGCTAAACTGGGTTAGCGGCGCTAACTCGTTATAGTTAGCGGCGCTAACCCCTTACTGGCAGAATGCATGGTTTTTGCCTTAAATCAATTTTGTTGGATTTTTGGGCTATTTGTACTTGCTGGAATTGTTCCAGATTTGAGTTGTGATTAGATGAAAGTTGCCTTATGTCTTGGTTGATGTATTTATATGTGGATTAACATTTAGGCATGAAAATGATTAATTGCATATACTTACATTGTGTATATATGACTATGGAATTTTGACTTGTTTGAGGTTCCTAATGCATATGTACATAGGATTATGGGTGCCTTGAGTGATTAGATAATCTTAACCAAGACATATAAGATTTACATGGTTTTGTGTGGCACACCATGTGATGATGTGTGATTTCTTGTATGTGGTTGTAGTATGCGTATCCGGTAACAATTTTGAGCCATATGACCTATGAGATGTGTTTGGTTGATTTAGATTAATGTATTAATTCATTTGGTGGTTTGTACCACATTGGTTTGTAATAATTAATCTATTTATTCGGTTTGTAATTTTAACGGCTTGCATGCCGATTTCGTATTCTTTGTAATTTGTAGAATTAGCTTAGAATAGAAATTGTGGCTTGCATGCCATTTCCTTTTAAATTTGTAAATTGTAAAAGGTGAACCGAAGCAACCAACAAGAACCGTGTGAAGGGTGTCTTGGCGTACTTGGATCCGGAGGTCGGTATGAGACGCAATGGATCAAGTGGGAGGAGCACACATCGGGTCATTCGGTCTAGTCCTTAGATGACTTAGTCTTGCCCGTTGGCTCACGGGCAAGACGCATAGGATTTGGCTCGTTACCGGATTATATTACATGCGTGGTTGATTTTATTTTATATATTTTTTTGCATGGATGTTTAGGTTCTTCGCATGCTAGAAAATTTTTCAAAATAATAAAATCAAAGAGTTTTAAATTGGTTTACAAACTCCGCGCGCCACATAGACAAGAATTGGTTAAAAGTGTTTTAACCGGAAAAACTAAAACCCGTTTTTCAAAAGTAAATCTCACACCACCCGTAAGATGACACCGCCCGATTCTAGTGAAACAAGATCGGTTTGTCGAGCTCTAGCCGAGACCGGTTTTGCGTAACTGTGTGGAAGGCGCGTGTGGCAACTCGCAAGGTCGGTTGTCGAGCTCTAGCCGAGCCGGCCATTGGGCTAGAGTACCACCGTGTATCTTGACGGACGATTTACAATTCCAAGACTTAAAACGCATTGGTAGTTGTCGAGCTCTAGCCGAGCTATCAAAGTGGGTTAATGAGGAATTGGTGTGGAGGGATCAAACATGCCAAATGGGTGCTAAGAGTACCTAGGATCCCGCAAGTGCCTAAGAGTTGTGATCACGGATTGCAATTGGTAAATAGTTTACCGGCCTAAAATAGCTCTATGAAGTGATCCGCGGAAAACCCGTCATGGATTAGGGTATTTTGAGGTTCTTAGCCCTTGTTAATATAATTCGTTTTTATAACAAGAGGGTAATTATCTTAACAAGGATTTAATACAACAATAACTAACCATTTCGTACTTTGCTTGTAGATGGCATCTACTAGCAACACCAACACCACCAACATGTCACTCCGTCCATTTTTGGAGAAGGAGAAACTCACGGGGCCAAACTTTATGGATTGGCATAGGACTTTGAGAATAGTCCTACGTCATGAAATGAAGCTAGAGGTCCTTGAGTCACCTCTTCCGGAGGCTCCTGCTACCAACGCGGCGAGGGCCGTCCGCGAGGCGTATGAAAAACGCCTCAAGGACACAAATGACGTGACTTGCCTTATGCTAACGACCATGAGTCCCGAATTGCAAAGGCAATTCGAGAAAGTGAGTGCGTTTGAGATGATTTCTCAGCTGAAGGACATGTTCCAACAGCGAGCTAGGCAAGAACTCTATGAGTGCGTCAAGGCCTTCATCGGTTGCCGGATGCAGGAGGGCGGAAATGTGAGCTCCCACGTACTTAAGATGAAAGGGTACGTGGATCAGCTCGAGGAGTTGGGCTTTCCCATGGGGAAGGAGTTGGCGGTTGATATCATCCTCCAATCCTTGCCTCCTGCATATGGTCCGTTCATTGTGAACTTCCACATGCATAGTATGGACAAGTCCATTATGGAATTGCATGGCATGCTAAAGACCGCCGAGGGCGAGCTTGCCAAGTCAAAGCCCACCACCTCCACTGCCGTCCTCACCATCAACGAGGGTGGTAACAAGCGGAAGCATCCCGCTTCAGGCAAGAAGGGCAAGGGGAAGAAGAAGGCTAAGGTCCAAGGACCGAAGCCCAAACCTACCTCAACCCCTGAGCCGAAGGGAAAGCAAGTGGCTCCCGCTGCCACCTCACCGGAAGAGGCAACCTGCTACTTCTGCGGGGAGAAGGGTCACTACCGGCGTAGTTGCCCCAAGTACACGGAGGAGCTCAAGAAGCTTCGCTCTAAAGGTGCCGCTGCCTCCGGTACGTACATGATTGAACTCCATAACACTTCTACTTCTAACGCCTGGGTTTTAGACAGCGGGTGTGGTACTCACGTTTGTAATAATGTGCAGGTACTAAGAAGAAGTAGGGACTTGGTTGATGGAGAGCTGGATCTCATCATGGGAAACAAGGCGGTTGTCCCGGTTGAGAAGATTGGGAGTGTGGAGCTCGCCTTTCCTTCCGGCTTATCTATTGTTTTGTTAAATGTATCTTTTGCGCCCTGCGTGGCAAGAAACATTATTTCATTGTATGCCTTGTATGACGATGGATTCACTTTTAAATTTGAGAATGGTAGCATTTTATGTTACAAAGATGATGTCTTTTATTTCAAAGCATTTCCATGTCATGGCATTTATGAAACAAGCGTAAGCTTGCAAAGCACTAGATCAATCATGAATGTTGATTCGGGTTCCAAAAACGTTTTGGATAAATTGTCTCTATGGCATGGTCGGTTAGGCCACATAAACAAGAAACGCATCGCCAAGCTCCAAGTGGATGGGATCTTGGAATCATTTGACCACGGGTCTAATGACGTATGCGAATCTTGTATATTGGGCAAGATGACCAAAGCACCCTTCACCGGTGTTTGTGAGAGGGCGCAAGACTTGTTGGATATCGTTCACACGGATGTGTGTGGTCCATTCAAGCATGCCACAAGAGATCATTCCCGCTACTTCGTTACCTTTATTGATGATTATAGTCGATACGGGTATGTCTACTTGTTGAGACAAAAGTCGGATACCTTTGAGGTATTTAAGACTTATCAAAACGAGGTAGAAAATCAACTAGGGAAAAGGATTAAGATGCTACGATCTGATAGAGGCGGCGAGTATCTTAGTTCCGAGTTCCGTGAACATCTAAGGGATTGTGGGATTATCTCGCAGTTAACCCCTCCTAGGACGCCACAATTAAATGGTGTCGCCGAGAGGAGGAACCGAACATTGTTGGATATGGTTCGGTCTATGATGGTTCGTACGGACGTTCCCGTTACGTTTTGGGGATATGCGCTTGAGACGGCCGGTAGAATTTTTAACCTCGTACCAACAAAGAAGGTTAAGAAAACACCGTATGAGATGTGGCATGGAAAGGTTCCATCCATTTCATATTTAAAGGTCTGGGGTTGTCCTGCCTACGTGAGACGTGAGGTTGAGGACAAGTTGGAGCCCAGGGCCAAAAGGTGTTTTTTCATTGGTCATCCTGCTGGGTCTATGGGATATTTGTTTTACAAACCTTCTGAGAACAAGGTGTTTGTTGCTCGAAGGGCAATGTTCCTTGAGAGGGAACTGCTATCCAAAGACGCTAGTGGGAGAATGGTTGATCTTGAAGAAATTCAAGAGACTGCCAATGTAGAACCTGATGTTGGGACTAGCTCACAACCTGAGAGGGTTGAATCTCAGCATGATGAAGCTGGAGATGATGTAAACCCGTTGCCTATTAGAAGATCTGGTAGAAGTCGGCATGAGCCAAAGAGATATGGTTTTCACATATCTGAAGGCACCGACATGGTAGTGGTCTCTGATGAGCCTACCAAATACCAGGACGCTGTGGTGGGCCCTGAGTCCGCCAAGTGGCTAGAGGCAATGGAATCCGAGATTCAGTCCATGTCGGATAATCAAGTCTGGGACTTGGTTGATCCCGTGCCGGGGTGCAAACCCGTAGGGTGCAAGTGGGTCTTCAAGAAGAAGATCGGCATGGATAGCGAGGTAGACACCTTCAAGGCCCGACTGGTGGCTAAGGGTTTCACTCAAACTCATGGTATAGACTATGAGGAAACCTTTTCACCGGTGGCTATGATGAAGTCTATCCGGGTACTTTTGGCCATTGCCGCATTTCATGATTATGAGATTTGGCAAATGGACGTCAAAACCGCGTTCCTTAATGGAACACTAGCAGAGGATGTGTATATGACACAGCCTGAGGGTTTTGTACATCCTGAGTTTCCGGATAAAGTCTGCAAGCTTAAGAAGTCCATTTATGGGCTTAAGCAAGCCTCTCGGAGCTGGAACCTGTGCTTCGACGAGAAGGTCAAAGAGTTTGGCTTCTCTAAAAGCAAGGATGAGCCATGCGTTTACATTAGAGCTAGTGGGAGCATAGTTGTATTCCTAGTTCTTTATGTAGATGATATTCTACTAATTGGGAACGACGTCCCAACTTTGCAAGGGGTAAAAACCTGGCTAGGGAGTTGTTTCTCAATGAAGGATCTTGGGGATGCGGCTTACATTCTTGGGATCAAGATCTATAGAGATAGATCCCGCAGGTTAATCGGATTGAGCCAGAGTACGTACATAGACAAGGTCCTAAAGAGATTTAGGATGGAGGATTCCAAGAAGGGGTTCATACCTATGTCGCATGGTTTAGTGTTGAGCAAGGCTCAAAGCCCGAGTTCCCCTGAGGAACGGGAAGTAATGAGTCGAGTTCCATATGCTTCGGCAATTGGCTCGATCATGTACGCCATGTTATGTACTAGGCCTGATATATCTTGTGCATTGAGTATGACAAGTAGATATCAAGCCAATCCTGGTGAAGCTCATTGGACGGCAGTAAAGAACATTCTCAAGTATCTTCGGAGGACTAAGGAGATGTTCTTGGTGTATGGAGGTGCGGAAGAGCTACGGGTGACTGGCTACTCCGATGCTAGCTTCCAAACTGATCGGGACGACTGCCGATCTCAATCGGGGTTTGTGTTCCTGCTCAATGGTGGTGCTATTTCCTGGAGAAGCTCCAAGCAAGACATTGTGGCCGATTCTACTACCGAGTCGGAGTATATTGCGGCCAGTGAAGCTGTGTGGATGAAGAAATTCATCCAAGATCTGGGAGTGGTTCCTAGCATTGCCGACCCTGTTGAGGTGTTTTGTGACAACGAGGGTGCGGTTGCTCTTGCCAAGGAACCAAGGTCTCACCGACGCACGAGACATATTCCGCGGAAGTATCATTACATCCGGGACGTGGTCGAATGTGGAGATATAATTATCAGCAGAGTACACACGGATAGCAATGTGGCGGATCCGTTCACCAAACCTTTATCGCAAGCAAAACATGACGCTCATACTCGAGCTATTGGGATTAGATTTGCTAGTGATTTGGTTTGATCATGCCTTGGTATTTGTTTAGTATATTTGTGTATTTACCCTTTTGGGAACATGAAGCAGTATTGTATTTATTGTATTTATCGATTATTAAATGGGATTTAGTAATACGCAAGTTGCGGGTATTTCTTTAAATCTTTACTGTGTTCCAACTTAGCATGTTTTGCTCTTCCCTGAATGCGCAAACATTCTAAATGTCCACAGTCGGTCATTCTTCTCGGGAAGGAAGTATGAACAAAGACTGAGGGAAGTAATTGGTCATGTGTCCAATGGGGATTGGGGCACGGGGACGCAATTCTTCGCCTGTACTTGAAAGTGTTTCAAGTGACTGGACGACCCACACCTGATTTTACTTTATGGTACATGTCATGAGTAAATCAGGATGATAATATCAGTTCATCCTAAGACTGGAGATGCACGTGGCTGCATCACTTTGGTTTGCTTTGTTCTAATTGCTTTCAAACGCAGTCCGTAACTGGCTGTTATAAAGGGAGTAGTTGGGCAGAGTATGATCACTGTGGTGGGCAGTGTAAGTCAAAGGAATTTGTTCCTCTGTTTAGAGAGATATCCTTGGGCCCCTCGATGATTGGTCGCTGACACCAAAATGCATGGCCATGCTCAAAGCTTGCAAAAATTTATGATTGATTGCAACTTGTATATTTTGGTCACCACCAGTCTAGATCGAGAAACATAATCGTGAACGAACGGAGAATGACTTTGTACCATGTCTCGTGTTCACATTGGATATCGTGAACAAAAGGATGATTGATCACTTATCGATAGGACCTTTTCACATGGGTTGCAGATTGGTTTTTGTGAAGAAGACAAAACCCATACAGACTTGGGGGCAGAGATGTCTTACTAGAGGCCGCTCTTTGTCTGTGATGCATTGGGTACGTAGAGTCATTTGCAAGTGGGAGTCTGTTGGAGTATGCCCACGAACACACGTACGCCAAATGATCACTACCGATGATGTATGGGCCTATCGGGTCACACGCCGGGGGTTGACCTTGACATAACCTGTAAGATGAGGGTATGAAAGGATAAATAATGATAGTTGGTTTCCCGCAGGGGTTAGCGGCGCTAACTCTGGCGTCGCTAAATCAGCCGCGTTAGCGGCGCTAACCATGGGAGGTTAGCGGCGCTAACCGTGGGCAGTTAGCGGCGCTAACCCTGCCTGACAGAAACAACTTTATCTTTTCACCTCTAGCTTCCACCAATGCATGTTGATCGTGATGATTAGCCTTGGGCCGACTTGGGGAGACCTGGGGTCGTGGCTTGGCTTATAAAAGACATGCACTTCTCTCATTTCTTACTCTTGGCCATTTTGTTAAAAAGAAATACACTTGGAACTAATCAAGAGAGTTGCTAAGTTCATCAAGAGAGAAAGGGAGCAGATTTCTGGTGGAGTCTTGGTTGTGTTCCAGTAGCTTCATCAAGCTAAAGGAGTGCTAGTACACTTGGGTCACGATTCACTCGGGGTGGACTTCGATATTGTAAGAAAGAGCCGAGAAAGGAGGTCACGACTTGGAAGCTAGCCACACACACACAACCATCAGAGACATCAAGGGTATAATCTCCTCTTTTCTCTTTTGTTTAGTTGCTTAACTAGCTTGTAGAGTTAGATCCACTTGTGGGGTTCATCTTGTGGTTTCCTTTTATGTTTGAAAATTCGTTTTTGAGCTTGCATGCTTCCGTTCCTGTGTACAACGAACCCCAACAGTGATATCTGAAACAACATGTATACATATTAAACAAGACATACAGTCCAATGAGCAAGTTACAATCAGGATACCATATCCTGTATATCCGAAGATATAATACCACTCACCACAGTCTTCTCAGCTGTAGCACACTCAGTTGACTAATTCACTGAGTCTTCTAAGTTCCTGAGTAGATGTAAACACAAGTCAGTATAAAATCCATAATACTGCTTCTGAAATAAGTAAACATACTTATTAAATCATAAGGCACATATACATTAACAAGTATAATACCATTATGCAATTGAGGTCTCATAAATCAAGGAATTTCTAAGTTAGTATGAAAACCGTATAAACCATGCGGTTTCTTCATCATACAGGTTTATCATCATAAACTCAAAAAAACCGAATAAGTCCAACACCGGATAAGAGTTAAGGAAAGTGTCCAAGTCCCAAGTCCCGGATAATCCATGTGGAATTATCATAATTCCGGATGCGAGTCATAATCCCGGATAAGTAAAGGCTATGTGTTCGGTTTTAGTCAAATTCCGGATCCAATCATAAATTCCGAATAAGCAAAGGAAAATCTCATGCGGTTTTATACCATTCCCGGACGTCATGCGGTTTCTCAAAAACAGGATAGATCATAAGTTCATAATTCCGGATGAAGTTAAAATTCCGTATAAGGTAAGGCAATGTCATCCGGTTTTCATAAATCCCGCATCACACATGAGGTTTCCTTGAATCCCGGATATCCATTCGGTTTTTCTCCAAGTGTTAGGCAACATTTAGTTTTTATTCGGTTTTCTAGTTCAATTCCCGTATAATGTGTCCGGATTCTTCACATCCCGAATATAATCCATGAGGTATTCAAGTTCCCGAATATTCTAAGCGGTATTTACAGATTCCCGCATGATTCATCACAAATCCCGAATCATTCAAGTGTTCTTGACTATTTAAATCAATTCCTTCAATTCTGATCTAATTTTATATACATGCATAGTAATCTAAGTTTCCAGAAATCATTATAATCATATAAACAACATGAATTCATACAAGACACTAACATCCATTCATCCTAATTCATATTGTTCATGAATCATGTGGTTTTCATTTAAATTTCATAAAACCGAATATAAATACAATTCAACAATCAATCATGCTAACGTTAAAGTATCAAGTATCGCAGAATCAAAAATTCAAGATTAAAATTGAAGATGAATTCTTGTTATTCTTCTTCTTCTCAGCCGATAATCACCAAGAACACACACACACACACTTTCAATCTCTAATTGCATGCAAATAGGAGATGGTGGAAGACGTTGGTGACTACATGTCATCTAATTGTGACACCTAACATCCACTTATTCTATTTTTATTTTAATTAATCAATTTCTAATTAAATAAATTCAAAATTAAATTACACATAATAATAATCACATAATTCACATAATTAAAATATTAATCCCAAATAATTAAATATAAATCTCAAGATTAATTACCTTATTAGTCTAGGCCGGTAGAGAGTATGTTACAAATCTCTCCCCCCTAAAAATATTCCGTCCTCGGAATCTTATCGTTCTTGGATAATGAAAGTTTCGTCTATTACTATTGGTACCCAATTCACTAACTCTATAACAAACACTATTCTACCATTTACTATTTCTGATTTTAAGAGAGAAGCAATCGCAGTAGTAGGCATTTTCAATTTATCACATAAGGACACTGTTATGAAAATTCTACTTGTACTAAAATCAAATAACACACGAGCAGGCACAGAGTTTTATCATAAACATACCCGTAGTCACATCCTCATCTCCAGTGGTCTTATTCACTATCATTTTAAAAGCCCTTCCTTCAGCAGATGGTGGATTCTTTCTCTTCTGACCTGCAAAAGACGATCCCCCGACAGTGACTACCCCTTGCCCTGTCCCAATTGATCTTTTTTGTGCACAAGCTCTAACTCTGTGACCCTCTTGTTGACAATTCTAGCACACATTAGCTCTAAACCGACAGTCTGACGGTTCATGACCAATTTCACCACAAAGTAAACAACGACGAGTTTGCGGTGTGCACGGGCCGGTATGACGAGACCTACAAGTTCTAAACCATTGTTTTTCTTGAGTATACCCGAACCCTTTGATTCCTGATCTTCCTAATTTTGGTTACTTTGCCACTTTCCCTTATTCTGAATTCCACCAGACTTGTGAGACGACCCCTTTTCTTTGTTCATACTCTCCCTAGCTCTCACATCACCTTCAGCAACCCTAGCCAAAGTGAATGCCTGAATCAAAGATGTGGTCATTCGGTTGTTACCCCCATATTCAGGAAATAAAGCTTGAACAAAATGTTCAATCTGAGCAGGTTCATCAGGCACCCACTGCTTTGCAAACCTCAAAGTCTCATTAAACTTGTTAATCAACTCATCAACAGTCATCTTGCATTCTGAGATAAGTCCATAAACTCTCGTTTCACTTTTGCCAAATCATAAGCATTGAAAAAATGTTCACAAAACTTAATCTAAAATTGTTCACAAGTTACAGAGTTCACAACTTCTCTGGATAGATGTGCAGTCAAAGAATCCCATTATGTAGCTGCTTGACCTTTCAGTCTCCAAGTCGCAAACTTCACTCTTTCAGACTATTCACAATTACAGGTATCCAATGCCTTAACCATTTCCCTCAGCCAATTAAAAGTGACAGTAGGATCAGAGCTTCCAGAATACTACGGCGGCTGGCAATCCATGAAATCCTTGTATTGACACCTAGGCTTATAATTTTCCTGAAATGGATAGCATGGAATAAAGATATTCTGCTGATGTGGTTGTTGAGGTTGTTGAGGCTGTGTCACTTGTGGAGTAGGCATATAAGGCAAAGATCCGTATGGTGTTGATACAGTGCTAAATGGAGTGGCAGTATAAACAGGAGGTGGTATAGGTTGAGTAAATACAGGTGATTCTCTGGGAATATAAATGGTTTGTGTTTTTGTGAGGATCGAGTTCACTGTTGCTGCTATTCCAGTTGCTGAATTCTATCTCTCAGAGTTTGCAGAGTATCCTCTAACTAAAGCACATAATCTTGTTGATCAGAGTCACCATTATGTGAAGTACCAGCTCTGTTGTGCTGTTCATTCGCTGCCGTAGAGGACTGATTGTTATTTCTTCTGGGGGACAGGGGTAGTTGTCAGGTTCAAGTTGTCAGCCATATTCTGTCTCATACACATCATCTAACCAGTTGTATGTTTTAAATTCGTTAGTACAATCACACTAACTACACCCTCAAAGCTACACTACTAATTACCCACCCTGGGAATACTGGACTGACCAGAGCCTTGGTTCGAGTATTGCACGACAACACCAATGCAAATCCTCAAACCAGTGCTCTGATACCAATTTGTAACTCTGTACTTTTTAATTAACATAAAACTGCGTGCGGAAGCTAATTACATATATTTACATTAAGAACATAAGATAATTACAATAATTATCATATTTTATGTTTACAAAAATGCCACTACAGTGTTAATTACAAAATCAGGCTCTTTATAAAAAAATAGACATCAGAGTAATGGTCTGTCCATTTTCCCAGCCATCATCTTCTAGAAACTTACCACGGAGAATCTACAAAATAAACTAGGGGGATTTAGCACAAAGCTAAGTGAGGGAACAGATATCTAAACATATACAAGGCAAACATGCCCAAACACAAAGCTCATAATCTCAAGAGAACCGGCGGTGTTTCAAGCACCTACAACCAAGGTCGGCCAAAACCAAGGTTTACCGATAGCCCTTCAAACATGGACAACAGTACTAGCACCCTTGAATACAACAAATCCATGTCCAGATCTAATACTGTAAATCCCTAAGCAACAGGCCCAGCCGAAATTCCACGACGCTGATCTCCGAAACAACATGTATACATATTAAAAAAGACTTACAGTCCAATGAGCAAGTTACAATAAGGATATCATATCCGGTATATCCGAAGATATAAATCCACTCACCACAGTCTGCTCAGCTGTAGCACACTTAGTTGACTATTTCACTGAGTCTTCTCAGTTCCTGAGTAGATGTAAATACAAATCAGTATATAATCCATAATACTGCTTCTGAAATAAGTAAACATACTTATTAAATCATAAGGCACATATACATTAACAAGTATAATACCATTCTCCAATTGAGGTTTCATAAATCAAGGAATTTCTAAGTTAGTATGAAAACCATATAAACCATGTAGTTTCTTCATCATACAGGTTTAACATCATAAACTCCAAAAAACCGAATAATTCCAAAACCGGATAAGAGTTAAGGAAGTGTCCAAGTCCCAAATCCCGGATAATCCATGTGGAATTATCATAATTCCGGATGCGAGTCATAATCCCGGATAAGCAAAGTCTATGTGTTCGGTTTTAGTCAAATTCCGGATCCAATCATAAATTCCGAATAAGCAAAGGAAAATCTCATGCGGTTTTATACCATTCCCGGACGTCATGCGGTTTCTCAAAAACAGGATAGATCATAAGTTCATAATTCCGGATGAAGTTAAAATTCCGTATAAGGTAAGGCAATGTCATCCAGTTTTCATAAATCCCGCATCACACATGCGGTTTCCTTGAATCCCGGATATCCATTCGGTTTTTCTCCAAGTGTTAGGCAACACTTATTTTTTATTCGGTTTTCTAGTTCAATTCCCGTATAATATATCCGGATTCTTCACATCCCGAATATAATCCATGAGGTATTCAAGTTCCCGAATATTCTATGCGGTATTTACAGATTCCCGCATGATTCATCACAAATCCCGAATCATTCAAGTGTTCTTGACTATTTAAATCAATTCCTTCAATTCTGATCTAATTTTATATACATGTATAGTAATCTAAGCTTCCAGAAATCATTATAATCATATAAACAACATGAATTCATACAAGAAACTAACATGCATTCATCCTAATTCATATTGTTCATGAATCATGCGGTTCTCATTTAAATTTAATAAAACCGAATATAAATACAATTCAACAATCAATCATGCTAACCTTAAAGTATCAAGTATCGCAGAATCAACAATTCAAGATTAAAATTGAAGATGAATTCTTGTTCTTCTTCTTCTTCTCAGCCGATAATCACCATGAACACACACACACTTTCAATCTCTAATTGCATGCAAATGGGAGATGGTGGAAGACGTTGGTGACTACATGTCATCTAATTGTGACACCTAACATCCACTTTTTCTAATTTTATTTTAATTAATCAATTTTTAATTAAATAAATTCAAAATTAAATAACACATAATAATAATCACATAATTCACATAATTAAAATATGAATCCCAAATAATTAAATATAAATCTCAAGATTAATTACCTTATTAGTCTAGGCCGGTAGAGAGTATGTTACAAATCTCTCCCTTCTAAGAAGATTCCGTCCTCGGAATCTTATCGTTCTTGGATAATGAAAGTTTCGTCTATGACTATTGGTACCCAATTCACTAACTCTATAACAAACACTATCCTACCATTTACTATTTCTGATTTTAAGACAGCAGCAATCGCAGTAGTAGGCATTTTCAATTTATCACATAAGGTCACTGTTATGAAAATTCTTCTTGCACTAAAATCAAATAACACACGAGCAGGCACAGAGTTTTATCAGAAACATACCCGTAGTCACATCCTCATCTCCGGTGGTCTCATTTACTGTCATTTTAAAAGCCCTTCCTTCAGCAGATGGTGGATTCTTTCTCTTCTGACCTGTAAAAGACGATCCCCCGACAGTGACTACCCCTTGCCCTGTCCCAATTGATCTTTTTTGTGCACAAGCTCTAACTCTGTGACCCTCTTCTTGACAATTCCAGCACACATTAGTTCTAAACCGACAATCTGACGGTTCATGGCCAATTTCACCACAAAGTAAACAACGACGAGTTTGCGGTGTGCACGGGCCGGTATGACGAGACCTACAAGTTCCAAACCATTGTTTTTCTTGAGTATACCCCGAACCCTTTGATTCCTGATTTTCCTGATTTTGGTTACTTTGCCACTTTTCCTTATTCTGAATTCCACCATACTTGTGAGACGACCCCTTTTCTTTGTTCATACTCTCCCTACCTCTCACATCACCTTCAGCAGCCCTAGCTAAAGTGAATGCATGAATCAAAGATGTGGTCATTCGGGTGTTACCCCCATATTCAGGCAATAAAGCTTGAACAAAATGTTTAATCTGAGAAGGTTCATCAGGAACTCACTGATTTGCAAACCTCAAAGTCTCATTAAACTTGTTAATCAACTCATCAACAGTCATCTTGCATTCTGAGATAAGTCCATAAACTCTCGTTTCACTTTTGCCAAATCATAAGCATTGAAAAAATGTTCACAAAACTTAATCTGAAATTATTCACAAGTTACAGAGTTCACAACTTCTCTGAATAGATGTGCGGTCAAAGAATCCCACCATGTAGCTACTTGACCTTTCAATCTCTAAGTCGCAAACTTCACTCTTTCAGACTATTCACAATTACAGGCATCCAATGCCTTAACCATTTCCCTCAGCCAATTCAAAGTGACAGTAGGATCGGAGCTTCCAGAATACTATGGCGGCTGGCAATCTATGAAATCCTTGTATTGACACCTAGGCTTATAATTTTCCTGAAATGGATAGCATGGAATAAAGATATTCTGCTGATGTGGTTGTTGAGGTTGTTGAGGCTGTGTCACTTGTGGAGTAGGCATATAAAGCAAAGATCCGTATGGTGTTGATACAGTGCTAAATGGAGTGGCAGTATAAACAGGAGGTGGTATAGGCTGAGTAAATACAGGTGATTCTCTGGGAATATAAATGGTTTGTATTTTTGTGAGGATCGAGTTCACTGTTGCTGCTATTCCAGTTGCTGAATTCTATCTCTCAGAGTTTGCAGTGTATCCTCTAACTGAAGCACATAATCTTGTTGATCAGATTCACCATTATGTGAAGTACCAGCTCTGTTGTGCTGTTCATTCGCTGCCGTAGAGGACTGATTGTTATTTCTTCTGAGGGACAGGGGTAGTTGTCAGGTTCAAGTTGTCAGCCATATTCTGTCTCATACAAATCATCGCACCAGTTGTATGATTTAAATTCGTTAGTACAATCACACTAACTACACCCTCAAAGCTACACTACTAATTACCCACCCTGGGAATACTGGACTGACCAGAGCCTTGGTTTGAGTATTGCACGACAACACCAATGCAAATCCTCAAACCAGTGCTCTGATACCAATTTGTAACTTTGTACTTTTTAATTAACATAAAACTGCGTGCGGAAGCTAATTACATATATTTACATTAAGAACATAAGATAATTACAATAATTATCATATTTTATGTTTACAAAAATGCCACTACAGTGTTAATTACAAAATCAGGCTCTTTATAAAAAAATAGACATCAGAGTAATGGTCTGTCCATTTTCCCAGCCATCATCTTCTAGAAACTTACCACGGAGAATCTACAAAATAAACTAGGGGGATTTAGCACAAAGCTAAGTGAGGGAACAGATATCTAAACATATACAAGGCAAACATGCCCAAACACAAAGCTCATAATCTCAAGAGAACCGGCGGTGTTTCAAGCACCTACAACCAAGGTCGGCCAAAACCAAGGTTTACCGATAGCCCTTCAAACATGGACAACAGTACTAGCACCCTTGAATACAACAAATCCATGTCCAGATCTAATACTGTAAATCCCTAAGCAACAGGCCCAGCCGAAATTCCACGACGCTGATCTCCGAAACAACATGTATACATATTAAAAAAGACTTACAGTCCAATGAGCAAGTTACAATAAGGATATCATATCCGGTATATCCGAAGATATAAATCCACTCACCACAGTCTGCTCAGCTGTAGCACACTTAGTTGACTAATTCACTGAGTCTTCCCAGTTCCTGAGTAGATGTAAATACAAATCTGTATATAATCCATAATACTGCTTCTGAAATAAGTAAACATACTTATTAAATCATAAGGCACATATACATTAACAAGTATAATACCATTCTCCAATTGAGATTTCATAAATCAATGAATTTCTAAGTTAGTATGAAAAAACAATATAAACCATGCAGTTTCTTCATCATACAGGTTTATCATCATAAACTCCAAAAAACCGAATAAGTCCAAAACTGGATAAGAGTTAAGGAAGTGTCCAAGTCCCAAATCCCGGATAATCCATGTGGAATTATCATAATTCTCGATGCAAGTCATAATCCCGGATAAGCGAAGGCTATGTGTTCGGTTTTAGTCAAATTCCGGATCCAATAATAAATTCCGAATAATCAAAGGAAAATCACATGCGGTTTTATACCATTCCCGGACGTCATGCGGTTTCTCAAAAACCGGATAGATCATAAGTTCATAGTTCCGAATGAAGTTAAATTTCCGTATAAGCTAAGGCAATGTCATCCGGTTTTCATAAATCCCGCATCACACATGCGATTTCCTTGAATCCCGTATATCCATTTGGTTTTTCTCCAAGTGTTAGGAAACATTTAGTTTTTATTCGGTTTTCTAGTTCAATTCCCGTATAATGTATCCGGATTCTTCACATCCCAAATATAATGGATGAGGTATTCAAATTCCCGAATATTCTATGTGGTATTTACAGAATCCCGCATGATTCATCACAAATACCAAATCATTCAAGTTTTCTTGACTATTTAAATCAATTCCTTCAATTCTGATCTAATTTTATATACATGCATAGTAATCTAAGTTTCCAAAAATCATTATAATCATATAAACAACATGAATTCTTACAAGAAACTAACATGCATTCATCCTAATTCATATTGTTCATGAATCATGCGGTTTTCATTTAAATTTCATAAAACCGAATATAAATACAATTCAACAATCAATCATGCTAACCTTAAAGTATCAAGTATCGCATAATCAACAATTCAAGATTAAAATTGAAAATAAATTCTTGTTCTTCTTCTTCTTCTCAGCCGATGATCACCAAGAACACACACACACTTTCAATCTCTAATTGCATGCAAATGGGAGATGGTGGAAGATGTTGGTGACTAAGTGTCATCTAATTGTGACACCTAACATCCACTTACTCTAATTTTATTTTTAATTAATCAATTTCTAATTAAATAACACATAATAATAATCACATAATTCACATAATTAAAATATTAATCCCAAATAATTAAATATAAATCTCAAGATTAATTACCTTATTAGTCTAGGCCGGTAGAGAGGATGTTACAATCTCCCCCTCTTCACTTAAACCAGACCTCTGTTCAAAGATAATTATTTCTTGTTGTTTAGTAACATCATTTGCCTGAGATTCACCACCTTGATCCCCACTAGAACCTTTAGCAAAAGGTAAAATCAGATTCAGCGGAGTAACATGTACTATGGCACTTGATCCCATATATAATCTTTTACGTTTCTCCCCCTCGGGGCGATCATCAGGATCATGATCGTCACGTCTCCTTGTTAGAGTACCAGGTTGAACTTTACAAGCAACTTCCACAGCTTTAAATCTCTCTGAAATCTCAGCAAACTTAGAATTTATTTCAACCTGTAACTCTGCAATGTTAGTACCTTGAGTAGATTGTGCAAGAGTATTTGGTTCAGGGATAGGGGTAGTTTGTGATCTTGATTGAAGTAAAGCTTCGATGCGATCAAGTTTGGAATCAATTTGGTCTAGTTTAATATGTAGGGGGTTCACAGCTTGTTGAATGGCTTCATTTAGCTCATCCTGTGTAACAAACCTGACATCACAATGACTGCCAATTGAGGTACCTGTCACAGAGGCAGGACAACCTAAAGGAACTGTTGTGGCGTTGACTCCAGTAGGATTTCCATCCAATCCTTGAGTAATACCATCAGTAGTATTATCTATGGATGTTCCAGGTACACTATTATTCAGTGTGACCAGTGCATTAATATTGTCTTTGTGTTTATCAATAAATGTGGAAATCCGCGGATAATCAATGTGCTCTGAAAGAATAGGAGAGGACGAGGTAAGCGGTCGTCTATTTTCAATACGTCCAATCTCCGAAAGAGATGGTCATAGACGATGTGCAATAGCCCTGTGCAATAAAGTAGAAGGTTGTTGAGAACCTCCTAAGTGGGTAGGAGGGGTTTGAATATGCACGGTTGGGATAGCCGTATCTATTTCAATATCAGACCCAACAGTGTCAGGTCCAATAGCAGATGTGCTTGCCCGGCTTTCTTGGTTTAAAGGAATCTCAACACTCTCATTTTCTTTTCTCACTAAACTAACACTCATGTTATCTTCATCTTCATTTCCATACCCAGAATATTGATTTAGAGACAACAATGAAGACTCAGGTGTGACAGAAGCAATCTCAAAAGATGGTTCTCTTGCATGATCAGGAGCTACTTGAGCAACCCGAGGAACTACAGCTTGTTGCTGAGTAGGATCTAGAATGAGAGTAAGACCTGCCTGACTAATGCGAGTTTTGAAAATAGAAGTCAAGTATGCAGTTGACACTATATGAGTACTAACAATAGGAGAATGATCATGAGGATCAGTTAGTTTCATATAAGAAGGAGTGTTATCAGGAGTATGAACAATAGGAGCATCTGGAGTACCCACAGGGGATGAAACATCAAGAACAGGTGGAGTACACAGTGTGTTAGAAATAGACTCAGCACTATCAGAATTTGAACTTGAAAGATTTATTTGTTTAGTAGAAGCATCAGATTGCACATCAGACTTACCAGTAGTAAAAGCCAAGGATTCAACAATATCAAGAACAGCCGCTGGATCATACATATCTTCTCCCTCTCTATGTGTATCACCTTCACCTTATTCACCACCCCTCTCAATATTTTCTCTCTGCAGTTCCCTCTCAGCATCTCCCACAGATGGTTGAGGCATATCCTCTAAGTTCTCACCATGTTCTACTTCTCCTTGGGTAGGTAGGATCGGCTCTGGTCTAACCATAGGAGGTATCCCTACACTCATCCTATAACTGAAAATTAAGTCAGATTGCTCAAAAAGATCCAGCAAAGATACAGGGAATTTTAAGGAACATGAAGTGGATCAGGAATAGCAGCTTTGATAACATTAAAAACTTTAGGTGCAATAGACGGTGAACCTGCTCTCCGAGGAATGGATTGATTTTGATCCATTACATGTTGAATGATCATTGGAATGAATCTCAGATAAGGTAAGAACCTTGCTCATGTCTTTTTCTTACTGTGTTTCTGCCCCATTGTTGCTTTGAAATCATTGAATAGCAGTTGAGCATAATCCACATGTAAGTGGTTCCCCGCTGCAACAAAAATCCTTAATTGATTTTCAGTGAGAAACTCATACCCAGTATGTTTGGCAGTTAAGCACTTTTGGAGTATGGTCATAAACATGTTATACATGGGGTGAAGATTATTCCTTTTGAATTGATTTCTTCTTTCCAATGCACCAGAGTAACCAAAGGATTGGATTGCAGCAACAAAGACTTCCTCTTCGGGAATTTCATCAAAAGTAACTGCTGGAGGACGACTGTCAGCAGTAGGAAGGTGGAAAATCTCCCTAAGTCTGTCCACAATAATAGCAATGATGTACTCATCAACCTCTGCCCGGATGGAAAGATTTTCAAAACGACTGGTGTGTATATGACAAGTTTTCCAAAACCGTTGAGCATACACATCAGGAACATGGGTACCGGCAGTAGCAGAGTTGTAAGTAGATAGTTTAACGGATGAACACGAAGTATTTCGGTAAGAACAGGGAAGTTTGGATTTTTCAAGGTGCAAGGTCAATAAACTGGTTGTTTTCATGTGATGTAACATAAAGGATTTTTGTCCTCGGCATTAAGAGTTCATCTGGTTAAGGGTGTTGGGCTGGCCGACTCGTAGCCACAGAAGAAACATGTGATGTGGTGTCACCTTCCATGTTAGCCATTTTATATGCACAAAACAACAAACCAGGTTCAATCTGTAAAACAATGATAAGTAGCAAACTCACACGCTCATGAAAATCAGTCAAACTTAGATCAAACCTAACCTTTTGATACAAAGATGACTTATTTTGACCAAAAACTTGATTTGAAAATTTTAAAGTTTTTACCAAAAATCCCTAACACATTGATGCTCATTGTGTACATGAGGGTTAAACTAATGAAAAATGAATTTTGACCTTCAATATATAATGATTTCATGTATATGAACAATTTTGTTACACTGAGGTATAGGCAAAATGTGACCCTAACACCATGTAATTGATCAAAATTCAAATTTTTAGTTCAAACTCATACCCACGAAGAACATGAAGAACACATATAAAAAATTTTGTAGATCTATGTTCTATATATAATTCTAAGGGTAATCGTACAACAATTGTGACCAATCAAGTCCAAATCGAAGGGTAAAAATCGAATAAACAGTGCGTAAAACCCTCGTAGACCGAAACTGTTTTTGACTTTAAACACCTACCAAAAGTCAATATTATAAAAATTCCACCATATGGATTTTTTACCTTGCTTGTGCAAATCAAACGGTGTAAAAATTATGAATTTTTCAAGAGTTTGTTAAGAATCATGTGAGAATAACCAAGTTCGTTTTTAAAGTTCTGTAAAAAATGAATCGAAGAAGATGACTTGCTAATATCAAAGGTTGATTGAGGTGGCAAGGTGGACATGTGGCATGCACTCATTGGACAAAGAAGTAAAAAATGCGGTCGAACGAAGCCATTCGCATACGATTTGAATTCAAATCAATCGAATGCGATTTAAAACCAAATTTGAAACACACGGTCGTACTAACTCAGCCTTGTGTAGGTCAAACCTAAGTCAATCGAATGCAATCGAGGTCAATCGAATGCGATTCAGTTTTAATAACTGAATTTGACTTTAAGTGTGATTGAATGCAATTGAAATTCCAATGCAATTAACCTTTCGAATCCAATTCGATTGTTAGAACTTGAATTCGATCAAACTTCAAAAATGTTTTAGAAAATTCATAACCATTGAATGTGATTTGAAGCCAATTCTATTAATTCTATTCGATTGCCTGACTTCAATCAAGAAATTTTTCAAAAAAAAAATATTTACAACTTTTTCATTTTTCCAATTTTCAATTTTATGGTTATTTTTTTGTTTTCTGATTTCTAATTTGTCTTTTAATCAAATAAAATACATAACAAAAACTCCCCCTCAATCTGTGCACCAAATTTTCAAAATTTTGGATTGAGTGAAGGACAAAAAGTTTATATATTTTGAAAACATTGGTCCCCACAACAGATTTTCCAGACGGAAGTGGCACCAATCTCCAGACTGCGAGGTGATCAACCTGATTTAGCTCATCTTGCATGGCAAGTACCCAATCTGGATCACTAAGTGCTTCAGAGACCTTAGTGGGTTCTATGATACTCAGAAAATTGGAGTGTAGACATTCGTTTGCTGTTGCAGATCTGGTACGAACACCAACATTCGGATTACCAATAATTTGATTTTTAGGATGGTGTCTTGTCCATTTGGTTTCATGTTGAGTTGAAGCTGAAGGAAGGAAGATTTCCCAAGATGGTATCTATTCTTCAGCTTCTGTTGGTGGATTTGGATCTGAATCAAAGATAGGCGGACTCTCAAAGTCTACTTCTGGAGTAGCCTCTTCAGGATGATTGATATAACCAGATGTAGTGTCTTCAACAGGAAAATCAAGAAATGGGTTTGATGCTGTTACTGTTGGAGGAGTAATAGTAACACTCTCTTGAATAACTGGTTCTGTCCTGCAAATATCACCAATAGGAGTAGATTCAGATCTTAGTATATCAAACATAAAAGCTAAATCATTGTTATTTGAACTGGACGCAATGTTTGTATCTTTTATTTGAATAACCGGTTCTAAACGGACATGTTCAGAAACGTTTTGAGAATGTACTTGTGGAGTTGATATAACATTTAATGAATTATCAAATGTAACATTAATGCTTTCTTGTATATTTTGCGTTCTTTTATTGAAAACCCTATATGCTTTAGACTCTTGTAAATAACCAATGAAAATTGCTTCATCTGCTTTCGTTGCAAATTTTCTTAAGTTATCTTTATCACTTAGAACATAGCACCTATTACCAAATATATGAAAATATTTGATATTAGGTACAATTCCATTTGCCAGTTCATATGGAGTTTTATTTAAACGTTTATTTATGAATGAACGGTTCTGCGATAGCAGGCAGTGCTGATTGCTTCAGCCCAGAAGGAAGGTGGGATTCCATAATAGAACAACATTGTACGAGCAGCCTCAACCAGAGTTTAGTTGCGTTGTTCCACCATACCATTTTGTTGAGGTGTGTATGCTGCAGAAAACTGATGTGTAATTCTCACAAGGTCAAAGTAGCTTTTGAGAGTATTGTTCTTTAATTATGTTCCATTATACGTTTGAATGACAACAATATTCTTATTATGTTTGTTCTGCTGCTGCTTGAGATAATTAATTATTGTTGAAGCAGCCTCATCCTTTGAGCGCAGAAACTTGACCCAAGTATATCTGGAGTAGTCCTCCACGATGACCAAGATATACTTATTCCCACTACGAGATTGAACTCTCATTGGACCACACAGATCCATGTGCAGAAGTTTAAGCGGCTTAGTTGTACTCATCTCTTGGTTGGTCAAATGAGAAGTCTTCCGCAATTTGCATTTTGCACAGTCTGCACAGAGAGTGTTCTTTTTGAATCTTAACTTTGGCAGGCCTCTCACCAAGTCAGCGGTTATCAATTTGTTGATGCTTCTAAAGTTCAAGTGAGACAACATCTGTGCCATTTCCAAGTTAAGTTTGAAGAAGCTTCGGTCATTAAACATATTGAAGTGGACGTGGCATAATTGTTCAGGTTAATGGAATACAAATTTGACTTTCTTAAGCCGGAAAGAATAGTATCTTCAGATTCAGTAGACACGGACAAAGAATTTCGTTTAAACACCACTTCCAAATCTTTGTCACATAATTGTCCGATGCTAAACAAATTATGACCTTGTCCTTCCACATAAGAAACCTTCTTTATTTTTATATTTTTCTTTTCAAATTATGACCCTGTCCTTCCACATAAGAAACCTTCTTTATTTTTATATCTTACATTTCCAGAGTACTTGGAAACATAATTTTTTAGAAGACTTTTGTCCCTCGTCATATGTTTTGTGCAACCAGAGTTCAGGTACTAAAGATCAGGCACCTGCAAAAAGAAAACAAAAAAGATTTAGGTCCCCTTGTATGAATGGGTCATGTACTATTAGTTTGTGAAATATGAGTCATTGTGTCATGCTGTGAATGTGGATGATTATTATTAACTCCTGATAATGAAATCTTTAGAACCCATTTGGGGGTAATTTTCTTGTTTGGAGTTAATTGTTTATTCTTTTGAATGTGTTTCACAGTTGACTTTTAGAATAACGATGAATGAGGTTTAGAAGTGGAAAGAGTGGCGGAAGCGATTGACTTTGATATCCACTTAGAAGCCGACCGCTTAGAAGTGAGTTTTGACTTCTTGACCTCATTTGAATGTTGTATTTCTGAAACAACATGAACTGATTGTTTGAGTACCCACTTCTGGGATTTGTGAGTGACAGACGAAGAACGATTGAATGTGATTGATTGAGAATGTTTTGAACGTGATTTGTTCTTGAGTTCCTGTTCATGCGCAAGCAATGCATCGTAGAGTACGTGATAACCGTAGCATCGATATGCCTCAACTCACGCACTGTCATCAACCTTCTGGACTTGTTTAATTGTTTAAACACATATGCTTGACGTTTAGTGATTCAAATGTGTAAAAACAAATCCTTTTGAATTTAGAAATGGATACACAAGTCGATTTGCATAAAAATATGTCCAATGTGCGCATGGTTTAATCCCAAAAGATTTTCGAAGATGATCAAATTTACATTTAAACTCACAGTGCCCATGAAAACAACCATCACTCTTACAAAACATATTCATGGCATCATTTTCTTTTTCATTAAAACCATTGCAAGTTTTTTCAAACATGAGTATTTTTTGACAAACAGATGAAAATCCAGTACATATCCTATTAGATTTTGGTATGACTCTTTTCCATTGTGCTTTTATTTTCTTCTTCTCCTTTGGTTTCTTCACATCTGCAGCACAATGAAACAAATTAGTTTTCAAACGTGGTCGAGTTGCAGTTGTTGTTGAGGTTTTTGGCTTATCATAAAAAACAGAAGAAGATTGATTACTTGCATGAACAATCTGTTTTAATTTATTATTCCGAACAAATGGTTTTGGGTGAATTATTTCTGAAATACTTGATGATGGAGCACTTGATGTGTTGGTTATTTCTGAAGAAGTATCCTGAAAAAAGAATGATTTTGCGTCATATTCATCATTCGATTGTGGAATCGTTGTAAACTTTTCAAGATATGCTTCTAACTCATACATCTCAATACATAACTTGTCAATGATTATCACATCATTTCTCTTGACTGTAGTTAACTCTAACTGAAGAACATCATTGGCCAATTTCAGCTCATCAACTTGTCTTGCAAGAATGAAGATTTCAACATGTAGAGACGAATCGAAGACTGACGATGTTTCAAAGTTAAACAAACTTGATATAGGAGTTGAAACATGAGGAGGAATCAAAGAATTTAAATCATGAATGATTTGTGAGGTAAAGCAATATTCCTGAAGAGTATAGTATCGCTTTAATAACTCAACAGAAGGAATATACTCCAGCAAAGGTTTGAAAGTAGAAGGAGCATACAACTCTTCATCTGTATAAGCAGAAGAAGTGTGTTTGGTAACAGAAGTCGTAGAAACATCAGCACCATATGATTCATTCAGTGCAGTGTAATCAAAAGGGATTTATGCATGTTGCTCAATTATTTCTTCCTCTTGTCCAACAAATTTCTATCGTGCTGTAAGACCCGTATTGAACAGATCTACATTAAACAATTGGTTGCAATTGACTTTACTTAACACATGAGGATTTTCAAATCCCAAGCCTTCAAATGTCCATCGACTGTAAGGTCTCTCCTTTTGCTTGTTCAAGAAAATTGTTTGTTCACTTTGATTTCTTTTTATTATAAAATCTTCAAGCTGTTTAATCTTAGTGGACAATTCACAATTTTTAGTTTGGAGAACCTCTGAATCTTTTTCAGCACTTAGGCGTTCAGCCTTAATATCATGAATGGTTGTTTGTGTTTCAGTTGTCAAGTCTAAGAGTTTGGAATTAGTTTCCATTAATTGATCTTTTGACAGTTGCAAATCTTTCTCAAGTTGATCAATTATTACCTGTGCCTCTTGATTTTGACTTTGACTTACTTGTTTTAATGATTTGTTTTATTATTCAGGTTACTAACATTTGATTCTAGGGTTTTCATCCGTTTTAGAATAGTTTTAATATGTGCACTGTTAAAACCTGCAAGCAAATCAATGTTAGTACCCACCTGTGCAGTCTCTACCTCATCTGATTATGTGTCTGATTTGTCAAAGGTAGGACTAATCTCCTCATCAGAATCCCCCTCTGCATCCCTACCCATGAGACATAACTATGCTTGCTCATCGTTCTCAAGATCACTGTGTGTATCTGCATCAGATAAGAATTGATCCTCCTTAACCATCAAAACCTTCCAAGCCTTCTTTTGTTTTGAAAGGCGGTACTTTTGCATGTAGTATTCAGCGTCCTTGGTTTTCTTTTGAGGACAATTCCTTATAAGATGACCTGATCCTCCACAATTATAACATTTCATTTCAACTCTTTTATCAACCTTCTTCTCTTCTCTCTGGAACCTTGGTTTCTTAGTAGACCTGTAGTTCTCAAGACGTTTGGAGCCTGATGTGAACCTCTGCTTGTTATAGGTCTTGTTAAACCGATTCTTGAAGGTTTGTGTTACAAAAGAAAAAGCCTGAATAGCTGCCTCCACTGAATCTGCATCTTAATCTTCAGGATCTGAGTCATTGAAGACAACATGTTTGTACTTGGTAGATCTTGTGCATTCTCTAGAATGTTTGTCAGCAGCTACTAGAGCTAGAGGATCAGCAGTAGAAACTTTAGGTAAGGATTTTGAGACTTCTTCTTGATACTGGTTCAGATCTTCAAAGATATTATGATAGGTAACTTGTGTCAAGTCTTTTTTAACATGCTTATATAGTTTCACATGCTCACTTCATTCATGTCCTAAAGACTTCAGAAAGACACAATTCTGATCAAGATTTGGCTCTGATACCACTGTTGGAACACGGTATGGAGCAAAACACAGCGGAAGCAAAAACGAGGGTTTCCAAAACCGTACAAACATGAGTCCATACTTGTTCCAAAGTGATAATATTCTACAAAACTCAAATTGCAACTTAAAGGAACAAAGGAGAGGGTTGAAAATACCTCAATAACTTTGTAGAAATCGGCTGTAGCAAGTAGCAATTCGGGATAACGAGAGAATCCAAGTGTCTTCTCCTCTATTGCTTAATCCACACCAAGATTCCTTGACCCCCGTATGCTAGTACCCCTCCAAGAAGACATCCATATCGATTCTTCTCTTCTGGAATAGCTTTGAGTTTCTCCTCTTGCACCGAGTTACTCACACCACACTCAAGAACTCTCCATCTTAGTGTATAATGTGTGTGAACAACATGTAGGTACCAAAGAGAGAAAGAGAGAGTAGAAAAAAATGAGTCTCTTGCATGTCCTTCTCCATCCAGACCACAATACACGTATTTGTCCGGATTAGAAGCTATCCCCTCATTGGACTATAAGATGGCCCAATTAGAAATAAGATTTTCATGCAGACAGACCTTCACGGCCTCTCACGGCCCGTGAAGAGCCCGTGAAGACTAAATGCGCCACGACCGACCATAGTCCTTCACGGCCCATGCGGCGTTCGAGTGACTCGTGAGGGCGTCTCCTTCAAGACCCCTCACGACCTCTTCACGACCCGTGAAGACTCCATGAGCCGTGTAAAGGTCATTGAGCCATTCGTGAGGGCAGTGGGCTTCACGACCCGTGGAGCATTGCTCACGGCCGTGAAGCCCCAAAAATCAAACAATTTGATTTCTAGACCTTCTCTCTTTATAAGTAAGCTGTCGGGATGAATCCTTGGTGTGTGATCCAATAGGCTCGCACTTCATCAGCAGTAACACCAATGTACTTGTGTCAGTGGGCAGACTCCAACAATATGCTCTAGAAACGGCGGTAAGGATCCTTAACCTTGCACCAACCAAGAAAGTATCAAACATACCTTATGAAATGTGGCATAACAAGAAGCCGACACTTTCATACCTACGAGTTTGGGGTTGTCAAGCCTACGTGAGACGTAAGACTGAGGACAAACTTGAACCTCGATCGAAAAGGTGTTACTTTATCGGATATCCTCCTGCCGGTGTTGGATACATATTTTATAAGCCTTCTGAGAACAAAGTTTTTGTTGCTCGAAGGACATTTTTCTTGGAAAGAGAAATGCTACCCAAACAAAAAGGCAACAAGGAAATTGATCTTGAGGAAGTTAAAGGATCAACCGATAAAGAACTTGAGGTTGCCACTAGCACTCAACCTTGGACGGTTGAAACTGAGCAAGAGAATGTTGCAGTTCCTGACACTCATTCATTGCTTACTCCAAGGCGTTACAGTAGAACTCGTTATAAGCCAGAGAGATATAGATTCTACATATCTGAGGGCAGCGAGTTAGTAGTGGACTCTGATGAGCCCACTAACTCAAAGGAAGCTATGGCGGGCCCTGAGTCTGCAAATTGGAAAGAAGCAATGGAAAGTGAGATGCAATCCATGTCGGATAACCAGGTTTGAGAACTGGTTGATCCTAAGCTCGGGGTTAGACCCATAGGGTGTAAATGGGTCTTTAAGAAGAAGACCGGCATGGACGGAACCTTAGATACCTTCAAAGCCCGACTAGTGGCAAAGGGTTTCACTCAAACACCTGGTGTAGATTATGATGAAACCTTTTCTCCAGTGGCTATGTTGAAGTCTATCCGGATACTTCTGGCCATTACTGCATTTCATGATTATGAGATATGGCAAATGGATGTTAAAACCGCCTTCCTTAGCGGGAAGCTTTCTGAAGAGGTGTATATGACACAGCCTGATTGTTTTGAACATCCGGAATATCCGAACAAGGTCTGTAAGCTAAAGAAGTCCATTTATGGACTGAAGCAAGCATCTCGCAGTTGGAATCTATGCTTTGATGAGAAAATCAAGGAATTTGGATTTTTGAAAAGCAAAGATGAACCATGTGTATACGTCATGGCTAGTGGGAGCACTATTGTCTTCTTAGTCCTATATGTAGATGACATACTGCTCATTGGAAACCATATTCCGAGCCTTAAGAGTGTAAAAATTTGGCTAGGGAATTGGTTCTCAGTGAAGGACTTAGGGGATGCGAGCTATATTTTGGGGATCAAGATCTATAGAATGGAGGATTCCAAGAAAGGAAACCTCCCTATATCACATGGCTTGATGTTGAGCAAGACTCAATGTCCTACCTCCCAAAAGGAGATAGAAGTAATGGAGCGAGTACCATTTGATTCACTACCGATGATGTATGGGCCTATTGGATCATACACCGGGGTCAAATCTAACAGCAACTTAAGTAAAGGGATCAAAAATGACAAAAGATAAAAGTTCACATGGCAGGCATGGTTAGCGCCGCTATCTATAAGGTGTTAGCGCCGCTAACACTTATGGGTTAGAGCCGCTACGGCTGAATGTACTTTACGTCAAGTCATCTGACTGGCCGCGTTAGCGCCGCTAAACATTACAGGTTAGCGCCACTAACTCTGCGTTAGCGCCGCTACGGTCAGACGTGATATTTTGTCATCTCACCTCAAGACTTGGCCAATGCTTGTATCCACTTACTTCGACTTTGGCCGGTTTGTGGGGAGATGAAATGTCATCCTGGAGTTTATAAAAGACCCTATTCCAGCCTCATTTCCCTCTCTTGGTAAGATACACAATATACACACTCACAAGTGCTATAAAGACTTAGGTGAGTTCATAAATAGAGGGTTAGGGTTTGTGCTCCAGAAATTGGTTCCATCTCGTTGGTTGCTGTTCTCCTACTGATTTTCTATAGTGAAGAATCATAAGGAGCTTGCTAGCTCAAGTGATTGACGTGTTACCGGGGTATCATCCTCTAGTTGATTCGTTCAAGCAAAGGAGAAGCAAATTCTTCCATTTCACCAACATTTGCTGGAGCTAAGGAGCTGCTATAACCTTCCTAACTTTCTTTTTTGTTGCATTTCTTTTCATAGAGATTGATCCATGTTTGGGGTTTTACGATTTTCTGCTTTATATGCTTGTACCATGGGCTTTTTGTGTTGTACTTTACTTCCGTTGCGTGCCCTAGAAACCCCAACACTTTATTCCATTTTGCCCTCTTTATTATCTAAATGTTAAGGGTGAGTCTTGAACACCTCACATGTTTCAGACACTCGTCTAATAAATTAAACTTACCCATTCCTTCTACCATCATTGGTAAAGGTAACAAACATATTGAGTTACTCCTTATGTTTTTGCCTGAATGGTATTTACACAAACGTGCAAACGAAATCCAACAAGCTTTTATTCCTCTCACATTCACAAGTGAAGGATATGTTAGTTGTTTTGCCTTATAAGCAAGATTTGCAATAAAAAATTGACTCAAAGTAAAAAGTTTCCAAGTTCCTATCCACATGGAGCTTGGTGGTGCAAGTCTTGTTTATATGGTTAAATCAATTATTTCATAAGGATAACAATTCCATAATCATTCATAATCATTCCATTACTTCTTTAAGCAAAAGCTTATTATAAATGCCAAGACATGAATAAACTTTGAAATAAATCTCGAAAACCCACAATAATATATCAATGTAATATTCATCGTCATTTCAGGCATAAAAGTTACAGTGCTTCTTGCCACCCAGGGCGTAAGACAAAGATCTAAATGAAGTAATAGTATAGCTGGATGGAATGGCAAGACTCTTCTTCCTATCCTTTTAGTTAGGGACAACCACCATGTTTCCCTCTCTAAGGTCCAGCTCTCCATGCATCCTTTACCTACTTCGGACAAACACCTATACTTTGCAACAAACAAGTTTGTGACAAATGTGAGCGTTTTGACTAGTGTTCAAAACCCAGTCTTTTAGAAGTAGAAGATCAACGGAGTTTGATCATGAACGTACCTGAAGATGATGAGCTAACGTTCTTCCGCTTTAGGATACTTAGCTCTTCCAGGCATTTAGGGCAGGCGTGACGGCGCCAATTTCCAATTTCTCCACAAAAGTAGCAAACTACCCCATGTGGAACATCATCTTGAGGCACAATCTCATTGTCCTCTGACTCCACAGTTATGGATGGCCCAGTCATACAAGGCATTCCTTTTGAGGTCAGTTTCTCCTTCTTGCTTGTTTCCTAGTAGCCATAGTGGATGTGGACGAGACACGATCCTTCTCAACCATGTAAGACTGTACACCCTTAAGCATGTCTTGAAGTTCGTTCAAGGATTTTTCCAAATTTTCTTTGTGATAGGTCTTGACAAACTTCTCATAAGACGCGGGCAGGGACTAGAGGATCATATCCACCGTTATTTGAAGTCCAAGTCTCTCCAATTGGTCCATGTATCCCTTCGTCATAAGGAAATGGACACTTACATCCTCACCTTCCTGCATCCTACAACCGACCAAAGCCTTTATACACTCAAACCGTTCTTGTCTAACCTGCTGTGGGAACATATCCTTTAGCCGGTTGATCATGTCATACGCACTCAATTGCTCAAGCTGCTGACGCAACTCAAAGCTCATAGTCAATAACATGAGACAAGAAATATCTTGTGTATCTCTAGCACGCTTCTCAAAAGCGTATCGAGTGGCCCAGTTCGCGTTGGTAGCAGGTGGCTCCGGAAAGGGCTCCTCAAGGACGTGCAACTTTGACTCGTGACGAAGGACAATCCTCAATACACGGTACTAGTCAGCGAAGTTCACTCCTATGAGTCTCTCCGTTTCTAGGAATAATCGAAGTTTAAAGTTTGGTGTGGTGTCGTTAATGTTTGCCATCTATAAAAGAGTACACGTTTTAGTTAGTTTCGATATAACCCTCGTTAAAATAATTACCCAGCTGATTAAGAAAACCAAATTATCTTAACAATGGCTAAGAACCTTATTTCACCCCAATCCATGACGGGTTTTCCGCGGATCACTAATGGAGCTATTTAGGCCGGTAAACACTTTACCAATTGCAATCCGAGATTATAACTCTTAGACACTTGTGGGATCCACCGATACTCATTGCACCTGTTTGGCATGTTTGATCCCTTCCCTCCCCGATTCCTCATTAATCCACTTTGATAGCTCGGCTAGAGCTCAACAACTATCAAGGCGTATTAAGTCTTGGAATTGTAAATCGACCGTCAAGATACACGGTGGTACGCTAGCCCAATGACCGGCTTGGCTAAAGCTCGACAACCGACCCTTGCGAGTTGCCACACGTACCTTCCACACAGTTACGCAAAACCGACCTTGGCTAGAGCTCGACGACCGATTTTGTTTCACTAGATTCGAGTGCTGTCATCTTACGGGAGGCGAGTGATTTACATTTGATAAAAATGGGATTTTGTTTTTCAAGTCGTCTTGTGGCGCGCAAGGTTTGTTAACCAATTCAAAACTCTTGGTTTTATTATTTTGAAAAATTTTCAAGCGAGCGAAGAAACTAAACAACCACGCAAGAAAATAAAAAAAACAACAACCATGCACAAGCAACATTTGGTAACATGCCCCTAAACCCTATGCGCCTTCCCCGTGAGCCAAACGAGGAAAGCAAGGCCAAACTAAGGACACAACCACATGGACCAGTTGGAAGTGCTCCCACTGAATCCTTCATCTCCAAAGCACCTCCGGATTCACCAATAGCCGAGATGTCTCCTCCACGACTCTCGATGGTTGTCTTCGGTATTCTTTTACAAATACATACAAATATTTGAAAGAAATGGCATGCAAGCCGAGAAATGCTAATCTAAGCTAATCTAACAATTACAGAGAAAAGCAATCGGCATGCAAGCCAAAATAAGGTACAAAATACAAGACCGAACAAATCTAATTATTACAAACCAATTATGGTACAAACCACTAAATGAATGAATAATTAAATACAACCAAACAACCAACACATAGGTCTAACGGACAAGGCGTTACCGGATCAAAAAACAACCACAAACAAAAGCATGGTGTGCCACACAAAACCATGCAAAATGTATCTCGATTAAGATTGTTCAAACCTAGCTAAACACTCAAGGCACAAAGTGAACAATCCTTGTACATATGCAGTAGTACCCCAAACACTTTGAGCATACATATTCATATATACACAATACAAGTATATGCCTGTGTGCATTTCATGCCAAAAACCACCCAATACATATAAATGTACGAATCAAGACACATATGGGGCTTTTTCAAGTCCAAACAACAAAGGACAGATTCTAGAAAAATAGAATTGAAAGGAGATAAAACCGAAAATTATTTTTCTTTTACAAAAGGACCAAAAACACTGTTCATGATATCCTTCATGGCCCAGAAGCCTTCACGACCTCTCACGGCCCGTGAAGCCCATGAGCTCCACGACTCTGACACAGTGAAAAACCTTCACGGCCAACACCCCACGAGACTGGTAGTGAGCCTCACGACCGTGAAGAACAAGCACGACCCGTGAAGACATGCTGGATAGAATGTCCATTTTCGGTGTTCAAGCCAAGAAAGTGCAATTTGTTTGTAGATTTGGCTCTGATACCACTGTTGGAACTCGGTATGGAGCACAAGGCAAAGCGGAAGCAACAAAAAAGAGTTTAAAACCGAACAAAAACGGATCCTAACATGTTCCAAAGTGAGATCTTTCTACAAAACACAAATTGCAACTTAAAGGAAACAAAGAAGGCAGAAAATACCTCACTACCTTCACTAGAATCGGCTGTAGCAAATGCGACATCCGGATGAACCCGAGAACCCAAATGTGTCATTTTCTATTGCTTGATCCACACCAAGTTTACTCGATCCCCGTATACTAGAACCCCGTCAAGTGCACGTCCACCACGACTCCACCATTCCGGAACATCCCTTGAATCTTCTCCTCTTGCACCACCAAGTAGTACACTCGACACTAAAGAACTAATAAACCTAGTGTATGTGTGTATCCTTCATGTAGCACCAATAGAGAATAGAAGAGAGAGAGAATTATAAGTTTCATGCAAGTATCTCATCTGTTCCAGACCCAAAAACACCCTTTTGGCCGGATTAGAAGGTTGAACCTCAATAGACCACAAGGTGGCCCAATCAGATATAAGATTTTCATGCAGACATGTCTTCACGGCCGCTCACGGCCCGTGAAGTGCCCGTGAAGACAAAATGCACGACGACTGACCATAGTCCTTCACGGCCCGTGCCGCGTCAAGTGACTCGTGAGGGCGCCATCCTCTACGACCCCTTCACGACCCGTGAAGACTCCACGAGCCATATGAGAGTCTTTGAGTCAAACGTGAGGGCAATGGGCTTCAAGACCCGTGGAGCACACCTCACGGACGTGAAGCCCCAAAATCAAACAATTTGATTTTTGGACCTTCTCTCTTTATCAGTAAGCTGTCGTGATCAATCCTTGGTGTGTGACCCAATAGGCTCGCACTTCATCAGCAGTATTACCATAGTACTTGTGTCAGTGGGCATACTCAAAAAATTCGAGCAAAGAATGTCCCAATCAAATAAAAGATTTTCATGCAGACATGTGTTCACGGCCTCTCACGGCCCGTGAAGAGCCAGTGAAGACTAAATGCGCCACGACTGGCCATAGTCCTTCACGGCCCGTGCCGCGTCGAGTGACTTGTGAGGGTGCCATCCCCTACTACCCCTTCACGACCTCTCACGACCCGTAAAGACTCCACGAGACGTATGAGAGTCGTTGAGTCAAACGTGAGGGCAGTGGGCTTCACGACCCGTGGAGCACCCCCCACCAGAACCGTGGAGATCAGAAATCCAAGTGCTCAGGGTCAAATCAGAATAGGCCATGGTGTGGAACTTGCAAGTCCCGGCATACAGGTACATGCACACCACAGACTAGACGGTGTGTAATGATGCACCTTCTGCGGAAGGGTGGGCCTTCAAAATGACTGTTACAGAGGCTGCTGAGAATAGCGATGTTATCACGGGTATGTTTTTGATAAACTCTGTGCCTGCCCGTGTGTTATTTGACTCTGGTGCAAATAGATCGTTCATATCTGTATCTTTGTGTGACACCGGTAGAAATAGCATACGGTAAATTAATGCCTGTAACTACTTCTGTGACTGGGGTGCTAATAGATATAGATAGTACTAGCTTTCCTGTAGACTGTTTGTTGATGCCTATACTGGGGTTTGACTTTGTATTACGCATGGATTGGTTAAGTCACCATAGAGCTAGTATCTAGTGTCACAAGAAACTGATTACTATTCCTTTGGCTGACGGGTCGCATGTCGTGGCTCATGGGGATAGGTCTCAATCTTTTTTTTCAATTATCTCGTTTATGAAGGCTAGAAAATATCTATCCATAGGGTGTGCATCATTTCTGGCTTATGCCATTGATGTGAAGAAGGAGAAGAGACCTGTCACCGATGTTCGTGTGGTTTCTAAATATCTGGAAGTATTTCCAGATGATCTACCAGGATTGCCACCTGTTCGGGATGTTTAGTATAAGATAGATCTGATACCGGGTACTACATAGATCGCAAAAGCTCCGTATCGTTTAGCTCCCTTAGAGATCCAGGAGATGATGACACAGATCCAGGAATTGCTAGATAAGGGGTTTATTCAACCGAGTTCTTCACCATGGGGTGCACCAGTATTGTTTATTAAAAAGAAAGATGGAACTCTCCGTATGTGCATTGTTTATCGGGATTTGAACAAGAGGACCATCAAGAATAAGTATCCGTTGTCCAGAATTGATGATTTGTTTGATCAGTTACAAGGCGCTTCATACTTCTCAAAGATCGATTTGAGATCAAGATATCATCAAGTCAGGGTAGCAGAGGAAGATATACCTAAAACTGCTTTTCGTACATGGTACGGTCATTACGAATTCCTAGTGATGCCGTTTGGTTTGACAAATGCACCTGCAGTATTTATGGATCTGATGAATCGCGTCTGCAGACCGTTCTTAGACAAGTTTGTCATTGTGTGTGAGACAGGTTTTGGAGACATCTTGGCGTATTCTAAAACAGAGGATGAACATGATCAACATTTGAGGCAGGTTTTGGAGATTCTAAAGCAACAAAAATTATATGCTAAGTTCTCGAAATGTGAAGTTTGGTTACGCGAAGTTCAATTTCTAGGGCATGTAATTTGTCAAGATGGTATTAAAGTGGATCCGTCAAAAATTAAAGTTGTGATAAACTGTAGTGCTCCGAAAACGCCGACAGAGATCAAGAGTTTTCTGGGATTGGCAGTTTATTATCGCAGGTTTATCAAAGATTTCTCTAAACTTGTCGGACTGTTGACCTAGTTGAATCGAAAGGATGTTTCGTTTCAGTGGGGTGCAACTCAGGTGAGTGTTTCCAGACTCTGAAACAATTGTTGTGTCAAGCTCCTGTTCTTTCTCTACCTGAAGGTTCGGAAGACTTGTTGTGTACTGTGATGCTTCACATGCTGGGTTGGGTTGTGTTTTGATGCAGAGGAGTAAGGTAATTGCTTACGCTTCGCGACAGTTGAAACCTAACGAACAAAATTACCCGACTCATGATTTAGAGTTAGCTGCTGTAGCATTTGCACTGAAACTATGGAGACATTATCTGTATGGAACCAAATGTACGATCTTTACAGATCATAAGTGTTTACATTATGTTTTTATTCACAAAGAATTGAACATGAGACAACTTCGATGGTTGGAATTAATCAAAGACAATGATTGTGAAATTCAGTATCATCCGGGAAAAGCTAATGTGGTTGCAGATGCGTTTAGTCGGAAAATATCTTCAGATATAGTGAAATTGATGCGTTTGGAAATTAAGTCTGATTTAGTGGATCAACTTTTTGCTGCTCAACTTGAAGCTTTGAAAGATGAAAATCTGAAGGATGAGTTGATGGTTAAACGACAACATGAATTAACTACTGACTCACGTGGTTTGAGGATATATCATAAACGTGTTTGGGTACCAAAGTTTGGAAACTTGTGGGAATTAACTCACAAATCCAGATTGTCAATACATCCGGGTAGTACTGTTGGTCCCTTGGTGAGAATAACAACGAGCAACAAATGTGTAGAAGGGGGATTGTATACACTTTCTGCGGAAATTGAACAAATCAAAATAAAGTGTTACACAAAGTAAATCAAACCACAATCGAATGCTTTGCTTTTCCTTAATAAGAAGATGATTACAGACTCTATCAAGTAAGAAACTCTTGATATGTAAACACCTAATATAAATCTGTCAATCTTTCAAACTTAGCTATCTATAATCAACTTATGATTATAGATACTGACGACTCTCTAAACAGGATTTAATCACAGATTGAATACTTACCAATCTCACAACCAATATGAGTATTCGAACACACGAACAAATTGGCAATCTGTGAATATCTTGATCAGGTTGAGCTGACAAACAGTGATTCAAGAATCGTAACACATACGGTTGAGGTTTGGTATTTGGCTCTGCAACACTCAGTTGTAATAGTTTCAGAATCGTACCTCTAAACTTATCAGGGAGATAAGTATTTATAATCTTGTTCCTACGGTTCCTAACAAACAGAACTAATCTTAATTTGCTAACTAACTACCGGATAACGCGTAATCTTGAATCTTGAATCTTCTTACCTTGAGTCTTCAATCTTTAATCTTGATTCTGGAGTCTTCTTATCCTTCCCGTAGATATAGATAGTTAAAAATATAAGTTTAAAACATATTTAAACTTTTTTTAGGCTGACTTCTTACTCGGACTAAGTTACTCAGCTTGAAACTCATTAAGCTGAGTTCTTCGAGAACAAACTCGAAAACCAACATGAACTAACACGTATATTAATAAACTTATCCTTAGAAGTCCTAAGAGTTAGCTAGAACTTATTTAGCAATACTGTTGAGCTGACTCAGTATATACATTGAGTCACTCAGCTTGAAACACATCAAGCTGAAAGCTCAATATATCTTAGGTGATACACACAGCTTATCAAAACACATTGATAATCTTACTAAGATATAATCTAAGCTGATCAAACATATTTACAGCTTATACTCAGCTTATAATCAGTCTGAATCACTGTGAGTGTTCAGTCTGATTAAGCTTCATAATTATGTTTAACTTATATGTAGAACACATCTTACAAACTTAACTTTGTCTCATCAAATCTAAACTGATGAGATCATTTTCCCAACAAACTCCCCCTATTTGATGATGACAAAACCATCAAAGAGTTCTTAAGTTTGTTTAACAGAATTATGGTTTAAATCTCAAACTTATTAAGATTTTACATTTGAACTAATCAAATATCAATTGAACTTATCAATTTTAATTGAACTTATCAATTATAAGTGGAACAAACCAACTTTAAGTTGAACATACCAACTAAACACATTAATGAATAAGAACTAATCAATTATTCATTCAAGCTGAACTTCTCAGACTAATAATTATGAACATATCATAACACAGTTGAACATATCAAACTCATACTTGTATTAATTGAACATATCATAATACAAAAGTTTTGATCACTAAGATCATGCACACTTAGTGCTTACAAAATTAGAACTAATCTAATTTATACAATAGAACTAATCTATTCAGGATTTCATCTCTTGAACTCAGGATGTAGAACCTCCCAAAGAATTATTTCTCGGTTAATCTCTTCTAGTAGGCTCTCTGCTTCTATATCTCCTTTAAGTTCCTTTTGTTGCACTCTGATCATTTTACTCAGCTTGTATTTCATGAAATGATTTGAGCTATCACCACAACAACTTCTTATATGGATGGCATCCCTAGCTTTTAGATAGCATATTTCATTCAGCTTGATAAAGCTAGGTTTGCCTGCCTGATCCTTAAACATAAACCCCTGAACAGGTGCATCAATACCTTGATTCTCTTTGAACTCCACACCTTCAGGTATCTCGAATAGTCTCTCCCATTGCAGACCAGGAACTGGAACATATCTCAATTCCTCAGCTCTGTTAATCAGCTTAGAAACTGTTGGGAAAATGATCTCATCAGTTTGAATTTGATGATACAAAGTTAAGTTTGTAGATGAGTTCTACATATAACTTAAACAGAATTATGAAGCTTAGTCAGACTAAACACTTAGAGTGATTCAGACTGAGTATAAACTGAATATAAGCTGAGCATATGTTGATCAGTTTATATTATACCTTAGTTTGTTTATTAATATGTTTAATAATCTGTGTATGTCACATAAGGTATATATCGAGTAGTCAGCTTGATTTGTTTCAAGTTGAGTGACTCAGCTCAAAAGCAGAGTCAGCTCGATAGAGTTGCTAAATATGTTTTAGTCAACTAAGTTAGACTTCTAAGGATGAGTTTATCAATGTACGTGTTACTTCATGTATGAATTCAGATTTGTTCTCGAAGAACTCAGCTTGATGAGTTTCAAGCTGAGTAACTCAGTCCGAGTAATGAAGTCAGTTTAAGATAATTTAAATATGTTTTAAATTCATCTTTATCTCTCTCTATATCTACGGCGCGGATAAGAAGACTCCAGAATTAAGATTGAAGATTGAAGACTCAAGATAAGAAGATTCAAGATTCAAGATTCCGGTTTATCCGAAAGTTAGTTAGCGAATTAGGCTAAGTCTAGTTTGTTAGGAACCGTAGCAACAGGATTATAAATACTTATCTCCTGATAAGTTTAGAGGTACGACTCAGAGACAATTACAACTAAGTGTTGCAGAGCCAAACCTCACCTCATCGTATGTGTTATGAGTCTTGATTCAGTATCAAGATTTAATCACAGATTGCCAAAGAAGTTCGTGTGCTCGAATTGATCACATTAGTTGTGATATTGGTAAGTAATCTTCTGTTGATTCAATCTGTGAAAATCCTGTTTAGAGAGACGTCGGTGTCTATAATTATATGTTAATTATAGATATCTATGTTTGAGAGAATTGAGAGATTTATATTAGGTGATTATATATCAAGAGTTGCTTACTTGATAGTCATTGTAATCATCTTCCTATTCAAAGCATTGTAATCATCTTCTGATTAATAAAAGCATTTGATTGTTTGTGGTTTGATTTACTGTGTGTAAAACTTTTCTTTGATTTGTTCAATTTCCACAGAAAGTGTATTCAACCCCCCTTCTACACACTGTTTCTTGTTGTTACTCTCTCATACAAGGGACCAACAGAAACGACTTAGTGTCATTACTTATGAGTTGTGTGCTCTACTCAAGCTGAGTGCACATTTCAAGCTGAGTTTCATTCTCGAGCAGAGTGCACATTTCAAGTTGAGTGCTTAAATCAAGCTGAGTGCTTGAGTTAAACTGGGTAATAGGTTTACTCAGCTTGGTGTGTCCAATCTCATGTGGTATTTACTTAGTGTGAGTTACTCATTACTACTGCGTATTTGAGTCAGTCTCAAATCGCGTATTATACTAACTTGTGTATATGTATAATACATCAGTGTATATAATCTTATTGTCAGTCACTATTATTATATTACCTTAGTAACCGTTGGAAGATGATTAGTTCTACCCACTTACTGTTACATCACAATTTTACGGAGTAACGGATAAAAAGGGGGATTTCTAACGGTAATTTTTCTCTCTCCTCAGAAAGGTATATATACCGATCTTATTCGGATTAGAGAAGTTTACGCTTACAATTCGGACTTCTCACCTTCTAAGCTACCTTTCGCATACACCTCCATTGCTTAGTGCATACGTTCGTTTCAATACCCTAAATTGCTTCGTGCAATTTTTGAACCGCTCTGTGCGTATTTCCATTTACTCAGTGTAATTAACCAACATGGACGGAATCACGTTAGTTCTTAGTGATCAAATGATTCGAGGTGCTCAGTTGAGGAACAATGGAGTGTTGTTGCTGAAAGTCAACAATCAACGGGCCTGCCTTGCAATTCCTCCGAATAAACAGGGCAGAGGTTATGAAGCCTGGGTGGCTTATATTCGTAAATGCCCTCTGACATTCTCCTTCTGTGGCGCACCCCTCCACATCGTTCCTCAACATCTGCTAGAGTTCTAGTACACCTGTACTTATGACCAGAACAGGGGAGAGATAACAGGAACTGTTCTTAATGGTACTAGAACAGTCTTCCTGTCAGTGCAGTGGCTATGGGATGTTCTTCAACTCCCTCAATCTGATGAGTTCGAGCCGGCTGTCACAAGGCAAGTGGCTAGGTCTGTCCTACCTAGAATGGGTCACCCACAGACTGAAGGGGTGATCAAGAAGGCCACTTTTCCAACCGGATGGGGCTTCATGGTGTCCACAGTGGTTCGTTCACTTGGTACCAAGGTTGGAGGATTGGACCAGATCAATGAGTTCGAGATGTAGTTGCTGTACAACATGTACTTTGCGAGAAACATAGACTATGCACAGCTCATCTTCAACGAGCTCCGGGTCCAGTGATGAAGACCACAAGGGATCTTCATGTACCTTTCATAAGGTACCTGTCCTTGGCATTTGACGCCGAGCTGGGGACAGCGCTTTTTGAAGCTGATCAGGATATGTTCCTGTTTCCTACACTCAGTTCTAAGATGTTCAACAACAACATCTTTCCAGAGCAAGAGGGTCTGAGTGAGCCCATGCACCAAATTGCTGAGGCAGCTTCATCAGAAAGTGAAGTAGAGGAATCAAATCGAGGGGGAGCTTCTGAAGCTGACACAAAAGTTCAAGCTGAGCACTCTGCTCAGGCTGAAACAGCTTACACTGCAGCCACCTCTGGTAAGACCTCTCTACTTTCTCTTTCTTCTCACTTTTCTCCATCTACATTTGGAGACAAGACTGCAGTGGAACCAACTCAGTCTAACCCATCTCCTCCACCTTCATTCCATTTAGAATCCAAATCTGAAGCCACCCCTAGTATGCCCACTGCTGCTAGGGAGAATATCCGAACCTACAAACGTAAAATTGCCATAGGTGGTGCCACTCCTAAAGGCATCACTGGAGCTGAGATCACTTTGATCCCTCCGGCAGGAGTTGAGGGGGAGACGCCTACTCTCAAGGTGTCAACCTCGAGGCTCTTTAAAACCCTACAGCCTAAACCGGGTGTGGTGTCTACTCAGCCCACACTTACTCGTGCCTTGAGAGAGCCTACTTCTGTGCCTGAACAGACACATTCAGGTTACATTGAACATATGACCAATCCCCAGGGTCAATCACCCCCCTCTATACCCAACAGCCAACCACCAACCCATACACTTCACGTCTCAAGCCCTATTCGTTCTATTCATTTCTCACACTCTCTTGCACGATCTGTCAATGATTCATCTTCAAGCTAAGATGAATCACAGGGTCCAAACTCTGGTGCATATGAATTTGAAGGTAAACACCAACCTTTGGATGATGCACCCAAAGACTCTCCTCACACTGATACTGCCTCCTCAGGCATCCAGTAGTTGAAAGAATATGTTGCTGCTCAGTTTGGTTTGTTCCATCTCAAGCAAAAGAAGCACAAACGCCAAATCTATCAGAGGCTTGAAAAGCTGACAAAGGATGTTCAAGAGATTGCCTCTGCAGTTGCTGCACTCCAACAACAAAGGACTTCAAACCCTATTGATGATGACAAAAAGGGGGAGAAGGTTCAACCTGATACTGAAGCTGAGCTAGTTCGAGCTGAAGCTGAAGCTATTCTAGTTCTAGCTAAAGGAGCAGAGAGGAAGACTCAGACTGAGGGGGAGTTAGAAATAAACAAAGAGGAACCTGCAGCTAAAAAGCAAAAAGTGATAGAAAATGAATCTGAAGCTGACAGTGTTTCTGAAACTGAAAAGGAAAAAGCTACAAGGGATATGACTGAAATGATTGAACTAGAGGAAGCTGCTGTGCTGGGCATATCCCTTGATGAGCTTAGGAAAAGGAAAGAAAAAGAGGCCAGGGATCAAGAAAATGAAAAAGAAAAAGAAGCTTTGGCACGAGCAGAAGCTGTATATACTGGTCCAAGACCTGATCAAATTCCATACTCTGATGCAGAACTGCAGGAATGTTACTTCAGAAGGAGCTACAACAAAGAGATAAGAGGAATGACCTTGAGTAGAGCAAATGGAGCTGTCATTCTCACTTTTGAGCTTAGTGACAAATCAACAGTGGGAATGGTCCTGAGATTTGTTCACAGGATGGGCTACATTGAATGGCAAAGGATAATGATGCTGCTCAAGAAATTTAAAAGAAGTCAGATCAAACAAGAAATTCTATCTGGAGTCTCTAAGTTGATTGCTCGAGCTGAAGAACTGAGGTATGTCCCAGTTCCTGGTCTGCAGTAGGAAAATTTGTTTGACATGCCTGTAGGAGTAGAATTCAGAGAAAATCAAAGAATCAACACTCTTATTCAAGGCTTCATGTTTAAGGATCAGGCAGGGAATCCCAGTTTTATTAAGCTAAATGAGGTTTGCTATCTAAAAGCTGAGGATGCCTTGAGAATAAGAATTTGTTGTGGTGGTGAGGAGTTAAATCAGTTAATAAAGTATAGAATGAACAAACTCATTAGAGTACAACAGAAGATTAGATTAGATCAATAAAGAGATCATCATCTGGGAGCTTTTACATTCTGAGTTCATCAGATAGATTAGATTAGTTCTAATATTTTTGTAAGCACTATGTGTGCATGATCTAAGTGATCAACAACTCTTGTATTATGATCAGTTCTATTAATACAAATATAAAGTTTGATATGTTCAACTGTATTATGATGTGTTCATAGCTATAAGTCTGATAAGTTCAGCTTAATGAATAAATGATAAGTTCTTATTCATTAATATAATTAGTTGGTGTGTTCAACTAAAAATTGGTGTGTTCTAATTGAAATTGATAAGTTCAATTAACATTAATATGTTCAATAATTATTTGATAAGTTTAAATGATAAAATCTTAATAAGTTTTAGATTTAAAACATAATTCTGTTTGATGGTTTTGTCATCATCAAATAGGGGGAGTTTGTTGGGAAAATGATCTCATCAGTTTGAATTTGATGAGACAAAGTTAAGTTGGTAAGATGAGTTCTACATATAACTTAAACAGAATTATGAAGCATAGTCAGACTGAATATTTAGAGTGATTCAGACTGAGTATAAGCTGAGCATATGTTGATCAGTTTATATTATACCTTAGTTTTTTTATTAATATGTTTAATAATCTATGTATGTCACATAAGGTATATATCGAGTAGTCAGCTTGATGTGTTTCAAGCTGAGTGACTCAGCTCAAAAGCAGAGTCAGCTCGACAGAGTTGCTAAATATGTTTTAGTCAACTAAGTTAGACTTCTAAGAATGAGTTTATCAATGTACGTGTTAGTTAATGTATGAATTCAGATTTGTTCCCCAAGAACTCAGCTTGATGAGTTTCAAGCTGAGTAACTCAGTCCGAGTAATGAAGTCAGTTTAAAGATAATTTAAATATGTTTTAAATTCATCTTTACCTCTCTCTATATCTACGGCGCGGATAAGAAGACTCCAGAATCAAGATTGAAGATTGAAGACTCAAGATAAGAAGATTCAAGATTCAAGATTCCGGTTTATCCGAAAGTTAGTTAGCGAATTAGGCTAAGTCTAGTTTGTTAGGAACCGTAGCAACAGGATTATAAATACTTATCTCCTGATAAGTTTAGAGGTACGACTCAGAGACGATTACAACTAAGTGTTGCAGAGCCAAACCTTACCTCATCGTATGTGTTACGAGTCTTGATTCAGTATCAAGATTTAATCACAGATTGCCAAAGAAGTTCGTGTGTTCGAATTGATCACATTAGTTGTGATATTGGTAAGTAATCTTGTGTTGATTCAATCTGTGAAAATCCTATTTAGAGATACGTCGGTGTCTATAATTATATGTTAATTATAGATATCTAAGTTTGAGAGAATTGAGAGATTTATATTAGGTGATTATATATCAAGAGTTGCTTACTTGATAGTCATTGTAATCATCTTCTTATTCAAAGCATTGTAATCATCTTCTGATTAATAAAAGCATTTGATTGTTTGTGGTTTGATTTACTGTGTGTAAAACTTTTCTTTGATTTGTTCAATTTCCACAGAAAGTGTATTCAACCCCCCTTCTACACACTGTTTCTTGTTGTTACTCTCTCATATAAGGGACCAACAGAAACTTCAGTAAACATCTCTTGCTTGATTTGGTTTCGTTTGAACTTCTTGAGCATCATTATTATTCTTTGTCACTCTATGTAGCCCATCCCGTTAACATATCTCAGGTCCATTCCCATTGTAGATTTATCTTCAAATTCAAAGTTGAGGATGATGGCTCCATCAATTCTGCTCAAGGTCATGCCTTTGATATCTTTACTGGATCTCCTTCTGAAATAGCATTCTTGAATTTCTGCATCTGTATATGGGACAGGATCAGGTCTTGGACCGGTGTAGTCAGCTTCAGCTTGAGCTAAAGCTTTTCTCAAAATTTTCTTTTCTTGATCCAGTTCTTCCTTCTCTTTCCTCTTTCTTAACTCAGCTACAGAGATTTTAAGCTCATCTGCTTCTTCTTGCTCGAGCATCTCTATCAGTTCTCTTGTAGCTTTCTCTTCTTCTGTTTCCTACCCAGTCTCGGAAACCTCTTCAGCCTCATATTCGGATTCTGTTAATTTTTGTTTCTTGGTTGCAGGTTCATCTTCTTTTAATCCCAGCTCCCCCTCAAGATGAGCTTGCCTCTCTACTCCTTTTAACAATGCTAGTAGAGCTTCAGCTTGAACTAACTCAACATCAGCTTCACCTTGAGCCTTCTCCCCCTTTTTGTCATCATCAATAGGAGATGAAGTCTTTTGTTGTTGGAGTGCAACAACTGCAGAGGCAATCTCTTGAACATCTTTCGTCAGCTTCTCAAGGCGTTGATAAATTTTACATTTGTTCTTCTTCTGCTTGAGATGGAAAAGACCAAACTGAGCTGCAACATATTGCTTCAGTTGTTTAATGCCTGAGGAGGCAGATGCTTCGGGAAGAGACTGGCTTTTGTTATTGGACTCAATATGAATATCTAGTGAATTGTGAGAGTCAAAAACATGAAGAGGTGAGTGAATGGGTGCATCATCCAAGGGTTGGTGTGTACCCTCAAACTCATTTGCAGCATAGTTTGGACCCTGTGAATCACCTTGGTGTGTAGATGAAACATTGACAGGTCGTCCTTGTGGGTGTGAGAAGTGAAAAGAAGTAATGGGGCTCAAAACGTGAAGTGTATGGGTAGGTGGTTGGTTAATTGGTTTGGAGGGGCGTGATTGACCCTAGGGATTGGTCATTTCTTCATTGCGACCTAAGTGTGTCGGCTTAGGCACCGTAGTAGGCTCTCCCATGGCCCTGGAGAGTGTGGGCTGAGTAGACACCACACCCGGTTTATGCTTTAGGGTTGATATGAGCCTCGAGGTTGACACCTGAAGAGTAGGCATCTCCCCCTCAACTACTGCCGGTAGAGGGATCAAAATAATCACAGCTCCAGTAATGCCTTTAGGAATGGCACCACCTATGGCAGTTTTTCAAGTATGGGTTCAGATATTCTCCCTAACAGCAGTGGACATACTAGGGGTGGCTTCAGAGTGGGATTGTAGATGGAATGGAGGTGGAGGAGATGGGTTAGACTGGGTTGGGATTACCACAGCTTTATCTCTAAAAGTGGTTGGAGAAAAATGAGAAGAAATAGAAAGTGGATAGGTCTTTCCAGAAGCAGCTTCAGTGTTTGCTGGTTCAACTTGTGTAGAGTGCTCAGCTTGAACCTTGGTGTCAGTTTGGGAAGCTCCCACTTGATTGGATCCCTCTTCTTCACTTTCTGATGAAGTTGCCTCAGCTATCATTAGCATGGGCTCACTCAGACCCTCTTGCTCAGGGAAGATGTCGTCGTTGAAAATCTTGGGGCTGAGTGTAGAAAACAGGAACACATCCTGATCAGCTTCATATAGTGCTGTCCCCAGCTGGGCTTCAAATGCCAAGGACAGGTACCTTATGAAAGATACATGAAGATCCCTTGTGGTCTTCATCACTTGGACCCTGAGTTCGTTAAAGATAAGTAGAGCATAGTCCAGATTTCGGGCAAAGTATATGTTGCATAGCAACTACATCTCGAACTCATTTACCTAGTCCAATCCTCCAACCTTGGTACCAAGTGAACAAATCACTGTGGAAACCATGAAACCCCGACTGGTTGGAAAGGTGACCTTTTTTACTACACCCTCTGTCTGCGGGTGTCCCATTCTGGGTAGGACAGACCTAGCCACCTGTCTCGTCATAGCAGGCTCGAACTCATCAATTGAGGGAGTTGAAGAACCTCCCTTAGCGTGTGTATAGTGAGAGTAATGGTCCTCTATCCGTTCAGCACGGTGCCCTGGATTTCGTCGTTGTTTTGGTCGTAGACACACGGATACCAAAACTCAAGCAGATGCTGAGGAACCACAAGTAACGGTGCTCCAGTGAAAGCAAAATCCAATGGGCATTTATGAATATAGTTTACCCATGGTTCGTATCCTCTGTTAATTTTGAGTTGAGGGATTTCAAGGCAGACACGCTGATTGTTGATTTTGATGAGCGGCAATCAGTTGTTCTTGAACGCAGCACCCCTTACCATTCTGTCACTGAGATTCAGAACGGTTCCGTCCATCGTTGAATTTAGAAGATTACACTAAGTAACTGTTCTATTCGCACTGAGAAATTTATGTCGCACTGAGCGATATTGGATTCGCACTGAGCGATTTAGGGTTTCGTGATCGATGAAACGAGGAATTGCACTGAGCAATTTGTGGTTGTTTGCGAAAGGTACTTTTAGAAGATGAGAAGTCAGAGATGTAAGCGTAAAATTCTCTAAACGGTTATGATCGGTATATATACCTTTCTGAGGAGAGAGAAAAGTTACCGTTAGAATCCCTTTTTATCCGTTACGCCGGAAAAATTACGGCTTGATTTAACAGAGAGAGGGTAGAACCATATCATCTTCCAATGGATACAAGTGTAAAATAATATTATTAACGCATAATAAGATTATAAACACTGTTAAATTATACCAATACACAATTGATATTCGATAAGATTTGAGACTGACTCAAATACACATTGACATATGAATTAATGACACGTAGTAATCAAATCATAGTTTGGACACACCATGCTGAGTAAACTTATTACTCAGCCTAAGTCAAGCACTCAGCTTGAAGTGAGCACTCAGCTTGAGAAAGAAACTCAGCTCAGGCTCAATGACACTTAGTCATTATTGTTTGAGACTTACGCAAACTAACACTTATAACTACACTGAGTAGTTAATGTAGGTTTGGAACTTACCAAACGTGTGAACCAATCACACAGCATGAGTTAAGCATATAGCTCAGACTATATGACACTTAGTCATTTATGTTTGAGACTAACTCAAACTATATATCTTAACTACACTGAGCAGTTAATGTATGTTTGGAACTTACCAAACGTGTGAACTCATCATTCAGCTTGACAGGTTATTCAGTTTATGAAACTTATTTATAAACTGTGCATACCCAATTTACTTAGCAGATACATAAACCTCTTTTCATCAAGGGGTTTAGTAAAGATATCTGCTAATTAGTCATCAGTGGAGATAAATTTTATGTCAACTTTACCTTTTTCCACGATGTCCCTGATGAAGTGATGTCTAATTTCAATGTGCTTGGTTCTTGAGTGGAAGACTGGATTGTAAGTTTTGGCTATAGCACTTTGGTTATCACAAAAGATAGGAGTTTTCGTGAAACTTATAACAAAGTCTTGAAGCTGATGCTGCATCCATAGGATTTAAGCACAACAGCTTCCTGCTGCAACATATTCAGGTTCAGCAGTTGAAATAGCCACTGAGTTCTGTTTCTTACTAGTCCAGCTGACTAACTTCCCTCCAAGTATTTGACATCCTCAAGTAGTTGATTTTCTATCTAACTTGCACCCAACATAGTCAGTATCTGAAAAACCAACTAACTCAAATCCAGAATCCTTTGGATACCAAAGGCCTAGATTTGGTGTACCTTTAAGGTACCTAAAGATCCTTTTCATAGCTTGAAGATGTGATTCTTTAGGATCTGACTGATATCTTGCACAAACACATGTAGCAAACATGATATCAGGTCTACTAGCTGTCAGATAGAGCAATGAACCTATCATTCCTCTATAGGTAGACTGACACACAGATTTACCATCTGAGTCCTTGCTCAGCTTGACAGCTGGTGACATGGGTGTTTTCATGGTTGAACTTGAATCAAAACATATTTCTTTATCAAATCAAGAACATACCTACTTTGATTGATGAATATTCCATCAGGATTTTGATGAATTTGTAGGCCTAGGAAATAAGTCATCTCACCCATCATACTCATCTTGTACTTTTGTGACATTATTTTAGAGAACCATTCACACAGAGATTCATTAGTAGAACCAAAGATAATTTCATCCACATAGATTTGTACAATAATCACCTTTCCTTTACTCTTTTTAATAAAGAGTGTCTTATCTATACTACCTCTGGTGAAATCCATTGATAATAGATAAGTGGACATTGTATCATACCAAGCTCTTGGAGCTTGTTTAAGACCATACAAAGCCTTGTCTAACTTATAGACATGATGTGGAAACTTTGAACTGACAAAGCCAGGAGGTTGTTTCACATAGACTTCCTCCTGAAGTTTTCCATTTAGGAACGCACTTTTCACATCCATTTGATAGACTTTGAAGTCTTTATATGCTGCATAAGCTAAGAACAGCCTTATGGCTTCAATTCTAGGAACAGGGGCAAAGGTCTCATCATAATCGATTCCTTCTTCTTGCTTATACCCTTGTGCTACCAGCCTGGCTTTGTTCCTAACTATCACTCCATCCTTGTCCATTTTATTTCTATAGACCCACTTAGTGCCTATAATTTTTATGATCTTTGGGGGCGGGACAAGGCTCCAGACCTTATTTCTTTCAAATTCATTCAATTCCTCTTGCATAGCTTCAATCCAATCCTCATCCTCTAAGGCTTCTTCAGTCTTCTTTGGTTCCATTTGAGATAGGAAACCAAAGTGGGCATCATAGTTAGCTGTAACCTTTGATCTGGTCATAACCCTTTCTTGGACATTTCCAATGATTTGATCCTGAGGATGATCTTTGAGGAATTTGAATGTTGTAGTTAGAGAATCTGGTTCTGGATCTGAGTGATGTGGAGATTCATGAGGTGAACTTATCTCCTCAGTCTCAACAGCAGCAGTGTCAACAGAGTGATGATCACTAAGATCTTCAGTCTGAGTGACTTCAGCTCCAAAGGGGTTGATGAACTCATCATCCTTCTCAGCTTGAGAATTTCTTGAAGCTTGTGATGATTTCTTTGATGAACACACATCATCATCACTATCATCTCCCATAACTCAGACTGACCAAGTCAGCTTGTCTTTTCTCAGCTTGATCAAGACTGTCTTCATCAAATGAGACATGAATTGATTCTTCTATGGCCTTTCTCCTAATGTTATACACTCTGTATGATTTGAAGATTGAGGAATAACCAACGAATATTCCTGGATCAGCTTTGGGTTCCAACTTATGGAGCTGATCTCTTTGATTCAGCACATAGCATTTTGAACCAAAGACATGGAAATAACCTATATTGGGATTTCTAGACTTATACATCTCATATGATGTTTTACCATGTCTTTTGACAATGATTGATCTAGTTTGAGTATAACAGGCTGTACTGACAGCTTTATCCCAAAAATAGAGTTTCCATCTTGCCTAAAACAACATTGTTCAAGAAGCCTCAATTAGGGTTCTATTTCTCCTCTCAGCAACTTCATTTTGTTGGGGAGTTCTGATAGATGAGAAATTTTGTAATATTCTCTTTTGTTCACAAAAGCTTTAAAGGGTAGAGTTTCAGAACTCAGTCCCATGATCACTCCTGCGTTTCTTTACAGACTTACCTTTCTATAACTCTTCTTGTTTGATCAAACTTATTATCTCCAGGGCAGCCTCACTTTTGGCTTTAAGGAATATTACCCAGGTGAATCGTGAGAACTCGTCTACTATCACCAGTGTGTACTTCTTGCCACTTAGGCTTGGAGTACTTATGGGTCCAAACAGATCCATATGCAACATATGCAGTGGGTCTGTTATTGAAAAATTTTGCTTTGATTTAAAGGACCCTTTGTGGTGTTTCCCTTGTTCACAAGCTGAACACAATTTGTCCTTGACAAATGTGATCTTTGGTAATCCAGAGACTAACTCTTTATTGCATAGCATATTTATACTTTTAAAATTCAAATGTGATAATTATTTATGCCACAACCAACTAAGCTTAGAAACATATTGGGAATACAAGCATGTTTCAGTATAGGGATCAGCAGAATTAAGATCAAGTAGATACACAACTCTTTCTCTTTTAGCTATTAATACAGGCTTTCACTTATCATTATATATTGTTCCTGTTTCCTTCCTAAAAGTAACAATGTTGTCTTCATCACACAATTGGCTGATACTAATCAGATTTGTGCTTAAGACCCTTGAAATATGCAACCTTCTGGAAAGTAACTTTGCCAGCATGCATCTTCCCATAGCCCTTAGTTCTTCCATAGGAATTGTCTCCAAATGTTACTTTAGGACCTTCGTCTTTCTGGAAATAACTAAGAACTCCTTTCCACCCGGTCATGTGCCTTGAGCATCACCTATCCATGTACCATTTACTTGAACCCTGCACATGATATAAAAACTAAACATATTAGTTTTGTTTGGGAACCCACTTCTTGGTGGGTTCTGATAAGGAGCACCTAGCATCTCCATCTTGTTAAATTGACTGTTCAGCTTGAGCAGGAGCTGAGTCCTGTGTAGACTGATCAGCCTGTTCTTGTTCAGGCCTTGAGATTTCAACATCACAGTCCTTAGCCTCATGACCTCTGCTTCTGCACTTGTAGCATCTCCTTCTTCCAATGATTACAGGAGGTAGAATGTCTAATAATCCTTGTGAGAACATGCTCTTAGTCTTAGAATTATATGTGGTGGATAACTTTTCAACTTTCATTGCAAGTTGACTCACTTGATGATCACTGACCTTGGACTTACCTTTGTCAGATCTATGTTTGTTATCCGTTTGATTAGAAGTTTGACCAACAAACTTGTTTTCCATGACCTTGGACTTACCTCTGTCATGCTTACTGGACTAACCAGTTTCAACATATTTGGACTTACCACTGTTGATTTCATTGGACTTACCAAGGTCTACAACTTTCGACCTACCATTGTTGTGATTTGACCTCTGACTTACAGTGGTCTTCCTATTCTTGTAACTTGTCTCCGAGCTAGATAGAGAATGTTGTCTTTTGAAAGGATTTGGGTTAAGCCTTTCCACAACTGAAGTTCTTTGAATAGGTTGAGTGCCTAATCTGTCCAGCATATATTTACTATGCTGTTTGGATGTTGAACACTCATTTCCATTATCTTTAGCTTTTACAAACATAATGTATTTCAAGGTTGGATCATGTCTTTTCTCTGAGGTTGACTTCTGAAACTCAATCAGTTGTCTATCCTCCTCAGAGTCTGTACTTGCTATCTCATCATCAGCTACATAAGCTGCTGTTTGATAGTCACCTCCAAGTACAGCTTGTACCTGTTTAGGAATTTGTTGGTTTATGCACTTTTCCGCAAGCTTTGATGACTTACACCAAGACTCAGTGACCTTTTGAAGTTGGTCAGCTTTGACTTTAGCTTCCTGAAGTTCTTCACTTAGAAGTTTATTAATGTGTCTTTGACATTCAAGATCACACAGTGCTTTCTTACCAACATCAATGAGAGATTGTTATTCCTGGATCTCATCTTTGAGTTTAGCTATTTCAGCTTTGAGGTCATTTTGAGACTTAAGGTTGGTCTTGAAATCATTTAGCAAATAATCAAACGCAAGACCCTTTTCTTCATCGGTGTAAGAATAGAAATTACTGACCTTGTACATGGAAGCAGGATCCCAATAACTAAGCTTTCTGTTTTCCTCAGCTTCCTTCATGTCAGCTTCAAAGATTGATTCATACTGACCATAATCAACCTCATATAATTCTAACTCTTCATCTTCTTGAGCCATTAGACATACATCATCATCTGAGGTAGATGATTCAGTATCCCAAGTTTCAGCATATAATCCTTTTTCGCTAGGTTTGTCTTCTGGCTTTCCTTTCTTGAGTTGAGTATATTTCTTCTTGTATTTATCAGCCCTGCAAGCATTATTATCAGCAACTGATGTTGATTCTCCCTTCTTTAATCTGCACTCAGCAGCAATATGTCCCTTCTTCTGATAGTTGAAGCACACAGCATTCTTGGGATCAAAGGAACTCTTCCCTTTACCCATGTCAGATATTCCTCTTCCCCATTGAGCTCTTCTCAAACGTCTGGCTAACATTGCCATTTGCTCGGTGATTATCTGAACATCAGTATTACCTGAGTCTGATTCTGAGTGGTCAGCTTGGGATTCTGACTCAGTCTCAGATTCAACAACTAGTGCCTTAGAACTTTTCTTCTTTTTCTATGCAACCAATGCAACTTCAGCTTTATCCAAAGACTCCTTGAGTTGTTGTTGGGAAGTTCTTTTGTGTTCAGTGATCTGTTCATGATTTAGCAAGAACCCATAAATGGACTGTAGGTTATACAAATGCAATGTTCCTCCAGCCCTCAGTGTTGTGGTCACTTCATTGAACCTTTCTGGTAACACATCCAGAAACTTCAGCACGAGTTCAACCTCTTCTTTCTTAATGCCTACACGTAGCAGGTCATTAATCAAGCAATGAAACCTGTTAAACACGTCAGCCAGGGTTTCATTCTTCTTTGAGAAGAAGCTCTCATATGATCTGTTTAAATGATTTTTCTTCTGCTGTTTGACCAGATCTGTGCCCTCATATGTAACACTCAGAGTATCCCAAATCTCTTTTACAGACTGACGCCCAGTCACAGTATGCAAGATCTCGTTGGTCAGGGCATTTGCTTGAACACATTTTTCCTTGTCATCCAGATTGTATAGTTTCCAATCTTCATCAGTCTAGGATGCAGCAGGCTTTCTCATATCCTTTTCAGTTCTGCCAAGAGACGTATCACTGACAGTAGCAGGTATCTTGGGGATGATAGGTCCTTTTGTAATGACATCGTACATACGATTGTCAATGGACTTGAGGAACAGCATGGCTCTGAACTTCCACATATGATAGTCAGATCCATCAAATACGGGACAGCCTTTGGCAGAGACATCTGTGGAAAGTTTGAATAATTATTGCTTGTAGACATTGTAAACTTTCTCAGAATCTTGAACTTTGAACTGATGAAATCGTTCAGCTTGCTCTGATACCAGTTGTTGGTCCCTTGGTGAGAATAACAACAAGAAACAAATGTGTAGAATGGGGGTTGAATACACTTTATACGGAAATTGAACAAATCAAAATAAAGTGTTTCACAAAGTAAATCAAACCACAATCAAATGCTTTGCTTTTCATTAATATGAAGATGATTACAGACTCTATCAAGTAAGCAACTCTTGATATGTAAACACCTAATATAAATCTCTCAATCTTTTAAACTTATCTATCTATAATCAACTTATGATTATATACTGACGACTTGCTAAACAGGATTTAATCACAGATTGAATACTTACCAATCTCACAACCAATGTAAGTATTCGAACACACGAACAAATTGGCAATCTGTGAATATCTTGATCACGTTGAACTGACAAACAGTGATTCAAAAATCGTAAGACATACGGTTTAGGTGAGGTATTTGGCTCTGCAACACTTAGTTGTAATCGTTTCAGAATCGTACCTCTAAACTTATCAGGGAGATAAGTATTTATAATCCTGTTCCTACGGTTCCTAAAAAACTGGACTAATCCTAATTTGCTAACTAAATACCGGATATCTCGGAATCTTGAATCTTGAATCTTCTTACCTTGAGTATTCAATCTTCAATCTTGATTCTGGAGTCTTCTTATCCTTCCCGTAGATATAGAGAGTTAAAAAGATAAGTTTAAAACATATTTAAACTTTCTTTAGGCTGACTTCTTACTCGTATTGAGTTACTCAGCTTGAAACTCATCAAGCTGAGTTCTTCGAGAACAAACTCGAAAACCAACATGAACTAACACGTATATTAATAAACTCATCCTTAGAAGTCCTAAGAGTTAGCTAGAACTTATTTAGCAACTCTGAGTCACTCAGCTTGAAACACATCAAGCTGAAAGCTTAATATATCTTAGGTGACACACAAAGTTTATCAAAGCACATTGATAATCTTACTAAGATATAAACTAAGCTGATCAAACATATTTACAGCTTATACTCAGTCTGAATCACTGTGAGTGTTCAGTCTGATTAAGCTTCATAATTCTGTTTAAGTTATATGTAGAACACATCTTACAAACTTAACTTTGTCTCATCAAATCTAAACAGATGAGATCATTTTCCAAACAAGTACAAAAATGTACCATGCTTTGAAGACTCTTTATTGGTGGCCCACACTGAAAATGGATATTGCTCGATTCGTTGAGACTTGTCACATGTGTGCGCAAGTTAAAGCCGAACACCAAAAACCTTACGAATCTTTGAAACAATTAGAAATACCTGAGTTGAAGTGGAATCATATTATGATGGATTTTGTAACTAAACTTCCACGAACTCAGAGGGGTCATGATAGACTAACCAAGAGTGCTCATTTTCTTGCTACTGCTGAAACTGCATTGTTGAGTATGCTTGCACAATTATATATTGATGAAATAGTATCTAGACATGGAGTTCCTCTTTCCATCGTTTCAGATCGAGATTCAAGATTTGTGTCTAATTTCTGGAACAGACTACAACAGGAATTGGGATCCAGAGTTAATTTGAGTACAGCTTATCACACACAGACAGATGGTCAATCTAAGTGAACAATTCAGACTTTAGAAGATATGCTTCGAGCATGTGTGTTAGAGTTTTGGGGTTCTTGGGATTCACATCTGCCATTGGTTGAGTTTGCCTACAATAACTCTTATCACTCTAGCATTGGTAAGCCTCCGTATGAAATGTTGTATGGTCGTCCTTGTAGAACTCCAACTTGTTGGTTAGAAGATGGAGAAAAGCAATTTGCAGGGCCAGTTATAGTACAAATGACAGTTGATAAACTAGCGATTGCTCGAGAAAAGTTGAAAGCTGCAAGAGATCGACAGAAAATGTACGTTGATCCGTGTCGACGACCAGTATCATTTGTTGAGGGGGAGAAAGTTTATCTGAAGGTATATCCGTGGAAGGGTGTTATTCATTTTGGAAAACGCGGGAAATTGGCTCCCCGTTACATTGGTCCTTTCAGAATTAGACGAGTGGTTAATAATCAGACAGTTCCTTTAGATCTTCCTGATGAGTTAGCGGGTATTCATGACACTTTCAACATGTGTTATCTACGAAAGTGCAATGTAGAAGATCAGACTCAGATTCTTCCAATACAAGATATTCGGGTGGATACTTATCAGAGACTTATCGAGGAACCAGTTGAACTACTTGATCGAAAAGTCACTAAATTGAGAAAGAAACAGATACCTATGGTTTTGGTCAAGTGGAAGCAAAATTTAGGTTCTGATTTAACCTGGGAGACCGAAGCTGATATGAGGAGTAGATATCCTTCCTTATTTGAGCGCGATGAGATTCCGAGGACGGAATCTTCTAAAGGGGGATAGATTTGTAACACCCTCTCTGCTGGCCTAGATTTATTAAGGTAATTAATTATGTTAACCTTGAGATTTATATTTGATTATGTGAATTAATTATCATTATGTGTTGTATGATAATTAATTGTGCTATTTATTTCTTTAAATGTTTATTTTATTTTATTTGAAATAGAAATTGATAATTAAATAATATGATTTAGTGGGTTATGTGTCACATTTTGGTGACACTTAATCACCACATACACACACTCACCACCTCATTACATGCATTTGAATAAAATTAAGTGTGTGTGTGTGTTCTTGTGACTCTCGGCCGAAGAAAGAAGAGAACAAAGAAACCATCATCTTCATTTCATCAATTGATTATTGAATTTAGTATTTCAGAATCTGAATCCAGAAGGTTAGCATAATTATATGTTAATTGATAAATTGTTGTTTAAATTCGGTTCTATTGATATATATATATATATATATATATATATATATATATATATATGAATTCCGAATGATTCATGATTCAAGAATTAAATTATGATCTTAGGATGTATGCATGTTAGATTATGTTTGTGAATTATGTTCTATACATGTGTATGATGAATTCTGGAAACATATTTCATCTTGCATGCTTAAAATTAGATCAGAATTGATGTTATGAATTATTCGGAATTAGAGGTTTTGAATGATTCGGAATTGTTGATTGAATTATGCGGAATTGGTGAATTCCGATCATTATGATAGGAATAGATGTTGAATCCGAATAATTTGCCTTAACACTATATCCGGAATTGCTATGATCGGAATTGGTAGAATATTCGGAATTGAACAAATGCCCTTACTCGGAATTATTATGTTCAGAATATATATTCGGAATTTTATTTATCCGGAATTGAATATATGCCTTTACTCGGAATTCCATTTTGATCGGAATTACATTATTCTGAATTGGACCATTTGCTCGGAATTGGCCTTTGCTCGGAATTGAATTAAGAATCAATCAGAATTGGATTATTCGGAATTATGAGTTATACGGAATCTTGACTTATCCAGAATTGAGATGAAAGTACAATGCTATCCGGAATTGATGTAATACACATGGATATTCCTTTGCTTATTCGGAATGCAGAATTTGTATTCGGAATTATGATAATTCCGTATGTTATGTCCGGAATTTGGGATTTATAGAATTTCATTAACAATTCAAAATTGTGACATACTGATTTTCTATATATATCTGTAATATATGTGACATGTGTAGATACATATGATATATGAATAAGTGTATTACTTATTATGAATCTAATTGGGAGTTATATACTGACTTGTGTTTATATCCTGAGAAAGCTCAGTGAGTTAGTCAACTGAGTGTGCTCCATCAGTGCAGACTGTGGTGATTGGATTTATATCTTCAGATATACAGGATATGATATCCTAATTGTAACTATCCTCTTATTTGAACTGTATACATGTTGTTTTGGAGATCAGCGTCGCGGGGTTTCGGTGTTAGAATCTGCCCGATAATATACGTACGGCTTAGAGCTCTGCCGATGATGTATGGGCCTATATGGGTCACACACCGGGGTCTAACATGACAACAAGTAAGGTTGAGGGACCAAAGATGGCAAAAGTGAAAGTTAGCAATGCAGGCCGCGTTAGCACCGCTAACTTAACAAGTTAGCGCTGCTAACTGTTAAAGGTTAGCGCCGCTAAGGCTGCATGTGCTTTATGTCGTTTCAAAGGCAGGCCGCGTTAGCGCCGCTAAGGGCTAAGGTTTAGCGCCACTGACTTATGGTTAGCGGCGCTAAGGCTGCATGAACGTTATGTCAAGATCACCTCTAAGCTTGGCCAATGCATGGCAATCTCATGATTGCATTTGGTCGGTTAGAGGGAGTTCTAGGGACGTTTTAGAGGTCTTTAAAAGACTTGAATCCTGGACATTTTTATGACTCTTGGCCAAAACTTTCATTGTTGGAACTACATACTCTATTCACTTAATACCTTGACTTGGTGATGTAGTGAACAAATTTCGAGTTCCAGAAGCCTAAGTTTACTGTTCTTGTGTGATATTTCTAGAGAGGATTTCACACAAGGTAGCTAGCACTACTTGTTGGACTTGTACCCGGGGTGAGATTTCGTGAAGAGAAGAAGAAGAAGGAGAGTCTTGCTTCCACATCACCGTCAATAACCATCAAGTACTTTTCTGGAGCTTAGGAGGAAGGTATAACATTCTAACCTCCTTGCATGTTGCTATTTTGTTACATAGAGATGATCCACTTTAGGGATTTCATGTTTTGAACACTTCACTTCTTTTGCTTCCGTTGCGTGTTCTGATAATCCCAACAGTGGTATCAGAGCCACCTCTATGTTAGAATAGCACATGGTGGCCTGAAAAACCCGAAATCAAAATGTTTGTATTCTGCCGTTAGGGTTAGCGCCGCTAAGTTTCGGTTAGTGACGCTAAGCCTTGTTGGTTAGCGGCGCTAACGTTACTGGTCGTACAGCTGAAGGACATGTTCCAACAGCAGGCGAGGCAGGAAAGGAATGAGTGCCTCAAGACAACCCTTGCTTGCAAGATGCAAGAAGGAGGGAACGTGAGCGCACATGTGTTGCGAATGAAAGATAACATCGAGCGCATGGAGAAGTTAGGTTTCACCATTGGGAGGGAGATGGCGGTTGATTTAATCCTCCAATCCCTGCCCAATACATATGATCAATTCGTAATGAGTTATCATATGCACAGCATAGACAAGACCTTGATGGAACTTCATGGTATGTTGAAGACCGCTGAGTCTAGCATGACCATGAACAAGCCATCCTCCTCCAATCACGTTCTCGCCATCCGGGAAGGCCGTCTCACAAAGAATAAGGCCGACCCTTCCCATTAAAGGAAGGGCAAGGGAAAGGTTGGCGTAGCCAAGCCTATCCCGGCCTCCGAGGGTAAGGGCAAGGGGAAACTTCCCCAAGCCAAGACTCCAGAGAGTGCGGAGTGCTTCACCTGCAGGGGCAAGGGCCATTACCGCCGTAGCTGCCCGAAGTATCTGGAGGGAATCCACAAGCTCAAGGAAATGAGCATTTCGGGTCCGAACACATCAGGTACATTCATGATAGAACTTCACCATACTTCTACTTCTAAAGGCTAGGTATTGGATACTGGCTGTGGCGTTCACATATGTAATATGGTGTAGGTGCTAAGGGCAAGTAGGAGCTTGGAGAGGGGAGAGCTGGATCTTGTCATGTGAAACTCGGACGTTGTCCCAGTGGAAGCAAAGGGTGACTTGGAGCTTTCATTCAACACTGGCTATTCAATTTTATTAAAAGATGTATGTTATCCGCCCTATGTGGCTAGAAACATTATTTCTTTTCACAAGATGTATGACGATGGTTACGATTTTAAATTTGTAAATGGTACAATTATATGCTTTAAAAATGAAGTTGTTTATTTTAAAGCCCTACCATGTCATGGCATATATGAGGCAAATACATACATTGAATCAAGAAAATCTATCATGAATATTGATTTTGATTCCAAAAATGGTTTGGATAAGTATTCCATATGGCATAGTCGTCTTGGCCACATAAACAAGACTCGCATCGCCAAGCTCCAAGCGGATGGGATCTTGGAATCATTTGATCAAGGATCAAATGATGTATGTGAATCTTACTTATTGGGTAAAATGACAAAAGCATCCTTCACGGGCACAAGTGAGAGGGGAAAGGACCTTTTAGACATAATCCATACGGATGTATGTGGACCTTTTAAGCATGTCACAAGGAATAATTCAAGATACTTCGTAACCTTTATAGATGATTATAGTAGGTATGGTTATGTCTATCTTGTTAAACACAAGCATGAGACCTTTGAGGTGTTCAAGACATTCCAAAACGAAGTTCAGAATCAGTTGGGCAAAACAATAAAGATACTCCGGTCTGATAGAGGTGGAGAGTATCTTAGTACCGAATTTATCGATCATCTTAAAAATTGTGGAATCATTTCACAATTAACACCTCCAAGGACTCCACATTTAAATGGGGTTGCTGAGAGGAGGAACCGGACTTTACATGATATGGTATGGTCGATAATGAGTCGGATGGAAGTACCAATTAGTTTATGGGGATATGCCTTAGAAACAGTGGTAAGAATCCTTAACCTGGTACCAACAAAGAGAGTTTCTAAAACACCTTATGAAATGTGGCATGATAAGAAGCCGACACTTTCATACCTACGAGTTTGGGGTTGTCAAACCTATGTAAGACGTGAGGTCGAAGACAAACTTGAACCTCGCTCAGAAAGGTGTTACTTTATCGTATATCCTCCTGCCGGTGTTGGATATTTATTTTATAAACCTTCAGAGAACAAGAAATTTCTTGCTCGTAGGGCATTCTTCCTTGAAAGGGAGTTGCTATCCAGACATGGCAGTAAGGAAATTGACCTTGAGGAAGATCAAGGGTCGACTAATAAAGAACTTGAGGTTGGCATTAGCCAAAATACCGAGCAACATGATGCTGCGGTACCTGACACTCTAGCAACGTCTACTCCTAGGCGTTCCAGTATAACTCGTTCTAAGCCAGAAAGATTTGGGTTTCTCATATCTGAGGGCAACGAGTTATTGGTGGATCATGATGAACCCACCAACTACAAGGAAGCCATGGCAGGCCCTGAGTTTGCTCAGTAGAGGAAGGAGATGGAGAGCGAGATGCAATCTATGTCTGATAACCAGGTTTGGGAACTGGTTGCTCCTACACCGGGGATGAAACCCGTTGGGTGTAAATGGGTTTTCAAGAAAAAACACAGCATAGATGGAACCTTGGATACCTTCAAACCCGACTGGTGGCAAAAGGTTTCACTCAGACGCAAGGAATTGATTATGATGAAACCTTCTCCCAAGTGGCCATGTTGAAGTCAATCTGGATACTACTTGCCATAGCTGCATTTCATGATTATGAAATTTGGCAAATGGATGTAAAGACCGCCTTCCTTAATGGGAAGCTTCATGAAGAGGTGTATATGAAACAACCTGACGGTTTTGAGCATCCAAAGTATCCAAACAAGGTTTGTAAGCTTATGAAGTCCATTTAAGGACTTAAACAAGCATCTCGAAGCTGGAATCTTTGCTTTGATGAGAAAATCCAAGAGTTTGGATTTTCAAAGAGTAAAGATGAACCTTGCTTATATGTCAGGGCTAGTAGGAGCACTATAGTCTTCTTGGTTCTATATGTAGATGATATTCTTGTTGAAGTATGACCGCTGACACACGTACGCCATATAAATCACTACCGATAATGTATGGGCCTATTGGGTCACACACCGGGGACCTATCTCGACAGCCTAAAAGATGGAGGGACCAATGGTGTAAAAATGGAAAAGTTATGATGCAGGCCGTGTTAACGGCGCTAACTGTTTTGGCTTAGCGGCGCTAAACCTTAAACATTAGCGGTGCTAACGTCTGTCAGATTGCATGCAATGATTGGATTTTCCACCTCTCTTCTTGCCTAATGGAGGGGCTTACTTGTGGAGACTTCCTGGCCGGTTTGGACATCTAAGGGACATATGAGAGTTTATAAAAGACTCTCTCATATGTGGCCTAGCAACCTTTTGCCAAATACACATTTTTACACTTCGTAAAAGTTCTTTTAGAGTGTTTATAGTGTGTGCTCAAGGGAGGTCCCAATTTCTGGCATTGAGAGGCTGTTCTTGTGGTGATTTCAACTGGAGAAGATCATCCAAGGTTGCTAGTACCTTTTTCATGTTGCATAAGTTAGTTATAAAGTTTGGTCCATGACTTGGGGTTTTATGCTTTAAATACTTGTACCTTTTTCTTTGTTTGTTGTACCTAGGTGCTTCCGCTGTGTACATAGAACCCCAACAGTGGTATCAGAGCCACCTCTATACTACTTTTGCACATGGTGGCCTGAAAAACCCAAAATTCGATTTTTGTTTTCTGACCACAAGGGTTAGCGGCGATAACGTTTATAGTTAGCGGCGCTAAACCTTATACTTAGTGGCGCTACCGTGTCTGGCAGTGCTGTTTTTGGTTTTTTAAACTTTAAAAATATTTTCGGGTTTTTGGCATTTTTTTTAGTTTCTGGATTTTTTGGTTCAGAAATTAAAATATTTATTTCAAGTTGCCTTGTATAATGGTTGGTGTATTTATATGTGTATTATTATTTTGGCATGAAAATGATAATTACATATACTTACATTATGTATTTATGAATATGTTTCATCAAAAATGGTTTGGTGTTACTAATGCATAAGTACATGAGATTTTTAGTGCCTTGAGTGTTGTTGTAAAAATCTTAACCATTATACATAAGTTTACATGGTTTTTGTGTGGCACACCATGTTGTTGATGTTGATGTTGTTGTTGTTGTTCATTAGTGAACCTGTTTTGTTGGTAACCACCTAAATGCCCTGGACCTTGTGGATGTTTGGTTGTATATGGTTGTTATTCATTCATTTGGTGACTTTAGTCACATGGTATGTAATAATAATTTATTTATTTATTTGGTATGTAATTTGTTCTTGTGGCTTGCATGCCATTTAAATATTCCATATTATGTACATGTACTAGAAAATAGGAATTTGTGGCTTGCATGCCATTTATTTAATTTTCTATGTAATTGTAATATGAAGCAACCATTGGGAGTCCATGGAGTGACGTCTTGGGGAACACAAATCCGGAAGGCCCAATGGAGGTGGCGGGTTTAGTGGGAGCACATCCAAGTCAAGGATTTTGTCCTTAGATGACTTGTGTTACCCGTAGTAGCTCACGGGAAAAACGCATAGGTTTTAGGGGCATGGGTACCAACTTGTTTACGTGTGATGGTTTTTATTATTTATATTGTTTATGCATGAGTTGTAGGACTATTGAATGCAAGACAATTTTTTGATAAATAATAAAACCCAAGAGTTTTAAAAATGGTTTAACAACTCTCGCGCGCTCACTTGATTAACAAACGGATGTAAATTGGTTTAGTATCCGCTTAGTGAAAACTTTTGGTTATTGTCACTTTTGTTAATCAAACTCTAAATGGTTTTTTAACCGGAAAACTAAATCCCGTTTTCTAAATGTAAATCGCACACCACCCATAAGATGACACCGCCCGAATCTAGCCGTGTAAGGGTTGATCGTCGAGCTCTAGCCGAGATTGCCTTTGCATGAGCTGTGTGGAAGGCGAGTGTGGCAACTCGCAAGGTCGATTGTCGAGCTCTAGCCGAGTCGACAATTGGGCTAGAGTACCACAATGTATCTTGATGGTTGATTTACGATTTCAAATTAATATTTCATATGGTCGTCGAGCTCTAGCCGAGGTCATGTAAAATATTACTTTGGGATTGGTGTGGAGGAATCAAACATGCCAAACTTGGCACAATGGTTGTCAAGTAGGATCCCGCAAGGAACTAAGAGTTGCAATAATATATTGCAATCAGTCAATGGTTGCCGGCCTAAATAGCTTTGCCACGTGATCCGCGGAAAACCCGTCACGGTGCAAGGTGAAATAAGATTCTTAGCCCATGTTAAAATAGTTGTTTTTATTAAACATTTGGGGTAATTATTTTAACAAGGATTTCAATCAAACTAACCAATCTACTTTGTTTTTTATAGATCGCATCAACTAGCACCAACCACACCACGTCAAACATATCCTTAAGAGTGTTTCTCGAGAAGGATAAACTCGATGGGACCAATTTCATGGATTGGTCACGGCAACTTAGGATAGTCCTCTGTCATGGGGACAAGTTGGCCACCGTTGAGGAACCTATCCCCGAGGTCCCTGCATCCAACGCGAGTAGGGTCGTGAAAGAGGCTTATGAAAAACGCCTCAAAGACATCACCGAGGTTACGTGCCTCATGCTTAGCACAATGAGCTCCGACTTGCAAAAGTCGATGGAGCATCTTAGTGCTTACCACATGATGAGCGAGTTGTCGGACATGTTCCAACAACAAGCCAAGCAAGAGCAGTATGGTTGTCTCAACGACCTTCTCGGTTGCCGTTTGCAAGAGGGTGGGAACGTGTCCCACCACGTTCTTAAGATGAAAGCGTTGGTGGAACGCCTCGAGAGGTTGGGATTTGCCATGTCAAGAGAGATGGCGGTAGAATTGATTCCCCACCGTCTTATGATCAATTCGTTGTGAATTATCATATGCACGGGATGGACAAATCCCTCATGGAATTGCATGGTATGATGCGGACCGCTGAGTCCAACATGACCAAGCAAATGCCATCTACCTCCGTTCCCGTCATGGCCATCAAGGAGGGTGAGTCCAAGAAGAGTAAGAAACCGGCCTCTACCCCGAGGGGTAAGGGCAAGGGTAAAGTTGGGGTTCCCAAGCCGAACCCTGCCCCGGAGCCGAAGCCAAAGGGACCTATCCCTCAAGCTAAGACTCCTGAGGAGGCGATTTGCTTCTTCTGCGGGGCAAAGGGACACATGCGCCGGAGCTGACCTAAGTACCTAGAGGGCCTGAAGAAGCTACGAGCTTCGGGAGTGGGCTCTTCTACTTCAGGTACGTTTGTGATTGAACTCCATCATACTTCTACATCTAACGGCTGGGTTTTAGACACCGGCTGTGTCACTCACATTTGTAATGTTGTGCAGGTGCTAAAAGGAAGTAGAAGGCTGAGAGATGGGGAGCTGGAGCTGACCATGGGAAACAAGGAGGTTGTCCCAGTGTTAGAGAAAGGGAGCGTAGAGCTTACTTTCAAGACCGGCTTTTCTATTATTTTACAAGATGTATGCTATTCGCCACTTGTGGCTAGAAACATTTTGTCTTTCTATGCTTTGTATGACGATGGATATTATTTCAAATTTGAAAATGGTTTTATTTGTTGCTTTAAAGATGATGTTTGTTATTTTAAAGCTTATCCATGTCGTGGTATATACGAAGCCGATGCATACATAGAAAATAATAGAGCAATCATGAACATTGATTCAGGATCCAAAAATGGTTTGGATAAGTTTTCCTTATGGCATAGCCGTCTTTGCAATATAAACAAGAAACGCATCACCAAGCTCCAAGCGGATGGGATCTTGGAATCATTTGACCTCGGGTCAAATGTAGTATGCGAATTGTAACACCCCAAAATTGGGCATAGCTGTAAACGGTTGTAACTATAGCTTTATTAGTTGTACGTTGACTTTAATTGGTGTCTTCTTGTTAATTGTAGTAAACATGTTGTTAAATGGTGTCTTATATGTTAATTGGTGTTCCAAATGTGAATTGGTGTTAATTGGTGTTAATTGTTGATAAAAATATAGTATTATGAAAAGTGTCATAGTTTGACCAGGTAGACAAATAGTTGAACGGTTTTGGGTAATGGTTCCAAAAATATCACCGTTAGTTGAAACGGATAACCTTAAGTTATGTTTTAAGTTGAATAAGAGAACAAAATACCCGAGAGGAGGTATTAGCCAACCAAGGTCGGCCTAAATCTTTTAAGACTTATCTGTTTTGTTCACAAACATACATACGCATACATATATACATGCAAACCAAAACCTACCCAAACCCTTGTTGATTTGAAGAAGGAAATCAAGTTGGATCAAGATTTGTAAGCTGAAATCAAGTATTAATCTGTTCTTGTAGCTGGTGATTGTCCTCTCTTTGTAAGTTTTCAGCCCCAAACCTTGTTCTTGAGTTGTAGTGTTGCAAGGATCTATTTGGATGGATTACATAGTGTTTTGATGTTGTTCTTATGGCCAAATCATTTTAGTAAGTTAGTATAGATGTTAGATAACTTGTAAAAACGCTTGAATACAGATTCAAGTCTGTTTGATAAGCCTTACAATCGCATAGTTGTCCTTTGTGATCGCATGCATGTATGTTGTACTTTGCGATCGCATGCATGGGTCATGCGATCGTAAGGAGGTCGTTGTCGTGGTTTACCGTCTAAGGACGAAGAAATGATACTTGCGGTCGTAAGTACGTAACTTGCGATCGTAAGCCCCCAATATACCACCCTTGCGGTCGCATGGTTGTGTCTTTGCGGTCACAAGTTGGGGTGGTTTGGGTTGAACCCTTGCGGTCGCATGTAAAACCCTTACGGTCGTAAGGAGGGTGTTTAGGTGACCCTTGCGGTCGCATGTTTGACCCTTGCGGTCGCAAGCAGGGGTTCCATGATGTCAGCCTTGTAGCCGTATGTTTTAAGTGGTGTTAAGTGTTGTTAATTGGTGTCTAAGCCTGAATCTAATTTGTTAGGTGTATTTAAGAATTCGGAAGACGCGAGTGGTGTATCTGCTTAATACGGATTCCAGGTGAGTACCGGTTTCCCATGAGTCTCAGTAGGTAAGCTGTCCGTTGTACATGTTGACATGTAATTGGTGTATGATTCATGAAAGATATAGTATGTTATGATAGAAACATACAGTGTGTTTATGAAAGACAACGTAGATCGTGATAGAGATATACAGTATGCTATGAAAGAGTTATACTCGCATGTTGTTTATCAGTATGAAAGAGAAAACTTATGATAGAAACCATGTGGTAATTGTATGTTATAATAGAATTGTATTAATATGTTTGTTTATCAACATGAAAGATATTAACTGGTGTGATTATATGCGCGCATGAAAGATATTTGTATTTGTTACTTTGTCCGGACACTCGGGACTGTACAAACAGTTACCACCTAGAGTAAGGTCAGTCAGGTAGACGGGTGATAATATCTGGCTGCGTTCCTATGGTCCTTTGGGGCTATACGTTGGGGACTAACGGTACTCAGGAGTATACACCTGGGTAAGGTTCTGCAGACCACCGTTCCTTAATTTAACGGGGATCCTTGCTTAGGCAGGAACCAGTATGATAGACAGAATGTACCACGTGGACTGCTATTCGCTTTCCCACTGGTGCAATTGGTTGTAGCTGATTTCCCAGCTAGGATAGTTGAGCGGGGCTCGCTACCCTGCAACATACGATTCCTACTGGTATGATTGGTGCGCCACAATGTGATAGGATAGCCTTGTGTGCTTTCCTGGTTTTCGACTGCATGCTTATTGATACTTATGTGTAATCTGTACTCACTAGCTAGGGTAGCTAACCGGTTCATGATTTATCCTTTTAAAGGTGATGTTTAGGCAGCCTGGTGAGACGGGTTCTTGTGGGTAATTGTATTTAACTCTTCTAGAACACTCTGTTGTTATTTATATCTGTGATCCGATAGTCGGTTTATAGTATGGTAATACCGGCTCGTTTTGAGACTTGGTTTTAATGTTTATGTTTGCCAAGTCAGATATCAACACTGAATATTTTATAAACCGTGTTTAGTTTCCGCTAAATGCCATTGGTAAGTATACTTAAAAAGTTTAAATTATTACTGATTTTAAGCTCGTGAAACCCGGTGTTACACGAATCTTGTTTATTAGGCAAGATGACTAAGTCACCCTTTACCGGTGTGGGTGACAAGGCTAAATGTTTGTTGGAAATAGTGCATACGGATGTATGCGGTCCATTCAAGCATGTTACAAGGAACAACTCTAGATACTTCGTTACATTTACTGATGACTTCAGTATATATGGATATGTCTACTTGATTAGGCAAAAGTCTGAGGCCTTTGTGGTCTTTAAGACATTCCAAAACGAAGTCCAGAATCAATTGGGCAAGACTATCAAAGTACTTTGCTCCCATAGGGGAGGCGAATATTTGAGCTCGGATTTCCGTGATCATCTAGTTAGTTGGGAGATTATTTCTCAACGAACTCCTCCTAGGACGCCACAATTGAATGGTGTCGCCGAGCGGAGGAATCAGACACTGTTAGATATGGTCCTGTCGATGATGAGTCGCATGGAAGTTCCCATAAGTTTTTGGGGGTATGCTCTCGAGTCGGCGGTTAGGATCCTTAACCTCATACCGACAAAGAAAGTCCAAAAGACACCATATGAGATGTGGCATGGAGTTGCTCCTAAGATCGCATATCTCAAGGTTTGGGGATGTCCTGCCTTCATTAGACGAGAGGTAGAGGACAAACTTGAACCAAGGTTTGAAAGGTGTTCCTTCATTGGGTATCCAACCGGAGGCATGGGATATTTATTCTACAAACTTTCCGAAAACAAAGTATTTATCGCGAGAAGGGCCGTGTTCCTGGAAAGGGAACTAATATTTATGCAATCGGGTAAGAGGATTGATCTTGAAGAAATTCAAGAACCCAATGGGGAAGGGACAAGTGTCGGTGCTAGCATTCAACCCAAAGTGGTTGAAACCGAGCAAAAGGATGCGTCAGTACCTGACAACGCTCCATTAATTCCTCGAAGGTCCGGTAGACCACGTCAAGAGCCAGAGAGATATGGTTTTCTCATATCTGGGGGAAATGACTTATTGGTGGATCATGATGAACCGACTAACTACCGGGAAGCCGTAGCGGGCACTGAGTCTGCTAGGTGGAGGGAAGCCAAGGAGAGTGAGATGCAATCCATGTCGGATAACCAAGTATGGGAATTGGTTGATCCTACACCCGGGTGTAAGACAGTGGGATGTAAATGGGTCTTCAAGAAGAAGACCGGCATGGATGGATCCGTAGATACCTTCAAAGACCGACTGGTGGCTGAAGGTTTCACGCAAACTCATGGGATTGACTATGAGGAAACCTTTTCACCAATGGCCATGTTGAAGTCTATCCGAATACTCATGGCCATAGCTGCATTTTATGATTACGAGATATGGAAAATTGATGTAAAAACTGCCTTCCTTAACGGGAAGATAAGTGAAGAGGTGTTTATGACACAACCCGAGGGTTTCGTACATCCTGAGTATCCTGATAGAGTCTGTAGACTATAGAAGTCCATTTATGGACTTAAACAAGTATCTCTAAGCTGGAACCTGTGCTTTGATGAGAAAATCAAAGAGTTTGGATTTTCAAAAAGCAAGGATGAGCCATGCGTATATGTCAGGGCTAGTGGGAGTGCTGTAGTATTCCTTGTCCTATATGTAGATGATATTCTACTTATTGGAAATGACGTCCCAACCTTGAAATAGGTTAAGACTTTTCTTCGAAGTTGTTTTTCCATGAAGGACTTGGGAGAGGCGGCATATATCTTGGGCATAAAGATCTATAGAGATAGATCCAAGAGGCTAATTAGTCTTAGCCAAAGTGCATATGTCGACAAGGTCTTGAAGAGATTCAAGATGGAGGACTCAAAGAGGGGTAACACCCCTATGTTGCATGGAGTGACTTTGAGCAAGTCTCAATGTCCTAGTTCCAAAGAGGAACTTGACGTAATGAAGAGGTTCCCGTATGCTTCAGCAGTGGGATCAATCATGTACGCCATGTTATGCACTCGTCCTGATGTATCATGTGCCTTGAGCATGACGAGTAGATATCAGACCAATCCCGGGCAAGCCCATTGGACTGCGGTCAAGAACATTCTCAAGTATCTTCGGAGGACAAAGGAGATGTTCTTAGTCTATGGTGGTAAGGAAGAGCTTAGAGTACATGGTTACTCTGACGCTAGCTTCCAAACTGATAAGGACGACTGCCGATCTCAATCGGGATTCGTGTTCCTTCTCAATGGTGGTGCTATAAGTTGGAGGAGCTCCAAGAAAGACACCGTAGCTGATTCAACTACCGAGTCGGAGTACATTGCGGCAAGTGAAGCAGATAAAGAGGCGGTATGGATGAGGAAGTTCATCCAAGACCTTGGAGTGGTTCCTAGCATATCCGACCCTATTGAGATCTTCTGTGACAATGAGGGTGCGGTTGCTTTAGCTAAGTAACCAAGGGCTCATAAACGAACGAGGCACATTCCTCGCAAATACCACTTCATTAGAGATGTTATTGAGAGTGGTGACATTGCCATCAGCCGAGTAGCATCGGAGAGCAACTTTGCTGATCCGTTCACTAAACCGTTGTCACAAGTTGTACATATTTCTCACACTAGAGAGATACGTGTTAGATTCGCTAGTGACTTGGTTTGAGTGTAATATTTGGTTTATGTTTGATTTGTATTTGTATTTTGGGAACGCTAAGCAGTATTGTATTTCATTCTATATTGATTATTAATTGTGATTTAATAATACGCTGAGGGCGAATATTTTATGAATCCTTACTGGGTTCCATCTTAGCATGTTTAATACTTCCCAGAATACCTTTTCATTCTAAATGTCCACAGTCGGTCATTCTTCAAGGGAAGGAAGTTTGAGATAAGGCTGAGGGAAGTGGTTGGTCGCTATCTAATAATGGATTAGATAAAAGAGACGCAACACTTCGCCTGTGCTTGCAATGGTCAAGTGACTGGACGACCCGCACCTGAACTTACTTCATGGTTTCTGTCACGAGTAACTCAGGATGATAATATCATTTTATCCTTAAACTAGATATACATGTGTTTCAAATCATGGATCTTCTTTGCCTTGATTGATTTCAAACGCAGTTCGTAACTGGCTGTTATAAAGAGAGCTTTTAGGTAAAGTATGGTGTATGCTGACGTAAAATGCATGGCCATGCTCAAGTTGCAATGATATTTTTTCGATTGCAACTAGATTTTGGGTCACCATCAATCGAGATCGAGAAACATAATCGTGAACGATCTGGAGATTGACATTTAACCATGTCTCGTGTTCACACGGATATCTCGAACGAAGAGAACAATGATCACTTATCTATAGGACCATCTCGTATCTGATTCTGGATTTTGTTTTTTAACAAAAACCCATACTGACTTGGGGGCAGAGATGCCTTACTATAGGACGCTCTTTCTTTGTGGTTTATTGGTATGGTGTGTCATGTGCAAGTGGGAGTTTGTTGGAGTATGTCCGCTGACACACGTATACCATATGGATCACTACAGATAATGTATGGGCCTATTGGGTCACACATCGGGGACCTATCTCGACAGCCTAAAAGATAGAGGGATCAATGGTGTCAAAATGGAAAAGTTGTGATGCAGGCCACGTTAGCGGCGCTAACTATTTTGGGTTAGCGGCGCTAAACCTTAAACGTTAGCGGCACTAACGTCTGTCAGATTGCATGCAATGATTGGATTTTCCACCTCTCTTCTTGCCCAATGGAGGGGCTTACTTGTGGAGACTTCCTGGTCGGTTTGGACATCTAAGGGACATATGAGAGTTTATAAAAGACTCTCTCATATGTGGCCAAACAACCTTTTGCGAAATACACATTTTTACACTTAGTAAAATTTCTCTTAGAGTGTTTATAGTGTGTGCTCAAGGGAGGTCCGAATTTCTGGCATTGAGAGGCTGTTCTTGTGGTGATTTCTACTGGAGAAGATCATCCAAGGTTGCTAGTATAACGAGGAAGGACAAACCCGGGGTGGACTTCGATAGAGTGAGCTTTTGTGTGCTTCTAGTCTTCATCACTATCATTCACTGATTTCTGGAGCTTAAGAGTTTCCTTCCTTCTTCTTTTTCATGTTGCATAAGTTAGTTATAGAGTTTGGTCCATGACTTGGGGTTTTATGCTTTAAATACTTGTACCTTTTGCTTTGTTTGTTGTACCTTGGTGCTTCCGCTGTGTACATAGAACCCCAACAATTCTACTCATTGGAAATCATATCCCATGCCTAAGGAGTGTCAAAGCTTAGCTAGGGAGTTACTTTTCAATGAAGGACCTAGGGGATGCGAGTTTTATTATGGGAATAAAGATCTATAGAGATAGGTCTAGAAGGTTGTTAGGGCTTTCTCAAAGTGCATACATAGAAAAGGTCGTGAGACGCTTTAAGATGGAGGAATCCAATAAAGGAAACCTCCCTATGTTGCATGGCTTGCCATTGAGTAAAACTCAATGTCCTACCTCCAGTGAGGAGATAGAAATAATGAAGCGAATACCATATGCTTCGGTTGTGGGCTCGATCATGTACGCCATGCTATGCACTCGCCCTGATGTGTCATGCGCTTTGAGCATGACTAGTAGATATCAGGCGAACCCAGGAGAGCCTCATTGGAGGGCCGTAAAGAACATTCTCAAATATCTGAGACGTACAAAAGAGATGTTCTTGGTATATGGTGGGGAAGAAGAGCTGAGAGTACAGAGTTACTCGGATGCTAGCTTCCAAACTGACAGGGATGACTGCCTATCACAATCGGGGTTTGTGTTCCTGTTAAATGGTGGTACTATCAGCTGTAGAAGCTCGAACCAAGACACAGTGGCTGATTCGACTACCGAATCGGAGTACATTGCGGCAAGTGAAGCCGCAAAGGAGGCCGTGCGGATGAAGAAATTCATCCATGATCTAGGAGTGGTTCCAAGCATCGCTGACTCTATTGAGATATTTTGTGACAATAAGGGTGCGGTGGCCTTGGCAAAGGAACCAAAAGCTCACAAGTAGACAAGACATATATTGCGCAAATACCACTTTATACGAGATGTAATTGAAAGTGGTGAAGTCATCATTAGCATAGTAGCATCGAATGCAAACCTGGCAGATCCATTCACTAAGCCGTTACCGCAGGCAGCTCATGAATCTCACACTAGAGCAATAGGTGTAAGATTTTCTAGCGATTTGGCTTGAGTTGTATATATTTATTTCATTTGATATGTATATTTTATTTTGGGAACGATACAGACAGTATTGTAACTTATGCTTGTTTCGATATATAATGGAGATTATATATGCGTGTGATACGGTTACATTAATAAGACTTTACTGTGTTCCATCTTAGCATGTTTAATTACTACCTGAAATTTTATTCTATAATTCAAACTTTCCACAGTCAGTTAATCTTATGGAAGAAAGATTTAATTAAGACTGAGATAAGCATGTGATCTTGAATTCAAAGTGGTTGAATTAAGGTGAAATGCTTATCTGTGCTTGAAAAGAGTTCAAGTGACTGGAAGACCCACACCCAAGTATACTTCATGGATTATAGTCACGAGTAACTTGGGATGATAAAATCTTACATCCTTAGACCTGAGATGTATGAACTACTATATCATAGTTCTTACTTGCTTTAGCCATTTTCAAAAGAAGTTCGTGACTGGCTGTGATAAAGAAAATGATTGAGTCAGTCAAGAAGTATGGTATAAAGTTATGCAGTCAAACGGATTTGTTCCTCTAGGACCACTACTTCTAGTATGATGGTTTTCTGCAGGTAGCCAGAACCCATACAGACTTGGGGGCATTGATGCTTTGCTAGAGGCCGCTCTTTCTCTGTGCTTACTAGGGTACGGTATATTATGTGCAAGTAGGAGTTTGTTAGAATCTGCCCGATAATATACGTATGGCTTAGAGCACTGCCGATGATGTATGCGCCTATATGGGTCACACACCGGGGTCTAACATGATAGCAAATAAGGTTGAGGGACCAAAGATGGAAAAAGTGAAAGTTAGCAATGCAGGCCGCGTTAGCGCCGCTAACTTAACGAATTAGCGCCGCTAACTGTTAAAGGTTAGCTCCGCTAAGGCTGCATGTGCTTTATATCGTTTCAAAGCCAGGTCGCGTTAGTGCCGCTAAGGCCTAAGGTTTAGCGCCGCTAACTTATGGTTAGCGGCGCTAAGGCTGCATGAAAATTATGTCAAGATCACCTCTAAGCTTTACCAATGCATGGCAATCTCATGATTGCATTTGGCTGGTTAGTGGGAGTTCCAGGGACGTTTTAGAGGTCTTTAAAAGACTTGAATCCTGGACATTTTTATGACTCTTAGCTAAAACTTTCATTCTTGCAACTACATACTCTATTCACTTAATACCTTGACTTGGTGATTTAGTGAACAAATTTCGAGTTCCAGAAGCCTAAGTTTACTGTTCTTGTGTGAGATTTCTAGAGAAGATTTCATACAAGGTAGCTAGCACTACTTGTTGGACTTGTACCTGGAGTGAGATTTCGTGTAGAGAAGAAGAAGAAGGAGAGTCTTGCTTCCACATCACCATCAACAACCATCAAGTACTTTTATGGAGCTGAGGAGGAAGGTATAACATTCTAACCTCCTTGCATGTTGCTATTTTGTTACATAGAGATGATCCACTTTAGGGATTTCATGTTTTGAACATTTCTTTTGCTTCCGTTGCATGTTCTGATAATCCCAACATTCGGCTGGGCCTGTTTCTTGGGGATTTACAGTATTAGATCTTGACATGCATTTGTTGTATTCAAGGGTGCTAGTACTGTTGTCCGTGTTAGCAGGGCTATCGGTAAACCTTGGTTTTGGCCAACCATGTTTGTCGGTGGTTGCAACACCGCCGGTTCTCCTTGGATTTTGAGCTATGTGTTTGGGCATGTTTTCCTTGTATATGTTTAGATATTTGTTCCCTCACTTAGCTTTGTGCTAATTCCCCACTAGATTGTTTTTGCAGATCCTTCATGGTGAGTTTATGGTTGACAAATACTGGGAATATGGACAGACCACTACTCTGATGTCAAAGATTTTGATTAGAGCCTGTTTTGTTTATAACACTGTAGTGGCATTTTTGTAAAATGACAAACAATCAAAGTTGTAATTATCTTCTGCTTTTAATCTAATTATATGTAATTAGCTTCTGCACGCAGTTTTATGTCAATTACAAAGTACAGTGTTACATATATATATATATATATATATATATATATATATATATATATATATATATATATATATATATATATATATATATCTGGTGTATGATTTAGAAATTGTTTCCCCACCTGGTCCAGTTGGGATCCTGGGAAGGGGATTTACAAGTTTATGTTTTATTCCGATATGCATGTTTGTCCCTGTAAATCCCTACAGTGGTATCAGAGTCTGCTTCTAGACTCGATGGGGAACAAGTTAATCATTGATATATATATATGTATATATGCTTTGCGAAAATTAGTATTGTGGTTAGGATCAAGTTTCTGATCTGTTACCTAATTAATTTTCCAGTTCTACTGATTAAATATATTGTTTATGTATATTTGTGTGAAACTTTGTTTTTGGTTTAAGGATCAAGTTCTGATCTTTTTACCATTAAAGTTTCCAGGTTTCTGTTTATATATTATTTATATATATTAACTGTGTGAAACATAGTTTTTTTGTCAAAGGGTCAAGGTTTATGACTTTTAACCAATTAAAGTTTCCAGATTATCTGTTTTTATAAATTTATATTTGTGAGAAACTTTGGTTTATGGTAAAAGGTCAATGTTTTGACTTTTAACCGGATAAAGTTTCCAGTTTACATGTTTTATATATATTTGTATAAATTGTGTGTGTGAAACTTGTGGTTATTTAAAGGTTCAAAGTTCTTGAATTTTTAAATCAAGTTTACATCTTTATTATTATTTTATGTAATAATAATTGATGTTTAACATTGTGGTATTTTTTTTGTTTATTATCCAGATTGTGATATTTAACAAAAGGCCCAGTTTCAAGCCAAGTTTGAGGTCCTGGTTAAATATTGGGATAAACACAAAACCAGTTTGATTTTTGGTGTTAGAGATTCAAGTTTAAATTTGCCCGGAATTATATATGTTGGTTGATAATGTGTGTATTATTGTTATTTAATTACTTGTACATGGTTGATTATTTATTTTAGAGCTAAAAATCAAATTGGTCCTTTAACTTAGGTATTACTTCCGATTTAGTCCTTTAACTTTGGGAGACGACCATCAAACCTTAATTCCTCGTAATATGTCTCTCTCGCAAACCGCTACCCTAAACTGCGTCTGTGCAAACCCCACCACCACCACCACATATCATTAACATCAGCTTTATCTCTCAATATCTTGATCTTGGGTTTGTTGAGTGTTCAATCGCCGCCGTAGCAGATTTAGGGTTTCGTTCTGTGTGTATTACATATCAAGGGTTACGGTTACAACCACCTGATGCCGTCGATCTCTTTCTCTCTCTCTCTCTCTCTCGCACTCCACCACCGCCACAACCACCTGATTGTTGGGATATGCCCACTGACGCACGTACGCCATATGAATCACTTGTTGGAGTATGCCCACTAACGCACGTACGCCAATTAATCACTACCAATGAAGTATAGGCCTATTGGGTCACACACCGGGGATCAATCTTGACAACATTCTAAGTGGAGAGACTAAAAGAGGCAAATTGAAAGAGATTGGTGTGCAGGAAAAGATCGCGGCTCGATCTTCTTAATAGATCGCGTCTCTATCTAATTGATAGATCGCACCTCAATTTCTTTAAGAGATCGCGGCGCGATCTCCTGTCACACTGCATGCAACTTTTGCTTTTTCACCTCCATTTTCAACCAATGCATGTGGGTTGCCATTATGACTTCTTGGCCGGCCTTGGGATATTCTTGGGTCATTCAAAGAGTTATAAAAGGACCATGCTTGCCTTCCTTTATGATCTCTTGCCATACTTGATACACAAAAACACTTAGACTCATTGTGAGGTGCTAATATATAGTGCTCTTAGTGTATACTTGGAAGAGGCTTGCATAGGGAGATATTTGGGGTGTTGTTCCAGAGGTGGTTTCAAGTGTTGAAGATCACTAATGGCATGCTAGTACATGAAGGTTGAGCAAACTCGGGGTGGACTAGCAATAGAGGAGAACTTGGGATCGTGGCTTTCTAGTCATCACCATCAACACTCATCTACTCCAGGCATTTCTAAGAGGGTATAACTTCTTCACTCTCACCTTGTTCATGTTACATTTGCTAGTCATAGTGTTTGATCCATTTCGGGGTTTTATGCTTTGTTTGTTTGTACATTATGCTTTTTATGTTGTACCTTGTGCTTTCGCTGTGCTCATGAAACCCCAACAGTGGTATCAGAGTCACCTCTATGCTACAAATGTACATGGTGGCCTGAAAAACCTAAAAATGAAATTTTGTTTTATGACCAGAAGGGTTCGCGGCTCGATGCCTTATGGGATTCGTGGCGCGAATTCGTGTAAACTTCGCTGCTCGGTTTCGTCTGTTTTAGAGGCGCGATCTATATGGCAGTTCGCGGCTCGAACCCCGTTATGGTTCGCGGCTCGATATGACTGGCAGTGCTGTTTTTGGTTTTTTAAAGTTTAAAAATATTTTTCGGGTTTTTGGCATATTTATTTTGTTTCTGGAATTTTTGTCCAGAAATTAAATTTATATTTCTTGAAGTTTCCTTGTGTAATGGTTGGTGTATTTATATGTATATTATCATTTAGGCATGAAAATGGTAATTGCATATACTTACATTATGTATATATGAATATGTTTCACCAGAAATGGTTTGGTGTTACTAATGCATATGTACATGGGATTATTTTTGGTGCCGTGAGTGATTTTAAATAATCTTGACCATTATGCATAAGTTTACATGGTTTTGTGTGGCACACCATGTTGTTATTCATGTTGTTCATGTGATGATCATGTATGTTCATGTTGTTGGTGTTGGTGCATAATTGTAAATCCCTAGTTCTTATCAATCCAATACATACATGTTTACTTGAAATGTTAATTCAAATGTGTTTTGATTAATGGTTTACATGTTTATATATTCTAAGTGTTTCCTTATATTTGTTTTAAGCTTACAAGTACTTAGTCATGAGTTGATTTGTGTTTGGAAGTTTAAGTATAAGTGAAGGTTACCACGTGCGTGATGAAGCTCACTACGTGCATAGTGGAGCTCACTACGTGCGTGGTGAGGTAGACGATTAATGTTTAATTAATTATTATTAAAACACCCGGTACATGCGTACTGGACTAACTATGTGCGCAATGCACTGCATCACGTGCGTAGTGGAAGTTAATTAAAGCAGAAACGTGTTTAACATAAATACCGCGTTTTCTGTTCATATAAATAGGTTTTAACCGCGTATTATCAAGAAGATGCATGGATAGTCAAAGGGGAATGATCGATAATCACCGGTAATCGTCCGTAATCGACCTTAAGCCTTCGTGAGCCTTCGTAATCGTACGTATAACCTCGATAAACACGAACTTAGTGTTATTCTCGAATCCAAGGGCAGCCTTAAGCATTCTGTGTGAGTTCTTAGAGTTGTTCTTGATCCTACTCTGTGTGTTCTTCGTGTTAACTGTGTGCCAGACACCTAAGCAGATCTTAGAAGCATTAGGAGGTTTGGGAAATAGATATTCCGCACTATTTCTCATCCTAGATCAGTCCTAGCATTAGGGTGTTTTAGTTTAGAACCCCCACGGTCCTACAAAGTGGTATCAGAGCCTTGTGCTTTGATTGATCACTTTTCCTTAGGTTTCGTGATCTAGGTGTCGTTTAGGCTTGTTAGTTTTTGTCGTTTTCCCGGTTTTTGGTCGTCGTTTAGTCTAAAACAGGTCTTTTTGCGTAAAAAGGTTTGTGTTTTACGTAATTTAATCCTAATCGTTGCAATTTACTCGTGCGTAGTGTCTAGCATTACGTGCGTATTGATTTTCAGTGCGTGCGTAGTGGGTCGTTGGTACTCTAGAATCTTCGGTAGGTTGTGTGTTTGTCCGTGCGTAGTGGGTCATCAACACGTGCGTAGTGCTTCACACTTCGCACGTATTGAATCTGTGTGTTAAATATTTTCTTAAAAAGCAATTTACTTGTTTCGTACATAGTGAAGTCACTTCGTGCGTACTAGGTCCCCATTCCATACGTTCCTGAGTCTGTGTGACCTTTTGTCAGTCCGTACGTAGTACAGTTTACTACGTGCGTAGTGTGTTCACTTCTTGCGAACCATTCTCACTTCGTGCATAGTGTTTACGTTTGTTTTAGGTCTTAATCAAAATGTCTGACATGAGTGCTATGGCTGCCAAACAAACTATCACTGCTTTAAGTAACCTTATAATGGACAATGAACAAGGAGGTATTAATAAAGTACCTCGACTGTTAACCTTGGAAGACTACCCATTCTGGAAACCACGTTTTGAGATATTTATCGATGGGGTTGATCCACGGTTGCACAGGGCCATCTCTGCTGATTATATAGTGCCTAAAGGTGAATGGAATATCGAAGTTCCCTATGATCAGATGAGTGACGATCAGAGGAAGGCTTATGATGCTGAGAAGAAAGCCTACTCTTATCTGATCCAAGCTATTCCTAATGAGATCTTCCACCAATTCCGACGGTATAGAACGTCACGTTCCTTGTGGAATGCGCTACAAAAGAGGAACGAGGGGAATGCATCTCTGAAAGAGCTCAAGGCCTCACAGTTGAGAAAGGAGTTTGACCACTTCACCTCATACGTGAATGAAAAGCTTCCAGATCTGATCAACAGATACAACCATCTTCTCAGTGAAATGGATAGTTTGGGAGTGCAGATTTCAGAAAGACAACAAGTGGAGACTTTTTCCAAGGCACTACCCAAAAGCTGGAGGCCGTTCATCATGATTCTGAAAAATGGTGAAGGTTTTGAGGGCATGGATCTAAATGATTTCATAACTAAGCTAAAAGAACATGAACAGGAGGAGCAAAACCTAGACAGATTGAGCAGCTATATGCAGAATCCCTCATTATATTGTACTAGACCCATTGCTTTTCCAGTCACTTCATCAAATGCTCTGTTGCAGACAACCTTTACCTCAAACGTCTGTTCTTCAAGCAAGTCTGCTCCTGAAACTCCAAGTGGACCACCATATTCTGCTCCTTCAAGCAAAACGTCTATGCCTGCCTTAAACACTGAGCATTTCAAGCATGGCAGCACTGAAGAAGTAAAGGAGCATATGGGGATGCTTAGTGCTTTGGTCTCTTCGTATGATGATCTTCTGAAGGGTAAAATTGGAAATGCCTATTTGACTCAAGAAGACTATGAGCAGATTGACAATGATGAAATTGAGAGACAGGACATTTTATGGTCCTATGCCAACCTTGTGAGGAGAGCAAAAGCTTTGGTTAAACGAACAGGGATGCAGATTACAGCGAGTAAGGATACAAAGCGATGGTAGTTGTTCAGAAAGATGAGGGGATAGACTGGTCAGTACACTTTCAAGATAATGATGCTTTCGAAGTTGTTGAGACCAACTTGGCCAGTGTTCAAGATCTGAATGATGATTCACAATCTGAAGCAGATAGTATGCAGGAAACTGATGATGAATTTGTTGCCAGTAAGGAAGAATCAGTGATGCCTACTGATGAGTACAATGTCAAACCAGTTTCAGTGCCAGCTGCCGAACCAACGCCAGTGATTGTTCAAACTAAATCAGAAGATCTTAAGGTGTGCATGACTGGCAAACCTACTGATTCAAAGGTAAGTAACAATTCTGGCATTCCTTGTGCTTCGTGCAATGACTATGTGCAAAATATTTTATCTTTGAAATCTTAAGTCAGTGATCTTACCTCTAAATTGCATGAAAATTCAATTATTAAAGGTAGGGAAAAGACACTAAAAGATAAAATTGAAAGCCAGAACAAACAGATTAGAGAACTAGAGGTAACATTGCTAAACAAACAGGATGCCATAGTTTTCTACATCAATCAGATAGATACACTGAAGCGAGACCTTGCTAGTTCTAAGGTAGATTATGAGACTCTCAATCAGAAACTAAAAAGTTATTCAACTTCATCTTATCTATTTGAGCACATAATCGACCGGAGACCTCAAGGTTCCGATTCAGAAAAAGACAAAAAGGCATATACTAAATGTCCACCACCAGTGTTAAATCAACTGGTGCAAACAGATGTCTTTACTGAAGCTGACCAACTTCCTTCCAAGGTTGATGCACCGTCTGCTTCAACCTCAAAACCTGATTTAAAAATGAAGGGAGTAGTTGGTGAGCCTCAGATGAAAGAGGTCAAACAAGAAGAAAAGCCTGAATCTGGTATGAGAAAACTTCTAGGCAATTCTTCTGGACAAGGCACGTTAATGAAAAATGTGCAAGCAACACTCCGAACCATAGAAAAGGAGGGTGCAAAGTCTCCTGCAACCCGTCCTTATGAGGAAGTTAAAATTTTGCCAAAACAATGTGGTTTAGGAGTAGAGTTAAAATGTCAAGTTGAGCAAAAAGTGCCACATAATTCTGCAAAACATCAGTCAAACAGGATTTGTTATGTGTGCAGGAGACCTGGTCACCTCAGTTATGAGTGTGATCAGCAACAACAAAGCTGCAGGGGGAAAGTTGATTCTTCTGAAAAATTTCAGAAAAATAAAATGTTTAATCAAAATAATCAAAAATCAACTGACCCTCATCAGCTCAAAAGGACTATTGGGGAAACATCTAGTAAACCCAAAAGTTCCAAGGTTAGTCAGATGGGGAAGGAACCACTTCATAAGGTGATTAACACGTCTAGTGTTTATCACAAGGCTTCTCCTCGTCAAGACTTAAAATGGACCAACAAACGTGAAGTCAAAACGTCCAATAGTCCAGATACCAATGTAGACTCCAAAGCTACTGGTATGTGGATTAATATGCCAATTGTTGGAGAAGATGGGAAACCCTTGACCATTCGGGCTTGGGTTCCTAATGCTAAGTAACTTTTTACTCTTTGTGCAGGGTGCCCAGGTTTTTGTTCTTAGTGAATGAAAACGGGATGAAAACCAAGTGTGAGGTCGTCTCTGATGATGCACCTTAATGCATTTCTCGTATTTGTGTCTGTGTGTCTATTTTCTGTGTGTTTATTTTCTGTCTCTGTGTGTCTCTGTGCTTGGTATTTATTTCTTTTAGTATTTTAGGGGGAGATAGGTGCAACATAGAAAATACAAAAAAATCAGAAAAACATAGAAAATACAAAAAAAATCAAAAAAACATAGAAAATACAAAAAAAAAATCAGAAAAACATAGAAAATACAAAAAAAAATCAGAAAAACATAGAATATACAAAAAAAAATCAGAAAAACATAGAAAATACAAAAAAAATCAGAAAAACATAGAAAATACAAAAAAAAAATCAGAAAAACATAGAAAATACAAACAAATCAGAAAAACTATAATGAGAAGTTGATCCAACTCAAATGGAAAATGATGGTGCACTGGCTTTCAATACAAAGTATGTCTAGTAAAATTAGGACTGAAGGCATATACATATTCTTGAGAAAACTGTCTGAAAATTTGAGTCAAATCAGATAAGAAACAGATGGCATGTAAGGCATATGATGAGAGTCTAGGCTGATAAGTGGTTATGCATGTGGAAATCCATCAAAGATTCAAACTATCGAGACATTCCAAGTCTACAAGTCAATAACAGTTGAGACTAACTTAGTCTGGTGCACACACCTGTTACCATGCCAAATGTGTTAGATGAGAATGAGCAAAATGTCAAAAGAGGTGAAAAATTGACCTCCATGTCAAAGAGCATAAAATGCAGTAACAAAAGCTCAACAGAAATTATCAAAAGAGGTGAAAAATTGACCTCCATGTCAAAGAGCATAAAATGCAGTGACAAAAGCTCAACAGAAATTATCAAAAGAGGTGAAAATTGACCTCCATGTCAAAGAGCATAAAATGCGTTGACAAAATCACAAAGCACATAAGCATGGTGGTTGGGAATTCAATTTGTGCATCCTACTGAGTGAGTCAAAACACTGTGAGATTTTAAAAGAGATAGTCTTAACCATGTACTCAGTTCTGGATAATCAGAAAATGTTGAAATTAAATCTGTCATTATCTGAGGAAAGTTAGATTGACAGACAGAAATTGAGGGAGTATGTTTGTGCCTAAGGTTCTGAAATGAATGATAACTAAGTATAGATGTGCTGGTACTGACTCCATCTTGGAACCTTCTCACAAAAAGATTTAATTTCAGTAATTTTATTTTTGCAAATCTCTTTAGTGTTTAGGGTTTAAGTTGTTAACAGTCTGCATTTTCATTTTCTTTATATTCAGAAAAATACAAAAAGATTTTTCGTGTGTTCTTATATCTCTTGGTGTGTTTTTTTTTATATAGTTTCTTGTGTTTTCGTGTGCTTAAAAGTTTATGACTTGCATTGAAGTTACTGATTGTTTATTGCTAAGTGCAGTACTAACAGTATCAAGATTCACATGTGAGGATTTCAGATCATGCGTATTGGAGCCACTGCGCACGAGTTACAACTTACCACGTGCGTAGGGCAGGTAAGGTTATCTTGTTTGCTTAGTGCAAGTTTTGTTGATAGAACTAGGTCTTAGGGGGAGTTTGTTGGTGCATAATTGTAAATCCCTAGTTCTTATCAATCCAATACATACATGTTTACTTGAAATGTTAATTCAAATGTGTTTTGATTAATGGTTTACATGTTTATATATTCTAAGTGTTTCCTTATATTTGTTTTAAGCTTACAAGTACTTAGTCATGTGTTGATTTGTGTTTGGAAGTTTAAGTATAAGTGAAGGTTACCACGTGCGTGATGAAGCTCACTACGTGCGTAGTGGAGCTCACTACGTGCGTGGTGAGGTAGACGATTAATGTTTAATTAGTTATTATTAAAACACCCGGTACGTGCGTACTAGACTAACTACGTGCGCAGTGCACTGCATCACGTGCGTAGTGGAAGTTAATTAAAGCAGAAACCTGTTTAACATAAATACCGTGTTTTCTGTTCATATAAGTAGGTTTTAACCGCGTATTATCAAGAAGATGCACGGATAGTCAAAGGGGAATGATCGATAATCACCGGTAATCGTCCGTAATCGACCTTAAGCCTTCGTGAGCCTTCGTAATCGTACGTATAACCTCGATAAACGCGAACTTAGTGTTATTCTCGAATCCAAGGGCAGCCTTAAGCATTCTGTGTGAGTTCTTAGAGTTGTTCTTGATCCTACTCTGTGTGTTCTTCGTGTTAACTGTGTGCCGGACACCTAAGAAGATCTTAGAATCCTTAGGAGGTTTGGGAAATAGATATTACGCACTATTTCTCATCCTAGATCAGTCCTAGCATTAGGGTGTTTTAGTTTAGAACCCCCACGGTCCTACAGTTGGTAACTATTGAAATGCCCTACACCTTGTGGATGTTTGGTTGATTAAATTTATTATTCATTCATTTGGTGACTTTATTGTTGGGGTTTCTTGGGCACACAACGGAAGCAATGTACAACACAAAAAGCCCATAGTACAAGCATATAAAGCACAAATCGTAAAACCCCAAGTATGGTTCAATTTCTATGAAACGAAATGCAACAAAAGAAGAGAGTTAAGGAGGTTATACCAGCTCCTAAGCTCCAGAGATTTGATGAAGATGATGAAGTTGCTCCTTGTAGCTTGAACGAATCGACTAGTAGGTGATACCCCGGTAACACGCAAATCACTTGAGCTAGCAAGCCCCTTGAGGTTCTTCTTCCTCGAAAACCCAGTAGGAGAACAGCAACTAAGCACCAAGGAACCGAATTCTGGAACTAAAACTCTCTCAAGAACTCAATAAGTCTCACAAGCACTTATGAGTGTATATGATTTCTTTCTAGCCAACAAGAACAAATGAGGCTGAGTTAGGGTCTTTTATAAACCCCAAACCGTCTCCTGGTATGCCCCAAGTCGGCCCAAGTCGCAGCAAGAAGCTCACATGCATTGGTCTAGTAGAGAGGTGATGTGACAAAAAGTTGACGTTTGGCCGTAGCGGCGCTAACTTATAGGAGTTAGCGGCGCTAACGCGGCCTGTCAGATGACTTGACGTAAAGCCCATGCAGCTATAGCGGCTCTAACCCATAAGTGTTTGCGGCGCTAACACCTTATAGTTAGCGACGCTAACCCTGCCTGCGAAGTCAACTTTTATCTTTTGTCATTTTCGGTCCCTTTACTTAAGTCGCTGTCAGATTTGACCCCGGTGTATGACCCAATAGGCCCATACATCATCGATATTGATTCAAATGGCGTACTCACATCAGTGGGCATATTCTAACAAACTCCCACTTGCACACGATGCACCATTTCTAATAAACCACAGACAATAAGCGGCCTCTAGCAAAAGCATCGTTGCCCCCAAGTCAGTATGGGTTTGGTTATCCGAATAAAACCTGTTCACAAAGAAAGGTCCTATAGATAAGTGATCTTAAACATCCTTTTGTTCACGATATCAATGTGAACACGAGACATAGATTGAGTGTCAATCTCCAGATCGTTCACGATTGTGTTTCTCGATCTTCATTGGTGGTGACCAAAAGTTAAGGACATATCTGATTCTAAATCAATACTCCTTGCGCATGCCCATGCATAATTTTGGTGTCAGCTCCCAATCATCGAAGGGCCCAGTGATATCTCTCATATCAGAGGAACAAATCCCTTTTTGACTGTATAACCCTAAACCATACCCCTTAACTTATCTAGCCGTTTCCTTTATCACAGCTAGTTACGAACTGCTTTTGAAAATGGCTAAAGTAAGAAAGAAATATGATATAGTGGTTCATACATCTCAGGTCTAAGGACGTAAGATATTATCATCCCAAGTTACTCGTGACTATAATCCATGGAGTATAATTGGGTGTGGGTCTTCCAATCACTTGAAACTCTTTTCAAGTACATATAGGCATTGCCCCTTAATTCGACCATATTGAATTCAAGGTCACATGCTTATCTCGGTCTTAATTCAATCTTCCTTATATAAGATTGACTGACCGTGGAAAGTTTGAAATATAAAATATTTCCGGAAGTGATTAAACATGCTAAGATGGAACACAGTAGAGTCTCATGAATGTAACCGTATCATACGCATATATAATCTCTATTATATATCGAAGCTAGCATAAGTTACAATATTGTCTATATCGTTCCCAAAATATATAAAATTACATATCAAACAAACTAAATACATAACTCAGGCCAAATTGCTGGCGAATCTAACACCTATAGCATTAGTGTGAGAATCATGAGATGCCTGTGATAATGGATTCGTGAATGGATCCGCAAGGTTTCCATCCGATGCTACTCTGCTTATGACGATTTCACCACTCTCAACTACTTTCCGTATGAAGTGGTATTTGCGCAAAATATGTCTTGTTCTCTTGTGAGCTCTTGGTTCCTTTGCCAAAGCCACTGCACCCTCATTGTCACAAAATATCTCAACGAGTGCATAACATGGCGTACATGATCGATCCCACAACAGAAGCATATGGTACTTGCTTCATCATTTCTATCTCCTCTTGGGAGGTAGGACATTGAGTCTTGCTCAACATCAAGCCATGTGACATAGGGAGGTTTCCTTTCTTGGATTCCTCCATTTTAAAGCGTCTCACGACCTTATCTATGTATGCACTTTGAGAAAGCCTAAGTAGCTTTCTAGATCTATCTCTATAGATCTTAATTCCCAGAATGTAGCTCGCATCCCCTAAGTCCTTCATTGAGAAACAATTCCCTAGCCAAGCTTTTACACTCTTAAGGCTCGGAATATGGTTTCCAATGAGCAATATGTCATTCACATATAGGACTAAGAAGACAATAGTGCTCCCACTAGCCCTGACATATACATATGGTTCATCTTTGCTTTTCAAAAATCCAAATTCCTTGATTTTCTCATCAAAGCATAGATTCCAACTGCGAGATGCTTCCTTGAGTCCATAAATGGACTTCTTTAGCTTACAAACCTTGTTCGGATACTCTGGATGTTCAAAACCATCAAGTTGTGTCATATACACCACTTCGTAAAGCTTCCCGTTAAGGAAGGCGGTTTTAACGTCCATTTGCCATATTTCATAATCATAAAATGCAGCAATGGCCAGGAGTATTCGTATTGATTTCAACATAGCCACTGGGGAAAAGGTTTCATCATAATCAACACCAGGTGTTTGAGTGAAACCCTTTGCCACCAGTCGGGCTTTGAAAGTATCCAAGGTTCCATCCATGCCGGTCTTCTTCTTGAGGACCCATTTACACCCTACGGGTCTAACCCCGGGTGTAGGATCAACAAGTTCCCAAACCTGGTTATCCGACATGGATTGCATCTCACCTTCCATTGCTTCCTTGCAATGTGCAGACTCAGGGTCCGCCATAGCTTCCTTGTAGTTAGTGGGCTCATCAGAGTCCACTACTAACTCGCTGCCCTCAGATATGTAGAATCCATATCTCTCTGGCTCGAAACGAGTTCTACTGGAACGCCTTGGAGTAAGCAATGAACTACTGTCAGGTACTGCAGCATTCTCTTGCTCAGTTTCAACCGTCCTAGGTTGAGTGCTAGTGCCAACCTCAAGCTCTTTATCGGTTGATCCTTGAACTTCCTCAAGATCAATTTCCTTGTTGCCTCTTTGTTTGAATAGCAATTCTCTTTCTAAGAAAAATGCCCTTCGAGCAACAAAAACTTTGTTCTCAGAAGGTTTATAAAATATATATCCAACACCGGCAGGAGGATATCCGATAAAGTAACACCTTTCCGATCGAGGTTCAAGTTTTTCCTCAGTCTCACGTCTTACGTAGGCTTGACAACCCCAAACTCGTAGGTATGAATGTGTCGGCTTCTTCTTGTGCCACATTTCATAAGGTGTTTTCAATACTTTCTTGGTTGGTGCAAGGTTAAGGATCCTTACCGCCATCTCTAGGGCATATCCCCAGAAACTAATAGGTACCTCCGTTTGACTCATCATGGGCCTTACCATATCCAGTAAAGTCCGGTTCCTCCTCTCAGCAACCCCATTTAATTGTGGAGTCCTTGGAGGTGTTAATTGTGAAATAATTCCACAATTCTTGAGATGATCGGTAAAGTCGGTACTTAGATACTCTCCACCTCTATTAGACCGGAGTATCTTTATCGTTTTGCCCAATTGATTCTCAACTTCGTTTTGGAATGTCTTGAACACCTCAAAGGTTTCATTCTTGTGTTTAACAAGATAGACATATCCATACCTACTATAATCATCTATAAAGGTTACGAAGTATCTCGAGTTATTCCTTGTAACATGTTTGAAAGGCCCACATACATCCGTATGGATGATGTCCAAGAGGTCTTTACCCCTCTCACTTGTCCCCGTGAAGGGTGCCTTTGTCATCTTACCTAATAAACAAGAATCACATACATCATTCGACCCTTGGTCAAATGACACCAAGAATCCATCCGCTTGAAGCTTGGTGATGCGAGTCTTGTTTGTGTGGCCAAGACGACCATGCCACAAGGAATACATATCCAAACCATCTTTGGAACTAGAATCAATATTCATGATAGACTTTGTTGAATTAATGTATGCAGTTGCCTCATAAATTCCATGACATGGTAAAGCCTTAAAATAAACAATGTTATCTTTAAAGCATATAATAGAACCATGATTGTAACCATCGTCATACAATTTATGAAGTGAAATAATGTTTCTAGCCACACAGGGCGAATAGCATACATCAAATAAAGTAATAGAATAGCCAGTCTTGAATGAAAGCTCCAAACTTCCTTGAGCTTCCACCGGGACGATCTCCGAGTTCCCCATCACAAGATCTAGCTCACCCTTCTCCAAGCTCCTACTTTCCTTTAGCACCTACACCATATTACATATGTGAGTGCCACAGCCAGTATCCAAAACCCAGCCTCTAGAAGTAGAAGTATGGTGAAGTTCTTTCATGAACGTACCTGAAGCTTCCGGGCCCGATATGCTCATCGCCTTGAGCTTATTGAGTCCCTCCAAGTACTTAGGGCAGCTTCGGCGGTAGTGGCCCTTGCCCCCACAAAAGAAGCACTCCGCATCCTCCGGAGTCTTGGCTTGGGGAATTTTCCCCTTACCCTTGCCTTCGGAGGCCGGGGCAGACTTGGCAGCGCCAACCTTTCCCTTACCCTTCCTTTTCTTGGAAGGGGTGACCTTCTTTTTGGTTATGCGGCCTTCCCGGATGGCTAGAACAGGAGTGGAGGAGGAGGATGGTTTGCTCTTGGTCATGCTCGCCTCGGCAGTCTTGAGCATACCATGTAGCTCCATCAAGGATTTATCCATGCTATGCATATGATAACTCATAGTGAATTGATCATATGTACTGGGCAGGGATTGGAGGATCATGTCGACCGCCATCTCCCTCCCGATGGTAAATCCTAGCTTCTCTATGCGCTCAATGTTCGCTTTCATACGCAAAACATGAGCGCTCACGTTCCCTCCATCTTGAAGCTTGCAAGCGAGAACCGACTTGAAGCATTCATACCTCTCCTGCCTCACTTGCTGCTGGAACATATCCCTCAGCTGCACGATCAGGTCGTGAGCACCCAAGTGGTCCATTTGCTTTTGCAAATCGGTACTCATAGTGCTCAACATGAGGCATGTAATCTCCTCAGTCTCCTTGAGGCGTTTCTCGTAAGCCTCACGGATTGCCCTCGTTGCACCGCTTGGAGGTGCCTCGGGTAAGGGTTCCTCTAAGGTGTGCATCTTCCCTTCATAGCGTAGGACAAGCTTAAGCTGCCTATACCAATCCATGAAGTTGCTCCCGTCGAGTTTCTCCTTCTCAAGGAAAACTCGTAGGGAAACGTTGGTGGTGGTGGTGTTTGCGCTTGTTGATGCCATCTAAAATTGCAAAGTAGACTTAAGTTAGTTTGTTGCATATGTATTATCTTGTTAAATTAATTTACCCATAAAGAATTAACTTTAACAAGGCTAAGAACCATATTTCATCCCACCATGTGACGGGGTTACCTCGGATCAAATGATAAAATTATTTAGGTCGGCAACCATCTTGCCAATTGCAATCTCTATCGCAATCCTTAGCGCCTTGCGGGATCCTACGACATCCAATGGTCGTTTGGCATGTTTGATCCTTTCTTGCACCAATTTTAAATCTTGAAATTTTGGTTAACTCGTGTGAAGCTCGACAATTAACCAAGATTTCAAATCTAAAATTGCAAATAGTCCGTCAAGACATACGGTGACAAATTCACCAAAGTTGGCTCGTGCTAAGCTCGACAACCAAAATTGTGAATTTCCACACTCACCTTCCACACAGTTTTATGGGAGTTGGCTCGTGCTAAGCTCGACAACCAAAACCCATAAGACTAGATTCGGGTGGTATCATCTTACGGATGGTGCATTATTTACGTTTCGTGGAAAGACGGGCTTTTGTTTCCGGTTTGGTTTTAGATTAACATATAAGTGACAAAAACCTATTTTCACTAGGTAGGTTAATCTTGTATGTAAGCGCGCGAGAGAGTTGTAAACCATTTTTATCAAATCTCTTGTGATATTGTTAATTTTCGAAAAATTATCTAGCATGCGAATCCTACACAATCCATGCATACAAAAATCACATCACACGCATAAAATACTATAATTGGTAACCCTTTCCATAAAAACCTATGTGTTCTTCCCGTAGTGAGCCGAACGGGAAGAACTTGGTCAATTCTAGGGACAAAGTCTTCGATGCGAGCTCCCACTAATCCCGCCATCTCCATTGGACTTCATCGGCTTCATGGGCTCCAAACTCCATCTCTATTGACCCATCATGTGTGTCATAAAATACCTATTTATCTATTACAATTACATGGATGAATGAAATGGCATGCAAGCCACATTATTATTACAAATTTATCATAAGAATAATAATACAACCAATTTGCATCCAAACACACAAAACAACCAAATGGTCTAGGCAAGGTTACCAACTTATATACACATACAACCAAACATATATATATATGCTACTGGAATTTAAACATCATAATAACAAGATTAAAATTTCCAGAAGCTAAAAACAAGGCCAAAACCCGAGACCAAAATCAGTTTTTATACATGAACCAAAACTGCTTCAGCGACGCTAGCGCCGCTAACAAAAAATAGTTAGCGCCGCTAACTCTGTTCGACAGAAAACAAACATTTTCGATTTCGGGTTTTCAAAACCACCATGTGCATAACTCTCATAGAGGTGGCTCTGATACCATTGTTGGGGTTTCTTAGGCACGCAACGGAAGCAAAGTACAACGCAAAAAGCCCAAAGTACAAGCATATAAAGCACAAATCGTAAAACCCCAAGTATGGATCAATCTCTATGAAACGAAATGCAACAAAAGAAGAGAGTTAAGGAGGTTATACCAGCTCCTAAGCTCCAGAGATTTGATGAAGATGATGAAGTTGCTCCTTGTAGCTTGAACAAATCGACTAGTAGGTGATTCCCCGGTAACACACAAATCACTTGAGCTAGCAAGCCCCTTGAGGTTCTTCTTCCTCGAAAACCCAGTAGGAGAACAGAAACTAAGTACCAAGGAACCGAATTCTGGAACTAAAACTCTCTCAAGAACTCACTAAGTCTCACAAGCACTTATGAGTGTATATGATCTCTTTCTAGCCAACAAGAACAAATGAGGCTGAGTTAGGGTATTTTATAAACCCCAAACCGTCTCCTGGTATGCCCCAAGTCAGCCCAAGTCGCAGCCAGAAGCTCACATGCATTGGTCTAGTAGAGAGGTGATGTGACAAAAAGTTGACGTTTGGTCGTAGCGGCGCTAACCTATAGGAGTAAGCGGCGCTAACGCGGCCTGTCAGATGACTTGACGTAAAGCCCATGCAGATGTAGCGGCTCTAACCCATAAGTGTTAGCGGCGCTAACACCTTATAGTTAGCGACGCTAACCCAGCCTGCGAAGTCAACTTTTGTCTTTTGTCATTTTCGGTCCCTTTACTTAAGTCGCTGTCAGATTTGACCCCGGTGTATGACCCAATAGGCCCATACAACATCGGTAGTGATTCAAATGGTGTACTCACATCAGTGGGCATATTCTAACATTTATGTCACATGGTATGTAATAATTAATTTATTTATTTATTTGGTATGTAATTTGTATTTGTGGCTTGATGCCATTTAAATTTCCATATTATGTAATTTGTACTAGAAAATAGGATTTATGGCTTGTATGCCATTTATTTCATTTTCTATGTAATTGTAATATGGAGCAACCATCGTGAGTCTATGGAGTGACGTCTTGGCGAACACAAATCCGGAAGGCCCAATGGAGGTGGTGGGTTTAGTGGGAGCACATCCAAGTCAAGGAAGATGTCCTTAGATGACTTAGTTTTTCTCGTAGTGGCTCACGGGAAAAACGCATAGGTTTTAGGGGCATGGTTACCAACTTGTCTGCATGCGCATGGTTGTTTTATTATTTATTGTTTATGCATAAGTTGTAGGACTATTGCATGCTAGACAATTTGTTGACAAATAATAAAACCAAAGAGTTTAACAACTCTTGCGCGCACACTTAATTAACAAATAGGATATAAAATTGGTTTATAATCCGTAGTGAGAACTCTTGGTTATTGTCACTTTTTGTTAATCAAACTTAAATGGGTTTTTAACTGGAAAACTAAATCCCGTTTTCTAAATGTAAATCGCACACCACCCACACCGCCCGAATCTAGCCATGCAAGGGTTGATTGTCGAGCATTAGCCGAGTTAGCCTTTGTATGAGTTGTGTGGAAGGCGCGTGTGGAAACTCGCAAGGTTGATTGTCGAGCTCTAGCCGAGTTAACCGTTGGGCAAGAGTACCACTGTGTATCTTGATGGTTAATTTACGATTTCAAAATAATATTTTGGATGGTTGTCGAGCTATAGCCGAGATTATTCAAAATCTTAGTTTGAAATTGGTGTGGAGGGATCAAACATGCCAAAACATGACACAATGGTTGTCAAGTAGGATCCCGCAAGGAACTAAGAGTTGCAATAATGGATTGCAATCGGTCAATTGTTGTCGGCCTAAATAGCTTTGTCACGTGATCCGCGGAAAACCCGTCACGGTGCAAGGTGAAATAGGGTTCTTAGCCCTTGTTAAGATAGTTGTTTTGGGGTGATTATTTTAAAAAGGATTTCAATCAAACTAACTAAAACTACTCTGCGTTAATAGATGACGTCGACAAACATCAACAACACCAACTTTACTTTACGCATGTTTCTTGAGAAGGAGAAACATGATGGGAGTAACTTTATGGATTGGTCTAGGAAATTGCGAATTGTCCTATGACACAAAGACAAGTTACACACCATTGAGGAACCCCTTCCGGAAGCCCCTGCTACCAACGCAAGTAGGACCGTTCTCAATGCATATAGCAAACGCGTTAAGGACACCAACGAGGTATCTTGCCTTATGTTAAGCATGATGAACCTCAACTTGCAAAAGCAAATGGAGCATCTTAGTGCTTATGACATAATGCTTGAGTTGAAGGACATGTTCCAACAACAAGCAAGGCAAGAACGGTATGGGTATTTGAAGGATCTACTTGGTTGCCGGATGCAGGACGACGAGAATGTAAGTGCTCACGTGTTTAAGATGAAAGCACTTGTGGAGCACTTGGAGAATGTAAGTCCTACGATCCCTTCTGTTGGGGTTTCAGGGACAAGCAACGGAAGCAAGGTACAAGTTCAAAAACATAATGTACAAGTCTATAAAGCATAAAAAGCAAAGACACCACAAGAGAGGACCAAACTACATATCAATAAAATGCAACTTGTAAAACAGGAGAAGAAGGAGGATATACCCTTGTTAAACTTCTGGAGTTTGTGAAGATGGTGGTGATGATCCAAGAAGCCGAAAATAACTCCCTCTATCGAAGTCCACCCCGGGTTTATTCAACCTCCATGTACTAGCATGCCATTGATGATCTTCAAGCTTGAAATAATCTCTGGAACAATAACCATGTATTCTCCACGTTCTCCTCTTCCTTGAACACTCAAGAACACACCAAGAACACTTAAGTGGTTCTTTAAAGGAGAGAGTGTTTTGTATATGGCAAGAGAAAATTATGCATGTACTACTACCACTTATAAAGTCTCCAGATCCCTTATGATCCCAAAGGCCGGCCATGGAGTTCTAGAAGTAACCACAAGTGATTGGTGGAGAATGGAGGCAACATGAAAAAGTTACATGCAATATGATAGGGGTTAGCGCCGCTAACTTTTAGAATTAGCGCCGCTATCGGGCTCTAGTTAGCGCCGCTAACCTTTAGGAGATAGAACCGCTAACTTTTAAAGTTAGAGCCGCTAACTTTTAAAGTTAGAGCCGCTAACTTTTAAAGTTAGAGCCACTAACTCCATCAGCATGCCAACCTTTTGCAATTTGACCAAAATGGTCCCTCCACTTAGGTTGTTGTCGAGATTGATCCCCGGTGTGTGACCCAATAGGCCCATACATCAAAGGTAGTGATTCATATGGCGTGCGTGCGTCAGTGGGCAAATCCCAACAAACTTTCACTTGCACTTGACACACCGTACCCATGAAATCACATACAAAGAGTGGCCTCTAGCAAAGCATCATTGCCCCCAAGTCAGTATGCGTTTTGTCATCCTGAACAAAACCAAATCCAAAACAAAATGGGATGGCCTAATAGATAAGTGATCAAACATCCTTTTGTTCACGATATCCGTTGTGAACACCAGACATAGATTAAGATGTCAATCTACAGATCGTTCACGATTATGTTTCTCGATCTTGATTGGTGGGGACCAAAATTTAAGAATATATCTGATTCTCAATCAATATTCCTTGTGCATGGCCATGCTTATTTTGGTGTCAGCTCCCAATCATCGAGGGGCCCATGGATATCTCTCTACACAGAGGAACAAATCCCTTTGACTACATAGCTCTGCCACACGTATCATACTTTATTTGAAAACTTCCTTTATAGCATCCAGTTACGAACTATGTTTGAAAGCAATCAAAATAAAGCAGATACGTGCTTTGGATACTCATGTATCTCTGGTCTAAGGATGAAATAATAATATCATCCCGAGTCACTAGTGACCATGATCCATGAAGTGAACTCGGGTGCGGGTCTTCCAGTCACTTGAAACTCCTTTCAAGCACAGGTTACTGTTGCGTTTCATGCATTCAATCCTTGATTAATGCATAACCAACACCTAACCTCAGCCTTAATTCAAACTTCCTTCCCTTGATGAATGACTGGCTGTGGAAATTTCGAATGTATAAACATTCTGGGAAGTGGTTAAACATGCTAAGATGGAACACAGTAAAGACCAATAAAGGTAACCGCATCATGCGTATATATAGTCCCCACTATATATCGATAAAATCATCGGTGGCAGTACTGCTTACAGTTCCCAAAGCTAATTAGTAAATCAAACATTTACTAAAATGATGTTCAAGCCTAGTTAATAGCATAAATGATGCTAATATTCCTAGTATGACATTCATCACTAGTATTTGACAACAGCTTAACGATGGGATCATCAACACAATATCCCTTTGTATTCTTTTGTATTCTCTTATTAAACCACTTTCGTAGTGTCTATCATAGAGATATATCAGAGTCGTCACATCCTCAATGCTACCGAAGTCCACAATAGGATCAATGAGACTCATGTTTATTAGAGTCGACACACCCTCAATGCCACCGAAGTTCACAATATGGTCAATAACACTCATAGGGATTTAAATGTCGTTTCTACGCCACATGTTTGTATACTCAAAAACTTCGATTAAAAATCGACAGTCTTGTTAGTATAGATTGTCTTACAGTAAATACTTACTCAAGACAAACCTATTTTTCGTTGAACATCAAGAACATACCTCAGTATTTCTTGAATTTTTTAGAATCCACTTAACTCCATATTTCTTATTTCTACTCATAGAACAATAATTCCAATAATAGGTTGAAAACTTCCATAAATTAAGACATTATTTTCATTGAGTACTTTTCACTAGGAACACATAAAGCTCCCACTAGTCCTGACAAGTTTATCGGCTTAATCTATGCTTTCAGAAAACTCATCTCAATGACTTTCTCATAAAGCAAAATTATAGCCAAAAGATGCAAGTCTTATCACAGAGCACTCACCCGTAGTTGCAGACCTAATTTGTCTACTAATGCTTATATGTTAGTCCCTTGAACCTTCTTGAATTATACCTTGGTATGTGATTAACCCAAGTCAAGTACTTGGATGCAGCAGACGGGTTGCATCTATACATACCATTTTCTTCTTACATTCACTAGTGACCTCTAGGCCCGCTATGTTTTTCCGAAGAATGGTGACCTCACAATGATTCACCATCAAGCTGCTGTTACTATAATATGACAACCTCATATCTAAACAGCCATCTTGACTTCCATCAGATTTAAAGAAGCAATGGATATTGTCAGGTTTTACCAGCATCTTTATGCTGATTAAATGCTAGTGCCAACATTAGGTCTCTTATTTAAGTTTTACCTTCTTTCACTGGAATGCTTTTGGATATTGTCTTCTCCTTTTGAGCAACTAAAGATGGTTCCCGTAGTCTAAGAAACAATTATCCAAAACATAGATGAACTACTTAAATAAATATATATATATATGAGCATCAATTTGGTTAAAGATTCGTCCATCTCCCACTGAATGTAGACTGGATAATTTTAAATCATCCAAGTCCAATAAACAAGATTTGTATCTATCATTTAACCCAAGGCTAAACATTTACGAAGATCCTAACCACATGGATCTAAGTGATGCAATTCTTGTTTATTTGGTCGAGTTTGATTATGCCAAAGAGTTAACGTATCCAAACCACTTTTGGATCTAAGAATCAATTATTCATGATTGCCTTATTACTTGTAATAAGTCTTTATGTATGATATGATATTGTTGGGAAAATGATCTCATCAGTTAAGATTTGATGAGACAAAGTTAAGTTTGTAAGATGAGTTATACATATAACTTAAACAGAATTATGAAGCTTAGTCCGACTGAAAACTTATAGTGATTCAGACTGAGTATAAGCTGAATATAAACTGAGCATATGTTCAACCAGTTTATATTATACCTTAGTTAAATTATTAATGTGTTTGATAATCTGTGTAGGTCACATAAGGTATATATCGAGTATTCAGCTTGATGTGTTTCAAGCTGAGTGACTCAACTCAGAAGCAGAGTCAGCTCGACAGAGTTAATAAATATGTTTTACTTAACTCTTTGGACTTCTAAGGATGAGTTAACAATTATACATGTTAGTTCATGTTTGAATTCGGGTTTGTTCTCCAAGAACTCAGCTTGACAAGTTTCAAGCTGAGTAACTCAACCTGAATAAAGAAGTCACTCTAAGTGAATTTAAATGTGTTTTAAATTCTGTTTTAAGTCTCTATATCTACGGCGCGGATAAGAAGACTCCAGAATCAAGATTGAAGATTGAAGACTCAAGATAAGAAGATTCAAGATTCAAGATTCCGAGTTATCCGATAGTTAGTTAGCAAATTAAGATTAGTCCAATTTGTTAGGAACCGTAGCAGCAGGATTATAAATACTTATCTCTTGATAAGTTTAGAGGTACGACTACGACTACATTTCTGATAATAGTTACAGAGCCGAAAACCTCACTTCACCGTATGTGTTACGAATCTTGATTCAGTATCAAGATAATCACAGATTGCCAAAGATGTTCGTTTGTTCGAATTAATCACATTAGTTGTGATATTGGTAAGTAATCATGTGTTGATTCAATCTGTGTAAATCCTGTTTAGAGAGTCGTCAGTATCTATAATTATATATTAATTATAGATATCTAAGTTTGAGAGATTGAGAGATTTGTATTAGGTGATTATATATCAAGAGTTGCTTACTTGATAGTTATTGTAATCATCTTCTTATTCAAAGCACTGTAATCATCTTCATATTAATAAAAGCATTCGACTGTTTGTGGTTTGATTTACTGTGTGTAACACTTTTATTTGATTTGTTCAATTTCCGAAGAAAGTGTATTCAAGCCCCCCTTCTACACAATATTGCTTGTTGTTATTCTCACCAAGGGACAAACAACTAGTATCAGAGCAGGCTGAACAATTTCATCAGTTGAATAGTTCAAGATTCTGAGAAAGATTGAAATGTCGACAAGCAATACTCCATCAAACTTTCCTCAGATGTCTGCAAAAGGATGTCCCGTATTTGATGGATCTGACTATCCTATGTGGAAATTCATAGCCATGCTCTTCCTAAAGTCCATTGATAATCATATGTCGGAAGTCATCACAAAAGGACCAATCATCCCCAAAATTCCTTCTACTGTCAGTGATACGTCTCCTGGAAAAGCTGAAAAGGAAACAAGAAAGCCTACTGCATCCTGGACTGATGAAGACCGGAAACTTTTTAATCTGGATGACAAGGCAAAGAGTGTTTAGAGAATTCCCTAACTAATGAAATCTTGCGCACTGTGACTGGGTGTCAAACTGTGAAGGATATCTGGGATACGCTAAGTGTCACTTATGAGGGCACAGATCTGGTCAAGCAGCAAAAGAAGAATCACTTGAATAGATCTTATGAAAACTTCTTTTCAAAGAAGAATGAAACCTTGGTAGATTTGTTCACAAGGTTTCACTGCTTGATAAATGACCTACTAAGTGTGGGTGTGAAGAAAGATAAAGCTGAGCTCGTGCAAAAATTTCTGGATGTGTTACCACAAAGGTTCAATGAAGTAACCACCGTACTGAGGGCTGGAGGAACACTACACATGTATAACTTACAGTCTATCTATGGGTTCTTGTTGAATCATGAACATATCACAGAACACAAGAGGGCCTCTCAACAACAACTCAAGGACTCTTTGGATAAATCTGAAGTTGCATTAGTTGCACAGAAAAAGAAGAAAAACTCCAAACCTTTGGTTGTTGAATCTGAGACAGAGTCAGAATCTCAAGCTGACCACTCAGACTCAGACTCAAGTGATACTGATGATGTTCAGACTGTCACTGAGCAAATGGCTATGTTAGCCAAAAGATTAAGATGAGCTCAAAGGGGAAGAGGAAGATCTGACAGGGGCAAAGGGAAGAGTTCCTTTGATCCCAAGAATGTTGTGTGCTTTAACTGTCAGAAAAAAGGACATAATGCTGCTGAGTGCAGATCGAAGAATATAGAATCAACATCTGTTGTTGATAAGAATGCTTACCGAGCAGATAAGTACAAGAAGAAGTACACTCAGCTCAAGAAATCAAAGCCAGAAGACAAACCCAGTGCAAAAGGATTATACGCTGAAACCTGGGATACTGAATCATCCACCTCAGATGATGATGTATGTCAAATGGCTCAAGAAGATGAAGAGCTAGAAGTGGATGAGGTTGATTATGGTCAGTCCGAATCAATCTTTGAAGCTGACATGAAGGTAGCTGAGGAAAACATCAAACTGAGTGATTGGGATCCTGCTTCCATGTACAAGGTCAGTAACTTATACTCTTTTACAGATGAGGAGAAAGGTCTTGCTTTTGATTATTTGTTGAATGATTTCAAGACCGTCCTTAAGTCTCAAAATGACCTCAAAGATGAGATAACTAAACTCAAGAATGAGATTAAGGAAAATAAATCTCTCATTGATGTTGGTAAGAAAGCACAGTGTGACCTTGAATGTCAGGGGCACATTAATAAACTTCAGGAAGCAAAAGACAAAGTTGATCAACTTCAAAAGATCACTGAGTCTTAGTGTAAGTCATCAAAGCTTGCTGAACAGTGCATAAACCAACAGATACCTAAACAGGTAAAGGCTGTACTTGGAGGTGGCTATCAAACAGCAGCTTATGTAGCTGATGATGAGATAGCAAGTACAGACTCTGAGGAGGATAGACAACTGATTGAGTCTCAGAAGTCAGCCTCAAAGAACAAACGTGGTCAGAACTTGAAATTCAATATGTTTGTGAAAGCTAGTGATCATGGGAATGAGTGCTCAACATCAAAACAGCATGGTAAGTCTGTGCTGGAGAGATTAGGCACTCAGTCTGTTCAAAGAACTTCGGTCATAAAAATTCTTAATCCAAACCCTTTCAAAAGACAAAATTCTCTTTCTGGCTCTGAGAGAAGTTACAAGAACAGAAAGACCACTGTAAGTAAGAGGTCAAAACACGACAATGGTAAGTCCAAAGTTGTGGATATTGGTAAGTCCAAGAATATCAACAGTGGTAAGTCCAAACCTGTTGAAACTGGTGAGTCCAGCAGACATGACAAAGGTAAGTCCAAAGTCATGGAAAAGATGGTTGTTAGTCAATCTTCTCAAAAGGATAACAAACAGAGACCTGACAAAGGTAAATCCAAAGTCAGTGATCACCAGGTGAATCAGCTTGCAATGAAAGTTGAGAAGTTATCCACCATATACAATCCTAAAACTGAGAGCAAATTCTCACAAGGATTGTTAGACACTCTACCTCCTGTCCTCATTGGAAAAAGGAGATGCTTCAAGTGCAGAAGTAGAGGTCATGAGGCTAAGGACTGTGATGCTGAAATCCTAAGGCCTGAAAAAGAACAAACTGATTAGCCTACACAGGATTCAGTTCCTGCTCAAGCTGAACAGTCAGTTCAACAAGATGAAGCTGCTAAGTGTTTCTCATCTGAACCAACCAAGAAGTGGGTTCCCAAGCAAAACTAATGTGTTTAGTTTTTATATCATGTGCAGGGTTCAAGTAAATGGTGTTAGGATCGGATATAGTTTATATCAAATAACAAGAACTAACTTTTGAATAACCAATCAAAGTTGAATAAAAGTTAATCTTTAACTATGATCACAATCAACTAAGAAGTTGCGGAATCACACTTAATTGATTAAAGAAGATTTTGATCACAAAGAGATTCAATCAAACAGTAATTTTATTAATCAATGAGAACGATTACAATAGCAAACTTCACCCCCAATCTAACTTATTATGTTAGACGAAGAACACAAATTGTTCTTAGGTTTCAACGAGAAACTTAGAGGATTAGCACTATTCAGAAAGCAAATTACAATTTGAAGAACGAATGCAAAAAAATAATCAATGAGTAAGTACGTCCAAATTATGAATTCTAATCTATCATTTATATACTCCTTGATCTTCCTTGATTTGCTGACAGTTAGGTAGTCTTCTATCTTCTGAAGATAATCTTGATGATCTTCAAAGTATTTCGAGATATCTTCAAAGATAGAATTTTTCCATATTTAGCTCAACAGGAACTGTTTAATGAATACAACAGTTCTTGATTCTTCTAACAGTCTTCAGCTTCAAGGTCTTCAAACAGTTGTAGACGTTTACACTAACAGTTCTCAACTGTTTTCATATTTTCAACTAACAGTTTCCAACTGTTACACCAACCTTCACTTAACAGTTTTTATCTTTACTTGTATAATATGTACAATAACTTAGCTAATTTCCCAACAATCTCCCCCTAACTTAAAGTATTGAACAATACATTTAAGTTGTTTGTTTTAAGGGTTCAATCATAGACAAATTAACATAAGTAAAGAACATATTTAACATTGTATACAAAATCAAACTATTACGATCAAAAATTTAAGAGATAGAAAAATTACATTTTCTCTGACTGTATAAGCTCCAATCTCTTCTTCAATCTCTTCATCAAATCTTCCTTCACTTTTGTAGGGCCATAAAACCTTGCTTTCAACATATACACTAGCTTTGGTTTACTGTGCTCGATGAACTCAAAATCAAACCACTGAGTTTGAGCATTTCCCATCACCATTTGATATACTCTTGATCTTTCATATACTTTCACAGTAATGATTGGAAATATTTCATCACTTATCAACATGGACATCACTTCCAGTGGATTACATATACTAGATAAGTGCATCATCAAGACTTTTACTTCAACCTCAGCTGCCCTGCCATAGTGACCTACTCCATATGCATACATCTCCTGTATGTCTCTCCTTGTCACACAATCCATCATTTGGACGAAACTAGAATAACTTTCAATTGGTTCCAGTTCCCTGACAATAGTAAATCCTTGCTTTCCAGTCTCTACCCTCAAAAATTCAAATCGCCACTCAGTAATGTGGGATTTTTGACCAAGCTGCTCTTTTTCTAATTTTTCAATTCTTTCTGCAATCTCCACACTTAGTTTGTCATGAAGAATGGTTTGAACCTTTTCAGCTTTAGCTTTTTCTTCAGACTTTTGGAATGTTTGGGGTTTTCTCTTTTCAACTACTGGCTTGGGAGGTGGAACTGTTTTCTTCTTTACAACTCTTTTTCTTTTTACTCCCTTACCAGCCTTCTTCTCCCTTTCTTCCTCATCAATCTGAGCAGTGATCTCATCAGCCAGCTTCTTTGCTATCTCAAAATCAGACTGTTCTTGTTCTCTTTGCTCAGCTGCTAGCCTTAATGCAAATTCATGATCACGCTCTTCTTGTTGTTGTCTTGAAAGCTTGAGCTTAGGACAAACAACAACAATTTCTTTACCTTTGCCTGGAACAGAAGGCAACTTTGATTCTTTCTTTCCTTCCTGGATGACTATGCCTTTATACCCTTTCTTTGGTGGTAAAGATTCTAACGTAGCAACCTTTCCATCAAGCCATCCATCATCGATTTTCTGTGCCATTCTAGAAGAACTTATTCCCAGATATTGAGCACTTATATCAACCAAGTAGTTCTGCTTAACTTTTGACCAAGATTTGAAAATCTCAGTGCTTGGAACATCTGCAGTTGACACCATCCTGTTGATTAGCACCCTATCAACACTTGAAAGCTGTTCTTCTTCTTCTTCATTAACCGCTTGGACACTTGCAACTGTTAGTTGATTTAAAGTTGCAACTGTTGGTTGTTGTGTTGCAACTGTTTGCTCATTTGGAGCAACAACTGTTTGTTCAGCTTATGGAACTGTTTGTTGAACCTCTTCTTGCTTAGACTTTCTTTCTCCTTTTGCTTGAGAGGTTGAAGATGATCTCACTGTGGCTTTAGGTTTGTTGAGCAGCTTTTCATGATTATGAAGAACATCAGTTGCCTTCATAAGAGTTTCTCCCAGAAATTTCAGCTGCTTGTCTTGTCTGATCAGCACCTCATTATGCATTCCTATGACCAAAATGACTTCATTTGCCTTTTCCAACTTTTCAGATAGCTCTTTTATTTTCTCATCTTGTTTAATTATCCTCTTGTTTTGAAAAGCAATCTTCTTCTTTAGGTGTAGGTGAGCAGCAAAGTAAGGATCCGTCAATGCTCGTTGTTTCAGTCTAGTCTCAATGTCATCCAGTGTTTCCACTGTTAGCATATCATTGACAGATTTAACTGGTGGTTTACTCACTTGAGTTTCCCCATCAGTACCCCTCTTTCCTTGGTTCTTGGGATTACCAGAAACTGTTTTACCAGTCTCTGTTGCCATGGTTGAGGTCTTAGCTATGTTAACACTGTCCTGGTTATCCTTTGCGGATAAAACAGTAGTGTCAGCCTCAAAAACCATATGATCACCCTCAAAAGGAGTGATCACCTCCTCATTGTGCCTGGGAGACAGCACAAAGGATTCCCTTTGGATATTCTACACAGGTGAATGCACCTGTTCAGGGCTAACAGTTTCAGTTTCAAGAACTGTGGTGGAAGGAGCACCAACAGTTCTTTTCCTCTTCTTTTGAAATAATTTTAGTGCAGGGGCTTGTGTTATAGCTTTTTCAAAGGAAGCAGATTGGGAATTTTGAGTATCTTGGACTGTGGGTTCCAGTGTTGGTGGTGTAGCAATACGTTGGGCTTCATGCTCAACACTGGCAGTCCTGTTTCTTGAAAGAAACTCCACCATTTCAGAGAGTGGTGGAGTTATGGCACCAGAGAAACTCTTGCCATTAACCAACAGTTTGCTCAAAGTGGAAGCCACATGAGCAGAGGGAATAATGACCCTCTTGTGTATTTTAAGGTTTGGAATCAAAAAGTTTAAACAAGTTTGCACAAACCGTGGATACATCAAAAATAGACCATACTTGGTCCCCAGATTTTTTACCATACCATTAAATATCAATTTTGAAAAATTAAAACATCTTTTGTTGGCTAGACAGATGAGTGCGAGAGCAATGTTGCTCCCAAACTCATTCCAGCCCGTTCTCTTAGGGCTTATGCACTGCTGGAGAGTATGGATAATGAACTTCCAGTGTGTGCAAAACTGCCCTTTGTAGAAGGTACCCTTACCCCCAGGGCCCTCATACCCAAGTTTCAGTAACTCGGTGTGTAGATATTCTAATGCAACCGAATCAGAATACTCACCATTAAGATCATTCAGTTGTAGTGCATGGCGAATAGTGTCTTCGGTTATAGAAACCTCCATATCATCAACAGTTGTAGAAATCTGTTGCACTCCATCAACTTCTTGGACTTTGGCATTCTTCCAGAAGTTCTCAATATGTGAGGTATACATTGTGGGGTTGGCAGTTAGAGCATAATGAATGTTTGATACCGTGAGATAATCAATCATGACGTGGAAAGCGTCAATATTGTCTGGTTTTTCAAGATAAGCGATCACATTGTGCTCTTTGACAAATGGAAGAGGAGACATTTTGATTTCGATCTCTGAGAGTTGTTGAGGGTTAGGGTTTGTTTCTGATCGAAGTTCGTTTTGGACGTGTGAATTGCTTGGTAAGGAGGGAATTGCCTTATATATGTTTCGACTGTTGAATGCAATCCAAAGTTTCCAAAATTCTGCAAAGACCAAAACACCCTTTAATAGCTTAACAGTTGACGGACAAAATGACCTAACAGTTAAGGAACTGTTTTCATAAGATGTAAATGAACTAACTGTTGAAGAACTGTTTTCATAAGATGTAACAACTGTTATTCAAAAGTTAACTCCCTTTTGTTTGATCATTTATTTGGATTAACAGTTGTTTAGTGTTTACAACTGTTCTCATTTCTCCCCCTTAGTTGACGAATTTCTCCCCCTCAGTTGCACATGGACTCTACCTAACAGTTGTGGAAGCCATATACTAACAGTTGAAAACTGTTAGTATTGATTGAAACAGAATTGTGCAACTGTCAAACAAACTTTAGCTCATATATATCAAATGTTGAAGCAACAATAACAAATCATTAGTGAACACAGTCATCAACATAAGATGTATTTTATTCATGATAATCACAATTGAGCTACAATAATTTTGAGAAAACAATACTGTCTTTTGCTATAGATCTAAACACAGCTTATATTAACTGTCTTAACTCCGAGATCTACATGTGACAAATGATCGTTAACATTTTGTATCATCAAATCTGAACTTTAAGGGAAGACAATCATCATCACATTCTTGCTCGAGAATGTCTTCATTATTTAAGAATCGAGTTCAGAATAGCCTCTACAGTGCCGCCATAGCCTTACTGAGAAGCCTGTCTTCAAAGAATGGTCATGTAATGCACAAGCCATTGTTGGTACTGCTTATCTAATTGTGTAAGGCCGTCTCGTAGGTGTGGGAGAACAATGATCTACACCGTAAGTGTAGACAACTTTCTCCGTTAACAGTTGACATGCCTTAAACAATTTTCAAAACATACAACCCACCAATGGGTGTGCAGTAGACCTTCTCATCATATGCACCACCAGAGACGATTGTCATAATTTGCCTCTTGGGAAGATGGTGAATGATACCAATTCAACATCAGTGGAACTAGTCATCTATTACAATGATTTCCACTGCCTCATCATCCGAGGCCCTCTGGTGGTTATGAGTATTATTTCTTCGAACATTGAACCACACTATGGAGTTTGTAGTGCCTGCCAGGTTCAAGACGAATCTTAGACAACATGGTGTAGGGAATTCATGGAAGAGAGTGAAAATTTTAAAATCACCTCTTATACGAATATGATCAATTGGTTTATTTGGCCTACGTGGATCAGGATGCTGTGTCAGGGTGAACCTATCTCGATCATCATGCATCTCAAGAACACATGATGAGTATTGCCAAAGCTCATGCATTCTTACAAATGGGGCAGGAATGGTTACATAACTTTGTCTAATATTAATTTCTTTGAAGTTTATGAGAAAGAAGTTAGTAGCCATTTGCAGAGAGAAGTGTGTGCGAATGTAGGTGTGATTTGTGAAGTATGGGTGCAAGGCTATTTATAGATAAACTGGGAGGCATTAATGTCCATTAATAGCCATTAATGACCATTAATGTCCAGTAATTTCTATTAATAGCATGCAGTGACTTGTCATATCAAATTCACTAAATTACAAGCAAAATGACTCACCTTTATCAGTCTGGAACTGTTGTTTCAAGAAAGTGAATTTACCTTTACCTCTTAACAAGGACAGTCACGGGTGTGAAAACTGTTTGTGAGACAGGTAAGCAGATATGGCCAAAACTGATGTGTGAAATTGCATTTCCTTCTCTGAATACTTAAAAGACAACAGTTGTTAGAAAACGTAACTAACAGTTTCAAACTGTTAGTGTGAAAAACATGGAATAATGAACAACTGTTAGTCCAAGTTAATCATTCCAATGTTGGAAATCAAAAAGTTGAATCTGCTCACATCAAAAGCTTTAGTGAACAAATCAGCTAATTGATCATCAGTATGAATTTTCATAACTTGGATTAATCTCTTTTCATTGCAGTCTCTTATGAAGTGAAATCTGATTTCAATGTGCTTGGTTTTAGAATGCTTCACTGGATTATTAACTATGCTAATAGCACTGGTGTTATCAACATAAATAGGGGTATTTAAGAAAGACAAACCATAATCCAGAAGCTGATTTTGGATCTATAACACTTGTGAACAGCAGCTTGATGCAGCAATATATTCAGCCTCAGCTGTTGAAGTTGAAACTGTTGTTTGTTTCTTGCATTGCCATGAAACCATCCTTGATCCAAAGAATTGACATCCTCCAGAGGTTGATTTTCTGTCCACATTGGCTCCACCATAGTCACTATCAGAATATGCCACCAAATCAAAAGGTGAATCTTTAGGATACCAAAGTCCCAATTTTGGTTGGCCTTTGAGGTATCTAAAGATCCTCTTTACAGCAAACAAGTGTGACATCTTCGGACTGCATTGGAACCTGGCACAAACACACACAGCAAACATTATATCAGGTCTAGAAGCAGTTAAATCCATTAATGAACCTATCATTGACCTATAAATATGTATGTCAACATCCTCCCCCTCAGAATCTGCTCCCAACTGTTTGTGTGTCTCCATTGGAGTACTTGCCAGCTTCACATCTTGATAGCCAAACTTGTCCAATATGTCCTTGACATACTTAGATTGGCTTAGAAAAATACCAGTGGGCTTCTGTTTGACTTGTAATCCCAAGAAAAATGTGAGTTCACCCATTGAACTCATCTGAAACATTTTGTGCATGATGACTTCAAATTCTTTGCACAAGCTGTCATTAGTGGATCCAAAGATTATATCATCATCATAGATTTAAACAAGCAAAATCTCTGTTTTAACAATCTTTGTAAACAATGTTTTGTCAATTGTGCCTCTCTTAAAACCATTCTCAAGAAGGTAGGATGATAATGTCTCATACCAAGCTCTAGGAGCTTGATGTAGTCCATATAGAGCTTTATCCAACCTATATACCTTGTCAGGGTACTTTGAGTCTTCAAAACCAGGGGGTTGACACACATATACCTCCTCATCAATAGTTCCATAGAGAAAAGCAGACTTGACATCCATTTGATACACCTTAAATCCTTTGAAGCTTGCAAAAGCAAGAAATAGTCTAATGGCTTAAATCCTTGCAACAGGTGCAAAAACATCATCATAGTCTATTCCTTCCTCTTGTGTGTAGCCTTGTGCAACCAGTCTTGCCTTATTCTTGATTACAATCCCTCTTTCATCTTTCTTGTTTCTGAACACCCACTTGGTGCCAATTACTCTTTTGCCTCTTGGAAGCTCAACCAACTTCCAAACTTGCTGAATTTGAAATTGTAAGAGCTCCTCTTGCATTGCTTCCACCCATGAAGGGTCTTTCAATGCCTCAATTACTTTCTATGGTTCTATTTGAGATAGAAAGCAAGCATTCACATCAAATTGGGCAAGATCCACACCACTGTTTTCATTTTGCAGCATATTCCTTGTTCTGATAGGAGTGGTTGGATCACCAATTATTTGTGATATTGGATGAATCTTGTGAACTCTTGATGTAGGAATGTTTTCTTCAGTCAGTTCATTCCCTAGATTAGACAGATCAAACTCATGTTCACTTGAATTTTCAGCATTATCACACACTTGATCAGCAACTATTTGGGATGCAGAGTCAGTGTGTTGTTGAGGAACATGAGATTCCATGTCCTTTGAAGATTCAGCATCAATCAATGGATCAATAGCATTGGAGAACTCTTGTTGAAGCATAAGAATCACAACAAAGTCTTCAGTAACTTTGTTTGAACCAACAGTTGTTGGTTTTGAGCTAACAGTTTCAAAACTGTTCGGGCTGGTGGAAACTGGTTGTTGATTTTTACCAACAGTTGTTGGGGTACCTGTAGCTGTTTCAGTAGAATACTCAAAAGAAAGAGATTTAGACAACGCATCAATATCAAATAACCAATCAGGTCCATTACCTGCAATATTGACCATATTCTCATTGAAAGAGACATTCATACTCTCTTCTATGATTTTAGTGACATTGTTAAATACTCTATAACCTTTACTTTGAGTGGAGTATCCTACAAAGAAACCTTCTTCAGCTTTACTCTCAAACTTGCCTAGTTGTGATTTGGTATTAAGGATAGTGCAAGGACAACCAAATGGTTTGAAGAAGTTGATTAAAGGTTTTCTCTTGAGGAACAACTCATAAGGAGTTTTCCCTTTGGACTTGACTACTTGTACTCTATTCTGAACATAGCAGGCAGTGTTCACTGCTTCTGCCCAGAATGTCATTGGAAGCCTAGAATCAGCTAACATGGATCTAGCAGCCTCTATCAAAGTCCTATTCCTTCTCTCAGCAACTCCATTCTGTTGGGGAGTCCTAGGGGCACTAAACTGTCTTTCAATACCTTTACTTTCACAAAAACTGTTTAGCTCATAGTTCTTAAATTCAGAACAATTGTCATATCTAATGACTTTCACCTTTAAATCAGATTGATTTTCAATTTTAAGAATAAGAGACTTAACTAACTCAGCAGTTTCATCCTTAGTTCTAAGAAATTGAACCCATGTGAACCTGGTGAAATCATCAACTATGACTAAACAATATGCTTTCTTCCCGACACTCACCACAGATGTAGGACCAAAAAGATCCATATGTAACAATTGTAAAGGTGCAGTAATAGAAGAAACTTCTTTGGTCTTATAAGAAGTTTTGTGTTGCTTGCCTTTGAGACAAGCTACACAATGATCATCACATGAGAATTATTTTTGGGGCAAACCTCTTACCAAACTGTTTTTAGCTAACAAGTTCATGGTTTTAAAATTCATGTGACACATCCGTCTATGCCAAATGGCAGACCCATCATGAGATGCCTTTGAGAGTAAACAGCTTAACACATTCTGTTTAGCAATCTTTTGTGTATCTAGACAGTATACATTATCTTTTCTAGGTGTTCTTAAAAGAACATCCTTCTCATTAAGTTTAAAATCTTTTGAAAGAATAATGCATTCTGAATCTGTAAACAAAACTTTGTTTCCATTGTCACAGATTTGAGATACACTTAACAGATTGTACTTAAGCTGTTCAACAAAGAAAACATCATTAAATGTAAGTGTACCTGCCTCAACAGCTCCTTTATCTGTGATTTTTCCTCCCTTAGCATTTCCTCCAAATGCTTCAAATCCACCATTGATGCTTCTGAAATCCTTCAAACATTGTGGATTTCCAGTCATGTGCCTTGAGCATCCACTATCCACATGCCAGATAGATCCATGATTGGCCCTATGAATGCTCTGCACACATAAAATCAGTTAGTAGCAGGAAGTACCTAGGCCATGCAGGTCTTGGGTACACCATTCAAGTCATAATACTTAAACAGAGTTTGGTTCTTTTTGATTTCATCCAAATTAGATTTCTCTAATTTGTGTGAGGAATACTTTGTGAGAACATGTGGTTTCCAACTGTTGTGATTAACAGTGGATACCTTTGAACAAACAGCTGGTGGAGTTGGTAAAAAAGATGAATCAACTTGTGATTCCTTTTGATTTTCAATTTGAAGAACAGTTTTACCCTCTCCAGAATCAGTTTGTTTTTGAATTTTCATCCAAGCCAAACCAACAGTTTTTGGTTTTGTTAGAACAGTTTTGGAACTGTTAGTTGGTTTGGATGTAACAGTTGTAGAACTGTTTGCCTGTTTTGGCTTAGCAGTCTTAGAACTGTTGATCTGCTTTGACTTAACAGTTTTAGAACTATTATTTTGTCTTTTGGGACTTTTGTTTTGAGTGCCATTGGTCTGTGGGTTATAGTAACAATCTTGAACTAAATGATTTGATCTCCCACAAATGTAGCACTTTTTGGTTTTCACAATAGGCAAACCAGTTCTTTGTGACCAGAATTGGTTCATATTTCTTTGATTTCCTCTAACAGCTGCAGATTGAGGAAACTTTTGGACACCATGTTTTTGGCATGTGCATGCAAGCATTTCAGTATGCATTTTCTTAGGCTTGGGTTTAGCCTGAGATTTTGGAACTTCCATCTTCTTCTTTGCATACACAACCTCACCAACTTTCTCCTTTCCTTTGGCTTTTGTACTAACAGTTGGGCTTTTTAGCTTAGAACTGTTTGGGTTCTTGTTGGAACTGCTAGTGTAAAAATGGGGACTATTGGCAACAGTTGTGGAACTTTCTATGGATTGGATAGCTTTTGAAGGTGTTGGCTCAGTGATGAGGGATTCTGTGGATGCTTTTACAAATACCACAGGCTTGAAAGATGGTTTTGTGGGAATGGGTTCACAACAGATGTGATTTTCATATGGAATCACCTCATCTTTCTTCACAACTATCTCAATATCTTCAACACTTACTACTGACAGAACTTCATCTTCATAACTCTCAAACTTTGGATCACCTGACTTTAATTCATCTGCCAAAGGTTCATTGACATATCTATCAGCTGCCTCAGACAAGGGTGTTATGTATGTGTGATTGTATGGAGGTGGGGTTTCCTTATATCCAAGTCCAGTTTTTACCTTGTCTCTTACTTGAGATTGTAGCAGAGTCTCAAGCTTAAGGTTTGCAGCCTTGAACATTCCAAGATCAATGTCCACACCCTCCAATTTCTTTGTGAGTTCATCCACCTTGCTTTCTTTTTCAACCAATTTCTTTTTCAGACTATCAATCTCATCTTGAAACTGCTCTTTCTCCCACTTATGATATTTTCTATCATAGTCCATTTGCAGTTCATTAACCTGATAGTCTTTAATTTTCTTTTCAAGATCTTCTATCACAGCAGTATACTCATACCTTCTCTCCTCCATTTTACTTAGAGCATCACATACTTTCTTATTGTGTTCTCTAAACTTCTTAACAATAGCTCTACATTCACCAGGACATAGTTTGGAAGATACCTGTATGTCCTCAGATTCTGGGGAATCCATCTTGATGGAGGAGTCAGTCAATGCCATCAAAGCTTTGTTGCTTGTAGCCTCCTCTGCTTGATCACTCCAATCAAATCCATGGCCTTCTTGTGAGACCAATGCTGAGGAGGTATGATTCTGAGTTGGCCTCTGACCTTGATTCTGAACTTGTCCACCAGATCTGCATTCTCTTGCAAAGTGGCCAAGTTGTTGACATTTGAAGCATCTCACCTTTGACTTGTCAAATCCAGCCTTGCCATCAGCTCTGAAATCCATGTTTTGCCTGCCAGTCCTTTTAATGAACCTCTTGGCTCTAACAGTAAGCATGGCCATCTGCCATTTGAGATCCATCTCCTCAAGATCATCAGGGTGCACTTGTTCAAGATCCTCATTGGTGAGGGTTGAATGTGCATGGCTGGCAAGAAAAGCTTCAAGAACAGCATCTGGAGTGTTCATATCTAGTCCAACAGCAGAACTAGTACCTGCACAACTATCAATAGAGTTAGTTAATGAATGGTTTGATTCCATACCTGAGGATGATAGGAGAGCAGTATTGTGGCTAGGGATAACAGTTTTTCTTTTCCCTCTATCTCTCTCTCAAACACTATCAAACTATTATAGAGGTCATCTAACTCTATGTCTTCAAGAGAATCCTTGGTTCTCCATTGTGCAGCAAACACAGTCCATTCATCACCTAGAGACCTAAGAAACTTTCTATTTATCTCATCTTGATCAAGCCTAACCTTAGCACTCTCCAGTTGACTCACCAGTTTGTAAAACCTATCAAAGATTTGGGTTATACTCTCATTCTTTCCACTGGTAAAGTTCTCATAGGCTTGTTTAAGGAGATCTCTTTGGTTTCTCTTAGAACTAGCATTCCCAGCAAACCTCTTCTCCAGAGCATTCCAAAGTTCATGAGCATCATCAAATTTCTTGAATTGATGTTGATACTCATTGGGAATTGCAATCTGGAGGATGCTGAGGGCTTTCATCTCAATCATTCTATCCTTCTTTGCAACATCTGTCTTTGGTGGTGGTTTCTTCTTTGGTTTTCCATTCTCATCCAGTTCAATGGGATTAGTGGGAACAGTTTCAATGATTTGCCAAACAACATAGTCCATTAGTTGGACATGCTGTTTAATTCTTAGTTTCCACATCTCAAAATCAGATGTTTTGAGCATGGGAACACGAATGTTGGACCCTGACCCATTGTTATCAGAAGAACCTCCCGAATCCATTGAAACAAATTGATTGAAAATCAGTTTTGAAAAATAAAGCAAAGTAATGCAAAAACCTTCAACTGGTGATCAAAGGAACCTTAATGATAAGGCTCTGATACCACTTGTCAGGATCGGATATAGTTTATATCAAATAACAAGAACTAACTTTTGAATAACCAATCAAAGTTGAATAAAAGTTAATCTTTAACTATGATCACAATCAACTAAGAAGTTGCGGAATCACACTTAATTGATTAAAGAAGATTTTGATCACAAAGAGATTCAATCAAACAGTAATTTTATTAATCAATGAGAACGATTACAATAGCAAACTTCACCCCCAATCTAACTTATTATGTTAGACGAAGAACACAAATTGTTCTTAGGTTTCAACGAGAAACTTAGAGGATTAGCACTATTCAGAAAGCAAATTACAATTTGAAGAACGAATGCAAAAAAATAATCAATGAGTAAGTACGTACAAATTATGAATTCTAATCTATCATTTATATACTCCTTATTCTTCCTTGATTTGCTGACAGTTAGGTAATCTTCTATCTTCTGAGATAATCTTGATGATCTTCAAAGTATTTCGAGATATCTTCAAAGATAGAATTTTTCCATATTTAGCTCAACAGAAACTGTTTAATGAATACAACAGTTCTTGATTCTTCTAACAGTCTTCAGCTTCAAGGTCTTCAAACAGTTGTAGACGTTTACACTAACAGTTCTCAACTGTTTTCATATTTTCAACTAACAGTTTCCAACTGTTACACCAACCTTCACTTAACAGTTTTTATCTTTACTTGTATAATATGTACAATAACTTAGCTAATTTCCCAACAAATGGTACTTGAATAGTGGATGCTCAAGGCACATGAGCGGGTGGAAAGGACTTCTTAGTGATTTCCAAGAAGATGAAGGTCCTAAAGTAACATTTGGAGACAACTCACATGGAAAAACTAAAGGTTATGGAAAGATAAAAGCTGGCAAAGTTACATTCCAGAGAGTTGCCTATGTCAAAGGTCTCAAACACAACCTGATTAGTATCAGTCAATTGTGTGATGAAGATAATGTTGTTACTTTTAGGAAGAAAGCAGGAACAATCTATAATGCTAAGGGAAAGCATGTATTAATAGCTAAATGAGAAAGAGATGTGTGTCTACTTGATCTAAATTCAGCTGATCCCTATAATGAAACCCGCTTATATTCCCATTCTATTCCTAAGCTGAGTTGGTTATGGCATAAACGTTTATCTCATCTAAACTTTAAAAATATAAATATGATGTCCAATAAAGAGTTAGTCTCTTGATTACCAAAGATCACATTTGTCAAAGACAAATTGTGCTCAGCTTGTGAACAAGGGGAACACCACAAAGGGTCCTTTAAATCAAAGCAAAATTTTTCAATAACAGACCCATTGCATATGTTGCATATGGATTTGTTTGGACCCATAAGTACTCCAAGCCTGAGTGGCAAGAAGTACACACTGGTGATAGTAGATGAGTTCTCACGATTCACCTGGCTAATATTCCTTAAAGCCAAAAGTGAGGCTGCCCTGGAGATAATCAGTTTTATCAAACAGGAAGAGTTGCAAAAAGGTTTGTCTGTAAAGCAACTAAGAAGTGATCATGGGACTGAGTTCAGAAACTCTACCCTTGAAAGCTTATGTGAACAAAAGGGATAATTACAAAATTTCTCATCTGTCATAACCCCACAACAGAATGGAGTTGCTAAAAGGAGAAATAGAATCCTAATTGAGGCTACTAGAACAATACTATGTGAGGCAGGATTGAAACACAATTTTTTGGATGAAGCTGTTAGTACAGCCTGCTATACTCAAAATAGATCAATGATTGTCAAAAGACTTGGAAAGACATCTTATGAGATGTATAAGTCTAGAAAGCCCAATATAGGTTATTTCCATATCTTTGGTTCAAAATGCTATGTGCTGAATCAAAGAGACCAGCTCCATAAGTTGGAACCTAAAGCTGATCTTGGAATATTCGTTGGTTATTCCTCAATCTCCAAGTCTTGTAGAATATATAATACAAGGATAAAGGCCATAGAAGAATCAATTCATGTCTCTTTCGATAAAGACTGTTTTGATCAAGCTGATAAGAGTCAAGCTAACTTGGTCAGTCTGAGTGAGCTTGAAAGGCCTAAGGAAACCAACTTATCAAATCCTATGTATGTCATAGGAGATGATAGTGATGATGATGTGTGTTCATCAAAGAAATCATCACAAACTCCAAGGGATTCTCAAGCTGAGAAGGATGATGAGTTCGTCAACCCTTTTGGAGCTGATGTCACTCAGATTGAGAATCTCAGTGATCATCACTTTGTTGACAATGTTGTTGTTGAGACTGAGGATGTGTGTTCACCTCAGAGTTCTCAACATCACTTAGATTCAGAACCAGACTCTCCAACTACAACATTTAAATTCCTCAAAGATCATCCTCAAGATCAAATTATTGGAAATTTCCAAGAAAAGGTCATGACCAGATCCAAGGCTACAGCTAATTACGCTGCACACTTTGGCTTCCTATCTCAAATGGTACCAAAGAAGACTGAAGAAGCCTTAGAGGATGAGGATTGGATTGAAGCTATGCAAGAGGAATTAAATGAGTTTGAGATAAATAAGGTCTGGAACCTTGTCCCTGATCCTAAAGATCATTCAATTATAGGCACTAAGTGGGTCTATAGAAATAAAATGGACAAGGATGGAGTGATAGTTAGGAACAAAGTAAGGCTGGTAGCACAAGGGTATAAGCAAGAGGAAGGAATCGATTATGATGAAACCTTTGCCCCTGTTGCTAGAATTGAAGCCATAAGGCTGTTTCTCGCTTATGCAACATATAAAGACTTCAAAGTCTATCAAATGGATGTGAGGAGTGCTTTCCTAAATGGAAAACTTCAGGAGGAAGTCTATGTGAAACAACCTCCTGGCTTTGTTAGTTCAAAGTTTCCACATCATGTCTATAAGTTAGACAAGGCTTTGTATGGTCTTAAACAAGCTCCAAGAGCTTGGTATGATACACTGTCCACGTATCTACTATCCATGGATTTCACCAGAGGTAGTATAGATAAGACACTCTTTATTAAAAGAAGCAAAAGACAGGTGATTCTTGTACAAATCTATGTGGATGACATCATTTTTTGTTCTACCAATGATTCTCTGTGTGAGTGGTTCTCCAAAATAATGTCACAAAAGTACAAGATGAGTATGATGGGTGAGATGACATATTTCCTAGGCCTGCAAATACAACAAAAGCTTGATGGAATATTCATCAATCAAAGCAAGTATGTTCTTGATTTGATAAAGACATATGGTTTTGATTCAAGTTCAACCATGAAAACACCCATGTCACCAGCTGTCAAGCTGAGTAAAGACTCAGATGGAAAGTCTGTGTGTCAGTCTACCTATAGAGGAATGATAGGTTCATTGCTCTATTTGACAGCTAGTAGACCTGATATTATGTTTGCTACATGTGTTTGTGCAAGATATCAGGCAGATCCTAAAGAATCACATCTTCAAGCTGTGAAAAGGATCTTTAGGTACCTTAAAGGTACACCAAATCTAGGTCTTTGGTATTCAAAAGATTCTGGATTTGAGTTAGTTGGTTTTTCAGATGCTGACTATGCTGGGTGCAAGTTAGACATAAAATCAACTACTGGAGGATGTCAAATGCTTGAAGGGAAGTTAGTCAGCTGGACTAGTAAGAAACAGAACTCAGTGGCTACTTCAACTGCTGAAGCTGGATATGTTGCAGCAGGTAGCTGTTGTGCTCAAATCCTATGGATGCAGCATCAGCTTCAAGACTTTGGCATGAGTTTCAAGAAAACTCCTATCTTCTGTGATAACCAAAGTGCTATAGCCATCACTTACAATCCAGTTTTCCACTCAAGAACCAAGCATATTGAAATTAGACATCACTTCATTAGGGACATCGTGGAAAAAGGTAAAGTTGACATTAACTTTATCTCCACGGATGACCAATTAGTAGATATATTTACTAAACCACTCGTTTGGTCAGTTCCAAACATATTTTAACTACTCAGTGTGGTTATAATGAATGTTTGAGTAAGTCTTAAACATAAATGACTAAGTGTCATTGAGTCTGAGCTATGTGCTTAACTCAGACTGTGTGATTGGTTCACACTTTTGGTAAGTTCCAAACAATTTTTTTTAACCACTCAGTGTGGTTGAAAGGCTCGTTTGAGTCAGTTTCAAATGAAAATGACTTAGTGTCATTGATCATGAGCTGTGTGCTCTACTCAAGCTGAGTATCAATCTCAAGCTGAGTGCACATTTCAAGCTGAGTGCTTAAATCAAGCTGAGTGCTTGAGTTAAACTGAGTAATATGTTTACTCAGCTTGGTGTGTCCAACCTCATGTGTTATTTACTAAGTGTGATTAATTCATGACCACTGCGTATTTGAGTCAGTCTCAAATCGAGTATTATAATAACTTGTGTATAGGTATAATACATCAGTGTATATAATCTTATTGTAAGTCAATATTATTATATTACATTAGTATCCGTTGGAAGACGATGTGTTTCTAACCTCTAACTGTTACATCAAGCCGTAATTTTTACGGTGTAACGGATAAAAAGGGGATTTCTAACGGTAACTTTTCTCTCTCCTCGGAAAGGTATATATACCGACTCTATTCGGTTTAGAGAAGTTTACGCTTACAAAACAAACTTCTCACATTCTGAAATACCTTTCGCACATAACCAATTGCTCAGTGCAAATCTCTCGTTCATCTCTATTCTAAACCCTAATCGCTAAGTGCGACTTTTGAAGTTACTCAGTGTTACTCAAGTTTTATTCGACGATGGACGGAGTCATTATAAATCTCGGTGATAGAATGGTTAGAGGTTCTACGTTAAAAAACAATGGGATGCCAGTTCTTAAAGTAAACAATAAACGTGCATGTTTGGCAATCCCTGAACGTAAGAGGAATAGAGGCTATGAAACCTGGGTAGATTATATCCGAAAATGCCCTCTGGCATTTGCTTTCACTGGCGCACCTCTACATATTGTTCCACAGCACTTATTGGAGTTCTGGTACACTTGCATTTATGACCAGAACAAGGGAGAAATCGCTGGCACTGTTCTAAATGGGGATAGAACAGTTGTCATAACTGTACAGCGGCTAAGGGATGTTCTCCAACTTCCTCCAAGTGATGTGTTTGAAGCTGCTGTTACCAGGAAAGTGGCGAGGACAGTCCTACCTCGTATGGGTCACCCACAAACAGAGGGTGTAATCAAGAAGGCCACTTTTCCAACGAGTTGGGGCTTCATGGTTTCTACGGTGATTTGTTCGCTGGGAACAAAGGTTGGAGGTTTGGACCAGGTCTATGAGTTCGAGATGCAGCTGCTGTACAACATGTTCTTTGCCAGAAATCTGGACTACGCACTACTCTTTTTCAATGAGCTCAAGGTCCAAGTACTAAAGACACCAAGGGATCTCCATGTACCTTTTATAAGGTTCTTATCCTTAGTGATTAAAGCTGAGTTGGGAGACCAACTATATGAAGCTGGACAAGATTTGTTCCCCGCTCCAGCACTCAGCTCGAAGATGTTCAACAATGACATCTTTCCAGAGCAAGAAGGTCTGAGTGACCCAATGCGATGGATAGCTGAGCAAGCTTCATCAGAAAGTGAAGATGAGGGATCCACTCAAGGGGGAGCTTCCCAAGCTGACACAGAAGTTCAAGCTGAGTTCTCTGCTCAAGCTGAACCAGCAACCATTGAAGCTGCTTCTGGTAAGACCTCTCTACTTTCTTTTTCTTCTCACTATTCTCCATCCGTGTTTGGTGATAAGGCTGTGGTAAGCCCAACCCAGTCTAACCCATCTCCTCCACCTTCATTCCATTTACAATCCCAATCTGAAGCCACCCCTAGTATGCCCACTGCTGCTAGGGAGAATATCTGAACCTATCAAAGAAAAACTGCCATAGGTGGTGCCACTCTTAAAGGCATCACTGGAGATGAGATCACACTGATCCCTCCCCAGGCAGGAGTTGAGGGGGAGACGCATTCTCTTAAGGTGTCAACCTCAAGGCTCATTCAAACCCAATAGCCTTACCCGGGTGTGGTTTCTACTCAGCCCACACTTACTCGAGCCATGGGAGAGCCTGTTACTGTGCCTGAGCAGACACACTCAGGTAACATTGAATATCTGACCAATCCCCAGGGTCAATCACCCCCCTCTAAACCAATTAACCAACCGTGCAAGAGGGTGTGAGAAGTGAAGAGAAGTTATTGGGCTCGAGATGTGAAGTGAATGGGTTGGTGCAAATGAGTTTGAAGGTAAACACCAACCTTCGGATGATGCACCCAAATTCCAACCATCTCAAGCTGACTTGGACGACTTGATGACATTTTTCAAGAGTCAGTTTGACAAGCTGCACCTCAAAAGGAAACAAGATAAAAAGAATATGTTGATGATCTTGGATTCTATAGAGGAAGATGTTCAGCTGCTGAAATCTGCAGTTGCTGCCCTCCAACAACAAAGGACTTCCACCCCTATTGATGATGACAAAAAGGGAGAGAAGATTCCAAAAGCTGAGGATGAGTCTATGCAAGCTGAAGCTCTACTCATGCTGGCAAAGGGACCAGATCAGACTGAGGGGGAGCTAGAAATAAACAGGGAAGATGAACCTGCATTAAAGAAAGAAATGATATCAGAATCTGAGTCTGAAGCTGACGAAGGTTCTGAAGCTGACGAAGGTTCTGAAACTGAGCAGGAAACTGAAGAAGAAAAGGCTACGAGAGAACTAATCGAGATGCTAGAGCAAGAAGAAGCAAATGAGCTCAATATCTCTGTAGCTGAATTAAAGAAGAGAAAAGAAAAAGAGCAACTGGATCAAAGAAAAGAAAAGTTAAAGAAAGCTTTAGCTTAAGCAGAAGCTGACTACAATGGTCCAAAACCTGATCCTATCCCATATTCAGATGCTGAGATACAAGAATGTTATTTCAGAAGAAATATCAGTGAGGATATTAAAGGCATGACCTTGAGCAGAGTTAATGGAGAAGTCATCCTCAACTTTGAATTTGAAAAAGGATCAACAACGGGGATGGACCTGAGATACGTTCACAGGATGGGCTATCTAGAATGGAACAGAATTCTGAGGATGCTCAAGAAGTTCAAACGAAGTCAAATTAAGCAAGAAATCTTTACTGAAGTCTCAAAGTTGATCAAAAGGGCTGAGGAGCTGAGATATGTTTCAGTTCCTGGTCCACAATGGGAAAAACTGTTTGATATACCTGAAGGTGTGGAATTCACAGAAAATATATTCATTGATGTACCTATTCAGGGATTTATGTTCAAGGATCAGGAAGGCAAACCTAGCTTCATCAAATTTAATGAAGTATGCTATCTGAAAGCTAAGGATGCTGCCTATATAAGAACTTGTTGTGGAAACAATGACTCAAATCAGCTATTGAAATACAAGCTGAATAAACTAATCAAAGTTCATCACAAAGAATTCAGAGGAAGTGAAGAAGCTGAAAAGTTACTATATGAAGTAACTAAAGAAATTATCAATTGGGAGCTTCTACACCCTGAATTTGTACAATAAATTAGTTCTATTATAAATATTAGATTAGTTCTAATATTTTTGTAAGCACTATGTGTGCATGATCTAAGTGATCAACAACTTTTGTATTATGATAAGTTCAATTAATACAAGTATAAAGTTTGATATGTTCAACTGTGTTGTGATGTGTTCCTATTCATAAGTCTGATAAGTTCAGCAAAAATGAATAACAGATAAGTTCTTATTCATTTATGTAATTAGTTGGTGTGTTCAACTAAAATTTGGTGTGTTCCAATTTAAATTGATAAGTTCAATTAAAATTGATATGTTCAACAAATATTTGATCAGTTCAAATAATAAAATCTTAATAAGTTTGAGATTTAAAACATAATTCTGTTAAACAAACTTAAGAACTGTTTGATGGTTTTGTCATCATCAAATAGGGGGAGTTTGTTGGGAAAATGATCTCATCAGTTAAGATTTGATGAGACAAAGTTAATTTGTAAGATGAGTTCTACATATAACTTAAACAGAATTATGAAGCTTAGTCAGACTGAACACTTATAGTGATTCAGACTGAGTATAAGCTGAATATAAACTTAGCATATGTTCGACCAGTTTATATTATACCATAGTTAAATTATTAATGTGTTTGATAATCTGTGTAGGTCACATAAGGTATATATCGAGTATTCAGCTTGATGTGTTTCAAGCTGAGTGACTAAGCTCAGAAGCAGAGTCAGCTCGACAGAGTTAATAAATATGTTTTATTTAACTCTTTGGACTTCTAAGGATGAGTTAACAATTATACATGTTTGTTCATGTTTGAATTCGGGTTTATTCTCGAAGAACTCAGCTTGATGAGTTTCAAGCTGAGTAACTCAACCTGACTAAAGAAGTTAGCTTAAAAGAATTTAAATGTGTTTTAAATTCTGTTTTAACTCTCTATATCTACGGAATGGATAAGAAGACTTCAGAATCAAGATTTAAGATTGAAGACTCAAGATAAGATGATTCAAGATTCAAGATTCCGAGTTATCCGATAGTTAGTTAGCAAATTAGGATTAGTCCAATTTGTTAGGAACCGTAGCAATAGGATTATAAATACTTATCTCCTGATAAGTTTAGAGGTCCGACTACGACTACAATTCTGATAAGAATTACAGAGCCGAAAACCTCACCTCACCGTATGTGTTACGAATCTTGATTCAGTATCAAGATAATCACAGATTGCCAAAGACGTTCGTGTGTTCGAATTAATCACATTAGTTGTGATATTGGTAAGTAATCATGTGTTGATTCAATCTGTGTAAATCCTGTTTAGAGAGTCGTCAGTATCTATAATTATATGTTAATTATAGATATCCAAGTTTGAGAGATTGAAAGATTTGTATTAGGTGATTATATATCAAGAGTTGCTTACTTGATAGTTATTGTAATCATCTTCTTATGGATAAGTTTTGATTTCAATAAACATCTCAAAACAATTTTTCAAAACAAATGTTTCAATTCTAAGCCATATCCATCATCTTCAAAAGCATACAACAAAGCAAAACTTGCCACGCAGGGCATAAAAACAAAAGTAATAAGTGATCCGGAAGTAATGGCGAGATCAACACTCCCAATTCTCTTGTAGAGGACAATCAACAAAGTTTCCTCTTTAGAGATCCGGTTTTTCAAGCTTTTCCTTTGATGCAACGAACAAACCTACACTCTGTAACAAAATAAATTTGTGACAAACGTGAGTACCTCAAGTAGCAATGAAGTATATATCATGAATGTACCTCAAGTAGAAAAATTAACTCTCTCTTTTCTGAGAAGTTTTATTTCCTCTCGGCACGAAGGGCAGGCATGACGGCCCCAGTCCCCAAATCTTCCACAGAAGTAGCAAACCACCCCTTGTTGAGTCTCCTTAGGCACATGATCAATGTCCAAAGACTCTATGCCCAAAGAAAGCTTGGATACTCCAACCTTCTCTTGCAGGGTCGATTTCTTCTTCTTCTCAACTTGTCGTTCCTTTGAACCAAAACCGGGGATGGATAAGGTTGAACCATACTTGGACATGTTAGACTCTACAGTCTTCAACATTCCATGCAGTTCATCTATCAATTTCACCATCTCATGCATATGATAGTCCATAACAAACTGATCATATGATGCGGGCAGGGACTGAAGTATAAAATTCACACCAAGCTCCCTCTCGATAGGAAATCCAAGTCTCTCCAATTGGTCCATGTAAGACTTCATCTTCAAAACATGGGTACTTACACTCCCGCCTTCCCGCATCCTACAACCGGCTAGACTTTTAACACACTCATAGTGTTCCTGCCTAACTTGCTGTTAGAACATATCCTTCAGCTTGTTAATCATATCGTACACACTCATATGCTCGAATTGCTTTTGCAACTCTGAGCTCATAGTTGACAACATGAGACAGGCAACATCGTGTGTGTCCTTAACACGCTTTTCATACGCATATCGAACAGCCCAAGCCGCATTGGTAGCAGGTGGTTCAGGAACGGGTTCCTCAAGTATGTGAAACTTAGACTCGGCAAGTAGGACAGTTCTCAATTGCATAAGCCAGTAAACAAAGTTCACTCCCGTGAGTTTCTCCCTTTCTAGGAACATACGAAGTGAAAAGTACGACGTGGTGTTATTATGATTCGACATCCTAGAGTAAATAGAGCACACGAATTAGTTAGTTTGATTTAATCCTCGTTAAAATAACTACCCATAATGTTCCAAAAAACAATTTATTGCAACAAGGGCTAAGAACCATATTTCACCCCATTCCATGACGGGTTCGCCGCGGATCACTTCATGGAGCTATTTAGGCCAGTAACCATCTTACCGATTGCAATCTCTATTGCATCTCTTAGACACTTGTGGGATCCTACGACAACCATTGGTCGTTTGGCATGTTTGATCCCTACCTGCACCAATTCCAAATTAAAATTCTTGGTTGACTCGTGCTAAGCTTGGCAATCACTCAAGGATTTTAATTTGAAATTGTAAATCGTCCGTTAAGACATACGATGTCAAACCCACCAAAATTGGCTCTTGCTAAGCTCGACAACCAAAAATTGTGAATTTGCTACACTCACCTTCCACACAGTTTTATGAGAATTGGCTTGTGCTAAGCTCGACAACCAAAACTCATAAAACTAGATTCGGGTGGTGGTATCGACGTACGGATGGTACAAGATTTACGATTTATGGAAAATGGCCTTTTGTTTCCGGTTTGGTTTTAGATTAACTTGTTTAGTGACAAACCCTAGTTTCACTATGTGAGTTAATCTTGTATGTGAGCGCGTGCGAGAATTGTAAACCATTTTTATCAAATCTCTTGTGATTTTAATAATTTTATAAAAAGTTATCTAGCATAGGAATCCTAACAATCCATGCAAGAAACATAAAATCACATCACACGCATAAACGAAATAAATTGGTAACCCTTGCCAAAAAATCCTATGCGTTATTCCCGTGAGCCAAAACGGGAAGAACGTGGTCAATCTAAGGGACAAAAGGATCTTCGATGCGAGCTCCCACTAGAACCATATTTCACCTGCTTCTATGGACATCCTCCATCTCCTTTTGACTCCATTTGTGTGTCTTCATCCAAATTGTACAATACATACAATAGAAATTGAAATGGCGTACAAGCCATAATAATTTCCTATTTATCTATTACAATTACACGAATGAATGAAATGGTATGCAAGCCACAATATTATTATATTTATAACTAAATTAGTACAATTACAACCCATAGTGATAATTAAAATCACCAAAATGTATCCAAACACACAAACAACCACAAGGTCAAAGGCAAGGTTACCAATTTCAAATATTCACACATACACCCAAACATAACATATGGTATTTCAAAAAATACCAAAACATGCATACAAATTCTGAAACAAATTTCCAGAATCTCCAAAAAATGCCAAAAACCCGAGAACAAAATAAATTTTATTTTAAAAACAGAAAACTATCCAGCGCGCGTAGCGCCGCTAACCCCTTGTTCCATAAAACAAAATTTTTTATTCGGGTTTTTCAGGCCACCATGTGCATTTCTAGTTTGGAGGTGGCTCTGATACCACTGTTGAGGTTTCGGGGACAAGCAACGGAAGCAAGGTGTAATGCCGCCGTTTCACAAGCTTAATTTATAAAATAAAGTTAAGCGTTTAACCAAAAGATATATTTAGAAAACACAGCGGAAGCTAAATTTAGTTATTTACATAAACCGTAACAGTGTTTAAACAAAACCACCAGCGGAGTTACCAAATATCTGCCGACCATTAACCAGTAAATCAGAGTTAACAAAAACAACCAGAAAGTAGTGTTCCCCAAAAACTTCGGCAGTACAAACCAAAACATGGCACCCCGTCTCACCAGCAGCTAATTACCTGAATATTGGACATAAACATGGAGGGGTTAGCTATAAATAGCTAGTGAGTAACGATTAAACATAAGTATCGTTACAAAAATGTTATAGCATGCAGAAGGTATCACAAAGTATCACACAATTCTATCCAAACAGCTAGTGATGTTCCGGTGCCCAGGAGGAGTCACGTCTTGCAGGGTTGTGAGCCCGGCTCAATGATCCAAACTGGGGGAAACCGAACACATCCATAATATCGCGCTGGTGGGGGAGCGGGTAGCAGTCCACCATTGCATTAACGAGCGGGGAAGTCCGATGAGAGCCCCTTTAACGAGCGGGGAAGTCTATGAGAGCCCCTGGTTGAGGCACGGGGTTTTGCAAGAACCCGATCCGCGGCCGCGGATCACCGTACCTCAACAATAACAAAGTGCCGGCACGAACACGTATTGGCCGACTCTGGCCGCATCATAAACATAACTGGCCTACTCAAGCCATAACATATCATATTGGCCTACAAAAGTCATAACACCCGCATATACCAAGTTTATAACATGATTGGCCTACTCAAGCCTAGCATATGTGCATAGCAGCGTATACCATAGCAAATTAACAACACATAAACCATAACTTACCTTAAACTTGTTATAACATGTTTATCACGAAACCTAAGGTTAACCGTGTTGGGATCTCGTGGGCAACACAGCGGAAGCAAGTACAACAAACAAAGCCCACGGTACAAGCAAATAAAGCATGAAAACAAGAAATCCCAAAATGGACCAAACTCTATGTATAAAATGCAACTTGAAAAGGAAGAAATGGTTATACCAGCCTCCTTAGCTCCAGAATTCGGATTGTCTCGTAGTGTTGAGCTCCAAGAACGAAAGTGCGGATCGACTAGAGGGATATACCCCGGTAACACGCCAACCTCTTGAGCTAGCAAGCCTCCATGGTACTTCTACTCGAAAACCACTTCTGGAACAGCAATATGTCGAGACCAATCTTCTGGAACATGAGCTTTCTTGTATCTTCACTTGGTCTCTTGTAGCACCAAAGAAGTTATATGTAATTTTGAGAGAGAGAGCATTAGAGAGAAAAACCCCAAGTCAAAATGAGTTCTCATATCTTTCTCTTATGTCCAGATTCGGGTAATACCCCCTCCAACCGGCCAAGCATCGAAACAAACAAATACACATGCATTGGTTGATTTTAGAGGTGGATATGACAAATGGCACTGGCAGGGTTTAGCGACGCTAACCAAGAGTTAACGGCGCTAACTCAAAAGGGTTAGGGGCGCTAACGCGCCCTGTCAGCGATTTGACACAAAGTACATGCAGCCGTAGCGGCGCTAACCTATAGGAGTTAGCGGCACTAACTACTAATAGTTAGCGGCGCTAACGCGGTCTGCGATGTCAACTTTTGTCTTTTGCCATATTTGGTCCCTTAACTTAAGTTGCTGTCAGGTTAGACCCCGGTGTATGACCCAATAGGCCCATACATCATCAGCAGCGGTCCATATGGCGTACGTACATTAATGGGCATATTTCTAACAAACTCCCACTTGCACATAATGCACCGTACCCATGTAACCACAGACAAAGAGCGGCCTCTAGCAAAAGCATCAATGCCCCCAAGTCAGTATGGGTTCCGCTATTATGCAGAAAACCATTATCTACAAAAAGAACGTAGAGGTCCTATTTGATAAGTGATCAATACTCCTTTAGTTCACGATATCCTTGTGAACACGAGACATGGATTGATATATCAATCTCCAGATCGTTCACGATTATGTTACTCGATCTTGATTGGTGGTGACCAAAATTTAAGGACATATCTGATTCTAAATCAATATTCCTTTGCGCATGGCCATGCTTATTTTGGTGTCAGCACCCAATCATCGAGGGGCCCAGGGATATCTCTCATACCAGAGGAACAAATCCCGTTGACTATACAACTCCATAGCGTGAACCTTCTCTTACTTGGCTATTCCCTTTATAGTAGCCAGTTACGAACTACGTTTTGAAATGGCTAAAGTAAGAAAGTTTCATGCTATAGCAATTCATACATCTCGGGTCGAAGGACGTAATGATATTATCCTTCCGAGTCACTCTATGACCATGATCCATGAAGTGAACTCGGGTGTGGGTCTTCCAGTTACTTGAAACTCCTTTCAAGCACAGGTTACTGTTGCGTTTCATGCATTCAATCCTTGATTAATGCCTAACCAACACCTAACCTCAGCCTTAATTCAAGCTTCCTTCCCTTGAAGAATGACTGGCTATGGAAATTTAGAATGTATAAACATTCTGGGAAGTGGTTAAACTTGCTAAGATGGAACACAGTAAAGACCAATGAAGGTAACCGCATCATGCGTATATATAGTCTCTACTATATATCGATACAATCATCGGTTAGCAGTACTGCTTACCGTTCCCAAAGCTTATAAGTAAATCAAACATTTACTAAAACGATATTCGAGCCTAGTCATAAGCATTGACAATGCTTTTATACCTAGTATGAAATTCATCACTAGTATTTGACAACGGCTTAATTATGGGATCATCTACACGATATCCCTTTGTACTCTTTTGTATTCTCTTATTAAACCACTTGCAAAGTGTTTATCAGAGAGATCATATACAAAGTTATCATAGTCGTCATATCCTTAATGTTACCGAAGTCTACAATAGGATTAATGACACTAATGATTATCAAAGTCGTCATACTCTCATTGTAACCGAAGTTCATAATAGAGTTACTGACACTCACGTTAATTAGAGTCGACATACCCTAAATGTTACCAAAGTACACAATAGGGTTAACGTCACTCATTGAATCTTAATGTCGTATCTGCACCACATATTTTAATATTCAAAACTCCGATTAAAATTTGACAGTTTCATAGGTATAGATTTTCTTGCAGTACTAACTTACTCAAGACAATTCTATTTTCGTCGAACATCAAGAACATATATCAGTATTTCTTGAATCTAAAATCCACTTGATTCCATGTTTTCTATTCATACTCATAGTACAATAATTCCATCACTAGGTTGTAAAACAACCCTAAATTAGGACATTAATTTTATTGAGCATATGTTGCTAAGAACACATGAAGCTCCCACTAGCCCTGACAAGGGTATCTGGCTTAATCTATGCTTTCTAGAAAACTCATTCCTTTGACTTTCTTGCAAAGCGGGATTACAGCCACAAGATGCAAAATTTTGCTGACTAAACTCATGGACACAATTTGGACATAATGGATATATGAGACCTCGGAACATGTTTCAAAACATTTCCTCAAATTAACCCTGCGAAGGATCTTGGTCTTCATATTTCCATGTGAACATACTTGTTTTTTCCAAAGCGACAACAATGTTCCACATAAACCAGACCTAATCTGGATATCATGGATGAATAAGACCCACGGAAAGTGCCTTAAGCATTTCCTCAACATAATCCTGCGAAGGATACAGGTCTCTTACATCCAAGTGTACTAATCTTGTTTTCGTAAGGTGACAACAATATTTCACTTTATCCAAGTTATCTTCAACACAACTACTAGAACATATTTCCATATTATCAATATGAAAAGCTTTGTCTCTAGTCGGTATTTGAAGTTGTCCATAGATGCATATATGTTAGTCCCTTCACCCCTCTCGGATTACACCTTAGGTGTGGGATTAACCCAAGTCAAGTACTTGGATGCAGCAAATTGATTACATCTATGTATGCCATTCCCTTCTCATATTCACTAGTGAACACAGGGTCCCACTATGTTTCCAATGAATGGAAATATCACAATGATTTACCATCAAGTTGTTGTTACTCTGATATGACAACCTCATATCTATAACAACCTTCTTGATTTCCATCAGATATAAAGAAGCAATGGATATTGTCAGGTTTTACCAGCATCTCTATGCTGATTAAGTGCTAGTGTCCACATTAGGTCTTTTATTTAAGTTTAACGTTCTTCCACTGGAATGCTTTTGTAAATTGTTCTTTCCCTTTTGAATAACCAAACATGGTTCCCATAAGTTCAAGAACAATTATCCAAAACTCGGATGAACTACTTAAATATACAAGCATCAACTTATAATTCATACATCTCCCACTTAATGTAGAATGAATAATTTTAAGTTGTGAGATTGATAAGCAAAGTACTCTTTCTAGTCAAAATCTCATTGGATGCTTAAGTTGACCATAATGTTGTGTTTCAGATTTAGAACTTGGTTCATAAAAATTAATGTATACCAATCACATTGAATACATGTTTTAGGCCTGCTTTTTACCAGATCATCAACAAAGATATCCGGTTTTGTTTAAAGTAACATCATGTACAAAATGTGTTTCTTAGAGAAAACGAATTATGGGATAAACCCATGATTCATTTCAAGTTATAGATAATAGAAACTTAGCATCTTACCTAGATCTAAGAATCGATATCTATATGCCCTTATTGATTCTTAATTTCTTAAGGTTATTTCCGAACACCTCCAGGTTTCAGACACAAACCTTTTGTCTAGTTAAACATTCTCCCAACAACTATCATAAAGATGGTGATGAAGAATTTTACTAGTGTCATCTTATATGGCATACTTGAACGGATTATCCACACAAGTGTGATCAAAATCCAACAAGTTATACTCATTCCTAGCAACATAGGTGAAGGATTTCTTAATCATCCTAGTTCAATAAACAATATTTATATCCTTCATTTAGCCCGAGGCTAAACTTTTACAAAGATCCTAACCACATGGATCCAAGCGATCTAAATGTTGTTTACTTGGTTAAGTTTGATTATGCCAAATACTAATGTATCCAAACCACTTTTGGATCTAAGAATCAATTATTTCATGATCGTCTTACTACTTATAATGAGCCTTTATGTATGCAATGATATGGATAAGTTTTGATTGGACAAAATATCCATCATCTCTAAAGAACATACAATAAAGCAAGTCTTGCCACGCAGGGCGTACAAACAAAAGTAATAAATTAATCCGGAAACAATGGCGAGATCAACACTCCCAATTCTCTTGTAAAAGACAATCAACAAAATTTCTTCTTGAGAGATCCGGCTCTTCAAGCTCTTCCTTTTGCATCGAAAAGACCTACACTTTGCAACAAAAATAAATTTGTGACAAACGTGAGTCATATAGCTCGGGTAAACAACCCAGCTTAATAAGGAATGGCAATGAAGTATAATCATGAATGTACCTTAAGTAGGAAAATTAACTCTCTCTTTTCTGAGAAGTTTTATATCCTCTCGGCACGGAGGGCAGGCATGACGGCCCCAATCCCCAAATCTACCGCAGAAGTAGCAAACCAACCCTTGTTGAGTCTCTTTAGGCATATCATCAATATCCATAGACTCAAAACTTGAAGTAAGCTTGGATACACCAACTTCTTCATTTGATGGGATCAATTTCTTCTTCTTGGCTAAAAGTTGTTCCTTAGAGCCAAAAACAGGAGTGAATGAGGATGATTCATGCTTGGACATGTTGGATTCAACATCCTTCAACATTCCATGCCGTTCATGTATAGATATTTCCTTTCCATGCATATGATAGTTCTCTACAAACTTTTCATATGATGCGGGCAGAGACCGAAGTATGAAATTCACACCAAGCTCCCTCCCTATAGGAAAACCTAGTCTCTCCATCTGGTCCATGTATGACTTCATCTTCAAAACATGGGCACTAACACTCCCGCCTTCCCGCATCTTACAACCGGTTAGACTTTTAACGCACTCATAATGTTCTTGCCTACCTTGCTGTCGGAAAACATCCTTCAGCTTGTTAATCATGTCATACACAGTCATGTGCTCAAATTGCTTTCGCAGTTCCGAGCTCATACTTGATAACATGAGGCTAGAAACATCGTGCGTATCCCGAACACGCTTTTCATACGCGTATCGGATAGCCCATTCCGCATTGGTAGCAGGTGGTTCAGGAAGGGGTTCCTCAAGGATGTGCAACTTGGACTCGGCACGTAGGACAATCCTCAATTGCCTAAGCCAGTCCACAAAGTTCACTCTCGTGAGTTTCTCCCTTTGTAGGAACATACGTAGTGATAAGTTCGACGTGTTGTGGTTTTGATTTGACATCCTATATTAAAGTAGAGTACACGAATTAGTTGTTTGATTTAATCCTCGTTAAAATAATTACCCATATTGCCTCGAAAAATATTTTAACAAGGGCTAAGAACCATATTTCACTCCAATCCATGACGGGGTTGCCGCGAATCACTTCATGGAGCTATTTAGGCCGATAACCATCTTATCAATTGCAATCTCTATTGCAACTCTTAGACACTTGCGGGATCCTACGACAACCATCGGTCGTTTGGCATGTTTGATCCCTACTTGCACCAATTCCAAATTAAAATTCTCGGTTGACTCGTGCTAAGCTCGACAATCACTCAAGGATTTTAATTTGCAATTGTAAATCGTCCGTCAAGACATACGGTAACAAATTCACCAAAATTGGCTCGTGCTAAGCTCGACAACCAAAATTGTGAATTTGCCACACTCACCTTCCACACAGGTTTATGGGAGTTGGCTCGTGCTAAGCTCGACAACCAAAACCCATAAATCTAGATTCGGGTGGTATCGACTTACGGATGGCGCAAGATTTACGTTTTATGAAAAACGGGCTTTTGTTTTCGGCTTGGTTACAGATTAACTTGTTTAGTGACAAAACCTATTTCCATTATGTGAGTTAATCTTGTATGTGAGCGCGCGAGAGTTGCAAACCATTTTTACCAAATCTCTTGTGATTTTATTAATTTCGAAAAATTATCTAGCATGCGAATCCTAAGCAAACCATGCAAAAATAAAATGAAATCACATCACACGCATATAAACGAAGTAAATTGGTAACCCTTGCCAAAAACCTATGCGTTCTTCCCGTGAGCCAAAACGGGTAGAACGTGGTCAAACTAGGGGACGGAAAGTCTTCAATGCGAGCTCCCACTAGATCCGCCATCTCCAATGGACTTCATCGGCTTCTATGGACACGCTCCATTTCCTTTCCGACTCCTAAAAGTGTGTCTTCATCCAATTTGTACAAAACATACAATAGAAAAAGAAATGGCGTACAAGTCACAATAACTTCCTATTTATCTAGTACAAATACACGGATGAATGAAATGGCATGCAAGCCACAATATTATTACAAATATAACAATTTTAATAACTACTACAGCCCATATGTGATATTAAATCACCAAATTGCATCCAAACACACAAATACAACCACAAGGTCAAGGCAAGGTTACCAATTTCACAACAACCACATACAACCAAACATAATGGTAACTAAAATACCAAAACAAACCTGGAACAAATTTCCAGAAACAGAAAATGACCAAAATACCCGAGAACAAAACTGTTTTTTTTATACTTTTCGCTAACCCGGTTCGAACAGAAAACAAACATTTTGATTTCGGGATTTTCAGGCCACCAAGTGCAAATCTAACATAGAGGTGGCTCTGATACCACTGTTGGGATCTCGTGGGCAACACAGCGGAAGCAAGTACAACAAACAAAGCCCACGGTACAAGCAAATAAAGCATGAAAACAAGAAATCCCAAAATGGACCAAACTCTATGTATAAAATGCAACTTGAAAAGGAAGAAATGGTTATACCAGCCTCCTTAGCTCCAGAATTCGGATTGTCTCGTAGTGTTGAGCTCCAAGAACGAAAGTGCGGATCGACTAGAGGGATATATGTTGGGATTTCAAGAACACGCAACGGAAGCGAGAACGACATCAAACATGCATGCAAGTGTTCAAAACAATGAAATCCCAAGCATGGATCTACTCTATGTACAAAATAGCAACTAGAGAAGAAGGAAAGAGAGTTATACCAGCTCCTAAGCTCCAATGATCTCGTGATGGTGGCTGAAAGGTTGAAGAAGCAAGGAACTCCTTCTTCTTGTTCTTGTCTTCTCTCGAAATCACAAACCGGGCACAAGTCCAACAAGATGTGCTAGCACCCTTTGATGATATCTTCTTGAACTCGAAATATCACCTTAGAACAACAAATAATCTTCTGGACCAAAAGCCTCAAGCTCACAAGATCACTAGTTCAAAGTATCAAGTGAAAGAGAGAATATGTGCTTGAGTGATAGAATGACCAAGAGTAACAAATGGCTGGAGTAGAGGGCTTATATAGACATCTGAAATGCCCTTTGAAATCCCTCTAGCCGGCCAAGATTGTTCCAGAACTATCCTCTATTGGCTACAAGTGGAGGTGACTTGTATATAAAGTCCATGCAGGTTTAGCGGCGCTAACCAAGAGTTAGCGGCGCTAAACCTTAACCCGTAGCGGCGCTAACGCGGCCTGACTTCGATTAGACGTAAAGCACATGCAGCCTTAGCGGCGCTAACTCGTTATAGTTAACGGCGCTAACGTGGCCTGCATTGCTAACTTCCACTTTTGCCATCTTTGGTCCCTTAGCTTTATTTGCTGTCATGTTAGACCCCGGTTTGTGACCCTTATAGGCTCATACATCATCGGCAGTGCTTTAAGGCGTACATATATTATCGGGCAGATTCTAACAAACTCCCACTTGCACATAATATACTGTACCCAGGCAAGCACAGACAAAGAGCGGCCTCTAGCAAAGCATCAATGCCCCCAAGTCTGTATGAGTTCTGAATACCTGCAGAAAACCATCATACTAAAGTAGTGGTCCTAGATAAGTGATCTTAGACATCCTTTTGTTCGCGATATCCTTGTGAACACGAGACATGGATTAATAAATGTCAATCTCCAGATCGTTCACGATTATGTTTCTCGATCTTGATTGGTGGTGACCAAAAGGTAAGGACATATCTGATTCTCAATCAATAGTCCTTGTGCATGGCCATGCAATATTTTGGCGTCAGCTCCCAATCATCGAGGGGCCCAGGGATATCTCTCATACAGGAGGAACAAATCCCTTTGACTGTATAATCCCATACCATACCTCTTGACTTACCTAGTCATTCCCTTTATCACAGCCATTTACGAACTGCTTTTGAAAATGGCTAAAGCAAGTAAGAACTATGATATAGCGATTCATACATCTCGGGTCTGAGGATGTAAGATTTTATCATCCCAAGTTACTCGTGACTATAATCCATGAAGTATACTTGGGTGTGGGTCTTCCAGTCACTTGAAACTCCTTTCAAGCACAGGTTACTGTTGCGTTTCATGCATTCAATCCTTGATTAATGCATAACCAACACCTAACCTCAGCCTTATTTCAAACTTCCTTCCCTTGAAGAATGACTGACTGTGGAAATTTAGAATGTATAAACATTCTGGGAAGTGGTTAAACATGCTAAGATGGAACACAGTAAAGTCTTATGAATGTAACCGAATCACTCGCATATCGAAACAAGCATAATTACAATACTGTCTGTATCGTTCCCAAAATAAATTAATACATATCAAATAAACTAATATATATACAACTCAAGCCAAATCGCTAGCAAATCTTACACCTATCCCTCTAGTGTGAGATTCATGAGCTGCTTGCGGTAACGGCTTAGTGAATGGATCTGCCAAGTTTCCATTCGATGCTACTCTGCTAATGATGACTTCACCACTTTCAATTACATCCCGACTAAAGTGGTATTTGCACAAAATGTGTCTTGTCCTCTTGTGAGCTCTTGGTTCCTTTGCCAAAGCCACCGCACCCTCATTGTCACAAAAGATCTCAATAGGGTCAGCGATGCTTGGAACCACTTGTAGATCTTGGATGAATTTCTTCATCCACACGGCTTCTTTTGCTGCTTCACTAGCCGCAATGTACTCCGATTCGGTAGTCGAATCAGCCACCGTGTCTTGTTTTGAGCTCCTCCAGCTAACAGCACCACCATTTAACAGGAACACAAACCCCGATTGAGATCGGCAGTCATCCCTGTCAGTTTGGAAGCTAGCGTCCGAGTAACCCTTTACTCTCAGCTCTTCTTCCCCACCATATACCAAGAACATCTCTTTCGTACGTCTCAAGTACTTAAGAATGTTCTTCACTGCCCTCCAGTGAGGTTCTCCTGGGTTCGCCTGATATCTACTAGTCATGCTTAAAGCACATGACACATCAGGACGAGTGCATAGCATGGCGTACATGATCGAGCCCACAGCCGAAGCATATGGTACTCGCTTCATTACTTCTATCTCCTCCTTGGAGGTAGGACATTGAGTTTTACTCAAAGTCAAACCATGCAACATAGGGAGGTTTCCTTTCTTGGATTCCTCCATCTTAAAGCGTCTCACGACCTTTTCTATGTATGCACTTTGAGAAAGCCCTAACAGCCTTCTCGATCTATCTCTATAGATCTTTATACCCAGAATACAGCTCGTATCGCCTAGGTCCTTCATTGAAAAGCAATTCCCTAGCCAAGCTTTGACACTCCTTAAGCTTGGGATATGATTTCCAATAAGTAGAATATCATCTACATACAGAACCAAGAAGACTATGGTGCTCCCACTAGCCCTGACATATACGCAAGGTTCATCTTTACTCTTCGAAAAACCAAACTCTTTGATTTTCTCATCAAAGCAAAGATTACAGCTTCGAGATGCTTGCTTAAGTCCATAAATGGACTTCATAAGCTTACAAACCTTGTTTGGATACTTTGGATGTTCAAAACCGTCAGGCTTTCTCATGTACACCTCTTCATTAAGCTTCCCGTTAAGGAAGGCGGTCTTTACATCCATTTGCCAAATTTCATAATCATGAAACGCAGCAATGGCAAGTAGTATCCTGATTGACTTCAACATGGCCACTGGGGAGAAGGTTTCATCATAATCAACTCCTTGAGTCTGAGTGAAACCCTTCGCCACCAGTCGGGCTTTGAAGATATCCAAGGTTCCATCTATGCCAGGTTTCTTCTTAAAAACCCATTTACACCCGACGGCTTTAATCCCTGGTGTAGGATCAACCAGTTCCCAAACCTGGTTATCCGACATAGATTGCATCTCGCTCTCCATTGCCTTCCTCCATTGAGCAGACTCAGGGCCTGCCATGGCTTCCTTGTAGCTGGTGGGATCATCATGATCCACCAATAACTCATCGCCCTCAGATATGAGAAACCCATATCTCTCTGGCTCAAAACGAGTCCTACTGGAACGCCTAGGAGTAGACATAGCAAGAGTGTCAGATACCGCAACATTATCTTGCTCGGTATTTTGGCTAGTGCCAACCTCAAGCCCTTTATCGGCCGACCCTTGATCTTCCTCAAGGTCAACTTCCTTACTGCCGTGTTTGGATAGCAACTCCCTTTCAAGGAAGAATGCCCTTCGAGCAACAAATACCTTGTTCTCTGAAGGTTTATAAAATAAATATCCAACACCGTTAGGAGGATAACCAATAAAATAACACCTCTCCGAACGAGGTTCAAGTTTGTCTTCAGCCTCACGTCTCACGTAGGCTTGACAACCCCAAACTCGTAAATATGAAAGTGTCGGCTTCTTACCATGCCACATTTCATAAGGTGTTTTATCGACTTTCTTGGTTGGTGCGAGGTTAAGGATTCTTACCGCAGTTTCTAAGGCATATCCCAAGAAACTAATAGGTACCTCCGCTCGACACATCATAGACCTTACCATATCAAGAAAAGTCCGGTTCCTCCTCTCAGCGACCCCATTTAATTGTGGAGTCCTCGGAGGTGTTAATTGTGAAACAATTCCACAATTTTTAAGATGATCGACGAATTCGGTACTAAGATACTCTCCACCTCTATCAGACCGGAGTATCTTTATAGTCTTGCCCAACTGATTCTGAACTTCGTTTTGGAATGTCTTGAACACCTCAAAGGTTTCATTCTTGTGTTTAACAAGATAGACATACCCATACCTACTATAATCATCTATAAAGGTTACGAAGTATCTTGAATTATTCCTTGTGACATGTTTGAAAGGTCCACATACATCCGAATGGATTATGTCTAAAAGGTCCTTTCCCCTCTCACTTGTTCCCGTGAAGGGTGCTTTTGTCATTTTGCCCAATAAGCAAGATTCGCATACTTCATTTGATCCTTGATCAAATGATTCCAAGATCCCATCCGATTGGAGCTTGGTGATACGAGTCTTGTTTATATGGCCAAGACGACTATGCCACATGGAATATTTATCCAAACCATTTTTGGAGTCAGAATCAATGTTCATGATAGATTGTCTTGATTCAATGTATGCATTTGCCTCATATATGCCATGACATGGTAAAGCTTTAAAATACTCAACTTCATTTTTAAAACAAATGATTGTACCACTTACAAATTTAAAATCAAAACCATCGTCATACAATTTGTGAAAAGAAATAATGTTTCTAGCCACATAGGGCGAATAGCATACATCCTTTAACAAAATAGAAAAACCGGTCTTGAATGAAAGCTTCAGATCTCCTTTAGCTTCCACTGGGACAACCTCCGAGTTTCCCATGACAAGATCCAGTTCTACCCGCTCCAAGCTCCTACTTTCCCTTAGCACCTGCACCATATTACATATGTGAGTGCCACAGCCAGTATCTAATACCCAGCCTTTAGAAGTAGAAGTATGGTGGAGTTCTATCATGAACGTACCTGACGTATCCGGACCCGATATGCTCATTGCCTTGAGCTTGTTGAGTCCCTCCAGGTACTTTGGGCAGGTACGGCGGTAATGGCCCTTGCCCCCACAGAAAAAGCACTCCGCATCCTCCGGAGCCTTGGCTTGGGGAAGCTTCCCTTTGCCTTTGCCCTCGGAGGCCGGGTTAGGCTTGGCCCCGCCAACCTTTCCCTTACCCTTCCTTTTAGAGGAAGAGGCGGCCTTCTTCTTCGTGATGCGGCCTTCCCGGATGGCGAGAACTTGAGAGGTGGAGGAGGATGGCTTGTTCTTGGTCATGCTAGACTCAGCAGTCTTCAACATACCATGAAGTTCCATCAAGGTCTTATCCATGCTGTGCATATGATAACTCATAACGAATTGATCGTATGCACCGGGCAGGGATTGGAGGATTAAATCAACCGCCATCTCCCTCCCTATGGTAAAACCCAACTTCTCCATGCGCTCGATGTTTGCTTTCATACGCAACACATGCGCACTCACGTTCCCACCCTCTTGCATCTTGCAAGCAAGGGTTGTCTTGAGGCACTCGTACCTCTCTTGCCTCGCCTGCTGCTGGAACATGTCCTTTAGCTGCACGAGCAAGTCGTAAGCACTAAGATGATCCATTTGCTTTTGCAAATCCTGGTTCATCGTGCTCAACATGAGGCACGTGACTTCCTCAGTCTCTTTGAGGCGTTTTTCATACGCCTCACGGACCGCCCTTGTTGCACTCGCAGGAGGTGCCTCGGGGAGGGGTTCCTCTACGGTATGCAACTTTCCTTCATAGCGTAAGACCAACCTCAGTTGTCTATGCCAATCCATGAAATTGCTACCATCGAGTTTCTCCTTTTCAAGGAAAACCCTAAGAGAAACGTTGGTGGTGGTGTTTGTTGCGCTTGTTGATGCCATCTAAAATTTGCAAAGTAGATATTAGTTATTATGATATTTTATCTTGTTTAATAATTTACCCAATAAGAATTAGTTAAACAAGGCTAAGAACCGTATTTCATCCTACCATGTGACGGGGTTACCGCGGATCACATGATAAAACTATTTAGGTCGGCAACCATTTTGCCAATTGCAATCTCCATCGCAATCCTTAGCACATGCGGGATCCTACGACATCCAATGGTCGTTTGGCATGTTTGATCCCTTCTTGCACCAATTTTAAGTCTTGAAATTTTGGTTAACTCGTGCTAAGCTCGACAATTAACCAAGATTTCAAACCTAAAATTGCAAATCGTCCGTCAAGACATACGGTAACAAATCCACCAAAATTGGATCGTGCTAAGCTCGACAACCAAAGTTGTGAATTTTCCACACTCACCTTCCACACAGTTTCATGAGAATTGGCTCGTGCTAAGCTCGACAACCAAATCTCAAAAGACTAGATTCGGGTGGTATCGACTTACGGATGGTGCATGATTTACGTTTTGTGGAAAAACGGGCCTTTTGTTTCCGGTTTGGTTTTGATTAACTTATTAGTGACAAATCCTATTTTCACTAGGTGGGTTAATCAATGTATGTGATCGCGGGCGAGAGGAAACCAATTTTATCAAAAACTCTTGTGATTTTATTAATTTTATCAAAAATTTTCTAGCATGCGAAACCTACAATCCATGCATAGAATAATAAAATCACATCACACGCAATATACAACATAGTCGGTAATTCTTGCCAAAAAACCTATGCGTTCCTCCCGTGAGCCAAAACGGGAAGAACTCGGTCAATCTAAGGGACAAAACAATATTGACGCGAGCTCCCACTAGAAACACCATCGCCATCGGATTTCTTTGGCTTCTAAGGGCTCCATGCTCCATCTTGTTTTGCCTCCTCTTGTGTCTTCATCCCTCCATCATACAATACATAATACAATAGAAAATAAATGGCATACAAGCCACATAATTTTTTTATTTATCTAATACTTGTACATAGATGAATGAAATGGCATGCAAGCCACAAATTATTACAATCAATCTGAATTTAATAAATTTACAGCCTCAAATGTGGATTAAAACCACCAAATTGCATGCACAACACAAATCAACCAAATGGGCCAAGGCAAGATTACCAACTCATGTTAACACATACAACCAAACAAATCATGCTACTACTGGAACAACATGAAAAACTTCTTTGGAACAAATTTCCAGAAGGTACAAGTGCTAAAAATCCCGAGACCTAAGCTGTTTTATTCAAGATTTTCGAAAACAATTTTCCAGTGGCGTTAGCGCCGCTAACCCTAGAGACTTAGCGTCGCTAACTCTAGGATAGCGCCGCTAACCCTAACGGCAGAATACAAACACTTTGATTTCGGGTTTTTCAAGCCACCAAGTGCTATTCTAACATAGAGGTGGCTCTGATACCACTGTTGGGATTTCAAGAACACGCAACGGAAGCGAGAACGACATCAAACATGCATGCAAGTGTTCAAAACAATGAAATCCCAAGCATGGATCTACTCTATGTACAAAATAGCAACTAGAGAAGAAGGAAAGAGAGTTATACCAGCTCCTAAGCTCCAATGATCTCGTGATGGTGGCTGAAAGGTTGAAGAAGCAAGGAACTCATTCTTCTTGTTCTTGTCTTCTCTCGAAATCACAAACCGGGCACAAGTCCAACAAGATGTGCTAGCACCCTTTGATGATATCTTCTTGAACTCGAAATATCACCTTAGAACAACAAATAATCTTCTGGACCAAAAGCCTCAAGCTCACAAGATCACTAGTTCAAAGTATCAAGTGAAAGAGAGAATATGTGCTTGAGTGATAGAATGACCAAGAGTAACAAATGGCTGGAGTAGAGGGCTTATATAGACATCTGAAATGCCCTTTGAAATCCCTCTAGCCGGCCAAGATTGTTCCAGAACTCTCCTCTATTGGCTACAAGTGGAGGTGACTTGTATATAAAGTCCACGCAGGTTTAGCGGCGCTAACCAAGAGTTAGCGGCGCTAAACCTTAACCCGTAGCGGCGCTAACGCGGCCTGACTTCGATTAGACGTAAAGCACATGAAGCCTTAGCGGCGCTAACCTCTAACAGTTAGCGGCGCTAACTCGTTATAGTTAACGGCGCTAACGTGGCCTGCATTGCCAACTTCCACTTTTGCCATCTTTGGTCCCTTAGCTTTATTTGCTGTCATGTTAGACCCCGGTTTGTGACCCTTATAGGCTCATACATCATCGGCAGTGCTTTAAGGCGTACATATATTATCGGGCAGATTCTAACAATATACCCCGGTAACACGCCAACCTCTTGAGCTAGCAAGCCTCCATGGTACTTCTACTCGAAAACCACTTCTGGAACAGCAATATGTCGAGACCAATCTTCTGGAACATGAGCTTTCTTGTATCTTCACTTGGTCTCTTGTAGCACCAAAGAAGTTATATGTAATTTTGAGAGAGAGAGCATTAGAGAGAAAAACCCCAAGTCAAAATGAGTTCTCATATCTTTCTCTTATGTCCAGATTCGGGTAATACCCCCTCCAACCGGCCAAGCATCGAAACAAACAAATACACATGCATTGGTTGATTTTAGAGGTGGATATGAGAAATGGCACTGGCAGGGTTTAGCGGCGCTAACTCAAAAGGGTTAGCGGCGCTAACACGCCCTGTCAGCGATTTGACACAAAGTACATACAGCCGTAGCGGCGCTAACCTATAGGAGTTAGCGGCGCTAGCTACTAATAGTTAGCGGCGCTAACGCGGTCTGCGATGTCAACTTTTGTCTTTTGCCATATTTGGTCCCTTAACTTAAGTTGCTGTCAGGTTAGACCCCGGTGTATGACCCAATAGGCCCATACATCATCAGAAGCGGTCCATATGGCGTACGTACATTAATGGGCATATTTCTAACAAACCGGTACTCACCTCGAGATCACATGAGGCAAATATGAATCCGGGAATCCCAGGAGGACACAGAATCGTCCGAATCACCTAACACATCATGTGTAGGTTCAGTCAATGTCTAAAAGTATCATCAATGCTTCTACGTAAACGTACAACAAACAACAAGAAAAAGGCAATCTGGAAAAGCTGCTACGGCCGCAGTAGACATGTCCTACGGCCGTAGGACACCTTCCAAAACACCTCCTACGGCCGTAGGAGTACATCCTACGCCCGCAAGAGTTCCTTTCCTAAAAACCATATCCTACGGCCGAAGGAAACATACCCTACGCCCGTAGGAGTGATTCTTTGGGTACCAACGGTCGTAGGTTATGTACCTACGCCCGCAGAGAACCCTGCCTACGGCCGTAGTGATAATGACAACCTACTACGGCCGTAGGGAATTATTCCTACGCCCGTAGTAAGTCCGGTTACAGTAAGCTTCATCCCTGTTCTTGGACAGCGACTGTAAATCGCGTTTTTGCCACTCAATCCGACCAAAACTTAGTTTTAACAGTTCATACCTATTACTTAACATCCTTTACAACTTACCAAATCAATTGACACTACAATTAACCATTAAAACACCACTTAAACCCTCAAAATAGTGAACCACCTTCAAGAACACAAAACTAGGTTTTCAAGGGAAATTACTTACTGAAAGAGATGATTAGAAGCTGCCGAATCCTAAGTTAGCTACTGAAATAAGAATCCCCAAAGTCCTTTGATGATTTCTTCTCACAAATCTTCCAACAAAAAGCATGTATGTGTGTGTACGTACGTGAGAATGTGTTTGTGTGCGTATTGAGAAGTTCCCAGGGGATAAGAGGGAGGGAAACCGACCTTGGTGACTTAATATCAAATGTGTGGTATATTGTTCCCCTTTTCAACTTACAACTTATCTCTCGTTTACGCGTTTTACCTAACGGAGATATTTTTTGGAACCATTACCTAAAACCGATCACTAATTTACCAATTTTACCTATTATTATAATTATTTTACATAACACCATTTTATCACGTATAATTATCAAATAACACATTTAGCAACAAAATACATTGATTAAAACCAATGTACAAGTATACAAGCACCTAGTACAACACAGTACTACTAGGCCCTAATTTAGGATGTTACAAATCTACCCCCCTTAAGAAGATTCCGTCCTCGGAATCTGTTCTACCGCAAACAAATGAGGGTATCGAGCTTTCATCTCATCCTCTGCCTCCCAAGTCAAGTTAGGACCCAAATTGTGCTTCCACTTTACCAAAACCAATTTGATCATCTTTTTACGTAGCTTTTTGACTTTAGCATCTAAGATCTCAACAGGTTCCTCCACAAGGCGTTTAGCTGGATCAACTTTCTACTCTTGCAGAGGTAAGATCTGATCATCTTCGACCTTACACTTTCTCAAATAACATACGTTAAAAGTGTTGTGAATACCAGACAATTCAGGTGGCAACTCAAGCGATACTGTCTGATCGTTAACGCGTTGTAGAATCTTAAACGGACCAATATACCTGGGACTTAACTTACCTTTACGACCAAATCGTATCACCCCTTTCCAAGGTGAAACTTTTAAAAACACTCGGTCACCCACTTCAAACATAACGGGTCGCCGTTTAGGATCTGCGTACATTTTCTGCCTATCACGTGCAACTTTCAACTTCTCGCGTGCTATCTTCACTTTGTCAGCAGTTATTTGAACAATATCAGGACCCGCATATTGCTTTTCGCCAGGTTCTAACCAACAGGTAGGAGTACGACATCGCCGACCGTATAACATCTCATAAGGCGGCATACCAATACTCGAATGATAAGAATTATTATAAGCAAATTCGATTAAAGGTAGGTGAGAATCCCACGAACCACCAAATTCGAGTATACACGCTCGCAGCATATCTTCAAGCGTTTGAATCGTTCTCTCGGACTGACCGTCAGTTTGAGGGTGATATGCCGTGCTAAGATTTACCCGCGTACCAAGCTCACGTTGAAGGCTACTCCAGAAGTGAGACGTAAAACGTGCATCTCGATCACAAACAATAGACAACGGTATACCATGACGAGATACTATTTCGTTAACGTAGAGTTGGGCTAACCGATTCATAGACGCAGACTCGTTAGTCGCAAGAAAATGAGCGCTCTTGGTAAGTTGATCGACTATAACCCATATCATATCGTGCCCTTTAGAAGTACGAGGTAACTTAGTAACGAAATCCATAGTAACATGATCCCATTTCCACTCCGGAATTTCTAACTGTTGTAAATTACCATAAGGCTTCTGGTGTTCCGTCTTGATTTGAGCACAGATCTGACACTTTTCAACGAATGAAGCTATATCACGTTTTAAGGTAGGCCACCAATACAAAGTCTTCAAATCCTGGTACATCTTGGTACTGCCAGGATGGACAGATAACTTTGACTTATGCGCTTCTTGCAGAATGATTTCTCGATTACCACCAACATTGGGCACCCAGATTCGAGATTGAAATGTTTTCAAACCTCGGCTATCTTCTTCTAATAGCTTTGACAATTTAACCATCGTCTCAGCCTTCAAATTAACTTCTTGTAGTGCTTCCTGTTGTGCCTCCTTCAATTTAGCAATAATATCTGAGACAATCGTAAGTCTCATGAACTTAGCAACTCCAGGAGAACTTTTCCGACTCAGTGCATCAGCAACAACATTGGCTTTTCCCGGATGATACTTGATCTCGCAATCATAATCCTTGATCAACTCCAACCAGCGTCGTTGTCTCATGTTAAGTTCCTTTTGTGTGAATACATACTGCAAGCTTTTGTGGTCGGAATATACCACACAATTGGTACCGTATAAGTAATGTCGCCACAGCTTCAAAGCAAACACCACGGCTGCAAGCTCACGATCATGAGTCGGGTAATTCCTCTCGTGAGGTTTCAGTTGACGCGAAGCGTACGCAATCACCTTATCTCGTTGCATCAGAACGCAGCCGAGACCTGCATATGAAGCATCGCAGTACACAACAAAATCTTCGCACCCACTAGGCAGCGTTAGAATAGGAGCTTGTCATAACAATTGCTTCAGAGTCTGAAACGATTTCTCCTGTTCATCAGTCCACGTATAAGTAACATCTTTGCGAGTCAACTTGGTTAACGGACCAGCAAGTTTAGAGAAATTTTGAATGAAACGTCGGTAATACCCAGCAAGACCCAAGAAACTCTTAATCTCTGAAGGATTGCGAGGAGTTTCCCAGTTCATCACAGCTTCAATTTTGGTTGGGTCGACTTTAACACCTTCGTTACAAATAACATGACCCAGAAAGTGCACCTCTTTGAGCCAGAATTCACATTTGGACAACTTAGCATAAAGTTGTTCCCGTTGAAGGGTTTCTAAAACCACACGTAAGTGTTGCTCGTGCTCCGCTTCGGTTTTGGAATAGATCAAAATGTCATAAATAAAAACAATAACAAATTTATCAAGGAAAGGACGACACACACGGTTCATCAAATCCATGAAAACAGCAGGGGCGTTGGTTAAACCAAAGGGCATCACCAAGAATTCATAGTGCCCATACCGAGTTCGAAAAGCAGTTTTAGAAATATCATCATCATGAACGCGGACCTGATGATAACCAGAACGAAGATCAATCTTCGAGAAACAAGTAGCACCTTGCAACTGATCAAACAGATCATCAATACGGGGTAGCGGATATTTGTTCTTTACCGTTCGCTTATTCAGCTCCCGGTTGTTAGAAATATGCCCATTAATGCACGTACGCCATATGGACCGCTGCTGATGATGTATGGGCCTATTGGGTCATACACCGGGGTCTAACCTGACAGCAACTTAAGTTAAGGGACCAAATATGGCAAAAGACAAAAGTTGACATCACAGGCCGCGTTAGCGCCGCTAAGTCCTATAGGTTAGCGCCGCTACGGCTGCATGTACTTTGTGTCAAATCGCTGACAGGGCGCGTTAGCGCCGCTAACACTTTTGAGTTAGCGCCGCTAACTCTTGGTTAGCGCCGCTAAACCCTGCCAGTGTCATTTTGTCATTTCCACCTCCAAAATGACCAATGCATGTTGTTTTTACAACTCTCGATGTTGGGGCCGGTGGAGAGGGAATATTAGACGAAATCTGGAACACAAGAGGAGAAACTCATTTTTTTGATTTGGGTTTTCTCTCTTGAAGCTCTCTCTCTCAAAATATACATTATCTTCTTTGGTGCTACAAGAGGCCAAGAGAAGTTCAAGGGAGAGGGTTGTTCTCCAGAGTTTGGTCTCGTTTTATTGCTGTTCCAGAAGTGGTTTTCGAGTAGAAGTACCATGGAGGCTTGCTAGCTCAAGAGGTTGGCGTGTTACCGGGGTATATCCCATTAGTCGATCCGCAATTTGTTCTTGGAGCTCAACACCACGAGACAATCACTTTTCTGGAGCTTAGGAGAAAGGTATAACACCTCTTTCCTTCTTAGTTGCATTTCTTTACATAGAGTTTGGTCCATGTTCGGGATTTCTCGTTTTGTGCTTTATTTGCTTGTACTGTGGGCTTTGTTTGTTGTACCTTGCTTCCGCTGTGTTGCCCACGAGATCCCAACAGTGGTATCAGAGCCACCTCTATGTTAGATTTGCACTTGGTGGCCTGAAAATCCCGAAATCAAAATGTTTGTTTTCTGTTCGAACCGGGTTAGCGGCGCTAACTGTCTTCAGTTAGCGGCGCTAACTACTTAAACTTAGCGGCGCTAACGCGCAGCTACGATTTTGGTTTTAAAAGTTAAAAACAGTTTTGTTCTCGGGTATTTTGGTCATTTTCTGTTTCTGGAAATTTGTTCCAGATTTGTTTTGGTATTATAGTTACCATTATGTTTGGTTGTATGTGGTTGTTGTGAAATTGGTAACCTTGCTTTGACCTTGTGGTTGTATTTGTGTGTTTGGATGCAATTTGGTGATTTTAATCACATATGGGCTGTAATAGTTATTAATTCAGTTTTGTTTGTAATAATATTGTGGCTTGCATGCCATTTCATTCATCCGTGTATTTGTACTAGATAAATAGGAAGTTATTGTGGCTTGTACGCCATTTCTTTTTCTATTGTATGTTTTGTACAAATTGGATGAAGACACACATTCAGGAGTCGGAAAGGAAATGGAGCGTGTCCATAGAAGCCGGTGAAGTCCATTGGAGATGGCGGATCTAGTGGGAGCTCGCATTGAAGACTTTTCGTCCCCTAGTTTGACCACGTTCTACCCGTTTTGGCTCACGGGAAGAACGCATAGGATTTTGGCAAGGGCTACCAATTTACTTCGTTTATATGCGTGTGATGTGATTTCATTTTATTCTTGCATGGTTTGCTTAGGATTCGCATGCTAGACAATTTTTCGAAATTAATAAAATCACAAGAGATTTGGTAAAAATGGTTTGCAACTCTCGCGCGCTCACATACAAGATTAACTCACCTAGTGGAAATAGGTTTTGTCACTAAACAAGTTAATCTGTAACCAAGCCGAAAACAAAAGCCCGTTTTTCATAAAACGTAAATCTTGCGCCATCCGTAAGTCGATACCACCCGAATCTAGATTTATGGGTTTTGGTTGTCGAGCTTAGCACGAGCCAACTCCCATAAAGCTGTGTGGAAGGTGAGTGTGGCAAATTCACAATTTTGGTTGTCGAGCTTAGCACGAGTCAATTTTGGTGAATTTGTTACCGTATGTCTTGACGGACGATTTACAATTGCAAATTAAAATCCTTGAGTGATTGTCGAGCTTAGCACGAGTCAACCGAGAATTTTAATTTGGAATTGGTGCAAGTAGGGATCAAACATGCCAAACGACCGATGGTTGTCGTAGGATCCCGCAAGTGCCTAAGAGTTGTAATAGAGATTGCAATCGGTAAGATGGTTATCGGCCTAAATAGCTTCATGAAGTGATCCGCGGCAAACCCGTCATGGATTGGAGTGAAATATGGTTCTTAGCCCTTGTTAAAATATTTTTCGAGACGATATTGGGTAATTATTTTAACAAGGATTAAATCAAACAACTAATTTGTGTACTCTACTTTAATATAGGATGTCAAATCAAAACCACAACACGTCGAACTTATCACTACGTGTGTTCCTACAAAGGGAGAAACTCACGAGAGTGAACTTTGTGGACTGGCTTAGGCAATTGAGGATTGTCCTACGTGCCGAGTCCAAGTTGCACATCCTTGAGGAACCCCTTCCTGAACCACCTGCTACCAATGCGGAATGGGCTATCCGATACGCGTATGAAAAGCGTGTTCGGGATACGCACGATGTTGCTAGCCTCATGTTATCAAGTATGAGCTCGGAACTGCGAAGGCAATTTGAGCACATGACTGTGTATGACATGATTAACAAGCTGAAGGATGTTTTCCGACAGCAAGTTAGGCAAGAACATTATGAGTGCGTTAAAAGTCTAACCGGTTGTAAGATGCGGGAAGGCGGGAGTGTTAGTGCCCATGTTTTGAAGATAAAGTCATACATGGACCAGATGGAGAGACTAGGTTTTCCTATAGGGAGGGAGCTTGGTGTGAATTTCATACTTCGGTCTCTGCCCGCATCATATGAAAAGTTTGTAGAGAACTATCATATGCATGGAAAGGAAATATCTATAGATGAACTGCATGGAATGTTGAAGGATGTAGAATCTAACATGTCCAAGCATGCATCATCTTCATCCACTCTTGTTTTTGGTTCTAAGGAACTACATAACATGAAGAAGAAGAAATCGATCCCATTAAAAGAAGAAGTTGGAGTTTCCAAGCTTGCTTCAAGTTTTGAGTCGATGGACATTGATGATGTGCCTAAAAAGACTCAACAAGGGGTGGTTTGCTACTTCTGCGGTAGATTTGGGGATTGGGGCCGTCATGCCTGCCCTTCGTGCCGAAAGGATATAAAACTTCTCAGACAAGAGAGAGTTAATTTTCCTACTTGAGGTACATTCATGATTATACTTCATTGCTATTCCTTATAAGCTGGGATGTTTACCCGAGCTATAAGACTCACATTTGTCACAAATTTTTTTTGTTGCAAAGTGTAGGTCTATTCGTTGTAAGAAGGAAAAAGCTTGAAGAACCAGATCTCTGAAGAAGAAATTTTGTTAATTGTCTTCTACAAGAGAATTGGGAGTGTTGGTCTCGCCATTGTTTCCGGATTAATTTATTACTTTTGTTTGTACGCCCTGCGTGGCAAGAACTGCTTTAGTGTATGCTCCTTTGGAGATGATGGATGTTTTTGAATCTTGTATTTTATAAAGATTTTTCATTTTAATAGTTTCATTTCAATTTTATTCCATGTCAATGCTTATGTGTTATTTTCGACCTTTTTGGTGCTTAAATAGACATTTGATGACGATGGAGATAACTTGGAATTGAAACATTTTGAAAAATTATTTTGAGATGTTTTATCAAAACTTATCCATATCAATGCATACATAAAGGCTCATTATAAGTAATAAGGCAATCATGAATAATTGATTCTTAAATCCAAAAGTGATTTGGATAAATAAGCTCTATGGCATAATCAAACTTGACCAAGTAAACAACATTTACATCGCTTAGATCCATGTGGTTAGGATCTTCGTACAAATTTAGCCTCGGGCTAAATGAAAGATATAAATATTGTTTATTGGACTAGGGTGATTAAGAAATCCTTCACCTGTGTTGGTAGGAAGGATTATGACTTGTTGGATATTGATCACACGTGTGTGGATAATCCGTTCAAGTATGCCATATAGAATGACACTAGTAAAATTCTCCATCACCATCTTTATGATAGTAGTTGGGAGAATGTTTAACTAGTTAAAAGGTTTGTGTCTGAAACCTGGAGATGTTCGGAAATAACCTTAAGAGAATTAAGAATCATGAAGGGCATATAGATATGGATGAATTAGATCTAGAGTAGATGCTAAGTTTCCATTATCTATAACATCAAATGAATCATGGGTTTATCCCATAATTCATATTCTTGAAGAAACACATTTGTATATGGTGTTGCTTTGAATAAAAACCGGATATCTTTGTAGATGATCTGGTAGTTGGCAGGCCTAAAACATGTATTCAATGTGATTGGTATACATTAATTTTTATGAACCAAGTTCTCAATCTGAAACACAACATTATGGTCAACTTAAGCATCCAATGAGATTTTGACTAGAAAGAGTACTTTGCTTATCAATCTCACAACTTAAAATTATTCATTAAGTGGGAGATGTATGAATTATAAGTTGATGCTTGTATATTTAAGTAGTTCATCCGAGTTTTGGATAATTGTTCATGAACTTATGGGAACCATGTTTGGTTATTCAAAAGGGAAAGAACAATTTACAAAAGCATTCCAGTGGAAGAACGTTAAACTTAAATAAAAGACCTAATGTGGACACTAGCACTTAATCAGCATAGAGATGCTGGTAAAACCTGACAATATCCATTGCTTCTTTATATCTGATGGAAATCAAGAAGGTTGTTATAGATATGAGGTTGTCATATCAGAGTAGCAACAGCTTGATGGTAAATCATTGTGATATTACCATTCATCGGAAACATGGTGGGACCCTGTGTTCGCTAGTGAATATAAGAAGTGAATGGTGTACATAGATGTAATCAATTTGCTGCATCCAAGTACTTGACTTGGGTTAATCCCACACCTAAGGTGTAATCCGAGAAGGATGAGGGACTAACATATATGCATTTATGGACAACTTCAAATACCGACTAGAGACATAGTGTTTCATATTGTTTAAATATGGAAACATGTTCTAGTGGTTATGTTAAAGATAATTTGGATCAAGTGAGATATTGTTATCACCTAGCGGAAACAAGATTAGTTCACTTGGATGTAAGAGACCTATATCCTTTATGGGATTAAGTTGAGGAAATGCTTAAGGCACAATTCCGAGGGTCATATACATCCGTAATATCCAGATTAGGTCTGGATTATGTGAAACATTGTTGTCGTCTTGGGGAAACTAATATGTTCACATGGAAATAAAAGACCAAGATCCTTCGCGGGATTAATTTGAGGAAATGTTTTAAACATGTTTCGAGGTCTTATATATCCATTATGTCCAAGTTATGTCCATGACTAAAGTCAGCAAAACTTGCATCTTGTGGCTGTAATCCTGCTTTGCGAGAAAGTCAAAGGAATGAGTTTTCTAGCAAACATAGATTAAGCTGGATACCCTTGTCAGGGCTAGTGGGAGCTTCATGTGTTCCTAGGAAAATATGCTCAATAAGAATAATGTCCTAATTTAGGGTTGTTCTACAACCTAATGGTGAAATTGTTGTTCTATGAGTATAAATATAAAATATGGAATCAAGTGGATTTTTAATTCAAGAAGTACTGATGTATGTTCTTGATATTCGACGAAAGTAGAATTGTCTTGAGTAAGTTATTACTGCAAGCAAATCTATACTTGTGAGACTGTCGATTTTATCGAAGTTTTGATTAATCAAGTATGTGGTATAGATACGACATTTAAACTTAAATGAGTGTCATTAACCCTATTGTGTACTTCGGTCACATTGAGGGTATGTCGACTCTAATAAACATGAGTGTCTATGACTCTATTGTGAACTTCGGTTACATTGAGAGTATGTCGACTCTGATAATCATAAGTGTCATTAATCCTATTGTTGACTTCGGTAACATTGAGAATATGATGACTATGATAACTTTGTATATGATCTCTTTGATAAACACTTCGCTAGTGGTTTAATAAGAAAATACAAAAGAGTACAAAAGGGATATTGTGTGAATGATCCCATAATTAAGCCGTTGTCAAATACTAGTGATTAATTTCATACTAGGTATAATAGCATTGTTAATGCTTATGACTAGGCTCGAATATCGTTTTAGTAAATGTTTGATTTACTTATAAGCTTTGGGAACGGTAAGCAGTACTGCTAACCGATGATTGTATCGATGTATAGTGGGGACTATATATACGCATGATGCGGTTACCTTCATTGGTCTTTACTGTGTTCCATCTTAGCATGTTTAACCACTTCCCAGAATGTTTATACATTCTAAATTTCCACAGCCAGTCATTCTTCAAGGGAAGGAAGCTTGAATTAAGGCTGAGGTTAGGTGTTGGTTGTGCATTGATCAAGGATTGAATGCATGAAACGCAACAGTAACCTGTGCTTGAAAGGAGTTTCAAGTAACTGGAAGACCCGCACCCGAGTTCACTTCATGGATCATGGTCATAGAGTGACTCGGAAGGATAATATCATTACGTCCTTCGACCCGAGATGTATGAATTGCTATAGCATGAAACTTTCTTACTTTAGCCATTTCAAAACGTAGTTCGTAACTGGCTACTATAAAGGGAATAGCCAAGTAAGAGAAGGTTCACGCTATGGGGTTGTATAGTCAACGGGATTTGTTCCTCTGGTATGAGAGATATCCCTGGGCCCCTCGATGATTGGGCGCTGACACCAAATTAAGCATGGCCATACGCAAAGGAATATTGATTTAGAATCAGATATTTCCTTAAATTTTGGTCACCACCAATCAAGATCGAGTAACATAATCGTGAACGATCTGGAGATTGACATATCAATCCATGTCTCGTGTTCACAAGGATATCGCGAACAAAAGGAGTATTGATCACTTATCAAATAGGACCTCTACGTTCTTTTTGTAGGTAATGGTTTTCTGCATAAAAGCGGAACCCATACTGACTTGGGGGCATTGATGCTTTTGCTAGAGGCCGCTCTTTGTCTGTGGTTACATGGGTACGGTGCATTATGTGCAAGTGGGAGTTTGTTAGAAATATGCCCATTAATGCACGTACGCCATATGGACCGCTGCTGATGATGTATGGGCATATTGGGTCATACACCGGGGTCTAACCTGACAGCAACTTAAGTTAAGGGACCAAATATGGCAAAAGACAAAAGTTGACATCGCAGGCCGCGGTAGCGCCGCTAACTGTTAGGGGTTAGCGCCGCTAAGTCCTATAGGTTAGCGCCGCTACGGCTGCATGTACTTTGTGTCAAATCGCTGACAGGGCGCGTTAGCGCCGCTAACACTTTTGAGTTAGCGCCGCTAACTCTTGGTTAGCGCCGCTAAACCCTGCCAGTGTCATTTTGTCATTTCCACCTCCAAAATGACCAATGCATGTTGTTTTTACAACTCTCGATGTTGGGGCCGGTGGAGAGGGAATATTAGACGAAATCTGGAACACAAGAGGAGAAACTCATTTTTTTGATTTGGGTTTTCTCTCTTGAAGCTCTCTCTCTCAAAATATACATTATCTTCTTTGGTGCTACAAGAGGCCAAGAGAAGTTCAAGGGAGAGGGTTGTTCTCCAGAGTTTGGTCTCGTTTTATTGCTGTTCCAGAAGTGGTTTTCGAGTAGAAGTACCATGGAGGCTTGCTAGCTCAAGAGGTTGGCGTGTTACCGGGGTATATCCCATTAGTCGATCCGCAATTTGTTCTTGGAGCTCAACACCACGAGACAATCACTTTTCTGGAGCTTAGGAGAAAGGTATAACATCTCTTTCCTTCTTAGTTGCATTTCTTTACATAGAGTTTGGTCCATGTTCGGGATTTCTCGTTTTGTGCTTTATTTGCTTGTACTGTGGGCTTTGTTTGTTGTACCTTGCTTCCGCTGTGTTGCCCACGAGATCCCAACACCGGTAATCGATACACATGCGTAAGGTTCCGTCTTTCTTCTTAACAAACAAAACTGGAGCTCCCCATGGTGAAGAACTCGGGCGTATGAAACCTTTATCAAGCAGTTCTTGAATCTGTGTCATCATCTCCCGAATCTCAGACGGTGCAAGACGATACGGAGATTTAGCTACAGGTGTAGCACCAGGAACAAGATTAATCCGGTATTCTACATCCCTGACAGGAGGTAAACCCGGTAATTCTTCAGGAAACACTTCAGGGTACTCTGAAACCACTCTGATATCTTTGACAGTCTTTTCTTCCGCCTCAGCATTTATTACATATGCCAAGTAGGAATCACAGCCTTTAATAATTGATTTCTGTGCTTTGATCATTGTCATCAACGGGATATCAGATCTAGGTCTTTCTCCTGGCGCCACCGAATAAGTACCATCAGGTAGTGGGATTTTGATTAACTTTTTGGAACACAATATCTTGGCATTTTGACTGGTAAGCCAATCCATGCCAATAACGACATCAAAACCAGTAATCGGCATGAGGAGTAGGGAAACAACAAAACAATGCCCATCAATAGTTATAGAAACCTGAGGTACGTGCGACGTAACACGAACTCGATTACCGTGAGCTACTTCTATTCTAACAGAGTCTTTCATCATCATAACAGGTAGTTGCCATTTATCACAGAAAATGGTTGACACATAGGAATAGGTAGCACCAGTATCAAACAAAACACATGCTGGTACAGAATTAATTAAGAAAGTACCAGTAATAACATCACCTTCACTCTTTGCTTCGTCTGTAGTCATTTGGAAAGCTCTCCCTTGAGGGCGTGGAGCACCTCCCTTTTTCTGAGCAGCAGCTCCAGACGATCCACCAGCTCCCGAACCTTGCCACTGAGGGCAATCAGCTATTCGGTGTCCAGACTTATGACATTTAAAACAAACATTATCTTTGAACCTACAGTCACGCGTCTGGTGACCCTTCACTCCACACTTACCGCACTTTACCACGTCCCAGCTTCCAGACCTCTGGAACGACTCACCTCTTGGCCTATTTCCAGAACCATCCTCACCTCTCCTATTACCAGAAGACTGCTCGAACTTTCTCTTATACCCTCCCCCTTGTTGCTGTGGTTGTGCCTTCGGTTTCTGCCTATAATCATCTTCAGTCTGCCGTGCTAGATCAAAAGCCGCATCCAGTGTTGCTGCAGACCTCACAGCAGATCGGTATTCAACAGGTAAGGCGTTAGCAATCTTGCTAATCTTAGCTCTCTCGTCCGGTAGCAAATGAGGAACAAACTTCATCTTATCTGAAAACTTGGATATCAAATCCTCTACTGGTTTATCGCCTTTATGGAGAGCTCGAAATTCATCCTCGATCTTTTGCATGTCGTAATCTGAACAGTATTTCTTTCGAAGCTTTACCAAAAAATCCTCCCAAGTTAAAGCATCCAAAGCCTCTGGCGGTGTAACACTCACAACAGTATCCCACCAGGTAAGTGCTCTATCACGTAACATCTGTCTAGCAAAAGTAACCTTCTTCTTCTCTTCACACTCGCTGGACTCGAAAGCGTTTCGTATGTTCCGAATCCAAGTTTCCACAACCGACGGATCACTTACACCATTAAAAACCGGAGGTTTACAGCTCATAAAATTCTTATAACCAGCAGACTTAGAGACTTCATGAGAAATTCGTAATGACTCTCGATCATTTGCTTGCTTCAATTGAGTCTCCAACTGACGTATGTAAGCATCCCTGTCTTCGTTACCAGAAGAACCAGCCATCTGATCCAATTTCTATACCAAAACAAGAATGCTAGCTATAACTCTAATAATCTAACAGTTACCACATACTAATACTAATTTAGCACATAACAATTTACATATAACTCTCATCACACCCCAATACCACCCAGGGAACACTTAATAATGGTCGGGCCTGGGTTTGAGATTGAATACTCGTCAAAGTACTCAATTCCCTCAAACCAAGGCTTTGATACCAACTTGTAACGCCGCCGTTTCACAAGCTTAATTTATAAAATAAAGTTAAGCGTTTAACCAAAAGATATATTTAGAAAACACAACGGAAGCTAAATTTAGTTATTTACATAAACCGTAACAGTGTTTAAACAAAACCACCAGCGGAGTTACCAAATATCTGCCGACCATTAACCAATAAATCAGAGTTAACAAAAACAACCAGAAAGTAGTGTTCCCCAAAAACTTCGGCAGTACAAACCAAAACATGGCACCCCGTCTCACCAGCAGCTAATTACCTGAATATTGGACATAAACATGGAGGGGTTAGCTATAAATAGCTAGTGAGTAACGATTAAACATAAGTATCGTTACAAAAATGTTATAGCATGCAGAAGGTATCACAAAGTATCACACAATTCTATCCAAACAGCTAGTGATGTTCCGGTGCCCAGGAGGAGTCACGTCTTGCAGGGTTGTGAGCCCGGCTCAATGATCCAAACTGGGGGAAACCAAACACATCCATAATATCGCGCTGGCGGGGGAGCGGGTAGCAGTCCACCATTGCATTAACGAGCGGGGAAGTCCGATGAGAGCCCCTTTAACGAGCGGGGAAGTCTATGAGAGCCCCTGGTTGAGGCACGGGGTTTTGCAAGAACCCGATCCGCGGCCGCGGATCACCGTACCTCAACAATAACAAAGTGCCGGCACGAACACGTATTGGCCGACTCTGGCCGCATCATAAACATAACTGGCCTACTCAAGCCATAACATATCATATTGGCCTACAAAAGCCATAACACCCGCATATACCAAGTTTATAACATGATTGGCCTACTCAAGCCTAACATATGTGCATAGCAGCGTATACCATAGCAAATTAACAACACATAAACCATAACTTACCTTAAACTTGTTATAACATGTTTATCACGAAACCTAAGGTTAACCGGTACTCACCTCGAGATCACATGAGGCAAATATGAATCCGGGAATCCCAGGAGCACACAGAATCGTCCGAATCACCTAACACATCATGTGTAGGTTCAGTCAATGTCTAAAAGTATCATCAATGCTTCTACGTAAACGTACAACAAACAACAAGAAAAAGGCAATCTGGAAAAGCTGCTACGGCCGCAGTAGACATGTCCTACGGCCGTAGGACACCTTCCAAAACACCTCCTACGGCCGTAGGAGTACATCCTACGCCCACAAGAGTTCCTTTCCTAAAAACCATATCCTACGGCCGAAGGAAACATACCCTACGCCCGTAGGAGTGATTCTTTGGGTACCAACGGTCGTAGGTTATGTACCTACGCCCGCAGGCTTCTTTTCCATCACCCGTAGGTGGTAAACCATGCAAAACACATTACTACGGCCGTAGTGATAATGACAACCTACTACGGCCGTAGGGAATTATTCCTACGCCCGTAGTAAGTCCGGTTACAGTAAGCTTCATCCCGGTTCTTGGACAGCGACTGTAAATCGCGTTTTTGCCACTCAATCCGACCAAAACTTAGTTTTAACAGTTCATACCTATTACTTAACATCCTTTACAACTTACCAAATCAATTGACACTACAATTAACCATTAAAACACCACTTAAACCCTCAAAATAGTGAACCACCTTCAAGAACACAAAACTAGGTTTTCAAGGGAAATTACTTACTGAAAGAGATGATTAGAAGCTGCCGAATCCTAAGTTAGCTACTGAAATCATAATCCCCAAAGTCCTTTGATGATTTCTTCTTGCAAATCTTCCAACAAAAAGCATGTATGTGTGTGTACGTACGTGAGAATGTGTTTGTGTGCGTATTGAGAAGTTCCCAGGGGATAAGAGGGAGGGAAACCGACCTTGGTGACTTAATATCAAATGTGTGGTATATTGTTCCCCTTTTCAACTTACAACTTATCTCTCGTTTACGCGTTTTACCTAACGGAGATATTTTTTGGAACCATTACCTAAAACCGATCACTAATTTACCAATTTTACCTATTATTATAATTATTTTACATAACACCATTTTATCACGTATAATTATCAAATAACACATTTAGCAACAAAATACATTGATTAAAACCAATGTACAAGTATACAAGCACCTAGTACAACACAGTACTACTAGGCCCTAATTTAGGATGTTACACAAGGTACAAGTTCAAAAACATAATGTACAAGTATATAAAGCATAAAAAGCAAAGAAACCCCAAGAGAGGACCAAACTCCATATCAATAAAATGCAACATGTAAAACAGGAGAATAAGGAGGTTATACCCTTGTCAAACTTCTGGAGTTTGTGAAGATGGTGGTGATGATCCAAGAAGCCGAAAATAGCTCCCTTTATCGAAGTCCACCCCGGGTTTGTTAAACCTCCTTGTACTAGCATGCCATTGATGATCTTCAAGCTTGAAATCATCTCTGGAATAGAAACCATGTATTCTTCACGTCCTCCTCTTCCTTGAAAACTCAAGAACACACCAAGAACACTTAAGTGATTCTTCAAAGGAGAGAGTGTTTTGTATATGGCAAGAGATAATTATGCATCTACTACTACCACTTATGAAGTCTCCAGATCCCTTATGACCCAAAAGGCCGGCTATGGAGTTCTAGAAGTAACCACAAGTGATAGGTGGAGAATGGAGGCAACATGCAAAAGTTACATGCAATCCAACAGGGGTTAGCGCCACTAACTTTTAGAGTTAGCGCCGCTAACTATTAAAGTTAGCGCGGCTATCGGGCTCTTGTTAGCGCCGCTAACCTTTAGGAGATAGAGCCGCTAACTTTTAAAGTTAGAGCCGCTAACCCCATCAGCATGCCAACCTTTTGCAATTTGACCAAAATGGTCCCTCCACTTAGGTTGTTGTCGAGATTGATCCCCGATGTGTGACCCAATAGGCCCATACATCATCGGTAGTGATTCATATGGCGTACGTGCGTCAGTGGGCAAATCCCAACACCTTCCACCATCATATGAACAATTCATTATGAATTATCACATGCATGGTATGGACAAATCCTTGATGGAGCTTCACGGCATGCTGAAGACTTTTGAGTCTAACATGGCCAAAGATAAGCTCACCTCGTCCACTCTCGCTATGGCTACTAAGAAGCAAGCTACCTCATATGGGAAGCTTGGTCTAACTAAGCCCACCATAACCATGGAGTTGGAGGGCAATGAGTTTGCGCCTCAAGAGGAAACTCCTAATGGGGAAGTTTGCTACTTTTGTAGATAGATTGGAAATTGGCGCCGCCACGCCTGCTCTAAGTTCATGGAAGAGCTAAGGATACACAAGATGAGAAATATTGGTTCCTCAACTTCAGGTACATTCATGACCAAACTCCACTACTCTTCTACTTCTATAGGCAAGTTTTGAATACTAGCCATAACATTCACGTTTGTTACAAATTGATTGTTGCAAAGTGTAGGTATTAATAAGAAGTGAGATAGAAGAGCTGTGGAAGAGCTGGACTTATTCACGGGAAACAAGATGGTTGTCCCCATTCAAAGGATTGGAAGTCGGAGTCTTGCCGTTCCTTCCAGCTAGTCTGTTACTTCACCAGATCTATGTTTTACGCCCTACGTGGCAAGAAATTATGTATCTTTACATGCCTTTGATAAATATGGATGTTACTTTGAATTATGTATCAAATTTATGTGGTGGTTTATTTCAAAGTTTAATCCATGTTGTGGCATTTGCTTAAGAAGTAATGGAATGATCATGAATGGTTGATATTACCCTTGTGACAATAAGTCAATTTAGCCATATAAAGAAGGCCTGCATCACCAAGCTCCAAGTGGTTAGGAACTTGGAATCTTTTGATCAAAGATCAATTGTTGATGCAAATCTTGTTTATTAAGTTAAAAGGGCTTAGTCATCCTTCATTTATGTATGTGAAAGGAATGAAGGCTTGTTGGATTTCGTTCACACTTTTGTGAAGACCATTCAAGCAAATCATAATGGGTAACTATGGATACTTTGTAACCAATGGAGGTATAAGATATGGGTATGTCTGACTTGTTAGACACGCGTCTAAAACCTTGAAAGGTGTTCAATACACACCCCTGACAAAGTATATGACTAAGAGGGCAAAAGGACTATGTACTCAAATCTAATAGAGATGTTGGGCATTTTAGTTCTTGATTTTAATGACCATCAGATGAGATATGAAATTATTTCATAATTCACTCCTCCTAGGATACATTATTATATGAGTCGCCAAGCGGAGGATCCGGACATTCTAGCTATGATTCAATCTCTGATAGGTTGAGCTATGGTCCGATTTATGATGGATTGAATTTTGATACCCCATTGTATGGGATGAACCTTTCAGTGTTGGGCAATGTTCCTAATTGAATACCAACAAAGATGGTTAAGTATGCACCTTAGATGATGTGACTAGAAAGAGTGTCTTTGCTTGTCCATCTGCTTGTCTGGATTATCCAACCTACGTTTAGACGTGAGGTGGAGGAACCCGGAATCTAGAGGTGCTGCTATATTAGGTATTTTACCAAGGCAAAAGGATATTTGTTGGACAAGTTTCCTTAAAAGGAAGCTAATATCCATTGGTGCCAATGAGAGTAGATATACCTTGAATAGAAGAACCTGATGTTGGCACTAGCATACAATCAGAAATGATTGAAACTCAGCATGGCAATGCTGGTGTCCCTGACATTAAATTCATTACCTCTCCATAAACTTGGTAAGAGTTTTCATAAGTCCAGAAAGATATAGTTCTATATCTGAGGGAGACAACTTAATGATATTGTATATCAAATACCGGAATTTGTAATGGGCATAGAGTTCATTATGGAGAGATAGGTAATGAACATGAGATGTAATCCATGATTGAACTTAGTTGATTCAACACCTTTGGTGCAAACAAATAGGATATGTATGATTCAAATTGGATAATACCAACATGGATGCGTTTGTAGACAACTTCAAATACCGACTAGTAGAATAGGGTTTCGTGATGATTGACCATGAGGATGGTATCACCAAGAAACCATCTACCGGTGGTAATGTTGAAGTTTATTCGGATACTTATGGTTATTAGTGACTTTTCATGGCTATGATAGTTTGATGCAAAAGACCGTATTTGTTAATAGGAATCTTAATGAGTAAGTGTTCTTGACACTATCCGAGGAGCTTTTACATTAAAGAGTATTCTTATAAAGTCTACATACTTATAAAGGTCCGCTGAGGGATCTAGATGTACATCTCAAGATTGTAATCTTTGCTTTAACATGAAAATCAATGATTTGAGTTTTCGGTAAGCAAGGAAGAAACATGGATAAATGTCAGGGCTAGTGGGAGCGTTTTTGTAATTCTATATGTATGTCTAGAACATACAACATAATGGAGATAATGTCCGGGTTTTACTACTATTAAAAACCTTTTCTAAGGAATTGTGCATCCATAATGACTATAGAATACACAAAACAAATGATGGAAGTCAAGAAATATTGAGATATGTTCTTGGTGCTCATCGCAAGGAAAAGCCAGGAGTAAATTATTACTCAAGAGCTAGCTTCTATGAAGAATTGGATAACTGCCGATGTCGATCGGAGTTAATGATCCTACAAAGTATGGTGGTGTCACTCAAATTGATTCTTAAAGCATCATTGACCCTATTGGGATTCTTTTGAGACAATGAGGGTATGATGTCTTTTTCGGCAAGAATCTGGATTCGAAGCATCACTTACCTTATTGTGTTCTTATGAAACAATGAAGGTATGATGGCTTAAATATAGGACCATAATCTCTCCAACGCACACTCTGTGACTGATAGGTTGTGGAAGAGATATGGTCACCAGCAGAGTACACACGGATGACATTATGGCAGATCCGTTTACTAAGCTATAGGTGCAGGCTAGTGATGATAGTCATACTAGGCCTGCATGTACAAGGCTTAGAGTCGTTTTAGTTATATGTTTGATTTCTGTTAATCTCTGGGGAACGTTAAGTAGTATTGTACTTAATACTATATCGGTATCGATATTTTCATGAATCTTTACTGTGTTCCATCTTAGCATATTTAATCACTTCCCATAATGCCTTTTAAATTCTAAATGTCCACGGTCAGTCATTCTTCATGGGGAGGAAGTTTGAGATAAGACTAAGGGAAGTAGTTGGTCACTATCTAATAATAGATTAGATAAAAGAGACGCAACACTGCACATGTGCTTGCAATGGTAAAGTCACTGGACGACCCACACCTGAACTTACTTCATGGTTTCTTTCACGAGTAAGTCAGGATGATAATATCATTTTTTCCTTAGACCGGAGATACATGTGTTCCAAAGCATGGGCCTTCTTTGCCTTAATTGCTTTCAAACGCAGTTCATAACTGGCTGTTATAAAGGGAGCTTTTAGGTAAGGTATGGTGTATGTGCGGAGCAATGTAGTCAAGGGGATTCGTTCCTCTAGTCATAGAGAGATATCCATGGGCCCTTTGATGATTGAGCGCTGACGTAAAATGCATGGCCGTGCTCGAGTTGCAATGATATTTGATCGATTGCAACTAGTTTTTAGGTCACCATCAATCGAGATCGAGAAACATAATCGTGAACAATCTGGAGATTGACATTTAACCATGTCTCGTGTTCACACGGATATCGCGAACGAAGGGATGTTTGATCACTTGTCTATGGGGCCATTTCGTACTTGTTTTAGATTTGCCTTTTTGTCCAAGATGACAAAACCTATGCTGACTTGGGGGGCAAGGATGCCTTACTAGAGGCCTCTCTTTGTTTGTGGTTTTATGGGTACGGTGTGTCATGTGCAAGTGGGAGTCTGTTGGAGTGTGCCCACTGACGCACGTACGCCAATTAATCACTACCAATGAAGTATAGGCCTATTGGGTCACACACCGGGGATCAATCTTGACAACATCCTAATTTGAGGGACTAAAAGTGGCAAATTGTAAGAGATTGGTGTGTAGGGAAAGATCACGGCTCGATCTTCATAATATATCGCGTCTCTATCTAATTGATAGATCGCGCCTCAATTTCTTTAAGATATCGCGGCACGATCTCTTGTCAGACTGCATGCAACTTTTACTTTTCCACCTCCATTTTCAACCAATGCATGTGGGTTGCCATTATGACTTCTTGGCCAACCTTGGGGTATTCTAGGGTCATTCAAGGAGTTATAAAAGGACCATGCTTGCCTTCCTTTATGATCTCTTGCCATACTTGATACACAAAAACACTTAGACTCATTGTGAGGTGCTAATATAGAGTGCTCTTAGTGTATACATGGAAGAGGCTTGCATAGGGAGATATTTGGGGTGTTGTTCCAGAGGTGGTTTCAAGTGTTGAAGATCACTAATGGCATGCTAGTACATGAAGGTTGATCAAACTCGGGGTGGACTAGCAATAGAGGAGAGCTCGGGATCGTGGCTTTCTAGTCATCACAATCAACACTCATCTACTCCAGGCATTTCTAAGAGGGTATAACTTCTTTACTCTAACCTTGTTCATGCTACATTTGCTAGTCATAGAGTTTGGTCCATATTGGGGTTTTATGTTTTGTTTGTTTGTATATTATGCTTTTTATGTTGTACCTTGTGCTTCCGCTGTGCTCATGAAACCCCAACGTCACTACCGATAATGTATGGGCCTATTGGGTCACACACCAGGGATCTATCTCGACAACAACCTAAGTGGAGGGACTGATTTGGTCAAATTGCAAGTAGTTGGCATGATGATGGAGTTAGCGGCTCTAACTTTAAAAGTTAGCGGCTCTATCTCCTAGAGGTTAGCGGCGCTAACTAGAGCCCGATAGCGGCGCTAACTTTAAGAGTTAGCGGCGCTATCTCTAAAAGTTAGCGCCGCTAACTCCTGTCAGATTGCATGCAACTTTTGCATGTTGCCTCAATTCTCCACCAATCACTTGTGGTTGCTTAGACCACTTCTTGGCCGGCCTTTGGGGCTTTGATATGGCCTGGAAGAGATAATTTTGGTTGAGCTACATGCAATTTCTCTCTTAAGATAGCTCACTCTTGTCTTACACACATATACACCACATATTCTCTCTACATGGCAAGGTGAGATATAGTGTTCTAAGTGTGTTTTCTGGAAGAGGAGAGCTTGGAGATCATGGTTGTGTAAGAGTTCAAGGCAGAACCAAAAACGCAACGGAAGCATAGAAATCGGATTTTTAAAAAGATTTTATGAACTCCATACATGGTAGAAACTTGAAAACTACATGCATTCAACCAAAACAAACAACAACACAAAGGTAAGAAGTGTTATATCTTGCTCCTAAGCTCCTAGCTTCTGGAATAAGGTCGTGTATGAATGGGATGAACAAAAACTTGAAGAAACGGCCTTCAAGTTCCTCCACCGAAGTGATACACCAAGATGCTTCTACTTTGTACTAGCAAGAACAATCAAATCTCACACACCCTTGGTTGAGATCTTGATTTCAGCCCTTCAATCTCTGGAACACACACAAAATGTCCTCACAAGAACTCTCTTTGAAGCTTAAGTGTATGTATTGAAAAAGTGACAAAAGGATCCAAGGCATATCAAGATATATGCTTATATAGACCCCATTTCGTCACTTCAAGTACTCTAGCAGGCCAAGAGGTGTTTTCTGATTGGACCTCCAAGCAAAAGCCAATAGAAATTAAGTGCCACTTAGTTTTCCGAGCTTCACGACCCCTCACGGTCCCTCACGGCCCGTGAAGCTTAAAAGCTTCACGGCCCGTGCCGTGTTTATGGAAGTCGTGGAGGTATCCGTGGCGCATTTTGTCCTTCACGATCCCTTCACGGCCCGTGAAGGACCGTGAAGCCACTCTGGTCCACGAGCCATATGGCCCATGTAGGAACTCATGGGGATACCTTTCTTCATAACTCGTGGAGCATCCTTCACGGTCGTGAAGCCTAGGTCAACTGGAATTTGACCAATTTGACCAGCTATTTTCACTTAGGGCTATTTGAGTAGAAGTTAGGTGTATTACCCAATAGGCCCGCACATTATCGGCAGTGATACGGCATATGTGTGTCAGTGGGCATAGTCCAACAGACTCCCACTTGCACATGATGCACCGTATCCATACGTATCATAGATAGAGAGCGGACTCTAGCAAGACATCTCTGCCCCCAAGTCAGTACGGGGTATGTCATCCCTGACAAGTACCAAATCACAACCTTACAGGCTTGAGATGGTCCTATAGATAAGTAATCAATCATCCCTTTGTTCGAGTTATCCATGTGAAGACGAGACATGGTACTAAGTCATTCTCTGTCCTTCACAATTATGTTTCTCGATCTAGATTGGTGGTGATCAAAATATACAAGTTGCAATCGATTACCCAAATCATTGCACACTTGAGCACAGCCATGCATTTTGGTGTCAGCGCCCAATCATCGAAGGGCCCAGGAATATCTCTCTAAACAGAGGAACAAATTCTTATGACTACATTGTCCACCACATTGACCATACTTTGCCCAACTGCTCCCTTTATGACAGCCAGTTACGGACTGCGTTTGAAAACAATTAGAAGAAAGTAGACCAAAGTGATGCAGACACATGCACTCCAGTCTAAGGATGAAATGATATTATCATCCTGATCCACTCATGACAAGTACCACAAAGTGGAGTCAGGTGTGGGTCGCCCGGTCACTTGAAACCCCTTTCAAGTACAGGCGAAGTATTGCGTCGCCGTGTCCCAATGACTCTTGGACACATGTGTTGGGATTTACAGAACACGCAACGGAAGCAAGAACAACAACATGCAAGAAAATATGTGTTCAAAAAACATGAAATCCCAAAATGGATCAACTCTATGTAACAAAATAGCAACATACAAGAAAGTTAAAAGGTTGTACCTTGCTGCTAAGCTCCAGAAACTTTCTTGTTGGTGGCTGATGTTGGTTTGGAAGCAAGAACCTTCTTCTTCTTCTTCTCTTGAAATCGCACCCCGGGAATATGTCCAACAACTAGTGCTAGCTAACTTGTATAATATCTTCTCCCAGAAATATTATGCAAGAACAGAAAATAAGTCTCTGGAACCAAAACTTGTGTTCACCAAATCACCAATCCAAGGTATATAGTGAGTATGAAGAATATGTGTGCTAGAGAGAGAGTTGGCCAAGAGAACCAAGTGCTCCAGGAAATGAGTTCTTTTATAAACCCCAAGTGCCCCTGGATCTCCCTCTAACCGGCCAAAACCAATCATGAACTCTCCATCCATTGGCCAAGAGTTTAGGTGATCTTGACATAAAGTTCATGCAGCCTTAACACCGCTAACCATAAGTTAGCGGCGCTAACGCGGCCTGTCTTTGAAATGACATAAAGCACATGCAGCCTTAGCGGCGCTAACCTTAACAGTTAGCGGTGCTAACTCGTTAAGTTAGCGGCGCTAACGCAGCCTGCATTGCTAACTTACACTTTTGCCATTTTTGGTCCCTCAACCTTATTTGCTGTCATGTTAGACCCCGGTGTGTGACCCATATAGGCCCATACATCATCGGCAGTGCTCTAAGGAGTACATATATTATCAGGCAGATTCTAACAAACTCCCACTTGCACATATCTGTACCCTAGTAAGCAAAGACAAAGAGCGGCCTCTAGCAAAGCATCAATGCCCCCAAGTCTGTATGGGTTCTGAATACGTGCATAAAACTATCATACTAGAAGTAGTGGTCCTTGACAAGTGATCTTAGACATCCTTTTGTTCGCGATATCCTTGTGAACACGAGACATGGATAAAAAAATGTCAATCTCCAGATCGTTCACGATTATGTTTCTCGATCTTGATTGGTGGTGACCAAAAGTTAAGGACATATCTGATTCTCAATCAATATTCCTTGTGTATGGCCATGTAAAGTTTTGGTGTCAGCTCCCAATCATCGAGGGGCCCAGGGATATCTCTCATACCATAGGAACAAATCCCTTTGACTTCATAACCCCATACCATACTCCCTGACTTACCTAGTCATTTCCTTTATCACAGCCAGTCACGAACTGCTTTTGAAAATGGCTAAAGCAAGTAACAACTATGATATAGCAGTTCATACATCTCCGGTCTAAGGATGTAAGATTTTATCATCCTAAGTTACTCGTGACTATAATCCATGAAGTATACTTGGGTGTGGGTCTTCCAGTCGCTTGAAACTCTTTTCAAGCACAGATAAGCATTGCACCTTAATTCAACCACTTTGAATTCAAGATCACATGCTTATCTCAGTCTTGATTCAATCTTTCTTCCATAAGATTGACTGACTGTGGAAAGTTTGAAATATAGAACAATATTTCTGGAAGTAATTAAACATGCTAAGATGGAACACAGTAAGTTCTTATGAATGTAACCGTATCACACGCATATATAATCTCCATTATATATCGAAACAAGCATAAGTTACAATACTATCTGTATCGTTCCCAAAATAATATATACATATCAAATGAACTAAATATATACAACTCAAGCCAAATCGCTATCAAATCTTACACCTATTGCTCTAGTGTGAGATTCATAAGCTGCCTGCGGTAACGGCTTAGTGAATGGATCTGCCAAATTTCCATTCTATGCTACTCTGCTAATGATGACTTCACCACTTTCAATTACATCTCGTATTAAGTGGTACTTGTGCGAAATGTGTCTTGTCCTCTTGTGAGCTCTCGGTTCCTTTTCCAAGGCCACCGCACCCTCATTGTCACAAAAAATCTCAATAGGGTCAGCGATGCTCGGAACCATTTGTAGATCTTGGATGAATTTCTTCATCCACACGGCCTCCTTTGCGGCTTCACTTTCCGCAATGTACTCTGATTCGGTAGTCGAATCAGCCACCGTGTCTTGCTTCGAGCTCCTCCAGCTGACAGCACCACCATTTAATAGGAACACAAACCCCGATTGTGATCGGCAGTTATCCCTGTCAGTTTGGAAGCTAGCATCCGAGTAACCCTTTACTCTTAGCTCTTCTTCCCCACCATATACCAAGAACATCTCTTTTGTACGTCTCAGATATTTGAGAATGTTCTTTACTGCCCTCCAATGAGGCTCTCCTAGGTTCGCCTGATATCTACTAGTCATGCTTAAAGCACATGACACATCAAGGCGAGTGCATAGCATGGCATACATGATCGAGCCCATAGCCGAAGCATATGGTACTCGCTTCATTACTTCTTTCTCCTCTTTGGAGGTAGGACATTGAGTTTTACTCAAGGTCAAGCCGTGCATCATAGGGAGGTTTCCTTTCTTGGATTCCTTCATCTTAAAGCGTCTCACGACCTTTTCTATGTATGCACTTTGAGAAAGCCCTAGCAGCTTTCTAGACCTATCTTTATATATCTTTATTCCCATAATACAGCTCGCATCCCCTAGGTCCTTCATTGAAAAGCAAATCCCTAGCCAAGTTTTGACACTCCTTAGGCTTGGGATATGATTTCCAATGAGTAGAATATCATCTACATATAGAACCAAGAAGACTATAGTGCTCCAACTAGCCCTGACATATACGCAAGGTTCATCTTTACTCTTTGAAAACCCAAACTCTTTGATTTTCTCATCAAAGCAAATATTCCAGCTCTGAGATGCTTGTTTAAGTCCATAAATGAACTTCATAAGTTTACAAACCTTGTTTGGATACTTTGGATGCTCAAAACCGTCAGGTTGTCTCATATACACCTCTTCATTAAGCTTCCCGTTAAGGAAGGCGGTCTTTACATCCATTTACCAAATTTTGTAATCATGAAATGCATCTATGGCAAGTAGTATCCGGATTGACTTCAACATGGCCCTGGTGAGAAGGTTTCATCATAATCCGTTCCTTGAGTCAAAGTGAAACCCTTTACCACCAGTCGGGCTTTTAAGATATCCAAGGTTCCATCTATGTCGGGTTTCTTCTTGAAAACCCATTTACACCCAACGTGTTTTATCCCTAGTGTAGGATCAACCAGTTCCCAAACCTGGTTATCCGACATAGATTGCATCTCGCTCTCCATCACCTTCCTCCATTGAGCAAACTCAGGGCCTGCCATGGCTTCCTTGCAGTTGGTGGGTTCATCATGATCCACCAATAACTCGTTGCCCTCAGATATGAGAAACCCATATCTCTCTAGCTCAGAACGAGTTCTACTGGAACGCCTAGGAGTAGACGTTGCTAGAGTGTCAGGTACCGCAGCATCATGTTGCTCGGTATTTTGGCTAGTGCCAACCTCAAGTTCTTTATCAGTCGACCCTTGATCTTCCTCAAGGTCAATTTCCTTACTGCCATGTCTGGATAGTAACTCCCTTTCTTGGAAGAATGCCCTACGAACAACAAATACCTTGTTCTCTGAAGGTTTATAAAATAAATATCCAACACCGGCAGGAGGATATCCGATAAAGTAACACCTTTCTGAGCGAGGTTCAAGTTTGTATTCAACTACACGTCTCACGTAGGCTTGACAACACCAAACTCGTAGGTATGAAAGTGTCGGCTTCTTACTATGCCACATTTCATAAGGTGTTTTAGCAACTTTCTTGGTTGGTGTGAGGTTAAGGATTCTTACCACCGTTTCTAAGGCATATCCCCATAAACTAATAGGTACCTCCGCCCGACTCATCATAGACCTTACCATATCAAGCAAAGTCTGGTTCCTCCTCTCAGCGACCCCATTTAATTGTGGAGTCCTTGGAGGTGTTAATTTTGAAATGATTCCACAATTTTTAAGATGATCGATAAACTCGGTACTAAGATACTCTCCACCTCTATCAGATCGGAGTATCTTTATTGTTTTGCCCAGCTGATTCTGAACTTCGTTTTGGAATGTCTTGAACACCTCAAAGGTTTCATACTTGTTTTTAACAAGATAGACATACCCGTACCTACTATAATCATCTATAAAGGTTACGAAGTATCTTGAATTATTCCTTGTGACATGCTTGAAAGGTCCACATACATCCGTATGGATTATGTCTAAAAGGTCATTTCCCCTCTCACTTGTTCCCGTGAAGGGTGCGGTGCTTTTGTCATTTTACCCAATAAGCAAGATTCGCATACTTCATTTAATCCTTGATCAAATGATTCCAAGATCCCATCCACTTGGAGCTTGGCGATGCGAGTCTTGTTTATGTGGCCAAGACGACTATGCCATATGGAATATTTATCCAAACCATTTTTGGAATCAGAATCAATATTCATGATAGATTTTCTTGATTCAATGTATGCATTTGCCTCATAAATGTCATGACATGGTAGAGCTTTAAAATAAACAACATCATTTTTAAAGCATATAATTATACCATTTACAAATTTAAAATCATAACCATCGTCATACATCTTGTGAAAAGAAATAATGTTTCTAGCCACATAGGGCGAATAGCATACAACTTTTAATAAAATTGAAAAACCGGTCTTGAATGAAAGTTCCAAGTCTCCCTTTGCTTCCACTGGGACAACCTCCAAGTTTCCCATGACAAGATCCAGCTGTCCCCGCTCCCAGCTCCTACTTGCCCTTAGCACCTGCACCATATTACATATGTGAGTGCCACAGGCAGTATCTAATACCCATCCTTTAGAAGTAGAAGTATGGTGGAGTTCTATCATGAACGTACCTGACGTGTCTGGACCCGAAATGCTCATTGCCTTGAGCTTGTTGAGTCCCTCCAGGTACTTTGGGCAGCTACAGCGGTAATGGCCCTTGCCCCCGCAAAAGATGCACTCCGCATCCTCCGGAGTCTTGGCTTGGGGAAGTTTCCCATTGCCCTTACCCTCGGAGGCCGGGGTAGGCTTGGCCACGCCAACCTTTCCCTTGCCCTTCCTTTTATAGGAAGAGGCGGCCTTCCTCTTCGTGATGCGGCCTTCCCAGATGGCGAGAACGTGATTAGAGGAGGATGGCTTGTTCTTGGTCATGCTAGACTCAGCGGTCTTCAACATACCATGAAGTTCCATCAAGGTCTTATCCATGTTGTGCATATGCTAACTCATTACGAATTGATCATATGTACTGGGTAGGGATTGGAGGATTAAATCAACCGCCATCTCCCTCCCAATTGTAAAACCTAACTTCTCCATGCGCTTGATGTTTGCTTTCATCCGCAACACATGTGCGCTCACGTTCCCTCCTTCTTGCATCTTGCAAGCAAGGGTTATCTTGAGGCACTCGTACCTTTCCTGCCTCGCCTGCTGTTGGAACATATCCTTCAGCTGCACGACCAGGTCATAAGCACTCAAATGATCCATTTGCTTTTTCAAATCTTGGTTCATTGTGCTCAACATAAGGCACGTGACTTCCTCAGTTTCTTTGAGGCGTTTCTCATACGCCTCACGGATAGCCCTTGTTACACCAGCAGGAGGTGCCTCGGGTAGGGGTTCCTCTATGGTATGCCACTTCCCTTCATACCGCAAGACCAACCTCAGTTGTCTATGCCAGTCCATGAAGTTGCTACCATCGAGTTTCTCCTTTTCAAGGAAAACTCGAAGAGAAACGTTGGTGGTGGTGTTTGTTGCGCTTGTTGATGCCATCTAAAATGCAAAATAGATTCTAGTTAGTTTGATATATTATCTTGTTAAATAATTTACCCATAAAAAATTATCTTAACAAGGCTAAGAACCGTATTTCATCCTACCATGTGACGGGGTTACCGCGGATCACATGATAAAACTATTTAGGTCGGCAACCATTTTGCCAATTGCAATCTCTATTGCAATCCTTAGCGCCTTCTGGGATCCTACAACATCCAATGGTTGTTTGGCATGTTTGATCCCTTCTCGCACCAATTTTAAGTCTTGAAATTTTGGTTAACTCGTGCTAATCTCGACAATTAGCCAAGATTTCAAACCTAAAATTGCAAATCGTCCGTCAAGACATACGGTAACAAACTCACCAAAGTTGGCTCGTGCTAAGCTCAATAACCAAAATTGTGAATTCGCCACACTCACCTTCCACACAGTTTTATGAGAGTTGGCTCGTGCTAAGCTCGACAACCAAATCCCATAAGACTAGATTCGGGTGGTATCGAGTTACGGACGGTGCACGATTTACGTTTTATGGAAAAACGGGCTTTTGTTTCCGGTTTGGTTTTAGATTAACTTATTAGTGACAAATCCTATTTTCACTAGGCGGGTTAATCTATGTATGTGATCGCGCGCGAGAGGAAACAATTTTTATCAAAACTTTTGTGATTTTATTAATTTTAACGAAAAATTATCTAGCATGCGAAACCTACACATCCATGCATAGAATAATAAAATCACATCACACGCAATATACAAAATAGTTGGTAACCCTTGCCAATAAACCTATGCGTTCCTCCCGTGAGCCATAACAGGAAGAACTTGGTCAAACTATGGAACAAAACTTCTTGATGCAAGCTCACACTAGAACCACCATCTCCATTGGACTTCATTGGCTTCTAAGGGCATCAAAACTCCATCTTGTTTTGCCTCCACTTGTGTCTTCATCCCTCCATCATACAAATTACATACAATAGAAAATAAATGGCATACAAGCCACAAAATTTTCCTATTTATCTAATTACATGTACATGGATGAATGAAATGGCATGCAAGCTACAAAATTATTACAAACATACTGAATTTAATAAATTTATAGCCTTTAATGTGGATAAAACCACCAAATGCATGCACAACACAAATCAACCAAAAGCCAAGGCAAGGTTACCAACTCATATTAACAAATACAACCAAACAAAGCATATTACTACTGCAAAACATGCAAGGAACCCTTGGAACAAATTTCCAGAAGATCTAAAAACCAAAAATCCCGAGACCAAAACTGTTTTAATCAAAATTTTCAAAAAACAAGTTTCCAGTAACGTTAGCGCCGCTAACTCAAAAGACTTAGCGTCGCTAACTAATATTTAGCGGCGCTAACCTAAACGGCAGATTACAAACATTTTGATTTCGGGTTTTTCAGGCCACCATGTGCTATTCTAACATAGAGGTGGCTCTGATACCACTGTTGGGATTTACAGAACACGCAACGGAAGCAAGAATAACAACATGCAAGAAAATATGTGTTCAAAAAACATGAAATCCCAAAATGGATCAACTCTATGTAACAAAATAGCAACATACAAGAAGGTTAAAAGGTTGTACCTTGATTCTAAGCTCCAGAAACTTTATTGTTGGTGGCTGATGTTGGTTTGGAAGCAAGAACCTTCTTCTTCTTCTTCTCTTGAAATCGCACCCCGGGAATATGTCCAACAACTAATGCTATCTAACTTGTATAATATCTTCTCCTAGAAATATTATGCAAGAACAGAAAAAAAGTCTCTGGAACCAAAACTTGTGTTCACCAAATCACCAATCCAAGGTATAAAGTGAGTATGAAGAATATGTGTGCTAGAGAGAGAGTTGGCCAAGAGAACCAAGTGCTCCAGGAAATGTGTTCTTTTATAAACCCCAAGTGCCCCTGGATCTCCCTCTAACCGGCCAAAACCAATCATGAACTCTCCATCCATTGGCCAAGAGTGTAGGTGATCCTGATATAAAGTTCATGCAGCCTTAGCACCGCTAACCATAAGTTAGCGGCGCTAAACTTTAGAACTTAGCGGCGCTAACGCGGCCTGTCTTTGAAATGACATAAAGCACATGCAACCTTAGTAGCGCTAACCTTAACAGTTAGCGGCGCTAACTCATTAAGTTAGCGGCGCTAACGCAGCCTGTATTGCTAACTTACACTTTTGCCATCTTTGGTCCCTCAACCTTATTTGCTGTCATGTTAGACCCCGGTGTGTATATAGGCCCATACATCATCGGCAGTGCTCTAAGGCGTGCATATATTATCGGGCAGATTCTAACAAACTCCCACTTGCCATCTATGCCGATCTTCTTCTTAAAGACCCATTTGCACCAGACGGGTTTGCACCCCGGTACAGGATCTACCAAGTCCCAAACTTGGTTATCGGACATAGATTTTATCTCGGACTCCATCGCCTCTCTCCTCTTGGCAGACTCTGGGCTCACCACAGCGTCCTGGTATTTGGTAGGTTCATCGGAAACAACTACCATGTCGGTGCCCTCAGATATGTGAAAACCATATCTCTCTGGTTCATGCCGACTTCTACCAGATCTCCTTAGAGGTAATGGATCTACATCATTATCTCCAGCATCATCTTGCTGAGACTCAACCGTTGCCGATTGTGAGCTAGTTCCAACATCAGGCTCTACATTGGTAGGCTCTTGAATTTCTTCAAGATCAACCTTCCTCCCACTAGCATTCTTGGATATCAGCTCCCTTTCAAGGAAGACTGCCCTTCGAGCAACAAACACCTTGTTCTCAGAAGGTTTGTAAAACAAATATCCCATAGATCTAGCAGGATAACCAATGAAGAAACACCTCTCAGCCCTAGGCTCTAACTTGTCCTCTACCTCACGTCTAACATAGGCAGGACAACCCCAGACCTTTAAATATGAAATGGATGGAACCTTTCCATGCCATATCTCATACGGTGTTTTCTTAACCTTCTTTGTTGGCACGAGGTTAAGGATTCTACCAGCCGTTTCAATAGCGTAACCCCAAAACATAACGGGAACTTTGGTGTGACACATCATAGACCGAACCATATCTAACAATGTTCGGTTCCTCCTCTCGGCGACACCATTTAGTTGAGGCGTCCTAGGAGGTGTTAATTGCGAGACGATCCCACAATTTCTAAGATGGTCGCGGAATTCGGAACTAAGATACTCACCACCTCTATCAGATCTAAGCATCTTAATTCTTTTCCCGAGTTGATTTTCTACTTCGTTTTTATAAGTCTTGAACACCTCAAAGGTTTCATACTTTTGTCTTACCAAATAGACATACCCGTATCGACTATAATCATCAATAAAGGTAACGAAGTAGCGGGAATGATCTCTAGTGGCATGCTTGAATGGACCACACACATCAGTGTGAACGATATCCAACAAGTCTTGCTCCCTCTCACATTCACCGGTGAAGGGTGCCTTGTTCATCTTGCTCAATAAACATGATTCGCATACTTCATTTGACCCGTGGTCGAATGATTCCAAGATCCCATCCGCTTGGAGCTTGGCGATGCGTTTCTTGTTTATGTGGCCAAGCCGACCATGCCATAAAGACAATTTATCCAAAACACTTCTGGATCCCGAATCAACATTCATGATTGATCTATTGTTTCTCAAGCTTATGCTTGTTTCATGTATGTCATGACATGGAGATGCTTTGAAATAAAAGGAACCATTCTTATAACATAAAATATAACCATTTTTAAAATTCAAAGTCAAAACCATCGTCGTACAATGCATATAAAGAAATAATGTTTCTTGCCACGCAGGGCGAATAACAAACATTCGATAAAATAATAGATAAGCCGGATTGTAAGGTGAGCTCCACACTCCCAATCTTCTCAACAGGGACAATAGCCTTGTTTCCCATGACGAAATCCAACTCTCCATTAACCAGGTCCCTACTTCTTGTTAGTACCTACACATTATTACAAACGTGAGTACCACACCCGCTGTCAAAAACCCAGGCATTAGAAGTAGAAGTGTTATGGAGTTCAATCATATACATGCCGGAGGCAGCGGCACCTTTGGATCTCAACTTCTTGAGCTCCTCCGTGTATTTGTGGCAACTACAACGGTAATGACCATTTTCCCCGCAGAAGAAGCAGGTTGCCTCTTCCGGTGAGGTGATAGTGGCAGCTACTTGTTTCCCCTTTGGCTCAGGGGTTGGGTTGGGTTTAGGCTTCGGCCCATTGGCGTTGGCCTTCCCCTTCCCCTTGCCTTTAGAGCCAGAAGCGGGCTGCTTCCGCTTCTTGCCACCCTCATTGATAGTAAGGACAGCAGTGGAGGTTGAGGGCTTTGATTTGGCCATGTTAGACTCAGCGGTCTTCAACATGCCGTGAAGCTCCATTATGCTTTTATCCATATTATGCATATGGAAGTTCACAATGAAAGGCCCATAAGATGGAGGCAAATATTGGAGGTTGATTTCAACTGCCAACTCGTTCCCCATAGAGAACCCTAACTTCTCCAATTGATCCACATATGCCTTCATACGAAGGACATGTGAACTCACGTTGCCGCCTTCCTGCATCCGGCAACCAACAAAGGCTTTGACGCATTCATACAACTCCTGCCTTGCTTGCATTTGGAACATGTCCTTTAGCTGAGTAATCATCTCATACGCACTCCCAGTCTCGAATTGCCGTTGCAACTCGGGACTCATGGTCGTAGCAGGTTACTTCATTTGTGTCCTTGACATGCTTATCGTACGCATCTCGGACAGCCCTTGTTGCATTTGTAGCAGGTTGGTCCGGAAGAGGAGACTCCAAGACCTCAAGCTTCATTTCATGGTGAAGGACTATTCTCAAAGTCCGGTACCAATCCATAAAGTTAGTCCCTTAGAGTTTCTCTTTCTCGAGGAATGGACGTAGTGACATGTTTGCGGTGTTGGTCTTGGTGCTAGTAGATGCCATTCTACAAGCAAAATACGAAGTTTGGTTAGTTTGATGTATTAAGTCCTTGTTAAATAATTACCCACTTGTTAAAGAAACAAATTATATTAACAAGGGCTAAGAACCTCAAAGTACCCCAATCCATGACGGGTTTACCGCGGATCACTTCATGGAGCTACTTAGGCAGTAAACAATTTACCAATTGCAATCGGAGATCACAACTCTTAGACACTTGTGGGATCCTATGTACTCAAAGCACCATTTGGCATGTTTGATCCCTCCACACCATTCCTCATTAATCTACTTTGGTAGCTCGGTATGGGCACGACAACTACCAAGGTGTTTTAAGTCTTGGAATTGTAAATCGACCATCAAGATACACGGTGGTACTCTAGCCCAATGGTCGGCTCGGCTAAAGCTCGACATTCCGACCTTGCGAGTTGCCACACGCACCTTCCACACAGTTATACAAAACCAATTTCGGCTAAAGCTCGACGATCGATCTTGTTTCACTAGATTCGGGTGGTGTCATCTTACGGGTGGCGTGTGATTTACTTTTGAAAAACGGGTTTTTGTTTTTCCGGTTAAAAACGATTTTTAACCAATTCCCCCGGGGTGGACTTCAATAGAAGAAGTCATTTTCGGCTTCTTAGATTCTCACCATCATCTTCACCATTTCAAGAAGGTTGATAAGGGTATAATCTCCTTTCCTCTGTTTTGTTGCATTTTATTGTTATGAAGTTTGGTCCATTCTTGGGGTTTCTTTGTTTTTATGCATTATTATGTTGTACCTTTGATTTTTGAACTTGTACTTTCGATTCTGCTGTGTTCCCGAAACCCCAACAGTGTTATCAGAGCCACCTCCATACTTGAAATGCACATGGTGGCCTGAAAAACCCGAATCAAACTTTTTTTTGTTTTCTGGAACAGGGGGTTAGCGGCGCTAACTCATTAAGGTTAGCGGCGCTATGCGCGCTGGACAATATTCTGTTTTTTTAAATAAAATTTATTTTGGTCTCAGGTTTTTGGCATATTTCTTGGTTTCTGGAAATTTATTTCAGAAAGCCTTTTGGTAACTTTGTTACTATGTTGTTTGTTTGGTTGTATGTGGATGTAAGGATTGGTAACCTTGCCTTTGACCTTGTGGTTGACTTTGTGTGTTTGGATGCATTTGGTGACATTTTGTCACATTGGGTTGTAATATTTATTAAAATTGATATATTTGTAATAATATTGTGGCTTGCATGCCATTTCATTCATCCGTGTAAATTTGTAATAGATAAATAAAAAATTGTGGCTTGCATGCCGTTTAATTTTCTATTGTATGTATTGTAAATTATGGATGAATGGACACACACTTGGAGCCGGAAGGAGATGGAGTAGAATGTCCATAAAAGCTGACGAAATCTTTTGGAGATGGCGGTTCTAGTGGGAGCTCGCATCGAAGACCTTTCGTCCCTTAGTTTGACCAAGTTCTTCCCGTTTTGGTTCACGGGAAGAACGCATAGGACTTTTGGCAATGGTTGCCAATTTTGATTAAAATGCGTGTGATGAGATTTTTACTATGCATGGTTTGATTAGGATTCGCATGCTAGACAATTTTTCGAAATTAATAAAATCACAAGAGATTTGCTAAAAATGGTTTACAATTCTCGCGCGCGCTCACATACAAGATTAACTCACGTAGTGAAAATAGGTTTTGTCACTAATAAGTTGATCTAAAACTAAACCGGAAACAAAAGCCCGTTTTCTAAAAACGTAAATCTTGTACCATCCGTAAGTCGATACCACCCGAATCTAGTTTTATGAGTTTTGGTTGTCGAGCATAGCACGAGCCAATTCTCATAAAACAGTCTGGAAGATGAGTGGCAAATTCACAATTTTGGTTGTCGGGCTTAGCACGAGCCAATTTTGGTGGGTTTGACATCGTATGTCTTAAGGGACGATTTACAATTACAAATTAAAATCCTTGAGTGATTGTCGAGCTTAGCACGAGTTAACCAAGAATTTTAGTTTGGAATTGGTGCAGGTAGGGATCAAACATGCCAAATGACCGATGGTTGTCGTAGGATCCCGCAAGTGACTAAGAGTTGCAATAGAGATTGTAATCGGTAAAATGGTTACCGGCCTAAATAGCTCCATGAAGTGATCCGCAGCAAACCCGTCATGGATTGGGGTGAAATATGGTTCTAAGCCCTTGTTGAAATAAATTGTTTTTGTAACACTTCGAGTAATTATTTTAACACGGATTAAATCAAACTAACTAATTTGTGTACTCTATTTACTCTAGGAAGTCGAATCATATTAACACCACGTCGATCTTTTCACTTCGTATGTTCCTAGAAAGGGAGAAACTCACGGGAGTGAACTTTGTTGACTGGCTTAGGCAACTGAGGATTGTCCTGCGTGCCGAGTCTAAGTTACACATCCTTGAGGAACCCCTTCCTAAACCTCCTGCTACCAACGCGGCATGGACCGTACGATACACATATGAAAAACGTGTTACAGACACACACGATGTTGCCTGTCTCATGTTGTCAACTATGAGCTCAAAACTGCAAAAGTAATTTGAGCACATGAGTGTGTACGACATGATTAACAAGCTGAAGGATATGTTCCAATAGCAAGTTAGGCAGGAACACTATGAGTGTGTTAAAAGTTTAGCCGGTTGTAAGATACGGGAAGACGGGAGTGTAAGTTCCCATGTTCTCAAGATGAAGTCATACATGGACCAATTGGAGAGGCTAGGATTTCCTATAGGGAGGGAGCTCGGTGTAAATTTCATACTTCAGTCCCTGCCCGCGTCATATGATCAGTTTGTTATGAACTGTCATATGCATGAGATGGTGAAATCCATAGACGAACTGCATGGAATGTTGAAGGCTGTAGAGTCTAACATGTCCAATCATGGTTCAACCTCATCCATTCCCGGTTTTGGTTTCAAGGAGCGGAATATAATGAAGAAGGAGAAATCAACCCTAAGAGAAGGGGTTGGAGTATCCAAGCCTGCTTCAAGTATAGAGTATTTGGACATTGATAGTGTGCCAAAGGAGACTCAACATCGGATGGTTTGCTACTTCTGCGGAAGATTTGGGGATTGGGGCCTTCATGCCAAGAGGATATAAAACTTCTCAGAAAAGAGAGAGTCAATTTTCCTACTTGAGGTACATTCATGATTATACTTCATTGCTATTCCTTAATTAGCTGGGTTGTTAACCCGAGCTATAAGACTCACGTTTGTCACAAATTTATTTTGTTACAAAGTGTAGGTCTGTTCATTGCAAGAAGGAAGAGCTTGAAGAACCAGATCTCTGAAGAGGAAACCCTGTTGATTGTCCTCTATAAGAGAATTGGGAGTGTTGATCTCGCCATTACTTCCGGATCACTTATTACTTTTGTTTTTTTGCCCTGCGTTGCAAGTTTTGCTTTAGTGTATGCTTTTTGAAGATCATGGATGTATTTTGACTCTTGTATTTTTGATGTAAAGTTTTTCATATTGATGGTTTTATTTCGAATTCTATCCATGTCATTGCTCATGTGTTATTTTTGGCCATTTATGGTGCTCAAATACACATTTGATGACGATAGATATGGTTTTGAATTGAAACATTTGTTTTGAAAAATTGTTTTGAGATGTTTATTGAAATAAAAACTTATCCATATCATAGCATACATAAAGACTTGTTACAAGTAATAAGGCAATCATGAATAATTGATTCTTAGATCAAAAAGTGGTTTGGATATAATAACTCTTTGGCATAATCAAACTCGACAAAAGAAACAAGAATTGCGTCACTTAGATCCATGGGTTAGGATCTTCGTAAAAGTATACCCTTGGGTTAAATGATAGATACAAATCTTGTTTATTGGACTTGGATTATTAAGAAATCCTTCACCTGTGTTTGTTAAGAGGGATTAAGACCTGTTGGATATTGATCACACTTGTGTGGATAATCCGTTCAAGTATGCCACAAAGAGTGACAATAGTGAAAATTCTCCATCACCATCTTAATGATAGTTGTTGGGAGAATGTTTACTAGACAAAAGGTTTGTGTCTGAAACCTTAGAGGTGTTCGGAACTAACCTAAGGAAGACTAAGAATCAGTAAGGGCATATAGAATCAGTTCTTAGATTCAGTCAAGATGCTAAGTTTTCTTATCTATATTGGTTTAAACATGAAATGGATCATGGGTTTGACCCATAGTTCATTTTCTATGTAAGATACATTGGTACATGGTGTCACATTAAAGGAAACTTGATATCATTGTTGATGATCTGGTGAAAGGCAGGCCTAAAACATGTATTCAATGTGACTTAGGTTAATCCCATACCAAAGGTGTAATCCAAGAAGGGTGAAGAGACTAACTAATATGCAATAGCAGACAACTTCAAATACCGACTAGTGGCAAAAGATTTCATATTGATCATATGGAAACTTGTCCTAGTGGCTATGTTGAAGATAATTTGGATTAAGTGAAATATTGTTGTCGCTTTTCGGAAACAAGTAAATTTACATGAACGTGAGAGACCAAGATCCTTCACAAAACTAAGTTGAGGAAATGCTTGAGGAAATGCTTGAGGCACTTTCCGAGGGTCTTACACATCCACAATATCCAAATTAGGTCTGCAACTACGGGTGCGTGCTTTGTGATAAGACTTGCATCTTATGGCTATAATTTTTCTTTGTGAGAAAGTCGTTGAGATGACTTTTCTGGAAAGCATAGATCAAGCCAATAAACTTGTCAGGGCTAGTGGGAGCTTTATGTGTTCCTAGTGAAATGTACTCAATGAAAATAATGTCCTAATTTAGGATTGTTTTCAACCTATTGATGGAATTATTGTTCCACGAGTACAAATAGGAAATATGGAGTTAAGTGGATTCTAAAATTCAAGAAATACTGAAGTATGTTCTTGATGTTCGACGAAAATAGATTTGTCTTGAGTAAGTATTTACTGTAAGCCAATCTATACTAATAAGACTGTCGATTTTAATCGAAGTTTTTGCGTCAACTGACAAGCCGCGTTAGCGCCGCTAACTTTCATAAGTTAGCGCCGCTACGTTTGGGTTAGCGCCGCTAAGTCCAAACGGCACCTTTTTGTCAAATCACCTCACAAGTTGGCCAATGCATGTGGGTTGCGTCTAGAACTTACTTGGCCGGCTGTGGGAGACTATGAGTCGACTAAAGGCTTATAAAAGAGGACATAAACTCTCTCCTTTGGGGCTCTTGGCAATACACACATTTGAGAGAACTCTTTAGTGCTTATATAGACTTTGTGAGTTCAAGAGAGGGTTTTGGTTCCAGAGATTGATCCTTGCTCGTGGGTTGTTGTTCTCCTACCGATTTTCTACTGTGAAGAATCGAAGGGAGCTTGCTAGCTAAAGAGATTTGGCGTGTTGCCGGGGTATCCACTCGATAGTCGATCGTTCAAGTCACAAGGAGCAAAATCAACCACTTCATCACCTTTTGCTGGAGCTAAGGAGCTGGTATAATCTCCATTACCCTCTGTTTTGTTGCATTTCATTCCATAGAGATTGGTCCATTATTGGGGTTTTCGCTTTTTATGCTTTATGTGCTTGTACTTTGGGCATTTTATGTTGTACCTTTGCTTCCGCTGCGTGCCCTGAGAACCCCAACAGTGGTATCAGAGCCACCTCTATGATTGTTATACACTTGGTGGCTTTGAAAACCCGAAATCAAAATTGTTTGTTTTCTGTCGAACAGGGTTAGCGGCGCTAACTTTGAGTTAGCGGCGCTAACTAATTTTAGATAGCGGCGCTATCGTCGCTGGTCAGTTTTTGTTCAAATTTAAAAACAGTTTTTGGTCTCGGGTTTTTAGCCATGTTTTGAGCTTCTGGAAATTTTAATCTTGTTATTTTGATGTTTAAATTCCAGTAGCATGTATGTATGTTTGGTTGTATGCGAAGATGTTAGTTGGTAACCTTGCCTAGACCCTTTGGTTGTTTTGTGTGTTTGGATGCAAATTTGGTTGTATTATTATTCTTATGATAAATTTGTAATAATAATGTGGCTTGCATGGCATTTCATTCATCCATGTAATTGTAATAGATAGATAGGTATCTTATGGCTTGTATGCCATTTTATTCTATTGTATGTATTTTTATGATGGATGAAGAACACACAAGACGGGTCAAAGGAGATGGAGCTAGGAGCCCATGAAGCCCACGATGGAGTCCAATGGAGATGATGGGATTAATGGGAGCTCGCATCGAAGATTTTGTCCCTAGAATTGACCAAGTTCTTCCCGTTCGGCTCACGGGAAGAACGCATAGGTTTTTATGGCAAGGGTTACCAATTTTAATATTTTATGCGTGTGATGTGATTTTGTATGCATGGATTGTGTAGGATTCGCATGCTAGATAATTTTTTCAAAAATTAACAAAATCAAAAGAGATTTGATAAAAATGGTTTACAACTCTCTCGCGCGCTCACATACAAGATTAACCCACCTAGTGAAAATAGGCTTTTGTCACTTGCATGTTAATCTAAAAGCAAACCGGAAACAAAAGCCCGTCTTTCCACGAAACGTAAATAATGCACCATCCGTAAGATGATACCACCCGAATATAGTCTTATGGGTTTTGGTTGTCGAGCTTAGCACGAGCCAACTCCCATAAAACTGTGTGGAAGGTGAGTGTGGAAATTCACAATTTTGGTTGTCGAGCTTAGCACGAGCCAACTTTGGTGAATTTGTCACCGTATGTCTTGACGGACTATTTGCAATTTTGGATTTGAAATCTTGGTTAGTTGTCGAGCTTAGCACGAGCTAACCAAAATTTCAAGATTCAAAATTGGTGCAAGAAGGGATCAAACATGCCAAACGACCATTGGATGTCGTAGGATCCCGCAAGGCGCTAAGGATTGCAATAGAGATTGCAATTGGCAAAATGGTTGCCGACCTAAATAATATTATCGTGTGATCCGCGGTAACCCCGTCACATGGTGGGATGAAATACGGTTCTTAGCCTTGTTAAAGTTAATTCTTTATGGGTAAATTAATTTAACAAGATAATACATATCTATAACAAACTAATTTAAGTCTACTTTGCAATTTTAGATGGCATCAACAAGCGCAAACACCACCACCACCAACGTTTCTCTTAGAGTTTTCCTTGAAAAGGAGAAGCTCGATGGGAGCAACTTCATGGATTGGTATAGGCAACTCAAACTTGTCCTACGCTATGAAGGGAAGATGCACACCATAGAGGAACCCTTACCCGAGGCACCTCCAAGCGGTGCAACTAGGGCAATCCGAGAGGCATATGAAAAACGCCTCAAGGAGACTGAGGAGATTACATGCCTCATGCTGAGCACCATGAGTACCGATTTGCAAAAGCAAATGGACCACTTAAGTGCTCACGACTTGATCGTGCAGCTGCGGGATATGTTCCAGCAGCAAGCGAGGCAAGAGAGGTATGAATGCTTCAAGTCGGCCCTCGCTTGCAAGCTTCAAGATGGAGGGAACGTGAGTGCTCATGTTTTGCGTATGAAAGCAAACATTGAGCGGATGGAGAAGCTAGGATTTACCATCGGGAGGGAGATGGCGGTCGATTTGATCCTCCAATCCCTGCCCAGTGCATATGACCAATTCACTATGAGTTATCATATGCATAGCATGGATAAATCCTTGATGGAGTTGCATGGTATGCTCAAGACTGCCGAAGCGAGCATGACCAAGAGCAAGCCATCCTCCTCCTCCACTCCCGTTCTTGCCATCCGGGAAGGCCGCATAACCAAAAGGAAGGCCGCCCCTTCCAAGAAAAGGAAGGGTAAGGGAAAGGTTGGTGCAACCAAGCCTGCCCCGGCCTCCGAGGGTAAGGGTAAGGGGAAGACTCCCCAAGCCAAGACTCCGGAGGATGCGGAGTGCTTCTTTTGTGGGGGCAAGGGCCACTACCGCCGAAGCTGCCCCAAGTACTTGGAGGGACTCAATAAGCTCAAGGCAATGAGCATATCGGGCCCGGAAACTTCAGGTACGTTCATGATAGAACTTCACCATACTTATACTTCTAGAGGCTGGGTTTTAGATACTGGCTGTGGCACTCACATATGTAATATGGTGCAGGTGCTAAGGGCAAGTAGGAGCTTGGAGAAGGGAGAACTAGATCTTGTGATGGGAAACTCCGAGATTGTCCCGGTGGAAGCTCAAGGAAGTGTGGAGCTTTCATTCAAGACTAGTTATTCTATTTTATTGAAAAATGTCTGCTATTCGCCCTATGTGGCTAGAAACATTATATCACTTCATGCATTGTATGACGATGGTTACAAATTTTATTTTGATGATGATACTATTATATGCTTTAAAGATAACATTGTTTATTTTAAAGCTTTACCATGTCATGGCATTTATGAAGCAACTGCATACATTAATTCAACAAAGTCTATCATGAACATTGATTCTAGTTCCAAAGATGGTTTGGATAAGTATTCCTTATGGCATGGTCGTCTTGGCCACATAAACAAGACTCGCATCACCAAGCTTCAAGTGGAAGGAATCTTGGAGACATTTGACCAAGGGTCGAATGATGTATGTGATTCTTGTTTACTAGGCAAGATGACAAAGGCACCCTTCACGGGGACAAATGAGAGAGGTAAAGACCTCTTGGACATCATCCATACGGATGTATGTGGGCCTTTTAAACATGTTACAAGGAATAACTCGAGATACTTCGTAACCTTTATAGATGACTATAGTAGGTATGGATATGTCTATCTTGTCAAGCACAAGAATGAAACTTTTGAAGTGTTCAAGACATTCCAAAACGAGGTTGAGAATCAATTGGGCAAAACAATAAAGATACTCCGGTCTGATAGAGGAGGAGAGTATCTAAGTACCGAGTTTATCGATCATCTTAAGAATTGTGGAATTATTTCGCAATTAACACCTCCAAGGACTCCACAATTGAATGGAGTCGCTGAGAGGAGGAACCGGACTTTACTAGATATGGTAAGGTCCATGATGAGTCGAACTGAGGTACCTATTAGTTTCTGGGGATATGCCCTAGAAACGGCGGTAAGGATCCTTAACCTTGCACCAACCAAGAAAGTATCGAAAACACCTTATGAAATGTGGCATAATAAGAAGCCGACACTTTCATATCTACGAGTTTGGGGTTGTCAAGCTTACGTGAGACGTGAGACTGAGGACAAACTTGAACCTCGATCGGAAAGGTGTTACTTTATCGGATATCCTTCTGCCGGTGTTGGATATATTTTTTATAAACCTTCTGAGAACAAAGTTTTTGTTGCTCGAAGAGCATTCTTCTTAGAAAGAGAATTGCTATCCAAACAAAGAGGCAACAAGGAAATTGATCTTGAGGAAGTTCAAGGATCAACCGATAAAGAACTTGAGGTTGGCACTAGCTCTCAACCTAGGACGGTTGAAACTGAGCAAGAAAATGCTGCAATACCTGACACTACTTCATCTCTTACTCCAAGGCGTTCCAGTAGAACTCGTTTCGAGCCAGAGAGATATGGTTTCTACATATCTGAGGGCAGCGAGTTAGTAGTGGACTCTGATGAGCCCTCTAACTATAAGGAAGCCATGGCGGGCCCTGAGTCTGCACATTGGAAAGAAGCGATGGAAAGTGAGATGCAATCCATGTCGGATAACCAAGTTTGGGAACTGGTTGATCCTACACCCGGGGTTAGACCCGTAGGGTGTAAATGGGTCTTCAAGAAGAAGACCGGCATGGACGAAACCTTGGATACTTTCAAAGCTCGACTTGTGGCAAAGGGTTTCACTCAAACACCCGGTGTTGATTATGATGAAACCTTCTCCCCAGTGGCTATGTTGAAATCAATCCGGATACTTCTGGCCATTGCCGCATTTTATGACTATGAAATATGGCAAATGGATGTTAAAACCGCCTTCCTTAACGGGAAGCTTTCCGAAGAGGTGTATATGACACAACCTGATGGTTTTGAACATCCAGAATATCCGAACAAGGTCTGTAAACTTAAAAAGTCCATTTATGGACTTAAGCAAGCATCTCGCAGTTGGAATCTATGCTTTGATGAGAAAATCAAGGAATTTGGATTTTCGAAAAGCAAAGATGAACCATGTGTATATGTCAGGGCTAGTGGGAGCACTATTGTCTTCTTAGTCCTATATGTGGATGACATATTACTCATTGGAAACCATGTTCCGAGCCTTAAGAGTGTAAAAGCTTGGCTCGGGAATTGTTTCTCAATGAAGGACTTAGGCGATGCGAGCTATATTCTGGGAATCAAGATCTATAGAGATAGATCTAGAAAGCTACTTGGGCTTTCTCAAAGTGCATACATAGATAAGGTCGTGAAACGCTTTAATATGGAGGAATCCAAGAAAGGAAACCTCCCTATGGCACAAGGCTTGATGTTGAGCAAGACTCAATGTCCTACCTCCGAAGAGGAGATAGAAGTGATGAGGCGAAAACCATATGCTTCGGCTGTGGGATCGATCATGTACGCCATGTTATGCACTCGTCCTGATGTGTCATGTGCTTTGAGCATGACTAGTAGATATCAGGCGAATCCCGGGGAACCTCATTGGAAAGCTGTAAAGAGCATTCTTAAGTACCTTAGGCGTACAAAAGAAATGTTCTTGGTATATGGTGGGGAAGAGGAGCTAAGAGTAAAGGGTTACTCGGACGCTAGCTTCCAAACGGATAGGGATGACTGCCGATCTCAATCAGGGTTTGTATTCCTTTTAAATGGTGGTGCTGTCAGCTGGAGGAGCTCCAAGCAAGACACCGTGGCTGATTCGACTACTGAGTCGGAATACATTGCGGCAAGTGAAGCTGCAAAAGAGGCCGTGTGGATGAAGAAATTCATCCAAGATCTACAAGTGGTTCCAAGCATTACTGACCCTATTGAGATATTTTGTGACAATGAGGGTGCAGTGGCTTTGGCAAAGGAACCAAGAGCTCATAAGAGGACAAGACATATTTTGCGCAAATACCATCTCATACGAGAAGTGGTTGAGAGTGGTGAAATCGTCATAAGCAGAGTAGCAACGGATAAGAACCTTGCAGATCCGTTCACGAAGCCATTATCGCAAGCAGCTCATGATTGTCACACTAGTGCTATAGGTGTAAGATTTGCTAGCGATTTGGTTTGAGTTATGTATTTAGTTTGTTTGATATGTAACCTTTATTTCATATTTTGGGAACGATATAGACAGTATTGTAACTTATGCTTGTTTCGATATATAATAGAGATTATATATACGTATGATACGGTTACATTCATGAGACTCTACTGTGTTCCATCTTAGCATGTTTAATCACTTCCGGAAATATTTTATATTTCAAACTTTCCACGGTCAGTCAATCTTGTGGAAGGAAGATTGAATTAAGACCAAGATAAGCATGTGACCTTGAATTCAATGTGATCGAATTAAGGAGCAATGTCTATCTATACTTGAAAAGAGTTTCAAGTGATTGGAAGACCCGCACCCAAGTATACTCCATGGATTATAGTCACGAGTAACTTGGGATGATAATATCTTACGTCCTTAGACCTGAGATGTATGAACTGCTATATCATATTTCTTTCTTACTTTAGTCATTTTCAAAAGCAGTTCGTAACTGGCTGTGATAAAGGAAGTGGCTAAATAGGATAAGGGGTATGGTTTAGGGTTATACAGTTGAAAAGGGATTTGTTCCTCTGATATGAGAGATATCACTGGGCCCCTCGATGATTGGAACTGACATCAAAATTTTGCATGGCCATGCGCAAGGAATATTGATTTAGAATCAGATATGTCCTTAACTTTTGGTCACCACCAATCAAGATCGAGAAACACAATCGTGGACGATCTGGAGATTGACACTCAATCCATGTCTCGTGTTCACATTGATATCGTGAACAAAAGGATGTTTAAGATCACTTATCAATAGGACCTTTCTTTGTGAACAGGTTTCATTCGTATAACGAAACCCATACTGACTTGGGGGCAATGATGCTTATGCTAGAGGCCGCTCATTGTCTGTGGTTTATTAGAAATGGTACATCGTGTGCAAGTGGGAGTTTGTTAGAATATGCCCACCGATGCACGTACACCGTTTGGAATCACTACCGATGATGTATGGGCCTATTGGGTCATACACCGGGGTCAAATCTGACAACAACTTAAGTAAAGGGATCAAAGATGACAAAAGAGAAAAGTGGACTTCGCAGGCCGCGTTAGCGCCGCTAACTATTAGGGGTTAGCGCCGCTAAGTCCTAGAGGTTAGCGCCGCTACGGCTGCATGGGCTTTATGTCATGTCAACTGACAAGCCGCGTTAGCGCCGCTAACTTTCATAAGTTAGCGCCGCTACGTTTGGGTTAGCGCCGCTAAGTCCAAACGGCACCTTTTTGTCAAATCACCTCACAAGTTGGCCAATGCATGTGGGTTGCGTCTAGAACTTACTTGGCCGGCTGTGGGAGACTATGAGTCGACTAAAGGCTTATAAAAGAGGACATAAACTCTCTCCTTTGGGGCTCTTGGCAATACACACATTTGAGAGAACTCTTTAGTGCTTATATAGACTTTGTGAGTTCAAGAGAGGGTTTTGGTTCCAGAGATTGATCCTTGCTCGTGGGTTGTTGTTCTCCTACCGATTTTCTACTGTGAAGAATCGAAGGGAGCTTGCTAGCTAAAGAGATTTGGCGTGTTGCCGGGGTATCCACTCGATAGTCGATCGTTCAAGTCACAAGGAGCAAAATCAACCACTTCATCACCTTTTGCTGGAGCTAAGGAGCTGGTATAATCTCCATTACCCTCTGTTTTGTTGCATTTCATTCCATAGAGATTGGTCCATTATTGGGGTTTTCGCTTTTTATGCTTTATGTGCTTGTACTTTGGGCATTTTATGTTGTACCTTTGCTTCCGCTGCGTGCCCTGAGAACCCCAACAGTGGTATCAGAGCCACCTCTATGATTGTTATGCACTTGGTGGCTTTGAAAACCCGAAATCAAAATTGTTTGTTTTCTGTCGAACAGGGTTAGCGGCGCTAACTTTGAGTTAGCGGCGCTAACTAATTTTAGATAGCGGCGCTATCGTCGCTGGTCAGTTTTTGTTCTAATTTAAAAACAGTTTTTGGTCTCGGGTTTTTAGCCATGTTTTGAGCTTCTGGAAATTTTAATCTTGTTATTTTGATGTTTAAATTCGAGTAGCATGTATGTATGTTTGGTTGTATGTGAAGATGTTAGTTGGTAACCTTGCCTAGACCCTTTGGTTGTTTTGTGTGTTTGGATGCAAATTTGGTTGTATTATTATTCTTATGATAAATTTGTAATAATAATGTGGCTTGCATGGCATTTCATTCATCCATGTAATTGTAATAGATAGATAGGTATCTTATGGCTTGTATGCCATTTTATTCTATTGTATGTATTTTTATGATGGATGAAGAACACACAAGACGGGTCAAAGGAGATGGAGCTAGGAGCCCATGAAGCCCACGATGGAGTCCAATGGAGATGATGGGATTAATGGGAGCTCGCATCGAAGATTTTGTCCCTAGAATTGACCAAGTTCTTCCCGTTCGGCTCACGGGAAGAACGCATAGGTTTTTATGGCAAGGGTTACCAATTTTAATATTTTATGCGTGTGATGTGATTTTGTATGCATGGATTGTGTAGGATTCGCATGCTAGATAATTTTTTCAAAAATTAACAAAATCAAAAGAGATTTGATAAAAATGGTTTACAACTCTCTCGCGCGCTCACATACAAGATTAACCCACCTAGTGAATCAAACTTGGTTGTTTAAAGATCAAGAACATGTATTTTGTTTTCTAAAACTCAAATACTCTTTATAAAAACGTTTCTTTGACACACCTTAATGTTTTCAACATGTTTTCTACAGATCTAAGAGTTGGATGAGTAGGGAATGAAGAGAATACAAAAGAGGATTATAAGAATGAGAAAGATTAGAACCTTACCTTGACATCAATGGTTAAAACCTCAAACTTGGAGCTTAAATCTTGTTTCTTGTTCTTGGCTTGAATAAAAACGACAAAGGGGAGGGGGAGGGGATGAAGTCGACGACTAGAGAGGGTGAGAGGGGAGGGGTCGGCCAAAATTGAGGGGAATGGGGGCTAGGGTTAAGTTTATTTAGTTTAAATAGTGATAAGGTTAATCCTCTTATTTAGGAAACTAGATTATCTTTATCTCTAAACCAAATATTATTTAAAATTTAAAATTTTACTTATTATGTATATATAGATTTCCGAAAATTATATATATAATATTATATTATATTTTTTTAAAAGAATTATTATAAATTGGTGAATTGTGGCAATCTAGCATAATTAACTAAATATAATTCTAACGTAAACACTTACAAAGCAACCTACTAAGCCTATTGTTTTAATTATTCTAATCCTAAACTAGTATTCTAAGGTTGTTAGAATTTAATTCAACGTGTACGAGTAACGAAATTAGGGTTTCGAAAGACACGGTTTAGATAACTAACCGGATTTGGTGACGGATGTCACACCTGAGCTTGGATCGGACTATTTATTTGACTTGAGGCATATGTGGACTATATTCTTATGTGACTTAAAGTATTATATAAATTGAACTCAGATATACATAGATGGTACCAGTTATCTTGTTGACTGTTTGATATGTCAGTTTTGGGGTTTGATATACTGATAAGTATGTATTGTTTGAGCCAGTATAGATCAGTTATTAAATGCCATAAGAAGTTATTTCCTGATTAGTTGAATTACATGTTGTATGATGTATTGTGTTTACTTAACTATTAAAACACAACTGATATTATCCTTGCTTCTTTGTGAAGATTTATCTTCTCATTTTGTGTATGAGTGTATCTGGAATTGGGATAAAATGAAATAGTAGATAATATCTGATATTTGAAGGTTTCAGATTGTTGGATTATGTGCAGAGATAATTAACGGGCATATTGTATCCAATGTTATAAGAGACTAAAGGGTGACACTGCTACACACCCAATTCAGAACAGTTGGATTTCACCATAAATCTGTGTGGAAATAATTAATCAGTTAAATTAATTATTAAAGAGAAAGAGTAAATAATTAATAATTTAGATTAAATATTAAAGAGATAAACGAATAATTAATCAGTAGTATTAATTATTGAGAGATATAAATAATTATCCAGTTAGGATTAATTATTAGAAGGGAAATAAATAATAAATAGTTATTTATTATTTAAGGAGAATTAAATATTAAGTCTATAATATTTAACGGATTAAGTTAATTAATTAACTAGTAAAGTCCAGGGGTCAATATGAGAAGAGATGAAAGTTTAATTAAAACCAGCGGGCTTTTAATTAAACGGGCTTAGGTCCAAGATAATCCTTATAAATATATGTTAAGCCTTAAGGATTGAGATGTGTGACAAAACGATAAAAACCCTAGCCGCCACTCTCATTGATCTCGTCCCTCTCTCTCTCGAACTCGCATCTCTCTCTCTCGGCTTTCTCTCTTTTGCGCCAAGATTGAAGAAGGCAAAACACAAAAGTGTTTTGCGTGTTTGGTAATCGACGCAAGGCAAGTACACACACAAAGCTTTCGTTTTTGTTGAAAGCTTGGTGATCCAGGAGCGGTCTAGCAGCCAGTTCAATCGGAGGTGCAGTAGTGGTGGACTATCTTTAGCAATCCTAAAGGTTTTGTTCAGGTATAATCTTGTAACCCTTTTATATGGACTGTTTGTAAGAAACTATGTTGATCAATTTAAAGTTTTAAAGATCCTAACCCTTTTGGGGTTTAGAGAGTTGTGTTCAATCCAGTTCCGCTTTTAGGATTGAACCTGTAGAATCAAACCCAGGTTTGACCAGTTTGTGTCATATGGTGGTTTGGTCAGCTTCAAAACCCTTCAGTGGTATCAGAGCCTCGGCTCTATGATCCATAGTTTCTAGTTTTATCTGTTTTTAGATTAAGGTTTTATTCTTGATTCCCTTTTTGTTCTTGGAAATTTCGAAAATCAAGAAGGTAGCAAAACAGTTTGTTTTGTTATCAGGTTTATCCTATTAATCAGAAAATTCAAACAGTTAGTTTGAATGGTTAAAAGGATTATGATTTTTGAAATAAGAATAAGTTTTGAATTAAGATTAAATTAAACAGTTTGTTTAATCGGTTAAACCTAGTTAATCTAATTTATTGGTTTGTTTAATAGTTATATGATCTTCTTCATCTTATTCTTCTCCATTTAAATTTTCGAAAACCATAAAAGGATAAAAACTAGTTTTTTGTTTTTATCCAGTTTATAAAAGTTTTTGATTTTAACCAGTTAGGTTTTTAACCAGGTTTGTGTTTAAACGGTTAAAAGGGATAAACTTTTTATCTAAAACTTTATCTTAACCAGTATTTTTGAACTTTTGTTTAAAAAGGTTGAAATCAAGTTTTAGGATAATTAATTATTAATAAAACAAGTTTTGTTAATATTAATAATTAATAGTTTTTTGGTTTTTGAATTAAATCCAGTGTTTAATCGGTATATTAAAACAGTTAGTTTTAATAGGTTAAAAAGGATTTAAATTTTTTTGTTAAATCGGAAAACGCAAACTGAAACCGTGACCATAACTGTTAGCAGCGCTAAAAGAGGTTTAGCGGCGCTAAAGAAGGTTTAGCGGCGCTAAGGTATAGTGGGCTTCGGCCAAAGGGGTTTCGGCCCAAGGTGGTTCTCGGCCCAATAGGGCTTACGGCCCAGATGACTTTCGGCCCAAGGTGGTTCTCGGCCTAAAAGGATAAAGTTTATATAATATAATGGAGAAACAAATAAGATAGTATTTAATTGACAAAGGTTGTCGGTTTTAAGTTTTTGAAAACTAGTAATAAAACTCGACGTGAGGATTTCATTCAAGTTTTGAATAAGATCAGGGATTTAAAGTTTTTGTTAGAAAAACTTTTTTGGTCAAATAAATATTAATTAGAAGATCATAATTCTCGTTTTTGGTTAATAGGCATTAATCAAAAGGATAAATGAGAATAGTTTAAACAAATTAGGTTATGTGCTTAACGGCACAGTTTATTGTTTATATTATAACTGCGTGGTTGACTTTTATATATATAGTGCTTATATATAAATTGCGTGGTTGTGATTCATATAGCTATAGTTTTGCCGACTTAGGACTCGTTTTTCTTTTCTTCTTTTATTTTGGTTTTTGGGAAGGCCTGCGTGCCAATTACAATCCATTTCTTAATTGTAATATTGTACTGGTTAGGGGAGGCCTGCGTGCCACTTACAACCTCATTTCAATATTGTATTTGTAATAGACTAGTGATAGTTTAATCCCTCCACCAAAGTGGACTCGAAGAAGGCAATCAAGAAAATGGTGTTCTATACGCGAAGCACGGACATTTCGGGGAGGTGTCAAGGCCAGTGGGAGCAACACGTCAAGAAAGGCGAATCCAAGTCATTTTATCCTTAGGATTGACCTTAGGATTGGTTGGCAAAACTATAGGGCTTTATTTGCTTACTCTTATTATCTGCGTGATTGTGATTTATTTACTGCTTTTCATATATATGTATGATATGTATATACATGCGTGTGATGGTAAATAAAAAGGGGTTTAATAACAGGTTGTTATTGAACAGTGAAAAACCACGCTTTATGACAAACTAAGAATACGACTACAGGTTGTTAGTCGTGTTAGTTAAATTTTTAAAAATTTATAGTTTTGTCAAGGTTATAAGTTTGGAACTTATAAAAACCGTTTTGTGCACCTAGTTCAGGTACACATATAAATCGTATTTTTTAAAACAGTTAGTTTTAAAATATTTTTTCAAAAACTGGAAAATTAAGTTTTTATTAAACTTAATTAAAACCCAAGAAAAATCTTAGATCAGTGTGCTACCCACCTAATGGTACACCTTGACTGTTAAACGGTACTCGGGTGTCGGCGGGTTCAAACCATTGCGGGAAAGGGCATGAAAGATTCTGCGATAATCGGGAGTCTCGGCTAGAATTCATGTTGTCTCAGGTGGTGCGATCTATTTTGGTGATAATCGGGAGTCCCGGCCTAAAAAGCACTAGAGTAGAGTTAAACATACTAGACTAGGTCTAAGTGCTCTACGAGGTTCTAGGAGTCGTATCAGTTAGTTACGATTGGTACAGGGTGTTACCTACAAGAAATAGCATGACTTGGCGGGAAGTGCCCAAACCTTGCGTCAAGTATGTGAAATATGGGTCCTAGGTCTAATATATATTGTTTATGGGTTTAATGATATATGTTGAAAAGTTTATTTGCAATTACTAATTAAACCGGGTTTTAATTTGTAGATGGCAACCAACGTTACCAATACTAATAACCTCTCTCTCCGCTCTATCCTTGAGAAGGATAAGCTCACCGGGTCCAACTTTCTCACTTGGGAGAGAAATCTCCGGATCGTGCTAAGGCACGAGAGAAAGTGGTATGTCCTAGAACAACCTCTAGGAAATCCCCCTGCCAGCAATGCCAGGGCAGAGGTCAGGGAGGCTTTTCAAAAGCGCTCCAATGACACCTTGGATGTTAGCTGCCTCATGCTTGCAACTATGAGTCCAGAGTTGCAATCAAGCATAATGGAAACTCCTGCATATGACATAATCCGCCAGCTGAGGGACATGTTCCAGGAGCAAGCCCGCACAGAGCGTTATGATGCCACTAGGGCATTAAACTCGTGCAATATGGCTAAGGGGACCTCCGTCAGTGACCATGTCATGAAAATGAAAGGTTACATGGAGCACCTAGAGAGACTTGGGCACCCAGTACCATTGCAGCTAGCAACGGATACGATACTCAACTCGTTGTCAGATGACTATAAGCCTTTTATAGTCAACTACAACATGAACAACATGGAGAAATCCGTGGCTGAGTTACACTCAATGCTCAAGACTGCTGAGCAGAGTATCGGGACCAAGTCTAAGGACATTCTTATGGTGGGACATGGTGGACGTAATAAGAGGAAGGGGCGTAACGGAAAGGGAAAGGGCAAGGCCCAGCCCAGCCAGAATGCACCCAGAGCTAGTAACGACAACAAGGGCAAGAAGCCAAAGCCAAACAAGGCAAGGACCGAGAATCGGTGCTTCAGGTGCGGCGAGGCCAGACATTGGAAACGAGATTGTCCGAAAGGTCACGAGGCAGGAGGCAGGTATTGCGTGATTAGCTTCTTTGTCACTTTCCTACTTGTAAAGTTTTACAAGTATTCTAACATCTTGCAATCGTTTATTGCAGGAGGAGATGGAAAGTGATGCGGCCCAGCATAAAGAGATCCTACGTGCAGCATACGGATATTATTAATTTTTATATTTCCTAGTTTATTAAACACTTTAAGTTTGTTTTGAACAATTTTTATATTGTTTGTTTATGAATACTTTCGAGTTTATGGAAATTTAATTATTTAGTTATATATTCGTGCACGTGTTCTTATTTTATGAATCAGGATTAGTCCAGTTGTGACTAAAAGAATACCAATAAGTCAAGTCTTGACTTGATTGGTGATTCATAATAATCTTATGCTATGATTTGTTGTAGTTATATAAATGCTGGCTCCACTTTTTCAAACGCTTAAATAAACAAGTATTGTTTATAAAAAATTAGGTTGTTTTTCTAATTTAACAAGTGTTTAAGTTATTTATGAAAGGTGAATGTTCAAAGTCTTGAACATATGGAAATAAAAGTCATTATTTCTGTGAAAAGTAGTTTTTGATAAAACGTTTAAGAAAGTATAAAAGTGATTATAATAGTTATTATAATCAAGGAAGTTTTATACTAAATGTTTTAAGGAAAGAAATTTAAGATACCATTATGAGTGTTTCATACTTGTGATCATGGCAAGTTTAATGAAACCATTTTCCGTAATTGGAAAGATGGATATATGAGAGATCCAAGTTCTTGGTTTCATAAAACAAATTTCTTGCAAAAACTAAGTTCTTCAAAACATGTGTTTGAAACACAAGTTTTAGGCATGGTAGTCAAGTTTTTGACTAAGGCCTAAAAGGATGATTTAAAGAATGCACTTTTTCATAAAAGATAGTGGGAGTACCTGACTAATGTATTTATCAGAGTTAATAAAAAGTTATTTTTCAACCAGTGTGATAAATACAAGTTTGAACTTTTAAAGTATATAGTTATCGGATGTTTTTAGAACTTATTTAAAACAGTAAGTTCTTAAGAAAGAACTAATCCGAGGGATGCATGATTTATTGAGAGGAACTCGATAAAGATATCATTGCAAGATTTTGAGTCAAGTTATGACTTAAACAAAATTATACTCATTAAGTTCAGTAGGTCAACTTAATTAAATGTTGTTGGTTGGTTAACGTTAGAAATGATAAAATAGGATGTTCTTTAACATTCTTAGTAATGATATTAGATTAGTGTTGGTATACACAGGGAATCTAATTTCAAGGTTCTTACCAGTAAGTGTAAGAAGGTTTTATCGTTTCAAGTAGACAATAAAATCTAGTAAGATTTATTACATCTACAAATGTAATTAAAGTTTTAATTACAGGGAGGTTGTTTTATAAAACAGAAACAAGGAGTTATTTCCAGTTCTCCAAGTTTAAGGAATTTATAAAATAAGTAAGTCTAGAAGTGTTCTTAGGTTGCAAGAATGATTTCTAGCAAAACCAATAAGGAGTACTTCAAAGTACGAGTCTTGTATTTTATGGTTTATAACCATATTATTTTTCTTTGTAATCCGTGATTAGTTACAATGTAAAAATAATAAGTAATTCAGATAAACACCGTGAATCGAGTCAGTGAAATGGTAGAAATTATACATCTTTATTCCAGGGAGGAATATGGAAGGGTGTAGAAATTAGTTTCATTGTTCTTCACAATTTTGTATGTTTTGGTTTATCCAAGAATAAACTAGGTTTATTTGAAACACTATCCGTGACTACTTATCTTGGTGGGAAACTTGATAGGGTTATAAAGTCATCGTAATTTTGGGGTAGATTCGATAGTTTATCGACTGCGAACGGTTTTTGCGGACCAAAGTTTACGGATATTCGTTAGGGTTACGAATATTGGATTGACCCACCGTGAAAAATACTTCGTGGATTCGTGTCAAAAGTATTTATCACATAGGTTATCCTCAAGCCTAAGGTATTTGGTTTGGGATGCGGTAACTATTGTGTTCTTAGCGCGTTCTAACGCCACGCCGTAACAGGGTGGTCATAAGGGGCGTGTCTAGATTCAGTGGGAGCCGTGTTGCAAAATGCAAATATGCAAGATGGTAATTGCACCTCTTTTTTAGGAGAGATATTTCCAGGCCCCTTGACTGATTAGAGAAACTGGTAAGTGCACGGCCATGCCCAAACGAACTGATCTGTTCTTTGCGTTTATCACGCAGTTTCGAAATCAAGTATGTCATGAACAAATTCTTGAGTCTCTGAGTTGACTTTTTCCATGCTCATGCTCAAAATTGAAATATCGCGCTGCAAGGGACAAACATATATATATGCAAGTTTGTATATATAAAAACGTACCCATTCATGAACAGGGAGTTTATGATAGTTTAGTTTATAAACAGTTAGTTTATAACAGGTTACTTCCAAGTAGGTTGCTTATGAAGTTTTATCACAAGTTACTTTAGGGTATAAGAGTTCTTATAACCTGGTTACCCTAAGTTTCTGGCTAGGGACCTCCTTAGGCTAACAATGTGCAGTAACTGTTACTTATCTTGCACAAGTGGGAGTCTATTGGATTATGTGCAGAGATAATTAACGGGCATATTGTATCTAATGTTATAAGAGACTAAAGGGTCACACTGCTACACACTCAATTCAGAACAGTTGGATTTCACCATAAATCTGTGTGGAAATAATTAATCAGTTAAATTAACTATTAAAGAGAAAGAGTAAATAATTAATCAGTTAGATTAATTATTAAAGAGATAAACGAATAATTAATTATTGAGAGATATAAATAATTATCCAGTTTGGATTAATTATTAGAAGGGAAATAAATAATAAATAGTTATTTATTATTTAAGGAGAATTAAATATTAAGTCTTTAATATTTAACGGACTAAGTTAATTAATAGTTAATTAATTAACTAGTAAAGTCCAGGGGGTCAATATGAGAAGAGATGAAAGTTTAATTAAAACCAGCGGGCTTTTAATTAAACGGGCTTAGGTCTAAGATAATCCTTATAAATATATTGCCTTAAGGATTGAGATGTGTGACAAAAAGATAAAAACCCTAGCCGCCACTCTCATTGATCTCGTCCCTCTCTCTCTCGAACTCGCATCTCTCTCTCTCTCGGGTTTCTCTCTTTTGCGCCGAGATCGAAGAAGGCAAAACACAAAAGTATTTTGCGTGTTTGGTAATCGACGCAAGGCAAGTACACACACAAAGATTTCGTTTTTGTTGAAAGCTTGGTGATCCAGGAGCGGTCTAGCAGCCAGTTAAATCGGAGGTGCAGTAGTGGTGGACTATCTTTAGCAATCCTAAAGGTTTTGTTCAGGTATAATCTTTTAACCGTTCTATATGGACTGTTTGTAAGAAACTATGTTGATCAATTTAAAGTTTTAAAGATCCTAACCCTTTTGGGGTTTAGAGGGTTGTGTTCAATCCAGTTCCGCTTTTAGGATTGAACCAGTAGAATCAAACCCAGGTTTGACCAGTTTGTGTCATATGGTGGTTTGGTCAGGTTCAAAACCCTTCACAGATTACCCAGAAATGTTTTGATGAAGATGAAATTTAGATTGTGAGCCCGTTGATCTGGTTAACTTATATAGAGGTTTAATTTCATGGAATGATGAAAAGAAGTAGTATTTCAGATTTTGAAATGGTTATTTTGTCAGACACTTATTTCTGCACTACTTGATGGATTTGATGATTTCATACATGACTTGGAGGTTGCGGTTGTTGTCTGCATTAAAAACTTTGGGGATATTATTGATACGACATGAAATGTGTAATTTGTACTGATTATTCGAGCTTATGGCATGTGTATTCTATCAAAAAGGGTTGAATATGTGATAAAGATGATATATAGAATTGATTTAATCTTGTGATTGCGAAATTTCAATATCAACTTTGGAAAGCTTATACAGTAGCCTATACTTGGAAATGAAAGGGAGTCAGTAATAATTGTTTTGTGTAGATTGAGATTGATTTGACTTAGTGGATAGACTGAAATTGTTCAAGTGAATGTTCTGAATGATGATTATCAAAAGATAAAAGTTTTATCAAGGATAAGAAGATTTAATTGATGATTCTCGAGGATTAAAGATTTCCAGATTGAATGTTTGAGCGCCTTTGCTTAGAGAGTTTTGAGATTTGATTTTTAAAGTGATTAACAAGTTCAGACTGTCTATTCGATTAAATAACACTAAATACATAACGATCTTAAAGTGTTGAATTAATGATCCACAATGAAGACAGATGCTGCACAATTCTTGAAATTTTGAAATATATGCACATTATATAGAAGATTGCCAGGAATTCTAAGAATTTTGAAACAGTCAAAAATATCAGAATGGAAATGAGAGCACTTTATGATGGATTATTGTAACCAAACTCCCACGTACTCAGCAAAGTTATTATACGATTTGGGTGATTGTGACTGTTTGACGAATAATTTGTATTTTCTTGCTACTAGTGAGACAACTTCTCGCATCAGATTTGCTCAACAGTATATTGATTTGGTCGTTTTTTGACACAGTATTCCAGTATTGATTGTTTCTAACAGAGATTCTAGATTTGTTTTGAACTTCTAGAAGAGTCTACATCGAGAATTGGGAACGCGAGTGTTAGTCCCATATAACAAGTGGTTCATGTATCAATGTAGGATAGATTGAAGGTTTGCATGTTGAACTAGAGAGAATATGGTTTACACCATGAAAAACACATAGTTCATTCATTCATTATGCCCAAAACCTTACTAATTACATATGCCATATCCCTATTTATACCTCATAGGTATATAACATAGAAACTCCTATTTCTATACAATATATGAATTTACAGCGAGTTGATTGACTACAACGTACTAGCTTCAGACAGACTGAACGAACCATTCAGAAACTCGAGGATATGTTACATGCATGTGTGTAGAGTGTGATAGGCTTTGGGATTTGTACCTACTATTGATTAAATTGCGTTTGAAATTCTTATTACTCGAGAATCAGTGTGACTCCTTACGAAATGTTATGCGATTATCACTATCATACTCCTACGTGTTGATTAGAGACAGATGAGAAACAGTACTCGGTTCCCCGATATTGTTCAGGTAACAGCTGAGAAAGTTGCTATTGTGTGAGAGACAGAAACTATACGCAGATCCACTACTCTGAAAGGGAATAGTTTGCATTGGGAAGCGCTGGGAGTTACCTCTTCATGACAAATTTGATCAGTTTTGCATATGATGAGTAGTAAATGACCAGATGGTTACTTTTGATCTTCATGCTGAGATGGCGGGTATTTATGATACATTCGATGACTGTTAATTGCGTAAGAGTAAAGTAGAATATGAAAGTCAGATTCTCTTGGTATTTGAACCGAAGGTTGACATGAAAAATAATTAATGGAAGAACCGTTGGGTTAGTAATGTGATGAGATTCCGGGGACGGTATCTTCTTAAGGGGGGAGATTTGTAACACCCTCCTATTGGGCCTCGTAGCTTACGTGGCGGAGGTAAATTATTTATATTAAATTATATTTAATTTTTTTTGTGATTGATTATTTGTTTCTCATTTAATTGATTATTGTTTGATGATTTAATTGGACCGCGAGGTATGAGGTGAAAATATTAGTTTTAATATTTTTATATGTTAGTGGACCATATGATTCGTTTTTACACGAGGTCTCGTATAATACCTCGTTGCTTGTTTATGAATTGAGTAGGACCTCTTTATTTAGGCTTTCGTATGTCAGATAGCAATATTTGCACTGTGTGTTTATTTATTAAACCCCAGGAACCGACTTTGGGCATAAAGCTTCTTGTTGAAGCTTGTATTTTCCATGTACTGTGTTCTTTTCATTTCTTCTTCAAGAACAACAACAGGCCAACATTGATTCTTTGTTTCAAGTAGTGATTTACTGAATTTGAAGGTATGCCATGATTCTTGCCAAGCTCTTTATGTGTTTTAGTTACTAAACTCATTCTTGATTTCTAGGGTTTGTGTGATTAATTGGGTGTTGGCTAAAATGATGTGGGTTTGATGTTTTGGTATGTTTTATGATACTTATATACTGATTTGTTATGACTTTGATGTATGATTCGTGATTTGCTGGATGTGAGCTCCAAACTCCATTAATGGAGATGAAGAGGATGAAACTTGAAATTAATAATTCTTGTTTGAATGATTTTAAATGTGTTTTATTGTTAGTATATATGTTATTGGTAGTTTAGATGATGTTTAGAATGCTTAAAATCGAGATATCAAACCAGCTAGTAAGAAATTTGTGAGTTACAAGGCTGCTGGAATCGAATAGGAAGAATAGCTGATGTTGCTGAGTTGACGCGGGCCGCGCCGCGCCTCACGCGGGCCGCGTGGTCTGTGCTGCTAACATTTTCTGCTTCGTTTTTGGTCGCCATTTGCTTGGTGTTTAGTTCTTGGCTTTCATATTTAGTTATAATATGACCCATATGTTATATTTGAGGTACTTTTGATGATGAACCATGATTAGAATTGTCTTGAGTTAATTATGAACTTATGAATGGATAATTGCTCACTTTAATTCTAAGAAATGAGCTCGGATGCAATGTTTACGTGTTTCTTTGATTGCCGCATGTTTGATATGATTAGTAATGGTTCCTATAAGCATATTTGTTATAAATGAGGTGTCTTGTATGTCGGTTCCTGTTTATGAAGATAGTAATGATATTTGTGAACTTTATTGCATGAAGTGAAGTTAGAAGTAACTTGCATGCATTTCGTTGATTGTTATATGTCCATACATGGTTATAAGATATGTTTGGTGTGTTTTTATTAGTAAACTCTATTCAGGGAGGTGTTGACCCGTTTATGAGTAACTTGGCGATAATTACATACTTTAATTCGAGAAATGGAATTAAATGGGTTGTGTTCATGTTTCATTGATTACTCCATGCTTCATATGATATGTTAAGAGTTCCTAGATTGTTTTACATGTGTGTCAAGCTGATTTAGCATTATAAGCTTAACGGATTGGGTTTTGACCCGTTTGCGGATTAGTTGGATATAAATGAAGTTAGAAGAGCCTTATGAATGTACCGTTGATTGCTACATGTTTAATATCTTATATAATGATATTTTAAATGATTTTGAGTATATTCCTTGTTGGTTATACATGATCAAGTATATCAGATAAGCTTTGACGTGTTAGTGAATTGATTCGACTTTTGGAGTTAATTATGATTTGGATTACTGATTTGGTTGTGTGTTGTGTTGTCAGGGGATGTGAAGACTCAGTAATATAAGACCACTGAGCTTTGATTTTCGAGGACGCAGGTGAGTGGATTTTTATCTTCGGATATACAGGATATGATATCCTGATTGTAACTATGCTCTTTGGATTGTATGTCTTGATTTGATATGTATACATGATGTTTTGGAGATTAGCGTGGTGGTGTTTCAGCTGGGTCTGGTTTAGGGATATACAGTATTAGCTTTTTCTTGAATTGCATTTGTTGTATTCAAGAGGTGCTGATATCGTTGTCCACGTTAACTGGGCCATCGGTAAACCTTGGTTTTGGCCGACCTTGGTTGTAGGTTCTGCAGGACCGCCAGTTCTCCTTGGATTTTGAGCTATGTGTTTAGGCTGTTTGCCTTGTATGTGCTTAGATATTAATTCCCTCACTTAGCTTTATGCTAATTCCCCACTATCATCTTTTGCAGATAACTTTTGGTAAGCTTTGTGGTGAAGTTGGCTGGGAATATGGACATACCAATACTCTGATGACTGATATTTTGGATAAGAGCCTGTTTTGTTATTAACACTGTAGTGGAATTTTTTGTAAACTCAAAATATACAAACGATGAAGTTATCTTAAGTTATGATATAATTATGTTAATTAAGCTTCCGCACGCATTTTAAAATTAATATAATAGTACAGTGTTACACGATCGGTATAGTTTATACCCACCAGAAAAAGCACGGGGTCGGTGTTGTCGTGCCCAAACCGTGCACGGGCACGTGTGAAATATGGGTCCTATTCTAAAATAAATTTATTTAAAGGGTTATAAATTATTTTAGAGGAATTAAATTACTGAAATGTTTATTTCTTGCTTTTTCTGTATATGTCAATATTATCTGTTATACCGTTTTATACACCCGAGGAGTCTCTTAGCCTCATCATGAGCAAGTGGAAGCTTTCAGGTCCAAACTTTATGGTTTGGAAGTTGCACTTTAGGAATATTCTAAGGGCGGATGGAAGGCTGTACATAGTAGACAAACATCCTCCAGCACCACCTAACTATTCTGCTCAGGATGGAGAGTATGATACATATTATAAGTATATGTCTTATGATTCTAACTTCATGTCAATTCTGATACTCTCCACAGAGTCTGAGTATTCGGATGAACTCAAGGATAACTTGGTTTTTGAGGTCGTGCAGGACTTGGAGGAGCGTTTCAAGGATAGTGAGTGTTATGGACGCTTTCTGCTCATGAAGGATATTCTTTCACAGGCGATGAAAGAAGACCAGTTATTGAGCGATCATCTCATTAACATGAGAAGGCTGTTTGATTGCTTAATGATTCTGGGATCACAAGTCACTGAGCATGAACTTGTGATGCTCTTGGTCAGTACCCTAACTAACCGCTATTAGGCAGAGGTAGTGGACAAGTTTGGTGAACCAGATACAATAGTTGTTGGTTTACACGAGTTCTTAATGTTCATAGATGACCAGGTGCACCCGGACCCCTTTGATGCAATAGTAGTTGAGTCAATAGAGGAACACAATTGGATTGATGAGCTACTAGACGTTTGTTGCCCAGTTTGCGGTAGCAAGGATATTTGCTAGCACTCACTCGACATTGATCAGCTGTACCGACGAGTCAGGTATCTTTATGATAGATTACTTAGTTACTTCATTTGAATCATGGGTACTCGATACCGGATGTGGTCATCACATTTGCAATCCTTTGCATAGATTCAAGAGAAGTAGGAAACTAAGGAATGGGGACATGGACCTACGGGTAGGCGAAGGCTCTATCATTGGTGCTGAAGCTGTAGGAACCTATTGTCTAAGGCTGCCTTCAGGATTAATCATAGAACTAGAGAATTGTTTTTACGTTCCTAGATTGATTAAAAATGTAATCTCGTACGATTTATTAATAGACTGCGGTTTTAACTATCAGTCGGTAGGTAAAACAATTTTGTGCTTTAAAGATGATTTATTCTATTTTAAAGCAAGTTCACAAAATGGTCTATATATGATAAATCTAGAAGATGACAAGGAAATCTATCATATAAGTAAGAGGTCAAAAGACACTTTGAACCAGACCTACCTTTGGCATTGTCGGCTCGGACACATAAATAAAAAACGCATAGAGTAACTTCATAGTGATGGACTTCTAGGGTCATTTGATCTTGAATCAATTGACAACTACGAATCTTGTTTGTCCGCAAGATGACAAAGAAACCTTTCGACAGTTTCAATGAAAGGTCAAAGGAACTGTTAGGAATTTTACACACAGATGTGTGTGGTCCTTTCAATCAGGAAGCTAGGGGAGGATACCGGTACTTCATTACCTTTACTGACGAATTCAGTAGGTATGGTTATTTGTATCTGATGAGACACAAGTCTGAAAGTTTTGATTTCTTCAAACAATTTCATAATGAAGTACAGAACCAGCTTGACAAGAAGATAAAACTGCTTCGGTCTGACCGGGGTGGTGAATATCTGAGTCAAGAGTTTGACGATCATCAAATAGAATGTGGGATTGTTTCACAACTCACACCTCCATATACACCACAGTGGAATGGTGTATCAGAAAGGAGGAATAGGACGTTACTTGACATGGTTCGGTCTATGATGAGTCGAACTAGTTTACCAATGTCGTTCTGGGGTCATGCACTCGAAACGGCTGCTTATATGCTGAACCGAGTTCCAACTAAGTCTGTGGAAAAAGGAAAGACACCGTTCGAGTTATGGACGGGGAAAAAGCCCCAAACTGTATTTCATTAAGATTTGGGGTTGTGAGGCGTTCGTTAAACGACCATTCTCGGATAAACTCAAACCCAAATCAGATAAGTGTATCTTCGTGGGTTATACTAAGGAAACCTTAGGGTACTATTTCTATTATCCCAATGAGAACAAAGTTTTTGTCGCTCGGTCAGGGACATTTCTAGAGGATAAGTTTCTAAGTTCAGAAACTTCTGGAAAAGAAATAGATCTTCAAGAAATTCAAGAGAATGAAGGTATGCCTCCTCCACTAGTGGAACCCGTAAGTCAACAAAGAGTTGCTAAATCCCAACCCGAGTATGTGGTTGAGGAGGAAGTGGAAACACAAGACCTTCGCAGGTCCAGTAGGATTCGGACTGAGCCGGATAGATATCTAGGATTTCTAATCGCTCAGGAAAAAGGGGATCCTTATGAACCTACATCCTACGGGGATGCTATGTCGGGCAGTGAGTCTGAAAAGTGGTTGGATGCCATGAAGGTTAAGATGCAATCCATGTATGACAACCAAGTTTGGGAGTTAGTAGACTTGCCACAACATAGTAGAGCTGTTGGGTGCAAGTGGATCTTCAAGAAGAAGACCGATATGGAAGGAAATTTGCATACTTTTAAGGCTAGGTTTGTTGCAAAAGGTTATAATCAAACTCATGGTATTGATTATGATGAAACCTTTTCGCCAGTGGTCATGCTTAAGTCGATTAGGATTCTTATGGCCATATCTGCATACTTCAATTATGAGATATGGCAAATGGATGTCAAAACAGCTTTCCTTAATGGGAAACTAACAGAGGATATGTATATGACACAACCGGACGGTTTTGAGGATTCCAAGAATCCAGGAATAGTATGCAAGTTGCTAAAATCCATTTATGAATTAAAGCAAGCATCTAGGAGCTGGAACTTGCACTTTGATGAGCGCATTAAGGAGTTTGGTTTTACCAAAAGCGAGTTTGAGTCCTGTGTTTACACGAAGTTCAGTGGGAGTATAGCAATCTTCCTGGTCCTGTATATGGATGACATACTAATCATAGGAAATGATGTACCAGCATTACAAGGAGTAAAATCCTGGTTAGGTAAATGTTTCCAGATGAAGGACATACTTGGTATTAAGATCTATAGAGATAGATCTAGGCGGCTGATCAGACTTAGTCAGAGTACATACATAGATTAAGTGTTAAAACGCTTTAAGATGGAAGATTCCAAGAAAGGATTCATCCCTATGAGATCTGGTATACCATTGAGCAAGGCTCGATGCCCTACTTCTCCAGAGGAGCAAAAGAGGATGAAATCGGTTCCTTATTCTTCGGCAGTAGGATCGATTATGTATGTCATGTTATGTACTAGGCCCGATGTTGCTTACTCTATAAGCCTTACGAGTAGGTACCAACAAAGGATATGTTCTTGGTATTTGGCGGAAGCACGGATGAAATCAGTGTTATACTGGTTACACAGATGCGAGCTTCCAGACAGACAGAGATGACTTTAAGTCTCCAGTCAGGGTTTGTTTTTACCCTAAACGGTGGAGCTGTATCTTGTAAAAGCCAGAAGCAAGATACTATAGCAGATTCAACTACAGAGGTTGAGTACATTGCAGCAAGTGATGCTGCAAAGGAAGTGGTTTGGCTGCGGAATTTTATCTTGGATCTTAGAGTGGTTGCCAGTATCTCAAGACCGATTGATATATTTTGTGATAATATGGGAGCTTTGGTGCAAGCAAAAGAACCAAGAGATCACCAGCGGACCAGGCACGTACTTAGAAAGTATCACATCATCCGAGAGATTATCGGAAGGGGAGATGTGAGGATATGCAAGATACCAATAGAGGACAACGTTGCTGATCCGTTGACCAAGGCGCTAGCAAGAGAAAAGCATGAGAGACATGCTTGTTTCATAGGAATGCAGTATATGGGACCTAGCACCTAGTTCTTCAGTATTTGATTAAAATTGTATGGATTTAGATATAAACTTTATGATTATGTATTAAACATTTATGTGTGATGGAAATAGGAGGTTTAATATAATCTTTTAAATATCTATATACTTTTAGCATATTTATTCATCCATGATATACAAAGTCTTAGTATATCAAATTTACTCTGTATCTACCTAATGCGGTGGGAGCCACATTAGGGTGATACTAACGCTATTATAAATACTTGTTGGATTATTCGGGTAGAGAATAATAGCACAAGTTACGTGATCAAGTATTTATCAATATTTGTCAGGGGTACAAATATTGGAGGTGATCCGCATCAGTCTAACTTCATGGAGCCAACGACATGAGTTAGCTGATTGGTTGTCCTTAGACCTGAGATGCTTGGTTTGGGGCACGAGGACTTCTATACTTTGGAACATTCTAACGCTACGTTGGGTAGTAATAACGGGCGTATCTGGGTGCAGTGGAAGACGTGTGCTCAAATGCAAGCATTCAAGATGGGATTTTCACCTTCTCTTGTGGAGAGGGGATATTCCAGGGCCCCTTGACGGTTGAGACTAAATGAAATGCGTGTTTGCGCTCGGATAGAATGATGTACATCATTTGGTAACTCCGTAACTGCATTTAGTCGAAATCAGAAGTCAAGAAACATAATCTGGATTTTCATAATAGATCACGTGCTCCATGTTTGAAATCCACATTACGGGATATCATGATGTGAAAGGAAAAGCCGGGTAATCCAAGTAGGTGATTACAGAATCTCTAGACATAAGAGAACTTATAGTCATTGTTAACCTAAGTGTCTGGCTGGGGACCTCCTTAGGCCCGTGATGGACAAGGGAGTGTAACTATCGTGCACAAGTGGGAGTCTGAAAGGATTGTGTGCAGGGATAGTGTACACGTGTCATCACATCTATGGACACTAAGAGTCACTAAAGGTTCACACAGTTGCACACCCAACCATTGAACCAGAAAATAATACGTTGTGTGTGTAGTGGTAGTTAATAGTCAATTAATTTTCCGGAGAAATAACAAATGGACTTTTATTATTTAAGAGAGAGAAATTTAATTATCAGCTTATTATTTAAATAAATAAGTTTGGTTAAAGAAATATTAATTAATGGTTAATTAATTAATATTAATCAAAATTAAGGGTGAGTTTTGACAAAGGATCAAAGTAATGATCCGGACATGGCTTAAAAGCACTAACCCATTTATCTAATAAAAATTAGGTTTAAAGGATTAGATAATCATAGTTAATGATTATTACTAAAATCCCTCAAAAAGTTCTCCTCTCTCCTCTCTCTCTCTTCGGCGACCGAGAACCACCAAACCACCACCACCTCCACGGTGGTAGCGGCGATCGAGGGCGGCGGGCAGCCTCGGTGGCCGGCGGTGTAGCGGCGTGCAACCCAAGACCGAGGAACCCTATTGTGACGGTTTCGGTCGGCGGCGTTCCTTAGGGGGTGTTTGGCGGAGGCGATCACAACACACACATCGGGACACGGTTTTATTTGTCGCAGGTATTAAAGTATTAGCGGTCTAGCAGCCAGTTTAAAGGGTGCAGTAGCTGTGTATCCCCCTTCAGCAGTTTCAGGGTATAACTTCTATCTTTTAGATAAACCTGTGAATATTGCATGTTATATATATCTGGTGTATGATTCAGAAATTGTTTCCTACCTGATCCAGCTGGGATCTTGGGAACGGGATTTACAAGTTTATGTTTTGTTCCGTTGTACATGTTTGTACCCTGTAAATCCCTACAATAGAGGTGTCGTCTTCCATAATGAAAAGAAAGAGAAGATATTTGTCACAATAGACGAGTGTATGGCCTACTCTAACGGCACCTTGAAACTTCTGTATTATGCTCTACATGATAAAGTGTGACAAGCTCGAGAAGTACTTCATGAGGCTTATCAAAGACAGGCCTACAGGTCAATTGAACAAATGAAAAATATACTGGAGAATAGGAAGAATATTCACAAGTGGCAAGTAGCTCTCAGGATTCGCAACAAGTTCATACATGATGCTTAATTTTTATTTCTTGTTGTGAATCGTTGTACACCTCACTTAGGGGGAGATTGTTAGATTTATAAAGTGAGGGTGCGATATGTCAATATTGTAAACTTAGGCAAAGCCTATTTGAGGCTTTGCCTTTTATATCAAAGTTAAGCTTTGTACTCATATTACATTAACACCTTTAAGTGTGTGTTCTTCATAGCTCTCGGCTCTCTATCTCTCTCTCTCTCTCTCTCTCTCTCTCTAAACCGATTAACACACACATTCATACACAAAGCATAGCTTCATCCGTATAATACGGGACCATCATATACCCTTCTCCTTAGCTCCAGAAAATGTGTGAGTAAAGGTGGTGATGATCCAAGAACCCAAAGTCGAGCTCTCTCTATCGAAGTTCATCCCGGGAACACGTCAAACTTCAATTGCTAGCAAGCTTGAGTGATTCTTCTCGTTGAAAATCACTCAAGAATAGAAATCTTTGAACAATTTCTAGACTCACACAAGAACTAACTCCCAAAACTCTCTCAAGGTAGTTCTTGTGTATGTGTAGCTAATATGGCAAAAGATATAAGTGAAGGCATGGAGAGCAATTTCATAAACTCCAGATGCCACTTGAACTACCCCATGACCGGCCAAAGTGCCATCATAAGCCATACATGCATTGGACAAGTCATGAGGTGATTTGACAAAAAGTTGCATGCAGCGATTGCGCCGCTAAACCTTAAGAACATCGCGGCGTGATATTCTCTTGATTTAGAGGCGCGAACTCCGCCTGCGCACTAACTTTGTTTATTGCCATTTTTTATCCCTTTACTTTGGTTGTTGTCAAGTTTGACCCCGGTGTGTGACCCAATAGGCCCATACAACATCGGCAGCGATTTAAATGGCGTACATGCATCTGTGGGCATATATTCTAACACCTTCACCACTTCTTTCCATATCAACATCTAACTTTCTTTTAAAATAGTTACCAATAAAACCTTACAATTAAATATTTTGATAAATTAAATAATCAACAAACTAAATAAACATAATTTTTTTGCTTAATCATCAAGTAAATAACAATTCATATTATATAATAAGAAATTTCGATACATCAAAATTAAATTAAATAAACTAAATCTAGATTGTAGAATTTTATATATCAATTAATAAATGAGAAAGTGGGTATGGTCTTTAGTCATAGGCTTATAGCCTTGCTGGATTCTAAATGTGTACATAGAATCGAAGTAAAAGACAAACAGAAAATAACAAATAAATAAATTAATTAAAAATACAAGATGTCAAGATTGTATGGTTATTGATGGGGTATCAGGAAAAGTAAAAAAGGATAAAAGCACATGATTGTTTCATTGTGTTTGGTGAAGAGGGCAAAAAAAAAAGACTCCCTTAGTATCCTCGTAAATAAAGGAGAGCTTTATGTGCCTTCAAATTAGAGATGGTGGACTGCCGTCTGCACTCTATCTCTAATATTCCCCTCTAATATTCAAATCTTCAATATCACCATGGGAAAGTTAAAGCTTCAATTCACAAGTCTGCACAAAACCTAGGGTCGAGATGTCAATGTCTTCTTTAGCATTTTTCAAATCTTCAAAATCGCATTTCTAAAGCCCATACATACAAAAAAGGGTTAGATTTTGGGCTTTCTTTTTTTACCAGGATTTTTCTAACAAACTCTTTAATCACTATCATTAAATATTTTAAGTTTATTTGGTTTAGTTAGTAATTATGTGATACAAATATATTTCTCAGTTCACTAAGAACATAGGTTAAACTAATTTTTTGTTAGGGGTAGCACTCCCATTAGAGAAAAAATAATTAGGAAAAATAACTACTCGGAAAATTTTGAGGGGTTGCCAGGCGACTCATTAGGTCCGCCCCTGAGCGTAATTTAAAATCCAGGATTAGATCATTCAGTTTTTTACGGTTTATTCATTCTATTCATCATGTTCTTGTTACTTCTTGATTTCCAGATGTTTATTATGAATATTCTAGGCTAAGTTTTTTGTTTTCCCCTAGAGGAGATGAACCCTAATTAAATTAATTCATGGACTTTGGATGCTTTTTATCATATTATTATCAAGTTTTGCTTAATCATAGCTCATGCATGTTTTAGGATCTGTTTTTTGTTGTTTATAATCTGAGTTTTCATAAATTAGAAGATCAATATATTTATAAAGAGTGAATCTTGATTATCTAGGATCAATAGGTATTTTTTACTAGTGATTGACTACTCTTATGGTTAAACAACTAAAGATTGAAACTTTAATATGTATTTCAACATATAATGATCTTTCTGTTTAGTTTAATATTTTGTTGATCAAACAATCATTAAAGATTAAAGCTTTTCTTGAAATCGAACCAAATCGGCTAATTACACTTTTTAAAGGTTATTAATTGGTATAATTATAGTGTTAGAATCGGATCAAGAGTCTAACCTCTTTAGAAATCAATTTATCATATCTAGTATCCATTCCACATAATTTCGTGAATTAATTTACTTGAAAGAGAAATCGAATCTAGGTAGGGAAAGTATTCATTATATAAGTTTAATACACTCAAGTTATTTGCTTTCTTGATTCTTTGGTTTGTTTCTTTGACCATAAATGTTATTAATTGGTATAATTATATGGTTAGAATCGGATCAAGAGTCTAACCTCTTTAGCAATCGATTTATGATATCTAGTATACATTGCACATAATTTCGTGAATTAATTGACTTGAAAGAGAAATCGAATCTAGGTAGGGAAAGTCTTTGTAAAGTATAAAATTGTATAGAAATAGGAGCTTGCTTGTAAAATACCCATGGGGTATATATAGCCTTATGACTATTGACTTTGTAAGGTTTGCACACAATGAATGAAATGAACTAGGTGTTTTGGTGGTGTGTTTACACATTCTCTCTAGTTCAACATATTCAACCTTCACATTATCCTACATGATACAAGAACCACTTGTTATCTAGGCCTAACAAGTGGTATCAAAGCCAAGGGAGTGAAGATTTTGATCTGAATTCAACAACAAAAGTCGAATATTTAAAGATTTTGAAGAAAAAGTTACTATTCATTCGGGTTTTTTGCATATTCATCAAATTGTGAAGTTTTTGATGTTATAAGGATTGGAATAGGTTCGTTTTTTATGATAGAATCAATGAAAATCAATCAGACATCAATTTGAATACATATCAGGGGTTAATTTGAAGATTTTGAGTATTTTGGGTAAAAACGAGTTTGAAGAAAATCGCCTAATTTTGTATCAATTTGTTGTTGTTTATCGACAAATTTTATAAAGGAGTGATCGTTTTTTATAGGCGAAGTGATCTGGGCAATAAATATACAGATTTGAGCAAATTTCAAGATTTTTTGAATCTGAGCGGGTTAAATTGAAGCATCCGGTTTTTCAGATTTGAATCATCCGGTTTTATGAAAAACCGCATAAAAGTGACCGGTTTTATGGAAAACCGCATAAAAGTGTCCGGTTTTTTACATGTCCGGTTTTCTAAGCATAAGGTTTTCAAGCTATCCAGTTTTCTGATATCCGGTTTTTGCTTCATCCGGTTTTTGCTCATCCGGTTTTCTGATATCTGGTTTTTGATTTATCCGGTTTTACACACATTTTGATCATCCGGTTTTACACTCATTTTTCGAGATTTTTAGGATTTCTAATCATTTTTGCCATAGCAATATTCTTCAATTTCAAAAAAATTTAGGATTTTGATCATCCGGTTTTACACTCATTTTCCTTTTAGGATTTCTGATCATTCAAGCTCGACCCCAGCCAGGGGCTCTACCCCTTGGACCCCGCCAGAGGTTGCACCCCTTAGACCCCGCTATCAGGGGCGCTGCCCCCGAACCCCCGTCGTTGTTCTGACTGAATTATCTTGTCACCTTGATTCCTAAGGCAAGTGTTTGGATTTTTTGGCTGAGTCAGGAGTTCTTAAAGTTTTAGTTATCATTATGATGTTTCTAGATTTGGGTTAGCTTGGGGTTACTACTACCATGTGCTTAATTCCAAATACCCTATGTCTAGTCATCCTATGCTTTCCTAACTGATTTTTGGTTCTTCTTTCTTAGTGTCACCATTTTTTGGTCTCAAAACCGGAGTTTGGCCATACATTCCTTGTTTCTTTTGAATCTTGTTATTCATACAAAGGAACAGGTTCCTTGATCTATCAAAAGTGGGGGAGTGTTAAAGACCCATATCACATTGTTGGTTGAAATTGTTTGAAGGATTGACCAAAATCAAATTACTTCAGGTTTTTTAGAAGATTTTGTATTACATGTGAATGCTCATTGCATATCAATCTTTTGGTGCTCTTGAATAAGGATGAATCCGACTCATTGATTATTATATCAAACTCACCAACCCACTTATGTGTACCCAATTTCATTTGCACCCGAATGTCTTCTAAAGTCTTTTTGGGACTTGTGGTGATCTGGTCAAGGTTGATTACACGGTATTGGGAGACTTATTTGACAACATTATTCTTCAATATCATATTACATCTAACACAGAGTTATTCAAGAAATCAGATCAAATCATTACCACTCCTTAACGATCGAGAGTGATTCGAGTATCTAATCATGTCATACAACAAATGAAGATCATTTTTACTTGAATATGTAGGATCCTCCCCACCCCTCTTCCATGTTTGTTACAACTGAATCTCATGGTGATGTCTTTTATGCATGATGCTCATAAAGTATCGAAATCATCATGAGGGGGAGAATAAAAAGTGAAGAAATTTTAAATTGTTGATTCAGTTGTTGAGTGGGAGTAAAAGAACATATTGAAAAATCATTGTGTCTACTCAAGGGAGAGAGAGAGAAAGAAACATTTCTATATCATTTCTAGGGGGAGTCAAGATTATCAGACTTATGAAGACATGGGAAAAATCTGAGCTACATTGTAGGGGGAGACAAAAAGAAGATTATTCCCAATATATCAAAAGTGTTTATGCTTCCGCTGTCAAAAGCTCAAGATAAAGCATTGTTTCAGACTGATGTATATGGAGGGACGCTACATCCAAAACTGCTTATATAATCTAAGGAAGACAGATAGAAAGATTAAAAAAATCCTTAGATTACTGGCGTTTACACTCCTATTTCAATACAAAGGGGGAGAATGTAAAGTATAAAATTGTATAGAAATAGGAGTTTGCTTGTAAAATACCCATGGGGTATATATAACCTTATGGCTATTGACTTTGTAAGGTTTGCACATAATGAATGAAATGAACTAGGTGTTTTGGTGGTGTGTTTACACATTCTCTCTAGTTCAACATATGCAACCTTCACATTATCCTACATGATACAAGAACCACTTGTTATCTAGCCTAACAGTCTTTATTATATAAGTTTAATCCACTCAAGTTATTTGCTTTCTTGTTTCTTTGGTTTATTTTAGATCTTCTTTAGGTGTGTTAGTGATAACGTTTGGTGTTTGATCATTCCAAGTGCAAATTGCATAAAATCCCCCCCCTAATTGCTTTATTTGTTTTCATTTTCTTCTTAGTAGTTTAATTTAGTTTAAAATTTAGATTAGTATAATTTTATCAAATCATACTCGTTCCCAAGTGTTCGACACCCATACTTATTTTCTATACTATAATTCAATTAGGTTCTCTTGCCTCTTTGTGTTGTAGTCGTACATAAATAATTCGGATTTTATAAAATTAAAACTGGTACGTAAAACGCATATCACCCGGTTACGAAGTAAACAATAAATCAAACTAAACCTAGGTCCCAAGATTTGTTGTTCATCATCACCAAAAGCCCATATGCAAACCCTAGACATTCTATTCTCTCGTTCACCTAAAGCCCATACACATGGAAGAGAGCTATGGTGAAATAGAGGAGTTGACATAGAGTGTTGATGTAGAGAGTCGAGAACATGCGACGGTTATGGTTCTGAAACAGAGGGCAGCGATGACGTGGTGAAAAGAATCGAGAACAGAGAACGGAAAGAGTGAGTAGTTGTAAGTATCATATTGTTTCAATTTTTGGTTTCATTTGCTATTCATCAAAATACATGTTAAAGCCACATAGATATATTTTATCCACAGTGAAATCAAAACGTGAAGCTTACCTTATTTCATAATTTACTACTTATTAGTCCTTTTAAAGCAGTTTTCATGAATATTTGGTAAATTTTATGCTTTGTGTTTTTATTTTAGAAAGTTCTACGCATCCATAGATGTCTATTTGCAAATTTGACAAATCTGGTTGTGTTTCACTGCTTTATGCGTGTTTTGTTGGATTTATTATCTTTTGTAGAGAAAACAAATTGAAATCAAACTTTGAGCTCATGAATATAGAGGGGTTATAAAAATTAGCTATAAATATTTGCTTATTTTTGCTTCGCATGTCTCGAGACAGTTTTTTTCATCATCAAGTTATTTTAGCAAGTTTTGGAAGTGAATGATTTTCCTTATTAAAAGATAATGGTTTGTTTTTTTGTCCCGTCCGTCTTTGTAGTTTATTGTGTCTAATGCTAGTGTAACATGTTTTATAGAGTTGTAAACAAATTTAGTTATTAGACAACTTTTTAAATTCCCTCAACATATTATTATTAGTGGTAGTGCTTTTGACATTTTTAATTACCCTCTAAAACATACCTATTATATACACTGAACCAAATTTTTAAGTTGTGTGTATTTTCAGGCATAAAATAAAGTTGGTTGCATACAATGACAATATTGGCTTTGTTGTATTTTCGCACATTTTGCCCGGTTATTATTATTTTTTATTTTTTTTGCTATGGATCGTGTTAGTTTTTTTAGCAGTTTTAATGATTCATTAATTAGCACTTTTGTACAGTCAAACAGTTCCTGCCAAGTCACATTTATAGCTCAACATATTAATTTTTTCATTTTACACCTCACTTATGTATGTTCAAAAAAAATTCCGAGAATATAAATATGGGTATGACACTAGTTACCATTTTCGTAATATACCAATCATTTAAACAAGCAAAAGTTAGAAAAAAATGTTTTGCATATTTAGGGTCCACAAACTTTGAATTTAAAGTAAATTACAAATTCCATCCATGTGATTTAGATAAAATCTCACTTTTCGTCCTTTATTTTTTTTTAAATTATATTGAGAGTCACTGTGCTTAGCATTTTCTTCCAAGATTAATACTTTAGAGTGACTAACCACCGTTAACTTTTATGTTAAGAGCCCCCCATGCAGAGGCGGACCAAGAAAAAAAATACTAGGGGTTGCATAAAAAATCTTCTCGTAATATATATGTGCATGTATAATCTTTTTAAATTTCATAAACATGTTTAAAAACTACATATTAGAGTTGACCTTTTCATTTTTTCATTTTCTGAAAACGTTCGATTACACTTTCAAACATAACATTCAAAAGCGCTTCCTTTTCTACCTTAAAAAAATAAAGGCATAATTCATAAAGTCGTATCACATTTTGTTGTGCAAGTTAGTCTTCAAAAGCTTCATTGCAGAAAAACATCTTTCAACAATTGCGGTTGCAACCAGCAATTGCAAAACTAACTTTAACAACCTATAGACCAAAGGAAAAGAACGATATTTCCATGTTTCCACCATCAAGCGAGAAAGGTCGTCGATTCCATTCAAGTTAGTAAATCTATCATCTTGTAGCTAAGAGTGATAGTAGATCTCAAGTTGACCATGAAGATACATCCTTTCCGAGTCACTAAAACCATGTGCATACATCTCACTTAACTTTAACAACTTTGATGTATCAAACTTAGAATATGAATCACAAGGACTTAAAGCCGCCATGGTTTCTAGCAATTTGGTGCTCACCTCACTAAACCGATCTCCAAATTCTTGAATTTGCATATCCAAAACTGTATTAAATATCTCAACCTCAAAATGATATTGATTAGCGATCTTGGTCCTTCGTCTTGGAGTAACATACTATCCCGTCATATCCAAAGTTTCAATACTATGTTTTTTACAAAAAGAATATACTTTCTTTAAAACTGAAATAAACCTATCATTTCTCAAAGTTTCCAATGATATCTTTGTTCCCCATACCAATGAAGCCGCATCTAAGATATCTTGATCTTTTCTTTGAAGATGTTTTGACAAGGTATCCATGAGACCTAAAATCTCCAACATCAAGTATAGGTAAAATATAAAAAATCTAGTGTTTTGAAAAATGATAAATTACCGTAGGCTTGATTTCGGTTAGATACAGTGGATCCGTCTTCTTCAATATATTTAAGTACCTCAACAACTCGAGAAAACAAATTTATGAAACTTATGATTGTTTTATGATGGGATCCCCACATTGTATCTCGTGTTGTTAGAAAAGAAAGTTCTCGATTTAATCCTCTTCCTGTTTCAGTTTCACCATTACAATTTCCACTTGCACTCTTTCTTTATAGCTCTCTCGTATAATTTATTCCCCACCTTGTATCTTTGTGGAACTTCATTTGACATATTCTTTTTAGAAGATCCTTTACCACTTCTATCAGTATCAACATTTAACTTTCTTTTAAATTAGTTACCAATAGAACCCTACAATTAAATATTTTGATAAGTTAAATAATCAACATATTAAATAAACCTAATTTTTCTACTTAATCATCAAGTAAATAACAATTGATATTATATAATAATAAATTTAGATACATCAAAATCAAATTAAATAAACTAAGTCTAGATTGTAGAATCCTATATATCAATTAATAAATGAGAAGTGGGTATGGTCTTTAGTCATATGCTATAGCCTTGCTGGATTCTAAATGTGTACACAGAAATCAAAGTAGAAGACAAACAAAAAATGACAAAAAATTAAATTAATTAAAAATGACAGATGCTAAGATTTGTTGGGATATGCCCACTGACGTACGTACGCCGTATGAATCACTACCGATGATGTATGTGCCTATTGGGTCACACACCGGGGATCAATCTCGACAACAACCTAAGTGGAGGGACTGATTTGGTCAAATTGCAAGTAGTTTGCATGCAGATAGAGTTAGTGGCTCTAACTTTAATAGTTAGCGGCTCTATCTCCTAAAGGTTAGCGGTACTAACTAGAGCCCGATAGCGGCGCTAACTTTAAGAGTTAGCGGCGCTATCTCTAAAAGTTAGCGGCGCTAACTCCTGTCAGATTGCATGCAACTTTTGCATGCCCCTCCATTCTCCACCAATCAAAGCATGGAATGTCATTAGCCGGTCTTGGGGCTTAAAAATGGTTTGAAACAGATCATATAGGTGAGGACATGCATTTTGAATGGGTAGCTCTTGCCATTTGAAAGGAGATACACCAAAATACCAAAACTCTCTCTTGTGAGGTGCTAACTAAAGGGTTTTTGGTGTGATCTTGGAAGAGGCTAAACAAGGAGTGTACATGGTTGTTGTTCCTATGTGATTTCCAGAAGTGAAGATCACCGAGGCTCGCTAGTAAGTGGAGATTGGCGTAAACCCGGGGTGGATTACCGATAGAGGAAGGCGAAGTTTAGTCTTCTCGTTCATCTACCGTTTCTTTCAACTCCAGAAGATTGTATCAGGGTATAATCTCCTCCTCCTATGTTTTACATGTTGCGTTTCATTGTAATGGACTTTGGTCCACTTTCTTGGGGTTTCTTGGTTTTATGCTATGTTGACTTGTACTTTATGCTTTTGATGTTGTACCATGATTCCGTTGTTTGTTCCCGAAACTCCAACAAGATTGTATGGTTATCAATGAGGTATCTGGAAAAGTAAAAAAGGATAAAAGCACATACTTGTTTCATTGTGTTTAGTGAAAAGGGCAAAAAGAAGACTCCCGTCTGCAGACTATCTCTAATCTTCCCCTCTAATATTCAATTTTCATTATCACCATGAAAAAGGTAAAGCTTCAAGTCGCAAGTCTGCAGAAAACCTAGAGTCGAGATGGCGATGTCTTACTTTAGCGGTTTTCAAATCTTCAAAATCGCATTATTAAAGCCCATACATACGAATAAGGGTTAGATTTTGGGCTTCCTTTTTTCCCGGGCTTTATCTACAAACTCTTTAATCACTATCATTTAGTATTTTATGTATATTGTAAAGACCCAAAAAAAATTACATAAAAGATAAATATTTCATAAAATCTTGCCAAAGATTTACAAAAACAAGATTCAAGCTAATTACAAAAGTAGTTTTAGCAAGACTCTTAAAATTCAACCACATTAATAACATTCATCGTTTTTAAATAACAAAATCTTTTTTAAAACAAAAGTAGGAGCCATCCTAAGCTTCAATTCTTCGGAGCCTTCCCTTTATTTATCGCGGAAGTACGTGCAAAACATTTAATGTCCACTGATAAGCAAAAGCTTAGTGAGCATACTTATAACATATCTATTAATGCAAGCATACACAATTCATTAGCATCATTCAACAGGATTAACAACGAATGTTAATCCTTAATTAATTGCAAGGTATCAAGCAAGCATCCCCATTTAAGCATTCCTTTTTTTAAGTGTTCCCTTGGCATAAAAGACTTTCATGTACATAAATGTGCATACATGCAATACATTTACAGATAAGTATAAGCATAATCAGAATCAACATCCAAATATTCACAACTAAATCCATGGAAAAGTAAATTTATAAGCCTATGTTAGATTATGTGCAGAGATAATTAATGGGCACATTGTATCCAATGTTATAAGAGACTAAAGGGTCACACTGCTACACACCCAATTCAGAACAGTTGAATTTCACCATAAGTCTGTGTGGAAATAATTAATCAGTTGGATTAATTATTAAAGAGAAAAGTAAATAATTAATCAGTGGTATTAATTATTGAAAAGAGAGAAATAAATAATTAATCAGTTTGTATTAATTATTAGAAAGGAAATAAATAATAAATAGTTATTTATTTTTGAAAGAGAATTAAATATTAAGTTTTAATATTTAACGGACCAGTTAATTAATTAACTAGTAAAGTCCATGGAGTCAAAGTGAGAAGGTTGAAAGTTTAATTAAAACCAGTGGGATTTTAATTAAACGGGTTTAGGTCCATCTAATCCTTATAAATATCCTTTAGCTTTAAGGATTAAGATATATGAGACAAAGGATTAAGAAAATAACCCTAGCCACCATCTCTCTCCCTCATCTCCCTCCTCTCCCTCCTCTCGATCTCGATCTCTCTCTCTCTCGGCTCTCTCTCTCTAGTCGAAATCGAAAAATACCCCAACGGGGTTTCGGCCTTGGTGATCGACGCAGGACACACACACAGCTTTCAAGTTGTTGTTGATTGGTAATCCAGGAGCGGTCTACCAGCCAGTTCCAAGGAGGTGCAGTAGTGGTGGACTTTCTTTAGCAATCCTAAAAGGTTTTTGATCAAGTATATTTCTCTTGTTACCTTGTATGTGGATTGTTTTTGTTAGAAGGTATGTTTGATCATTAGTTTTAAGATCCTAACCCTTTTTGGGGTTTAGAGGGTTGTGTTCAATCCAGTTCCGCTTTTAGGATTGAACCAGTGGAATCAAACCCAGGTTTGACCAGTTTGAGTCATATGGTGGTTTGGTCAGGTTCAAAACCCTTCAGTGGTATCAGAGCCTCGGCTCTATGATCCATAGTTTCTAGTTTTATCTGTTTCTAGATTTAAGGTTTTTGTTCTTGATCTTAATATTGTTATCAGTTTTTTTTTTTCGAAAATTAATAGGTAGCAAAAACAGTTTGATTTTTGCTATCAGGTTTAAACCTATTAATCAAAAAATTCAAACAGTTAGTTTGAATGGTTGAAAAGGTTATGTTTTTTTGGATAATGATAAGTTTGATCAAGAAAATTAAACAGTTTGTTTAATTAGTTAAACCCGTTTTATCTAGTTAGTTGTTTTGTTTGATAGTTAAATGATCTTCTTCATCTTGTCTTTCTTCTCCTCTATTTTTCGAAAACCATGAAAGGATAAAAGCAAGTTTTCTGTTTTTATCCAGTTTATAAAAGGTTTGATTTTAACTAGGTTTAAACCAGGTTTGTGTTTAAACGGTTAAAAACGTTCTATCTAAAACCTGATCTTAACCAGTTTCTTTGAACTTTATATTTAAAAAGGTTGAAATAAAGTTTTAGGATAATTAGTTATTAATAAAACAAGTTTTTTGTTAAAATTAATAATTAATAGTTTTTGGTTTTTGAATTAAATCCAGTTTTTAATCAGTATATTAAGACAGTTAGTTTTAATAGGTTAAAAAGGATTTAAAGTATTTTTTTTATTAATCGAAAACTGATGGTCTTTTAGCAGCGCTAAGGCCTAGTGGGCTTTGGCCCAATGTGGTTCTCGGCCCAATGTTGTTCTCGGCCGAAGAGGTTTTCGGCCCAGAACAGGGTCTCCGGTCCGAGTGGGTCACGGACCAAGTAGGTCTTGGCCCAGTGGGTTTTTCGGGTTAACGGGGTTTCGGCCCAGGAGATGTTGGCCCAAATAGTTTTTTGGATTAATACAAAAAGGGATTATTAATTTTAAATTTTAAAATTAATAAGCCATTATATAAACTAGTGTTATATATTTTAATTAGTTTAGTTAAAATATATATTTTAGACTTTTATTTATTATGACTAGTTTAGTCATTTTTGAATAAATTCTAAAAGGATAAAGTTTATATAATATTATGGAGAAACAAATAAGATAGTATTTTTTTAATTGACCAAAAGTTATCGGTTTCAAGTTTTTGGAAAACTAGTAAAGAAACTCGACATAAGGTTTTCATTCAAGTTTCGAATGAGATCAAGTTTTTTAAAGTTTGTTGAAAAACTAATTTCGGTCAAATAAATTTAATTAGAAGATCATAATTCTCGTTTTTGGTTAATAGATATTAATCAAAAGGGTAAATGAGAATATTTGTACAAATCAGGTTGTGTGCTTGACAGCACAGTTTATTATTTATATTATTATGACTGCGTGGTTGTCTTTTATATATATAGTGTTTATATATAATTGCGTGGTTGTGATACATATAGTTATAGTTTTGCCGACTTAGGACTCGTTTTCTTTTTCTTCTTTTTTTTCTTTTGGTTTTGGGAAGACCTGCGTGCCAATTACAATCCCTTTCTTGTTTGTAATATTGTACTGGTTCGGGGAGGCATGCGTGCCAATTGCAACCCCATTCAATATTGTATTTGTAATAGATTAGTAATAGTTTAATCCCTCCACCAAGATAGACTCGAATAAGGTGATGAAGTAAATGGTGTTTTTCACGCGAAGCACGGACACTTCCGAGAGGTGTCAAGGCTAGTGGGAGTAGCACATCAAGAAGGCGAATCCAAGTCATTTTATCCTTAGGTTTGACCTTAGGATTAGTTGGAAAAACTATAGGGCTTTATATGCTTATTCTTGTTATCTGCGTGGTTGTGTTTTTATTTACTGTTTTTCATATTTGCATATGATATGTTTGTGATGGTAAATAAAAGGGGATTTAATAACAGGTTGTTATTAAACAGTGAAAAACCACATTTAATGACAAACTAGAATACGACTACAGGTTGCTAGTCGTGTTAGTTAAATTTTTATAATTTTTAAAGTTTTGTCAAGGTTATAGTTTGGATCTTATAAAGGCCGTTTTGTGCACCTAGTTTAGGTACACATACAAATCGTATTTTTTAAAACAATTAGTTTTAAAATGGTTTTTCAAAAACTGGAAAATTATGATTTTAACTTAATAAAACCGAAGAAAATCTTAGATCAGTGTGCTACCCACCTAATGGTACACCTTTGTTGTTAAACGGTACTCGGGTGTCGGAAGTGCCCAAACCTTGGGCATCCGGGTTCAAACCATTGCGGGAAGGGGCATGAAAGATTCTGCGATAATCGGGAGTCCCGACTAGAATTCATGCTGTCTTAGGTGGTGCGATCTATTTTGGTGATAATCGGGAGTCTCGGCCCAAAAAGCACTAGAGTAGAGTTAAACATACTGGACTGGGTCTAAGTGCTCTACGAGGTTCTAGGAGTCGTATCAGTTAGGTACGATTGGTACAGGGTATTACCTACAAGAAATAGCATGACTTGGCGGGAAGTGCCCAAACCTTGCGTCAAGTATGTGAAATATGGGTCCTAGGTCTAATATATATTATTTATGGGTTTGATGATATATGATTAGAAAGTTTATCTGCAATTACTAATTAAACCAAGGTTTTAATTTGTAGATGGCAACCAACGTTACTAGTACTAATAATCTCTCTCTCTCCGCTCCATCCTTGAGAAGGACAAGCTTACCGGTCCAAACTTTCTCACGTGGGAGAGAAATCTCCGGATCGTGCTTAGGCACGAGAGAAAGTGGCATGTCCTAGAACAATCTCTAGGAAATCCTCCTGCCATCAACTCTAGGGCAGACGTTAGGGAGGCTTTTCAGAAGCGCTCCAATGCCGCCCTAGATGTCAACTGCCTCATGCTTGCAACTATGAGTCCAGAGTTGCAGTCTAGCATGATGGAGACTCCTGCCTATGACATGATCCACCAGCTGAGGGACATGTTCCAGGAGCAAGCTCGCACAGAGCGTTATGATGCCACCAGGACATTTAACTCGTGCAAGATGGCTAAGGGGACCTCGGTCAGTAACCACGTCATGAAAATGAAAGGTTACATGGACCACCTAGAAAGACTTGGGCACCCAGTACCATTGCAGCTAGCAACGGATACGATACTCAACTTGTTGTCAGATGACTATAAGCCTTTTATAGTCAACTACAACATGAACAACACGGAGAAATCCGTGGCTGAGTTGCACTCCATGCTAAAGACAGCTGAGCAGAGTATCGGGACCAAGCCTAAGGACATTCTCATGGTGGGTCATGGCAGGCATAAGAAGAGGAAGGGGCTCAACGGAAAGGGAAAGGGCAAGGCCCAGCCCAGCCAGAATGCACCCAGGGCTAATAACGACAACAAGGGCAAGAAGCCTAAGCCGAACAAAGCAAGAACCGAGAATCGGTGCTTCAAGTGCGGCGAGGTCGGGCATTGGAAAAGAGATTGCCCGAAGGGTCACGAGGCAGGTGGCAAGGCTGGCCCCTCAGGTATCGTGTGAATAGCTTCTTTGTCACTTTCCACTTGTAAAAGTTTTTACGAGTATTCTAATGTCTTGCAATCGTTTATTGCAGGAGGAGAAGGAAAGTGATACAGGCCAGCATAAAGAAATCCTACGTGCAGCTTGCGGATATTATTAATAATTTTATTTCCTAGTTTATTAAACTCTTTTAAGTTTATTTGAACTTTTTTATCTTGATTGTTCTTGGATACTTTTTGGATTGAGTTTATGGAAATTTTAATTATTCAGTTCATATCCGTGCACATGTTCTTGTTTTATGAATCAGGATTAGTCCAGTTGTGACTAAAAGAGTACCAATAATCAAGTCTTGACTTGATTGGTGATTCATAATGATCTTATGCTATGATTTGTTGTAGTTACATAAATGCTGGCTCCACTATTCAAATGCTTAAATAAACAAGTGTTGTTTATAAAATTAGATAGCTTTTTTGATTTTAGCAAAGTGTTTTTGGAAAGGCAAATGTTCAAAGTCTTGAACAAAATGGAAATAATAGTTATTATTTTCTAAGTAGTTTTTAGATCAAACATTTAAGAAAGTATAAAAGTGATTATAGTAGTTACTATAATCAAGGGAGTTTTATACTAAATGTTTTAATGGAAAGAAATTTAGAATGCCTTCACTAGTGTTTTTGCACCCATGGCAAGTTTAATGAAATCACTTTCTGTAATTAGAAAGATGGATATATGGAAATCCAAGTTTTTGGTTTCATAAAACAAATTTCTTACAAAAACTAAATTTTAAAACATGTTTTTGGAACACAAGTTTTAGGCATGGTAGTCAAGGATTGACTAAAACCTAAAAGGATGTTTTAAAGTAATGCACTTTTTCCATAAAAGATAGTGGGAGCATCTGACTAATGTATTTATCAGAGTTAATATTTTTTAACCAGTATGATAAATACAAGTTTGAACTTTTAGAGTATATAATTATCGGATGATTTTATAAGTTATCTAAAATAGTAAGCTCTTGAGAAAGAACTAATCCGAGGAATGCATGACTTATTGAGAGGTACTCAATAAAGATATCATTGCAAGACTATAAGTCAAGTCATGACTTGAATAAATGATTGTTGGCTAATTAATGTTAGAAATGATAAACTAGGATGTTCTTAAACATTCTTAGTAGTGATATTAGATTAGTGTTGGCATACACAGGTAATCTAATTTCAAGGTTCTTACAAGTAGGTGTAAGAAAGTTTTATCATTTCAAATGGATAATAAAATCTAGCAAGATTTGATATATCTACAAATGTAATTAAAGTTTTAATTACAGGGAGGTTATTTTGTAAAATCAGAAACTTTGGAGTTATTTCTAGTTTCTCCAAGTTTAAGGAATTTTATAAAATAAGTAAGTCTAGAACTGTTCTTAGGTTGCAAGAACGATTTCTAGCGAAACCAAGAAGGAGTACTTCAAGGTACTAGTCTTGAATTTCAGGTTTATAACCATATTATATTTCTTTGTAATATGTGATAAGTTACAATGCAAAAGTAATAAGTAATTCAGGTATACACCGTGAATCGAGTCAATGAAATGGTAGAAATTATACATCTTTATTCCAGGATGGAATATGGGAGGGTGTAGAAATTAGTTTCATTGTTCTTCACAAATTTTGTATGTTTTAGTTAATCCAGGAATAAACTAGGTTTATTCAAAACATTATCCGTGACTACTTATCGTGGTGGGAACTATGATAGGGCTATAAAGTCATCGTAATTTTGGGGTAGATTCGAAAGTTTGTCGAATATAGCTGCAAAAGGTTTACCAGACCAAAATTGACGGATATTCGTTAGAGTTACGAATATTGGATTGACCCACTGTGAAAAATACTTCGTTGATTCATGTCAAAAGTATTTATCACATAGGTTATCCTTAAGCCTGAGGTATTTGGTTTGGAATGCGGTAACTGTTGTCTTCTTAGCGCGTTTTAACGCCATGCCGTAACAGGGTGGTCATAAGGGGCGTGTCTAGATTCAGTGGGACCCGTATTTCCAAATGCGAATATGCAAGATGGTAATTGCACCTTCTTTTTAGAAGAGATATTTCCGGGCCCCTTGACTGATTAGAGAAACTGGTAAGTGCACGGTCGTGCCCAAACGAACTGATATGTTCTTTGTCGTTTATCACGCAGTTTTGACATCAAGTATGTCATGAACAAATTTTTGAGTCTCTGAGTTGACATTTTCCATGCTCATGCTCAAAATTGAAATATCGCGCTGCAAGGGACAAACCTATATATATGCAAGTTTGTATATATAAAAACGTACCCATTCATGAACAGGGAGTTTATGATAGTTCAGTTTATAAACAGTTAGTTTATAACATGTTACTTCTAAGCAGGTTGCTTATGAAGTTTTATCACAAGTTACTTTGGGGTATAAGAGTTCTTATAACCTGGTTACCCTAAGTGTCTGGCTAGGGACCTCCTTAGGCTAACAATGTGCAGTAACTATTACTTATCTTGCACAAGTAGTAGTCTGTTAGACTATGTGCAGAGATAATTAATGGCACATTGTATCCAATGTTATAATAGACTAAAGGGTCACACTGCTACACACCCAATTCAGTACAGTTGGATTTCACCATAAGTCTGTGTGGAAATAATTAATCAGTTGGATTAATTATTAAAGAGAAAAGTAAATAATTAATCAGTGGTATTAATTATTGAAAAGAGAGAAATAAATAATTAATCAGTTTGTATTAATTATTAGAAAGGAAATAAATAATAAATAATTATTTATTATTTAAAGAGAATTAAATATTAAGTTTTAATATTTAACGAACCAGTTAATTAATTAACAATTAATTAACTAGTAAAGTCCAGGGGGTCAAAGTGAGAAGGTTGAAAGTTTAATTAAAACCAGTAGGCTTTTAATTAAACGGGATTATGTCCATCTAATCCTTATAAATATCCTTTAGCCTTAAGGATTAAGATATATGAGACAAAGGATTAAGAAAATAACCCTAGCCACCATCTCTCTGCCTCCTCTCCCTCCTCTCGATCTCGATCTCTCTCTCGGCTCTCTCTCTCTCTAGTCGAAATCGAAAAAGACCCCAAGGGGGTTTCGGCCTTGGTGATCGACGTAGGACACACACACACAGCTTTCAAGTTGTTGTTGATTGGTAATCCAGGAGCGCTCTAGCAGCCAGTTCCAAGGAGGTGCAGTAGTGGTGGACTTTCTTTAGCAATCCTAAAAGGTTTTTGATCAGGTATATTTCTCTTGTTACCTTGTATGTGGATTGTTTTTGTTAGAAGCTATGTTTGATCATTAGTTTTAAGATCCTAACCCTTTTTGTGGTTTAGAGGGTTGTGTTCAATTCAGTTCCGCTTTTAGGATTGAACCAGTGGAATCAAACCCAGGTTTGACCAGTTTGAGTCATATGGTGGTTTGGTCAGGTTCAAAACCCTTCAGCCTAAACAAGTATAAAAACAATATTACTTAGTCAAACTCAGCTCATACAAATTAACCAAGCAACACACTTAATCAAGGCATCAAGTGGCATAAGTGATCCTCAACATTAACTAAAACTTGACTCTAAAGCTTTCCAAATATGCTCAAAGATTCTCATAGTTCAAATCATTTAAAATCTCAACTAGTATACAAAAATGTACATTTCCAACTTGACCCTTCTATAGTATTTCATATTTTTAGTCATCCTATGTTCCGAATTAGCTTATGTGTCCAACATAAGAAAGAAACTAGACATCCAGACCTTTCCAATGATATATAGTACAACCTCTATCGATTTTTCCTTTGATTTTTAATGAATTTTTTAAAACTGATAAGACATGTTGACCTGTGCAGAATGTAGCTACGGGTTTGTATAAAAAATGTGTAATTTGGACCCATTTCAAACCCAATGTTTAATATACTTCAAATACAAATTTATTGGCATTCAAAATACTCTTCTAACATTTGTTAATCCTTAATTTGATACCAATACATTAAATTCCAAAGTGGTTATACAAACAATACCAATTTAACCCATTCTAATCACTTAACTCAATCTCATGCTTTAAAGACTTGTACCATTTATACCAATTTCAAAAATAACCACTTCTAACTTCAAATCTTGACATGCAAGAATTAATACATGTTTAATTAGGTGTATAAACACCAAATTCTCATAAAAACATAACATGCAACTCAAATTCAAGCTTAAATCAAACTCTCTCTCTCTCTCTCTCTCTCTCTCTCTAGAAACATAAGTACACAAGAGTTTAAAGATTTCTTACCTTGATTTCGTGTGTTAATCACTTGTTGAAGCTGAAATCTTTGTAAATATACTTGATCTTCACATGCATACAAGAATCCTTGCTTAAATCCTTGATTTAAGCACTTTCTCTCTCTAACTTTCTCTCACACCAAGAATACATACTAAGTGTGTGTTTTTCAGTCTGACCTTGATGAAGAATGGCTTCTAAAACTTGTTATAAATGTAGAACAACACTTAAAACATGCTAAATTTTGCACATGCATGGCTTAATCTCTTTTGATCTTCACTTTCTCTCACTAAAAGTTGTTTGTCTATGTACCTTCAAGAACACACACACACACACACCAAACACACACTTCAAATCACACACTAATGTGTGTGTTATGGTCTCTCATTCCTTTATATAATAGCTTTCACAATGAGGGTGTTAATCCCTCTTACTTATTTTTGCTACAATTGATCTTTCTTCTTACTATTAGTATCTTATATTTAATAGATAAATTCTATAAAATCAATATTAATTTAAAGTTAATATGTCTAACATATTAAATAAACCTAATTTATCTGCATAAACATCAAGTAAATAACAATTCATATTATATAATAAGTAATTTTGATACATCAAAATCAAATTAAAAGATGAACAAAAAATGACCAAAAATAAATTAATTAAAAATGCAAGATGCCAAGATTGTATGGTTATCTATCATTGAGTATTTTAAGTTAATTTGGTTTAGTTAGTAATTATGTTATTTTCTTTTTCCAAACTTTTTTTTACAGGATACAAATATATTTCTGAGTTCACAAAGAGCATAGGTTGCACAGATTTTTGTTAGGGGTAGCACTTCCATTAGAGAAAAAATAGTTAGAAAAAAATTGACACTACTTGGAAAATTTTGAGGGGTTGCTCGGGTTACCCCAGGCGACTCATTAGGTCCGCTCATGCCCTCATGTGCGTTGCACGTGAGGGTATTTTTATCATTAATCCATTATACTAAGTTGATATCTATAAAGATTTTAAATTTTTAAGTTTTAAGTAAATAAAAAACAATCAACTCCTCGCTCTCCTCTCTCTCTACCACCGGACAACCATGCCCCACCACCACCATGGATCACTCCACCGCCACCATGAATTTGCCGCCCCCACCACCACCACGAAGTTTATCTCTCTCCTCTATCTTTCACTCACTCTCTCTCTCTCTAAGACCACTAGAATCACTTCACCACCACGATGAAACACTCCACCGCCATGACCACCACCACCGGTAGTTACTACTACCACCATCGTTCATCGAAAGACACCACCATCCTGAAGTCACACATGTCAAAGATTTGCCCTAATTTAATTACCACTATGGATTTGAAAAAACTCAAATAACAAATCCCTTAAGAAATTTATTGGAAAAATGTCATTTGAACTTAAACAAATCCATGGTAGGAGCTTCATCATGTGAGGCAGTGGCGGTTATGGTGGCGGTTGTAATGCAGATGTGGTGCTGCCGGATTACGAAGTAAACAATAAATCCAACTAAACCTGGATCCTAAGATTTGTTATTCATTATCACCAAAAGCCCATATGCAGACACCAGTCGGTCTGCTCTCTCGTTCACCTAAAGTCCGTACACATGAAAGAGCGCCGCGGCGAGACAAAGGTGTTGACATAGTGTTGATGTAGAGAGTCGAGAACAGGCGACGGTTATTGTTAGAAATATTAAAGTGAGGGGTGTAATATGTAATTACTCAAAGTTAGGGAAATGATATATAAAGGCATTTCCCCCACATTTCTAAGTAAGCTTTGCATATTACTTACTTGGGTTCTTGTGTTCTAAACACTCTCTCGGCTCTCTCTCTAGAAACCGAATACACACACTAACACATACTACAAGATTAACATCTTGCATTGCTTCATCCGTATCATAATACGGACCATCAATTGGTATCAGAGCCAAACTTGTTTTTGGCTCGTGATTGTTCGAAAGAAGACAACGAAATCTCGAAGTGTTCAAGCTTCCAAGAAGAAAAAGCTCTCGGTTTTACAAAGGCTCAAGAACGTCAGTTTTCTTCAAGATAAACTCAAGCTCAAACGAATTTTAAAGGTAGAACTCATTAAAGGTATAAACTACATCTTCTTTAACTTTCCTTTGAGTTGTTTCTATATTCTTACAAAATTTATAAAACATTCTTTAAAGAAAAACACAAACCATAGGCGTTTTTATACACATTAAGTTAAGAAAGTCATTAAATACCCACCTTTTTCAACATTAAATTTTCTGGGTATTTAAGCATTTATGGTGTTCTTGGTCTGAAAGTACAACTGGAAGAAGAAAAATCGGATTTTTGTAATTTATTTTATAATAAATTCTTAATAGATTAAGTGTTGTACAAGGAAAATCAAGTACTTGCCATACCAATCAAGTACAAGTAGTTAGACACTATTCAGGGTATAGCAATCTGATTTAACAAGGACACATCAGAGTCTATCAGCCGGTTCCTTGGTCAATGCGATTGACTCTTGGGGCGGCTTATAGAATTTTGTCAAGTTGGAACACCTAAGTGTTAATTAAATAGCTATAAGCCGGGTTCAGTGAATCGCATGCGATTGGACTGTGCGGCATATAGAAGCAGTTGATAAGATAGCCTAAATACCGTGTGAATCGCATTGGATTGAATCGCATTCGATTAACACTTACCTTTCAGCCTACTATTGGAATCGCATTTGATTGGATCACGATTATACATTGCAAATTGACAATCGCATGCGATTGACAGGACTAACAGTTTATTTTCTAAGTGTTTGCTGAAACAGGATTGATTCGCATTCGATTAACAATCAATACTAAGTTCTTATTCTGCTTGTTTTCAAGGACACCTAATCGCATTCGATTGACCTGTATTCGCACTCGATATGACAAATTCCAATCAGTTATTCCTCAGACTTGGACAAGTGATTGACTCTTTAGACTTGACTTAAAGAACTTTAAGACAGCTAGACTTAATCAAACAATCTAATTCATAATTGAATTTAATTTAAATCAAATTTAATTCAAAGGTGAATTACATTACCACAAGTCTAGTTAGTTCAAAGTTGAATTTAATCCTTTTAAGATCTAATTCAAAATTTTAATCAAACTCTCAAGTCATTTCTAAAATCAAGCTTTCGAACAATCAAACCATCTTACAAGTGAACGATCATTTCTTACAAAAATCACTAATCATATCAAGCACAAATGAGATGATGTCCATTGGTTCCGACACAAAACCACCTGTTTTGTGTCGGGGGGAATACAATGTTTGGAAAGGAAGGTTCATGGACTTCCTTGAGCACAACGAACTCTACGGAGATAAGATGATGGAATGTATCGACAAAGGAAACTCCAAGTTCACAAGGATCGTTGAAGCTGACTCAACCAACAATCCCCCCATTCTCAGACATGAAAGAGAAAAGACCAATGACGAGCTGACTGCTACTGAGAAGGAAACAAAGAAGGCTGAGAGACTGGCCAAGTACTATTTGAAGCAAGGTCTCTCATCTGAAATCTATCTGAAAATAGACAGCTTGGGTACTGCCAAAGAAATCTGGGATGAAATCAAGAAGCAGCTCCAAGGCACTGAGGAAGGAGCATACATTAAACGTACTCAACTGGTCAACAGTTACCATGATTTCAAGCCCCGTGAAAATGAGCTTCTATCTGAAACATATGGCAGATACTGCAAATTGCAGAATGAAATGAGGTCTAATCAAATTGTCAGAACTGACCTTGATTTGAACTGTGTTTTTCTGAATTCATTAGGTTCTGAGTGGAAGGGCTATGCTAGGCTGTACAAACAGATCAACAAAGATCTTACTTCTGTCACCTTCCACAACATCTTTGAAGACCTAAATCAGTATCAAGATGAAATCTTGCAGTCTCACCCTAAACAACCAGTTGTTGATCCTCTTGCTTTGGTTGTAGCTGACAGAACCCCCAGGGAATCTTCATCAAGGTCTGCCAAACTCAAACATGTGGTGCTCAGTGAATCTGATCATGATGATGATGATGATGACTCTGTAGAGGCTGCATTTCAAGCACTCACAGTTGCCAACAACAACTTCAAGAACCGGTTCAACAAGACTAACAACAAACAACGGTTCACTTCTGGATCGAGAAGACCTGAAAGGTTTGCTCCTGCTGACAAGCCTAGGTTTCCAAGAGAGGAGAGGAAGGAGGAAAAGAAGAATGATCTCAAATGCTACAACTGTGGGAGATCGGGACACATGATCAGGAACTGTCCACAGAAGAAAGTCAAAGATGCCGAATACTATCGACAAAAGTACCGCCTGTCAAAGCAAAAACAGGCTGGGAATGCACTCATGGTGGAAGAGGACCAGTTCCTGGAAGATACAGACTCAGAGAGCGATCCAGATGGTGAGGATCATGCTCAGTTTTGTTTCATGGCTAATGGTGAAACGAGTGGTAGAGAGGAATATGATGGTGATCTCTCAGATACTGCGGAGGAGATCGTTGACAGTGGAAAGGTAACCTCTATTTCTAATTCTAACATGGGTTTTAATTTTGAACACATACAAACCATATTAATCCGAATGAAAGAGTTCGAAAATCAGGTAATAGAGTTAACCACTAGAAATCAAGTTCTAGAAGCTTTTTCACACAACAAGGGTATAGAGGCACAAACAATAATTAAGCAGTTTGATAACAACTTAATTAGCCTTAAGATCCAATTAGCTGCTAAAGAATCTGAATTCTTAGAGTTGAACTAATAGCACGAATACCAATATATTAGATCTTAAAGCAGAATGTGTATGTGTTGAAAAGGATTCAGAAATTCTCAAAAATGAACTTAGGAATGAAGTAAGTACTCTTTACTCTAGAATCAATGAACTTGAGTATCTTCTGTCCAAACGTGATCAAAGTGAACAGACCATCTCTCAATACAAAGAAAAGGAACGTCCTTTCTCCAGATGGAATTTCGATGGACTGGGCTTCAAATGGAGCAAGATTACATCCAAACAATTATACAATGCTAATCTGTTTGGCGAAGGCCTTACCCAACGGATGGTTTTTATTGGTCAAGAAGAGGAACGTATTGAAGAAGATGTCAAACGAACCCTTAATCTCAGAACTGCAATTCCATTTGACTACTGTAATCTCAATGACTCATACCTCACCTGTCTCACGTCATCATCTGATACTGATGTTTCATCATCTGTCTATTCTGATGAAGAACTCTACTCTCCTGTTTCACCAAAGCCCACTATTGAATACATTCCTCACAAAGAATTACAAGACAGATTCAACACCCTGCAAGAATTTTGTTTTACCCACCTTGTTCAACAGGATCTTACCAAAGCCTTCCAATCAGAAACCACATCTGAACCCTCTCCACTAGTTCAAGAAAACACCATCCTCCACAAGCGTCTCCAAACAGTATTCAATCTTGATGGCAAGATCATTGACGACTTGTGCAAAGAAAATTTTGAATTGCTTGAACGAATCAAAGAGGTCGAAACTGCACTGGAACCACCCACTCCATTTACCTTCTCACCACAGGGAACCATATTAGATGAACGAATTGAAGGTTCCAAACATGTGTCTACATCTTCTCAAAATGTCAAACTAGTAAAATCTGTTAATCATACTAAGGTAACAACTCTTAAAATTAAACAGATTTACAAACCAAAGAAACTTTCCACTTCTAATCATAGTTCTCGTGTGCACTTAGACGTACCTAAATCATCACGAGCTGCAGCCAGTCGACCACGACTTCATTCTAATCTTTTACCCTCTGCTGCAGATGTGAAGAAGGCTGGAAACAAGAAGTTTGAAATAAATACATCATGGAAAAGAGCTATTCCTAGATCCACTAGGAGGTGTTCAAATTTGAAACCTGTTTGTGAAAACGTTTTGATGTTTGATTCTGTTTGTAATCATTCCAGTTCACAAGGCAAAACTGCTTCTACCATGTTTTGTATAAGTGATGGTTGTACTCATGGACACTGTGAATTTAATTGTTGTTATGATCAAATGAGAAAGTCTTTAGGTGTTAAACCATGTACTGATTGGACTGATTTTATGTTAATCAATTATGTGTTCCATTTCTAAATTCAAAAGGCTACATCATTAATCAATGGATCACCACTCGTCAATCTCATGCACTTAAACGCTTAAACAAATCCAACCGATTGCTCACGATCAAGGAACTGGAAGTCTACAGATGGCAGGGCTATGAAGCATTTAAAAGGGCGTTGATTGCACAGGAAAAACACTTGCATTCTCAAAAGCGTTCTCGCAATTTCCCTTCCAAAATCTCCAAACCTTCAAAACCCAAGCCATCATCCATTCATCGAGTAGCAAAACCTACTAATCGCAGTGCTCCAGTTCAGCAAAAGCAAGTTGATGCACCGAGGCCACAGAGAATTCTTAAGAATTCCTCGCAACCATGGATTCGCAAACATAACGCTTCCGCAACTCTACCGAATCCAAAACCTCCGATTCTATCAACTGTCAAACCAACAGTGGTAAAGAAACTTTCTTCTCAGCCAATTTCTTCCAAATCTATTCCTTCACGACAACAGATTAAATCCACATGGATACTCAAGAATAGATCAATAGAAGTTTCACCACCACAAGCAGACAACATCACCACTCAATCACTTCTAGGGACTAACAATCAAGGACCCGTTCAGATATGGGTACCTAAACGTGATTTATTCTCTTTTTGCAGGTGCCTCACTTGGTACCTTGACTCCGGCTGTACCAAACATATGACCGGCAACAAAAGTCTTCTCAAGAATTATGTTCCTAAGTACTCCGGGAATGTACGTTTTGGGAACGATAATGTTGCACCAATAATGGGGTACGGAGACATTGAGAAGAAGCACATCAAGATCAAGAAAGTCTCATATGTTGAAGGGTTGGGTCATAACTTGTTTAGCATTGGACAGTTATGTGATAAAGACCTAGAGGTCGTGTTCAAAAAGAACAAATGTTCAGTTTTAACTGAAAATAGAGATGAGTTGCTTGCAGGTTCCAGAAATTCTAACCTGTATTCCATTGACTTGGAAAAATATGACTCTCCTACCTCTGTATGTCTACTGTCCGAAGCATCTACGGATCTGACTTGGCAATGGCACAGAAAACTCTCTCACCTGAACTTTCAAAATATTAACAAATTAGTCATTGGTGACTTGGTGAGAGGCATTCCCAAGTTAAGGTTCAAGAAGGATCATCTGTGTGCAGATTGTGAAAAAGGAAAAATGAAGAAGGCTTCTCATAAATCTAAACAAGTATTTAGCACTACGAAGCCTTTGGAACTCCTGCACATGGATCTGTGTGGTCCTATGAGAATCCAGTCTAAGAATGGGAAGAAGTATGTTTTAGTCATGGTGGATGACTACTCTAGATATACTTGGGTCAAATTTCTACGCTCAAAAGATGAAGTCACTCCCACAATCATTTCCTTCATCAAACAACAGCAGAACAAGCATAGTCAGAGTGTTGTCTCTATCCAGACAGACAATGGAACGTAATTCAAAAACAGTACTCTGAAAAGCTTCTGTGACCTCGTGGGAATCAGCCACCAGTTCTCTACTGCATACACACCACAACAAAATGGTGTAGTGGAACAAAGAAATAGAACTTTGGTTGAAGCTGCCCGAACAATGCTTTCATATTCCGGGCTCCCACCTTCCTTCTAGGCTGAAGTAATCAGCATTGCCTGCTACACGCAGAACCGCTCTTTCATTAACAAACGCTTTAATAAAACTCCATATGAATTGGCCAATGGCATAGTGCCTAATATCAAATACTTCCATGTATTTGGTAATAGGTGCTTTGTACTAAATGACAAGGATAATCTAGGAAAATTTGCTCCCAAAGCGGATGATGCTGTTTTCCTAGGTTATTCTACTGCATCTAAAGCCTGCAGAGTTTTTAACAAACGCAAAGAGCATTGTTGAAAGTATCAACGTAACATTTGATGATACATTGAATGTTACAGATTTTCCACCTAAATCAACAGTTAATTCTTCTGAACATACCTGTTCAGGACCTGCACTTCAAAATAAAGAATCAGACAATCCATCCAGTTCAAATATACATCTTGATTTTTTGTATGATTTCTTTAGACCTGAATCCTCTCCTGTTTTAACTGACAATTGGAACGACACAGTTGTTCAAACAAGTGTTACTCTAACGGCTCCTACGGTCACTGAGACGAATCCATTTGCAGATCTATACGCTGAGGATTCAACTTCTGTTTCTGTCACTTGTCCCCTTGTGACTTCTCAGATTCCTGACCTAGAGAGCCTTCCTGTGTTTGATTCAGACCCACATTTCTCTCCAGAAGATGAAGAAGAAGCACGCCATTTACAAAATCTCATTCCTTCCTCTTCCACTTCACATGAAATTAAGTGGACCAGACATCACTCTGAAGAGAACATCATCGGAGATCCTTCAGTTGACATTCAAACACGATCTGCAACAGCAAACGAATGCCAATTCTCGGGTTTCTTAAGCATCATTGAACCCACCAAGACTTGTGACGCATTAGATGATCCAGATTGGGTAATTGCCATGCAGGAAGAATTACACCAATTTGATCGTCTTAAAGTCTGGAGATTAGTTCCTCTTCCATATGGCAAATCTATTGTCGGAACTAAATGGGTATTCAAGAACAAACGGGATTCGGATGGAGTGGTAATACGTAACAAAGCTAGGTTGATTGCTAAGGGATACAATCAACGGGAGGGCATTGACTATGATGAAACTTTTGCCCCTGTTGCTCGAATTGAAGCCATCCGGCTATTTCTTGCTTATGCAGCCTCTAGAAGCTTTCGTGTCTTCCAAATGGATGTGCAGACAACTTTTCTTAATGGTGTACTTAAAGAAGAAGTTTATGTCTCACAGCCTGAGGGTTTCATCAACTCAAAACATCCAAATCATGTTTATATCTTAGATAAGGCCTTGTACGGGTTAAAGCAAGCTCCGCGTGCATGGTACGACATCTTATCTAAATATTTGATTGGTGAAGGCTACTCCAAAGGGAAGACTGATACCACTCTCTTCACAAAGACAAAGGGTCGGGATAAGATTTTGGTTCAGATATATGTGGACGATATTATTTTTGGATCTACAAATCCAAAATAAAGTGACGAGTTTGCTAAAACCATTGCAAACATATTCCAAATGAGTATGATGGGGGAGATGTCATTCTTTCTCGGACTCCAGGTGAAGCAGTTAAGTCATGGCAGCTTTATTTGCCAATCAAAGTACATCAAAGATCTTCTCACGAAGTATGATATGATTAACTGCACACCCATATCCACACCCATGGCTGCTAAGGCACAACTCTTAGCAGATCTTGATGGTTCTCCTGTAGATCTGAAAAACTATCGTGGGATAATTGGATCGTTACTGTATCTCACTGCTAGTCGTCCGGATATCATGTTCTCTACCTGTCTCTGTGCCAGATTTCAGGCGAATCCTAAAGAGTCACATCTTCTGGCAGTTAAGCGGATATTCAGATATCTAAAAGGGTATATAGATCTAGGTCTGTGGTACCCCAAAGATTCAAATCTGGATCTTCATGCTTACTCTGATGCTGACTATGCCAGTTGCAAGATAGATCGGAAAAGCACCTCTGGTAGTGCCCACTTCCTGGGTGATCGTTTAGTCTGTTGGGCCTCAAAGAAGCAAAACTGCGTATCCACTTCTACAGCTGAAGCTGAGTATGTTGCTGCTGCAATGTGCTGTTCACAAAGTCTCTGGATACGCACACAGTTATCAGACTTTGGCCTTAAGTATAACAACATTCCATTACTATGCGATTCCCAGTCTGCCATAGCTATCTCTTGCAATCCGGTACACCACTCTAAAACCAAACACATTGATATACGTTATCACTTCATAAAAGATAATGTAGAGAAAGGTCTTATTGAGCTCCAATATGTTCCTACTGAAAATCAGCTTGCTGACTTGTTTACCAAACCATTAGACGAAAGTCGCTTCACTGCGTTGGTATCCAAGTTAGGCATGCTCAATCTGACAATATTGGAGTAGGTGTTACTTGTTTCCTTTTTGTCTAGAGTAGGTGTTGCACTGTTTGTTCTTTGTGCAGCTTCATGATGCACCAATCAGGGGGAAGTTTGTTCCTGGATAACCTTTCATCTCTCCCTCCCCCTCTCGTCCACATTGTGTTTAGAAATTAAGAAAAAATTAATCGATTGGGTTCATTAAAGCTAGCTAGCAATGGAAGGTCAAGGTCGTCGTCCATTGAATCCTGGTTTTACACATGTCTCATATGTGTAGGGGAGAAAAATTATACACATACTGCACATGTGTAGGGGGAGGAGTATACAACTGATACATTTCCTAAATCTTGAGAATTTTTTCATAAACAGATGCAAAAGTGCAAAAGTCTAGGGGGAGTGTGTCAAACAAACATTCAAATCAATCATATCTGAAAATTTTCAAATCTCAAAATTCAGATATCTTGATCATTCATAAATTTCTCAAATATTGGTTCAATCGCATGCGATTCAAACAATTTGATAGCAAATATGAATGCGATTGATAAACAAAGGTTAATTCGCATGCACGGGGTGATTCGCATGCGATTGATAAACAAAGGTTGATTCGCATGCAAGGGGTGATTCGCATGCGATTGATAAACAGGTTGATTCGCATGCAATGGTTGATTCGCATGCAATGGTTGATTCGCATGCAATGGTTGATTCGCATGCGATTGATAAACAAAGTGATTCGCATGCTATTAACCATAGAGTGATTCGCATGCGATTAACACACCAAAGAGTTAATCGCATGCAATTCAAAACTTCTATCAGCCGCGTTTTTTTTACCGTTTAACCATCCAATCAACGCATGACACGTGTCCAGTCTTGACTTATAACCGTCCCATCAGTTACCAAGCTTCCATTACACGATTCAAAAACTCGAAAATTTCTAAAGTTTTTCTCACTTTCTTGGTTACTTTAGCATACGAATCCTCTCGTTACTCTGCGAAAATTTACACTCTTTATATCAAAATACTCCAAATCACAAAGGTAACAACTTGTACGGTTTACATTTTGAAAATTTTGAGGTAAAAGGGTAATTTTTGGCCTTAGAACTCCTGTATGCGAAAGTGGGTTTCGGGACTTTTAAGGACTTTTTGGGACACGAATCAAACTCGTTTGATGAAACAAAGTATGCGATGGGTATGTTGAACACATGGGGAACACTATGACGTAAAAATATTTCAAAAATCTCGAAAAGTGTTCTTCGTGTTCTTGGGGGGTATGAACATACACATACAATTTGGTTTTTTGGCTTGAAAAGAGGTGTTAGGATGATTTTTTGACCATGCTTCAGTAATACAAAGTTGTTTATTACTATCTAATTGCTATATTGAAAATGTCAAAACAACTTTTTTATACACAAAATCATCGTGTACATAATGGAATTTTCAGACTTAGGGTGTTAGCAAAGTTTTTGTCAACTTTATAAGTTTGATCAAATGTCAGTCAATCTTGACTCTTTCACTTATATTTGATCACATTTCCAATCCTTTCAAAGATAAGTGAGGTCAACTGATATATCTTTTTATCTGCGACTTAAATTTTTACCTATCTGTGCAGATAAGATGGCTCAAGCTATTGTTGACCCAGAGGAAATCATGCGTCGGTCTGAGTTCTTAAATTCAAACTCTCATGAGAACAACCATTACACTGACCTCACCAAACTCAGAAATCCTAACTACCCAATCATCACTGAGATTCTGAAAATCCACCCTTTGAACTACCTTCTAACTTATAATCCTGCCATCACTGGCACACATGTCCCTGAACTCTATGTCCAACAATTCTGGAAAACTTGTGAGGTTCGTACCAATGACAGGGACCAAGAAGTCATATATGCTGCGGTTGATTAGTACACTGTTGAAATTACTGTCAGTCGCCTAAGAAGCATCTTCAGACTTCCAAGAGCTAACAGTAGGCCACCTGCCACTGCTTTTGATGACATACCAACTGAGGAAGATTGTCTAGCCATTGTGAAGGCTATGGGCTATGATGGTGAGCTAGTAAAGAAAAACCAGTTCAAAAGAACCAGCTTACATCCAAAATACAACTCCCTGCTGACTGTGCTTCAAAGGTGTCTCACCCCAAAGCATTCTGGTTATGAATTCCCCACAGAGTATCAACTCAATATTTTTGTTGCTGCAGCCAACCATCTGCATATAGATTATGCATTTCTGCTATTCCAGGATATTAAAGCCACTATGCAAAGGAAGAATTCCCAAAAGCAGAAAGAAGCAAAAATGCTGCCTTACCATCGCTTCATACCAATGATCATCCAGTATGTGATGGATCGGAATGCTGATATCCCTCGTCGGACAGGTTTACCTTCTGTTTCTCCAAAACTCTTCATTCATATTAAACCTGCTAACCCGACCAATCTGCCTATTCCAAGACCCTTCCCTGTATCTCTCTTTCATCTTTGTGAGCAGAATGATATTGTCAAGAGTTATAGGGAGAGTGTAGGAATACCTCCCATGGTTGTGCCAGAGCCGGCCATACCTACCCAAGGAGGAGTAGCACCAAGTGAGGATAGAGAGAATAGGCCTCAGTCATCTGTGGGAGATGCTGAGAGGGGAGTGGAGAGAGAAAATGTTAAGAGGGGTGGAGAAGAGGGTGAAGGTGTTGAGACTAGAGAGGGAGGGGATGCATATGATCCCGCCACCATTCAAGCCATTGTTCAATCTCTTTCTCAATCTACCAGAACCCAAGCTGTTCTTACTGAACTTGGTCTTGACGATTCAGAGTCATTCAGTTCTTCTCAAGCTGAGTCTTCTTCCCATCAAGGAGGTGCCCCTTCCTTTGAACTTGATATATCTCCTGTGGGCACCCCTGACCAACCAATCGAACAACCAGCAGAAAGCACACCCTCATTCATGAAACTTACTGACCCACATACTACCTCTCCCGACCAGACTCACCCCGTTCAAACTACTCAGGTCATTCCACAACCTAGTGGTCTGGTCATTCCTTTGACTTCAACTGCCCAAGCAACCACCATTCCTATCATTCGCAAGACCATAGTTGCTCCTGAACATGACATTCCAGTCACATCGCCAAGTCATTCCTTATCTGTTGAATCTGATTCTGTCACCCCTGACTCTCTCATTCAACCTGATCAATATGCGGGGTATGGTGTTGGTAGCGGTGATGATGAAGATAGTTTTGTAGTTAGGAGTGCGAGTGATAGAGAGGAGGTGAGAAAAGAAAAAATGAGTGATGAGGGTTCCCCAAACCCAGAAAGCCGGGAAGCCACATCTACTATGGGGCCTAGCACTGCTGGGCCTCATATTGAAGAAGTCGCGGTGATCCCACCCGTGCAAGTTTCTGCCCCACCAAGCCACTACGGTGTCTCTCAACAGACTCCATCTTTATTGCACAGGGTTATAGCACATACACTGGGTCAACCCCAATTGGGTGTTGGACCTATTGAACAAAGAGGACCGTCTCCCTCGTCCTCGACTCCTTTTGATGCACGATTTGACATACCGCGGATTTTTGCATATCTTGATCAACACAGGGTAACAATCGATGCACTAAGCTTGTTGGCTCAACAAGTCTCCTCAACTTCCAGAGGTGGTACCTTTCAAGGTTCCATTCGAGGATTGGAAGGAAATCCTGCTGGAGCCAACATCCCTGCTGCTTCAGTAGGTAATACTGCCTATGTGGCTGGTACTTCAACCGGAAGTCTTCGTGATTCCGGGTTTTTTACACGTGCAGAACTTCAACATCATATTCAACAAGTCGTGTCACCAATCCACCAACAACTGTAGATGACAAATCAAAAGTTGGATCGGATAGAGCAATCTTCCAAGGCCCAAGCTGAGCAGCTAAACCGAATTGAAACACTTCTTGCTGCCCGTCCTCCAGTTCCAGAGCCTCAATCACAACCTGATCCTACCACAATGTCTGTAGATGCTTTAAAGAGCATGTTGTATGTTAGACTTCTGGAGCAAAGGCCAGAATCTGCACATGATCAAGACCTTCTGACAACTCTTCGCAACGAACAGCTTCCATCGGGAATCTCCATGGATGACTTTCAAGAGTTTCATGAAGATGTAAACAGAAAGATTGATGGGATCACCAAAGGTTTCTACACCTCTCTCTCAAAGGTCACAGACCGCCTGACTAGCCTAGAAACAACCTGTCAGGCTCAGGCACAGGAGAGTAAGAGGAGGCGGGATGATCAGGATCCGGATGATCAACCCGAGGGGGACAAAAGGAGAAAATACATATATGCTCCCTCCGTTGTTGCTACAGTACCTGTTCCTCAATTCAGTTCATACTTATCTGCAGGTACAAGTTCAACTGGGACCGGAAGTCAACAACAACAACAAATGGCCGATGAAGTTCATGAACGACAACAAAAGGAAGATGCTGAAAAACAAATTGTACTTTATGTACCTCAGCAACAATCTGAACCAAGGCCAAGTGATCTTGAAAAAGGTGAAATACCTTACCAGCAGCCCCATGCTGAGATGTTTGACTGGTCTAGTGACTCAGAGGAACAAGTGGAAGATTTATATGAGTCTATTCACACATCACCAGCAAGGCATGTGGGTGAAGGTAGTTCTGCTCAACCGGAGGAGGAGACTGAGGATTCTGAGATGGAAAGACTATTCAAAGGCATTGATGAATATGTCGAGTTTGCTGCACGTCCAGATTCTCCTAAAATTGTCCACAAATTTGATGATATTCCTAGTAAAAAAGAACTTGCACTTAAAAGAAAAGAAAGGGAAGCAATTTCTAGAAGGGAAGCTAGGAGAAATCCCAAACAAAAGAAACCTATCTTCGACGTGTCCAGGGTTCTCAGTGGGATTAATGTTGAAGTTCATGAAACTTTCCCTCCTCCTGGTCGGTTTCAAGAATCAGCTGCCGATGTACTTGAAAGAAACAAACAAAGAGAGGCAGCTGAGAAAACAAGACAAGAATCTGAATGGCCCTTGCCAAGGAGCTTCATTGTGCCACCTGCTCCTCCAGTGTATCGTGGGGATCCAGGACTTGATGCAGGCAACATGTTCACAAGAAGTGCTGCCCAACAACCTATATGGAAACCTTATTTTGTCAATGCTGCTAATCTTGAAGAAAGAATTCCAGACATATTCAGCAATGAGCTAATACAGGTTATTTCCCCTGAGTTGCGGAACATGGACGATAAACAGAGAAGAAGATATGAACACATCCTCTCTCAGTCCATGACAAAACCCGAAGAGATCAAATCAGAGTATCTAATAGTTGAACTTATCAATATCTATACTCAGACAACCTTCAGAATAAAGTATGTCATCTTTCATGTCAGAAGAGCAAACAACCTGTCATTCTTCCTCAACGAAGCAGACTTGAGGTTTGTAAGTATTGAAGACATCAGCTTCATCTTTGACACCCTTTCTCAGAAAAGAGGAAAGTGGCCAGAAGAAGAGTTCGGAAGGGTTGCTCTGATGAAATACATGAGAAATTTAATGGAATACTTTGAGGAACATGATCTGCAACTCGGAGCTGAAAACAACTATCTGAAAGTCAATCTCTTAAAGCCTAACCAGAGCCATCCAGATCTAGAAAAGCTTGAAGAATTGACAGTTATCTATGATGGGCATCCAAACTACAAAGGTGATCGAGAAGTCGTCTCAAAGAATACAAAAGGCGAAAAGATCTTCATCAGACTTGATGAACTCATGGCTTATTCAGACGGCACCTTGAAAATTCTCCATCATAAGATACATCAGAAAGTTTGGGAAAACCGGGCAGCCTATACTGATGAAGAACATGCTGAAGCCTATCGTGCTATAGAAAGGATGAGAACGACATTAGCAAGCAGAAGGCAAATTCGCAAGTGGCAAGTGGCATTCGGGATTCGCAACAAATCAGCCTATGAATAGATTAATGTATTTATTTATTGTGAATGATTACACGCCTCACTTAGGGGGAGATTGTTAGAAATATTAAAGTGAGGGGTGTAATATGTAATTACTCAAAGTTGGGGAAATGCTATATAAAGGCATTTCCCCCACATTTCTAAGTAAGCTTTGCATATTACTTACTTGTGTTCTTGTGTTCTAAACACTCTCTCTCGGCTCTCTCTCTCTAGAAACCGAATACACACACTAACACATACTACAAGATTAACATCTGGCATTGCTTCATCCGTATCATAATACGGGACCATCAGTTATGGTTGTGAAACAGAGGGTAGTGATAACGTGGTGAATAGAGTCGAGAACAAGGGAGAGTGAGAAAGAGAAACATGTAGTAGGTGGTTATTGCATATGTTAGAGAAATAGAGATGGGAGATTATCGTGGAGTAGAGATTATCTAGGAAACAAAAATAATAAGTAAAAAGATAAAAATACCTTCATGTGCAAGGCACATGAAAAGTTGACCGGTGTTTGTTTAGAGGACTAAACTTGAAATAAAATACAAACCACAGTGACCGTCAATATAATTTCTAAAAATAAAGGACGAAAAGTGAGATTTATATAAACCAAATGGACGAAATATGTAATTTACTCTTGAATTTATAAAGTTTCTTAAATTGCAACAACATGATTACACGCACCTCAGCAATTGGGTAATTGTATGACTTCTGTATTTTTCCACAAGAGAACAAACCACCAAAGATAATCAAATCACCTAAAACAACTCTTAGCAAATACAAAATGATTATATGATCAAGGAAAAGAGAATTACTAATGTCAATAAGTATCAAAAATTGTGTCTGGAAACCTATAAATTGCTCATGTATCTCTAAATATCCTCGGAAGAACTTCATGAGCACTGATGTCTAATGTTACTGGATCCCTGCAAAAATATTAATCATGAGGTAGATAAGGATGAGGAGAATTTCATACAATTGATCTATTTTTTAAGCACAAAATTTTCTAATACTAGATTGACGGCTTGATAAACTCGTCTAACTGGGTCTGGTTGGTTAAATCTTGATTCGAAGATGACATCAGCTTTATTTGGTTGAAGCTGATGCTTAATGAACATTTGTAATTAGCAGACAAAGTATTGGAGCTGATCGAAATTTAGACAGTGTACATGTAATCCGCTTGAAGGTCTCTATGAATAAAGTCTTGGCTTCTCCCAGAATTTATTACTTATATTCAATCAAGGCTCGGGTTATTTTAAGCCAACAATCTACCCTTAATGTTTTCGGATTCTTTTCTGTTTTTCATATTTTCTTTTTATTCATCTTATAATATTATTAAAAGAAAAGGGTTGCTTGCATCATCAACCCCCTTCCAAAAAAATCTCCACCAATCACAACCTTTTATTTAAAAAAAAAATTTTAAAATCAAAAATTCTAAGATGATTACGTCACAATTGCTTCAAATCCTTAAGGGAATTGTTAGGGTTTACATGTAAATTGTTAGGGGTTTAAATGTAATTGGAAGGGTTTAAATGTAAATTGTTAGGGGTGGTATACGAAATATGTGAGGGGTTCTTAAGAAATTTGTATATTAATGTAATTAATTTATAAGTTGTTTGAAAATTATGTTTAATAACTTCTAATATATTTTGTTTTGAGAAAAACTAATTATATATTTGTAATCGGCTCATTTTTATTTACGTTTTGATATAACTTTATCGGAATATCAGTTTTTTTCTAAAAATCAGTATATTTTAATTGTTTTATCCATCGAGAGTAACGTGTAGGTAATTATTGTATATTTTAATCGTCTTTTATCTTTATTCCCTCTACATAATATAATCGATATAATCACTAATTTATTGGTCTGTCGATAAAAAGTATTAAAAAAACTATAACCAACGGTTAGTGGCATAAAGTTGTTTATAAAACTACCACTTAAGAGCTTTTTAAACTTGATTGTTAGTTGTGACTAAATAATCCTACAGAAACTATACTTCTACATAATTACTGGGTAGTGAAACAACTATCATGTTAATGTGTTTTGTAACTACACATACGACTTGGAATTATATATAAAAAATTTAATTGTCTAAGTTTTCTTATTTTTAACTAATAATTTGCTACATAAAATAAAAGTTATTACATGGATATTTGAAATTAAGTGGTATCTTGTGTTTTCAATTATATTTAATTGAAAAATAAATACACTTAAACGATTTACGTATGTATAGATATAATCTATTCTATGTTAAAATCTTATTTTTATGTGATCTAATTTGCATATACTTAAATGGATGTCATCATTATTTAACTTTTAATGATATTAGTTTACAATTTCAAATATTTAAATATATAATCGGCTAATAAAAATGTTTTTACAACACTTGATATTATAACATCAACAATAATATTATAGTTATGGCTTTACAATGTCGGAATAAAGCTCAATCACGAGAAACACATTAATATTATACTAAAACTTTTAGAAGTGTAATGTAACTTTATATTTCTTAAAAAGAGTATTTATAAGAAGTACTAAAAAACACGTTTTCACTCATGGACGGTTTCTTGAAGGAAGAGTAAAGAGGGGTATAAAGTTTTAATTTGCGATGATTAAGGAAACCCTATTAATAAAACTATGAATGTTGTGTATATAGAAGTTTTAAAGAAAATCTAATGATAATCTTATGTATGAATTTCAAAATTCTATAATAATTATTCATTTCTTACGAGATTTTATATTCATATTTGTAATTATTTTTACTATACGTCTTAATACTATTTAAAACTATATAAATTTAAAATTGATTTATATCATCCCGTGTTGATATACGGGTCGCTTAGCTAGTTTCTTATAAAGACAAAATAACTGTTTGTGTATATACAAAAGCACACATATAGGAAACACACAGAAAAGTGTTGGAAATAATTGTCAAAAGAGTTATAATATTAGTGTTATTATATGTATTTAGTAGAAAAATATGAAAAAGTAGATAACATGTAATAACCACCGCCAGTAACCGGCCGACGGCCAACCACCGCCGTCACTTGACGGAGAACCGCCGGTAACCGCCAGAAATAACTGCCTCTCAGAGGCCTATAAATATGTAACGATATGTACAGAAACTCGTGTGGTTCACGGTGCCCTTTGTGGTGCCAATATGTACTGAGAATTCAAGAAGTAATAAAGATGAGATCTTTGGTTTATTTCGTGTGCAATTTCGTGTTTGGGACCATCAATAATTAATAGTATTAAAGCAGCGGTCCAAGCACATGACCAGATGGCATCAATCAACGCACGTGCGCAAGCGGCCAAGTGTAACGTTTTTTCTATTGGCGAGTTTCTGTGAGTTTAACACAACGTAGATAAAGATAATGGGCTTGGGGCAAAGTATCTGAGTAGAGGAATGGCTACGTTGGCACACTCGAGAGTTGAGAGTCGAGCTCCATTAAGGGTTGTCGACGCTGTCAAGTCTATGGTAACTAGATGCGAGGAAGCGGCACAAAGAGCTGAAGATGCAGTTGAAAAAAGCTATCAACTACTTAGTTTGGCATTGGTTAGACTAGCGGAGGTTTTTGAAGTTGATGTTAACATATTGGCTAAAGTAATGAAATATCACCTGAATGTGGGTCGGATGGGTATTTGACCCGTGTCTGTTACCATCGCCGCAAACTGCCTTTGGCAGTTTGGCGCAATAAACCGCCACCCATTCTCTATATAAACAGATTGTAATGTACAGATGAATGCAATCTCGTTTTCTTCAAAGTGTTATTTGCTTCTGTTCATACATATCGATATATACAAACTGTTTCGAATTCCTGTGAGTGTTAGTTCATGTGTGTGTGTGATATAAACATGGTTGGAGGAAACGAATTCTCAACAAAAAGAAGATCCTCACAGATGTTGCACCATCTCTTTCCACCAGGGGAACAAGGAATCGCAAATAGCAACTCCTCGACTTTTTCGAAACAAATATGAGCCACTGAATGTATGAAAAATACCATGGTCATCCTGATATACATGTCATCAATTCCTTGTGGAAGGGTATGGTTTAACTTCGAATGTGGCCGAAAAGGAAGAATCCACTTAGACACATAGTGAACTTAGATGTACCTCCAACCTTTTTCTTTCCTTATGAATCACAACTGTGAAAACTTTCATGCTTGATGATTCCTTTGGCCACTCTGATCAGGAATTAAAGCAGAGAGGGCTTTAATCATCAAATTCCGCATCTTGGAAGAGAGAGCCTAATACTTCATGAGCGATTGAGATTTGAGTGTTTAGAAACTTAGTAGCCCTAAATCGAGTCATGAGCTTGGTAAGAAATTCATTCCAATCAGTTTGAGGGTGTTTGTACAGAGTATTGGAGAATTAATCGAGTGTCGGAACATCCACACACATCTGTGCTAGGGTGAGGTTTTGATAGGTGGCTGGGTGATGGACTTGGAGATTAGAGGGTAGCTTTGGTTAGCCAACCACGAGGGTCTGCTCCATCGAATAACGGGAGTTTAACCTTCAGTAAGGAGAACAGTGTCGGGTCAAAATGGTTAGGGCGGAGATGGAGGTGGGAATTGACAGGTGGTGGAGGGGTGTTGATTTTACTGCTGGTTGGAGGATGATTGAGATCAGATGAAGCAGAAAAAGGATTAGTATCCTCAAGGTCAGAGAGAGGCTTCTTACATTGCAATTTTTCTTGATTAAGCATCACTTCATCTATGGTTTTGAGAAAGTCATTGAGTACGCATGGAGAGATCCTTCAACTGAGCACTAGCAGAGAGAAGATTGGTCTTCTCATCCAAGAAATCAACTCTGGATTAGAGGCGATTAGCAGGATCATCGGTTTGACCCATGGTTAAGACCCGAATGTATTACCAAACTAGTAATAATCAAAAGATTCCAGCAAAATCTGATAAGGAATGGACTACTGCCCTGGAGCACCAGCCCATTGGGCCTAAAGGTTATATAGTTTACCTTCGTAGGCCGAAGACACGTGTAGGGTGATTATTGAGTTTGTTAGTTATTCTGTTCTGCCTATATAGGGGGAGAGGTGAGCATGAGATTGGTGTGTGGTTTATTCTCTTTCTTATATTTGGTTGTTCAGCTTGGGCAGCAAGGTCTCATAGTGAGCCTTCGCTGATATTCTGTTTGAATAAAAACCCTACTTCCAATCGGTTTCTTATTTTGATTTAGCATAATTCCTATCAATTTGGTTCCATTGTCAGGAGACGAGTTGATCATGGTCCGAAGCAAGCCTTCATAATGGAAAACCAGGGTCCAATCTCATACCGATGCACATGATGAGAAGATTGAGCAATTGGCAACTCAGATGTGTGAACTGTCGACCGTTATACTTTCAATGAAGGAAGTTATCGGAGATTTGCCGAGGATGGTAGAGATGATGGTCATGAAGGGGGACACGTGTAGGGCTGGGAAATACTAGTTCTGTTACTGGGTGAGTGGCTGCCTGTATAAGGCATGTGAGAGGAGAATTGTCATGCTTATGTAATTGGTAAAAGTTTGATTCGACTGTTGCTTGGGCAGAAGGATTGCGATTTGGGTCCTTTCTGATTGTTTTCTGTAAATTTCTTCTTCCATTAATGAAATCATCATCATTTGTAGCTTCTCCATTTTCTGTTTAGTCTAATTCTTAACATAAACCAAATTCCAGTAACCTGAAATTACGATCGGCTAAATGTATATTGAAGGTGTTGCCCTCAATTTACCACCAATCTCCTGGTTTAGCATCCGCAGATTGGTTGGTTAGAATTTCGATCTAAGCTAATGACACGGGTTCGTGGAAAGATATATAGAAACGCTCACGAAGCTTTGGGGTCATTGTTCCATGATGAAGATATAGGAGTATATAGAAGAATTTGAAGCACTTTCAGCCTTCATTCCTGATCAATGGGATGCGATATAGTATGCATATTTGTTATAAATATTTGAGGATATGTATTATTATTTACATAAGATTTGTTACTTGGCCTTTGTTATTTGCTTGGATTTATTTTACATAAGCATTAGGAGTTAGAGTAAATCCAGGATTAGACTACTCTTACTCATTATAATTAGGTGCTTTAGGATAGTAATTTTATTACGCAGAAATTGATTGGAGGTTTTTTATTTCATTGGAGTGTTGGTTTACCCCTCGAAAGTAAACTGTGGGAGACACGATCGACCTCGAAAGTCGATTATTCTACCATATTCATCTTTCTTTATGATTTCTGGTTTGATTCGTATTAAAAAGTAGAAGTTATTGTTCAACATACTATTCACGACAGCACTATTCACAACGTTACTATTCTTCCGAACAAAAAAAATTCCTTTTCCGATATGAACAATTTTAAAAGACTCAACAAATCGATCGAAAAATACACGGCGCAAAGTATAAGACAACACGAAAAGCTGATAATGTTAATAAAAGAAATGAAGGTTTCGCCACGGGGCTATGACGTTTATTCCTCATATTCCGAAGAACAGAACAAGTTGGACTTCAAAAGCGACCTAGATGAATTTCAAGATACGAAGTCCAGACATAAGAAAGTTCATGGCAACTAGTTATCTTTTATTAAGTCATGTTTATCTTTTATTTAGTTCCCTAAATTATAGGATTGGATGTCTTAAGGCCTGGGCCGATTTGGCGATTAGGGTTTGGGGAAGGAAAAATATTGTTTCGTTTTGTTGGAAGACCTTCTGGTTCTCGAATTCCAGGGTCCGATTAGGGGTGTCTATTATTAGGTTATCAATTTGATTTATATCAAATTGGTACTAAATCTCAGCCACATCAGCAAAAAAATCCCGACTTTACTATTCACCTGTCACTTTTCACTCCTGAAACACTCTTCACGCGTGGAAGTACATTTCAACACATAAACACTATTCACGTCTGAAATTATTGTTCGCCATGGAACACTGTTCATGCGTACTGTTCATCCGAGCACTGTTTATGCGTCGGTACTGTTCATCCACTACTGTTCATCCAAAAAAACTTGTGTTTTTTCACAATGTCCAAGAAAGTGGCTGATGTGGATGCCGACTTGGCTCAATTCAAGATTGATGTGGGTGAGAGGTTTGACCGGATTGAGAAGGCAATGGAGGCCATGAGAGAATTCAGGCAAAGGCACGAGGGTTTGGAGAAGAAACACAAGGAGATGATGGCGATCTTGTTGAACATTGCGAAGAAACCTACACCGCCGTCGCCTGCTGCCCAGCCCACCAAACTGCCGCCACCGGCCGCCCAGCCCACCAAACAGCCACCACTGGCTGCCCAGCCCACCCAACCATTGCCACTTGCCGACCAACCCACTCAACCGTCACCAGTCACACAGCCTACCAAACTGCCGCCTCCCGTCACCCAGGCCACTCAACTGCCATCGCACAGATCTCTCTGGTCCGGACCGCAACCGTTTGGATTTTCCGGGCTATATTTTGAATCGCAAGTCTTCCCTATTCCAACTAGCCATGCGAACGGATCTACTGTTTTTCACTTTGGGCCTTGAGTGGAATTATACGGGATTGACATGGAACTACAAAATGGGCAATATAATACTTGCTTGGAAGAAGAGTTTTTGTCTTGGCTTCACTATTCTCAAAGGAAAGTTTGGGATCCCGGAATTAAGAAAGTGTCATGCAACACCTTGCGGACAAGGTGTTTTATCAAGGCGGGGTAATGATATAACCCACAATAATGGGTAGTGTATTTGAATTAGTTGTTAGGATAATTTATATTGGTATTATCTATTTAGTTAGTAATTATTTAGTTTCCTAGTTTATCGAGTTAGTTTCCTTATTTTAGGGTGTAGGGTTTAGCTATATATATTAGGGCCGGCCAACATGTGGGAGGAGGAGAGTTTAAGTATTTTAGTTATTTCTTTGTTTTGGAGATCCCCTCCCTGAGTCTCGAATATCAGGCCCCTTTTGTATTTTAAAGCATCCGATTACGGGTGTATTCTATCCAATTCTTGATTATCAATTTTATTCGTATCACATTGGTCCGACCTGCCACGCTCTACCACAACCGATTTTCATTTTCGGATTCAATTATGTTCACATTATTTGGTGTTGATTTTGGAAACTATTGCCGATTGGAAACTAGCAATTTGGAAATTTCGATTTGGTAAGTGTCCTCGTTTTGGAAACTTTTGAATTGGAATCTACCCATTTGGAAACTGTAGAGGAAACGACTGATTTGGAAGGTTCGAATTTGGAAACCACCGATTAGGAAGGTATCGACTTGGAAGTTGCGAAGATTTGGCAGGTGCAGATTTGTAAACTTTCGATTTGTGCCCGATCAATTCGTTTGTGTGCTATTGATTGGGGTATTATCGCTAGTTTCTCGGTCGGTTCTCATCAGGATCAAAATTGACTCCTCGATCTATTCTTCACTCACGATCTGCATCGACTTGCATCACTTATTGCCAATTCCACCTGCCGAGTGCAATTTGTTTCGTTTTTGTTTCTGCCAGTTCATGATTTTTTCCATCTGACCGATTCTACAATTTGTAGTTACAGCGTCAGTTTCTGTTTCTTACATCTATCAATTGATTGTTCCAATTGACTGGCGATTTGCATCACTTTCTTGCAATTCGACTTCTGCCGATTGTGGATTTGTCTATTGGATTGCTTGCGTGGTTCTTTTAATCAACTTCTATGGACACTCAATTTCTTCAGTCTCGATTGGATCTGCATGAGGAGCAGCTTCAACGACTCCAATTTGATGTTTCTGAAATCAAATCAGCTCTTAAGACCTTGGAAGCAGATCATATTGAGGAGAGGGAGTTTCATAAACCAATGATAGGTTGGATGACACAAGAAGGTATGCAATCTGATTGTGATTTGAAGGCTGATCGAGATTATGGGAATGCCTTTAACTCTGGTGGGGGATCCGATCACATTTTTTAATCCGGTGGTGGAGGTGGAGACTCTAGCAGTGAAGTGCATCATAAAACTCATGGTGAGGGAGAAAGTCTAGTTGTATCTTCAGTGAACATCAATTATCAGAGGGAAAAGAATTATGTTGATAATTCAATGATGAGTGAGGAAGATAATTCAAAATGCTGATTATCAAGGGACGATTACAGTGGTGATGGTGATGCCTCAACACTCAATTGGATTGGAAATATCTACTCCATCAACTATGAATGAATCAGTCAATTCGACTTGGCAGCCTTATGAAGGGGTTTACAAGAGTCTAACTCAAGCTATTATTAATGGGGACTATCGTTTGTTTGAGGAAATTCGTATTCGCGATTTACCTCCGGGAAAACAACCGCATCATTGGCCTCGTTTGGAAGCAAGTCTTGAGGGCAAGACTTTTTCGAAGCCGGGAGTAATAATAGGAATGGATAGTTGGTTCTAGAAGGGGCATTATTGTAATATGTTTAGTGTTTAGTAGTTAGCTAGAGGTATAAAACTATAAATAAGGTAGGGGAGTCCATTTTGTTAGTCAGGCAGAAATTAGTATTGGCTTGTAAGTTGGCTCGTAGCCTTGGCTATAGAGAGATGGTGTATCCCTGGATCAATCTTCCATTTATGGTTGATTGGGGTTTATCTTTGTTCAATTTCAGTGTTATTGTTCCTATATCAATCTGATTAGTAGCATTTGTTCTTATATTAGTAGCATTTGTTCTATATTCAGTTCTCAATCCTTATAAAGTTCACACAAGTTTGCAACAAGCCAAGGTCTTTTTTGGTCGGATCATGAGCATGTTAATACGGTTCTTATGGGAATGCCGCCGTTGGGCAGGGGTTCCGAGGGAGGTCCGGATTCGATGCCTTTATTCGATGGGGAGGATGCGTATGGAGTGGTTTATCGTATGGAGCGGTTTTTTTGAAATTCAGGGGTTTGTGACGAACGGGGGAAAGTGGCGGGCAACTGTTTTGTGTATAGAGGAGCAGGCTTTAGCACGGTTCAAGAGTTATAGACGTGATCCCTTTTGACACTAGAAGATGCTAAGAGTCGGCTCTTAGACCGATTCCAGCCATCTCACGAAGGTAACCTTTATGAACAATTTTTAGGGTGTTAAACAAGAGGGTATGGCCCCGGAGTATGTTAATCGGCTTGAAACCTTAGCAGCACAATGTATGGGATTTCCAAACAGGTTACGGAGGGGACGTTCTATAAGGGAGTGAAACCGGAACTACGTACATCTGTCCGTGTGTGAACTATCAGGGCTAATCCAAGCCATTACGCTATACTAAATTACGCTCTCTTTTCTTCTCATGGTAGCCAAATTCTTCTATAGTTATATATGTGTTTTTCTTTTTGAAACATTTAGTAAAATCATTGGAATCCTTCATAATGAAATTTGTGCACAAACCTGCATAGTATTTGGCCTTTCTCCGAAGAGCTAGGAATAAACCATTCTTTTCTGAGGAATGGTGATTCAAACTGCACAAAGAAACCGTCACTTTGTCCGTGCTTCCATTTTCTTGAACCTTGTCCTTTCCATACCTGTAAAGAAATTGTTATTTGTTTGCCGAAACATATTTGTATAAACAGATGGGTTTTTATAAAAAAATTTGTCACTTGTAAATCTAATAGATATGACTTCTATCTCAACAATGACATATTTTCAAACAACCAACATAAATGAGTTTCCACTTGATATCTTAGTACCATTTTGATCAAACTTCTCTTCACACTATGTTATTAAGATTGTAAAGATATATAAAAAAAGGTTCATAAAAATAAAACAATTGCTATTGTTTTAAGTTAGAAAGAAAGGACAGAAAATGTAATTTCAACTTTTTTGTGTTTTCGAGTCGCATTTAATATTTAATAACATAAAAATAGAGAGAGAAATTTTTTTTTTAAAAGAACTCAAGAACACACCATTAGGTCTTTCAATATCCTCCATGTAATAGAGCAGAGATAATTTACAGAAAACCGATATCATTTGCTAATATAACATGTTAAAGTTTGAAAATAAGAATTAATTTCATAGGCAAAGAAAAAACGTCTATATTTACCTGTGGGTATGATATGTTACACTTGGGTGCAATCAAACATGCTGCTAGAGAGAAAGAGTCGACAGCATATTGTCTTAAAAAGGAAACACAATCACCATGTGTATGAGGTGAGTCAAATGCCTGTTAAACGAAAATGCAGGTATCAGAAATGGAATTTAGATTGAACCTAGTGGAGGAAATTCTAACCCATTTGTCTTTGCAACGGTCAAGTCACTTTATGTTTAATCTCTAACTGACCAAAACGAGTAAAAGATTGTTGGAAATTCTAACCCATTTGATTATGTAACAGTCCTACTTTTAGTCAAATGTATGTATGTATGTATGTGTGTGTGTGTATATATATATATATACATATATATATATATATACATATATATATATATATATACATATATATATATATATATACATATATATATATATATATATACATATATATATATATATATACATATATATATATATAGGAAGAAGTTCCATTGAGAACCATTTTTAGTGCGAGAACCGCGAGAACCAATCTAAGCCGTCCAATTCCCCCTCTTTCAATGTCATTGCTCACCCATGAATTCCTCACATACACCCTGCCACACTTGATCCCCCCACGCTCTCCATCCATGAATTCCACTTATTAAATCAACGGCTAAGATTGGTTCTCGCACTAAAATCGGTTCTCAATGGAACCCTCCCCTATATATATATATATATATATATGTGTGTGTGTGTGTGTGTATGTGTGTGTGTAATCGTTGTGTATTTAAAGAAAACATTTGGATAAGCATCCAAATTTACTATAGAACAAAAAATGCTAGGTATAAAAACTATAAGGATTAAAGCAAAATAAATAAAACTTCTAGGTAAGAAATATAAAATTTGTAAGTAAGCTCACAAGTAGCATACAAAGCTCCTTACAAATGTACAACATTGACCACACATGCTATATGACAAGGCAAGACTACTTTATATGATAAATCAAAGCTACAAACATGGCAAATCAAGTGCAGATGTGGGTTGTACAAATCAGTGTTGTAAATGGCGGCCTTGGCGGCCGATTAATCAACGCCTAGGTGGTCAACCGCCTGCTAAATCACCTCGGCGCTCCAATTTGGCGTTGGCGGTCAACGGCGGTCCTTGGCGGCCCTTGTCGGTCCTTGGCGGTCTCGAAGGTCCTTGGCGGTCAACGAAAGTCAAAATGAAAAAAAAAGGTGTTAAGCATCGATCGACAACAGACCTCATTCGTAAATCGTAAGTCGTAACCTAGGGCTCCCTTTGGATTCGGCGACCTCCACCTCCTGCGACCTCCTTCCTCAGCGAACTCTGTTTCTGTTGCTGCAGTGTAACCAGCATTCAGGTGTGTAAAATTTCTGCTACACCCTAGTACTGTGAATACGAGTCGGATGGAGCTGAGATCAAGAAAACTTGTGGAGATGAAGAGTAGAAGACAATATGGAATATTGAACTTATGGTTTTATTTAAGTTTATTAAACTAGTTATGAACTTATGGTTTGAACTTTCAAAGCTTGTTAAACATTTTAGTTTTTTATGGTTATTGACTTATTTTGTTAGGATTATAAATAAATTCCTTTATAATTTATCGTTTCCGCCGAGAAACAGATTAATCGCCGCCAAGACCGATTAATCGCTTGGCGGTGGTCGACCGCCGACCGCCATTTACAACACTGGTACAAATAGATTCAAGTGTTGGCCAACTAAAGAGTGATAAGGTAAAGCTAGAAGAATGACACTTCAAGACTAGTAGCATGAGGTGGTGAAGCAAGTACATATGTGTCTTATCCTTATAAAGTCACAAGTTAAAGAGTTTATAGAACAAGTACCTTAAAGAAATGCACTTATACTACAGATAGAGGCCAAAGGTAAATCATTCTCTTCATCCCTAAGTTCTAAAACATTTTAAAAGAAAGATTAGTAGTAACTCAAGGAGTCAAGGAGATTAAGTAGTTTAGCAAGTCACAAAACAAAGTGAGTATATCATATGCTTTAATTTTATATATATATATATATATATATATATATATATATATATATATATATATATATTGGAAGGTTCAAATGAGTACCTTAAATTAAATGAGAATGGGAGACTCCATCCTAACCGTCCAATTCCCCCTCTTTCAATATCATTGCCCACCCATGAGTTCATCACATGCACCCTGCCACACTCTATCGTCTCACGCTCTCCATCCATGAATTCTACTAGCAAAATGAACGGCAGAGATATATCGTCTCCCATTCTCACTTAATTTATCAATTATCATTCTTATTTGAACCTTCATGAACTTCCCCCATGCTTTCCATCCATGAACTTCCCACGTATATATATATATATATATACACACACACACGTATATACATATACATATACATATACATATATATATATATGGGAAGGTTCATTCGAGAACTGTTGTTAGCGCGAGAACCAATCTCTGCCGTTCCTTGAATATAGGAATATCATGGATGGAGAGCGTGGAGGGATCGAGTGTGGCAGGGTGCATGTGAGGAATTCATAGGTGGGCAATGATATTGAAGTAGGGGGAATTGGACCGCTCAGATTGGTCGCGGTTCTCGCACTTAGAATGGTTCTCGTTTGAACTTTTACCTATATAGATATATACGTGTGTGTATGTGTCTATATATATATATATATATATATATATATATATATATATATATATATATATATATATATATATATACGTGTTTATATACATATACGTGTGTGCGTGTGTGTATACATATACGTGTGTTTGTATACATATACGTGTATATATACGTGCATCGACGAACGGCGACGTGCATCGACAAACGACGACGGTGCATCGACCAACGACGATGGTGCATCGACGAACGACGACTGTGCATCGACTAACGACGATGGTGAATTTGGGAATGAAGCTTTTTGTCTAACCATCATCGATTGCGAACTAGCGAAGGGATCGTCGGCCATGGAGCGGACAGAGGGAAGATGGTGATGATCGGCGGGACGACGGAGGTGTATGATCGACGAAGGTTACGGAAGGAAGAGCCGGCTGTGAGGGAATGGCGACTGAAAAAAAAATTACAGAGTTAGGGCGTGGGAGGGAAGCGACGTTAGTTTAGGAGAGAGTGTCTCGGGAATCAAGCAGCCATTTTAGGGAATTACAATTAATTAAATTGGGTGTGGTTAAAATACCTATATTACCCTTTTAATAAAAGTGCCACATGTCATATCCTCCTTTCTTCTTACCCTTTTTACCATAATATTTTTTTATTTGAACTCAATTCTCTCTCTCTCTCTCTCTCTCTCTCTCTCTCTATATATATATATATATATATATATATATATATGTATGTATGTATATATGGGGATAGTGAATATGGGGTTGTTACGCATCTAAGCTTTGATGCGAAACCCATTAAAACTTTATTGTTTTGATATAATCCTTCCAAATATATAAATGAATCTTTATCGTTTTTTTTCCTAGTAATCATTACTCCTAATCCTCTTGTCATCGTCTTAAGGTGATTACGTACTAATTATTATCCACCATTAATCAAAACTCATTTAGAGATCCATCATAAAATTATTAATTAAAGAGTTAATTGTCCAAATGGTCCTTTAACTTAGGGGTTTCTGCCATTTTAGTCCTTTAACTTTAAAAGTGGTACAAAGCATCCTTAAACTGCCATTTTCATGCCGTTTTAGTCCTTATTAACGGCAGCCGTTAGTCAACTCCGTTAAATCAGGGGCAATTTGGTCATTTTACTAGTTTTTCTTACTTTTTATTAACTAAAATAATATATAATGTATTATATATAAATATAATATTAATATAAAAACCCTTCTCTCCTTTCCCCCACACACATGACTCTCTCTCTCACACACACACATGATCACTCTCTACTCTCTCTCTCACGATCACTCTCTGCTCTCTCTCTCACTCAACCAGTCTCTCTCTCTCCACCGCCGTCTACCGCAACCGTCACCACCATCCATTGCCAACGCCACCACCTACCACTCCGTGCTCTCTCTCTCACACACACTCAACCAGTCTCTCTCACTGCTAACTCCCTCTGCCTCTCGTACTTGAACCGCCGCCTCCAACGCCGTCCACCGCCACCGCTACCGTTCTTCCACCATAGATCTGCCACCGCCACCGCCACCGCCATCGCCAACTCATGCGAAACCCTAATCTGTGCTACAAAATGAACCTAATCTGCCACCGTTCTTCCACAGACCCTAGATCTGCTTATTTCAAGAAACCCTAATCGTTTTCTTACAGATTTGTTATGGTTTGTGGTTTGAGACGGTGGTGTACTGTTCGCCGGTGGTGGCTTCGAGAGATGAGTGCACCAGATTAGGTAAGATGATATAGAAATCATGGGTTTTGATTATTTTAGATTAATTGATTGCTAAAGATTCTAAACCAGCTTGTGTTATGATTTGAAGATTCGATGTATAGAGATTTGATGATAACTTGTGTGTTGATGATAACTTGTGTGTTGCTGTTAAAAGATTGGATGGTGGTAGTCAGGTGATGCTTGTTTTTTGTTTGATAATTCATTAGTTTCTTGCAGATATGTAGTTTAATATTTTGTGACGGTACGGTGGTGGTGGGTTTTATTGACAGTGGTGGTGGGTTTCATTGACGGTGGTGGTGCGTCTGTTTGACAGTGGTGGTGGGTTTTATTGACAGTGGCGGTGGGTTTCATTGATGGTGGTGGTTAGCGTTGGCAGGAGTTTGTTACCGTTGTGGTGGTGACAGAAACAGAGGAGTGGTTGTGGTGGTGGAAGTGGTTGTTGTTGGTGGAGGTGGTTTCCGGTTGAGGTGAGGGTACGAGAGAGAGAAGGATAGATGACTTTGACTGAGATAGGACAAACGTGAGAGGTCTTTGACACTGACTTTGATATATACTTTGACTGAGAGTGAGAGATATTTATTATTTATCTTTAAAGTCAAAAACAAAATATTAAAATAAAAATACAAGGGTAAAATAGTCATTTATCCCATTTTAACGGAAAAAGTAAACAGAATTTATTAAAAAGGACTAAAACGGCATGAAAATGGCAGTTTAAGGATGCTTTGTACCACTTTTAAAGTTAAAGAACTAAAATGGCAGAAACCCCCAAGTTAAAGGACCATTTGGACAATTAACTCTTAATTAAAAGAAGTAATCTGCAGATTTGATTTTGAACTTTGAAGGGGTATATAATCAAAACACCTTTTTGTTTCAAACCTGGCGAATAATGAATTGTAATAATAAATTGATTTGCAGTATTTATTTTTTACAGAGGTCTATTTAATTAATTTAACTCTTCTAAACAGTAAAGAACCCCATTTTCATTTGCATAGTAATTATCGATTCAGTAAATCGGATAATGATATGCGAAAATGGAAAATATTGTAATATTGGGATGTTTTAATCAAAAACGACGTAGTTTTAATGGGTTTCGCGTGTAGCTTATATGTGAAACAACCCCATATTCATTTTTCCCTATATATATATATACGTATATACACACATATATATATATATATACGTGTATATATACGTATATATATATATACACGCAATAGTTCAAACGAGAACCGCGAGAACCAATCTGAGCCGTCCGATTCCCCCTCCTTCAATGTCATTGCCCACCCATGAATTCATCACATGCACCCTGCCACACTTAATCCCCCCACGCTCCACATCCATGAATTCCACTTTATCAAATCAACGACTAAGATTGGTTCTCGTAGTTCTCGTACGAAAAACGGTTCTCGTAGTTCTCGTTTGAACCGTCCCCTACATATACATATATATATATATAAAGGGGACGGTTCAAACGAGAACCGTTTTTCGTACGAGAACTGCAAGAACCAATTAACACCATTGATCAAAGAGATGGAGGGTTGAGATCAAAGAGTTGTTAATGGATAACCTTAAACTAATCAAACTTAACCTTAATTAACTAAGGGTTATTTGGACATTTTTACATTACCCCCACATTTTTTAAACTACTATATACATCAAACGGAAATGTGTTAAATTACAAAAATTATACCAAATTAACGAGAAAATTATGCTCCTTAATATGAGAACGGTCTTGATATATTTTTTCAAAAAAAAAATTGTGTTTTATGGGTTTTTTTTCAGTACAGCGACATGGGTACTAGTGCAAATTTTGCACATGTGCATATGCATAGGTTCCCTAGTTTTTCAGGACAAATGTAAATATGCACATGTGCAAACTTTTGCACTTGTGCAAATTTTGCACTAGTGCACATGTCGCTGTACTGGAAAAAAAAAACCAGCAAAACATGATTTTTTTTTCTTTCAAAAAAAATATATCAAGATCGGTCTTAAATTAAAGAGCATAATTTTCTCGTTAATTTGGTATATTTTTTATAATGTAACACCTTCTTGTTTGATAGATATATTAGTTTAAAAAAAATGAGGGTAATGTCATAATTGTTAGGTGTGACTTGATTAGCGGATTGGTATTCGTAACTAGAATGGGTATTTGGCGTACACGTCGAGATAAACGGCTTTTGAATTTCAGAAAAATATCAAGTGGTCTACGTACGTGGCGATGCTTATGTGCGGAATTAAATCATGCATAACATCTCGAATTGTTTCTGGAATATATTGGAGCACCTCGTGGACTTAATTGACAATCAAAGAATGTATGGATGAATTGTTGCATGGCTTTTGAATTAATTAAGTGATAAGGACATGTGGAGGAGTTATTAGCATGATGTGGGCTTATGTTTGAAATTCAAATTGAATTAGTGTTTATCTCATTCTTATTCAAGGTGTACGGCCGAGGAGTTCGAATACTTTGTAGTTATCTTATGTATTTGATTTAGATTAGAATTCTAGTTGGTTGCTTATAAATACTAACGCTAGGATGAAGTTGCATGTAATCGGAAAATATCTCTGGAGTCATAATAAAGAAGTCTATGTTCCTGCCCGTGGATGTAGGTCGTGTTTGGACCGAACCACGTTAAATCTCGTGTTCGTTTATTTTCTGTTTTCCGCACTATTCTAACGCTGGTTTTGGGAGTCTCGATCCTAACAAGTGGTATCAGAGCCACGGTTCTGTTAACTGAGCTCGCGTATTTGTTGATTGTGAAGATGTTATCTTTGAAGTTTGATTTGGAGAAATTCAATGGCTCAAACGATTTCACGTTCTGGAAGGTAAAGATGAAGGCTCTTCTGGTTCAGCAGGGTTGCGCGGTGGCGTTAGAAGGAGAAGATAAACTTCTGAAGGAGATGAAGGAGGATGTTAAGAGAGACGTTCTAGCAAAAGCGTATTCGGCGATTTTGCTGTGTTTGGCTGATGAGGTATTGAGGGAGGTGGTGGATGAAACAACGGCTGCGGGTCTTTGGGAGAAGCTGTGTGAGAAGTATCAGAAGAATACCCTCACGAATAGGCTTTATCAAAAGCAGAGGTTGTATACCCTCCCGATGTCAGAAGGTACCCAGGTAAAAGATCATCTTGATAATTTTAACTGTATTACCCTTGATTTGAAGGCCGTGAATGTTAAAATTGATGATGAAGATCTTGCCCTGATTTTGATGTGTTCACTACCGCATTCGTATGAGAATTTTGTTGATACCATGATGTATGGTAGGTCAACAATTTATGTTGCTGAAGTAAATGATGCCTTGTTGTCGAAGGAACTCAAGTTTAGGGTTTCTTGTAATGAGGGGGAGTCCGGTTCAGGTTTATACGTGGGTAGGGGAAGGACACATGGTGGAATGGTTGGGTTGGGGGAGTCGCGTTCGAAAACAAAATCCACGAGAAAGGTAATGTGTTATTACTGTAAGGAGTTTGTTCACATCAGGAGAGACTGTCCTAAAAGGGGAGATGGTAATATGGTTCAGGAAGATGGCGACATAGGCGATGCTTTGACTGTATGCACGGATAGTAGTCCTGCAGATACCTGGATATTTGATACGGGTGCATCTCATCACATGGCGTTCTCACGTGATCTGTTTACTTCCTTTAAGAAGTGGAACGGTAAGGTGAAGCTGGGGGACGATGGGATTCGAAGTGTCAAATGTAGTGGTACGGTGCGGATAAAGTTGCATGATGGAGCGGTTAAGCGGTTTAATTGCTGGTATGTCCCGGATCTTCCGAAGAATCTGATTTCTCTTTACCAGGAATGGATATGTATATAATGGATATGTATATTCTGGTAAAGGGGATGGACTGAAGATTTCTCGGGATGCTCGAGTTATAATGCGTGGCAGACTGCGACGTGGTATTTACATTCTGGAGGGCAGTTCTGCGAGTGGAACGGCGGTTGTACCGAACTTGGAGCGGAAAATTGACCTGACGAAGTCGAGACAACACGGGTGGAGTTAGTCTCCAGTTAAGTCGCGCGACGCGGTGTCGGACTTCGTGGCTCGGAGGAGGTAGTCCCTTCGGGGAGGCTGGCAAATGAGAGATGGTTCTTTGGTGATAACGGTTGACGGTTGAGGACTCGGGTCATGGGAGATTGTCAGATCTCAGTTGACTGGTTAAAGGGTACTCAAGTCGAGGGGGAGATTGTTAGGTGTGACTTGATTAGCGGATTGGTTTTCGTAACTAGAATGGGTATTTGGCGTACACGTCGAGATAAACGGGTTTTGAATTTCGGAAAAATATCAAGTGGTCTACGTACGTGGCGATGCTTATGTGCGGAATTAAATCATGCATAACATCTCGAATTGTTTCTGGAATATATTGGAGCACCTCGTGGACTAAATTGACAATTAAAGTATGCATGGATGAATTGTTGCATGGCTTTTGAATTAATTAAGTGATAAGGACACGTGGAGGAGTTATTAGCATGATGTGGGCTTGTGTATGAAATTCAAATTGAATTAGTGTTTATCTCATTCTTATTCAAGGTGTACGGCCGAGGAGTTCGAATACTTTGTAGTTATCTTATGTATTTGATTTAGATTAGAATTCTAGTTGGTTGCATATAAATACCAAGGCTAGGATGAAGTTACATGTACATCGGAAAATATCTCTCGAGTCATAATAAAGAAGTCTCTGTTCCTGCCCGTGGATGTAGGTCGTGTTTGGACCGAACCACGTTAAATCTCGTGTTCGTTTATTTTTTGTTTTCCGCACTATTCTAACGCTGGTTTAAGGTGTCTCGATCCTAACAATAATGTCTATATTACCCTTTCCTATTTAAATTAAATATAAAAGACAGGAAATTAAATGATTGGCCAGAAATGATTCTCGCAGTTCTCGTACGAAAAACAGTTCTCGTTTGAACCGCACCCTACGTGTATATATATATATATATACACACACAGAGGAAGGTTCAAACGAGAACTGTTTTTCGTACGAGAACTGCGAGAACCAATCTCAGCCGTTCCTTGGATATGGGAAGTTCATGGATGGAGAGTGTGGAGGGGATCAAGTGTGGCAGGGTGCATGTGAGAAATTTATGGATGGGCAATGACATTAAAGGAGGGGGAATTGGACGACTCAGATTGGTTATCGTACGAAAAACAGTTCTCATTTGAACTTTTGCCTATATATATATATATATATATATATATATATATATATATATATATATATATATATATATATATATATATACATACATACATATATATATACATACATACATATATATATACATACATATATATATATATATATAGGGGAGGGTTCCATTGAGAACTGATTGTAGTGCGAGAACCGCGAGAACCAATCTTAGCCGTTGATTTGATAAGTGGAATTCATGGATGAAGAGTGTGGGGGGATCAAGTGTGGCAAGGTGTATGTGAGGAATTCATGGGTGGGCAATGACATTGAAAGAGGGGGAATTGGACGGCTCAGATTGGTTCTCGCGGTTCTCGCACTAAAAATGGTTCTCAATGGAACTTCTTCATATATATATATATATATATATATATATATATATATATATATATATATATATATATATATATATATATATATGTATGTATGTATACATATATCAGCCGGATTCACGGGTTGGGTCAAACATACATACGGGTCGGTATGGTTACTTGATAACTGGATTACTAATTTATCTCTACGGATATTCTTTACTCAACTCTATTAGCTCACAAGGCCTGACACTTTAGCTCAGAGGTACAGCTTTTCTGAGGCGGGATGTTTATGGGTAGTTATACATTTGAGGAATTATACTAATCAGACAATTTATTGTTTTATTAACGATTGAATTTTGTAATCGTTTTATGGATTACGTTCACGGTGTGACATTGTGATTTTTATCGGTTAACATTTAAATATGCATGTGGTTAAGACTTCCTGCTTATGATTAACTTAAATTTGATTGGTTATTGGTAATTTTCAGAAATCACGATGTTACAATATCAAGCCTCGTTAAATAATGATTCATCCACTTCACGGTTACGTAAAAATGTAAATTGTTGGTGTCTGCCCACCGATATATGTATACCGGCATCACTACTGATGAGGTACGGGCCTATCGGGTCACACGCCAAGAGTAGTTCCCGACAGGACAATCAAAGACGGGAGAAAAAAAACTTAGGGCTTCGGGTTTCCTGCGACCTTCACGGGCCCTCACAGGTCGCGAAGGGTCGTGAAGAGAAACCTTTCACATGGCTTCACTACCCGGACAAGGAGTTAGGGGTGTTAAAAAAAAACCGAGAAACCGAACTGCTCCGCATGAACCGAAACCGAAAAAACCGATACTCGTAAAACCCGTAACCCGAAAACTAGGGTACCAGCTAAACGCGGGGTGGGTTCGGTTTTTAAAATTCAATATCCGCGGGTACCCGCCCCGCCCCGTTTTATATATATATATATATATATAATAACAAAAGCCATATGAAAACTTAAATCCTCAAAACTACTTAACTTATCTCTAGTAGCCTCCACCGTCTCCCCAATTCTTCTTTTTTTAGCCTCTATATCGAGATTCGCAAGTCTGCTAATCGAGAGTTTAACATGGATACACCGAAATCAATAAACCGTGTCAACTTCGATCATATTGTTATTTTGTTTCTACGAGGCTTTAATGGAAGATCTGTTAACTAGTGATTTAATTATTATAACTGGTTTCTACCGTTGTTTATTGTTTTATTATAAATCTAAACTTGTTGAAAACAGCAAAAATGAAAAATAGTTCTGTTAGAGTTGTAATTGCATAGTATAGGGACTTATGTAAATAGGTCATTGTTGTTTACTATATATATGTTTCTATCGTCTGTAACCCTTGCGTAATGAATGAATGGAATACATGATTGCTCTCTCATTTCACATGGTATCATAGGCATCGTGATTACTTCTTCCGCTGCATCTTCATCCTCTACCTCACGTATATGTCTTCGTGTCTCCCATTCCGAAGGCTCTGTGGTATTGGTAATTGATTTTGTTTTCTTTTTTTTTCAAGTCGGCTGCCATAATCGATTACACAGTTGCTTCATCAATCGATTTGGTTATCTGTTGCTGTTGCTGATTGATTCATTATTAATCGACTAGTGGTTGTCGACTTTTGCTTCATCAATTGATTTGGTTATCGACTTTTGCTTCATCAATTGATTTGGTTATCGACTTTTGCTGAATGATTGGTTATCGACTCTGCTAATTGCTTCATCAACTATTGGTTATCAGTTACTGATTCATCGATTGATTCATTATCAATCCGGTGCGGCTTCGAAGATTCCATCCTAGGGTTTTTTCTGCGCAAACCTCATTGTGCGCAGACTCGTTGTGCGCAGACTGGTGTCCTCGCAAACTTCAACCTGCGCAAAATACTAGGGTGCGCAGACCACACTGTGCGCAAACTTCCTTTTGTGCACACCCTATTTTCTGCGCAAACATCTGGCCTGCACAAACCAAGCCCTGCGCAATCATACTGTTGTCTGCGTACAAAGTCAAACACTTTATTTTATTCTTTTTATAACACTTATTTAACATGGGTGATGTGGTTAATCCTCCATATGGTATAACTCCACATTCATTTATGATTGCCAACCAGTTAATTACTACAGAAAAGCTTACGGGTTCAGCAAATTATGTATCATGGGTTGCATCAGTCAAAAAGTGGTTTAAAGGTCAAGGACAGAGTGATCATTTAACCAAACAGGCTGCCGACATTCCAGTTGCTGCTCATCCTAAATGGGAACAAATCGATGCTCAACTTTGCAACCTATTATGGCAATCAATTGATCCTTCTATTATTCAGTTGTTTCGTCCGTTTGAATCGTGTTATGATGTTTGGACCGAAGCATCTTAATGTTACACTCATGATATTCAACGATTGTACAATGTCGTTCACAATATCCAAGCCTTGAAACAGTCAGACAGTATGGAATCTTATCTTGGTCACGTCCGTGCACTTATGCAGGAATTTGACGCACTAATGCCCTTTGTAACTTCAAAGGCGGAGCAAACTGCCCAACGGGAACGGATCTTTATGGTTGCTGCTTTATCTAGTCTGAAACCAGAGTATGAGTCTGCTAGACATCAAATACTCACTGGTTCCTCAACACCAACTATGAAAGACACTTTTCGCCGACTACTTAACATGGCAGGGAATACGACAGGCTCATCTTCCAATCCATCTGCATTTGCTGCAAATCCACCTGTCGTTGCAGCCGTCTCAAAGAAGGGCAACAACAAGCGTCCTTGTGACTTCTGCAAACGCCTAGGTCACACCGAAGACAAATGTTGGAAGAAACATGGACGTCCAGCAGCTCCCCCAACTTTATCCGCTCCTCCTGCCAGTTCTGTGCACGTTACTGATTCTACACAAACCATCAACATGCCTGTCTCTGACTATGAAGCATTCCTGAGGTTCCGAGCTGCACAGACATCTTCTACGACGACTACTAGTCATATGGGACCTGCGGACGGGACGGATGATTGGCGAAGGGCATGAGTCATAAGGACACTACTACTTGGGTGGTGCTCATCACTCCACTGCTGTCAGTACCATCTCACCTCAGTATCTGCATCATCTCTATGGTCATCCTTCTCTATCAAAGCTCAAGAAGATTGTGCCGAGTCTGTCATCTTTGGAGTCCTTAGATCGTGAGTCGTGTCAGTTGGGAAAACAAACTCGTACTATGTTTCCTAACCGTAGTAACAAAAGGGTCGAGTCTAGTTTCTCTCTTGATCACACTGATGTGTGGGGTCCTAGTCGTGTCTATTCAAATTTGGGTTTCAAGTATTTTGTTACTTTTATTGATGATTATTCTCGTTCTACATGGTTATTTTTAATGAAAAATCGTACTGAACTGTTTGCTATATTTAAACAATTTTGTAATGAGATATACCCAATTTGGCAAATCCATTCGTGTTTTCCGAAGTGACAATGCTCTTGAATATTTCTCTCAGCCATTTCAGGAATTTATGATCTCTAAGGGCATGCTACATGAATCCTCATGTCCTTGTACACCACAGCAAAATGGCATAGCCGAGAGGAAAAATCGTCAGTCGTCACCTTATTGAAACTACCCGTACTTTGTTATTACACAGTAATCTCCCACACACTTCCTGGGCTGATGCGGCCATGACAGCCTGTTATCTAATCAACAGAATGCCGTCATCAGTTCTACAGAACAAAACTCCTTTTTCTATTTTGTATCCCAACCAACCATCATATCACCTTCCTTTGCATCCCTTTGGCTCTGTCTGCTTTGTTCACCTCTTAGAACCTGGTAGAGACAAACTCTCCCCTAAGGCTGTCAAATGTGTCTTCTTAGGGTATTCTCGTCTCCAAAAAGGTTACAAGCGTTATTCTCCTACCCTCCGCAAATACTTTATGGTCGCAGATGTTACATTCTTTGACCATGATCTCTATTATTCTCAGGACTCTCATCCATCTACTACGGTCAATAGGGTCCTCCCGGTTCCTATTCCTGTCATCCCTCCTGAAAGCCCACCTGACCCTACCCCACATCACACTGATGCTTCTCCTACTGAACCAACTCCTCTAAAAACATATCAGCGTCGCAATAGGTCGTCTCATCCACCTTCAACTGACACATTGGATGATCTGACCACCCCTGCAGCAGTTTCCTCTGACTCATCTCTTTCCTCGACTCATTCTCCCACTCATGGTTCTGTTCCGGATACTCCACCAATTGCCCATCGGAAAGGTACACGCTCTACTGTTAACCCTTATCCTATATACAACTATGTTACCTATGATCGGTTATCATCTACTTTCTCCGTCTGTATTGCAAGCCTTGACTCTGTATCGATCCCAAAAACGGTCGACGAGGCTTTATCTCATCCAGGATGGAAGATGGCAATGATGGATGAATGTCTGCTTTACATACTAATGGCACATGGGAACTAGTTCCTTTGCCTCCTGGTAAAACCAAAGTTGGTTGTCGATGGATATTTACACCAAAGGTGGGCCCTGATGGCAAACTTGATCGGCTTAAAGCTCGACTAGTTGCTAAAGGTTATACACAGAAGTTTGGCCTGGACTACACTGATACTTTCTCCCCGGTAGCAAAAATGACCACGATTCGCCTCCTCCTGTCCATTGTTGCTATGCGCTCCTGCTCTCTTCATCAACTTGATATTAAGAATGCCTTTCTCCATGGTGATTTACAAGAGGAAGTCTATATGGAGCAACCACCTGGGTTTGTTGCTCACGGGGAGTCTGGGCTCGTTTGTAAGTTGAGAAAGTCAATTTACGGGCTGAAACAATCTCCCAGGGCTTGGTTTGGAAGATTCAGTGTTGTGGTGAAAGAATTTGGAATGCAGCAAAGTGAGGCTAATCACTCTATGTTTTATCGCATTACAGGGGCAAGATGTATCTATTTGGTCGTATATGTTGATGACATTGTAATCACGGGAAATAATCATGAAGGAATTCAGCATCTGAAAGACCACTTGTTCATAAACTTCCACACAAAAGATATGGGCCAACCTAGGTACTTTCTGGGTATTGAAGTTGCAAAATCTAAAGACGGAATCTTCATATCTTGGAGAAAGTGTGCTCTGGACATCTTAGAAGAAGCTCATCAGTAGAATCTCCAATGGATCCTAATGTTAAACTTCTTCCGGGTCAGGGGGAGCTATTAGTTGATTAAGGGAAGTATCGGACACTAGTGGGTCGACTTAACTATCTTACTGTAACACGACCAGACATTTCGTTTTCCGTAAGTATAGTGAGTCAGTTTTTAAATGCTCCGTGTGATACACATTGGGAAGCAGCTCTTCGGATCTTAAAGTATATCAAAGGGGCTCCCGGTAGAGGCATACTGTATGAGAACAAAGGAAGCACAGAGGTAACTTGCTATACCGATGCAGATTATGGAGGATGTCCATTTAGCAGACATTCAACCTCTGGATACTGTGTCTTATTTGGTGGTAACCTAGTTTCCTGGAAGAGTAAGAAACAAACAGTTGTTGCAAGGTCGAGTGCAGAAGCAGAGTATCGCGCCATGGCTAATGCAACTTGTGAACTTCTTTGGATCAAACAACTCCTTGAAGAACTTCGGTTTTGTCCTGTGCCTCAGATGAAACTTATTTGCGATAATCAAGCTGCCCTCCATATCGCTTCCAATCCAGTGTTTCATGAGAACTAAACACATTGAGATTGATTGTCATTTTATCAGGGACAAACTTCTTCAGGGTGTCATTATCACGGAGTTTGTTAATACAAATAATCAATTGGCAGATGGGTTTACAAAAGCCCTGAGAGGCCCACGGGTTGAAGATATATATGGCAAGCTCGGTGCTTATGATCTATATGCTCCAGCTTGAGGGGGAGTATTAGAGTTGTAATTGCATAGTATAGGGACTTGTTATGTAAATAGGTCATTGTTGTTTACTATATATATATGTTTCTATCGTCTGTAACCCTTGCGTAATGAATGAATGGAATACACGATTGCTCTTTGATTTCACAAGTTCAATTTTAGGGTACCCGTAACCCAAACTGTGGATACCCGCCTTGGGGTACTCGCACAACGGGTACCCGCTGTTCACGAGGCAGTTACGGTTTTTAAAATTAGATACCCGCCCCGCAGTGACGGTTAGCAAAAATTCTACTACCCGCCCCGCCCCGTGAACACCCCTACAAGGAGTCGTGGGGCCATGAACTTCACAGGCTCTTCACGGCCCGTGAGGGCCCGTGAAGAAAGAAGTCAAAGTGACAATTTATTTTAATCGAACCTTTTAAGTTGGTCCAATGAGACTCATGCTAGGTGTCCGACCTCTGGTGCCATTTACGCTTCGAGAAGGTTTATTTAAGTGCATAACTTCTCTTAAGCTAGAACCTTTTGCCAAGTTTTCTTACATACATACATACACTTGAGTGACTTCTAGTACAAAGTTGTTGTGCATACAAGAGGTTCTATACATTGTTTTGTTCCAGAAGCCTAGAAGAAGGTGTTCGAGCAAGGGTCATTAGCAAGGTGGGAATTCACATACTTGGTGTGGATTATTCGGTAGAGGAGTTCCTTTTTTCGGCTCTTACATTCTCACATTCAACCAATCAAGAACATTTGGACCTCATTTCCCTCCTTTTTACTTCTGTATTTTTGTTGCTATATGTAATTGCAGTAGAGATCCATATTATGGTGTTGCATGCATAGCCATTTTGTTACCCGAAATCCAAATTTGTACATATTGCTTCCATTGTGTGTGGTTTCTTGACATGCATTAAACACCATAAATGTCAAAAATACCCCTTATGATGAGTCATTAATGATGGTTACAAACGGTTCCTGCGGTTCTCGCATTTCTCAAATAAACTTCATATATATATATATATATATATATATATATATATATATATATATATACACACACACACACACACACACATATAGAAAGAGAGAGAAGAGGGTTTATTTGGGAACCATTTTGATTGCGAGTAGTCGAGTACCTTAGCCTTGATTAAAATATATGAATGGTTAATAAAACTGGGGGCACATTAGTGGCTCATTAATGATGCATCAATAAGAGGAATTTTGAGAAAATCAAGCCTCGCTCTTTAATGACGGCCCACTCAGACGCAATTCACAATTGGGTAAAACTATATATACGACTAAAATACCCCTATTAACGAGCATTAATGGCGATTACAAACAGTTTTTGCAATTCATGTACTAAAAATAGTTCCCGTTTATACTTTTTCGTATATATAAATATAGGGGACAGTTCAAAAGAGAACTATTTTTCGTACGAGAACTGTAAGAACCAATCTTATCCCCTGATTAAAGTTAGTCAATGGCTAAGAATTTTTGCTCATTAATGAGGGGTAATTTGGGAATATCAAGCCTCGCAAAGTAATGAAGGCTCACCCAGACACAATTCACGGTTGGGTAATATATAAATGCCCAAAATACCCCTATCAATGAGTCACTAATGTTGTTAGAAACAGTTCTCATAGTTCCCGTAAGAAAATAAGTTCTCGATTGAACTTTTCCATGCATATGTATACACACACACACACATATATACATATATATGAAGTTCATTTGAGAACCGTTCTTATTGCAATTACGGCGAGTAGCATTTTTAACCACCATTAATGCTCATTAACTTGGTTTAAAAAAGCGCGCCTGATGCGTGATGCGCCCGATGCGGTGGCTAAAACGCATCAGGTGGTCTGATACGCCATGGGGTACGAGTTGCGCTCTGATGCGCTCGACTGATGCGTGATGCGGTTAATGCATGATGCGTTCCGTTGCGCTCGATTACTGTTGTTTAGTGTTTATAATTAATTTATCAGTTTTATTTTTCCTCCACTCCATCTTCATGGTAGCAACATCGGCTGTTGTTAAAAGAAAACAATATTGAGTTGTATTTAACTATTTATAAATATCATGTGTTTAGGGAAATGGTTAGGTTATATAAGTACTTACAAGGTATAAAATTAGTTTAGAAGTAATTTTTGTGAAAAATTGGCGCATCGTGTTCGTGATGCGGGAGCATCATGCATCACGCATCGTCTCCCGGGACTCTAAACGCATCAGATCGCATCCCTCATTTTTAAACCAAGCTCATTAATAGGGGTATTTTGGTCGTTTATATATTTACCCAACCTGGATGGATCGTTATTAAATTGACTTAATTTTCCCAAAATACCTCTTATTAACAAGTCATTAATGAGCCAATCATTAGTCATTAATGAGCAGCCAAAATTACTAGGTATTATATATGTATGTATGTATGTATGTATATATAGCGTTGATGCAATTATGGTGACAGAAGTGGTGAAGCAAAAGAATCCACATCACAAGCTAAAACAAAAGAATCCACATCACAAGCTAAAACAAAAGAATCCACATCACAAGTGAAAGAGGTCACATAATAATAATAGTTTGTAAATTTTCAACCCATCACAATATTATCAAATTGCAAAAAATTCACAACCACAAAACCGAGAGACCAAAGTAAACTCCCTCACCCCCTCTCCACATAGCCAAAAATCGGTTTTGTCATTTTTAGAGAAATTTAGTGTGTTGAGTGTTCTACTAAGCACAAGGATCTAAAAGTTAAATCGAGCATTGGATACGTGTAGAGATTATTGACTGAGTGCTCAAATTCATGGACAATCAACCCTACATTAAAGGTTTCATATCAAGTTAGTCAATCTAATTACCATATAGTGTATTCACTTAATGATTTATATTATGTATAGACTTGTAAGATCCTCGGTTTCAGGTTTTAATAGAAAATTTCATTTTTCAACTTTAACTGCAGGTTTTTTTTCGGAGCAATAAAACGTTACAAGATAGGTGGTGGTAAAGATTTTTCCATACCTTCTCAACGTTAACAATGGGTGCATATTTTTCTGTGTCCGTCTTTTCCTTATCAAGCAGAAAATAAATTCTACCATCCACTTTAGATGTTTGATGCCAAGATTTAACAGCAGTCTCCATTGTTTCAACAACAAAACAGAAAATATCTTTCCAAGATTCATCAGCTACATGCTTCTGGACCTGAAAGAAATAACAAATTAAAATTCTACTCTATAGAATTTTAAAAGAGATATACCCCTTCAAATTACATCAGTAACAATGTTGAATGTTTTATAAAACTAGTATGAGAAAACATAAAGGAATACAAACATATAACAGTAAAACTGATTATCCAAAACCATGATGAAATGATTTTAAGATATGGGTTGACACCTAAAATAAAAATTATACCCAGAAGAAAGCGATTCAATTTTATTAACATACAGAGATAAAAAATTACCAATTCAGACTTGAAACCATCCAAGTGCTTTGCCAGATCAACATTGGATCTCATATTATCCACTTCTTCTGACCATTTTTTATCCTTAGACAATTGTGTAAGTTTCTTGATCTTTTTTGACACCTCGGTACTTTGTGGATTGTGATGTGACGCTATTCTAAAGGCATCCAATGCCTACATGATTATAAACATTAACTTATGAATCAACAACTTCAAATACTAAAAATAAAGATACCAAATACACTGAAGAAGAGTGTAAGTATACATCATCATATCGCTCCATGGCCTCTAAAACACATCCTTTCCTGAAGTAACCCTGTCGATGAACAATTAAACTTTCTTCAGAATGAAATTATGGATACAAATTAATAATACCCACATATGAAAATTAAAATATTAGTACCTTCTCCCAGCCAGGATTCAAAGATATTGTTGTTTCAGCATCGCTAAGTGCTTTTTGGAGCTTAACAAGATTTAGAAATGCTGCAGCACGATTGCTAACAAAAATAGAATAAGCAGATTTAAGCAAAGTGACATAATATTAAAATCAAGATAACCCAAAGGCCATAGAACATATAAATATATAATACTCTCAGACACCATTAACTAACTATGAGGGCGTTTGGATTGTGTTTTGAGAGATTACCTGATTATTACGTATACAAAACGCAAGGAAAAAAAATCAGAAAATAGTGTCCGGGTAATCACATGAAAGTGTGTATCTGCTTTTTCCTAATATACAAATCAGACTTTTAAAAAGGCATAGGAACTGCTTTCTGAAAAATTGAAAACACAGTTTTGCAAACAGAAAATACATGTGCAAAGGCAATCCCAAACACCCCTTATATAATGATTAAAAAATGCCACGAATTTTCTCAATCCTTCAAGATGGCCTGTATGCTAATTATATTTAAGATCTCTATTTCAATGTTTCTCTAACTGCAGTTTTTGCTCGTCCAGGTAATGAAACCTAGGCATTTAATATACACACAACTCTAAAATTCCACTGTTTACTCCTTACAGCCTTATCCACAACCAACTAACCAAGTTTAGTTCTTTATACCATATATATCAGCAACTACAACCATAATGGCATAAGAAACTCAACTTGCGTGACAGAAGATCACACAGATATTTACAAATCAGCTTTATTTAAGTAATACTGAAACCCCCACTTTTTCTAACATCTATGAAGAACAAAACTAGCAACAAAAGTGAAAGATATTATCGGATTAAAAGTCATTGCCAGTAAACCTGTAGCAAAGATTAATATTTGTCACAGATTCCAATATCGAGATTTTAGGTTTATGAATATACATAAAGAACATTCAATATAAAGCGATTCCACTGCTTCAGAAAAACGAGCGCCGAATTGAATTTGAAGTCCAACATATTGCTTTCCTACCTCAAAATAAAACTACCAATTGCCGTAACAAGGAAAAGAACACACTAATTCGTATTACTAATGACTATGGCTGTAATCAGTAATCACCAAGAAAAATGTAGCAGAGAGCAAATAAGAACTCAAAGGCGTTACCTGTAAAGGGTAGGGTTAGAAGGATCTTTCTTGATGGCCTGAGTGTATATAGCAGCTGCTTTTAGGTAATTTCCAGCCTTGAAGAACTCATTCCCTTGATCTTTTAACGAAACATCCGTTTTAGATTCCGCCATTAGAGCTTCTATATTGTAAGGTTTACTAGTTTTTCGTGTTTAGGGTTTTGTGACGGAGGGGATTTTCAGATTTTGGTAATACTGAGAAGGGAGGGAGAGAGGGGAACAAAAAAAGTTGGCTCGAATGATCTGGTAGGGTTGTGTACTTCTGTAGTCCTGTGTAATAGCTAGTCGGTGTTTGGTTTGTATATTTGAAAATGGGAAGTGTCTTTGTTTCGTTGGAAAGTCGAGATGTAAGATCGTGACAGTAAAAACACTGTTAAAATTACTGTCACACTGTGTACCGTAGAAAAAGAAACCGTATGCAATACAAGTGTTTTATTGGTGTTAACTAACTAAATCCAACTACTTAAAAGAATGAACGTATCATAAAGCCGATATCCTAAGCTACTTGCACGAGTGTAAGAGTATGATATCACCTTCAATATTTTACACGATATCCGTTAAATTTTAGTCGTTTATTATGTGGAAAGGAGAACAAAAGGTACCGTTACATTTGTTTGTTATGTTTCAGGCTAAAAAGATGAAAGACGAAGATATATGAACTTAAACAAGGAAAAATTAACAAAAAAGTTAAGATTTCTGAAAATTGAAAATTGCGACGTGGTGGGTTTATATGGTCGTGACGCGATGTGATGAGAAACATTAGATATGAAAATGAGTAGATTACGCCATAAAAACACGCATCGCGACGCGATGGTCACATAATTAAAAGTCTATTTATGTAACACCGTGATTTTCAAATTTCACCACTTATAAAAACTTTTTAAAATATCAACAAATACTTGCAACGGAAGTCTTAAACCATATGTGCAATAAAAGCAAATCGATAAAAATCAGAGTGTCACACCGTAAGTCTTGGTCAAATCCGTTACATAAACCAATCAAATGAATTATATGAATAACGAATGTCCACGTGCTATCTCATCTAGTAGTCAACTACCCACGCACCCCTTCTCACAAGCCAGAACTCCTACGCCACCTGCACGAGTACATGACACATTTCAAGAAACAAGTGTCAGCTTACGCCTCGTGAGTCAATAGGAGTTAGAATAAGAAACCATAAAATGTTAGTTTAAAATGTTAGTCAATAGGAGGTATGAAACGCTGCCCACTTCACTATGCACAGACCGTTCATCGTTCTCTTCATTTCTTCCATCACGTGCTTCCCGTCTCAAACGAGCGATCTCGGCATCCCGAACCCGTATTTCTTCTTCCAATTGCGCTTGACGCGCAATGCTACCGCTACTGCGTTGACTCTGACGAGTTCCTTCTGTCCTCTCGTGCTGATTTTCATTCCCTCCTAGATTGTGGTCAGAGCGGTGAATCGAATCAGTATCCTCAACATGGGGAATGCTTTGGATAATTGGAGCACCGCTACCCGCTTCACCATTTCCACGTCCAGCACCGGGCAAGGCATTGTTGTTGTTGTTCCTCCGCGGTACCCACCATTTCTTCTGCAAGACAACACGATCACGAGTTAAAATTCAGAAAATTAGCACAAGCGGAAATCGAAAGATTCTAAACCGAGTGGAGGAGAGAAGAGTCCTATAGGCAACATATAAGTAACCCTAAAAGCACTCAGTCACACACCTCCCCCCACTTATAGTCGTGTTCATCCTTATTATAGCCGATCTAGCCGTGAGTCTAAGTGTCGGTCTCAACACTCGGTTCACTCCCAGACTGGCTCTGATACCAACTTGTAACACCGTGATTTTCAAATTTCACCACTTATAAAAACTTTTTAAAATATCAACAAATACTTGCAACGGAAGTCTTAAACCATATGTGCAATAAAAGCAAACCGATAAAAATCACAGTGTCACACCGTAAGTCTTGGTCAAATCCGTTACATAACCAATCAAATGAATTATATGAATAACGAATGTCCAAGTGGTATCTCATCTAGTAGTCAACTACCCAAGCACCCCTTCTCACAAGCCGGAACTCCTACGCCAGCTGCACGAGTACATGACACATTTCAAGAAACAAGTGTCAGCTTACGCCTCGGAGTCAATAGGAGTTAGAATAAGAAACCATAAAACGTTAGTTTAAATCGAATAAATATTTAAATAATTAATTAACCACACCCGACCCATCGTGTATTTCACCCGAACCCGTAACCAAAATCATATACCACATACCGGGTCAAATATAAATCATATCAATAATAATCATCATATAATCATATCATATTCATCATCGTAATCGTAATCGTAGTCACCTCATGTATCATATCATAGTCAACATATAATCATAATATTCACATAGTCATATCAAATACATCATCATCGAAATTGTGATCGTAATCATCTCATGTGTCAATCGTATATCGAGAAGGTAACCCTATTGTAGAGTCTAAACCCATAAGGAAACCCACAAGTTCACTAATCACGTGCCCGGCCAACCTATGTTCCAAGTGGGGCGCGACTCCCACCCGAGAACATATATCCCGAGAGTATCGCCGCTTTCGCTACTCCGATGGTGCGAGTACAAGTACTGCGTTGTCGTTCAGATGTAAGTACAAACGGAAACCCCCGTTCGTCTCCTCCTTACACCTACGTGATGTTTGATCAAGCCCCCCGTTCGGCCAACACCACTCCAGCATACAGGCACACGAGGTACCTATACACCATGTCCCGCCAAGGTTGTCTAGAAAACCCAGCAGCGTCGTATATGGCTAGCACTTTATCCTAGAAGGTGGTTTCCTACTAGGTCCGCAAATCCGCAAATGAGCAAGTAATATCGCTACCCCCTCCCACTAAGTTTAATCTACAATTGTATAAATTCATCGTGCATTCATAGCATACAGGATTTTAGATTATAATAAATTAACCACGTATACATACACTATCACATCTAGTAGAAGCAAGGCTCTCCTTCTTCTTCTTCTCTTCTCGAAACCACACCCCGGGAACTAGTCCAACAACTTGTGTTAGCAAGCTTGTGTGAAGTATTCTACTAGAAAAGCACACAAGAACAGCAACTAGATTTCTGAAACTCGAAATCTTCACTAGATCACCAAGGATTTTGGTATAAAGTGAAGAGAGGGTTTTCTTGCAATAGTGAAATTGGCCAAGAAAGATTAAATGTCTCCAGGTTTGAAGTCTTTTAAAGACGTCTAAAATGCCCCTGGAACTTCCTCTAGCTGGCCAAATCACCTCAACAAGTTGCCATGCATTGGCCAAGTCAAGAGGTGATGTTGACACAAAGTTCATGTAGTGGTAGCGCCGCTAACCATAAGTTAGTGGCGCTAAACCTTAGCCCTTAGCGGCGCTAACGCGGCCTGACTTTGAAACGACATAAAGCACATGCAGCCATAGCGGCGCTAACCTTTAACAGTTAGCGGCGCTAACTCATTAAGTTAGCGGCGCTAACGTGGCCTGCATTGCTAACTTTCACTTTTTCCATCTTTGCTCCCTTAACCTAATTTGTTGTCATGTTAGACCCCGGTGTGTGACCCATATAGGCCCATACATCATCGGCAGTGTTCTAAGGCGTACATATATTATCGGGCAGATTCTAACAAACTCCACTTGCACATAATATACTGTACCCTAGTAAGCACAGACAAAGAGCGGCCTCTAGCAAAGCATTAATGCCCCCAAGTCTGTATGGGTTCTGAATACCTGCAGAAAACCATCATACTAGAAGTAGTGGTCCTAGATAAGTGATCTTAGACATCCTTTTGTTCGCGATATACACAAGACATGGATAAAATGTCAATCTCCAGATCGTTCACGATTATATTTCTCGATCTTGATTGGTGGTGACCAAAAGGTTAAGGAGATATCTGATTCTCAATCAATATTCCTTGTGCATGGCCATGAAAAATTTTTGGTGTCAGCTCCCAATCATCGAGGGGCCAGGGATATCTCTCATACTAGAGGAACAAATCCCTTTGACTGCATAACCCCATACCATACCTCTTGACTTACCTAGTCATTTCCTTTATCATAGCCAGTCACGAACTGCTTTTGAAAATGGCTAAAGCAAGTAAGAACTATGATATAGCAGTTCATACATCTCGGGTCTAAGGATGTAAGATTTTATCATCCCAAGTTACTCGAGACTATAATCCATGAAGTATACTTGGGTGCGGGTCTTCCAGTCACTTGAAACTCCTTTCAAGCACAGATAAGCATTGCACCTTAATTCAACCATTTTGAATTCAAGATCACATGCTTATCTCAGTCTTGATTCAATCTTTCTTCCATAAGATTGACTGACTGTGGAAAGTTTGAAATATAGAATAATATTTCTGGAAGTAATTAAACATGCTAAGATGGAACACATTAAAGTCCTATGAATGTAACCGTATCACACGCATATATAATCTCCATTATATATCGAAACAAGCATAAGTTACAATACTGTCTGTATCGTTCCCAAAATAAAATATACATATCAAATGAACTAAAATATATACAACTTAAGCCAAATCGCTAGCAAATCTTACACCTATTGCTCTAGTGTGAGATTCATGAGCTGCCTGCGGTAACGGTTTAGTGAATGGATCTGCCAGGTTTCCATTCGATGCTACTCTGCTAATGATGACTTCACCACTTTCAATAACATCCCGTATAAAGTGGTACTTGCTGAAGGGTTTTTTATCTGACCAAACCACCATATGACTCAAACTGGTCAAAACTGGGATTGATTCTACTGGTTCAATCCTAAAGCAGAACTGGATTGAACACAACCCTCTAAACCCCAAAAGGGTTATGATCTTTAAAACTTACATGATCTACTAGTTTCTAATGATCTTTAAAACTTACATGATCTACTAGTTTCACAGAAAAGGTTACAAGAAAATATACCTGATCAACTTGGGTTTGCTAAAGTAGTCCACCACTACTGCACCTCCTAATGAACTGGCTGCTAGACCGCTCCTGGATTACCAATCCTCAAACAACACACAAAGTCCTTGAGTGTGTGTGTGTGTGTGTGTGTGCGCGTCGACTTCAAAACCCGTAGACACCCCTTGGGTGTTCTTCGACTTCGACGATAAGAGAGAGAACCGAGAGAGAGAAGATCGACGAGAGAGAGGGATAGAGTTGATGGTGGCTAGGGTTATCCTATTAATCCCTTGTTAAGTCTTATTTAATCCTTAAGGCTTAAGGATATATATAGGGAATTAAAAGGACCTAAGCCCGTTTAATTAAAAAGCCTACTGGTTTTAATTAAACTTTCAACTCTTATTACTATGACCCCCTGGACTTTACTAGTTAATTAATTAACTATTGGTCCGTTAAATATTAAACTTTAATATTTAATTTCTCTTTAAATAATAAATAACTATTTATTATTTATTTCCTTTTTTTTCTAGTAATTAATCTAACTGATTAATTATTTATTTCTCTTTTCAATAATTAATTCTACTGATTAATTATTTACTTTTCTCTTCTAATAATTAATCTAACTGATTAATTATTTCCACACAGATTCATGGTAAAATCCAACTGTTCTAATTTGGGTGTGTAGTAGTGTGACCCTTTAGTTTCTTATAACATTGGATACAATGTACCCATTAATTATCTCTGCACATAATCTAACAGACTCCCACTTGTGCAAGATAAGTAATAGTTACTGCACATTGTTAGCCTAAGGAGGTCCCTAGCCAGGCTCTTAGGATAACCAGGTTATAAGAACTCTTATACCTCAAAGTAACTTGTGATAAAACTTCATAAGCAACCTGCTTAGAAGTAACTTGTTATAAACTAGCTGTTTATAAACTAAACTATCATAAACTACCTGTTTATGAATGGGTACGGTTTTTATAGGTTTGTCCCTTGCACCGCGATATTTCAATTCTGAGCATGAGCATGGAGAGAGTCAACTCAGAGACTCAAGAATTTGTTCATGACATACTTGATTTAAAAACTGCGTGATAAACGACAAAGAACAGATCAGTTCGTTTGGGCACGGCCGTGCACTTACCAGTTTTTCTAATCAGTCAAGGGGCCCAGAAATATCTTTCCTAAAAAGAAGGTGCAATTACCATCTTGCATATTTGCATCTGGAAATTCGGCTCCCACTGAATCTAGACACGCCCCTTATGACCACCCTGTTACGGCGTGGCGTTAAAATGTGCTAAGAAGACAACAGTTACCGCATCCCAAACCAAATACCTCAGGCTTAAAGATAACCTATGTGATAAATACTTTTGACATGAATCCACGAAGTATTTTTCATAGTGGGTCAATCCAATATTCGTAACCCTAACGAATATCCGTCAATTTTGGTCCGCAAAATCCTTTTGCAGCTATATTCGACATACTTTCGAATCTACCCCAAAATTACGATGACTTTATAGCCCTATCATAGTTCCCACCACGATAAGTAGTCACAGATAATGTTTTGAATAAACCTAGTTTATTCCTGGATGAACCAAAACATACAAAAATTTGTGAAGAATAATGAAACTAATTTCTACATCCTTCCATATTCCGCCCTGGAATAAAGATGCATAATTTCTACCATTTCATTGACTTGATTCACGGTGTATATCTGAATTACTTATTATTTTTGCATTGTAACTTATCACAGATTACAAAGAAAAATTAATATGGTTATAAACCTAAAACTCAAGACTAGTACCCTGAAGTACTCCTTCTTGGTTTCGCTAGAAATCATCCTTGCAACCTTGGAACAATTCTAGACTTACTTATTTTATGAAATTCCTTAAACTTGGAGAAACTGGAAATAACTCTTAAGTTTCTGATTTTATAAAATAACCTCCCTGTAATTAAAACTTTAATTACATTTGTAGATATATTAAATCTTACTAGATTTTATTATTCATTTGAAATGATAAACCTTCTTACACATGTAGGCCCACAATTTATTGGCAGTGATCCTAATGGCGTACGTGCGTGAGTGGGCATACTTCAACAAACTCCCACTTGCACATGACACACCGTACCCATAAACCACAGACAAAGAGCGGCCTCTAGCAAGGCATCTCTGCCCCCAACAAGCATGGGTTTTGTCATCAAGAACAAAAACCAAATCCAGAATCAGATACGGAATGGTCCTATAGATAAGTGATCATTCATCCCTTCGTTCGCGATATCCGTGTGAACACGAGACATGGTTAAATGTCAATCTCCAGATCGTTCACGATTATGTTTCTCGATCTCGATTGATGGTGACCCAAAATCTAGTTGCAATCGATCAAATATCATCGCAACTTGAGCATGGCCATGCATTTTACGTCAGCGCTCAATCATCGAGGGGCCCATGGATATCTCTCTAAGACTAGAGGAACGAATCCCTTTGACTACATTGCTCTGCCACATACACCATACTTTACCTAAAAGCTCCCTTTATAACAGCCAGTTACGAACTGCGTTTGAAAGAAATCAAAGCAAAGCAGATCCATGCTTTGGAACACATGTATCTCCAGTCTAAGGACAAAATGATATTATCATCCTGATTTACTTGTGACAGAAACCATGAAGTCAATTCAGGTGCGGGTCGTCCAGTCACTTGACCATTGCAAGCACAGGCGAAGTGTTGCGTCTCTTTTATCTAATCCATTATTAGATAGCGACCAACCACTTCCCTCAGCCTTATCTCAAACTTCCTCCCCATGAAGAATGACCGATTGTGGACATTTAGAATGAAAAGAGCATTCTGGGAAGTGTTAAACATGCTAAGATGGAACACAGTAAGGATTCATAAAATATCCGCCCTCGGCGCATTATTAAATCACATTTAATAATCAATATAGTATGAAGTACAATACTGCTTAATGTTCCCCAAGATAATATATACCAAACATATAACTAAAACAAACTCAAGCTTTGTTCACCTAGGCCTAGTATGGTAAACATCACTAGCCCGTGACAACAGGTTAGTCAACGGATCTGCCATAAAGCCATCCATGTAAAATCTGCTAGCGATCATGTCTCTACCTCAACCAATCACTCATAAAGTATGCGTTGGTGAGACCATGATGCTTCTTACAACTCATCATACCTTCATTGTTTCAGAAGAACCCAATAAGGTAAATAACTACTCGAGACTTCGGTTCTTATAGTAAGGCCATCCTACCCTCATTATCTCAGAAGAACCCAATAGAGTCAGTGATGCTTCAAGAACTACTTTGATCAACAACACCATATTTTGTAGGATCATGAACTCCGATTAAAATCGGCAGTTATCCCATTCTATTCAGAAGCTAACACTAGAGTAACAATTTACTCTTGCTTCTTTTATAATAGAGTACCAAGAACATATCTAAATATTTCATGATGCCCTAAACCGGTTTTGTATATTCTATAGTCGTTATGGATGCATAATTCCTTACTTTATCTTTTGAACAATATAAGGTAAGGACATTATCTCCATAATGAGATATAGAATCACAACAATGCTCCCACTAGCCCTGACATTCATACACGTTTCTTCCTAGCTTATTGAAAACTCAAACAATTGATTTTCACATCAAAGCAAAGATTGTAACCTTGAGATGCTTATATAAGTCCTTCAAGGGACTCCTTTTGCTTGTAGACTTTACAAGAATATACTTAATGTAACAGACCATCGGAAAGTGTTATGAGCACTTCCTCAGAGAATTCCTATTAAGGAATGTGGTCTTTGCATTAAGTTGTCTTAGCCATGAAAGACACTAAAATCACAAGTATCCGAGTTTACTTCAACATAACCACCGATAGAGAATTTTTAGATGATACCCTCCTTATGGTCAATCATCGTAAAACTATCTCCTACTAGTCGGTATTTGAAGTTGTCTACGAACTCAATATTCGACATAACCACTGAGAGAAAGTCATCATATGATACCTTCCACATGGTCAATCATAGATCTTTCCTATCAGTCGGTATTCGAAATCATAAACATATCCATGTTGGTCTCTTTCAACAAAGAACCATTTTTACCCTTCGATTTTCAACCTAGGGGTTGGAATTACCAAGTCCAATACTTGGATATCCTTCATGGATCGCATCTCATTTTCATCGCCCCTTCCTTCTAGCAGACTCTAGGGCCACTCTTGTTTTGGTAGTTTGATGTAAACATCATTAAGTCGTCTCCCTCAGATATAAAACTATATCTTTCCGGCCTTATGACAAATATTACCAAGTTTAAGAGGTAATGACTTAATGTCAGGTGCTCCAGCATAGCCATGCTGAGCTTCAATCACAATTGATTGCTAGTGCCAACATCAGGTTTTTCCATTCAAGGTAAACTTTAATCCTACTGGCACCCGCAGATATTTGAAACCTTTTGAACAACACACTTCTTGTTCAAATATCCCATGGCCACAGCAGAATATCTAATGGAGTAGCACCTCTAGATTCCGGTTTCCTCCAACACACCTTAAACACAGGTTGAGGAATTAGGACTTTGTGATGGACTAGCAAAGACATACTTTCTAGTATCATCATCTAAGGTGCATACATAACCATCTTTGTTGGTTTGGCTTATGGAACATTTCCCGCCACTCTCAAAGTACTCCCCAAACAATAGGGTACTTTGGTTAAACTCATCATAATCGGACCATTGCTAGAATGCCCGGTTCCTCCACTTGGCAGCCATATATAACAATATGTCCTAGGAGGTTTGAATTATGAGACAAAACCATAATTCTCATGATGGTCATAAAACTCAGAACTATGTCCTCAACATCTCTATTAGATTTGAGTATTATAGTGTTATGCCCTCTTAGTCATGTACTTTGTCGCGGATGTGTCTTGAACGCCTCTCAAGGCTTCAGACGAGTGTCTAACAAATTAAACATATTCATCCTTCTTACGAAGCTGGTAAGATAACAAAGTATCCAATGTTACTCCTTAGGTTTTGCTTGAACGGTCTACACACAAAAGTGTGAACGAAATCCAACAAGACTTCAATCCTCTCACATACAAAAGTGAAGGATGTTTGAGTCATTTTATCCTAATAAATAAGATTTACAGTCATCAATTGATCCTAGATCAAAAGATCCAAGTTTCTAACCACATGGAGCTTGGTGATGCAAGTCTTATTTATATGGTTAAATTGACTTTAACAATACGAGTAACATGTACAAATCATTCACGATCAATCTATTACTTCATAAGCAAACGCTTATAATAAATGCCACAACATGGATAAACTTTCATATAAGCCACCAAATACATAATTCATAAGAAGTTAATCCATCGTTATCAAAAGGCATAAAAGATACATTGTTTCTAGCCACGCAGGGCATAAAACATAGATCTAACAAAGTAATAGACTAGTTGGAAGGAGTGGCAAGATCCCAACTTCCAATCCTTTTCAAATAGGGATAACCATCTTGTTTCCCGTTATGAAGTCCAGCTCTCTACAGCTTCTACTTCTTTCTAACACCTGCACTTTGCACCAAACAAAATTGTGACAAACGTGAGTGTTATGGCTAGTATCCAAAACTTGCCCATAGAAGTAGATAAGTAGTAGAGTTTGATCATGAATGTACCTTAAGCTTTGGAGCCAATATTTCTCATCTTGTGCATCCTCAGCTCATCAAGGCACTTAGGGCAGGCGTGGCGGCGCCAATTTCCATGCTTTCCACAAAAGTAGCAAACTTCCCCATTAGGAGTCTCATCTTGAGGCGCAATCTCATTGCCCTTCGACTCAATGAACATGGTGAGCTTAGTAGAACCAAGCTTCCCATTTGAGGTAGCTCGCCTTTTGGTAGCCTTAGCAAGAGTGGATGAGGTGAGCTTACTTTTGGCCATGTTAGACTCAAGAGTTTTCAGCATGCCATGAAGCTCCATCAAGGATTTATCCATACCATGCATGTGATAATTCATAATGAATTGCTCATACGATGGTGGGAGTGATCGGAGAACAATATCCACCACCATTTCCCCTTCAATGGTAAATCCTAGCCTCTCCAAGCGTTCCACAAGTGCTTTCATCTTAAGCACGTGAATGCTTACGCTCTCACCATCCTGCATCCGGCAACCAAGTAGTTCATTTAAACACCCATACCGTTCTTGCCTTGCTTGTTGTTGGAACATTTCCTTCAACTCAAGCATCATCTCGTATGCATTTCGATCCTCTAATTGCCTTTGCAAGTTTGGGATCATCATGCTTAACATGAGACAAGAGACCTCGTTGGTGTCCTTAACGCGTTTATTATACGCATCAAGAATAGTCCTACTTGCGTTGGTAGCAGGGGCTTCTGGAAGGGGTTCCTCAATGGTGTGTAACTTGTCTTCGTGTCGTAAGACAATGCGCAATTGACTAGACCAATCCATAAAGTTACTTCGATCGAGTTTCTCCTTCTCAAGAAACGTACATAACGTGAAGTTGGTGTTGTTGATGCTAGTCTACGTCATCTATAAAAATAGAGTAGTTTTAGTTAGATTGATTGAAATCCTCGTTAAAATAATTACCCCATGTGTTTAAGAAAAACAACTATTTTAACAAGGACTAAGAACCCTATTTCACCATGCACCGTGACGGGTTTTCCGCGGATCACGTGGCAAAGCCATTTAGGCCGGCAACCATTGACCGATTGCAATCCATTATTGCAACTCTTAGTTCCTTGCGGGATCCTACTTGACAACCATTGTGCCAAGTTTGGCATGTTTGATCCCTCCACACCGATTCTCAATTAATATTTTGTATAACTCGGCTAGAGCTCGACAATCATCCAAAATATTACATTGAAACCGTAAATCAACCATCAAGATACATGGTGGTACTCTTGCCCAAAATCGACTCGGCTAGAGCTCGACAATCGACCTTGCGAGTTGCCACACGCACCTTCCACACAGCTCATGCAAAGGCTAACTCGGCTAAAGCTCGACAATCAACCCTTACACGACTAGATTCGGGTGGTGTCATCTTATGGCTGGTGTGCGATTTACATTTTAGAAAACGGGATTTTGTTTTCCGGTTAAAGAACCATTTTGAGTATGATTAAAAAAAAATGACAAAAACCAAACGTTCTCACTAATCGGATACTAAACCATCGTTAAATCCGTTTGTTAATCGAGTGTGCGCGCGAGAGTTTGTTATACCATCTTTAAAAACTCTTGGGTTTTATTATTTACAAAAATTGTCTAGCATGCAATAGTCCTACAACTCATGCATAAATAATATAATAAAACCATCACACGCATACAACAAATTGGTAACCATGCCCCTAAAACCTATGCGTTTTCGCGTGAGCCATTACGGGAAAACAAAGTCATCTAAGAACCAAAAGCCTTGACTTCGGATGTGCTCCCACTAAACCCTCTCGGATTCGTGTTCGCCAAGACGTCACTCCATTGACTCCCGATGGTTGCTCCATATTACAATTACATAGAAAAAGAAATAAATGGCATGTAAGCCACAAATTCCTAACTTCTAGTACAAATACATAATATGGAATATTTAAATGGCATGCAAGCCACATATACAAAATTACATACCAAATAAATAAATTTAATTATTACAAACCATGTGACTTAAAGTCACCAAATGAATGAATAATTAGAATGCAACCAAACATCCACAAGGTCTAGGGCATATCTATGGTTACCAACATCACAAGAACAACAAACAAGTTTACTAATGAACAACAACATGGTGTGCCACACAAAACCATGTAAACTTATGTATAATGGTTAAGATTTTTACAAAACACTCAAGGCACTAAAAATCCCATTTATTTATGCATTAGTAACACCAAACCATTTTTGATGAAACATATTCATAAATACATATTGTAAGTATATGCAATTACCATTTTCATACCAAAATAATAATCCACATATAAATACACCAACCATTATACAAGGCAACTTACAAAAACCAAATTTTAATTTCTGGACAAAAATTCCAGAAACCAAAATATAGTGCCAAAAACCCAAAAAAACAATTTTTCTTTAATAAAAAGAAAAACAGATTCTGCTCAGGCATATTCCGCGCCGCGGACCCAGCAAAAGTTCCGCGCCGCGTAAAATCGTGGCAAAAAATCCAAATTTCGTCCCGTAACTTTCCGCGCCGCGTAACCATAATAGTTCTGCGCCGCGGAAATCCACTGGACAGAAAACCAAAAACTTATTTTCGGGTTTTTCAGGCCACCATGTGCAAATACAGTATAGAGGTGGCTCTGATACCACTGTTGGGGTTCTATGAGCACAGCGGAAGCAACATGCAACATACAAATCAAGAGAACAAGCAAACAAAGCATAAAACCCCATTAATGGACCAAACTCTATAACTTGATATTTGCAACATGGAAAAACAAAGAGAAAGAAAGATATACCTTTCTCCTTAGCTCCAGCAACTTATTGAAGAAGATGGTGTTGACTAGGAAACAAAATAGCTTCCCTCTATTGCAAGTCCACCCCGAGTTTCTTCAATCCTCAAGTACTAGCAAGCTTGTGTGGACTTCAAAGCCTTGAATCCACACAAGAACAGCAATCCTCTCTTCTATATCTCCTGGAACTTGCTCATTCTCACTCTAAAATGAAAACCCACCAATGGAGCTCTAAGTGAGAGAAGAACTATTCTAGAGAGAAAAGGGATGTAGAGAGAGAGAGTAGAAAGTGAGTTCTCAGGAAAAACGAGGCAAAACCGACCATTTCTCCTCCCCATGACCGGCCATGTGCCTTTTAAAAAGCAAATACATGCATTGGTCCAAAGGGGAGGTGGAAGACAAAAGTTGCATGCTGTCAGACGAATTTCCGTGCCGCGTACCCGTAGGTTTCCGCGCCGCGGAAACACAGCGTCGCGTGACCTGACAAGTGCCGCGTCGCGGAATCTTCCTGCACATCAACTTCTCCACTTTGACACTTTCAGTCCCTCATCTTTCATTGCTGTCAGGATTGATCCCCGGCGTGTGACCCAATAGGCCCACAATTTATTAGCAGTGATCCTAATGGCGTACGTGTGTGAGTGGGCATACTCCAACAAATATGACTTGTGAGTATTAGATAGAACAACATGCTGTGTGCTCTAATGTATTTTATCTAGTCATCAACATCTTAATCAAACTAAACATTGCCATAACTAGCCAATGATGATTCTGAAGCCTATGTGATCTTTTATCTGATTATCTACGCGTTTGTTATTACTCTGATAGTGTAACTTATTTCTTTAATTAGTTTAAAATCAAAAAGCTAAAAACCACTTGTTATTTAATTACCAAACAATAACGATGGTTAAATACTAGTAGCTGCCAAAATTATCCCTGTGGATCGATACTCGTTCTTACTCTTTCTATACTACTACTGACCAGGTCATACTTGCCTGAGTCGTGTGTAGTATTTATTTTGTAATTTCGTTTTATAAATTTAAAACATCCGTGTGAAAAAGCTTTTAATCATCTTAAAAATACCCGTACGCGGGCTGCACACCAGCAGCTACGGCGGTAATGGCCCTTGCCCCCGCAGAAGAAGCACTCCGCATCCTCCGGAGCTTTGGCTTGGGGAAATTTCCCCTTGCCCTTACCCTCGGAAGCCGGGGTAGGCTTGGCCGCGCCAACCTTTCCCTTGCCTTTCTCTTTATGGGAATGAGCGGTCTTCTTCTTCTTGATGCGGCCTTCCCGGATGGCGAGAACGAAGTTAGAGGAGGATGGCTTGTTCTTGGTCATGCTAGACTCAGCGATCTTCAACATACCATGAAGTTCCATCAAGGTCTTATCCATACTGTGCATATGATAACTCATAACGAATTGATCATATGTACTGGGCAGGGATTGGAGGATTAAGTCAACCGCCATCTCCCTCCCTATGGTAAAACCTAGCTTCTCCATGCGTTGCTTTCATCCGCAACACATGCGCGCTCACGTTCCCTCCTTCTTGCATCTTGCAAGCAAGAGTTGTCTTGAGGCACTCGTACCTTTCTTGCCTCGCCTGCTATTGGAACATGTCCTTCAGCTGCACGACCAGGTCATAAGCACTCAAATGATCCATTTGCTTTTGCAAATCTTGGTTCATTGTGCTCAACATGAGGCACGTGACTTCCTCAGTTTCCTTGAGGCGTTTTTCATACGCCTCTCGGACGGCCCTTGTTGCACCAGCAGGAGGTGCCTCGGGTAGGGGTTCCTCTATGGTATGAAACTTGCCTTCATACCGCAAGACCAACCTCAGTTGTCTATGCCAGTCCATGAAGTTGCTACCATCGAGTTTCTCCTATTCAAGGAAAACTCGGAGAGAAACGTTGGTGGTGGTGTTTGTTGCGCTTGTTGATGCCTTCTAAAAATTGCAAAGTAGATTTTAGTTAGTTTGATATTTTATCTTGTTAAATAATTTACCCATAAAGAATTATCTTAACAAGGCTAAGAACCGTATTTCATCCTACCATGTGACGGGGTTACCGCGGATCACATGATAAAACTATTTAGGTCGGCACCATTTTGCCAATTGCAATCTCTATTGCAATCCTTAGCACCTTGCGGGATCCTACAACATCCAATGGTCGTTTGGCATGTTTGATCCCTTCTTGCACCAATTTTAAGTCTTAAAATTTTGGTTAACTCGTGCTAAGCTCAACAATCAACCAAGATTTCAAACCTAAAATTGCAAATCGTCCGTCAAGACTACGGTAACAAACTCACCAAAGTTGGCTCGTGCTAAGCTCGACAACCAAAATTGTGAATTCGCCACACTCACCTTCCACACAGTTTTATGAGAATTGGCTCGTGCTAAGCTCGACAACCAAATCCCATAAGACTAGATTCGGGTGGTATCGACTTACGGATGGTGCATGATTTACATTTTGTTGGAAAAACGGGCTTTTGTTTCTGGTTTAGTTTTAGATTAACTTATTAGTGACAAATCCTATTTTCACTAGGTGGGTTAATTTTGTATGTGATCGCGCGCGAGAGAAAAACCATTTTTATCAAAACTCTTGTGATTTTATCAATTTAATGAAAAATTGTCTAGCATGTGAATCCTACACATCCATGCATAGAATAATAAAATCACATCACACGCAATTTACAAAATAGTCGGTAACTCTTGCCAATAAACCTATGCGTTCCTCCCGTGAGCCAAAACGGGAAGAACATGGTCATACTAAGGGATAAAACTTCTTGATGCAAGCTCCCACTAGAACCACCATCTCTATTGGACTTCATTGGCTTCTAAGGGCATCAAAACTCCATCTTGTTTTGCCTCCTCTTGTGTCTTCATCCCTCCATCATACAAATTACATACAATAGAAAATAAATGGCATACAAGCCACAAATCTTTCTATTTATCTAATTACATGTACATGGATGAATGAAATGGCATGCAAGCCACAAAATTATTACAATTATACTGAATTTAATAAATTTACAGCTTTTAATGTGGATAAAACCACCAAATGCATGCAAAACACAAATCAACCAAAGGGCCAAGGCAAGGTTACCAACTCATAATAACACATACAACTATCACTACTGCAAAAACTAGCAAGGAACCTTTGGAACAAATTTCCAGAAGGTCTAAATGCCAAAAATCCCGAGACCAAAACTGTTTTATCAAAATATTTGAAAAACAATTTTCCAGTAGCGTTAGCGGCGCTAACTTGCAAGATTTAGTGTCGCTAACCAGAACTTAGCGCCGCTAACTCAAACGGCAGAATACAAACATTTTGATTTCGGGTTTTTCAGGCCACCAAGTGCTATTCTAACATAGAGGTGGCTCTGATACCACTGTTGGGATTTCAGGAACACGCAACGGAAGCAAGAACAACAACATACAAGCAAATATGTGTTTAAAAACATGAAATCCCTAAATGGATCAACTCTATGTAACAAAAATAGCAACAAACAAGGAGGTTAGAATGTTATACCGTGCTCCTAAGCTACAAAAACTGTTTGATGGTGGCTGATGGTGGTGTTGAAGCAAGGCTCTCCTTCTTCTACTTCTCTTCTCGAAACCACACCCCGGGAACTAGTCCAACAACTTGTGCTAGCAAGCTTGTGTGAAGTCTTATACTAGAAAAGCACACAAGAACAACAACTAGATTTCTGAATCTCGAAATCTTTACTAGATCACCAAGGATTTTGGTATAAAGTGAAGAGAGGGTTTTCTTGCAATAGTGAAATTGGCCAAGAGAGATTAAATGTCTCCAGGTTTGAAGTATTTTAAAGACATCTAAAATTCCCCTGGAACTTCCTCTAGCCGGCCAAATCACCTCAACAAGTTGCCATGCATTGGCCAAGTCAAGAGGTGATGTTGACACAAAGTTCACTTTAGCCCTTAGCGGCGCTAACGCGGCCTGACTTTGAAACGACATAAACCACATGCAGCCATAGCGGCGCTAACTTGTTAAGTTAGCGGCGCTAACGTGGCCTGCATTGCTAACTTTCACTTTTTCCATCTTTGGTCCCTTAACCTAATTTGCTGTCATGTTAGACCCCGGTGTGTGACCCATATAGGCCCATACATCATCGGCAGTGCTCTAAGGCATACATATATTATCGGGCAGATTCTAACAGGGATCGAAAACGAACCCTAATAAGTTATTGAATAACAGGGATCGAAAACACGATACAATTAACTAATAAATTATAAATCTAATTATTATCTCTAGCATATCCAACTAACCATGAACTAATTGCTCACGTGAGTTATAATTAAGTACATGAACTAAATCATACTTAAACTTCTTAATAAGGAATTTGCTCCTTATATCCTTTAGTGCTAATCGCCAAACACCTCTATCAGGTTGATGATCCATAACTTAATTGCAAGTCCCCAGTTGCAAACAAAATCAACCCTAAACCCTAAACCCTAATCTAATAATCGTGAGCACCAAATTAATTCCATCATCATCACAAATCACCTTGTTATCCAATTCTAATTAAAAGATTACTTGTTAAAAATTGGTACTAGTAAATACAAATCTAATTTTAATTATATCCTTACATCGAAAATTGCATATTGTTTATAAATTATTATTGTTGTAACAATTTAGCAACACCATCATTCTTAATTCCCCAGCTTCGTATTTGACTTCCTTCACAATAGGGGATCACAAATTCATTAACATAATCACCAATTAGACACAGCAAATTGAGATGAATTACTACCTAACCATCAAAACCATCAATCCTATGAAATTCAAACTTATGATTGCGAAAACCAAATACACTCGCCCAACAACAAACTCGATGAACCAGATGCAAAATTTAACCATTTAATTTTATTTCCTAACTAAACTCAGCCATCCCAAATTCATGGTTCTCGGTAGGTGCCACACATTAACTATGTAGTATCAATTTTAGGCTATTTCTAACATCTGATCAATCTAGATTAGGGAGCTTCAAATGCCAACCTGCCGCCCTCAATAACAGGGTCTTAATCGACGGTTTCAAACCCCAAAAATGCTACTAAATCAACCAATGGACATAGCTATGAATTTAAGATACTTAGATGCTTTACCGTCGAGACCGAGATCGAAGTCGTGGTTTTTCTTCTCCTTTTCACCTGCTGCCGTCGAGAGTAGAAGGGAGGGCTGCCGATTCTTTCTTTCTTTCTTTTTTTACTATGCTAAGATTAACCCTAGCTTAACCGTTATGAATCCTATTACCATCCATCTTTACCATTAAGTCCTTAAGCCCAACACAATTAATTTAAAGCCCACTGCTTTCTATAAATCCAAAGATATATCATAGCCCACTAAAAGATATAAAAAGCTTCATTAATATTAATATATATTCGAGTAATGAACACAACGTTTTATTTTCTAAAATAATAATAGGAATATTACTTCTCCGAAATTCCGGTCGTTACAATTTAAACCAAGTTCCACATCGGATTTCGAGACTTTTACCCTACCATTACAAGGAAAATCACTTTCAGGGAGGACAAATGTCCTCGCAAAAGGTAAAAAAGTCGTCACAGAATGTCTTTTGTGAGAACCCGTCGTCGCCAAATAGTCGTTGTAACACCCTAAAATAGGGCCTAGTTGTAAAGGGTTGTACCATATGCTTGTATAGTTGTACATTGACTTTAGTCAATGTGTTTTGTTGATTATTGTTGTTATTAGTCGTTTTAAATGTGGTTATGTGGCTAATGTTGGAAAGTGTTAGAAATAGATAGAGTTGGTAAATTGTTGAACGCTTTTAGATAATGGTTCCAAAAATATCTCCGTTAGTTGAAACGGGTAAACCTAAGTCGCGTTGTATTTCACCAACAAGAGTCGGTTATCCTTTGGAAAGTACAAACACATACTACACACACACAAACTTACGTAAACACACACACAAACATTCTCAAGGCTTGGTTCTTGAAGGAGAAATCAAAGGATTCAAGTTGCAAGAGAAATCAAAGCTAAACTTAGGTCCTAATTTATTATTGTTGGGATTACCTTGCTGTTTTTGTAAGTGTTTTTCTTCAAGAACTTAGTTTTGAGTTTTGAAAGTGATAAACCCATTTTAAGGGTTTAAATTGAGTTCTATGTGTTGTTTGAAGTTCAGAAACATGTAGGAATGTTGTAGATGTGTTAAACAACATGTAGGAACGTTTAAAGTTGAGTTTCAGTCGATTAAAGTGGTAAAAGCGTCGAGTTGCAGGTTCTGTTCGAGAACAGAGCTGTGTTCACCGTAAAAGTGGTCCATGCGGTCGCATGGAAAATCCTTGCGGTCACATGAGGTCCATGCGGTCGCATGGAAAAGCCTTGCGGTCGCAAGCATGTTTTTGTGTCTCTTGCTGTCGCAGGCAATGGGTCTTGAGATCGTAAGCTTGTTGCGTATGGTTTACCGTCGAGGACGAAGAAAACATATTTGCGGTCGTAGGTATATAACTTGCGATCGTAAGCACCTAAAGAACCACCCTTGAGATCGTATGGGTATCCCTTGCGGTCGAAAGCTTGGGTTGTCTGGGGGAGGGCCCTTGCGGTTGTAAGGAAATCCCTTGCGGTCGTAAGCAGGGGTTTTATGCTGACAGATTGTAGACTTGTGTTTTAAGCTGCATTAGTTGTTGTTAATTTGTGATTAATCCTGAACCTATTGTGTTAGGTGATTCGGAGGACTCTAGGGATTCCCGGCATTATATCTGTCTCTTGTGAACTCGAGGTGAGTACCGGTTTTCCTAAGAGGCTCAGTAAGTAGAGTTGTCTGTGGTTTGTTGGCATATATTGTTGATATTGTACCCGTGTGTATATGAGGTATGTTATGCCATGTTTCCATGTGCTATGTCATGTTAAGTTGCTTAACTCGTTTATTGTAAATCACATACATAGTGTTGGACCCGATAAGGGTGAGTTATTACTTGTTGTACTTGTTCGGACAGTTGCTGGCATGGTTAAGGTTAGCCGCAAGGCTGGATCCCTTGGGATGGTTATTCGGGATCAACGGTGGCTCCGTGGTGCACGCCGTGTCTCAGGTTCTGTAGGACCGCCGTTCCTTAACGTGAGTTGGGATCTTGGCTTACGATCGAGATCCGAGTTGGCACGAATCTACTGGGTGGACTGCTCTTCGCTCCCCCACCAGTGTGGTTGGTTGTAGCTGATACCCCAGTTGGAGTTGTTGAGCGGGGTTTCCCACCCTGCGAGATGTGACTCTGACTGACACGTTGGCACGCCGCGTTGTGATAGGATAGCTTTGTATGTTGTTCCTGTGTTGTGATAACCTACTTGTTGATACTTATGTGTAAATCTGTGCTCACTAGCTAGTGTAGCTAACGGTGCATGATTTCCCTTTTTGCAGGTGCTGAGTAGTTGGCCTTGTGAGGCGGGAACTTGATGGTAGTCGTTGTAAATATCTTTTAGGAACACTAGTTGTTTTATATGTGATCCGGTGGTCGGTTGTCGCTAGTTGGTAACACCTGTTAGTTATGAACTTGGCGTACGTTTGTTGTAAATTAACTGCCGAGTTAGTAAACACTATTATTCTTTTGTAAACGTTGTTTATTCCGCTGTAAGATTTGAGTTAACATGTTTAAAAAGTTTAAATTAATTCTAATTTTAAGCTCGTGAAAGCTGGTGTTACAATTAGGTATCAGAGCCTACGTTTGAGGAATTGGGTACTCGAGATGTATTCAATCTCAAACTCGGGCCCGACCACTGTTAAAGTGTTCCTAGTTGAGTAATTGGGTTTGAGTGTGAGTGTTACGTGGTAGTTGAATGTTGTAAGTTAACTTGTAGTGTTAGTAGTTGTTGGATAAGTGGTGTGTTAAATGTTGTTTTCGTGTGTATAGTAAGTTGATATAGAATGTCTAAGCGACGAGCTACCACTGAGGAAGCTCTTAAGCAGATGGAGGACGAGGCTTCTCATACTCACCACGAGGCTGAGGATGCGTCTTCTCAGAACCATGTCGAGGGCCCGAGGCTCACTCCTGAATATGAGGCATATGTTAGACGAATAATAGATGAGCTCCGACTGAAAGGAACTGTTGCTAGAAGTGTTAAAAGGAAAGAAAGTAAAGAAGTGTTCATACAAGAAGTTTCTTACTTGTGGACCAAAGGAGTTTGAGGGTAGTGATAATCCCTCACATACCGTACGTTGGTTACGAGAGAAGGGTCAAGTCTTCGAGTCGTGTGATTGTGAGCCAGAGTACCGTGTCAAGTACGCGGTACGGATGTTAAAAGGCCGTGTGTTGGATTGGTGGGATACGGTCAAAGATACGGTGAGTAAAGAGGTATTAGCTGCGTTGACGTGGGAATAGTTTGCTGAGAAAGTGAAGAAAAAGTATTGCAATGATTACGATATGGAGAAGATTGAAAGCGAGTTTAACGCTCTCCGTAAGGGAGATAAGCCTGTGGATAATCTGATTAACTCGTTTAATGATAAGGTGATGTTTATTCCTCATCTGGTGTCGGATGAAGCTGCAAAAGTTCACAAGTTTGTTGGTATGTTGCCAGTAGAGTATCGACCTCACATTCGAGCTGGTGGTGGTTTAGATCAAGCATTTGAAGTTGCTCGACAGATAGAAGGCGATCGTTTACAAGGTGAAGGTGACCAAGCGGGTGAGGGTCACAAGAGAAAGCTTCAACACTCGTCAAAGTCGGGTCTTTCAAAAGAACAATTTGTTGTAGGTGTGAAGTCTGATTCCCAGAAGAAAACAATGTCGGATCGTCCTTGGTGTGCTTCTTGTCGTACGTATCATATTGGTGACTGTTCTAAAGCTACCACTCGATGTTTGAGGTACGGAGAGAAGGGGCACGTGGTTGCAAAGTGTGAGTTTAAAGAGGATGTCTGTTACAAGTGCCACAAGCAAGGGCACAGATCAGCTGATTGCCGGTCGAAGCAGAGTACCGGTGCTAGTGGATTTGCCTCTGGGCAGAAGAAAGATGGTGCTCCACGTGCTAAAGGGCCAACATTTCAAATGATAGCCGAGGATGCGAAAGCTGATGATGATGTGCTAACGGGTACTTTTCTTGTTAATTCTACCTTAACATGTGTATTATTTGATTCTAAAATTGTTTATTTTGTTGTATCTGTGGTCTTCTGTGATAAATTGCAAGTGCCTGTGTCTAAGTCGACCGAGCCACTTGAAGTAGAAATTGCTAGTGGTAAGGTAGTTCCAGTTACTGTTAGTGTTCCTCAAGCGGTTATTTGTGTCAATGGGAATAATTTTCCTATTTCCTTTTTCCTTGTGTTTATTGCGGGTTTTGACGCAAGCGTTTCAGTTTATGAAACGGTTGTTGTGTGAAGCTTCAGTTCTTTCCTTGTTCGATAGATCTGAAGATTTTGTTGTATGTCGTGATGCTTCGAGTTCTGGATTGGGGTATGTGTGGATGCAGTGTGATAAAGTGATTGACTATGCTCTACAGTAGTTGAGGCTCCATAAAGGTAATTGTTCGACCTATGATCTTGGTTGTAGTTTTCGCGTTGGAATGATGGCGGCATGGTCTATGAGACACCAAGCGTGTGGATGTGATAACGCATTGTAATAGAATTGGTGATGAATTTTCCAGAGACCTTCCGCGGTTAGGACACGATTTGTGTCATCATTGACCGGTTGACCAAGGGTGTTTATGTCCTAGTCACCGATGAATCCGCTTCATTGGATCGGCTAGTTCAGTTGTGTATTAATAAAGATTGTGTCACGCCACGATTTGGCCATGTTTGATTGTGTCTGATCGCGATTTGCGATTTGTTTCTCACTTTTATCGAAGTTTATAGCGTTGTTCATTTAAGCACGGCGTACCATCCTCTAACCGATGGCTAGTTCGAGAGAGTTGTTCAGACCTTGGAGGACATGTTTCGCGCGTGTGTGTTGGAATTCGGTGGTGCGTGTGATTTTCACTTGTCGTTGATCGAGTTTGCTTTCAATAACTAGTGTGATTCCAGTAGTGGAATGCCTCCGTGCGAGGTGCGTTGCGGGAGGCGTGGTCGCACTTCGACTTGTTGGCTCGAACATGGTGAAAAGTAGCTTACCGGACCCGAGATTGTTCAAATTTTAGCTGATAAAGTTGGAAGTTGCTCGTGATAGACCGAGAGTCTATGCCGACCCTAAAAGTCGACCTGTTGATTTCAAGGAGAGCGATCAGGTGTTCCTGAAAGTTTCTCCTCGGAGTGGTTTCATTCGATTCGATTGGAACGAACTTTCTGATGTTCACGACGCGTTCGCCGTGTGTGGTCGACGTAAGTGCAAGGTAGAGGAGAATCAGATTCTGCCTCTGCGAGAGTTGAAAGTTGACGCTTCAAAACATCTCGTTGAAAAGCCTGTCGAAATACTTGGTTCGAAGACCAAGAAACTGAGATGGAAGATGATGTAAGAGCTTGATACCCTCACTTGTTTGTAGACGATTAGATTTCGAGGACGGAATCTTTTTAAGGGGGGTAGATTTGTAACACCCTAAAACAGGCCTAGTTGTAAAGGGTTGTACCATATGCTTATATAGTTGTACATTGACTTTAGTCAATGTGTTTTGTTGATTATTGTTGTTATTTGTTGTTTTAAATGTGGTTATGTGGCTAATGTTGGAAAGTGTTAGAAATAGATAGAGTTGGTAAATTGTTGAACGGTTTTAGATAATGGTTCCAAAATATCTCCGTTAGTTGAAACGGGTAAACCTAAGTCGCGTTGTAAGTTAAATAGGGGAACCAAATACCCGTATAGGGTATTTGACCAACAAGAGCCTGTCTATTCCTTCCCTTATCCTCTAGAAAGTACAAACACATACTACATACATACAAACTTACGTAAACACACACACTAACATTCTCAAGGCTTGGTTCTTGAAGGAGAAATCAAGGGATTCAAGTTGCAAGAGAAATCAAAGCTAAATTCAGGTCCTAATCTATTATTGTTGGGATTACCTTGCTGTTTTTGTAATTGTTTTCCTTCAAGAACTTAGTTTTGGGTTTTGAAAGTGATAAACCCATTTTAAGGGTTTAAATTGAGTTCTATGTGTTTTTTGAAGTTAAGAAACATGTAGGAATGTTGTAGATGTGTTGAACAACAGGTAGGAACGTTTAAATTTGAGTTTCAGTTGATTAAAGTGGTAAAAGCGTCGAGTTGCAGGTTCTGTCCGAGAACAGAGCTATGCTCAATGTAAAAATTGTTCATGGGGTCACATGGAAAAGCCTTGCGGTCGCATGAGGTCCATGCGGTCGCATGGAAAAGCCTTGCGGTCGCATGAGGTCCTTGCGGTCGGAAGGAAAAGCCTTGCGGTCGCATGAGGTGCGGTCGCAAAGGAAAGCCTTGCGGTCGCAAGAATGTTTTTGTGTCTCTTACGGTCACAGGCAGTGGTTCGTGCGATCGTAAGCTTGTTGCGTATGGTTTACCGTATGAGGACGAAGAAAACATACTTGCGGTCGTAGGTATATAACTTGCGATCGTAAGCACCCAAAGAACCACCCTTGCGATCGTATGGGTATCCCTTGCGGTCAAAAGCTTGGTTTGTCTGGGGGAGGGCCCTTGCGGTTGCAAGCAGGGGTTTTATTCTGACAGATTGTAGACTTGTGTTTTAAGCTGCGTTAGTTGTTGTGAATTTGTGATTAAGCCTGAACCTATTGTGTTAGGTGATTCGGAGGACTTTGGGGATTCCCGACATTATATCTGTCTCTTGTGAACTCCAGGTAAGTACCGGTTTTCCCATGAGGCTCAGTAAGTAAAGTTGTCTGTGGTTTGTTGGCATATGTTGTTGATATTGTACACGTGTGTATATGAGGTATGCTATGCCATGTTTCCATGTGCTATGCCATGTTAAGTTGGTTTACTCGTTTATTGTAAATCGCATGTGTAGTGTTGGACCCGATTGAAGGGTTTTTACCTGACCAAACCACTTAAGACACAAACTGGTCTAACCCTGGGTTTGATTCTACTTGTTCAATCCTAAAGAGGAAACAGATTGAACACAACCCCCTAAACCCTAAAGAGGGTTAGGATCTTACTAATGATCTATACTATTTCAAACTAACAATCAAGATAAAAGGTTAGAAACAATTTCTCTTTGATCTTGGGATTGCTAAAGTTAATCCACCACTACTGCACCACCACGAACTAGCTGCTAGTCCGGGACTAGAAATACCCGAAAAATCAACACGCGAAACCTGCGTGTATGTGTGGTGATCGTGAATCGCAAAAATCCGAAACCCCCTTGGGTTTCTTTTTGAAGTCGACGCAGGGAGGGATTGAAGAGGCTAGGATTTTTCCTTGTTTCAAGATTAAAATCTCCTTTTTATAATTAGCCTTTTCTAGGTTTAAATACTTAAACCTTATCCAAGCCAAAGTCCGTTCAATTAAAGCCTATGTCTATAATTGAATTTTCATTCATTGCACTTTGACCCCCTGGACTTTACTAGTTAATTAATTAACTATTAATTAACTGGTCCGTTAAATATTAAAACTTAATATTTAATTCCCTTTAAATAATAAATAACTATTTATTATTTATTTCTCTTTTAATAATTAATTCAACTTATTAATTATTTCTACACAAAACTGGTAAATTCCAAACTGTTTTAATTGGGTGTGTAGCAGTGAGACCTTTAGTCTCTTATAACATTGGACACAATGTACCCATTAATTAATAGTGCACATAATCTAACAGACTCCCACTTGTGCAAGATAAGTAATAGTTACTGTACATTGCTAGCCTAAGGATGTCCCTAGCCAGACGCTTAGGATAACCAGGTCATAAGAACTCTTATACCCCAGAGTAACGAGTGATAAAGTAAACTCTCTTAAATTAACTGTTTATGAGCGATCTATCATAAACTAACTATTCATAAATTTACTATCATAAACTACCTGTTTATGAATGGGTATGGTTATTAGGTTTGTCCCTTGCAACGTGATATTTCAATTTTGAGCATGAGCATGGAGAATGTCAACTCAAAATCTCACGAATTTTTCATGACATCCTTGATTTCAAATTGCGTGATAAACGACAAAGAACAGATCAGTTCGTTTGGGCACGGTCGTGCACTTACTAGTTTTTAATCAGTCAAGGGGCCCAGAAATATCTCTCCTAAAAAGGAGGTGCAATACCTTCTTGCATATTTTCATTTAGCAATACGGCTCCCACTGAATCTAGACACGCCCCTTATGGCCACCCTATTACGGCATGGCGTTAGGACGCACTAAGAAGACAATGGTTACCGCATCCCAAACCAAATACCTGAAGTTTGAGGATAACCTATGTGACAAATACTTTTGACACGAATCCATGAAGTATTTTTCACGGTGGGTCAGTCCAATATTCGTTACCCTAACGAATATCCGTCAATTTTGGTCCACAAAAAACTTTTGCAGCTATATTCGATATACCATCGAATCTACCCCAAAATTACGATGACTTTACAACCCTATCAAGGTTCCACCAAGATAAGTAGCCACGGATAATATTTTGAATAAACCAAGTTTATTCCTGGATGAACTAAAACATACAAAATGGTGAAGAACAATGAAACTAATTTCTGCACCCTCCATATTCCACCCTGGATTAAAGATGCATAATTTCTACCATTTCATTGTCTCGATTCACAACGTGTATCTGAATTACTTATTATTTTACATTGTAACTTATCACGGATTACAAAGAAAAATAATATGATTATAAACCAAAAACTCAAGACTAGTACCTCGAAGTACTTTTACTTGGTTTTGTTAGAAATTGTTTTGCATCCTAAAAACAATTGTAGTCTTACTTTTTTTATAAAGTCCTTAAACTTGGAGAACTGGAAATAACTCCTAAGTTTCTGAGTTTATAAAATAATCTCTTTGTAATTGAAACTTCAATTACACTTGTAGATGTCCTAAATCTTACTAGATTCATTCCCTTTTGAAATGATAAATCTATTTACACATACTTGTAAACTTTAGATTAGATTTCCAGTGTATACTAACACTTATCTAATTTCATTACTAAGGATATCAAAACATCCTATTTTATCATTTCTAACGTTAATCAACTATCAATATTATTCTGACTTTTAAACCCTTTTGAACATATATAATTCCATTTAACTCATAAGTTGACTTAAAATCTCGCAATGATATCCTTATTGAGCACCTCTCAATAAGTCACGCGTTCCTCGGATTAGTCCTTCTTAAGAACTTGATATTTTAGAAAAATTTCTAAAATCATCCGACAATTATATACTTTAAAAGTTCACTCTTATATTTATCATACTAGTTAGATCAAACTTGATAAGTTGATAAATATACTAGTCAGTCGCTCCCACTATCTTTTATGAAAAAGTGCATCACTCTTAAAACACCCTTTAGTCTTAGTCAATCCTTTGACTAATATGCTTAAAACTTGTGTTTTAAATATTTGCTCTTAAACTTAGTTTTTGTAAGAAACTTAATTGTTTCATGAAACCAAGACTTGGATTTCTCATACATCCATCTTTCCAATTACGGAATGTGGTTTCATTAAACCCAATACGATTACAAGTTTGAAAGACTTGTAAAGGCATTTTACTTTCTTTACTTAAAACATTTAGTATTAAAGGTTCTTGATTATAATAACTAATATAATCACCTTTGTACTTTCTTAAATGTTTTATCAAAAACTTTTGTCTAGAAATAATAACTATTATTTCTTAACATGCTCATAGTTTTTCATAAAATCTTTAAATACTTGTAAATTAGAGATGCCTTCTAATTTTATGAACATAACTTGTTCATCTAAGTATTTATATATAGTGAGATTAATGTAGCTATGAAAATTAATGCATAAGATCACTATGAATCATCCATTAAGCCAAAACTTGACTTATTAGTAACCTTTAGTCGCAACTAGACTAACTTGATTCATCAAACATACGTGCACGTATATAAGCTAAATAATTCATTAATTTAAAAGCTTAAAACCATAATGTCATCCAAAAAGAGTGAAAAACCATGCCAGTAATGTCTAAAAACTTTGAATAATAAAAGGTTAACAACTAAAAACGTGAATTATTAAATATCCGATAAGCACGTGGGATCTCAAAAAAAAAACCAGACTGTTTCACTTTCCATTACCTCCTGCAATAAACGATTGAAATATATTAGAATACTAGTAAAACTTTACAAGTGGAAAGTGACAAAGAAGTTAATCACATGATACCTGAGGAGCCAGTTTTGCCTCCTGCTTCGTGAGCCTTTGGACAATCTCTCTTCCAGTGTCCGACCTCGCCATACTTGAAGCACCGATTCTCGGTCCTTGCTCTGTTTGGCTTTGACTTCTTGCCCTTGTTGTTGTCACTAGCCCTGGGTGCACTCTGGCTGTGCTCGGTTTTACCCGTTCCCTTTCCGTTGCGCCCCTTCCTCTTCTTGCCTCCACTATTGCCCACTAGGAGAACGTCCTTAGACTTGGTCCCGATACTCTGCTCCGCAGTCTTAAGCATAGAATGCAGTTCTGCCACGGATTTCTCCATGTTGTTCATGTTGTAGTTGACTATAAAAGGCTTATAGTCTTCCGATAACGAGTTGAGTATCGTATCCATTGCTAACTGCAGCGGTACTGGGTCCCCAAGTCTCTCTAGGTGGTCCATATACCCTTTCATTTTCATGACATGGGTACTGACCGACGTCCCCTTTGCCATCTTGCATGAGTTAAATGCCCTTGTGGCATCATAATACTCTGTGCGGGCTTGTTCCTGGAACATGTCCCTCAGCTGGCGGATCATGTCATAAGCAGGAGTTTCCATCATGCTCGATTGCAACTCTGAACTCATTGTTGCAAGCATGAGGTAGCTAACATCAAGGGCGTCATTGGAGCGCTTTTGATAAGCCTCCCTGACATCTGCCCTAGCGTTGTTGGCAGGGGGATTTCCTAGAGGTTGTTCTAGGACGTACCACTTTCTCTCGTGCCTTAGCACGATCCGGAGATTTCGCTCCCATGTGAGAAAGCTTGGTCCGGTGAGCTTATCCTTCTCTAGGATAGAGCGAAGAGAGAGGTTGTTAGTGTTGGTAACGTTGGTTGCCATCTACAAATTAAAACTCGTTTTAATTAGTAATTGCAGATAAACTTTTCTAACATATATTAATAAACCCTTAAATAATATATATCAGACCTAGGACCCATATTTCACATACTTGATGCAAGGTTTGGGCACTTCCCGCCAAGTCATGCTATTTCTGGTAGGTAATTCCCTTTACCAATCGTACCTAACTGATACGACTCCTAGAACCTCGTAGAGTACTTAGACAAAATCTAGTATGTTTAACTCTACTCTAGTGCATTTTGGGTCGTGACTCCCGATTATGACAAAAATAGATCGCACCACCAAAGACAGTATGAATTCTGGCCGGGACTCCCGATTATCGCAGAATCTTGTTGGAGTATGCCCACTGACACACATACGCTAAATGATCACTACGGATGATGTATGGGCCTATCGGGTCACACGCCGGGGGTTGACCTTGACACAACCTAAAAGATGAGGGTGAGAAAGGATAAATAATGTAAGTTGGTTTCCTGGCAGGAGTTAGCGGCGCTATCTCAGCCGCGTTAGCGGCGCTAACCTTAAGTGGTTAACGGCGCTAACCGTGGGCGGCTAGCGGCGCTAACCCTGTCTGACAGAAACTACTTTATTATTTTCACCTCTAAACTCCACCAATGCATGTAATTTGTCATCATGAGCTCTGGGGCCGACTTGGGAGACCTGGAGTCGTGGGTTGGCTTATAAAAATCATGCATAATACTCTTTTCTTACTTCTTGGTCATTTTTGAAAGAAAAAACACTTAGAACTAAGAGAGAGTTGCTAAGTGTCAAGAGAGAAAGAGAGTTCCCTGGAGTTTGGTTGTGTTCCAGAAAAGGATCTTCATCAAGGAAGGATTCTCGGAGTGCTAGTACACTTGGGTCACCTTGTTTCTCGGTGTGGACTTCGATTGTGTAAGAAGGAGCTCAAGGACGATTTCAAGTTTGGAGTTAGCTACCACACATAACCGACCAGAGACATCTAAGGTATAAATCTTCTCCTTTCTCTTCTGTTTAAGTTGTTTTACTAGTTGTAGAGTATGGTACACTTATGGGGTTCATCATGTGGTTTGTTTTTATGCTTGTAAAACCGATTTATTTGCTTTGTTGCTTCCGTTGCGTTGTACCACGAACCCCAACAGTGGTATCAGAGCCACCTCTACACTAGTTTATCAGTTGGTGGCTTTGAAAATCCGAAAAATGTGATTTTTGGTTGTGTCCAGGGTTTAGCGGCGCTAACCTGTCTATGTTAGCGGCGCTAAACCGTCCGTAGGGGCCGCTAAGCCGTCTCGCGATAGTGGCGCTAAACTGGAGTTAACGGCGCTAAATCTGTATAGTTAGCGGCGCTAACCCGTCTGGCAGAATGCATTTTGCGTAAAATCAATTTTGTTGGATCGCTTGAGCTACTTGAACCTTCTGGAACTTTGTTCCAGGTTTGTTGTGTGCTTGATTAAGTTCCCTTATGTCTTGGTTGGTGTATTTATATGTGGATTAACATTTTGGCATGAAAATGGTTAATTGCATATACTTACATTGTGTATATATGACTATGGAAATTTGACTTGTTTAAGGTTCCTAATACATATGTACATAGGATTATTAGTGCCTTGAGTGTTTAGATAATCTTAACCAAGACATATAAGATTTACATGGTTTTGTGTGGCACACCATGTGTAGTTTGTGTTTTCTTGTATGTGGTTGTAGTATTTGCATCCGGTGGAATTTTTGAGCCATAAGACCTATGTGATGTGTTTGGTTGGTTTAGATTAATGTATTAATTCATTTGGTGGTTTGTACCACAATAGTTTGTAATAATTAATCTATTCATTCGGTTAGTATATTTAACGGCTTGCATGCCGATTTCTTATTCTTTGTAATTTGTGATATTAGCTTAGAATAGAAATTGTGGCTTGCATGTCATTTCCTTTTAAATTTGTAAATTGTAAAAGGAGAACTGAAGCAACCAACAAGGACCATTGGATGGTGTCTTGGCGTACTTGGATCTGGAGGTCGGTAGAAGACGCGATGGATCAAGTGGGAGGAGCACACATCAAGTCATTCGGTTTAGTCCTTAGATGACTTAGTCTTGCCCGTTGGCTCATAGGATTGGCTCGTTACCGGATTTATATTACATGCGTGGTTGATTTTATTTTGTTTATTTTCTTGCATGGATGTTTAGGATCTTCGCATGCTAGAAATTTTTTCAAAATAATAAAATCAAAGAGTTTTTTAAATCGGTTTACAAACTCCGCGCGCCACATATACAAGAATTGGTTAAAAGTGTTTTTAACCGGAGAAACAAAAACCCGTTTTTCAAAAGTAAATCTCACACCACCCGTAAGATGACACCGCCCAAATCTAGAGAAACAAGATTGGTCGTCGAGCTCTAGCCGAGATCGGTTTTGCGTTGTGTGGAAGGCGCGTGTGGCAACTCGCAAGGTCAGTTGTCGAGCTCTAGCCGAGCCGGCCATTGGGCTAGAGTACCACCGTGTATCTTGACGGACGATTTACAATTCCAAGACTTAAAACGCATTGGTAGTTGTCGAGCTCTAGCCGAGCTATCAAAGTGGGTTAATGAGGAATTGGTGTGGAGGGATCAAACATGCCAAATGGGTGCTAATAGTACCTAGGATCCCGCAAGTGCCTTAGAGTTGTAATCACGGATTGCAATTGGTAAAGTGTTTACCGGCCTAAAATAGCTCTATGAAGTGATCCGCGGAAAACCCGTCATGGATTAGGGTATTTTGAGGTTCTTAGCCCTTGTTAATATAATTTTTTTTATAACAAGTGGGTAATTATTTAACAAGGATCTAATACATCATAACTAACCAAATTTCGTGCTCTGCTTGTAGATGGCATCTACTAGCAACACCAACACCACCAACATGTCAATTCGTCTATTTTTGGAGAAGGAGAAACTCACATGACCAAACTTTATGGATTGGCATAGGACTTTGAGAATTGTCCTTCGCCATGAAATGAAGCTAGAGGTACTTGAGTCACCTCTTCCGGAGGCTCCTGCTACCAACGCGACGAGGGCTGTCCGCGAGGCGTATGAAAAGCGCCTCAAGGACACGAACGACGTGACTTGCCTAATGCTAACGACCATGAGTCCCGAATTGCAAAGAAAATTCGAGAAAGTGAGTGCGTTTGAGATGATATCTCAGCTGAAGGACATGTTCCAACAGCGAGCAAGGCAAGAACTCTATGAGTGCGTCAAGGCCTTCATCGGTTGCTAAGATGAAAGGGTACGTGGACCAGCTCGAGGAGTTGGGCTTTCCCATGGGGAATGAGTTGGCGGTTGATATCATCCTCCAATCCTTGCCTCCAGCATATGGCCCGTTCATTGTAAACTTCCATATGCATAGTATGGACAAGTCCATTATGGAACTGCATGGCATGCTTAAGACATCTAAAGGAGAGCGTGCCAAGTCTAAGCCCTCCACCTCCACTGCCGTCCTCACCATCAACTAAGGTAGGCACAAGCGGAAGTAGCCCGCTTTGGGCTCCAAAGGAAAGGGAAAGAAAAAGGCCAAGGCCCAAGGGCCGAAGCCTAAAGCTAACCTAACCCCGGAGCCGAAGGGGAAGCAAGTGGCTCCCGCTGCCACCTCACCGGAAGAGGCAACCTGCTACTTCTGCGGGGAGAAGGGACACTACCGGCGTAGTTTCCCCAAGTACACGGAGGAGCTCAAGAAGTTTCGCTCTAAAGGTGCCGCTGCCTCCGGTATGTAGATGATTGAACTCCATAACACTTCTACTTCTAACGCCTGGGTTTTAGACAGCGGGTGTGGTACTCACGTTTGTAATAATGTGCAGGTACTAAGAAGAAGTAGGGACTTGGTTGATGAAGAGTTGGATCTCATCATGGGAAACAAAGCTGTTGTCCCGGTTGAGAAGATTGGGAGTGTGGAGCTCTCCTTTACTTCCGGCTTATCTATTGTTTTGTTAAATGTATCCTTTGCGCCCTGCGTGGCAAGAAACATTATTTCATTGTATGCCTTGTATGACGATGGATTTAACTTTAAATTTGAGAATGGTAGCATTGAATGTTACAAAGATCATGTCTTTTATTTTAAAGCATTTCCATGTCATGGCATATATGAAACAAGTGTAAGCTTGCAAAGCAATAGATCAATCATGAATGTTGATTCGGGTTCCAAAAGCGTTTTGGATAAATTATCTCTATGGCATGGTCGGTTAGGCCACATAAACAAGAAACGCATCGCCAAGCTCCAAGCGGATGGGATCTTGGAATCATTTGACCACAGGTCTAATGAAGTATGCGAATCTTGTGTATTGGGCAAGATGACCAAAGCACCCTTCACCAGTGTTTGTGAGAGGGCGCAAGAGTTGTTGGATATCGTTCACACGGAGGTGTGTGGTCCGTTCAAGCATGCCACAAGAGATCATTCCCGCTACTTCGTTACCTTTATTGATGATTATAGTCGATACGGGTATGTCTACTTGGTGAGACAAAAGTCGGATACCTTTGAGGTGTTCAAGACTTATCAAAACGAGGTGGAAAATCAACTAGAGAAAAGGATTAAGATGCTACGATCTAATAGAGGCGGTGAGCATCTTAGTTCCGAGTTCCGTGAACATCTAAGGGATTGTGGGATTATCTCGCAATTAACCCCTCCTAGGACGCCACAATTAAATGGTGTCGCCGAGAGGAGGAACCGAACATTGTTAGATATGGTTCAGTCTATGATGGTTGGTGCGGACGTTCCCGCTACGTTTTGGGGATATGCGATAGAAACGGCCGGTAGAATCCTTAACCTTGTACCAACAAAGAAGGTTAAGAAAACACCGTATGAGATGTGGCATGGAAAGGTTCCATCCATTTCATATTTAAAGGTCTGGGGTTGTCCTGCCTACGTAAGACGTAAGGTTGAGGACAAATTGGAGCCCAGGGCCGAAAGGTGCCTTTTCATTGGTTATCCTGCTGGGTCTATGGGATATTTGTTTTACAAACCTTCGGAGAACAAGGTGTTTGTTGCTCGAAGGGTGATGTTCCTTGAGAGGGAACTGCTATCCAAAGACGCTAGTGGGAGAAGGGTTGATCTTGAAGAAATTCAAGAGACTACCAATGTAGAACCTGATGTTTGGACTAGCTCACAACCTGAAAGGGTTGAATCTTAGCATGATGAAGCTGGAGATGATGTAAACCCATTGCCTATTAGAATATCTGGTAGAAGTCGGCATATGCCAGAGAGATATGGTCTTAACATATCTGAGGGCACCGACATGGTAGTGGTCTCTGATGAGCCTACCAAATACCAGGACGCTGTGGTGGGCCCTGAGTCCGCCAAGTGGCTAGAAGCAATGGAATCCGAGATTCAGTCCATGTCGGATAATCAAGTCTGGGACTTGGTTGATCCCGTGCCAGGGTGTAAATCCGTAGGGTGTAAGTGGGTCTTCAAGAAGAAGATCGGCATGGATGGCGAGGTAGACACCTTCAAAGCCCGACTGGTGGCTAAGGGTTTCACTCAAACTCATGGTGTAGACTATGAGGAAACCTTTTCCCCAGTGGATATGATGAAGTCTATCCGGATACTTTTGGCCATTGCCGCATTTCATGATTATGAGATTTGGCAAATGGACGTCAAAACCGCGTTCCTTACTGGAACACTTTCAGAGGATGTGTATATGACACAGCCTGAGGGTTTTGTACATCCAGAATTTCCGGATAAAGTCTGCATGCTTAAGAAGTCCATTTATGGGCTTAAGCAAGCCCCTCGGAGCTGGAACCTGTGCTTCGACGAGAAGGTCAAACAGTTTGGCTTCTCTAAGAGCAAGGATGAGCCATGCGTTTACATTAGAGCTAGTGGGAGCGTAGTTGTATTCCTAGTTCTTTATGTAGATGATATTCTACTAATTGGGAACGACATCCCAACTTTGCAAGGGGTAAAAGCCTGGCTAGGGTGTTGTTTCTAAATGAAAGATCTTGGGGATGCGGCTTACATTCTAGGGATTAAAATCTATAGAGATAGATCCCGCAGGTTGATTGGATTGAACCAGAGACGTACATTGACAAGGTCCTAAAGAGATTTAGGATGGAGGACTCCAAGAAGGGGTTCATACCTATGTCACATGGTTTAGTGTTGAGCAAAGCTCAAAGCCCGAGTTCCCCTGAGGAACGGGAAGTAATGAGGCGAGTACCATATGCTTCGGCAATTGGCTCGATCATGTACGCCATGTTATGTACTAGGCCTGATATATCTTGTGCATTGAGTATGACAAGTAGATATCAAGCCAACCCTGGTGAGGCACATTGGACGGCAGTAACGAACATTCTCAAGTATCTCCGGAGGAAAAAGGAGATGTTCTTGGTGTATGGAGGTGCGGAAGAGCTACGGGTGACTGGTTACTCCGATGCTAGCTTCCAACCCGATCGGGACGACTGCCGATCTCAATCGGGCTTTGTGTTCCTGCTCAATGGTGGTGCTATTTCCTGGAGAAGCTCCAAGCAAGACACTGTGGCCGATTCTACTACCGAGTCGGAGTATATTGTGGCCAGTGAAGCTGCTAAGGAGGCTGTGTGGATGAGGAAGTTCATCCAAGATCTGGGAGTGGTTCCTAGCATTGCCGACCCTGTTGAGGTGTTTTGTGACAACGAGGGTGCCGTTGCTCTTGCCAAGGAACCAAGGTCTCACCGATGCACGAGGCATATTCCGCGAAAGTATCATTATATCCGGGACGTGGTCGAATGTGGAGACATTGTCATCAGCAGAGTACACACGGATAACAATGTGGCGGATCCGTTTACCAAACCTTTATCACAAGCAAAGCATGATGCTCATACGCGTGCTATTGGGATTAGATTTGCTAGTGATTTGGTTTGATCATGTATTTGGTTAATATATTTGATGTATTTACCCTTTTGGGAACATGAAGCAGTATTGTATTTATTGTATTTATCGATTATTAAATGAGATTTAGTAATACGCAAGTTGCGGGTATTTCTTTAAATCTTTACTGTGTTCCAACTTAGCATGTTTTGCTCTTCCCTGAATGCGTAAGCATTCTAAATGTCCACAGTCGGTCATTCTTCTCGGGAAGGAAGTATGAACTAAGACTGAGGGAAGTAATTGGTCATGTATCCAATGGGGATTGGGGCACGGGGACGCAATTCTTCGCCTGTACTTGAAAGTCTTTCAAGTGATTGGAAGACCCACACCTGATTTTACTTTATGGTACATGTCATGAGTAAATCAGAATGATAATATCAGTTCATCCTCAAACTGGAAATGCACGTGGCTGCATCACTTTGGTTTGCTTTGTTCTAATTGCTTTCAAACGCAGTCCGTAACTGGCTGTTATAAAGGGAGTAGTTGGGCAGAATATGATCACTGTGGTGGGCAGTGTAAGTCAAAGGAATTTGTTCCTCTGTTTAGAGAGATATCCATGGGCCCCTCGATGATTGGTCGCTGACAACAAAATGCATGGCCATGCTCAAAGATTGCAATAATTTATGATTGATTACAACTTGTATATTTTGGTCACCACCAATCTAGATCGAGAAACATAATCGTAAACGAACAGAGAATGACTTTGTACCATGTCTCGTGTTCACTTGGATATCGCGAACAAAAGGATGATTGATCACTTATCGATAGGACCTTTTCACATGGGTTGTAGATTGGTTTTTGTGCTGAAGACAAAACCCATATTGACTTGGGGGCAGAGATGTCTTACTAGAGGCCGCTCTCTGTTTGTGATGTATTGGGTACGGTGAGTCATGTGCAAGTGGGAGTCTGTTGGAGTATGCCCACTGACACACATATGCTAAATGATCACTACCGATGATGTATGGGCCTATCGGGTCACACGCCGGGGGCTGACCTTGACACAACCTAAAAGATGAGGGTGAGAAAGGACAAATAATGTAAGTTGGTCTCCTGGCAGGAGTTAGCGACGCTAACCCTGGCGTCGCTATCTCAACCGCGTTAGCGGCGCTAACCTTAAGTGGTTAGCGGCGCTAACCATGGGCGGCTAGCGGCGCTAACCCTGTCTGACAGAAACAACTTTATTCTTTTCACCTCTAAACTCCACCAATGCATGTAATTTGTCATCATGAGCTCTGGGGCCGACTTGGGAGACCTGGAGTCGTGGGTTGGCTTATAAAAATCATGCATAATACTCTTTTCTTGCTTCTTGGTCATTTTTAAAAGAAAAAAACACTTAGAACTAAGAGAGAGTTGCTAAGTGTCAAGAGAGAAAGAGAGTTCCCTGGAGTTTGGTTGTGTTCCAGAAAAGGATCTTCATCAAGGAAGGATTCTTGGAGTGCTAGTACACTTGGGTCACCTTGTTTCTCGGTGTGGACTTCGATTGTGCAAGAAGGAGCTCAAGGACGATTTCGAGTTTGGAGCTAGCCACATATAACCGACCAGAGACATCTAGGGTATAAATCTTCTCCTTTCTCTTCTGTTTAAGTTGCTTTACTAGTTATAGAGTATGGTACACTTATGGGGTTCATCATGTGGTTTGTTTTTATGCTTGTAAAACCGATTTATTTTCTTTGTTGCTTCCGTTGCGTTGTACCACGAACCCCAACAAATCTTTCATATCCTTTGCCGCAAGGGTTTGAACCCTGATGCCCAAGGTTTGGGCACTTCTGACACCCGAGTACCGTTTAACAGCAAAGGTGTACCATTAGATGGGTAGCACACTGATCTAAGATTTTCTTGGGTTTTATAATTAATTTTAAAAGAAAAACTTAATTTTCCAGTTTTTGAAAAACCATTTTAAAACCATCTGTTTTAAAAAATACGATTTACATGTGTACCTATACTAGGTGCACAAAACGACTTTATAAGTTTAAAACTTATAATCTTGACAAAACTTTAAATTTGTAATAAACCGTAGTTTTTCTACTTGATTAATAATACCTATTAATCACATTTTATTTTAATGTCGCATAACAAAACTATAAAATAAAATCAACCACGCAAGTAAAAAACCTATAGTTTTGCCAACTAATCCTAAGGTCAATCCTAAGGATAGAAGGAACTTGGATTCGTCTTCATGATGCATTACTCCCACTCGCCTCGACACCTCGTTTGAAGTACCCGAACACTGTGCAGACCATCATTTTGAAAATCTTCTTGAACTCCGTCTTGATTATGGGATAAAACTACAACTACTACTATTACAATTACAATAATAAATGGGGTTGTAAATTGGCACGCAGACCTCCCCGAACCGATACAATATTACAATTGAGAAACGGGATTGTAATTGGCACGCAGGCCTTCTCAAAACCAAAATAAAAGAAGAAATAAAAAATGAGTCCTAAGTCGTCAAAACTATATCTACGTATTACAACCACAAAAGAATCATCTATTAACTCGACTAGATTAAACATTTATAGTTGATACGAAAAACTATAAATATAATCTAAAATGTTTATCCGAAAACATGCGAGTTAATGATCCTAGAACATAAATATAAGCAATATATATGTGTAACAACCACGCAGTTATATATATATATATATATATATATATATATATATATATATATATATATATATATAAACGATACAAAAGCGATAAACACAAAAACTGATTCGTTTAACTATCCTCATCTATCCTTTTGATTAATTACTATTAATAAAAAATGAGAATTATAATTTTCTAAGTTATTTAAATTAACTTGACCAAAGTAGTTTTTCTAAAAACTTTGAAAAACATAACTTTATTTAAAAATGAATAATTCCAATGTCGAGTTTTCGACTAGCTTTTCCAAAAAACTGAAACACGACAAAACTTGATCATTATTTAAATAACATCTTGTTTCGTTTTCTCTTTATATAAACTTACTTTTGGAGTTTACTTATAACATCTCAACTGGCCGTGATTAATAAACATCCAAGAACAATATATTTCAACTAAACTAGTTAAAATATACAATATACTAGTTTATATAAAACACTTATTAATTTTAAAAAATTAAAAATTAATAACCTTGTACTTAACCGGAAAAACTTACTTGGGCCGACAACCTTTTGGGTCGTGGACCCTCCTGGGCCGAAAACCATCCGGGCCGAAAACCACCTGGGCCGAAAAAACCTCGTGGGCCGATTGCCCTTCAGGGCCGAATGGGCTGTAGCATATGGGCAGTAGCCTCGCCACGCCATCGCCGATGATCGCCGCCGATCGCCTGGCCATGCTGCCGACGACCACCGCCCTTGGCTGCCGTTGGCCTACGACCGCCGCACCTGGGCTGCCATCGACTTGCCACGGGCGGTGGTGGTGGTCTTGGTTTTCCGATCAAAACAAGAATTTTTTAAATCCTAATCCTTTTAATCTATTAAAAACAAACTAGTTTTTAATATCCAAATTAAAACTGGATTTAATCAAAAACCAAAAAGACTGAAACCTTTGTTTCATTAATAATTAATAACCTTAAAACTAGATTTTAACCTTTAAACAGAAAACTTGTTTAAACCCTTGGTCAAGATCAGGTTTTAATAAAAGGTCTTATCTTTTAACCGTTTAAATAGGAACTTGTTTAAACTTATATGATTAAAAAGAACCTTTTTGTATTCTGGATGAAAAACAGAAACTTGTTTTGATCATCTCCTTGGTTTTCAATTTTCAAAGAAACAAGATGAAGAAGAATAAAATTAAACGAATCAACTAACTCGTTTATCTAGGTTTTTTTACCAACTAAACAAACTGTTTTATTTTTCTTGATTAAAACTTGTTTCATTAAAAGTTGTAATCCTTCAACCGTTCAAACTACCTGTTTAAACTTTCTGATCAAAAGGATTAAAATTTTTTAACAACTGGATAATAAAAAACAAACTGTTTTGACACCCGTTTGTGATTTTCGATTTATACCAGAAACAAGCAGGGGATCAAGAACAAACCTTAATAAAAACCACATAAACTAGAAACTATAGATCATAGAGCCAAGGCTTGTTAGATTATGTGCATATATAATTAATGGGTACATTGTGTCCAATGTTATAAGAGATTAAAGGGTCACACTGCTACACACTCAATTAGAACAGTTTGGAATTTACCAACATTGTGTGTGGAAATAATTAATCAGTTAGATTAATTATTAAAGAGAGAAATAAATAATTAATCAGTTTGAATTAATTATTAGAAGGAAATAAATAATAAATAGTTATTTAATATTTAAAGAGAAATTAAATATTAAGTTTAATATTTAACGGACCAGTAAATAATAGTTAATTAATTAACTAGAAAGGTTGAGGGGGTCAAAGTGCAAGGATTGAAACTTCAATTAAAGTTATGGGATTTAATTGAACGGACTTGGGCTTGGATAAGGTTTAAGCATTTAAACCTAGAAATAAGCTCATTTTATCCTTAAGCCTTCATATTTTTGCAACAAGAAAGAAACCTGGCCTCCTCCCTACTCTCTCTGCGTCGATCACAATACAACACCCGAAGGTGTTCGGTTTTGGCTATCTGCGTCGACGACAAGAGGCAAAAAGCCTCTCAGTTTTTGCGATCCACACACGCATACATATACACGTGTTTCGTGTATTGCTCGGGTGATTCCAGGAGCGGTCTAGCAGCTAGTTCGTTGGTGGTGCAGTAGTGGTGGACTACTTCAGCAATCCAAAGCTCAATCAGGTATTGTTTTCTTGAACTTTTCTACAGATTGTTATTATGAGAAACTAGTATAGATCATTAGATATATCGTAACCCTTTTGGGGTTTAGAGGGTTGAGTTCAATTTATTTCCGCTTTAGGATTGAACCAGTAGTATCAAACCCAGGATTGACCAGTTTGTGTCATAGGGCGGTTTGGTCAGATCAAAACCCTTCAGTGGTATCAAAGACTCGGCTCTATGATCTTTTAGTTTTTAGTTTTTAGTTTCATACTTGTAATCGTGTTAGGTTTTATGAAACCACATTCCATGAATGGGAGGATGGATGTATGGGAAATCCAAGTTTTTGGTTTCATAAGGCAATTAAATTTCTTACAAAAACTAAGTTTAAAACAAGTATTTAGAACACAGTTTTTAGACGTATTAGTCAAGGATTGACCAAGTCTAAAAGAATGTTTTAAAGTAATACATTTTTTCCATAAAGGATAGTAGGAGCATCTGACTAGTGTATTTATCAAGTTATCAAGTTTGATCTAACTAGTATGATAAATACAAGAATGAACTTTTAAAGTATATAATTATCGGGTGATTTTAGAAGTTATCTAAAATAGTAAGTTCTTGAAAAGGAACTAATCCGAGGAAAGTGTGACTTATTGAGAGGTGCTCAATAAAGATGTCACTGCGGGATTTTAAGTCAAGCTATGACTTAAATAAAATTATATGCGCTTTAAAAGGTTCAAAAGTCAGAATAATCAATATTGTTGGTTGGTTAAACGTTAGAAATGATAAAATAGGATGTTCTTTAATATCCTTAGTAATGAATTTAGAGAAGTGTTAGAAAACACCGGGAATCTAATCTAGAGTTTACAAAGTAGGTGTAAACAAGATTTATCATTTCAAAAGGAGTATGAATCTGGCAAGATTCAAAGTGTAATTAAAGTTCTAATTACAAGGAGATTATCTTATAAAATCAGAAACTGAGGAGTTATTTCCGGTTCTCCAAGTTTAAGGAATTTTATAAAATAAGTAAGTCTAGAATTGTTCTTAGGTTGCAAGAACAAATTCCAGCAAAACCAAGAAAGGAGTACTTCAGGGTACCAGTCTTGAGTGTTTGGTTTATAATCATATTATTTTCTTTGTAATCCGTGATAAGTTACAATGTAAGATAATAAGTAATTCAGATAAACGCTGTGAATTGAGTAAATGAAATGGTAGAAATTATGCATCTTTATTCCAGGGAGGAATATGGAGGATGCATAAATTAAGAGACTAAAGGGTCTAGCTAGGGACCTCCTTAGGCTAACAATGTGCAGTAACTATTACTTATTTTGCACAAGTGGGAGTCTGTTAGATTATGTGCAGAGATAATTAATGGGTATATTGTGTCCAATGTTATAAGAGACTAAAGGGTCACACTGCTACACACCCAATTAGAACAGTTCGGAATTTACCAACATTGTGTGTGGAAATAATTAATCAGTTAGATTAATTATTAAAGAGAGAAATAAATAATTAATCAGTTTGAATTAATTATTAGAAGGAAATAAATAATAAATATTTATTTATTATTTAAAGGGAAATTAAATATTAAGTTTAAAATTTAACGGACCAGTTAATTAATAGTTAATTAATTAACTAGAAAGGTTCATGGGGTCAAAGTGCAAGGATTGAAACTTCAATTAAAGTTATGGGCTTTAACTGAACGGGCTTGGGTTTGGATAAGGTTTAAGCATTTAAACCTAGAAATAAGCTCATTTTATCCTTAAGCCTTCATATTTTTACAACAAGAAAGAAACCTAGCCTCCTCCCTACTCTTTCTGCGTTGATCTGAATACAACACCCGAAGGTGTTCGGTTTTGGCTATCTGCGTTGACGACAAGAGGCAAAAAGCCTCTCGGTTTTTGCGATCCATGCACTCATACATATACACATGTTTCGTGTATTGCTGGGGTGATTCCAGGAGCGGTCTAGCAGCCAGTTCGTTGGTGGTGCAGTAGTGGTGGACTACTTTAGCAATCCAAAGTTCAATCAGGTATTGTTTTCTTGAACTTTTCTATAGATTGTTGTTATGAGAAACTAGTATAGATCATTAGATAGATCCTAACCCTTTTGAGGTTTAAAGGGTTGAGTTCAATTTGTTTTCGCTTTAGGATTGAACCAGTAGTATCAAACCCAGGATTGACCAGTTTGTGTCATAGGGCGGTTTGGTCAGATCAAAACCCTTCAAGGCTCTTATACCAATGAAGGGTTTTTACCTGACCAAACCACTTAAGACACAAACTGGTCTAACCCTGGGTTTGATTCTACTAGTTCAATCCTAAAGCGGAAACAGATTGAACACAACCCCCTAAACCCTAAAGAGGGTTAGGATCTTACTAATGATCTATACTATTTCAAACTAACAATCAAGATAAAAGGATAGAAAAAATTACCTCTTTGATCTTGGGATTGCAAAAGTCAGTCAACCACTACTGCACCACCACGAACTAGCTGCTAGAACGCGACTGGAAATACCCGAAAAATCAACACGCGAAACCTGCGTGTATATCGTGAATTGGAAAAAGCCGACGCAGGGAGAGGGAGAAGTCGACGCAGGGAGGGAGTGAAGAGGCTAGGGTTTTTCCTTGTTTCAAGATTAAAATCTCCTTTTTATAATTAGCCTTTTCTAGGTTTAAATACTTAAACCTTATCCAAGCCCAAGCCCGTTCAATTAAAGCCCATGTATTTAATTGAACTTTCATTCCTTGCACTTTGACCCCTGGACTTTACTAGTTAATTAATTAACTATTAATTAACTGGCCCGTTAAATATTAAAACTTAATCTTTAATTTCCCTTTAAATAATAAATAACTATTAATTATTTATTTCTCTTTAAATAATTAATTCAACTGATTAATTATTTCCACACAAAACTGGTAAATTCTAAACTGTTCTAATTGCGTGTGTAACAGTGTGACCCTTTAGTCTCTTATAACATTGGACACAATGTACCCATTAATTATCTGTGCACATAATCTAACACCGATAAGGGTGAGTTATTACTTGTTGTAGTTGTCCGGACAGTTGCTGGACTGATTAAGGTCAGCCGGAAGGCTGGATCCCTTGAGATGGTTATTTGGGATCAACGGTGGCTCGGTGGTGTACGCCGTGTCTCAGGTTTTGCAGGACCACCGTTCCTTAGCGTGAGTCACGATCTTGGCTTACGATCGAGATCCGAGTTGGCACGAACGCGCTGGGTGGACTGGTCTTCGCTCCCCCACCAGTGCGGTTGGTTGTAGCTGATACCCAGTTGGAGTTGTTGAGCGGGGTTTACCACCCTGCGAGATGTGACTCTTACTGACACGTTGGCACGCCGCGTTGTGATAGGATAGCTTTGTATGCTATTTTTGTGTTGTGATAACCTGCTTGTTGATACTCATGTGTAAATCTGTGCTTGCTAGCTAGTGTAGCTAACGGTGTAGGATTTCCCTTTTTGCAGGTGCTGAGTAGTTGGCCTTGTGAGGCGGGAACTTGATGGTAGTCGTTGTAAATATCTTTAGGGAACATTGGTTGTTGTATATGTGATCCGGTGGTCGGTTGTCGCTAGTTGGTAACACCTGTTAGTTATGAACTTGGCGTACGTTTGTTGTAAATTAACTGCCGAGTTAGTAACACTACTAATCTTTTGTAAACGTTGTTTATTCCGCTACAAGCTTTGAGTTAACGTGTTTAAAAATTTTAAATTAATTCTAATTTTAAGCTCGTGAAAGCCGGTGTTACAGTCGTCGCGTAAAGTCCGTCGCGGAAAACTTTCCGCGAGGACATAGTCGTCGCGAAAGGTTAGTGAGGACAAAGTCGTCGCGAAAGGTTAGTGAGGACAAAGTCGTCGCGAAAGGTTAGTGAGGACAAAGTCGTTTCGAAAAAGTGGATATTAGAAGTAAATCAAAATTAAAATAATTACTTTTAGCGAGGACAATGTCGCCGCAGAAAGGTTTTTCCATTTTCTTTTTAATGTTTTTTTAATTACTTTTGGCGACGACAAAGTCGTCGCAGAAAGTGGATTTTTTTTTATCTTTATTTTTATTTACCTCAGCTTGTGTATAAACTTTTTCTCTTGGTGGTTGATAAGTTGGAATATATGCAGCAGCAAGTAGTTTTCTGCCCCGTCCATGGTTATGACCACGACGTTTCCCTAATACTTGTGAAAGTATTTGCTCGTATGTTAGGGGATTTGAACTCCCGGCTTGACTTTCCCGCAATTGCTCCATTTGTTGCTGTGTAATTAAGAAAGTTTAAACTGTTATAATTAATAACGTGCTATGTAAAATTTAAAATTTCGACAGCATAACGACTATAAAATGAATAATCCATAGTTTTATCTATGTGAAAAATTCACATATGATATTTATTCAACTTCCCAAGTAAAAATAACATTCAACAAAATCTATAAATGACTACAAACTTAGTAGTAAAACTTCAACACATCAAGATTGTATTCATTTTGAGCAGTCGGGTTGACGTATTCATTGTGAAATTTAATATATACAAGTGAACTAACATTTCCATTATGAACTTTAATATATACACACATACATAAGTAAACTAAAGATAGATGCTTACATGTTCACTTTGAGCAATCGGGTTGATGTATTCATTGTTTCGACGATGTATGGTCCAAATCGATCAATCAAGTTTGGAAATTGACCCGTGACAGGATCTTGCTGTAAACACATGAAAAGAAATAAAAAACAAATTGATCACAAAGCAACTAAAAAGTTATTTAAACTAATAGTTAATTTTAAAGCGAATTACCGCCTTATGACGAAATTGAGCATAAGACTGGGAACCATGCAAGCTCGGATACTTTCGTTTGTTCCTATTTACTTTATTTGTTGTTGACCACTTAAAAGTTGCATCATTCACCATATAGTCAACGTGTTTGTTCCACTCTAGAACATCCATATTAGGAGGAGGGTACTGGCGTATTTCATCAGGGTGCTCGAACCCTCCTCTTTTAATGAACCACTCTTCCTTGAAATGTCTTTTTCTATGGAAATATCTATTACCGCATAGATGATCCACCCCTTGTATAATCAAATTTGCATGCTGGCCTCTTAAGTGATATCGCATGTCAAAATACATCTGCCATTTTAAAAAAATAATTAGTTACACACGTACACACACACACACACACACACACACACATATATATATATATATATAATAAAAATATTTGTATGTAATCTCAATAGTGGGCCAAATGGCGGCCTTGAATTCTTGGGGAACGTCTTTCCAAGTTTTATAATATTTTGGGATTTCATTTCCCACAGTCCTCGCGACAAGACTAGCAAAATGGCTTGCAAATTTCCCAACAGGCCAAGCTGTTTTCATATCTGACACATCAAACTGAATGGGTAATGGTTTTTCACCATTATTTTCCCATGCTTCCCTTAGATTCTTACCCATACTTTTTCCACGAACATTGGGACCTGAAAATTAAATTGAACAAATTAAATATAAAAGTAATCAAAATCAAGTAACAAAATATTTTAAAAATTCTTACGTTGGCTTTCATGGATTATGAGGGGGATCACCACCTGCATCCCCGCCATGGCCTCGTGCAACAACTGACATCTACTAAAATACTTCATATTATAGTAACTAGCATGCATTGTATTATCAACATAGTTAAAGATCATCAAATAAATAGATAAAACATATAAAATCACATAAATGTTCAATATTCATTCAAAATGAGTATTTAATTTTACAATAACAATTCTGAATCAATCAAGCTCATCAATAAGAGAAAAATGTGTTTCTTGTTGATCGTTATAAGACTGCAAATCATCACTATCAGAATCATCAATTAACTCAACGCCGTTGCGGACAGAGGTAGGAATAACATGAACTTATGATCCTTGACCAACTCTATTCAAGCTTGTATAAGTCAATTCATCCAAATTAGCGGACAACGCAATATCTAGATGAATTGCTGTCATGTATGACATCTTCATTCTCTTCCACGATCACTTCCCGGTCCCAGATATTTTGATGATTCACCTCTTGAACGACCCTCCAATTATGGTTTCTAGACGGGTCTTCGAGGTAAAAGACCTATTTTGCTTGTGTTGAAAAAATGTATGGTTCATCTTTATACCATTCGTGTCTTATAGAAATACTAGGAGTTAATTGTTTATGTGGTCCTTTAACTTAGGGGTTTTTGCTATTTTAGTACTTTAACTTTAAAAATGGTGAGGATCGTCCTTTAACTACCATTTCTATGCCACTTTGGTCCTTTCTAACTTTTGCCGTTTGTTATCTCTATTAAGTCAGGGGGTATTCTGGTCTTTTTAGCATTTTTAAATATTTAATTGCCTTTTAATAATATATTTTCTTTTAATAATATATTTCTTTTTTTAATAATAAGAAAAAACATACAAATCAGACTTTCTTTTTTCTTTTTCTTTTTAAACACACACACACACTCTCTCCACACGGGTTCTCTCTATTCTCTCTCTTCTCGAACGTTGGCAGCCACCACCACCACATTCCTTCACCACCGTACTCCTTCACCACCACTCTCTCCCTTCCTCTCTTACCAGTTCACTTCTAGACCGTACTCCTCCACCACTATTCTCGAACAACAACCTGAACCGGTCATTCTCTCTCTCTCTCTCTCTCTCTCTCATTCTCATCGATCTTTCTCTCTCTCATACCTGAACCGGAAACCACAACCACCAACAACCACCACCAAAAACCACCATCTGCTTCAAAACCCGACCAAAACCCCAAAAAGTTCGAATAAAACCGACCAAAACCCCTAGATGTGACCAAAACCCCAAAAAGTTCGAACAAAACCCTCAAAAACCGATAAAAAACCCTAGATCTAACAAAATCTTGGTTACGGCGGCAGCCACCGTGAATAACCAACCACCGTGAAAGAACCGCCACCATGTAGAAATCGCTGCAAAACTCAAAGACAACAATATTTATCATTTCTGTGTTTTCTCAGACAATATTCTTGCTACTTCAGTCATGATAAACTCGTCAGCATCAAATTCCTTAAACCATGATAGGTTAGTGTTCCACCTTGTAACCAATGAAGTCAACTATGCAGCAGCATGACATACATGATTGAACCAACTGCCGAGGCATATGGTATCAATTTCATCTTGTCCTGATCTTGACTAGACACAGGACACTGAGCCTTGCTCAAAATCACGCCAGATTGCATAGGAATAAATCCTTTCTTGGATTCATCCATCTTGAATCTTTTCACAACTTTGTCAATATATGTACTTTGACTAAGTCCGATAAGCCGCTTAGATCTATTCCTATAGATCTTTATACCCAGTATATAAGCAGCTTCTCCCAAGTCCTTCAGCTAGAAACATTTACCTAACCAGGATTTTACTCCTTGTAACACTGGTATGTTGTTTCCTATTAGCAGTATGTCATCCACATACAAGACTATGAAGGTTACCGCGCTCCCACTAAATTTAGTGTAAACACACGACTCGAACTCACTTTTGGTAAAACCAAACTCTTTGATACGCTCATCAAAGTGTAAGTTCCAACTCCTTGATGCTTGCTTTAGTCCATAAATGGATTTAAGCAACTTGCATACTTTATTAGGGTTCTTTGGATCCGAAAAACCATCCGGTTGTATCATATATACGTCCTCAGTCAACTTCCCGTTAAGGAAGGCGGTTTTGACATCCATCTACCATATTTCATAGTCAAAATATGCTGATATGGCCATAAGAATCCTAATAGTCTTAAGCATTGCCAATGGGGAAAAGGTTTCATCATAGTCAACACCATGAGTTTGCGTAAAACCTTTTGCCACTAGTCTTGCTTTAAAAGTATGCACCTTTCCATCCATGTCTGTCTTCTTCTTGAAGACCCATTTGCACCCAACAACTTTGCTGTGTTGAGGCAAATCCACTAACTTCCAAACTTGGTTGTCATACATGGATTGCATCTCTGCCTTCATGGCTTCTTGCCATTTCTCAGATTCTAAACCTGAAACAATATTTTGGTAGGTGGTGGGTTCTAAAAGATCCCCTTCGTCTTGAGCAACTAAGAATCTCAGATACCTATCTGGCTCATGACGAGACCTACTAGACGTGCGAAGGTCTTGTGTTTGCACCTCTTCCTTAACCACAGACTCGGGTTGAGATTCAACAATTCTCTGTTGAACCACGGGTTCGATTATCAGTGGTGGTATTATCTCTTCCTCTTCAATTTCTTGAAGCTCTATTTCTTTTCTTGGAGTCTCTGAGTTTAGAAACTTCTCTTCCAAGAATACCCCTTTACGAGCAACAAAAACTTTGTTCTCAACTGGGTTATAGAAATAGTATCCCATGGTTTCCTTGGGATAGCCCACGAAGATATACTTATCTGATTTGGGATTGAGTTTATCCGTGAATGTTCGCTTAACATACACCTCACATCCCCAAACCTTAAGAAAATACGTTTTGGGCTATTTCCCCGTCCATACCTCGAACGGTGTCTTTTCCACGGACTTTGTCGGAACCCGGTTCAGCATGAACGCCGCTGTCTCGAGTGCGTGCCCCCAAAACGAAAATGGTAATGAACTTCGACTCATCATTGATCGTACCATGTCAAGCAGTGTACGATTCCTCCTTTCTGATACACCATTCATCTGAGGTGTATACGGAGGTGTGAGTTGTGAAACAATCCCACATTCCTTCAAATGATCGTCGAATTCCTGACTCAGATATTCGCCACCTCGATCCAACTGAAGCAACTTTATCTTCCTGTCCAGCTGATTTTGTACCTCATTCTGAAACTGTTTGAACTTGTCAAAACTTTTAGATTTGAGTCTCATGAGGTAGACATAACCGAACCTACTGAAGTCGTCAGTAAAGGTTATGAAATACCGGTATCCTCCTCTAGCTTTTGGAGTAAAGGGTCCACATACATCTGTGTGTATAATCCCTAGTAGCTCACTTGCCCTTTCATTCTCACTGTTGAAAGGTTGTTTTGTCATTTTACCGGACATACAAGATTCACAAATATCATATTACTCCAAGTCAAATGGCTCTAGAATTCCGTCATCTCGGAGCTTCTCTATGCGTTTCTCGTTTATGTGTCCTAAACGACAATGCCAGAGGTAAGTCTGATTCAAGTTACTCTTGGATCTCTTACTTATATGATAGATGTCATGGTTATCTAGATTTAGCGTATATAGACCATTTTCTGGAATAGCTTTAAAATAGAAAATATCATTTTTAAAACATGAAATAACCTTTTCATTCAAAACATAATTAAATCCTTAGTCTAGGAACATAATAACAAGGTTCTAGTTCTAAGACCATGCCCGAAGGCAAACTAAGACAATATGTTCCTACAGCTTCAGCACCAACCATGGAGCCTTCGCCTACCCGCATGTCCATATCTCCTTGTCTTAGCTGCTTACTTCTCTTGAATCCCTGAAAATGATTGCATATGTGATGACCACATCCGGTATCCAATACCCATGATTCATAAGAAGTAATAAGACAATCTATCATAAAGATACCTGAGTCATTGGGCGAACCAATGTACAGCTGATCTATGTCGAGTGAGTGCTCGCATGAATCCTTGCTGCCACAGTCTGGGCAACAAATTTCTCCAAGCTCTTCCAACCAGTCATCTTCCTGCATAGGGTCCACAACTGTTGACTCTAGCTGCTTTGGATTCAACTCATCGCTGATGAACATAAGGATCTTGTACAACCCCGCGACAGTAATCTCAAAATCACCGAGGACATACATTACCCTTCTCTGATAATAGTCCGACAAGAAACCAAACAAAAGCATAACTAGCTCATGTGGTTTTGATTTTGACCCAAAACTTTCATAGCAATCCAAGAGCCTTCTCATGTTAATGAGATGATCACTAATTGGCTGGTTTTCTTTCATTTTCGCTGAAAGAATTTCTTTCATCAGCAAGATACGACATATTCGTTCACTGTACTTGAACTTACACTTCAGTCCCTGAACTACCTCATAAGATGACTTCTCCCAGAGATCATCTGTAAACTCGGATGAAGCTGTGAGAACGAGAATTGACATAACGTCAGATTCATCAGCCAGATACTGATAGTAAGCATCGTACTCACTATCCTGGGCATCTACCCCTGGTCGTCCTGGAGGCAATGTCTCTATGATGTGAAGCTTTCCCTGTGCATCCAAAACATTCTTTAGATGCATCTTCCAAACAGTAAAGTTTGGACCTGAAAGCTTCCACTTGCCGACGATGAGGCTTAGAGATTCCTTTGGTGAATAAAACGGAATAACATATAAAATGGACATCTACAGAAAAAGAAAAAAACCGATTCAGTATTGATTATATCTTCTAATAATTATTACCTTTTAAAAATAAAATTTAAACCTAGGATCCATATTTCACATTTCCCGATGCAAGGTTTGGGCATTTCCCACCGGGACAATGCTATTTCTGGTAGGTAAACCTATACCAATCGTATCCAATCTGGATACGACTCCTAGATCCGCGGGACATCGGTTACAAGAACCGTGCATGTTTAGTCCCTCTAGTGCTTTTTGGGCCAGGACTCCCGATTATCACCAAAATAGATCGCACCACCTAAGACAGTGTGAACTTTGGTCGGGACTCCCGATTATCGCAGAGTGTTTCACACCCTCCCCCGTAATGGTTTGAACCCGAATGCCCAAGGTTTGGTCACTTCCGACACCCGAGTACCGTTTAACAGGAAAGGTGTACCATTAGGTGGGTAGCACACTCATCTAAGATTTTTCTAAAATGGATTTCAAAAGTTTTTGACGAGAAAAACTTTTTGCCAGTTTTCTTTAAAATGACTGTTTAATATTTAACTATTATTAAAACCCTTGTTTTATTTCATCGTGAGAATCACAACCACGTATATATAATATGTAAAGAAAATAAAACAATCACACACAACTATGCCTTAGCCTTGCCCTTAACTAATGTCGGTTTCGTGAGCCACACGAAAAACCCGACGGTCCAAAAAATCTAAGTGAAAAAACACAACACACATGGCATGACATTCTGAAGCTCCCACTGGCTCCAGCATCCAATCCTGCTCCTTGCTCCTTGCTCCTTGCTTATTTGTATCAGCTTCAAATCTATTCTATTTCTACACTATTCTATTCTAACATCTAAAAAGAAACAAAAAATACAAGATATTCAAAGGCACGCAGGCCCGCTAATCTAATACTTTTACAAAATAGAATAGGGGTTGTAAGTGGCACGCAGGCCTCCCCACACCATAGAATAGAAAAACCAATCACAACCACAAGTGCAGAAAAAAAAACAATCCACAAGTTCTAGGGCTTGGCTATGGCATCCCAAACATGTATTAAAACAAATACATTCAACAACTGATTCTAATTATCATTTCCTGACTAATTATCTTGATTTTAACTAACGGTTAAAATCACCTGGTTTAATAATTGTCAAATTATATATTAAATATTGTTATGCGTCTAAAACATTAAAATTAATTAATTTCAACCATTACTTGATTATTACAATAATAACCATGATTAAAATTAAGAAATTTCAAACATAAGTTTTTACAAAAATAAAAACTTATAGTAACCTTTTAGTTTTATCCTGTTAGGTGTTACCCCAAACAAAAACTAAAATAACCTTTTTGGGCCTCAAAACTGGGCCAAAAGATAAAACATGAGCAAACCACATAACTGGGCCGCAAGTTTGGTGGACCGAACTATCCAAAATAAATTGGGCTGAAAACCGCAGCTTCGGTTGGGCCGTGGCTGCTGGACCGAAGCCACCCATTGCCGCCGATTGCTGCCGACCACCACCTGGTCGCCGCCGTCCTTTTTCCGACCACCACCCTGGCCGCCGCCGACCTCCTGGCCGTTGACAACCACCTCGCCGCCGACCAAAACAGGTGGCAACGAGGCTGCCGACGCCGAAACTAGCCGGACGAAACCACTGCCGACGACGGCCGTGGTGCGCTGTCGTGAAACTGCCGCCGGCCACCGTTCAAACGCAAACAATAATAAAATAAAATAAAATAACAACCTTTAAATTTAAGAATTTAAAATTAAACCTTATCCTTTTATCATAACTAATTCTTGTTATCCATTTAAAATTCAAAACTTGATTTTTAAATTACTTGGATAAACAAAAGAAAAAGTTAATCCTTGATAAAAAGAAACCTATTCATCATGATAAAAAGAATCCTACCTAGTTCCCTACGAGGTTAGAAGTGGCTCTGATAACACTGAAGGGTTTTGTAGGGTATAATAACATATCAGAATAACATGCACAGCGGAATAAAACAAAACCCCCTCCAGTGATCTCATCTAACTCGTACATAAACTAAAAGAGAAATAGAGGATTAAAAGTTATACCTTTGCAGTTCAACTTGAAACTTCAATCCTAGAATGCTAAAGGTAGAACACCGCTACTGCACCACCTCGAACAGGCTGCTAGACCGCCAAGGATTTTACCAATGATCAAAACTTGATCCCTTGTGTGTGTGTGTGTGTGTATCACGTCGCCGACCCCAAGGGGGGCTCTCGGCTATGGCGTCGATTATAGAGAGAAAGATGGAGAGGATTAGGGTTGATTTTCTAACTTGTAATTATCTTCTTGTGATTCTAAGGTTTAATAAGGTATTTATATATATGACCTTATTAAAGCCCAAACCCGTTTAATTAAAGCCCAACTTTAATTAAACTATCATGTAATTACAGAAAACACCCTTAACCTTTCTAATTAATTAATAACTATTAATTAATTGGTCATGTTAATATTTAAACTAAATATTAACTTCTCCTTTAATAAATAATTATTATTTTCCTTTCTCTCAATAATTAATTAACAAATTAATTATTCTTACACATGGTAAAATCCAGATGGTTCTAATTGGGTGTGTAGCAGTGTGATCCTTTAGTGTCACATAGTATTGGACACGATGGTACATGTTATCTATCTCTGCACACAATCTAACAGACTCCCACTTGTGCAAGATAAGTAACACTTCTTGTACATCGTTGACCTAAGGAGGTCCCTAGCCAGACACTTAGGTTAACCAGACACTTGGTTCATTGGAAAAAACCTCTGCGGGTGTAGGGGTTGTCCCTACGGCCTTAGGAGGGGTTTGTTATGCCTTCTGTGGCTTTAGGACATGTCCTATGTGGCTGTAGGACCCTGTCCAGGATGGACAGTTTGTGATTCGTGTTCTATGCTAAGTGTTAAGTGATAACCAGGCCTGTATGTGATGTGTTAGGTGCTCCTGAGGAACCGGAGGACACCGAACACTATATTTGCCTGCTGTAACTCTAAGGTAAGTACCGGTTTCTCATGAGACTCAATAAGTAGGTAATCCTAGCTTGTGTGACATATGCTACCATGCTTATACATATCTACGCGTAAGGTATGATGTGATATAGTGATACAGTGATATATGCTATGCCATGTGATATAACTTGTGACTTGTGATACACATGCGTACTGTGGATACAATTCGGGTCAACTGCATTTGTGATTCTGTTGGAGTATGCCCACTGACACACGTACGCCATGTAGATCACTGCCGATATAGTATGGGCTTATTGCGTCACACGCCGGGGATCAATCCTAACAGCAGCCTAAGTAGAGGGACTAAAAGTGTCAATATGGAAAAGAGTTGGTGTGCAATCGGAGATCGAGGCTCGATCCCTTTAGGAATTCGCGGCTCGATCTCTGGAAACATTCGCGGCGCGAATTGTTAAGGAATTCGCGGTGCGAATGTCTGTCAGACTGCACACAATCATTTGGTTTCCACCTCCTCTTCTAGCCAATACATGACCTTCTTTTGGAGAACCTTGTGGCCAGTTATGGGGAGATGAATTGGCATTTTTGAGTTTATAAAAGTACATTACTTGCCTTTCCTTTTATTCTTTTGGTTACTCTCATATTACATACACTTAGCAAGGGCTTTTAGAGTGGGTTTTGAGTGTGAGACCAAGGAGACCAGAAACAAAGGAAGGCTTGCTATTCTTGTGTGGATTCTAAGAGTTTGATGTCCATACAAGCTTGCTAGTACAAGTGGAATGAGCATACCCGGAGTGGACTTACAATAGAGAGAAGCTCTTTGTGGCGTTCTAGTCATCACTAGCACTCTCATCTTTGTTCCAGGAGTCTTCTAAGGGTATAATCTCACTTCCCTTCCTTTTACATGTTGCAAATGATTGACATAGAGCATGGTCATAGAACCCCATCAGTGGTATCAGAGCCACCTCTATGCTACATTCGCACATGGTGTCCTGAAAAACCCGAAAATAAAATTTTTTGTTTTCGGTCCAGAAGGGTTCTCGTCGCTAACTTCTTTGGGGTTAGCGGCGCGAACTCGCTTAAAATCGCTGCGGTATTTCGTCTGTTTTAGCGGTGCGAAATATAAGGCAGTTCGTGGCTCGAACTTCTATGTAGTTCGCGGCTCGATCTGTCAGGCAGTGCAGTTTTTTGGATTTTAAAATTTTAAAAATTATTTTTGGGTTTTTGGCACTATATTTTAGTTTCTGGAATTTTTGTCCAGAAATTAAAATTTATTTATTTAAGTTGCGTTGTATAATGGTTGGTGTATTTATATGTATATTATCATTTTGGCATGAAAATGGTAATTGCATATACTTACATTATGTATTTATGAATATGTTTCACCAAAAATGGTTTGGTGTTACTAATGCATAAGTACATGGGATTGTTTAGTGCCTTGAGTGATTTTATAATCTTAACCATTATGCATAAGTTTACATGGTTTTGTGTGGCACACCATGTTGTTCATGTTGTTCACTTGATGTTCATGTGATGTTGGTAACCATAGAAATGCCCTAGACCTTGTGGATGTTTGGTTGTGTATTTTTATTATTCATTCATTTGGTGACTTTAAGTCACATGGTTTGTAATAATAATCAATTTATTTATTTGGTATGTAAATTTGTATTTGTGGCTTGCATGCCATTTAAATATCCATATTTTGTAATTGTACTAGAAAATAGGATTTGTGGCTTGCATGCCATTTATTTAATTTTCTATGTAATTGTAATATGGAGCAACCATCGGAGTCCTTGGAGTGATGTCTTGGCGAACACGAATCCAGAAGGCCCAATGGAGGTGGCAGGTTTAGTGGGAGCACATCCAAGTCAAGGATCCTTAGATGACTTGTTTTTCCCGTAGTGGCTCACGGGAAAAACGCATAGGTTGGGCATGGTTACCAACTATGTTGTATGCGTGTGATGGTTTTATTATGTATTGTTTATGCATGAGTTATAGGACAATTGCATGCTAGACAAATTTTGACAAATAATAAAACTCAAGAGTTTTAAAAATGGTTTAACAACTCGCGCGCGCATACTTGATTAAAAATAGGATATAAAATTGGTTTATATTCCGTAGTGAAAACTTTTGGTTATTGTCACTTTTGTTAATCAAAACTCAAAATGGTTTTTTAACCGGAAAACTAAATCCCGTTTTCTAAATGTAATTTCACGCCGTCCATAATGATAACACCGAATCTAACCATACAAGGGTTGATTGTCGAGCTTTAGCCGAATCAATTTTTATGTGAGTTGTGTGGAAGGTGCGTGTGGCAACTCGCAAGGTCAAATGTCGAGCTCTAGCCGAGTCGACCATTGGGAAAGAGTACCATCGTGTGTCTTGATGGTTGATTTACGATTTTAAAATAATATTTTAAATAATGGTCGAGCTCTAGCCGAGATTATTCAAAATATTACTTTGAGATTGGTGTGGAGGGATCAAACATGCCAAACTTGGCACAATGGTTGTCAAGTAGGATCCTGCAAGGAACTAAGAGTTGCAATAATGGATTGCAATCTGTCAATGGTTGCCGGCCATAATAGCTTTGCCACGTGATCCGCGGAAAACCTGCCACAGTGTAAGGTGAAATAGGGTTCTTAGCCCTTGTTAAAATAGTTGTTTTTCTTTAAACACTTGGGGTAATTATTTTAACGAGAATTTCAATCAAACTAACCAAATCTACTTTGCATTTTATAGATGGCATCAACTAGCACCAACAACACCACCTTTTCTCTTAGGATTTTCCTAGAGAAAGAGAAACTTGATGGGACCAATTTCATGGATTGGTCAAGGCAACTTCGGATAGTCCTTCGACATGAGGACAAGTTGGCCACCATCGAGGAACCCATCCCGAAGCCCCTGCTACCAATGCGAGTAGGGCCGTTAAAGACGCTTATGAAAAGCGTCTAAAAGACATCACCGAGGTTACTTGCCTCATGTTAAGCACAATGAACTCCGACTTGCAAAAGTCGATGGAGCATTTGAGTGCTTACGACATGATGCACGAGTTAACGGACATGTTCCAACTACAAGCGAAGCAAGAACGGTATGGTTGTCTAAACGATCTACTCGGTTGCCTACTGCAGGACGGCCGGAACGTGTCCCACCATGTCCTCAAAATGAAGGCATTGGTGGAACGCCTTGGGCAGTTGGGATTTGCCATCACGAGAGAGATGGCAGTGGACTTGATTCTACGGTCTCTCCCACCATCATATGATCAATTCGTTGTGAATTATCATATGCATGGGATGGATAAATCCCTCATGGAGTTGCATGGTATGTTGTGGACCGCTGAGTCCAACATGACCAAGCAAAAGTCCTCCGCTCCCGTTCCCGTCTTGCCATCAAGGAAGGGGAGTCAAAGAAGAGGAAGAAACCGGCCTCTACCCCGAAGGGTAAAGGTAAGGGTAAGGCTGGGGCACCCAAGCCGAACCCTACACCGGAGCCGAAGCCGAAGAGTCCAATCCTTCAAGCTAAGACTCTGGAAGAGGCGGTTTACTTCTTCTGCGAAGTTAAGGGGCACATGCGCCGCAGCTGCCCAAAGTACCTAGAGGGCCTAAAGAAGCTGCAAGCTTCTGGAGCGGGCGCTTCTACTTCAGGTACGTCTATGATTGAACTACATCATACTTCTACATCTAACGTCTGGGTTTTAGATACCGGCTGTGGCACTCACGTTTGTAACATTGTGCAGGTGCTAAAGGGAAGTAGAAGGCTGAGAGATGGGGAGCTGGAGCTAATCATGGGGAACAAGGAGGTTATCCCCGTATTAGAGAAAGGAAGGGTAGAGCTTACTTTTAAATCCGGCTATTCTATTACTTTACATGATGTATGCTATTGCCATTTGTGGCAAGAAACATTTTGTCTTTTCATGCCTTGTATGACGATGGATATTATTTTAACTTTGACAATGGAATCATTTCCTGTTTTAAAAATGATATTTGTTATTTTAAAGCTTATCCATGTCGTGGCATATATGAAGCTAATGCATACATAGAAGATAATAGAACAATCATGAACATTGGTTCTGGATCATAAAATGGCTTGGATAAGTTTTCCTTATGACATAGTCATCTTGGTCATATAACAAGAAAAGCATCACCAAGCTCCAAGCGGATGGGATCTTGGAATCATTTGACCTTGGGTCAAATGAAGTATCCGAGTCTTGTTTATTGGGCAAGATGACTAAGTCACCCTTTACCGTTGTGGGTGAAAGGGGTAAAGACTTGTTGGACATAGTGCATACCGATGTATGTGGTCCATTCAAGCACATTACAAGGAACAACTCTAGATACTTTGTTACATTTACTGATGATTTCAGTAGATATGGATATGTCTACTTGATTAGGCATAAGTCTGAGACCTTTGAGGTCTTTAAGACTTTCCAGAATGAAGTCCATAAATAATTGGGCAAGACTATCAAGATACTTCTCTCCGATAGGGGAGGCGAATACTTGAGCTCGGAGTTTCGTGATCATTTTGCTAGTTGTGGGATTATTTCACAACTAACTCCTCCTAGGACGCCACAATTGAACGGTGTTGCCGAGCGGAGGAATCGGACATTATTGGATATGGTCCGATCAATGATGAGTCACACGGAAGTACCCATTAGTTTTTGGGGGTACACTCTCGAGTCGGCGGCTAGGATCCTTAACCTCGTACCGACTAAGAAAGTCCAAAGAACACCTTATGAGATGTGGCATGGAGTTGCTCCAAAGATCGCATATCTCAAGGTCTGGGGATGTCCTGCCTTCATTAGACGAGAGGTAGAGGATAAACTTGAACCTAGATCCGAAAGGTGTTACTTCATTGGGTATCCAACCAGAGCCATGGGTTATTTGTTTTACAAACCTTCCGAAAACAAAGTATTTATCGCGCGAAATGCAGTCTTTCTTGAAAGAGAGATGATATCCATGCAATTCGGTGGTAACAGGATTGATCTTGAAGAAATTCAAGAACCCAATGGAGAAGGGACTAATTTCAGCACTAGCTCTCAACACAAAGTGGTTGAAACTGAGCAAGAGGATGCGTCGGTACCTGACGACACTCCATTAATTCCTCGTAGGTCCGTAGACCACGTCATGAGCCAGAGAGATATGGGTTTCTCATATCTGAGGGCAATGACTTATTGGTGGATCATGATGAACCTACCAACTACCGGGAAGCCGTAGCGGGTAGTGAGTCTGCTAGGTGGAGGGAAGAAATAGAGAGTGAGATGCAATCCATGTCGGACAGCCACGTTTGTGTTAGGGTTCGTGGTTTAGCACAACGGAAGCATACATGAAATATAAAAGCATGAAATAAACCACAAATAAACCCCAAAGGTGTACCAAGCTCTACAACTATGATTTGCAACTTCAAAACATAAAGAGAATGAAGAGATATACCCTTGATGTCTCTAGAGTTTTTGATGAGATTGATGCAAGCAAGATCCTTCCTTCTTGAGCTATCGAAATCCACCCCGAGAACTTGGTGATCTTGACATACTAGCGCCCAAGTATCCTACAACCTTTTGGAGATACTTTCTAGAACAACAACTCTAATACACCAGGGAACTCTCTTGGAACTCACACTCTCAAAGCTTAGACAAACTTACAAAGTTTCTAAGTGTTTTCTAACTAAAGTGTGTCAGGCGTGTTGGAGAGAGTCAATTGGTTCCCTTTTATAAACTCTTGTGTGCCTCCAGAACTACCCCAAGTCGGCCAAGAGCTCATCATTACATACTACATGCATTGGTGGATTAGGGAGGTGAAAAGAATAAAGTGGCATGCTGTCAAGAGGGTTAGCGCCGCGATCGCGGCAGAGTTAGCGACAACTTGGTTAGCGCCGCTAACTCTGTCCAGCCTTCCAACCATCATTTAATTATTCTTCCTCACCCTCCATTTTAGGTTGTTGTCAAGATCAACCCCCGGCGTGTGACCCGATAGGCCCATACATCATCGGTAGTGATCAATTGCATAAGTGTGTCAGTGGGCATACTCCAACAGACTCCCACTTGCACATGACTCACCGTACCCAAAGTATCACAGACAAAGAGCGGCCTCTAGTAAGACATCTTTGCCCCCAAGTCTGTATGGGTTTTGTGTTAAAAAAAAAACCAAACTTCAACCTATATGAAATGGTCCTATAGATAAGGGATCAAACATCTTTTTGTTCGCGATATCCGAGTGAACACGAGACATGGTACTAAGTCATTCTCCATTCGTTCACAATTATGTTTCTTGATCTAGAGTGGTGGTGACCAAAACATACAAGTTGCAATCAGATACTTTAATCATTGCACACTTGAGCATGAGCATGCATTTTGGTGTCAGCGACTAATCATCGAGGGGCCCATGGATATCTCTCTAAGAAAAGGAACAAATTCCTTTGACTACATTACCCACCACATTGACCATACTCTTCCCAATTACTCCCTGTATAATAGCCAATTACGGACTGCGTTTGAAAGCAATTAGAACAAAGCAGACCAAAGTGATGCTGACACATGCATATCCAGTATAAGGATGAACTGATATTATCATCTTTATTCACTTATGACAAGTACCACAAAGTGAACTCAGGTGTGGGTCGTCCAGTCACTTGAAACTCTTTCAAGTACAAGCGAAGTATTGCGTCCCCGTGTCACAATCCCCATTGGACACATGACCAACCACTTCCCTCAGTCTTAGTTCACACTTCCTTCCCGTGAATAATGACCGCGGACATTTAGAATGCTAATACCTTCAGGGAAGAATAAAACATGCTAAGTTAGAACACAGTAAAGATTTAAAGAAATACCAGCAACTTGCGTATTACTAAATCTCTATTTAATAATCGATAAATACAATAAATACAATGTTGTTGAATGTTCCCAAAAGGGTAAATACATCAAATAGCCAAATATACATGATCAAACCAAATCGCTAGCAAATCTAATTCCAATGGCACATGTGTGAGCATCGTGCTTCGCCTGCGATAAAGGTTTGATTAATGGATCCGCCATGTTGCTATCTGTGTGTACTCTGCTAATAACAATGTCTCCACTCTCGACCACGTCCCGGATATAATGATATTTCCGCGGAATATGCCTCGTGCGTCGGTGAGACCTTGGTTCCTTCGCTAAAGCAACCGCACCCTTGTTATCACAAAATATCTCAACAGGGTCGGAATTGCTAGGAACCACTCCTAGATCTTGGATGAACTTCCTCATCTAAACAGCCTCCTTCACAGCTTCAGTGGCCGCAATGTACTCTGACTCAGTCGTCGAATTCGCCACAGTGTCTTGCTTGGAGCTTTTCCAGGAGATAGCACCACAATTCAACAGGATCCCGAACCTCGATTGAGATCGACAGTCATCCCTGTCAGTTTGGAAGCTGGCATCAAAGTAACCAGTTACTCTAAGCTCTTCCGCACCTCCATATACCAAGAACATCTCCTTAGTCCTCCAAAGATACTTGAGAATGTTCTTCACTGCCGTCCAATGTGCCTCACTAGCGTTGGCTTGATATCTACTTGTCATACTCAATGCACAAGATACATCAGGCCTAGTACATAACATGGCGTACATGATCGAGCCTATTGCCGAAGCATAAGGAACTCGCCTCATTACTTCCCGTTCCTCAGGGGAACTCGGGCATTGAGCCTTGCTCAACTCCAAACCATGTGACATAGGTGTGAACCTCTTCTTGGAGTCCTCCATCCTAAACCTCTTTAGGACCTTGTCAATGTACGTACTCTGGCTTAAGCCAATCAACTTGCGGGATCTATCTTGATAGATCTTAATCCCAAGGATATAAGTTGCATCCACTAGATCTTTCATTGAGAAACAACTCCCTAGCCAGGATTTTACACCTTGCAAGGTTGGGATGTCATTCCCAATTAGTAGAATATCATCTACATAAAGAACTAGGAATACAACTATGCTCCCACTAGCTCTAATGTAAACACATGGCTCATCCTTGCTTTTAGAGAAGCCAAACTCTTTGACCTTTTCATCAAAGCACAGGTTCCAACTCCGAGAAGCTTGCTTAAGCCCATAAATGGACTTCTTAAGCTTGCAGACTTTATCCGGAAACTCTAGATGTACAAAACCCTCAGGCTGTGTCATATACACCTCCTCTAAAAGTGTTCCATTAAGGAAAACGGTTTTGACGTTCATTTTCCAAATCTCATAATCATGAAATGCGGCAATGGCCATGAGTAATAGACCTCAACATAGCCACTGGGGAAAAGGTTTCCTCATAGTCTACACCATGAGTTTGAGTGAAACCCTTAGCCACCAGTCGGGTTTTGAAGGTGTCTACCTCACCATCCATGCCAATCTTCTTCTTAAAGACCCCTTTGTACCCGACGGGTTTGCACCCGGGCACAGGATCAACCAAGTCCCATACTTGATTATCCGACATGGATTGTATCTCGGATTCCATTGCTTCTCTCTACTTGGCAGACTCGGGGCCCACCACAGCGTCCTGGTATTTGGTAGGTTCATCAAAATCTACTACCATGTTAGTGCCCTCAGACAATTGAAAACCATATCTCTCTGGCTCATGTCGACTTCTACCAGATCTTTTAAGAGGCAACGGGTTTACATCATCTCCAGCATCATCTTGCTAAGATTAATCCGTTGCAGGTTGTGAGCTAGTGCCAACATCAGGTTCTACATTAGTAGGTTCTTGAATTTCTTCAAGATCAACCTTCCTCCCACCAGCGTCTTTGGATAGCAGTTCCCTCTCTAGGAACACTGCCCTTCGAGCAACAAATACCTTGTTCTCCGAAGGTTTTAAAACAAATATCCCATAGACCTAGTAGGATAACCAATGAAAAGCCACCTTTCGGCCTTGGGCTCCAATTTGAACTCAACCTCACGCCTCACGTAGGCAGGACAACCCCAGACCTTTAAATATGAAATGGATGGAACCTTTCTATGCCACATTTCATACGGTGTTTTCTCAACCTTCTTTGTTGGTACGAGGTTAAGGATTTTACCAGCGGTTTCAATTGCGTATCCCCAAAATGTAACGGGAACGTCCGAATGAGACATCATTGACCACACCATATCTAATAATGTTTGGTTCCTCCTCTTGGCGACACCATTTAATTGCGGTGTCCTAGGAGGGGTTAATTGCGAGACAATCCCACAATTCCTAAGATGCTCACGGAACTCAGAACTAAGATACTCATTGCCTCTATGAGAACGTAGTGTCTTAATTCTTTTCCCTAGTTGATTATGTACTTCATTTTGACAGGTCTTAAATACCTCAAAGGTATCCAACTTTGGTCTCACTAAGTAGACATACCCGTTTCAACTATAATCATCAATAAAGGTAACAAAGTAGCGGGAATGATCTCTTGTGGCATGCTTGAACGGGACACACACATCCGTATGTACGATACCCAACTCATACGGTGATTTCTTAATCTTCTTTGTTGGTATGAGTTTAAGGATTCTACCAGCCGTTTCAATCACGTATCCCCAAAACATAACAGGAACATCCGTACGAACCATCATTGAACGAACCATATCTAACAAGGTCCGGTTCCTCCTCTCGGCGACACAATTTAATTGTGGCGTCGTAGGAGGGGTTAATTGATAGATAATCCCACAATCCCTCAGAGGGTTACGGAACAAGATACTCACCGCCTCTATCAAATCGTAGCAACTTAATTCTTTTCCCAAGTTGATTTTCTACTTCGTTTTGATAAGTTTTAAATACCTCAAAGGTATCCGACTTTTGTCTCACCAAGTAGACATACCCGTATCGACTATAATCATCAATAAAGGTAACGAAATAGCGGGAATGATCTCTTGTGGGATGCTTGAACGGACCACACATATCATTGTGAACAATATCCAACAAGTCTTGGGCCCTCTCACATACACCGGTGAAGGGTGCTTTGGTCATCTTGCCCAATACACAAGACTCGCATACTTCATTAGACCCGTGGTCAAATGATTCCAAGAGTCCATCCGCTTGGAGCTTGGCGATGCGTTTCTTGTTTATGTGGCCTAACCGACCATGCCATAGAGATAATTTATCCAAAACATATTTGGATTCCGAATCAACATTCATGATTGATCTATTGTTTTGCAAGCTTATGCTTGTCTCATATATGCCATGACATGGAAAAGCTTTACAATAAAAGACATGATCCTTGTAACTTAATATGCTACCATTCTCCAAATTTAAAGTTAAATCCATCGTCATACAAAGCATATAAAGAAATAATGTTTCTTGCCACACAGGGCGAATAAGATATATTCAATAAAACAATAGATAAGCCGGATGGAAAGACGAGCTACACACTCCCTACCTTCTCAATCTGGACAACTACCTTGTTTCCCATGATGAGATCCAGTTCTCCATCAACCAGGTCCCTACTTCTTCTTAGTACCTGCATATTATTACAAACGTGAGTACCACACCCACTGTCTAAAACCCAGGCGTTAGAAGTAGAAGTGTTATGGAGTTCAATCATGTACGTACCGGAGGCAGCGGCACGTTTTGCTCGTAGCTTCTTGAGCTCCTCCGTGTACTTGGGGCAACTACGTCAGTAGTGACCCTTCTCCCCGCAGAAGAAGCAGGTTGCCTCTTCCGGTGAGGTGGCAGCAGTTGCCACTTGTTTCCCCTTCGATTCCGGGGTTGGGTTAGGTTTGGACTTTGGCGCATTGGCCTTGGCCTTTCCCTTCCCCTTGGAGTTTTAAGCCGGCTGCTTCTGCTTCTTTCCACCCTCATTGATGGTAAGGATGCCATGTAGCTCCATAATGGACTTGTCCATACTATACATATGGAAGTTCACAATGAACGGCCCATATGACGGTGGCAAGGATTGGAAGATGATATCAACTGCCAACTACTTCCCCATGGGAAAGCCCAACTCCTCGAGCTGGTCCACGTAACCCTTCATTTTAAGGACGTGGGAGCTCACGTTGCCGCCCTCCTGCATCCGACAACCGATGAAGGCCTTGACACACTCATAGAGCTCTTGCCTTGCTAGCTGTTGGAACATGTCCTTCAGCTGATATATCATCTTAAACGCACTCACTTTCTCGAATTACCTTTGCAGTTTGGGACTCATGGTCGTTAGTATTAGGCAAGTAACGTCATTAGTGTCTTTGAGGCGTTTTTCATACGCCTCTCGGACAGCCCTCGCCGCGTTGGTAGCAGGCGCTTCCGGAAGAGGTGACTCAATGACCTCAAGCTTCATTTCATGGCGAAGGACGATCCTCAAAGTCCTATGTCATTCCATTAAGTTTAGCCCTGTGAGTTTTTCCTTTTCCAAGAAAGGACGGAGTGACATGTTGGTGGTGTAAATGTTGCTAGTAGATGCCATCTACAAGCAAAGTACGAATTTGGTTAGTATGAGGTATTTAAATCATTGTTAAAATAATTACCCACTTGTTATAAAACAAATTATATTAACAAGGGCTAAGAACATCAAAATACCCCAATCCATGACGGGTTTACCGCGGATGACTTCATCGAGCTATTTTAGACCGGTAAACACTTTACCAATTGCAATCCGTGATTACAACTCTTAGGCACTTGCGGGATCCTAGGTACTCATAGCACCCACATGGAATGTTTGATCCCTCCACACCAATTCCTTATTAATCCATTTTGGTAGCTCGGTATGGGCACGACAACTACCAAGGCGTATTAAATCTTGGAATTGTAAATTATCCGTCAAGATACACGGTGGTACTCTATCCCAATGGCCGGTTCGGCTAGAGCTCGACATCCGACCTTGCGAGTTGCCACACGCACCTTCCACACAGTTATACAACACCGATCTCAGCTAAAGCTCGACGACCGATCTTGTTTCACTAGATTCGGGTGGTGTCATCTTACGGGCGGTGTGAGATTTACTTTTGTAAAACGGGATTTAGTTTTTCCTGTTAAATTTTTTTAACCATTTCTTGTCTATGTGGCGCGCGGAGTTTGTAAACCGATTTAAATCTCTTTGGTTTTATTATTTTGAAAATTTTCTAGCATTCGAAGATCCTAAACATCGATGCAAGAAATATACAAAATAAAACCAACCACGCATGCAATATTAGTCCGGTAACGAGCCATAAAACCCTATGTGTCTTGCCAGTGAGCCAACGGGAAAGACAAAGTATACTAAGGACAAAATTCAAGACTTTGATGTGTAATCTCCTACTTGATCCATTGCGTCTCCTACCGACCTCCGGATCCAAGTCCGCCAAGACACTCTCCATGGTCCTTGTCGATTGCTTCGGTTCTCCTTTTACAATTTACAACATTTAAAAGGAAATGGCGTGCAAGCCACAATTCTCTATTCTAAGCTAATACTAAAATTATAAAGAATAGAAATGGGCATGCAAGCCGTTAAATATACAAAACGAATAAATTAAATTAATTATTACAAACCATTATGGTACAAACCACCAAATGAATGAATAAATTAATTTGAACAACTAAACACATCACATAGGTCTAAAGGCTTATATTGTCACCAGACACAAATATCACAACCACATACAACATCACATATCTAAAGTAGCATGGTGTGCCACACAAGAACCATGCAAATCTTATATATCTTGGTTAAGATTAATAAAAACACTCAAGGCACAAATAATCCTATGTACATATGCATTAGGAACTTTAAACAAGTCAAAATTCCATATTCATATATACACAATGTAAATATATGCAATTAACAATTTTCATGCCAAACTGTAAATCCACATATAAATACACCAACCAAGATATAAGGCAACTTACTCATATAAAACTTAAATTCTGGAAAAATTCCAGAAAGTACAACCGAGCCAAAAATCCGAACAAAATTGATTTTTAACAAAACATGCGAATGCCAGAACAGGTTAGGGCCGTTAACTATAAGAAGTTAACACCGCTAACCAGAACAGAATCATACCGCTAACTATGACAGAGTTAACGCCGCTAAACTGGCAGCCATTAGCGCCGCTAACTACAAGAAGTTAGCGCCGCTATCTATTGGACATAACCAAAATCACATTTTTCCGGATTTTTCAGGCCACCAAGTGCAAAACTAGTGTAAAGGTGGCTCTGATACCACTGTTGGGGTTCATGGTTTGGCACAAAGGAAGCATACATGAAATATAAAAGCATGAAATAAACCACAAATGAACCCCAAAGGTGTACCAAGCTCTACAACTATGATTTGCAACTTCAAAACAGAAAGAGAATGAAGAGATATACCCTTGATGTCTCTTTAGTTGTTGATGAGATTGATGCAAGCAAGATCCTTCCTTCTCGAGCTATCGAAATCCACCCCAAGAACTCGGTGATCTTGATGTACTAGCACCCCAAGTACCCTACAACCTTTTGGAGATACTTTTTGGAATAACTACTCTAATCCACCAGGGAACTCTCTTGGAACTCACTCTCTCAAAGCTTAGACAAACTCACAAACTTTCTAAGTGTTTTCTAACTCAAGTGTGTCAAGAGTGTTGGAGAGAGTCAAGTGGTTCCCTTTTATAAACTTTTGTGTGCCTCCAAAACTACCCCAAGTCAGCCAAGAGTTCATCATTACATATTACATGCATTGGTGGATTAGGGAGGTGAAAAGAATAAAGTTGCATGCTGTCAGGAGTGTTAGCACCGCTACCCGCCCAGGGATAACACCGCTAACCTCCCAAGGTTAGCGCCGCGATCGGCAAAGTTAGCGACAGCTTGATTAGCGCCGCCAACTCTGTCCAGCCTGCCAACCATCATTTAATTATTCTTTCTCACCCTCCATTTTAGGTTGTTGTCAAGATCAACCCCCGGTGTGTGACCCGATAGGACCATACATCATTGGTAGTGATCAATTGGCGTACGCGTGTTAGTGGGCATACTCCAACAGTTTTGGAATTGGTTGATACTACACCCGAGTGTAAGATAGTAGGGTGTAAATGGGTCTTGAAGAAGAAGACCGGAATGGATAAATCTGTAGATACCTTCAAAGCCCGACTAGTGGCTAAAAGTTTCACGCAAACTCATGGGATTGACTATGAGGAAACCTTTTCACCAGTGGCCATGTTGAAGTCTATCAGAATACTTATGGCCATAGTTGCGTTTTATGATTACGAGATATGGCAAATGGATGTAAAAACCGCCTTCCTTAACGGGAAGCTTAATGAAGAGGTGTTTATGTCACAACCCGAGGGTTTTGTACATCCAGAGTATCCTGATAGAGTCTGCCGATTAAAAAAGTCCATTTATGGGCTTAAGCAAGCATCTCGTAGCTAGAACCTTTGCTTTAATGAGAAAATCAAAGAGTTTGGATTTTCAAAAAGCAAGGATGAGCCATGCGTGTATGTCAGGGCTAGTGGGAGCGCTGTAGTATTCCTTGTCCTGTATGTAGATGACATTCTACTTATTGGGAAAGACGTCCCAACTTTAAAAGAGGTTAAATATTTTTTTAGGAGTTGTTTCTCAATGAAGGACTTGGGGGAGGCAGCATATATCTTGGGCATTATGATCTATAGAGATAGATCTAAGAGGCTAATAGGGCTTAGCCAAAGTGCATATGTCGACAAGGTCTTGAAGCGATTCAAGGTGGAGGACTCAAAAAGGGGTAACACCCCTATGTTGCATGGAGTGACGTTGAGCAAGGTTCAATGTCCTAGTTCCAAGGAAGAACTAGACGTAATGAAGAGGGTCCTTTATGCTTCGGAAATAGGATCAATCATGTGTTATATTATGTGCAGAGATAATTAATAGGCATGTTGTATCCAATGTTATAAGAGACTAAAGGGTCACACTGCTACACACACAATTCAGAACAGTTGGATTTCACCTTTTGTGTGTGTGGAAATAATTAATCAGATAGATTAATTATTAAAAAGAAGAAGGAAATAATTAATCAGTTAGATTAATTATTAAAGAGAAAGACGAAATAATTAATCAGTAGTATTAATTATTGAAAAGAGAGAAATAAATAATTAATCAGTTTGTATTAATTATTAGAAAGGAAATAAATAATAAATAGTTATTTATTTTTAAGGAGAATTAAATATTAAGTTTTAATATTTAACGGACTAAGTTAATTAATAGTTAATTAATTAACTAGTAAAGTCCAGGGGGTCAAAATGAAGAGATTGAAAGTTTAATTAAAACCAGTGGGCTTTTAATTAAACGGGCTTAGGTCCAAGTTAATCCTTATAAATATATGTTAAGGCTTAAGGATTAAGATAAGTGACACAAGGGATTAACCCTAGCCACCACTCTCCTTCTCACTCTCTCTCTCGGTCGACACACTCTCTCTCGGCTCTCTCTCTCACTTCGACGATCAAGAAGAAACACCAAGGGTGTTTCTCGGGTTCGAGGTCGACGCAAGCAAGCACACACACACAAGGTTTTCGATTGCTTGAAGGCTTGGTGATCCAGGAGCGGTTTGGCAGCCAGTTCAATCGGAGGTGTAGTAGTGGTGGACTATCTTTAGCAATCCTAAAGGTTTTGTTCAGGTATAATCTTGTAACCTTTTCTATGGACTGTTTGTAAGAAACTATGTTGATCAAGTTAAAGTTTAAAGATCCTAACCCTTTTGGGGTTTAGAGGGTTGTGTTCAATCCAGTTCCGCTTTTAGGATTGAACCAGTGGAATCAAACCCAGGTTTGACCAGTTTGTGTCATATGGTGGTTTGGTCAGGTTCAAAACCCTTCATTGGTATCAGAGCCTAGGCTCTATGATCCATAGTTTCTAGTTTCTATATGTTTTAGATTAAGGTTTTATTCTTGATTCTCTATTTGTTCTTGGTATTTTCGAAAATCAAGAATGTAGCAAAACAGTTTGTTTTGTTATCAGTTTTATCCTATTAATCAGAAAATTCAAACAGTAAGTTTGAATGGTTAAAATGATTATGATTTTTGAAATAAGAATAAGATTGAATTAAGATTAAATTAAACAGTTTGTTTAATCGGTTAAACCTAGTTAATCTAATTTGTTGGTTTGTTTAATTGTTATATGATCTTCTCCATCTTATTTCTTCTCCTTATAGATTTCGAAAACCATAAAAGGATAAAAACAAGTTTTCTGTTTTTATCCAGTTTATAAAAGATTTTGATTTTAACCGGTTAAGTTTAAACCAGGTTTGTGTTTAAATGGTTAAAAGGGAATAAACTTTTATCTAAAACTAGACTTTAACCAGTTTTTTGAACTTTTTGTTTAAAAGGTTGAAATCAAGTTTTAGGATAATTGATTATTAATAAAACAAGTTTTATTGAAATTAATAATTAATAGTTTTTGGTTTTTGAATTAAATCCAGCTTTTTTTATCAGTATATTAAAACAGTTAGTTTTAATAGGTTAAAAAGGATTTAAAATATTTTTATTAATCGGAAAACGGGAATCGAGATCATCGCCATGTTGGATGGTGATAGTTAGCGGCGCTAAGGCCAATTGGGCCTCGTGTGACCGTTAGCGGCGCTAAGGGCCAAATGGGCTTCGGCCCAAGGTAGTTCTCGGCCAAGATGGTTCACGGCCCAATAGGGCTTACGGCCCAGGTGACTTTCGGCCCATGAGGTTCTCGGCCCAGTGGGTTACACGGGTTGACGGGAGATGTTGGCCCAAGATAGTTTTTCCGGATTAATACAAAAGGATTATTAATTTTTTAAGTTCTAAAATTAATAAGGTGTTATATAAAAATATATTTTAGACTTTTATTTATTATGACTAGTTTAGTCATTTTTGAATAAAATTCTAAAGGGAATAAAGTTTATATAATAAGATGGAGAATTGAACAAGATATTTTAATTGACCAAAAGTTGTCGGTTTTAAGTTATTGGATAACTAGTAATAAAATCTGACATAAGGTTTTATTCAAATTTTGAATAAGATCAGGGATTTAAAGTTTTTGTTAGAAAAACTCTTTTGGTCAGATAAATATTAATTAGAAGATCATAATTCTCGTTTTTGGTTAATAGGCATTAATCAAAAGGATAAATGAGAATAGTTTAAACAATCAGGTTGTGTGCTTAACAGCACAATTTCTGTTTATTTATTATAACTGAGTGGTTGACTTTTATATATATAGTGCTTATATATAAATTGCGTGGTTGTGATTCATATAGCTATAGTTTTGCCGACTTAGGACTCGTTTTTCATTTCTTCTTTTATTTTGGTTTTGGGAAGGCCTGCGTGCCAATTACAATCCCTTTCTTAATTGTAATATTATACTGGTTAGGGGAGGCCTGCGTGCCACTTACAACCCCATTCAATATTGTATTTGTAATAGACTAGTGATAGTTTAATCCCTCCACCAAAATGGACTCGAAGAAGGCAATCAAGAAAATGGTGTTCTATACGCGAAGCACAGACATTTCGGGGAGGTGTCAAGGCCAGTGCGAGCAACACATCAAGAAAGGCGAATCCAAGTCATTTTATCCTTAGGATTGACCTTAGGATTAGTTGCCAAAACTATAGGGCTTTATTTTCTTACTCTTTTTTTCTGCGTGGTTGTGATTTATTTACTGCTTTTCATATATATATATATATATATGGTATGTATATACATGCGTGTGATGGTAAATAAAATGGGTTTAATAACAGGTTGTTATTAAATAGTGAAAAACCACGCTTTATGACAAACTAGAATATGACTTCAGTTTGGTAGTCGTATTAATTAAATTTTTATAAATTTAAAAGTTTTGTCAAGATTATAAGTTTGGAACTTATAAAGGCCGTTTTGTGCACCTAGTCTAGGTACACATATAAATCGTATTTTTTAAAACAGTTAGTTTTAAAATGGTTTTTCAAAAACTGGAAAATTAAGTTTTTTATTGAACCTAATTAAAACCCAAGAAAAATCTTAGATCAGTGTGCTATCCACCTAATGGTACACCTTGACTGTTAAACGGTACTCGGGTGTCGGAAGTGCCCAAACCTTGGGCATCCGGGTTCAAACCATTGCGGGAAAGGTCATGAAAGATTCTGCAATAATCGGGAGTCCCGGCCAGAATTCATGTTGTCTTAGGTGGTGCGATCTATTTTGGTGATAATCGGGAGTCCCGGCCCAAAAAGCACTAGAGTAGAGTTAAACATACTAGACTGGGTCTAAGTGCTCTACGAGGTTCTAGGAGTCGTATCAGTTAGGTACGATTGGTACAGGGTGTTACCTACCAGAAATAGCATGACTTGGCGGGAAGTGCCCAAACCTTGCGTCAAGTATGTGAAATATGGGTCCTAGGTCTAATATATATTGTTTATGGGTTTAATGATATATGTTGGAAAGTTTATTTGCAATTACTAATTAAACCGGGTTTTAATTTGTAGATGGCAACCAACGTTACCAATACTAATAACCTCTCTCTCCGCTCTATCCTTGAGAAGGATAAGCTCACCGGGTCCAACTTTCTCACTTGGGAGAGAAATCTCTAGATCGTGCTGAGGCACGAGAGAAAGTGGTATGTCCTAGAACAACCTCTAGGAAATCCCGCTTCCAGCAATGCCAGGGCAGAGGTCACGGAGGCTTTTCAGAAGCGCTCCAATGACGCCTTAGATGTTAGCTGCCTCATGATTGCAACTATGAGTCCAGAGTTGCAATCAAGCATGATGGAAACACCTGCATATGACATGATCCGCCAGCTGAGGGACATGTTCCAGGAGCAAGCCCGTACGGAGCGTTATGATGCCACTAGGGCATTTAACTCGTGCAAGATGGCTAAGGGAACCTCGGTCAGTGACCATGTCATGAAAATGAAAGGTTACATGGACCACCTAGAGAGACTCGGGCACCTAGTACCGTTGCAGCTAGCAACGGATACGATACTCAACTCGTTGTCAGATGACTATAAGCCTTTTATAGTCAACTACAACATGAACAACATGGAGAAATCTGTGGCTGAGTTGCATTCCATGCTCAAGACTGCTGAGCAGAGTATCGGGACCAAGTCTAAGGACATTCTTATGGTGGGACATGGTGGACGTAAGAAGAGGAAGGGGCACAACGGAAAGGGAATGGGCAAGGCCCAGCCCAGCCAGAGTGCACCCAAGGCTAATAACGACAACAAGGGCAAGAAGCCGAAGCCAAATAAGGCAAGGACCGAGAATCGGTGCTTCAGGTGCGGCGAGGCCGGACATTGGAAACGAGATTGTCCGAAAGGTCACGAGGCAGGAGGCAAGTCTGGCTACTCAGGTATTGCGTGATTAGCTTCTTTGTCACTTTCCTACTTGTAAAGTTTTACAAGTATTCTAACATCTTGCAATCGTTTATTGCAGGAGGAGATGGAAAGTGATGCGGCCCAGCATAAAGAGATCCTACGTGCAGCATACGGATATTATTTATATTTCCTAGTTATTTAAACTTTTTAAGTTTATTTGAACAAATTTTATATTGTTTATGGATACTTTTAAGTTTATGGAAATTATAACTATTTGGTTCATATCCATGCACGTTTTTTATTATATGAATCATGATTGGTCCAGTTGTAACTAAAAGAGTGCCAATAAGTAAAGTCTTGACTTGATTGGTGATTCATAATAATCTTATGCTATGATTTGTTGTAGTTACATAAATGCCGGTTCTACTATGTAAATACTTGTATAAACAAGTTTTGTTTATAAGATTAGATAGTTTTTCTAATTCAACAAGTATTTAAGATTTTATGAAAAGTGAATGTTCAAAGTCTTGAACATATGGAAATAATAGTCATTATTTCTGGGTAAAGTAGTTTTTGATAAAACGTTTAAGAAAGTATAAAAGTGATTATAATAGTTATAATAATCAAGGAAGTTTTATACTAAATGTTTTAAGGAAAGAAATTTAAGATACCATTATGAGTGTTTCATACTTGTGATCATGGTAAGTTTAATGAATCCATTTTCCGTAATTGGAAAGATGGATATATGGCAGATCCAAGTTTTTGGTTTCATAAAACAAATTTCTTGCAAAAACTAAGTTCTTTAAAACATGTGTTTGGAACACAAGTTTTAGGCATGGTAGTCAAGTTTTGACTTAGGCCTAAAAGGATGTTTTAAAGAATGCACTTTTTTCATAAAAAATAGTGGGAGCACCTGACCAATGTATTTATCAGAGTTAATAAAAGGCTGTTTTTTAACCAGTGTGATAAATACAAGTTTGAACTTTTAAAGTATATAGTTATCGGATGTTTTTAGAAGCTATCTAAAACAGTAAGTTCATCAGAAAGAACTAATCCGAGGGATGCATGATTTATTGAGAGGTACTGGATAAAGATATCATTGCAAGATTTTGAGTCAAGTTATGACTTAAACAAAATTATACTCATTAAGTTCAGTAGGTCAGCTTAATTAAATGTTGTTGGTTGGTTAACGTTAGAAATAATAAAATATGATGTTCTTTAACATTCTTAGTAATGATATTAGATTAGTGTTGGTATACACAGGGAATCTAATTTCAAGGTTCTTACCAGTAAGTGTAAGAAGGGTTTATCGTTTCAAGTAGATAATAAAATCTAGTAAGATTTATTATATCTACAAATGTAATTAAAGTTTTTTAATTACAGGGAGGTTATTTTGTAAAATCAGAAACTTTGGAGTTATTTCTAGTTTTCTCCAAGTTTAAGGAATTTTATAAAATAAGTAAGTCTAGTTTTTGTTCTTAGGTTGCAAGAACGATTTCTAGCAAAACCAAGAAAGAGTACTTCATACTACTAGTCTTGTGTTTTAAGGTTTATGATCATATTATTTTCCTTGTAATCCGTGATAAGTTACAAATATAAAATAATAAGTAATTCAGGTAGACACCGTGAATCGAGTCAGTGAAATGGTAGAAATTATGCATCTTTATTCCAGGATGGAATATGGAAGGATGTAGAAATTAGTTTCATTGTTCTTCATAATTTTGTATGTTTTGGCTCATCCAGGAATAAACTAGGTTTATTCAAAACATCATCCGTGACTACTTATCGTGGTGGGAACTATGATAGGGCTATAAAGTCATCGTAGTTTTGGGGTAGATTCGATAGTTTATCGAATATAGCTGCAAACGGTTTTTGCGGACCAAAATTGACGGATATTCGTTAGGGTTACGAATATTGGATTGACCCACCGTGAAAAATACTTCGTGGATTCGCGTCAAAAGTATTTATCACATAGGTTATCCTCAAGCCTGAGGTATTTGGTTTGGGATGCGGTAACTGTTGTCTTCTTAGCGCGTTCTAATGCCACGCCGTAACAGGGTGGTCATAAGGGGCGTGTCTAGATTCAGTGGAGCCGTGTTGCCAAATGCAAATATGCAAGATGGTAATTGCACCTCTTTTTTAGGAGAGATATTTACGGGCCCCTTGACTGATTAGAGAAACTGGTAAGTGCACGGCCGTGCCCAAACGAACTGATCTATTCTTTGTCGTTTTATCACGCAGTTTCGAAATCAAGTATGTCATGAACAAATTTTTGAGTCTCTGAGTTGACCTTTTTCCATGCTCATGCTCAAAATTAAAATATCGCGCTGCAAGGGACAAACCTATATATATGCAAGTTTGTATATATAAAAACGTACCCATTCATGAACAGGGAGTTTATGATAGTTTAGTTTATAAACAGTTAGTTTATAACAAGTTACTTCTAAGCAGGTTGCTTATAAAGTTTTATCACAAGTTACTTTGGGGTATAAGAGTTCTTATAACCTGGTTACCCTAAGTGTCTGGCTAGGGACCTCCTTAGGCTAACAATGTGCTGTAACTATTACTTATCTTGCACAAGTGGGAGTCTGTTAGATTATGTGCAGAGATAATTAATAGGCATGTTGTATCCAATGTCATAAGAGACTAAAGGGTCACACTGCTACACACCCAATTCAAAACAGTTGGATTTCACCTTTTGTCTGTGTGGAAATAATTAATCAGATAGATTAATTATTAAAGAGAAGAAGGAAATAATTAATTAGTTAGATTAATTATTAAAGAGAAAGACGAAATAATTAATCAGTAGTATTAATTATTGAAAAGAGAGAAATAAATAATTAATCAGTTTGTATTAATTATTAGAAAGGAAATAAATAATAAATAGTTATTTATTATTTAAGGAGAATTAAATATTAAGTTTTAATATTTAATGGACTAAGTTAATTAATAGTTAATTAATTAACTAGTAAAGTCCAAGGGGTCAAAATGAAGAGATTGAAAGTTTAATTAAAACCAGTGGGCTTTTAATTAAACGGGCTTAGGTCCAAGTTAATCCTTATAAATATATGTTAAGGCTTAAGGATTAAGATAAGTGACACAAGGGATTAACCCTAGCCACCACTCTCCTTTTCTCTCTCGATCTCGCTCTCTCTCTCGGTCGACACACTCTCTCTTGGCTCTTTCTCTCACTTCGACGATCAAGAAGAAACACCAAGGGTGTTTCTCGGTTTCGAGGTCGGCGCAAGCAAGCACACACACACAAGGTTTTTGATTGCTTGAAGGCTTGGTGATCCAGGAGCGGTCTGGCAGCCAGTTCAATCGGAGGTGCAGTAGTGGTGGACTATCTTTAGCAATCCTAAAGGTTTTGTTCAGGTATAATCTTGTAACCTTTTCTATGGACTGTTTGTAAGAAACTATGTTGATCAAGTTAAAGTTTAAAGATCCTAACCCTTTTGGGGTTTAGAGGGTTGTGTTCAATCCAGTTCCGCTTTTAGGATTGAACCAGTGGAATCAAACCCAGGTTTGACCAGTTTGTGTCATATGGTGGTTTGGTCAGGTTCAAAACCCTTCATCATGTATGCCATGCTATGCACTCGACGTGATGTATCGTGTGCCTTGAGCATGACGAGTAGGTATCAGGCTAACCCCGGGCAAGCCTATTGGACTGTGGTAAAGAACATTCTCAAGTATCTTCGGAGGACAAAGGAGATGTTCTTGATCTATGGTGGTAAGGAAGAGCATAGAGTACATGGCTACTCTGACGCTAGCTTCCAAACTGATAAGGACGACTGCTGATCACAATCGGGGTTCGTGTTCCTTCTCAATGGTGGTGCTATTTGTTGGAGGAGCTCCAAGCAAGACATCGTAGCTGATTCAACTAACGAGTCAGAGTACATTGCGGCTAGTGAAGCAGCTAAAAAGGCGGTATGGATGAGGAAGTTCATCCAAGACCTTGGAGTGGTTGCTAGCATATCTGACCCCATTGAGATATTTTGTGACAATGAGTGTGCGGTTGCTCTAGCTAAGGAACCAAGGGCTTATAAGCAGATGAGGCACATTCCTCGAAAATACCACTTTATCAGAGACGTTATAGAGAGTGGTGACATTGCCATTAGCAGAGTAGCATCGGAAGGCAACTTGTGTTGGGGTTCGTGGTTTAGCACAACGGAAGCATACATGGTCAAAAAAACAAATTTTAAAGCATAAACAAGAACCACAAGGTGAACCCCAAATGTGAGAAAAGAGTTATACCCTAGATGTCTCTGGATTTGTTGTGTGCTAAGCTCCAAGCCTTGATCACCTTCCTTATGCTACCAAAGTCCACCCTGAGAAGATATGTGATCTTGGTGTACTAGCACCCCTTGAACCAAATCCAACACTTGAACTTGACTCCTGGAACAAAACCCAAAATCCACCAAGAAACTCCTTGCATTCTCTCTAAACTCACACAAGAAACAACCCACAAGTGTTTGTTTTAGTGTAAGTACAATGTCTTAGCCAAGACGGAAAATGAGAGACAAAAAAAGAGTTTTTATAAACCCAAAACCGACCCCAGGTCTCCCCAAGATCGGCCAGAGTTCAATCATGGCCTAGCCATGCATTGGTGAAGAGAGGAGGTGAAAAGAATAAAGTTGCAATCTGTCAGAAGGGATTGCGCCGCTACCCGCCCAGGGATAGCGCCGCTAACCGCCCGAAGTTAGCGTCGCGATCGTGGCTGATTTAGCGACAGCAGAGTTAGCGCCGCTAACTCTGTCCACATTGCCAACTATCATTATTTATTCTTTCTAACCCTCCATTTTGGGTTGTTGTCAAGATCAGCTCCGGCGTGTGACCCGATAGGCCCATACGTCATCGGTAGTGATGAGTTGGCGTACGTGTGTCAGTGGGCATACTCCAACAGACTCCCACTTGCACATGACTCACCGTACCCAATGCATCACAGACAGAGAGTAGCCTCTAGTAAGATATCTCTGCCCCCAAGTCAATATGGGTTTTGTCTTAAGTACAAAAACCAAACTGCAACCCGTGTGAAATGGTCCTATAGATAAGGGATCAAACTTCCTTTTGTTCGCGATATCCAAGTCAACACGAGACATGGTACTTAGTCATTCTCCGTTCGTTCATGATTATGATTCTCGATCTAGACTGGTGGTGACCAAAATATGCAAGTTGCAATCAGATGCTATTATCATTGCACACTTAAGCATGGCCAAGCATTTCCCACCACATTGGTCATACATTCATCAATTACTTCCTTTATAACAGCTAGTTACGGACTGCGTTTGAAAGCAACTAGAACAAAGCAGACCAAAGTGATGCAGACACATGCATCACTATTATAAGAATAAACTGATATTATCATCCTGATTCACTTATGACAAGTACCACAAAGTGAACTCAGGTGTGGGTCGTCTAGTCACTTGAAACATTTTCAATTACAGGCGAAATATTGAGTCCCCGTGTCCCAATCCCCATTGGACACATGACCAATCACTTCCCTTAGTCTTAGTTCATACTTCCTTCCCAAGAAGAATGACCGACTGTGGACATTTAGAATGCAAACACATATAGGGAAGAATAAAACATGCTAAGTTGGAACACAGTAAAGATTTAAAGAAATACCCGCAACTTGTGTATTACTAAATCTCCATTTAATAATCGATAAATTCAATAAATTCAATACTGGTCAATGTTCCCAAAGGGTAAATACATCAAATATACTAACCAAATACAAATACATGATCAAACCAAATCGCTAGCAAATCTAAACCCATTAGCACGTGTGTGAGCATCGTGCTTTGCCTGCGATAATGGTTTGGTAAACGGATCCGCCAAGTTGCTATACGTGTGTACTCTGCTGATAACAATGTCTCCACTCTCGACCACGTCCCGGATATAAGGATATTTCCGCGGAATATGCCTCGTGCGTCGGTGAGACCTTGGTTCCTTCGTTAAAGCAACCGCACCCTCGTTGTAACAAAATATCTCTACAGGGTCGGAAATGCTAGGAACCACTCCCAGATCTTGGATAAACTTCCTCATCCAAACTGCCTCCTTCGCAGCTTCACTAGCCACAATGTACTCAGACTCAGTCGTTGAATCGGCCACAGTGTCTTGCTTTTAGCTCCTCCAGGGGATAGCACCACCATTCAACAGGACCACGAACCCCGATTGAGATCGGAAGTCATCCCTGTTAGTTTGGAATCTAGCATCAGAGTAACCAGTTACCCTAAGCTCTTCCGCACCTCCATATACTATGAACATTTCCTTAGTCCTGCGAAGATACTTGAGAATGTTCTTCACTGCCGTCCAGTGTGCTTCACCAGGGTTGGCTTGATATCTACTTGTCATACTCAATGCACAAGAGACATCAGGCCTGGTACATAACATGGCGTACATGATCGAGCCTATTGCCGAAGCATAAGGGACTCGCCTCATTACTTCCCGTTCCTTTGGGGAACTTGGGCTCTGAGCCTTGCTCAACACTAAACCATGTGACATAGGTACGAACCCCTTCTTGGAGTCCTCCATCTTAAACCTCTTTAGGACTTTGTCAATGTACGTACTCTGGCTTAATCCAATCAACCTGCGGGATCTATCTTTATAGATTATAATCCCAAGGATATAAGCTGCATCCCCTAGATCTTTCATTAATAAACAACTCCCTAGCCAGGCTTTTACACCTTGCAAAGTCGTGACGTCGTTCCCAATTAGTAGAATATCATCTACATAAATTACTAGGAATACAACTAAGCTCCCACTAGCTCTAATGTAAACGCATGGCTCTTTCTTGCTCTTAGAGAAGCCAAACTCTTTGACCTTCCCGTCGAAGCACAGGTTCCAGCTCCAAGAAGCTTGCTTAAGCCCATAAATAAACTTCTTAAGCTTGTAGACTTTATCCGGAAACTCTGGATGTACAAAACCCTCAGGCTGTGTCATATACACCTCCTCTGAAAGTGTTCCATTAAGTAATGCGGTTTTGACGTCCATCTGCCAAATCTCATAATCATGAAATGCGGTAATGGCCATGAGTATCCGGATAGACCTCAACATAGCCACCGGGGAAAAGGTTTCCTCATAGTCTACACCATGAGTTTGAGTGAAACCCTTAGCCACCAGTCGGGTTTTGAAGGTGTCTACCTCACCATCCACGCCGATCTTTTTCTTGAAGACCCCTTTGCACCCGACGGGTTTGCAACCGGGCACGGGATCAACCAAGTCCCAGACTTGATTATCCGACATGGATTGTATCTCGGATTCCATTGCTTCTCTCCACTTGGCAGACTCGGGGCCCACCACAGCGTCCTGGTATTTGGTAGGTTCATCAGAATCTACTACCATGTCGGTGCCCTCAAACATGTGAAAACAATATCTCTCTGGCTCATGCCGACTTCTACCAAATCTTTTAAGAGGCAATGGGTTTACATCATCTCCAGCATCATCTTGCTGAGATTCATCCGTTGCAGGTTGTGAGCTAGTGCCAACATCAGGTTCTACATTGGTAGGTTCTTGAATTTCTTCAAGATCAACCTTCCTCCCACTAGCGTCTTTGGATAGCAGTTCCCTCTCTAGGAACACTGCCCTTCGAGCAACAAATACCTTGTTCCCCGAAGGTTTTTAAAACAAATACCCCATAGACCTAGCAGGATAACCAATGAAAAAGCACCTTTCGGCCCTGGGCTCCAATTTGTCCTCGACCTCACACCTCACGTAGGCAGGACAACCCCATACTTTTGAATATGAAATGGATGGAACCTTTCCATGCCACATCTCATACGGTGTTTTCTTAACCTTCTTTGTTGGTACGAGGTTAAGCATTCTACCGGCCGTTTCAATCGCATATCCCCAAAATGTAACGGGAACGTCCGAATGAACCATCATTGACCGAACCATATCTAACAATGGCCGGTTCCTCCTCTCGGCGACACCATTTAATTGTGGCGTCCTAGGAGGGGTTAATTGCGAGACAATCCCACAATTCCTTAGATGGTTACAGAACTCAGAAATAAGATACTCACCGCCTCTATCAGATCGTGGAATCTTAATTCTTTTCCCTAGTTGATTTTCTACCTCGTTTTGATAAGTCTTAAATACCTCAAAGGTATCCGACTTTTGTCTCACCAAGTAGACATACCCGTATCGACTATAATCATCAATAAAGGTAACAAAGTAGCGGGAATGATCTCTTGTAGCATGCTTGAACGGACCACACACATCAGTGTAAACGATATCAAACAAGTCTTGGGCCCTCTCACATACACCGGTGAAGGGTGCTTTGGTCATCTTGCCCAATATACAAGACTCGCATACTTCATTAGACCCATGGTCAAATGATTCCAAGATCCCATCCACTTTGAGCTTGGCGATGAGTTTCTTGTTTATGTGGTCTAACCGACCAACATGATTGCTCTATTGTTTTGCAAACTTACGCTTGTCTCATGTATACCATGACATGGAAATGCTTTAAAATAAAAGACATGATCTTTGTAACATAAAATGCTACCATTCTCAAATTTAAAATCAAATCCAATGTCGTACAAAGCATATAAAGATAAAATATTTCTTGCCACGCACGGAGAATAAGATACATCATCTAAAAAAATAGATAAGCCGGACGGAAAGGCGAGCTCCATAATGGACTTATCCTCAGAGGTCTTGAGCATGCCATGTAGCTCCATAATGGACTTATCCATACTATGCATATGGAAGTTCACAATGAACGACCCATATGACGAAGGCAAGGATTGGAGGATGATATAAACGCCAAATCCTTCCCCATGGAAAAGCCCAACTCCTTGAGTTGGTCCACGTAGCCCTTCATCTTACGGATGTGGGAGCTCACATTGCCGCCCTCCTGCATCAGGCAACCGATGAAGGCCTTGACGCACTCATAGAGGTCTTGCCTAGCACGCTGTTGGAACATGTCCTTCAGATGAGATATCATCTTGTACGCACTCACTTTCTCGAATTGCCTTTGCAATTCGGGACTCATGGTCGTAAGCATAAGGCAAGTCACGTCATTTGTGTCCTTGACGCGTTTCTCATATGCCTCTCGGAAGGCCCTCGCCACGTTGGTAGCAGAGGGTTCCGGATGAGGTGACTCAAGGACCTCAAGCTTCATATCATGGCGAAGGATGATTCTCAAAGTCCTATGCCAATCCATGAAGTTAGGCCCGGTGAGTTTCTCCTTTTGCAAGAATGGACGGAGTGACATATTGGTGGTGTTGGTGTTGCTAGTAGATGCCATCTACAAGCAAAGTACGAAATTGGTTAGTTATGATGTATTAAATCCTTGTTAAAATAATTACCCACTTGTTATAAAACAAATTATATTAACAAGGGCTAAGAACCTCAAAATACCCTAATCCATGACGGATTTACTGCGGATCACTTTATAGAGCTATTTTAGGCCGGTAAACATTTTACCAATTGCAATCCGTGATTACAACTCTTAGACACTTGCGGGATCCAAGGTACTCATATCACCCATTTGGCATGTTTGATCCCTCCACACCATTCCTCCTTACTCCACTTTGGTAGCTCGGTATGGGCATGACAACTACCAAGGCGTATTAAATCTTGGAATTGTAAATCAACTGTCAAGATACACGGTGGTACTCTAGCCCAATGGCCGGCTCGGCTAGAGCTCGACATCAGACCTTGCGAGTTGCTACACGCACCTTCCACACAGTTACAAAAAACCGATCTCGGCTAAAGCTCGGCGACCGACCTTGTTTCACTAGATTCGGGTGGTGTCATCTTGCGGGTGGTGTGAGATTTACTTTTGGAAAACGGGATTTAGTTTTCTGGTTAAAACATTTTTAACCATTTCTTGTCTATGTGGCGCGCATAGTTTGTAAACCAATTTAAAAACTCTTTTGGTTTTATTATTTTAAAAAGTTTTCTAGCATGCAAAGATCCTAAACAACCATGCAAGAAAATGTACAAAAAAATAAAACAAACGACGCATGTAAAATAAATGTCCGGTAACGAGCCAATCCTATGCGCCTTGCTCGTGAGCCAATGGGCAAGACTAAGTCATCTAAGGACAAATCCGAATGACTTGATGTGTGCTCTTCCCACTTGATCCATTGCGTCTCCTACCGACCTCCGGATCCAAGTCCGCCAAGACACCCTCCATGGTCCTTGTTGGTTGCTTCAGTTCTCCTTTTCAATTTACAAATTTAAAAGGAAATGGCATGCAAGCCACGATATCTATTCTAAGCTAATAGTAACAATTACAAAGGGTAGAAAATCGGCATGCAAGCCGTTAAATATACACACCGAATAAATTAAATTAATTATTACAAACCATTGTGGTACAAACCACCATATGAATGAATAAATTAATTTTAAACAACCAAACACATCACATAGGTCTAATGGCTCATATTGTTACCGGATTTCTTACAACCACATAAAAAACCACAAATCTACACATGGTGTGCCACACAAGAACCATGTAAATCTTATATGTCTTGGTTAAGATTATCTAAACACCCAAGGCACTTATAATCCTATGTACATATGCATTAGGAACCTTAAACAAGTCAAAAATTCCATATTCATATATACACAATGTAAGTATATGCAATTAACCATTTTCATGCCAAAATGTTAATCTACATATAAATACACCAACCAAGACATAAGGCAACTTAAACAAAATATTTCTCAAATTCTGGAAAAATTCCAGAAAGTACAAGTTGAGCTAAAAATTCAACAAAATTGATTTTTAAGGCAAAAATGCATTCTGCCAGAAGAGAGTTAGCGCCACTAACCATAACGGGTTAGCGCCGCTAAATTTTAAAGATAGCGCCGCTACAGCCAGAAGCTTAGCGACCGCTACCGGAGACGGTTTAGCGCCGCTAACATGGAATAGTTAGAGCCGCTAAACCCTGGACAGAACCAAAAATCACATTTTTTGGATTTTTCAAGCCACCAAGTGCAAAACTAGTGTAGAGGTGGCTCTGATACCACTGTTGGGGTTCGTGGTTTAGCACAACGGAAGCATATATGGTAAAAAAAACGAATTTTAAATCATAAACAAGAACCACAAGGTGAACCCCAAATGTGTACCAAACTCTACAACTACATTTTGCAACTAAGAAATAGAAGGGAGAGAAGATTTATACCCTAGATGTCTCTGGATTTGTTGTGTGCTAAGCTCCAAGCCTTGATCACCTTCCTTGTGCTACCAAAGTCCACCCCCAGAAGATATGTGATCTTCGTGTACTAGCACCCCTTGAACCAAATCCAACACTTGAACTTGACTCCTGGAACAAAACCCAAAATCCTCCAGGAAACTCCTTGCACTCTCTCTAAACTCACACAAGAAACAACCCTCAAGTGTTTGTTTTAGTGTAAGTACAGTGTCTTAGCCAAGAGGGAAAATGAGAGACAAAACAAGAGTTTTTATAAACCCAAAACCGACCCCAGGTCTCCCCAAGATCGGACAGAGTTCAATCATGGCCTAGCCATGCATTGGTAGAAAGAGGAGGTAAAAAGAATAAAGTTGCAATCTGTCAGAAGGGATCGCGCCGCTACCACCCAAAGTTAGCGTCGCGATCGCGGCTGATTTAGCGACAGTAGAGTTAGCGCTGCTAACTCTGTCCACATTGCCAACTATCATTATTTATTCTTTCTAACACCCCTTTTTGGTTTGTTGTCAAAATCAGCCCCCGGCGTGTGACCGGATAGGCCCATACATCATCGGTAGTGATCAATTGGCATACGTGTGTCAGTGGGCATACTCCAACAACTTGGCCGATCCATTCACTAAACCGTTATCACAAACTGTATATGATTCTCACACTAGATCGATAGGTGTTAGATTTGCTAGTGACTTGGTTTGATTGTATTATTGGTTTATGTTTGATATGTACTTATATTTTGGGAACATTAAGCAGTGTTGTATTTCATAATATATTGATTATTTAATGTGATTTAATGATATGCCAAGGGCGAATATATATGAATCCTTACTGTGTTCCATCTTAGCAAGTTTAATACTTCCCAAAATGCCTTTTTCATTCTAAATGTCCATAGTCGGTCATTCTTCATAGGGAGGAAGTTTGAGATAAGACTGAGGGAAGTGGTTGGTCGCTATCTAATAATGGATTAGATAAAAGAGACGCAACACTTTGCCAGTGCTTGGCTAGGTCAAGTGACTGGACGACCCACACCTGAACTTACTTCATGGTTTCCGTCACGAGTAAGTCAGGATGATAATATCATTTTATCCTTAGACTGGAGATACATGTGTTCCAAAGCATGGATCTGCTTTGCCTTAATTGCTTTCAAACGCAGTTCGTAACTGGCTGTTATAAAGGGAGCCTTTAGGCAAAGTATGGTGAATGTGGTGGAGCAATGTAGTCAAAGAGATTCGTTCCTCTAGATTTAGAGAGATATCCATGTGCCCCTCGATGAATGAGCACTGGCGTAAAATGCATGGCCATGCTCTAGTTGCAATGATTTTTGATCGATTGCAACTAGATTTTGGGTCACCATCAATCGGAGATCGAAAAACATAATCGTGAACGATCTAGAGTTTGACATTTAACCATGTCTCGTGTTCACAAGGATATCGCGAACGAAAAGATGAATGATCACTTATCTAGAGGATCATTCTGTTCTGATTATGGATTTGGTTTTTGTTCTAGATGACAAAACCCATACTGGTTAGGGGCAAAGATGCCTTACTAGAGGCCGCTCTTTGTCTGTGGTTTACAGGTACGGTGTGTCATGTGTAAGTGGGAGTTTGAAGGAGTATGCCCACTGACACATGTACGCCATGTAGATCACTGCCGATATAGTATGGGCCTATTGGGTCACACGCCGGGAATCAATCCTAACAGCAGCCTAAGTAGAGGGTCTAAAAGTGTCAATATGGAAAAGGGTTGGTGTGCAGTCGGAGATCGAGGCTCAATACCTTTAGGAATTCGCGGCTCGATCTCTGGCAACATTCACAGCGCGAATGTCTGTCAGACTGCATGCAATCATTTGGTTTCCACCTCCTCTTCTAGCCAATGCATGGCCTTCTTTTGGAGAACCTTGTGGCCGGTTATGGGGAGATGAATTGACATTTTTTAGTTTATAAAAGTCCATTACTTGCCTTGCCTTTTATTCTTTTGGTTACTCTCATATTACATACACTTAGCAAGGGCTTTTAGAGTGGGTTTTGAGTGTGAGACCAAGGAGACTAGAAACAAAGGAAGGCTTGCTATTCTTGTGTGGGTTCTAAGAGTTTGAAGTCCATACCAGCTTGCTAGTACAAGTGGATTGAGCATACCCGGAATGGACTTACAATAGAGAGAAGCTCTTTGTGGCTTTCTAGTCATCATCAACACTCTCATCTTTGTTCCAGGAGTCTTCTAAGGGTATAATATCACTTCCCTTCCTTTTACATGTTGCAAACGATAGACATAGAGCTTAGTCCATTTATGGGGTTTTTATGCTTTATATGCTTGTACCATTAGCTTTGCATGGTATACCTTATGCTTCCGCTGTGTTCATAGAACCCCATTGGATTCTTGTCCGGACAAATGACGTGGTTGAGGTCAGCTGCCGATACGGCTGGATCCCCGAGTGTTATTCAGGATCAACGGTACTCGCGAGTGATTTACGGGTTAAAGGTACTGCAGGTCCGCCGTTCCTCGACATACAGTGAGGGTATTGGTCTGTGATCAGATCTGAACCGAGTCCTTGTGGCTCAAACATGATGGTGGACTGCTCTTCGCTCCCCCACCTGTACGGTTGGTTGTGGCTGATTCCCAGACAATGATCGTTGAGTAGGGCTTGCAACCCTACGAGATATGACCTTACTGACATGTCGGCGCACCGCTATGTGTGCCGTGCTTGTGATGTGATAACATGCTTGTCGATGCTTATGTGAAATTTGTGCTCACTAGCTAGTTGTAGCTAACGTTTCCAGATATTTCCCTTTTCGCAGGTTAGTGACGTGATGGCCTGGCGAGGCTGGATGCTTTTAGGTAGTTTGTGTATATATATTTTGGAATGCTAGTTGTTATAGTACTCTGATGTGATTGTCAGTATGTGGTGGTAACACTGGCATGACTTTTGAGACTTGGTTTGATCGGTTGTATTTTGATGCCAAGTCGATAAATAGTACTTAACTATGTAATCAGTGGTTTGTTCCGTTGTAATTCTTTGTGTAAATTTTTACAAAAAAATTAATTTCTACTAATTCTAAGCTTATGAAAGCCGGTGTTACAATTAATAGATTGTGTGCAAGGATAGTGTACACGTGTCATCACATCCATGGACACTATGATAATTATTTCTACTAATTCACACAGCTGCACACCCAACTCATGAACCAGGAATAATTCAATATGTATAAAATAGATAATTAATAGTTAATTAATTATCAGGAAATAGGGAAATAATAAATGGATATTTATTAGAGAGAAAGGATGTTAAATATTTAATAAATAAAGTTTCGTTGGGAATTATTAATTAACAGTTGTTTAATTAATAATAACTGAACTTGGAGGGCTTGTTTTGTAAGAAGGTCAAAGTTATTGATCTTGGACCGGGTTTTAAGGTCCAAAGGGCTTAGGCCCAAGAGATAATTATATAAGGGTTTTAAACCTAATAATTATCTAATCTAATCACAATTTACAAACAAATAACACAAGCCTCTCCTCTCCCTCTCTCTTTCTCTCTCTCTCTCTCCCTACCTTCGGTCGAACACCACCCCACGGTGGTCTCGGGTTATTCCGGCGGCGGACACCGGCGGACGGCAGCCTTGGTGGCGGTGCCCTGCGTTTTTAGCGGAGCGAAACCGAAGGGCTGAGAACCCATTTGCGGCAGTCCTTCTCGGCGGTGGCGGTCTAGGACAAAAACCGAGGTCGGTTTTTGTCGGGTATCGTTTATACACACGAGTTAAACAGTCCTGGCGGTTTAGCAGCCAGTTCTAGGGTGCAGTAGTTGTGTATCCCCTTCAGCAGTTTCAGGGTATAATTTCTATATCTTAGAAATAACTGATATTAGACTCATATATATTGCATGATATATCTGGTTTTATGTTTCTAGTTCTGTTTCCCCACCTGATCTAGTTGTGATCCTGGGAACGGGATTAACACAAAACCAGTTTGTGTTTTGGTGTTAAAGATTCAAGTTTGAATCTACCCGGAGTTATATATGTGTATGATGATTTATAATGCGTGTATTACTATTATTTAATTTTTCGGTACGTAATTGGTTGTTTATTACTTTTAAGCCAAACGCCTAAAACCTAGTGGATCAAGTTTATGGTTGTTTACTTTATTGTTTGTGCATTGGTTTACATTTATTATTTATCTGGTGTTAGGAAGCATGCGTGCCACTTACAACCCCTATTCAATTTTGTAAAACTATTAGTTTTAGCGGGCCCGCGTGCCCTTGAATTATTATGTAATAGGGCATTAGTTTTATCAAAATTGTAATAGGTTAGGTTGATATTTGTAAATGTAATTTTGGAGCCAATCAAGACAAAGGAGAGAGGACGCCACGGATGCTGGAGCCAGTGGGAGCATCAACATCAAATTCATGCCATGTGTGTTGTTTATGATCTACTTAGGGTTTGACCACAGGGGTACTTAATTTTAATTAAGTAACAATGATGGTCAAAAGGCTTATGTGTGTTGGCTTATTATTGCTATTATTAATTGCGTGGTTGTGATTTAATTATTTATATATAGTGCACGCACATCAGTAAAACCATATACATATATAAAGGATATTTTTAAGTTTAAAAGTTTTTCACTTAAAAAGGTTATGAGTTTTACAAGTTTTGTAAAATGGTTAAAACTGGCAATATGTTTTTGACACAAATTAACCCTTTGAAAATCTTAGACCAATAGTGCTACCCATCTAATGGTACACCTTTCCTGCTCCCAGTACTTTGGTGTGTTGTCGTGCCCAAACCGTGCACACCGGAGTTCAAATTGATGTGGGGAGGGGGTCAAAGACTTTTCGATTTCCTGATGTGACGGGCCAGAGTTCACCCCGTCTTAGATTGTGAGGTCTATTTTGGTGATTCTAGATGTGACGGGCCCAAAGTGCACTTAGGAGGACTAAATATGTACGAATTATTGTTTCATTTGATGTCCCAAGGATATAGGAGTCTTGTTTTGGTTTAAACACGATCAGTATGGTTTATACCCACCAGAAATAGCACGGTGTCGGTGTTTTCGTGCCCAAACCGTGCACCAGCACGTATGAAATATGGATCATATTCTAAAATATATTTATTTAAAGGTTTATGAATTATTTTAGAGGAATTAAATTACTGAAATGTTTATTTCTTAATAATTACTGTAGATGTCGATATTATCTGTTATACCAATTTATACATCCGAGGAGTCTCTTAGCCTCATCATGAGTAAGTGGAAGCTTTCAGGTCCAAACTTTATAGTTTGGAAATTGCACTTTATGTTAGATTATGTGCAGAGATAATTAATGGGTACATTGTGTCCAATGTTATAAGAGACTAAAGGGTCACACTGCTACACACCCAATTAGAACTGTTTGGAATTTACCAATATTTTGTGTGGAAATAATTATTCAGTTGAATTAATTATTTAAGAGAGAAATAAATAATAAATAGTTATTTATTATTTAAAGGGAAATTAAATATTAAGTTTAATATTTAACAGACCAGGAGATGTTCTTGATCTATGGTGGTAAGGAAGAGCATAGAGTACATGGCTACTCTGACGCTAGCTTCCAAACTGATAAGGACGACTGCTGATCACAATCGGGGTTCGTGTTCCTTCTCAATGGTGGTGCTATTTGTTGGAGGAGCTCCAAGCAAGACATCGTAGCTGATTCAACTAACGAGTCAGAGTACATTGCGGCTAGTGAAGCAGCTAAAAAGGCGGTATGGATGAGGAAGTTCATCCAAGACCTTGGAGTGGTTGCTAGCATATCTGACCCCATTGAGATATTTTGTGACAATGAGTGTGCGGTTGCTCTAGCTAAGGAACCAAGGGCTTATAAGCAGATGAGGCACATTCCTCGAAAATACCACTTTATCAGAGACGTTATAGAGAGTGGTGACATTGCCATTAGCAGAGTAGCATCGGAAGGCAACTTGTGTTGGGGTTCGTGGTTTAGCACAACGGAAGCATACATGGTCAAAAAAACAAATTTTAAAGCATAAACAAGAACCACAAGGTGAACCCCAAATGTGAGAAAAGAGTTATACCCTAGATGTCTCTGGATTTGTTATGTGCTAAGCTCCAAGCCTTGATCACCTTCCTTATGCTACCAAAGTCCACCCTGAGAAGATATGTGATCTTGGTGTACTAGCACCCCTTGAACCAAATCCAACACTTGAACTTGACTCCTGGAACAAAACCCAAAATCCACCAAGAAACTCCTTGCATTCTCTCTAAACTCACACAAGAAACAACCCACAAGTGTTTGTTTTAGTGTAAGTACAATGTCTTAGCCAAGACGGAAAATGAGAGACAAAAAAAGTGTTTTTATAAACCCAAAACCGACCCCAGGTCTCCCCAAGATCGGCCAGAGTTCAATCATGGCCTAGCCATGCATTGGTGAAGAGAGGAGGTGAAAAGAATAAAGTTGCAATCTGTCAGAAGGGATTGCGCCGCTACCCGCCCAGGGATAGCGCCGCTAACCGCCCGAAGTTAGCGTCGCGATCGTGGCTGATTTAGCGACAGCAGAGTTAGCGCCGCTAACTCTGTCCACATTGCCAACTATCATTATTTATTCTTTCTAACCCTCCATTTTGGGTTGTTGTCAAGATCAGCTCCGGCGTGTGACCCGATAGGCCCATACGTCATCGGTAGTGATGAGTTGGCGTACGTGTGTCAGTGGGCATACTCCAACAGACTCCCACTTGCACATGACTCACCGTACCCAATGCATCACAGACAGAGAGTAGCCTCTAGTAAGATATCTCTGCCCCCAAGTCAATATGGGTTTTGTCTTAAGTACAAAAACCAAACTGCAACCCGTGTGAAATGGTCCTATAGATAAGGGATCAAACTTCCTTTTGTTCGCGATATCCAAGTCAACACGAGACATGGTACTTAGTCATTCTCCGTTCGTTCATGATTATGATTCTCGATCTAGACTGGTGGTGACCAAAATATGCAAGTTGCAATCAGATGCTATTATCATTGCACACTTAAGCATGGCCAAGCATTTCCCACCACATTGGTCATACATTCATCAATTACTTCCTTTATAACAGCTAGTTACGGACTGCGTTTGAAAGCAACTAGAACAAAGCAGACCAAAGTGATGCAGACACATGCATCACTATTATAAGAATAAACTGATATTATCATCCTGATTCACTTATGACAAGTACCACAAAGTGAACTCAGGTGTGGGTCGTCTAGTCACTTGAAACATTTTCAATTACAGGCGAAATATTGAGTCCCCGTGTCCCAATCCCCATTGGACACATGACCAATCACTTCCCTTAGTCTTAGTTCATACTTCCTTCCCAAGAAGAATGACCGACTGTGGACATTTAGAATGCAAACACATATAGGGAAGAATAAAACATGCTAAGTTGGAACACAGTAAAGATTTAAAGAAATACCCGCAACTTGTGTATTACTAAATCTCCATTTAATAATCGATAAATTCAATAAATTCAATACTGGTCAATGTTCCCAAAGGGTAAATACATCAAATATACTAACCAAATACAAATACATGATCAAACCAAATCGCTAGCAAATCTAAACCCATTAGCACGTGTGTGAGCATCGTGCTTTGCCTGCGATAATGGTTTGGTAAACGGATCCGCCAAGTTGCTATACGTGTGTACTCTGCTGATAACAATGTCTCCACTCTCGACCACGTCCCGGATATAAGGATATTTCCGCGGAATATGCCTCGTGCGTCGGTGAGACCTTGGTTCCTTCGTTAAAGCAACCGCACCCTCGTTGTAACAAAATATCTCTACAGGGTCGGAAATGCTAGGAACCACTCCCAGATCTTGGATAAACTTCCTCATCCAAACTGCCTCCTTCGCAGCTTCACTAGCCACAATGTACTCAGACTCAGTCGTTGAATCGGCCACAGTGTCTTGCTTTTAGCTCCTCCAGGGGATAGCACCACCATTCAACAGGACCACGAACCCCGATTGAGATCGGAAGTCATCCCTGTTAGTTTGGAATCTAGCATCAGAGTAACCAGTTACCCTAAGCTCTTCCGCACCTCCATATACTATGAACATTTCCTTAGTCCTGCGAAGATACTTGAGAATGTTCTTCACTGCCGTCCAGTGTGCTTCACCAGGGTTGGCTTGATATCTACTTGTCATACTCAATGCACAAGAGACATCAGGCCTGGTACATAACATGGCGTACATGATCGAGCCTATTGCCGAAGCATAAGGGACTCGCCTCATTACTTCCCGTTCCTTTGGGGAACTTGGGCTCTGAGCCTTGCTCAACACTAAACCATGTGACATAGGTACGAACCCCTTCTTGGAGTCCTCCATCTTAAACCTCTTTAGGACTTTGTCAATGTACGTACTCTGGCTTAATCCAATCAACCTGCGGGATCTATCTTTATAGATTATAATCCCAAGGATATAAGCTGCATCCCCTAGATCTTTCATTAATAAACAACTCCCAAGCCAGGCTTTTACACCTTGCAAAGTCGTGACGTCGTTCCCAATTAGTAGAATATCATCTACATAAATTACTAGGAATACAACTAAGCTCCCACTAGCTCTAATGTAAACGCATGGCTCTTTCTTGCTCTTAGAGAAGCCAAACTCTTTGACCTTCCCGTCGAAGCACAGGTTCCAGCTCCAAGAAGCTTGCTTAAGCCCATAAATAAACTTCTTAAGCTTGTAGACTTTATCCGGAAACTCTGGATGTACAAAACCCTCAGGCTGTGTCATATACACCTCCTCTGAAAGTGTTCCATTAAGTAATGCGGTTTTGACGTCCATCTGCCAAATCTCATAATCATGAAATGCGGTAATGGCCATGAGTATCCGGATAGACCTCAACATAGCCACCGGGGAAAAGGTTTCCTCATAGTCTACACCATGAGTTTGAGTGAAACCCTTAGCCACCAGTCGGGTTTTGAAGGTGTCTACCTCACCATCCACGCCGATCTTTTTCTTGAAGACCCCTTTGCACCCGACGGGTTTGCAACCGGGCACGGGATTAACCAAGTCCCAGACTTGATTATCCGACATGGATTGTATCTCGGATTCCATTGCTTCTCTCCACTTGGCAGACTCGGGGCCCACCACAGCGTCCTGGTATTTGGTAGGTTCATCAGAATCTACTACCATGTCGGTGCCCTCAAACATGTGAAAACAATATCTCTCTGGCTCATGCCGACTTCTACCAAATCTTTTAAGAGGCAATGGGTTTACATCATCTCCAGCATCATCTTGCTGAGATTCATCCGTTGCAGGTTGTGAGCTAGTGCCAACATCAGGTTCTACATTGGTAGGTTCTTGAATTTCTTCAAGATCAACCTTCCTCCCACTAGCGTCTTTGGATAGCAGTTCCCTCTCTAGGAACACTGCCCTTCGAGCAACAAATACCTTGTTCCCCGAAGGTTTTTAAAACAAATACCCCATAGACCTAGCAGGATAACCAATGAAAAAGCACCTTTCGGCCCTGGGCTCCAATTTGTCCTCGACCTCACACCTCACGTAGGCAGGACAACCCCATACTTTTGAATATGAAATGGATGGAACCTTTCCATGCCACATCTCATACGGTGTTTTCTTAACCTTCTTTGTTGGTACGAGGTTAAGCATTCTACCGGCCGTTTCAATCGCATATCCCCAAAATGTAACGGGAACGTCCGAATGAACCATCATTGACCGAACCATATCTAACAATGGCCGGTTCCTCCTCTCGGCGACACCATTTAATTGTGGCGTCCTAGGAGGGGTTAATTGCGAGACAATCCCACAATTCCTTAGATGGTTACAGAACTCAGAAATAAGATACTCACCGCCTCTATCAGATCGTGGAATCTTAATTCTTTTCCCTAGTTGATTTTCTACCTCGTTTTGATAAGTCTTAAATACCTCAAAGGTATCCGACTTTTGTCTCACCAAGTAGACATACCCGTATCGACTATAATCATCAATAAAGGTAACAAAGTAGCGGGAATGATCTCTTGTAGCATGCTTGAACGGACCACACACATCAGTGTAAACGATATCAAACAAGTCTTGGGCCCTCTCACATACACCGGTGAAGGGTGCTTTGGTCATCTTGCCCAATATACAAGACTCGCATACTTCATTAGACCCATGGTCAAATGATTCCAAGATCCCATCCACTTTGAGCTTGGCGATGAGTTTCTTGTTTATGTGGTCTAACCGACCAACATGATTGCTCTATTGTTTTGCAAACTTACGCTTGTCTCATGTATACCATGACATGGAAATGCTTTAAAATAAAAGACATGATCTTTGTAACATAAAATGCTACCATTCTCAAATTTAAAATCAAATCCAATGTCGTACAAAGCATATAAAGATAAAATATTTCTTGCCACGCACGGAGAATAAGATACATCATCTAAAAAAATAGATAAGCCGGACGGAAAGGCGAGCTCCATAATGGACTTATCCTCAGAGGTCTTGAGCATGCCATGTAGCTCCATAATGGACTTATCCATACTATGCATATGGAAGTTCACAATGAACGACCCATATGACGAAGGCAAGGATTGGAGGATGATATAAACGCCAAATCCTTCCCCATGGAAAAGCCCAACTCCTTGAGTTGGTCCACGTAGCCCTTCATCTTACGGATGTGGGAGCTCACATTGCCGCCCTCCTGCATCAGGCAACCGATGAAGGCCTTGACGCACTCATAGAGGTCTTGCCTAGCACGCTGTTGGAACATGTCCTTCAGATGAGATATCATCTTGTACGCACTCACTTTCTCGAATTGCCTTTGCAATTCGGGACTCATGGTCGTAAGCATAAGGCAAGTCACGTCATTTGTGTCCTTGACGCGTTTCTCATATGCCTCTCGGAAGGCCCTCGCCACGTTGGTAGCAGAGGGTTCCGGATGAGGTGACTCAAGGACCTCAAGCTTCATATCATGGCGAAGGATGATTCTCAAAGTCCTATGCCAATCCATGAAGTTAGGCCCGGTGAGTTTCTCCTTTTGCAAGAATGGACGGAGTGACATATTGGTGGTGTTGGTGTTGCTAGTAGATGCCATCTACAAGCAAAGTACGAAATTGGTTAGTTATGATGTATTAAATCCTTGTTAAAATAATTACCCACTTGTTATAAAACAAATTATATTAACAAGGGCTAAGAACCTCAAAATACCCTAATCCATGACGGATTTACTGCGGATCACTTTATAGAGCTATTTTAGGCCGGTAAACATTTTACCAATTGCAATCCGTGATTACAACTCTTAGACACTTGCGGGATCCAAGGTACTCATATCACCCATTTGGCATGTTTGATCCCTCCACACCATTCCTCCTTACTCCACTTTGGTAGTTCGGTATGGGCATGACAACTACCAAGGCGTATTAAATCTTGGAATTGTAAATCGACTGTCAAGATACACGGTGGTACTCTAGCCCAATGGCCGGCTCGGCTAGAGCTCGACATCAGACCTTGCGAGTTGCTACACGCACCTTCCACACAGTTACAAAAAACCGATCTCGGCTAAAGCTCGGCGACCGACCTTGTTTCACTAGATTCGGGTGGTGTCATCTTGCGGGTGGTGTGAGATTTACTTTTGGAAAACGGGATTTAGTTTTCTGGTTAAAACATTTTTAACCATTTCTTGTCTATGTGGCGCGCATAGTTTGTAAACCAATTTAAAAACTCTTTTGGTTTTATTATTTTAAAAAGTTTTCTAGCATGCAAAGATCCTAAACAACCATGCAAGAAAATGTACAAAATAAAACAAACGACGCATGTAAAATAAATGTCCGGTAACGAGCCAATCCTATGCGCCTTGCTCGTGAGCCAATGGGCAAGACTAAGTCATCTAAGGACAAATCCGAATGACTTGATGTGTGCTCTTCCCACTTGATCCATTGCGTCTCCTACCGACCTCCGGATCCAAGTCCGCCAAGACACCCTCCATGGTCCTTGTTGGTTGCTTCAGTTCTCCTTTTCAATTTACAAATTTAAAAGGAAATGGCATGCAAGCCACGATATCTATTCTAAGCTAATAGTAACAATTACAAAGGGTAGAAAATCGGCATGCAAGCCGTTAAATATACACACCGAATAAATTAAATTAATTATTACAAACCATTGTGGTACAAACCACCATATGAATGAATAAATTAATTTTAAACAACCAAACACATCACATAGGTCTAATGGCTCATATTGTTACCGGATTTCTTACAACCACATAAAAAACCACAAATCTACACATGGTGTGCCACACAAGAACCATGTAAATCTTATATGTCTTGGTTAAGATTATCTAAACACCCAAGGCACTTATAATCCTATGTACATATGCATTAGGAACCTTAAACAAGTCAAAAATTCCATATTCATATATACACAATGTAAGTATATGCAATTAACCATTTTCATGCCAAAATGTTAATCTACATATAAATACACCAACCAAGACATAAGGCAACTTAAACAAAATATTTCTCAAATTCTGGAAAAATTCCAGAAAGTACAAGTTGAGCTAAAAATTCAACAAAATTGATTTTTAAGGCAAAAATGCATTCTGCCAGAAGAGAGTTAGCGCCACTAACCATAACGGGTTAGCGCCGCTAAATTTTAAAGATAGCGCCGCTACAGCCAGAAGCTTAGCGACCGCTACCGGAGACGGTTTAGCGCCGCTAACATGGAATAGTTAGAGCCGCTAAACCCTGGACAGAACCAAAAATCACATTTTTTGGATTTTTCAAGCCACCAAGTGCAAAACTAGTGTAGAGGTGGCTCTGATACCACTGTTGGGGTTCGTGGTTTAGCACAACGGAAGCATATATGGTAAAAAAAACGAATTTTAAATCATAAACAAGAACCACAAGGTGAACCCCAAATGTGTACCAAACTCTACAACTACATTTTGCAACTAAGAAATAGAAGGGAGAGAAGATTTATACCCTAGATGTCTCTGGATTTGTTGTGTGCTAAGCTCCAAGCCTTGATCACCTTCCTTGTGCTACCAAAGTCCACCCCCAGAAGATATGTGATCTTCGTGTACTAGCACCCCTTGAACCAAATCCAACACTTGAACTTGACTCCTGGAACAAAACCCAAAATCCTCCAGGAAACTCCTTGCACTCTCTCTAAACTCACACAAGAAACAACCCTCAAGTGTTTGTTTTAGAGTAAGTACAGTGTCTTAGCCAAGAGGGAAAATGAGAGACAAAACAAGAGTTTTTATAAACCCAAAACCGACCCCAGGTCTCCCCAAGATCGGACAGAGTTCAATCATGGCCTAGCCATGCATTGGTAGAAAGAGGAGGTAAAAAGAATAAAGTTGCAATCTGTCAGAAGGGATCGCGCCGCTACCACCCAAAGTTAGCGTCGCGATCGCGGCTGATTTAGCGACAGTAGAGTTAGCGCTGCTAACTCTGTCCACATTGCCAACTATCATTATTTATTCTTTCTAACACCCCTTTTTGGTTTGTTGTCAAAATCAGCCCCCGGCGTGTGACCGGATAGGCCCATACATCATCGGTAGTGATCAATTGGCATACGTGTGTCAGTGGGCATACTCCAACAACTTGGCCGATCCATTCACTAAACCGTTATCACAAACTGTATATGATTCTCACACTAGATCGATAGGTGTTAGATTTGCTAGTGACTTGGTTTGATTGTATTATTGGTTTATGTTTGATATGTACTTATATTTTGGGAACATTAAGCAGTGTTGTATTTCATAATATATTGATTATTTAATGTGATTTAATGATATGCCAAGGGCGAATATATATGAATCCTTACTGTGTTCCATCTTAGCAAGTTTAATACTTCCCAAAATGCCTTTTTCATTCTAAATGTCCATAGTCGGTCATTCTTCATAGGGAGGAAGTTTGAGATAAGACTGAGGGAAGTGGTTGGTCGCTATCTAATAATGGATTAGATAAAAGAGACGCAACACTTTGCCAGTGCTTGGCTAGGTCAAGTGACTGGACGACCCACACCTGAACTTACTTCATGGTTTCCGTCACGAGTAAGTCAGGATGATAATATCATTTTATCCTTAGACTGGAGATACATGTGTTCCAAAGCATGGATCTGCTTTGCCTTAATTGCTTTCAAACGCAGTTCGTAACTGGCTGTTATAAAGGGAGCCTTTAGGCAAAGTATGGTGAATGTGGTGGAGCAATGTAGTCAAAGAGATTCGTTCCTCTAGATTTAGAGAGATATCCATGTGCCCCTCGATGAATGAGCACTGGCGTAAAATGCATGGCCATGCTCTAGTTGCAATGATTTTTGATCGATTGCAACTAGATTTTGGGTCACCATCAATCGGAGATCGAAAAACATAATCGTGAACGATCTAGAGTTTGACATTTAACCATGTCTCGTGTTCACAAGGATATCGCGAACGAAAAGATGAATGATCACTTATCTAGAGGATCATTCTGTTCTGATTATGGATTTGGTTTTTGTTCTAGATGACAAAACCCATACTGGTTAGGGGCAAAGATGCCTTACTAGAGGCCGCTCTTTGTCTGTGGTTTACAGGTACGGTGTGTCATGTGTAAGTGGGAGTTTGAAGGAGTATGCCCACTGACACATGTACGCCATGTAGATCACTGCCGATATAGTATGGGCCTATTGGGTCACACGCCGGGAATCAATCCTAACAGCAGCCTAAGTAGAGGGTCTAAAAGTGTCAATATGGAAAAGGGTTGGTGTGCAGTCGGAGATCGAGGCTCAATACCTTTAGGAATTCGCGGCTCGATCTCTGGCAACATTCACAGCGCGAATGTCTGTCAGACTGCATGCAATCATTTGGTTTCCACCTCCTCTTCTAGCCAATGCATGGCCTTCTTTTGGAGAACCTTGTGGCCGGTTATGGGGAGATGAATTGACATTTTTTAGTTTATAAAAGTCCATTACTTGCCTTGCCTTTTATTCTTTTGGTTACTCTCATATTACATACACTTAGCAAGGGCTTTTAGAGTGGGTTTTGAGTGTGAGACCAAGGAGACTAGAAACAAAGGAAGGCTTGCTATTCTTGTGTGGGTTCTAAGAGTTTGAAGTCCATACCAGCTTGCTAGTACAAGTGGATTGAGCATACCCGGAATGGACTTACAATAGAGAGAAGCTCTTTGTGGCTTTCTAGTCATCATCAACACTCTCATCTTTGTTCCAGGAGTCTTCTAAGGGTATAATATCACTTCCCTTCCTTTTACATGTTGCAAACGATAGACATAGAGCTTAGTCCATTTATGGGGTTTTTATGCTTTATATGCTTGTACCATTAGCTTTGCATGGTATACCTTATGCTTCCGCTGTGTTCATAGAACCCCATTGGATTCTTGTCCGGACAAATGACGTGGTTGAGGTCAGCTGCCGATACGGCTGGATCCCCGAGTGTTATTCAGGATCAACGGTACTCGCGAGTGATTTACGGGTTAAAGGTACTGCAGGTCCGCCGTTCCTCGACATACAGTGAGGGTATTGGTCTGTGATCAGATCTGAACCGAGTCCTTGTGGCTCAAACATGATGGTGGACTGCTCTTCGCTCCCCCACCTGTACGGTTGGTTGTGGCTGATTCCCAGACAATGATCGTTGAGTAGGGCTTGCAACCCTACGAGATATGACCTTACTGACATGTCGGCGCACCGCTATGTGTGCCGTGCTTGTGATGTGATAACATGCTTGTCGATGCTTATGTGAAATTTGTGCTCACTAGCTAGTTGTAGCTAACGTTTCCAGATATTTCCCTTTTCGCAGGTTAGTGACGTGATGGCCTGGCGAGGCTGGATGCTTTTAGGTAGTTTGTGTATATATATTTTGGAACGCTAGTTGTTATAGTACTCTGATGTGATTGTCAGTATGTGGTGGTAACACTGGCATGACTTTTGAGACTTGGCTTGATCGGTTGTATTTTGATGCCAAGTCGATAAATAGTACTTAACTATGTAATCAGTGGTTTGTTCCGTTGTAATTCTTTGTGTAAATTTTTACAAAAAAATTAATTTCTACTAATTCTAAGCTTATGAAAGCCGGTGTTACAATTAATAGATTGTGTGCAAGGATAGTGTACACGTGTCATCACATCCATGGACACTATGATAATTATTTCTACTAATTCACACAGCTGCACACCCAACTCATGAACCAGGAATAATTCAATATGTATAAAATAGATAATTAATAGTTAATTAATTATCAGGAAATAGGGAAATAATAAATGGATATTTATTAGAGAGAAAGGATGTTAAATATTTAATAAATAAAGTTTCGTTGGGAATTATTAATTAACAGTTGTTTAATTAATAATAACTGAACTTGGAGGGCTTGTTTTGTAAGAAGGTCAAAGTTAATTGATCTTGGACCGGGTTTTAAGGTCCAAAGGGCTTAGGCCCAAGAGATAATTATATAAGGGTTTTAAACCTAATAATTATCTAATCTAATCACAATTTACAAACAAATAACACAAGCCTCTCCTCTCCCTCTCTCTTTCTCTCTCTCTCTCTCCCTACCTTCGGTCGAACACCACCCCACGGTGGTCTCGGGTTATTCCGGCGGCGGACACCGGCGGACGGCAGCCTTGGTGGCGGTGCCCTGCGTTTTTAGCGGAGCGAAACCGAAGGGCTGAGAACCCATTTGCGGCAGTCCTTCTCGGCGGTGGCGGTCTAGGACAAAAACCGAGGTCGGTTTTTGTCGGGTATCGTTTATACACACGAGTTAAACAGTCCTTGCGGTTTAGCAGCCAGTTCTAGGGTGCAGTAGTTGTGTATCCCCTTCAGCAGTTTCATGGTATAATTTCTATATCTTAGAAATAACTGATATTAGACTCATATATATTGCATGATATATCTGGTTTTATGTTTCTAGTTCAGTTTCCCCACCTGATCTAGTTGTGATCCTGGGAACGGGATTTGCAAGTTATTTTTCCGTTGTGCATGTTTCTACCTTGTAAATCCCTACAGTGGTATCAGAGCTTTCTTCTAGGCTTGGTGGGGGAACAAGTTGATCATAATTATATATTGTGTATATATGTTTTGCGAAAATTAGTATTGTGGTTAAGATCAAGTTTCTGATCTGTTACCTGATTAATTTTCCCGATCTACTGTTTAAATATATCGTTATATATATTTTGTGTGAAACTTTTGTTATTGGTTTAAGGATCAAGTTCTGATCTTTTTACCATTAAAGTTTCCAGTTTGCTGTTTATATATCAACTGCGTGAAACTTTGTATTTGGTCAAAGGTCAAGGTTTATGACTTTTAACCAACTAAAGTTTCCAGATTATTTGTTTTTATTATTTATACATTTATTATGTGAGAAACTTTGGTTTATGCTAAAAGGTCAAAGTTTTGACTTTTAACCGGATAAAGTATCAAGTTTACATGCTTTATATATATATATATATATATATATATATATATATATATATATATATGTATGTATAAATTGTGTGTGAAACTTGTGGTTGTTTAAAAGTTCAAAGTTCTTGAATTTTTATATCAAGTTTCCAGCTTTATTATTATGTATTTAATAATATTGATATTTAACCTGTGTAGTATTTTTGTTTTTATCCAGTTTGAGATATTTAACAAAAGACCCATTTTAGGCCCAGTTTGAGGTCCAGGTTAAATGTTGGGGATTAACACAAAACCAGTTTGTGTTTTGGTGTTAAAGATTCAAGTTTGAATCTACCCGGAGTTATATATGTGTATGATGATTTATAATGCGTGTATTACTATTATTTAATTTTTCGGTACGTAATTGGTTGTTTATTACTTTTAAGCCAAACGCCTAAAACCTAGTGGATCAAGTTTATGGTTGTTTACTTTATTGTTTGTGCATTGGTTTACATTTATTATTTATCTGGTGTTAGGAAGCATGCGTGCCACTTACAACCCCTATTCAATTTTGTAAAACTATTAGTTTTAGCGGGCCCGCGTGCCCTTGAATTATTATGTAATAGGGCATTAGTTTTATCAAAATTGTAATAGGTTAGGTTGATATTTGTAAATGTAATTTTGGAGCCAATCAAGACAAAGGAGAGAGGACGCCACGGATGCTGGAGCCAGTGGGAGCATCAACATCAAATTCATGCCATGTGTGTTGTTTATGATCTACTTAGGGTTTGACCACAGGGGTACTTAATTTTAATTAAGTAACAATGATGGTCAAAAGGCTTATGTGTGTTGGCTTATTATTGCTATTATTAATTGCGTGGTTGTGATTTAATTATTTATATATAGTGCACGCACATCAGTAAAACCATATACATATATAAAGGATATTTTTAAGTTTAAAAGTTTTTCACTTAAAAAGGTTATGAGTTTTACAAGTTTTGTAAAATGGTTAAAACTGGCAATATGTTTTTGACACAAATTAACCCTTTGAAAATCTTAGACCAATAGTGCTACCCATCTAATGGTACACCTTTCCTGCTCCCAGTACTTTGGTGTGTTGTCGTGCCCAAACCGTGCACACCGGAGTTCAAATTGATGTGGGGAGGGGGTCAAAGACTTTTCGATTTCCTGATGTGACGGGCCAGAGTTCACCCCGTCTTAGATTGTGAGGTCTATTTTGGTGATTCTAGATGTGACGGGCCCAAAGTGCACTTAGGAGGACTAAATATGTACGAATTATTGTTTCATTTGATGTCCCAAGGATATAGGAGTCTTGTTTTGGTTTAAACACGATCAGTATGGTTTATACCCACCAGAAATAGCACGGTGTCGGTGTTTTCGTGCCCAAACCGTGCACCAGCACGTATGAAATATGGATCATATTCTAAAATATATTTATTTAAAGGTTTATGAATTATTTTAGAGGAATTAAATTACTGAAATGTTTATTTCTTAATAATTACTGTAGATGTCGATATTATCTGTTATACCAATTTATACATCCGAGGAGTCTCTTAGCCTCATCATGAGTAAGTGGAAGCTTTCAGGTCCAAACTTTATAGTTTGGAAATTGCACTTTATGTTAGATTATGTGCAGAGATAATTAATGGGTACATTGTGTCCAATGTTATAAGAGACTAAAGGGTCACACTGCTACACACCCAATTAGAACTGTTTGGAATTTACCAATATTTTGTGTGGAAATAATTATTCAGTTGAATTAATTATTTAAGAGAGAAATAAATAATAAATAGTTAATTATTATTATAAGGGAAATTAAATATTAAGTTTAATATTTAACAGACCAGTTAATTAATAGTTAATTAATTAACTAGTAAAGTCCAAGAGGTCAAAGTGCAAGGAATGAAACTTCAATTAAAGTCATGGGCTTTAATTGAACGGGATTGGGCTTGGATAAGGTTTAAAGTATTTAAACCTAGAAAAAGCTCACTTATCCTTAAGTTATTCATATTTGCAACAAGAAAAGAACCCTTGCCTCCTTCCCTCCCTCTCTCTCTTGCGTCGACGACAAGAAATCCGAAAGGGGTTCTCTGCTTTTGCGTTCCATGCATCGCACACACACGCACGGCAGCGTGTTATTCTCGGGTAATTCCTGCAGCGGTCTAGCAACTAGTTCGTTGGTGGTGCAGTAGTGGTGGACTATCTTTAGCAATCCCAATACTAAAGAGGTATTGTTTTCTAACCTTTTATCTGGATTATAGATAAGAAACTGATATGATCATTAGAAAGATCCTAACCCCTTTAGGGTTTAGAGGGTTGTGTTCAATCCAGTTCCGCTTTAGGATTGAACCAGTAGAATTAAACCCAGGGCTTGACCATTTTGTGTCTTAGGGTGGTTTGGTTAGATCAAGACCCTTTAGTGGTATCAGAGCCTCGGCTCTATGATCTATAGTTTCTAGTTTATCATGTTTTTTAGATTTAAGGTTTGTTCTTGATCTCCTGCTTGCTTCTGATGTAAATCAAAAATCACAAAGGGCAACAAAATAGTTTGTTTTTGTTATCTAGTTGCTAAAAGATTTAATCCTACTGATCAGAAAGTTTAAACAGTTAGTTTGAACGGTTAATTGGATTGCAACTTTTGGTGAAACAAGTTTTTTTTATTAAGAAAATTGAACAGTTTGTTTAATTGATAAAAACCTAGTTAATCTAGTTAGTTGATTATTTTAAGTTATATTATCTTCTACTTCATCTTGTTTCTCCTTGTAACAATCGAAAACCAAAGGGATGATTAAAACAAGTTTCTGTTTTTCATCCAGAATATAAAAGACTTTATTTTTTAATCGTATAAGTTTAAGCAAGTTTCTGTTTAAACGGTTAAAAAATAAGTCTTTTATTTAAAAAAACTGATCTTGACCAGGATTTTAAACAAGTTTTGTTTAAAAGGTTAAAATCTAGTTTTAGGATTATTAATTATTAGTGGAACAAAGTTATTGATCACATTAATAATTAAAAGGTTTTTATATTTTATTAAATCCAATTTTAATCAGGATATTATAAACTTTAGTTTTTAATAGGTTAAAAGGATTAAGGATTTGAAAGGATTTATTTTGTGTTAATCGGAAATAAACAAAAACCACCACCATCGCAGGCGGCGGCGGACGTTGGCGATATGGCCAGGTGGTCGGCGGCGGTCGATCGGCCGCAGCCGCAGGTGGCGTGGCGAGGCTTGGGCCCAGGTGCCACAGCCCATCTCGGCCCAAGAGGATTTCGGCCTAGGAGTTATACGGCCTAGGTGGGTGTTCGGTCCTTGTGGTCTTCGGCCCAGGTGGTCTACGGTGTTAGATTATGTGCAGAGATAATTAATGGGTATATTGTATCCAATGTTATAAGAGACTAAAGGGACACACTGCTACACACCCAACTAGAACAGTTTAGAATTTACCAGTATTTTTCGTGTGGAAATAATTAATTAGTGGAATTAATTATTTAAGGGAGAAATAAATAATTAATCAGTTGGATTAATTATTAGAAGGAAATAAATAATAAATAGTTATTTATTATTTAAAGGAAATTAAATGTTGTTGGTCCCTTGAGTAATTCGAACACACGAACGTCTTTGGCAATCTGTGATTATCTTGATAATGAATCAAGATTCGTAACACATACGGTGAGGTGAGGTTTTCGGCTCTGTAATTCTTATCAGAATTGTAGTCGTAGTCGTACCTCTAAACTTATCAGGACATAAGTATTTATAATCCTGTTGCTATGGTTCCTAACAAATTGGACTAATCCTAATTTGCTAACTAACTATCGGATAACTCGGAATCTTGAATCTTGAATCTTCTTATCTTGAGTCTTCAATCTTCAATCTTGATTCTGTTGGGTTTCCATGAACACAGCAGCGGAAGCATAAAAGCTAGAAACCCCAAAAAATTACAAAATGCAACATGTAAAGAAAAGAGAAGGATAAGGAATTATACCATGCTCCAGCTTCTGAAATCTTCTAGTTTGGATGAACTCTAAGTTACAAAAGAGCAACTCTCTATTGATAGTCTACACCAAGTTAGTTTGATCCGCAAATGCTAGTATGCCAAAATGTGATCTTCAAGACTTGAAATCACTCTTTGGAACAACCCATAAACTCCAAGATATCACTAAGAACACTTATGATTTCTGGAAATATGCAAGAACACTCAAGAACACTTATGAAAATGTATGCAAGTGTGTGTGTAAAAGAGAGAGAATTCACTCTTTGTTTCTTGATCAAGAAAAGGACTTCTCACATCTATAGACATCCAAGATATTTTCAGCAGAAAAATGAGTCTCAAAGTCGGGCACCATGATTACAATATGTCCCATAAGTCTTTAACTTGAAGCAAGCAACAACCAAAAAGTCAAGATTCTGTCAGGTGGTTTACGCGCCGCGGAAACCAAAAGGTTACGCGGCGCGGAAAAACAAATTCCAGAATCTTTATTTCTCTCTTCCTTTTGCAGGCTGTCGGGATCAATCCTTGGCGTGTGACCCAATATGCTCGTGTATCATCAGTAGCATTACTAATATACGTGTGTCAGTGGGCATACTCCAACAAACTCCCACTTGCACATGACACAACATATCGATAAGTAACACTAACAGAGAGCGGCTTCTAGCAAAGCATCTCTGCCACCCAAGTCAACGCGAGTTATGTCATCCCAAGACAATTACCAAATCACAACCCTATAGGTTTGATATGGCCCTATTGATAAGTGATCAATCATCCTTTCTTTCGCGATATCCGAGTAAACACGAGACATGGTTAGATGTCAATCTCCAGATCGTTCACGATTATGTTTCTCGATCTTGATTGATGGTGACCCAAAATCTAGTTGCAATCGATCAAATATCATTGCAGCTTGAGCATGGTCATGCATTTTACGTCAGCTCTCAATCATCGAGGGGCCCATGGATATCTCTCTAATACTAGAGGAACGAATCCCTTTGACTACATTGCTGCGCCACATACCCCAAACTTTACCCAAAAACTCCCCTTATAACAGCCAGTTACGAACTGCGTTAAAAAGCAATCAAAGCAAAGCTGGACCATGCTTTGGAACACATATATCTCCGGTCTTAGGACGAAATGATATTATCATCCTGAGTTACTCATGACAAAAACCATGAAGTAATCTCAGGTGCAGGTCATCCAGTCACTTGACCATTGCAAGCACAGGCGAAGTGTTGCGTCTCTTTTATCTAAACCATTATTAGATAGCGACCAACCACTTCCCTCAGCCTTATCTCAAACTTCCTCCCCATGAAGAATGACCGACTGTGGACATTTAGAATGAAAAAGAACATTCTGGGAAGTATTAAACATGCTAAGATGGAACACAGTAAGGATTCATAAAATATCCGCCCTCAGCGCATTATTAAATCCCCATGTAATAATCGATATAGTATGAAGTACAATACTGCTTTAACGTTCCCCAAGTGTTTATATGTATCAAACTTATAACTAAAACAAACTCAAGCCTTGTTCACCTAGGCCTAGTATGACTATCATCACTAGCCTGTAACAACAGCTTAGTTAACGGATCCGCCATAAAGCTATCCGTGTATTCTCTGCCAGTGAACATATCTCTTCCTTAACCTATCACTTGCAAAGTATGAGTTGGAGAGATTATGGTCCTTCGTTCAAGCTATTTTACCTTCATTGTTTCAGAAGATCCCAATAAGGTAAACAATGCTTGAACTCCAAGCAATCATACCTTCATTGTCTCAAAAGCCCAATAAGGTAGATGATGCTTGGGATTTTAGTTCTTATATGAAAGCCATCATACCCTCATTGTTTCAAAAGATCCCAATAGGGATAGTGATGCTTTAAGAACAATTTATGATCAACAACACCAAATTTTGTAGGATCATAATCTCCGATTAAAATCGGCAGTTATCCCACTCTTTTCAGAAGACAGCACTTGAGTAATCTTTACTTCTAGCTTCTTCTTGTATAGAGCATCAAGAATATATCTCAATATTTCTTGATCCCCTAAACTGGTTTAGTATATTCTATATTCGTTATGAATGCATAATTCCTTAACTTATCTTTTAAAGTAAGGTCAGGACATTATCTTCATTACGTTGCATTTGCATACAAATATAGAATTATAATAACGCTCCCACTAGCCCTGACATTCATCCATTTTTCATTTTGCTTATTGAAAACTCAAACTCTATGATTTTCATATTGAAGCAAATATTGAACTTTGAGATGCATAATTATACAAGTCCATCAGTGAACTTCTTTTCGTTTTTAGACAATAGAAAGATACACTTGATGTAATAGACCCTCGAAAGTCTTGTCAGCACTTCCTCAGAGAATTCCTATTAAGGAATGTAGTTTTTATATCAAATTGTCACAGCCATAAAAAGGTACAATTAGTATCCTAGTAAACTTCGACATAACCACCAGTAGAAAGTTTTAGATAATACCTTCCTCATGGTCAATTATCGTAAAACCATCTCCTACTAGTCGGTTTTTGAAGTTGTCTACAAACTTTTTGTTCGACATAACCACTTAGATAAAGTTTCCAGATGATACCTTCCAAATGGTCAATCATCACTAAAACTATTCTTATCTATTGGTATTCGAACTTGCAAATAAATCCATGTTGGTCTCTTTCTACAAAGAACCAATTTCACCCTTTGGGTTGACACCTTGGTGTAGGATTAACCAAATCCAATACTTGGGTATCCTCATGGATTGCATCTCACTTTCACTACCTGTATTCTCTTAGTGGAGTTTGGGCCCACTCTGGTTTATCAGTAGTTGATGTATCTATCATTAAGTTGTCTCCCTCAGATATAAAAATATATCTTTCTGGCTTTATGACAACTTCTACTAATTCTATAGAGAGGTAATGAATTTTATGTCAGGTACTACAGCATTGCCATGCTGAGTTACAATCATTTCTGATTGTGTGCTAGTGCCAACATCAGGTCTTTTATTTAAATCTCACGTTCTTCCATTGGAATGCTTCAGTTGTTCATTTCCCTTTTCGAGCAACCAAATCCGGTTCCCAAAAGGATATGAAATGAATATCTGAATCCTAGAAGAACTATTTAAATGTGTTAGCATCCTTCAAGTTCATCCATCTACCACTAAATGTAGAATGGATAACTCTTATCTATGAGATTGTCAAGCAAAGAACACTTTCTTGTCAAATCTCCTTATATGCTAATTTGACCATCTTTGTTGATTTGAGATTAAGAACATTGCCCACCACTTTCATAATATACTCCATCAAAGACGGACCATTTCAAAAATGTCCGATTGCTCCACTTGACGACTCATTTTCACAATGTGTCCTAGGAGGAACGAATTATGAGATAACATCATAACTCTTTATGATGGTCATTTAAAATCCAGAACTAAAGCACTCAACATCTATAACAGATTTGATTATTGTAGTCCTTTTGCCCTCTTATTCATATACTTTGTCACAGGTATGTCTTGAACACCTCTCAAGGTTTCAGACGCTTGTCTAACAAGTTAGACATTCCTATCCCTTCTACCTTCATTAGTAAAGGTAACAAAGTATCAATAGTTACCCCTCACGATTTGCTTGAATGATCTTCACATAAATGTGAACGAAACTTAACAAGCCTTCATTCCTCTCACATACACAAGTGAAGGATATGTAAGTCATTTTAGCTTAATAAACAAGATTTGCACTCAACAATTGATACAAGATCAAAAGATCCCAAGTTCCTAACCAATTGGAGCTTGGTGATGCAAGCCTTGTTTATATGGTTAAATTGACTATTGTCATAAGAGTAACTTATATAAACCATTCATGATCAGTCTATTACTTTTTAAACAAATGCCTCAACATGGATGAACTTTGAAATAAACCACGAAAAATACATAATTCAAAGTAATATCCATCGTTATCAACAGCATAATAGATTTATAATTTTCTTGCCTCGCAGGGCATAAAACATAGATCTTATAAAGTAATAGTCTAGCTGGAAGGAGTAGCAAGATCTTGTCTTCCATTTCTTTTCAATAAGGGACAACCATCTTGTTTCCCGTTTTGAAGTCCAGCTCTCCATATCTTATATTTCTACTTCTTACCTGCACTTTGAAACAATGTAAATTGTAACAAACGTGAGTATTATGGCCAGTATACAAAACTTGCCAATAGAAGTATAAGATCAGTAAAGTTTGATCATGAATGTACCTAAAGCCGAGGAACCACCATATCTCATTTTGTGAATCCTTAGCTCTTCCAGGCACTTAGGGCAAGCGTGGTGGCGCCAATTTCCAACCTTCCCACAAAAGTAGCAAACTTCCCTATTAGAAGTCTCATCAAGAGGCGCAATCTCATTGCCCTCAGACTCCATGGTCATAGTGAGCTTAGTTAGACCAAGCTTACCATTTGAGGTAGTTTGCTTGTTGGTAGACTTAGTGATAGTGGACAAGGTGAGCTTACCTTTAGCCATGTTAGACTCAAAAGTCTTCAACATGCCGTGAAGCTCCATTAAGGATTTGACCATACCATACATGTGATAATTCTCAATGAATTGCTTATATGACGGTGGAAGGGATCGTAGAATAATATCTACCGACATCTCCCTTTGAATGGTAAATCCTAACCTTTCCAAGCGCTCCACTAGTGCTTTCATCGTAAGCACGTGAATGTATATGTTCTCACCAACCTGCAGCCGGCAACCAAGTAGGTCGTTCAAACACCCAAACCGTTCTTGCCTCGCTTGTTGTTGGAACATGTCCTTCAACTCAAGCATAATCTCGTAAGCACTCAGATGCTCCAATTGCATTTGCAATTTGGGGCTCATCATGCTTAACATGAGGCAAGAGAACTCGTTGGTGTCTTTGACGCGTTTATTATAGGCATCATGAACGGTCTTACTTGCGTTGGTAGCAGGGGCTTCCGGAAGGGGTTCCTCAATGGTGTGTAACTTGTCTTCGCGTCTTAGGACAATATATAATCTCCTAGACCAATCCATAAAGTTACTTCCATCGAGTTTCTCCTTCTCTAGAAACATACGTAGAGTAAAGTCGGTGTTGTTGATGTATGTTGATATCATCTATAAACGCAGAGAGTTTTAGTTAGTTTGATAAACCTTGTTAGAATAATTACCCCATGTGTTTAAAAACAACTATTTTGACAAGGGCTAAGAACCCTATTTCACTTTGCACCGTGACGGGTTTTCCGCGGATCACGTGGCAAAGCTATTTAGGCCGACATCCATAGACCGATTGCAATCCATTATTGCAACTCTTAGTTCCTTGCGGGATCCTACCAGACAACCATAGTTTCTAGTGGCATGCTTGATCCCTCCACACCAATCCCAAAGTAATATTTTACATGACCTCGGCTAAAGCTCGACGACCATATGAAATATTAATTTGAAATCGTAAATCAACCATCAAGATACACGGTGGTACTCTTGCCCAATGATCGACTCGGCTAAAGCTCGACAATCAACCTTGCGAGTTGCCACACACGTCTTCCACACAGCACATACAAGGGTCAACTCGGCTAGAGCTCGACAATCAACCTATGCACTACTAGATTCGGACGGTGTCATCTTATGGGTAGTGTGAAATTTACATTTAGCAAACGGGATTTAGTTTTCCGGTTATAAACCCATTTTTGAGTTTGATTAACAAAAGTGACAATAACCAAAAGTTTTCACTAATCGGATAATAAACCAATTTAAATCCGTCTTGTTAATCAAGTATACGCGCGAGAGTTTGTTAAACCATAGTTAAAAACCTCTTGAGTTTTATTATTGTAAAAATTGTCTAGCATGCAATCAATCCTATAATCCATGCATAAACAATAAATAATAAAACAACCACACGCATACAAAAATATTGGTAACCATGCCCCTAAAACCTATGCGTTTTCCCGTGAGCCACTACGGAAAAACAAAGTCATCTAAGGACAAATCCTTGACTTGGATGTGATCCCACTAAACCCGCTACCTCCATTGGGCCTCTCGGTTTCGTGTTTGCCAAGACATCACTCCTTGACTCCCGATGATTGCCTCCATATTAATTTTACATAGAAAATGAAATAAATGGCATACAAGCCACAAATCCTATTTTCTAGTACAAAATACGTAACATGGAATTTAAATGACATGCAAGTCATAAAATAATTTACATACCAAAGAAATTAAATAAATTAATTATTACATACCATGTGACATATAGTCACCAAATGAATGAATAACTAATTTAACACAACCAAACATCCACAAGGTCTAGGGCATTTATTGGTTACCAACATCACATGAACAACATGAACAACATGGTGTGCCACACAAAACCATGTAAACTTATGTATCTTGATTAAGATTATTTCTCTAAACTCAAGGCACTAAATAATCCCATGTACATATGCATTAGTAACAACAAACCATTTTTGATGAAACATATTCATATATACATAATATAAGTATATGCAATTACTATTTTTATGCCAAAAATAATAATATACATATAAATACACCAACCAAGATACAAGGCATCTTAATAAACCAAAAAATAATTTCTAGAATAAAAATTCCAGAAACCATTTTTGATGCCAAAAACCCGACTGCAAAACTGTTTTTATTTTATTTATAAAATTCTGTCAGACGAAATTACGCGCCGCGTAACCCACAAAGTTCCGCGCCGCGGAATCTACCTGACAGCAAATCCAGTTTTTCGATTTCGGGTTTTTCAGGCCACCATGTGCATTTTTAGTATAGAGGTGGCTCTGATACCACTGTTGGGTTTCCATGAACACAGCAGCGGAAGCATAAAAGCTAGAAACCCCAAAAAAATGGACCAAGAACTCTATAACTACAAAATGCAACATGTAAAGAAAAGAGAAGGATAAGGAATTATACCATGCTCCAGCTTCTGAAATCTTCTAGTTTGGATGAACTCTAAGTTACAAAAGAGCAACTCTCTATTGATAGTCTACACCAAGTTAGTTTGATCCGCAAATGCTAGTATGCCAAAATGTGATCTTCAAGACTTGAAATCACTCTTTGGAACAACCCATAAACTCCAAGATATCACTAAGAACACTTATGATTTCTGGAAATATGCAAGAACACTCAAGAACACTTATGAAAATGTATGCAAGTGTGTGTGTAAAAGAGAGAGAATTCACTCTTTGTTTCTTGATCAAGAAAAGGACTTCTCACATCTATAGACATCCATGATATTTTCAGCAGAAAAATGAGTCTCAAAGTCGGGCACCATGATTACAATATGTCCCATAAGTCTTTAACTTGAAGCAAGCAACAACCAAAAAGTCAAGATTCTGTCAGGTGGTTTACGCGCCGTGGAAACCAAAAGGTTACGCGGCGCGGAAACCAAAAGGTTACGCGGCGCGGAAAAACAAATTCCAGAATCTTTATTTCTCTCTTCCTTTTGCAGGCTGTCGGGATCAATCCTTGGCGTGTGACCCAATAGGCTCGTGTATCATCAGTAGCATTACTAATATACGTGTGTCAGTGGGCATACTCCAACAGATTCTGGAGTCTTCTTATCCGTGCCGTAGATATAGAGAGTTAAAACAAAATTTAAAACACATTTAAATTCACTTAGACTGACTTCTTTATTCAGGCTGAGTTACTCAGCTTGAAACTCATCAAGCTGAGTTCTTCGAGAACAAACCCGAATTCAAATATGAACTAACATGTATAATTGTTAACTCATCCTTAGAAGTCCAAAGAGTTAAATAAAACATATTTATTAACTCTGTCGAGCTGACTCTGCTTCTGAGCTGAGTCACTCAGCTTGAAACATATCAAGCTGAATACTCGATATATACCTTATGTGACCTACACAGATTATCAAACACATTAATAATTTAACTAAGGTATAATATAAACTGGTTGAACATATGCTCAGTTTATATTCAGCTTCTAGTCAGTCTGAATCACTATAAGTGTTCAGTCTGACTAAGCTTCATAATTCTGTTTAAGTTATATGTAGAACTCATCTTACAAACTTAACTTTGTCTCATCAAATCTTAACTGATGAGATCATTTTCCCAACAAACTCCCCCTATTTGATAATGACAAAACCATCAAACAGTTCTTAAGTTTGTTTAACAGAATTATGTTTTAAATCTCAAACTTATTAAGATTTTATTATTTAAACTGTTCAAATATTTATTGAAGATATCAATTTTAATTGAACTTATCAATTTAAATTGGAACACACCAACTTTTAGTTGAACACACCAACTAATTACATAAATGAATAAGAACTTATATCTTATTCATTTTTGCTTAACTTATCAGACTTATGAATAGGAACACATCACAACACAGTTGAACATATCAAACTTTATACTTGTATTAATTGAGCTGATCATAATACAAAAGTTGTTGATCACTTAGATCATGCACACATAGTGCTTACAAAAATATTAGAACTAATCTAATATTTATAATAGAACTAATCTATTGTGGATGCAGCTCTTCAAACTCCTTAATCTCTTTATTTATTTCTTCAAGGATTTCTTGTAGATTAGGTATATGTTGAAGCTGATCCTTTTGTGATCTGATTGCTCTGTTGATTCTGTATCTGAACCTTGTAGTCTGTTCAGCCTTTTCTACAATTTTTCTCAGAGCAAACACCTGAGATACCTCACAAGTATAAATGTTAGCATCAGCCTGGAAGCATTTTTTACCATTTCTGCCCAAGTACATGAACCCTTTCTGACGCTGTTCAACATATGTACTCTCTTGAAACTCCATGCCTTCAGGAAGAGCAACACTGTACATATCTAGATTTGCTAGTCCAGCTGGCTTTGATTGCTTCTTCTTTCCAACTTTATGAAAAGAAGTTAGTAGGGTAGCTATCTCAGACCTGGGTATTAATTGCATCACATCAGCCCTAGCAAGTAGTCTCAGCAGCTCATCTTTAACTTGATTCCGAGTTGTGGACCTTTCCATCTGTTTAATGAGCACTGCTACTTGCTTCCATTCCTCATAACCCAACTTGTGCAGTTGATTCAGCTCCAGAGAAGGTGTCTCACCATTCTTTAAAGAAAATTCCATTATTATTATCCCTTGAGCTGAGCTCAACTTTAGAGAATCAATCTGAGAAGAGAAGTGTAGCTTTTCATAACAGTGAGATATATCCTCTTCCTCAGCTTGACCTTGCATAGGCAGTTCTTCTTCTTCTTCCTTGGGCACGATAGGCAGTTTGATTTTTGTCAATTCCTCATTCTGCTTTCTGATCAGCTCAGCCCAGTTTTGTTCTCTTATCTCTTTTTCTCTAGCTAACACAGCTTGAGCATCTGATTGCCTTCTTCTCAGTTCTTCGACCGAGATCCCAAGCTGGTCAGCATCCTCCCTTTCCATTCTTCTGGCAGCCATCAGTGAAGCTCTTTCTTGAAGTATCATTTTGTCAGCCGAGTCTTCATCTGAGGCTGATGATTCACTTAGAATCATCCTTCTTCTTTTCTGCAGAGGGGTTTCAGATTCATCTGAGCTGAGTACTAAAGGCCTTTTTCCTTTAGCTTTTTCAGTCAGCTCAGGTTCTGTTTGTTTTTCTTTCTCCCCCTCAACCTGATCTGCTCCCTTTGCCAGCATGAGTAGAGCTTCAGCTTGCACAGACTCATCCTCAGCTTCTGGAATCTTCTCCCCCTTTTTGTCATCATCAATAGGGGTGGAAGTCCTTTGTTGTTGGAGGGCAGCAACTGCAGATTTCAGCTGCTGAATATCTTCCTCTATAGAATCCAAGATCATCAACATATTCTTCTTATCTTGTTTCCTTTTGAGGTGCAGCTTGTCAAACTGACTCTTGAAAATTGTCATCAAGTCGTCCAAGTCAGCTTGAGATGGTTGGAATTTGGGTGCATCATCCGAAGGTTGGTGTTTACCTTCAAACTCATTTGCACCAGTGTTTGGACCATGTAATTCATCCTGGTTTGAAGATGAATCATTGACAGGTCGTGCAAGAGGGTGTGAGAAGTGAAGAGAAGTTATTGGGCTCGAGATGTGAAGTGAATGGGTTGTTGGTTGGTTAATTGGTTTAGAGGGGGGTGATTGACCCTAGGGATTGGTCAGATATTCAATGTTACCTGAGTGTGTCTGCTCAGGCACAGTAACAGGCTCTCCCATGGCTCGAGTAAGTGTGGGCTGAGTAGACACCACACCCGGGTAAGGCTGTTAGGTTTGAATGAGCCTTGAGGTTGACACCTTAAGAGAAGGCGTCTCCCCCTCAACTCCTGCCTGGGGAGGGATCAGTGTGATCTCAGCTCCAGTGATGCCTTTAGGAGTGGCACCACCTATGGAAATTTTTCTTTGATAGGTTCGGATATTCTTCCTAGCAGCAGTGGGCATACTAGGGGTGGCTTCAGATTGGGATTGTAAATGGAATGAAGGTGGAGGAGATGGGTTAGACTGGGTTGGGCTTACCACAGCCTTATCTCCAAAAACGGATGGAGAATAGTGAGAAGAAAGAGAAAGTGGAGAGGTCTTACCAGAAGCAGCTTCAATGGTTGTTGGTTTAGCTTGAGCAGAGGACTCAGCTTGACCTTCTGTGTCAGCTTGGGAAGCTCCCCCTTGAGTGGATCCCTCATCTTCACATTCTGATGAAGCTTGCTCAGCTATCCATCGCATTGGGTCACTCAGACCTTCTTGCTAAGATGTCATTGTTGAACATCTTCGAGCTGAGTGCTGGAGCAGGGAACAAATCTTGTCCAGCTTCATATATTTGGTCTCCCAACTCAGTTTCAATCACCAAGGATAAGAACCTTATAAAAGGTACATGGAGATCCCTTGGTGTCTTTAGCACTTGGACCTTGAGCTCATTGAAAAATAGCAGTGCGTAGTCTAGATTTCTGGCAAAGAACATGTTACACAGCAACTGCATCTTGAACTCATTGACCTAGTCCAAACCTCCAACCTTTGTTCACTGTGAACGAATCACCGTAGAAACCATGAAGCCCCAACTCGTTGGAAAAGTGGCCTTCTTGATTACACCCTCTGTTTGTGGGTGACCCACACGAGGTAGGACTGACCTCGCCACTTGCCTGGTAACAGCAGCTTCGAATACATCACTTGGAGGAAGTGGAAGAACATCCCTTAGCCGCTGTACAGTTATGACAACTGTTCTATCCCCATTTAGAACAGTGCCAGCGATCTCTCCCCTGTTCTGGTCATAAATGCGAGTGTACCAGAACTCCAATAAGTGATGTGGAACAATATGTAGCGGTGCGCCAGTGAAAGCAAATGCCAGAGGGCATTTTCGGATATAATCTACCCAGGCTTCATAGCCTCTGTTCCTCTTACGTTCAGGGACTGCCAAACATGCTCATTGATTGTTTACTTTAAGAACTGGCATCCAATTGTTTTTTAACGTAGCACCTCTAACCATTCTATCACTGAGATTTAGAATGACTCCGTCCATCGTCGAATAAAACTTGAGTAACACTGAGTAACTTCAAAAGTCGCACTTAGCGATTAGGGTTTAGAATAGAGATGAACGAGAGATTGCACTTAGCAATCGGTTATGTACGAAAGGTATTTCAGAATGTGAGAAGTTTGTTTTGTAAGTGTAAACTTCTCTAAACCGAATAGAGTCGGTATATATACCTTTCCGAGGAGAGAGAAAAGTTACCGTTAGAAATCCCCTTTTTATCCGTTACACCGTAAAAATTACGGCTTGATGTAACAGTTAGAGGTTAGAAACACATCGTCTTCCAACGGATACTAATGTAATATAATAATATTGACTTACAATAAGATTATATACACTGATGTATTATACCTATACACAAGTTAGTATAATACTCGATTTGAGACTGACTCAAATACGCAGTGGTCATGAATTAATCACACTTAGTAAATAACACATGAGGTTGGACACACCAAGCTGAGTAAACATATTACTCAATTTAACTCAAGCACTCAGCTTGATTCAAGCACTCAGCTTGATTCAAGCACTCACCTTGAGATTGATACTCAGCTTGAGTAGAGCACACAGCTCATGATCAATGACACTAAGTCATTTTCGTTTGAAACTGACTCAAACGAACCTTTCAACCACACTGAGTGGTTAAGAAAAATTGTTTGGAACTTACCAAACGTGTGAACAAATCACACAGTCTGAGTTAAGCACATAGCTCAGACTCAATGACACTTAGTCATTTATGTTTAAGAATTACTCAAACATTCATTTTAACCACACTGAGTAGTTAAAATATGTTTGGAACTGACCAAACGAGTGAACTCATCATTCAGCTTGACTTGTTATACAGTTTATGAAAACTTATTTATAAATTGTGCACTCAGCTTAAGACACTTAGTCTTTGTCAAACTGAAAAACTCATATTCTAGACACTTAGCTAGGGGTTGAGCATACCCAATTTACTTAGCAGATACATAAACCTCTTCTCATCAAGTGGTTTAGTAAAGATATATGCTAATTGGTCATCTGTGGAGATAAAGTTAATGTCAACTTTACCTTTTTCCACGATGTCCCTAATGAAGTGATGTCTAATTTCAATATGCTTGGTTCTTGAGTGAAAGACTGGATTGTAAGTGATGGCTATAGCACTTTGGTTATCACAGAAGATAGGAGTTTTCTTAAAACTCATGCCAAAGTCTTGAAGCTGATGCTGCATCCATAGGATTTGAGCACAATAGCTACATGCTGCAACATATTCAGCTTCAGCAGTTGAAGTAGCCACTGAGTTCTGTTTCTTACTAGTCTAGCTGACTAACTTCCCTCAAAGCATTTGACATCCTCCAGTAGTTGATTTTCTGTCTAACTTGCACCCAGCATAGTCAACATCTGAAAACCTAACTAACTGTTGGTGCATAATTGTGAATCCCTAGTTCTTATCAATCCAATACATACATGAAATATTAATTCAAATGTGTTTTGGTTAATTGTTTGCATGTGTATACATTCTTAGTGATTCTTTGTGATGATCTTAAGCTTACAAGTACTTAATCATGTGTTGATGTGAGTTTGGAAGTTTAAGTCTGTGTGAAAGTTCATCACGTGCGTGAGGTGTTCACTGCGTGCGTGGTGAGGCTCACTACGTGCGTAGTGGATCTCACTACGCGCACAGTGATTAGGTCGGTTAAAAGTTAATTAATTATTATTAATATAACCAGTACGTGCGTACTGGACTCACTTCGTACGAAGTGTGATACATTACGTGCGTATTGAATTTAAGTACATTATAAATATCTCTTAACCGCATATTAGCGAGAGAGTTCGCGGGTAATCGACTAATTGACAGGTAATCAACCGGGAGCCTTCGTAATCGACCTTATCTGACCTTAAGCCTTAGTAATCGCGACTTTGACCTCATAATTCGTAATCTTAGTGATAAATACCAAAACCAAGGGCAGCCTTAAGCATCTCTGTGTGAGTTCTTAGAGTTTGTTCTTGTTTCTACTCTGTGTGTTTCTTAGTGTTACTGTGTGCCGGACACCTAAGCAGATCTTAGATTCCTTAGGAGGTTTGGGAAATAGAAATTCCGCACTATTTCTCATCCTAGATCAGTCCTAGCGTAAGGGTGTTTTAGTTTACTTTAGAACCCCATCCCCCAGCGGTCCTACAAAGTGGTATCAGAGCCTTGTGCTTTGATTGATCACTTTTTCTTTAGGATTTCGTGATCTAGGTGTCGATTACGCCTGTGTGTTTGTCCTTTTCGTCGTTTTAAACCGGTTAGTAGGTCGAAAATAGGTCTTTTTGCGTTAAAAAGGTTGTGTTTTTACGTAATCTGTTTGAGTGTTACCCGTGCGAACTGAGTCCTAGTCCGTGCGTATTATCCCTCATCACGTGCGTAGTGTGTCTTAGTGACTTAAACAGTTCTTAATCATTGAATTTTACTCGTACGAAGTAACTGTGTGTGCGTGCGTGGTGACCCTTAGTACGTGCGTAGTGTGTCGTTAATCCTCTAGAATCTTCGATAGGCTGTGTGCTAGTTCGTACGTAGTGACTCCTCAACGCGTGCGTGGTGTGTCCAGTTCGTGCGAGTTGAGTCTGTGTGATTTACTTTGTCTTTAAAAAATTATTTTGTTGCTTCGTGCGTACCATCTTCACTCCGTGCGTCCTAGGTTCCAATCCGTGCGTGTGATAGTTCCAGTTCGTACGCAGGAGCGTCTGTGTATCTTCGTGTCAGTTCGCATTGAGTTTTACCCACTACGTGCGTATTGTGTCCTGTCCGTGCGTAGTACTGTATGTTCTGTGTGTTCGTGCGAAGTGACTTCCCACTCCGTGTGTGTTGAATCTGTGTGGTCCATCAAATCCTAATTTCAGTCTGTGTGTTCTCAGCTCTTGATTACTGAAATGGCATCAAAACAAACAACAGTTTTAAACAACTTATTATTAGACAGTGAAATGGAGAGTGCCAATAAAGTACCTAAACTGTTAACCATGGAAGACTATCCTATGTGGAAGCCCAGGTTCGAAATATTCCTCGATGGCCTTGACTGTAGACTTCGGAGAGCAATAAGCACCGATTATATGGTTCCCAAGGGGGAGGGAAATATTGAAACCCCCTATGATGGAATGACTGTTGAACAGAAGAGCAGTCACGATGCAGAGAAGAAGGCCTATGCTCATTTAATCCAGGCGATTCCTAATGAGATCTTCCATCAATTCAGAAGATATAAAACTTCCCACAGCCTGTGGAGAGCACTAGAGAAGAGAAATAAGGGAAATGCCGCCCTCAAGGAATTGAAAGCAAGTCAATTGAGAAAGGAATTAGATCATTTCATGGCTACTAGAGATGAAAAAATTCCTTCTCTCATTACAAGATATAATCATCTTCTTAGTGAACTGGACAGTCTGGGTGTTACTGTTCCAGAGAAGCAGCAGGTGGAAATTTTGGCAAAAGCCTTGCCCAAGAGCTGGCGGCCATATATTATGATACTGAAGAACAGTGGTTGTTTTGACGGGATGGATCTAAATGATTTCATCACCAAGTTGAAAGAGCAAGAGCAGGAGGAACAAAATTTGGATTCCATGTCCGGTTATCAACAAAATCCTTCTCTCTACTACTCTGGAACACCTGTATCGTCATCCACTTCTTCAAATGCCCCCTTACAATCTGCCTATGTGAGTAATGTAAATGAATCTCGCAGATCTACATCTGAAGCCTTATCTTCTGGGCCATCCTATACTGTGTCTACTTCTGGATTCAATGTCGAGCATTTCAAGTATGGGAGCGCAGATGAAGTAAAAGCACATATGAGCATGCTAAGTGCACTAGTCTCCTCTTATGATGATCTACTGAAGGGGAAGATTGGTAATGCTCATCTTACTCAAGAGGATTATGAGCAGATTGATGACGATGAGATGGAGAGACAAGATATCCTCTGGTCATATGCTAACTTAGTCAGGAGGGCAAAAGCATATGAGAAAAGAACAGGAAAGCAAATATCAGCTACAAAGGATACCAAACTTGGTTTTGATAAGTCTGCGGTAACATGCTATAACTGCGGTGAAAAGGGTCATTTCGCGCGAGAATGTGATAAGTCGAAGAGTATGGGACCGAAGTATCCTTTTAAAACCAGTCCTGGCAGTAGATCATCTTCCTCTTCAACCATAAAGTCTGAATCAACTCCAAAACCGGCTAAGGCAATGGCAGTTGTTCAAAAGGACGAGGGAATTGACTGGTCAGTACAATTTGGGAATGATGGTGCTGATACTAATGTGGCAAATGTTCATGTGTTGAACGAAGATTCTCAATCCGAGACAGAAAGTTACTCAAGTGAGGAAGAATCAATTGCCAGCATTGATGATGAACCAGCCTCGGTTCCAGCTGCAGAAAAGACACCAGTGAAAGTTCGTGCCAATGAGTCAAACCAAAAGGTGTGCAGTTGTGGTCAATCATCCGAGGAAAAGGTATGTACTTTTGGCTTACCTTGTGGTTCTTGTAATGATTATGTAAAACAGATAGTGTTCCTAAAGTCTACAATTTCAGAGCTCACATCTAAGTTAGATAAAAACCTGTTGATAAAAGAAAGAGAAAAACAGTTGAAAGAAAAGAATGAAAGTTTAGGCAAACAGGTGCATGAACTAGGTGTGGCTCTGTTAAATAAACAGGATGCTATAGTATTTTACATAAATGAGATTGATAAGCTGAAACGAGACCTTGCTACTTCAAAGGTCGATTATGAGACTCTGAGTCAAAAACTCAAAAGTTATTCCACGTCTTCTTATTTATTTGAGTACATAATCGATCAGAGAGGTCAAGGTACTGATTCAGAAAATAACAAGAAGTTATACTCTAAATGTCCACCACCAGTGTTAAATCAACTGGTGAATGATGATGTTCACTCTGACTCTGACCCACTACTCACAAAGGTTGATGAATCTTCTGCATCAACCCCAAAAGAGGATTTAAAGTTACACGAGAATGTGGGTGAGCCTCAGAAGAATGAGGTTCAGCAAGAAGAAATTAAAAAGGCTGAACCAGGCATAAGAGAACTGTTGGCAAGTTCTAATGTGAAAGATCCGTTGATGCATCGTATCCGCGATGCCCTTCGGAAATTTGAAAAGGAGGGTGTAAAGTCTCCTGATACCCGTCCGTACCAAGAGGTCAAACTATTACCCAAACATCAAGGGTTAGGGTATCGATCTCAAAGGATGTCGAAAGGTTCTGTAAAGCAATATCCAGATAGGATTTGCTATGTGTGCAGGAGACCTGGTCACCTCAGTTACGAGTGTGATCAGCAGCCATATCAGCGCTGTAACAGGAAAGTTGAGATATTTCAAAAGAATAAAACGTTTACTAAAAACAATCAAAACTCAACTCTTCCAGTTCAGCATCAAAGGACAAACGGGGATACCATAAGAAAATCTAAATATCCCGAAGTTGTTAGCAAAAGAAAATCTTCGCTCAATCAGACTTCTAAGTGGACTAACAAACTGTGTGTTCAAATGCCTAATGATTCGAGTGACAGGTTCAGCAATGCTGCTGAGAAGACTGGAACTTGGATGAAACTTCCAGTGATTGGAGAAGACGGGAAACCCATGACTATTCGGGCTTGGGTTCCTAATGCTTTCTAATTCTTTCTTCTATGTGAAGGGTGTCAACCGCTATAATCAAGTGTGAGGTATTTGTGACTGTGTGTCTATTTTCTGTGTGACTAAATTGTTCTTTTGTCTTTGTGTTTATTTCCTGTGTGCTTCTGCGTTTCTATTTTCTTAGTTTTTAGTTTCTTTAGTATTTTAGGGGGAGATAGTTCAGAAAACATAGAAAATACAAAAAAATCAGAAAACATAGAAAATACAAAAAAAAAATCAGAAAACATAGAAAATACAAAAAAAATCAGAAAACATAGAAAATACAAAAAAAAAATCAGAAAAACAAAAATGAGAAGTTGATCCAACTCAAATGGAGAGTGATGGCACACTGGTTCTCAATACAAAGTCGTCTAGTAAAATTAGAACTGAAGGCACATACATACTTTTGACAAAACTGTCTGAAAATCTAGTTGAATCAGATAAGAAACAGATAGTGTGTAAGACATATAAGGAAAGTCTAGACTGACAAGTGGTTATGCATGTGAAAATCCATCAAAGATTCAAACTATCGAGACATTCCAAGTCTACAAGTCAATAACAGTTGAGACTAACTAAGTCTGGTGCACACACCTACTACCATGCCAAATGTGTTAGATGACAATGAGCTATATGTAAAAAGAGGGTGAAAAATTGACCCCAATCTGAGATGTCAAAAGAAATAGATACATTGATCTATCAATGTTGAATTGTCAAAGAGCATAAAATGCAGTGACAAAAGCTACATTGATCTATTAGTGTTGAATTGTCAAAGAGCATAAAATGCATTGACAAAAGCTCAGCAAGAAAAATGTCTAGAGAGGTGAAAAATTGACCTCCATGTCAAAGAGCATAAAATGCGTTGACAAAATCACAAAGCACATAAGCATGGTGGTTGGGTAATCAAGTTGTGCATTCTACTGAGTAAGTCAAAACACTGTGAGATTTTAAAGGAGATAGTCTTAACCATGTACTCAGTTCTAGATAATCTGAAAATGTTGAAATCAAATCTGTCATTATCTGAGGAAAGTTAGATTGACAGACAAAAATTGAGGGAGTTTGTTTGTGCCTAAGGTTCTGAAATGAATGATTACTGAGTATAGACAAGCTAGTACTGACTCCATACTGGAACCTTCTCACAAAAAGATTTAAATTTCAGTAATTTTATTCCTGCAATTTTCTTAGTATTTTTAATTCTCTTAGTTTTAGGATTTAATTTGTTTACAGTTTACATTCGCATTTATTTTCCTTTATTATCAGAAAAATACAAAAAGAGTTCTAGTATGTTCTATTTTATCTTAGTGTGATTTGTTCTGTTTACATTTCCTTCATCTCACTTTGATGTGTTTTGCTTAAATGTTTATAAGTGATGTTGAAGTTACTGACCGTTTATTGCTGAGTGCAGTACTAACAGTAATTAAGGCTCACAGATGAGAAACTCACTACATGCGAGATGGAACCCCACTAAGCACGAGTTACAGCTCACATCGTGCGTAGTGCAGGTAAGGGCTTGACGAAAGGTATTCGTTTAGCATTTTGCTGTATGAATTTTGCTTTGTGCAAATTTTTGCTTAGTGCATTCTGCTGTGTGCATTTTGCTTTGTGCATTTTACTTTGTGGAATTTTTGCTTAGTGCAATTTTTTATTGATAGAACTAGGTCTTAGGGGGAGTTTGTTGGTGAATAATTGTGAATCCCTAGTTCTTATCAATCCAATACATACATGAAATATTAATTCAAATGTGTTTTGGTTAATTGTTTGCATGTGTATACATTCTTAGTGATTCTTTGTGATGATCTTAAGCTTACAAGTACTTAATCATGTGTTGATGTGAGTTTGGAAGTTTAAGTCTGTGTGAAAGTTCATCACGTGCGTGAGGTGTTCACTGCGTGCGTGGTGAGGCTCACTACGTGCGTAGTGGATATCATTACGCGCGCAGTGATTAGGTCGGTTAAAAGTTAATTAATTATTATTAATATAACCAGTACGTGCGTACTGGACTCACTTCGTACGAAGTGTGATACATTACGTGCGTATTGAATTTAAGTACATTATAAATATCTCTTAACCGCATATTAGCGAGAGAGTTCGCGGGTAATCGACTAATTGACAGGTAATCAACCGGGAGCCTTCGTAATCGACCTTATCTGACCTTAAGCCTTAGTAATCGCGACTTTGACCTCATAATTCGTAATCTTAGTGATAAAACGAAAACCAAGGGCAGCCTTAAGCATCTCTGTGTGAGTTCTTAGAGTTTGTTCTTGTTTCTACTCTGTGTGTTTCTTAGTGTTACTGTGTGCCGGACACCTAAGCAGATCTTAGAATCCTTAGGAGGTTTGGGAAATAGAAATTCCGCACTATTTCTCATCCTAGATCAGTCCTAGCGTAAGGGTGTTTTAGTTTAGTTTAGAACCCCGTCCCCCAGTCGGTCCTACAAAGTGAGATAGTTCAGAAAACATAGAAAATACAAAAAAATCAGAAAACATAGAAAATACAAAAAAAAAAAATCAGAAAACATAGAAAATACAAAAAAAATCAGAAAACATAGAAAATAAAAAAAAAATCAGAAAAACAAAAATGAGAAGTTGATCCAACTCAAATGGAGAGTGATGGCACACTGGTTCTCAATACAAAGTCGTCTAGTAAAATTAGAACTGAAGGTACATACATACTTTTGAGAAAACTGTCTGAAAATCTAGTTGAATCAGATAAGAAACAGATAGTGTGTAAGATATATAAGGAAAGTCTAGACTGACAAGTGGTTATGCATGTGAAAATCCATCAAAGATTCAAACTATCGAGACATTCCAAGTCTACAAGTCAATAACAGTTGAGACTAACTAAGTCTGGTGCACACACCTACTACCATGCCAAATGTGTTAGATGACAATGAGCTACATGTAAAAAGAGGGTGAAAAATTGACCCCAATCTGAGATGTCAAAAGAAATAGATACATTGATCTATCAATGTTGAATTGTCAAAGAGCATAAAATGCAGTGACAAAAGCTACATTGATCTATTAGTGTTGAATTGTCAAAGAGCATAAAATGCATTGACAAAAGCTCAGCAAGAAAAATGTCTAGAGAGGTGAAAAATTGACCTCCATGTCAAAGAGCATAAAATGCGTTGACAAAATCACAAATCACATAAGCATGGTGGTTGGGTAATCAAGTTGTGCATTCTACTGAGTAAGTCAAAACACTGTGAGATTTTAAAGGAGATAGTCTTAACCATGTACTCAGTTCTAGATAATCTGAAAATGTTGAAATCAAATCTGTCATTATCTGAGGAAAGTTAGATTGACAGACAAAAATTGAGGGAGTTTGTTTATGCCTAAGGTTCTGAAATGAATGATTACTGAGTATAGACAAGCTAGTACTGACTCCATACTGGAACCTTCTCACAAAAAGATTTAAATTTCAGTAATTTTATTCCTGCAATTTTCTTAGTATTTTTAATTCTCTTAGTTTTAGGATTTAATTTGTTTACAGTTTACATTCGCATTTATTTTCCTTTATTATCAGAAAAATACAAAAAGAGTTCTAGTATGTTCTATTTTATCTTAGTGTGATTTGTTCTGTTTACATTTCCTTCATCTCACTTTGATGTGTTTTGCTTAAATGTTTATAAGTGATGTTGAAGTTACTGACCGTTTATTGCTGAGTGCAGTACTAACAGTAATTAAGGCTCACAGATGAGAAACTCACTACATGCGAGATGGAACCCCACTAAGCACGAGTTACAGCTCACATCGTGCGTAGTGCAGGTAAGGGCTTGACGAAAGGTATTCGTTTAGCATTTTGCTGTATGAATTTTGCTTTGTGCAAATTTTTGCTTAGTGCATTCTGCTGTGTGCATTTTGCTTTGTGCATTTTACTTTGTGGAATTTTTGCTTAGTGCAATTTTTTATTGATAGAACTAGGTCTTAGGGGGAGTTTGTTAGTGCATAATTGTGAATCCCTAGTTCTTATCAATCCAATACATACATGAAATATTAATTCAAATGTGTTTTGGTTAATTGTTTGCATGTGTATACATTCTTAGTGATTCTTTGTGATGATCTTAAGCTTACAAGTACTTAATCATGTGTTGATGTGAGTTTGGAAGTTTAAGTCTGTGTGAAAGTTCATCACGTGCGTGAGGTGTTCACTGCGTGCGTGGTGAGGCTCACTACGTGCGTAGTGGATCTCACTACGCGCACAGTGATTAGGTCGGTTAAAAGTTAATTAATTATTATTAATATAACCAGTACGTGCGTACTGGACTCACTTCGTACGAAGTGTGATACATTACGTGCGTATTGAATTTAAGTACATTATAAATATCTCTTAACCGCATATTAGCGAGAGAGTTCGCGGGTAATCGACTAATTGACAGGTAATCAACAGGGAGCCTTCGTAATCGACCTTATCTGACCTTAAGCCTTAGTAATCGCGACTTTGACCTCATAATTCGTAATCTTAGTGATAAATACGAAAACCAAGGGCAGCCTTAAGCATCTCTGTGTGAGTTCTTAGAGTTTGTTCTTGTTTCTACTCTGTGTGTTTCTTAGTGTTACTGTGTGCCGGACACCTAAGCAGATCTTAGAATCCTTAAGAGGTTTGGGAAATAGAAATTCCGCACTATTTCTCATCCTAGATCAGTCCTAGCGTAAGGGTGTTTTAGTTTAGTTTAGAACTCCGTCCCCCAGTCGGTCCTACAAAGTGAGATAGTTTAGAAAACATAGAAAATAAAAAAAAAATCAGAAAACATAGAAAATACAAAAAAAATCAGAAAACATAGAAAATAAAAAAAAATCAGAAAAACAAAAATGAGAAGTTGATCCAACTCAAATGGAGAGTGATGGCACACTGGTTCTCAATACAAAGTCGTCTAGTAAAATTAGAACTGAAGGTACATACATACTTTTGAGAAAACTGTCTGAAAATCTAGTTGAATCAGATAAGAAACAGATAGTGTGTAAGACATATAAGGAAAGTCTAGACTGACAAGTGGTTATGCATGTGAAAATCCATCAAAGATTCAAACTATCGAGACATTCCAAGTCTACAAGTCAATAACAGTTGAGACTAACTAAGTCTGGTGCACACACCTACTACCATGCCAAATGTGTTAGATGACAATGAGCTACATGTAAAAAGAGGGTGAAAAATTGACCCCAATCTGAGATGTCAAAAGAAATAGATACATTGATCTATCAATGTTGAATTGTCAAAGAGCATAAAATGCAGTGACAAAAGCTACATTGATCTATTAGTGTTGAATTGTCAAAGAGCATAAAATGCATTGACAAAAGCTCAGCAAGAAAAATGTCTAGAGAGGTGAAAAATTGACCTCCATGTCAAAGAGCATAAAATGCGTTGACAAAATCACAAAGCACATAAGCATGGTGGTTGGGTAATCAAGTTGTGCATTCTACTGAGTAAGTCAAAACACTGTGAGATTTTAAAGGAGATAGTCTTAACCATGTACTCAGTTCTAGATAATCTGAAAATGTTGAAATCAAATCTGTCATTATCTGAGGAAAGTTAGATTGACAGACAAAAATTGAGGGAGTTTGTTTGTGCCTAAGGTTCTGAAATGAATGATTACTGAGTATAGACAAGCTAGTACTGACTCCATACTGGAACCTTCTCACAAAAAGATTTAAATTTCAGTAATTTTATTCCTGCAATTTTCTTAGTATTTTTAATTCTCTTAGTTTTAGGATTTAATTTGTTTACAGTTTACATTCGCATTTATTTTCCTTTATTATCAGAAAAATAAAAAAAGAGTTCTAGTATGTTCTATTTTATCTTAGTGAGATTTGTTCTGTTTACATTTCCTTCATCTCACTTTGATGTGTTTTGCTTAAATGTTTATAAGTGATCTTGAAGTTACTGACCGTTTATTGCTGAGTGCAGTACTAACAGTAATTAAGGCTCACAGATGAGAAACTCACTACATGCGAGATGGAACCTTACTAAGCACGAGTTACAGCTCACATCGTGCGTAGTGCAGGTAAGGGCTTGACGAAAGGTATTCGTTTAGCATTTTTCTGTATGAATTTTGCTTTGTGCAAATTTTTGCTTAGTGCATTCTGCTGTGTGCATTTTGCTTTGTGCATTTTACTTTGTTGAATTTTTGCTTAGTGCAATTTTTTATTGATAGAACTAGGTCTTAGGGGGAGTTTGTTGGTGAATAATTGTGAATCCCTAGTTCTTATCAATCCAATACATACATGAAATATTAATTCAAATGTGTTTTGGTTAATTGTTTGCATGTGTATACATTCTTAGTGATTCTTTGTGATGATCTTAAGCTTACAAGTACTTAATCATGTGTTGATGTGAGTTTGGAAGTTTAAGTCTGTGTGAAAGTTCATCACGTGCGTGAGGTGTTCACTGCGTGCGTGGTGAGGCTCACTACGTGCGTAGTGGATCTCACTACGCGCGCAGTGATTAGGTCGGTTAAAAGTTAATTAATTATTATTAATATAACCAGTACGTGCGTACTGGACTCACTTCGTACGAAGTGTGATACATTACGTGCGTATTGAATTTAAGTACATTATAAATATCTCTTAACCGCATATTAGCGAGAGAGTTCGCGGGTAATCGACTAATTGACAGGTAATCAACCGGGAGCCTTCGTAATCGACCTTATCTGACCTTAAGCCTTAGTAATCGCGACTTTGACCTCATAATTCGTAATCTTATTGATAAAGACGAAAACCAAGGGCAGCCTTAAGCATCTCTGTGTGAGTTCTTAGAGTTTGTTCTTGTTTCTAATCTGTGTGTTTCTTAGTGTTACTGTGTGCCGGACACCTAAGCAGATCTTAGAATCCTTAGGACGTTTGGGAAATAGAAATTCCGCACTATTTCTCATCCTAGATCAGTCCTAGCGTAAGGGTGTTTTAGTTTAGTTTAGAACCCCGTCCCCCAGTCGGTCCTACACTAACTCAAATCTAGAGTCTTTTGGATACCAAAGACCTAGATTTGGTGTACCTTTAAGGTACCTAAAGATCCTTTTCACAGCTTGAAGATGTGATTCTTTAGGATCTGCCTGATATCTTGCACAAACACATGTAGCAAACATAATATCAGGTCTACTAGCTGTCAAATAGAGCAATGAACCTATCATTCCTCTATTGGTAGACTGACACACAGACTTTCCATCTGAGTCTTTACTCAGCTTGATAGCTGGTGACATGGGTGTTTTCATGGCTGAACTTGAATCAAAACCATATTTCTTTATGAAATCAAGAACATACTTTCTTTGATTGATGAATATTCCATCAGGCTTTTGTTGAATTTGTAAGCCTAAGAAATAAGTCATCTCACCCATCATACTCATATTGTACTTTTGTGACATTATTTTGGAGAACCACTCACACAGAGAATCATTGGTAGAACCAAATATGATGTCATCTACATAGATTTGTACAAGAATCACCTATCTTTTGCTTCTTTTAATAAAGAGTGTCTTATCTATACTACCTCTGGTGAAATCCATGGATAGTAGATAAGTGGACAGTGTATCCCTAGCTCTTGGAGCTTGTTTAAGACCATACAAAGCCTTGTCTAACTTATAGACATGATGTGGAAACTTTGAACTAACAAAGCCAGGAGGTTGTTTCACATAGACTTCCTCCTGAAGTTTTCCATTTAGGAAAGCTTTCTTCATATCCATTTGATAGACTTTGAAGTCTTTATATGATGCATAAGCCAGGAACAGCCTTATGGCTTCAATTCTAGCAACAGGGGCAAAGGTTTCATCATAATCTATTCATTCCTCTTGCTTATACCCTTGTGCTACCAGCTGGCTTTGTTCCTAACTATCACTCCATTCTTGTCCATTTTATTTCTATATACCCACTTAGTGCCTATAATTGAATGATCTTTGGAGGCAGGGACAAGGTTCCAGACCTTATTTCTCTCAAACTCATCTAATTCCTCTTGCATAGCTTCAATTCAATCCTCATCCTCTAAGGCTTCTTCAGTCTTCTTTGGTTCCATTTGAGATAGGAAGCCAAAGTGTGCAGCGTAATTAGCTGTAGCCTTGGATCTGGTCATAACCTTTTCTTGGACATTTCCAATAATTTGATCTTGAGGATGGTCTTTGAGGAATTTAAATGTTGTAGTTGGAGAGTCTGGTTCTGAGTCTGAGTGATGTTGAGAACTCTAAGGTGAACACACATCCTCAGTCTCAACAGCAGCATTTTCAACAAACTGATGATCACTGAGATTCTCAGTCTAAGTGACTTCAGCTCCAAAGGGGTTGACGAACTCATCATCCTTCTCAGCTTGAGAATCCCTTGGAGTTTGTGATGATTTCTTTGTTGAACACACATCATCATCACTATCATCTCCTATGACATACATAGGATTTGATAAGTTGGTTTCCTTAGGCCTTTCAAGCTCACTCAGACTGACCAAGTCAGCTTGAATCTTATCAGCTTGATCAAAACAGTCTTCGTCAAAAGAGACATGAATTGATTCTTCTATTGCCTTTCTCCATGTATTATATATTCTATAAGACTTGGAGATTGAGGAATAACCAACGAATATTCCAAGATCAGCTGTAGGTGTAACACCCTAATTTAGGGTCTAGTTGTAAATAGTTGTACATCGTGTTTGTGTAGTTATACATTGACGTTAAACAAGTTGTTTAAGTTTTTTTGTTGATTAATTGTTGCTATTTATTGATACACGTGGTTATGTGGCTAAAGTTGGAAATATCTCGTTAATAGATAGAGTCGGTAATTTGTTGAACGGTTTCTAGATAATGATTCCGAAAATATCTCCGTTAGTTAAAATGGATAAACCTAAATCGAGTTTTAAGTTGAATAGGAGAACGAAATACCCTCGTGGGGTATTAGACCCCTTTGGGTCGGTTTAAAGGGGATGTTTACCCCCTGGTTACACCCTAGAACACACAAAAACACACACAATTACACACATACGTACAGGACCTTCTATACACACACGTATTTGGAGTTTTGGAAAGGAAAGCAAGAATTGTTGATTTGCAGCAGTAGATACAAGCTCAATCTGTTCTTATTGCGAGTCATCTTGTTGATTTAGTAAGTATTTCATTAGAAAACTTCGTTTTGTGTTCTTGAGAGAAAACACCCATTTGAAGGGTAAAGATTGATCAATAGTTGTTCTACAACTTAATAAACATGTAGGTAATGTTGTATGAGGTCTAGGTAACATGCTGGAACAATTAAAGCTTGATATCAGTCGATTAAAAGTAGCAAAATAACGAGTTGCAGGTCTGAGTCCGAACAGGGACGAAGTCTGCTGTAACGGAAGTCCTTACGGGCGTAGGAAACCATCCCTACGGCCGTAGGAGGGTTGTTGTGGTCTCTGCGGCCGTAGGCACGGTTCTCTGCGGCTGTAGTAATGTATTTTGTGTGGTTTACCACCTACGGGTGAAGGAAAGAAGCCTACGGGCGTGGGTACATAACCTACAACCGTTGGCACCCAAAGAATCACTCCTACGGGCGTAGGGTATGGTCTCTACGGTCGTAGGGTATGATTTCTTTGAAAAGGACCCTTGCGGGCGTAGGGCTTGTTCCTACGGCCGTAGGGGGTGTCCGTAAGGTGTCCTACGGCCGTAGGACACATTCTCTACGGCCGTAGAGGCTATTTCAGGTTGCTTGTTGCTTGTTGTTCGTTGTATGTTTGCATAGAAGCTATGATAGTACTTTTAGACGTTGACTGAACCTACACATGATGTGTTAGGTGATTCGGACGATTCCGTGTGCTCCTGGGATTCCCGAATTCATATATGCCTCTTATAACCTCGAGGTGAGTACCGGTTTTCCCATGAGTCTCGGTAAGTAGCGTTGTCTGTTGTTTGTTGAAATATGTTGTCGATGACGCACACGTGCGTATGAGGTATGTTATACCTGTTGTTGTATATTGTTGCCATGCTAAGTTGCTTTACACGTTGGTTATGAATCGCATGCGTATAGTTGAATCCATTACGGGTAGTAGTTGTATATGTGGTACTGGTCCGGACTGATGTTGGCATGGTTAAGGTCAGCTTTCTTCCAGAAGGCTGGATCCCTTTGATGGAATAACGGGGATCAACGGTACCCGGTGTGCAGCACGCCGGGGTGGTCTTGCAAACCGCCGCTCCTTAACGTGTGTTGGGATCTTAACTTCAGTTGAGATCCGAGTTATTTAGCTTCGAGCTTCGTAACGCGTTTGGTGGACTGCTCTTCGCTCCCCCACCATTGCGGATAGTTGTTGCTGATGGTCCCCAGTTTGAATCGTTGAGCGGGGTTCCCTTCCCTGCAAGATATGATTCCTACTGACTCGTTGGCGCGACACTGTATGTTAGGATAGCCTTATGTGCTGTCCCGTAGTTGGGATAACCTGCTTATTGATGCTTATGTGTTAATCTGTACTCACTAGCTAGTTGTAGCTAACGGTGCCTAATTTACCTTTTTGCAGATGCGAAGTAGTGGGCCTGGTGAGGCGGGACCGTTGGTAGTTGTTGTACATACCTTTTGCGGAACACTGCTCGTTGTAAATATTGTGATCCGATGGTCGGTAGTGTCGGTTAGTTGGTAACACCAAACTGTTGAACTTGGCATATTTTTGTTGTATATAACTGCCGAGTCAGTTAACACTTATAATATTTTGTAATGACGTTTACTTCCGCTGCTGGCTTTTATTATTTAAGTTTAAAAAGCTTAAATTTTCCCTAATTTTAAGCGCGTGAAAACCGATGTTACAAGTAGGTATCAGAGCCTAAGTTTGAGAAATTGGGTACTCTTAGGAGTATTCAATCTCAAGCTCGGGCCTGACCATCGTTAAGTGTTCCTAGTTGGGTAATTGGGGTTGAGTATGAGCGTTATGTGGTAGTGCATGTGTAAACTAACTGGTAGTGTTAGTAGTTGTTGAATAAGTAGAGTACTAAACGTTGTTCCCATGTGTAGTAAGTTGATATAGAATGGCTGAGCAACGAGTTAATACTGAAGAAGCTCTTAAGAGAATGGAGGATGAAGCTTCGAGTGTTCATCCTGAAGCCGAGGAGGGATCTGCTCCGCATAATTACAAGCCGCTAAGGCAAGATCCAGATCAAGCAGCGCGTATTGCACGTCTGGAGGAAGAGCTCCGACTTACACGGGAGCTGTTAGTAGCGGCTGTGCAAGGGCGTAAACCAGAGAAATGCTCGTTTAAGAAATTCCGTTCTAGCGGTCCGAAAGAATTTGAGGGCGGTGATGGTCCTTCAGATACCGTGAGGTGGCTTAGAGAAACCGAGGAGGTGTTCGATTCTTGTGATTGTGAAGCGGAGCTTCGTGTCAAATATGCGGCACGGATGTTGAAGGGTAGCGCGTTGTTCTGGTGGGATTCAGTAAAAGCGACGTTGAGTAAAGAGGTTGTGGCTGCCATGACATGGGAGCAGTTTACTGAGAAAGTAACCAGACGGTATTGTACAGATTATGACATGGAGAAGATGGAAAGAGAGTGTAACGCTCTTAGTAAGAGAGACAAGTCAGTGGATGTTCTGATTCAAACCTTTATCGATAAAGTGAGGTTTATTCCTAGCTTGGTAAATGATGAAGCTGCAAAGATGAGAAAGTTTGTGGGAAAGTTGCCTGCTGATTATCACGCTATCGTTAGAATGGCTGGGAGTTTAGATCGAGTGTTTGAAATGGCTCGACAGATTGAAGATGATCGTACACAGGGCAAGGATGACCGAGTTGGTGAAAGTCATAAGAGGAAGTTTCAACAATCCTCGAAGCCGGGTCCTTCTAAAGGAAAATCTGTTGCTGGTGGGAAGTTTGATTCCCAGAAGAAGCCGTGGGTGGATCGTCCGTGGTGTGCAACTTGCCGTACGTATCATAGTGGTGACTGTTCTAAAGCCACTGCTCGATGTTTACGGTGTGGGTAGAAGGGGCACGTGGTTGCCGAGTGTGAGTTCAAGGAGGATGTTTGTTATAAGTGCCACAAGCCAGGGCACAGAATATCTGATTGACGGTCAAAGCCAAGTACCGGTGCTGGTGGATCTGCCTCTAGGCAGAAGAAGGATGGTGCTCCCCGAGCCAAAGGACGAGCCTTTAAGATGACGGCCGAAGAGGCTAAAGGTGCTGGGGACGTGATAACTGGTACGTTTCTTGTTAATTCTGCCCCAGCATGTGTATTGTTTGATTCTGGAGCTACGTATTCTTTTGTATCTGTTTCTTTTTGTGATAAACTGCAAATGCCTGTATCTGTACTATCTGAGCCAATAAGAGTAGAGACTGCTAGTGGTAGAGTAGTTCCAGTTGTTGATAATGTCCCTCAAGCGGTTATCGATATCGATGGGAGTAGTTTTCCTGTTTCCTTTCTTCTTATGCCGATTGCGGGATTCGATGTTGTAATTGGGATGGATTGGCTTAGCAAGTTGAACGCTGAGATTTTCTGTTCTAAGAAGTTGATTAAAGTCCCTCTACCTGACGGGTCATATGCTGTGGCTCGCGGTGAAAGACGCAAATCGGATATTCCTGTCATCTCTCTGATAAAAGCGAGAAAGGTAGTTTCGAAAGGTTGCGAATGTTATCTGGCACATGTGATTGATGTTAAATTGGAGAAACGTGTTGTTCGTGATATTCCGGTGGTAACCGATTATCCAGAAGTGTTTCCTGATGAGTTGCCTGGGTTGCCGCCAGTTAGAGATGTTGAGTATCGTATTGATCTTGTTCCGGGGGCTACCCCAGTTGCCAAAGCTCCATATCGTCTTGCTCCTTCAGAGGTTCGCGAGATGATGACACAGATTCAGGATTTGCTAGACAAAGGCTTTATTCGCCCGAGTTCTTCTCCTTGGGGTGCTCCTGTACTTTTCGTAAAGAAGAAAGATGGAACGATGAGGATGTGCATAGATTACCGGGAGCTGAACAAGCGAACGGTAAAGACCAAGTATCCTTTGCCGCGGATAGACGATTTATTTGATCAACTGCAGGGAGCGACGTGCTTTTCAAAGATTGATCTGCGGTCGGGATATCATCAAGTGTTAGTTGCTGACGAAGATGTCCCAAAGACGGCTTTCCGTTCTCGTTATGGTCATTACGAGTTTTTGGTGGTGCCTTTTGGCTTAACCAATGCACCTGCTGTTTTCATGGACCTGATGAATCGGGTTTGTCGTCCGTTTCTTGATAAGTCGGTGATCGTGTTTATTGACGATATTCTCGTTTATTCTAATACCGAAGCTGAACACGAGTTGCATCTGCGACAAGTCCTTGAAACTCTTAAACGAGAAAAGCTTTATGCTAAATTTTCGAAGTGTGAATTCTGGTTGCGAGAAGTTCATTTTCTCGATCACGTGATTTGCTGCGATGGCGTGAAGGTTGATCCAGTGAAAGTCTAGGCGGTGATGAATTGGGGAGTTCCCCGAACTCCTTCTGAAGTTAGAAGCTTTCTTGGCCTAGCTGGTTATTATCGTTGGTTTATCCGCGACTTTTCTAAACTTGCGGGTCCTATGGCTAAACTAACTCGCAAAGATGTTGCATTTGTTTGGGCGGAAGCGAAAGAACAAGCATTTCAATCTCTGAAACGGCTATTATGCGAAGCTCCAATTCTTTCGTTGCCAGACGGATCTGAAGATTTCGTTGTTTATTGTGATGCTTCGTACTCCGGATTGGGGTGTGTGTTGATGCAACGTGATAAAGTGATTGCCTACGCTTCAAGGCAATTGAAACCTCATGAAGGCAACTATCTGACTCATGATTTGGAGTTGGCAGCTGTAGTGTTCGCGTTGAAGTTGTGGAGACACTATCTTTACTGTACCAAATGTGTGGTCTGTACAGATCACAAAAGCCTACAATATGTCTTCACGCAGAAAGAGCTCAATATGAGGCATCGCAGATGGCTCGAATTGATAAAAGACTATGATTGTGAAATTCGCTACCATCCTGGTAAGGCCAATGTGGTGGCGGATGCCTTGAGTAGAAAAAGCTCAACTGTAAACGCAAAGTTTATGAAACTTACTGTGATTCCTGATATCATTGCTCGATTAAAGGAAGCGCAACAAGTGGCATTGCAAGATGACAATCTGAAAGCTGAGTTGATGAGAAAGCTGAAAGACCAACTAGTTGATGATACTCGTGGATTAAAGACTTTCCAGTCTCGTGTATGGGTGCCACTTCATGGTGGTAATCGTGATCTGATACTACAGGAAGCCCACAAGTCTAGGCTGTCGGTTCATCCGGGCAGCACAAAGATGTATCACGACTTTAAAGCGTTATATTGGTGGCCTACTTTGAAACGAGACATTGCTTCCTTTGTAGAGAAATGTCAAGTCTGCGCGCAAGTTAAAACAGAACATCAGAAGCCTTATGGCAATCTGCAACAACTTGAGATTCCAGAATGGAAGTGGGATCACATTACGATGGATTTCGTGACAAAGTTGCCAAAAACCCTCAGAGGTCACGATGCAATTTGGGTCATTGTCGATCGATTGACCAAAAGCGCTCACTTTCTAGCTATCAGCGAGTCTGCTCCGTTGGAAAAGCTAGCCAAGTTGTATGTGAACGAAGTGGTATCGCGACATGGTTTACCATTTTCGATTGTATCCGATCGGGATGCACGATTTGCTTCCCATTTTTGGCAGAGTTTGCAGAGTGAACTTGGTACTCGTGTTCACCTGAGCACGGCGTATCATCCACAGACCGATGGCCAGTCAGAGAGAATGATTCAAACGTTGGAGGACATGCTTCGCGCATGTGTTCTCGAGTTTGGTGGTGCGTGGGATTCTCACTTACCTTTGATCGAGTTAACTTACAACAACTCGTATCACTCCAGTATTGGGATGCCTCCATATGAGATGTTGTACGGGAGACGTTGTCGCACACCAACATGTTGGCTCGAGCCCGGTGAGAAGTAGTTTGCCGGACCCGAGATCGTTCAAATCACAGCTGATAAGGTGAAAGTTGCTCGTGAGAAGTTGAAAGCCGCTCGTGATAGACAATAGGTATACGCAGATCCAAAATGTAGACCTGTTGAATTCAAGGAGGGTAATCGAGTGTTTTTAAAAGTCTCTCCTTGGAAAGGTGTTATCCGATTTGGTCGGAGGGGTAAGTTGAGCCCGAGATATATTGGTCCGTTTAAAATCCTTCGTCAGGTTAACGACCAGACGGTATCGCTTGAGTTGCCACCAGAGCTTTCTGGAATTCATAACACGTTCAACGTGTGTTACCTGCGTAAATGCAAAGTGGAGGAGAACCAGATTCTGCCTCTGCAAGAGTTGAGAGTGGATACTTCAAAACGTCTAGTTGAAGAACCGGTTGAAATACTTGGTTCAAAGATCAAGAAGTTACGCAGAAAGATGATAAAGCTGGTTTTGGTCAAGTGGAAACATAACCTAGGTTCGAATATGACCTGGGAGACCGAAGACGACATGCGATCTAGATACCCTCACTTGTTCGTAGGTGATCAGATTCCGAGGACGGAATCTTCTTAAGGGGGGTAGATTTGTAACACCCTAATTTAGGGCCTAGTTGTAAATAGTTGTACCTCGTGTTTGTGTAGTTGTACACTGACGTTCAACAAGTTGTTTAAGTTGTTTTGTTGATTAATTGTTGCTATTTGTTGATACACGTGGTTATGTGGCTAAAGTTGGAAATATCTCGTTAATAGATAGAGTCGGTAATTTGTTGAACGGTTTCAGATAATGATTCCGAAAATATCTCCGTTAGTTAAAATGGATAAACCTAAATCGAGTTTTAAGTTGAATAGGAGAACGAAATACCCTCGTGGGGTATTAGACCCCTTTGGGTCGGTTTAAAGGGGATGTTTACCCCCTGGTTACACCCTAGAACACACAAAAACACACACAATTACACACATACGTACGGGACCTTCTATACACACACGTATTTGGAGTTTTGGAAGGGAAAGCAAGAATTGTTGATTTGCAGCAGTAGATACAAGCTCAATCTGTTCGTATTGCGAGTCATCTTGTTGATTTAGTAAGTATTTCATTAGAAAAATTGGTTTTGTGTTCTTGAGAGAAAACACCCATTTGAAGGGTAAAGATTGATCAATAGTTGTTCTACAACTTAATAAACATGTAGGTAATGTTGTATGAGGTCTAGGTAACATGCTGGAACAATTAAAGCTTGATTTCAGTCGATAAAAAGTAGCAAAATAACGAGTTGCAGGTCTGAGTCCGAACAGGGACGAAGTCTGCTGTAACGGAAGTCCCTACGGGCGTAGGAAACCATCCCTACGGCCGTAGGAGGGTTGTTGTGGTCTCTGCGGCCGTAGGCAGGGTTCTCTGCGGCCGTAGTAATGTATTTTGTGTGGTTTACCACCTACGGGTGAAGGAAAGAAGCCTACGGGCGTGGGTACATAACCTACAACCGTTGGCACCCAAAGAATCACTCCTACGGGCGTAGGGTATGGTCTCTACGGTCGTAGGGTATGATTTCTTTGAAAAGCACCCTTGCGGGCGTAGGGCTTGTTCCTACGGCCGTAGGGGGTGTCCGTAAGGTGTCCAACGGCCGTAGGACACATTCTCTTCGGCCGTAGAGGCTATTTCAGGTTGCTTGTTGCTTGTTGTTCGTTGTTTGTTTGCATAGAAGCTATGATAGTACTTTTAGACGTTGACTGAACCTACACATGATGTGTTAGGTGATTCGGACGATTCCGTGTGCTCCTGGGATTCCCGAATTCATATATGCCTCTTATAACCTCGAGGTGAGTACCGGTTTTCCCATGAGTCTCAGTAAGTAGCGTTGTCTGTTGTTTGTTGAAATATGTTGTCGATGACGCACACGTGCGTATGAGGTATGTTATACCTGTTGTTGTATATTGTTGCCATGCTAAGTTGCTTTACACGTTGGTTATGAATCGCATGCGTATAGTTGAATCCATTACGGGTCAGCTTTCTTCCAGAAGGCTGGATCCCTTTGATGGAATAACGGGGATCAACGGTACCCGGTGTGCAGCACGCCGGGGTGGTCTTGCAAACCGCCGCTCCTTAACGTGTGTTGGGATCTTAACTTCAGTTGAGATCCGAGTTATTTAGCTTCAAGCTTTGTAACGCGTTTGGTGGACTGCTCTTCGCTCCCCCACCATTGCGGATAGTTGTTGCTGATGGTCCCCAGTTTGAATCGTTGAGCGGGGTTCCCTTCCCTGCAAGATATGATTCCTACTGACTCGTTGGCGCGACACTGTATGTTAGGATAGCCTTATGTGCTGTCCCGTAGTTGGGATAACCTGCTTATTGATGCTTATGTGTTAATCTGTACTCACTAGCTAGTTGTAGCTAACGGTGCCTAATTTACCTTTTTGCAGATGCGAAGTAGTGGGCCTGGTGAGGCGGGACCGTTGGTAGTTGTTGTACATACCTTTTGTGGAACACTGCTCGTTGTAAATATTGTGATCCGATGGTCGGTAGTGTCGGTTAGTTGGTAACACCAAACTGTTGAACTTGGCATATTTTTGTTGTATATAACTGCCGAGTCAGTTAACACTTATAATTTTTTGTAATGACGTTTACTTCCGCTGCTGGCTTTTATTATTTAAGTTTAAAAAGCTTAAATTTTCCCTAATTTTAAGCGCGTGAAAACCGGTGTTACATTAGGTTCCAACTTATGGAGCTGATCTGTTTGATTCAGCACATAGCATTTTGAACCAAAGATATGGAAATAACCTATATTGGGCTTTCTAGACTTATACATCTCATAAGATGTCTTTCCATGTCTTTTGACAATGATTGATCTATTTTGAGTATAGCAGGCTGTACTAACAGCTTCATCCTAAAAATAGAGTTTCAATCCTGCCTCACATAACATTGTTCTAGCAGCCTCAATTAGGGTTCTATTTCTCCTTTCAGCAACTCCATTCTGTTGTAGGGTTCTGACAGATAAGAAATTTTGTAATATTCCATTTTGTTCACAGAAGCTTTCAAGGGTAGAGTTTCTGAACTCAGTCCCATGATCACTTCTTAGTTGCTTTACAGACAAACCTTTTTGCAACTCTTCCTGTTTGATAAAACTGATTATCTCCAGGGCAGCCTAACTTTTGGCTTTAAGGAATATTACCCAGGTTAATCGTGAGAACTCATCTACTATCACCAGTGTGTACTTCTTGCCACTCAGGCTTGGAGTACTTATGGGTCCAAACAAATCCATATGAAACATATGCAATGTGTCTGTTATTGAAAAATTTTGCTTTGATTTAAAGGACCCTTTGTGGTGTTTCCCTTGTTCACAAGCTGAGCACAATTTTTCTTTAACAAATGTGATCTTTGGTAATCCAGAGACTAACTCTTTATTGGACAGCATATTTATATTTTTAAAGTTTAGATGAGATAAACGTTTATGCCATAACCAACTCAGCTTAGGAACAGAATGGGAATACAAACAGGTTTCATTATAGGGATCAACTGAATTTAGATCAAGTAGATACAAATCTCTTTCTCTTTTAGCTATTAATACAGGTTTTCCCTTAGCATTATAGATTGTTCCTGCTTTCTTCCTAAAAGTAACAACATTATCTTCATCACACAATTGACTGATACTAATCAGGTTGTGTTTGAGAACTTTGACATAGGCAACTCTCCGGAATGTAACTTTGCCAGCTTTCATCTTTCAATAGTCTTTAGTTCTTCCATGTGAGTTGTCTCCAAATGTTACTTTAGGACCTTCATCTTCTTGGAAATCACTAAGAAATCCTTTCCACCCAGTCATGTGCCTTGAGCATCCACCATCCAAGTACCATTTACTTGAACCATGCACATGAGATGAGAACTAAACACATTAGTTTTGTTTGGGAACCCAGTTCTTGGTGGGTTCAGATGAGGAGCACTTAGCATCTTCATCTTGTTGAACTAACTATTCAGCTTGAGCAGGAACTGAATCCTGTGTAGGCTGATCAGTTTGTTCTTCTTTAGGCCTTGGGATTTCAGCATCACAGTCCTTAGCCTCATGATCTCTACTTCTGCACTTGTAGCATCTCCTTCTTCCAATGATGACAGAAGGTAGAGTGTCTAACAATCCTTGTGAGAATTTGCTCTCAGTTTTAGGATTGTATGTGGTGGATAACTTCTCAACTTTCTTTGCAAGCTGATTCACCTGGTGATCACTGACTTTGGACTTACCTTTGTCAGGTCTCTGTTTGTTATCCTTTTGAGAAGATTGACTAACAACCTTTTTTTCCATGACTTACCTTTGTCATGTCTACTGGGCTCACCAGTTTCAACAGGTTTGGACTTACCACTGTTGATATTCTTGGACTTACCAAGATCCACAACTTTGGACTTACGATTGTCGTGTTTTGACCTCTGACTTACAGTGGTCTTTCTGTTCATGTAACTTCTCTCCGAGGCAGAAAGAGAATTTTGTCTTTTGAAAGGGTTTGGATTAAGCTTTTCTATGACTGAAGTTCTTTGAACAGACTGAGTGCCTAATATGTCCAGCACAGACTTACCATGCTGTTTTGATGCTGAGCACTTATTCCCATGATCACTAGCTTTCACAAACATATTGAATTTCAAGTTCTGACCATGTTTGTTCTCTGAGGCTGACTTCTGAAACTCAATCAGTTGTCTATCGTCCTCAGAGTCTGTACTTGCTATCTCATCATCCGCTACATAAGCTGTTGTTTGTGTTGGGATTTCAAGAACACGCAACGGAAGCGAGAACAACAACAAACATGCAAACAAGTGTTCAAAACAATGAAATCCCAAGCATGGATCTACTCTATGTACAAAATAGCAACAAAACAAGGGAGTTAGAGTATTATACCAGCTCCTAAGCTCCAGAAAACTTGTGATGGTGGCTGAAAGGATGATGTTGAAGCAAGCAACTCCTTCTTCTTGATCTAGGCTTTCTCTTGACGAAACCACAAACCGGGCACAAGTCCAACAAGATGTGCTAGCACTCTTCAATGATATCTCCAACTAGGAATATCACCTAAGAACAGCAAATGGCTTCTGGAACCCGAAAAATACCTTCACTTGATCACACACACAAGTATCAAAGTGAGAGAGGGAGATATATGCCTTTTTGAGAAATTGTCCAAGAAGAAGCAATGGCCTGGAGTAGTGGGCTTATAAAGGCATCTGAAATGCCCTTTGATATCCCTCTAGCCGGCCAAGATTGTTCCAGAATTCTCCCTCATTGGCTACAAGTGGAGGTGACTTGTACATAAAGTCCATGCAGGTTTAGCGGCGCTAACCAAGAGTTAGCGGCGCTAAACCTTAACCCGTAGCGGCGCTAACGCGGCCTGACTTCGATTAGACGTAAAGCACATGCAGCCTTAGCGGCGCTAACCTTATACAGTTAGCGACGCTAACTCGTTAAGTTAGCGGCGCTAACGTGGCCTGCATTGCCAACTTCCACTTTTGCCATCTTTGGTCCCTCAACCTTATTTGCTGTCATGTTAGACCCCGGTTTGTGACCCTTATAGGCTCATACATCATCGGCAGTGCTTTAAGGCGTACATATATTATCGGGCAGATTCTAACAAACTCGCACTTGCACATAATATACTGTACCCAGGCAAGCACAGACAAAGAGCGGCCTCTAGCAAAGCATCAATGCCCCCAAGTCTGTATGAGTTCTGAATACCTGCAGAAAACCATCATACTAAAGTAGTGGTCCTAGATAAGTGATCTTAGACATCCTTTTGTTCGCGATATCCTTGTGAACACGAGACATGGATTAATAAATGTCAATCTGCAGATCGTTCACGATTATGTTTCTCGATCTTGATTGGTGGTGACCAAAAGGTAAGGACATATCTGATTCTCAATCAATAGTCCTTGTGCATGGCCATGCAATATTTTGGCGTCAGCTCCCAATCATCGAGGGGCCCAGGGATATCTCTCATACAGGAGGAACAAATCCCTTTGACTGCATAATCCCATACCATACCTCTTGACTTACCTAGTCATTCCCTTTATCACAGCCATTTACGAACTGCTTTTGAAAATGGCTAAAGCAAGTAAGAACTATGATATAGCGATTCATACATCTCGGGTCTGAGGATGTAAGATTTTATCATCCCAAGTTACTCGTGACTATAATCCATGAAATATACTTGGGTGTGGGTCTTCCAGTCACTTGAAACTCCTTTCAAGCACAGGTTACTGTTGCGTTTCATGCATTCAATCCTAGATTAATGCATAACCAACACCTAACCTCAGCCTTATTTCAAACTTCCTTCCCTTGAAGAATGACTGACTGTGGAAATTTAGAATGTATAAACATTCTGGGAAGTGGTTAAACATGCTAAGATGGAACACAGTAAAGTCTTATGAATGTAACCGAATCACTCGCATATCGAAACAAGCATAATTACAATACTGTCTGTATCGTTCCCAAAATAAATTAATACATACCAAATAAACTAATATATACAACTCAAGCCAAATCGCTAGCAAATCTTACACCTATCCCTCTAGTGTGAGATTCATGAGCTGCTTGCGGTAACGGCTTAGTGAATGGATCTGCCAAGTTTCCATTCGATGCTACTCTGCTAATGATGATTTCACCACTTTCAATTACATCCCGAATAAAGTGGTATTTGCGCGAAATGTGTCTTGTCCTCTTGTGAGCTCTTGGTTCCTTTGCCAAAGCCACCGCACCCTCATTGTCACAAAAGATCTCAATAGGGTCAGCGATGCTTGGAACCACTTGTAGATCTTGGATGAATTTCTTCATCCACACGGCTTCTTTTGCAGCTTCACTTGCCGCAATGTATTCCGACTCAGTAGTCGAATCAGCCACCGTGTCTTGCTTTGAGCTCCTCCAGCTGACAGCACCACCATTTAACAGGAACACAAACCCCGATTGAGATCGGCAGTCATCCCTGTCAGTTTGGAAGCTAGCGTCCGAGTAACCCTTTACTCTCAGCTCTTCTTCCCCACCATATACCAAGAACATCTCTTTCGTACGTCTCAAGTACTTAAGAATGTTCTTCACTGCCCTCCAGTGAGGTTCTCCTGGGTTCGCCTGATATCTACTAGTCATGCTTAAAGCACATGACACATCAGGACGAGTGCATAGCATGGCGTACATGATTGAGCCCACAGCCGAAGCATATGGAACTCGCTTCATTACTTCTATCTCCTCCTTGGAGGTAGGACATTGAGTTTTACTCAAAGTCAAACCATGCAACATAGGGAGGTTTCCTTTCTTGGATTCCTCCATCTTAAAGCGTCTCACGACCTTTTCTATGTATGCACTTTGAGAAAGCCCTAATAGCCTTCTTGATCTATCTCTATACATCTTTATACCCAGAATACAGCTCGCATCGCCTAGGTCCTTCATTGAAAAGCAATTCCCTAGCCAAGCTTTGACACTCCTTAAGCTTGGGATATGATTTCCAATAAGTAGAATATCATCTACATATAGAACCAAGAAGACTACGGTGCTCTCACTAGCCCTGACATATACGCAAGGTTCATCTTTACTCTTTGAAAAACCAAACTCTTTGATTTTCTCATCAAAGCAAAGATTCCAGCTTCGACATGCTTGCTTAAGTCCATAAATGGACTTCATAAGCTTACAAACCTTGTTTGGATACTTTGGATGTTCAAAACCGTCAGGCTGTCTCATATACACCTCCTCATTTAGCTTCCCGTTAAGGAAGGCGGTCTTTACATCCATTTGCCAAATTTCATAATCATGAAACGCAGCTATGGCAAGTAGTATCCGGATTGACTTCAACATGGCCACTGGGGAGAAAATTTCATCATAATCAATCCCTTGAGTCTGAGTGAAACCCTTTGCCACCAGTCGGGCTTTGAAGATATCCAAGGTTCCATCTATGTCAGGTTTCTTCTTAAAAACCCATTTACACCCGACGGGTTTTATCCCTGGTGTAGGATCAACCAGTTCCCAAACCTGGTTATCCGACATAGATTGCATCTCGCTCTCCATCGCCCTCCTCCATTGAGCAGACTCAGGGCCTGCCATGGCTTCCTTGTAGCTGGTGGGATCATCATGATCCACCAATAACTCATCGCCCTCAGATATGAGAAACCCATATCTTTCTGGCTCAAAACGAGTTCTACTAGAACGCCTAGGAGTAGACATAGCAAGAGTGTCAGATACCGCAACATTATCTTGCTCGGTATTTTGGCTAGTGCCAACCTCAAGTCCTTTATCGGCTGACCCTTGATCTTCCTCAAGGTCAACTTCCTTACTGCCATGTTTGGATAGCAACTCTCTTTCAAGGAAGAATGCCCTTCGAGCAACAAATACCTTGTTCTCTGAAGGTTTATAAAATAAATATCCAACACCGTTAGGAGGATAACCGATAAAATAACACCTCTCCGAACGAGGTTCAAGTTTGTCTTCAGCCTCACGTCTCACGTAGGCTTGACAACCCCAAACTCGTAAATATGAAAGTGTCGGCTTCTTACCATGCCACATTTCATAAGGTGTTTTATCGACTTTCTTGGTTGGTGCGAGGTTAAGGATTCTTCCCGCAGTTTCTAAGGCATATCCCCAGAAACTAATAGGTACCTCCGCTCGACACATCATAGACCTTACCATATCAAGCAAAGTCCGGTTCCTCCTCTCAGCGACCCCATGTAATTGTGGAGTCCTCGGAGGTGTTAATTGTGAAACAATTCCACAATTTTTAAGATGATCGACGAATTCGGTACTAAGATACTCTCCACCTCTATCAGACCGGAGTATCTTTATAGTCTTGCCCAACTGATTCTGAACTTCGTTTTGGAATGTCTTGAACACCTCAAAGGTTTCATTCTTGTGTTTAACAAGATAGACATACCCGTACCTACTATAATCATCTATAAAGGTTACGAAGTATCTTGAATTATTCCTTGTGACATGTTTGAAGGGTCCACATACATCCGTATGGATTATGTCTAAAAGGTCCTTTCCCCTCTCACTTGTTCCCGTGAAGGGTGCTTTTCTCATTTTGCCCAATAAGCAAGATTCGCATACTTCATTTGATCCTTGATCAAATGATTCCAAGATCCCATCCACTTGGAGCTTGGTGATACGAGTCTTGTTTATATGGCCAAGACGACTATGCCACATGGAATATTTATCCAAACCATTTTTGGAGTCAGAATCAATATTCATGATAGATTGTCTTGATTCAATGTATGCATTTGCCTCATATATGCCATGACATGGTAAAGCTTTAAAATACTCAACTTCATTTTTAAAACAAATGATTGTACCACTTACAAATTTAAAATCAAAACCGTCGTCATACAGTTTGTGAAAAGAAATAATGTTTCTAGCCACATAGGGCGGATAGCATACATCCTTTAACAAAATAGAAAAACCGGTCTTGAATGAAAGCTTCAAATCTCCTTTAGCTTCCACTGGGACAACCTCCGAGTTTCCCATGACAAGATCCAGTTCTCCCCGCTCCAAGCTCCTACTTTCCCTTAGCACCTGCACCATATTACATATGTGAGTGCCACAGCCAGTATCCAATACCCAGCCTTTAGAAGTAGAAGTATGGTGGAGTTCTATCATGAACGTACCTGACGTATCCGGACCCGATATGCTCATTGCCTTGAGCTTGTTGAGTCCCTCCAGGTACTTTGGGCAGGTACGGCGGTAATGGCCCTTGCCCCCGCAGAAAAAGCACTCCGCATCCTCCGGAGCCTTGGCTTGGAGAAGTTTCCCCTTGCCCTTGCCTTCGGAGGCCGGGTTAGGCTTGGCCCCGCCAACCTTTCCCTTTCCCTTCCTTTTAGAGGAAGAGGCGGCCTTCTTCTTCGTGATGCGGCCTTCCCGGATGGCGAGAACATGAGAGGTGGAGGAGGATGGCTTGTTCTTGGTCATGCTAGACTCAGCGGTCTTCAACATACCATGAAGTTCCATCAAGGTTTTATCCATGCTGTGCATATGATAACTCATAACGAATTGATCGTATGCACCGGGCAGGGATTGGAGGATTAAATCAACCGCCATCTCCCTCCCGATGGTAAAACCTAACTTCTCCATGCGCTCGATGTTTGCTTTCATACGCAACACATGCGCGCTCACATTCCCACCCTCTTGCATCTTGCAAGCAAGGGTTGTCTTGAGGCACTCGTACCTCTCTTGCCTCGCCTGCTGCTGGAACATGTCCTTTAGCTGCACGAGCAAGTCGTAAGCACTTAGATGATCCATTTGCTTTTGCAAATCCTGGTTCATCGTGCTCAACATGAGGCACGTGACTTCCTCAGTCTCTTTGAGGCGTTTTTCATACGCCTCACGGACCGCCCTTGTTGCACTCGCAGGAGGTGCCTCGGGGAGGGGTTCCTCTACGGTATGCAACTTTCCTTCATAGCGTAAGACCAACCTCAGTTGTCTATGCCAATCCATGAAATTGCTACCATCGAGTTTCTCCTTTTCAAGGAAAACCCTAAGAGAAACGTTGGTGGTGGTGTTTGTTGCGCTTGTTGATGCCATCTAAAATTTGCAAAGTAGATATTAGTTATTATGATATTTTATCTTGTTTAATAATTTACCCAATAAGAATTAGTTAAACAAGGCTAAGAACCGTATTTCATCCTACCATGTGACGGGGTTACCGCGGATCACATGATAAAACTATTTAGGTCGGCAACCATTTTGCCAATTGCAATCTCCATCGCAATCCTTAGCACATGCGGGATCCTACGACATCCAATGGTCGTTTGGCATGTTTGATCCCTTCTTGCACCAATTTTAAGTCTTGAAATTTTGGTTAACTCGTGCTAAGCTCGACAATTAACCAAGATTTCAAACCTAAAATTGCAAATCGTCCGTCAAGACATACGGTAACAAATCCACCAAAATTGGCTCGTGCTAAACTCGACAACCAAAGTTGTGAATTTGCCACACTCACCTTCCACACAGTTTCATGAGAATTGGCTCGTGCTAAGCTCGACAACCAAATCTCATAAGACTAGATTCGGGTGGTATCGACTTACGGATGGTGCATAATTTACGTTTTGTGGAAAAACGGGCTTTTGTTTCCGGTTTGGTTTTGATTAACATGTTAGTGACAAATCCTATTTTCACTAGGTGGGTTAATCAATGTATGTGATCGCGCGCGAGAGGAAACCAATTTTATCAAAAACTCTTGTGATTTTATTAATTTTATCAAAAAAAAAATTTCTAGCATGCGAAACCTAAAATCCATGCATAGAATAATAAAATCACATCACACGCAATATACAACATAGTCGGTAATTCTTGCCATAAAACCTATGCGTTCCTCCCGTGAGCCAAAACGGGAAGAACTCGGTCAATCTAAGGGACAAAACAATATTGACGCGAGCTCCCACTAGAACCACCATCGCCTTCGGATTTCTTTGGCTTCTAAGGGCTCCATGCTCCATCTTGTTTTGCCTCCTCTTGTGTCTTCATCCTTCCATCATACAATATACAATACAATAGAAAATATAAATGGCATACAAGCCACATAATTTTCCTATTTATCTAATACTTGTACATGGATGAATGAAATGGCATGCAAGCCACAAATTATTACAATCAAACTGAATTTAATAAATTTACAGCCCCAAATGTGGATCAAAACCACCAAATTGCATGCACAACATACATCAACCAAATGGGCCAAGGCAAGATTACCAACTCATGTTAACACATACAACCAAACATAAACTTAGGCTACTGGAATATTCAAATAAAAAAAAAAAAAATTTCAGAAGCTCAAAATGCTAAAAATCCCGAGACCAAAACTGTTTTATCAAAAATTTCGAAAAACAAGTTTCCAGTAACGTTAGCGCCGCTAACTCATGACACTTAGCGCCGCTAACCTCAGTTTAGCGCCGCTAACCTCAGTTTAGCGCCGCTAACCCTAATGGCAGAATACAAACATTTTGATTTCGGGTTTTTCAAGCCACCAAGTGCTATTCTAACATAGAGGTGGCTCTGATACCACTGTTGGGATTTCAAGAACACGCAACGGAAGCGAGAACAACAACAAACATGCAAACAAGTGTTCAAAACAATGAAATCCCAAGCATGGATCTACTCTATGTACAAAATAGCAACAAAACAAGGGAGTTAGAGTATTATACCAGCTCCTAAGCTCCAGAAAACTTGTGATGGTGGCTGAAAGGATGATGTTGAAGCAAGCAACTCCTTCTTCTTGATCTAGGCTTTCTCTTCACGAAACCACAAACCGGGCACAAGTCCAACAAGATGTGCTAGCACCCTTCAATGATATCTCCAACTAGGAATATCACCTAAGAACAGCAAATGGCTTCTGGAACCCGAAAAATACCTTCACTTGATCACACACACAAGTATCAAAGTGAGAGAGGGAGATATATGCCTTTTTGAGAAATTGTCCAAGAAGAAGCAATGGCCTGGAGTAGTGGGCTTATAAAGGCATCTGAAATGCCCTTTGATATCCCTCTAGCCGGCCAAGATTGTTCCAGAATTCTCCCTCATTGGCTACAAGTGGAGGTGACTTGTACATAAAGTCCATGCAGGTTTAGCGGCGCTAACCAAGAGTTAGCGGCGCTAAACCTTAACCCGTAGCGGCGCTAACGCGGCCTGACTTCAATTAGACGTAAAGCACATGCAGCCTTAGCGGCGCTAACCTTATACAGTTAGCGACGCTAACTCGTTAAGTTAGCGGCGCTAACGTGGCCTGCATTGCCAACTTCCACTTTTGCCATCTTTGGTCCCTCAACCTTATTTGCTGTCATGTTAGACCCCGGTTTGTGACCCTTATAGGCTCATACATCATCGGCAGTGCTTTAAGGCGTACATATATTATCGGGCAGATTCTAACAGTTTGATAATCACCTCCAAGTACAGCCTTTACCTGTTTAGGTATCTGTTGGTTTATGCACTGTTCAGCAAGCTTTGATGACTTACACCAAGACTCAGTGATCTTTTGAAGTTGATCAGCTTTGTCTTTTGCTTCCTAAAGTTCTTCACTAAGAAGTTTATTAATGTGCCTCTGACATTCAAGGTCACACTGTGCTTTCTTACCAACATCAATGAGAGATTTATTTTCCTTAATCTCATTCTTGAGTTTAGTTATCTCATCTTTGAGGTCATTTTGAGACTTAAGGACGGTCTTGAAATCATTCAACAAATAATCAAAAGCAAGACCTTTCTCCTCATCAGTATAAGAGTAGAAGTTACTGACCTTGTATATGAAAGCAGGATCCCAATCACTCAGTTTGCTATTTTCCTCAGCTTCCTTCATGTCAGCTTCAAAGATTGATTCAGACTGACCATAATCAACCTCATCCACTTCTAGCTCTTCATCTTCTTGAGCCATTAGACATACATCATCATCTGAGGTGGATGATTATATATCCCATGTTTCAGCGTTTAATCCTTTTGCACTGGGTTTGTCTTCTGGCTTTGATTTCTTGAGCTGAGTGTACTTCTTCTTGTACTTATCAGCTCGGTAAGCATTCTTATCAACAACAGATGTTGGTTCTACCTTCTTCGATCTGCACTCAGCAGCAATATGTCCCTTTTTCTGACAGTTGAAGCACATAGCATTCTTGGGATCAAAGGAACTCTTCCCTTTGCCCCTGTCAGATCTTCCTCTTCCCCTTTGAGCTCTTCTCAATCTTTTAGCTAACATAGCCATTTGCTCAGTGATAGTCTGAACATCATCAGTATCACTTGAGTCTGAGTCTGAGTGGTCAGCTTGAGATTCTGACTCAGTCTCAGATTCAACAACCAAAGGTTTGGAGTTTTTCTTCTTTTTCTGTGCAACTAATGCTACTTCAGATTTATCCAAAAAGTCCTTGAGTTGTTGTTGAGAGGCCCTCTTGTGTTCTGTGATATGTTCATGATTCAGCAAGAACCCATAGATAGACTGTAAGTTATACACGTGTAGTGTTCCTCCAGCCCTGAGTGCGGTGGTTACTTCATTGAACCTTTCTAGTAACACATCCAGAAATTTCAGCATGAGCTCAGGTTCATCTTTCTTCACACCCACACTTAGTAGGTCATTTATCAAGCAGTGAAACCTTGTGACCAAATCTGCCAAGGTTTCATTCTTCTTTGAAAAGAAGTTTTCATAAGATCTATTCAAGTGATTCTTCTTTTGCTGCTTGACCAGATCTGTGCCCTCATAAGTGACACTTAGCGTATCCCATATATCCTTTGCAGATTGACACCCAGTCACAGTGCGCAAGATTTCATTAGTTAGGGAATTCGCTAGAACACTTTTTGCCTTGTCATCCAGATTAAAAAGTTTCCGGTCTTCATCAGTCCAGGATGCAGTAGGCTTTCTTGTTTCCTTTTCAGTTTTGCCAAGAGACGTATCACTGACAGTAGAAGGAATTTTGGGGATGATTGGTCCTTTTGTGATGACTTCCGACATACGATTATCAATGGACTTTAGGAATAGCACGGCTCTGAATTTCCACATAGGATAGTCAGATCCATCAAATACGGGAAATCCTTTTGCAGACATCGGAGGAAAGTTTGATGGAGTATTGCTTGTCGACATTTCAATCTTTCTCAGAATCTTGAACTATTCAACTGATGAAATCGTTCAGCCTGCTCTGATACCAGTTGTTGGTCCCTTGGTGAGAATAACAACAAGCAACAGTGTGTAGAAGGGGGGTTGAATACACTTTCTGCGGAAATTGAACAAATCAAATAAAAGTGTTACACACAGTAAATCAAACCACAATCAGTCGAATGCTTAATTAATATGCAGATGATTACAATGCTTTGAATAAGAATATGATTACAGTAATAATCAAGTAAGCAACTCTTGATATATAATCACCTAATATAAATCTCTCAATCTCTCAAACATAGATATCTATAATTAACATATAATTATAGATACTGACGACTCTCTAAACAGGATTTACACAGATTGAATCAACACATGATTACTTACCAATATCACAACTAATGTGATAAATTCGAACACACGAACGTCTTTGGCAATCTGTGATTATCTTGATACTGAATCAAGATTCGTAACACATACGGTGAGGTGAGGTTTTCGGCTCTGTAATTCTTATCAGAATTGTAGTCGTAGTCGTACCTCTAAACTTATGAGGAGATAAGTATTTATAATCATGTTCCTACGGTTCCTAACAAATTGGACTAATCCTAATTTCCTAACTAACTATCGTATAACTCGGAATCTTGAATCTTGAATCTTCTTATCTTGAGTCTTCAATCTTCAATCTTGATTCTGGAGTCTTCTTATCCGCGCCGTAGATATAGAGAGTTAAAACAGAATTTAAAACACATTTAAATTCACTTAGACTGACTTCTTTATTCAGGCTGAGTTACTCAGCTTGAAACTCATCAAGCTGAGTTCTTCGAGAACAAACCCGAATTCAAACATGAACTAACATGTATAATTGTTAACTCATCCTTAGAAGTCCAAAGAGTTAAATAAAACATATTTATTAACTCTGTCGAGCTGACTCTGCTTCTGAGCTGAGTCACTCAGCTTGAAACACATCAAGCTGAATACTCGATATATACCTTATGTGACCTACACAGATTATCAAACACATTAATAATTTAACTAAGGTATAATATAAACTGGTCGAATATATGCTCAGTTTATATTCAGCTTATACTCAGTCTGAATCACTATAAGTGTTCAGTCTGACTAAGCTTCATAATTATGTTTTAGTTATATGTAGAACTCATCTTACAAACTTAACTTTGTCTCATCAAATCTTAACTGATGAGATCATTTTCCCAACAAATATTAAGTTTAATATTTAACGGACCAGTTAATTAATAGTTAATTAATTAACTAGTAAAGTCCAGGGGGTCAAAGTGCTAGGAATGAAACTTCAATTAAAGACATAGGCTTTAATTAAATGGGCTTGGGCTTGGATAAGGTTTAAGTATTTAAACCTAGATAAGGCTCATTTATCCTAAAGGCATTCAATTTGAATCAAGAAAAGAACCCTAGCCACCTTGTTCCCTACCCTGCGTTGACCTCTCCCTTCCTTGTGTCGACTTCGATCAACACCCAAGGGGTGTTCTCGGTTTTTTCTTGCGTCGATCACCACACACACACGTAGAGTTCTTCGTGTTGTTTTTCGGGTAATTCCACGAGCGGGCTAGCAGCCAGTTCATTGGTGGTGTAGTAGTGGTGGACTATCGTTAGCAATCCCAAGATCACAAGAGGTATTGTTTTCTTAACCTTTTATCTGGATTGTTGTTGAGAAACTGTTATGATCATTAGTAAGATCCTAACCCTTTTGGGGTTTAGAGAGTTGTGTTCAGTCTGTTTCCGCTTTAGGATTGAACCTGTAAAATCAAACCCAGGACTTGACCAATTTGTGTCATAGGGTGGTTTGGTCAGATCAAAACCCTTCAGTGGTATCCGAGCCTCGGCTCTATGATCTAAAGTTTCTAGTTTTATCTGTTTTTAGATTAAAGGTTTGATCTTGATCCCCTACTTGCTTCTAGTGATTTTCGAAAATCAAGAAGGGCAACAAAACAGTTTGTTTTTGGTACCCAGTTATTAAAAGCTTTAATCATATTGATCAGAAAGTTTAAACAGTTAGTTTGAACGGTTGAAGGATTACAAATTTTAAGGAAACAAGTTCTTGATCAAGAAAAGATTAAACAGTTTGTTTGATTGTTAAAACCTAGGTAAATCTAGTTGGTTGATTCGTTTAATTATATTAAATCTTCTTCTTCATCTTGTTTCTCCTTGTAAAAATCAAAAACCAAAGGGATAAGAAAAACAAGTTTCTGTTTTTCTAAAATATAAAAGTTTTAACTTTAAATCAGAAAAGTTTAAACAAAGTTTTGTTTAAATGGTTAAAAGATAAGTCTGTTTATTAAAACCTGATCTTGATCAGAAATAAAAACAAGTTTTGTTTAAAGGTTAAAATCTGGTTTTAGGATTATTAATTATTAATGGAACAGAGTTTTGGTCACATTAATAATTAAATTTTTGGTTTTTGATTAAATCCGTTTTTTTAATCAGGATATTAAAACTAGTTAGTTTTAATAGATTAAAAGGGATTAAGGTTAAAAAGGAATTTATTTTTGTTTTAATCGAAAAGGAAACCGAGGCCACCACCGTAGCCATCGGCGGCGGTGGTAGTCTGTGACGGCAGGGGCGGCGGTCGGTCGGCAACAGTCGGTCGGCGGTGGCGTGGTCTCGGCCCAGGCACCACGGCCGAATCGGCCCACATGGTTTCGGAAAGAGGCTCACGGCCCAGGTGGCTCACGGCCCAGGTGGGTCTCGGCCCAGGTGGCTCTCGGCGCAGGTGGGTCACGGCCCAGGTGGCTCTCGGCCCACATGGGTCACGGCCCAGGTGTCTCTCGTGTAACAACCCCGGGCTGGCGCCTACCGTTAATATGGTGCCTACCGGTCTCCGCCGGCGCCTGCCACTGATCGGTGCCTACCAGTCACAGGAGTGTTAGGTCCGCAGCCCAATACACCCCAACCCATAGCCCTTTATGATAATTTATAATTTATCATAAAGCGGGTTGTTGTCATGGTTTGTCCCGGCCAGAATTCATACTGTCTTAGGTGGTGTGATATATTTTGGTGATAATCGGGAGTCCCGGCCCAAAATGCACTAGAGTAGAGTTAAACATACTAGACTTGGTGTAAGTGCTCTATGAGGTTCTAGGAGTCGTATCAGTTACGTACGATTGGTACAGGGTGTTACCTACCAGAAACAACATGACTTGGCGGGAAGTGACCAAACCTTGCGTCAAGTATGTGAAATATGGGTCCTAGGTGTGAAATTTTATTTGCAATTACAAATTAACCCGAGTTTTAATTTGTAGATGGCAACCAACGTTACCAACACTAACAACCTCTCTTTTCGCTCTATCCTAGAGAAGGATAAGCTCACCGGACCAAACTTTCTCACATGGGAGAGAAATCTCCGGATCGTGCTAAGGCACGAGAGAAAGTGGTACGTCCTAGAAAAACCTCTAGGAAATCCCCCTTCCAACAATGCTAGGGCAGATGTCAGGGAGGCTTATCAAAAGCGCTCCAATGACGCCCTTGATGTTAGTTGCCTCATGCTTGTAACAATGAGTTCAGAGTTGCAGTCGAGCATGATGGAGACTCCTGCCTATGACATGATCCGCCAGTTGAGGGTTATGTTCCAGGAGAAAGCCCGCACAGAGCGTTATGATGCCACTAGAGCATTCAACTCGTGCAAGATGGTAAAGGGGACGTCGGTTAGTACCCATGTCATGAAAATGAAAGGGTCTATGGACCACCTAGAGAGACTTGGGCACCCAGTGCCGTTGCAGCTAGCAACGGATTGTTGGGGTTTCATGAGCGGTGCAGCGGAAACGAATGCGCATGAATAAAAGCTAGAAACCCCAAGAATGTACCAAGAACTCTAAAACTACAAAATGCAACATGTAAAAAGGAAGAGATGGAATAAGAAATATACCATGCTCCAGCTTCTGAGATCGTCGAGTTGGGATGAACTCTAAGTCACAAGAGAGCAACTCTCTATTGATAGTCCACACAAAGTTTGTTTGATCCCCAAATGCTAGTATGCTAATTTGTGATCTTCAAAGCCTTGAAATCACTTATGGAAAAACTCACTGGATAAACTTCTGAACTCACTCAAGAACACTCAAGAGTGTGTGCAAGTGAAAGTAGAGAGAGAGAGATTAATTCCATGAATTAATCTAAGTTACCTTGATAAATGAGAGCATCTTAGACAATTATAGAGACCCACAATCATCTTGGCAGAGATTATGGTTGTCCATGCAGCCCCCTAGGTGCCCCAATTATCCAAACTTTGAGCCATGTGCAGAAAATGACAAGAAAACATTAAATGTCTGTCAGACGGTTTCCGCTCCGCGGCCCTAAGGCCCCGCGCCGCGGAGTGCTTGCGGCCGTAAGCATATTGTCACATATGCCTTGCGGCCGTAAGGCCTGTTTTCCAGTTTTTCAGTCTCTCTCTTTCGCGTTGTGCGCTGTCGGGATCAATCCTTGGTGTGTGACCCAATAGGCTCGCGTATCATCAGTAGCATTACAAATATACGTGTGTCAGTGGGCATCCTCCAACAGACTCCCACTTGCACATGACACAGCATATCAAGAAGTAACACAAACAGAGAGCGGCCTATAGCAAGACATCTCTGCTCCCAAGTCAACGCGACTTATGTCATCCCAAGACAAGTACCAAATCACAAACCTATAAGTTTGATATGGCCCTATAGATAAGTGATCAATCATCCTTTCGTTTGCGATATCCGTGTGAACACGATACATGGTTAAATGTCAATATCCAGATCGTTCATGATTATGTTTCTCGATCTTGATTGATGGTGACCCAAAATTTAGTCGCAATCAATCAAATATCATTGCAACTTAAGCACGGCCATGCGTTTTACGTCAGCGCTTAATCATCGAGGGGCCCATGGATATCTCTAAAACTAGAGGAACGAATCCTTTTGACTACATTGCTCCGCTACATACACCATATTTTACCTAAAGGCTCCCTGTATAACAGCTAGTTACGAACTGCGTTTGAAAGCAATCAAAGCAAAGCAGGTCCATGCTTTGGAACACATGTATCTCCAGTCTAAGGACGAAGTGATATTATCATCCTGATTTACTCGTGACAGAAACCATGAAGTAAATTCAGGTGTGGGTCATCCAGTCACTTGACCATTGCAAGTACAGGCGAAGTGTTGCGTATCTTTACCCAATCCATTATTGGATAGCGACCAACCATTTCCCTCAGTCTTATCTCAAACTTCCTCCCCTTGAAGAATGACCGACTGTGGACATTTAGAATGAAAAAGCATTCTAGGAAGTATTAAACATGCTAAGATGGAACACAGTAAGGATTCATGAAAATATCCGCCCTCGGCGCATTATTAAATCTCCATTTAATAATCGATATAGTATGATATACAATACTGCTTAATGTTCCCAAAATTTAGTATATCAATATATATAACTAAAATAAAATTAAGCCAAGTCTTTTTGCAAATGGATTTGCATGTAGGCGCTAGTATGACTATCATCATCAGCCTACGACTCTAGCTTAATAAACAGATCAGCCATAATGCTTATCCATATGTACTCCGATAATGACCATACCTCCATACACAACCAAACCACTCATAAAGTGTTTGTTGACGAGACTATGGTCCTTTGTCCAAGTCCGCGTACCTTCATTGCTTCAGAAGAACTTAATAAGGTAAGTGACACCAAGGACAATGGTTTTTGTGCAAAAGCCATTATACCCTCATTATCTTACAAGATCCAAATAGGGTCATTAATGCTTATAGAACCATTCTTATTAACAACTCCACATAAAATAGGATCTTTTACTCCGATCTAAATCGGCAGTTTATCCTTACTGAATAGGATTTCTAACTCCGAACTAAATCGGCAGTTTATACCTTTGGAAATTAGCATTAGAGTAATAAATTAATCTAAGCTTAATCTTTCCATAAATTCATCAAGAACATATCTCAATATTTCTTGTACTCCATAATCAATTTTGTATATATCATAATAATTATGGACGAATAACTCCACAATTATGCTTTCAAAAGCATAGTTTGGACATTTTCTCCAATACAATGTATGTACCAGGCATACAAGTATATGATTATAACAAAGCTCCCACTAGCCCTGACATTCAAACAGGTTTAATCTTTGCTTTTGAAAACTCACACTTATGATTTTCATATCAAAGCAAAGGTTCCAACCTTGAGATGCATATTTAAGTCCATCAATGAACTTCCTCGAATTTGTAGACTTTACAAGAATACTTGTGCTCTCAGACTTCACAAGGATGCTTGTGCTTGTAGACTTTACAAGGATACTCTTGATGTAAGAGACCTCCGGATAGTGTTTTAAGCACTTCCTCATGAAAATTCCTGTTAAGGAATGGAGTCCTTATATCAATTTATCATAGCCATAAAAGGCAGTGATATTTTTATGAATATCTGCATAAACTTCAACATAACCATTGGGATAAAGTTTTAAGATGATACCATCCTCATGGTCAATCATCGAGAACACTTCTCAACCATGCGATATTTGAAGTTGTCTACAAAACTACTTTTGACATAGCCACTGAAAGAAAGTTTCTAGATGATACCTTCCACTTGGCCAATCATCAAGAAAACCTTTCCAATCAGTCAGTATTTAAAGTGGTCTACAAAGTTACTCTTAGACATAATCACTAAAAGAAAGTTTCTAGACGATATTGTCCGCATGATCAACCATCAAGAAAACCTTTCTACTAGTCGATATTCGAAGTTGTAAACATATCCATGTTGGTTTCTTTCAATAAAGAACCATATACACTCTTCTGGTTTCTACCCACGTGTAGGATAAAACAAGTTTCAAACTTGAATATCCTTCATGGATTACATCTCGCTATCATTTCCTCTTTTCTTCTAGCAGACACAAGGCCCACTACGCATCCAGTAGTTGATGACTTATCATCAAGTCATCTTCCTCAGATATAATAAACTATATCTTTCTGGTCTTATGACGACATATACCAGTCTAAGAGGAAATGACTATATGTCAGGTTCTCCAGCCTTCTCATACTAGATTTTAATCATTTCTGATTATATGCTAGTGCCAACATCAGGTTATTCCATTCAAGGTCTACTTTTACTTCTACAGACATCCATGGATATTAGTTTTAAACAAAAGAAACATTTTCACAAAAACACTTTGTTTTTATAAAAAACAAATATCCCATGGTCTTAGAAGAATACCCAATGGAGTAACACCTCTAGATTCCGGATTCCTTCATCTCATGAACAAAACGCAGGTTTAGACAATCCAGACTTTGAGATAGACAAGCAAAGATACTCTTTCTAGTCTCATCCCCTAAGGTGTAGTCTTAACCGTCTTTGTTGGTTTAAGATTAAGAACATAGCCCACCACTACTTTAGTATACTTCAAACAATTGAATACTAAAGTGTAACACATCAATTACCAGACCATATCAAGAATGTCCGGTTCCTCCACTATACGACCCCATTTCACAATGTGTCCTAGGAGGAGTGAATTATGAGATAAATTCATAACTAATTTGATGGTTATAGAATTTAGAACATGTTTACTCAATCTACACAGTCTATACAAGGTTTAACTCGGCTAAAGCTCGATAATCAACCTTTGTATAACTAGATTCGAGTATCATATTCCTTTATCTGTTTTTCAATCAGGCACTTCGTTATGGTGTGTATTGAACACCTCTAAGGTTTCAAACACAATTCTATAAACAAATAGACCTAGTCATTCCTTCTACCATCATCGGTAAAGGTAACGAAGTATTTGGAGTTTATACCTTATGATTTGCTTGAACGGTCTACACACAAAAGTGTGTACGTAATTCAACAAGCCATCAATCCTCTCACATACACAAGTGAAGGATGTATAAGTAAATTAACCTAATAAATAAGATTTGTATTCAACATTTGACTCATGGTCAAACGATTCCAAATTCCTAACCACATGGATTTTGGCAATAAAAGTCTTGTTTATATGGTTAAGTCAACTATGTCATAAGGTTAACTTATCCACATTATTCATGATTATTTTATTACTTCTTAATCAAACGCTTAATATAAATGCCATGACATGTATAAACTTTGAAACAAATACATGATGCAAAATAATATACATCATCTAACAAAGGCATAGTAGATATGATGTTTCTAGCCACTAAGAGCGCAAAACAAATATCTAATGAAGTAATATATTAGCTAGAGGGATAGGCAAGTTTCAAACTTCCAATCCTTTCAATGGAAACAACTATCTTGTTTTTCTATTTGAAGTCCAGCTCTCCATGCCTTATATACTTCCTTTTTAATACTTACATTTTGCAGCAAATAAATTTGCAACAAATTTAAATATTATAGCTAGCGTTCATAAAACCTAGCCTTTAGAAGTAGTATTAAAGCAATGGAGTTTAATCATGACTTACCTTGAGTCAAAAGTGTTAAAAGAGTTTCATCTCATTTAGTCAAAATGGTGGCGCTAATTTCTAATCTTATCTTGAAGTAGCAAACTACCCTTTATGGAGTATAGTCTATAGGCGCAATCACATTGCCCTCTAACTCCACTATAATGGAAGACTTGATCAAAACTTCCATTACAGGTCAGTTTCTATTTCTTGATTATTTGTTCCTTAGTAGCCTAATTGGGAATATATGAAGTGATCTTCATTGGTCATGCTAGACTTTACAGTCTCCAATCATACCATGAAGCCCTTTCAAGCGTTATCCATGTACTCCTTAATAATGACATAGATACTTGTATTCCCATCTTCTTGCATCCAACAACCGACTAAGGTCTAGACACACTAATAGAGTTTCTCCTTTTTAGCCTGCTGATGGATCTTGTCCTTCAGCTCGGTTAATTTATATTGTACGCAATTATTTACTTAAATTGCTTTCGCAACTTAGAGTCTTTAAGTCGAACAATATAAAATAAGAAACCTCTTTTGTGTCTATGATACGTGCTATGCGTATCTAATGACCTAGTTCGCGTTGGTAGCAAGTGGCTTTAAAAGGTTTTCTCAATAATGTACAACTTTGTCTCAACCACTGATTTGAATGTGGTGTTGTTAACGTTTATCGTCTTAAATTAGAGTACACATTTTAGTTAATATTGATATGATCCTCGTTAAAATATTTTACCCATTTGATTTATAAAATCAAAAATTTTAACAAGGGCTAAGAACCATATTTCACCTTGCACCGCGACGGGTTTTCCGCGGATCACGTGGCAAAGCTATTTAGGCCGGTACAAATTCACCGATTCTAATCCATTATTACAACTCTTAATTCCATGCGGGATCCAATTTGACAACCATTGTTTCAAATTTGGCATGTTTGATCCCTCCACACCAATTTTAAACTAAGATTTTGAATAACTCGGCTAGAGCTCGACAATTATTCAAAATATTATTTTGAAATCGTAAATCAACCATCAAGATACACGGTGGTACTATTGACCAACGATTCACTCCGCTTGAGCTCGACAATCAACCTTGCGAGTTGCCACACGCGCCTTCCACACAGTCCACACAAAGATTAACTCGGCTAGAGCTCGACAATCAACCTTTATGTAACTAGATGCGGGCGGTGTCATCTTATGAGTGGTGTGCAATTTACATTTAGAAAACGGGATTTAGTTTTCCGGTTATAAAACCATTTTGAACTTGATTAACAAAAGTGATAATAACCAAAAGTTTTCACATCGGAATATAAACCAATTTTATATCCTATTTGTTAATCAAGTGTACGCGCGAGAGTTTGTTTAACCATTGTTAAAAACTCTTGAGTTTTATTATTTGTCAAAAATTGTCTAGCATGCATAAATCCTAATATCCATGCATAAACAATAAATAATAAAACAACCACATGCATACATATCAAAGTTGGTAACCATGCCCCTAAAACCTATGCGTTTTCCCGTGAGCCATTACAGAAAAACGAAGTCATCTAAGGACATTTCCTTGACTTGGATGTGCTCCCACTAAACCCGCTACCTCCATTGGGCCTCCCGGATTCGTGTTTGCCAAGACGTCATTCCAAAGACTCCCGATGGTTGCCTCCATATTATAATTACATAGAAAATGAAATAAATGGCATACAAGCCACAAATTCTATTTTCTAGTACAAATACACAATATGGAAATTTAAATGACATGCAAGCCACAAAATTAATTTACATACCAAATAAATCAAATAAATTAATTATTACATACCATGTGACTTTTAGTCACCAAATGAATGAATAACTAATTTAACACAACCAAACATCCACAAGGTCTAGGGCATGACTTTGTTACCAACAACATATGAACAACATGTACAACATGAACAACATGGACAACATGGTGTGCCACACAAAACCATGTAAACTTATGTATCCTAATTAAGATTATTTCTAAAAACTCAAGGCACTAAATAATCCCATGTATATATGCATTAATAACACCAAATCATTTTTGGTCAAACATATTCATATATACATAATATAAGTACATGCAATTATTAATTTCAGTTCACAGCGCCCTTGACTAAACTAAGATAATATAAAGTCAAGGGGCTTGAAAGCTTACCTTCTTATTAGAGAAAGGTTTGGAACCCTAATTTTTGAGTTTGCCAAAATAATAATCTACATGTAAATATACCAACCAAGACACAAGGCAACTTAATATACAAAAAATAATTTCTGGAACTAAAATTCCAGAAACCATTTTTTGGATGCCAAAAACCCGACTGCAAAACTGTTTTTAAAATTTTAAAAAAATCTGTCAGACCCATTTCAGCGCCGCGTAACCCAAGCGGTTCCGCGCCGCGTAACCCACCTAACGGCAAATCCAGTTTTTTCGATTTCGGGTTTTTCAGGCCACCATGTGCATTTTTAGTGTAGAGGTTGCTCTGATACCATTGTTGGGGTTTCCTGAGCAGCGCAGCGGAAATGAATGGGCATGAATAAAAGCTAGAAACCCCAAGAATGTATCAAGAACTCTACAACTACAAAATGCAACATGTAAAAAGGAAGAGATGGAATAAGAAATATACAATGCTCCAACTTCTGAGATCTTCAAGTTGGGATGAACTCTAAGTCACAAGAGAGCAACTCTCTATTGATAGTCCACACCAAGTTTGTTTGATCCCCAAATGCTAGTAAGCCAATTTGTGATCTTCAAAGCCTTGAAATCACTTATGGAACAACTCATAACTTCCAGAAATCATCTATTAACGTGGATGAACTTCTGGACTCACTCAAGAACACTCAAGAGTGTATGCAAGTGAAAGAAGAGAGAGAGATTAATTCCATGAATTAATCTAAGTTACCTTGATAAATGAGAGCATCTTAGACAATTATAGAGACCCACAATCATCTTGGCAGAGATAATGGTCGTCCATGCAGCCCCCTAGGTGCCCCAATTATCCAAGCTTTGAGCCATGTGCAGAAAATGACAAAAAAACATTAAATGTCTGTCAGACGGTTTCCGCACCGCGGAGTGCTTGCGGCCGAAAGCATATTGTCACATATGCCTTGCGGCCGTAAGGCCTGTTTTCCAGTTTTTCAGTCTCTCTCTTTCGCGTTGTGTGCTGTCGGGATCAATCCTTGGTGTGTCACCCAATAGGCTCGTGTATCATCAGTAGCATTACTAATATACGTGTGTCAGTAGGCATACTCCAACACGAATATGATACTCAACTCGTTGTCAGACGACTATAAGCCTTTTATAGTCAACTACAACATGAACAACATGGAGAAATCCGTGGCAGAGCTACATTCTATGCTTAAGACTGCGGAGCAGAGTATCGGGACCAAGTCTAAGGACATTCTCATGGTGGGCAATGGTGGAAATAAGAAGAGGAATGGGCGCAATAGAAAGGGAAAGGGTAAGACCCAGCCCAGCCAGAATGCACCCAGGGCTAGTGATAACAACAAGGGCAAGAAGCCAAAGCCGAACAAAGCAAGAACCGAGAATCGGTGCTTCAGGTGCGGCGAGACCGGACACTGGAAGAGAGATTGTCCGAAGGCTCACAAAGCAGGAGGCAAGTCTGGCTCCTCAAGTATCATGTGACTAGCTTCTTTGTCACTTTCCACTTGTAAAGTTTTTACGAGTATTCTAATATCTTGCAATCGTTTATTGCAGGAGGTGATGGAAAGTGAAGCGGCCCAACATTCAAGATCCTACGTGCTTTTTTCGGATATTTGATAATTCTTTTTCTTTGTTACTAAACTTTTTATTCAAAGTTTTTGGATTTAATTGGTTTGTTTCAAACTTTTTGGTTGACATTATGGTTTAAGATTTTGAAATTTGAATTATTTAGCTTATATCCGTGCACGTATGAGAATCAAGTTAGTCCAGTTGTGACTAAAGGTTACTAATAAGTCAAGTTTTTGACTTAATAGGTGATTCATAGTGATCTTATGCAGTAAATGTTGTAGTTACTTGCTTCTCGCTATATAAATACTTAGATAAACAAGTCATGTTTATAAAATTAGAAAGGTTCTCTAATTTTACAAGTATTTAAAGATTTTATGAAAAACTATGTTCAAAGTTTTGAACATGTGAAAACAAGAAATAATAGTCATTATTTCTAGATGAAATTTTTGAATAAAACATTTAAGGAAGTATAAGGTGATTATAATAGCTATTATGATCAAGGTAATATTAAATGTTTTAAGTAAAGAAATTTAAAATGCCTTTACGAGTGTTTTATACTTGTAATCGTGTTGGGTTTAATGAAACCATTTTCCGTAATTGGAAATATGGATATATGGGAAATCCAAGTTTTTGGTTTCATAAAACAATTAAATTTCTTACAAAAACTAAGTTTAAAAGCAAGTGTTTTGAAAACACAAGTTTTAGGCGTATTAGTCAAAGATTGACTATGTCTAAAAGGGTGTTTTAAAGTAATGCACTTTTTCGTTAAAGATAGTGGGAGCACCTGACTAGTGTATTTATCAAGTTATCAAGGTTGATCAAACTAGTATGATAAATACAAGTATGAACCTTTTTAAAAGTATATAATGGTGCTCAATAAAGATGTCATTGCAAGACTTTAAGTCAAGTTATGACTTAAATAAAATTATATATGTTTAAAAATGGTTCAAAAGTCAAAATAATTAATGTTGTTGGTTGGTTAACGTTAGAGATGATAAAATAGGATATTTCTCGATATCCTTAGTAATGAAATTAGATAAGTGTTAGTGTACACTGGGGATCTAATCTCAAGTTTACAAGTATGTGTAAATGGATTTATCGTTTCAAAAAGGGTATGAATCTAATAAGATTTAATACATCTACAAGTTTGATTAAACTTTTAATCACAAGGGGATTATTTTATAAACTCGGAAACTTTGGAGTTATTTCCAGTTCTCCAAGTTTAAGGAATTTAGAAAATAAGTAAGTCTAGAATTGTTTTTAGGTTGCGAAAATGATTTCTAGCACAACCAAGAAGGAGTGCTTAAAGGTACTAGTCTTGAGTTTTTGGGTTTATAGGCATATTATTTTCTTTGTAATCCGTGATAAGTTACAATGTAAAATAATAAGTAATTCAGATAAACGCTGTGAAGAGTCAATAAAATGGTAGAAATTATGCATCTTAATTCCAGGGTGGAATATGGAGGGTGCAGATTCGAAGGTATATCGACTAAACTTGGTTCATCCAGGAATAAACTTGGTTTATACAAAACATTTTCCGTGGCTACTTATCTTGGTAGGAACTTTGATAGGGTTGTAAAGTCATCGTAATTTTGGGGTAGATTCGAAGGTATATCGAATATAGCTGCAAAAAGTTTTTGCGGACCAAAATTAATGGATATTAGTTAGGGTTACGAATATTGGATTGACCCACCGTGGAAAATACTTCGTGGATTCGTGTCAAAAGTATTTATCACATATGTTATCCTCAAACCTGAGGTATTTAGTTTCGGATGCGGTAACTGTTGTCTACTTAGTGCGTTCTAACGCGATGCCGTAACAGGGTGGTCATAAGGGGCGTGTCTAGATTCAGTGGGAGCCGTGTTCCCAAATGCAAATATGCAATAAGGCATTTACACCTCCTTTTTAGGAGAGATATTTCTGGGCCCCTTGACTGATTAGAAAAACTGGTAAGTGCACGGTCGTGCCCAAACGAACAGATTTGTTCTTTGTCGTTTATCACGCAGTTTTGAGATCAAGGTTGTCATGAAATAATTCTTGAGATTTTGAGTTGACACTCTCCATGCTGAGCTCATGCTCAAAATTGAAATATCGCATTGCAAAGGGACAAACCTAAAAAACCATACCTATTCATAAACAAGTAGTTTATGCTAGTTAATTCATAAACAGTTAGTTTATGATAAATTATTTATAAGCAGTTGACTTATGAGAGTTTTTCTTTATCACACGTTACTTTGAGGTATAAGAGTTCTTATGACCTGGTTATCCTAAGTGTCTAGCTAGGGACCTCCTTAGGCCAACAATGTACAGTAACTATTACTTATCTTGCACAAGTGGGAGTATGTTAGATTATGTGCAGAGATAATTAATGGGTACATTGTGTCCAATGTTATAAGAGACTAAAAGGTCACACTGCTACACATCCAATTAGAACAGTTTGGAATTTACCAATATTTTGTGTGGAAATAATTAATCAGTTGAATTAATTATTTGAGAGAGAAATAAATAATAAATAGTTATTTATTATTTAAAGGGAAATTAAATATTAAGTTTAATATTTAACGGACCAGTTAATTAATAGTTAATTAATTAACTAGTAAAGTCCAGGAGGTCAAACTGCAAGGAATGAAACTTCAATTAAAGTCATTGCTTTAATTGAACGGGCTTGGGCTTGGGCTTGGATAAAGTTTAAAGTATTTAAACCTAGAAAAAGCTCATTTATCCTTAAGTTATTCATATTTGCAACAAGAAAAGAACCCTAGCCTCCTTCACTCCCTCTCTTTTTTGCGTCGACGACAAGAAACCCCAAAGGGGTTCTCGGCTTTTGCGTTCCACGCATCACACACACATACGCACGACAGCGTGTTATTCTCGGGTAATTCCTGCAGCGGTCTAGTAGCTAGTTCGTTGGTGGTGCAGTAGTGGTGGACTATCTTTAGCAATCCCAATACTAAAGAGGTATTGTTTTCTAACCTTTTATCTGGATTGTAGATAAGAAACTGATATGATCATTAGAAAGATCCTAACCCTTTTAGGGTTTAGAGGGTTGTGGTCAATACAGTTCCGCTTTAGGATTGAACCAGTAGAATCAAACCCAGGGCTTGACCAGTTTGTGTCTTAGGGTGGTTTAGTCAGATCAAAACCATTCACTTTAGTAATATCCTAAGGGCTCATGGAAGGCTGTACCCAGTAGACAAACCTCCTCTTGCACGACCTGACTATTCTGCTCAGGATGAAGAGTATGATACATATTATAAGTATCTGTCTGATGAATTTGAAGTCATGTCAATTCTGATACTCTCCACAGAATCTGAGTTTTCGGATGAACTCAAGAATAAGTCGGCTTTCGAGGTCGTGCAGGGCTTAGAGGAGCGTTTCAAGGACAGTGAGCGCTATGGACGCTTTCTGCTCATGAAGGACATTCTTTCACATGGGATGAAAGAAGACCAGTTATTGAGCGATCATCTCATTAATATGAGAAGGCTGTTTGATTCCTTGATGATTCTGGGATCACAAGTCAGTGAGCATGAACTTGTGATGCTCTTGGTCGGTTCCCTGACTAACCGCTATCAGGCAGAGATAGTGGACAAGTTTGGTGAACCATATACAACAGTTGTTGATATGCACGAGTTCTTAATGTGCATTGATGACCAGGTGCACCCGGACCCCTTTGATGCAATAGTAGTTGAGTCAATAGAGGAAGATAACTGGATTGAGGAGCTACTAAACGTTTGTTGCCTAGTTTGCGGTAGCAAGGATATTTGCGAGCACTCACTTGAAGGGTTTTGTAGGGTATAAAACAGATAATAATATCACGCACCGGAATAAAAACCAAAAACCCCCTCCAGTGATCTCATCTATCTCGTACAAGGAACTTAAACAAAGTAGAGGATAAAAGTTATACCTTTATGATGATCAAATCTTGATCCCAGAATGCTAAAGGTAGAACACCGCTACAGCACCACCTCGAACAAGCTGCTAGACCGCCTAAGGATTTCACCAAACAATCAAAATTCGCATGTTTTGTGTGTGTGTATGTGATCGCCGATCGCACCCTAGGGGTTGCGTGGGTTCGGCCGTCGACGAGAGGGAGGGAGAGAGAGGCTAGGGTTTTTCCTTGTTGCAATTTTGTCTCTTATGTGATTCCATAGGATTAATAAGATATACATATATATATATATATATATATATATATATATATATATATATATATATATAAACCTTATTAAGCCCAAGTCCGTTTAATTAAAGTCCAACATTAATTAAACTATTAATTAATTGCAAAACATACCCTTGGACCTTCTAATTAATTAATAACTATTAATTAACTAGTCCAATTAATATTTAAACTAAATATTAATTTCTCTTCTTAGATAATATATAACTTTTATTATTTTTCCTCTTAATAATTAATTAACCAGTTAATTATTTCCTCACATAACTTGGTAAAATCCAATTGGTTCTAATTGGGTGTGTAGCAGTGTGATCCTTTGGTATCTCATAGCATTGGACCCAATGACACGTGTTATCTATCTGTGTACAATCTAACAGACTCCCACTTGTGTAAGATAAGTAACACTCCCTGTACACCGTTAGCCTAAGGAGGTCCCCAGCCAAACACTTAGCTTAACCATGCTATAAGATCTCTTACATCTAGAGATATAATCCATACTTGGATTACACAGGCTTTTCCTTTTGCATCGCGATATTCCGTAATTTGAGTATTAGACATGGAGCAGGGATCTTATTCTAAATACTCATATTTTCTCGACTCTGTTTTCGACACTCTGCAGTTACGGTTTACCGAATGAAACCTTTAATTCTACCCGAGTGCGGCCACGTATTTTCAGTAGTCTCAACCGTCGAGGGGCCCTGAAACATCTCTCCTAAAAAGAAGGTGCAAATTCCATCTTAACTATTTGCAATTTGAGCACACAGCTTCCGCTGCACCTAGACATTCCCCTTATGATCACCCTGTTACGGTGTGACGTTAGAACGCGCTAAAGTACAGAAGTTATCATGCCCTAAACCAAATATCTCAGGTCTAAGGACAACCTATCAAGTTTACTTATGATAGTGCTCCATGAAGTTAACTCGATGCGGATCACTCCCAATATTTATCCTATCTGATAAATATCTACAAATATTTGGTCACATCCTTGTGCTTTTATTCAAACCGAATAAATCATCAAATATTTATAATAGCGTTATCTCTCTAATGTAGCTCCCACTATATTAAGTAGCTACAGTTATTTAGACAATTCATAACTTGATTTGTCATGTATAAGTTAAAACATGCTAAAAATAGACAACAAGAAACAATTATGTAAATACCTCCTATTTCAATCCCATGAAATGTAATTACATAATATAAAAGGTCTCAAGTTACATCTATAGTAATAATAAAAAACTTGAACTAGCTGCTATATTCTAAGTACTGCAGTCCTATAGAATTCACATGTTTCTCATGCTTAGCTCTAGTTAGCGGCTTCGTCAACAGGTCAGCTACGTTGTCGTCCGTCGGTATCTTTTGCAGTCTAATATCTCCTCTTCCAATAATCTCTCAGATTAGGTGATATTTTCTGAGTACATGCCTAGTCCGCTGATGATCTCTTGGCTCTTTAGCTTGCGCCACAGCCCCTGAGTTATCACAGAATATATCAATCGGCCTAGAGATACTTGCAACAACTCTAAGATCCGAGATAAAATTCTTCCGCTACTACATCATTTGCCACAATATAGTCTGCCTCTGTAGTTGAATCTGCTATTGTATCTTGTTTCTGACTTTTCCAAGATATAGCTCCTCCGTTTAGGGTAAAGACAAATCCCGATTGCGACCAAAAGTCGTCTCTGTCGGTTTGGAAACTAGCATCAGTGTAACCAGTTACACTAAGCTTATCCATCGAACCTCCATAAACTAGGAACATGTCTTTTGTCCTTCTCAAATACTTGAGAATGTTCTTGACAGCCACCCAACGAGCTTCACCCGGATTTTGTTGATATCTGCTCGTGACACTTATGGAATAGGCAACATCTGGCCTAGATTATAACATGTCATACATAATTGATCCAATTGCCGAGGCATATGGAATCAATTTCATCTTATCCTGATCTTGACTAGATACGGGACATTGAGCCTTGCTCAAGACCGTGCCAGATTGCATTGGAATAAATCCTTTCTTGGATTCATCCATCTTGAATCTTTTCACGAATTTGTCGATGTATGTACTTTGACTAAGTCCAATAAGCCGCTTAGATCTATATCTATAGATCTTAATACCAAGTATATAAGCAGCTTCTCCCAGATCTTTCATTTGGAAACATTTACCTAACCAGGATTTTACTCCTTGTAACACTGGTACATTGTTTCCTGTTAGTAGTATGTCATCTACATACAAGACTAGGAAGGTTACCGCGCTCCCTACTGAACTTAGTGTAAACACACGCCTCGAACTCACTTTTGGTAAAACCAAACTCTTTGATACGCTCATCAAAGTGTAAGGTCCAGCTCCTAGATGCTTGCTTTAACCAATAAATGGATTTTAGCAGTTTGCATACTTTATTAGGATTCTTTGGATCTGCAAAACCATCTGGTTGTATCATATATACGCCCTCTGTCAACTTCCCATTAAGGAAGGCGGTTTTGACATCCATTTGCCATTTCTCATAGTCATAATATGCTGATATGGCCATAAGAATTCTAATTGTCTTAAGCATTGCCACTGGTGAAAAATTTTCATCATAGTAAACACCATGAGTTTGCATGAAACCTTTTGCCACTAGCCTAGCTTTAAAGGTATGCACCTTTCCATCCATGTTGGTCTTCTTTTTGAAGACCCATTTGCACCCAACAGCTTTGCTATGTTGAGGCAAATCTACTAACTCCCAAACAAGGATGTCATACATGGATTGCATCTCTGCCTTCATGGCTTCTAGCCATTTTTCAGATTCTAAACCTTAAGCAGCATCTTGGTAGGTAGTGGGTTCTGAAAGATCCTCTTCATCTTGAGCAACTAGGAATCCAAGATACATATCTGGCTCATGAGGAGACCTACGAGATCTGCAAAGGTCTTGTGTTTGCACTTCCTCCTCAACCACAGACTCGGGTTAGTTTCAAAAATTCTTTGTTGACTTACAGGTTCGACTATCGGTGGTGGTGTTACTCCTTCTTCTTCAATTTCTTGAAGCTCTATTTCCTTTCTTGCAGTTTCCGAATTTAGAAACTTTTCTTCGAAGAAAACCCCTCTACGAGTAACAAAGACTTTGTTTTCATCTAGGTTATAGAAATAGTATCCCATGGTCTCTTTAGGATAGCCCACGAAGATACACTTATCTGATATGGGATTGAGTTTATCCATGAATGTTTGCTTAACATACACCTCACATCCCCAAATCTTGAGAAAAGATATTTTGGGCTTTTTCCCCGTCCATATCTCGAACGGTGTCTTTTCTACCGATTTTTTAGGAACCCGGTTCAGCATTGAATGCCGCTGTCTCGAGTACGTGCCCCCAAAACGACAATGGTAATGAACTTTGACTCATCATTGATTGTACCATGTCAAGCAGCGAACGATTTCTCCTTTCTGATACACCATTCATCTAAGGTGTATACGGAGGTGTGACTTGTGAAACAATCCCACATTCTTTCAAATGATCGTCGAATTCTTGACTCAGATATTCGCCACCTCGGTCAGACCGAAGCAACTTTATCTTCTTGTCCAGCTGATTTTGTACTTCACTCTAAAACTATTTGAACTTGTCAAAACTTTCATATTTTAGTATCATAAGATAGACATAACCAAATCTACTGAAATCATCAGTAAAGGTGATGAAGTACCGGTATCCTCCTCTAGCCTCTGGAGTAAAGGGTCCACACACATCTATGTGTATTATCCCTAGTAGCTCACTTGCCCTTTCATTCTCACTGTTGAAAGGTTGCTTTGTCATTTTACCAGACAAAGAAGATTCGCAGACATCATATGACTCTAAGTCAAATGGTTCTAGAATTTCGTCATCTCGGAGTTTCTCTATGCATTTCTCATTTATGTGTCCTAAACGACAATGCCAGAGGTAAGTCTGATTCAAGTTACTCTTGGATCTTTTACTTATATGATATATGTCTTTGTCATTGTTATCCAGATTTAGCGTATATAGACCATTTTGAGGAATAACTTTAAAATAGAAAACATCATTTTTGAAACAAGAAATAGTTTTACTACCCAAAACATAATTAAAACCATAGTCTATAAGCAAATCAAACGAAATGACATTTTTCATAAGTCTAGGAACATAATAACAAGGTTCTAGTTCTAAGACCATGCCCGAAGGCAAACTAAGATAGTATGTCCCTACAGCTTCAGCACCAACCATGGAGCCTTCGCCTACCCTCAGGTTCATATCTCCTTGTCTTAGCTTCCTACTTCTCTTGAATCCCTGCCAGTGATTGCAAATGTGATTACCACATCCAGTATCTAATACCCATGATTCATAAGAAATAACAAGACAATCTATGATAAAGATACCTGAGTCATTGGACGAACCAATGTCTAGCTAATCTATGTCGAGTGAGTGCTCGAATGAATCCTTGCTACTGTTGGGGTTTCATGAGCGGCGCAGCGGAAACAAATGGGCATGAATAAAAGCTAGAAACCCCAAGAATGTACCAAGAACTCTACAACTACAAAACGCAACATGTAAAAGGAAAATATGGAATAAGAAATATACCATGCTCCAGCTTCTGAGATCTTCAAGTTGGGATGAACTCTAAGTCACAAGAAAGCAACTCTCTAGTGATAATCCACACCAAGTTTACTTGATCCCCAAATGCTAGTATGCCAACTTCTGATCTTCAAAGCCTTGAAATCACTTATGGAACATCCCACAATATCCAGAATCACTCCATAGACATGGATGAACTTCTGGACATAACTCTCTAGAACAAGTAGAGAGTGAGAGAGAAATTGTATCATTTCTCGGTCAAGGAAGTGTTAGAGAACACTTATCATAACTACATGGACTCATATGCATTATCACATGCCATATAGCAGAGCCATAAGTCGTCCATAATAATTACTAGATGCCCCAATAATTGTACCTTGAGCCAAGCAAAGAACAAAAAAGTCAAGAAAACATTAAATGTCTGTCAGACGGTTTCCGCACCGCGGCCCTTAGGCCCCGCGCCGCGGAGTGCTTGCGGCCGCAATCATATTGTCACATATGCCTTGCGGCCGTAAGGCCTGTTTTCCAGATTTTCAGTCTCTCTCTTTCGCGTTGTGTGTTGTCGGGATCAATCCTTGGTGTGTGACCCAATAGGCTCGTGTATCATCAGTAGCATTACTAATATACGTGTGTCAGTGGGCATACTCCAACAGACTCCCACTTGCACATGACACAGCGTATCAAGAAGTAACACAAACAGAGAGCGGTCTCTAGCAAGGCATCTCTGCCACCCAAGTCAACGCGAGTTATGTCATCCCAAGAAAAGTACCAAATCACAACCCTATAGATTTGATATGGCCCTATAGATAAGTGATCAATCATCCTTTCGTTCGCGATATCCGTGTGAACACGAGACATGGTACATGTATGAGTCTATCCTTTATTAGGAACTAACGGAGTATTAATTTGAATGTGGTGTTGTTAACGTTTATCGTCTTAAATTAGAGTACACGTTTTAGTTAATATTGATATGATCCTCGTTAAAATGTTTTACCAATTTGATTTATAAAATCAAATAATTTTTAACAAGGGCTAAGAACCAAATTTCACCTTGCACCGTGACGGGTTTTCCGCGGATCACGTAGCAAAGCTACTTAGGCCGGTACAAACTCACCAATTGTAATCCATTATTACAACTCTTAGTTCCATGCGGGATCCAATTTGACAACCATTGTTTCAAATTTGGCATGTTTGATCCCTCCACACCAACTTTAAACTACGATTTTGAATAACTCGGCTAGAGCTCGACAATTATTCAAAATATTATTTTGAAATCGTAAATCAACCATCAAGATACACGGTGGTACTCTTGACCAACGATTGACTCGGCTAGAGCTCGACAATCAACCTTTCGAGTTGCCACGCGCGCCTTCCACACAGTCCATGCAAAGATTAACTCGGCTAGAGCTCGACAATCAACCTTTATGTAACTAGATTCGGGCGGTGTCATCTTATGGGTGGTGTGCAATCTACATGTAGAAAACGGGATTTAGTTTTCCGGTTATAAAACCATTTTGAGCTTGATTAACGAAAGTGACAATAACAAAAAGTTTTCACATCGGAATATAAACCATTTTTAGATCCTATTTGTTAACCAAATGTACGCGCGAGAGTTTGTTAAACCAATGTTAAAAACTCTTGAGTTTTATTATTTGTCAAAAATTGTCTAGCATGCAATAATCCTAATATCCATGCATAAACAATAAATAATAAAACAACCACACGCATACATATCAAAGTTGGTAACCATGCCCCTAAAACCTATGCGTTTTCCCGTGAGCCACTACGGAAAAACGAAGTCATCTAAGGATATATCCTTGACTTGGATGTGCTCCCATTAAACCCGCTACCTCCATTGGGCCTCCCGGATTCGTGTTTGCCAAGACGTCATTCCAAATACTCCCGATGGTTGCCTCGATATTATAATTACATAGAAAATGAAATAAATGGCATACAAGCCACAAATTCTATTTTCCACTACAAATACACAATATGGAAATTTAAATGGCATGCAAGCCACAAAATTAATTTACATACCAAATAAATTAATTATTACATACCATGTGACTTTTAGTCACCAAATGAATGAATAACTAATTTAACACAACCAAACATCCACAAGGTCTAGGGCATGACTTTGTTACCAACAACACATGAACAACATGTACAACATGAACAACATGGACAACATGGTGTGCCACACAAAACCATGTAAACTTATGTATCTTAATTAAGATTATTTCTAAAAACTCAAGGCACTAAATAATCCCATGTATATATGCATTATTAACACCAAACCATTTTTGGTGAAACATATTCATATATACATAATATAAGTACATGCAATTATTAATTTCATGCCAAAATTATAATCTACATGTAAATATACCAACCAAGACACAAGGCAACTTAATATACAAAAAATAATTTCTGGAACTAAAATTCCAGAAACCATTTTTTGGATGCCAAAAACCCGACTGCAAAACTGTTTTTAAAATTTTAAAAGGAAATCGACAGCAGCTAAATACCACGCCACGGAACCACATGGGGCCGCGTCGCAGGATCCACCAGACAGAAAACAGATTTTTAGAATTTGGGTTTTCTTCAGGACACCATGTGCATTTTTAGTGTAGAGGTGGCTCTGATACCACTGTTGGGGTTTCATGAGCGGCATAGCGGAAACAAATGGGCATGAATAAAAGCTAGAAACCCCAAGAATGTACCAAGAACTTTACAACTACAAAACGCAACATGTAAAAGAAAGAAATGGAATAAGAAATATACCATGCTCCAGCTTCTGAGATCTTCAAGTTGGGATGAACTCTAAGTCACAAGAAAGCAACTCTCTAGTGATAGTCCACACCAAGTTTACTTGATCCCCAAATGCTACTATGCCAACTTGTGATCTTCAAAGCCTTGAAATCACTTATGGAACAGCCCACAATATCCAGAATCACTCCATAGACATGGATGAACTTCTGGACATAACTCTCTAGAACAAGTAGAGAGTGAGAGAGAAATTGTATCATTTCTTGGTCAAGGAAGTGTTAGAGAACACTTATCATAACTACATGGACTCATATGCATTATCACATGCCATATAGCAGAGCCATAAGTCGTCCATAATAATTACTAGATGCCCCAATAATTGTACCTTGAGCCAAGCAAAGAACAACAAAGTCTAGAAAACATTAAATGTCTGTCAGACGGTTTCCGCGCCGCGGAGTGCTTGCGGCCGCAAGCATATTGTCACATATGCCTTGCAGCCGTTAGGCCTGTTTTCTAGTTTTTCAGTCTCTCTCTTTCGCGTTGTGTGATGTCGGGATCAATCCTTGGTGTGTGACCCAATAGGCTCGTGTATCATCAGTAGCATTACTAATATACGTGTGTCAGTGGGCATACTCCAACAGCTACCACAGTCTGGGAAACAAATATCTCCAAGCTCTTCCAACGAGTCATCCTCTTTCATAGGGTCTACTTCTGTTGACTCTTGCCTATTTGGATCTAGATCATCGCTAATGCACATAAGAATCTCGCGCAAGCTTGCGACAGTCATATCAAAGTCTCCAATGATGCCCATTACCTTGGTCTGATAATGGTCAGAAAAAGAACCGAACAAAAGCATAACTAGCTCATGTTGCTTTGATTCTAATCCAAAGATCACATAGCAATCTAAAAGTCTTCTCATATTAATGAGATGATCACTAAGTGACTGGTTTTCTTTCATTTTCTGCGAAAGAATTTCTTTCAATAGCAAGAAATGACAAACCTGTTCACTATTCTTGAACCTTTCCTCTAATGCTTGAACAACCTCAAAAGATGACTTCTCCTGGAGATCATCCATTAACTCGGATGAAGCTAAGAGAACGAGAATTGACATAACATCAGATTCATCAGCCAGATACTGATAGTAAGCATCATACTCACTATCCTGGGCATCTATTCCTGGTCATCCTAGAGGCAAACTTTCTATGACATATAGCTTTCCCTGTGCATCTAATACATTTTTAAGATGCATCTTCCAAACGACGAAGTTTGGACCTGAAAGCTTCCACTTGCCAACGATAAGGCTTAGGGATTCTTCGGGTGAATTAAACTGAATAACAGATAATATAGACATCTACAGAAAAAGAAAAGATAAAACCGATTCAGTAATATAATTATGTGTTCTAATAATTATTACCTTTCAAAAATAACTTATTAGACTAGGATCCAAATTTTAAATTTCCCGATGCAACGTTTGGGCACTTCCCACCGGGACAATGCTATTTCTGGTTGGTAAAACCTATACCAATCGTATCCTACCTGAACACGACTCCTAGATCTGCGGGACATCGGCTACAAAAACCGTGCATGCTTTAGTCCCTCTAGTGCATTTTGGGCTGGGACTCCCGATTATCACCAAAATAGATCGCACCACCTAAGACAGTGTGAACTATGACCGGGACTCCCGATTATCGCAGAGCCTTTCACACCCTTTCCCGCAATGGTTTGAACCCGAATGCCCAAGGTTTGGTCACTTCCGACACCCGAGTACCGTTTAACAGGAAAGGTGTACCATTAGATGGGTAGCACACTGATCTAAGATTTTTCTAAAAAAGGATTTTAAAGTTTTAACAAAACTTTTGCTAGTTTTCTTTATAAAAACACTGTTCAATAACAACTATTATGAAAACCTTGTTTTATTTCATCGTGTGAATCACAACCACGCAAATAATAATAATATGTAAAGAAATAAAACAACACATGCCATAGCCTTGCCCAAAACCTAATGTCGGTTTCGCGAGCCATGCGAAAAACACGACGGTCCAAAAACTAAGTGGATAATCAACACACATGGCATGATCTTAAAATGCTCCCACTGGCTCTAGCATCCAATCCATCTCCAAGCTTCTTGCTTCGTGCTCCGGCTTCAAAACTATTCTACAATTCTATTCTATAACTAAAAACTAGATATAAATAAAAATTACATCATGATCCAAGGCACGCAGGCCCGCTAATCTAGTACTTTTACAAAATAGAATAGAGGTTGTAAGTGGCATGCAGGCCTCCCCACACCGAATAATAATAAAACCACAACATGCACGATAAGCAATAAAAATAAAACAATCCACAAGGTCTTTTAGGGCTTCTGGCTATGACATCCCAAACATGTACTAAACTAATACATGAAATAGAAACAACTGATTTCTAATTATTTACCTTGATCAAATCTTGATTTTAACAACCTGTCAAAAACACCTTTATTGTATCCCTGTTACTTGCAAAATATATTTTAAGTTTCATACTTGATAATTAATCAAAAAAACTCAAAATAATATTTTTAAATTCGAAGTTAAAACATGAACTCGTATTCGAACCTCGTATTGACCACGAATACCCGAACCACGAATTGGGCCGAATATGTGAAACCGGGCCGAAAACCAAAAACAAATGGGCCGAAGCCCTTTTGGGCCGATGACGCCTGAGCTGGGCCGAGGCCACTAATCCATAGGCCGTGGGTCCTGGGCCGAAACCACGCCACGCCACCACCACGCTTCTGTTGCGTCACCGCCATGCCACCGACCACCACCCTGGTGTCTTCGATCGACAACCGCCGCCACACCTGGGCCGTCGTTGACCTGCAACCGCCGCCGACATGCACCGCCGCCGTTGTCGCCACCGGCGATGGTGGTGGTTCCGGGTTTCCTTTTCTTTTTGCGTAAATAACAATAAACAATTAATTCAGATTTAATTAAACCATTAAATCCAATAATCTCTTTATCAAAAAACTAATTAATTATCCAATAGAAATCAAAACTTGATCTCTATTAACCTGGATGATCAAAAGTTTTGTTCTTGATAAAAACAAACCTATTTCATCAGAATAAAAAGAAACCTTACTAGTTCCCTACGAGATTAGAAGTGGCTCTGATACCACTGAAGGGTTTTGTAGGGTATAAAACAGATAATAATATCACGCAGCGGAATAAAAACCAAAAACCCCCTCCAGTGATCTCATCTATCTCGTACAAGGAACTTAAACAAAGTAGAGGATAAAAGTTATACCTTTATGATGGTCAAATCTTGATCCCAGAATGCTAAAGGTAGGACACCGCTACTGCACCACCTTGAACAAGCTACTAGACCGCCTAAGGATTTCACCAAATGATCAAAACTCACTTGTTTTCTGTGTGTGTGTGTGTGTGTGTGTGTGTGATCGCCGATCACACTCTAGGGGTTGCGTGGGTTCGGCCGTCGACGAAAGGGAGGGAGAGAGAGGCTATAGTTTTTCCTTGTTGCAATTTTGTCTCTTATGTGATTCCATAGGATTAATAATATATGTATATATATATATATATATATATATATATATATATATATATATATATATATGTTGGAACACGGTATGGAGCAAAACACAGCGGAAGCAAAAACAAAAGTTTCAAAAACCGTACAAAAACGGGTCCATACATGTTCCAAAGTGATAGTGTCTCTACAAAACCAAATTGCAACTTAGCAACAAGGACAGAAAATATACCTCCTTTGTATGCTCCACAATCGGCTGGAAATGCAATAAACCGGGATGACCAAGAGATCTAAGAGCACCTCCTCTATTGCTTAATCCACACCAAGATTCCTTGACCCCAAAGTGCTAGCAATCCATCAAGAAGACATCCATATGATTCTCCTTTTCTGGAACAGCCAATAGAAGATCTCCTCTTACACCAAGAACACTCACCACACTCAAGATCTTACTAACTTAGTGTATAAAGTGTGTGTTGCATGTATGGCATCAAGAGAGAAAAGAGAGTAAGTCTCAAGGTCTCTAGCATGTTCCTCTACTGATTCAGACCACAATCCCCTTGATTTGGCCGGATACAAACTTAATTTCTATTGGACCAAAAGATGGCCCAATCAGAAATAAGAATTTCATGCAGACAGACCTTCACGGCCTCTCACGGCCCGTGAAGAGCCCGTGAAGACTAAATGCGCCACGACCGGCCATAGTCCTTCACGGCCCGTGCCGCGTTCGAGTGACTCGTGAGGGCGTCTCCTTCACGACCCTCACGACCTCTTCACGACCCGTGAAGACTCCACGAGCCGTGTAAAGGTCATTGAGCCATTCGTGAGGGCAGTGGGCTTCACGACCCGTGGAGCATCCCTCAAGGCCGTGAAGCCCCAAAATCAAACAATTTGATTTTTGGACCTTCTCTCTTTATCAATAAGCTGTCGGGATCAATCCTTGGTGTGTGACCCAATAGGCTCGCACTTCATCAGCAGTAACACCAATGTACTTGTGTCAGTGGGCAGACTCCCACTTGCACATGACACAACGTACCAGAGGTATCACAGACAAGGAGCGGCCTCTAGCAAGGCATCCCTGCCCCCAAGTCAGTACGAGGTATGTCATCCCAAAGACAAGTACCACTTCACAACCAAAGGTTTGAAATGGCCCTAGATAAGTGATCAACCATCCTTTTGTTCACGATATCCATGTGAAGACGAGACATGGTACTAAGTCATTCTCAGTCCTTCACGATTATGTTTCTCGATCGAGATTGGTGGTGACCAAAATATACAAGTTGCAATTGATTATCCAAATCATTGCACACTCGAGCACGGCCATGCATTTTGGTGTCAGCGCCCAATCATCGAGGGGCCCAGGGATATCTCTCTAAACAGAGGAACAAATTCCTTTGACTACATTGCCCACCACAGTGATCATACTCTGATCAGCTACTCCCTTTATAACAGCCAGTTACGGACTGCGTTTGAAAGCAACTAGAGCAAAGCAAACCAAAGTGATGCAGACACATGCATCTCTAGTATGAGGATGAACTGATATTATCATCCTGAATCACTCATGACAAGTACCACAAAGTGAATTCAGGTGTGGGTCGTCCAGTCACTTGAAACCCCTTTCAAGTACAGGCGAAGTATTGCGTCCCTGTGTCCCGATCACCATTGGACACTTGACCAATCACTTCCCTCAGCCTTCATTCAGACTTCCTTCCCGTGAAGAATGACTGGCTGTGGACATTTAGAATGTAAACACATTCAGGGAAGAGGTAAAACATGCAAAGTTGGAACACAATAAGGCTTGCTGAGAGTACCCACTACACGCGCATTACCAAACCCTTTTGATAATCGATACAAGCAGAAGCACAATATTGCTTAACGTTCCCAAGAGTAAAACATATCGAATCATGACTAAAACACACTCAAGCCAAGTTCATGCAGACCTTAGTATGACACTCATCACTAGACTGCCACTATAGCTCAGTAAACGGATCACCATCCACGATGTTATCCGTGTGTACTCTGACATTGATCATATCCCTACGGCAACCAACCACTTCCAAAGTGTGCGTTGATGGGATTTCGATCATTTATCCAAGCCGTTATACCTTCATTGTTTCAAAAGAACCCAATAAGGTAAACAACGCTCGGGTCTCAAAGTTTAGTGTGTATAAGCCATCGTACTCTCATTGCCTCAAAAGAACCCAATAGAGTCAACGACGCTTTAAGACACACGCAAACTAACAACACCATATTAAAAAGGATTACAAACCCCAATAAAGATTGACGGTTATCCTTTCTAGTAGAAGCTATCACAAGAGTAACAACTCACTTTAAGCTTCTTCTCTTTACATCACCACAAGAACATATACTCATATTTCTTGTATTCCATAAACTTCTTTGAATATCCCATATTTATTATGGACGCATAATTCTTAATTTACACTTGTTGCCAAGCTGTATTAAGACATTATCTCCAAAACAAAGTATGTGCTAGACATACCAAATAGGATAATAACAGCGCTCCCACTAGCTCTGGCATCTATCCAAGTTTCATCATTGCTTACTGAAAACTCAAACACTTGATTTTCTTAGCAAAGATTCCAAAACTTAGATTTACTCTGATTCCAAAAGGACTCCATATTTGTAGACTTCATAAGAACACTCAGGATGTAAGAGACCCTCGGACAGTGTTGTGAACACTTCCTTATAAAATTCCTATAACGGAATGCGGTCCTTGCATCATACTGCCATAACACGGCATAAGCATCCCCTTAAACTTCAACATAACTACTGAGAGAATGTCTTCATATGATTCCTACCCAATGGTCAATTATCATGAAACCAATTTCTTCCAGTCAGTATTTGAAGTTATCTACAAATTAATCCATGCAGATCTTATTCCCAAAAGATCTATTTACACCATCAGGTTAAAACCTAGGTGTTGGATTAACCAAGTTCAAAACTTGAAAATCCAGCATGGAATATATCTTATGTTATTACACTTTTCTTCTTAGCAGACTCAAAAGGGCCCACTACAGCTTCTGGTAGTTGATGCATACATCACGTATCTTCAATAAGTCATCGTCCTCAGATATAATAAATTATACTCTTCTGGTCTTATGACGACTCTTACCAGACATATGAAGAAGTAATAACTTTATGCCAGATACTCCAACATAGCCATGTTGAGTTCCAATCATTTCTTATTGAATGCTAGTGCCAACATCAGGTCTTTTATTTAAATCTCACGTTCTTCCACTGGAATGCTTCAGTTGTTCATTTCCCTTTTCGAGCAACCTAACCTTGTTCTCAAAAGGATATGAAATGAATATCTGAAACTTAGAAGAACTATTAAATACATTAGCATCCTCTAAGTTCATCCATCTCCCACTAAATGTAGACTGGATAACTCTGACCTATGAGATTGACAAGCAAAGAACACTTTCTTATCGAATCTCCTTAGATGCTAATTTGACCATCTTTGTTGATTTAAAATATGAACATTGCCCGTCACTACTCAAGTACACCTATCAAGTAGGTTACTTAAGTTTAATCCATCAAGACAGAACCATAACCAATATGTTCCATTCCTCCACTTAGCGATCCATGTAAAAACATGTATCCAAGGAGAAGTGATTTATGAGGCAAACTCACAATTCTTATGATGGTTAAGAATGTAGATGCTCAACATCTCACAAGATTTGAGTATCTTTATTACCTTTTGCCCTCTTCATCTTAAATTTGTTAAGGGTGTGTCTTGAACACCTCTCAGGTTTCAGACATTTGTCTAATAAATTAAACTTACCCATTCCTTCTACCATCATCAGTAAAGGTAACAAATCATATATAGTTAATGCTTATGATTTTGCTTGAACGGTCTTTACACCAACGTGCAAACGAAATCCAACAAGCCTTTATTCCTCTCACATCAACAAGTAAAGGATGTCTTAGTTATTTAGCCTTATAAGCAAGATTTGCAATCAACAATTGACCCATGGTCAAAATACTCCAAGTTCCAACCACATGGAGCTTGGTGATTCAAGTCTTGTTTATATGGTTAAATCAACCATTTCATAAGCATAACTATTCAATAATCATTCATAATCATTCCATTACTTCTTTAAGCCCAAGCTTATAACAAATGCCAAGATATGAATAAACTTTGAAATAAATCTCTAAAACCCACAATTTCAAAATTCAAAGTAATATTCATCATCATCAAAGGCATAAAAGATACAATGCTTCTTGCCACGCAGGGCGTAAGACAAAGATCTAAATGAAGTAATAGTTTAGCTGGATGGAATGGCAAGACTCTTCTTCCAATCCTTCTAGTTAGGGACAAGCACCATGCTTCCCTTCTCTAAATTCTAGCTGTCCATGCATCCATTACCTAGTTCTGATTAACACCTGCACTTTGCAACAAACAAGTTTGTGACAAACGTGAGTGTTTTGTCTATAGTTCAAAACCCAGTCGTTAGAAGTAGAAGATCAATGGAGTTTGATCATGAATGTACCTGAAGATGAGCTAACGTTCTTCCGCTTTAGGATACTTAGCTCTTCCAGGCACTTAGGGCAGGCGTGACGGCGCCAATTTCCAATTTCTCCGCAAAAGTAGCAAACTACCCCATGTGGAACATCATCTTGAGGCACAATCTCATTGTCCTCAGACTCCACAATTACGGATAGCCCAGTCATACAAGGCTTTCCTTTTGAGGTCAGTTTCTCCTTCTTGCTAACTTGTTTCCTAGTAGCCATAGTGGATGTGGACGAGACACGATCCTTCTCGACCATGTAAGACTGTACAGCTTTCATCATGTCTTGAAGTTCGATCAAGGATTTATCCAAATTGTCTTTGTGAAAGTTCTTGACAAACTTCTCAAATGACGCGGGCAGGGACAGGAGGATCATATCCACCGCAATCTCCCTCCCTATTGGAAGTCCAAGTCTCTCCAACTGGTCCATATATCCCTTCATCATAAGGAAATGGACATTTACATCCTCACCTTCCTGCATCCTATAACCGACCAAAGCCTTTATACACTCAAACCGTTCTTGTCTAACCTGCTGCGGGAACATGTCCTTTAGCCGGTTTATCATGTCATACGCACTCAAATGCTCAAGCTGCTGACGCAACTCAAAGCTCATAGTCGATAACATGAGACAAGAAATATCTTGTGTATCTCTAACACGCTTCTCAAAAGCGTATCGAGTGGCCCAGTTCGCGTTGGTAGCAGGTGGCTCCGGAAAGGGTTCCTCAAGGATGTGCAACTTTGACTCGTGACGGAGGACAATCCTCAATACACGATACCAGTCAGCGAAGTTCACTCCTATGAGTCTCTCCCTTTCTAGGAATAATCGAAGTTTAAAGTTTGGTGTGGCGTCGTTAATATTTGCCATCTATAAAAGAGTACACGTTTTAGTTAGTTTCGATATTATCCTCGTTAAAATAATTACCCAGCTGATTAAGAAAACCAAATTATCTTAACAAGGGCTAAGAACCTCAAAGTACCCCAATCCATGACGGGTTTGCCGCGGATCACTTCATGGAGCTACTTAGGCCGGTAAACGCTTTACCAATTGCAATCCGAGATTACAACTCTTAGACACTTGCGGGATCCTAGGTACTCATAGCACCCATTTGGCATGTTTGATCCCTTTTCTCACCGATTCCTCATTAATCCACTTTGATAGCTCGGTATGGGCACGACAACTACCAAGGCGTTTTAAGTCTTGGAATTGTAAATCGACCGTCAAGATACACGGTGGTACTCTAGCCCAATGGCCGGCTCGGCTAAGCTCGACAACCGACCCTTGCGAGTTGCCACACGCACCTTCCACACAGTTACGCAAAACCGATCTCGGCTAAGCTCGACGACCGATCTTGTTTCACTAGATTTGGGTGGTGTCATCTTACGGGAGGCGAGTGATTTACATTTGATAAAGTGGTCTTGTGGCGCGCGAGGTTTGTAAACCAATTCAAAACACTTGGTTTTATTATTTTGAAAAGTTTTCAAGCGAGCGAAGAAACTAAACAACCACGCAATAAACTAAACAAAACAACAACCACGCACAAGCAATATCCGGTAACATGCCCCTAAACCCTATGCGCTTTCCTCGTGAGCCAAACGAGGAAAGCAAGGCCAAACTAAGGACACAGCCACTTGGCCCAGCTGGAAGTGCTCCCACTGAATCCGTCATCTCCAATGAACCTCCGGATCCACCATAGCCGAGACGTTACATCCACGACTCTCGATGGTTGTCTTCGGTCTTCTTTTACAAATACATACAAATATTTGAAAAGAAACGGCATGCAAGCCGCGAAATGCTAATCTAAGCTAATTCAACAAAATACAAGACCGAATAAATTTAATTATTAAAAACCAATTGTGGTACAAACCACCAAATGAATGAATAATTAAACACAACCAAACAACCAACACATAGGTCTAATGGGCAAGGCGTTACAGGATCAAACAACAAACCACAAACAACAACACGGTGTGCCACAACAAAACAGTGTAAAATGTATCTCGATTAAGATTGTTCAAACCTAGCTAAACACTCAAGGCACAAAGTGAACAATCCTTGTACATATGCATTAGTACCCCGAACACTTTGAGAATACATATTCATATATACACAATACAAGTATATGCATGTGTGCATTTCATGCGTAAAACCACCCAATACATATAAATGCATGAATCAAGACACATATGGGGCCTTTTCAACATCCAAACACTTTGGACAGATTCTGGAAAAACATAATCGAAAGGAGCTAAAACCGAAAATATTTTTCTTTTACCAAAAGGACAAAAACACTGTTCACAACGTCCTTCACGGCCCAGGAGCCTTCACGGCCTGTCACGGCCCGTGAAGCCCATGAGCTCCACGACTCTGACACAGTGAAAAACCTTCACGACCAACACCCCACGTAACTGGTCGTGAGCCTTCACGACCGTGAAGAAAAATCTTCACGAGACAGGTCGTAAGCCATCACGACCGTGAACTAAAAACCTTCACGATACTGGTCGTGAGACTTCACGACCGTGAAGAATAATCCTTCACGACCCATGAAGACATTCTGGACAGAATGTCCATTTTCGGTTTTCAAGCCAAGAAAGTGCAATTTGTTTGTAGATTTGGCTCTGATACCACTGTTGGAACACGGTATGGAGCAAAACACAGCGGAAGCAAAAACAAAAGTTTCAAAAACCGTACAAAAACGGGTCCATACATGTTCCAAAGTGATAGTGTCTCTACAAAACCAAATTGCAACTTAAGAGAGCAACAAGGACAGAAAATATACCTCCTTTGTATGCTCCACAATCGGCTGGAAATGCAATAAACCGGGATGACCAAGAGATCCAAGAGCACCTCCTCTATTGCTTAATCCACACCAAGATTTCTTGACCCCAAAGTGCTAGCAATCCATCAAGAAGACATCCATATGATTCTCCTTTTCTAGAACAGCCAATAGAAGATCTCCTCTTACACCAAGAACACTCACCACACTCAAGATCTTACTAACTTAGTGTATAAAGTGTGTGTTGCATGTATGGCATCAAGAGAGAAAAGAGAGTAAGTCTCAAGGTCTCTAGCATGTTCCTCTACTGATTCAGACCACAATCCCCTTGATTTGGCCGGATACAAACTTAATTTCTATTGGACCAAAAGATGGCCCAATCAGAAATAAGAATTTCATGCAGACAGACCTTCACGGCCTCTCGCGGCCCGTGAAGAGCCCGTGAAGACTAAATGCACCACGACCGGTCATAGTCCTTCACGGCCCGTGCCGCGTTCGAGGGACTCGTGAGGGCGTCTCCTTCACGACCCCTCACGACCTCTTCACGACCTGTGAAGACTCCACGAGCCGTGTAAAGGTCATTGAGCCATTCGTGAGGGCAGTGGGCTTCACGACCCGTGGAGCATCCCTCACGGCCGTGAAGCCCCAAAATCAAACAATTTGATTTTTGGACCTTCTCTCTTTATCAATAAGCTGTCGGGATCAATCCTTGGTGTGTAACCCAATAGGCTCGCACTTCATCAGCAGTAACACCAATGTACTTGTGTCAGTGGGCAGACTCCAACAATATATATATATATATATATATATATATATATATATATATATATATATATATATATAAACCTTACTAAGCCCAAGCCCGTTTAATTAAAGTCCAACTTTAATTAAACTATTAACTAATTGCAAAACATACCCTTGGACCTTCTAATTAATTAATAACTATTAATTAACTAGTCCAATTAATATTTAAACTAAATATTAATTTCTCCTCTTAGATAATAAATAACTTTTATTATTTTTTCTCTTAATAATTAATTAACTAATTAATTATTTCCACACATAACTTGGTAAAATCCAATTGGTTCTAATTGGGTGTGTAGCAGTGTGATTCTTTAGTGTCTCATAGCATTGGACACGATGACACATGTTATGTATCTGTGCACACAATCTAACATCACTCGACGGACGTCGGTTCTACCGACTAGTCAGGTATCTTTATGATAGATTGCTTAGTTACTTCATTTAAATCATGGGTACTCGATATAGGATGTGGTCATCACATTTGCAATCACTTGCAGGGATTCAAGAGAAGTAGGAAACTAAGGAAGGGGACATAGACCTATGGGTAGGCGAAGGCTCCATCATTGGTGCTGAAGCTATAGGAACCTTTTGTCTCAGGCTACCTTCAGGATTAATCATAGAGCTTGAGAATTGTTTTTACGTTCCTAGATTGATTAAAAATGTAATCTCATATGATTTCTTAATAGACATTGGTTTTAACTATCAGTCGGTAGGTAAAAAAAAAATTGTGCTTTAAGGATGATTAATTCTAATATAAAGAAAGTTCACAAAAAGGTCTATACATGATAATTCTAGAAGATGACAAGGAAATCTATCATATAAGTAAGAGGTCAAAGGACACTTTGAACCAAACTTACCTTTGGCATTATCGACTCGGACACATAAATAAGAAACGCATAGAGCAACTTCATATTGATGGAGTTCTAGGGTCATTTGATCTTAAATCAATTGACAATTGCGAATCTTGTTTGTCCAGCAAGATGACAAAGAAACCTTTTGACATCTTGAATGAAACGTCAAATGACGTGCTAGGAATTATACACATAGATGTGTGTGGTCCTTTCAGTGAGGGGGCTAGGGGAGGATACCGATACTTCATTACCTTTACTGATGATTTCGGTAGGTACGGTTATGTGTATTTGATGAGACACAAGTCTGAACATTTTGATTTCTTCAAACAAATTCAGAGTAAAGTACAGAACCAGCTTGCAAGAAGATAAAGTTGCTTCGGTCTGACCGGGGTGGTAAATATCTGAGTCAAGAGTTTGACGATCATCTAAAGGAATGTGGGATTGTTTCACAACTCACACCTCCGTATACGCCATAGTGGAATGGTGTATCGGAAAGGAGGAATAGAACCTTGCTTGACATGGTTCGGTCTATGATAAGTCAAACTAGTCTACCAATGTCGTTCTGGGGTCATGCACTCGAAATGGCTGCTTATATGCTGAACCGAGTTCCAACTAAGTTTGTAGAGAAAGGAAAGACACCGTTCGAGTTATGGACGGGGAAAAAGCCCAAATTGTCTTTCATAAAGATTTAGGGTTGTGAGGCATTCGTGAAACGACCGTTCTCGGATAAACTCAAACCCAAATCGGATAAGTGTATCTTCGTGGGTTATCCTAAGGAAACATTACGATATATTTCTATAATCCCGATGAGAACAAAGTTTTTGTCGTTCGGTCAGGGACATTTCTAGAGGATAAGTTTCTAAGTTCAGAAACTTCTAGGAAAGAAATAGATCTTCAAGAAATTGAAGAGGATGAAGGTATGCCTCCTCCACTAGTGGAACCCGTAATTCAACAAAGAATTGTTGAATCCCAACTCGAATATCCGGTTGAGGAAGAAGTGGAAACACAAGACCTTCGCAGGTCTAGTAGGATTCAGACTGAGCCGAATAGATATCTGGGATTTATAATCACTCAGGAAGAAGGGGATCTTTATGAGCCCACATCCTACGGGGATGCTATGTCGGGCAGCGAGTCTGACAAATGGTTAGATGCCATGAAGGCAGAGATGCAATCCATGTATGACAACCAAGTTTGGGAGTTAGTAGACCTGCCACAACACAGTAGAGCTGTTGGGTGCAAGTGGGTCTTCAAGAAGAAGACTGACATGGAAGGAATTGTGCATACTTTTAAAGCTAGGCTTGTTGCAAAAGGTTATAATCAAACTCATGGTATCGATTATGATGAAACTTTTTTGCCAGTAGCCATGCTTAAGTCAATTAGGATTCTTATGGCTATATCTGCATACTTTAATTATGAGATATGGCAAATGGATGTCAAGACCGCTTTCCTTAACGGGAAACTAACAGAGGATGTGTATATGGCACAACCGGACGGTTTTGAGGATTCCAAGAATCCAGGTAAAGTATGCAAGTTGCTAAAATCCATTTATGGATTAAAGCAATCATCTAGAAGCTGGAACTTGCACTTTGATGAGCGCATCAAGGAGTTTGGTTTTACCAAAAGCGAGTTCGAGTCCTATGTTTACACGAAGTTCAGTGGGAGCGTATCAATCTTCCTGGTCCTGTATGTGGATGACATACTGAACATAGGAAAAGATGTACCAGCGTTACAAGGAGTAAAATCATGGTTAGGTAAATGTTTCTAGATGAAGGACCTAGGAGAAGCCGCATACATACTTGGTACTAAGATCTATAGAGATAGATCTAGGTGGCTGATCGGACTTAGTCAAAGTACATACATAGATAAAGTGTTAAAACGCTTTAAGATGGAAGATTCCAAGAAAGGATTCATCCCTATGAGATCTGGTATACCATTGAGCAAGACTCAATGCCCTACTTCTCCAGAAGAGCAGAAGAGGGTGAAATCGGTCCCCTATGCTTCGGCAGTAGGATCGATTATGTATGTCATGTTATGTACTAGGCCCGATGTTGCTTACTTCATAAGCCTTACGAGTAGATACCAACAATAACCGGGTGAACCCCATTGGGTGGCTGTTGAGCACATTCTCAAGTATTTGAGAAGGACAAAGGATATATTCTTTGTCTTTGGTGGAAGCACAGATGAAATCAGTGTAACTGGTTACACAGATGCGAGTTTCCAGACAGACAGAGATGACTTTAAGTCACAGTCAGGGTTTGTTTTTACCCTAAACAGTGGAGCTGTATCTTGGAAAAGCCAGAAGCAAGATACTATAGCAGATTCAACTACAGAGGCTGAGTACATTGCGGCAAATGATGCAACAAAGGAAGCGGTTTTCCTGCGGAGTTTTATCTCGGATCTAAGAGCGCCAGTATCTCTAGACCGATTGATATATTATGTGATAACATGGGATCTTTGGCGCAAGCAAAAGAACCAAGAGATCACCAGCGAACCAGGCACGTACTTAGAAAGTATCACATCATCTGAGAGATCATCGAAAGGGGGGATGTGAGGATATGCAAGATACTAACAGAGGACAACGTTGCTGATCCGTTGACCAAGGCGCTAGCTAGAGAAAAGCATGAGAGACATGCTAGTTCCATAGGAATGCAGTACATGGGACATAGCACCTAGTTTTTCAGTATTAAATTAAAATGTATGGATTAAAATTTAAACTTTATGATTATGTATTAAACATTTCTGCGTGATGGAAATAGGAGGTTTAATATAATCTTTTAAATATCTCTATACTTTTAGCATATTTATTCATCCATGATATACAAGTCTTGCTATATCAAAATTACTCTGTAGCTACCTGATGCGGTGGGAGTCGCATTAGGGTGATACTAATGCTATTATAAATACTTGATGGATTATTCGGGTAGAGAATAACAGCACAAGTTTTGTGACCAAGTACTTATAGATATTTGTCAGGGGTACAAATATTGGAGGTGATCCGCATCAGTCTAACATCATGGAGCCAACGATATGAGTTAGCTGATTGGTTATCCTTAGACCTGAGATGTTTGGTTTGGGGCACGAGGAGTTCTGTACTTAGGAACGTTCTAACGCTACGCCGTAACTGGGTAGCAATAACGGGCGTATCTGGGTGCAGTGGAAGACGTGTGCTCAAATGCAAGCAGTCAAGATGGGATTACAGAATCTCTGTACATAAGAGAACTTATAGTCGTGATTAACCTAAGTGTCTGGCTAGGGACCTCCTTAGGCCCGTGATGGACAAGGGAGTGTAACTATCATGCACAAGTGGGAGTCTGATAGATTGTGTGCAGGATAGTGTACACGTGTCATCACATCCATAGACACTATGAGTCACTAAAGGGTCACACAGCTGCACACCCAACTCATGAACCAGGAATAATTCAATGTGTATAAAATAGATAATTAATAGTTTAATAATTATCTGGAAAGAGGGAAATAATAAATGGATATTTATTAGAGAGAAAGGATATTAACTATTAGTTAAATATTTAATAAATAAATTTTGGTTGGGAATTATTAATTAACCGTTGTTTAATTAATAATAACTGAACTTGGAGGGCTTGTTTTGTAAGAAGGTCAAAGTTATTGATCTTGGACCGGGTTTTAAGGTCCAAAGAGCTTAGGCCCAAGAGATAATTATATAATGGTTTTAAACCTAATAATTATCTAATCTAATCACAATTTACAAACAAACAACACAAGCCTCTCCTCTCTCTCTCTCTCTCTCTCTCTCTCTCCCTACCTTCGGCCGAACACCACCCCACGGTGGTCTCGGGTTTTTCCGGTAGTGGACACCGGCGGACAGCGGCGGCGGCGCACGGCAGCCTCGGCGGCGGTGCCTTGCATTTTTAGCGGTGCGAAACCGAAGGAACGAGAACCCCTATGTGGCGGTCCTTCTCGGCGGCGGCGGTCTAGGGCAATAGCTGTGTATCAGTCTTGGCGGTCTAGCAGCCAGTTCTAGGGTGCAGTAGCTGTGTATCCCCTTCAGCAGTTTCAGGGTATAATTTCTATCTCTTAGAAATAACTGATATTAGACTCATATATATTGCATGATATATCTGGTTTTATGATTCTAGTTCTGTTTCCCCCACCTGATCCAGTTGGGATCCTGGGAACGGGATTTGCAAGTTATTTTTCCGTTGTGCATGTTTGTACCCTGTAAATCCCTACAACAATTAGGTATCAGAGCCTAAGTTTGAGGGAATTGGGTACTTGCCTGAGTATTCGATCTCAAACTCGGGCCTTACTATCATTAAGTGTTCCTAGTGGGATAATCGGGGCTGAGTGTGAGCGTTATGTGATTACTGCTCAATGTGAAAAAACTTGTGTATTAGTGAATTGTGAATAAGTGTTGTACTAAGCGTGTTGTCCCTTGTGAATAGTAAGTGAGCAAAAATATCTGAGCGTAGAGTTACCACAGAGGAAGCTCTGAAACAGATGGAAGATGAGGCCTGACATAGTCATACCGGAGCCGATGAGGAGTCTTCTTGGCATGATACTAGAGGTTCGAGGCCGTTCCAGGAACCTGAGGCATATATTCGCCATCTTGAGGAGGAGCTCCGATTGACAAAGGAGCTGTTATTGCAAGCGATCCGTGGTAAAGGCCCAAACCACTGTTCTTACAAAAAGTTCTTATCCTGCCGACCCAAAGAGTTTGAGGGAAGTGATAGTCCTTCAGATGCTATTCGATGGCTTCGAGAGACTGATCAAGCCTTCGAGTGTTGCGATTGTGTGTCCGAATACCGTGTCACGTACGCGGTACGTTTGTTGAAAGGGAAAGTGATGTTCTGGTGGGATACTATCAAGGATATAGTGAGAAAGAAAGATATTGCTACCTTGTCTTGGGAGCAATTTGCTGAAAAATTGACGAAGAAATACTGTACAGACTATGATTTTGAGAAAATGGAACGTAAGTTCAACGATCTCCTTAAGGGGGATAAACCGATTGAGAATCTTCTCAATGCTTTTATCGACAAGGTGAGATTTATTCCTCATCTTGTGAATGACGAGAATGCGAAGATTTGTAAACTTGTGCGCATGTTGCCAGTGGATTTTCGACCGCATGTTCGAGCTGCGGTAACTCTGGATCGGGCATTTGAAATTGCCCGACAAATCCAAGGTGATCGTCTCCAGGCCAAGGGAGACCAAACTGGGGAGGGTCAGAAGAGGAAGTTCCAGCAATCCTCTAAATCGGGTCCGTCAAAGGGGCAGTCTTCTGTTGGCAGTAAACCAGATTCGAGCAAGAAACCGAGGTCTGATAACCCTTGGTGTTCTTTGTGTCGTACTTACCATTCTGGAAACTGTTCAAAAGCTACTACCCGGTGTATGAAATGCGGTGAGAAAGGGCACTTTGTTGCAGAGTGTACGTTCAAAGAGAGTTTTTGTTTTAAGTGTCAGAAGCCGGGGCACAAGATAAGTGATTATCCTTTGAGGCAGAGTACTGATACCGGAGCTGGATGGTCTTCTTCCAGGCCGAGGAAAGAGGGGGCTTCTCGCGCCAAAGGGTGGGATTTTCAGATGACATCTAATGAAGCCAAAGCTGCTGGAGATGTGATCACGTGTACTTTTCTTATTAACTCTACTCCAACTTGTGTGTTATTTGATTCTGGAGCTACCCATTGTTTTGTATCTGTGGCTTTTCATGATAAATTGCAATTACCTGTGTCTGTGCTACTTGAGCCGATTAAAGTTGAAATTGCTAGTGGTAAGGTAGTTCCAGTTTCGGATAGTGTTCCTCGTGCTGTTATCAATGTGTACGGGAATAGTTTCCCTATCTCTTTTCTTCTCATGCCAATTTCGGTCTTTGACGCAGAAGTTGGTAGGGATTGGCTCAGTGGTTTAAACCCTAAGATTCTGTGTTCGAAAAAGATGATAAAGATTCCTCTACCCGATGGGTCTTGTGCTGTAGCTTGAGGAGAACGTCGAGAATTCGATATTCTCGTTATTTCTGTGATTAAAGTTCGTAAGTCTATTTCTAAAGGCTGTGATTATTATGTAGCCTATGTGATTGATACTAAACTCGAGAAGCGTGTGGTGAAAGATGTTCCGGTAGTGTCAGATTATCCGGAAGTGTTTCCAGATGAATTACCGGGCTTGCCGCCGGTAAGAGACGTGGAGTATCAAATTGATCTTGTTCCAGGGGCTACCCCTGTAACTAAAGCTCCATACCGTCTTGCTCCTTCTGAGGTGCGAGAGATAATGACGTAAATACAGGAGTTACTTGACAAGGGCTTTATTCGTCCGAGTTCTTCCCCGTGGGAAGCTCCTATGTTATTCGTGAAGAAGAAAGACGGAACTATGCGTATGTGTATCGATTACCGGGAGTTTAACAAGCGAATGGTAAAGAATAAGTATCCTCTTCCTTGTATTGATGATTTGTTCGATCAATTGCAGGGAGCGAATTGGTTCTCTAAGATTGATCTTCGATCTGGCTACCATCAGGTGCGGGTTTGTGACGACGATATTCCTAAAACTGCCTTCCACACTCGATATGGCCATTATGATTTTTTGGTTATGCTGTTCGGCTTAACCAATGCGCCTGCTGTTTTTATGGATTTGATGAATCGGATTTGTCGTCCTTTCTAAGATAAATCGGTTATTGTGTTTATCGATGATATTCTTGTGTATTCTATAAGTGAAGCCGAGCACAAGTTGCATTTATGACAAGTTCTTGAAACTCTCAAGCGAGAGAAGCTTTACGCGAAGTTTTCCAAGTGCGAGTTCTGGCTTCGTGAAGTGAATTTTCTCGGTCATGTGATCTGCAGGGATGGTGTCAAAGTGGATCCGGCGAAAGTCGAAGCAGTGATGAGCTAGGGAGTTCCCCGAACTCCTTCTGAACTTCCCCGAACTCCTTCTAAAGTTCCTATTTTTCTCGGCCTAGCTAGATATTATCGGCGGTTTATCCGTGACTTTTCTAAACTTGCAGGTCCCTTGACCAAGCTTACTCGTAAGGACGTTGCTTTTGTATGGTCAGAGGTGCAAGAACAAGCATTTCAATCTTTGAAACAGCTATTGTGTGAAGCTCCGATTCTTTCTTTGCCCGATAGGTCTGATGATTTCGTCATTTATTGTGATGTTTCTTATTTGGGGCTAGGCTCCGTGTTAATGCAGCGTGATAAAGTGATAGCTTATGCGTCTCAACAGTTAAAGCCACATGAAGGTAACTATCCTACGCACGATCTCGAGTTAGCTGCTGTAGTGTTTGCTTTAAAGCTGTGGCGGCATTATCTGTACGGTACCAAGTGTGTGGCCTGTATGGATCACAAGAACTTGCAATATGTGTTTACGCAGAAAGAACTTAATATGAGACAGCGGTGTTGGCTCGAGTTGATAAAATATTATGACTGTGAGATCCATTATCACCCTGGTAAGGCCAACGTGGTGGCGGATGCTCTGAGTCGCAAAAGCTCGTCAGGGGAGGCGAAATTCATGAAACTTGTGCTGGTTCATGACATTCTTGCGAGATTGAAAGAAGCACAATCAGTTACCTTGCGTGAAGAGAATCTGAAAGATGAAGTTATGCAAAAGCAAAAAGATCTACCTGCAGATGATAGCCGCGAAATAAAGACCTTTCGGGCTCGCATATGGGTGCCTCTTCACGAGGGCAACCGTGAGCTGATTTTACATGAAGCTCACTAGTCTCGAATGTCTGTTCATCTGGGCAGCACCAAAATGTATCACGATCGGAAAGCTTTATATTGGTGGCCTATGTTAAAGTGAGACATTGCTTCCTACATGGAGAAATGTCAAATATTTGCGCAAGTGAAGACTAAGCACCAGAAACCATACGGTAATCTTCAGAAACTCGAAATTCCTGAGTGGAAATGGGATCATATTACTATGGATTTCGTGACGAAGTTGCCAAATACTTTCCGAGGCCACGACATGATTTGGGTCATCGTTGACAGATTGACAAAAAGTGCTCATTTTCTAGCTACTAACGAATCTGCTTCAGTGAGATTGTGTCACATCACGGATTACCTTATTCTATTGTATCTGATCGCGATCCGTGATTTGCTTCAAATTTCTGCAGAGCTTACAGCGTGAGCTCAGCACTCGTGTGCACTTGAGTAATGCTTATCATCCTCAGACAGACGGTCAGGCTGAGAGGACTATTCAAACCTTGGAGGACATGCTTCGCGCATGTGTACTTGAGTTCGGTGGAGCGTGGGATTTATAGAGTTTGCTTACAAAAACTCATACCATTCCAGTATTGGAATGCCTCCATTCAAGATGTTGTACAGGAGGCGTTTTCGTACTCCCACCTGTTGGCTAGAGCCTGGCGAGAAGCAGTTCGCCGGACCCGAAATTGTGCAAAATACTGCTGATAAAGTGAAAGTGGCGCTTGAAAAGCTGAAAGCCGCTCGTGAATGACAGAGAGTGTACGCTGACCCTAGACGTCGACCAGTTTTGTTTAAGGGCGGTCGGGTTTTCCTGAAAGTCTCTCCGTGGAAGGGTGTTATCCGATTTGTCCGTAAAGGCAAGTTAAGTCTACATTTCATAGGACCGTTCAAGATCCTTCGCAAGGTCAACGATCAAACTGTGTCTTTGGAGTTTCCTCTAGAACTTGCGGATATTCATAATACCTTTAACGTGTGTTACTTACGCAAGTGTAAAGTTGACGAAAGTCAAATCCTGTCGTTGCAAGAGCTGAGAGTTGATGCTTCAAAGCGCCTCATTGAGGAACCCGTTGAAATTCTCGGCTCAAAGACCAAAAAGTTGCGTAAGAAAGTGATCAAGCTCGTTTTAGTGAAGTGGAAGTATAACCTAGGTTCGAATATGACCTTGGATACTGAAGATGATATGCGAGCTCGATATCCCCACCTGTTCGTGAGTGATCAGATTCCAAGGACGGAATCTTCTTAAGGGGTAGATTTGTAACACCCTGATAAAGGGCCTAGCAGTAAACAGTTGTACCTTGTGTTCTCGTGTTTGTACAGTGACTATAAGTGAGTTTAAATTAAAGTGTTTTAAGTGGCTAACATGTGTTATGTGTTAATTAATATGTTTATGTGAAAAGTGTCGTAAGTGTCTAAAAGTGATATAGTGTTAAACGGTTTCGTGTCATGATTCCGTAGATATCCCCGTTAGTTGAAACGGGATGGCGTGTGTTTAGGTGTGAGTTGATAAGGGGAACAAAATACCTGGGTTTAATTTAATTAAACCCAAGGTCGGCTATGGCTTCTTCTTATCCCCTGGTTTTGCTAATAACACATACATACATACATATTACGCATACAAACACACACACGTACAAATCCTTTTAACGTTTTGAAAGAAATCAAGGTCCAATCTGTTGTAAGAAGGTTCTATAGCTGATTCAAGTGTTTAATATGTTGCTCCTTCATCATCTAGTAAGTATTCTTCAAGCTTGGATTAGTTTTTGAGTTTTGAAAGGGCTAAACCCATTTGCAACGATTTGATTGATCCTTGGTGGTGATTTTGAGCAATAGAACATGAAGAATTAGTATATGGATGTTAAATAAAGTGTATAAGTGTTCGGAAATGAGTTTTGGTCGAATTGTAGGTCAAAAACGTAACTTGCAGGTCTGATTTGCGAACAGAGATGAAGTCTGCTGTTCAGATCCTTCCTACGGGCGTAGGACAATGTTCCTGCGGCCGTAGAGGGTTGTTTATGTTTCTGCGGCCGTAGGCTTGGGTTTCTGCGGCCGTAGGAGGTGTGTCATGTGGTTAACCGTCTACGGACGAAGGAATGTTGGTCCCTTGGTGATAGTAGCAACAAGCAAGTAATGTGTAGAAGGGGGGGTTTAATACACTTTCTGCGGAAAATTGAACAAATCAATAAAAAGTGTTAACACACATCAAACCACAAATAGTTGAATGCTTTGCTTTCATTAATAAGAAGATGATTACTAGAATAATCAAGTAAGCAACACTTGATATGTAAACACCTAATGTAAATCAAATCTCTCAATCTCTCAAACTTTGTTATCTATAATCAACTTATGATTATAGATACAGGACGACTCTCTAAACAGGATTTAATCACAGATTGAATACTTACCAACTTCACAACAGATGTGAAGATTCGAACACACAATCAAATTCGCAATCTGTGAGTTTCTTGAACACGTTGAACTGACAAACAGTGAATCAAGACTCGTAACACATACGATCAATGGGTTGAGGTGAAACTCGAGTTTGGCTCTGTAACTCGTTGAATGCAGTCGTAGTCCTACCTCTAAACTTATCAGGAGATAAGTATTTATAATCCTGTTCCTATGGATCCTAACAAACTAGAACTAATCCTAATCTGCTAACAAACTAACGGATAACCCGGAATCTTGAATCTTGAATCTTCTATCTTGAGTCTTCAATCTTCAATCTTGATTCCGGAATCTTCTTATCCTTGCCGTAGATATTGAGAGATAAAATGAATTTAAAACATATTTAAATTCTCTTAAACTGACTTCTTTAGTCGGACTGAGTTACTCAGCTTGAAACTCATCAAGCTGAGTTCTTCGAGAACAAACCCGAAAACAAACATGTGCTAACACGTATAATGATTAACTCATCCTTGGAAGTCATAAGAGTTAGCTAGAACTTCTTTAGCAACTCTGTTGAGCTGACTCAGTATATACGCTGAGTCACTCAGCTTGAAACACATCAATCTGAATACTCAACCTATATCTTAGGTGACACACACAGCTTATCAAACACATTGATAATCTTACTAAGATATAGTCTAAGCTGACCGAACATATGCTCAGCTTATATTCATCTTGTGCTCAGTCTGAAACACTATAAGTGCTCAGTCAGATCAAGCCTCATAATTTTGTTTATGTTATATTTAGAACACATCTTACAAACTTAACTTTGTCTCATCAAATTTCAACTGATGAGTTCATATTCCCAACAAACTCCCCCTATTTGATGATGACAAAACCATCAAACAGTTCTTAAGTTTGTTTAACAGAATTATGCTTTAAATCTTAAACTTATTAAGATTTTATATTTGAACTAGTCAAATATTAAGTGAACTTATCAATTATAAGTTGAACAAACCAACCAAACATTTAAATGAATACGAACTAATCAATTATTCATTCAAGTTGAACTAATCAGACTAATAATTATGAACATATCATAACACAGTTGAACATATCAAACTAATACTTGTATTTATTGAACATATCAGAATACAAAAGTTTTGATCACTTAGATCATGCACACTTAGTGCTTACAAAAATTAGAACTAATCTAATATGTACAATAGAACTAATCTATTCAGGATGCAGCTCTTCAAACTCTTTAATCTCCTTGTTGATTTCTTCAAGAAGTTCTTGCAAGTTAGGCAAGTGTTGAAGCTGATCCTTTTGGGATCTTATTACTCTGTTTAATCTGTACCTGAACCTGGCATTCTGTTCAGTCTTTCCCACTATTAGTCTCAGAGCAAACACTTGAGTTACCCCATATATATATATATATATATATATATATATATATATATATATATATATATATATATATATATATATATATATATATATATATATATATATATATATATATACTTGCATCAGACTGGAAGCATTGTTCACCGTTTTTGTCTAAGTACATGAATCATTTCTGAGGCTTTTCAACATAAGTATTTTCTTTAAACTCCAAGCTCTCAGGAAGATCAAGACTGTACTAGTCTACTTTTGCTAATCCAGCTGGCTTTGAAGACTTTTTCTTCCCCATTTTGTGAAAGGAAGTTAGTAGGGTTAACACCTCAGACCTAGGAATGATTTCCATCGCATCAGCTCTTGCAAGCAGCCTTAGTATTTCAACTTTTACTTGATTTCTAGCAGAGGACTTTTCCATGTGCTTAGTAAGTATGGCTACCTGCTTCCATTCTTCATATCCTAGTCTGTGAAGTTGATTCAGCTCCACGGAAGGTGTTTCACCATTTCTTAAGACGAACTCCAGAATAACCATCCCTTGGACTGAGCTCAACTTGATTGATTCAATTTGAGAAGAGAAGTAAGACCTTGTATAACACTGAGTTATACCTTCCTCCTCTTGTTGATTCTTAACAGGAGGCTCTTATACTTCCTCTTCCTTAGGCACAATTGGCAGTCTGAGTTTTGCTAGTTCCTCATTCTGCTTTCTGATCTGTGCAGCCCCGGCCTGTTCTCTTGCCTCTTTCTCATGTGCTAACTCAGCTTGTACATCCATTTTCCTTCTTCTTAATTCGTTGATTGACATCCCAAGATGGTCAACATCCTCTTGTTCCATCCTTCTAACTGCCAACAGATAAGCTCTTTCTTGTAGTGTCATTTAATCTGCCGAGTCTTCATTTGAGGCTGATTCACTAAGAATCACTTTCCTTCTTTTCTGCTTGAGGGGTTCTGATTCATCTGAGCTGACTACTACAGGTCTCTTTCCTTTAGCCTTTTCAGTCAGCCCAGCTTCTATCTCCTTTTCTTTCTCCCCCTCAATCTGATCTGCTCCCTTTGCTAGTAGTAACAAGGCTTCAGCTTGGACAGACTCAGCTTCAGCCTCTTGAACAGACTCAGCTTCAGCTTGGACAGAAACTGCATTTTTTTAACCTCAGCACCTCTTCATCAGACAATCAAGATTCTGCAACATATTTTTCTTTGTTGGTTTTCTCTTGAGGTGCAAAGTCTCAAACTGACTTTTAAAGAAATTTTGTAGTTCATCCAGGTCAGCTTGAGAAGGTTGGAACTTGGGTACATCAATCAAGGGTTGGTGTATACCCTCAAACTCATATGTACCAGAGTTTGGACCCTGTGATTCACCTTGGTATGTAGATGAAACATTGACAGGTCGTGCATGTGGGTGTGAGAAGTGAAGAAAAGTAATTGGGCTAAAAACGTGCAGTGTATGGGTAGGTGGTTGGCTTAATGGTTTGGAAGGGGGGTGATTGACCCTGGGGATTGGTCATTTTTTCAATGTTACCTGAGTGTGTCTGCTCAGGCACAGTAGTGGGCTCTCCCATGGCTCTGGAGAGTGTGGGATGAGTAGACACCACACCCGGTTTAGGTTGTTTGGTTGAAATGAGCCTTGAGGTTGACACCTGAAGAGTAGGCGTCTCCCCCTCAACTCCTGCCGGTGGAGGAGTCAGTATGACTTCAGCTCCAGTGATACCTTTAGGAGTGGTACCACTTTTGGCAGTTTTTCGATTGTTGGTTTGGAGATTTACCTTGGCAGCAGTGGGCACACCAAGGTTGGCTAAAAAAGGTGGTGGAGATGGGTTAGACTGGGTTGGTTCTACCATAGTCTTATCTCTAAAAGAGAAGTGAGAAGAAGTTGAGAGAGAAGGAGTTATACCTTGTCTGGGTCTTGCAATGAATGCAGACTCTGAAGTAGGCTTAGAACCAGAAGGAGAAGAAGACTCAGCTTGAGTTGGCTGCTCAGCTCGATGATCTGGTTCAGCTCCAGATGCTCCCCCTTGATCCGACTCCTCAGCTTCACCTGCTGATAAAGCTCCCTCAGCTATCAAAAGCATGGGATCACTAAGACCCTCTTGCTCTGGAAAGATATCATTATTGAACATCTTTGAGCTGAGTGTTGGTGACAGGAACACATCCTGATCAGCTTCGTACAGTGTTGTCCCCAGCTCGGCTTCAAATGCCAAGGACAGGTACCTTATGAATGGTACATGAAGATCCCTTGTAGTCTTCATCACTTGGACCTTGAGTTCATTGAAGATGAGCTGTGCATAATCCAAGTTCCGCGTAAAGTACATGTTATAGAGCAGCTGTATCTCAAACTCATTCACTTGGTCTAGTCCTCCAACCTTGGTACCCAGTGAACGAATCACCGTGGACACCATGAAACCCCATCCGGTTGGAAAGGTGGCCTTTTTAATCACACGAATCACCGTGGACACCATGAAACCCCATCCGGTTGGAAAGGTGGCCTTTTTAATCACGCCCTCTGTTTGTGGGTGACCCATTCTGGGTAGGACTGACCTAGCCACCAGCCTCATCACAGCATGCTCGAACTCATTAGATTGAGGAAATTTAAGAACCTCCCTTAGCCTGTGCACTGTGAGAGCAATGGTCCTCTCTCCGTTCTGTACCGTGCCCCGAATTTCACCGTTGTTTTGGTCATATACACAAGTATACCAAAACTCCAGTAGATGCTGAGGAACCACATGTAATGGTGCTCCAGTGAAAACGAATGTCAGTGGGCATTTACGAATGTAATCCACCAAAGGTTCGTATCCCCTGTTTCGCTTGCGTTTAGGGATTGCAAGGCATGCTCGTTGATTATTAGTTTTGATCAACGGAAATCCATTCTGTTTGAAAGCAGCACCCCTTACCATTCTATCACCGAGATTTAGAATGGTTCCGTCCATCGTTGATTACACTGAGTAAATATTGAATTCGCACTGAGCGATTTAGGGTTTCGAGATCGATGAGACGAAGAATTGCACTGAGCAACTAGTGGTTGTAGAAGGTATAGAGAGAATATCAGAAGTTTAGTAAGCGTAAACATCTGAAAGTCGGTTATGGTCGATATATATACCATTCCAAGGAGAGAGAAAAGTTACCATTGGATTTCTCTTTTTATCTGTTATGCATAACAAATTTACGGCGCAAGGTGACAGTAATCGATATGAAACTGATCATCTCCCAACGGTTAAATATATAAATAATTTAATTGACTTACAACAAAATTATTTACATTGTTGTATTATACCAATACGCAATCGGTATAAAACGTGATTTGAGACTGACTCAAATACATTATGAATTAATAACACATAGTAATTAAATCATAGTTTGGACACACCAAGCTGAGTAAACTTATCACTCAGCATAAGTCAAGCACTCAGCTTGAGTTGATCACTCAGCTTGAGATTGATACTCAGCTTGAGTGGAGCACACAGCTCAGAATTAATGACACATAGTCAATTATGTTTGAGACTGACTCAAACTTATATTTTAACTACACTTAGTAGTTATGATCATGCTTGGAACTCACCAAACGTTTGAACCAATCACACAGCTTGAGTTAAGCACATAGCTCAGACTCAATGACACTTAGTCAGTTCTGTTTAAGACTAACTCAAACTTGTGAACTCATCATTCAGCTTGACAATATATTCAGTTTATGAAAACTTGTTTATAAACTGTGCACTCAGCTTAAGACACTTAGTCTTTGTCAAACTGAAACTCAAATTCTAGACACTTAGCTAGGGGTTGAGCATACCCAATTCACTTAGCAGATATATAAACCTCTTTTCATCAAGTGGTTTAGTAAAGATATCTGCCAATTGGTCATCAGTGCAGATAAATTTGATGTCAACTTTACCTTTTTCCATGATGTCCCTGATGAAGTGATGTCTAATTTCAATATGCTTGGTTCTTGAATGGAAGACTAGATTGTAAGTAATGGCTATTACACTTTGGTTATCACATAAGATAGGAGTTTTCTTGAAACTAATACCAAAGTCTTGAAGCAGATGTTGCATCCACGGGATTTGAGTACAACAGCTTCCTGCTGCAACATACTCAGCTTCAGCAGTTGAAGTAGCCACTGAGTTCTATTTCTTACTAGTCCCTCTTACCAACTTCCCTCCAACCATTTGACATCCTCCTGTTGTTGATTTTCTATCTAACTTGCACCCAGCATAGTCAGCATCTAAAAAACCAACTAACTCAAATCCAGAGTCCTTTAGATACCAAAGGCCTAGATTTGGTGTACCTTTAAGGTACCTAAAGATCCTTTTCTCAGCTTGAAGATGTGATTCCTTAGGATCTGCCTGATATCTTGCATAGACACATGTAGCAAACATGATATCAGGTCTACTAGCTGTCAAATAGAGTAGTGAACCAATCATTCCTCTATAGGTAGACTGACATACAGACTTACCATCTGAGTCTTTACTCAGCGTGACAGCTGGTGACATGGGTGTTTTAATGGTTGAACTAGAATCAAAACCATATTTCTTTATCAAATCAAGAACATACTTGCTTTGATTAATTAATATTCCATCAGGCTTTTGTTGAATTTGTAAGCCTAAGAAATATGTCATTTCACCCATCATACTCATCTTGTACCTTTTTGACATAATTTTGGAGAACCATTCACATAGAGATTCATTTGTGAAACCAAAAATAATGTCATCCACATAGATTTGTACAAGAATCACATATCCTTTACTCTTTTTAATAAAGAGTGTCTTATCTATACTACCTCTGGTGAAACCCATTGACAGCAGATAGTTGGACAGTGTATCATACCAAGCTCTTGGAGCTTGTTTAAGACCATACAAAGCCTTGTATAACTTATAGACATGATGTGGATACTTTGAACTGACAAAGCCAGGAGGTTGTTTCACATAAACTTCCTCCTGAAGTTTTCCATTTAGGAAAGCACTCTTCACATCCATTTGATAGACTTTGAAGTCTTTATATGCTGCATAAGCTAAGAACGGCCTTATGGCTTCAATTATAGCAACAGGGGAAAATGTCTCATCATAATCGATTCCTTCTTCTTGTTTATACCCTTGTGCTACCAGCCTGGCTTTGTTCCTAACAATCACTCCATCCTTGTCCATTTTGTTTCTATAGACCCACTTAGTGCCTATAATTGTATGATCTTTGGGGGCAGGGACAAGACTCCATACCTTGTTTCTCTCAAACTCATTTAATTCTTCTTGCATAGCTTCAATCCAATCTTCATCCTCTAAGGCTTCTTCAGTCTTCTTTGGTTCCATTTGAGATAGGAAACTGTTGGTCCCTTGGTGAGAATAACAACAAGCAACAGTGTGTAGAAGGGGGGGTTGAATACACTTTCCTGCGGAAATTGAACAAATCAAATAAAAGTGTTACACAAAGTAAATCAAACCACAACTAGTCGAATGCTTTTATTAAGAAGATGATTACAATGCTTTGAATAAGAAGATGATTACAATAACTATCAAGTAAGCAACTCTTGATATATAATAACCTAATATAAATCTCTCAATCTCTCAAACTTAGCTATCTATAATCAACTTATGATTATAGATATTGACGACTCTCTAAACAGGATTTGCACAGATTTAATCAACTAATGATTACTTACCAATATCACAACTGATGTGACAATTCGAACACACGAATAGTTTGGCAATCTGTGAATTTCTTGATTACGTTGAACTTACAAAAAGTAATTCAAGAATCGTAACACATACGGTGAGGTGAGGTTTTGGCTCTGTAACTTGTTTCAGAATCGTACCTCTAAACTTATCAGGAGATAAGTATTTATAATCCTGTTGCTACGGTTCCTAACAAACTGGACTAATCCTAATTTGCTAACTAACTATCGGATAACCCGGAATCTTTAATCTTGAATCTTCTTATCTTGAATCTTCAATCTTCAATCTTGATTCTGGAGTCTTCTTATCCTTTCCGTAGATATAGAGAGAGATAAAGATGAATTTAAAACATATTTAAATTATCTTTAAACTGACTTCTTTAGTCAGGCTGAGTTACTCAGCTTGAAACTCATCAAGCTGAGTTCTTCGAGAACAAACTCGATTTCATACATGAACTAACACGTATATTGATAAACTCATTCTTAGAAGTCTAACTAGTTAACTAAAACATATTTAGTAACTCTGTCGAGCTGACTCTGCTTTTGAGCTGAGTCACTCAGCTTGAAACACATCAAGCTGAATACTCGATATATACCTTATGTGACATACACAGCTTATCAAACACATTAATAAACTAACTAAGGTATAGTATAAACTGGTCGAACATATGCTCAGCTTATACTCAGTCTGAAACACAATAAGTGTTCAGTCCGACTAAGCTTTATAATTCTGTTTAAGTTATATGTAGAACTCATCTTACAAACTTAACTTTGTCTCATCAAATCTAAACTGATGAGATCATTTTCCCAACAAACTCCCCCTATTTGATGATGACAAAACCATCAAACAGTTCTTAAGTTTGTTTAACAGAATTATTAGTAAATCTTAAACTTATCAAGATTTTAAATTTGAACTAATCAAATTTTAATTGAACTTCTCAATTTTAATTGAACTTATCAATTTAAATTGGAACACACCAACTTTCAGTTGAACAAACCAGCTAATTACATTAATGAATAAGAACTTATCAGTTATTCATTTTGCTGAACTTATCAGACTTATAAATATGAACACATCATAACACAGTTGAACATATCAAACTTTATACTTGTATTAATTGAAATGATCATAATACAAAAGTTCTTGATCACATAGATCATGCACACATAGTGCTTACAGAAATTAGAACTAATCTATTGAGGATGCAGATCTTCAAATTCCTTTATCTCCTTGTATATTTCTTCGAGAATTTCTTGCAGATTAGGAATGTGTTGAAGCTGATCCTTCTGTGATCGTATTGCTCTGTTTATTCTGTATCTGAACCTTGCAGTCTGTTCAGTCTTCTCTACAATTTGTCTCAGAGCAAATATTTGAGATACCCCACATGTATAAATTGATGCATCAGCCTGGAAGCATTTTTCACAATTTATGTCCAAGTACATGAACCCTTTCTGAGGGTTTTCAACATATGTATTCTCTTGAAACTCCATGCCTTCAGGAAGAGCAAGACTGTCCTTATTTGCTTTTGCTAAACCAGCTGGCTTTTTCAGTTTATCCTTCCCTATTTTGTGAAAGGAAGTCAGTAGGGTAGCTATCTCTGATCTGGGTATGATTCGCATCGTATCAGCTTTAGCAAGTATTCTTAGAATTTCATCTTTGACTTGATTCCTTGCAGAGGACTTTTTCATCTGCTTTATAAGAATAGCTACTTGCTTCCACTCTTCATAACCTAACTTATGAAGTTGATTCAGCTCCAGAGAAGGTGTTTCGCCATTCTTTAAGACGAACTACATGATGATGATCCCTTGAACTGAATTCAACTTGAGTGAATCAATCTGAGAAGAGAAGTACAGTTTTTCATAACATTGAGTTATATCTTCTTCCTCAGTTTGATCTTGGATAGGAAGTTTCTCTTCTTCTTCTTCCTTGGGCACGATAGGCAGTCTGAGTTTTGCTAATTCCTCATTCTGCTTTCTGATTAGCTCAGCCCAGTTCTGTTCTCGTAGCGCTTTCTCATCAGCTAACACAGCTTGAGCATCTATTTGTCTTCTTCTTAACTCTTCAACTGAGATCCCAAGCAGGTCAGCATCCTCTCTTTCCATTCTCCTTGCTGCCATCAGTGAAGCTCTTTCTTGTAGAGTCATTTTATCAGCAGAGTCTTCATCTGAGGCTGATGATTCACTAAGAATCACTCTTCTTCTTTTCTGCAGGAGGGGTTCTGATTCATCCGAGCTGACTACTATAGGTCTCTTTCCTTTAGCCTTTTCAGTCAGCCCAGCTTCTATTTCCATTTCTTTCTCTCCCTCAACTTGATCTACTCCCTTTGCCAATAGTAGTAAAGCTTCATCTTGAACAGACTCAGCTTCAGCTTCTGGAACCTTCTTCCCCTTTTTGTCATCATCAACAGGGGTTGAAGTCCTTTGTTGTCGTAGGGCAGCCACTGCAGATTTTAACTACTGTACATCTTCCTCTAGAAAATCCAAGATCATTAGCATGTTCTTCTTGTCTTGTTTTCGCTGGAGGTGCAGCTTATCAAACTGACTTTTGAAAAAGTTCATTAAGTCGTCCAAGTCAGCTTGACAGGGTTGGAATCTGGGTGCATCATCCGAAGATCGGTGTTTACCTTCAAACTCATTTGCACCAGAGTTTGGACCCTGTAATTCATCCTAGTTTGAAGATGAATCATTGACATGTCATGAAAAAGGGTGTGAGAAGTGAAGAGAAGTTATTGGGATAGAAACGTGAAGTGTATGGGTTGGTGGTTGGCTAATTGGTTTAGAGGGGGGTGATTGACCCTAGGGATTGGTCAAATTTTCAATGTTACCTGAGTGTGTCTGCTCATGCACAGTAATAGGGTCTCCCTTGGCTCGAGTAAGTGTGGGCTGAGTAGTCACCACACATGGTTTAGGCTGTTGAGTTGATATGAGCCTTGAGGTTGACACCTTAAGAGAAGGCGTCTCCCCCTCAACTCCTGCCTGGGGAGGGATCAGTGTGATCTCAGCTTCAGTGATGCCTTTAGGAGTGGCACCACCTATGGCAGTCTTTCTTTGGTATGTTTGGATATTCTCCCTAGCAGCAGTGGACAGACTAGGGTGGCTTCATAGTGGGATTGTAAATGGAATGAAGGTGGTGGAGATGGGTTAGACTGAGTTGGGTCCACTACAGTCTTATCTCCAAAGGTAGATGGAAAAAAGTGAGAAGAGAGAGAAAGTGGAGAGGTCTTACCAGAAGCAGCTTCAATGGTTGCTGGTTCAGCTTGAGCAGAGTGCTCAGCTTGAACTTTGGTCTTGGCTTGAGAAGCTCCCCCTTGATTCGATCCCTCTGCTTCACTTTCAGATGAAGTTGCCTCAGCTTTTTGGAGCATGGGCCCACTCAGACCCTCTTGCTCTGGGAAGATGTCGTTGTTGAATATCTTGGAGCTGAGTGTAGGAAACAGGAACACATCCTGATCAGCTTCATAGAGTGTTGTCCCCAGCTCGGCTTCAATTGCCAAGGACAGGTACCTTATAAATGGTACATGAAGATCAATTGTGGTCTTCATCACTTGGACCTTGAGTTCATTGAGGAAAAGCAGAGCATAGTCCAGATTTATGTTGAAGTAAATATTGTACAACAGCTGCATTTCGAACTCATTTACCTGGTCCAGTCCTCCAACCTTAGTCCCCAGTGAACGAATCACTGTTGAAACCATGAAGCCCCAACTGGTTGGAAAAGTGGCCTTCTTGATGACACCCTCTGTCTGTGGGTGACCCAATCGAGGTAGGACAGACCTAGCCACTTGCCTTGTGATAGCCGGCTCGAACTCATCAGAATGAGGGAGTCAAAGAACATCCCTTAGCCGCTACACTGAAAGGGTTACTATTTTATTGCCATTTAGAACAGTCCCTGTTATCTCTCCCATGTTCTGGTCGTAAGTACAGGTGTACCAGAACTCTAGTAGATGTTGAGGAATGATGTGAAGGGGTACGCCACAGAAGGTGAATGCCAGGGGGAATTTACGAATATAAGCCACCCAGGCTTCATAACCTCTGCCTTGTTTTCTCGGAGGAATTGCAAGGCAGGCCCGTTGATTGTTGATTTTAATCAACGGCGCTCCATTGTTCTTAAACTGAGCACCTCGAATCATCTGATCACTTAGAACTAACGTTATTCCGTCCATGTTGGGTCAATTACACTGAGTAATTGGAAATTCGCACTGAGCGGTTTTTTAAAAAAATTGCACTTAGCAAAGTAGGGTATTGAATCGGACGTATGCACTAAGCAATGAAGGTGTTTGCGAAAGGTAGTTTAGAAGGTGAGAAGTCAGAATTGTAAGCGTAAACTTCTCTAATTCGAATATGATCGGTATATATACCTTTCCGAGGAGAGAGAAAAGTTACCGTTAGAAATCCCCTTTTTATCCGTTACACCGTAAAAATTACAGCTTGATGTAACAGTTAGAGGTTAGAAACACATCGTCTTCCAACGGATACAAGTGTAAAATAATATTAGTGACTTACACATATTATTAACACTGTCGTATTACACCAATACCGAATTAGTATAATACTCGATTTGAGACTTACTCAAATACGCACTTGCATACGAAGTAATCACACTTAGTAATTAAATCATAATTTGGACACACCAAGATTGAGTAAACTGATTACTCAGTTTATGTCAAGCACTCAGCTTGAGTTGATTACTCAGCTTGAGATTGGTACTCAGCATGAGTAGAGCACACAGCTCAGACTTAATGACACTGAGTCAATTTTTGTTTGACACTGACTCAAACTTACAGTTTAACTACACTGAGTAGTTAAAGTATGTTTGGAACTTACCAAACGTGTGAACCAATCACACAGCCTGAGTTAAGCACATAGCTCAGACTCAATGACACTTAGTCATTTATGTTTGAGACTTACTCAAACTTACATTTTAATTACACTGAGTAGGTAAAGTATGTTTGGAACTGACCAAACATGTGAACTTGTTATTCAGCTTGACAAGTTATTCAGTTTATGAAAACTTATTTATAAGCTATGCACTCAGCTTAAGACACTTAGTCATTGTCAAACTGAAAACTCAGATTCTAGACACTTAGCTAGGGGTTGAGCATACCCAATTTACTTAGCAGATACATAAACCTCTTTTCATCTATGGGTTTAGTAAAAATATCTGCTAATTGGTCATCGGTGGAAATAAATTTTATTTCAATTTTACCTTTTTCCACGATGTCCCTGATGAAGTGATGTCTAATTTCAATGTGCTTGGTTCTTGAGTGGAAGACTGGATTGTAAGTGATGGCTATAGCACTTTGGTTATCACAGAAGATATGAGTTTTCTTGAAACTCATGCCAAAGTCTTGAAGCTGATGCTGTATCCATATGATTTGAGCACAACAGCTTCCTGCTGCAACATATTCAGCTTCAGCAATTGAAGTAGCCACTGAGTTCTGTTTCTTACTAGTCCAGCTTACTAGCTTCCCTCCAAGCAATTGACATCCTCCAGTAGTTGATTTTCTGTCTAACTTGCACCCAACATAGTCAGAATCTGAAAAACCAACTAACTCAAATCCAGAGTCCTTTGGATACCAAAGACCTAGATTTGGTGTACCTTTAAGATATCGAAAGATCTTTTTCACAGCTTGAAGATGTGATTCCTTAGGATCTGCCTGATATCCTGCACAAACGCATGTAGCAAACATGATATCAGGTCTACTAGCTGTCAAATAGAGTAATGAACCTATCATTCCTCTATAGGTAGACTGACATATAGATTTACCATCTGAGTCTTTACTCAGCTTGACAGCTGCTGACATGGGTGTTTTCATGGTTGAACTTGAATCAAAACCATATTTCTTTATGAAATCAAGAACATACTTGCTTTGATTGATGAATATTCCATCAGGCTTTTGTTGAATTTGCAGGCCTAGGAAATATGTCATCTCACCCATCATACTCATCTTGTACTTTTGTGACATTATTTTAGAAAACCACTCACACAGAGATTCATTGGTAGAACCAAAGATAATGTCATCCACATAGATTTGTACAAGAATCACCTGTCTTTTACTTTTTTTAATAAAGTGTGTCTTATCTATGCTCCCTCTGGTGAATTCCATGGATACTAGATAAGTGGACAGTGTATCATACCAAGCTCTTGGAGCTTGTTTAAGACCATACAAAGCCTTGTCCAACTTATAGACATGATGTGGAAACTTTGAACTTACAAAGCCAGGAGGTTGTTTCACATAGACTTCCTCCTGAAGTTTTCCATTAAGAAAAGCACTTTTCACATCCATTTGATAGACTTTGAAGTCTTTATAGGCTGCATAAGCCAGGAACAGCCTTATGGCTTCAATTCTAGCAACAGGGGCAAAGGTCTCATCATAATCAATTCATTCCTCTTGCTTATACCCTTGTGCTACCAGCCTTGCTTTTTTCCTAACTATCACTCCATCCTTGTCCATTTTATTTCTATAGACCCACTTAGTGCCTATAATTGAATGATCTTTGGGGGCAGGGACAAGTTTCTAGACTTCGTTTCTCTCAAACTCATTCAATTCCTCTTGCATAGCATCAATCCATTCCTCATCCTCTAAGGCTTCTTCAGTCTTCTTTGGTTCCATTTGAGATAGGAAACCAAAGTGAGCAGCATAGTTAGTTGTAGCCTTAGATTTGGTCATGACCTTTTCTTGGACATTTCCAATAATTTGATATTGAGGATGATCTTTAAGGAATTTGAATGTTGTAGATGGAGAGTCTGGTTTTGAATCTGGGTGATGTTGAGAGCTCTGAGGTGAACACACATCCTCATTCTCAACAGCAGCATTGTCGACAAACTATAGATCACCAAGATCTTCAGTTTGAGCGACTTCAGCTCCAAAGGGGTTGATGAATCCTTTGGAGTTTGTGATGATTTCTTTGATGAACACACATCAACATCACTATCATCTCCTATGACATACATAGGATTTGATAAGTTGGTTTCCTTAGGCCTTTCAAGCTCACTCAGACTGACTAAGTCAGCTTGACTTTTATCAGCTTGATCAAGATTGTCTTCATCAAATGAGACATGAATTGATTCTTCTATGGCTTTTCTCCTTGTATTATATATTCTATAAGACTTGGAGATTGAGGAATAACCAACGAATATTCCAAGATCAACTTTAGGTTCCAACTTATGGAGCTGATCACTTTGATTCAGCACATAGCATTTTGAACCAAAGATGTGGAAATAACCTATATTGGGCTTTCTAGATTTGTATATTTCATATGAAGTCTTTCCATGTCTTTTGACAATGATTGATCAATTCTGAGTATAACAGGCTGTACTAACAGCTTCATCCCAGAAATAGAGTTTCAATCCTGCCTCACACAGCATTGTTCTGGCAGCCTCAATTAAGGTTCTATTTCTCCTTTCAGCAACTCCATTTTGTTGTGGAGTTCTGACAGATGAGAAATTTTGTAATATTCCTTTTTGTGCACAGAAGCTTTCAAGAGTTGAGTTTCTGAACTCAGTCCCATGATCACTTCTAAGTTGCTTTACGGACAAACCTTTTTGCAACTCTTCTCTTTTGATGAAACTAATTATCTCCAGGGTAGCCTCACTTTTGGCTTTAAGGAATATTACCCAGGTGAATCGTGAGAACTCATCTACTATCACCAGTGTGTACTTCTTGCCACTCGGACTTGGAGTACTTATGGGTCCAAACAGATCCATATGCAACATATGCAGTGGGTCTGTTATTGAAAAGTTTTGCTTTGATTTAAAGGACACTTTATGATGTTTCCCTTGTTCACAAGCTGAGCACAATTTGTCTTTGACAAATGTGATCTTTGGTAATCCAAAGACTAACTCTTTATTGGATAGCATATTTATATTTTTAAATTTTAAATGAGATAAACATTTATGCCATAACCAACTCAGCTTAGGAACAGAATGGGAATACAAGCAGGTTTCAGTATAGGGATCATCGGAATTTAGATCAAGTAGATACACATCTCTTTCTCTTTTTGCTATTAATACAGGCTTTCCCTTAGCATTATAAATTGTTCTTAATTTCTTCCTAAAAGTAACAACATTATCTTCATCACACAATTGACTGATACTAATCAGGTTGTGTTTGAGACTTTTGACATATGCAACTCTCTGGAATGTAACTTTGCCAGCTTGCATCTTCCCATAGCCTTTTGTTCTTCCATGGGAGTTGTCACCAAATGTTACTTTAGGACCTTCATCTTCTTGGAAATCACTAAGAAGTCCTTTCCACCCGGTCATGTGCCTTGAGCATCCACTATCCAAGTACCATTTACTTGAACCCCGCACATGATATGAAAACTAAACACATTAGTTTTGTTTGGGAACCCACTTCTTGGTGGGTTCTGATGAGGAGCACTTAGCATCTCCATCTTGTTGAACTGACTGTTCAGCTTGAGCAGGAGCTGAGTCCTGTGTAGGCTGATCAGCTTGTTCTTGTTCAGGCCTTGAGATTTCTGCATAACAGTCCTTAGCCTCATGACCTCTACTTCTGCACTTGTAGCATCTCCTTCTTCCAATGATTACAGGAGGTAGAGTGTCCAATAATCCTTGTGAGAACTTACTCTCAGTTTTAGGATTATATGTTGTGGATAACTTTTCAACTTTCTTAGCAAGTTGATTCACTTGATGCTCACTGACTTGGGACTTACCTTTGTCAGATGTTTGTTTGTTATCCTTGGAAGCTTGACCAACAAACTTCTTTTCCATGACCTTGGACTTACCTTTGTCATGCCTACTGGACTCACCAGTTTCAACAGGTTTGGACTTACCACTGTTGATCTTCTTGGACTTACCAAGATCCACAACTTTGGACTTACCATGGTTGTGATTTGACCTCTGACTTACAGTGGTCTTCCTATTCTTGTAACTTCTCTCTGAGCCAGATAGAGAAGGTTGTCTTTTGAAAGGATTTGGATTAATCCTTTCTATGACTGAAGTTCTTTGAATAGGCTGAGTACTTAATCTGTCCAGCACAGCTTACCATGCTGTTTGGATGTTGAGCACTCTTCTCCATGATCTTTAGCCTTTACAAACATATTGTATTTAAGGTTTTTACCATGTTTTTTCTCTGAGGCTGACTTCTGAGACTCAATCAGTAGTCTATCCTCCTCAGAGTATGTACTTGTTATCTCATCATCAGCTACATAAGCTGCTGTTTGATAGTCATCTCCAAGTATAGCCTTTACCTGTTTAGGTATTTGTTGGTTTATGCACTTTTCAGCAAGCTTTGATGACTTACACCAAGACTCGGTGACCTTTTGGAGTTGGTCAGCTTTGTCTTTAGATTCCTGAAGTTCTTCACTTAGAAGTTTATTAATGTGTCATTGACATTCAAGATCACATTGTGCTTTCTTACCAACATCAATGAGAGATTTATTTTCCTTAATCTCATTCTTGAGTTTAGTTATCTCATCTTTGAGGTCATTTTGAGACTTAAGGATGGTCTTGAAATCATTCAGCAGATAATCAAAAGCAAGACCCTTTTCCTCATCAGTGTAAGAGTTGAAATTACTGACCTTATACATGGAAGCAGGATCCCAATCACTAAGCTTGTTGTTTTCCTTAGCTTCCTTCATGTCAGCTTCAAAAGTTGACTCGGACAAACCATAATCAACCTCATCTATCTCCAACTCTTCATCTTCTTGAGCCATCAAACATACATCATCATCTGAGGTAGATGATTATGTATCCTAGGTTTCAGCAATTAGTCCTTTTGCACTGGGTTTGTCTTCAGGCTTTCCTTTCTTGAGCTGAGTATATTTCTTCTTGTATTTATCAGCTCTGTAAGCATTCTTATCAACAACTGATGTTGATTCCACCTTCTTTAATCTGCACTCAGCAGCAATATATCCCTTCTTCTAACAGTTGAAGCACACAGCATTCTTGGGATCAAAGGAACTCCTCCATTTGCCCCTGTCAGATCTTCCTCTTCCCCTTTGAGCTCTTCTCAAACGTCTGGCTAACATTGCCATTTGCTCAGTGATATTCTGAACATCATCAGTATCACTTGAGTCTAAGTCTGTTTGGTCAGCTTGAGATTCTGACTCAGTCTCAGATTCAACAACCATTGTCTTGGAGCTTTTCTTCTTTTTTGTGCAACCAATGCAACTTCATTCTTATCCAAAAACTCCTTGAGTTGTTGTTGAGAATTTCTTTTGTGTTCAGTGATCTGTTCATGATTTAGCAAGAACTCATATATGGACTGTAGGTTGTACATGTGCAGTGTTCCTCCAGCCCTTAGTTTGTAGTTACATCATTAAACCTTTCTGGTAACACATCCAGAAATTTCAGCACAAGTTCAGCTTCATCTTTCTTAACACCCACACTTAGTAGGTCATTTATCAAGCAGTGAAACCTTTTGAACAAATCTGCCAAGGTTTCATTCTTCTTAAAAAAGAAGTTCTCATAAGATCTATTCAAATGATTTCTCTTGTGCTGCTTGACCAGATCTCATATGTGACACTCAGCGTATCCCAGATATCTTTTGCAGTTTGACACCCAGTCACAGTACACAAGATTTCATTGGTCAGGGCATTGGCTAGAACACTTTTTGCCTTCTCATCCAGATTGAAGAGTTTCCAATCTTCATCAGTCCAGGATGCAATAGGCTTTCTTGTTTCCTTTTCAGTTTTGCCAGGAGACGTATCACTGACAGTAGCAGGAATCTTGGGGATGATAGGTCCTTTTGTAATGACATCGAACATACGAATGTCAATGGACTTGAGGAATAGCATGGCTCTAAACTTCCACATAGGATAGTCAGATCCATCAAATATGGGACAACCTTTGACAGACATATGTGGAAAGTTTGAAGGATTGTTTCTTGTAGACATTGTAAACTTTCTCACAATCTTGAACTTTCAACTTATGAAATCGTTCAGCCTGCTCTGATACCAGTTGTTGGTCCCTTGGTGAGAATAACAACAAACAACAGTGTGTAGAAGGGGGGGGTTGAATACACTTTCTGTGAAAATTGAACAAATCAAATAAAAGTGTTACACAAAGTAAATCAAACCACAACTAGTCAAATGCTTTTATTAAGAAGATGATTACCATGCTTTGAATAAGAAGATGATTACAATAACTATCAAGTAAGCAACTCTTGATATATAATCACCTAATATAAATCTCTCAATCTCTCAAACTTAGCTATCTATAATCAACTTATGATTATAGATACTGACGACTCTCTAAACAGGATTTACACAGATTGAATCAACTAATGATTACTTACCAATATCACAACTGATGTGACAATTCGAGCACACGAATAGTTTGGCAATCTGTGAATTTCTTGATTACGTTGAACTTACAAATAGTAATTCAAGAATCGTAACACATACGGTGGGGTGAGGTTTTGGCTCTGTAACTTGTTTCAGAATCGTACCTCTAAACTTATCAGGAGATAAGTATTTATAATCATGTTGCTACGGTTCCTAACAAACTGGACTAATCCTAATTTGCTATCTAACTATCGGATAACCCGGAATCTTGAATATTGAATCTTCTTATCTTGAATTTTCAATCTTCAATCTTGATTCTGGAGTCTTCTTATCCTTTCCGTAGATATAGAGAGAGATAAAGATGAAGTTAAAACATATTTAAATTATCTTTAAACTGACTTCTTTAGTCAGGCTGAGTTACTTAGCTTGAAACTCATCAAGCTGAGTTCTTCGAGAACAAACTCGAATTCATACATGAACTAACACATATATTGATAAACTCATTCTTAGAAGTCTAACTAGTTAACTAAAACATATTTAGTAACTCTGTCGAGCTGACTCTGCTTTTGAGCTGAGTCACTCAGCTTGAAACACATCAAGCTGAATACTCGATATATACCATATGTGACATACACAGCTTATCAAACACATTAATAAACTAACTAAGGTATAGTATAAACTGGTCGAACATATGCTCAGCTTATACACAGTCCGAAACACAATAAGTGTTCAGTCCGACTAAGCTTTATAATTCTGTTTAAGTTATATGTATAACTCATCTTACAAACTTAACTTTGTCTCATCAAATCTAAACTGATGAGATCATTTTCCCAACAGAAACCAAAGTAAGTAGCATAGTTTGATGTTTCCTTTGAGCTAGTCATGACTCTTTCTTGAATATTACCAATTATTTGATCTTGAGGATGGTCTTTGAGGAATTTAAATGTTGTAGTAGGAGATTGTGGTTCTGGATCTGAGTGATATTGAGGACTCTGAGGTGAACTTACATTCTCAGTCTCAATTGCAGCATTGTTATCAAACTGTTGATCACTAAGATCTTCAGTCTGAGTAACGTCACCTCCAAAGGGATTGACGAACTCATCATCTTTCTCAGCTTGTGAGTCCTTTAGAGTTTGCGTGATTTCTTTGATGAACACACATCATCATCACTATCATCATCCATGACATACATGGGATTTGACATATTGGTTTCCTCTGGCTTTTCAAGCTCGCTCAGACTAACCAAGTCAGCTTGTCTTTTATCAGCTTGATCAAGACTATCTTCATCAAATGAGACATGAATTGATTCTTCTATGGCCTTTCTCCTAGTGTTATACACTCTGTATGATTTGGAGATTGAGGAATAACCAACGAATATTCCAGGATCAGCTTTGGGTTCCAACTTATGGAGCTGATCTCTTTGATTCAGCACATAGCATTTTGAACCAAAGACATGGAAGTAACCTATATTGAGCTTTCTAGACTTACACATCTCATATGCTGTTTTGCCATGTCTTTTGACAATAATTGACCTATTCTGGGTATAGCATGTTGTACTGACAGCTTCATCCCAAAAATAGAGTTTCAATCCTGCCTCACATAGCATTGTTCTCGCAGCCTCAATTAAGGTTCTATTTCTCCTTTCAGTCACCCCATTTTGTTGAGGACTTCTTACTGAGGAGAAATTTTGTAATATTCCTTTTTGTTCACAAAAGTTTTCTAGGGTTGAGTTTCTGAACTCAGTCCCATGATCACTTCTGAGTTGCTTTATAGACTTATCTTTGTGCAACTCTTCCTGTTTGATAAAACTTATTATCCCCAGGGCAGCATCACTTTTGGCTTTAAGGAATATTACCCAGGTGAATCGTGAGAACTCATCTACTATCACCAGAGTGTACTTCTTGCCACTCAGGCTTGGAGTACTTATGGGTCCAAACAGATCCATATGCAACATATGCAGCGGGTCTGTTATTGAAAAAATTTGCTTTGATTTGAAGGACCCTTTATGATGTTTCCCTTGTTCACAAGCTGAACATAATTTGTCCTTGACAAATGTGATCTTTGGTAATACAGAGACTAACTCTTTATTGGATAGCATATTTATATTTTGAAATTTAAATGTGATAATCTTTTATGCCACAACCAACTCAGCTTAGGAACAGATTGAGAATACAAGCAGGTTTCAGTATAGGGATCAGCAGAATTAAGATCAAGTAGATACACGTCTCTTTCTCTTTTTGCTATTAATACAGGCTTACCGTTAGCATTATATATAGTTCCTGCTTTCTTTCTAAAAGTAACAATATTGTATTCATCACATAATTGACTGATACTTATCAGATTGTGTTTAAGACACTTGACATATGCAACCTTCTGGAAAGTCACCTTGCCAGCATGCATCTTCCCATAGCCTTTAGTTCTTCCATGAGAGTTATCACCAAATGTTACTTTAGGACCTTCATCTTCCTGAAAATCACTAAGAAGTCCTTTCCACCCCATCATGTGCCTTGAACATCCACTATCCAAGTACCATATACTTGAACCCTGCACATTATAAGAAAACTGAACACATTAGTTTTGTTTGGGGACCCACTTCATAGTGGGTTCGGATGATGAGCACTTAGCATCTTCATCTTGTGGAACTGACTGGTCAGCTTGAGCAGGTGCTGAATCCTGTGTAGGCTGATCATTCTGTTCCTTTTCAGGCCTTGAGATTTTAATTTCACAGTCCTTGGCCTCATGTCCTCTACTTCTGCATTTGTAGCATCTCCTTCTTCCAATGATTACAGGAGGTAGAGTGTTTAATAATCCTTGTGAGAATTTACTCTCAGTCTTCGGATTATATGTTGTGGATAACTTTTCAACTTTCTTTGCAAGTTGATTCACTTGATGTTCACTGACTTTGGACTTACCTTTTTCAGATCTTGGTTTGTTATCCTTTTGACTCACCAGCTTCAACAGTCTTGGACTTACCACTGTTGATCTCTTTGGACTTACCAAATTCACCAACTTTGGACTTACCATTGTTGTGATGTGACCTCTGACTTACAGTGGTCTTCATATTCTTGTAACTTCTCTCTGAGCCAGAAAGAGAATGTTGTCTTTTGAAAGGATTTGAATTAAGCCTTTCTATGACTGAAGTTCTTTGAATAGGCTGAGTGTCTAATCTGTCCAGCACAAACTTACTATGTTGTTTAGATGTTGAGCACTCATTTCCATGATCTTTTGCCTTTACAAACATATTATATTTAAGGTTTTGACCATGTTTCTTCTCTGAGGCCGACTTCTGAGACTCAATCAGTTGTCTATCTTCCTCAGAGTCTGTACTTGTTATCTCCTCATCATCAGCTACATAAGTTGCGGATTGATAGTCACCTCCAAGTACAGCTTGTACCTGTTTAGGAATTTGTTGGTTGATGCACTTTTCAGCAAGCCTTGATGACTTACACCAAGATCCAGTGACCTTTTGAAGTTGGTCAGCATTGTCTTTGGCTTCCTGAAGTTCTTCACTTAGAATTTTATTGATGTGTCTTTGACATTCAAGATCACATTGTGCCTTCTTACCAACATCAATGAGAGATTGATTCTCCTTAATCTCATCTTTCAGTTTACCTATCTCAGCTTTGAGGTCTTTTTGAGACTTAAGGCTGGTCTTGAAATCATTTAACAAATAATCGAATGCAAGACCCTTTTCTTCATCGGTGTAAGAGTTGAAATTACTAACCTTGTACATGGAAGCAGGATACCAATCACTGAGTTTGCTGTTTTCCTCAGCTTCCTTCATGTCAGCTTCGAAAATTGATTCAGACAGACCGTAATCAACTTCATTTATTTATAACTCTTTATCTTCTTTAGCCATCAGACACTTGTCATCATCATCTGAGGTAGATGCTGTGTATCCCAAGTTTCAGCATATAGTCCTTTTGCACTGGACTTGTCTTCAGGCTTTCCTTTCTTGAGCTGAGTATATTTCTTCTTGTACTTATCAACTACTGAAGCTGATTCTTCCTTCTTTGATCTGCACTCAGCAGCAATGTGTCCCTTCCTCTAACAATTGAAGCACACAACGTTCTTGTGATCAAAAGAACTCTTTCCTTTGCCCATGTCAGATCTTCCTCTTCCCCTTTGAGCTCTTCTCAAACGTCTGGCTAGCATGGCCATCTGCTCAGTGATAGTTTGAACATCATCAGTATCTCCTGAGTCTGAGTCTGAGTGGTCAGCTTGAGAGTCTGACTAAGTTTCAGATTCAATAACCAAGGCTTTTGAACCTTTCTTCTTTTTCTATGCAACTAATGCAACATCAGTTTTATCAAAAAGACTCCTTCAGTTGTTGTTGAGAAGTTCTCTTGTGTTCTGTGATCTGTTCATTATTGAGCAAGAACCCATAGATGGATTGTAGGTTATACATATATAATGTCCCTCCAGCCCTCAGTGATGTAGTTACTTCATTGAACTTTTCTGGTAACACATCCAGAAATTTCAGCAATAGGTCAGCTTCATTCTTCTTAATGCCTACACCTAGCAGGTCATTGATCAAGCAGTGAAACCTGGTAAACACATCAGCCAAGGTTTCATTCTTCTTGGAGAAGAAGTTTTCATAGGATCTGTTCAGATAATTCTTCTTCAGCTGCTTGACCAGATCTATGCCCTCATATGTGATACTCAGAGTATCTCAGATCTCTTTTGCATATTGACACCCAGTCACAGTGTGCAAGATCTCATTAGTTAGGGCATTTTCCAGAACACTATTTGCCTTGTCATCCAGATTATACAGTTTCCAGTCTTCATCTGTCCAAGATGCAACAGGCTTCTTTACTTCCTTTTCAGTTCTATCAGTTTTGTTAGTGGACGTATCACTGACAACAGCAGAAATCTTGGGGATGATAGGTCCTTTAGTGATGACATCGTACATAAGATTGTCAATGGACTTGAGGAAAAGCAAGGCTCTGAATTTCCACATAGGATAGTCAAATCCATCGAATATGGGACAGCCCTTAGCAGACATATGAGGAAAGTTTGATGAATTGTTGCTTGTAGACATTGTATACTTTCTCATAATCTTGAACTTTCAACTTTTGAAATCGTTCAGCCTGCTCTGATACCAGTTGTTGGTCCCTTGGTGAGAGTATCAACAAGCAAGTAATGTGTAGAAGGGGGGTTGAATACACTTTTTGTGAAAAATTGAACAAATCAATAAAAAGTGTTAACACACATCAAACCACAAACAGTTGAATGCTTTGCTTTCATTAATAAGAAGATGATTACAAGAATAATCAAGTAAGCAACACTTGATATGTAAACACCTAATGTAAATCAAATCTCTCAATCTCTCAAACTTTGCTATCTATAATCAACTTATGATTATAGATACAGGACGACTCTCTAAACAGGATTTAATCACAGAGCGAATACTTACCAACTTCACAACAGATGTGAATATTCGAACACACGAACAAATTGGCAATTTGTGAGTTTCTTGATCACGTTGAACTGACAACAGTGAATCAAGACTAGTAACACATTCGATCAATGGGTTGAGGTAAAACTCTAGTTTGGCTCTGTAACTCGTTGAATGCAGTCGTAGTCATACCTCTAAACTTATCAGGAGATAAGTATTTATAATCCTGTTCCTACGGATCCTAACAAACTAGAACTAATCCTAATCTGCTAACAAACTAACGGATAACCCGGAATCTTGAATCTTGAATCTTCTATCTTGAGTCTTCAATCTTCAATCTTGATTCTGGAATCTTCTTATCCTTGTCGTAGATATAGAGCCATATAACGAATTTAAAACATATTTAAATTCTCTTAAACTGACTTCTTTAGTCGGACTGAGTTACTCAGCTTTAAACTCATCAAGCTGAGTTCTTCGAGAACAAACCCGAAAAAAAACATGTACTAACACGTATAATGATTAACTCATCCTTGGAAGTCATAAGAGTTAGCTAGAACTTGTTTAGCAACTCTGTTGAGCTGACTCAGTATATACGCTGAGTCACTCAGCTTGAAACACATCAAGATTAATACTCAACCTATATCTTAGGTGACACATACAGCTTATCAAACACATTGATAATCTTACTAAGATATAGTCTAAGCTGATCAAACATATGCTCAGCTTATATTCAGCTTGTGCTCAGTCTGAAACACTATAAGTGCTCAGTCTGATCAAGCCTCATAATTCTGTTTAAGTTATATTTAGAACACATCTTACAAACTTAACTTTGTCTCATCAAATTTCAACTGATGAGATCATATTCCCAACAAGGAACAAGGTCTACGGGTGTAGCCATATAACCTGCGGGCGTAGGTCACCAAAGAACTGCTCCTGTGGGCGTAGGGATAAGTTCCTGTGGCCGTAGGGCTTGGTTCATTGGAAAGAATCTCTGCGGGCGTAGGGGTTGTCCCTACGGCCGTAGGAGGGGTTTGTTATGCCTTCTGCAGCCATAGGACATGTCCTCTGCGGCCCTAGGACCCTGTCTAGCATGGACAGTTTGTGATTCGTGTTCTGTGCTAAGTGTTAAGTGATAACCAGGCCTGTATGTGATGTGTTAGGTGCTCCTGAGGAACTGGAGGACACCGAACACTATATCTGCCTGCTGCAACTCCGAGGTGAGTACCGGTTTCCCATGAGACTCAGTAAGTAGGTTATCCATGCTTGTGTGACATATGCTACCATGCTTATACATATGTACGTGTAAGGTATGATGTGATACAGTGATACAGTGACATATGCTATGCCATGTGATATAACTTCTGACTTGTGATACGCATGCGTACTGTGGATCCGATTCGGGTCAACTGTGTTTGTGATTCTTGTCCGGACAAATGGCGTGGTTGAGGTCAGCTGTCAATGCGACTGGATCCCCAAGTGTTATTCGGGATCAACAGTACTCACGAGTGATTTTCTGGGTTAAAGGTACTGCAGGACCGTCGTTCCTCGACGTACAGTGAGGGTCTTGGTCTATGATCAGATCCGAACCAAGTCCTTGTGGCTCAAACGTGATAGTGGACTGGTCTTCGCTCCCCCACCTATACGGTTGGTTGTGGCTAATTCCCCAGAAAGGGATTGTTGAGTAGGGCTTGCAACCCTACGAGATATGACCCTACCGACATGTCGGCGCACCGCTATATGATAGCTTAGCTTTGTGTACCGTGCTTGTGATGTGATAGCATGCTTGTTGATGCTTATGTGAAATATGTGCTCACTAGCTAGTTGTAGCTAACGTTTCCAGATGTATATCCCTTTTTCGCAGGTTAGTGACGTGATGGCCTGGCGAGGTGGGATGCTTTTAGGTAGTTTGTGTATATATCTTTTGAAACGCTAGTTGTTATAGTACTCTGATGTGATGGTCGGTATGTAGTGGTAACACTGGCATGATTTTTGAGACTTGGCTCGATCGGTTGTATTTTTTATGCCAAGTCGATAAACAGTACTTAACTATGTAATCAATGGTTTGTTCCGCTGCAATCCTTTGTGTAAATATGTTTAAAAGGTTTTAATTTTCACTGATTTTAAGCTCGCGAAAGTCGGCGTTACAATTAGGTATGAGCGCTTAAATTTGAGGGAATTAGGTACTTGCTCTCGTATTCGATCTCAAACTCGGGTCTGACCATCGTATAAAGTTCCTAGTGGGATAATCGGGTCTGAGTGTGAGCGTTATGTGATTACTGCTCAATGTGAACTAACTTGTGTGTTTGTTAACTATTTTATGATTTTACAATAGTTTTAAAATAAGAAAATGAATTACCTAAGTACTAATTTTCCTAATAGTGTCATATTGTTTATTATAGAAAACTATGATTTATTGTGTTTTTAAAATTTTAGATAAATAAAGTATATATATATATATATATATATATATATATATATATATATATATATATAAAAGAAGTTTTAAATAAAAATGATAATTTAATTGAGAATGGGAGACTCAATCTCAGCCATTCATTTTGTAAGTGGAATTCATGGATGTAGAGCGTGAGGAGATAGAGTGTGGCATGGTGCATGTGAGGAATTCATGGGTAGGCAATGATATTGAAAGAGGGGGAATTGGACGGCTGAAATTGAGTCTCTCATTCTCAATTAATTTGAGATTCTCATTTGAACCCTCCACTATATATATATATATTTATATATATATATATATATATATATATATATATATATATATATATATATATATATATATATAGAGAGAGAGAGAGAGAGAGATAGATAGATTGTAAGGATCCAATAGAAACAATGTGCAACCGTAGAAACACTGCATCTAGTATAGAAACACCGCATCTTGTCTATAAAATCACCACATCCAACTTTAAATCATTACATCTCTAAAAACATTGAGTTCTCTTAAAACTAGTCCGTCATGTGTGAATTAATTGTGGATTCTCATTTAAGAACCAATGCATCTTGTATAAAAACTATTGCATCTAACATAAATACATCGTATCTTGTATAAAAACACTGCATCTCACAAGCTCATCTAAAATGTATAATTTATTATTTATTATTCACTTATATAATATATAGTTAATATAATCCAGCATCCCATCTCTAAACATACGTAGGCAAATAAAAAATTAATATTCATAACAAAATATCATTGTATCAATGGATAAAAATTATTTTATATATAATTCATTTGTTTTTTTATTAAGCATATATCCACTAATATTATAAAAAAAATCAAATTTGAAAGAAAAAGAGAAAGTAAAAGATAAAAAACTAGTGATCTGGAAAAGAAAAGTTTACATATGAAGTTGCAAATATTAAAAATTAAAGTTGTTATAAGATTTTATCTTTACGTAACTAATATGTTGACGCTTTTTTGTTTGTCAACTTCTAGTATCTTAATATGTTTATTCGTTATAAAATATTCATTAATAGTTAATTTACTAACATGTAAACATAATTAGACTATAAATACTCCTAAAAATAGTTTAATTGATTAATACAACGATTAAAACAATTCTTTGTTTAAATATATTCAATAAGTTATATGGAGTAACATTTTACCTATAAATACATATATATCAAATTCTGAAAAAGAAATAACTAATATACTTTAATGTAATTATATTAAACGATTTAGATAAGATTTGATTATGTATTTGGTAGTTAAGTAAATTGTAATAATTCCGTAGCGAAATGCGAATATTAACACTATGGTTTTACATTATTATTGTTTATTATATTTGTATATGTATTAGATGTATTGACAATACAAATTTCCATTGCCGTATTCAAGTCGGTTTTTAGTACGGACGGTCGTGTGCAAGACTCATATAAAATAAATGTGTCAAGTTTTATAGTTGAGACTTTGGTCTGCACCCAAAAGAATGCCAATTTTTTAGAACATTGACGATAATTTAAAGATTAAATTACACGGATAGTTTCTTGGTTAGTCCATAATTACTGGTTTAGTTCTTTAAATAGAAAAATTACACCAATGGTCCCTACTGTACGAGTTTTGTTACGTCATTGATCTTTTTACTAACTGCCCGTTAACTTCTACCGTTATTTAACTTTTCAAAGTGTAATTTGGTCATTTCACACCTTGGTAGATCGTTACTTTCACCCTTAATCCCTATTATTTTTACTTTATATTTTTTTAACTTTTACTTATTTATAAATTAATTAATAATTAAATATTATTTAATAATTAACTAGGCACCACCACGCCATGGCCCCTCTCTCTCTCTCTCTCTCTCTCTCTCTCTCTCTTTCTCTCTGTCTTGTGGGTTTCCCCCACCATTCCGCCAGAGCCACCATCAAACCACCACCACCACCATCAGTCTCTCTCTACACACCATCACCTCCCTCTTCTCTCTCTCTCTCTCTCTCTTTCTCTCTCTCTCTCTCTCAATCTGTTCCCAATGTCGCACAGACAGTCACACACACATATCTCCTCTCTGCCGGAGCCATGATCAAACCACCACCACCATCCATCCATCATCATCATCTCCCTCACCTTCTTTCTCTCTTTTTCTCTCTTCACCAACACACAGTCACCTCTCTCTCCTCTCTCTCTCTCTCTCTCTCTCGATCTCGATCTCGATATGTTCCCTCACAACTCTGCCGGAGCCACCATCAAACCACCACCACCATCCATCCATCGTCATCATCTCCCTCACCTTCTTTCTCTCCCTTTCCCTCTCCACCACACATAGTCAAACCAACCACCACTGTCACTGTTCTTCAAATCAAACCCCGATCAAGGTTCAAACCAAATCAATCACACACAAAATCAAACCTATATACACAAAATCACACCTATACACAAAATTGAACTTATTGTTCTTCAAATCAAATCTAGATCTGGATACTTTCGATGAAGCCATTACAGAAATTGAATAAAGAAGGGTTGGGGCGGCCGCGCTTGGAGTGGTGGTGGCCGGTAGCGGGGGCTACATGAATCAGTCAGATCTAGAGTTTTTATAGACTTACGGTTCTTACATAAGCGAAAGGGATGGCGGTTGGAGTGGAGACGGTGGTTCGTGGAGCTGTGCGACGGTGGTTCCTGAGTGGGTTGTCTACCGGCGGCAACAGGTGGTCAAAGGGATGGTGGCCGGCGGTGGCTTGCTTGGTGGTGGTACTTAGATATGGTGTGGAAGTGAAAGAGTAGAGAGAGTGAGAGAGGGTAGAGAGAGTGTATGTGTTAGTATATGGGGAGAGATGAATAAATATTAAGGTTACTGGTTTGGTCCCTACGTAAGGACTAAGGGTGAAGCAATAAACTACTAAAGTGTGAAAAGACAAAATTGCCCTTTGAAAAAGTTAACTAACGGTAGAAGTTAACGGACAGTTAGTAAAAGGACCAATGACGTAACAAAACTCGTAGAGTAGGGACCATTGGTGTAATTTTTCTACTTAAAGGACTAAACCAGTAATTATGGACTAACCACGTAGACCATCCGTGTAATTAAATCTATTTTAAAATTTAAGATATTGTTAAAGGTAATCACAGATTTTACCTACCTAACACATATTATTAAATCATAGTATAAACTACTTTCTTTGTGCACATGTTAGAAACGTTTTGGGTAAAATTATAGAAGAGTCTTCAATTTAGATTATGTTTAAGTCATAGTCCTAAGGAACTAATTTTAGCCTTTTGATCAATGACATTAGTGGTTCACATTGCATTTTAAATTTTTGGGCGGAGTGATATTTTTGTAATTCACATGTAATGTTTTACAAAATCACATGTGATTGTATACTAATCACCTATGAATAATTTTAAAATTTTAGAACTATGTTTTTTACATAAACTATATTAAACACATCTCTAGAACTATAACATATATATTTCTTGTAATACATGTCCTTTGAACCTTTGTGTTTGGTACTTTAGCATAGTCCATTTCATTGAACCTCATAGAATTTCAGAATTACAATATATATTGATTGATTATAAGATGCATAAGAAATTTGATACTGTTGTAATGTTTCTTCTTCCCTCACAATAACACATCTAAGCCTACTTCTATGGGAACTAGTATGCATTCAATCACAATTTACTTCCAAAATTTTATATCTTACACTTGTGCACTTGTGTACATTCCTAATTAACAAACTTATAGAATCATGTGAATTATTTGATGCCATTTGAAATATTCGTTCGAGAAGTCATTCGCCATCACGGCACACCCAAGACCATTGTGAGTTACCGGGATCCTTTATTTCATAGTCGTTTTTGGCAAGAAATCTTTCGGCTCAAGGAACGAAGTTACTTATGAGCTCCACATATCACCCGCAAACGGATGGTCAGATGGAGATAATTAATCGATGTTTAGAAGCATATCTTCGTTGTTTTTCCACTCACCAGCCCCGTAATTGGTCGGATGGTTACCATGGGCAGAATTTTGGTACAATTCCACGTTCCATGAGTCAACGGGAACTTCTCCGTTTGAAGTAGTGTATGGCAGGAAACCTCCATCTGTGGTTTAGTTATTCCAGGAGAAGTGCGAGTCCAAGCGGTGGTACACGAACGGAAAGATAGGGATGAGGCTTTAAGGCAACTAAAGCGTCATTTCTTACATGCTCAGAGCGTGATGAAGGAGTAGGGAGATAAGAGACGACGGGAAGTTCAATTTTCAATTGTGGAATAGGTCTACGTGAAGTTAAAACCATACAGGCAGAAGATTGTGGCCAATCGAATTCATGAGAAGCTAGCTGCTCGATTTTTTGGGTTCATTAAAGTTCTTGAAAAGTTGGGACTAGTTGCTTACAAGTTAGACTTACCACCGACTTCCAAAGTACATCAGGTTTTTCATGTGTCTCTACTCAAAAGAGTGATAAGTATCGTTGCGGAAAAACCTGCTAAATTGGATTTGGAGGTAGCTAATCAGGTGGTTCCAACTGAAATTTTGGCATCTCGTATCCGTGGTTAATTTGTTGGAAGGGGTTACTAGTTGAGGAGGCGACATGGGAAGATGTTCTCACTATCCAAAGTTAGTTTCCTAATAATTAGTCTTGAGAACAAGACTATTTCAGATGACGGAAGTAATTATACGAATTCAGGATTATAATCTCTTAAGGGAATGGGTCTAAGGTGTGGAAAGTGTATTCTAGAAGGGGTAAAAAAGAAACTCCAGAAAGTGGCTAAAAGTTAGTTATCACGAGTACCTTTTTACAGGGAGGGAGGATTACGTTTAGAAAGGGATTATATATATATATGGTGTCAGGTGAGTGTAACCGTCACCATATGCCTTTCATTCTCAGCCGTTAGATCTTGATCACTTTTAATCTCAGCCGTATAAAGTCCTGAATTTAGACAGCCGTTAGATCAAAGTAATCTGAGCCCTTGATCATTTTTGTAAAACTGCTATAAAGAAAAAACGTGGGACATTAATCAGTTAAACAAAAACTGCTGACCTTGTAGTGGGGGTAGTTTTTTCTCACGACCATCTCCCCTAACCCTTATATACCTAGTGACGTTTTGGCATAAATCACCACCACCACGACCACCAAAAACTCACACCTAAAACTCGAAAGCAGAAACCCTAGCCTGAAATCACAACCCCATGAACACAGACCAAGATGAACAACAGAATCCCTTGAACACACACGTACGGGACCGCCATCCTAGATCTGTAATCGCACACACAGAGACTCACCAAATGATACCCTAAATCAATCTTAGATCTACAAACACAAACACGTAGAGAAAGGGGACCTGTGACTTTGGAAATGGCGATGGTCTTGTCTGGTGAGGGAGGTGAGGCTGTGGACTTCTCCGACGAGTGGAGGTGAGGGCGGTAGTGGAGGACGAGATACCTTGGAGGAGGCCGACGGAGAAGAGACCCCTGGTGGTGGAGGCCGGCGGCGGCGACGATGGTGTGTGAGAAAAGGGGTTTTATGAGATGGAGGTGGAGATGGCCTACGGTCGGCGGTGTGGTCGATGGAAGCTGTCGTTCGATGGTGCGATGGAGGTGGAAACTGCCATTCAATGGTGCGATTGTAGTCGGTGGCGAAATATGGCGGATGAGAGTGTCTTCGTAGGGTTTTAAGGTTCTAAGCCCACAAACCTTGGGTTTAAGGTTTTAGCAGAGAGTGTTTATTTGCTATCTTAGGGTTTTAAGGTTTTAAAGACATGGACCAATACATGGGCCTTGGTTATAAAATACTATAAGTCTATAATACTTTTTTAAAAGACGAGTAGTAAATGAGTTAAATATATTATTAAGCCCACAAACTTTGTTATATACTTTTATATTATATTATTTATTAATTACTAATTTATAATACAATCTTTAAATATATATAAAAGACTAATTTTATCAATTTAATATAGCATCTTAGCCCTTTATTTAGTAAAAATCAGTTATTTAAAATTGAAACTTGACTTTAAGAGTTTAAGTTATTATTCAAATCCATTAATCCAATTCGTAAATATTTATCAAATAAAGACATAAATCTTCAATATCTACCGTATATCACAATCGTTTACTTAAATATATCACACATAAATTTTTATGAGCACTTTTTCTTTTGAGGGCTAAGTCAATATTTTATATGTATTTATTTTCTTATTATTTTATGCATTTTCTTAATTTTACAATTTGCAAAAATAGATACATGTATAGAAAGTTCACATAATTTCAAGAGTATGGGATAAAACTATTATATTAAATAGGTATAGAATCTTTTTTTCAATAAAAGAAGATGTATTTTTGCTTATTATTTAAATTTTTACATAGAAGATTAAATATCAATTAAAACAATGATACTGCAATTTTTTTTGCATTACTTATGTTTATTTATGGCTTTTATTTATAGAATACTTATTATGTGATCTTTATGGCTTTGTTTTCTTTTATATATTGCTTGTGTACGCTTCTTTTAATTTTAGTTATCACTGTTACGACCCGGACACCATCCGGGTATTACACTACTTATGTAAGGTTTCTTGGGTGTTGGGAAAGATCTAATATATATATTTTTTATTTCTATTGTTTGTTTTAATTTTAACTTTTTTAATTTGTAATTTCAATTTAATAATTTTTTCTTATTTATTTGTGATTTAGTTATTTTTTTGGAGTGGTGTTTATAAGTGGAAAGTAAAGTTATAATTTTTTTATTTTCTAACAAGGTAAGAGACCCGTGTATTACACGGGTTAACTAAGAAAATGATAAACAATAAGAATTTATAATATAAATAATTCGTAAATACTTTCTTGTATCTAAAATTGGATGTTCTACTGCCAAGTTACCGTGCTTGTCTAAAATGAATAATTTTAAGCCTGTGCTTATTTTAACTCTAACTAAGACAACATAAAGTTGAGCATTAGTGAAAACAGGTTCTTATAAAACGAACCGACCTTTAATAGTTATTGCTCTTAACTCTTATCTATTGTCATAGCAAAATATATAGCAAATGGAAAAATTATTTCTTTGAACTTTCAAAGAGATTCTACAATATAATAAAAAAAATAACGTATTAGGTATTTTGCTTTGAGAAATAATAAAAGGTTTTAGAAACATATATTAGTGGAATATTTTTTAAGTTTAAGTATTCTTTTCGTTTTTGATAGTTTAAAAAGTTTGTATTAGTTTGTTTATATATATTATATACATGTTTTTAAAATTACGTACCGGAGCACCCGAGCACCGCTCGGGTATTACACTAGTTCTTCCCTGGTTCTCCATACCCTTCCTAAATTCTTTACTGTTTCAATAACTAATCCATTTCTTATCACAATTCCCTAAGATCAAGTAACCCCAAAAGGGATGGATTGTACATGTAAATTCATGATGTCTTGCTGTAAGATCAGCACATGTTTCGATCAATGCAGTGGTGGGAACGGCTCTCAAAAACAACCAGTTCACCTACTTCATTGTCCCCAACCCATAAGTAAAATTTGTGGATGGAAGACACTCGCGATGATATCTTACCTTTAAAAGCAGGTATAAGAATTAGGAGCACCACATTATTATACATCCCACCAGCAAGGCAGCAATAGATTTCCTCATAAATTAGTCCAGTATCGATATGATCTTCTATGGCTAAAAACAGCGTACTCGAGGGATCAGATACATTCCAGACTACCAAAGGACCCAATTCGGATTTTATTGCATCAGACTTGCACAGGTATATATATATGTTTTGTAATTGCAAATTAGCATCAAATCGGATTTTTATAATTCTAGTAAGAAACATTTGGGCTTCATCAGCAATTGTCTGCTCCTTATGTCTATATCAGTCATGAATGTAATAAAGAAATTTGTACTAATATGTTTGATCCATAAAATAGTGTGAAGAACAAGAAAAAATTCCAGAAAATTGAAATTCTGGCAAACTATAATAAAATAAAATTTAAGATTAAGAGTAAACTCAAAATAATTGTACAACAAGCTGACAACCAACAATAATCTAGATAAACATATGAGACGTTCCTAATAACAGAGAACACCAAGAAAGAACAAGAAAAAAAATAGTAATATACATCACATATATTGTAACACAGGTGTTGGAGTATACGATTTCACTGTAATTGGTGAACGACATCAAACCAGAATAATATAGAACTCCGAGCATATATGACACGTACTCGCTGCAGTGCAAGTGTGCCGCTAGTTAAAACTGCTTTTGCACCTCCCTTGATTCGTGTTTGAGAAACAGACACACTATCGCCATTCGTCTTTGTGGCGGTGGACGGCAGCAATGGCTCACGGCCACCAGCGGTGGTGATTATAGCATAGGAGAGATAGTCCAAGGGATTGGACTCACATTGCAGATTGCAGTCCTCAATGATCAGTCTACCACTTCTATGAAGCAAGCAGCAACCCAGCTCCGCCTTTACTGTTAGGTTTGCCAATTTGCAAGTTGACAGAAACTCCAGTGCACTGTAAATCACAACATTATGCCTACATTTCTGAGCAGTTATATCTTACTTTTGGGGTTGAGGTAGAGGAGGCCAAATGGGCAGGTTGTATAATTGGTTAAAAACAGTTGCAATTTTTTACATCTGAAACATTTTTATTGAAAAGTTCATACTTTTATCATTACCGCATCAAATATCATAAAAAAGGTGTATAAACAAGCAAACCTGTCTGAGCCTCGAGAACAGACAAGTGTTGTATCATCAGCAACATCACCAGCTCCAATCTGAACGTAGAATTATATAAAAAAGCTAACGCTTTATAGTGGATATCTACTTATGAAAGTAAACTAAAGTTCCCCCACAACATACAAAAGGAGCAGATATGAAGAATCATCCAATAAACTAATAGGAAAAGAGGGAAGATTAAACATATTAAAAGATGTAAGTGTCCGTGTCTAAACGATGCAGAAATTATGGGTCATATATGTATAGAATTCTTCATTTTCACTAACCCCATATGTATGTGTGGTTTCTATATGTATACAATGGTAGTGACTCGCGCTTGATTGCTAGCTTATACTCCCATGTTTAGTTGCAAAAGGCAAAAGCTACAATAACCTAAAAACAACTATACAATATAAACTTATTTACTGATTAGTCTCAGAGTAGTTATCAACATTAAAGTTAAGGAATGTTTTGTTCCTACTCCTTTACTGAATACACCAAAATTTTAAGGAAGTCTGGATTTTGGAATCATATAGTTCTTGTAAATTTATGGTAAAGCTTGATTTGAGAAAAAATTAATTACATAATACTACTAACAATAAATACTTACGTAACAATATAGCAAAACGAAACATGGGAGTACAAGAAAAATTAGAAAATAAAAAATAAAAAAATATCGCTAAATATAATAAAATAATAAAAAAATAATAGTAATAAATCCATAAATAAATAAAGAAAAATAGAAGATATAAAATAAATTAATTAATTAAAAAATTATTTAATTGTCAGGAAGCAATCTCTCTACCTACAGGTAGAGGTATGATTGTCTACATTATACCTCCCCCATACCCCACTGTAGCTGGATTGGGTACTGTTGTTGTGTAACAATATAGCAAAAGATAAAAAATTTAATAATGAAAATTTCCGTAAAAAAGGCATAATCATGCCGCAAAAAGGAAAAAGGAAACAAAATAGACCCTTCACCACCCAAATGTAGGTTAAGAGAAACAATTATCTCAGCTACGGTAGGAAGTTAGCTCTAATGCCAACTTGAACTCAAAGGGTTTCGTGTTAAAAGGTTACAATAGGAAAATATATATAGATGTAGAGTTACATATAGGTGTATCCTACACTGGTTACAATTGAGTAAATCGAGTCTAAAACAGGATAACTAACAACACAGCACCTGCATTCTCGTCAAAGAACAAGAAAATGACACGCAAACTATACCTTTCACATAGACAATAAAAATTGGACCTTTAGTAACAAACTCTAAAAGTTAAAACCCCAACACATTTAAAAATCGTTAATTATATTTTTCAAATGAGAATATAAGGAAAGATCAGCACTTTCCCGTATGTAATGAAAAGAGGGTAATGTTGTGAATGAAGGTCTGACAAAGTATATAACATACCAAACATAATGGTTTTTTGATTTGAATATTCGAAGCCAAATGAACCCCCCCGGCTCCAATCAATATGGTGTCACCTGGCCTGAACGGTTATTATAAATCTAGAATAAGATTTCGTCTTTTTCGAATAACAAATACACAGAAGGCAAACTAGACTTACCTGGCAGCAGAAACAGCTTCTTCAATACTCGGGAATACCCCCGATTCTGTTAGCGCTTTAATAGCCCGGTCAACTCTCAACCATAAACGAGGGTGACATGCCAAGAAAAGCCATCTGTGGCAAACGAGGGCTGTGTTATACCGATCTGCAAACTCAACACCAATTTGAGACATCATATGAAAAAGATGTGTTCAAAACAAATAACTAGGTGTTTTATACGTGTAGTTAATGCCTCTGAGTTCTAGAATGGACACATACTTTAAGGAGGAAGGGAGCTTTAGTTAACAACACGATCTTTCGATTATAAATATTGCTACTCTTCTTTTACAGATTCCAACTATAGAACTCAGAAGCGTATGTATAATTTTATTGCAACATATATGTTCAATTTCTGTTACATTTGAGAATGTGAAGCTTAAGCAAATCATGAGGACGGATGTAATTTTATACTTCATAGACTGTGTAAAAAAATGTAGCACAACACGAACACTACCCGACCCCAATGATTGGGTAGGCGGAGGCAAAATGTAGACGGTCATAACTCTACCTGGGAGTAAAGAGACTGCTTGCCAAAATACTCCAGCTTAACTCGTGTTATTCGAAAGCTAAGCTTTTATCAGAAAAGGTTACAAAATTGTATTACATGGTGGAACCATTAATCTATGGAATCAAGTATCAATTTTGAATTCCTTTTAAGGTATCATATTTAATTTTATTTATCTTAACTTAATATATGACAACGATGCAATTGGGGAGAAAAAAATTGGAAATATCAATTTCATGGTTCATCAATCAAAAGAAATCATCCTTTTGTCCTTTGCCCAAACAATATGAGATCAGTTGGAAACTGATACCGGAAGATTCAGGACCTGTTTTGTTCATACCTTAGCTGCCTGTTTGGTTGGCAGGAATGCTTAGGAATTTGGAGGAACTGGAATGCTCCTAAGGATTGCTATGTTTGGTTCAATTTCAAAGAAGGAATTGTAATATAGGGAAAGGAAAACTTTGCATCAGATGGAGGAAAGAAAATTCAATCACACATTGGAGGGAATTAAAATCCTTAGGAAGGGAGAATGTCGTAGATTACAAAAATACCCTCAAAAACATTTTTTAACCTAAAAAAACAGGAAACTGCTCAAAACTCTTGTCCCTCATCTCTCAAAATCTCTATCATTCGTGGTTACAGGTCCTCGGCGAGTGTCATCCTCTGGTCCACAGCCGCGTCCTCCTCCGGCAACGGCGATTCATCCTCGGCGAGTCTCCTCCAGCAAAGGCTTCATCCCTCCTCAGGTGAGAATCCAAATCTTTCTCGCTCAATTTCTTGATCTCACTATCTTTCTCTCTCAAATTTCCTGCTCAATGACCTTAAATTTGTTTTTTTATTTAATTATGCTCCATCGATGGCCTCCTTGTTTCTTTGTATCGTGAGCGGGCCTGTCTTTAAGATAATCATAGCACTGCTAAATAGTCTTGTTTATAGTTTCCCATATGAAACTTTACCACTAACCTTAGGTAGTACATATACATGTCTCCTAAATATTATCTTGATCATTACTTTATTGTGTCTAGAGAACAAGAATTCACCACATACACACACCACCGGAACCAAACAAAGAAGTTTCACCAACCCACTGCATTATTCAAGATTATGAAATAGACACTTCAATTTCATCTATAAAAACATATTGAATGCTAGCTTAATAGACAATTCAGGTTTTTCATGAAAATGCCGCTTGTTTTATTCCCCTTTAAATTCTGCTCAAGAACTAGTATGAACAAGTTTTTAATTTAGATGTTTTATGAATATTGATGAACAAGTTGCCATTTTTCTCCATATTCTTGCTAACAATGTTAAGAATTGTGTCGTCATATGTCGCTTTCATCGTTCCGGAAAAGCAATTAGTAGGCCTTTTGCACGACTTTGTAATGCAACCATACGATTGCATACTCGTTTGCTTAAGAAACTCGAACCCGTTCTCTATAACTCTACTGATGAAAGATGGAAATGGTTAAAGAATTGTTTAGGAGCTTTAGATGGAACATATATAAATTGTCTAGTTTCGGTTTAGAAAAGCCTAGATATAGAACAATAAAGAATGACATTGCATCAAACGTTCTAGGGGTTTATTCCCAAGATATGCAGTCTATCTATGTGTTAACGGGATGGGAGAGGTCGGCCGCGGATGGTAGAGTTCTTCTGGATGCTCTTCTTAACCACATGGATTGAAAGTTCCAAGACCGGTACGTAAATATACGTATTCACTACAATTTAATAAGCACGAATGATTATCTATATGTAATGCATTAAAGAATAAAATTGTTGGGAAAATAAATTTGTGTATTGCTAATCTGTATGTAATGTATTAAATTGTTTGATTATTTATTGTTTTATTTGTTGAATTATTAAACAAATCTTGTGACCATGTTTATGACAAGTCAGATAAGAAATTGTAGGCCAAGGACAAGTAATGAAGAAGCAAAGCTAGTTGAGGCCTTGGTGAATATGACAAAATCTGGCAGGATTTAAAGCCAATAATGGTTTCAAATCGGGTTATTTACAAAACCTAGAGCAAGCCTTGAAACTATCACTCCTAAATTCCGTATTTTAGGTAATCCACATATTGCGTCAAAGACAAGCAGGTTGGCTATGACCAGGTAAAACAATGTGTTACTGTGGAGAAACCGGTTTGGGAGGCGTTACCACCACGTACATATTATAATATTTATATAGTTTACAAAGAAGTGTCTACATGGATATATTACATTTTTTTGTTTTTATATCTATACTACATTATTTTAAGTAGCGCATGTTTTTATGCAAAGAGTACAAATACTCAAAACAATCGTCTAATCAATCATCTCCCTAATTAATTCAACAAGTTATGGTAACTGTTGTTTTAAACAACTCATTAAACATAAGTAGATATCTTTTTTCTTATCTTTATTGTTTTTATAAAATTACTTTAAAAACAAATTAAAGGGTTGATGACAAAATATAAAAATAAATAAAATAGAAAAAGTAGAGAAAACAAAGAAAATATATATTTTGTCAAAAGAAGGTATCTACTATAATATTCCGCAAATACAATACCCTTACATTATCGAAACAAGACATCTTGTCAAGCATAAACTATTCGTATCCGCCGCATTGCGCGAGTACTATGCTAGTAAATTATAATGTTTAATGTTTGTAAATAAGTTAATAAAGAAGCGGCTATATGAAAAAACAAAACATTTACTTACTATGAAGATTATTGATTTTTGGAAAAGGTCGAGCTCGGGGAAATAAAGTAAAAGATTTTGCTAAGATGAAGACGACAACGACAACGACAACGATACCCAATCCCGCAAAAGCGGGGTATGGGGGAGGTATAAATGTAGACAATCATACCCCCACAAACAAGTAGGGAGATTGCTTCCTGCAGAGGACCTCCGTCCGTGAAAAAAGGAAAGTAAAAACTGAAAGATAAAAATAAAAAAATAAAAAAATAAAAAAAAATAAATAAGTAAATAATAAAAAAAACAAAATAAAATAAATAGGTAAAAGTTTATAAATAGCCAACTAGTAACAGAGTAACTTAAAAAATAAAAGAAAATCAAAAGTAAAAAAGTAAAGATAAATAAATATATATATATATATATATATATATATATATATATATATATGTATATATAAATAAAAAGCTACAAATAGAACAAAGAGGTTGATCCTGCTCCCTAGACGGCTGGACCATATGTTGCTAGTTGCAGTCTTGAATCTACCTATCCTTGAATCTTAATCCTTCTTCTCCAAGATTCCCTATTCGAGATCATGTCCTCGGAAAGAGAAGCTCCCCCATACCCTGCTTTTGCTAAGATGAAGCAAGAGGTTAATTTAGAGAAACAAACACAAGAGTCGGATGATGATTATCTTGATTCGGACAATGCGGTTAGCACTAATACAAACTTGCAACATGAGGAAACTTCACTGAGTCTTCTTTCCAACAAAAGGAAGAGTCGAAGCGATGATGGGTTCAACAATGTGGTTAGGTTGATTATAGGAAGTCTTTGGCAATTCGAAGAAAGCGATAGAGAGGCTTAGGTTAAATACATCTTGGAAGAATAATATAATCAATTGGGATGTTTATTAGGATGTTGATTAGCATTTTAGATTTGTACGTTTTTGATATCTTTGATTGGATGTATTGAAAGATTGCTACATTTTTTAGTAAGTTTCTGTGGATGTGTATTGGAATGATTTTAAACTTATGATGTTTATTAGCATGATTTTTGTTATTTATTGACATGAATGTTCATGAAATTTTATAATTTTCATAATTTATATAATTTTTATAATAAATTTTTTAAACCAATTAAAACTAAGCAAAAAGAACAAGGACAATTCTATCATTTTACATAACTAAAATTAAATTTATTTCACATGTCTGCAAACCAAATAGAATATGGAATTGGATTCCAATTCCTTTAGAAACGTTTTGCGAAGCAAACGCCACCTAGGAGTCCAATGGAATGGACATTCCATTAGTTATTTGGTCATGAAATGGTTGGAATTGAAATTCTTTAATTTTCTTTTAATTCCTTTATGTAAAGGGAAACAAGATTCATCCAAGTGAAGGAAGAAAAGTTTAAGCTCTCTTCACCAAATTATCTCTAAAACCAAAAAAATCTTATCTTGCATTTTTAAAAGGATGCAAATAAAAAACGTTTTTTGTAAGGGATTAATTGTACCAAAGTTCATAAAACTGAAATATTTAAAAAAAGAAGTGTATAAAAATGATGCCAATAATGTCATTCATCATTTTTACATTCAGATTTCTTTGATATATATAAACAAACCAAACATGAATACATGAGAATACCAAAAACTGAAAAATGAATTTCATTCTAGTGCATAGAGATTGAATTTACATTTCCTTTGACCGATTCCAATTCGTTAGAAAACATTATGTTAAACAAATGCCCCATTATGTCAAGATTTATGAGGAACGTACGTCAATATGGAGTAAGTTATATTTTACACAGTTAATTCTTTTAAGTTAATTTTCTGTAATTTATTTCTGATGTGACTAACAAAGCTTAATCCTGTTCTACACTCAAATGCCTTTGATAATCGGAATAGGTACGATTAACTTCTGAGTAAGTTTAGGCTAAAGATAGCTCATTTATAAGGAAAGATACAAGAGAAGTAATATATTAAACCTATACTGGCTAACAAAGTACCAAAATATTATTTGTTCACACAGGCAAAACCACAAATTCGTAAATTAATACAATTAGACGCATTATAACAGTAATTCTTGATCAAAAATCCAATAACAACTCCCAATTCCTAATAAGGCAATAAGGTAAGTCTGATTCAACTAAATTATTCTTCAATGCAAAAGAATTTGCTGACATAATCAGAAAAATCAAGACAACTAGTACAACATGATCTTCTACAATCGCATACAAGAAATTCAATATGAGGAGTAAAACGTTGAATAATCGGCACGTCAATTATGAATTAAGAACTTGCAAAAGGGAAATTGTTGCAACAGAGGCAGCAGATAGATGGATCTCTAGAAATTGTCATAGATTTATAACACCTCGATACTCACGACAGGAAATAGAAATTAGGGCTGGAAGGTTGAATATAAGAGAAATATATACCTGGGATTGGAGATAAGAAGCTAAAAATATGCATCAAACAACCATCATCAAGATTGTTAATATTAGAAGAACGAGAAGTAGAGTGCCTGCACTTTTGCTTGTTCTCGTCCATGTAAGAGATGCCAGTAATTTGGGCAGCGGTTGAGAAGAAGAAGCAACCACCGCCTTTCACAGATTTCTTGAACGGGTGAGTGAGGTCGCTATTGTCACATACTCGACCATATTAGCAAGGCTGTCGTTCTTTACACCATCCGATAGCCGACTTTGACCCAAAACCCGACTTGAATAAACGATGAAGTAGCTAATAAAGATTCTAATATAAAAGGGTTAAGATTATTTCATCTTTGGGTCAAACATAATTCATTAGGTTATCTTATAAATATAGAGTAAATTATACCAATCGTTCACGTGTTTTGTCTCAAATTGCATCTTTCATTCCTGAACTTCATTAATTACACTAGACGTTCCAAACGTTTACGTTTTGTCTATGGTCTCTGGCCCAAATTAAATGACTAAATTACCCTTGACCCATTTTTTTAATTATTTTTCTTGATTTTAAATTATTATAATTATTATAATAATTATTATTATATAATTAAAACCCCTTTGCACTTTGGCGGCAATTCCACCTTAAAGACAGAGAGAGAGATGGAGAGAGAGAGTGAGCAGAGGAGTGAAGGTCAACGGAGTGGTGATAGACGGAGTGCATAGTGGCTGGATGTGGAGGCAGAGGTAGAGGTTGACGGTGGCTGCGGGCGGATGTGTAGGGCGACGTAGGTGTTGGGCGGCAGTGTAGACGTAGGTATTGGGCGACGACGTGTGTATAAAATATAGATATATATTCTATATATATATATATATATATATATATATATATATATATATATATATATTGTTTTTCAAGTTTTAGAAATATTCAAAATTAATTTAAAATCAAGAAAAGTAATTAAAAAAAGAGTAAAGGGTATTTTAGTTATTTCATTTGAGTCAGGGACCACAGCCGTGACAAAACCTAAACGTTGGGGACGCCTAGTGTAATTAATGAAGTTCAGAGACGAACGGTGCAATTTTGAACAAAGGACAGGGACGATTCGTGAAATTTACTCTAAAATCAAATATAATTAAATAATTATGTTGTTTAATGTAATTGGAAGGGTTTAAATGTAGATTGTTAGGAGGTAGTATATGAAATATGCGAGAGGTTTTAAGAAAATTGTATATTAATGTAATTAATTATAAGTTGTTTAAATATTATGTTTAATAACTTGTAATATATTTTGTTTTGAACAAAAATAATTATATATTTGTAATCGGGTCATTTTTATCTACTTTTTGATATAAATTTTATGGAAATATGAGTTATTTTTGTAAAAATTAGTATTTTTAATTGTTTTATCCATGGAAGCAACATGTAGGCAATTATTGGACATTTTATTCGTCTTTTATATTTATTTCCTCTACATAATATTATAGATATAATCACTGATTTCTTGTTCTTTGGATAAAAACAAGTAAAAAATTATACTATAACCAACGGTTAGTGGCATAAAGTTGTTTACAAAACTACAACTACCACTTAGAGTTTTTAAAAAATGATTATTAGTTGTGAGTAAATAAGCCTAAAGAAACTATAATCTACATAATTGCTTGGTAGTAAAACAGCTATTATGTTAATGGGTTTTGTAACTGTAACACCGGGTTTCACGAGCTTAAAATCAGGAATAATTTAAACTTTTAAGTATATTTATCAATGGCATGCAGCGGAAAGTAAGCACTGGTTATAAAATATAAGGTGTTATTATCCGACTTAGCGAATATAAACATCAAAAGCCACGTCTCAAAACGAACCGGTGTTACCATACTATAAACCGACCATCGGGTCACAGACAATTTAAAACAGCAAAGTGTTCCAATAGAGTTAAATACAATTACCCATAAGCGCCCGCCTCACCAGGCTGCCTAATCTTTACCTGTGAAAAGAGTAAATCAAGAACCGGTTAGCTACACTAGCTAGTGAGTACAGGTTGCACATAAGTATCAATAAGCATGCAGTCAAAACTCAGGAAAGCACACAGGGCTATCCTATCATATTGTGACGTGCCAATTATGTCAGCAGGAGTCGTGTCTTGCAAGGTAGCGAGCCCTGCTGAACAACCCTAGCTGGGGAATCAGCCGCAACCAAATGCACCAGTGGGGGAGCGAAGAGCAGTCCATATGGTGCACTCTGTATATCATGCTGGGTCCAGCCTAAGCAAAGAACCCAGTTCTAATTAAGGAACGGCGGCCTGCTGAACCATACCCAAGCGTATACTCATGAGTACCGTTAGTTCCCCAATTCATAGCCCTTAAGGACCCTGGGAACCCAGCCATATATTATCACCCATCTACCTGACTGACCTTAATCGTGTTGGAAATTGTTTGTACAATTCCCCGAGTGTCCGGACATAATTACATAAACAAATAGCTGATCCAATTAGGATCCAGTTCATGCGCACATATAATCACAGCAATTATTATTCTTACTAGTAAACGAAACATGCGAGTATTACTTAATCACAACATACACTTACCACATGATTTCTGTCATAAGTATTCTCTTACTTTTACAGCCATTCTAATCATCACGAACATGATATATCACATCACAGCATACCTTTGCACATGTACTTAGAATCACCAATACACGTTTAAAAACACACTATGGTTAACACTACTTACTGAGCCTCATGGGAAACCGGTACTCACCTTAAGCTCGCAGAAGGCTCACACAATAGTCAACAGTTTCCGTTTTCCTCTCGCACACCTAACACAATACATACACGCCTAATTATCACTTATACATAGCACCCTTAGGTTAAAACATAAGTTTAAACAAACTATTAGCCCTGGACCCCTGCTTGCGATCGCAAGTACAAGCCTTGCGGTCGCAAGGGTCCCCTAATGAAGGGTTTTGATAACCTGACCAAACCACCATATGACTCAAACTGGTCAAACCTGGGTTTGATTCTACTGGTTCAATCCTAAAAGCGGAACTGGATTGAACACAACCCTCTAAACCCCAAAAGGGTTAGGATCTTTAAAACTTACATGATCAACATAGTTTCTTGCAAAACAATCCACATAGAAGGGTTACAAGATTATACCTGAACAAAACCTTAGGATTGCTAAAGATAGTCCACTACTACTGCACCTCCGATTGAACTGGCTGCTAGACCGCTCCTGGATCACCAACGCTTCAAAGAACTCGAAAGCTTGAGCCTACGTGTGTGTGACCTTGCGTCGATCAACAAAACCGCAAACACCCTTGCGGTGTTCTTCTTTGTTCGACGATAGAGAGAGACGAGAGAGAGAGAGAGAGCGACGAGGGAGAGGGAGGGCGAGATCGAGAGAGAAAGTGTTGTGGTGGCTAGGGTTAATCCATTTTGTCTCACGAATGTTAATCCTTAGGCTTAAGGGTATTATATAAGGATTAACTTGGACCTAAGCCTGTTTAATTAAAAGCCCGCTGGTTTTAATTAAACTTTCATCTCTTCTCATATTGACCCCCTGGACTTTACTAGTTAATTAATTAACTATTAATTAACTTAGTCAATTAAATATTAAAACTTAATACTTAATTCTCTTTAAATAATAAATAACTATTTATTATTTATTGCTTTTAATAATTAATACAAACTGATTAATTATTTATTTCTCTCTTTTCAATAATTAATTCTATTGATTAATTATTCACTCTTCTCTTTAATAATTTAATCCAACTGATTAATTATTTCGTTTATCTCTTTAATAATTAATCTAACTGATTAATTATTTCCACACAGTTTTATGGTGAAATCCAACTGTTCTGAATTGGGTGTGTAGCAGTGTGACTCTTTAGTCTCTTATAACATTGGATACAATATGCCCGTTAATTATCTCTGCACATAATCCAACACCTAATAACATCCCTTACGATCGCAAGGGCATTTCTTGCGACCGCAAGAGGTCCTTTACCAATATCAAATGCTTCCGATCGCAAGGGAAACCCCTTTTGGTCGCAAACATGACTCTAGGGTTGGTTACGATCGCAAGTTATGTACCTACGGTCGCAAACCTTATTTCCTTCGCTCGCAAGCGGTAAATCAGCAAAACAACCCCTTTGCGGTCGCATGCCAACTGCATACTGTCGCATGGACTGCATGCGATCGAATTGTAACGCCACCCCTCACGAGCTTAAAATTTAGAGTTAATTAAAACTTTTTAACAACGATTATCAAAAGCGTACAACGGAATTAAACACCAATTACAAAAACAACGTGGTTTGACTCGGCTAATTAATTACATCAAAAGTTAAGCCAAGTTCGTTTACTACAAGCGTTACCTACAAGTTTTCTGACCATCGGATCCATACATACCACAACGTGTTCCCCAAAAGATATATACAACTAAAGCTACCATCAGTACCCGCCTCACCAGGCATCTAGCATCAACCTGCGAAAAAGGTAAATTTTGCACCGTTAGCTACAACTAGCTAGTGAGCACCAATTACACATAAGCAACAATAAGCAGGCTATCATGTATCAGAACAGCACACAGGGCTATCCTATCATATTGAGGCGAGCCAAACGTGTCAACAGTAGTCGTATGTTGCAGGGGAGCCAACCCCGCTCAACAACCCAACAGCAGTCCACGTGATTCACCATGTCTTTCATGCTGGTTCCAATCTATCAAGGAACCCAGTCCCATAGAGGAACGGTGGCCTGCAGAGCCATACCCAAGTGTATACTACTTGAGTACCGTTAGTTCCCCAATCTGTAGTCCCTAAGGACCCTGGGAACCCAGCCAGATACTAACACCCGTCTACCTGACTGACCTCCGTGTTCTCCAATTCAGTGTCCGGACAAAACTTCATAAACAAATAGCTGATCCAATAAGGATCCAGTTCATGCGCGCATATAGTCACAACAATATCTTTCATATCAATAATAAGCATGCTTGTACAACTCTATCATAACATACCTCCATTTTCACGTATCAATGCACCAATCACGTGTCAACATGTACTACAGATAACTTACCTACTGAGACTCATGGGAAACCGGTACTCACCTCGAGTTTACAAGAGACAGATATGCAATCGAGAATCCCAAGAGCACACAGAGTCGTCCGAATCACCTAACACATTAGGTTCAGGCTTAGACACCAATTAACAACACTTAATACCACTTAAAACACAAGGCTACAAGGCTGACATCCTGGAACCCCGGGTTGCGACCGCAAGGGTCACACATGCGACCGCAAGGGTCACTTAAACACCCTCCTTGCGACCGCAAGGGTCCTACCCAACCCACCCCAGCTTGCGACCGCAAGGACACAGCCATGCGACCGCAAGGGTGGTATCTTGGGGCTTACGATTGCAAGTTATGTACTTACGACCGCAAGTATCATTTCTTCGTCCTTAGACGGTAAACCACGACAACGAACCACTTGCGACCGCAAGAACATCAAAACCCTGCTTGCGATCGCAAGGCATACCCCTGCGACCGCAAGGACACCTGATACAGTGTGTTCTTGCTCTGTTCGTAAATAGCAGCCGTATCTCGTGTTTTTGACTCAAAATTCAACTTGAATCCACATTCAAGTGTTTATACAACACATCTAACATACATAGGAACTAACTATCATGATTTGGGCATAAGAACCACACAAAAACACATCTAAATCTACAAATTTGACATTACACCCATATGAACATCAAGACTAGGTTTAAGCTTCAAAATCACTTACAAGATGATGAATACAAGCTTCAAGGACTGATCTAGAATTGAATCCAGCTTCTAAACTTGATCTAACTTGGTTCTCTTCTTGAAATCAACAAGGATTTATGTGTGTATGAGTTTAGTACGTATGTATGTGTTTGTGTACGTGAAGAGAACGTTAACAGGGGATAAGGAAGACCCATATAGGCCGACTTAACAAACTAATACCCCTCCTCGGGTATTTCGTTCTCCTATTCAACTTAAAATACAACTTAGGGTTATCCGTTTCAACTAACGGAGATATTTTTGGAACCATTATCCAAAACCGTTCAACTATTTATCTACTTGGTCAACTTATGACACTTTTTATATTACTACATTTTTATCCACATTTAACACCAGTTAGCACCATTTAACACCAATTAGCACCAATTCATGTTTAAAACACCAATTAACATATTAAGCACCATTTATCAACATGTATACTACATTTAATAACAAGACACCAATTAAAGTCAACGAACTACAATTAAAGCTACAGTTACAATAGTTTACAACTAGGCCCCATTTTGGGGTGTTACACGCATGGACCTTCCATGCGGTCGCATGGCTTCTTGAACTGCTTGCGGTCGCATGGACTTTCCATGCGGCTGCATGTACCACCCATGCGGGCGCATGTACCTGCCATGCGGTCGCATGGACCTCTGTTACAGTAAGCTTCGTCCCTGTTCGAGAAACAGCCCTGCAACTTCTATTTTTTTACATGTAACTCGACCAAAACTTGTTTCCAATTGCTCATACTCATTGTTTACCATCACTTGAAGTTTACAAACACATTTTAAACGAAAACCCACAACTTGAATCTATTATACACCATTAAAATGGTGTTTCTCCTCCAAAACATCAAACTAGGTTTCAAGAAAGAAGAACACTTACAATTTGAAGATACAAGAACATATCAAACACTTCAAACACAGATATGGACCTCCTTGCTACTGATTTCACTTGATTCCTCTTCAAAAGCTCATCAAAGAGAAGTGTGTGTGTTTGTACTTGTATGTATGTATGTTTGTTTGGTTTCGGTGCCAACAGGGGATAAGAAGAAACAAAGGACCGACTTTGGGGTTATTAATTAAACCCCGGGTATTTTGTTCCCCTTTCCAACTTACAACTTAACACACGTTAACCCGTTTCAACTAACGGGAATATCTACGGAACCATTACGCGAAACCATTTAATACTTTATCACCTTTACTTATTAACTCTAACTTTCATATAACACCTCATATATCCACTTTAACTAACTAAAACATAAATAACCACTAAAATATATATTTAAAGTCAAGGTACAACCACTTGAGCATGGAGTACAACTATGTACTACTAGGCCTATTTTCAGAATGTTACAGTAACTACACATACAACTTGAAATTTTATATAAAAATTTTAATTGTCTAAGTTTTTTTTAACTAATAACTTCGTACATAAAATAAAAGTTATTACATAGGTATTTGAAATATAGTGATATCTTGTGTTTTCAATTATATCTAATTGAATAATAAATTACATTTAAGCGATTTACGTATGCGATCTAATTTGCGTATACTTAGATGAATGTCATCAATATTTAACTTTTAATGAATTTAATTTACAATATCAAAGATTCAAATTGGCTAATAAAAATATCTTTAAAGCAGATATTATATCATCAACAATAATATTATAGGTATGTATTTACGATGTCAGGATAAAGCTAAAACTCTATCACGAGAAACACATTAATATTATACTAAAAAATTTTAGACGTATAATGTAACTTTATATTTCTTAAAAAAAGTATTAGAAAAACACGTTTTCACTCGTCGACAGTCATATGTGACGGTTTCTCGAGTGAAGAGTAAGGAGGGGTTAAAAGTTTAATTTGCGATGATGAGGGAAACTCTACTAATAAAACCATGAATGCTGTTTATAAAGAGTTTTACAGAAAATCTAATGATAATCTTATGTATGAATTTCGAGATTTTGTAATGGTTATTCATTTCTTACGAGATTTTATATTCCTCTCTATGTTTTGTAATTATTTTTACTATACGTGTTAGTTTCATTAAAACTATATAAATTTAAAATTGATCCATATCATCCCTTGTTGATATACGGGTCGCTTAGCTGATATAACTTTTCTATTTCTTAAAAAGAATATGTATAAAAAGTATTATATATAAAATTTTATTTACGTACCCGTACACCACACGAGTATAACACTAGTTTATACATGGTTGGACTGTTAATTCAAACTACTCATGTGATTATATTTGTAATTTGCAAGTGGATATGTTTAAAACTAGTGGTTATCTTGCCCGCGCTTCGCGCCGGGGATTAATTACTTTTTGATCGAGTTTGATTAGATTATTCATCTACTATTTAATCACTTACGCAAAATTGGTAAATTGAATTGAGATATGAAACTTTTTTTTTGAAAGGCAGATATGAAAATTAAAACAATTGAATTGCTTCAATTTTTTAAAAGTAATCTAGCTTCTATGTATCTTGAAATTACGTAACATATTTTAAAAAGTGAGAGTCTATTTCACTACTAACAAATGTGACTTGTATTCTATCTAACGTGTACTCGTATAGTAAAAGAATATACATAAACTTAACATAAAAAATAAAATTTACACCTGAAGGACCTATTACATCTAACATCTAGAGTTCTCATTTTAACTGGAAACTTATATGAAAAGAACTCAAAAACTTATTTGGATAATTAGATTATTGAAAAACGGAAGTTGACAAAGATAAGAAGTAGATCTAGATGATGAAGAAGAACATTTTCGAGATAAAAATGTTTCCTATGTATTTTTGTTGTTCATTGGAACAATTTATATTTATTTTGAAAAGTAATTGTTTTAAATCTTCTTTAGAACTATGTAACTTTTTCTATGTTTGTTGATGTTTTTTTCATCCATTTTTTTTAATTTCAACACCTATGTTAATATAATGAATTAGAAGATGAATGAAAGAAATATATACAACCTCTTTTTGGCATGTGATCTAAAAGTTGTAAAAAAAATTACTTCAAATAGAGATTTTGTTGGTATTAGTTAATAAAAAAGATGTAAGTATAAAATGTTAAAAAGGAAAGATTTTTTTATTTATGTGTTACGACGGGGTTTATAAATATAAATTTTTGTATTAAAATAAATTAAGTAATTAGATTGATTGTCACATCTATGGTCATTTGATTTTATATATAGAAATTTTATAATAAATCGATTTAAAAAGATTATTTTATAAAGTCATTCTAATTTTATCTTTTTCAAATTTTATAAATACATCCTCATCAAAATTACTAACTTAAAGTTTACAATAAACATTTTACAATCTAAAGAATTACAAATAATATAGAAAATCCTTGTAAAAAAGTTAATTACAAACAATTTTTCTTATCTTATTAGAAAAAAATAAAAGACAAACAAATTAAAATGATGCGAGCTAGAGTATAAAAAGGGTGATAAAATATTAAATAATAGTATTATAAAAACAATATTAAGTATATCATTTGGTTGACAATATATAGCTATATCAATATATAACAAAACATAATATTTTATAAGAATAATAAATGTCAGATTATAATTAACCCATTAAAGAAAACACATGTTAAAAAAAGTTAAAAGGAAAAAGTTTGAGTCTGCTAAGAATCGAAACCATAACCAATCGAATACCACGCCTTGCGAATCCTTCCAAGTCACCTTTTGTAACATATCTTGAACTTTAATTATATAACCATGTTTCTTTTTTATATAGTAAACGACAAAAAATTTTCCTTGAAATTGTATGGTATACTAATTACTTATTTCAAACTACAACAAGCATTTTAAAACCACCTAATTCAAAATATTACAAGTACAAACAAACAATTCTTAAGTCAACTAAAGGGGAATACAACCATCAACCATGATCTAACTATTGATCAACAACAATAACCATGCATAAAACTACATAAGAAAAGAAAGCTGACAAGCCATACAGATGGTAGATATTTAATATATTGATAAAATTCAATGTTTCCTTACAAACTCAAAACTCAAAAAGGGTGCATAATAGGGGTGTAATCGAGCCGAGTCGAGTCGACACAGTGTCAAGCTCGAGCTCGACTCGGTTCCAAAACTCGAAGCTCGAAACTTGACTCGAGCTCGGCCGAGCTTCAATTATCAAACTCGAGCTCGACTCGGCTCGGCTCGACTAATAATTAATTAAATAAAATATTTGAAATACATATGAGATTCAAGCCTAAAGATATCAACAACAATGATCTGGTTTGATTTCTTTAAAAGAAAAACAAATATATAAATAATCATAACAAGTTTCATATGAGATTCAAACTTTTATTCTGGATTATTACTTTGCTGCAAGCCTGCAACCTTTGAAAATGAAACAAATTCACTTTCTTAATTCGAATTTCAAATGCCAACCAGCAGTAGTCGAACAAAGAAAAAAAATACATATGTAAATTAATCAAAAGCAAAACAATACATATGATAAATGGAACGAAGCATTCAAAGCAATATATATTTTCTTCCCTCAAGTTACTGCAGTTGAACTGATTCGTATCAGTTTATACCAGTAATCGCAAACTTTAATATATGACAGATATAGAGTTACAATCACAAGTTATGTGCATTAGAAAAATAACTCAAGAAAACAAAAGGAGAGCGAGAACGACATATAACTACAGAGAGACAATAGAGACAGACGATCGATACTTGACGATGGAATACAACCGAGATGATTTGTAAGATAAGAACTCTTCCATTCGCCTCCTGTTGTAGACCTGTGAGAAGAAGAGAGCGATCGAAATCCCTTGTTTTCGTTGTTGTAGAACAAGAAAGAATGGTGAATAATACACTGAAATTATTTGAAGAACTCTTCGATTTTACTGGAAAATAACAATTACCTTTGGCTTGGGAAGAACTTTGGAAGGAGAGCGTAGGTCATTTGGGACTAGAAAATTAAGGGGGAAACAAGAATGGTGACAAGTGACGGCTGAGAAATGGCATAGGCATTTAGGGTTTTTTCCTTATATACTAAGGTTATATATGTAATATGTGTTGTATAAAAGGGTAAAAAGGTAATATAGCATAAGCTCGATTAGGCTCGCGAGCTTGACGAGCTGAGTAATATGGAACTCGAACTCGACTCGAAACACTACTCGAGTAGCTCGAGCTCGAGCTCGACTCGATTCAAGTCGAGTCGATTTCGAATATTTTCCGAGTCGATCCCGAGTAGCTCACGAGTTGTCTCGGCTCGATTACACCCCTAGTGCATAATCTCAAACTCAACTCTTGTTTGAAGGTTAATATAACCAAGAAACGACATACGATAAAAAATTAATAAAAAAAAAAACTCAAAACCTCTCTGCTAATCTAGCGGTAACAGCTCTTAATTTCGAATAAACCTTCCCAGCAGGTGATCCCAAAATAAGACTACACAAAGAATCTCGTGCAACTTTAATGTTAGCAAATGATCCCAGTATATGAATTTTTGTATCTGCAATAACAATCCTTGTTTTTGTTGAATTCTCAATTGCGAATTTGGTTTTTCCCCCTTTACCCGACAGCCTTCCAATGGCACGAGAAAGATGCTCCCCTTTAAGTGTCTTAACATCCTTAATCTCAAACGAATCAACATAAAGTTCATCCATCCTCAGTAATGCAACTGCATCTATCACATCAAAACCAAGCATGAAAGCATGAACAAAATCAGCACATTTTTGAAGGTTACTAACATCGGGCGTGTCACGCCTAGTCATCATTTCAACATTCCATGTCTTCATGTTCATACGAATGTCGATTTTCATCTGATCATATATTGGAGTGTATATATCCATCCATGCTTTCTTGAGTGGTGTATACCTATGTCTTGGGACTGAAATTTTGCGAAACTGAACTTGGCCATTGGATATTTCATGAGCTGTCAATGGCTTGAAGTTGGGCTTTGAAACGACTTTCTTCTCAGTTGGAACCACCTCTTCAACTTCCATGGAAGTAGTTTCTTTGTTTGATTCCATGATGTAGATAAGATACAACACCCTGAAAACAATGAGCTCAAGTTCAAGAAAATAATCTATGCATATGTAGATAATAGATAAAGTTACATAAAACCTAAAATTTACTAATGGTAAAATAAGTCATTATCAACAATATGATTATTTAATCCGCATAACCATTATTGTTTATACAAGCAATCTCAAACACTCCCTAAAAGTATTCACACAGGAATTTGGTAATATACAAAGAAAAATCAAAGCTTAAAAAACTAAGTCCCGTGATTCGTATCAAGCTCAGGCCATAGCATGATGAAATAAGATGTTTACCCATCATTTAAAAGCGATTCAAACTATAACAGCAATTTAATCAGATTAAAAACGTAAAAATCACAAATTTAATCAGATTTATAGTCTATGCAAAAACACGATTAGCCTGTGTTTTAAAAAGCGCGCCTTAGGCGCTCGGAGGCGCTAGGTGACGCGAGGCGACGGGAAAAACGCCTCAGGCCCTCAAGGCGCCGGGCTGTACACGAGGCGGGGGCTTCAACGTCGGAGGCGGCGGCTCTGTGTGAGGCGATGAGGCAGCGCCTCTAGCGGCTCCTGTACAACGAAGATGAGGTTGCTCGATTTTGATTAAATTACCGATTGGGCTTGGCTTTTGGCGACTGCCGTACTGATTTTGTGTTCATCGAAGCATCAATTCTGGAAGATAACAGTCGACACTTAAACTTCCATATTCCTTTTGTTTTTCTTTTATAAATTCATTCTCTCTTCTTTAAATATGTCGACTCTAACTCCTCCACTCCACCATAAATCAATCTCTGCTCCTGTCGATACTCCTACAGGCTACAGCCTCTAATTCACGAATTCAATTCATTCTTTAATTACATGAGTTGTTTACATTTTGTTTTAGCCTACGACTATAGTTATTCCTTTAATCTGTTAACTATTCTTATTTAGATTATGTTTAAGCTTAGGACGATTAGACTATATAGTGTTTAATTGTTTATTGATGATCAGTAATCTGTTAGTGTACTATTGTTAGTGTTGGTGTTTTTTTGCTTGTTAAGTTACTTATTAAGTTGTTTTGTGTATGAGGTATGGTTTTAATATAATTTACAAATAAATTGCAAATATAACCGCCTCGCGTACGGGAATCCCTCGCCTTGGAGCGCCTCAAAAAGTTGAGGCTCTCAGGTGGCCATTTGCCTCGGAGCGCCTCGCGCCTTTTAAAACATAGCGATTAGCAATTCGAAATCAAACACATACATAATGAAAGCATGAACGTAGAGAAACATAAATACTTTTAGTTTTACCATGCTGATTTAAACATGCCCCTTCTTTTGAACATGTCAGTTAACCAACACAAATTTTAGAGAACTATGACAAATTTGAGCTTTTACACAAGACTTTAGTGGTATACTAAAGGCTTGACAGAAAACTGTTTGCTAATTCTAAATTTATAAACACCTACATTCGGGTACTTCAATTCTATAGAAATATTATCAGTGTTACTGATCTTAACCACAAACACTGTTCATCAGACCCATTCTGCAGGTTCAAGTGATCAATTGATTCTCAAATCAAGAAGAGAATCAACAGATGCATTATAAAAGAAAGCGATTATATTTCCACTAAACAACAGCTAACAACCCAGATTCTTAAAAGTTTTTATTCTACAAAATTGCTCACTGTAATTAACGAAACTGTAATTAGCTAAAACTGACATTATTTAGAATTCATAAGTTTGATTATATCCTTGACCAAATCAAGATAACAGATTCATTTATTAGTTAATAATACAAGACCAGTCTGCAACCTTTCTTGACTTAAATCATGAAATTGAGGTTATAGATACACTGTGTGTGCTCCCAAGTTTGACCGAACAACAGTGACTCATCAATTAAACACACCGTGATTTCTTAGGTCGCATTCAAACTCAAAGCAACGCAAGTACAGTAGTAACACAGAAATCTTGATCGAACAATCTTTCGTGTGGACTGCAAGTGAAAAGAGAAAAGGAGAAACAAACTGACCTTAATATGCTCAAATCTAGCCCAGCCCTCGCTCAATCTTCTTCCGGTATCACACCTTCGATCGCGACCCGTCCCCCTCTCTCAACTTTCGATTTCAGATTGCTGTAGATTATGATTTTTCGACTGAAGGATGGGGCGAGAGTGGCGAGACTTGTAGCTGTGTTCGTTGAGGAATCGCCGCAAAGGGGTGGCTATAGCAGTCAGCCAGTCAAACACAGAGTAAATGTTAGGGTTTAGGGGTTTAAGTTCAATGGGCTTATTATTTGTTAGTTCAATTGTTTAATTCTGTTGGCTCAAGTCTTCTTTTTATTTATTTGTTTATTAATTATTATTATTATTATTTTCTTTTTCCTTTAAATTTTAAGACATTTAATGTTTTGTTCAATCTAACAATAATTTATCTTCTTAATTTAAAATACTTGATATGTCACTTTTAAGTAACCATTTGGTAATAGTAAGGTGATCTCGTAAAAGGTTGGTGGATCAAATCCTGCTACATTCAGTAGGTTGGGGGTTTTTCTTTAGTGGTTTCCTCCATAGAGTGAAGAGGTGTGGTGCTCGAACCTTGGTTAAAGCCAAATAACGAGGGGCGGTTGAAAACCCGCTACCAAGCAATTCAAACCCACACTGGAAAGGCGGAAAAATGTTCCCATTTGCCGGTAAAAAAAAGTAACCATTAACGTTGCATAAAAACATAATGAATCATTAGAAATTTAGATATCTAATAAAGTAAAAAATGAGAGCTGCAACAATTAAATTACAGGTAATTATAAAATTTAGTCTTTTTAAGTAGTTAACATAACCGAATTACTATTATTCTATATAATAAAATATGAAAACTAGTAGAAAAATCATTTTTGGTTGAGATTTTGAGAGAGAAGAAATTGTGTATACCTTTTAATCTACACAAAGAAATGCCCTAACATCAAAATATGAGAAACGGCAATAGAAGTAGTAAGCTGATCTTTTAACCAATAATATATGTGAGCATCGACCGTCGAAAGAGCAACTTAACAAGCCAATAGCCGGCACTAGTGAACTAACGTCAAAGGAGCGTCGTAGTCCATTAATCTTGTATGACTGTATGTCCCCAAATGACACACCGCCTTTTTTTTCAGGCCCATACCAGATCAGAATTAAGGAAGCTGGTGTCGACTATGTTACACTATTCTGAGAGTGTCGCATTCAACCAAGAGCGAACACTTTGATCCGTTATCACCCAAGCACTATAAGCGGGGTTCCACCGTGTTTTTTCCTACTAGGCTACTTTTCGGCCCAATGTTACACTACAACCCAATATAACCGAACTTATTTTAAAGTTTAAATTGTTCGAACTTAGATAATTGGATCAGGATTGCCTTGTAACGCCCCAATTTTTCTAATAATATACAAGTATCAAAATAAATAAACCATATTAAATCCTCCAAAATTCGTGACGAGGTTCCGCACCCGGAACTGCATGCCGTACAATGTTCGTCAACGAAAGAGTTAGTTACAAAACACTTAAAGATTTTTGTTGGTCCCTTGGTGAGAATAACAACAAGCAACGGATGTGTAGAAGGGGGGTTGAATACACTTTCTGTAGAAATTGAACAAATCAAAATAAAGTGTTACACATAGTAAATCAAACCACAGTCGAATGCTTTGCTTTTCATTAATAAGAAGATGATTACAGACTCTATCAAGTAAGCAACTCTTGATATGTAAACACGGACCTAATATAAATCTCTCAATCTTTCAAACTTAGCTATCTATAATCAACTTATGATTATAGATACTGGACGACTCTCTAAACAGGATTTAATCACAGATTGAGAACTTACCAATTTCACAACTAATGTTAATATTCGAACACACGAATAGCTTGACAATCTGTGAATTTCTTGATCACGTTGACCTAACAAACAGTGATTCAAGAATCGTAACACATACGGTTTATGTGAGGTATTTGGCTCTGCAACACTTAGTTGTAATCGAAGTCGTAGTCATCGTACCTCTAAACTTATCAGGATGATAAGTATTTATAATCCTGTTCCTACGGTTCCTAACAAACTGGACTAATCCTAATTTACTAACTAACTAACGGATAAACCGGAATCTTGAATCTTGAATCTTGAATCTTGAATCTTCTTATCTTGAGTCTTCAATCTTCAATCTTGATTCTGGAGTCTTCTTATCCTTCCCGTAGATATAGAGAGTTAAAAGATAAATTTAAAACATATTTAAATTCTCATAAACTGACTTCTTGCTTGGACTGAGTTACTCAGCTTAAAACTCATCAAGCTGAGTTCTTCGGAAACAGACTCGAAAACAAACATGAACTAACACGTACATTAATAAACTCATCCTTAGAAGTCCCAAGAGTTAGCTAGAACTCATTTAGCAACTCTGTTGAGCTGACCCAGTATATACGCTGAGTCACTCAGCTTGAGACACACCAAGCTGAAAGCTCAATATATCTTAGGTGACATACACAGCTTATCAAACACATTGATAATCTTACTAAGATATAGTCTAAGCTGATCGAACATATGCTCAACTTATATTCAGCTTATACTTAGTCTGAAACACTATACGTGCTTAGTCTGATCAAGCCTCATAATTCTGTTTAAGTTATATCTAGAACACATCTAACAAACTTAACTTTGTCTCATCAAATCTCAACTGATGAGATCATCTTCCCAACAAACTCCCCCTATTTGATGATGACAAAACCATCAAACAGTTCTTAAGTTTGTTTAACAGAATTATGTTTTAAAATCTCAAACTTATTAAGATTTTATTTTTGAACTAATCACATATTAATTGAACATATCAATTTTAATTGAACTTTTCAATTATAAGTGGAACATACCAACTTTAAGTTGAACACACCAATTAAACATATTAATGAATAAGAACTAATCAATTATTCATTCAAGCTGAACTTATGAGACTAATAATTATGAACATATCATAATATAGTTGAACATATCAAACTAATACTTGTATTACTTGAACATATCATAATACAAAAGTTTTGATCACTCAGATCATGCACACTTAGTGCTTACAAAATTATTAGAACTAATCTAATAATTACAAATAGAACTAATCTATTATCTTATGAACTCAGGATGTAGAAGTTTCCAGTTGATAATTTCTTTGGTTATTTCATACAACAACTTCTCAGCTTCTACATTCCCTTTCAGTTCCTTCTGTTGAACTTTGATGATCTTGTTCAATTTGTATTTCATAAGTTGGTTTGAACTGTCACCACCACAACAGCTTCGAATGTGTAAGGCATCCTTAGTTTTTATGTAACAAATTTCATCCAACTTAATAAAACTAGGTTTGCCTGCCTGATCCTTAAACATAAACCCCTGAACAGGTGTATCAATACTCTGTTTTTCTTTGAACTCCACACCTTTAGGAATCTCAAATAATTTCTCCCACTACAGACCAGGAACTGGAACATATCTCAGCTCCTCAGCTCTATTTATCAGCTTGGAAACTTCAGCAAAGATCTCTGGCTTGATTTGGCTTCGTTTGAACTTCTTGAGCATCATCATTATCCTTTTCCATTCTATGTAGCCCATCATGTGAACAAATCGCAGGTCCACCCCCATTGTAGACTTATCGTCAAATTCAAAGTTGAGGATGATGGCTCCATCAATTCTGCTCAAGGTCATGCCTTTGATCTCTTCACTGGCGCTCCTTCTGAAATAACATTCTTGAATTTCTGCATCTGTATATGGGATAGGATCAAGTCTCGGACCAGTGTAATCAGCTTCCACTTGAGCCAAAGCTTTTCTCTGTTTTTCCTTTTCTTGATCCTTTGCTTCCTTCTCTTTCCTCTTTCTTAGCTCTTCAAGTGAAATGCCTAACTCATTGGCTTCCTCTTGCTCGAGCATTTCAATCATAAGCCTGGTGGCTTTTTCTTCTTCAGTTTCTTACTCAGTCTCAGGAACACCGTCAGCTTCATCTTCAGATTCATATTCTGTCACCTTTTGTTTCTTAGCTGCAGGTTCCTCTTTTTCTAGATCCAGCTCCCCCTCAAACTGAGCTTGCCTCTTTGCTCCCTTTGCCAATTCCAGTAAAGCTTCAGCTTGCACTAAGTCAGCGTCAGCTTGAACCTTCTCCCCCTTTTTGTCATCATCAATAGGGGTCGAAGTCTTCTGTTGTTGGAGTGCAACAACTGCAAAGGCAATCTCTTGAACATCCTTCGTTAGCTTCTCAAGTCGTTGATAGATTTGGCGTTTGTGCTTCTTTTGCTTGAGATGGAACAGACCAAACTGAGCAACAACATATTGCTTTAGTTATTCAATGCTTGAGGAGGCAGATGCTTCTGGATGAGACTAACTTCTGTTTTTAGACTCAGAATGTATATCCTGTGAATTGTAAGAGTCAAAAACATTAATTGGTGAGTGTTTGGGTGCATCATCCAAGGGTTGGTGTTTACCCTCAAACTCATTTGCACCAGAGTTTGGACCCTATGAGTCATCTTGGTCTTGAGATGACACATTGACAGGTCGTGCATGGGGTTGTGAGAAGTGAAGAGAAGTAATAGGGCTCGAAATGTGAAGTGTATGGGTAGGTGGTTGGCTTATTGGTTTGGAGGGGGGTGATTGACCCTGGGGATTGATTATTTCTTCAATGTTACCTAAGTGTGTCTACTTAGGCACAGTAACAGGCTCTCCCATGGCTATGGAGAGTGTGGGCTGAGTAGACACCATACCCGACTTAGGCTTAAGGGTTGAAACGATCCTTGAGGTTGACACCTGAAGAGTAGGCGTCTCCCCCTCAACTCCTGCCTGGGGAGGGATCAGTGTGATCTCAGCTCCAGTGATGCCTATAGGAGAAGCACCACTTTTGGCAGTGTTACGAGTATAGGTTTGGATTTACTCCCTAGCAGCAGTAGGCACACTAGGGGTGGCTACAGATTGGAGTTGAATGGAAGGTGGAGGAGATGAGTTAGACTGAGTTGGGTTTACTGCAATCCTGTCTCCAAAAGTGGATGGAGAATAGTGAGAAGAAGAAGAAAGCGGAGAGACCTTACCAGAAGCAGCTTTAATATTTGCTGGTTCAGCCTAAGCAGAGTGCTCAGCTTGAACCTCTAGATTAGCTTGGGAAGCTCCCCCTTGATTTGATCCCTCTGCTTCACTTTCTGATGAAGCTGCCTCAGCTATCAGCAGCATGGGATCACTCAGACCCTCTTGCTCTGGGAAGATGTCATTATTAAACATCTTAGAGCTGAGTGTTGGAAACAGGAACACATCCTGATCAGCTTCATAGAGTGCTGTCCCCAGCTCGGCTTCAAATGCCAAGGACAGGTACCTTATGAAAGGTACATGAAGATCCCTTGTGGTCTTCATCACTTGGACCCTAAGTTCGTTGAAGATGAGCTGAGCATAATCTAAGTTTCTCGCGAAGTACATGTTGTACAACAGCTGCATCTCGAACTCGTTTACTTGGTCTAGTCCTCCAACCTTGGTTCCTAGTGACGAATCACTGTTGACATCATAAAACCCCAACTGGTTGGAAAGGTAGCCTTTTTAATAACACCCTCTGTCTGTGGGTGAACCATTCTGGGTAGGACAGACCTATCCACCTGCCTTGTCACAGCCGGCTCGAACTCATCAGATTCAGGGAGTTGAAGAACTTCCCTTAGCCGCTGCACAGAAAGGACAACTGTTATATCCCCATTTAGAATAGTTCATGTGATCTCTCCCCTATTCTGGTCGTAACTACAAGTGTACCAGAACTCCAAAAGATGTTGATGAACAATGTGAAGTGGTGCGCCACAGAAGGCGAATGCCAGGGGGCATTTACGGATGTAATCCACCCATATTTCATATCCTCTGCCTTGTTTCCTTGGAGGAATTGCAAGACAGGCCCGTTGATTGTTGATTTTGATCAACGGCGCTCCATTGTTCTTAAACTGAGCACCTCGAACCATTCGATCACCGAGAACTAATGTGATTCCGTCCATTGTTTAATTACACTGAGTAATTTGTTGAAGCAGCACTAAGCAACTTAATATTCGCACTGAGCGTTTTAAAAACTGCACTTAGCAATTTAGGGTGTTGAAAATGAACGGAGGAATGCACTAAGCAATAGAGGTGTTTGCGAAAGGTATGAGAAGATGAGAGGGTAGAATTGTAAGCGTAAACTTCTCTGAACCGGTTATGATCGGTATATATACCTTTCTGAGAGAGAGAAAAGTTACCGTTAGAATCCTTTTTTATCCGTTACGCCGGAGAAATTACGGCTTGATGTAACAGTAATAGGGTAGAAACATATCATCTTCCAACGGATACAAGTGTAAAATAATATTATTGACTTACAAAAACATTATAAACACTGTTGTATTATACCAATACATAATTGGTATACGATGCGATTTGAGACTGACTCAAATACACCTTGATATATGAATTAATGACACTTAGTAATTAAATCATAGTTTGGACACACCAACCTGAGTAAACTAATCACTCAGCCTAAGTCAAGCACTCAGCTTGAAATGAGCACTCAGCTTGAGATTGAAACTCAGTTTGAGTGTGTTAGATTATGTGCAGAGATAATTAATGGGCACATTGTATCCAATGTTATAAGAGACTAAAGGGTCACACTGCTACACACCCAATTCAGAACAGTTGGATTTCACCATAAGTCTGTGTGGAAAATAATTAATCAGTTGGATTAATTATTAAAAAGAAAAGTAAATAATTAATCAGTGGTATTAATTATTGAAAAGAGAGAAATAAATAATTAATCAGTTTGTATTAATTATTAGAAAAGGAAATAAATAATAAATAGTTATTTATTATTTAAAGAGAATTAAATATTAAGTTTTAATATTTAACGGACCAGTTAATTAATAGTTAATTAATTAACTAGTAAAGTCCAGGGGGTCAAAGTGAGAAGGTTGAAAGTTTAATTAAAACCAGTGGGCTTTTAATTAATCGGGCTTAGGTCCATCTAATCATTATATATATCCTTAAGCCTTAAGGATTAAGATATAAGAGATAAGGGATCAAGAAAGATAACCTAGCCACCACACTCTCTCCCTTCGTTGCCCTCTCTCTCGTCGCACACACTCTCTCTCTCTCGTCTCTCTCTTGCTCTCGTCGAAGTCGAACAAGGTAAACACCTGAGGGTGTTTTGCGATTGGCAGTCGACGCATACACACACACATTCTCGGTTTTGCGAGTTTTGTTGGTCGGTGATCCAGGAGCGGTCTAGCAGCCAGTTCCAAGGAGGTGCAGTAGTGGTGGACTTTCTTTAGCAATCCTAAAAGGTTTTTGATCAGGATATATTTCTCTTGTTACCTTGTCTGTGGATTGTTTTTGTTAGAAGCTATGTTTGATCAATAGTTTTAAGATCCTAACCCTTTTTGGGGTTTAGAGGGTTGTGTTCAATCCAGTTCCGCTTTTAGGATTGAATCAGTGGAATCAAACCTAGGGTTGACCAGTTTGAGTCATATGGTGGTTTGGTCAGGTTCAAAACCCTTCAGTGGTATCAGAGCCTCGGTTTTATGATCCATAGTTTCTAGTTTTTTATCTGTTTTTAGATTAAAGGTTTTATTTTTAATTCTCTACTTGTTTCTTGAGTTTTTCGAAAAATCAAAGAAGATAGCAAAACAGTTCGTTTTTGTTATCAGGTTTATCCTATTAATCAGGAAATTCAAACAGTTAGTTTGAATGGTTAAAAGGATCATGTTTTTTTGGATAAGAATAAGTTTGAATTAAGATTAAATTAAACTGTTTGTTTAAGTTGATAAAAACCTAGTGAATCCAGATAATTGGTTTGTTTGATAGTTAAATAATCTTCTCCATCTTATTTCTTCTCCTCATGAATTTCGAAAACCATAAGGTGATAAAAACAAGGATTCTGTTTTTATCCAGTTTATAAAAGGTTTGTTTTTGACCAGTTAGGTTTAAACCAGGTTTGTGTTTAAACGGTTAAAAGGGATAAACTTTCTATCTAAAACCTGATCTTAACCAGTTTCTTTGAACTTTTTGTTTAAAAAGGTTGAAATCAAGTTTTAGGATAATTAGTTATTAATAAAACAAGTTTTTGTTAAAATTAATAATTAATAGTTTTTGGTTTTTGAATCAAATTCAGTTTTTAATCAGTATATTAAGACAGTTAGTTTTAATAGGTTAAAAAGGATTTAAAATATTTTATTTTATGTACCGGAAAACGGGAACCGAGATCATCACCGTGTTAGATGATGGTCGTTAGCGGCGCTAAGAGGCTTTAGCGGCGCGAAGGCCTAGTGGGCTTTGGCCCAATGTGGTTCTCGGCCCAATGTGGTTCTCGACCCAATGGGTTCCCGGCCCAAGAGGTTTTCGGCCCAGTGGGGTCTCCGGTCCTACTGGGTCACGGACCAAGTAGGTCTTGGCCCAGTGGGCTTTTCGGGTTAACGGGGTTTCGGCCCAGGAGATGTTGGCCCAAATAGTTTTTCGGATTGATACAAAAAGGGATTATTATGTAACACCACTTTTCTAAAACAGCTTTAAAAATTTGTTTGCTTCTGATTAACATTCTAAAACATCAGAGTTTGCGGAAAACAAACTTAAATTACTTTAATGCTAACAACTTAATGAAGAGTAGTATTAAAAGTACTCTTTTCAAAAGCTTGGAGCTATCCAACTCTGCAAAACACTAGGGCCTTACCCTTGCTGGAAACTGGTTACCTGCATGCACAACATACTAAAACGTAAGCTTTCGCTTAGTGAGCATACAAACTGAACAGATAAACACTTAAAACATGAGTAACTCTTCTGGGGATGTCTCACATCTAAGCTGAACACCTGCAAAACTATTCAAACTATTATCTGGTCCAGGGTATGATCACACCTCACGCGTAATCAAATCCCTGACACTCTGTTTAGGTATAAGGACTTCAATATACCCCTATCTCTGTACTGAATAATATATCTGAATTCTATTATACCTTGAAACAATAGTCTTAACTCATAACATAAACATACCATAACACTGATATCATACTGTTTACCTTGTACATATATGTATGTAGATCGTACTAAATACTACAACATAGTGTTACTGAATATCACATAATCAATCACATATCAAGCATACAATTGATATACTAATCACTTAAAGCATATACATATGCTAATCTGATTAAAGGTAAGTACACTCACCTTAGCCGCAATTAAACAGCTATTCTTTATCGCTGAAACGTAAACTCTTATTGCCTACAAGCAATAAACAATACTTCTGTAACCTTTGTACTCAACTTACAAAGATATAGATCAAATAACTAAACTGAACTCTGGAAGACTGCTTGCGACCGCAAGCATTACACATGCGACCGCAAGGGTCCTAAACTACTACCTTACGGTCGCAAATAAAGTCCAATGCGACCGCAAGAGATCCAAACCTTCAAATCTTCTAAAACACTGCCTTACGGTCGCAAGTACTCTTACTTACGGCCGCAAGGGACAAAACAACTACAACGTGAAACACTGCCTTGCGATCGCAAGGGATAACCCATGCGGTCGCAAGGACAGTCGGTACAGAAGGCTTCTTGCTCTGTTCGTGAACAGCAGCCGAATCTCATTCCTTTTTACTCAAAACTTGATCAATCTCAATTTCAATCATACACCCAAGCTCTATAACATTATAACTAACTTTCTAGCATGAAACTCAATACAAAACAACACTAAAACACACTAAATCAAGCTACTAACTTGGATTCAACTCTTGAATCCTTTTCTTGACCTAAAACTAAAAGAAACCAAATAAGAACTCATACCTCTTGCCTCCAAATCAATTAACTCTTGATCTCTGCTATCTGAACTCAGTGCTTGGAATCAAAATCAGCAAGAATAAGGGCTGGAGTGTGTGTAATCGTGAGTGTGTATTTTGTTCCTGATGCTTGACTAAAGGTGAGTCAAAGGAAGACTCATATGTATCTACAACTTTGGGTTAATTCCAAAAACAGCCCTTAACTTTCTGAAATGGCAAAACTAACCCCTTAACTTTAAAAACATGAGATACACAAAGCACACAAAGGCAACTTGCTAAACATACAAAGCACTTAACACGCTTATTGAAATAAACTTACATCTAGGACTTACGAACTTTGGGATGTTACAACTCTTCCCCACTTGGGACGACTTCGTCCCTGAAATCAACTGTACACATAATAACTTTAACATCATAAAGTATTGAATGCTACCGTAGCGTACTAGCGGCATTCTTACATCTCCTCAACTTTGAATGCTATCGCAGCGTACTGACGATAGTCTTACATCTCATATCTACCCGCTACTAACGTAGAAGGTCTATCATATACCGAATATAAAGTAGAATATCATATACATAACATACATAAAACATGTATACATCTAGGTGTATCTGATCTCTTTCAGTATTTTCACTGTGACTTTACCATTCTTATCTGTTTGTTACACAAACTCACAACTTTTCTTTTAATTAAGCTATTAACTGTGCTTCAAAACAAACTGAATGCTACTGTAGCGCACTAACAGTAGTCTTACATCCCTTTTTATCTCTGTATACTATTGTATCTCTGCTTGTTACTAAAGTAGAAGGTCTACTGCATACTGAGCATAAATCAAGTATTACATATACAACATAGTATAATTACACCTAAGTGTAATCTAACTCTTTCTCGTGTTCCGACTGTATCTTTACTATCTCATTTGTCCATTATACAAATCTCAACTTCCTCTAAAATACAACTACTGGCTATTTTATATAACTAGATTTCACATCTCTTGTCCTGTTCGGACAACTACTAGTTCATCTGTTACATACTTACAATGATAACTATACATGTTATACTATCTAAGATATCTTTACTATAGATTATGACATATACAATACTCTCTTTATCTTTGTGATAATATATGACTGACCAATACACTACTGTCCTACTTATCTTTCTTTCTGAATCTGTTCATCCATATCCATGATGATAATTTTACTAACACATAGCTTCCAATCTGAAGCTCTACTAATAATCCTTTCTTATCACATAACTGTTCTTGTTTATCCTGGCAGCTCTAAGCCGCTCATAAAACTGTGGTACTATCTTTACATTCGATCGTGTGCTGAGTCCTCTCGCTCTAATCAACCTCGTCCCAACAAATAGGAGTTTTATACTTCCCATCTTACATCATCTGGTACTAGATATGCTACTACTCAAATGTAACTGTGATCATACTGGAACTCTATTAATGTATATACGTATCTCAACTATCACTTAAGTCAATTATACATGTTCTGAGCATATATCTCTGTGTTTATATATTTCTCTCACTCTGTCCAACCCTACAAGGGTGAAATACTGTGATTTAATTCTCATATTTCTCTGAAATTTACTCTGAAAATTTAAAGATAAACGAGTATCTCTATCTAAATCCTTATACTGTCATTTTATATCTACCTGTTACTTTCTGTAAAATTTCTGATACTCTGCTTTAACCTGTAAACAATTTAAATATTTCCCAACCTTCTTTGCTAAATCACATTCTATTCTTGGCTACTAGTAATTCCTGCTTATCTCTTAGACAATCTAGACCTTGATCTTTAAATAGATTATTTCTTCTGATCACCCTCTCTAACTGCTTCATTATGCTTCATTAGGAATCGTTTTCTTTTTCTTCTTTTTTTTTCTTTTGGTTTTGGGAAGGACTGCGTGCCAATTACAATCCCTTTCTTGTTTGTAATATTGTACTGGTTCAGGGAGGCCTGCGTGCCAATTGCAACCCCATTCAATATTGTATTTGTAATAGATTAGTAATAGTTTAATCCATCCACCAAGATAGACTCGAAGAAGGTGATGAAGTAAATGGTGTTTTTCACGCGAAGCATGGACACTTCCGGGAGGTGTCAAGGCTAGTGGGAGTAGCACATCAAGAAGGCGAATCCAAGTCATTTTATCCTTAGGTTTGACCTTAGGATTAGTTGGCAAAACTATAGGGCTTTATATGCTTATTCTTGTTATCTGCGTGGTTGTGTTTTTATTTACTGTTTTTCATATTTGCATATGATATGTTTGTGATGGTAAATAAAAGGGGATTTAATAACAGGTTGTTATTAAACAGTGAAAAACCACATTTAATGACAAACTAGAATACGACTACAGGTTGCTAGTCGTGTTAGTTAAATTTTTATAAATTTTTTTTAAAGGTTTGTCAAGGTTATAAGTTTGAAACTTATAAAGGCCGTTTTGTGCACCTAGTTTAGGTACACATATAAATCGTATTTTTTAAAACAGTTAGTTTTAAAATGGTTTTTCAAAAACTGGAAAATTAAGTTTTTAACTTAATGAAACCCAAGAAAATCTTAGATCAGTGTGCTACCCACCTAATGGTACACCCTAACTGTTAAACGGTACTCGGGTGTCGGAAGTGCCCAAACCTTGGGCATCCGGGTTCAAACCATTAAGGGAAGGGGCATGAAAGGTTCTGCGATAATCGGGAGTCCCGGCCAGAATTCATGCTGTCTTAGGTGGTGCGATCTATTTTGGTGATAATCGGGAGTCCCGGCCCAAAAAGCACTAGAGTAGAGTTAAACATACTGGACTGGGTCTAAGTGCTCTACGAGGTTCTAGGAGTCGTATCAGTTAGGTACGATTGGTACAGGGTATTACCTACCAGAAATAGCATGACTTGGCGGGAAGTGCCCAAACCTTGCGTCAAGTATGTGAAATATGGGTCCTAGGTCTAATATATATTATTTATGGGTTTGATGATATATGATTAGAAAGTTTATCTGCAATTACTAATTAAACCAAGGTTTTAATTTGTAGATTACCAACGTTACTAGTACTAACAACTCTCTCTCCGCTCCATCCTTGAGAAGGACAAGCTTACCGGTCCAAACTTTCTCACGTGGGAGAGAAATCTCCGGATCGTGCTTAGGCACGAGAGAAAGTGGCATGTCCTAGAACAACCTCTAGGAAATCCTCCTGCCAGCAACGCTAGGGCAGACGTCAGGGAGGCTTTTCAGAAGCGCTCCAATGACGCCCTAGATGTCAGCTGCCTCATGCTTGCAACTATGAGTCCAGAGTTGCAGTCTAGCATGATGGAGACTCCTGCCTATGACATGATCCACCAGTTGAGGGACATGTTCCAGGAGCAAGCTCGCACAGAGCATTATGATGCCACTAGGGTATTTAACTCGTGCAAGATGGCTAAGGGGACCTTGGTCAGTAACCACGTCATGAAAATGAAAGGTTACATGGACCACCTAGAGAGACTTGGGCACCTAGTATCGTTGCAGCTAGCAACGGATACGATACTCAACTCGTTGTCAGATGACTATAAGCCTTTTATAGTCAACTACAACATGAACAACATGGAGAAATCCGTGGCTGAGTTGCACTCCATGCTCAAGAAAGCTGAGCAGAGTATCGGGACCAAGTCTAAGGATATTCTCATGGTGGGTCATGGCGGGCATAAGAAGAGGAAGGGGCGCAACGGAAAGGGAAAGGGCAAGGCCCAGCCCAGCCATAATGCACCGAGGGCTAATAACGACAACAAGGGCAAGAAGCCGAAGCCGAACAAAGCAAGAACCGAGAATCAGTGCTTCAAGTGCGGCGAGGTCGGGCATTGGAAAAGAGATTGCCCGAAGGGTCACGAGGTAGGTGGCAAGGCTGGCCCCTCAGGTATCGTGTGAATAGCTTCTTTGTCACTTTCCACTTGTAAAAGTTTTTACGAGTATTCTAATGTCTTGCAATCGTTTATTGCAGGAGGAGAAGGAAAGTGACACGGCCCAGCATAAAGAGATCCTACGTGTAGCTTGCGGATATTATTAATAATTTTATTTCCTAGTTTATTAAACTCTTTTAAGTTTATTTGAACATTTTTATCTTGATTGTTCTTGGATACTTTTTGGATTGAGTTTATGGAAATTTTAATTATTCAGTTCATATATGTGCACATGTTCTTGTTTTATGAATCAGGGTTAGTCCAGTGGCGACTAAAAGAGTACCAATAAGTCAAGTCTCGACTTGATTGGTGATTCATAATGATCTTATGCTGTGATTTGTTGTAGTTACATAAATGCTGGCTCCACTATTCAAATGCTTAAATAAACAAGTGTTGTTTATAAAATTAGATAGCTTTTCTGGTTTTAGCAAAGTGTTTTTGGAAAGGCAAATGTTCAAAGTCTTGAACAAAATGGAAATAATAGTTATTATTTTCTAAGTAGTTTTTTGATAAAACATTTAAGAAAGTATAAAAGTGATTATAGTAGTTACTATAATCAAGGGAGTTTTATACTAAATGTTTTAATGGAAAGAAATTTAAAATGCATTCACTAATGTTTTTGCACTCATGGCAAGTTTAATGAAATCACTTTCTGTAATTAGAAAGATGGATATATGGAGATCCAAGTTTTTGGTTTCATAAAACAAATTTCTTACAAAAACTAAATTTTAAAACATGTGTTTGGAACACAAGTTTTAAGAATGGTAGTCAAGGATTGACTAAAGCCTAAAAGGATGTTTTAAAGTAATGCACTTTTTCCATAAAAAATAGTGGGAGCATCTGACTAATGTATTTATCAGAGTTAATAGTTTTTAACCAGTATGATAAATACAAGTTTGAACTTTTAGAGTATATAATTATCGGATGATTTTAGAAGTTATCTAAAATAGTGAGTTCTTGAGAAAGAACTAATCCGAGGAATGCATGACTTATCGAGAGGTACTCAATAAAGATATCATTGCAAGACTATAAGTCAAGTCATGACTTGAAGAAAAATTATATACGTTCTAAAAAATATTCAGTAAGTCAGCTAAGATAAATGATTGTTGGCTAATTAATGTTAGAAATGATAAAATAGGATGTTTTTTTAACATTCTTAGTAGTGATATTAGATTAGTGTTAGCATACACAGGGAATCTAATTTCAAGGTTCTTACAAGTAGGCGTAAGAAAGTTTTATCGTTTCAATCTAGTAAGATTTGATATATCTACAAATGCAATTAATGTTTTAATTACAGGGAGGTTATTTTGTAAAATCAGAAACTTTGGAGTTATTTCCAGTTTCTCCAAGTTTAAGGAATTTTATAAAATAAGTAAGTCTAGAACTGTTCTTAGGTTGCAAGAACGATTTCTAGCGAAACCAAGAAGGAGTACTTCAAGGTACTAGTCTTGAGTTTCAGGTTTATAACCATATTAATTTTTCTTTGTAATATGTGATAAGTTACAATGCAAAAGTAATAAGTAATTCAGGTATACACCATGAATCGAGTCAATGAAATGGTAGAAATTATACATCTTTATTCCAGGATGGAATATGGGAGGGTGTAGAAATTAGTTTCATTGTTCTTCACAAATTTTGTACGTTTTAGTTAATCCAGGAATAAACTAGGTTTATTCAAAACATTGTCCGTGACTACTTATCATGGTGGGAACTATGATAGGGCTATAAAGTCATCGTAATTTTGGGGAAGATTCGAAAGTTTGTCGAATATAGCTGCAAAAGGTTTTGCGGACCAAAATTGACGGATATTCGTTAGAGTTACGAATATTGGATTGACCCACTGTGAAAAATACTTCGTGGATTCGTGTCAAAAGTATTTATCACATAGGTTATCCTTAAACCTGAGGTATTTGGTTTGGAATGCGGTAACTGTTGTCTTCTTAGCGCGTTTTAACGCCACGCCGTAACAGGGTGGTCATAAGGGGCGTGTCTAGATTCAGTGGGAGCCGTATTTCCAAAATGCAAATATGCAAGATGGTAATTGCACCTTCTTTTTAGAAGAGATATTTCCGGGCCCCTTGACTGATTAGAGAAACTGGTAAGTGCACGACCATGCCCAAACGAACTGATCTGTTCTTTGTCGTTTATCACGTAGTTTTGAAATCAAGTATGTCATGAACAAATTTTTAAGTCTCTGAGTTGACCTTTTTCCATGCTCATGCTCAAAATTGAAATATCGCGCTGCAAGGGACAAACCTATATATATGCAAGTTTGTATATATAAAAACGTACCCATTCTTGAACAGGGAGTTTATGATAGTTTAGTTTATAAACAGTTAGTTTATAACAGGTTACTTCTAAGCAGGTTGCTTATGAAGTTTTATCACAAGTTACTTTGGGGTATAAGAGTTCTTATAACTTGGTTACCCTTAGTGTCTGGCTAGGGACCTCCTTAGGCTAACAATGTGCAGTAACTATTACTTATCTTGCACAAGTGGGAGTCTGTTAGATTATGTGCAGAGATAATTAATGGGCACATTGTATCCAATGTTATAAGAGACTAAAGGGTCACACTGTTACACACCCAATTCAGAACAGTTGGATTTCACCATAAGTCTGTATGGAAAATAATTAATCAGTTGGATTAATTATTAAAAAGAAAAGTAAATAATTAATCAGTGGTATTAATTATTGAAAAGAGAGAAATAAATAATTAATCAGTTTGTATTAATTATTAGAAAAGGAAATAAATAATAAATAGTTATTTATTATTTAAAGAGAATTAAATATTAAGTTTTAATATTTAACGGACCAGTTAATTAATAGTTAATTAATTAACTAGTAAAGTCCAGGGGGTCAAAGTGAGAAGGTTGAAAGTTTAATTAAAACCAGTGGGCTTTTAATTAAACGGGCTTAGGTCCATCTAATCATTATATATATCCTTAAGCCTTAAGGATTAAGATATAAGAGATAAGGGATCAAGAAAGATAACCTAGCCACCACACTCTCTCCCTTCGTTGCCCTCTCTCTCGTCGCACACACTCTCTCTCTCGTCTCTCTCTTGCTCTCGTAGAAGTCGAACAAGGTAAACACCCGAGGGTGTTTTGCGATTGGTAGTCGACGCATACACACACACATTCTCGGTTTTGCGAGTTTTGTTGGTCGGTGATCCAGGAGCGGTCTAGCAGCCAGTTCCAAGGAGGTGCAGTAGTGGTGGACTTTCTTTAGCAATCCTAAAAGGTTTTTGATTAGGTATATTTTTATTGTTACCTTGTCTGTGGATTGTTTTTGTTAGAAGCTATGTTTGATCAATAGTTTTAAGATCCTAACCCTTTTTGGGGTTTAGAGGGTTGTGTTCAATCCAGTTCCGCTTTTAGGATTGAACCCGTGGAATCAAACCCAGGGTTGACCAGTTTGAGTCATATGGTGGTTTGGTCAGGTTCAAAACCCTTCAGAGTGGAGCACAAGCTCAAACTCAATGACACTCAGTCTTTTTTGTTTGAGACTGACTCAAACTGGCATTTTAACTACACGGAGTAGTTAAAGTATGTTTGGAACTTACCAAACGTGTGAACTAATCACACAGCTTGAGTTAAGCACATAACTCAGACTCAATGACACTTAGTCATTTTTGTTTAAGACTAACTCAAACATGTGAACTCATTACTCAGCTTGACATGTTTGTCAGTTTATGAAAACTTATTTATAAACTGTGCACTCAGCTTAAGACACTTAGTCTTTGTCAAACTGAAAAACTCAGAATCTAGACACTTAGCTAGGGGTTGAGCATACCCAATTCACTTACCAGATACATAAACCTCTTCTCATCAAGTGGTTTAGTAAAGATATCTTCTAATTGGTCATCAGCGGAGATAAATTTAATGTCAACTTTACCTTTTTCCACGATGTCCCTGATGAAGTGATGTCGAATTTCAATGTGTTTGGTTCTTGAGTGAAAGACTGGATTGTAAGTGATGGCTATAACACTATGGTTATCACAGAAGATAGGAGTTTTATTGAAACTCATACCAAAGTCTTGAAGCTGATGCTTCATCCACAGGATTTGAGCACAACAGCTTCCTGCTGCAACATATTCAGCTTCAGCAGTTGAAGTAGCCACTGAGTTCTGTTTCTTACTAGTCCAGCTTACTAACTTCCCTCCAAGCATTTGACATCCTCTAGTTGTTGATTATCTATCTAACTTGCACCCAACATAGTCAGCATCTGAAAAACCAACTAATTCAAATCCAGAGTCCTTTGGATACCAAAGACCTAGATTTGGAGTACCTTTAAGGTACCTAAAGATCCTTTTCACAGCTTGAAGATGTGATTCCTTAGGATCTGCCTGAAATCTTGCACAAACACATGTAGCAAACATGATATCAGGTCTGCTAGCTGTCAAATAGAGTAATGAACCTATCATTCCTCTATAGGTAGACTGACATACAGACTTACCATATGAGTCTTTACTCAGCTTGACAGCTGGTGACATGAGTGTTTTCATGGTTGAACTTGAATCAAAACCATATTTCTTTATCAAATCAAGAACATACTTGCTTTGATAATGTATATTCCATCATGCTTTTGTTGAATCTGCAAGCCTAGGAAATATGTCATTTCACCCATCATACTCATCTTGTACCTTTTTGACATAATTTTGGAGAACCATTCACATAGAGGTTCATTTATAGAACAAAAAATAATGTCATCCACATAGATTTGTACAAGAATCACCTGTCCTTTACTCTTTTTAATAAAGAGTGTCTTATCTATACTACATCTGGTGAAATCCATTGATAGTAGATAGTTGGACAGTGTATCATACCAAGCTCTTGGAGCTTGTTTAAGACCATACAAAGCATTATCTAACTTATAGACATGATGTGGAAACTTTGAACTGAAAAAGCCAGGAGGTTGTTTCACATAGACTTCCTCCTGAAGTTTTCCATTTAGGAAAGCACTCTTCACATCCATTTGATAGACTTTGAAGTCTTTATATGCTGCATAAGCCAAGAACAGCCTTATAGCTTCAATTCTAGCAACAGGGGCAAAGGTCTCATCATAATCGATACCTTCTTCTTGCTTATACCCTTGTGCTAACAGCCTGGCTTTGTTCCTAACTATCACTCCATCCTTATCCATTTTGTTTCTATAGACCCACTTAGTGCCTATAATTGTGTGATCTTTGGGGGGTAGGAACAAGGCTCCAGACTTTATTTCTCTCAAACTCATTTAATTCCTCTTGCATAGCTTCAATCCAATCCTCATCCTCTAAGGCTTCTTCAGTATTCTTTGGTTCCATTTGAGATAGAAAACCAAAGTAAGCAGCATAGTTAGCTGTAGCCTTTGATCTAGTCATAACCCTTTCTTGGACATTTCCAATGATTTGATCTTGAGGATGATCTTTGAGGAATTTAAAAGTTGTAGTTGGAGAATCTGGTTCTGGATCTGAGTGATGTTGAGAACTCTGAGGTGAACAAACATCCTCAGTCTTAATAGCAACATTGTCAACAAATTGATGATCACTAAGATTTTCAGTCTGAGTGACTTCAGCTCCAAAGGGATTGAAGAACTCATCATCTTTCTCAGCTTGAGAGTCCCTTGAAGCTTGTGATGATTTCTTTGATGGAAACACATCATCATTACTATCATCTCCTATGACATACATAGGATTTGACATATTGGTTTCCTCAGGATTTTCAAGCTCACTCAGACTAACTGAGTCAGCTTATCTTTTCTCAGCTTGATCAAGACTGTCTTCATCAAATGAGACATGAATTGATTCTTCTATAGCCTTTCTCCTAGTGTTATACAATCTGTAAGACTTGGAGATTGAGGAATAACCAACAAATATTCCAGGATCAGCTTTGGGTTCCAACTTATGGAGCTGATCTCTTTGATTCAGCACATAGCATTTTGAACCAAAGACATGGAAATAACCTATATTGGGCTTTCTAGATTTATACATCTCATATGATGTTTTGCCATGTCTTTTGACAATGATTGACATATTATGGGTATAACAGGTTGTACTAACAGCTTCATCCCAAAAATAAAGTTTCAATCCTGCCTCACATAGCATTGTTCTAGCAGCCTCAATTAGGGTTCTATTTCTCCTCTCAGCAACTCCATTTTGTTGGGGAGTTCTGACAGATGAGAAATTTTGTAATATTCCCTTTTGGTCACAGAAGCTTTCAAGGGTAGAGTTTCTAAACTCAGTCCCATGATCACTTCTGAGTTGCTTTATAGACTTACCTTTCTGCAACTCTTCCTGTTTGATAAAACTTATTATCTCCAGGGCAGCCTCACTTTTGGCTTTAAGGAATATTACCCAGGTGAATCGTGAGAACTCATATACTATCACCAGTGTGTACTTCTTGCCACTTAGGCTTGGAGTACTTATGGGTCCAAACAGATCCATATGCAACATATGCAGTGGGTCTGTTATTGAAAATTTTTGCTTTGATTTAAATGACCCTTTATGGTGTTTTGTTGGGAAGATGATCTCATCAGTTGATATTTGATGAGACAATGTTAAGTTCGTTAGATATGTTCTAGATATAACTTAAACATAATTATGAGGCTTGATCAGACTGAACACTTATAGTGTTTCAGACTGAGTATAAGGTGAATATAAGCGGAGCATATGTTCGACCAGCTTATACTATATCTTAGTAAGATTATCACTATGTGTGATAAGCTGTGTATGTCACCTAAGATATATATTGAACTTTCAGCCTGATGTGTTTCAAGCTGAGTGACTCAGCGTATATATTGAGTCAGCTCAACAGAGTTGCTAAATAAGTTCCAGCTAACTCTTAGGACTTATAAGGATGAGTTTATTAATGTACGTGTTAGTTCATGTTTGTTTTCGAGTTTGTTCTCGAAGAACTCAGCTTGATGAGTTTCACGCTGAGTAACTCAGTCCGAGTAAGAAGTCAGCCCAAAGAAAATATAAATATGTTTTAAATTTATCTTTTTTAACTCTCTATATCTACGGGAAGGATAAGAAGACTCCAGAATCAAGATTGAAGATTGAAGACTCAAGATAAGAAGATTCAAGATTCAAGATTCCGAGTTATCCGGTAGTTAGTTAGCAAATTAGGATTAGTCCAGTTTGTTAGGAACCGTAGGAACATGATTATAAATACTTATCATCCTGATAAGTTTTGAGGTACGACTACAACGACGATTACAACTAAGTGTTGCAAAGCCAAATACCTAACCTAAACCGTATGTGTTACGATTCTTGAATCACTGTTTGTCAGTTCAACGTGATCAAGATATTCACATATTGCCAAGCTATTCGTGTGTTCGAATACTCACATTAGTTGTGAGATTGGTAAGTTTTCAATCTGTGATTAAATCCTATTTAGAGAGTCGTCCAGTATCTATAATCATACGTTGATTCTATGTTAGCCTGTAGGTATAAATAGTAATGTAAGGCTATTCTACATGTAACCTTTGCCATTGTGATTAATATAGAAACACACACTTAAAGGTGTTTTATCATATTCTTTCAACTAGTTCTTGATTGTACTCATTGATATACCATACACATTGGAAGAAGGAGATGCTACAAGTGCAGAAGTAGTGGTCATGAGGCTAAGGATTGTGACGTTGAAATCTCAAGGCCAGAACAAGAACAGGCTGATCAGCCTACACAGGACTCAGCTCCTTCTCAAGCTGAACAGTCAGTTGAACAAGATGGAGATGCTAAGTGCTCCTCATCTGAACCCACCAAGAAGTGGGTTCCCAAACAAAACTAATGTGTTTAGTTTTTTTTATATCATGTGCAGGGTTCAAGTAAATGGTACTTGGATAGTGGATGCTCAAGACACATGACTGGGTGGAAAGGACTTCTTAGTGATTTCCAGGAAGATGAAGGTCCTAAAGTAACTTTTGGTGTCAACTCCCATGGAAGAACTAAAGGCTATGGGAAGATGCATGCTGGCAAGGTAACTTTCCAGAAGGTTGCATATGTCAAAGGTCTTAAGCACAATCTGATTAGTATCAGCCAATTGTGTGATGAAGACAACGTTGTTACTTTTAGGAAGAAAGCAGGAACAATATATAATGTTAAGGGAAAGCCTGTATTAATAGCTAAAAGAGAAAGAGATGTGTATCTACTTGATCTTAATTCTGCTGATCCCTATACTGAAACCTGCTTGTATTCCCAATCTGTTCCTAAGCTGAGTTGGTTGTGACATAAACGTTTATCAAATTTAAATTTTAAAAACAAAAATATGCTATCCAATAAAGAGTTAGTCTCTGGATTACCAAAGATCACATTTGTCAAGGACAAATTGTGTTCAGCTTGTGAACAAGGGAAACACCATAAAGGGTCCTTTAAATTAAAGCAAAATTTTTCAATAACAGACCCACTGCATATGTTGCATATGGATCTGTTTGGACCCATAAGTACTCCAAGCCTAAGTGGCAAGAAGTACACACTGGTGATAGTAGATGAGTTGTCACGATTCACCTGGGTAATATTCCTTAAAGCCAAAAATGAGGCTGCCTTGGAGATAATAAGTTTTATCAAACAGGAAGAGTTGCAGAAAGGTAAGTCTGTAAAGTAACTCAGAAGTGATCATGGGACTGAGTTCAGAAACTCTATCCTTGAAAGCTTATGTGAACAAAAAGAAATATTACAAAATTTCTCATCTGTCAGGACTCCCCAACAAAATGGAGTTGCTGAGAGGAGAAACAAAACCCTAATTAAGGCTGCTAGAACAATGCTGTGTGAGGCAGGATTGAAACTTTATTTTTGGGATAAAGCTGTCAGTACAGCCTGTTACACCCAAAATAGATCAATCATTGTCAAAAGGCATGGTAAAACATCATATGAGATGTATAAATGTTGAAAGCCCAATAATGGTTATTTCCATGTCTTTGGTTCAAAATGCTATGTGCTGAACCGAAGAGATCAGCTCCATAAGTTGGAACACAAAGCTGATCCTGGAATATTCGTTGGTTATTACTCAATCTACAAATCATACAGAGTATATAACACTAGGAGAAAGGCTATAGAAGAATCAATTCATGTCTCATTCGATGAAGACAGTCTTGATCAAGCTGAGGAAAGGCAAGCTGACTTGGTTAGTCTGAGTGAGCTTGAAAAGCCTGAGGAAACCAATATGTCAAATCCTATGTATGTCATGGGAGATGATATTGATAATGATGTGTGTCCATCAAAGAAATCATCACAAGCTCCAAGGGACTCTCAAGCTGAGAAAGATGATGAGTTCGTTAATCCTTTTGAAGCTGAAGTCACTCAGACTGAAGATCTCAGTGATCATCAGTTTGTTGACAATGCTGCTATTGAGACTGAGGATGTGTGTTCACCTCAGAGATCTCAACATCACTTAGACCCAGAACTAGATTCTCCAACTACAACATTCAAATTCCTCAAAGATCATCCTCAAGATCAAATCATTGGAAATTTCCAAGAAAGGGTTATGACCAGATCTAAGGCTATAGCTAACTACGCTGCTCACTTTGGTTTCCTATCCCAAATAGAACCAAATAAGACTGAATAAGCCTTAGAGGATGAGGATTGGATTGAACTTATGCAAGAGGAATTAAATGAGTTTGAGAGAAATAAGGTCTGGAACCTTGTCCCTGCCCCCAAAGATCATTCAATTATAGGCACTAAGTGGGTCTATAGGAATAAAATGGACAAGGATGGAGTGATAGTTAGGAACAAAGCCAGGCTGGTAGCACAAGCGTATAAGCAAGAAGAAGGAATCAATTATGATGAGACTTTTGCCCCTATTGCTAGAATTGAAGTTCTATCAAATAGATGTGAAGAGTGCTTTCCTAAATGGAAAACTTCAGGTGGAAGTCTATGTGAAACAACCTCCTGGCTTTGTTAGTTCAAAGTTTCCACATCATGTCTATAAGTTAGACAAGGCTTTGTATGGTCTTAAACAAGCTCCAAGAGCTTGGTAAGATACACTGTCCAACTATCTACTATCAATGGATTTCACCAGAGGTAGTATAGATAAAACACTCTTTATTAAAAAGTGTAACGGACAGGTGATTCTTGTACAAATCTATGTGGATGACATTATCTTTGGTTCGACAAATGAATCTCTGTGTGAATGGTTCTCCAAAATAATGTCACAAAAGTACAAGATGAGCATGATGGGTGAGATGACATACTTCCTAGGTTTACAAATTCAACAAAAGCCTGATGGAATATTCATTAATCAAAGCAAGTATGTTCTTGATTTGATAAAGAAATATGGTTTTGATTCTAGTTCAACCATGAAAACACCCATGTCACCAGCTGTCAAGCTGAGTAAAGACTCAGATGGTAAGTCTGTGTGTCAGTCTACCTATAGAGGAATGATAGGTTCATTACTCTATTTGACATCTAGTAGACCTGATGTCATGTTTGCTACATGTGTTTGTGCAAGATATCAGGCAGATCCTAAGGAATCACATATTCAAGCTGTGAAAAGGATCTTTAGGTACCTTAAAGGTACACCAAATCTAGGCCTTTGGTACCCAAAGGACCCTGGATTTGAGTTGGTTGGTTTTTCAGATGCTGACTATGCTGGGTGCAAGTTAGATAGAAAATCAACGACTGGAGGATGTCAACTGCTTGGAGGGAAGTTAGTAAGCTTGACTAGTAAGAAACATAACTCAGTGGCTACATCAACTGCTGAAGTTGAATATGTTGCAGCAGGAAGCTATTGTGCTCAAATCCTATGGATGCAGCATCAGCTTCAAGACTTTGGTATGAGTTTCAAGAAAACTCCTATCTTCTGTGATAACCAAAGTGCTATAGCCATAACTTACAATCCAGTCTTCCACTCATGAACCAAGCACATCAAAATTAGACATCACTTCACCAGGGACATCGTGGAAAAAGGTAAAGTTGACATTAAATTTATCTCCACTGATGACCAATTAGAAGATATCTTTACTAAACCCCTTGATGAAAAGAGGTTTATGTATCTGCTAAGTGAATTGGGTATGCTCGACCCCTAGCTAAGTGTCTAGAATCTGAGTTTTCAGTTTGACAAAGACTAAGTGTCTTAAGCTGAGTGCACAGTTTATAAATGAGTTTTTATAAACTGAATATCCTGTCAAGCTGAATGATGAGTTCACACGTTTGGCGAGTTCAAACATATTTTGACTGCTCAGCGTAGTTAAGATATATAGTTTGAGTCAGTCTCAAACAAAATGACTAAGTGTCATTGAGTCTGAGCTATGTGCTTAACTCAAGCTGTGTGATTGGTTCACACGTTTGGTAAGTTCCAAACATACTTTAACTACTCAGTGTAGTTAAACTGTAAGTTTGAGTCAGTCTCAAACAAAAATGACTAAGTGTCATTGATTCTGAGCTGTGTGCTCTACTCAAGCTGAGTTTCAATCTCAAGCTGAGTGCTCATTTCAAGCTGAGTGCTTTACTAAGGCTGAGCGATTAGTTTACTCAGCTTGGTGTGTCCAAACTATGATTTAATTACTAAGTGTCATTACTTCATATGTCAATGTGTATTTGAGTCAGTCTCAAATCGCATCGTATACCAATTGTGTATTGGTATAATATAACAGTGTCTATAATATTTTTGTAAGTCATTAATATTATTTTACACTTGTATCCGTTGGAAGATGATATGTTTCTACCCTCTCACTGTGACATCAAGCCGTAATTTTTCCGGCGTAACGGATAAAAGGGGATTCTAACGGTAACTTTTCTCTCTCCTAAAAAAGGTATATATACCGATCATCAACGGTTTAGAGAAGTTTACGCCTACAAATTTGACTTCTCATCTTCTAACATACCTTTCGCATACACCTCTATTGCTTAGTGCATTCTTCCGTTCAAAACCCTAAATTGCTAAGTGCAGTTTTCGAACCGCTCAGTGCGAACTCTACATTGCTCAGTGCTGCTTCAACAAATTACTGTGTGATTATAAAATGGATGGAATCACATTAGGTCTCGGTGATCGAATGGTTAGAGGTGCTTAGTTTAAGAACAATGGAGTGCCGTTGATCAAAATTAACAATCAACGGGCCTGTCTTGCTATTCCTCCGAGGAAACAAGGCAGATGATATGAAATATGGTTGGATTACATCCGTAAATTCCCCCTGGCATTCGCCTTCTGTGGCGCACCACTCCATATTGTTCCTCAACACCTGTTGGAGTTCTGGTACACTTGTACTTACAACCAGAACAGGAGAGAGATTACAGGGACTGTTCTCAATGGCGATAAAACAGTTGTCCTTTCTGTGCAGCGGCTAAGGGATGTTCTTCAACTCCCTCAATCTGATGAGTTCGAGCCGGCTGTCACGAGGCAGGTGGCTAGGTCAGTCCTACCCAGAATGGGTCACCCGCAGACAGAGGGTTGTTGGGAAAATGATCTCATCAGTTAAGATTTGATGAGACAAAGTTAAGTTTGTAAGATGTGTTCTACATACAACTTAAATAGAATTATGAAGCTTAGTCAGACTGAATACTTATAGTGATTCAGACTGAGTATAAGCAGAATATAAGCTGAGCATATTTTCGATCAGTTTAGACTATATATTAGTAAGATTATCAATATGTTTGATAAGCTGTGTGCGTAAACTAAGATATACATATTGAGTTTCAGCTTGATGAGTTTCAAGCTGAGTAACTCAGCCTGACTAAAGAAGTCAGTTTAAAAGAATTTAAATATGTTTTAAATTCTGTTTTAACTCTCTATATCTACGGGAAGGATAAGAAGACTTCAGAATCAAGATTGAAGATTGAAGACTCAAGATAAGAAGATTTAAGATTCAAGATTCCGAGTTATCCGATAGTTAGTTAGCAAATTAGGATTAGTCCAGTTTGTTAGGAACCGTAGCAACAGGATTATAAATACTTATCTCCTGATAAGTTTAGCGGTACGACTACGACTCAGTACGACTACAGAGCCAAAACCTCACCTCACCGTATGTGTTACGATTCTTGAATCACTGTTTGTCAGTTCAACGTGATCAAGATATTTACAGATTGCCAAGTTATTCGTGTGTTCGAATAATCACATTAGTTGTGATATTGGTAAGTTATCAATCTGTGTAAATCCTGTTTAGAGAGTCGTCAGTATCTATAATCATAAGTTGATTATAGATAGCTAAGTTTGAAAGTTTGAGAGATTTATATTAGGTGGTTATATATCAAGAGTTGCTTACTTGATAGTTATTGTAATCATCTTCTTATTCAAAGCATTGTAATAATCTTTTTAGTGAAAGCATTCGATTGATTGTGGTTTGATTTACTATGTGTAACACTTTTATTTGATTTGTTCAATTTCCGCAGAAAGTGTATTCAACCCCCTCTTCTACACACCTGTTGCTTGTTGTTATTCTCACCAAGGGACCAACAACTGGTATCAGAGCAGGCTGAACGATTTCATAAGTTGAAAGTTCAAGATTCTGAGAAAGTTTACAATGTCTACAAGCAACAATACTTCAAACTTTCCATAGATGTCTGCCAAAGGTTGTCCCGTGTTTGATGGATTTGACTATCCTGTGTGGAAGTTTAGAGCCATGCTGTTCCTCAAGTTCATTGACAATCGTATGACCGATGTCATTATCAAAGGACCGATAATCCCCAAGATCTCTGCTGTTGTCAGTGATACGTCCGCTGATAAAACAGACGAGTGAAAAAGAGGTAAAGAAGCCTGTTGCATCCTGGACTGATGAAGATTGGAAACTCTACAATCTGGATGACAAGGCTAAAATTTTTCTAGAAAATGCCTTTACTAACGAGATCTTGCACACAGTGACTGAGTGTCAATCTGCAAAAGAGATCTGGGACACTCTAAGTGTTACATATGAGGGCACCGATCTGGTCAAACAGCAAAAGAAGAACAATCTGAACAGATCATATGAAAACTTCTTTTCAAAGAAGAATGAAACCTTGGCTGATGTGTTTACTAGGTTTCATTGCTTGATAAATGACCTGCTAAGTGTAGGCATTAAGAAGGATGAAGCTGAACTCGTGTTGAAGTTTCTGGATGTGTTACCAGAAAGGTTCAATGAAGTGACCACAACACTGAGGGCTGGAGGAACATTGCATTTGTATAACCTGCAGTCCATTTATGGGTTCTTGCTAAATCATGAACAGATCACTGAACACAAAAGAACTTCTCAACAACAACTCAAGGAGTCTTTGGATAAAACTGAAGTTGCATTGGTTGCACAGAAAAAGAAGAAAAGTTTCAAGGCACTAGTTGTTGAATCTGAGACTGAGTCAGAATCTCAAACTGACCACTCAGACTCAGACTCAAGTGATACTGATGATGTTCAGACTATCACTAAGCAGATGGCCATGCTAGCCAGACGCTTGAGAAGAGCTCAACGGGGAAGAGGAAGATCTGACAGGGGCAAAGGGAAGAGTTCCTTTGATCCCAAGAATGCTGTGTGCTTCAATTATCAGAAGAACGGACATATTGCTGCTGAGTGCATATCAAAGAAGGTGGAATCAATATCAGTTGTTGATAAGAATGCTTACAGAGCTGATAAATACAAGAAGAAATATACTCAGCTCAAGAAAGGAAAGCCTGAAGACAAACCCAGTGCAAAAGGACTATATGTTGAAACCTGGGATATAGAATCATCTACCTCAGATGATGTATGTCTGTCCGAGTCAACTTTTGAAGCTGACATGAAGGAAGCTGAGGAAAACAGCAAGCTTAGTGATTGGGATCCTGCTTCCATATATAAGGTTAGTAATTTCAACTCTTACACCGACGAAGAAAAGGGTCTTGCTTTTGATTATCTTCTGAATGATTTCAAGACCATCCTTAAGTCTCAAAATGACCTTAAAGCTGAGATAGCTAAACTGAAGAATGAGATTAAGGAAAATAAATCTCTCATTGATGTTGGTAAGAAAGCACAATGTGATCTGGAATGCCAAAGACACATTAACAAACTTCTAAGTGAAGAACTTCAGGAAGCTAAAGACAAAGCTTACCAACTTCAAAAGGTCACTAAGTCTTGGTGTAAGTCATCAAAGTTTGCTGAAAAGTGCATAAACCAACAAATACCTAAACAGGTAAAGGCTGTACTTGGAGGTGACTATCAAACAGCAGCTTATGTAGCTGATGATGAGACAGCAAGTACAGACTCTGAGGAGGATATACTACTGATTGAGTCTCAGAAGTCAGCCTCAGAGAAGAAACATGGTCAAAACCTTAAATACAATATGTTTGTAAAGGCTAAAGATCATGGAGAAGAGTGCTCAACATCCAAACAGCATGGTAAGTCTGTGCTGGACAGATTAAGCACTCAACCTAGTCAAAGAACTTCAGTAATAGAAAGGCTTAATCCAAATCCTTTCAAAAGACAACATTCTCTATCTGGCTCGGAGAGAAGTTACAGGAATAGGAAGACCACTGTAAGTCAGAGGTCAAAGTATAACAATGGTAAGTCCCAAGTTGTAGATCTTGGTAAGTCCAAGAAGATCAACAGTGGTAAGTCCAAACCTGTTGAAATTGGTGAGTCCAGTAGTCATGACAAAGGTAAGTCCAAGGTCATTGAAAAGAAGGTTGTTAGTCAAACATCTAATCCTAAGGATAAGAAACAAAGACCTGACAAAGGTAAGTCCAAAGTCAGTTATCATCAGGTGAATCAACTTGCTAAGAAAGTTGAAAATTTATCCACCACATATAATCCAAAGACTGAGAGAAAGTTCTCACAAGGATTATTAGACACTCTACCTCCTGTAATCATTGGAAGAAGGAGATGCTACAAGTGCAGAAGTAGAGGTCATGAGGCTAAGGACTGTGATGCAGAAATCTCAAGGCCTAAACAAGAACAAGCTGATCAGCCTACACAGGACTCAACTCCTGCTCAAGCTGAATAGTCAGTTCAACAAGATGGAGATGCTAAGTGCTCCTCATCTGAACCCACCAAGAAGTGGGTTCCCAAACAAAACTAATGTGTTTAGTTTTCATATCATGTGCAGGGTTCAAGTAAATGGTATTTGGATAGTGGATGCTCAAGGCACATGACCGGGTGGAAAGGACTTCTTAGTGATTTCCAAGAAGATGAAGGTCCTAAAGTAACATTTGGAGACAATTCTCATGGAAGAACTAAAGGCTATGGGAAGATGCAAGCTTGCAAGGTCACTTTCCAGAGAGTTGCATATGTCAAAGGTCTCAAACATAACCTGATTAGTATCAGTCAATTGTGTGATGAAGACAATATAGTTACTTTTAGGAAGAAAGCAGGAACAATATATAATGCTAAGGGAAAGCCTGTATTAATAGCTAAAAGAGAAAGATATGTGTATCTACTTGATCTTAATTCTGCTGATCCCTATAATGAAACCTGCTTGTATTCCCGTTCTGTTCCTAAGCTGAGTGGTTATGGCATAAACGTTTATCTCATCTAAACTTTAAAAATATAAATATGCTGTCCAATAAAGATTTAGTCTCTGGATTACCAAAGATCACATTTGTCAAAGACAAATTGTGCTCAGCTTGTGAACAAGGGAAATACCATAAAGGGTCCTTTAAATCAAAGAAAAATTTCTCAATAACAGACCCATTGCATATGTTGCATATGGACTTGTTTGGACCCATAAGTACTCTAAGCCTAAGTGGCAAGAAGTACACACTGGTGATGGTAGATGAGTTCTCAAGATTTACCTGGGTAATATTCCTTAAAGCCAAAAGTGAGGCTGCCCTGGAGATAATCAGTTTTATCAAACAGGAAGAGTTGCAGAAAGGTTTGTCTGTAAAGCAACTCAGAAGTGATCATGGGACTGAGTTTAGAAACTCAACCCTTGAAAGCTTCTGTGAACAAAAAGGGATATTACAAAATTTCTCATCTGTCAGAACTCCACAACAAAATGGAGTTGCTGAAAGGAGAAATAGAACCCTAATTGAGGCTGCTAGAACAATGCTATGTGAGGGAGGGTTGAAACTCTATTTCTGGGATAAAGCTGTTAGTACATCCTGCTATACCCATAATAGATCAATCATTGTCAAAATACATGGAAAGACTTCATATGAGATGTATAAGTCTAGAAATCCCAATATAGGTTATTTCCATATCTTTGGTTCAAAATGCTATGTGCTAAATCAAAGAGATCAGCTCCATAAGTTGGAACCTAAAGCTGATCTTGGAATATTTGTTGGTTATTCCTCAATCTCCAAATCTTATAGAATATATAATACAAGGAGAAAGGCCATAGAAGAATCAATTCATGTCTCATTTGATGAAGACAGTTTTGATCAAGTTGATAAAAGTCAAGCTGACTCAGTTAGTCCGAGTGAGCTTGAAAGGCCTAAGGAAACTAACTCATCAAATCCTATGTATGTCATAGGAAATGATAGTGATGATGATGTGTGTTCATCAAAGAAATCATCACAAGCTTCAAGGGACTCTCAAGCTGAGAAATTTGATGAGTTCGTTAATCCTTTTGGAGCTGAGGTCACTCAGACTGAGAATCTCAGTGATCATCAGTTTGTTGACAATGCTGCTGTTGAGACTGAGGATGTGTGTTCACCTCAGAGTTCTCAACATCACTCAGATTCTGACCCAGACTCTCCAACTACAACATTTAAATTCCTCAAAGATCATCCTCAAGATCAAATCATTTGAAATGTCCAAGAAAGAGTTATGACCAAATCCAAGGCTACAGCTAACTATGCTGCTCACTTTGGTTTCCTATCTCAAATGGAACCAAAGAAGACTGAGGAAGCCTTAGAGGATGAGGATTGGATTGATGCTATGCAAGAGGAACTGAATGAATTTGAGAGAAACAAAGTCTAGAAACTTGTCCCTGCCCCCAAAGATCATTCAATTATAGGCACTAAGTGGGTCTATAGAAATAAAATGGACAATGATGGAGTGATAGTTTGGAACAAAGCCAGGCTGGTAGCACAAGGGTATAAGCAAGAAGAGGGAATTGATTATGATGAGACCTTTGCCCCTGTTGCTAGAATTAAAGCCATAAGGCTGTTCTTAGCCTATACAGCATATAAAGACTTCAAAGTCTATCAAATGGATGTGAAGAGTGCCTTCCTTAATGGAAAACTTTAGGAGGAAGTCTATGTGAAACAACCTCCTGGCTTTGTAAGTTCAAAGTTTGCACATCATGTCTATAAGTTGGACAAGGCTTTGTATGGTCTTAAACAAGCTCCAAGAGCTTGGTATGATACTCTGTCCACTTATCTACTATCAATGGATTTCACCAGAGGTAGTATAGATAAGACACCCTTTATTAAAAAGAGTAAAGGACAGGTGATTCTTGTATAAATCTATGTGGATGACATTATCTTTGGTTCTACTAACGAATCTCAATGTGAATGGTTCTCCAAAATAATGTCACAAAAGTACAAGATGAGTATGATGGGTGAGATGACTTATTTACTAGGCTTACAGATTCAACAAAAGCCTGATGGAATTTTCATCAATCAAAGCAAGTATGTTCTTGATTTGATAAAGAAATATGGTTTTGATTCTAGTTCAACCATGAGAACACCCATGTCACCAACTATCAAGCTGAGTAAAGACTCAGATGGTAAGTCTGTGTGTCAGTCTACCTATAAAGGAATGATAGGTTCATTACTCTATTTGACATCTAGTAGACCTGATATCATGTTTGCTACATGTGTTTTTGCAAGATATCAGGCAGATCCTAAGGAATCACATATTCAAGCTGTGAAAAGGATCTTTAGGTACCTTAAAGGTACACCAAATCTAGGCCTTTGGTACCCAAAGGACCCTGGATTTGAGTTAGTTGGTTTTTCAGATGCTGACTATGCTGGGTGCAAGTTAGATAGAAAATCAACGACTGGAGGATGTCAACTGCTTGGAGGGAAGTTAGTAAGCTTGACTAGTAAGAAACAGAACTCAGTGGCTACATCAACTGCTGAAGCTGAATATGTTGCAGCAGGAAGCTGTTGTGCTCAAATCCTATGGATGCAGCATCAGCTTCAAGACTTTGGCATGAGTTTCAAGAAAACTCCTATATTTTGTGATAACTAAAGTGCTATAGCCATAACTTACAATCCAGTCTTCCACTCAAGAACCAAGCACATTGAAATTCGACATCACTTCATCAGGGATATCGTGGAAAAAGGTAAAATTGATATTATATTTATTTCCACCGATGACTAATTAGCAGATATTTTTACTAAACCCCTTGATGAAAAGAGGTTTATGTATCTGCTAAGTAAATTGGGTATGCTCAACCCCTAGCTAAGTGTCTAGAATCTGAGTTTTCAGTTTGACAAAGACTAAGTGTCTTAATCTGAGTGCACAGTTTATAAATAAGCTATCATAAACTGAATAACCTGTCAAGCTGAATAATGAGTTCACATGTTTGGTCGGTTCCAAACATACTTTACCTACTCAGTGTAGTTAAAATGTAAGTTTGAGTAAGTCTCAAACCTAAATGACTAAGTGTTATTGAGTCTGAGCTATGTGCTTAACTCAAGCTGTGTGATTGGTTCGCACGTTTGGTGAGTTCCAAACATCTTTTAACTACTCAGTGTGGTTAAGATATATAGTTTGAGTTAGTCTCAAACAAAATGACTAAGTGTCATTGAGTCTGAGCTATGTGCTTCACTCAAGCTGAGTGATATGTTCACACGTTTGGTTGGTTCCAAACAAGTTTTAAACTACTCAGTGTAGTTAGAAACAAGTTTGAGTCAGTCTCAAACAAATATTGACTCAGTGTCATTAAGTCCGAGCTGTGTGCTCTACTCAAGCTGATTACCAATCTCAAGATGAGTACTCAACTCAAGCTGAGTGCTTGAATCAAGCTGAGTGCTTGACATAAACTGAGTAATCAGTTTACTCAGTCTTGGTGTGTCCAAAGTATGACTTAATTACTACGTGTTATTAATTCATCTGTCAAAGCGTATTTGAATTAGTTTCAAATCGTATCGTATATCAATTGTGTATTGGTATATTTCTACAGTGTTTCTAATCTTATTATTCGTTAATATTATTATTTTACACTTGTATCCGTTGGAATATGATGTGTTTCTACCCTCTCAATGTTACATCAAGTCGTACGTAACGGAATAAAAAGGACTTTGGGTTCCAGGGATCTTATTGCTGTTCTTGTGTGAGATTTCTAGAGAATATTTCACATAAGTTAGCTAGCACTAATTGTTAGGCTTGTTCCCGGGGTGTGATTTCGTGAAGCCAAGAAGAAGAAGAAGGAAATCCTTGCTTCCCAACAACTTCAGCCACCAACAAGACATTTACTGGAGCTTAGGAGCATGGTATAACTCTCTAACCTCCTTCTTTGTTGCTATTTTATTACATAGAGATGATTCACCATTGGGATTTCATGTTTTGAACTCTTTTATGCTTGATTGTTGTTGTTTTTGCTTCTGCTTCGTGATCTTGAAATCCCAACAGTGGTATCAGAGCCACCTCTATGTTAGAATAGCAGTTGGTGGCTTGAAAAACCCGAAATCAAAATGTTTGTATTTTTCCGTTAAGGTTAGCGGCGCTACGCTGAGGTTAGCGGCGCTAACGTCACTGGAAAATTGTTTTCGAAAATTTTGAATAAAACAGTTTTGGTCTCGGGATTTTTGGTACTTAGACCTTCTGGAATTTTGTTCCAAAGGTTCCTTTCATGTTTTTGCAGTAGTGGCAGTTTATGTTTGGTTGTATGTGATGATATGAGTTGGTAACCTTGCCATGGCCCATTTGGTTGATTTGTGTTTGGTGGTTTTATCCACATTTGATGGCTGTAAATTTATTAAATTTAGTTTAATTGTAATAATTTGTGGCTTGCATGCCATTTCATTCATCCATGTACAAGTATTAGATAAATAGGAAGATTTGTGGCTTGTATGCCAATTATTTTCTATTGTATGTAATTTGTATGATGGAGGGATGAAGACACAAGAGGAGACAAGACAAGATGGAGTTTTGATGCCCATAGAAGCCAATGAAGTCTAATGGAGATGGTGGTTCTAGTGGGAGCTTGCATCAAGATTGTTTTGTCCCTTAGTTTGACCGAGTTCTTCCCGTTTTGGCTCACGGGAAGAACGCATAGGTATATTGGCAAAATGGTTACCAACTATATTGTTTGTTGCGTGTGATGTGATTTTATTACTCTATGCATGGATATGTAGGTTTCGCATGCTAGATAATTTTTTCACAAAATTAATAAAATCACAAGAGTTTTGGTAAAAATGGTTTTCTCTCGCGCGCGATCAAATACAAAGATTAACCCACCTAGTGAAAATAGGTTTTGTCACTAACAAGTTAATCTAAAACCAAACCGGAAACAAAAGCCCGTTTTTCCACAAAACGTAAATCATGCACCATCCGTAAGTCGATACCACCCGAATCTAGTCTTATGGGATTTGGTTGTCGAGCTTAGCACGAGCCAATTCTCATGAAACTGTGTGGAAGGTGAGTGTGACAACTTCACAATTTTGGTTGTCGAGCTTAGCATGAGCCAACTTTGGTGAATTTGTTACCGTATGTCTTGACGGACGATTTGCAATTTTAGGTTTGAAATCTTGGTTAATTGTCGAGCTTAGCACGAGTTAACCAAAATTTCAAGATTTAAAATTGGTGCAAGAAGGGATCAAACATGCCAAACGACCATTGGATGTCGTAGGATCCCGCATGTGCTAAGGATTGCATTGGAGATTGCAATTGGCAAAATGGTTGCCGACTTAAATAGTTTTATCATGTGATCCGCGGTAACCCCGTCACATGGTAGGATGAAATACGGTTCTTAGCCTTGTTTAGATAATTCTTTATGGGTAAATTATTAAACAAGATAAAATATCAAACTAACTAATATCTACTTTGCAATTTTAGATGGCATCAACAAGCGCAACAAACACCACCACCAACGTTTCTCTTCGAGTTTTCCTTGAGAAGGAGAAACTCGACGGTAGCAACTTCATGGACTGGCATAGACAACTGAGGTTGGTCTTGCGGTATGAAGGGAAGTTGCATACCATTGAGGAACCCCTCCCCGAGGCACCTCTTGCTGGTGCAACAAGGGCCGTCCGTGAGGCGTATGAAAAACGCCTCAAGGAAACTGAGGAAGTCACGTGCCTTATGTTGAGCACGATGAACCAAGATTTGCAAAAGCAAATGGATCATCTGAGTGCTTACGACCTGGTCGTGCAGCTGAAGGACATGTTCCAACAGCAGGCGAGGCAGGAAAGGTACGAGTGCCTCAAGACAACCCTTGCTTGCAAGATGCAAGAGGGAGGGAACGTGAGCGCGCATGTGTTGCGGATGAAAGCAAACATCGAGCGCATGGAGAAGTTGGGTTTTACCATAGGGAGGGAGATGGCGGTTGATTTAATCCTCCAATCCCTGCCCGGTGCATATGATCATTTCGTTATGAGTTATCATATGCACAGCATGGACAAGACCTTGATGGAACTTCATGGTATGTTAAAGACCGCTGAGTCTGGCATGACCAAGAATAAGCCATCCTCCTCCAACCACGTTCTCACCATCCGGGAAGGCCGCATCACGAAGAAGAAGTCCGCCCCTTCCTTCAAAAGGAAGGGTAAGGGAAAGGTTGGCATCGCCAAGCCTAACCCGGCCTCCGAGGGCAAGGGTAAGGGGAAACTTCCCCAAGCCAAGGCTCTGGAGGATGCGGAGTGTTTCTTCTGCGGGGGCAAGGGCCATTACCTCCGTAGCTGCCCGAAGTACCTGGAGGGACTCAACAAGCTCAAGGCAATGAGCATTTCGGGTACGGACACGTCAGGTACGTTCATGATAGAAATCCACCATACTTCTACTTCTAAAGGCTGGGTATTGGATACTGGCTGTGGCACTCACATATGTAATATGGTGCAGGTGCTAAGGGCAAGTAGGAGCTTGGAGCGGGGAGAACTGGATCTTGTCATGGGAAACTCGGAGGTTGTCCCAGTGGAAGCAAAGGGAGACTTGGAGCTTTCATTCAAGACCGGTTTTTCAATTTTATTAAAAGATGTATGCTATTCGCCCTATGTGGCTAGAAACATTATTTATTTTCACAAATTGCATGACGATGGTTATGACTTTAGATTTGTAAATGGTACAATTTTTTGCTTTAAAAATGTAGTTGTTTATTTTAAAGCTCTACCATGTCATGGCATATATGAGGCAAATGCATACATTGAATCAAGAAAATCTATCATGAATATTGATTCTGACTCCAAAAATGGTTTGGATAAATATTTCATATGGCATAGTTGTCTTGGCCACATTAACGAGACTCGCATCGCCAAGCTCCAAGCGGATGGGATCTTGGAATCATTTGATCAAGGATCAAATGAAGTATGCGAATCTTGCTTATTGGGTAAAATGACAAAAGCACCCTTCACAGGATCAAGTGAGAGGGGAAATGACCTATTAGACATAATCCATACGGATGTATGTGGACCTTTCAAGCATGTCACAAGGAATAATTCAAGATACTTCGTAACCTTTATAGATGATTATAGTAGGTACGAGTATGTCTATCTTGTTAAACACAAGTATGAAACCTTTGAGGTGTTCAAGACATTCCAAAACGAAGTTCAGAATCAGCTGGGCAAAACTATAAAGATACTCCGATCTGATAGAGGTGGAGAGTATCTAAGTACCGAATTCACCGATCATCTTAAGAATTGTGGAATCATTTCAAAATTAACACCTCCAAGGACTCCACAATTAAATGGGGTCGCTGAGAGGAGGAACCGGACTTTGCTTGATATGGTGAGGTCTATGATGAATCAGGTGGAGGTACCTATTAGTTTCTGGGGATATGCCCTAGAAACGGCGGTAAGAATCCTTAACCTCGCACCAACCAAGAAAGTTGCTAAAACACCTTATGAAATGTGGCATGGTAAGAAGCCGACACTTTCATACCTACGAGTTTGGGGTTGTCAAGCCTACGTGAGACGTGAGGCCGAAGACAAACTTGAACCTCGTTCAGAGATGTGTTATTTTATCGGATATCCTCCTAACGGTGTTGGATATTTATTTTATAAACCTTCTGAGAACAAGGTATTTGTTGCTCGTAGGGCATTCTTCCTTGAAAGGGAGTTGCTATCCAAACATGGCAGTAAGGAAGTTGACCTTGAGGAAGATCAAGGATCGGCCGATAAAGGACTTGAGGTGGGCACTATCCAAAATACCGAGCAAGATGATGCTTCGGTACCTGACACTCTAGCAACGTCTACTCCTAGGCGTTCCAGTAGGACTCGTTCTGAGCCAGAGAGATATGGGTTTCTCATATCTGAGGGCAGCGAGTTATTGGTGGATCATGATGAACCCACCAACTACAAGGAAGCCATGGCAGGCCCTGAGTCTGCTCAGTGGAGAAAGGCGATGGAGAGCGAGATGCAATCTCTGTCGGATAACCAGGTTTCGGAACTGGTTGATCCTACACTAGGGATAAAACCCGTTGGGTGTAAATGGGTTTTTAAGAAGAAACCCGGCATAGATGGAACCTTGGATATCTTCAAAGCCTACTGGTGGCAAAGGGTTTCACTCAGACTCAAGGAATTGATTATGATGAAACTTTCTCCCTAGTGGCCATGTTGAAGTCAATCCGGATACTACTTGCCATAGCTGCATTTCATGATTATGAAATTTGGCAAATGGATGTAAAGACCGCCTTCCTTAACGGGAAGCTTCATGAAGAGGTGTATATGAGACAGCCTGACGGGTTTGAGCATCCAAAGTATCTAAACAAGGTTTGTAAGCTTATGAAGTCCATTTATGGACTTAAACAAGCATCTCGAAGCTGGAATCTTTGCTTTGATGAGAAAATCAAAGAGTTTGGATTTTCAAAGAGTAAAGATAAACCTTGCGTATATGTCAGGGCTAGTGCTCTATAGTCTTCTTGGTTCTATATGTAGATGATATTCTACTAATTGGAAATCATATCCCAAGCCTAAGGAGTGTCAAAGCTTGGCTGGGAAATTGCTTTTCAATGAAGGACCTAGGTGATGCGAGCTGTATTCTGGGAATAAAGATCTATAGAGATAGATCTAGAAGGCTGCTAGGGCTTTCTCAAAGTACATACATAGAAAAGGTCGTGAGACGCTTTAAGATGGAGGAATCCAAGAAAGGAAACCTCCCTATGATGCATGGCTTGACTTTGAGTAAAACTCAATGTCCTACCTCCAAGGAGGAGATAGAAGTAATGAAGCGAGTTCCATATGCTTTGGCTGTGGGCTCGATCATGTACGCCACACTATGCACTCGCCCTGATGTTTCATGTGCTTTAAGCATGACTAGTAGATATCAGGCGAACCCAGGAGAGCCTCATTGGAGGGCAGTAAAGAACATTCTCAAATATCTGAGACGTACAAAAGAGATGTTCTTGGTATATGGTGGGGAAGAAGAGCTGAGAGTAAAGGGTTACTCGGATGCTAGCTTCCAAACTGACAGGGATGACTGCCGATCTCAATCGGGGTTTGTGTTCCTGTTAAATGGTGGTGCTGTCAGCTGGAGGAGCTCGAAGCAAGACACGGTGACTGATTCGACTACCGAATCGGAATATATTACGGCAAGTGAAGCCGCAAAGGAGGCCGTGTGGATGAAGAAATTCATCCAAGATCTACAAGTGGTTCCAAGCATCGCTGACCCTATTGAGATATTTTGTGACAATGAGGGTGCGGTGGCTTTGGCAAAGGAACCAAGAGCTTACAAGAGGACGAGACACATTTCGCGCAAATACCACTTTATACGGGATGTTATTGAAAGTGGTGAAGTTATCATTAGCAGAGTAGCATCGAATGGAAACTTGGCAGATCCATTCAATAAGCCGTTACCGCAAGCAGCTCATGAATCTCACACTAGAGGGATAGGTGTAAGATTTGCTAGCGATTTGGCTTGAGTTGTATATATTAGTTTATTTTATATGTATTATTTTATTTTGGGAATGATACAGACAGTATTGTAACTTATGCTTGTTTCGATATATAATGGGGATTATATATGCGTGTGATACGGTTACATTCATAAGACTTTACTGTGTTCCATCTTAGCATGTTTAACTACTTCCAGAAATATTATTTTATATTTAAACTTTCCACAGTCAGTCAATCTTATGGAAGAAAGATTGAATCAAGACTGAGATAAGCATCTGATCTTGAATTCAAAATGGTTGAATTAAGGTGCAATGCTTATATGTGCTTGAAAAGAGTTTCAAGTGACTGGAAGACCCACACCCAAGTATACTTCATGGATTATAGTCACGAGTAACTTGGGATGATAAAATCTTACATCCTTAGACCGGAGATGTATGAACTACTATATCATAGTTCTTACTTGCTTTAGCCACTTTCAAAAGCAGTTCGTAACTGGCTGTGATAAAGGAAATGACTAGGTAAGTCAAGAGGTATGGTATGGGATTGTGCAGTCGACGGGATTTGTTCCTCCTGTAAGATATCCCTGGGCCCCTCGATGATTGGGAGCTGACACCAAAATATTGCATGGCCATGCACAAGGAATATTGATTGAGAATCAAATATGTCCTTACCTTTTGGTCACCACCAATCAAGATCGAGAAACATAATCGTGAACGATCTGGAGATTGACATTTTCTAATCCATGTCTCGTGTTCACAAGGATATCGCGAACAAAAGGAAGTCTAAGATCACTTATCTAGGACCACTACATTCAGTATGATGGTTTTCTACAGGTATTCAGAACCCATACATACTTGGGGGCATTGATGCTTTGCTAGAGGCCGCTCTTTGTCTGTGCTTGCTAGGGTACAGTATATTATGTGCAAGTGGGAGTTTGTTAGAATCTGCCCGATAATATATGTATGCTCTAGAGCACTACAGATGATGTATGGGCCTATATGGGTCACAAACCGGGGTCTAACATGACAGCAAATAAAGTTGACGGACCAAAGATGGCAAAAGTGGAAGTTAGCAATGCAGGCCGCGTTAGCGCCGCTAACTTAACGAGTTAGCGCCGCTAACTGTTAAAGGTTAGCGCCGCTATGGCTGCATGTGCTTTATGTCATATCGAAGTCAGGCCGCGTTAGCGCCGCTACGGGTTAGGGTTTAGCGTCGCTAACTCATGGTTAGCGGTGCTATCACTGCATGGACTTTATGTCAAAATCACCTCCACTTGTGGCAAATGGGAGAGGGCTTCTAGATCCGTCTTGGCCGGCTAGAGGGGAGATCCAGGGTCGGTTTTTGGTCTTTAAAAAGACTTAGAACCTGGACTTTTATCTCTCTTGGTCAATACTCTCTCTAGCACATACAATTCTCTCCTTCTCACTTAATACCTCAAGTTGGTGATTTGGTGAATAAGAGACTTTGGGTTCCAGGGATCTTATTGCTGTTCTTGTGTGAGATTTCCAGAGAAGATTTCACATAAGTTAGCTAGCACTAATTGTTAGGCTTGTTCCCGGGGTGTGATTTCGTGAAGCCAAGAAGAAGAAGAAGGAAATCCTTGCTTCCCAACAACTTCAGCCACCAACAAGACATTTACTGGAGCTTAGGAGCATGGTATAACTCTCTAACCTCCTTCTTTGTTGCTATTTTGTTACATAGAGATGATTCACCATTGGGATTTCATGTTTTGAACTCTTTTATGCTTGATTGTTGTTGTTTTTGCTTCTGCTGCGTGATCTTGAAATCCCAACAGGAAATTCCTACGGCCGTAGGAATGTTACGAACAGCAGAAAAACGGGCGGCTAGGGTTTTGTTCGATCGATCTATATGGAGGCAACTAAAATGAAATTAAAGCAATACATTATGAATGCATGAGTGAGAGGAGCATTTTAATACCTTGTTTGCGAAAAATGATCGGAGAACGAACGAGATACGAACAAAAAACCCTCAGTGCTCGTCGGGTGTGATTTTAGAGAGAGAGAGAGAGTGTAGGAGAGAGAGAAAGCGTGAGAATGAATCTAATTGAAGGGCTTATATAGGAACGTTCCTACAGCCGTAGTAGGTTGACTACGGCCGCAGAGGGCTCAGAATGTTCCTACTACCGTAGGAGTATTGCACTACAGCCGTAAGGGCTATATTTTGCAAGATGACCCATTTTGCATCAGATTTTCAATTCAAACAACATTTTGGCACACACTACTCTCTATAGGCCTCTGGAGAATGTACGGGTTATGAGCAAGTAGTGTGGAATTGAAAGCACACATCTAGATTAGCGGAAATGCGAACGGAAAGGGAAACGGAAACCCGGAAAGTAGGCATCCGGCAAACAGACAGTATGTACAAGTAACACACTATTAGTACGGTGTGTAAGCGGACACTTTAACGCGTTGAAATGCGGAGTGTTTTCCTGTCTCTCCAGACCGAATGAGAATTAAAGTGAGAAAACACGAGGAGCTATACGGCACGAACATAGGCATGACCTAGGGATTCTAACGGGGCTTAGGCTCGAGTTTACTTAGTCGGAGACTCACCAACTCCTCAATCATGGCACCAGCGTTACTTTTAGGACGCAAGACCACCTCGGCTTTTAGCTTAACGGGATCTTCTCGAAGAGCACTAGCACATTCTGACTGAGATATCGTCGACAAATTCCTACAAGGGCCCTCATGTAGCAGAGCACCGCATTTCCAACATTTCCCTACATATTTGGCACACCTCTTTCCGCATAGATAGAAGTGGCTCGATGAAATTTGGCAAAGTTTTGATTTCTCCTCACATGTTTCTCAAGTCTCATGACTATATCGCACTGAATGTCAGAAGGAAGTTGAGTATACAGAAAGAGACAAGAAAGGAGAGCACGAGATTCGGAAGAAAGCATATCCAATTCTTTAAGGTCTGCCGGTAAAAGACCCAACTCACCCCGCTAAGATGCAGCGGGGTGAAGCATCAGAACTTCACATTGCTCCTCTTGAATCGGGAGACCAATATACTTCTTAAGACGGTGACCGTTGACCTTCAAAGTTACTCCTGTTGGGGTTCGTGGTTCATCACAGCGGAAGCATGCAATTGCAAAATCGGAAATTTAACAAACAAAACAAACCACAAAAGTAACCCCAAGAAGTGTACCATACTCTACAACAAGATAAGCAACTTAAACAGAAAGAAAAGAGAGAGTATACCCCTGATGTCTCTGAAGTTGATGTAGATCATGAACCCGAGCTATTGCACCTTCTTCTCTATCGAAGTCCACCCCGGGAAAAACTGTGATCTACTTGTACTAGCAAGCCATTAAGTGTCCTACAACATATGGAGACACTATATCTGGAACAACAACCTCAAGAACTCCAGGAACCTCTCTTTTCTCGGCTCTCTCTCACACCCACAAGAACAACCCCAAAATGTTTCCTTATGTGTGTGTATTTTCACCTTAACCTCTAGAGAGAAAAAAAGAGTTTTGCATGTGTTTTTAAGCTGCCTCTAGTCCCCTGGAATTACCCAAGGCCGGACCTAGAAGACCCCAATTAACCATACATGCATTGGTGGAGCATGGAGGTGGAGGGAATAAAGTTGTAATCTGCCAGATGGGTTAGCGCCGCTAACCGCCCAAACTTAGCGCCGCTAACCACTTAAGGTTAGCGCCGTTAACGCGGCTGAGTTAGCGACAACAGGGGTTAGCGTCGCTAACCCTTCCAGATTACCAACCTACTTTAATTATTCATTTCCAACCATCCCTTTTAGGTTGTTGTCAAGATCAACCCCCGGCGTGTGACCCGATAGGCCCACACATCATTGGTAGTGATCATTTGGCGTACGTGTATCAGTGGCCATACTCCAACAGACTCCCACTTGCACATGACTCACCGTACCCAAAGCATCACAGACAAGGAGCGGCCTCTAGTAAGACATCCTGCCCCCAAGTCAGTATGGGTTTTGTCTTCAGCACAAAAACCAATCTGCAACCCATGTGAAAAGGTCCTATCGATAAGTGATCAATCATCCTTTTGTTCGCGATATCCAAGTGAACACGAGACATGGTACTAAGTCATTCTCCGTTCGTTCACGATTATGTTTCCCGATAGAGATTAGTGGTGACCAAAACATACAAGTTGCAATCAGATTCTTTAATCATTGCACACTTGAGCACGGCCGTGCATTTTGGTGTCAGCGACCAATCATCGAGGGCCCCAAGGATATCTCTCTAAACAGAGGAACAAATTCCTTCGACTCACACTGCCCACCACAGTGATCATACTCTGCCCAACTACTCCCTTTATAACAGCCAGTTACGGACTGCGTTTGAAAGCAATTAGAACAAAGCAAACCAAAGTGATGCAGCCACGTGCATCTCTAGTTTGAGGATGAACTGATATTATCATCCTGAATCACTCATGACAAGTACCACAAAGTGAATTCAGGTGTGGGTCGTCCAGTCACTTGAACACTTCAAGTACAGGTGAAGTATTGCATCCATGTGTCCCAATCGATCATAAATCATTGGACACTTGACCAATCACTTCCCTCAGTCTTAGTTCAGACTTCCTTCCCATGAAGAATGACCGACTGTGAACATTTAGAATGTTAAAACATTCAGGGAAGAGGTAAAACATGCTAAGTTGGAACACAATAAGGCTTGCTGAGAGTACCCGCTACACGCGCATTACCAAATCCTCATTTGATAATCGATACAAGCAGAAGCACAATATTGCTTAACGTTCCCAAAAGAAAAGTATATCAAAATATTACTAAAACGAACTTAAGCCAAGTATATGCAGGCCCTAGTCTGATAAAATCACTAACCCGCTACTATAGCTTAGTTAACGGATCCGCCACCATTGCTCTCCGTGTGTACTCTGATAATGATCGTATCCCTACTCCAACCAACCACTTCCAAAAATGTGCGTTGATGGGATTGTGATCATATGTCCAAGCCGTTATACATGCTTTGTCTTAAAGGAATCCAATAAGACAAACAACGCTTGGATCTAAAATTTTAATGTGCATGAGCCATCATACTCTCATAGTTTTCATAAAGATCTCCATAGAGTTATTGATGCTCAAAATTAAAATCTTATCTACTTAAGCCATCGTACTCTCATAGTTTTCACAAGGATCTCTATATAGTCACCAATGCTTTAAGAATAAAATCTTATGTGTTAAAGTCATCGCACTCTCATAGTTTTCATAAAGATCTCTATAGAGTTACCGACACTTTAAGTATCACATTTACTAACGACACAATGTTTGTAGGATCACTAACCCCAATCGAATTGGTGGTTATCCTAAAACATAAACTATCACTCAGAGTAATAAATTACTCTCATATCTTATGATCAACAAGAATATACCTTAATATTTCTTGTACTTCACAAATTGCTTTGTTTATCCTTAATGGACGTATAATTCTTGATTCAAACTTGCAGCCAAACATGATCAAGACATTTTCTCCATTATGACATATGTCCAAGACATATTACATAGGATAACAACAGCCCTCCCACTAGCTCTAGCATCTATCCAAGTTTGCTTATTGAAAACTCAATCGCTTGATTTTCATAACACGAAACTTAGATGTTTGTTGAAGTCCAAGACAGCCTTTACCTTGTTTTGTAAATTTTTACAAGGATACTCTTAGATGTAAAGCACCTTCGGACAGTGTTATAAGCACTTCCTCATTAAATTCCTTTGACGGAATATGGTCTTTGCATCATTTTGCCATAAAACGGCGTAAGTGTCCATGTAAACTTCAACATAACTACTGGAAGAATGTCTTCATATGATACCTTCCACATGGTCCATCATCATGAAACAAATTCCGACCAGTCAGCATTTGAAGTTATCTACAAACTAATCCATGCAGATCTTATATCCAAAAGATCCATATACACCTTACTGGTCTCATCTAGGTGTTGGATTATTCAAGCTCATCCTTGAAATCCAGCATGGATTATATCTTATCTCGTTACCTTTTCACTATCTTAGTAGACCCAAGGTCCACTACAGATTCCGGCAATTGACACATACGCAATGTATTATCAACAAGTCATCGTCCTCATGTATGTAATACATTTCCGGTCTAATGATGACTATTGCCAGACTTATGAAGAGGTAATATCATAATGCCAAGTACTTCAACATTGCCATGTTAAGTTCCAATCATTACTGATTGAATGCTAATGTCAACATCAGGTCATTATTTAATTTACACGTTCTTCCACTGGAATGCTTCAGTTGTTCATTTCCCTTTTCGAGCAACTCTCGTTAGCTCTCAAAAGGTTATGAAAAGAACATCCAAAACAAGAAGAACATATTAAATATATTAGCATTTTTTTAAAGTTCATCCATCTCCCACTAAATGTAGACTAGACAACTTTAGTCCATGTGGTAGACAAGCAAAGCTTTCTTTCTAGTCTAACCTCCATGGTTGCTAATTTGACCATCTTTGTTGTTGTTAAACAAGAACATTGCCCGCCACAACTCAAGTACACCCATCTGTCAGGTTACTTAAGTTTAAACCATCAAATGGAATCATAACTAGTATGTTCCGTTTCTCCACTTGGCGATCCATGTAAAACATGTATCCTAGGAGAGTTAAATTATGATATATTCCCATAATTCTAATGATGTACAAGGAATCTATTATACCTCAACATCTCATAAGACTTTAGTATTTTAGTTCCCTTTTGCCCTCTTTTATTATGAATTCGTTACGGGTGAGTTTTGAATAGCTCTCAGGATTCAAACACTTTTCTAATACCCTTTTCTTCTACCATCATAGGTAAAGGTAATAAATTATAATTAGTTAATCCTTATGACTTTGCTTGATCGGCCCTTACACAAAAGTGTAGTCCAACAAACTTTTAACTAGTGAAGGATGTCATAGGTATTTAACTTTATAAGCAAGATTCAACATCAACTAATAGCTCGAAGCTAAAAGATTCCAAGTACCTATCCACATGGACCTTGGTAATGTTAATCTTGTTTATATGGTTAAATCACCAATGTTATAAGGATAACTAATCAATAAACACTCATGATCATATTATTACTTTTTAAGCAAAAGCTTATTATTTATGCCACGACATGAATAAACTTTGAAATAAAACTCTAAAACCCACAATTACTCAATTCAAAGTAATATTCATCGTCATCAATAACATAAAAGATACAATGCTTCTTGCCACGCAGGGCGTAAAACATCTATCTAATGAAGTAATAAATTAGCTGGTAGGAATGACAAGATCAACTCTTTCAATCCTTTTAGCAAGAGACAAGCACTTAAGCTTCCCTTCACTTCTTCCAGCTCTCCATGCATCATCGGCCTACTTCGGATAAACACCTACACTTTGTAACAAACAAGTTTGTAACAAACGTGAGTGCTTTGACTAGCGTTCAAAACCTAGTCATTTGAAGTAGAAGATCAATGGAGTATAATCATGAATGTACCTGAAGTTGAGGAGCTAACGTTCTTCCGCTTTAGGATACTTAGCTCATTCAGGCACTTAGGGCAGGCGTGACGGCGCCAATTTCCAATTTCCCCTCAAAAGTAGCAAACTACCCTAAGTAGAACGTTATCTTGAGGCACAATCTCATTTACCTCAACTTCCACGTTTATGGTAGGCTTAGTCAAACCAAGCTTTCCATTTGAGGTCAGTTTCTTCTTCTTATGTTTTTGATTCCCAGTAGCCTTAGCAGGTGTGGACGAGATTTGCTTACCTTTGGCCATGTTCAACTCAGTAGCCTTTAACATGCCATGTAGCTCACTTAAGGACCATTCCATATTGTCTTTGAGATATTCCATGACGAGCTTCTCATAAGACGTGGGCAGGGATTGGAGAATCAATTTCACCATCAGTTCCCTCCCTATGGGAAATCCAAGTCTCTCCATTTGGTCCATGTACGCCTTCATCATAAGGACATGAACACTTACATATCCGCCTTCCTGCATCCTACAACCGACTAAAGCCTTGACATACTCAAAAAGTTCTTGTCTAACTTGCTGCGGGAACATGTCCTTTAGCTTGTTAATCATGTCGTACGCACTCATATGCTTGAATTGCTTTCGCAGCTCACAGCTCATAGTCGACAACATGAGACAAGAAACATCTTGTGTATCTCTGACACGCCTTTCCCATGTGTATCTTGTGGCCCAGTTCGCATTGGTAGCAGGTGGCTCCGGAAGAGGCTCCTCAAGGACGTGCAACTTTGACTCGTGTTGAAGGACAATCCTTAATACACGATACCAGTCAATGAAGTTCAATCCTATGAGTCTCTCCTTTTCCAGGAATAAACGAAATGATAGTTTTGATGTAGTGTCATTAAGATTTGCCATCTAAAATAAGAGTACGAGTTTTAGTAAGAATCGATACAATCCTCGTTAAAATAATTACCCACTTGATTTAAGAAAACCAAATTATCTTAACAAGGGCTAAGAACCTCAAAATACCTCAATCCATGACGGGTTTGCCGCAGATCACTTCATGGAGCTATTTTAGGCAGGTAAACTATTTACCAATTGCAATCCGTGATCGCAACTCTTAGGCACTTGCGGGATCCTAGGTACTCGTAGCACCCATTTGGCATGTTTGATCCCTCCACACCAATTCCTCATTAATACACTTTGATAGCTCGGCTAAAGCTCGTCAACTACCATCGCGTTTAAGTCTTGGAATTTGTAAATCGTCCGTCAAGATACACGGTGGTACTCTAGCCCAATGACCGGCTCGGCTAGAGCTCCACAACCGACCTTGCGAGTTGCCACACGCGCCTTCCACACAGTTACGCAAAATTGATCTCGGGTAGAGCTCGACGACCAATCTTGTTTCACTAGATTTGGGCGGTGTCATCTTACGGGTGGTGTGAGATTTACTTTTGAAAAACGGGTTTTTGTTTCTCCGGTTAAAACACTTTTAACCAATTCTTGTCTATGTGGTGCGCGGAGTTTGTAAACCAATTTAAAAACTCTTTGATTTTATTATTTTGAAAAATTTTCTAGCATGCGAAGATTCTAAACATCCATGCAAGAAAATAAACAAAATAAAATCAATCACGCATGTAATATAAATCCGATCACGATGATACCACTGTTGGGATTTCGTGGGCTCACAGCGGAAGCAAGGTACAAACAAAATAGCCCAATGTAAAAGCAATCAAAGCATAAAAACCGAAATCCCTCAAATGGACCAAACTCTATGTTCAAGAAATGCAACAAGGAAAGGAAAGAGGTGTTATACCTTTCTCCTTAGCTCCAGAATTCTCCCAATTGTCGTGGTGGTGATCCTCCAAGAACGAAACCACGGATCTTCTATTGAGGTATACCCCGGGAACAAGCCAAACCACGAGTGCTAGCAAGCCTTGTGATACTTCAACATGAATATCACTTACGAACAGCAACAATAAGGACCAAATACCTGGAGCACTCTCTTGAACTCTCTCTTGATCACTTGGGCATCAAAGAGAATTTTGTGTATTAAAACTTAGAGAGAAAAAGTGAGAGAGAACCATAAAAATAAGTTCACCTTTTACTCTCCTGCTCCAGATTCGTGTATTAACCCTTCTCCACCGGCCAAGCCTCGAGAGTTGAAGAACCCCATGCATTGGTCAGTTTTAGAGGTGGATTTGACAAAAACCCAGCTGCAGGGTTTGCGGCGCTAACCTAGAGTTAGCGGCGCTATCTCAAAATGGTTAGCGGCGCTAACGGGGCCTGCCAGTGATTTGACACAAAGTACATGCAGCCGTAGCGGTGCTAACCTCTAGGACTTAGCGGCGCTAACCCTTTAGAGTTGGCGGCGCTAACCCTTTAGAGTTGGCGGCGCTAACGCGGCCTGCGATGTCAACTTTTGTCTTTTGTCATATTTGGTCCCTTAACTCAAATTGCTGTCAGGTTTGACCCCGGTGTATGACCCAATAGGCCCATACATCATCAGCAGCGGTCTATGGCGTACGTACATTAGTGGGCATATCTCTAACAGACTCCCACTTGCACATAATGCACCGTACCCATGTAACCACAGACAAAGAGCGGCCTCTAGCAAAGCATCGATGCCTACAAGTCAGTATGGGTTCCGCCTCCTTGCAGAAAACCATAACCTACATAAAATGTAGAGGTCCTATAGATAAGTGATCAAACATCCTTTTGTTCACGATATCCTTGTGAACACGAGACATGGATTAATATGTCAATCTCCAGATCGTTCACGATTATGTTTCTCGATCTAGATTGGTGGTGACCAAAATTTAAGGACATATCTGATTTTCAATCAATATTCCTATGCGCATGGCCATGCTTATTTTGGTGTCAGCGCCCAATCATCGAGGGGCCCAGGGATATCTCTCATACAAGAGGAACAAATTCCGTTGACTGTACAACCCCATAGCATGAACCTTGTCTTACCTAGCTATTCCCTTTATAATGGCCATGCTTATGTTGACATTAGCATTCAATCAGTAATGATTGGAACTTAACATGGCAATGTTGAAGTACTTGGCATTATGATATTACCTCTTCATAAGTCTGGCAATAGTCATCACAAGACCGGAAATGTATTACATACATGAGGACGATGACTTGTTGATAATACATTGTGTATGTGTCAATTGCCGGAATCTGTAGTGGACCTTGGGTCTACTAAGATAGTGAAAAGGTAACGAGATAAGATATAATCCATGCTGGATTTCAAGGATGAGCTTGAATAATCCAACACCTAGATGAGACCAGTAAGGTGTTTATGGATCTTTTGGATATAAGATCTGCATGGATTAGTTTGTAGATAACTTCAAATGCTGACTGGTCGGAATTTGTTTCATGATGATGGACCATGTGGAAGGTATCATATGAAGACATTCTTCCAGTAGTTATGTTGAAGTTTACATGGATACTTACGCCGTTTTATGGCAAAATGATGCAAAGACCATATTCCGTCAAAGGAATTTAATGAGGTGCTTATAACACTGTCCGAAGGTGCTTTACATCTAAGAGTATCCTTGTAAAAATTTACAAAACAAGGTAAAGGCTGTCTTGGACTTCAACAAACATCTAAGTTTCGTGTTATGAAAATCAAGCGATTGAGTTTTCAATGAGCAAACTTGGATAGATGCTAGAGCTAGTGGGAGGGCTGTTGTTATCCTATGTAATATGTCTTGGACATATGTCATAATGGAGAAAATGTCTTGATCATGTTTGGCTGCAAGTTTGAATCAAGAATTATACGTCCATTAAGGATAAACAAAGCAATTTGTGAAGTACAAGAAATATTAAGGTATATTCTTGTTGATCATAAGATATGAGAGTAATTTATTACTTTGAGTGATAGTTTATGTTTTAGGATAACCACCAATTCGATTGGGGTTAGTGATCCTACAAACATTGTGTCGTTAGTAAATGTGATACTTAAAGTGTCGGTGACTCTATAGAGATCTTTATGAAAACTATGAGAGTGCGATGACTTTAACACATAAGATTTTATTCTTAAAGCATTGGTGACTCTATAGAGATCCTTGTGAAAACTATGAGAGTACGATGGCTTAAGTAGATAAGATTTTAATTTTGAGCATCAATAACTCTATGGAGATCTTTATGAAAACTATGAGAGTATGATGGCTCATGCACATTAAAATTTTAGATCCAAGCGTTGTTTGTCTTATTGGATTCCTTTAAGACAAAGCATGTATAACGGCTTGGACATATGATCACAATCCCATCAACGCACATTTTTGGAAGTGGTTGGTTGGAGTAGGGATACGATCATTATCAGAGTACACACGGAGAGCAATGGTGGCGGATCCGTTAACTAAGCTATAGTAGCGGGTTAGTGATTTTATCAGACTAGGGCCTGCATATACTTGGCTTAAGTTCGTTTTAGTAATATTTTGATATACTTTTCTTTTGGGAACGTTAAGCAATATTGTGCTTCTGCTTGTATCGATTATCAAATGACGATTTGGTAATGCGCGTGTAGCGGGTACTCTCAGCAAGCCTTATTGTGTTCCAACTTAGCATGTTTTACCTCTTCCCTGAATGTTTTAACATTCTAAATGTTCACAGTCGGTCATTCTTCATGGGAAGGAAGTCTGAACTAAGACTGAGGGAAGTGATTGGTCAAGTGTCCAATGATTTATGATCGATTGGGACACATGGATGCAATACTTCACCTGTACTTGAAGTGTTCAAGTGACTGGACGACCCACACCTGAATTCACTTTGTGGTACTTGTCATGAGTGATTTAGGATGATAATATCAGTTCATCCTCAAACTAGAGATGCACGTGGCTGCATCACTTTGGTTTGCTTTGTTCTAATTGCTTTCAAACGCAGTCCGTAACTGGCTGTTATAAAGGGAGTAGTTGGGCAGAGTCTGATCACTGTGGTGGGCAGTGTGAGTCGAAGGAATTTGTTCCTCTGTTTAGAGAGATATCCTTGGGGCCCTCGATGATTGGTTGCTGACACCAAAATGCACGGCCGTGCTCAAGTGTGCAATGATTAAAGAATCTGATTGCAACTTGTATGTTTTGGTCACCACTAATCTCTATCGGGAAACATAATCGTGAACGAACAGAGAATGACTTAGTACCATGTCTCGTGTTCACTTGGATATCGCGAACAAAATGATGATTGATCACTTATCGATAGGACCTTTTCACATGGGTTGCAGATTGGTTTTTGTGCTGAAGACAAAACCCATACTGACTTGGGGGCAGGATGTCTTACTAGAGGCCGCTCCTTGTCTGTGATGCTTTAGGTACGGTGAGTCATGTGCAAGTGGGAGTCTGTTGGAGTATGCCCACTGATACACGTACGCCAAATGATCACTACCAATGATGTATGGGCCTATCGGGTCAAACGCCGGGGGTTGATCTTGACAACAACCTAAAAGGGAGGGTTGGAAATGAATAATTAAAGTAGGTTGGTAATCTGGAAGGGTTAGCGACGCTAACCCCTGTTGTCGCTAACTCAGCCGCGTTAGCGGCGCTAACCTTAAGTGGTTAGCGGCGCTAAGTTTGGGCGGTTAGCGGCGCTAACCCATCTGACATATTACAACTTTATTCCCTCCACCTCCATGCTCCACCAATGCATGTATGGTTAATTGGGGTCTTCTAGGTCCGGCCTTGGGTAATTCCAGGGGACTAGAGGCAGTTTAAAAACACATGCAAAACTCTCTTTTTTTCTCTCTAGAGGTTAAGGTGAAAATACACACACATAAGGAAACATTTTGGGGTTGTTCTTGTGGGTGTGAGAGAGAGCCGAAAAAAGAGAGGTTCCTGGAGTTCTTGAGGTTGTTGTTCCAGATATAGTGTCTCCATATGTTGTAGGACACTTAATGGCTTGCTAGTACAACTAGATCACGGTTTTTCCCGGGGTGGACTTCGATAGAGAAGAAGGTGCTATAGCTCGGGTTCATGATCTACATCAACTTTAGAGACATCAGGGGTATACTCTCTCTTTTCTTTCTGTTTAAGTTGCTTATCTTGTTGTAGAGTATGGTACACTTCTTGGGGTTACTTTTGTGGTTTGTTTTGTTTGTTAAATTTCCGATTTTGCACTTGCATGCTTCCGCTGTGATGAACCACGAACCCCAACAGTGGTATCAGAGTTTATGATGTCAACTGCCCGTGTGGGTAAACAGTGTGCACAGTATATGGACCCGTCCATCTGGACTTCAACTTACCTGGGAAAAGATGAAGATGAGAATTATATAGAAGCACACAATCTCCAGCCTGGAATTTCTTGTCATTCAGGCGGGAGTCATGGAAAGTTTTCGTCTTTTCCTTGTACATCATGGAATTATCGTAAGCTTGGAACCGTAGTTCTTCAAGCTCACTTAGCTGAAACAAACGATTCTCTGCTGAACTTTTCTAGTCAAAATTAGCGGCTTTTAAAGCCCAGTAAGCTTTGTGCTCAAGTTCAACAGGTACACGACAGGCTTTTCCATAAACCAACCTATAAGGTGTAGTACCAATAGGTGTCTTGAAAGCAGTGCGGAACGCCCAAAGTGCGTCGTCTAATTTCTCTGCCCAATCTTTTGGGCTGTTACCAACGGTTCTTTCCAGAATTCGTTTAAGACCACGGTTGGTAACTTCGACTTGTCCGCTGGTTTGCGGATGATACGCAGTAGAGAATCTATGAGTAACACCATATCATTTGAGAACTTTCTCTAACTGTGTGTTGCAGAAATGAGTACCCCTATCACTTATTAATGCTATGGGGGTACCGAATCATGAAAACAATCTTTTCAGAAATTTACAAACTACCCTTGCTTCGTTTGTAGGCAAGGCTTGCGCCTCAGCCCATTTTGACAGATAATCGACTGCTACAAGGATATATTTGTTTCCGTATGAACCAGGAAAAGGACCCATGAAATCTATTCCCCAAATGTCAAATATTTCACAGACTTGAATTGGATTTTGGGGCATCTCATTTCGGGATGAGATGTTTCCAGATTTCTGGCATGAGTCGCACGATTTTACGAAAAGATGAGCATCCTTGAACAGGGTAGGCCAGAAAAAACCTGCATCAAGAATCTTTTTAGCTGTGTAGTTAGGTCCGTGATGGCCTCCTGTTGGGCCTGCATGGCAGTGCTGAAGGATGTCAACAACTTCAGAATCACTCACACATCTACGGATGACTTGGTCGGCTCCTACCCGAAACAGATAAGGATCCTCCCAGAAGTATTATTTAAGCTCGGAGATAAATTTCCTCCTATGTTGGTGTGTGAGACCTTTGATCATCACCCCTGCTGCTAAATAGTTTGCTATGTCAGCGTACCAGGGGATCTCTTCAGTGCTAGTCACGGCGAATAAAAATTCATCAGGAAAGTTATCTTTTATGCCGGACTCAATTAGCACCTCAAGATTTGGATTTTCAAGACGAGAGAGATGGTTAGCAGCCAGATTTTCTGCTCCCTTTCTGTCTTTGATCTCAATGTCAAATTCCTGCAAGAGCAAAATCCACCGAATGAGACGGGGCTTCGCATCTTGCTTTGCAAAGAGGTAACGAAGAGCAGAGTGGTCAGTGTAGACCACGGTTTTCGATAACATCAGATAAGATCTGAATTTGTCGAACGCAAAGACTACTGCTAGCAACTCCTTCTCAGTAACTGTATAGTTTTCTTGAGCGTCAGTTAGTGTCTTGCTGGCATAATAAATCGGCTGAAATTGATTATTTATCCGTTGGCCCAAGACAGCACCAACAGCGAAATCACTAGCATCGCACATAAGCTCAAATGGTTGCGACCAATCTGGGCTCGTCAGGATGGGAGTATTTGTCAATTTCTCCTTCAAAAACTAAAATGCGTGATCGCACTCAGGAGAAAATATGAAAGGAGCATCTTTCTCAAGGAGATGGGTTAACGGCCGAGTGATTTTCGAAAAATCCTTTATGAAGCGCGGGTAAAATCCTGCGTGTCCGAGAAAGGTCTTAATGCCTTTGACATTGGAGGGTGGAGGTAGCTTTGCAATAACATCAATTTTAGCTTTGTCAACCTCGATTCCCTCAATGGAAATTTTATGACCCAAAACTATACCTTCGCGTATCATAAAATGGCATTTTCCCCAGTTAAGCACAAGGTTAGTTTCTTCACAGCGAGACAGCATCTTGTCTAAATTCTGAAGACATGTATCAAAGGAGTTACCAAAGACTGAAAAGTCATCCATGAACACCTCGACACAATCCTCAATCATGACATGAAATATAGCCGTCATGCATCGCTGAAATATTGCAGGAGCGTTACATAACCCAAAAGGCATACGCTGGTAGGCGAAAGTACCATAGGAGCATGTAAAAGTTGTCTTCTCTTGGTCCTCCGGTTGGATAGGAATCTGAAAGTATCCGGAGAATCCATCAAGGAAGCAATAAAAGGCGTTTCCAGCCAAACGCTCCAAGATTTGGTCGATGAAAGGAAGGGGGAAGTGATCCTTACGTGTGACATCATTGAGTTGGCGATAATCAATGCACACACGCCACCCCGTGACCGTATGAGTTGGGATTAACTCGTTTTAATCGTTCATAATGACGGTCATTCCTCCCTTTTTGGGAACAACCTGGACTGGACTGACCCACGTACTATCGGAGATAGGGTAGATCAAGCCGGCATCCAACAGCTTTATAACCTCTTTCTTAACTACCTCTTGCATGTTGGGATTTAAAAGTCTCTGATGTTGCACACACGGCTTATAATTATCTTCCATAAGAATCTTATGTGTGCAGAAAGATGGACTAATCCCCTTGATGTCAGAAATTTTCCATGCAAGGGCAGTTTTATGATTTTTTAGAACCTGTAATAGCTTACTTTTCTCATCAACAGTAAGGTTAGAAGCTATTATCACAGGAAGCTTAGAATCTTTCTCAAAGAATGAATATTCAAGATGGGAAGGATGTTCTTTGAGTTCAAGAGAAGGTGGGTCCACAATAGATGGTCGAGAGGCTGAGCTCTCAGATTTTTCAAGGACCTCGAAAACATCTGAGATAGGTTTCGTTTCAGGTGGAGTAGTGCTGATTTGTTCATCAGAGACAAGCTTTACCTGCTCTACATCTAAGACAACCTCATCTAGGATTTGCGTGTCAAACGCATCCTTCTCTAGAGTTGGAACAATGTGATCCACGGGATAACGATGAAAGATATCAACAAAATAAAGAGTGTCATATTGGCTAGCTGAGTGTTTCATTGACTTTTGTATGTCAAAAGTCACTTCATCCTTATCTACTCGAAGCGTAAGCTTTCCGTTGCAAACGTCAATTAATGCTCGAGCAGTGGCTAGGAATGGATGACCAAGAATGAGTGGGACGTTTTTGTCCTCGTCCATATCTAGGATGACAAAATCTGCAGGAAACACAAATTTGTCAACCTTGACCAAGATGTTTTCGACTATCCCACGTGGATATTTGACAGAACGATCAGTTAGCTGAAGTGACATACGAGTCGGTTTTGGTTCTCCTAGGCCCAGTCTAGAAAATACAGAGTATGGCATAAAGTTGATCCTGGCACCTAGATCAGCTAGAGCGTTGTTAACAGTGAGATTACCAATCAGACATGGGATTGTAAAGCTCCCAGGATCGGTTTTCTTTGCTGACAACTTATTTTAAAGAATAGTTGAGCACTCCTCGTTTAAGGTCACCAACGACAGGTCCTCCAATTTCTTCTTGTTGCTGAGCAAATCCTTAAGAAATTTGGCATATTTAGGCATCTGTGCAAGTGCCTCAACAAATGGAATGTTCACATGGAGCTGTTTGAATAGCTCTAGGAACTTACCATACCGTTCCTCCGTTTTCTCTTTCCTTAATCTCTGGGGGAAAGAAATGGTAGGCTGAAATATTTTGACCGGAGGTTTGACTTGCGCGGTACTTGCTGGGTCTAGCCTGTTAGGCGCCTCGTCAGAATCCTCCGATTGGACCTATTTTTCAGTTTCTTTGGATTGAGAGGGAAACGGTGGTGGTACCGTGGTCGTCCCACTACGCAAAGTGATTTCCTTCACGTGTGCTCTCGGATTTGCATTCGTATTGCTCGGGAGACCTCCCTGTGGTCGTTCTGACAAGAACTTAGATATCTGGCCAACTTGATTTTCGAGATTTTGAAGTGAAGCTTGTTGATTTCTCAGAGTTGCCTCCGTTTGATTGAGTCTAACATCTGTTTGGTTGAAACACAACTCGGATTGTGCCAGATATTGCTTCACAAGATCCTCCAGATTGGAAGATACTGAAGAAGATGATGATGATGCAGATTGATTGGGAAGCGGTGGTTGAGTGTTATACTGTCGTGGTTGCTCATATGGTTGTTGTTGACGTTCAAACTGCTGAGGTTGACGATCGTACTGCTGAGGCTGACGTGGTCTATATAGGTATGGAATCCCTGGAGATGGTTTAGTGGTTTGGTTATGATAACTGAAGTTTGCGTGATCCCTCCATGCATGATTATAGTTTGTTGCATTGGGATTATACTGACACCTCGGCTGATTAGTAATAAAATCGACTTCCTCGTGAGCAGGAGTTTCCTCCTGGCATTGGTCACTAGGATGTGGCCCTGAGCATAAATTACAAGTAGCCTGTTTAGGAGGAGCACACATCTGATCCATTTTCTTTGTCAACTTCTCTACCTGTGCAGAAAGATCAGATAAAGCATCCACATTGAAAACTCCACCGTTCTTTGGCGGTTTCAGTCTCGTGGAGGGGTTCCATTGGTAGCTGTTGGTTGCCATATCTTCGATAAGATCATAGCACGCTTGTGGGTCTTTGCTACCCAATGCACCTCCTGCGGCAGCATCTATCATCTACCGAGTGACAACGGATAAGCCATTATAAAATATGAAATTTTGATTCCATAGCTCGTATCCGTGTGAAGGACATTTCCTCATGAGATCCTTGTATCTCTCCCAGGCATCATAAAGACTTTCCCCGTCAGTCTGCTGAAACAATGAGATATCATTACGTATCTTGGGCGTTTTGGCCGGCGGGTAGTATTTAGCTAGAAATTTGGCAACAAGATCATTCCATGTAGCAACGGAATTCACCTAGAGAGAATTAAGCCAAAACTTGGCTTTGTCTATGAGAGAAAACGGGAATAAACGCAAGCGAATGGCGTCATCAGTAACACCATTGATTTTAAACGTATCGCAGATTTCGAGAAAACTGTGGATGTGAGCGTTAGCATCCTCGTCGAGTAATCCATGAAATTGAACGAAATTTTGAACCATCTGAATTACGTTTGGTTTGATTTCAAAATTATTCGCTGCCACCCTAGGTCGAATGATGCTGTTCTGGATGTTGTTGATATCCGGACGAACATAGTCATTGAGTGTCCTAACAGGTGGTGGTGGTTCTTCTTCCGCCATGTTTAGTAAACGTTCTCTTTGGCGTTGGCGTTGACGGCGTCGGCATCGTCGAAACTCACGCTCCGGTTCTTGAAAAGACTCAATTTGCTCAGAATAGAACAAACTGACAGAGGGTGCGAGAAAGAGGTAGAAAAAGCAAGTGACTACCGAATCAGGCACACCTAACTTAAGTAACAAGTAACAAGATCAAATCAACAATTAAACTATTTCTTAGTATTGTCTGTCCCCAGCAGCGGCGCCAAAAACTTGGTATGCTACGGACTGCGGGTTTTTCTTGTTATAAAATCTTGTGACACAACCTCGTTTTAAATTTATAAAAACGATGTTACTAAGCAGATACTACACACGACTCAGGCAAGTATAACCTGGTCAATAGCAGTATAGACTCGGTAAGACCGGATATCGTTCCACCAGGACAGTTAGCTACAAATACTTAAGTCTCATTGTTGTTTGATCAGCAAAATTAATATTAAAGCAGGCAACAGAATGAACTAAATTAATCAAGAACTACATTAACTAACACAGACTAACACCGAAGGCAAAAAGCAGGATAACAGACCACTCAGGCTTTCGAATCATCGAGACTAATTATGGCAATAACACAATACAAAACATAATATGAATACTTGAATAGATTGAACGCATAGCATGCTGTTCTAATACTAAAAAAACCATATTATCACGCAAAAATCATCACTCGAGTTATCAAGACTCAGATTCAACACTTAAACATGATTAAGCAAGTAACGACATATCAGAATTCAACTACAGATCCACCAGATCGCGTCCAAATCAGACTACAAAGACAAACATCTTTTCAAATGACATGTCCAGTAGTCTTCAGAACCCAAAAAGGTGTTAAAGTAGTTAAATTAATTAAAACAAGCAAAAACAACATACTGGGGTAAAATGCCTCCTGCGGCCGTAGGAATTTCTTCCTACGGTCGTAGGAGGTTGTACTGTCCTACGGTCGTAGGAATTTCTTCCTGCGGCCATAGGAACCAATACGACAAAACAGTTTAATCTAACATAAAGGCATTCAACAACAAATTACAATCTAGACTTTAATCTCAGATCATAAACACATGTAAATTGGTACAATGGGGTCACAAAGTCCTCTAAACTGAAACCTCACAATGAAGGGATTTTAATATTTAGCCACATGATTACTAAAGATATGAACATGTTAAACCTACCATTTCTAGTATAGCCAACACTTCTTAAAACATGAATCATGTGATATGCACATTGAACACCAAGACAAGCATAACAAAGGCATACATGTGAGTTCATTTCACCATCTAAGCATACCAACAAACATCTTTGTGAATCCTTTAATTATTAGTAGCATGTTTAACCCATAAATACACCAAATGACTAGATTTTCATCGGATATCATAAGGCATGCATAAAACCAACATATGAATAAAATGACCAATAATGGATGAACCTGAAATGATTCAAAACATATCCCAACAATGATATCTAATGACAACCATGCAAGATGTATCATTTCTAATAACAAGCTTAACATGTAATTAATAAAATCAACCATCATTCTTGAATATCCACATGCTTAAACATGAAGGAGTTATCCTATACACATTATCACACAAGAACATGGTAAGATTAAACATACTAAATTGATAAAACACAATTGTTTTCAAGATCAAACATGCATATTTGAATCAAGTCAACATAAAAGTCAAATATATTGCCATAACTAGTCAAGAATCATTTTGGCCCAAGTGAAATGAGTTTAGTTATCCATATACATCAATATTAATACTACAACATCTGGAACATATGGGTACATGATTGAAATAAGAAATGGAAAGAGTATACCCAAAGCTAGCAATGATAAAATTAAGGAATCCAAGCTCCAAGATGTTGTTCCAAACCTTCAAATCCAAGCTCTACTCCTTAGAATCACCAAGAGAAGTTCCCTGGAGTGTTAGGGTGTTTAGAGAGAGTGTTTGGAGGTGTTGGTCTGAATTGTGGTGTAAAATCGGGACCCTTGTGCAAATGGCAGATTCTGTCATTTAATGTGCTGTAACAGAACTTCCTACGGCCGTAGGAAGTATCCTCTACGGCCGTAGGATGGTTGGAACGGAGTTTCTCCACACGCAATATTCTGCTACTCATCCGACACACGCAAGAAATCTGCCAGGAAATGATTACTGCTGATTAGGGGTCCCTACGGCCATAGGAAATATCTACTGCGGCCGTAGGATGGGCTGGTTAAATCTTCTAGAAGAATAATCTTCTACGGCCGTAGGAACCTCTTCTACGGCCGTAGGCTGTCTTTTTCACCAATCTTCATTTTTCTTCTATTCTTCCCTTATTTTGCCCCTTTATCTTAGTTAAAGCTCTTTTTAACCTGCATGGTGAATGTTAAGCATATTAGATCAATAATATGAGTAATCACCTTGTATTTGGGCTAAGTACGGGGTATTTCAGCATGTAAAACATGCATAAAAACGCATATATCAACGATCAACAGCTTCCAGTCCTTCAGGAGTACCTAAGACGTCACATTACACGGGGTTATTACTTAACACTTAACATTCTTTGTTTAAAACATGCGTCACAAATCTTTCAACACTGAACAGGGTCCTACGGCCACAGAGGTTATGGCCTACGGCCGCAGAGGACCAAACAACCCTTCTACAGCCGTAGGGAACATCCCTTACGCCCGCAGGGTTCCTTTTCTAATGAACCAGGTCCTACGGCCGTAGGGACTTCCCCCTACGCCCGCAGAAGCAGTTCCTTAGTGATCTACACCCGCAGGTTATGTACCCACGCCCGTAGACCTTGTTCCTTCGCCCATAGGCGGTAAACCATAACTAAATTACTAGTAATAATCTTTTAATGATGTCCTTAATCCACTTATAACCTTAAATGATCATCCCACACTTCAATACACTAATTACAGCAAAACTTGTTATTGTTCCTGAAAAACACCCTCCCTAAGGCAGCAGGAACTTTTTACTACGGCCGCAGGACATAACTGGCCCCTAGCAGGAACTTTTCTCTATGGCCACATGAATAAATCGGTCTCTACGGCCGCAGGAACTTTTCTCTAGGGCCGCAGGAAAGGTCTGCACAGCAGACCACCGACTCTGTTCAAACACAGCTGCTGTAAATCGTATTTTTGACACCCAAATCGACCAAAACACAATTCTAAGCATTTATACATTTTACTTAACATCATTTGAAGCTTATACACACACTTGACACAAAAACTAACCATTAGAGCACATTAGACACCATCAAAATGGTTATCTATTTCACTAACTCCAAACTAGGGTTCTTCAAGGAAAACACTTGAAACACTGATATGTTTGTGTGTGTAGTAGTATGTGTTTTGGTGTTCACAGGGGATAAGAAGTAGGGAACCGACTTAGTGAGTTTAAATATTAAACCTTGGGTATTTTGTTCCCCTTTCCAACTTACAAATTAACACACGCCATCCCATTTCAACTAACGGGGATATCTATGGAGTCATTACGCGAAACCGTTTAACACTTTATAACTTTTACATATTAACCTCAACTTTCATCTAACACCTCCCATATCCACTTTAACCAACTAATAACATAGGTTAACAATTACAATATTTAATTAAAGTCAAGGTACAACCATTCAACCATAATGTACAACTAGGCACAACTAGGCCCATTTTCAGGATGTTATAAATCTACCCTCCTTAAAAAGGATTCCGTCCTCTGAATCCTGCCATGGTCACACACATAGTCATAAACTTTTTTCATGATGCTGCATTAAGCAACAACCACGATTGACACGATAATCACTAACACAAAACTCTATTTATTTCGATTAACTACAATTTTAACACTACACAAAAGTACATTTTACATTCACACATACCTACCTACTCAAACGAGAGCTTTCTACGACCATTTCAGAGTTTACATAACACTACAACTATTTAGGGCACTCCGAAGAGCCGTGCCCGTACTGACTACATTCGTAACAAAACTTACCAAAACACTCCCTAGAATAATGACCCGAAAGTCCGCACGTGTAACAAACTTTCTCTTTATATGTAACGCCACGGGTTTTCAGAAGTTTAATTAATAAAATAATAACGTTTACATAGGTTATCTTACCAAAAGATCTGTTTAACAAACACATCGGAAGTAACTAACTTAAATATTTACATCAACTGTATCATCAGTTTTAACAAAAGAACCCAACGATGTTACCGAATATCTGCCGACCATTAGAACGAGTATCAGAGTTACCAAAAGCAACAACAAAAAGTGTTCCCCAAAAATTCATCTCGGCAGTATTAACCAAAACATGGCATCCCATCCTCACCAACAACTATTTACCTGCATATAGAAAGGATACGTGGAGAGGGTTAGCTATAAATAGCTAGTGAGTAATGATTAAACATAGTATCATAACAAGAATCTCATAGCATGCAAGGCATAGCACAGATAACAACAAGTCTACCCTAACAGCTAGCGATGTTCCGGTATAGCTAGGAGGAGTCACATCTTGCAGGTTTGTAAGCCCGCCTCAATGATCCAAACTGGGGGAACCGAATACATGATATCATATCGCGCCGGTGGGGGAGCGGGTAGCAGTCCACCATTGCATTAACGAGGTGGGGATCGATACTCCCTATCGGGATCAGTGGGAACAGAGAGCTCAAAGTATCAAGTTGAGGCACGGAGGTTTTGCAAGAACCCCGATTCGCGATCGACGAATCACCGTACCCCAAACAACTAACAAAGTGCCGACACGAACATGTATTGGCCGACTCTGGCCGCATCATAACAAAGTTGGCCTACAAAAGCCATAGTATAACAAAGTGGCCTACTCAAGCCACATATCAAAGTATAGCATAATTGGCCTACGCAAGCCATATATATCAAATATGTAACACAGGTTTACCATGGTTATATAACGAATCATACCATATCAATTAACAACACATAATCAATAACTTACCTTAAGCGTGGTACAACATTCTTATTGTGATGCCTAAGGTTAACCGGTACTCACCTCAAAAGCTACAGCAAGCAAATGTAGTGTTCGGTGTCCTCTGGTTCTTCAGGAGCGCCAAACACATCATTTACAGACTTGTCAACACTTAACACTTATCACAGAATACGAATTACAAGCTGTTCATACTGGACAAGGTCCTACGGCCGCAGACGACATGTCCTACGGCCGCAGAAGGTTTAACAAACTCCTCCTACGGCTGTACAGGCAACCCCCTACGCCCGCAGAGGCTCTTTCCATTAAACCGAGACCTACGGCTGCAGGAACTTATCCCTACGCCCGCAGGAGCTGTTCTTTGGTGACCTACAGCAGTAGGTTATGTACCTACACCCGTAGACCTTGTTCCTTAGTCCGTAGACGGTAAACCACATAACACACCCTCCTACGTAAGAACCACTTACTACGGCCGTAGAATACTTAATTTCAAAAATCCTGAAAACACCTTTCTACGACCGCATGAACTTTTCTCTATGGCCGTAGGAACAAATGGCTTCTACGGCCGCAGGAACTTTCTTCTACGGCCGCAGGAAGGGTTTGTACAGCAGACCTTAGTCCTTGTTTCGCACAGCTTCTGCAAATCCGCGTTTTTGACACAATTGTTGGGATTTCGTGGGCTAGCAGCGGAAGCAAGGTACAACAAAAATAGCCCAAGGTACAAGTCAACAAAGCACAAAAACTAGAAATCCCAAAAGAGGACACAAATCTATGTAAAGAAATGCAACATGTAAAGGAAAGAGGTGGTTATACCTTTCTCCTTAGCTCCAGAAAAGGTGGGTGTTGAGGTAGTGATCCTCCAAGAACGAAAACCACAGATCTTCTATTGAGGTATACCCCGGTAACACGCCAACCTCGAGTGCTAGCTCGCCTCTAGTGATACTTCACCTTGAATATCACTTCCGGAACAACAACCACGTGAGACAAATCTGGAACAAATCTCTCTTAAGCTCTCTCTTGGTCTATGTAGCACCAAAGAGAGTTTATGTGTGTGTTTTCTTAGAGAGAAAATGAGAGAGACTTCAAAAATGAATTCCTTTTCTCCTTAAACGTTTCCAGATCTCACTTAACCCCCTTTGACCGGCCAAAGTGATTTACAAAGTGTAACACCCGCATTGGCTAGTTTGGGAGGTGATTTGACAAAAAGCACATGCAGCCGTAGCGACGCTAACCCTTAGGGTTTAGCGGCGTTTAGCGTCGCTAACACGGCCTGTCAGTGATCTGACACAAAGTACATGTAGCCGTAGCGGCGCTAAACTTTAGGAGTTAGCGGCGCTAACCCTTAAAGTTAGCGGCGCTAACGCGGCCTGTCAGTGATTTGACACAAACTATATGCAGCCGTAGCGGCGCTAAACTTTAGGAGTTAGCGGCGCTAACCCTTAAAGTTAGCGGCGCTAACGCGGTCTGCGATGTCAACTTTTGTCTTTTTCCATTTTTGGTCTCTTTACTTTAGTTGCTGTCAGGTTTGACCCCGGTGTATGACCCAATAGGCCCATACATCATCAGCAGCGGTCTATATGGCGTACGTACATTAGTGGGCATATTTCTAACAAACTCCCACTTGCACATAATGCACCGTATCCATGTAACCACAGACAAAGAGCGGCCTCTAGCAAAGCATCGATGCCCCCAAGTCAGTATGGGTTCCGCTTCTTTGCAGAAAACCATAACCTATAAAAGAACGTAGAGGTCCTATTGATAAGTGATCAAACATCCTTTTGTTCGCGATATCCTTGTGAACACGAGACATGGATTAATATGTCAATCTCCAGATCGTTCACGATTATGTTTCTCGATCTTGATTGGTGGTGACCAAAATTTAAGGACATATCTGATTCTCAATCAATATTCCATTGCGCATAGCCATGCTTATTTTGGTGTCAGCGCCCAATCATCGAGGGGCCCAGGGATATCTCTCATATTAGAGGAACAAATTCCGTTGATTGTACAATCCCATAGCGTGAACCTTATCTTACTTAACTATTCCCTTTATAATAGCCAGTTACGAACTACGTTTTGAAACTCCTTCCGAGTCACTTGTGACCATGATCCATGAAGTGAGCTCAGGTGTGGGTCTTCCAGTCACTTGAAACTCCTTTCAAGTACAGGTTACTGTTGCGTTTCATGCATTCAATCCTTGATCAATGCATAACCAACACCTAACCTCAGCCTTAACTCAAGCTTCCTTCCCTTGAAGAATGACTGGCTGTGGAAATTTAGAATGTATAAACATTATGGGAAGTAGTTAAACATGCTAAGATGGAACACAGTAAAGACCAATGAAGGTAACCGCATCATGCGTATATATAGTCTCCACTATATATCGATACAATCATCGGTTAGCAGTACTGCTTACAGTTCCCAAAGCTTAAAAGTAAATCAAACATTTACTAAAATGATGTTAAAGCCTAGTCATTAGCATAAACAATGCTATTATACCTAGTATGAAATTCATCACTAGTATTTGACAACGGCTTAATGATGGGATCATTTTCGCAATATCCCTTTGTACTCTTTTGTATTCTCTTTATTAAACCACTTGCATAGTGTTTAACAAAGAGATCATACACAAGGTTATCATAGTTGTCATATCCTCAATGTTACCGAAGTCTACAACAGGATTAATGACACTTATGATTATTAGAGTCGACATGCCCTCAATGTAACCGAAGTTCACAATAGGGTTACTGACACTCATGTTTATTAGAGTCGACATACCCTCAATGTTACCGAAGTACACAATAGGGTCAATGACACTCATTGGAATTTAAATGTTGTATCAACACCACATATCTGTTTATTCAATACTCCGATTAAAATTTGACAGTCTTATTAGTATAGATTGACTTGCAGTAAAACTTACTCAAGACAATTATATTTTCATCGAACATCAAGAACATACTTCAGTATTTCTTGAATTTAGAATCCACTTCACTTTATATTCATATTTGTACTCCCAACAACTATCATAAAGATGGTGATGAAGAATTTCACTAGTGTCACTCTTTATGGCATACTTGAACGGATTATCCACACAAGTGTGATCAAAATCCAACAAGTTATAATCCTTCCTACCAACACTAGTGAAGGATTTCTTAATCACCCTAGTCTAATAAACAATATTTATATCTATCATTTAGCCCGAGGCTAAACTTTTACAAAGATCCTAACCACATGGATCTAAGTGATGTAAATGTTGTTTACTTGGTCAAGTTTGATTATACCATAAAGCTAATGTATCCAAACCACTTTTGGATCTAAGAATCAATTATTCATGATTGACTTATTACTTATAACGAGTCTTTATGTATGCTATGATATGGATAAGTTTTGATAAAAACATCTCAAAACAATTTTTCAAAATGTTTCAATTCCAAGCCATATCCATCGTCATCAAATGTGTATTTGAGCACCATAAATGGTCAAAAATAACACATAAGCATTGACATGGATCGAATTTGAAATGAAACCTTCAAGCTGAAAAATCTTTTCATAAAAAATACAAGATTCAAAATACATCCATCATCTTCAAAAGAACATACAATAAAGCAAGTCTCGCCACGCAAGGCATAAAACAAAAGTAATAATTAATCCGGAAATAATGGCGAGATCAACACTCCCAATTCTCTTGTAGAGGACAATCAACAGGGTTTCCTCTTCAGAAATCCGGTTCTTCAAGCTCTTCCTTCTTTCAATGAACAGACCTACACTTTGCAACAAAATAAATTTGTGACAAACGTGAGTCTTATAGCTCGGGTAAACAACCCAGCTTATTAAGGAATAGCAATGAAGTATAATCATGAATGTACCTCAAGTAGGAAAATTAACTCTCTCTTTTCTGAGAAGTTTTATATCCTCTCGGCACGAATGCTGGCATGACGGCCCCAATCCCTAAATCTTCCACAGAAGTAGCAAACCATCCCTTGTTGAGTCTCCTTAGGCACATCATCAATGTCCATAGACTCAAAACTTGAAGCAAGCTTGGATATTCCAACTTCTTCTAATGGAATCGATTTCTTCTTCCTCATTATATGTTGTTCCTTAGAACCAATTATGGGAGTGGATGAGGATGATGCATTCTTGGACATGTTAGATTCTACATCCTTCAACATTCCATGCAATTCATCTATAGATATTTCCTTTCCATGCATATGATAGTTTTTGACAAACTGTTCATATGATGCGGGCAGATATTGAAGTATGAAATTCACACTAAGCTCCCTCCCTATAGGAAATCCTAACCTCTCCATTTGGTCCATGTATGATTTCATCTTCAAAACATGGGCACTTACACTCCCGCCTTCCCGCATCTTACAACCGGCTAGACTTTTAACACACTCATAATGTTCTTGCCCAACTTACTGTTGGAATGTATCCTTCAGCTTGTTAATCATGTCATACACAGTCATGTGCTCAAATTGCTTTCGCAGTTCCAAGCTCATACTTGATAACATGAGACAAGCAACATCGTGCGTATCCCGAACACGCTTTTCATATGCGTATCGGATGGTCCATGCCGCATCGATAGCAGGTGGTTCAGGAAGGGGTTCCTCAAGGATGTGCAACTTAGACTCGGCACGTAGGACAATCCTCAATTGCCTAAGCCAGTCAACAAAGTTCACTCCCGTGAGTTTCTCTCTTTGTAGGAACATGCGTAATGAAAAGTTCTATGTGGTGTGGTTATGATTCGACATCCTATATTTAGAGAGAGTACACAAATTAGTTAGTTTGATTTCATCCTCGTTAAAATAATTACCCGTATCGTCTCGAAAAATATTTTAACAAGGGCTAAGAACCATATTTCACTCCAATTCATGACGGGGTTGCCGCGGATCACTTCATGGAGCTATTTAGGCCGATAACCATTTTATCGATTGCAATCTCTATTGCAACTCTTAGACACTTGCGGGATCCTACGACAACCATCGGTCGTTTGGCATGTTTGATCCCTACCTGCACCAATTCCAAATTAAAATTCTTGGTTGACTCGTGCTAAGCTCGACAATCACTCAAGGATTTTAAATTGCAATTGTAAATCGTCCGTCAAGACATACGATGTCAAGCCCACCAAAATTGGCTCGTGCTAAGCTCGACAACCAAAATTGTGAATTTGCCATACTCACCTTCCACACAGTTTTATGAGAGTTGGCTCATGCTAAGCTCGATAACCAAAACCCATAAAGCTAGATTCGGGTGGTATCGACTTACGGATGGTGCAAGATTTACGGCTTTTGTTTCCGGTTTCGTTACAGATTAACTTGTTTAGTGACAAAACCTATTTCCACTAGGTGAGTTAATCTTGTATGTGAGCGCGCGCGAGAGTTGCAAACCATTTTTACCAAATCTCTTGTAATTTTATTAATTTTCGAAAAAATTATCTAGAATGCTAATCCTAAGCAAACCATGCAAGAATAATAAAATCACATCACACCCATATAAACGAAATAAATTGGTAACCCTTGCAAAAATTCCTATCCGTTCTTCCCGTGAGCCAAAACAGGAAGAACGTGGTCAATCTAAGGGACAAAAGGCCTTTGATGCGAGCTCCCACTAGAACCGCCATCTCCATTGGACTTCACCGGCTTCTATGGACATCCTCTATCACCTTTTGACTCCATATGTGTGTCTTCATCCAAAATTTACAATACATACAAATAGAAAATAAATGGCATACAAGCCACAATTTTCCTATTTTATCTATTACAAATTACATGGATGAATGAAATGGCATGCAAGCCACAATATTATTACAAACAAATCTGAATTAATAAATATTACAGGCCATATGTGATTAAAATCACCAAATTGCATCCAAACACACATAGTCAACCACAAGGTCAAAGGCAAGGTTTACCAATTTCAAATCAACCACATACAACCAAACATAACAAAATGGTAACAAAATTACCAAATCAAAATCTGGAACAAATTTCCAGAATCACAAAATGCCAAAAATTCCCGAGACCAAAACTGTTTTTAACTTGAAACCAAAATCTGTAACAGCGCGTTAGCACCGCTAAGTTTAAGAGTTAGCGCCGCTAACTCAATGTTAGCGCCGCTAACTCAATGTTAGCGCCGCTAACCCGGTTTGAACAGAAAACAAACATTTCGATTTCGGGATTTTTCAGGCCACCATGTGCAAATCTAACATAGAGGTGGCTCTGATACCACTGTTGGGATTTCGTGGGCTAGCAGTGGAAGCAAGGTACAACAAAAATAGCCCAAGGTACAAGTCAACAAGGCACAAAAACTAGAAATCCCAAAAGAGGACCAAAATCTATGTAAAGAAATGCAACATGTAAAGGAAATAGGTGGTTATACCTTTCTCCTTAGCTCCAGAAAAGGTGGGTGTTAAGGTGGTGATCCTCCAAGAACGAAAACCACGGATCTTCTATTGAGGTATACCCCGGTAACACGCCAACCTCGAGTGCTAGCTCGCCTCTAGTGATACTTCACCTTGAATATCACATCCGGAACAGCAACCACGTGAGACAAATCTGGAACAAATCTCTCTTAAGCTCTCTCTTGGTCTATGTAGCACCAAAGAGATGTGTGTGTTTTCTTAGAGAGAAAATGAGAGAGACTTCAAAAATGAATTCCTTTTCTCCTTAAACGTTTCCAGATCTCAGTTAACTCCCTTTGACCAGCCAAAGTGATTTACAAAGTGTAACACCCGCATTGGCTAGTTTGGGAGGTGATTTGACAAAAAGCACATGCAGCCGTAGCGGCGCTAACCCTTAGGGTTTAGCGGCGCTAACCCCTTAAGGTTAGCGGCGCTAACGCGGCCTGTCAGTGATTTGACACAAAGTACATGCAGCCGTAGCGGCGCTAAACTTTAGGAGTTAGCGGCGCTAACCCTTAAAGTTAGCGGCGCTAACGCGGCCTGTCAGTGATTTGACACAAAGTACATGCAGCCATAGCGACGCTAAACTTTAGGAGTTAGCGGCGCTAACCCTTAAAGTTAGCGGCGCTAACGCGGTCTGCGATGTCAACTTTTGTCTTTTGCCATTTTTGGTCCCTTTACTTTAGTTGTTGTCAGGTTTGACCCCGGTGTATGACCCAATAGGCCCATACATCATCAGCAGCGGTCTATATGGCGTACATACATTAGTGGGCATATTTCTAACAACAATATCGACCCAAAACTATGTTTCAATTGTTTATACGCTTAGTTTATCATTAGTTGGAACTTAGGAACACATTTAACACAAAAGAGAATCACAAGAACACTTTTTACACCATCAAATTGGTGTAATTTTCTCCAAACACCATAACTAGGTTTCATCTTGAAAATACTTACAAAGATGACGAAGCTCAGCAAATTAACACTTGAATTTGTTACTGTATTCACTAGCAACAATCAGAATCTTGATCTTCTTTCAAAAGTTCCAAGGTTTGAGAGTGTTTTTGTGAGTGCGTATGGTTGTGTGTGTATTTAGTGTGTGTTGAAAGTGTTCACAAGGGATAAGAACACTTAGACCGACTTTGATTATTACTTAAAACGCGGTATTTTGTTTTCCTTTTCAACTTACAACTAATCCCTCGTTTACCTGTTTCAACTAACGGAGATATATTTTGAACCATTACCTAAAACTGGTTACTAACTTACCAATTTTATCTATTATTAAATTATAATACATAACACCTTTTTATCACATATAACCAAAAAATAACACATTTAGCAACAAAACACATTGATTAAAATCAATGTACAAGCATATAAGCATAAAGTACAACTACTAACAACTAGGCCCTATTTTGGGATGTTACAAATCTACCCCCTTAAGAAGATTTCGTCCTCAGAATCTGCTCTACCGAAAACAAATGAGGGTATCTAGCTTTCATCTCATCCTCTGCCTCCCAAGTCAAGTTAGGACCTAAATTGTGTTTCCATTTTACCAGAATCAACTTAACCACTTTCTTGCGTAGCTTTTTGGTTTTAGTATCGAGGATCTCAACAGGTTGTTCTTCTACAAGGCGTTTAGCTGAATCAACTTTCAACTCTTGTAGAGGTAGAATTTGATCATATTCAACTTTGCACTTTCTCAGATAGCATACATTGAAAGTGTTGTGAATACCAGACAATACAGGTGGCAGCTCAAGTGATACTGTTTGATCATTAACTCGTCGTAGGATTTTGAACAGACCTATATACCTTGGACTTAGCTTACCTTTACGACCAAAACGAATCACCCCTTTCCAAGGTGAAACTTTTAGAAACACACGATCACCTACTTCAAACGTAACGGGTCGTCGTTTAGGATCTGCATACATCCTTTGCCTATCACGTGCATATTTCAACTTTTCGCGTGCTATCTACACCTTGTTAGCAGTTATTTGAACAATATCAGGACCCGCATATTGTTTCTCTCCCGGTTCTAACCAGCAGGTGGTAGTACGGCATCGCCGACCGTATAACATCTCATATGGTGGCATGCCGATACTCGAATGATAAGAATTATTATAGGAAAACTCGATTAAAGGTAAGTGAGAATCCCAAGAACCACCAAATTCAAGTATACACGCCCGAAGCATATCTTCAAGAGTTTGAATAGTCCTTTCGAACTGACCGTCAGTTTGCGGATGATATGCCGTGCTAAGATTTACCCGTGTACCAAGCTCGCGTTGCAGACTATTCCAGAAATTTGACGTAAAACGCGCATCTTGATCTGCAACAATAGATAATGGTATACCATGTCGAGAAACTATTTCAGCAACATAAAGTGGGGCCAATTGTTTCATAGGTGCAGATTGGTTAGTCGAGAGGAAATGAGCACTCTTAGTAAGTCGATCAACAATAACCCAAATCATATCATGCCCCTTAGAAGTACGAGGTAACTTTGTCACAAAATCCATGTTAATATGATCCCAATCCACTCCGGGATCTCTAACTGCTGTAAATTACCATAGGGCTTTTGGTGCTCTGTTTTCACCTAAGCACATATTTGACATTTCTCGATAAACGAAGCTATGTCACGCTTTAGGGTAGGCCACCAATATAAAGCTTTCAAATCTTGATACATCTTGGTGCTGCCGGGATGGACAGATAACTTTGACTTATGCGCCTTTTGTAGGATTAGTTCCCGATTACCACCAAGATTTGGTACCCAAATGCGAGATTGAAATATCTTCAAACCCCGACTATCCTCTTGTAATTGCTTTGACAACTTGGTCATCGTTTCAGCTTTCAAGTTAACTTCTTGCAGCACTTCTTGTTGTGCTTCCTTCAGTTTAGCTATAATATCAAATACAACCGTAAGTCTCATGAACTTAGCTACTTCAGGAGAACTCTTTCGACTTAACGCATCAGCTACAACATTGGCTTTCCCGGGATGATACTTGATCTCGTAATCATAATCTTTAATCAACTCTAACCAGCGTCGTTGTCTCATATTAAGCTCTTTTTGCGTGAATACATACTGCAAACTTTTGTGATTCGAGCATATCACACATTTAGTACCTTATAAGTAATGCCTCCATAATTTTAGAGCAAATACCACAGCTGCAAGTTCTAGATCATGGGTTGGGTAATTCTTTTCATGAGGTTTCAGCTGACGCGAAGCGTATGCAATCACCTTGTCTCGTTGCATCAGAACGCAACCTAGACCCACGTATGAAGCATCACAGTAGACAATGAAGTCTTCCGATCCATTAGGCAATGTTAGAATAGGAGCTTGACATAACAACTGCTTCAGGGACTGAAATGCTTTTTCTTATTCGTCGGTCCATACGTACGCAATATCCTTACGAGTCAATTTGGTTAACAGACCCGCAAGTTTAGAAAAGTCCCGAATGAATAGTCTATAATAATCAGCAAGACTTAAGAAACTCTTAATCTCTGTAGGATTTCGAGGAGTTTCCCAGTTCATAACAGCTTCTATCTTGGTTGGATCAACTGTAACACCTTCATTACAAATAACATGACCCAGAAAATGTACTTCCTTAAGCCAGAACTCGCACTTAGACAATTTAGCGTAGAGTCATTCCTGCATAAGAATTTCCAAAATTAGACGGAGATGATGCTCATGCTCCGCTTCAGTTTTGGAATATATCAAGATATCATCAATAAATACAATAACAAATTTATCAAGAAAAGGACGACATATGCGATTCATCATATCCATAAAAACTGCAGGAGCGTTGGTTAGACCAAACGGCATAACCAAGAATTCGTATTGCCCATATCGAGTCCTAAACGCAGTTTTAGGAAAATCTTCATCTCGAACACGAACTTGATGATAACTAGAACGAAGATCAATCTTTGAGAAACAAGTAGCACCTTGCAACTGGTCGAACAAATTGTCTATACGGGGCAATGGATATTTATTATTTACAGTTCGGTTATTCAGCTCCCTGTAATCGATGCACATGCATGGAGTCCCGTCCTTCTTCTTAACAAACAACACCGGAGCTCCCCAAGGTGAAGAACTTGGGCGTATGAAGCCTTTATCGAGCAGTTCCTAGATTTGAGTCATCAATTCCCGAATCTCAGACGGTGCAAGATGATACGGGGCTTTTGCTACAGGCGTAGCACCAGGAACAAGATCAATCCGGTATTCTACATCCCTGACAAGAGGTAAACACGGTAATTCTTCAGGAAACACTTCAGGGTATTCCAAAACCACCCTAATATCATTGACGGTCTTTTCTTCCATCTCAGCATTAATCACGTATGCTAAGTAGGAATCACAACCTTTAACAAGGGATTTCTGAGCTTTAATAAAGTTTATCAACGGAATATCGGATTTAGGTCTTTCTCCTTGCGCCACAGCATGAATACCACCCGGTAAAGGAATCTTGATTAGCTTTTTGGAACATACTATCTTGGCATTTTGGCTGGTAAGCCAATCCATGCCAATAACGACATCAAAACCAACAATCGACATGAGGAGTAGGGAAATAACAAAACAATGCCCGCCAATAGAAATAGAAACTTGAGGCACATGTGACGTAACAAGAACTTGACTACCGTCAACAATCTCTACTCTAATAGGATCTTTCATCACAGTAACAGGTAGTTGCCACTTATAACAGAAAACAGTTGACACATAGGAATAGGTAGCACCAGAATCAAATAGAACACATGCAGGTATAGAATTAACTAAGAAGATACCAGTAATAACATCACCTGTATTCTTTGCCTCCGCTGTAGTCATCTGGAAGGCTCTCCCTTGAGCATGAGGAGCGCCTCCCTTTTTCTGGCCCGCTGCTCCAGACGAACCTCCAGTATCCGAGTTTTGCCACTGAGGGCATTCAGAGATTCTGTGGCCAAGTTTATGACACTTATAACAAACATTTTCTTTAAACCGACAATCATGTGTTTGATGACCCTTAGTTCCACACTTCCCGCATTTAACCACGTCCCACCTTACCGAGTTCTGGGATGTATCACCTCGTGGTCTGTTTCAAGATCCACCATCACCTCTCCTACCACCAGACGACTGTTCATACTTCCTCTTGTACCCTCCTCTTTGTTGTTGTGGTTGTGTCTTCGGCTTTTGCCTATAATCATCCTCAGTCTGCTGCGCTATATGAAAAGCCGCATCCAAAGTTGCTGCAGACCTTACAGCAGATCGGTATCCAACAGGTAAGGCATTGGCAAACTTGCTAATCTTAGCTCTCTCGTCCGGTAGCATATGAGAAACAAACTTCATCTTATCCGAGAACTTAGATATCAGATCCTCCACGGGTTTATCGTTTTTCTGAAGAGCTCGGAACTCGTCCTCAATCTTCTGCATATCATAATCTGAGCAGTATTTCTTTCTGAGCTTCTTCAAGAAATCCTCCCAGGTTAAAGCATCCAGAACCTCTGATGGTGTGACACTCACAACCGTATCCCACCAGGTAAGTGCACGGTCTCGCATCATTTGCTTAGCAAAGGTAACTTTATTTTTATCCTCACATTCGCTGGACTCGAAAGCATATTGCATGTTCCGAATCCAAGTTTCCACAACCGAAGGATCATTTAAACTTGTAACAACAGGAGGCTTACAAACTCATGAAAGTATTATAACCAACAGACTTGGAAACTTCTCTAGCAATTCGTAACGACTCTCGATCGTTAGCCTGTTTCAGTTGAGTTTCCAGCTGACGTATGTAGGCATCCCTATCTTCGTTACCGGAGGAACTAGCCATCTGATTCAACTTCTATACCAAAAGAGAAATACTAGCTATAATTCAAATAATTTAACAGTTATCACATACCAGTACTATTTTAACATATAACAATTCACGTATATCGCTAATCACACCCCAATACCACCCAGGGAACACTGAATAATGGTCAGGCCTGGGTTTGAGATTGAGTACTCAGTAGAGTATCCGATTCCCTCAAACCTAGGCTCTGATACCAACTTGTAACGCCGCAGGTTTTCAGAAGCTTAGTTAATAAAATAATAACATTTACATAGGTTATGTTACCAAAAGATCTGTTTAACAAACACAGCGGAAGTAACTAACTTAAATATTTACATCACTATATCATGAGTTTTAACAAAAGAACACAACGATGTTACCAAATATCTGCCGACCATTAGAACCAGTATCAGAGTTACCAAAAGCAACAACAAAAGGTGTTCCCCAAAAATTCATCTCGGCAGTATTAACCTAAACATGGCACCCCATCCTCACCAACAACTATTTACCTGCATATAGAAAGGATACATAGAGAGGGTTAGCTATAAATAGCTAGTGAGTAACGATTAAACATAGTATCATAACAAGAATCTCATAGCATGCAAGGCATAGCACAGATAACAACAAGTCTACCCTAATAGCTAGCGATGTTCCGGTATAGCCAGGAGGAGTCACATCTTGCAGGGTTGTAAGCCCTGCTCAATGATCCAAACTAGGAGAACCGACTACATCATATCATATCGCGCCGGTAGGGGAGTGGGTAGCAGTCCACCATTGCATTAACGAGGCGGGGAGTGATACCCCCTATCGGGATCAGAGGGAACTGAGAGCCCATAGTATCAAGTTGAGGCGCGGAGGTTTTACAAGAACCCTAATTCGCGATCGACGAATCACCGTACCCCAAACAGCTAACAAAGTGCCGGCACAAACACATATTGGCCGACTCTGGCCGCATCATAACAAAGTTGGCCTACAAAAGCCATAGTATAACAAATTTGCCTACTCAAGCCACATATCAAAGTATAGCAATATTGGCCTACTAAAACCATATCATATCAAATATCTAACACAGGTTTACCATGGTTATATAACGAATCATACCATATCAATTAACAATACATAATCAATAACTTACCTTAAGTGTGGTACAACATTCTTATTGTGATGCCTAAGGTTAACCGGTACTCACCTCAAAAGCTACAGCAGGCAAATGTAGTGTTTGGTGTCCTCTGGTTCTTCAGGAGAGCCTAACAGATCATTTACAGACTTGTCAACACTTAACACTTATCACAGGATACGAATTACAAGCTGTTCATACTGGACAGGGTCCTACGGCCGCATAGGACATATCCTACGGCCGCAATAAGGCTTAACATCTCCTCCTACGGCCGTAGAGGCTACCCCCTACGCCCGTAGAGGTTCTTTCCATTAAACCGAGCCCTACGGCCGCAGGAACTTATCCCTACGCCCGCAGGAGCTGTTCTATGGTGACCTATGGTCTTAGATTTACGTACCTACACCCGTAGACCTTGTTCCTTCGTCGTAGACGGTAAACCACATAACACACCCTCCTACGGCCGCAGGAACCACTTACTTCAGACGCAGAAGACTAAATTTCAAAAATCATGAAAAACACATTTCTACGGCCGCGGGAACTTTTCTCTACGGCCGCATGAACAAATGGCTTCTACGGCCGCAGGAACTTTCTTCTACGGCCGCAGGAAGGGTCTGTACAGCAGACCTTCGTCCCTGTTTCGCATAGCTTCTGCAAATCCGCGTTTTTGACACAATATCGACCCAAAACTATGTTTCAATTTGTGGAACTCTTCTCGTTGTTTTCCTCTTTCAACTTGTGGAACTCTTCTCGGACAACACTCCTTATCTCATTTCTCATTTCACTTCTCATCTCTTTTCTCACTTCTGCCATAATTGGTGGCAGGTTTCTTCGAAAACATTTATCGAAATGGTCAGACATAACCTCTCGGAGATGTCGCGTAGGTACAGCTCCACGTCTGTTCCCATACACAAAGATATGATACCGAAGTTCTCCTATAGTAGTCAAGTCTAAGGTTTCTTCCCGTGTTCCCTCGTTTCCAGCTTGCGGGTTTAAGCTTCTATCCATATCTCTGTTACAAAAGAACTCTTAATCAGTATAAAGATAGCAACGCTATACATATTCTTTCTTAAAAAACCGTTTAAGTTTCACTTATTATCATCCGGATTACACTTTCACACTTCTCTTTTAATTACCTTAACTTTCATATTAATAAAAACACATATTATTTAATCATTCACTAAAATCACTTGTGTTTATACTTGCTCCCTTTAATTTCTACCATGCGTACTAATAAACGAGGGTGGAGAAACTAATCACATCAGCAACAACAATAGCTTAAGAAAATACAACTAACGACTGCGACAGTTTCACTATTAACTATTTCCACTTTACATGAGTTTGTAAACATAGAACATACACCTACGGTTTATTACAACATCCCAGATACATGAAACAACTAACTCTTAGATAAACTATTATGCTTACTACAACAAGAGTACCAAATTACAACATTACGAACACAAAACAACTAACTCTTAGACATACTAGTACATCCACTACAAACTAACTCATTTATACATCTTTAATCTTGAGTCTTCAAACTTGAATCTTCGTATCCAACTATAGATACAAGTATATAGCTTAACACACATTCAAACTCTTTTCAGGCTGACATTCTTGTGAAGCAGAGTTACTTAGCTTGAAACTTATCAAGTTGAGTCGTTGAGCCATTGAGCCAATCTTTGGTTTTTCACGTGTACATACACGTAGGAACTCATACTCAACATAGAAAGTCATTAGATGTTCTCTACAACATACTTAAGTTGGCTGAGTAGTTAGTCTAACTGTAACACCCCAAAATAGGGCCTAGTTGTAAACGTTTGTACATGTAGCTTTATGGTTTGTACATTGACTTTAATTGCTGTTTTGTTTTTAAATGTAGTATTACTTGTTGCTAATTAGTATGTTTTAAGCATGAACTGGTGTTAATCATAGATAAAATGTGGTTATGTGAAAAGTTTCGTAAGTTGACCAAGTCGGTATAGGTAATGGTTTCAAAAATATCTCCGTTAGTTGAAACGGATAAACCTAAGTGGTGTTTTAAGTTGAATAGGGGAACAAAATACCCGAAATGGGGTATTGACCATTTAAGTCGGTCTTTTCCCTACTTGTGGTGTACGATAGAAGCCAAAGACACAAAACACACACTACATACACATACATACGTACATACAAACAACATACACACAAACCTTTGATCTTTTGAGAAGGAAATCAAGAAGTAAGCTGTTGATTGTGGTTTCTTTAACTGATTTCAGAAGCAACTCTACCATTCTCATCTGATTTGTAAGTGTTTTTGAAGTTTTTAACCTAGTTGAACTTTGTGAAGAAGATAACCCATTTTAATGGTGTAAAGTGGGTTTTAATGTAGTTTTAATGTACAAAACATGTTGGTTAGCTTCTATGTGTGTTAAAGAAACTGTAGAAGCAATTAAAGTAGTGTTTGAGTTGATTTTTGGGTCAAAAACACGAAGACCAGCATCTGTCGGAAAACAGAGCTGAGTTTACTTTAAAAGTGGTCCTTGTGGTCGCAAGCAGGTCTGAAGTTCCTTGCGGTCGCAGGCAATGGGTCTTGCGGTCGTAAGGGGTGTGTTTGTTGGTTTACCATCTAAGGACGAAGGAAACATTCTTGCGGTCAAAGGTACATACCTTGTGATCGTAAGCCCCCAAAGTACCACCCTTGCGGTCGTATGGTTAAGTCCTTGTGGTCGCAAGCCGGGGTGGTTTGGGAAGGACCCTTGCGATCGCAAGGATATCCCTTGCAAACGTAGGGGGGTTTAAAGATGGCCCTTGCGACCGTAAGGATAACCCTTGCGATCTCAAGCAGTGTTGTTTTCCTGATAGATATCTGAACCTATTGTGTTAGGTGATTTGGAGGACTCTAGGGATTCCTGACATTATATCGTCCTCTTGTGATCTCGAGGTGAGTACCGGTTTCCTATGAGTCTCAGTAGGTAAGTTATCTGTTGTACTTGTTGACATGCGATTGGTGTTTTGATACGTGCGCACACGAGGTATGCTATAATATGATTTAACATGTTGTATTAATTGTCGTATATGATGCATGCATGCAACTGGACCCGATTGGGTTGTATATGTTAATTGGAGTTTGTTCGGACACTGATTGGAGGACGATTGAGGTCAGGCGGGTAGGCTGGGCTCCCGGGGTCCCTTGGGCCACGAAATGGGGGACTAACGGTACTCAGGTGTATACTCTTGGGTGTTGGCTCTGCAGGCCGCCGTTCCTTGATGAGACGGGGTTCTTGGCTATTACCCTGAACTAGTTACGAACGGGTTGAGTTGATCTGACTCCGTAACGCGCCGAGTGGACTGCTCTTCGCTCTTCCACTGGTGCGGTTGGTTGTGGCTGATTCCCCGGCTAGGGTTGTTGAGTGGGGCTCGCTACCCTGCAAGATACGACTCTTGCTGAGATGATTGGGGCCCCGCGATATGATAGGATACCCATGTGTGCTGTTCCTATATGTGATAGCCTTGTTATTGGTGCTTATGTGTAATCTGTGCTCACTAGCTAGTTGTATCTAACGGTGCATGATTTCTATTTTTCGCAGGTTGATGCTAGTTCACCTTGTGAGCGGGTGCTGATGGTAGTTTTGTTATATATATATCTTTTGAGGAACACACTTGTTGTAAATATGGATCCGGTGGTCAGTTTTAGTTGGTAACGCTTGTAGTTTGAAACTTGGCCTATTCTTTTGATCTAATTAGCAGCCAAGCCAGTATCTATGCTTATTTTGTAAATGACGTTTTAATTCCACTGCTTGCTTTTGATAATAGTGTTTAAAAAGTTTAAATTAACCCTAATTTTAAGCTCGTGAAACGTGGCTTTAAAAGTAGGTATCAGAGCCTAAGGTTGAGGAATTGGGTACTCGTAGAAGTATTGAATCTCAAGCTCAGGTCCGACCATCGTTAAGTGTTCTTATTGGGGTAATTGGGGTTGAGTTGAGCATTATGTGACTGTTGTATGTGGTAGACTAACCGTAGTGTTAATAATTGTCGAATAAAGGGTGTACTAATTATGGTTTACGTGTGCGTAGTAAGTTGAGTAGAAATGGCCGAGCAACGACCTACGACTAAGGAGGCTCTCAAACAAATAGAGGATGAGGCCTCTTGTACCCATCATGAAGCTGAGGACTAGTCTTCTCAGCATAATTCAGAGCAGCCGAGGCATGATTTAGATCAAGCGGCGTATGTTCGACGCCTGGAGAAGAGCTCCGTTTGACGGAGGAGTTGTTGCTAAATGCGGTTACGGGGAAGAAACAAAAGAAATGCTCTTATAAGAAATTTCTCTCTTGTCGGCCTAAGGAATTCGAGGGTAGTGATAATCCCTCGGATACGATTCGATGGCTTTTTGAGATGGATCAGGTGTATGAGTCTTGCGAGTGTGAACCTGAATACCGTGTCAAGTACATGGTAAGGATGTTAAAAGGGAATGCTTTGTTCTGGTGGGATACTGTGAGCAAGGAAGTGATTGCTGCATTGACTTGGGAGCAATTTGCCGAAAAGGTGACTAAGAAGTATTGTACAGATTATGACTTGGAGAAGATTAAGAAAGAGTTCAACGGTCTTCGTAAGAGAGACAATCCTGTGGATGATCTTCTCAACGCTTTTACCGATAAGGTGAGATTCATTCCTCACCTTGTTGCTGATGAGAGTGCTAAGATCCTTACAGTTGGTGGGTATGTTACCAGTGGAATATCGTCCATATGTCAGAGCTGCTGTTACCTTAGATCGAGCGTTCGAGATAGCTCGACAGATAGAGGGAGATCGTGAAGGGTTTTGTAGGGTATAAAAACAGATAATGATAATACGCAGCGGAATAAAAACTCAAAACCCCCTCCAGTGATCTCATCTAGTTCGTACAAGAAACTTAACTAGAGTAGAGGATAAAAGTTATACCTTTATGAAACAATCTTGAAACTTAATTCCAGAATGCTAAAGGTAGAACACCGTTACTGCACCACCACGAACAAGCTGCTAGACCGCTACAGGATTTCGCCAAAAACAATCACGCGAGACCGAGTGTGTGTGTGTGTGTGTGATCGACGAGGCCGAGACCCCCTTAGGGTTCTTCGAAGTTGACGCAGGGTAGGGAGGAGGGAGGCTAGGGTTTCCTTGTTGCAATTGTTTCTCTAATGTGATTCTAAGGCTTTAAAAGGTTATTTATATGTAAACCTTATTAAGGCCCAAGCCCGTTTAATTAAAGCCCAGCTTTAATTAAACTATTAGTTAATTGTAGAAAAATACCCTTTGACCTTTCTAATTAATTAATAACTATTAATTAATTGGTCCAATTAATATTTAAACTAAATATTAATTCCTCTTTTAAAATAATGAATAACTATTATTATTTTTCCTCTCAATTTTTAATTAACTAATTAATTATTCCACACGCATAACTAGGTAAAATCCAATTGGTTCTAATTGTGTGTGTAGCAGTATGATCCTTTAGTGTCTCATAGCATTGGACACAATGACACGTGTTATCTATCTCTGTACATAATCTAACAGACTCCCACTTGTGCAAGATAAGTAACACTCATTGTACACCGTTAGTCTAAGGAGGTCCCCAGCCAGACACTTAGGTTGACCAGGTTATAAAATCTCTTACATCTAGAGATATAATCCATACTTGGATTACACGGGTTTTTCCTTTTGCATCGCGATATTCCGTAATGTGAGTATTAGACATGGAGCAGGGAACTTATTCTAAATACTCATATTTTCTTGACTCTGATCTCGACACTCTGCAGTTACGGTTTACCGAATGAAACCTATCATTCTACCTGAGCGCGGCCACGCATTTTCAGTAGTCTCAATCGTCGAGGGGCCCTGAAACATCTCTTCTAAAAAGGAGGTGCAAATTCTATCTTGACTATTTGCAATTTGAGCACATGGCTTCCGCTGCACCTAGACATGCCCCTTATGATCACCCTGTTACGGTGTGATGTTAGAACGCGCTAAAGTACAGAAGTTACCATGCCCCAAACCAAATATCTCAGGTCTAAGGACAACCTATCAAGTTTACTTATGATAGTGCTCCATGAAGTAAACTCGATGCGGATCACTCCCAATATTTATCCCTCCTGATAAATATCTACAAATATTTGGTCACATGCTTGTGCTTTTATTCATCCCGAATAAATCATCAAATATTCATAATAGCGTTATCTCCCTAATGTAGCTCCCACTACATTAAGTAGCTACGGGTATTTAGACAATTCATAACTTGACTTGTCATGGATAAGTTAAAACATGCTAAAATTAGACAACAAGAAACAATGATGTAAATACCTCCTATTTCAATCCCATGAAATGTAATTACATTATATAAAAAGTCTCAAGTTACATCTATAGTAATAATAAAAAACTTGAACTAGCTGCTATATTCTAAGTACTGCATTCCTACAGAATTCGCATGTCTCTCATGCTTAGCTCTAGCTAGCGGCTTCGTCAACGTGTCAGCTACGTTGTCATCCATCGGTATCTTTTGCAGTCTAATATCATCCCTTCCAATAATCTCTCGGATTAGGTGATATTTTCTGAGTACATGCCTAGTCCGCTGATGATCTCCTGGCTCTTTAGCTTGCGCCACAGCCCCTGAGTTGTCATAGAATATATCAATCGGTCTAGAGATACTGGCAACAACTCTAAGATCCGAGATAAAATTCTTCAGCGAGACAGCTTCCTTTGCCGCATCACTTGCCGCAATATACTCTGCTTCTATAGTCGAATCTGCCATTGTATCTTGTTTCTGACTTTTCCAAGATATAGCTCCTCCGTTTAGGGTAAAGACAAATCCTGACTACGACCTAAAGTCGTCTCTGTCGGTTTGGAAACTAGCATCAGTGTAACCAGTTACACTAAGCTCATCCATCGAACCTCCATAAACTAGGAACATGCCTTTTGTCCTTCTCAGATACTTGAGAATATTCTTGACAGCTACCTAATGAGCTTCACCCAGATTTTGCTGATATCTACTCGTGACACTTATGGAATAGGCAACATCGGGCCTAGTACATAACATGACATAAATAATTGACCCAATTGCCAAGGCATATGGAATCAATTTCATCTTGTCCTGATCTTGACTAGATACAGGACACTGAGCCCTGCTCAAAACCGTGCCAGATTGCATTGGAATAAATCCTTTCTTGGATTCATCCATCTTGAATCTTTTCACGACTTTGTCGATGTATGTACTTTGACTAAGTCCAATAAGCCGCTTAGATCTATTTCTATAGATCTTAATACCAAGTATATAAGAAGTTTCTCCCAAGTCTTTCATCTGGAAACATTTACCTAACCAGGATTTTACTCCTTGTAATACTGGTATACTGTTTCCTATTAGCAGTATGTCATCTACATACAAAACTAGGAAGGTTACCGCGCTCCCACTGAATTTAGTGTAAACACATGACTCGAACTCACTTTTGGTAAAACCAAACTCTTTGATGCGCTCATCAAAGTGTAAGTTCCAGCTCCTAGATGCTTGCTTTAACCCATAAATGGATTTTAGCAGCTTGCATACTTTATTAGGATTTTTTGGATCCTCAAAACCATCCGGTTGTATCATATATACGTCCTCTGTCAACTTCCCGTTAAGGAAGGCGGTTTTGACATCAATTTGCCATATCTCATAGTCAAAATATGCTGATATGGCCATAAGAATTCTAATTGTCTTAAGCATTGCCACTGGGGAAAAAGTTTCATCATAGTCAACACCATGAGTTTGCGTGAAACCTTTTGCCACTAGCGTAGCTTTAAAAGTATGCACCTTTCCATCCATGTCGGTCTTCTTCTTGAAGACCCATTTGCACCCAACAACTTTGTTGTGTTGAGGCAAATCCACTAACTCCCAAACTTGGTTGTCATACATGGATTGCATCTCTGCCTTCATGGCTCCTAGCCATTTTTCAGATTCTAAACCTGAAGCAACATCTTGGTAGGTATTGGGTTCTGAAAGATCCCCTTCGTCTTGAGCAACTAGGAATCCTAGATACCTATCTGGCTCTTGACGAGACCTACTAGACCTGCGAAGGTCTTTTGTTTGCACTTCTTCCTCAACCACAGACTCGGATTGGGATTCAGCAATTCTTTGTTGACTTACAGGTTCAATTATCGGTGGTGGTGTTACCTCTTCTTCTTCAATCTCTTGAAGCACTATTTCCTTTCTTGGAATTTATGAATTTAGGAATTTCTCTTCCAAGAATACCCCTTTACGAGCAACAAAGACTTTGTTTTCGTCTGGGTTGTAGAAATAGTATCACATGGTCTCTTTGGGATAACCCACGAAGATACACTTATCTGATTTGGGATTGAGCTTATCCGTGAATGTTCGCTTAACATACACCTCACATCCCCAGATCTTGAGAAAAGACATTTTGGGCTTTTTCCCCGTGCATACCTCGAACGGTGTCTTTTCTACCTATTTTGTCGGAACCCGGTTTAGCATGAACGCTGCTGTCTCGAGTGCGTGCCCCCAAAATGACAATGGCAATGAACTTCGACTATCATTGATCGTACCATGTCAAGCAGTGTACGATTCCTCCTTTCTGATACACCATTCATCTGAGGTGTATATGGAGGTATGAGTTGTGAAACAATCTCACATTCCTTTAAATGATCGTCGAATTCTTGACTCAGATATTTGCCACCTCGGTCAAACCGAAGCAACTGTATCTTCTTGTCCAGCTGATTTTGTACTTCATTCTGAAACTGTTTAAACTTGTCAAAACTTTCAGATTTTAGTCTCATAAGATAGACATAACCAAATCTACTGAAGTCGTCAGTAAAGGTGATGAAGTACCGGTATCCTCCTCTAGCCTCTGGAGTAAAGGGTCCACACACATCTGTGTATATAATCCCTAGTAGCTCACTTGCCCTTTCATTCTCACTGTTAAAAGGTTGCTTTGTCATTTTACCGAACAAACAAGATTCGCAGATATCATATGACTCTAAGTCAAATGGTTCTAGAATTCCGTCATCTCGGAGCTTCTCTATATGTTTCTCATTTATGTGTCCTAAACGACAATGCCAGAGGTAAGTCTGATTCAAGTTACTCTTGGATCTCTTACTCATATGATATATGTCTTTATCATCGTTATCCAGATTTAGCATATATAGACCATTTTGAGGAATAACTTTAAAATAGAAAACATCATTTTTTAAACAAGAAATAATTTTACTATTCAAAAGTTAATTAAAACCATAGTCTATAAGCAAATCAAACGAGATAACATTCTTGATAAGTCTAGGAACATAATAACAAGGTTCTAGTTCTAAGACCATGCTCGAAGGCAAACTAAGACAATATGTCCCTACAGCTTCAACACCAACCATGGAGCCTTCGCCTACATGCAGGTCCATATCTCCTTGTCTTAGCTTCCTACTTCTCTTAAATCTCTGCAAGTGATTGCAAATGTGATGACCACATCTGGTATCCAATACCCATGATTCATAAGAAGTAATAAGACAATCTATCATAAAGATACCTGAGTCATTGGGCGAACCAATGTCTAGCTGATCTATGTCGAGTGAGTGCTCGCATGAAATCTTGCTGCCACAGTCTGGGCAAAAAATATCTCCAAGCTCTTCCAACCAATCATCTTCTCGCATAGGGTCCACTACTGTTGACTCTAGCTTCTTTGGATCTAGATCATCGCTAATGCACATAAGAATCTCGTGCAAGCTTGCGACGGTCATCTCAAAATCTCCAAGGACGTACATTACCCTAGTCTGATAATAGTCCGACAAGGAACCGAACAAAAGCATAACTAGCTCATGTGGCTTTGATTTTGGTCCAAAGGTCTCATAGCAATATAAAAGTCTTCATACATTAATGAGATGATCGCTAATTGGCTGGTTTCTTTCATTTTCAGTGAAAGAATTTCTTTCATTAGCAAGACACGACATACTCGTTCACTATACTTGAACCTTTCCTCCAATGCTTGAACAACCTCAAAAGATGACTTCTCCCGGAGATCATCCGTAAACTCGGATGAAGCTGAGAGAACGAGAATCGACATAACATCAGATTCATCAGCCAGATACTGATAGTAAGCATCATACTCACTATCCTGGGCATCTACTGCTGGTCGTCCTAGAGGCAAAGTCTCTATGACGTACAACTTTCCCTGTGCATCTAATACATTCTTAAGATGCATATTCCAAACGGCGAAGTTTGAACCTGAAAGCTTCCACTTGCCAATAATAAGGCTTAGGGATTCTTCGGGTGAGTAAAACGGAATAACGGATAAAATAGACATCTACAGAAAAAGAAAAGATAAAAACCGATTCAGTAAAAATTATATCTTCTAATAATTATTACCTTTTAAAAATAATTTATTAGACTAGGATCCATATTTCACATTTCCTGATGCAAGGTTTGGGCACTTCCCACCGGGACAATGCTATTTCTAGTAGGTAAAACCTATACCAATCGTATCCTACCTGGACAAGACTCCTAGATCTACGGGACATCAGCTACAAGAACCGTGCATGCTTTAGTCCCTCTAGTGCATTTTGGGCCGGGACTCCCGATTATCACCAAAATAGATAGCACCACCTAAGACAGTGTGAACTCCGAACGGGACTCCCGATTATAGCAGAGCCTTTCACACCCTTTCCCGTAATGGTTTGAACCCGAATGCCCAAGGTTTGGTCGCTTCCGACACCTGAGTACCGTTTAACAGGAAACGTGTACCATTAGGTGGGTAGCACACTGATCTAAGATTTTTCTAAAAAGGATTTCAAAGTTTTTAAACGAAAAAACTTCTTGCCATTTTTTCTTAGTAAAAAACACTGCTTAATAATAACTATTATTAAAACCCTGTTTTATTTCATCGTGTGAATCACAACCACGCATATAATAATATGTAAAGAAATAAAACAACACATAACATCTATGCCTTAGCCTGACCCTTAACTAATGTTGGTTTCGTGAGCCACACGTAAAACCCGACGGTCCAAAACCTAAGTGGAAAACAACACACAAGGCATGAACTCCTGAAGCTCCCACTGGCTCTCGCATCCAATCCTACTCCTTGCTCCTTGCTCCTTGCTCCTTGTATCAGCTTCAAAAACTATTCTATATGTCTATTCTTAAAAACTAAAAAACTAGAAATAAAAATTACAAAGTAATCAAAGGCCCGCAGGCCCGCTAATCTAGTACTTTTACATAATAGAATAGGGGTTGTAAGTGGCACGCAGGTCTCCCCACACCATAAAATAGAATAAACCAACACAACCACAAGAGCAATAAATAAAGAAACAATCCGCAGGGTCTAGGGCTCGGCTATGGCATCCCAAAACATGTACTAAACTAATACATGAAATACAAACAACTGATTTCTAATTATCACATCCTGATGAATTACCTTGATTTCAACCAACTGTTAAAATCACCTGGTTTAACAGTAGCTTTTTTATTAATTATTGTTATGCGATCAAAGATACTAAAAATAATTAATTTCAATCAATACTTGATTATATAAAATAATCATGACTAAAATCAAAAATTTTAAACACAAGATTAAAAATAATCTTTAGAAACATTCAGGTTTAATCCTGTTTGGCTTTACCCAAAACTAAACCTGAACAACATTGGGCCAACACCAACTGGGCTGAAAAACACGGTGGACCGACCACCTAATTGGGTTGGTTGAAACTGGGCCGTAGGTAGTGTCGCTACAAAGGATCCTCATGACTATCACAGATGATCTCCGTCTTCAAGTCGGGTGATCTCCGTCTTCAAGTAGGATGATTTTCGTCTTCAAGTCGATTAAAGATTCCTGAGAGCAAACATAAAAGTTAGCCTCGCCACGAGCCGGAGCTCGTGACCAAGCTCGGGTGCAAGGATAAGTATCTTACGGAGATAAGTATAGAGAGAATAGAGGGAGTGAATGATAATGTTGATCATACCTGAGCATGAAGTTATGAGGGGTATTTATAGAGTCTTTAGAGAGGTCTTTGTCCAATGGTTAACTACCTTGGTCTGCTGGACTAACCAGCTGTACTGACGAAGGTCCGCTGGACAAACCAGCTATACTGACAGAGGTCTGCTGGACTAACCAGCTGCCAAAGTACTTTCATCAGACCACAAGTACATCAATTGATGCTAAGATTGTAACACCGGTTTTTCACGCACTTAAAATTAGGGAAAATTTAAGATTTTTTTTTAAAACTTCTATAATAAAAGTCAGCAGCGGAAGTAAATGTCATTAACAAAGCTTGATAGGTGTTAACTGACTCGGCAGTTAATTACAACAAAATATGCCAAGTTCAACAGTTTGGTGTTACCAACTAACCGACACTACCGACCATCGGATCACAAATACATATAACGAGCAGTGTTCCGCAAAAGGTAGGTACAGCAACTACCAACAAGTCCCGCCTCACCAGGCCAACTACTTCGCATCTGCAAAAAGGTAAATTTAGGCACCGTTAGCTACAACTAGCTAGTGAGTACAGATTAACACATAAGCATCAATAAGCAGGTTATCCCAACTACGGGACAGCACATATGGCTATCCTAACATATAGCGTCGCGCCAACGAGTCAGTAGGAATCATATCTCGCAGGGAAGGGAACCCCGCTTAACGATTCAAACTGGGGACCATCAGCAACAACTATCCGCAATGGTGGGGGAGCGATCAGCAGTCCACCAAACGCGTTACGAAGCTCGAAGCTCGACTACTCGGATCTCAACTGAAGTTAAGATCCCAACTCACGTTAAGGAGCGGCGGTTTGCAACACCACCCCGGCGTGCTGCACACCGGGTACCGTTGATCCCCGTTATTCCATCAAAGGGATCCAGCCTTCGGGAAGAAAGCTGACCTTAACCATGCCAACAACAGTCCAGACCAGTACAACATACAACTACTCCCCGTAATGAGTTCAACTATACGCATGCGATTCATAACCAACATATAAAGAAACTTAGCATGGCAACAATATACAACAACATGTATAACATACCTCATACGCACGTGTGCGACATCGACAACATATTTCAACAAACAATAGACAACGCTACTTACCGAGACTCATGGGAAAATCGGTACTAACCTCGAGATTATAAGAGGCAGATATGAATTCGGGAATCCCAGGAGCACACGGAGTCGTCCGAATCACCGAACACATAGGGTCAGGCTTAGATACCAAACAACGACAACCAACGGAACTTAAACCACAATACAACAAAGCTGCCAACAAAACAATAACACTTGCGATCGCAAGACACATACAAGCGACCGCAAGGGTCCTCTTAAACACCCCACTTGCGATCGCAAGGGTCCTACCCAAACCATCCCAACTTGCGACCGCAAGGACATAGCCATACGACCGCAAGGGTGGTATCTTGGGGGCTTACGATCGCAAGTTATGTACCTACGATCGCAAGTTATGTTTCCTTCGTCCTTAGACGGTAATCCACAACAACGACACCCTTACGATCGCAAGACCCATGCATGCGACCGCAAGACCCATGCATGCGACCGCAAGAGACTCCAGACAACCCATGCGATCGCAAAGGGGAACCATGCGATCGTAAGTACCCATGCGACCGCATGCCTTACCCATGCGATCGCAAGCAACCCTGTTACAGAAGGGTTCTTGCTCTGTTCGACACAGCGACTGTTTTCATCCGTTTTTGCAACAAAATCCACCTTGAATCCACATTCAAGCGTTTACACATGTTATTTAACATCACTACCAACTAATACATGTATTCTTTCTTTAAAACAATATCAAACACATGACTTAACCCACCAATTGACACTACACACTTTACCACTTCAAGAACTAGGTTTTGAATCTTAAAATCACTTACAAGATAATTAACCACAGCTGGATTTCCTTTGATTTCAGTTAATGAACCCGCAAACAGCACTTCCTTCTTGATTTCTATCTCAAATCACCAAGTGTGTGTGTGTTTTGGTTTGTACGTATGTATGTATGTTGTTGTGTGTTTGAGAAGCTAAAGCAGGGGATAAGGACTCCCATTGAGCCGACTAAGTGGGTTTAATACCCCACTTGGGTATTTCGTTCTCCTATTCAACTTAAAACTCGACCTAGATTTATCCGTTTCAACTAACGGAGATATTTTCGGAATCATTATCTAAAACCGTTCAACAAATTACCAACTCTATCTAACTCCAACATTTTTCCAACTTTAGCTACATAACCACGTGTACCAACAATTAACAACAATTAAGTAACAAAACAACTTAAACAACTTGGTTAAAGTCAACGTACAACTGAACAAAATGAAGGTACAACTATTTACAACTAGGACCTAAATTAGGGTGTTACAAAGATGTACTTGCTGGTCAGGTTAGTTAATACGGAGATGACATGTAGATCTTGTCTAATTAATTACCTGATCCCTTTTGTCATTGCTTAATGCCTTTGTATCTTGAGCTTCGTCGGTTGTACATTACTGAGTAGTTTATATAGCTACGGACCTACCTTCGTCATCATTAATGTGGGAATGACATCTAAGATTTTATTAACTAATGCCCTGATTTCCTTTTACTCCGGTTGTTTGTGTTTGTACCAAGTGCTTGGTTATTTGTTCATAAACGTTGGTGTTTGGGCTGAGACTTTTTATACCGTTACCCGTCTACCTTCGTAGGACGAAGGTCACTCTGTTTTACGGAGATAAATCTCTAATACGAAAGTAGGTTCGTGGGGTTACACTGACAAGTCCCCCAGTCTAGTATGATGTAGTTTTGTCTACATCATGCTAGACTCGAACTCTCCGTTCTGCTATTTTTCTGCTTTCGAATGATTTGTACGTGATTTTTTCTTTTCTTTTCTGAGACTCAAACTCTCAGGTTTCTTACGTTGTAGGTTTAGCCGTTAATCGAAGAACGCGTCCTCTGTAGCAATTGTATTTCTTCTGTTTGGGTGCAATTTCTAAATGAAGGACGTACCTCCTTATTGTTAAGTAAAGCTTTTAAGTGAAGGACACACCTTCTTGTATTTGCACGTTTTGCCAGTTTTGGCATTATGCCTCAGTTTTGTGTTTGGATGCTATACGGGTGCACGTCCGTATGTTTGCATCATATTGTTTTTACTATGTGATGCAAAATATCGATGCAAATGTTATACAAGTTTATCTTTGTATGTGCGCATCATACTCATGCCTTAGGATGCAGTGTCTAATGTACGGAGGTGGATCCGTACCTCCCGGGCAGTTTGAGTTATGTACCTTGTTTTAAACAAAGGATTTGAACAGATATCTGTATTTTGGTGAGGCCCGCAGAGGATCCCGTCGTTAGTTGAACGTTCAGAATTGCACATGTATTGGTTGACTTTTAGGAATACTCGATCGCCCTCCTTGAATTCAACCGGTCTACGCTTTGGATCTGCGTATACCTTTTATCTATCTCGTGCGGCTTTCAACTTTTCACGAGCAACTTTCACCTTATCAGCTGTGATTTGCATGATCTCGGGTCCGGCAAACTGCTTCTCACCGGGCTCGAGCCAACAGGTTGGTGTGCGACAACGCCTCCCGTATAACATCTCGTATGGAGGTATCCCAATACTGGAGTGATACGAGTTGTTGTAAGCAAACTCGATCAAAGGCAAGTGAGAATCCCACGCACCACCGAACTCGAGGACATATGCGCGAAGCATATCCTCCAATGTTTGAATCGTTCTCTCTGACTGGCCATCGGTCTGTGGATGATACGCCGTGCTCAAGTGAACACGAGTACCAAGTTCACTCTGAAAACTCTGCCAAAAATGGGAAGCAAACCGCGCATCACGATCAGATATAATCGAACACAGCAAACCATGTCGTGACACCACTTCATTCACATACAACTTTGCTAGCTTTTCCAACGGAGCAGACTCGCTGATAGCTAGAAAGTGAGCACTCTTGGTCAGTCGGTCGACAATGACCCAAATTGCATCATGACCTCTGAGGGTTTTTGGCAACTTTGTCACAAAGTCCATCGTAATGTGATCCCACTTCCACTCTGGAATCTCAAGTTGTTGCAGATTGCCATAAGGCTTCTGATGTTCTGTCTTAACTTGCGCGCAGATTTGACATTTTTCCACGAAGGAAGCAATGTCTCGTTTCAAAGTAGGCCACCAATACAACGCTTTCAAGTCGTGATACATCTTTGTGCTGCCCGGATGAACCGACAGCCTAGACTTATGGGCTTCCTGCAGTATCAAATCACGATTACCACCATGAAGTGGCACCCATACGTGAGACTGAAAAGTCTTTAATCCGCGAGTATCATCAACAAGTTGGTCTTTCAGCTTTCTCATCAACTCGGCTTTCAGATTGTCATCTTACAATGCCACTTGTTGCGCTTCCTTTAATCGAACAATGATATCAGGAACCACAGTAAGTTTCATAAACTTTGCGTCTACAGTAGAGCTTTTGCGACTTAAGGCATCCGCCACCACATTGGCTTTACCAGGATGGTAGCGAATTTCACAATCATAGTCTTTTATCAACTCTAGCCATCTACGTTGTCTCATATTGAGCTCTTTCTGCGTGAAGACATATTGGAGGCTTTTATGATCTGTGCAGACCACACATTTGGTACCGTAAAGATAGTGTCTCCACAATTTCAACGCGAACACCACAGCTGCCAACTCAAGATCATGAGTCGGATATGAAATAATTGGAGCTTCACACAATAGCCGTTTCAGAGATTGAAACGCTTGTTCTTGAGCTTCCGCCCAAACAAATGCAACATCCTTGCGAGTTAGTTTGGTCAAAGGACCTGCAAGCTTAGAAAAGTCGTGGATAAACCGCCGATAATAACCAGCTAGGCGAAGAAAGCTTCTAACTTCAGAAGGAGTTCGGGGAACTCCCCAATTCATCACCGCCTCAACCTTCGCTGGATCAACCTTCACGCCATCGCTGCAAATCACGTGACCAAGAAAATGGACCTCTCGCAACAAGAACTCGCACTTCGAGAATTTAGCATAAAGCTTCTCTCGTTTAAGAGTTTCAAGGACTTGTCGCAGATGCAACTCATGTTCAGCTTCGGTTTTAGAATAAACGAGAATATCGTCAATAAACACGATCACCGACTTATCAAGGAACGGACTACAAACCCGATTCATCAGGTCCATGAAAACAGCAGGAGCGTTGGTTAAGCCAAAAGGCATCACCAAAAACTCGTAATGACCATAACGAGTACGGAAAGCCGTCTTTGGGACATCTTCGTCAGCAATTAACACTTGATGATATCCCTACCGCAGATCAATCTTTGAAAAGCACGTCGCTCCCTGCAGTTGATCAAATAAATCGTCTATCCGCGGCAAAGGATACTTGTTCTTTACCGTTCGCTTGTTCAGCTCCCGGTAATCTATGCACATCCTCATCGTTCCATCTTTCTTCTTCACGAAAAGTACAGGAGCACCCCAAGGAGAAGAACTCGGGCGAATAAAGCCTTTGTCTAGCAACTCCTGAATTTGTGTCATCATCTCGCGAACCTCTGAAGGAGCAAGACGATATGGAGCTTTGGCCATAGGGGTAGCCCCCGGAACAAGATCAATACGATACTCAACATCTTTAACTGGCGGCAACCCAGGCAACTCATCAGGAAACACTTCTGGATAATCGGTTACCACCGGAATATCACGAACAACACGTTTCTCCAATTTAGCATCAATCACATGTGCCAGATAACACTCGCAACCTTTCGAAACTACCTTTCTCGCTTTTATCAGAGAGATGACAGGAATATCCGATTTGCGTCTTTCACCGCGAGCCACAGCATATGACCCGTCAGGTAGAGGGACTTTAATCAACTTCTTGGAACAGAAAATCTCAGCGTTCAACTTGCTAAGCCAATCCATCCCAATTACAACATCGAATCCCGCAATCGGCATAAGAAGAAAGGAAACAGGAAAACTACTCCCATCGATATCAATAACCGCTTGAGGGACATTATCAACAACTGGAACTACTCTACCACTAGCAGTCTCTACTCTTATTGGCTTAGATAGTACAGATACAGGCATGTGCAGTTTATCACAAAAAGAGACAGATACAAAAGAATACGTAGCTCCAGAATCAAACAATACACATGCTGGGGCAGAATTAACAAGAAATGTACCAGTTATCACGTCCCCAGCACCTTTAGCCTCTTCGGCCGTCATCTTAAAGGCTCGTCCTTTGGCTCGAGGAGCACCATCTTTTTTCTGCCCAGAGGCAGATCCACCAGCACCGGTACTTGGCTTTGACCGGCAATCAGATATTCTGTGCCCTGGCTTGTGGCACTTGTAACAAACATCCTCCTTGAACTCACACTCGGCAACCACGTGCCCCTTCTGCCCACACCGTAAGCATCGAGCAGTGGCTTTAGAACAGTCACCACTGTGATATGTATGGAAAGTTGCACACCACAGACGATCCACCCACGGCTTCTTCGGGGAATCAAACTTCCCACCAGCAACAGATTTTCCTTTAGAAGGACCCGGCTTCGAGGATTGTTGAAACTTCCTCTTATGACCTTCACCAGCTCAGTCATCCTTACCCTGAGTACGATCATCTTCAATCTGTCGAGCCATTTCAAACGCTCGATCTAAACTCCCAGCCATCCTAACGATAGCGCGATAATCAGCAGGCAACTTTCCCACAAACTTTCTCATCTTTGCAGCTTCATCATTCACCAAGCTAGGAATAAACCTCACTTTATCGATAAAGGTTTGAATCAGAACATCCACCGACTTGTCTCCCTTACTAAGAGCGTTAAACTCTCTTTCCATCTCCTCCATGTCATAATCTGTACAATACCGTCTGGTTACTTTCTCAGTAAACTGCTCCCATGTCATGGCAGCCACAACCTCTTTACTCAATGTCGCTTTCACTGAATCCCACCAGAACAACGCGCTACCCTTCAACATCCGTGCCGCGTATTTGACACGAAGCTCTGCATCACAATCACAAGAATCGAACACCTCCTCGGTTTCTCTAAGCCACCTCACGGTATCGGAAGGACCATCACCACCCTCAAATTCTTTCGGACTACAAGAACGGAATTTCTTAAACGAACACTTCTCTGGTTTATGCCCTTGCACAGCCGCTACTCACAGCTCCCGTGTAAGTCGGAGCTCTTCCTCCAGACGTGCAATACGTGCTGCTTGATCTGGATCTTGCCTTAGCGGCTTGTAATTATGCGGAGCAGATTCCTCCTCAGCTTCAGGATGTACGCTCGAAGCTTCATCCTCCATTCTCTTAAGAGCTTCTTCAGTATTAACTCGCTGCTCAGCCATTCTATGTCAACTTACTACACATGGGAACAACGTTTAGTACTCTATTCACTCAACAACTACTAACGCTTACCAGTTAGTTTACACATGCAACTACCACATAACGCTCATACTCAACCCCAAATACCCAACTAGGAACACTTAACGATGGTCGGGCCCGTGCTTGAGATTGAATACTCCTACGAGTACCCAATTCCTCAAACTTAGGCTCTAATACCTATTTGTAACACCAGTTTTTCACGCGCTTAAAATTAGGGAAAATTTAAGTTTTTTTTTTTAAACTTATATAATAAAGCCAGCAGCGGAAGTAAACGTCATTAACAAAGCTTGATAGGTGTTAACTAACTCGGCAGTTAATTACAACAAAATATGCTAAGTTCAACAGTTTGGTGTTACCAACTAACCGACACTACCGACCATCGGATCACAAATACATATAACAAGCAGTGTTCCGCAAAAGGTAGGTACAACAACTACCAACAAGTCCCGCCTCACCAGGCCAACTACTTCGCATCTACAAAAAGGTAAATTTAGGCACCGTTAGCTACAACTAGCTAGTGAGTACAGATTAACACATAAGCATCAATAAGCAGCTTATCCTAACTACGGGACAGCACATAAGGCTATCCTAACATATAGCGTCGCGCCAACGAGTCAGTAGGAATCATATCTCGCAGGGAAGGGAACCCCGCTCAACGATTCAAACTGGGGACCATCAGCAACAACTATCCGCAATGGTGGGGGAGCGAAGAGCAGTCCACCAAATGCGTTACGAAGCTCGAAGCTCGACTACTCGGATCTCAACTGAAGTTAAGATCCCAACTCACGTTAAGGAGCGGCGGTTTGCAAGACCACCCCGGCGTGCTGCACACCGGGTACCGTTATCCCCGTTATTCCATCAAAGGGATCCAGCCTTCGGGAAGAAAACTGACCTTAACCATGCCAACAACAGTCCGGACCAGTACAACATAGAACTCCTACCCGTAATGGGTTCAACTATACGCATGCGATTCATAACCAACATATAAAGCAACTTAGCATGGCAACAATATACAACAACATGTATAACATACCTCATACGCACGTGTGCGACATCTACAACATATTTCAACAAACAACAGACAACGCTACTTACCGAGACTCATGGGAAAACCGGTACTCACTTCAAGATTATAAGAGGCAGATATGAATTCGGGAATCCCAGGAGCACACGGAGTCGTCCGAATCACCTAACACATAGGGTCAGGCTTAGACACCAAACAACGACAACCAACGGAACTTAAACCACAATACAACAAAGCTGCCAACAAAACAATAACACTTGCGATCGCAAGACACATACATGCGACCGCAAGGGTCCTCTTAAACACCCCACTTGCGACCGCAAGGGTTTCCTTTGCGACCGCAAGGGTCCTACCCAAACCACCCCAACTTCCGACCACAAGGACATAGCCATACGACCGCAAGGTTGGTATCTTGGGGGCTTACGATCGCAAGTTATGTACCTACGATCGCAAGTTATGTTTCCTTCGTCCTTAGACGGTAATCCACAACAACGACACCCTTACGATCGCAAGACCCATGCATGCGACCGCAAGAGACTCCAGACAACCCATGCGATCGCAAAGGGGAACCATGCGATCGCAAGTACCCATGCGACTGCATGCCATACCCATGCGATCGCAAGCAACTCTGTTACAGAAGGGTTCTTGCTCTGTTCGACACAGCGACTGTTTTCATCCGTTTTTGCAACAAAATCCATCTTGAATCCACATTCAAGCGTTTACACGTGTTACTTAACATCACTACCAACTAATACATGTATTCTTTCTTTAAAACAACATCAAACTCATGACTTAACCCACCAATTGACACTACACACTTTACCACTTCAAGAACTAGGTTTTGAATCTTAAAATCACTTACAAGATAATTAACTACAGCTGGATTTCCTTTGATTTCAGTTAATGAACCCGCAAACAACACTTCCTTCTTGATTTCTATCTCAAATCACCAAGTGTGTGTGTGTTTTGGTTTGTACGTATGTATGTATGTTGTTGTGTGTTTGAGAAGCTAAAGCAGGGGATAAGGACTCCCATTGAGCCGACTAAGTGGGTTTAATACCCCACTTGGGTATTTCGTTCTCCTATTCAACTTAAAACTCGACCTAGGTTTATCCGTTTCAACTAACGGAGATATTTTCGGAATCATTATCTGAAACCGTTCAACAAATTACCAACTCTATCTAACTCTAACATTTTTCCAACTTTAGCTACATAACCACGTGTACCAACAATTAACAATAATTAAGCAACAAAACAACTTAAACAACTTGGTTAAAGTCAACGTACAACTGAACAAACTTAAGGTACAACTATTTACAACTAGGCCCTAAATTAGGGTGTTACAAAGATGTACTTGCTGGTCAGGTTAGTTAATATGGAGGTGACATGTAGATCTTGTCTAATTAATTACCTGATCCCTTTTGTCATTGCTTAATGCCTTTGTATCTTGAGCTTCGTCGGTTGTATATTACTGAGTAGTTTATATAGCTACGGACCTACCTTCGTCATCATTAATGTGGGAATGACATCTAAGATTTTATTAACTAATGCCCTGATTTCCTTTTACTCCGGTTGTTTGCGTTTGTACCTAGTGCTTGGTTATTTGTTCATAAACATTGGAGTTTGGGCTGAGACTTTTTATACCGTTACCCGTCTACATTCGTAGGACGAAGGTCACTCTGTTTTACGGAGATAAATCTCTAATACGAAAGTAGGTTCGTGGGGTTACACTGACAAGTCCCCCAGTCTAGTATGATGTAGTTTTGTCTACGTCATGCTAGACTCGAACTCTTCGTTCTGCTATTTTTCTGCTTTCGAATGATATGTACGTGATTTTTTCTTTTCTTTTCTGAGACTCAAACTCTCAGGTTTCTTACGTTGTAGGTTTAGCCGTTAATCGAAGAACGCGTCCTCTGTAGCAATTGTATTTCTTCTGTTTGGGTGCAATTTCTAAATGAAGGACGTACCTCCTTATTGTTAAGTAAAGCTTTTAAGTGAAGGACGCACCTTCTTGTATTCGCACGTTTTGCCAGTTTTGGCATTATGCCTCAGTTTTGTGTTTGGATGCTATACGGGTGCACGTCCGTATGTTTGCATTATATTGTTTTTACTATGTGATGCAAAATATCGATGCGAATATTATACAAGTTTATCTTTGTATGTGCGCATCATACTCATGCCTTAGGATGCAGTGTCTAATGTACGGAGGTGGATCCGTACCTCCCAGGCAGTTTGAGTTATGTACCTTGTTTTAAACAAAGGATTTGAACAGATATCTGTATTTTGGTGAGGCCCACAGAGGATCCCGTCATTAGTTGAACTTTCAGAATTGCACATGTATTGGTTGTGCAATATAATACGCCTACGGCTTAGCTAAGGCCACGTATGTTATCTTTGTCTGCCTTGTGGCGAAGGGCTTACTTTAAACAAAGAGGTAGTTGATGACGCTTTGTTCACATATTTGGGAACAAACGTTTACAACTATTGTTATCTTGACTGATGACATTTTGCTTGTGTGAAGGCAAAAGTTTACAACTTTGACAAAAGAATACTCCTCCACCATGGGAGTGTTTACTAATCCTGATGGTTTATAAGGTTTTCAAAAAGAGTTTCTTACAAAAAATTTAGGAAATACCTTCTATTGTTGCAAGAGCAGAAACTGCAACACTTCTTAAGATTCATCCTGTTTCATGTTCTTGGTATGATTCTATCCTTGGGGTCCTACGGTTCATAGGATCCATTTCGATGTGTGGTGCCAATTTGATATTGGTACAATGCCATTGCAGTCCCTCAGTTCAATAGTGTTAAATCAATAGTTCTATTGAACTCAAACGACTTAGTCATTTATATATTTACATGCAAGGGTTTCCCCATTTTCTATAAGCTTTGGAAATATCATAAGCTTAAAATCATTCCAACGTGCGGTTTTAAGATATAAATGAAGAATTGTATCATGTGGATGGTGTCTACACATTCGGGTGTTGTCTTAATAACAATAGTTTAGATGTCTGTAACTTAGTTAAAGAACATAATTATATATGATGATGTTTGAATATGATGAGTAAGTGAGGGTTGGTGTTCAAGACTCAATAACGGAAGTTGTGACTAGTAGGCTTGTGCTTTAGAAACCTTGTGTCGGTATTGTGACTACTAAAAAGTGAAAGTCAAGTGGTTTCTCTGGTTGTAGATGCTAGCGTTTAATAATCGTGAGGTCTTATTATTGACTCGTTTAGGTAAGTCATATATTTTGTTTGACTGGCTCTTGTGAAGCTTAACCTTGAATCAACCTCATGTTAAATTGACGAACAAAGAAGTGAGAACACATTAGGTGAGAAATGTGCAATGAGCCATAGGGATAACATATAAGTTGTTTGAAAATCTATGTTGTTGAGCACTAGCGACAATATATATATATATATATTTAAGTGAGTAGATTGGTAATTGACTTCTATCATACCGTTTAAGTGGTCGGAGCTACAATATTTATCTTGTATAGAGACCAATGATGTTTCTACTTTCAGATCTCATAAGATGTTAGAATGAAAGATGTTATTTAATGGCTACATTTTAACGATTTGAATATTCTATTGTATTTTTATTCACGTAGACTAATACTATTATGATATCTGTTTCACATGCTTTAGGGTATCTAAACTTTTGTTGGTCACTATTAGTGATGAATTATAGTACGGATCTTTAATTGTGAGTGGAAATTATATATTTTTGAATGAAATTAAATATAAGTTTCAAATAATATTCAATTCTATTTTTGTGATAGCTTTAAGGATAAATTGTAAGTTGGAGAGGGGATTGAGATATCTGCTAATTAGGAAATTAGAAGAATGATCATCCTACACTCTTTGCCAATCTGTTTCCATCTTCTATTGTTGTACTTTATGACTATATCACCATATTATTATCTTTAGTGTTTTCCAACTTAAAAGATGTGCCATTTCTATTATATACCACTTACATTTCATTCGTTTTGTTGCATCCGGAAGTTGTTTTTTTTTTTTGAAAACATACTAATTGAGCTTGGGATTGCTAAGAGAAGCAAAAAGCTTGATCTACGGGTTGTTTAAACATTCAAGTGTTGAAAGATAAGGAGTTTATAAACTTTAGTTCTAACTATATGTAGAAGTTTGTAAGGTGATCCCTTATATAGATTTGTTGTGTGTAAAATGACCAAAGTATGTTGGTAACATTTACTTTAAAGTTTGCAAATAATGAAAATTGCAAGTTTTTATACCTAAAACTCGTGATAAATTTGATGTTAATCGAAGTTTTATTTTGGTAGGTTCATGACTCACTTTTGACAGAAGTCTATGACGAAAGAAATTAACTTCATTCATTATTGAAGTCATGCCTGAGCTTATGCAATAGTGGAATATTCCCCTGGTCTTGCTAGTAGCATTGTCTGGGTGCTGGCACTCATGCAGTCAGGATGTAATGATTGAAAGCTGCTTATTTAACAAACGAAGAAGGAATTCTCGCGGAAGAACAAGCTTACCTACGGAGGAGTTGGTAATTCCGCACAAGACCACATAGGCCATACATAACGGCTCTTATGCCTTGCCATTAGAAATCAATCTAGAGATCGTCCTCCCTATCGCCCGCCCAATGCTTACTATCAAGATGGGTTCGTCAATCTTTACTCCCATTCCAAAGTTTCTGAATTAGCTTTAGAGATTGAGCAAGTGTAAAAAGTATAGAGTGATCTGGCTTGCACGGATTTTAGTTTGTAAAAATCATATAAAATAATCATTTTCTCGATATAGATGTATAATATACCGTCGGAAAGCTATGGATGTCTAGTTTCTTTTTTATTTTGACAATAAAATCCGTTTCAAAATGTAAGATGATTTAAAAATTCAGAGTACCATTTAGGGTTTTAAGTGATGACATATTTTAATTAAAGTTTTTATAATGCTCACATTTGGAAATGTTAGGAATGTATCATAAATATAGGAATGATCAAAGTGGGTTTGACTAAATACTTTACGAGTCGATATTACCTGATGTGCGTTGTATAAGAATAGTCGTATCCGATGTTGGTTGTTGGATTTTTTTTAAAAAGTCATGTACTGAAAGGATTCTGCCTCTCAATCGACTTGTTTGGCCTCTCATTTTGATAGTCGTTATAATGTCGGAAAATATATTAGTTATTTTATATTTATGTGGCTTACTTCTTAGATAATGATACAATGAGTGTTAATAGTTACTACCTAGGATGGGACGGACATGTAAAAGAATATGGTAGAACCAAATAATGGGCATAATGGGCCATTATTTGGCTTACCAAGTATAAGTGCTAATCATATACATAGTAGCGGGGTTTCTAGATAACTTTCGCAACACGCGCGACTCGAGTACGGAAAGGGTAGTGTTTAAAGAGGAGTTGATACCATATTCCTCCGTCAGTACTTATATTTAAATGACAATACAAGGTTCCTGTTTATACAAAGTAGTGAAGTAGTGTTGACCAATAGTAATCGCGCCTCGGTTGATGCACGGGTTATTTGTCACTTAATTAGTTAATTGGGTTGTCCTTGGTAGGCTTATTGAGAATACCTTAGTGGATCAACGAATACAGTTTTCGGATGCATTTAATGGATACAGAATGACGAATCATGAATGTAAGTATGATATAGTGGAATAACAATATACATTGTTCATGGAAATAGTATGTGATACGGTTGATTTAGTATGATGATTACCTGACCCATGTCTATGGATTTGAAATATGGGTTTACGAGATTATGTCATGTATACGGTGAGACTAGCTTGACTATTGTCGGACCTAAAGTTTTAATAAACAGACTTTTACAGTTTTGATATTTGATTTCTATTAACTTACCAAGCGTAAAGCTCGCATATGGTTTTTGATACGTGTCTTGTATGTGTGTACACTACTTGAGAAGATACAGGTTGTGAGAACGGATTATTTTTGCGTAAAATAAATATCCTCGAATGATATCCTTTGGGTAATGTAAAACTAAACTCATGGTGTTTTTTTACATACTAATTTATACTTGCTAAATAAAACCTAAACAAAGCCCGAATAAATGCCAAGTCCCTCTATGTCTATGCCATCTTTGAGTCTGCCAAGTCCCTCTATGACTTCACAACAAAGACATTGTTATACAAAGGGATACCCTATTGAGTGCACCTCACACCCAACCCCACTATATTTGTGCCTACAATAGATTCTATTCTTACATATACTACATAGCTTGCCAATGTTAGTGGTATGAGTCAACCATGGATAAAGGGCTCCACATCTACTCCGAATGAATTTGAGCTTATATACCAAAGCTCAACTGCGGGACCACAAACCATTATTGCGCCACTTCCCTCTACCACTCAAGCTCGACCATCCACATCAACCCAACCAGACACCTCTGGCCAATTCCTTCAAACCCTCCTCTCAATCAACCAAAAACTTGATCACCAAACCTCAAACTTTGGAAAGGATATTGAGTCACTCAAAGCCTCTACTTCCCAACAAATCCCTGTCCCAATCTCCCCTGCCAATTCCCACTAACACTGCATAACCTGACCTTACCCCATTCTCACTATACTTGACAAAATTCTTACCCAACCACCTACCACTACTACCCCTACACCTGTTTAACCTCAAACTACTCTTGATTCATTCAACCAAACAATCTCCAATCTCTTATCTATCTTTTAAACCATTAAGCCAGTAAACCCAAATGTTTTTGTCACTGTTCCTCAAGGAACTCCTGGTCGTACCCACTATACTTAAATCCTTCCTTGATGAGCTCCAAGACCTAATCCTTTAAGCCTATAAAGGACATATTTCCTTAATAAGTGAACTCAAACGCATCAAGGATGAGATCCAGAAGTACCAGAAACCCACATTTCAGCCTACCCTTACCACATTTTAACCTACTTTTACACCTCTTAGACTATCCTCTTCTACCTTCAATGCTTTTTACCAAACCCAAAGATCTTCTACCTCTAAACCCACACCTCCAACTCAACCCTGTACTACTTAACCTACACCCTCTACCTCTACTATACCTTCTACTTCTCAGCCTACCCATACCACACCTCCACCAAATCACCTACCTTTACCCCTGCTCCTGGTGCTCCAATCGAACCTGCTGGACCTTCTGGTGACTCCCCCCTCCCTTTGATGATGACAAAAATGGAGAGAACTCAAGGAACTCAGATGACTCTTTAAATACCAAAGAGAAGGATTCTGACACTGAGTTAGTGAATGCAGCTTACATGTCTTCATTTAGAAAAATGCAAAGGGCTGAGAAGGGGGCAACAAAAGCTAAAGAGACAACAACCACTCCTCCCAATGAAACAGACAAAGCCACAAATAAATCAGAGAAAGTAACTACAGAGAAGGAGTAAAGAACCTACAAAAGAAGAAATACCATGGCAAGAAGAAAAATGACAAAAAAAAGGTTGCTGAGACCTGCACTCCAACCATAGACATTTCCTCTAGCTCTGATTATGATGAAGATGATGATGAACCTATCAACACAATCTTTAGGAAGAAAAAGAAGAACCCGTGTCAATTGCTTCAACAGGACAAGCATCCTAATAGTCCAAAGACAACTTGAACTTTCAACCTTAGCTCCCAAAGACAAAGGAAAATAGTAATGAGTGCTAAGGAGGTTGAAGAAGAAGAGAATATGAAAAGAGAGCTAAAAAGAAAAGAGGAGGAAGAAAGAGTGACAAGGGAAATGATTGCTGCCTTAGATATTCCCACTGAGGAAGTGTTTCAGGCATGAGAGATAGCCTTTGCACAAGAAGAAGAAGAAGCGCAAGCAACAAAAACTGATGCACAAATCGAAGGAACAAGGCAAAAAGCTCAAGCTGAGCTGCTCAAGGCCAGATCATATAATTATGCCATTCAGATACTTCTTAATGCTAATCTCTCTGTTCCTTACACCCTAAGCAATGAAATAAAGAGGAAATTTAGAGAAAACCTGGACATCATGACAAACAGATGTGATCCTAGCCCAATATCTAGTTGCACAGTGCATAAGGGTGATAATGACCCTTACCTTAGGATAGTTAGAAGAACAGCTGCAATAGCTGTGAGACTATAACCTACCATGGATGCCACCTTTATGCTTCACTAAGATGAGAGAAATCCTTTTTCTACTCTACAAAACCAAGATTAAAAGTAGACTTATTTAAAAAAATTAATCTTGGATAGCTCTTGCTGTTTCTCAAAAAGCCTTCACACTAGATGACTATATTAACTATGTTCATCAAGTGGTTGCTCTTCACAAGAAAGGTTACAAACCATTTATTCCTTTTAAACTAAGAGAAGTTTATTGTCATCAGTACTTAATAGATTTTGAGAACCTAAACACCTCTATTCCAACAAACATTCAACCACAACTGTACCAATTCATCTCTGAACCTGTTGAAGGAATCTTCTTCCTGAATAGAAGTGGTAGTGGGAAGTTCTTCCGATCCTTGAATGGCATAACAAGGTTAGTGCATAAATTATGTCTTTATGATTTGAAAGAAATGCAGATATCTACGGTATATTGATGTGCATCGAAGGAACTTGCGAGGACAAGGGATGCGGTCCTCTAGTTTCAATACATCCCATCACCAAATGAGATGGTCGTAGATGATGAGCAATAGCGCTGTGCAATAAAGATAATGCTTGTTGAGAAGCACCGAAGTGGCTTGGTGTGGTTTGAAGATGCACGGCATGGATGACCGTGTCTGTTTCAATACCAGACCCAACCATGTCAGGTCCGGTAGAAGTTGTAGTTTCCCGGAATTTTACGGGTAGGGGACCCTCTACACTCATATGTTCTTTTCTCATCTCTTCCTCTCCTGCACTCACAATTGTTGGTGATAGATAATAAAATAATACATAAAATATATATATAAACGCAGCGAAAAATATCACCAATAAACGGATCTGCGTATTTCCATAACAATCAAACAAAAAAATAGAATCTTGTACCTTTAATCACAATTAAGAGGAATGATTCGAGAACTTTTTGTCTAATGAAGTCCACACTACACTTCCTTGATCACCAATGGATGCTAGTCCTTTTGTAATGGTTGAATAATCACCAAGAATAACCTTCCTGATTTAATAAGAGGAATACACAAAACCCTCTTTGATGTAGGTGAAAAAAAAATCAAAAACTGTATGTGTAGAGGGGGGTTCACGACTTCATGTGTGTATATATATATATATATATATATATATATATATATATATATATATATATATATATAGGAGAGAAAGAGTTTGAGATGAATATGAACTCTTTCATGTATAACTCTTCCTGATGTTTATCCTTAATCCCTATTAAGTCTCATGTTTATCCTTAATCTATATCTTAGATCATGTTTATCCTTAATTCAAATTAAAGTTTATCCTTTAATCCATATTAAAGTTTATCCTTAAATTCAAATTAAAAGTTATCTCCTAATTTAAAATAAAACCCATATATTAATTAAGCCAAATAACAATTTATTTATTAAGTCCATACATAATTAGGCCCAATTAATATTTTACATTACATTAATAATATAAATACATTAATTATATTATTATTAATTGGTATCTCAGTGTATAAGTGTGTGACCCTTTAAGCTCATGCGTATCTAGCCATATAATGAAATTATGACATGAGCATAATCTATTAACTCCCACTTGCGCAGGTCATAATAACAAGTAACTATACAAGCAAAGGTTAGCATCTAGCAACACGCAAATACCCCTAGAGACACATGAGATTGGTTTCTTAAACGTCTCATTTTAAATGGTGTATAAATCAATCATCCTTTTGTTTCAGATATTGTGTATAGTATTAGACATGGCTCACGTGTCATTCTAATTATCTATACGATTTCTTTTCTTGATCTAGACATTAAATGGATCACCAAACTCATTAGGTATCATCCTAATGACCTTTGGGTACGGCCATACACTATCTATTCAATTCATCGAGGGGCCCAAGAAGTATCTTACTCTATTACTTGTAGAGGAACAAATCTTATCTTGACGGCACGTGTTCGTCGTAAGCTTCATATCTATCATGAAAATGACTTTTATAACAGCCTTATTCAGGACTGCGTTTAATCACATCAAAGATTAACATTACACTTACTCGAAACTTACTTGCATCTCACGTCTGAGGACGAGTGATATAACCATTTATCAAGATTCGCAGTTGACATAAAACCATGCAGTGAACTCTTAAAAATCGGGTCTGCCCAATGTTCATCACCAATGAACAACATGTGAGTTGGGTGTAATCATCATTAATATTTATTCATAGTAAATTTCACCCATACGAGACATTTACCTTAATTCAATAATATTCCCGTATCATTAACTAGTAATGGGAGATTTTAGAATATCAAATATTCACGGATATAAACATGCAAATATAGAGCACAATTAATATAAATGAAAACAATCATACCAAGTATATTCATTCATTATGAAATAAAAATGTTCAACCCTCCAATTATTTAAATACTAAAACATCTCTACATAAAACTACTAGCAGGGTGAAGCCCAATATTTCTAGCATGCTCAAGATGCTTGTTGCATGACATTGGCTTTGTAAAAGGGTCTGCTAAGTTGTTATCTGTGTGTACTTTCAGAAGCCGAATTTAACCCATCTCAATAACTTCCCGAATGTAGTGACATTTTCTGAGAAAGTGTTTGGCACCCTTTTGAACTCCAGGTTCATTAGCTATGATAATGGCACCCGAATTATCGCAGTACATATCTATTGCTCTTTCATTGCTGGGAAAAACTCCAAGCCTAAAAAAAATATCCGTATACAAACAACCTCCATAGCAGCCTCATACGCAGTATATATTCCGCTTCGGTAGAAGACATTGTAGTAGTGCTCTACTTAGCACTCTTCCAGTTAACCGCCCCTACGTTCATAACGAAGACATATCCAGTCTGGGACCGAGTATCATCTCGATCTGTTTCGAAACCCGCATCAGTGTAGCAAGTAACAGTGAGCTCTCTTTCGATATCTCCCCCATAAACTAAAAACATATCTTTAGTATTTCGAAGATACTTCAATATGTTCTTAACGGTAGTCCGGTGACTCTCACCGAGATTCTGCTGGTATCTACTTGTAAGGTTCTGAGAGAACGCTACATCAGGTTTAGTGCACCTAACAGCATACAATATGGAATCTACAGCAGATGCATAAGGGATTTCCTTCATACGCTTCATCTCATCAGGTGTAGACGGTCCTTGAGTCTTACTCAAGTTTACATTAGGTTGCATCGGAAGACTTCTATGCAAACATCCATTCTAAACCGTTTTAGGATTTTGGTCAATGTAAGTACTTTGACTTAAACCTATCAACCGCTTCGATCTATCCCTATAGATCTTGATTCCAAGGATATTCGCCGCTTCCCCTAAATCTTTCATGGCGAAACATTTTCCAAGCCAGGATTTTACATCTTGTAGCATTGGAATGTTGTTTCCCATGAGTAATATGCTATCAACATATAAAATCAGAAAGACAACGTTACTCCTACTAGCTCTCAGGTATACACATGGCTCATCAGGGTTTTGAGTGAAACCAACCTTTTTGATTTCCTTATCGAATCTTTTATTCCAACTTTTAGATGCTTGCTACAAATGGATCTTTGAAGCTTGCATACTTTATTTGGATATTTTGGATTCACAAAGCCCTCAGTTTGCACCATATAAACATCTTTATTAAGGTGACCGTTCAAGAAGGCTGTCTTGACAGACCACTAACGAATGAGTGCCCGAGACTAAACAGAGCTCCTGGTCAAGGAGGAATTCGCCCGAACCAAATGTTGGCCATCGAAGTAAATCGTAATCACGGTAACAACGAAAACCAAGCTCGTGGGATAGCATTTGTTATGGGTACCAACGAAGCCCGCCAAGACCCCAATGTTGTGACGGGTACCTTTTCTCTAAACGAACTCTACGCCACTATATTGTGTGATTCTGGTGCTGATTACAATTTTATTTCCACTAAATTTGTAACCTTATTAAATGTGGAACATAGTAGCCTGAAAACTAGTTTACATGATTGAGATAGAAATGGAAAAAGGGTAGGAATCAATAAAATCATTCGGGGTGCTGTTGGAGTATGCCCGCTGACACACGTACACCATATGGATCACTGCCAATGATGTATGGGCCTATTGGGTCACACACCGGGGACCTATCTCGACAACCTAAAAGATGGAGGGACCAATGGTGTCAAAATGGGAAAGTTGTGATGCAGGCAGTGTTAGCAGCGCTAATCTTTTAGGGTTAGCGGCGCTACACCATAAAAGTTAGCGGCGCTAACTCCCGACAGACTGCATGCAACATTAAATTCCACCTCCTCTTTTGCCCAATGAATGTAGCCTTCTAGAATCTTTCTTGGCCAGTCTTTGGGGTATCTAAGTGTCACTTGGGAGTCTATTTAAGTCTCCTCTCTTTATCACTTGATAACCTTTTGCCAAGATACACACTAAAACACTTAGTTAGTAATTTTGAGAGGGTTTTGAGTGTGTTACAAGGAGGTCCGAATTTCTGGTGCTTTTGGGGCTGTTCTTGTGAGGAGTTCAAGGCTTTGAAGCTCTTACAAGCTTGCTAGTACAAGGAGAAGGCTTATACCTGGGGTGGACTTCATTAGAGAAAGGCTTCTTTGGTCTTCTAGTCATCACCACAACATCCACGAGTTTTTCTGGAGCTAAGGAGCAGGGTATAATCTTCTTTCTTTCTCTTTTACATGTTGCAAATGTTAGCTATAGAGTTTGGTCCATGACTTGGGGTTTTATGCTTTAATTCTTGTACCTTGAGTTGTGATTGTTGTACTTGGTTTCTTCCGCTGTGTACATAGAACCCCAACAGTGGTATCAGAGCCACCTCTATACTACTTTTGCACATAGTGGCCTGAAAAACCCAAGAACAAATTTTTTGTTTTCTGACCAGAAGGGTTAGCGGCGCTAACTCCTTAAAGTTAATGGCGCTACAGTGTCTGGCAGTGCTGTTTTTTGGTTTTTAAACTTTAAAAATATTTTTGGGTTTTTGGTATTTTATTTTAGTTTCTGGATTTTTGGGTCCAGAAATTAAAATTATTTATTTAAAGTTGCCTTGTATAATGGTTGGTTTATATATATGTATATTATTATTTTGGCATGAAAATAATAATTGCATATACTTACATTATGTATTTATGAATATGTTTCATCAAAATTGGTGTGGTGTTACTAATGCATAAATACATGGGATTTTGGTGCCTTGAGTGTTTTTGAAAAATCTTAACCATTATACATAAGTTTACATGGTTTTGTGTGGCACACCATGTTGTTGTTCTTGTTGTTGTTCGTTAGTGAACTTTGCATGTTCATGTGATGTTGGTAACCCTAGAAAATGCCATTTAAATATTCCATATTATGTATTTGTACTAGAAAATAGGAATTTGTGGCTTGCATGCCATTTATTTAATTTTCTATGTAATTGTAACATGGAGCAACCATCGGGAGTCCATGGATTGACGTCTTGGCGAACACGGATCCGAAAGGCCCAATGGAGGTAGCGGGTTTAGTGGGAGCACATCCAAAGAAGAGGAAGTTTTGTCCTTAGATGACTTTGTTTTCCCGTAGTGGCTCACGGGAAAACACATAAGTTTTAGGGGCATGGTTACCAACTAAGATTTGTGTATGCGTGTGATGGTTTTATTATGTTTTTTATGCATGAGTTGTAGGACAGCATGCTAGACAAATTTGATAAATAATAAAACCAAGAGTTTTAAAATGGTTTTTTAACCGGAAAACTAAATCCCGTTTTCTAAATGTAAATCTCACGCCGTCCATAAGATGACACCACCCGAATCTAACAACACAAGGGTTGATTGTCGAGCTTTAGCCGAGTCAATTTTTGTGTGAGTTGTGTGGAAGGTGTGTGTGGCAACTCGCAAGGTCGATTGTCGACCTTTAGCCGAGTCGACCATTGGGCAAGAGTACCACCGTGTATCTTGATGGTTGATTTACGGTTTCAAATTAATATTTCATATAATTGTCGAGTTCTAGCCGAGGTTATGTAAAATATTACTTTGAGATTGGTGTGGAGGGATCAAACATGCCGAATTTGACACAATGGTTGTCAAGTAGGATCCCGCAAGGAACTAAGAGTTGCAATAATGGATTGCAATCGGTCAATGGTTGCCGGCCTAAATAACCTTGCCACGTGATCCGCGGAAAACCCGGCACGGTGCAAGGTGAAATAATTAGGCAAGATGACTAAGTCACCCTTTACCGGTATGGGTGAAAGGGCTAAAAGCTTGTTGGAAATAGTGCATACCGATGTATGCGGTCCGTTCAAGCATGTTACAAGGAATAACTCTAGATACTTCGTTACATTCACTGATGATTTCAGTCGATATGGATATGTCTACTTGATTAGACATAAGTCTGAGACCTTTGAGGTCTTTAAGACATTCCAAAACGAAGTCCAGAATCAATTGGGCAAGACTATCAAGATACTTCGCTCCGATAGGGGAGGCGAGTACTTGAGCTCGGAGTTCCGTGATCATCTAGCTAGTTGTGGAATTATTTCACAACTAACTCCTCCTAGGACGCCATAATTGAATGGTGTCGCCGAGCGGAGGAATCGGACATTGTTAGATATGGTCCGATCGATGATGAGTCGCACGGAAGTACCCATTAGTTTTTGGGGGTACGCTCTTTGTCGGCGGCTAGAATCCCTTAACCTCGTACCGACTAAGAAAGCCCAAAAGACACCTTATGAGATGTGGCTTGGAGTTGCTCCAAAGATCGCATATCTCAAGGTTTGGGGATGTCCCTCCTTCGTTAGACGAGAAGTAGAGGATAAACTTGAACCTAGATCTGAAAGGTGTTCATTGGGTATCCAACCGGAGCCATGGGTTACTTGTTTTACAAGCCTTCTGAAAACAAGGTGTTCATTGCGCGAAGGGCTGTCTTCCTTGAAAGGGAGATGATATCCATGCATTCCGGTGGTAAAATGATTGATCTTGAAGAAGTTCAAGAACCCGATGGAGAAGGGACTAATGTTGGCACTAGCACTCAACCCGAAGTGGTTGAAACCTAGCAAGAGGATGCGTCGGTACCTGACAACGCTCCATTGATTCCTCGTAGGTCCGGTAGACCACGTCATGAGCCAGAAAGATATGGGTTTCTCATATCTGAGGGCGATGACTTATATGGGTTTCTCATATCTGAAGGCGATGACTTATTGGTGGATCATGATGAACCCACCAACTACCAGGAAGCCGTAGCGGGCATTGAGTCTGCTAGGTGGAAGGAAGCAATAGAGAGTGAGATGCAATCCATGTCGGATAACCAAGTCTGGGAACTGGTTGATCCTAAACCCTGGTGTAAGACAGTGGGGTGTAAATGGGTCTTCAAGAAGAAGACCGGCATGGATGGATCTGTAGATACCTTCAAAGCCCGACTAGTGGCTAAAGGTTTCATTCAAACTCATGGGATTGACTATGAGGAAACCTTTTCACCAGTGGCCATGTTGAAGTCTATCCGAATACTCATGGTCATAGCTATGTTTTATGATTACGAGATATGACAAATGGGTTTGTATACCCTTGCCGAATGGTTGTGCTTGAGGTCTATGGGAAACGGTCCGAAGAAAACTTGAGGCACCACAAGAGTGTGACTGCGAATAAGATGAGAGTGAAAGATATCTTGATTGTACGGGAATTTCCTAAGGTATTTCCAAAGGATTTATTAGGATTACCTCCTCCTCGACAGGTAGATTTTGTCATCAACTTAATTCCGGGAGCGAACCCTGTCGCAAGGTTACCATATTGGTTGGCACCTTCAGGCATGTAGGAGTTGTCTAACCAATTACAGGAACTTCAAAACAAAGGACTTATTTGACCTAGTCATACGCCTTGGGGAGCACCTATCCTATTCGTCAAAAAGAAAGATGGTTCGTTTCGAATGTGCATTGACTATCGTGAGCCGAACTGTGACATCCGTCACCAAATCCGGTTAGTCACTTAAACCGTACCTTTTGAAACTCTAATTTTTGCTCGTATACAATTTAGATAATTTCTAGTATTTATAGAATATTAGTTTTAGTCTTAGGAATATTAAAAATCTAGGTTTAGCTTAGGTTGTATTTTGTGCCTAGTTATGTATACTTTTAGATTTATGCCCTAGAATGCAACAATTTACCAATTTATAATGTTTTTATAAAAATATAAAATTTGTTAATATATATATATATATATATATATATATATATATATATATATATATATATAGGTTTGTCCATTGCAGCGCGATATTTCAATTTTGAGCATGAGCATGGAGGAGACTCAAGAATTTTGTTCATGACATACTTGATTTCAAAACTGCGTGATAAACGACAAAGAACACATCAGTTCGTTTGGGCACGGCCGTGCACTTACCAGTTTTTCTAATCAGTCAAGGGGCCCAGAAATATCTCTCCTAAAATAGAGGTGCAATTACCATCTTGCATATTTGCATTTGGCAATACGGCTCCCACTGAATCTAGACACGCCTCTTATGACCACCTTGTTACGGCGTGGCGTTAGAACGTGCTAAGAAGACAACAGTTACCGCATCCCAAACCAAAAAACTCAGGCTTAAGGATAACCTATGTGATAAATACTTTTGACACGAATCCACGAAGAATTTTTCACAGTGGGTCAATCCAATATTCGTAACCCTAACGAATATCCGTCAATTTTGGTCCGCAAAATCCTTTTGCAGCTATATTCGACATACTTTCGAATCTACCCCAAAATTACGATGACTTTATAGCCCTATCATAGTTCCCACCAAGATAAGTAGTCACGGATAATGTTTTTGAATAAACCCAGTTTATTCCTAGATGAACCAAAACATACAAAAATTGTAAAGAACAATGAAACTAATTTCTATACCCTTTCATATTCCATACTGGAATAAAGATGCATAATTTCTACCATCTCATTGACTCGATTCACGGTGTTTGTCTGAATTACTTATTATTTTGCATTGTAACTTATCACAGATTACAAGGAAAATAATATGATTATAAACCTAAAACTCAAGACTAGTACCTTGAAGTACTCGTTCTTGGTTTTGCTAGAAATCATTCTTGCAACCTAGGAACAATTCTAGACTTACTTATTTTATAAATTTCTTAAACTTGGAGAACTGGAAATAACTCCTAAGTTTCTGATTTTATAATAACCTCCTTGTAATTAAAACTTTAATTACATTTGTAGATGCATTAAATCTTACTAGATTTTATATCCCTTTGAAATGATAAACCTTCTTACACCTACTTGTAAGAAACTTGAAACTAGATTCCCAGTGTATATCAATACTTATCTAATTTCATTACTAAGAATGTTAAAGAACATCCTATTTTATCATTTCTATCGTTGACCAACCAACAACATTTAATTAGGCTGACTTATTGAACCTTTTAAAAACGTGTATAATTTTATTTAAGTCATAACTTGACTCAAAGTCTTGCAATGACATCTTTATTGAGTACCTCTCAATGAGTCATGCATTCCTCAGATTAGTCATTTCTCAAGAACTCACTATTTTAGATAACTTCTAAAATCATCCGATAATTATATACTCTAAAAGTTCAATCTTGTATTTATCATACTAGTTAAAAAAAACAACTTTTATAACTTTGATAAATACATTAGTCAGGTGCTCCCACTATCTTTTATGAAAAAGTGCATTACTTTAAAACATCTTTTTAGGCTTAGTCAATCCTTGACTATCATGCCTAAAAACTGTGTTCTAAAAACACTTGTTTTAAAACTTAGTTTTTGTAAGAAATTTAATTGTTTTATGAAACCAAAAAACTTGGATCTCGATATATCCATCTTTCCAATTACGGAAAGTGGTTTCATTAAACTTATCATAAGTATAAAACACTTGTAAAGGTATTTTAAATTTCTTTTCCTTAAAACATTTAGTATAAAACTCCCTTGATTATAATAACTACCATAATCACTTTTATACTATCTTAAATGTTTTATCAAAAACTATTTTAGAAATAATGACTATTATTTCCATTTGTTCAAGACTTTGAACATTCACTTTTCACAAAATTCTTAAACACTTGTTAAATTAGAAAAACTATGTAATTTTATAAACAAAACTTGTTTATTTAAGCCAGCATTTATGTAACTACAACAAATTATAGCATAAGATCACTATGAATCACCAATCAAGCCAATACTTGACTTATTGGTATCCTTTTAGTCACAACTGGACTAACTTGATTCATCAATAACATACGTGCACGGATATGAACCAAATAATTCAAAATTTTAAAACAGAATGTCTGAAGCAAGAAGTTTTAAACAACCAAGATAGTTAAATCCATCAACTTAAAACAAGTTTAATAACTAGGAAATAGAATTATTAAAAAATATCCGTAAGCTGCACGTGAGATCTCTTTATGCTGGCCCGCATCACTTTCCATCTTCTCCTGCAATAAACGATTGCAAGATATCAGAATACTCGTAAAAACTTTACAAGTGGAAAGTGATAAAGAAGCTATTCACACGATACCTGAGGGGCCAGTCTTGCCTCCTGCCTCGTGACCCTTCGGACAATCATTTTTCCAATGTCCTATCTTACCGCACTTGAAGCACCGATTCTCGGTTCTTGCTTTGTTTGGCTTCGGCTTCTTGCCCTTGTTGTCATTACTAGCCCTGGGTGCATTCTGGCTGGACTGGGCCTTGCCCTTTCCCTTTCCGTTACGCCCCTTCCTCTTCTTATGTCCACCATGTCCTTCCATGAGAACGTCCTTAGACTTGGTCCCGATACTCTGCTCCGCTGTCTTAAGCATGGAGTGCAACTCAGCCAAGGATTTCTCCATGTTGTTCATGTTGTAGTTGACTATAAAAGGCTTATAGTCGTCTGACAACGAGTTGAGTATCGTATCCGTTGCTAGCTGTAACGGTACTGGGTGCCCATGCCTCTCCAGGTGGTCCATGTAACCTTTCCTTTTCATGACGTGGTTACTGACCGAAGTCCCCTTAGCCATCTTGCACGAGTTAAATGCCCTAGTGGCATCATAATGTTTTGTGCGGGCTCGCTCCTGGAACATATCCCTCAGCTGGCGGATCATGTCATAAGTAGGAGTCTCCATCATGCTTGACTGCAACTCTGGACTCATTGTTGCAAGCATGAGGCAGCTAACATCTAGGGCATCATTTGAGCGCTTCTGAAAAGCCTCCGTGACTTCTGCTCTAGCATTGCTGGCAGGAGGATTTCCTAGAGGTTGTTCTAGGACGTGCCACTTTCTCTCGTGCCTCAGCACGATTCGGAGATTTCTCTCCCACGTGAGAAAGTTTGGCCCGGTGAGCTTATCCTTCTCAAGATTAGAGCGAAGAGAGAGGTTGTTAGTACTAGTAACGTTGGTTGCCATCTACAAATTAAAAACCTGGTTTAATTAATAATTGCAGATAAACTTTTCTAACATATATCATCAAACCCATAAATAATATATAGAATAAATTACAAAAATCGTCCCTGTGGTTTGCAAAAAGTAACACATTTGGTCCTTTATAATCAAAAAGTACAGAAATCGTCCTTGAAGTTGACATTTTGTAACACTTTTGGTCCCTGTGGTTGACAATTTGTAACACATTTGGTCCTTTAGACAAACGTTCGTTTAATTTTCCGTTAAAGTTCCCCTCATGTGCCTTGCACATGAGGAGGGTATTTTAGTCTTTTTACCACTAATCCTTGTAACCAAACACTAAAAAGCACCCTACCAACTCTCTTTTATTAGTCTCTCTCTAATCTCTCTCCCTGCTCTTGACTCTCTCTCTCTACTTTCGACACCAACAGCCACCACCATCGTCATCGTCACCCATAGCCACCACCATCATCATCGTCACCCACAGCCACCACCATCATCATCGTCACCCACAGCCACCACCACCATCATCGTCCTGCTCCTTCTCTGCCGCATGTAGAACGAATCGCCGCCACTGCAAAGACCACCAGATCTGAACGAACCGTCGCCTGAACCGTCGCCTTATCATAACCACCACGTCGCCGCCCCCTGTTTCACAACCACGACCGTCCATATATGAAGATCTGCTACCACCGCCGATTTCTTGGGATTTAGGTTTCGAGCAGATCTGCTACCACCGCTACTTGTGCCTGCCCTCAATCGAGCAGATCTAGGGTTTTCTCCATCGCTACTGATGCCTTCGAGCAGATCTAAGGTGGAAATACATTGAACTTGTTGTTCTTCATCTGGATCGAGTTAGGGTTATAGGGGTTTATACTCAGTCAACTACCCTCTGTCACTTGCTCCTTATAGATCTGGAGGCGTATATGTTTTTAAGCAAAATCAGAATGTGTTCTTCATCGTTTTCAGGTTCTAGTGTGAATGTATTCAAGTTTTAAATGAAATTGTGTTTGTTTCTTATGCTTCACTCATCTCTTTCTTTCTCATATATGTTTTTAGCTTTTTGAGTCACGCTTTTGTGTTCTTCAAAATCAACTGTATGTATTCAGGTGTTCTTGTATGTTAATCTATTTAGGTAAATTTAGGGTTATGTAAATTTACGCTTTTGGGTCTTTGGAAATTCTTCATCTGGAAATTCACGCTTTTGGGTTTTTGGTTCTGTAAATTTAGGGTTGATCTGTTGTTGTTCTTCATCTGGAAATTCATTGATCTGTTATTGTTCTTCATCTGAAAATTCATTGAACAAATCTCTGATTAAATTTTGTTGGTGTTGATATGATGTTCTTCATCTGGAAATGCATTGAGAGCTGAGAGAGAGACTCGAGATCGAGAGAGAGAGAGAGAGAGAGAGTGTGTGAAAAATAGAGTTAGTAGGGTGAAAGCTTGTTTGGAAACATGGATTAGTGGTAGAAAGACCAAAATACCCTCATGTGCAAGGCACATGAGGGGCCTTAACGGAAAAGTTAACTGCCGTTTGACTAAAGGACTAAAAGTGTTACAAAATGTCAACCACAGGGACGATTTCTGTACTTTTTGATTATAAAGGACCAAAAGTGTTACTTTTTGCAAACCACAGGGACGATTTTTGTAATTTACTCTAATATATATTAGACCTAGGACCCATATTTCACATATTTGACGCAAGGTTTGGGCACTTCCCGCCAAGTCATGCTATTTTTGGTAGGTAACACACTGTACCAATCGTACCTAACTAATACGACTCCTAGAACCTCGTAGAGCACTTAGACCTAGTCTAGTATGTTTAACTCTACTCTAGTCCTTTTTGGGTCGGGACTCCCGATTATCACTAAAATATATCGCACCACCTAAGACAGCATGAATTCTGGCCGGGACTCCCGATTATCGCAGAATCTTTCATGCCCCTTCCCGCAATGGTTTGAACCCAGATGCCCAAGGTTTGGGCACTTCCGACACCCGAGTACCGTTTAACAACAAGGGTGAACCATTAGGTGGGTAGCACACTGATCCAAGATTTTCGTGGGTTTACTATTAAGTTTAAAAAACTTAATATTTCAGTTTTTGAAAAAGAAAAACATTTTAAAACTATCTGTTTTAAAAATACGATTTACATGTGTACCTATACTAGGTGTACAAAACGGCTTTATAAGTTCCAAACTTATAATCTTGACAAAACTTTAAATTTATAAAAATTTAACTAACACGACTAGCAACCTGTAGTCGTATTCTAGTTTGTCATAAAACGTGGTTTTTCTCTGTTTAATAATTAGCTATTATTAAACCCTTTTTATTTAGCATCATATAAACGTCATATATATGAAAAAGCAGTAAATAAAAAACACAACCACTCAGATAATAATAAGCTAGATAAAACCCTATAGTTTTGCCAACTAATCCTAAGGTCAATCCTAAGGATGAACGGACTTGGATTCGCCTTCTTGATGTATTGCTCCCACTTGCCTTGACACCTCCTCCGAAGTATCTGAGCTCCATGCAAAACACCATCTTCTTGAATGCTTTCTTGAAAATCCATTTTGGTAAGGGATAAAGCTACTACTACTCTAATACAATTACAATAATGAATGGAGTTGTAATTGGCACGCAGGCCTCCCGGAACCAGTACAATATTACAATTTAAAAATTGTGATTGTAATTGGCACGCAGGCCTTCCCAAAAATAGTACAATATTACAATTTCAAAAATTGGGATTGTAATTGGCACGCAGACCTTCCCAAAACAAAACAAAAAATGAAAAAGACGAGTCCTAAGTCGGCAAAACTATAGCTATATATCACAACCACACAATATATATAATCAAACATACACACACACACACACACACACACACACATATATATATATATATATCAACCACACAGTTAAAAGAATATATAAACAGTAAACTGTGCAGTAAAGCACATAACCTGATTTGTTTAACCATTCTCATTTACCCTTTTGAATAATAACTATCAACCAAAAATGAGAATTATGATCTTCTTAAAGTATTTAAAATTACTTGACCAAAAATAGTTTTCAACAAACTTTGAAAACTTGATTTTATTCGAAAACTTGAATGAAACCCCTCCTTGGGCCGTAGCCTACCTGGTCCGGAAAAACTTTTGGGCCAAAACCACGCCACCGCCCCAAGCCCACTTCGTCGACTAACCATCGGCCGACGACCGCCGTTGACCACCTGGTCCGCCTCCGCCGCCGCCGCCTTGCACCGCCGCCGACCTTGAATGCCGCCGGCTATGGTGGTGGTTCCGGTCTTCTTTTTCCGATTAGACAAAAAAATATTTTTAAATCCTTTTTAAGCTATGAAAACTAACCTGTTTTAGTATTCTGATTAAAATCTGGATTTAATCAAAAACCAAATCTATTAATTATTAATGTTAACAAAACTTGTTTTATTAATAACTAATTGTCCTAAAATTAGATTTTAACCCTTTTAAACAAAAACAGTTCAAAATTCTGGTCAAGATCAAGTTTTAGATAAAAGGCTTATCCTTTTAACCGTTTAAACATAAACCTTGTTTAAACCTATCTGATTAAAATTAAACCTTTTATTATCTGGATAAAAACAAAAACTTGTTTTTATCACCTTTATAGTTTTCGAAATTTATGAGAAGAAGAAACAAGATGAATAAGATCATGCATCCTATACAAAACTACTAACTAGATTATCCAGGTTTAAATGATTAAACAAACTGTTTAATTTTCTTGATCAAACTTATCATTATCCAAAAATCATAATCTTCTCAACCATTCAAACTAACTGTTTGAATTTTCTGATTAATAGGATTAAACCTGATAGCAAAAATCAACTGTTTTTGCTACCTATTGATTTTCGAAAAAGCTAATAACAATATTAAGATCAAGAACAGAAAAACTTAAATCTAGAAACAGATAAAACTAGAAACTATAGATCATAGAGCCGAGGCTCTGATACCACTGAAGGGTTTTGATATGACCAAACCACCCTAAGACACAAACTGGTCAATCGTGGGTTTGATTCTACTGGTTCAATCCTAAAGTGGAACTGGATTGAACACAACCCTTTTTAAACCCCAAAAGGGTTAGGATTTTTAAACTAATGATCTATGTAGTTTCTTTAACAATCAACAAACCACAGAAAAGGGTTACAAGAAATATACCTCTTTGTGATCTTGGGATTACTAAAGTAGTCCACCACTACTGCACCTCCAACGAACTAGCTGCTAGACCTCTCCTGGATTCACCTTAGCTTTAACACTCAAAATCGAGTGTGTGTATGTGTGCCTTGTGTCGACCACCAAATCGAAAAACACCCTTGGTGTTTTTCTTCCAAGTCGACGAGAAAGAGAGGAGCCGAGAGAGAGAGAGAGAGCGAGATCGACAAGGGAGGGAGAGAGAGTGGTGGCTAGGGTTATCTACTTCTTGAAATTACATAACCCTTAAGGCTTGAAGGTTATATATAGACCTTTAAAAGGACCCAAGTCAGTTTAATTAAAAGCTCACTTGTTTTAATTAAACTTTCATTCCTCTCACTTTGACCCCCTGGACTTTTACTTGTTAATTAACTATTAACTGGTCCGTTAAATATTAAACTTAATATTTAATTTCTCCTTAAATAATAAATAACTATTTATTATTTATTTTCTTTTAATAATTAATACAAACTGATTAATTATTTGTTTCTCTCTTTAATAATTAATCCAACCTGATTAATTATTTCCACACAGATTTATGGTGAAATCCAACTGTTCAAATTTGGGTATGTAGCAGTGTCACACTTTAGTCTCTTATAACATTGGATACAATGTGCCCATTAATTATCTCTAGACATAATCTAACAACCATTGGGTGAACCATAATCACACGAAATACACGTTTACTTGACTTTAAAAAGCATATGGTCATACATTTTAACACTTTTGGTCACTTTTTAATTACATCTATGCGACTAAATCCTCAAGTTTGAGGGAATTGAATACTCTACTGAGTACTCAGTCTCAAACCCAGGCCCAACCATTATTCAGTGTTTCCTGGGTGGTATTGGGGTGTGATGAGCGATATACGTGAATTGTTATATTTTAAAATAGTACTGGTATGTGATAACTGTTAAATTATTTGAGTTATAGCTAGTATTTCTCTTTTGGTATAGAAGTTGAATCAGATGGATAGTTCCTCCGGTAACGAAGATAGGGATGCCTACATACGTCAGCTGGAAACTCAACTGAAACAGGCTAACGATCGAGAGTCGTTACGAATTGCTAGAGAAGTTTCCAAGTCTGCTAGTTTTAAAACTTTCATGAGTTGTAAGCCTCCTGTTTTTACTGGTGTAAATGATCCTTCGGTTGTGGAAACTTGGATTCGGAACATGCAAAATGCTTTCTAGTCTAGCGAATGTGAGGAGAAAAAGAAAGTTACCTTTGCTAAGCAAATGATGCGAGACCGTGCACTTACCTGGTGGGATACAGTTGTGAGTGTCACACCATCAGAGGTTCTAGATGCTTTAACCTGGGAGGATTTCTTGAAGAAGCTCAGAAAGAAATACTACTCAGATTATGATATGCAGAAGATTGAGGATGAGTTCCGAGCTCTTCAAAAAGGCGATAAACCCATGGAGGATCTGATATCTAAGTTCTCGGATAAGATGAAGTTTGTTTCTCATCTGCTACCGGACGAGAGAGCTAAGATTAGCAAGTTTGCCAATGCCTTACCTGTTGAATACCGATCTGCAGTGAGGTCTGCAACAACTTTGGATGCGGCTTTTGATATAGCGCGGCAGATTAAGGATGATTATAGACAAAAGGCGAAGGCACAACCACAACAACAAGGAGGAGGGTACAAGAGGAAGTATGAACAGTCGTCTGGTGGTAGGAGAGGTGATGGTGGATCTGGAAACAGACCACGAGGTGATACATCCCAGAAGTTGGGAAGCTGGAACGTGGTTAAATGCGGGAAGTGTGAAACTAAGGGTCATCAAACATATGATTGTCGGTTTAAAGAAAATGTTTGTTATAAGTGTCATAAACCTGGCCACAGAATCTCTGAATGCCCTCAGTGGCAAAGCTCGGATACTGGAGGTTCGTCTGGAGCAGCGGGCCAGAAAAAGGGAGGCGCTCCTCGTGCTCAAAGGAGAGCCTTCCAGATGACTACAGAGGAGGAAAAGATGGAGGTGATGTTATTACTGGTATCTTCTAAGTTAATTCTATACATGCATGTGTTCTCTTTGATTCTGGTGCTACCTATTTTTATGTGTCAACTGTTTTTTTGTGATAAATGGCAACTACCTGTTACTGTGATGAAAGACCCTATTAGAGTAGAGATTGCTGATGGTAGTCGAGTTCTTGTTACGTCACACGTGCCTCAAGTTTCTATTACTATTGACGGGCATTGTTTTGTTATTTCTCTACTCCTCAATTCACTCTAATTCTATAGGCTAGAGTTGATCCTCACTTCACTCTAATTTGAAAGGCTAGAGTTGATCCTTACTTCTCTCTAATTCTAAAGGCTAGAGATGATCCTTACTTCACTCTAATTTGAAAGGCTAGAGTTGATCCTTACACTATTACAAAATATATAGAAAGATGATGTAGTGTTTAAGCTTTGAAAGCTTTGCTCTTGCTTGATTCTTGATCTTGAATGATAGATGAATTATCAAAGAATATGAGCTCACAAGATAAGAATATATGTTATGTGTTTTTGCTTGTGCAAGAGATGCTAAAAAATGAGGTTTGAGTTGGTTTAAATAAGGAAAAAGGTGAAAGTCCAAAAGCTGTCCAGTACCCTCACGGTCGATCCAAGGTCGACCGTGGCTAAAACCGTGAGGTACCTGAACTTTCTTGTTCTTTGCAATATAGACGTTGGACTTTATTTAAAACCACACTCAACTCATTTTTACCATAAAAATCAACTGAAAAGTATATGTTCAAAAGGTTGGTTGATCCCATACTCTTAAAGTTTGAATTTAAACACATATATGGAAGTTTGGAAACCAATACACAAAGCATGTTGGAATTTTATCCCTTTGGGAGATTCCTTTGCTAAATATGGTGGTGTATTGTTTCAAAGTAGGATTGTGTTTGTTATTTGCTTAAAATAGGAAGTCTTAGATTTAATCAACCAACACAATTGAGTTTTATAAAATCTTTGTCATTTTTATAAAGTTTTTATAAAAATAATTTTATAAAAACATAAACTAATTTAATTATTTTATTTGTAAGCTCATATAATTCGAAATCTTGTTTGTAGATATCTTCGTCATCGGCTTTGAAGATATCATCTTCACTTGTTAAGTACGAGTTCGGTTGACTTGAAGAAGAACAACATTTAAGAGTTGTGAGCTGAGCAGCGACGGTTGATTCACGGTCGACCGTGGTATCGACCGTGAATGTTGATTTATCTTGATTTCTTCTTTTCTTGTTGAATTGAAGTCTTTTACTTGTTTGTACTTCACTTGATCATCAATTTGAGGCTTGTTAATTTTCTTTAAGAATATAGATATGAACATATGAATAATTTTGATAAGCAATAGTATCACATGTGTATATTTTTATCATCATCAAAACAAGGAGTGCACTTTTAAATGTATGACCATGTATGCACCAACAATCTCCCCCTTTTTTATGATGACAAAATATGCAACATTTAATTAAGATTGCTACACAAAATTATTCATGTTAACAATGTTGCATAGCTATATTCTTCTCCCCCTTTTGTCAAATCAAAAAGGAACATTCTTCTCCCTCTTATGATCTAGCACAAAATAGTTGATGAAGCTCCCCCTTGATCAAAGCTCCCCCTTGATTTATGATCCCTTTAAGCTAGCACTTGACAAAAGATAGACAAAACAAAATACAAGTGCAAGATATACAAAAGTATTTGCATAAACTTAATTTAGAAAAAATCAAATATACTTAAGTAGGAATCATGAGAGATTTATGCATCATTATCTTGTATTTATGCTAATGATAGGAAGGGAGGGTGTGAATATATATGAAATTTTCCTTTTGGTTGGTGACTCCCCCTTAAAATATGCATATTATGTTAGGGACAACCAAAATCCACAATCCTAATCTTAAGTTAAGTATCAAAAATTTCTTAGCTCTAGATTGTGGAGAATATCTCAATATTGACATTCATTTCTAATTGATATTTATTCATATACATTATGTAGCAAATGGATGATTTAATCAAGTAAGTGACCAATGTGTGCACTAAATTGACAATTATTTTGATTTTATGTATGAAGCACATGATGTCATTTATGTATAATATCTTGATCTTCAAAGAATAATTCATTGTGTATGTAGATCAACATATTATGACACATTTGATATAGAATTGAACTTTTTAAGATTACAATCAACATCGATATGTATATTTCTTAAGTATTACATATTTTAAGTTAATTCTATACCTACGTATACACACAAAAATATACTCACATTATTATAACAACACAAAAGTTTTCTAATTTCAAGCAAGTCAAACAAAGATTTAGTAATTACATGTTTGGTTCATGATAACTTAAGTTTATCTTCTTTTAATAGATAAAATAGGCTTAAGTATAAGTTTACTTGTTCTTTTATCTTATATTCAAATTTGTTTTTCCATTTATGTGTATTATATATTCAACAAGATTAAGATGAAAAGTGTTCTTATGAGTATAAAAAGCGTGCAATACATATACTATAATCATTATTTATGCACGTATACCTCATAGATTCATGTGTCAAGTGATAGTAAATTAAGCGTGTGACACATGAGATAGTCATTTAAGAACATAGGCATACTCAAGCATATATTGAGATGACAAATAACATGATTTCTTATATGAGACATAACTTGTCATCTAATTTTACTATCTTGATTGCAAAGAGTAATTCATTAAGTACCATGACAAGATAGTAAGTGAGAACCACTTGCAACAATCAATGTGTTAATTTATATTTCTTCACCATGTAATATCTTCATAATAATTATTTTATGACTTTGCAAGTTTAATTAGTTTATCACTTTTACTAATAGTCTTAACTTTTTGAATTAAGTTCTTAGAATTTGAGCCAAAGACAAGATATGCAAACTTTAACACCATAGGGAGTTGCATGTTAACATATTGTTGCACTAAACCAAGGTAATATAATTTATTTAATGCACAAAGGTTTAGGCATAGCATTTTAGTACCATAAACATGCTTTTATTCATTTGTTTACGATGTTGTTCAAAAAGTTTGTATAAGTTCTCAAAGTAATAGGTGATGAAGTGATAATGATTCATTTTATTTGAAACACATATGTGAATGTAAACTTAACATATATGTGTATACCAATTTGGTTCATGTGTCCTAAATGTTTTAAGATTTTGGCAAAATAGTGCATCATGTGATTACTAAGCTTAGTTATACTATAATAGATGTAAATAAAATTAAGTTGCGAATTAAAAATCAAAAACTAAAAAGTTTGAAAAATTTCCAGCAAGCTCACGGTTTTACCACGGTATCAGCCGTGGTTCGACCGTGAGTCTGCTGTTCAGTTTTTTTTTTTTTTTTTTTTTTAAAATTTTTATAAATTTAATACATACAACCTACATCCGCATTTCATACCCACATTCCAAATAATAACCCTACAACCCACATGCATACTCAAGTATTCAAGATTTATCTCCAAAAAAAAAATTTCAACTATAGCAAAACAAATCCTAAAATCACATGACTTTTGTGCAAAAATGATATCCTAAAGAGAAGGAGAGCAAGATTTGTGAAGAAATATACCTTTGAAGATGAAGATTTCGTGATTTTGGAAGGTAACCCGAGAGGAATTCGATGAACTCGAAATGGAAAAGAAAATGACGAAATCTTGAGTTTCCACCGTAGATATTTCGTTTGTAGCTTCAATCTTCAGGTAAATCTTGAATTTGTTTGAAGTTTTGTTGTAAAAGTCGCAAATCTTGAGCTTAAAAATTGTTAATGGCGGCTAGGGTTTTGAGAGAGGGATGGAAGTGATAAAGTGAAGGAGAGAGAAAGAAAAGTGGCCTCCTAGGGTTAAAACTCGTTTTTGTTCCTACGGTCGATACACGGTCGACCGTATGTCGACCGCGTGTTCCTTTATCAATTTTGTACATTATGGACAGTAAGCCCACGGTTGATACACGGTTTCGACCGTGATTCGACCGTGAACCCTCTGGGCACCAATTTTGAATTTTTCACATAATCATGCATATTCTTCTAAGGCATATGCTCCATCATTCCTAAACCAAATCTTATTGCATTACCTACTTCTTTCTTAAGTGGTTTAGTATTTATGTCCGCAACTATGATTTATCAAGGTAAGTTGTCTTAATTTTTTATATGATATCTTTTCAATTCTAAGACAATGTTACTTATGATAAAATCTAATTTGGTTCTTTAATTACTTAAACCCAAATAGTGTATGTGAAAATAAAATCCATGGGATTTAAGCAAACCTTTAATTCTTTGACAAATGATTAATTATTTGACTATACATTTCAATATATATAGAAATATATAAAATATATTTCCATATCATTTAGAGACTTTTAGCCAAAACATGATTTGTGAGAAATTCAAGTTTTGCATATAATCACTTAAGACAATATGATGAACATGAACATGGTATATCAAATTTTAAAATATTGTTCATCAATATGCAATTTTAACTTTAAGCACAATATTTCTCACATACAAAAGCAAATACTCTTGTTTAGATATAGTTTAAATATTCTAACTTTATGAAACCATACATCTAGAATTATTGATCAACTATCAAGTTTCACAAGTTTTGACATATAATGATTTTCAAGATAGTTTAATGTTTGTCTTGCCTATATCAAGAAGGACTTCAAGTTAAATTTGTATGATGTAAAACACAAGTCCAAATGATATGAGTATAATTAATATGTCGTTATAGCAACACATAGTTCAACTTTGTAACTCTATCAAAAATCATTTTACATGAGTGTGAATTGACCTTTGCAAGACATTTAGGCATTTGATAAGTATTTCTATGTCTTTGATATTTAATTACCTTGTCATGCAATACAATTTATTTAAACTTAAGTTGATTTTATATCGATACTTTTTGATTTTGATGGCAAATTTAAATGATTATCTTTACACACATCATTATTAGAATATCTTAGGAATTTTTCAATAGTTACACATATCAATAAAATCTTGGATATAAATATATCTTTTCTTGATGGATCCCAAGATTTAATTTAAAATGATGTATTTTATAAAAATTTCAATCTTAAGTAATTCCTAAGATTTCGTCATGCTATTCTAGTACAAAGTGTGACTTTAAATCATTTTAATAAGCCATGACAATTTTAATATTTGCTAAAGCATTTTATGATACATAACATATTTTCTCATGTCTTTTATTAATGTTTTTGCTACCATTTATTTCTTTATGGCAAACCAAGTTTATGTAAAGCACTAGATACTATAAACACATTTAAACATGTCAAGTAGTTTCACATAAGTTCTCATGGCACTTTCAACACATAGATGTCAACATATAAAGCTTTGAGAAGTGAAAGAGAAACTTATCTTGATTGTGTTTCACTAGTGTTGTTCAAAAGCATTATTCTTGATGATTTATCATCCAAGTCTTTCATCCACACAAAACTTCAAGTTGCATCAAGAATGATATTCAACCTCAATTGCAACCTACAACTCAAACATATTTCATATGTGTGGTACCCATCTTTTCATGGGTCCGGGATTGTTAGTATCAAACACACCTACCTTGATCCATCTTTGTGTTATCTTGAAACCTTTATAATACCAAGTGTTCATAGAATCAATTGTTTTATGAGAACATCTTGATCTTTGAAACACTTTTGATTTAGGTCTCTTGAAACAAAGTTCATGCCTTGAGGATGGAGTATAAGAATTCATCATTTGTTTATAACCTGCAGCAACCTTAGGCATATATATGGAAGAACGAGAGACAATATTGCATTTTCCAAATTTTTGAAAATTCCAATGTGCCGACGGTCGATGCACGGTATCGACCGTGGATCGACCGTGAAGCTTCTGAATTTTTTCTTTTGCTCTTTCTTCCATATACATGCTTGGTTCTAATAGGTTTGTTGATATGTTACTTGTTTTAATTAAAAGCCCAAGACTTCCCTTGTCACTTGATGGTTGTTGAACTCTAACATTCTCTTCTTTAAAATCAACATAAGAAGTAGAGCAACCTTGTGACATAAAATTGGATTCTCTTAACTCAACAATTTTCTTAATCAATATTTCATTAAGAGCTTTAAGATTGAGATTATCACTTTCAATATTTTCCAAATCATTGGTCTTGGTAATGAGTTTTGAATTAATATCAAGTAACATATCATATCTATCTTTTAGCTCATCATAAAGATTATGTGAGCTATCTTTACTACTAGAACATACCTCATTTTCTTCAAAAGCTATGAAGCAAGCAAGCTCTTTTGATCTCTCTTTTTCTTCATTTCTTCTTGCCTCAAGCTTCTCAAATTTACCTATATCTTTCCATAATCTCTTGGCACAAGTGTAAGAACACATATATTCATATTTACTTTTCTTAAGAGATTTATGAATAAATATCAATATTTGTTTATTTAGTGACTCTCTTTCAAGCTCATTTCCATCCAAATCACTTTCAATAAAATCACCCATATCATAATTTATTGATCTCAAGAAAGTTACCATGTAGGTTTTCCAACCTAAAAGTGTATAATCAATAAACATGGGTAAAGTGTCCATATAAACCCCCAAACTTAGGTTATCATTTAAATCCATGGATCTAACTCAATATTTTTTTAATAAAATTGTTTTCTTGAAAATTTACAAAGCAAGTTGTATCACAAAACAATTTTTACAAAAAAATTTAGAGCAACTTGCTCTGATACCAATTGTTGGAACTTAGAGGGGGGGTGAATAAGTTCTTTAACTTAGTTTACCAATTTTTACAATTATAAAATTTGTAAGTTGTATTAAAAATATTTTTCTTGAAGTTTATAACACAACAAATATATATACTTGAAATAAAGAGAGTAAGGGTAGAGAGATATCACCAATTAGTAGACAAGAGATTTATAGTGGTTCATGCAAGTGTTAACAAACTTGCACTACATCCACTCCTTCGCCTCACCCACCAAGAGTTTGCTCCACTAGCTTCTCTCTTTGAAGGTAGAGATAAACCTTTTACACTTCTCTTTTTCACTTGCAAGAATTAACACTTCAAACTTGCAAGTAAGGTAAAGATAACCTTGCTTCACTCTAATTCTATAGGCTAGAGTTGATCCTCACTTCACTCTAATTTGAAAGGCTAGAGTTGATCCTTACTTCTCTCTAATTCTAAAGGCTAGAGATGATCCTTACTTCACTCTAATTTGAAAGGCTAGAGTTGATCCTTACACTATTACAAAATATATAGAAAGATGATGTAGTGTTTAAGCTTTGAAAGCTTTGCTCTTGCTTGATTCTTGATCTTGAATGATAGATGAATTATCAAAGAATATGAGCTCACAAGATAAGAATATATGTTATGTGTTTTTGCTTGTGCAAGAGATGCTAAAAAATGAGGTTTGAGTTGGTTTAAATAAGGAAAAAGGTGAAAGTCCAAAAGCTGTCCAGTACCCTCACGGTCGATCCAAGGTCGACCGTGGCTAAAACCGTGAGGTACCTGAACTTTCTTGTTCTTTGAAATATAGACGTTGGAATTTATTTAAAACCACACTCAACTCATTTTTACCATAAAAATCAACTGAAAAGTATATGTTCAAAAGGTTGGTTAATCCCATACTCTTAAAGTTTGAATTTAAACACATATATGGAAGTTTGGAAACCAATACACAAAGCATGTTGGAATTTTATCCCTTTGGGAGATTCCTTTGCTAATTATGGTGGTGTATTGTTTCAAAGTAGGATTGTGTTTGTTATTTGCTTAAAATAGGAAGTCTTAGATTTAATCAACCAACACAATTGAGTTTTATAAAATCTTTGTCATTTTTATAAAGTTTTTATAAAAATAATTTTATAAAAACATAAACTAATTTAATTATTTTATTTGTAAGCTCATATAATTCGAAATCTTGTTTGTAGATATCTTCGTCATCGGCTTTGAAGATATCATCTTCACTTGTTAAGTACGAGTTCGGTTGACTTGAAGAAGAACAACATTTAAGAGTTGTGAGCTGAGCAGCGACGGTTGATTCACGGTCGACCGTGGTATCGACCGTGAATGTTGATTTATCTTGATTTCTTCTTTTCTTGTTGAATTGAAGTCTTTTACTTGTTTGTACTTCACTTGATCATCAATTTGAGGCTTGTTAATTTTCTTTAAGAATATAGATATGAACATATGAATAATTTTGATAAGCAATAGTATCACATGTGTATATTTTTATCATCATCAAAACAAGGAGTGCACTTTTAAATGTATGACCATGTATGCACCAACACTTTCTTAGGAGAGAGAAAAGTTACCGTTGAAATCCCCTTTTTATCCGTTACACCGTAAAAATTACGGCTTGATGTAACAATTAGAGAGTAGAAACTTATCATCTTCCAACGGATACAAGTGTAAAATAATATTATCAACCCATAATAAGATTATAAACACTGTTAAAGTATACCAATACACAATTGATATACGGTGCGATTTGAGAACGACTCAAATACGCATGTACAGATGAATTAATGACACGTAGTAATTAAAACATAGTTTGGACACACCAAGCTAAGTAAACTTATTACTCAGTTTAAGTCAAGCACTCAGCTTGATTCAAGCACTCAACTTGAGTTGAGTACTCAGCTTGAGAGTGATACTCAGCTTGAGTAGAGCACACAGCTCAGACTTAATGACACTGAGTCAATTGTTGTTTGAGACTGACTCAAACTTGTTTCTAACTACACTGAGTAGTTTAAAACTTGGTTGGAACCAACCAAACGTGTGAACATATCACTCAACTTGAGTGAAGCACATAGCTCAGACTCAATAACACTTAGTCAGTTATGTTTGAGACTGACTCAAACTGTATCATACCTACACTAAGTAGTTAGAATATGTTTGGAACTCACCAAACGTGTGAACTCATCATTCAGCTTGACTTGTTATACAGTTTATGAAGACTTATTTATAAACTGTGCACTCAGCTTAAGACACTTAGTCTTTGTCAAACTGAAAAACTCAGATTCTAGACACTTAGCTAGGGGTTGAGCATACCCAATTCACTTAGCAGATACATAAACCTCTTTTCATCAAGGGGTTTAGTGAAGATATCTGCTAATTGGTCATCAGTGGAAATAAATTTAATGTCAACTTTACCTTTTTCCATGATGTCCCTGATGAAGTGATGTCGAATTTCAATGTGCTTGGTTCTTGAGTGGAAGACTAGATTGTAAGTGATGGCTATAGCACTTTGGTTATCACAGAAGATAGGAGTTTTCTTGAAACTCATGCCAAAGTCTTGAAGCTGATGCTGCATCCATAGGATTTGAGCACAACAGCTACCTGCTGCAACATATTCAGCTTCAGCAGTTGAAGTAGCCACTGAGTTCTGTTTCTTACTAGTCCAGCTGACTAACTTCCCTCCAAGCATTTGACATCCTCCAGTAGTTGATTTTCTATCTAACTTGCACCCAGCATAGTCAGCATCTGAAAAACCAACTAACTCAAATCCAGAGTCCTTTGGATACCAAAGACATAGATTTGGTGTACCTCTAAGGTACCTAAAGATCCTTTTCACAGCTTGAAGATGTGATTCTTTAGGATCTGCCTGATATCTTGCACATACACATGTAGCAAACATGATATCAGGTCTACTAGCTGTCAAATAGAGCAATGAACCTATCATTCCTCTATAGGTAGACTGACACACAGACTTACCATCTGAGTATTTACTCAGCTTGACAGCTGGTGACATGGGTGTTTTCATGGTTGAACTTGAATCAAAACCATATTTCTTTATCAAATCAAGAACATACTTGCTTTGATTGATGAATATTCCATCAGGCTTTTGTTGAATTTGTAAGCCTATGAAGTATGTCATCTCACCCATCATACTCATCTTGTACTTTTGTGACATTATTTTAGAAAACCACTCACACATAGATTCATTGGTAGAACCAAAGATAATGTCATCCACATATATTTGTACAAGAATCACATGTCCTTTACTCTTTTTAATAAAGAGTGTCTTATCTATACTACCTCTGGTGAAATCCATTGATAGTAGATAAGTGGACAGAGTATCATACCAAGCTCTTGGAGCTTGTTTAAGACCATACAAAGCTTTGTCCAACTTATAGACATGATGTGGAAACTTTGAACTTACAAAGCCAGGAGGTTGTTTCACATAGACTTCCTCCTGAAGTTTTCCATTAAGGAAGGCACTCTTCACATCCATCTGATAGACTTTGAAGTCTTTATATGCTGCATAAGCTAAGAACAACCTTATGGCTTCAATTCTAGCAACAGGGGCAAAGGTCTCATCATAATCAATTCCTTCTTCTTGCTTATACCCTTGTGCTACCAGCCTGGCTTTGTTCCTAACTATCACTCCATCCTTGTCCATTTTATTTTTATAGACCCACTTAGTGCCTATAATTGAATGATCTTTGGGGGTAGGGACAAGTTTCCAGACATTGTTTCTCTCAAACTCATTTAATTTCTCTTGCATAGCTTCAATCCAATCCTCATCTTCTAAGGCTTCTTCAGTCTTCTTTGGTTCCATTTGAGATAGGAAACCAAAGTGAGCAGCATAGTTAGTTGTAGCCTTAGATCTGGTCATGACCTTTTCTTGGACATTTCCAATAATTTGATCTTGAGGATGATCTTTAAGGAATTTGATTGTTGTAGTTGGAGAGTCTGGTTCTGAATCTGAGTGATGTTGAGAACTCTGAGGTGAACACACATCCTTAGTCTCAACAGCAGCATTGTCAACAAACATCAGTTTGAGAATCCCTTGGAGTTTGTGATGATTTCTTTGATGAACACACATCATCATCACTATCATCTCCTATGACATACATAGGATTCGATAGGTTGGTTTCTTTAGGCCTTTCAAGCTCACTCAGACTGACCAAGTCAGCTTGACTTTTATCAGCTTGATCAAAACAGTCTTCATCAAAGGAGACATGAATTGACTCTTCTATGGCCTTTCTCCTTGTATTATATATCCTGTAAGACTTGGAGATTGAGGAATAACCAACGAATATTCCAAGATCAGCTTTAGGTTCCAACTTATGGAGCTGATCTCTTTGATTTAGCACATAGCATTTTGAACCAAAGATATGGAAGTAACCTATATTGGGCTTTCTAGACTTATACATTTCATATGATGTCTTTCCATGTCTTTTGACAATGATTGATCTATTTTGGGTATAGCAGGCTGTACTAATAGCTTCATCCCAGAAATAGAGTTTCAATCCTATCTCACATAGCATTGTTGAGCAGCCTCAATTATGGTTCTATTTCTCCTTTCAGCAACTCCATTTTGTTGGGGAGTTCTTACAGATGAGAAATTCTGTAATATTCCCTTTTTCTCACAGAAGCTTTCAAGGGTAGAGTTTCTGAACTCAGTCCCATGATCACTTCTAAGTTGCTTTACAGACAAACCTTTCTGAAACTCTTCCTGTTTGATAAAACTGATTATCTCCAGGGCAGGCTCACTTTTGGATTTAAGGAAGATTACTTAGGTGAATCTAGAAAACTCATCTACTATCACCAGTGTGTACTTCTTGCCACTTAGGCTTGGAGTACTTATGGGTCCAAACAAATCCATATGCAACATATGCAATGGGTCTGTTATTGAAAAATTTTACTTTGATTTAAAAGACCCTTTATGATGTTTCCCTAGTTCACACGCTGAGCACAATTTGTCTTTGACAAATGTGATCTTTTGTAATCCAGAGACTAACTCTTTATTGGACAGCATATTTATATTTTTAAAGTTTAGATGAGATAAACGTTTATGCCATAACCAACTCAGCTTAGGAACCGAATGGGAATACAAGCAGGTTTCATTATAGGGATCAGCAGAATTAAGATCAAGTAGATACACATCTCTTTCTCTTTTAGCTATTAATACAGGCTTTCCCTTAGCATTATAGATTGTTCCTGCTTTCTTCCTAAAAGTAACTATATTGTCTTCATCACACAATTGACTGATACTAATCAGGTTGTGTTTGAGACCTTTGACGTATGCAACTCTCTGGAAAGTGACCTTGCCAGCTTGCATCTTTCCATAGCCTTTTGTTCTTCCATGGGAGTTGTCTCCAAATGTTACTTTAGGACCTTCATCTTCTTGAAAATCACTAAGAAGTCCTTTCCATTCGGTCATGTGCCTTGAGCATCCACTATCCAAGTACCATTTACTTGAACCCTGCACATGACATGAAAACTAAACAAATTAGTTTTGTTTGGGAACCCACTTCTTGGTGGGTTCAGATGAGGAGCACTTAGCATCTCCATCTAGTTGAACTGACTGTTCAGCTTGAGCAGGAGCTGAGTCCTGTGTAGGCTGATCAGCTTGTTCTTGTTTAGGCCTTGAGATTTCTGCATCACAGTCCTTAGCCTCAAGACCTCTACTTCTGCACTTGTAGCATCTCATTCTTCCAATGATTACAGGAGGTAGAGTGTCTAATAATCCTTGTGAGAAATTGCTCTCAGACTTAGGATTATATGTGGTGGATAACTTTTCAACTTTCTTTGCAAGTTGATTCACATGATGATCACTGACTTTGGACTTACCTTTGTCAGGTCTTTGTTTGTTATCCTTTTGATTAGAAGTTTGACTAACAATCTTCTTTTCCATGACCTTGGACTTACCTTTGTCATGACTACTGGACTCACCAGTTTCAACAGGCTTGGACTTACCACTGTTGATCTTCTTGGACTTACCAAGATCTACAACTTTAGACTTACCATTGTTGTACTTTGACCTCTGACTGACAGTGGTATTCCTATTCTTGTAACTTCTCTCCGAGCCAGATAGAGAATGTTGTCTTTTGAAAGGATTTGGATTAAGCCTTTCTATGACTGAAGTTCTTTGAATAGGCTGAGTGCTTAATCTGTGTAGCACAGACTTACCATGCTGTTTGGATGTTGAGCACTCTTCTTCATGATCTTTAGCCTTTACAAACATATTGTATTTAAGGTTTTGACCATGTTTCTTCTCTGAGACTGACTTCTGAGACTCAATCAGTAGTCTATCCTCCTCAGAGTCTGTACTTGCTATCTCATCATCAGCTACAAAAGCTGCTGTTTGATAGTCACCTCCAAGTACAGCCTTTACCTGTTTAGGAATTTGTTGGTTTATGCACTTTTCAGCAAGCTTTGATGACTTACACCAAGACTCAGTGACCTTTTGAAGTTGGTCAGCTTTGTCTTTAGCTTCCTGAAGTTCTTCACTTAGAAGTTTATTAATGTGTCTTTGACATTCAAGATCACATTGTGCTTTCTTACCAACATCAATGAGAGATTTATTTTCCTTAATCTCATTCTTGAGTTTAGTTATCTCATCTTTGAGGTCATTTTGAGACTTAAGGATGGTCTTGAAATCATTCAGCAGATAATCAAAAGCAAGACCCTTTTCCTCATCGGTGTAAGAGTTGAAATTACTGACCTTGTACATGGAAGCAGGATCCCAATCACTAAGCTTGCTGTTTTCCTCAGCTTCCTTCATGTCAGCTTCAAAAGTTGACTCGGACAAACCATAATCAACCTCATCTATTTCCAACTCTTCATCTTCTTGAGCCATCAGACATACATCATCATCTGAGGTAGATAATTCAGTATCCCAGGTTTCAGCGTATAATCTTTTTCCACTGGGTTTGTCTTCTGGCTTTCCTTTCTTGAGCTGAGTATATTTCTTCTTGTATTTATCAGCTCTGTAAGCATTCTTATCAACAACTGATGTTGATTCCACCTTCTTTGATCTGCACTCAGCAGCAATATATCCCTTCTTCTGACAGTTGAAGCACACAACATTCTTGGGATCAAAGGAAATCTTCCCTTTGCCCCTGTCAGATCTTCCTCTTCCCCTTTGAGCTCTTCTCAAACGTCTGGCTAACATTGCCATTTGCTCAGTGATATTCTGAACATCATCAGTATCACTTGAGTCTGAGTCTGAGTGGTCAGCTTGAGATTCTGACTCAGTCTCAGATTCAACAACCAGTGTCTTGGAGCTTTTCTTCTTTTTCTGTGCACCCAATGCAATTTCATTCTTATCCAAAGACTCCTTGAGTTGTTGTTGAGAAGTTCTCTTGTGTTCAGTGATCTGTTCATGATTTAGCAAGAACCCATAAATGGACTGTAGGTTGTACACATGCAGTGTTCCTCCAGCCCTCAGTGCTGTAGTTACATCGTTAAACCTCTCTGGTAACACATCCAGAAATTTCAGCACAAGTTCAGCTTCATCTTTCTTTACACCCACACTTAGTAGGTCATTTATCAAGCAGTGAAACCTTGTGAACAAATCTGACAAGGTTTCATTCTTCTTTGAAAAGAAGTTTTCATAAGATCTATTCAAATGATTTTTCTTATGCTGCTTGACCAGATCCGTGCCCTCAGATGTAACACTCAGTGTGTCCCAGATATCTTTTGCTGATTGACACCCAGTCACAGTACGCAAGATTTCGTTGGTCAGGGCATTTGCCAGAACACTTTTTGCCTTGTCATCCAGATTGAAGAGTTTCCAATCTTCATCAGTCCAGGATGCAATAGGCTTTCTTGTTTCCTTTCCAGTTTTGCCAGGAGACGTATCACTGACAGTAGCAGGAATCTTGGGGATGATAGGTCCTTTTGTAATGACATCGAACATACGAATGTCAATGGACTTGAGAAATAGCATGGCTCTGAACTTCCACATAGGATAGTCAGATCCATCAAATATGGGACAACCTTTGGCAGACATCTGTGGAAAGTTTGAAGAATTGTTGCTTGTAGACATTGTAAACTTTCTCAGAATCATGAACTTTCAACTTATGAAATCGTTCAGCCTGCTCTGATACCAGTTGTTGGTCCCTTGGTGAGAATAACAACAAGCAACAGGCGTGTAGAAGGGGGGTTGAATACACTTTCTGCGGAAATTGAACAAATCAAATAAAAGTGTTATACAGAGTAAATCAAACCACAATCAGTCGAATGCTTTTATTAAGAAGATGATTACAATGCTTTGAATAAGAAGATGATTACAATAACTATCAAGTAAGCAACTCTTGATACATAACCACCTAATATAAATCTCTCAATCTCTGAAACTCAGCTATCTATAATCAACTTATGATTATAGATACTGACGACTCTCTAAACAGGATTTACACATATTGATAACTTACCAATATCACAACTAATGTGATTATTCGAACACACGAACAACTTGGCAATCTGTGAGTTTCTTGATCACGTTGAACTGACAAACAGTGATTCAAGAATCGTAACACATATGGTGAGGTGAGGTATTTGGCTCTTCAACACTTAGTTGTTTTCGTTTGTAAGTCGTACCTCTAAACTTATCAGGAGATAAGTATTTATAATCCTGTTCCTACGGTTCCTAACAAACTGGACTAATCCTAATTTGCTAACTAACTATCGGATAACTCGGAATCTTGAATCTTCAATCTTTAATCTTGATTCTGAAGTCTTCTTATCCTTTCCGTAGATATAGAGAGGTAAAAGATAAATTTTAAAACACATTAAAATTATCTTTAAACTGACTTCATTATTCAGGCTGAGTTACTCAGCTTGAAACTCATCAAGCTGAGTTCTTCGAGAACAAACCCGAATTTAACCATGAACTAACATGTATAATCTTTAACTCATCCTTAGAAGTCTAAAGAATTAACTAAAACATATTTAGTAACTCTATTGAGCTGACTCAGTCTTTACGCTGAGTCGCTCAGCTTGAAACTCATCAAGATGAAACTCAATATGTATATCTTAGTTTACGCACACAGCTTATCAAACATATTGATAATCTTACTAAGATATAGTCTAGGCTGATCGAACATATGCTCAGCTTATATTCAGCCTATACTCAGTCTGAGTCACTATAAGCGTTCAGTCTGACTAAACTTCATAATTCTGTTTAAGTTATATGTAGAACACATCTTACAAACTTAACTTTGTCTCATCAAATCTTAACTGATGAGATCATTTTCCCAACACTATCCAATAATGGATTGGGTAAAAGAGACGCAAAAGTTCACCGGTGCGACTAGGTCGAGTGACTGGACGACCCACACCTGAACTTACTTCATGGTTTCTATCACGAGTAAGTCAGGATGATAATATTCATTTCGTCCTTAGACCGTATATATATGTATCCAAAGCATGGGCGTGCTTTGCTTTGATTGCTTTCAAATGCAGCTCGTAACTGGCTGTTATAAATGGATTAAAGTATGGTATAAGTGGCGGAGCAATTTAGTCAAAGAGATTTGTTCCTATAGTTTTAGAGAGATATCCAAGGGCCCCTCATGTTGAAATGATATTTGATCGATTGCAACTAGACTTTGGGTCACCATCAATCAAGATCGAGAAACATACTCGTGAACAATCTGGATATTGACATTTAACCATGTCTCATGTTCACAAGGATATCACGAACAAAGGGATGTTCGATCACTTATTTATAGGGCCATTTCGTACTTGTTATGGATTTCGCTTTTGTTTAGGGTGACAAAACCCATACTGACTTGGGGGTAGAGATGCCTTACTAGAGGCCACTCTTTGTTTGTGGTTTTATGGGTACGGTGTGTCATGTGCAAGTGGGAGTTTGTTGGAGTATGCCCATTGACGCATGTACGCCATTTAAATCACTGCCGATGATGTATGAGCCTATTGGGTCACACACCGGGGATCAATCTTGACAGCAAACAAAGTGGAGGGACTAAAAGAGGTAATTTGCAAAGGTTGGTATGCAGTAGGAGATCGCGCTTCGATCTCATTGGAGATCACGGCGTGATCTTTTGTGGCGGTCACGTTGCGATTCCTTAGGGATCACGGCACGATCGCGTGACGGACTGCATGTCACCTTTTTGCTTTTACCACTTGAATTGGCCAATGCATGTACACTTCATGATTGAAGTTTGGCCGGACTTGGGGCATCTAAGAGGCATTTTTATGCTTATGAAAGAACCAAGGCTTCGCACCTTATACACTCTTGACACCATACACTTTGGCATACACTAAAGGGCATCTATAAGCAAAGAGAGTGTTCTAAAGTCATTCAAGAGAGTCAAGTGTGTGAGTACAGAAAGTGTGGTCTATTGTTGTTGTTCATAAGGTGAGATCAAGTCTTTGAGGATCACCTAGGTTTGCTAGTACAAGGAGATTGAGTATACCCGGGGTGGAGTTTGGTACAAGAGGGCTATATTGCTTTCTAGTCATCACCGACAACTCTCATCAACTCCAAGAGTTCCAAGAGGGTATAACTTCCTTTCCTTGTCTTTATTCATGTTGCATTTCATAATAATAGACCTTGGTCCATTTTGGGGTTTCTTTTTGTTTTATGTTATGCATGTCTGTACCTTGAGCTTTGTTTGTTGTACTTGCTTCCGTTGGCATGTTTCTGAAACCCCAACAAATATTTAATTCACGTGACCATTGGTTGAACAATAGTCACACAAAATACACATTTACTTGACTTTAAAAAGCATATGGTCACACATTTTAACACTTTTGGTCACATTTTAATTACATATATGTGACTGAATATTACAAAACGCCACATAAAGATTAAATTCATGTGTCCATTACATGAACAATAGTCACACGAAATACACATTTACTTGACTTAAAAAATCGTATGGTCACACATTTACGACCTATGGTCACACGATCTTTCGTCACACATACGCTGAAAAAGCAAGTGTGACTATGAATATTGTCACACATTTTTGGGGTAACGAAATCTCATTTTTCTACTAGTGGTTGTTTTGTAAACTGACTCGAGGAACAACTCTGCTCAGATGAGTAACACCTAAGCACTGAGTATCAGCCGAAGGACTAGCTTCAGAGATCAGCCAAAAAGAAAAGACTATTATAGAAGACCATCAGGTGAGGGATTACAATGATCAGTTGAGGAACAACTCTGCTTAGATGAGCAGTGAAAGTGATCAGTTGAGTCTACAACTTTGATCAGCTGGGACCCTCCTGCATCAGTTAAGTTACTTTACCCACTTAGTCTATTTCCCATAAGGTTATCACTCTGTATGATCAGCTGAGCATCATTGATCAGCTGATCATCTAGGTTGATTAGCTTACACCTCCCCCTAGTCTAACATTTGCTCAAATGAGCATTTGTATGATCAGCTGAGTAAATGTTAGTAGTTGAGTCTTTTATATCCCTTTGGCTAAGCGAAATTATACTTGCAGTTCACTACATTTTGTCAGTTGAGTCGCGAAATTGTAAAATCAGATCAGTGTTACTTTTTATTTGTTCTTAAGTCGAAGGCAGAGCATGTGTTGTTCTATTATGCCTTTAGATCTATCTTTGAGTATAAGCACCTTTTGAATCAAATAATAGATAAAATAGATTGATCTTATCCTTAGGAAAAGGAGAAATATACTTTAGAATAATAAAATCTCGAAGATTTGTTTCAACAACTAAGTATGGCTGGCAACTCCATACTTGATAAAGTTAAATATGAAGAAAGCACGGTGTCGCTTAAAGTATAAGCATGGAAAGAGAAACTTAGACTTTAAGGCAAAAGGTATATGTTTTAATATTATAATATTGTTAGTGAGATGTACTTTTGCAGAAAGTACATTCAGTTTATACATTGCTTGTATAAACTGAATCTACTTTCCAGCCACTTACTTTATCTATTATAATATTAATATCCTACATTCTTTTTGTCTCCTACCTTCCTTGCAAGACCGGACCCCAATGCTCTATATTTTCTACTGCCTGTTGGACATGCAAACTATGATTGAAATCTCATTTGTTGAGAATTACACAGACTCTTCATAGCATAGTTTTAGAAGAATTTTCAAAGCTTTTAAGCAAAGAACAAACTTTTAGAGTTAGAATATTTTGTGTGTAGAAACAAACTTTTAGTTGTTAGGAATAGTTTGGTTCATGTGTTGAACCTTTTTGTTGCCATCTTTTATTGAACTTAGATTTTTAGCATCTAGTTCATGTAATTCTTGATTCGTTTTAATAAGAATTATATAAAAGTATGACTGTGTGTCATTAAATTTAAAAAGCTAAAGTTTGTATTCAACCCCCCTTTTACACACACTTGTTGTTGTAGTATCCATCCGGACCAACAACTGGTATCAGAGCAGGTTGATAATCAATATCTAGATCTGTTTTGCTTACTTTTCAATTGCTTCTACCCCTTACTAATATGGCCACATCTTCTACTATTTCAAACAACTTTCCAAACACTGGAAGAGAAGGGTTCATCTCTTCATGTCCACTCTTGACATGGAGATGTTGAAGATTATCATTGAAGAACCCTTTGTCCCCACTTCAACTCTTGCAGTTCCTTCTGCGACAAAAGGTGATACCTCTACAACTGAAAGATTCATAACAAAGCAAATGCATCTGTGGTCTGATGAAGACAAAAGGATGGTAAATCTTGACATCAAAGCAAGAACAACTTTAGTTTCTGCACTACAATAAGATCTATCATCAAGTACTTAACTTTACTTTTTCAAAGGAGATGTTAGACACTCTCACAGTTGCATTTAATGGCACCGAGGATGTCAAGGAGAAGAAGAAACTGCTCCTAATAAGAGAATATGAATTCTTTTTTGCTCACAAGGGTGAAAGTCTTACTCAGACCTACACCAGGTTCAACTACCTCGTGAATGACTTATGGATGGCAGATGTAACCAAGAGCAACACGGTGTTGTTGAACAAATTTCTAGACTCCTTATCTAAGATATGGGATAACTTTGTTACTGTCTTAAAACATAGTGAGAAGATCAAAGGGATGTCTCTAGTTGAGCTTTATGGTAACTTGATGAATAATGAGAATTTAGTTAAACAGAGGAAGATGTCCACCAAGGATATGGGAGAAGCAGTGAATGCTCCACCAACTGCACTTGTGTTCAAGGATATGAGGTCCATGAGTTTTGTTGCTTTTATTTCTGAGTCAAGTGAAGAGGTAGCTCAAGTCCACAGGTAGCTCAAGCTTCAAATCTGTGCCCAAACAAGACAGCAAGGTTGACTATGAAACCATGTATAAGAAGCTTCTTGTTGTTGTTCTTGACAAGAAGAGAAAGCCGAGGTAAAGGTGTTGGTAGCTAAAGAAAAGGACGGGGTCGAGGAAGATCTCTCAAGTGATAAAGATGCGGTCTTTAGTGCTTAGCTCAATCATATGACCAACACAGGTAGTACTAGCTCATTTGATGATGACTTGAAAAAGGCAGCTAAAGCTTGTACTTTCACCAACAGGGATCCTTCTTCTATGTACCAGGTTGGAAAATTCATAAACTATGATGATAATGAGAAGAAAGCTACGTTTGAATACTTGTGTGTTGATTTTCAGTCTACTATTCAAAGAGAAAATAAGCTAAAAACATAAATACAATCACTAAAAGATAAATTAAATCATAACTAAAACAGATGACAGCTTTAAAGAAGAACTAGATAATCAAAAGATTTTAAATAAGATCTTGGTAAAAGAAACCAATGAAGCAACCAAGAAGTTTAATGACCTTCAAAAAGTAGTTAAGTCTTGTGTGTCTGCAAAAGACCACTAAGTTTCTCACAAAGTTTAATGACACAAAGCTTTTCACTACGCTTTTACCAAACAAGTCCAAGCTATCATTGGTGAAAATTACTCCTAAGCTGCTAATTGTGTTGATTTTAGTGAGAACATGAACATCTTAGATGAAGCTGACATTTTACCACAAGCTTTTCACAAAGTTTTTAAAATTAAAAAGGTGTTCATAATAGATTTGTCAAAAGTGAAAGCTCTCATGTGAAAGATTCAATAACTCTCACAGGTAATATTTAACTTTTTTTGTGATGTTAGAAAGTAAATGTACTAAGAATATAAAGTTAAATGACGCGAGTAAATGAAAGGAATCATATGTTGAAACCAAAGAGACATTATGTTGTTAAACCTTGAAAAAAACGGATACCTTAAAACAAAGTACTAAACTAACTGTAAATTCATTAGCTAATATTGTTATATCATATGATCGGATAACTGATGATAAATGCTCAGCTGATGGCTTGTCAGCTAATCATAACTCATCATCTAACTGCTTAGCTGATCATGAACATTTAACTCTCATTTAATAGAAGAAATTGTGAGAAAAGGGAATGATGTTCACATTATTTCCAAGCCTACCACATCTATGGTTGATCAAAAACTCTTTAAATCTAAGGGTCAATCTAAAGTTCCTGTTTGCGAAGACCTTAAAGGCTTACAGGATTAGCTGCAATAGCCTAGTAGTCAAGTTAGTCAGCTGATGACCCATAGTCATCAGAAGGCTGACAAGGCAAATCATAGGCATTCAAAGAAAACTATTCAATGCTCTAAAAGCAAAAAATGTTACAAACGTGGTCGCAAAGAACACAGGGCACATGAATGTTCTCAAGAAGGAAATTCAAGACATCGGTCTAGTATTGATAACATAGTTGTTGTAGGACCGCTGGGGGATGGGGTTCTAAATTAAACTAAAACACCCTTACGCTAGGACTGATCTAGGATGAGAAATAGTGCGGAATTTCTATTTCCCAAACCTCCTAAGGATTCTAAGATCTGCTTAGGTGTCCGGCACACAGTAACACTAAGAAACACACAGAGTAGAAACAAGAACAAACTCTAAGAACTCACACAGAGATGCTTAAGGCTGCCCTTGGTTTTCGTATTTCTCACTAAGATTACGAATTATGAGGTCAAAGTCGCGATTACTAAGGCTTAAGGTCAGATAAGGTCGATTACGAAAGCTCCCGGTTGATTACCTGTCAATTAGTCGATTACCCGCGAACTCTCTCGCTAATATGTGGTTAAGAGATATTTATAGTGTACTTAAATTCACTACGCACGTAATGTATCACACTTCGTACGAAGTGAGTCCAGTACGCACGTACTGGATATATTAATAATAATTAATTAACTTTTAACCGACCTAATCACTGCGCGCGTAGTGAGCTCCACTACGCACGTAGTGAGACTGACTTCGCACGTGGTGATCTTTCACCTAAACTTAAACTTCCAAACACACATCAACACATGATTAAGTACTTGTAAGCTTAAGATAATCACATAGAATCACTAAGAATGTATACACATGCAAACAATTAACCAAAACACATTTGAATTAATATTTCATGTATGTATTGGATTGATTTACAAGGGATTTACAATTATGCACCAACAAACTCCCCCTAAGACCTAGTTCTATCAATAAAAAATTGCACTAAGCAAAATTTACACAAAGTAAACAAAACTGACAATCTAGCTATCACACAGTTGTAGACTTTACTTCTTCAGATCCAGCATAGATGTCAAATGCAAAGCAAATTCTGACGACTTTCTGAAACTGCAACGCTAACTCCATATACTGATGCTTGTACAGAATTGGGTTGTAGTATAGAACAGTGATGTCATCTTTACCGAAATTCCTGATCCACATAGGATCGAATACCTTTACAGTTTCTCCACCTGACAGGTTGTCGTCTAAAACAATCACTGCCTTCGTTGTTTTCTCGTTGAAGTACCACCACTTGAACCTTGCGCTCCACCCAGTAGGCATGATTCTCAACGGCAACTTCTTCATACAACGAGGAGCTTTACAGTTAAGCACTTTGAGTCTCCTCCCTGTCAGTGGATCTATCTTGGTTGGATGGCTCTTGACACCTGGCACATAAGGCTTTAAGTTTTTCCATCCAAATCGAGTCTCACGCTTCACCAGTGTCTCAAACCATTTTGCCATGCTGTGATCGTCACAGTCTAAAAGGGGCAGACGAGCAAGTTGTCGAATATCATAGAACGGCAGAGTCTGGATATCATTTGCCCTTTGAAAATACTCAACTCCTCTTTCCCTTTTAACTGCATAAACATTAAATTCTGGCATATAGCACCAACCAACAATTTCACCATCCGTCTTTTTGCCCAGAGTCTGATAAAACTTGGTATACTCCGGTGAGCTTTCAGACTTCTTGTCTTTCCCTGCCTGACGTTCCAGAAACCGTTGATACTTCTTTCGTCTAGCTTCTCTTTCATCTTGCTTAGATTTTCTATCACCAAGATATTTTTCTAAGTCAAAATCAACATTTTCTTGTTCTCTAACTTCAGCCCTTTTGTTGATTTCCTCAGCATTAGCAGTTTTGAAAAAATCGGCAAGGTCAGGCAGGTTGTCGTCCTTTTGTTGACCAGGATAGTGTTGATCGGTTTCATCCTCAATCTCAATCTCATCAGTGTCAAATACAGGTTCCTGTTCAGCTTGAAATGGTTGCACAAAGCTTTCATCCACCTCTTCTAGAATAACATCTTCGACAGGAATCTGTAAAAGTTCGGCAATTTGTTCTTTTGTCAGGAATGGAAGTATTTCTCCTTCCTCTGCATCATACTCATTTTGTGGAACAATTAGCCCTTGAACACTCAGCAGACGAGACAACTGAGGAATATCAGCTTTCAATGGCTGAACAATTAATGGATCTTCACACAGAAATAAGAAACCATAAACATGTGTAAGTTAAGATTAAACATTTCAATTCACATAGAAGGAATAAATATTTCATTACAAAAGATTCATCGTCACACAGAATACATTGATAAAAAAAAAAAATTACAAAGTCACACAGACTATAATCAACCTTGCTCATCGCCAGAATAAGTACCAGCCTGTTCAGATTCAGCGGCTTCTTTCAATCTGAGCACCTCCTCATCCTGCTTTTCAACATGATCTTTCAACCGTTTGAACTCAGAGGTATATTCAAGCAGGATCTGCTCCATCGTCTCATTCTTCTTTACAAGCTCGCTGATTATCATTGCTCTTTCTTCATTGCTCTTTTCCAAGCTCTCAATCCTCTCAGCATCTCTTTTCAACAAATCCTCCATTTGTTCATCTCTTTTCAAAAGATTTTCAATTTGCTCATCCTTCTCGACCAGTTTCTGCTTCACCTCTGCTAGCTCCAGCTTTCTCTTGTTTTCATCTTTGATCATATCAAGCATGTAGCCTTGGAGCCTGCTGAGGTTTGCCTCCATGGCTAGGGTAGGCAGCTGTGACCTGGTCTGAGAGGACCCTTCAGCACCTTGAGTGGCAGAGATGACTGGAGCGGCGGTTGCAGAGGATGGTTGAACAATGATTTCTGCAGAAGCAACCATCGGCTTAAACTTGTATACCTTCTTCTTCTTCTTCTCTGGCTCATCGACTGCAGCCTTTTCCTTCCTTTTCCTACTTTCCTCCTCCTCACTTTCCTCGAAGAATTCATCTACATTAATATCTTCTAGGCTTCCTGGGATAGCCTCTCCCCCAGTGGGATCACGAACTCCCTGACTTTGTATCTCAGGCTCCTCATCCTCATCATCAGAAACTATCTCAATGTTCTCCACCTGAGAGATTGAACCCTCATTCCTCCACAGATGTTTCCTTTCCGGAGCCTTGTAAGCCTGGTTTCCCAAATGGCAGATTAGACGCCTTTTAGGAGGAATCGAGGTACCGATATATCTGCTCATCTGTCTTACCGTTTGTTCATTCATATGTTTCAGCTTGATTCGATCACCGTCCTCTTTCACCAGACCCTCCACTTGAGCATCAATTACTATTTGTAGGAATCTGGGGTACATCAGGAATTGCCCCTCTTTCTTTGTCAGATTCTCCTTTAAGCCGTTGAAGATAGCCCTGGAGATGTTAAACTTGACATTAAGCACAAGGGCTACAAACAGATGGGAGAACGTTTGGTTAAGCTGATCGTGTCCGGTTCTCCTTGGGCCCAGACAATGAGATATCACATGCATCAAATAACGATACGGGGGGCAGAGCTTGGTTTTGTAAACCGATTCATTACGGATCTCCCCCGTATATCCACACCTTAACAAACATCCCTTCAATCGGCAACTGTTCAGCAGAATTGGGTCTGCAATATCATCCCCGAGCTCAAGCAGCTCATTCAGTATACCTTCCGACACAAACACATCATTATTTTGCACCTTACCTCGAATCCCACCCAGGGATTCATCATATACAGCAGTGTTCCAGAATTCTTGCTGATGTGAAGCGTATGCCGTGCAAGCTGTTGTGATGGCGGTGTGGATCCTTGATCTCATCAGATAGTCGATCATCTCATCACAGTCTTTTGTCAACTTATTCTTAGATACACATGCCCTAATGTTGTGCATGTATCCGGTCTTCAGGTCTGTCTTAGGTTGACTGCCAGAAGCAGTTTAAGCCACAGGTGGAGCTGATGAGCTTTCCAACTGAGCGGGTTCCATTGCTTAAATTCTGCAGAATGAACATTATGCACATTAGAGACACATTCACTGATCGTAACACACAGTTAAAATCTGCAGATTAACGTAAACGTTCATATCAAAAATTAACATTCTATCACGTGCGAACTGAGCAGCAGCACGCACGTGATGAGAAGCCTACGTGCGAAGTGGTTGGACAAAATAAACTTTGATTTTAATTTAATTGCAATTCACTTCGCACGTGATGATTACAGATCGCACGGATTGCACGTCACTTCGTGCGACTGAAATTCATCAGCTTCATCGTCTTCATTTCCGAGTTCGTGCGAGGTGAAGACACTTCGTGCGAGATGGACTTCACTTCGCACGACTAGTATTCAAATCCGACGAACAGTTCGACGAGACATTTGACTCAAAAACCTCGATTTTCAGTGTATTTGTCTCAATTAAGTGACTAAAAATCATTAACTAAGTCCACAAAGGTTTCATTTTCACTTAAAACTAACAAATTAACACATTAAAGTCTCTAAATCCGGTTTTAAAGGTTATTGGACTTTCGAACACAAAATCGGCTATAACGCGAGATCTAACCGTTGGATTGAAGCGAAGATTATACCAGAATGTTCACAAAGCAAAACCGAATCACAAGGATGGATCGAAAAACACTCTTAGCACAAAATCAGAATCACAATCGAGAGAGAATAGGAGTACACTGTAGAAATTATGAATGCGTACTGACGAATACGCACGAGAACAATATATATACCCTGCTCCACTTCGTGCGCAGTGGATTCACTTCGCATGATGTTATCCATAGTATTTACCCGAAGTGACAGACCACTTCGCACGTGGTGTATATTACCTCGTGCGAATTTGATCTCACTTCGTATACTTCAATCCAATTCGCACGTGTTGCTTTTCCACTTCGTGCGGGTTACCGATATTTCGTGCGAATTGACTTTCTCACATAGAGTTAGACTTTTTCTCGACGATCCTGTACTCAGCACACAGCAGTTAGTAACTTCAATGCAAGTAAAAACATTTAAGCACATGCAAACACAAGAAATTATAAATAAAGAAAATAAACATACCAAAAGAAATAAGAAACACACCAAAAATCTTTTGTATTCTTCTGATTTTAAAGAAAATGAAAATGCAAACTGTAAACAAATTAAATCCTAAAACTAAGAGAATTAAAAAATACTAAGAAAATTGCAGGAATAAAATTACAGAAATTTAAATCTTTTTGTGAGAAGGTTCCAAGATGGAATCAGTACCAGCACATCTATACTTAGTTATCATTCATTTCAGAACCTTAGGCACAAACATACTCTCTCAATTTATGTCTGTCAATCTAACTTTCCTCAGATAATGACAGATTTGATTTCAACATTTTCTGATTATCTAGAACTGAGTACAAGGTTAAGACTATCTCTTTTAAAATCTCACAGTGTTTTGACTCACTCAGTAGGATGCACAACTTGAGTACCCAACCACCATGCTTATGTGCTTTGTGATTTTGTCAACGCATTTTATGCTCTTTGACATGGAGGTCAAATTTTCACCTCTTCTGATAATTTTGTTGAGCTTTTGTCACTGCATTTTATGCTCTTTGACAATTCAACACTAATAGATCAATATAGCTTTTGTCACTGCATTTTATGCTCTTTGACAATTCAACATTGATAGATCAATGTATCTATTTCTTTTGACATCTCAGATTGGGGTCAATTTTTCACCCTCTTTTTACATTTTGCTCATTGTCATCTAACACATTTGGCATGGTAGTAGGTGTGTGCACCAGACTTAATTAGTCTCAACTGTTATTGACTTGTAGACTTGGAATGTCTCGATAGTTTGAATCTTTGATGGATTTTCACATGCATAACCAATTGTCAGCCTAGACTCTCATCATATGCCTTACACGCCATCTGTTTCTCATCTGATTTGACTTAAATTTTCAGACAGTTTTCTCAAAAATATGTACATGCCTTCAGTCCTAATTTTACTAGACATACTTTGTATTGAAAGCCAGTGTACCATCATTTTCCATTTGAGTTGGATCAACTTCTCATTTTTGTTTTTCTGATTTTTTTTTTATTTTCTATGTTTTCTGATTTTTTTTGTATTTTCTATGTTTTCTGATTTTTTTGTATTTTCTATGTTTTCTGATTTTTTTGTATTTTCTATGTTGCACCTATCTCCCCCTAAAATACTAAAGAAATAAAATACCTAGAAATTAGAAACGGAAAAACACACAGAAAATAAACACAAAGACAAACGAGATATAACCACACAGAAAATAGACACACAGTCTCAAATACGAATAAGGACACTAAGTCGAATCATCAGGGACAACCTCACACTTGGTTTTCATCCCGTTTTCATTCACTAAGAATAAAAATCGGGGTTTATCAAATGCCTTTGTATACAGGTCTGCTTTTTGAAATTCAGTTTGGATAAACACGACATCAATTAATTTCTTTTTCCAGCAGTCCCGTATAAAATGGTATTTGATACCAATGTGCTTGGTTTTATAATGTTGGACAGGATTTTTAGTGATGGCTATAGCAGCAGTGTTATCAACATAAATGGGAGTAGTAGAGAATTGCAAACCGTAATCCCGCAGTTGTTGTTGAATCCAGATGACCTGAGAACAGCAGCTCGCCGCCGAAATATATTCAGCTTCACACGTAGAAAGCGCAACTGCAGTCTGCTTCTTACACTGCCACGTGACAAGACGTGATCCGAGAAATTGGCAACCTCCAGAGGTAGATTTGTGATCCTTCTTGCATCCACCATAGTCTGAATCACTGTAAGCTGTCAACTCAAAGCTATCATTATATGGATACCACAGTCCAAGATTAGGAGCATCCTTCAGATAGCGAAAGATCCGCTTGACAATCATCAGATGCTTGACATTGGGCTTGGATTGGTATCTTGCCATCAGACATGTTGCAAACATGATGTCTGGTCTGGATGCAGTGAGATACATCAAAGATCCAATCATCGCGCGGTAGAGAGACTCATTCACCAACTCCCCCTCAGTATCTGGAGACATGCCGTGGTTAATGGGCAGAGGTGTTGCAGCAGTCTTCTCAGTAGACATTTCAAAATGGGCTAAGATGTCAGCAACATACTTCGACTGATGTAGAAAAATCCCTGTCTCGGTCTGCTCCACTTGAAGTCCAAGGAAGAACTTCATCTCTCCCATTGAGCTCATTTCGAATTTTTCCTTCATAATCCTTGCAAAGTCTTCACACAGAATCGGATTAGGAGAACCGAAAATGATATCATCCACATATACTTGCACCAAGATCAAGTCTTTATCATCACCCTTGATAAATAATGTTTTGTCGATGGTTCCTCTCCGGTACCCATTATCAGTCAGATATTGAGAGAGGGTCTCATACCATGCTCGCGGTGCCTGATGAAGACCATATAACGCTTTATTCAGCAAGTACACTTTGTCGGGATGGATCGGATCGACAAACCCCGGAGGTTGGTTCACATAGACTGTCTCTTGAATTTCGCCATACAGGAACGCACTTTTAACATCCATCTGATAGACTTTAAAGCGTTTGTGCGAGGCAAAGGCGAGAAATAAGCGGATCGCTTCCAACCGAGCGACTGGAGCAAACACATCAGTGTAGTCGATGTCAGGAATTTGTCTGAACCCCTGAACAACGAGCCTTGCCTTGTTCCTGACAATCACCCCCTGATCATCTCTTTTGCACTTCAGAACCCATCTGCAGCCAAAAGATTTAGCTCCCTTGGGTTTGTTCACTAAGCGCCATACATTCAACTTCTGAAATTGAAGCAACTCTTCTTGCATAGCATTAATCCAAGAGTCATCCTTGAGAGCTTCAAGATGATCCTTTGGTTCAATCTGGGAGAGAAATCCCGAACATAGACATTGTGTGAAGTCCACAGACTGAACCAAATTTGCACCCAGATCCGAGAAGTCTTGCATCAGCTTTAATCCCGGTGACGCTGAAGAAGTAGACCCATACAGTGTAGCCACTTGCCTCCTGGTTTGAACATGTGAACACGGATCCCCAATAATTTGTTCAGGAGGATGGTTTCTATCTACTCTACTTGATCTCTGTAACTGAGCTTCGACATTTATTTCCAGGTTAGTGACCACAGGTGTCTCCTCAAGTGTTAATGTTTGATCATTGGAGGAACCCTCACCCTGCGACCCCTTGTCTGGTGGAGTATGCGGCTCATCTTCAGAATCAGAATCAGCATCACTTAGAATAGGTATAGCAGTACTCGAGGGCAGGTTTGATGGGGCACCGTCAGAAGAGTTGTGAAGATCATATAACATTTGTATTGCAATATCTTCTTCTAAGGCTACTGGTGGCAGGTTGAATGAGTCAAATAGATTATCATAATCAAACAGCCAGGCATCACCAGTTTTTGTCGGAGGAGAAGAATTTCTCTGCACATCCACTTCAAACCACTCTTCCACACAGTTAGACGTTAAGTTGTATACCCTCTTGTTCGGAATGCTGTATCCCAAGAAGAACCCTTTTTCTACCTTGGAACTGAATTTTCCCTCTGCTTCCCGTTTTAACATAGTGCACGGAGCGCCAAACGGTTCAAGATGGCTAAGATTTGGTTTCCGGTTATTCAACAGCTCATAACATGTCTTTCCTAATCGTTTGACCACTAAGACCCGGTTAAGTGTGTAACAAGCATTTGCGACAGCTTCGTTCCAAAACCTTACGGGCAAAGCAGAATCAGCAAGCATGGTGCGTGCTGCCTCTATTAATGTCCGATTCTTCCTCTCAGCTACTCCATTCATTTGAGGAGTGTATGCGGCACTGAACTGATGTTGAATACCCTTTTCGTTACACAGCTTTTCCATCTTCTGGTTCTTGAACTCGGTTCCATTATCTGAGCGAAGCTTCCTGATCTTCAACTTATAGATAGTCTCTAACTTGTTGATCATGACCTCTAAGGTCTCGAATGTCTCAGACTTCTCTTTTAAGAAGAAAACCCAGGAAAACCGCGAGTAGTCATCACTCACTACCAGACAGTATCTATCTCCATGAATGCTCTTGTACCGCACAGGACCAAATAAATCCATGTGAAGTAGTTCAAGCGGAATTGAGATGGAGTGATACTTCTTCAACTTGTGGGGCTTCTTCGTCTGCTTCCCCATTTTACATGATACGCACTTGTCTGGCAGATGGAAACTCTTCAAGTTGACTCCCGTGACCAGCTCATGATGTACTAAGTGATTCATCTTTCTCAGGCTTAAATGACACATCCTCTTATGCCATAACACTGAATCCTTCTCAGTGGCCTTTGTGAGAAAACATTGGTGTTCTACATCTTTCACCGAAGCATTGGACATATCCAAGACATAAAGGTCATTTTGTCTTGGAGTTGACATTAAGATCATGTCTTCGGGAATTTGGTACTCCTTCTTTAGCACATAGCATTGTTTGTCATCAAACATCACCTTAAACTCTTTATCACATATCTGAGAGACTGACAGCAAGTTGTTTGCTAGCTGCTCGACATAATTGACTTTGTCAAAGCTCACTCTCCCATTTGACAAGAAACCTTGAGCTGTGATGTGACCCCCTTTATCGCCAGCGAAACTGACATACCCTCCTTTTATTTTTCTGACGTTTGATAGAAGGTTCAGATCGCCTGTCATGTGCCTGGATGCTCCACTATCCACAATCCACGTGTTATACCGATGAGCACCCTGCACAAACAAGTAAAGGGTTAGTTAGCATTGGGAACCCAAGCCCGAATGGTCATGGGTTTCCCATCTTCTCCAACAACTTGCACATTAATCCACACACCAGTAGCTTTGGTGTCTACATTGGTATCTGGACTACTAGATGGTTTAGGTTCAGATTTTGTTGTCCATCGCAAGTCTGAACGGGGAAGAGTCTTATGATAAACACTGGAAGTGTTAATGACTTTATGTATAGGCTCCTTCCCTTTCACACTTACCTCAGGACTCTTGGGTTTACACGAAGTTTCCCCAATTGTCCTTTTGAGCTGAGGGGGGTCAGTTGATTTCTGATTAACTTGATGAAAAGTTTTGTGTTTTTGAATTTGTTCAGGTGAATCAGCTTTCCCCCTTGAGCTCTGAGGTTGCTGATCATACTCGTAACTAAGGTGACCAGGTCTCCTGCACACATAGCAAACCCGGTTAGAGTAAGATTTGGCAGGTGTATATGGCTCATTCGGTTCAACTTTACCTTTGGGCTGCACTCCTAGACCACTTTGTTTAGGTAAGATTTTGACTTCTTCATATGGACGGGTTGCAGGAGACTTTGCACCCTCCTTCTCAATGGTTCGAAGTGCAGCTTGAACGTTTTGCATTAGACTACCTGGACCAGAAGAATTGCCCAGAAGTTTTCGCATACCTGGTTCTGGCTTTTCTTCTGGTTTAGGCTCTTTTCTCTGAGGCTCACCAACTTTCTCCTTCATTTTTAAATTTGGTTTTGAAGTTGAAGCAGAAGGTGTATCAACTTTGGGAGCAAGTTGGTCAGCTTCAACGAAGACATCAGATTGCACCAGTTGGTTTAAGACTGGTGGTGGACATTTCGAATAGGTCTTCGTGTCTTTCTCCTGAACAGTACCTTGTGGTCTTCGGTCGATTATGTGTTCAAACAAATATGATGAAGTTGAATAACTTTTTAGCTTCTGATTTAACGTGTCATAATCGACCTTAGAACTCGCAAGTTCCCATTTTAGAGTATCTATCTGATTTATGTAGAAAACGATAGCATCCTGCTTGTTTAATAAAGCAACCTCTAATTCACTGAGTTGTTTGTTTTGACTCTTAATCTTATCTTTAAGAGTCTTTTCTCTACCCTTAATGATAGAGTTCTCGTGCAGTTTAGAGGTTAGCTCAGTGACTTGTACTTTCAAGGATACTATAGTCTTCACATAATCATTACACGACACACAGGGAAGACCAGGTGTAGGATTTACTTTGACATCAGCTTGTCCAGTCATGCACGCCTTTTGATTTACTGGTTCAGGTTGAACAGGCACTAGTGTTGGTTCGGCAGCTGGCTCAGAAGTTGATGCCACATTTTGCTCGTCAGTGGGCAGGACAGACTCTTCATCATTGACCTCGTGGACACTGTCTGCCTCAGACTGAGAGTCGTCGTTCAGATCTAGAACACTGGCCAGATTGGTTTCAGCAACTTCAAACGCGTCCGAATCTTGGAAGTGTACTGACCAGTCAATCCCCTCATCCTTTTGTACTACCACCATTGCCTTGGATGATCCCTCATGAGGTGACTCAGCCTTCTTAGGTGTGGTGGTATTTGACGTTTTGCCCGGAGAGGTTCTGAAGGGATACTTGGGTCCTGAGTTCTTTGGCTTTTCACATTCACGTGCAAAATGACCCTTTTCACCACAGTTGTAGCAGGTTACAGCTGACTTGTCAAAACCCAGCTTCGTATCTTTGGTTGCTGTAATCTGCATCCCCGTTCTCTTCACTAAGGCTTTGGCTCTTCTTACCAGGTTGGCATATGACAATAAGATATCTTGACGTTCCATCTCATCGTTGTCAATTTGGTCATAGTCTTCCTGGGTCAGATAGGCGTTCCCAATCTTTCCCTTGAGCAGATCATCGTATGAGGTGACCAATGCACTAAGCATCCCCATATGCTCCTTAACTTCTTCAGTGCTGCCATGCTTGAAATGCTCAGTGTTTAAGGCAGGCATTGACGTTTTGCTTGAAGGAGCAGAATACGGTGGTCCACTAGAAGTTTCAGGAGCAGACTTGCTTGATGAATTGACGTTAGAAATAAAAGCTGTCTGCAATGGAGCATTGGATGAGGTGGCTGGAGAAGCAATGGGTCCAGAACAGTATAGCGATGGATTCTGCACATAGCTGCTTAGTCTGTCTAGATTTTGCTCTTCTTGTTCATGCTCTTTAAGTTTGGTGATGAAGTCATTTAGATCCATTCCTTCAAATCCCTCACCATTCTTCAAGATCATGATGAAAGGCCTCCAGCTCTTTGGTAGTGCCTTAGACAAAGTCTCCACTTGTTGGCGTTCGGAAATATGCACCCCCAGACTATCCATTTCACTAAGAAGATGGTTGTATCTGTTGATCAGGTCTGGAAGCTTTTCATTCACATACGAAGTGAAGTGATCAAACTCCTTCCTTAACTGAGATGCCTTGAGCTCCTTCAGAGATGCATTCCCCTCATTCCTCTTTTGTAAGGCGTTCCACAGGGAATGTGACGTTCTGTATCGTCGGAATTGATGAAAGATCCCATTAGGAATGGCTTGAATGAGATAGGAATAAGCTTTCTTCTCCGCATCATACGCCTTACGTTGATCGTCACTCATTTGATCATAGGGAACTTTGATGTTCCCTTCTCCCTTTGGCACAACGTAATCGGCAGAGATGGCACGATGTAACCTTGGATCTACTCCATCAATAAAGATCTCAAACCTTGGTTTCCAGAATGGGTAGTCTTCCATGGTTAGTAGTCGGGGTACTTTATTAATGCCTCCCTGTTCGTTGTCCATTATTAAGTTACTTAATGCGGTTATTGTTTGTTTGGCAGCCATTGCACTCATGTCAGACATTTTAGAAAAAGACTTAAAACAAACACACACACTACGCACGGAATGTAAATCACTTCGCACGAGCACAACTCACTACGCACGAAGTATAAGACCTACGTACGGACTGACACGAAAACACACAGACTTTACTACGCACGAACTGATAACCGAGTACGCACGGATTGAATTGACTACGCACGGAGTATCACTACGCACGTGTTGATAATATACTACGCATGAACAAAGCACACAGCCTATCGAAGATTCTAGAGGATCAACGACACACTACGCACGCACTAAGATCACTACGCACGCACAGGGAATCACTTCGCACGGGTAACACTCAAACAGTTAACGTAAACACGACATTTTTAACGCAAAAAGACCTATTTTCGACCTACTAACCGGTTTAAAACGACGAAAAGGACAAACACACAGGCCTAATCGACACCTAGATCACGAAATCCTAAAGGAAAAGTGATCAATCAAAGCACAAGGCTCTGATACTACTTTGTAGGACCGCTGGGGGATGGGGTTCTAAATTAAACTAAAACACCCTTACGCTAGGACTGATCTAGGATGAGAAATAGTGCGGAATTTCTATTTCCCAAACCTCCTAAGGATTCTAAGATCTGCTTAGGTGTCCGGCACACAGTAACACTAAGAAACACACAGAGTAGAAACAAGAACAAACTCTAAGAACTCACACAGAGATGCTTAAGGCTGCCCTTGGTTTTCGTATTTCTCACTAAGATTACGAATTATGAGGTCAAAGTCGCGATTACTAAGGGTTAAGGTCAGATAAGGTCGATTACGAAAGCTCCCGGTTGATTACCTGTCAATTAGTCGATTACCCGCGAACTCTCTCGCTAATATGCGGTTAAGAGATATTTATAGTGTACTTAAATTCACTACGCACGTAATGTATCACACTTCGTACGAAGTGAGTCCAGTACGCACGTACTGGATATATTAATAATAATTAATTAACTTTTAACCGACCTAATCACTGCGCGCGTAGTGAGCTCCACTACGCACGTAGTGAGACTGACTTCGCACGTGGTGATCTTTCACCTAAACTTAAACTTCCAAACACACATCAACACATGATTAAGTACTTGTAAGCTTAAGATAATCACATAGAATCACTAAGAATGTATACACATGCAAACAATTAACCAAAACACATTTGAATTAATATTTCATGTATGTATTGGATTGATAAGAACTAGGGATTTACAATTATGCACCAACAGTTGTTCCTCTTGTACATAGACAACCTGATACGAAGTGGATAGCTTGGTGCAATCCACATGGATCAACTAAATAGCGAAGACCCTAAGTGTCACTAATATTTCTTTAATTTCTATATGTGCGGGGCAATTGTACACGGTATCTTGCCAGTGGATGTTCCAGAACCATGACAGGCAGCAAAAATCTCCTCAAGAACTACAAGAAAGAAAAGTGTCCAAGGGTGACCTTTGGCAACAAAAACTTTGGTCAAACCAAATGCTATGACGAAATATATATAATGGGAATCTCAAACTATCAAAGGTTTCATATGTGAAGGGTCTCAAGTAAAATCTCATAAGCATAAGTCAATTGTGTGATGGAGATAATGAGACTTTAACAAGACAGAAGTTCCATCATAGATAAAGAAGGCAAAGTTGTTCAGTGTGCCAAGAGAAACAAGGATGTGTACGCTCTTGACATGTCCTCTAGAGATCCCTCAAAGATGATATGTTTGTATTCTTAGGCTGTTGCAGATACAAAATGGATTTGGAACAAAAGGATTTCCCATCTTAATTTCAAATATATCAACAAGCTTAGCAGAGATGAACTAGTGTCAGGATTGCCTTCACTGCCTAAACCTTGCTCTGTTTGTGAGAAGGAAAGCAACACAAGACTTCATTTCCATCTAAGCAAGCCTTATCCATTAGCGAACCATTCTACATGTTTCATATGGACTTATTTGGCCGTATTGCTACTGCAAGCATTGGTGGAAGTAAGTATCAAAGCTAAGAGTGAGGCTGCTGAAGAGATTATCTACTTTATTAAGAAGATGGAAGTGCTCAGAGGAAATCTTGTGAGGATGCTAAGAAGTGATCATGGAATAGAGTTTAGGAATCAAACTCTTGAAAAGCCTAAGGTTACTTGTGCAAAGCCTAAGGTTACGGTGCAAAAGATAAAGACTTTGGATTCTTCAAGGACCTCATTCACATGAATAAATAATCCAAGTCTTAATCAAAATCTACAACAAAATGCACATAGAAAATGAAAGATCTACACGAACATAAAGAGAATATTATGAAGTCTGTATTAAAGAAAGCCAAAAAGAAGCAACAAATTCTATTTCAATACAAAAGGGGAGATTGTTAGGAATTAATATTGTATATGAATAGAAGTTAATATTTTGAGTGAAGTGAGTGTTATTGTAATACTCAAGATACCAAAAGTGTAACTTTGGTCACAGGTATAAATACCTAATGACCACCTCGAATTCAATAAGATTTGCCATATTTTCATATTTTTCAAGTGAGTTCTCTATTTTTCTCTAATCTTCATCGAACTCATCACTTGCAAATCTGATTCATGTGTTGATACTTGATTATTGGGCCATACATAGATTGCAATGATGAATCTTCATCAGTTAACTAAGATGAAGTCACATCAGCAGTACATAATCAAGGAACTTCAACTCCCGAAATCCAAATAAATCAAGCAACAAAGGCTGTTCTTGGTGATTAATTCAAGCATTACAAAAGGACTAGCATCCATTGGTGATCAAGGAAGTGTAATGTCGACTACATTAGAGGTAGTCTACTTTGAATACTAGGGTTTCAAGGCTACACAACAAATTCTCAAATCATTCCTCTCAATTGTGATTAAAGGTACAAGATTCTATCTTTTCATTTGATTGTTTTGCCAATACGTAGATCCGGCTATTGGTGATGTTTTCTTCTGCGTATATATATATATATATATATATATATATATATATATATATATATATATATATATATATATATATATATATATATAGGGGAGGGTTCATCCGAGAACCGTTGTTAGTGCGAGAACCGCGAGAACCAATCTTAGCCGTTCCTTGGATATGGGAAGTATCATGGATGGAGAGCGTGGAGAGATAGGGTGTGGCAGGGTGCATGTGAGGAATTCATGGGTGGGCAATGACATTGAAGGAGGGGGAATTGGACGGCTTAGATTGGTTCTCGCGGTTCTCACGCTAACAACGGTTCTCGCATGAACTTTTGTCTATATATATATATATATATATATATATAGGGGAGGGTTAATGCGAGAACCGTTGTTAGTGCGAGAACCGCGAGAACCAATCTCAGTCGTTCATTGGATATGGGAAGTTAAACAGATGGAGAGTGTGGAGGGATAGTGTGTGGCAGGGTGCATGTGAGGAATTTATTAGAGCCATCATATGTGTGATTCGATTAACGGGGTATATGTAAAAGTGGTTTAAAAATTGTTTTTCGAATGTTTATATGGATCGATTTTTGGACAGCCCTTGGCTGTGTTTTTTCGAACATGGGATGGTCTTACAAAACTAATTTGTTAAACCTTAAAGACACTTGTTACCTATACCAATCGTAGATCAATTATTGTATTTGTTTCTATGACTGACTTGTTTTCTTCTTCTTGTATGTTTTTTGAGATCCATGGTTAAATCATGCAATTTCATCATGGATCAATCCAACACATTCATTATTGAATGTTATGATGTTTAATGTGCAAAACCGATGAAAACCTAGACCGTTTGTTTGCCTTGTTCTGGATTGTTGTTTTGTGTGGTTGATTTGGTGTTTGGTGCCGAGTTGTTGGCTTTGTAATCATTTAAATTTTTCGTCATTTGTAGCCATTGTTTGGGCAGTTTTATTACTTAGTTTTGCAGTAGGATAATTGTATTTTATTACAAAATTGTAATCGTTGCTAAACATGGAATGGCGGAAAAGTTAAAGACAAAGGCGTTTTTTCGGAGCTGCTGGACAGCCTGCACGAAAACTGGAATTCCCGGAGGTAGACGGCTCGGGTTGACCTGATTCTTTTTTCTGGAGTTTAACAAGACATAGACCTACAACTTTCGTGAAAGGGTACTTTGATTTGGGAAGACTCCCTAAGGCAGATAAAACTGCTCACAATCTGCTACAAAATTTCAGGAAATCTTTTTACATCTTGCTTTCTACTTGAGCATGATGTGATCTTGGTGCAAGTGGGAGTCTTTTGAGGGTTCATGTTGGCCCGTCCTTAGCTGACCTCTTGGTCTGTCATGATGGCTCACAAGACCAAGCATAGGATTTCAGCGGTTGAGGTTTTGCACATATGTGATTGTGGTTGTGGTTATTTACTCTTATGTGATTGAGTTTTTCCTTACACCATGTTTTTATATAAAGTTGGACTTTAAGTTAAAAAACAGTATTTTAACTATGAATGAAGATTGCATGCTTCTTTCATACATTCTTTTGGTTAAAAATTGTTTTATCAAATTCTATACCCATTAGGGGTGTTCAAAAAAACCGAGAAACCGGGAAACCGAACTGCCCCGCATGAACCGAAACAGAAAAAACCGATACCCGTAAAACCCGTAACCCGAAAAAACCCGAAAACTAGGGTACCCACTAAACGCGGGACGGGTTTGGTTTTTAAAATTCTATATCCGCGGGTACCCGCCCCGCCCCGTATGCTTTTAACTTATATATATATATATATATATATATATATATATATATATATATATATATATATATATATATAATAACAAAAAACATATGAAAACTTAAATCCTCAAACTACTTAACTTATCTCTAGTCGTCTCCCCCGTCTCCCCCAATTCTTCTTTTTTTAGCTTCTATATTGAGATTTGCAAGTCTGCTACTATCGAGAGTTTAACATGGATACACCAAAATCGATCAGCCATGTCAACTTCGATCATATCGTTATTTTGTTTCTACGAGGCTCTAATTGAAGATCTGTTTAATTTTTACTAGTGAGTTATTGTTAGATTATGAAAAGTGAGGGTGCAATATGTAATTATTGTAAACTTAGGCAAATGCTATTAAAGGCATTTGCCCCACACTTTCTAAGTAAGCTTTGCATTTTCTACTTCTTGTGTTTTGATATTGCTTTCGGCTCTTTCTCTCTCTAAACCAAATACACGCACACACATAATCAAGATCATCATCTAGCATTGCTTCATCCTTTATACATTAAAGGGACCATCAATTGGTATCAGAGCCAAACTTGTTTTTGGCTCGTGATTGTTCGAAAACAACAAACTAAATCTCGAAGACTTCAAGCTCAAAGTGAAGAACAAGCACTTGGTTTCTTCAAAGCATACAAACATACGGTTTACTCAAGAAAGGTGCGAGTTCTAGTGATTCCCAAGGGTAGAACACATCTAAGGTATAAACAATACTTTTTCTACCATTTCTTCGGGTTTGTTCAAAGGTTGCTACTGTTTTATAAGGTTTTCTTGAAGAACTTATAAAACGAGTGGTATTTTAAAAGCAAAAAGTTCAATGGTTCATTAAATACTCGACTTTTTGGTATTTAATTTTCTGGGCATTCAAGCATTTATGGTGTTCTTGGAGCTGTAAATGCAGTCTTGAAGAAGAAGAAATCGGATTTTTATTCAAATAATTATTAATTCTTCAAAGATTAATTGTTGAACAAGGTAACTCAAGTACTACCCATACCAATCAAGGTACAAGTGGGTAGACATCATAAGGAGTAAGGCCATCAAATTTGATAGTGACACATCTGATTCTATAAGCCGGATTCGTGATGCATGCGATTGAAAAGGCATGCGGCTTATAGAGTTTTTCAAACTAAGATCCTAAGTGTTACTCTTAAGCTATCAGCCGCACAAACTTATCCGTGCGATTCAAAGGGTTGTTTCATCAATCGCATTGAGTTGATATGTGCGATTCAAAGTTCCTTGTTACTTGGTTATTAAACACATCAAAGGGAATTGCATTCGAATCCTTCACTTCATAAGCATTCGATTGACATTTATAACAGGTTTTATTTCTAAGTGTTTGGTGCTACAGGGATCAATCGCATTCTATTGGTTACTCAATTGATCACTACCAAGTAGTTACTCTGCCCATTTGTCTTCAAGGGATACAACCTATCGCATAGAACCATTCGCATTCCTTGAATCTATTGGACAAGTGATAGAACCATTGGGACTTGACTTATTGAACAAGAGGACAATCGAACTTTAAACTTACAAATCTAATTCAAAATTGAATTTAATCTAAACTGGATATAATTCAAAGTTGAATTAAATTAACTTAATTCTATCTAATTCAAAGTTGAATTTAATCTTTACAAGATCTAATTCAAAGTTGAATTAAGTTGACTTAGTTGAATCATCACCTTGAAGCTTTTTTAAACAAGTTTGAAAAGAATCTTATTCTGTTTTGTTAGTAAAGTTTTCGAACAATCAAATCATCTAACAAGTGAACGATCATTTCTTACTAAAACTTTCACTATGTTAAGTTCAAATGAAATGATGTCCATCGGTGCCGATACAAAACCTCCTGTTCTGTTTCGAGGAGAATATAATGTCTGGAAAGGAAGGTTTATGGACTTCCTGGAGCACAATGAGACATACGGAGAAATGATGATCGACTACATCATGAACGGGAACAAAAAGTTCATCAAAGTTGTTGAAGCTGATCCTAACAACAATCCCGCCATTCTCCGTCATGAGAGAGAAAAGACTGCTGATGAGCTCACAGCTCAAGAAAAGGAGATCAAAAAGGCTGAACGTTTGGCTAAAGGAAATATGGGATGAAATCAAGAAGCAGTTGCAGGGTACTGAACAGGGAGAGTTCATCAAGCGTACTCAACTAGTCAACAGCTATCATGATTTCAGTGTTCGAGAGAATGAACTTCTTTCTGAAACATATGGTAGATTTTGCAAACTGTAAAATGAGATGAGGTCCAATCAAATCATCAGGACTGACCTAGATCTGAACTGTGTTTTTCTGAAGTCACTAGGTCTAGAATGGAAGGAATACGTTAGACTGTACAAGCAAATCAATAAAGATCTTACCACAGTTACCTTCCACAACATATTCGAAGTCCTCAATCAATACCAGGATGAAATACTAAAATCTCTCCCAAATTAGCCAGCTGCAGATCCTCTGGCCTTGGTAGCTACAGAAAGAATTCCAAGAGAATCTTCATCAAGATCAATGAAGTACAAGCAGGTGATTCTCAGTGAATCAGAACCGGATGATGATGATGAAGACTCTGTTGAAGCTGCCATCCATGCTCTTTCAGTTGTTGGTAAGACCTTCAGAAATCGCTTTAACCAAACCAACAACAAACAAAGATTTACCTCTGGCTCCAGAAGACCAGAAAGGCTTGCTCCTGTTGACAAGCCTAGATTTCAAAGGGATGAGAGGAAGGAGGAAAAGAAGACAGACTTGAAGTGCTACAACTGTGGGAGGTCTGGACACATGATCAGGAACTGTCCACAGAAAAAGACCAAGGATGCTGAATACTATAGACAAAAGTACCGCATGTCTAAACAAAAGCAGGCTGGGAATGCTCTTATGGTGGAAGAATATCAGTTCTTAGAAGACACAGACTCTGATAGTGATCTAGATGGTGAGGATCACAGTTTTGTCTGATGGCTACTGGTGAAACAAGTGATAGAGATGAAGATGGTGGTGATCTCTCTGATGCCGAGGAGGAGATTGTGGAAAGCGGAAAGGTACCTTCTATCTCTAACTCTAATATGGGTTTTAATTTTGAACATATTCAAACCATATTAAACCGCATGAAAAAGTTAGAATTTAAGGTGACCAAACTAACAAGTAAAAATCAAGTGTTAAAAGAGGTCATTCATACACAAGACCTAGCACAAGCTGCAATTAAACAATTAGAAAAGAACATAAATAAATCTAAGGTTCAATTAGCTGTGAAAGAATCTGAATTTCTAGAATTAACTGATAAGACAAACATCATCATACATGATCTCAAAGCAGAATGTATTGGTGTAGAAAAAGATTCAGAAATTCTTAAAAATGAACAAAGTGCTCTTTGTTTAAAAATTAAAGAACGTGAAGACCTTCTAATCAAAAGAGGGCAAAGTGAACAAACCATCTTTCTGTACAAACAAAAGGAACGACCTTTTTCAAGATGGACATTCGACGGACTTGGTTTTGAAAACCCAAGTGTTCTGAGTAAGGTATCTTCCAAACAGTTATACAATGCAAGTTTATTTGGTGAAGGACTAACTCAACGAATGGTATTTGTTGGTCAAGAGGAAGAAAGACTTGAAGAGGATGTCAAACGAACCCTCCATCTCAAAACTGAAACTCCCTTCAACTATTGTAACCTCAATGACTCATACTTCACTTACCCACCTCCAACACTGAATTCAATTGTCACCTCTCCAATATATACAGATGAGGAACTTTATGCTCCTAAAGTACGAAAACCCAAATTTCAATACATTCCCCACAAGGAATTGAAGAGAAGGTTTCAAACCTTGCAAGAGTTTTGCTTCACACATCTGATACTAGGAGACATTACCAAAGCTTTCCATTCTGAAACCACACATCCAACCATCTCAGTTTCTGCCTAATCACCTGAGCTCACTCATTTAGCTCAAGAAAATGCTATTCTTCACAAGCGTATCAAAACCATGTTTAATCATGACGAAAAGATCATAGACAACTTGTGCAGGGAAAATACAACAATGAAAGAACGCATCATCAAAGTCAAGCAAGAGATGCAGGCTCCTACTCCATTCACTTTTCTCCATACGCAGAACGAATTGAAGATTCTAAGCATACGTCTACATCTTCCCAAGATGTCCAACCCAAGATAAAATCTGTTAACAATTCTACTTTATAAATTTTAAAACAAAAACAGATTTTCAAACAGACACCCACTTCCACTTCTAATCACATTTCTCGTATGACCACTGCCATACCTGAATCTTCAAAAGCAGCTGCTAGTCGACCACGACTCAATTCTAACGTTTTATCTTCTGCTGCAGATGTGAAGAAGCTCGGGAGTGAAGAGAGTAAAATAAACATAACTTGGAAGAGAGTCATTCCTAGGTCATCTAGGAAATGTTCTAACGCTAGACAAACATGTGAACAAATTTTGATGTTTGATAATGTCTGTAATCATTCAAGTTTACATGATACAATTGCCTCTTCAATGTTTTGTATAAGTGATGGTTGTCTCCATGGAAATTGTGAATTTAATTGTGAATATGATCAATTAAGAAAACGAATTGGAATTAAACCATGTGAGGACTGGACATACTTTTATGCTAATCAAATCCGTGTTCCATTTATAAACTCCAAAGGCTATATATCATTCATCAGTGGATCACCACTCGTCAGTCACATGCACTCAAACGTTTAAACAAATCAAAACGAATGCTGACGATCAAAGAATTGGAAGTCTACAGACGACAGGGTTATGAAGCATTCAAAAAGGCATGGATTGTTTAGGAAAAACACTTGCATTCTCAAAAACGATCTTGCAATCCTCATTCCAAACATGCACAAACTTCTAAACCTAAGCCTTTATCCCATCAACGAGCAGTAAAACCTACCGCTCCCAAGGCTCCAGTTCAGCAAAAGCAAGTTGATGTACCGAGGGCACAACGAATTCTTAAGAATTCCTCGCAAACATGGATTCGCAAACGTAATGCTTCCGTAACTCTACCGAATCCTAAACCTCCGATACCATCAACTGTCAAACCAACGGTGGTACCGAAACTTCCTTCTAAGCCAATTCTTTCTCAATCTATTCCTTCTTGACAAAAGATTAAACCCACATGGGTACTTAAGGATAGATCATTAGAGGTTTCACCACCACAAGTAGAAACATTCAATACTCAACCACTTCTCGGAACTTACAATCAAGGACCCATTCATATATGGGGACCTAAACGTGCTTTTTTCTCTCTTTGCAGGCGCCTAACTTGTGGTACTCGGACTCCGGTTGTACCAAGCATATGACCGACAACAAGAGTCTTCTCAAAAATTATGTTCCTAAGTACTCCGGGAATGTACGTTTTGGGAACGACAATGTTGCACAAATAATGGGGTACGGAGACTTAGAGAAGAAGCACATCAAGATCAAGAAAGTCTCCTATGTTAGGGTTGGGTCATAATCTGTTTAGTATCGGACAGTTCTGTGATAAAGACCTGGAGGTAGTTTTTAAGAAAAACAAATGTTCAGTGTTAACTGAGAATGGAGATGAATTACTGGCAGGTTCAAGGAAATCTAACCTGTATTCCATTGATTTGGAAAATTACAACTCCCCTACCTTCGTGTCTCTACTGTCCGAAGCCTCATCAGATCTTACTTGGCAATGGCACAGAAAACTCTCTCACCTGAACTTTCAAAATATAAACAAGCTAGTCACTGGTGACTTAGTGAGAGGCATTCCCAAGTTAAGATTAAAAAAGGATCATCTGTGTGTAGACTATGAGAAGGGTAAAATGAAGAAGGCTTCCCACAAATCAAAACAAGTGTTCAGCACTACCAAGCCTTTGGAACTCCTGCACATGGATCTCTGTCGTCCTATGAGGATTCAATCTAAGAGTGGGAAGAAGTATATCCTAGTCATGGTGGATGACTACTCTCGATACACTTGGGTCAAGTTTCTGTGATCAAAAGATGAAGTTGCACCAACAATCATTTCTTTCATCAAGCAACAGCAGAATAAGCACAGTCAGAGTGTTGTTTCTATACGTATAGACAATGGAACTGAATTCAAAAACAGTACTCTGAAGAGCTTTTGTGACCTTGTTGAAAGATGAAACATAACTCTTGTTGAAGTTGCCCATACCATGTTCTCATACTCCGGGCTCCCACCTTCCTATTGGGCTGAAGTAATCAGCACTGCCTGCTACATGCAGAACCGCTCTTTTATTAATAAACGTTTTAATAAAACTCCATACGAACTGGCCAATGGCATAGTGCCTAATATCAAATACTTTCATGTTTTTGGTAATAGGTGCTTTGTACTTAATGACAAGGATAATCTAGGAAAGTTTGCTCCAAAAGCTGATGAAGCTATTTTCCTAGGTTATTCTACCGAGTCCAAAGCCTACAGAGTTTTAAACAAAAGAACAAAGAGCATTGTTGAAAGTATCAACGTAACATTTGATGATGTATTAAATGTCATAGATTTTCCACCTAAATCAACAGTAAAAGCTTCTGAACATACCAGTTCAGGACCGGTGCTTCAAAACAAAGAATCAAACAATCCGTCCAGTTCAAATACCAATCTTGACTTTATGTTTGATTTTTTTAGATCTGAATCTTCTCCTATTTTAACTGACAACAGGAACAACACAGAAGTACAAGCAAGTGTTACTCTAACGGCTCCAACGGTCACTAAGACGAATCCATTTGCAGATCTCTATGCTGAGGATTCTACATCTGTCTCTGTCACTCGTCCCCTTGTGACTTCTCAGATTCCTGACCCAGAGAGTCCTCCTGTGTTTGATTCAGACCCAAATTTCTCCCGCGAAGATGAAGAGGAAGCACGTCACTTACAAGATCTTATTTCTTCATCTTCTACTTCCCACGAGACAAAGTGGACCAGACATCACTCTGAGGAAAACATCATAGGAGACCTTTCAGTTGGCGTTCAAACATGTGCAACAACAGCTAACCAATGCCAATTTTCGGGTTTTCACAGCATCATTGAACCCACCAAGACTTCTGAAGCATTAGATGATCCAGATTGGGTAATTGCAATGCAGGAAGAACTACACCAATTCGATCGTCTCAAAGTCTGGAGATTAGTTCCCCTTCCTCATGGCAAATCTGTAGTTGGAACTAAGTGGGTGTTCAAGAACAAAAGGGATTCCGATGGAGTGGTCGTTCGTAATAAAGCTAGGTTGGTTGCTAAAGGCTATAATCAACAGGAGGGCATTGACTATGATGAAACATTTGCCCCCATTGCTCGTATTGAAGCTATCAGACTATTTCTTGCATATGCAGCCTCCAGAAGCTTTCGTGTCTTTCAGATGGACGTGCAGACAGCTTTTCTTAACGGTGTTCTCAAAGAAGAAGTCTATGTCTCATAGCCTGAGGGTTTCATCAATTCAAAGCATCCAAATCATGTCAACATCTTAGATAAGGCCTTATACGGGTTAAAGCAAGCTCCACGTGCATGGTACGATGTCTTATCTGAATATTTGATTGGTGAAGGCTACTCCAAAGGAAAGACTGATACCACTCTGTTCACAAAAACCAAGGGTAGGGACAAGATTTTGGTTCAAATATATGTGGACGATATCATTTTTGGGTCTACAAATCCAAAATATAGTGACGAGTTTGCTAAGATAATGGCAAACAGATTCAAAATGAGTATGATGGGGGAGATGTCATTCTTTCTCGGACTCCAGGTGAAGCAGTTAAGTCATGGTAGTTTTATCTGCCAATCCAAGTACATTAAAGACCTTCTCACGAAGTATGATATGATTAACTGCACACCCATATCCACACCCATGGCTTCGAAGGCACAGCTATCAGCAAATCTTGATGGTTCTCCAGCAGATCTCAAAACTTACCGTGGGATGATTGGATCATTACTGTATCTAACTGCAAGTCATCCAGACATCATGTTCTCTACCTGTCTATGTGCCCGATACCAGGAGAATCCTAAAAAGACACATCTTCTGGCAGTTAAACGGATATTCAGATATCTTAAAGGGTCTATGGATCTTGGTCTGTGGTATCCTAAAGATTCAAATCTGGATCTCCATACCTACTGATGCTGACTATGCCGGTTGCAAGATTGATAGGAAAAGCACCTCTGGCAGTGCACACTTCCTGGGGGGTCGTTTAGTCTGCTGGGCCTCAAAGAAACAAAACTGCGTATCCATCTCCACAGCGGAAGCTGAGTATGACACAATGTGTTGTTCTCAAAGTCTCTGGATACGTACACAGTTATCAGACTTTAGCCTAAGGTATGACAAAATTCCATTGCTATGCGATTCCCAGTCTGCCATCGCTATCTCCTGCAATCTGGTACACTGCTCTAAAACTAAACATATTGATATCCGTTATCACTTCATAAAAGATAACGTAGAGAAAGGTCTCATTGAGCTACAGTATGTTCCAACTGAAAATCAACTAGCTGACTTGTTTACCAAACCATTAGACGAAAGTCGCTTCACTGAGTTGGTATCCAAGTTAGGCATGCTCAACTTGAAAATATAACATACTGTTGCTTCATTTTTCCTTTCTTTCTTTTTGTTTAGAGTAGGTGTTATACTGTTTGTTCCTTGTGCAGATCACTGATGCAACATTCAAGGGGGAGTGATTTTCTGGTTGTACACATGTTACATATGTGTAGGGGGAGAAAATTGTACACATAATGTACATGTGTAGGGGGAGAAGTAATAAAATTGACACATTTCCTAAGATTCTGAGAATTTTCAAAACTAGGTGCAAAAGTCTAGGGGGAGTGTGTCAAACAAACACTCAAATCATGATATCTGGGAAAATCACTTTTTAATTTTCAAAATCCAGATATTTTGAATTTTCAGAAAATTTTCAAGTGTTGGGTTCGATTGAACACAATCGCATACTATGCTTCAATCTCATGGGATTTCTTGAACTCAACAAATTAAATTTTCTAAGTCTTGGTTCGATCGCATGGTCTATGATCGCATGGATTAAAACTTGAACCATGAACAAGTCAATTGCACGGGATTACAAGTTAACAATCTTGAACTATGCTTCAATCGCATGCGATAGACCGCCAGTGAACTGTGAACCAAGTATCAATCGCATGCCATAGACCACCAGTGGTAATTGAATCAAGTGTCAATCGCATGCGATTGACAAAACAAAGGGAATCACATGCGATTCACCAAGTGTTAGCAATTAAGCTTCATTTTGAGGCCAATCGTATGGACCTATAAGCCGCATGAATTACCATGTGATTGCCCTCTAAGCCGGGTTTTTACCAACGAGTTGGTCCAATCAGCACGCGACACGTGGCCCTTTCACTTTATAACCGTCCCATCCTCCATCAGTCCATTCACACGATCTTAATTTCAAATTTTCTAAGTGATTCTCTCGTTTTGGTGACTTGAATTTACGAAATATCTCATTACTCTGCCAAAATTTGCAATTTTTATCTCAAAATACTCGTGATCATATAGGTAACAACTTGTATGGTTTACATTTTGAAAATTTTGAGTTAAAATGGTAATTTTTGGTTCTAGAACAGCCATTGGCGATAGACACAATCCGAACTTTGGATGGATTTTTGAGACAAGAAACAAACTTATTTGATTAATCTAAGTTTGCGATGGGTAGTTTGAACATATGGGGAACACTTTGGTGCAAAAATATTTCAAAAATCTCGAAAAGTGTTCTTCGTGTTCTTGAGGTGTACGAACTTGAACTTAAAACACACTTTTTGGTTCTAAAGAGGGTGTTATGATGATTTTTGGACTATACTCAAGTACTACAAAGTTGTTTGTTACTATCTAATAGACATATTGAAAGTATCAAAACAACTTTTTTATACTTAAAATCATCATGTACACAATGAGGGTTTCAGAGTTGGGGTTTTCTCACATTTTTCAAACTTGACAGTTTTGGTCAAAAGTGGTTAACTTTGACTCATTCACTGAAGTTTGACCACAATTCATAGTTGAATGAGGTCTTCTTGCATATCTCTATATCTTTTACTTGACTGTTTATCTATCTGTGCAGTTAAGATGGCACAAGTTATACTTCAACCGGAGGAGATCATGCCCCAAGCAGAGTTTTTAAACTCTAAGACTCATGACAACAACCACTATGTTGACCTAAACAAACTCAAAAACCCTACCTACCCCATTGTTACTAAAATCTTAAAGATAAATCCTCTAAACCACCTCCTGACATATAATCCCTCAACCACTGGCACACATGTTCCTGAGCTATATGTTCAACAATTCTGGAAGACATGTGATGTACGTACTAATGATAGGGGGTATGAGGTCATTCATGCTAAGGTTGATATTACACATTTGATATACCTGTCAATCGCCTCAGAACAATTTTCAGACTGCCAAGGGCAAACAGCAGACCTCCTGCAACAGCCTTTGATGAAATCCCGGACGAGGAGACGTGCCTGGTTGTAATCAAGGCAATGGGATACGATGGAGAGCTCACCCGAAAGAATCAATTCAAACACACCAACCTGCATCTTTGAGAAGCTTAAGATCTTTGTGGCAGCTGCCAATCACCTGCATGTAGATTATGCATTTCTGCTTTTTCAAGATATCAAAGCAACAATGCTGAGGAAAAATTCCCAGAAAAAGAAGGATGCTAACTTCCTGCTGTACCAAAGATTTCTACCCATGATTGTCTAGTACCTGATGGACCACAATGCTGACATTCAGGGCAGGTTTACCTTCTGTGAACTCTAAACTATTTGTATATATAAAACCTGCAACTCCTGCCAACGTACATGTTCCTCAATCATTCCCTATATCACTCCTAGACTTATGTGAGCAAAATGATGTGGTTGTGAGTTATAGGGAGAGTGTAGGAATACGTCCTATGGTTGTGCCAGCACCGGCCATACCTACCCATGGAGGTGTAGTACCAAATGAGGTGATAGCATCTAGGACTCAGTCATCTACGGGAGATGCTGAGCGGGTCGAGCTGAGAGAAAATTCTGAAGAGAGGGGTGGAGAAGAAGGTGAAAGTGGAGAAAATAGAGAGGGAGGGGATGCTTATGATCCCACCACCGTTCAAACAATTGTCCCATCTCTTTCTCAAACCACCCGAACCAAAGCCGTACTTGAAGAACTTGGTTTTGACACGTCTGAGTCATCCAGTTCCCAATCTTCCCATGCTGAGTCTGCTTCCCAACCAGGTGGTGACCCTGCCTTTGAACCTGTCCAATCTCCTTTGGGCACCCTTGACAGACCCATTGAACAACCAGCCGACATCACCCCTTCTTTCATGAAACTCACCGATCCACATACAACATCTCCTAACCAGACCCACACTGTTCAATCTACTCCTGTCATTCCTCAACCAGGTGGTCTGGTCATTAATCTGAACCCTTCTACCCAAACTCCTGACATTCTTGCTGTCCAAACTGCCATAGTAGCTTCAGGCCAGGACATGCCTGTTGTTACTCCTTCTCAGGATTTGTCTGTTGAAACCGGATCTGTCACCCCTGATTCCTTACTATCCCCAAATAGATATGCAAGGTACGGTCCTGGTAGTGGTGAAGAAGGAGATAGTTTTATAGTTAGGAGTGCGAGTGAAAACGATGAGGTGAGAAAAGAAAATGAGAGTGTTGAGGGACCCCTCGCCCCAGAAAGCCGGGTAGCCACATCTACTATGGGACCTGACATCGTTGGGTCCCGTATTGAACAAGTCGTGGTTATCCCACCCATGCAGTTTTCAACCCCACCAAGCTACTACGGTGTCTCTCAACAGGCACCGTCTTCATTGCATAGGGCTATAGCACATGCTCTAGGTCGACCCCAATCGGGACCTATTGAACATAGAGGACCGCCTCCCTCGTCCTCGACTCCTTTCAATGCACAATTTGATATACCGCGGATCTCTGCTTATCTTGACCAACACAGGGTTACAATTGATGCACTGAGCTTGTACGTCCGATAAGTCTCCTCAACTTCCATAGGTGGTACCTCTCAGAGTGCCATTCGAGGATTGGAAGGAAATCCTGCTGGAGCCTACATCCCAGCTGCTCCAGTAGGTGGTACTGCCTCTATGGCTGGTACCTCAACCGGAAGTCTTCGTGATTCCGGGTTTGTTTCACGTGCGGAATTACAGGAAACTATCCAACAAGCCATGTCATCTCTCTAACAACAACTCACAGATACAAATCAAAAGTTGGATAGGATTGAAGCACTCCTTGCTACGAGACCTGCAGCTCCTGAGCCTCAGCTGCAACCTGATCCAGCAACCATGTCAGTAGATGCTTTAAAGAGCCTTCTGTATGTTAAACTTCTTGAACAAAGGCCCGAATCTGCTCATGATCAAGACCTTCTGACAACTCTTCGCAACGAACAACGTCCACAGGGAATCTCCTTGGATGATTTTCAAGAGTTTCATGAAGATGTTAAAAGCAAGATTGATGGGGTGACTAGGGGCTTCTACACTTCATTGGAAAAGGTTACCGAGCGGCTGACTATCCTTGAACAAACTTGTCAGGCTCAGGCCAGAGTAGCAAGAGGAGACGGGATGATCAGGACCCCGATGATCAACCCGAGGGGGAGAAAAGAAGAAGATTGTACATATCTTCTCCCTCTGTGGTTGCAATGGCAACTGTACCAGTTACTCCTTTAAGATCTGTATTATCTGCAGGTACTAGTTCTAGCCAGCAGCAGAAACAAAAACAAATGGCCGATGAAGTTCATGAACAACAACAACGCGACAATGCTGACAAGCAGATTGTACTTTACGTACCCTAACAACAATCTGAACCGAGGCCAATAGATCTTGAAGAAGGTGAAATACCTTATGAGCAGTCCTATGCCGAGATGTTTGAACTATTCACAGACTCAGAAGATGAAATGGATGATCTATATGTTCAAAGAATGAATATGTGAAAGACACTACATGTCCAGCTTCCCCCAGAGTAGTGGACAGATTTGAAGAAGATTTTAATGAACGAGAGATTGCAGCAAAAAGAAAAGAATGGGCAGCAATCTCTAGAAGGGAAACTAGAAGGAACAAAAGAAAACTACATTTGACGTGTCCAGGGTTCTCAGTGGTATCAATATTGAAGTTCATGAAATCTTCCCTCCTCCTCCTGGTCAATTCCAAGAATCACCTGCTGAAGTATTGGAAGGAAACAGACAACAAGAAGCAGCTGAGAAGTTAAGAAGAGAATCTGAATGGCCTTTGCCACAAAACTTTAGAGTGCCACCTTCTCCTCCAGTGTATCGTGGAGATCCAGGTCTAGATGCAAATAACATGTTTACAAGAAGTGCAGGCCTACAACCATTATGGAAAAGGTATTATGTCAATGTTGCCAACCTTGAAGAAAGAATACCAGAAATATTCAGTAGTGAACTAATACAGGTTATTTCCCCCGAGTTGCGGAACATGGATGATAAACAAAGAAGAAGATATGAACACATCCTTACACAATCCATGACAAATCCAGAAGAAATCAAATCAGAGTACCCAACTCATCAATGTCTATACTCAAACCACCTTCAAAATAAAGTATGTCATCTTTCATGTCAAAAGAGCAAACAACCAATCATACTTTCTCACTGAAGCATATCTCAGGTTTGTTAAAGTTGAATACATTAGCTTTATTTTTGACACCCTCTCTCAGAAAAGAGGAAAGTGGCCAGAAGAAGAATTTGGGAGAGTTGCTCTGATGAAGTACTTAAGAAATTTGATGGGTTTTGTGGAGGAGCATGATTTGCAACTCGGAGCTGAGAACAATTACAAAAAAATCAATCTCTTAAAGCCTAACCAGAGCCATCCAGATTTAGAAAAGCTTGAAGAGTTGACTGTTATTGATGAAGGGCATGAAAGCTTCAAGGGTGAACGAGGAGTCGTCTCCAAAACACAAAAGGTGAAAAGATCTTTATCAGACTTGATGAACTGAGGCACCTTGAAAATCCTTCATCATAAGATACATCAGAAGGTATGGGAAAACCGTGAGGCTTACACTTATGAACAACATGCTCAGGCCTATCGTGCTACAGAACAGATGAGGACTACACTGTCTAACCGAAGGCAAGTTCTCAAGTGGCAAGTGGCTTTTGGGATTCGCAACAAATCAGCTTATGAATAGATTTATTTATTTCATTGTTGTGAATCAGTGCACACCTCACTTAGGGGGAGAATGTTAGATTATGAAAAGTGAGGGTGCAATATGTAATTATTGTAAACTTGGGCAAATGCTATAAAAGGCATTTTCCCCACACTTTCTAAGTAAGCTTTGCATTTTCTACTTCTTGTGTTTGTGATATTGCTCTCGGCTCTCTCTCTCTCTCTCTCTCTAAACCGAATACACACACATAATCAAGATCATCATCTAGTATTGCTTCATCCTTTATACATTAAAGGGACCATCAGTTATTCATTATTGTAACTTGTTTCTACCGTTGTTTATTGTTTTATTATGAATCTAAACTTGTTGAAAACAACAAAAATGAAAAATAGTTCAATTCTAGGGTACCCGTAACCCGAACTGTGGATACCCGCCTCCATTCGGGTACCCGCACAACGGGTACCCGCTGTTCGCGGGGCGGTTACGGTTTTTAAAACTAGATACCAGCCCCGCAGTGACGGTTAACAAATATTCTACTACCCGCCGTCCCCCCCCCCCCCCCCGCCCCGTGAACACCCCTAATACCCATTGAAATTTTAGTCATGGCGTCCAATCGTTTTAAAAAACTTGTCATTATTTTTTACCTTTGCGTGAGACCTGAGTGAATTATAACCCCGAGGTAATTATTATCTACGCGTGTGACCTAGATTTATTTTCACATAAACATGCCAACTTGACACTAGTTAATTTGTCACTAGGTGCCATGAGTCCCATAATGATCTAATGCACTTGTGATACAATCGGTGATCGTCACCTACCTTTTGAATCTATCGTTACTAGCAGATCAACTGATGTGATGATAGAAGTGCAATGAGGATATTAGCCTTTTCTTAAGTTAATTGTTTTTCATAAATGGGTAGTTAATTTGGAAAAAGGATAATTATTGAAAATACTAATTTAAATTTGTACTTGTGTAGATGACTTCTGCAAAATTTTCCCTTGGTAATTCAACTATTATGACAGTTTTTGAAAAAGAGAAATTGAATGGAATCAACTTTATTGATTGGTATCGAAACCTAATAATCGTTCTTAGGGCTAAAAATAAGTTGTTCCACTTGAAAGAAGCCTTACCTGAGGAACCTTCTGCCACTACTTCTGTTGCCGCTCGTTCTGCCTATAGTAAAAGGTTTAATGAACAAAGAGATGACCGTTTATCCTATGCTAGTGAGCATGACCCCCGAGATCCAAAAGAACATGGAGGAACTTATAGCCTTTGATATGATCAAAGAGTTGAAAACTATGTTTCAACAACAAGCGAAGCAGGAACTGTTTGAAACAGTTAAAGCATTCCACGCTTGCAAGCACGAGGATGGCCAACTGGTTAGCTCTTATGTCTTAAAGATGAAAGGTTATCTTGACCAAATGGAGCGTCTCGGTTTCCCTATGCCACAAGTCCTTGAAGTGAACTTATTCTTACTTCACTCTCTAATGACGTTGACTAGTTTGTAATGAACTATAACATGCATAGCATGGGGAAGACGATACCGGAGTTACATACTATAGTGAAGCTTGCGGAGAACGGTTGCCCAAGAAATCTCCAACTGTACTAGCTATCAGGGAAGGTAAAAACCAAAAACAAAAACCGCAAGCAAATAGCAAAAATCGAGGCAAGGGTAAGGTAAAATGGTTCATAACCCCAAGCCGAAGATTCCCCTACCTTCTAAAAAGGAGTACCCTACAAAGGATGTTGCCTGTCATCACTATGGAGTGATAGGCCACTGGAGGAGGAATTGTCCTGTCTACCTGGCTGGGTTGAAGAAGAACAAAGCTGGCGAGACCAGCACATCAGGTATCTTCACCATAGAACTTTATGTTTTTCCTACTAAATCCTGGGTGTATGACATTGGTTGTGGAACTCACATTTGTAATAATGTGCAGGGACTAAGGGAAAGTAGAAAGGTAAACAAAGGAGATTTTCTTTTGTACGTAGGCAATAATGCTTGCAGCTGTCGAAGCTATAGGGAGCTTTGATCTCCCTAATGGATTGATTATTGTGTTAGACAATTGTCATTATGCACCTATTATTACTAGGGGTATTGTTTCGCTTCTTTTTTTAGGGATAATGGTTTTATTCATGCTTTTACGGATTATGGCATTTTTGTTTCTAAGAATAATATGCTTTATTTTGATGTTATTCCTCGTGATGGTATTTTTGAAATTGATATGCATAATCTTATTTCAAATGATAGTTCTGTGTATACATGTAGCACTAAAAAATCCAAACTTAATCCGGATTCGACTTACCTATGGCATTGTCGTCTTTGCCATATAAACAAGAAACGCATTTTAAAGCTGCAACACGATGGGCTTATATAACCAACTAATTATGAATCATTTTGTTAGAAATATTAAAAGTGAGGGTGTTTAGTGTAAATATAGTCGAGAGCTATATAAGCCTTTGGTTTCCTTGTAATCACAAGTTTTGGCAATCATAATTACACTTTCTCTATAGTGTTTGTATGTGTTTCTCTCTAAAGCTAAACTTCATCCGTGATTACGGGACCTTCAATTGGAATCAGAGCCAAAGCTCTATCGAAATTGGCTCTTGAATTGTTCAAACATTACATCATCGATCGAAGATAATGACAATCAACATCGAATTCACTGCTTTTACATCGATCGTACTGTAGCTACATTGATTTCATTGTTTTTCTACGTCAACAGCACTGTAGTTACATTGATAGCACTGTAGCATCATCGATCAGGCTGTTCATCGAATTTGAAGTGCTAATTAATCGGTTTTGAAGATATTTTAGTTCGATTACAGATTAAAAGGTATAATTCAATCAAATTTCAGCTTATTCTTAACTAAGGATGAAGATCTGATCTAGTTTGAAAGTATTGTTCAATCATCGATCTCGCATAAAGTTGAGTTGATTACTGTCGAATTGTGATTAATTGAAGATACTGGGTAATTTGCAAGTAATTGACATCAATTAGATGTAGTTTTGAAAAATCAAGTGGTTCAACTCAAGAACAGGAAGAACATTATATATCTGGGATTTCAATATTCTAAACTGAAAAACACCATCGATTTGGTGTTTGTGTGAGAAAAGTGTAACAGCCCAAACCCCGTAGTATGATATTGTCCGCTTTGCCCCACTGGCTCACCGTTTTGTTTCTGGTGTGGAACACTCCACCCAAAAGCCTCATGTTGGGAGAGGTATCCACACCCTTTATAAGGCATGTTTCATTCCCCTCTCCAACCGATGTGAGACGGATGTTATAAATCTTCCCACCTTCGGACACAACGTCCTCGTTGTGCACATCGGTCCGGGTGATACCGCCCAAACCCTGTAGCATGATATTGTCCGCTTTGCCCCACTGGCTCACGGTTTTGTTTCTGGTGTGGAACACTCCACCCAAAAGGCCTCATGCTAGGAGAGGTATCCACACCCTTTATAAGGCATGTTTCGTTCCCCTCTCCAACCGATGTGGGGCGGATGTTATAAATTAAATTGTAACACTGCTATTTTTTAAAGATTTTCACTACGGAAGCGAATAATCAAATATAAACTATACACATAGATATAATAAAAATAACCATGACTAACACAACAGGTTAGTATATCAAAGGCCAGTGTTACTTAATTACAAACAGGATCCTTAATCAAAATATATCAGAGTGTTGTCAGATATTCCTAAAAGACTACGAAAAACTCCCAGAAACTAGCAAGATCTACCACAACCTGCAAATTGGAGTTTAATGTGGGGGATTAGCTCAAAGCTAAGTGAATGAAAGTTTAACAAACGAAAAGCATCAGAAACGACAATTAATGCCACAACATCATCAGATAAGCAAGTATCACGAGGACCGGCGGTTCGGCCGAGCCTACAACCAAATGCCGGCCTAGCATAGGTTTACCAATAGCCTACTTGTCATTCTCACACAGTAAAATCCCTTAAGTTGCAACAAATGCATCAAAAGGTCTAGTACTGATTAGCCGATGACAAATAAGCCCAGCCTAACTAACATGGCTGACCCCATCAAAACAACCCAGTGTTAACGAACAGCTGTTTTACAAATACAAAGTATGCACATAGCACCAGCAGATCAATTACTAGACTATATAGTCTATCAATGCATAAAATAGTATAACCCGTTGCAACCAAAACTGTTACAACTAATACAATTCGTGAATTAAAAGTCCACTCACCTGTGTCCTCAAAACACCAAGCCCAGTTGTCTAATGTCACTGAGGCTTCGGATTCCCAGAGAACACAATACAAAAAGATTAGTGAATCAAATTCCAATTAACTTTAAAAATCAAGTAGCTACACAAATGGGTCATAATTTTACCGTTACGCAAAACACATATAATCAATATGGAAAACATCTAACACCATTTAGAATATTCATAAATATTATTAACAAGGTGTAGCAATCATCAAAACACATTTAGAGTTCATATATAACAACTTATCTCGCAAACGGGTCAAAACCAACCCGTTTGATTTAATACGCCAAATCAATTTGAAATACATGTTCAACTCTATAAGAACTCTTAATTATAGGGAACATGTACCAAATGGCAAAACACGAATACAAATCACGTAGGTCCATTTCATGAATTAAAGTGAGCGTTTATCATAATTAGCATCATTAATTCAATACTTTCATTAACATGATCCATCACCAAAACACCTTTCATTAGATCATATAAACACATATAAAGCATGTACTAACAATAAACAACAGCACACGAGAGAGTACGAAGCAAATCGGATAAAAAAAGAAGTACAAAAAATTGCACAGCAGCTTAACGCGGCCCGCGTAGAACAAGACGCAACCGCGTCAGCAGCAAACACAGCAGATGCAGGTTGTTTTCTTCTTTAGTTCGCACCAGCAGTTTGCACAGACATAATAATCGATTTGCAGCAGATTTTAATGATAAAAAACAGTTCTAAAACACCTATAAACTACCCTTAACATGTAATAGAACATTAGAACACATAAAGGAACTCCAAATCATGAATTTAAGTTCTCAAAGTTCATCAAAACTTAATGGGTTTGAAGCTCATGATCATTAAAACACATAAATTATCCTAAAAATCAAACTCGAAATCAGTACATAAAGTTCCCTAACTTATATAAACATGAAACCAACTCGGATTGAGTATAAATCCAACTTAATCATATCAACCCTAGAAATCAAAGAAACATATTTTTGACAAGAACAACTAAAGAGATCATGAAGAACAATCCAAGAATCATAAACTTACTTTGATTCAGCAAAATACCACACAAAATTGAGATTATAGGGATGATTTTGGCTGTTCTTGGCTATCTTTTCTTCAAAGAAACAATCACAGGCAAAACACACACAACATTGACTCCTAAAAGTCAAATAAGCCCCTAAGTCGGCTGGGAATTTCTAATTAAATGACATACAGTGCAAATGCTATTATCCGACGTACAGGAATCTAATTAAAGCAGTCCTATTCAATTCATAAACAAGCAACGAGGTATTATTCGGGACCCTCGTATAAAAACGAATCATTAGGTACCAATATCATATAAAAATATTAAACTAATATTTTTACCTCTTACCTCGTGGTCCAATTAAATACCAAGTATTCATCAAACAATTATATATAATAAATAGCAATAAAAAAGAACAATTAAATATAAACAACTAATAAATAAATAATAATATAACTTACCACCGCTTCGAATTAACCGGTCCCAAAACGCGGGTGTTACAAATCTCCCCCCCCCCCCAGGTTAGGGTAGTGATTCCTCATGTCTGCCTCAGTCTCCCACGTCAAATCAGAACCCAAACTGTGCTTCCATTTAATCAAAACCATAGGAATCTCTTTTCTACGAAGATTCGTTATCTTACGATCAACTATCTCAACGGGTTCTTCTACTAAACGCCTTTTCGAATCAACTTTCAGATCATGTACTGGGAGAATCTGACTTTCATCCTCAAAATTACATTTACGCAAATAACAGACATTAAAAGTATCATGAATACCCGCTAATTCAGGTGAAAGGTCAAGAGTAACCATCTGGTCATTGACTATCTATCGTATACGGAATGGACCAATGTATCGTGGAGCTAGTTTCCCGCGATTCCCAAAGCGAATAACCCCTTTCCACGGAGAAACTTTCAGATAGACCAACTCACCTTCAACAAATGAAACTGGTCGGCGGTGTGGATCTACGTACATCTTCTGTCTGTCTCTGACAGCTTTTAACTTTTCCCGAGCAATAGCAACTTTCTCAGCTGTCATCTGAACAATATCAGGACCCGCAAACTGTTTCTCACCTGCCTCTAACCAAGAAGTAGGAGTACGGTAGCGACGACCGTATAACATCTCATAAGGTGGCATACCGATACTCGAGTGATAAGAATTGTTGTACGCAAATTCTATCAAAGGCAAGTGTGAATCCTAAGACCCACCATACTCTAACACGCAGGCGCGTAGCATATCCTCAAGTGCCTGAATGGTATGCTCAGTCTGACTGTCTGTCTGAGGATGGTAAGCTGTACTTAAATTAACACGCGTCCCCAATTCACGATGTAAACTCATCCATAAGTTAGAAACAAATATGGGATCTCGATCAAAAACAATAGAAAGAGGAATACCATGCCGGGATACAATCTCATCAATGTACAACTAAGCCAGTCTGCTAAGGGAAGCTGTCTCGCTGGTGGCAAGAAAGTGAGCACTCGTCGTCAAAAGGTCGTTGGATCACCCAAATCTTATCATGTTTCCGCTGAGTACATGGAAGTTTGGATACAAAATCCATCGTGATGTGCTCCCATTTCTACTCTGGTATCTCCAGCTGTTTCAAAGACCCGTAGGGTTTTTGGTGCCCTGCTTTGACTTGTGCACAAATATGACACGATTCCACGAATTGTGAAACATCCGTCTTCATCGTAGGCCACCAATACAACACTTTAAGACCGTTATACATTTTAGTGCTACCAGGGTGAACAGACAATCTTGACTTGTGAGCCTCTGACAAAATCAAACCTCGAAGCTCCCCAATCAATGGCACCCAAACACGAGACTGATAAGTCTTTAATCCGCGCGAATCGTCAACTAACTCATCTTTTCTCTTTATCATGATCTCTGACTTCAGATTTTCATCTTTCAAAGCCTCCAGCTCAGCAGATTTAAGCCTATCCACTAAGTCAGAAACGATCTCAACACGCATAAATCAGATACTGTCACCAGCTCCGTTGCGGCTCAAAGCATCTGCTACAACATTTGCTTTCCCCGGATGGTATCGAATCTCGCAATCATAGTCTTTACAGAGTTCTAACCACCCTCTTTTCCGCATATTAAGCTCTTTCTGGGAAAATACATACTGCAGACTCTTATGATCAGTACAAATAACACATCTCGTACCGTATAAGTAATGCCTCCACAGTTTCAATGCAAAAACTACAGCTGCAAGTTCTAAATCATGGGTTGCATAATTCTTCTCGTGTGGTTTCAGTTGCCATGAAGCATAAGCAATAACCCGATCACGCTGCATTAAAACACAACCCAAACCTGCAAAGGAAGCATCGCAATACACTACAAATCATCAGATCCAGGTAGTGCAAGAATAGGAGCCTGACACAATAGCTATTGCAAAGTCTGAAAAGCTGTCTCCTGTTCATCATTTAAATGGCACATCTTTGCGGGTTAATTTCGTTATAGGACTCGCAATTTAAAAAAAATCTTTTATAAATCTGCGTTAATAACCCGTCAGTCCCAAAAAACTTTTAATCTCAGATGGTGATTTAGGTGCATTCCAGTTCATAACCGGTTCGACTTTAGTTGGATCAACTTTAACCCCATCTTTACAGATAACATGCCCCAAAAACTGAACCCCCGCATCCAGAATTCACATTTAGAAAATTTTGCAAAAAGATGCTCCCGCTTTAAAGTTTCTAAAACTTGCCTCAAATGAAGCTCGTGTTCAGATTCAGTTTTAGAATAAACCAGGATATCATCAATAAATACAATCACGAATTTATCCAAATACGGCTGAAAAATCCGGTTCATTAAATCCATGAATACAGCAGGGGCGTTAGTTAAACCAAAAGGCATAACTAAAAACTCATAATGACCATACCTGGTACGGAACGCGGTTTTCGGAATATCAGCATCAGAAACACATACCTGGTGATAACCCGATCGCAAATCAATTTTAGAGAAATAAGAGGCACCCTGTAGCTGATCAAACAAATCATCAATTCTGGGTAAAGGGTATTTATTTTTAACCGTCCTCTTATTCAGTTCCCGGTAGTCAACACACATACGCATAGTACCGTCTTTCTTTTTAACAAATAAAACCGGTGCACCCCACGGAGAAGAACTAGAAAGAATAAAACCCCTGTGTAACAAATCCTGAATCTGAGTCATCATCTCACGGATTTCAGAAGGAGCTAACTTGTAAGGAGCTTTAGCTACTGGACTCGAACCTGGAATTAGATCAATTCTGTATTCTACCACACGAACCTGAGGCAACCCAGGTAATTCATCAGGAAACACTTCCGAGTATTCCGAAACCACCCGGATATCAGGAATAATCTGCTTCTCCTTTTTGACATCAATAGTATAAGCCAGGAAAGATTCACATCCTTTGGCCAGAGATTTTCTAGCCTTTATAAACGAGATAATAGGGAAAGCAAAATGAAGCCTCTCTCCGCGAGCCACTACGTGTGACCCGTCAGATAAAGGAAAAGAAATCAACTTCTTGTGACATTTAATGCTAGCCCTATTCTGGCTCAACCAGTCCATACCCAAAACAACATCAAATCCAGATATAGGCATTAACAAGAAAGAGACTGGAAAATAACTACCATCAATGTCAATTTCAGCTCCAGACACAGCCGTTGTGACTGGAACCGTTTTACCATCAGCTATCTCTACTTCTAATGGACCAGTAACATTTGAAGTAGGCAATTTCAATTTATCACAGAAAGCCACCGAAATAAAGGAGCGATTAGCCCCCGAATCAAACAACACACGTGCAGGTACAGAGTTTATCAGAAATGTAATGCGCTGGATTTCACGAGCTTAATTATTAGAATATACTATTTTCAAAACTCGATTTACCAAAATATATCGTTTAATAAACACAGCGGAAGTATTTATCTAACTAAATACACCAATTATAGTATAAATTTTAACAACAGATCCAGCGGTGTTACCGAATATCTGCCGACCATTATAATCAAACATCAGAGTAAACAAAAGCATGAGCAAATGGTTTCCCCAAAATTTACAACTGAAATAACCATAGCATGGAGGGGTTAGCTATAAATAGCTAGTGAGCAACAGTTAAACAATAGTATCATAACGAGAATATCATATCATGCATATCATATCATAGATTAGCAATCAAGTCTACCCTAACATATAGCGATGTTCCGGTACAGCCAGCCGGAGTCACATCTTGCGGGGTGTAAGCCTAGCTCAATGATCCATACTGGGGAAGTCGTATACATCATATCATATCGCGTCGGTGGGGGAGCGAGTAGCAGTCCACCATTGCATTAACTAGGCGGGAAGCTGAGCCCTCCTATTGGGATCAGTGGGAACTGAGAGCCCATAATAACGAGTTGAGGACGGAGGTTCTGCAGAACCAAAAATTCGCGATCGTCAAATCACCGTACCCCAATATATAACAAAGTGCCGGCACGAATACATATTGGCCGACTCTGGCCTCATCATAACATCATAACAAAGTTGGCCTACAAAAAGCCATATCATATCGAGGTTGGCCTGCAAAAGCCCATATCATAGCAAAGTTGGCATACAGAAAGCCATAGCATAGCAAAGTGGCCTACAAAATCCCATAGCATAATAAAGTGGCCTACAAAAGCCCATAACATCAGCACATATCAAATCATATCATAATTGGCCTACTAAAGTTAACATAGTAGCATATCAACTCATATCGTAACATAACATTATCATACCATTTCGTATCTTATCATAACATAGTGTATCAATACAACTTTAACCATACATGTATCATAACTCAACTTTGGTGTCTAATAAACATTTAACTATAGCATGTGAATAACACAGTTGGCCTACTTAAACCATAACATAAGAAGTACCTATCCAGCATATACATTTAGCAATACAAACGCAATAACTCACCTTAGACTTGATATAATAGTCTTATTATGATGCATAAGGTTAACCGGTACTCACCTCAAAGCTACAACAGGCAAATGTAGTTTTCGGTGTCCTCTATTTCTTCAGGAGCACCTAACACATCATTTACATGCTTGTTAACATCTTACAATTAACACAATTAGTTCTAAACATAAGCTACAAAAAACACCACACTGCACCACTGCTTGCGATCGCATGGACCTTCCATGGACCCTATAAAAACACCCGTTGCGATCGCATGGATATCCCTTGAGGTCGCAAGGACCCTATTTTCAATAAACGATGCTTCTAATCGCAAGGGGAGTCCCTTTTTGGTCGCAAACATGGTTCTTTGGTTGTTTACGACCGCAAGTTATGTACCTACGATCGTAAACCTCATTTTCTTCGTTCGTAAGAGGTAAATCAACAAAACAACCCCATGCGGTCGCATGCCACTTGGTTGCGATCGCATGAGTTTCCTGGACTGCATGCGATCGCATGGACCTTCCATGCGGTCACATGGACCTCATGCGATCGCATGGACCCTCCATGCGGTCGCATGAACCACTGTTACAGTAAGCTTCGTCACTGTTCGAAAACAACAGCTGTAACTCGTATTTTTGACACCCAAATCGACCAAAACTCAATTGCAATTGTACATATACATTGTTTAACAACCTTAGAAGCTTATGGATACATATAACACCAAAAGAAACACAAGAACAGCATTTGAACCATTCAAATGGCTATCTTCTTCAAGAACTAGGTTTAAACTAAGAATACTTACAAATTTAAGATGAAGATGATGATAAGAACAGATTACACACTTGATCTGAGCCGTGAATCACCTTACAATCTGATTTCCTTTTGATTTCTCTTCTAAAACCCACAAGAACATATGTGTGTATGTTGTAGTATGTACGAATGTGTTGTGTCTGTTTGTTTTTACCAAAGCCAGGGGATAAGGAAAGAAAGAGACCGACCTTGGTTGATTAATAATTAACACGCGGTATTTTGTTCCCCTTTTTAACTTACAATTAATCCCCCATTTATTAACTAAAACCATTTAATATTTTATAAATTTTACTATTTAACCTCAACTTTCATCTAACACCTTGTATATCCTCTTTAATCAACTAACAACATCGGTTAGCAACTAAAATCAATTAATTAAAGTCAAAGTATATACAGTTGTACACAAGGTACAACTAGGCACTACTAGACCCATTTTCAAGATGTTACAAAAAAATACCAGTGATGTCATCATCGGTGGCAGTAGCATCATCTACTGACATACGAAAGG